>JALAZF010000008.1:7145000-10117500 GCA_022829125.1 Lathyrus tuberosus | reverse complement strand
AATTTGGCGACATCGGGTGTTTCGAGGCTCAAAACACTTGGAATGTCACAACTTTGTGCTTGATTATTCGTGTGGGATTCCTCTTGATCCTTTGTGGATGTTTTAAGAGGTTAGAAAAGTTGAAGATCATGTCATTCCTTGATTGATCCTTTGTCCAAGTGTTCAAAGAGGGCTTAAAACCCTAATTCTTGATTGTAGTGAATGCTCCACCATCTTTAAGGAGATTGAAGAGGGATGAAGGTACATCCATATTGTGGTAAGAATTTGCAGAATGATGGGAAATTTTGGTGGTCAAAATTTGGGGTATGACAAGTTTATTTAAAAAGATATTTGAAATGGGACTTACAACCAAAGGGAGGCCCAGATGATTTTGTTTTAAAGGTGGCGATTGTGCTGCGGTTTTAGAAAACACGGTAGGACTTATACCTTGACCGAGGCCCAAAAAAGGTTTTGTATTTACAAGGGATGGGTCTTACACTCTATTAGAGGCCCAAGAGTTTATGTGAAGTTTGAAAAAAAATCAAAACTTAGAGGAAACCCTAATTTTGAATTTAAAAGTTATAATTTTCAAAGGAAATTAAATAAAAAATGATATAAAATACCAAATATATTCAAAAACAAGTTGTCAACTTTGAAAAATATTTTGAAAAAGCATGCTTAATCACATGAAAGCTTGAAATTCATTTGAAGTTGAAAAATCAAGAGAAAGAAATATTTTAAATGTTTTAAAACAAATAAAAACACAATTCTTTAGGAAAATATTAAATATATTAAATAAATGATTTTTTTTGTGAAATTTTTGTGGAATAAAATATTTTAATATTTTTGTGAATTTTAAAAAAAAGAATCAATCCAAAAACATAAAAACTCAGGGAGAAATTAATTTTTGAATCAGTTAAATAAAATATAAAATATTCAAATATTTGAAAATTTGAAAAAGGGCGCCAAGAACACTTGTTTCTTGCCCGTGTGCCCTGTTTTCCCCAAATTTGCATTTTCTCACTTTTCTCTCTGATTACTCAATGGTTTTGCATGATTCAAACACTAATCTTGCTCGTTTTTGAACAAGGATCACAACCATATAGATTAATTGCATTTATATCGAGTATGGTGTGAGAAATCAAAGGATAACCTCAAGAACCCTAATTTCGGCATGAACACAATGAAATTCCATACACGATTGATTCATGGCAATTGATTGAGGGTTATCACTCTATATGCATGCAGGAACAAGATGGTAACTCAAAAATTCATTTATGATGCATAGAATATGGAGTTTGAAGGCTTCAGGCTTACCTCTTGCAACCGGTGATCGAGCTTGATGATGAAGATGTTACATATGTGTTCCAATGATCTGGACAGCTTCCTTAGGTGCCAAGGAGTGTGTTTGAATGCTTGGAGTGGATTGAAATGAGCTAGAACTTGATGTGGCACCTCAACTGCAAATATGCTAAAAGCTTGGGCAAATGGGGTACTACTTTTGGATTCTGATGTTCCAGATGTTGTTTATGTGTTTGAATCACTTACATATGATGTATGTGAGGTGTTTGCATCATTGGTTTGGACAGAAATGCTCTGGTTTTGAAATTCATGATTCTCTCTTTCGAAAATGTGAAAATTTAGAGCAAGAGCAAAAAGAGAGTGAAAACAAGTGTAGTATTGTTTTGGTGTGATTTGAATGAGGCAATGTGGCCTCTATTTATAGGTGATCAAGTTTTGTCTTGGAGAAATAGTGAATGGCTGCAAGATCAGATCACATTCAATGGCTTTGGCTTGGTGGCATTTCTTCTTATGCAAGGCAAATTGGCCTCTCCAAGCAACAAGGATATTTTTTGACCAATTCCACATTCCTCAGATGTTTTTAATGTTGTTTAAGCATGAATCTTGACTAAGGAGATCAGCTTTGTTGAATATGCACTATTGCTCATAAATGCACTTTGAATTCCAAGTCTTTGTTCAAAGACTTATCATGCCAAAGGATGAACTTTGAAGCATCTTGGCCTAATTTTGCAGGTTTGACATGATTCAATCTGATCCTCATTGATTTGGGAAGATGACAAATTTGGCAAGATTACAAACTTGTAAGTGGAAATCGCGTGGTGCAATAAAAGGTCTCAAAATCTGTCTTGACAATAGTTGCAGCAGGGCATCTTGGGAGGATCATATCTCCCTGCTCACATGGAATCTTTGAGTGTTCTTGTACTCTTTGGAAATCTGGGATAACATACTTCAACTTTGATGTTCACAAATGGTTCTGAATCCCCTTGAATCATAGTGAAAAATACCCCTACATTTTGGACTTTGGACTGTTGTTTTTTAACTTAGGCAGAATTTCACTAAGGGCCCGTTTGTTTTGGCTTTTTTTAAAAATGATTTTTATAGTGTAACATAATTTTGTAGAAAAAAATTTTACAAAGAAACTTTTCATAAAAGCTTCAAATGAAAATTTGGTTTGAATAGTTATTTTTAAAATGTTATTTTAGGTATTTCATTATTTTATCGAAACTTTTTTTGGATTTCAAAATTTCAAAAAATCACTTAATTTTGAAGCTATTTCAAATAGCTTTTCATGAAAATCATTTTTGAAATACAACTTTTTGAAAAAATTGTGATTTTGACTATGTTTTGATCTTCAATAATGTATATTAATGTTATAGAATGTCAAAATTAGTCTTTTAATTTATAAAAAACAAATTTAAAAAAACTTGTATTATTTTGAAAAACGTTTTTGTAGAATCTATTTTCAAAAATACAAAGAAAAAATCTATTTTTTTAAAGCTGAAACAAACTGGCCCTAAGTGTTGGAAAAAGGGCTATTTTCATGTTTTAGTGATTTTGCTCCATTCATAACTCAAAATCCATGAGGATTTGGAATGAGTTGTAGTTGACATATTTGAAGTATGTCAGATGGACTTTCAATTGAGCTTTGAATGGGAGAAAAAGGCCTTGTGGTTTAGGAGTTATGACCTTGCAATGTTGGTGCAAAATCACTTTTGTTCCATAACTTAGAAAAGTTTTGGTTTCTCATGGTTGCCCCTTTTGCAAGAAACCTCACTTTTCTTGATTTTTCTTGATGGATGATGATCAAAACCATACATTAAAATTATTTTTGTTTTAGGGGAACCATATTTGTAAAAAAATCCAAAAAGTCAAACTTGATTTTGTGCACAGTTGACTTTTTATCAGATAAAATCCAAACTGTGTGATCCTTTGTGAAATAAAGTCCTTGACCTAATTTAAACCTAATGGATGGGTTCCATAGGTGTTATAGAGTGTATTAAATCATGTCCCAAGGTTTGGGGGCATGTCTTTGTCAAAAGCCAAAGGTACAATTGACTTTTCCTTCAAAACCCTAGTTGTGGTCCAGATGAAATTGAAACTTGTGAATCAAGCTTCTTGGATCAATCCATTGTTGCAAATGGATCAATATGGTGTATTTGAGGCCCTCAAATCATGTCTTAAGGTCTTGGCTCATGCTTTGCCCAAAAAGTCACCTTAGGGGTGAATTAGGTCAAGAAACCCTAATTCCTGATTTTTTATTAATGCATCCCCTTAGGCTAAATTGACTTGATGATTGGGTCTATGAGGTCCCTTGGAATATCTTGGGTTGTACTTTGAAGAATTGGGTCATTCCCAGAGTAAAATTCCCATCTGGAGGCCTTGGTCGATCAAAACCCTAATTTGGTGACACTGACGATCTTGAGGCTTGATCCACTTGGAATGTTGCAACCTTGTGCTTGATTCTTGAAATGGGAGTCCTCTTGATCCTTTATGGAGTCCTCTTGATCTTGTTTTCAATCCACCGAGACGTTTTTATTTATTTATTTAGGCGAAGTATTTCTTGACTACATCAACATTCATGGGGTAGGCAAACTCTTCTCCATACACGGTTGCGAGTCTCAGAGCACCGCCTGAGAAGACTTTCTTGACCACATAGGGGCCGTCATAATTCGGAGTCCAATGCCCCGAGAGTCAGTGAGGAATAATTGTGTCTTCTTGAGCACAAGGTCTCTTCATTCTTTGCTGATATAACTGACCATGGCATAGAGCTGTCATTCTCTTTTCTTCGATCAGGTTCAGTTTGTCATGTAGACTTTGACACCATTCTGCTTCTGTTAGCTTGGCTTCCATTAATATCTAGATTGATGGGATCTCTACTTCTATGGGAAGCACTGCTTCCATGCAATATACTAGAGAGAAGGGGTTGCCCCTGTTGAAGTGCGGACAGATGTGCGATAACTGTGGAGAGCAAAGAGTAGCATCTCGTGCCAGTCTTTGTAGGTTACAACCATCTTATGAACGATCCTTTTGATGTTCTTGTTAGCCGCTTCTACCGCACCGTTCATCTTAGGCCGGTAGGGAGATGAGTTATCGTGGTCGATCTTGAACTCAGCACACAACTCTTTCATCATCTTGTTGTTTAAGTTGGATCCATTATTAGTAATGATCTAGCTTGGAATGCCATAATGGAAGATGAGATTGTTTTTGATAAATCGGACCATCACTTGTCGGGTTACATTGGCGTATGACGCGGCTTCGACCTACTTGGTGAAGTAATCAGTAGCTACCATGATGAACCGACGTTCGTTCGAAGATTTGGGTTCAATCATGCCAATCATGTCGATTCCCCATATGGAAAAAGGCCATGGAGAAGAAAGAACTTTGAGATGCGTTGGCGGTACATGGATCTTGTCTGCATATATCTGATACTTGTGACACTTCCTCATGTACTTGTAGCAATCGGATTCCATTGTCAACCAATAATACCCTGCTTCAATCGTGAAGATATAAGCGGGCCTTTCAAGGCGCATTATGTAAATCTTTGGTACGTCATTCCATTGACCTACACTAATCATGGAAGAGAGAGTGGCTAGTACATCAGCCATGTGGTTTTCTTCACGAGGGATGTGATGAAACTCGATTATGTTGAATAATGGTAATAACCTTCTCGCGTAATCTTTGTAAGGATTAAACCCTGATTGGTATTGTAACACCCCCAATTTATAACCCCCAATTAATTAAAGCGATAACAGATAATCAGAGTATAATTAAAACATTCATGGCATAGACTGGAGCGTCACATCAAAATGATGAAATATAATAACTTGCTCATAAAGATATGCAACAATCAGGTAGCAACATAAACAGAGGAACTCGGTTCCTAACACCCACAATTCAGATACAGAATAAAGGTTGAAAATCTGCAACTGAAATCTCATATAAATATACATAAAAGTTTGTCTGTCTTATACAGAGTCAGACACGTCAAATCCAAAAAGATATATATACATAATGTCACATAACGATCTCCCCGACTACCCGGTGCTACATATCAGAGCCGGCCGACAAAAGAATGAAGACTGAATCTTCACAAAAAGACCTCCAGCATCTAATCTACAATGCCTCATAGAGCATTCAAAATAGCAGAAGGGTAAGAAACACAATTATAATATAGTTGCATATAATTATGTAATAACAGGAAATACGCACACAACAACATTCTCACCACAACATATACCATAATTCAAACACAAAACAACACGATTCTTATCTCATACATCCATCACAAAGGCATATCAATCATGCTCAATACATTTACCACCAACATGTGTATATATCAACTCATCAATTCCATTCACAATTCTCCCACATAATCAATCCATTCATGACTTAAGCAAATGCAAAGAGACCGACACAACGACTCTATGCAAATGCAATACGGTACCGTCCCATTCATCATCTCATCATTAATTCACTCAAGAATTATTGGAATCATCGCTTGTTACTTAGTGTAACTCCCCGTCGGGAAAACGATGTTCCCCGTAGCTTTAGGTCTTCTTTGTATAAGGCACACGACGTTTATGGATCGCTTTAGGTACTCTTTGTATAAATCACACGACCCAATCGCTTTAGGTCCTCTTTGTATAAGGCACACGACCGTTACAGCAGATCCCCTCGGGAATCGTTTCGTCGCTCACACCCACTAGGGCACACGACATCACAAGAATGCATATCATGATGCTTGGCATACAATGTGTAATACCCCAAATTTTGACCACTTAGATTTCCCATCATTGTGAAAATCATCATCACAATATGGATGAACCATCATGCTTCATCAGTCTCCCCAAAGATGGGTGAGCATCCAATACAATCAAAATTAGGGTTTCAAGCCCTCTCTGAGCTTTAGACAAAGGATCAATCAAGAAATGACATGATATTCAACTTGTCTAATCTCTCAAACATCCACAATGGATCAAGAGGACTCCCACTTCAAGGATTAAGCACAAGGCTGCTCCCTTCTAGGTGGATCAAGTCTCAAGATCGACAGTGTCACCAAATTAGGGTTTTGGTCGACCAGGGCCTCCAGATGGAAATTTTCAACTGGGCACAAGGCAATGATCCAAAACATGACCTAATATATTCCATGGAACCTCATGAACCCATGCATCAAGTCAATTTTGCCTCAGGGGATGCATTCATCAAAAATCAGGAATTAGGGTTTCTTGACCTAATTCACCCCTAAGTTGACTTTTGGGACAAACCATGAGCCAAGACCTCAAGAGATGATTTGAGGGTCTCTAATACACCATATTGATCCATTTGGAACAATGGATTGATCCAAGAAGCTTGAGCAACAAGTTTCATTTTCATCTGCACCACAATTAGGGTTTTAAGGGAAAAGTCAACTGTAACTTTGACTTTTGACCAAGACATGCTCCCAAACCCTAATACATGATTGAATATACCCTATGACACCCATGGAACATGTCCATCAAGTTTGATTTAGGTCAAGGACATGATTTCCTGAAGAATTGCACAGTTTGGAATTCATCTGATAAAAAGTCAACTGTGCACAAAAGTCAACTTTGACTTTTTGAGATTTTTCACCAAAATGGATTTTTAACCCTAAAATGATGTTAATGTATGATTTGAATCATCATTCATAAAAAAAAATCAAGAAAAGTGAGATAACTTGTAAAAGGGGTAACCATAAAACTTAGAAATTTTTCTAAGTTAAAAATAAAGTGGCAAAGGTACCAACTTTGGAGGACCATAACTCCTAAACCACAAGGCCATTTTTTCTCATCCAAAGATGGATTTGTAGCCCTCACTATCACCTACAAAAACTTCAACTACAAGTCATTCCAATTCATTAAGGATTTTGAGTTATGGAGTGATCAAAGTGGCTGAAAAGTGAAAATGTCACTTTTTCCAACACTTAGTGAAATTTTCATTAAGTCAGAATTCTGCTTCACTTTTTGCCAAATGTAGGGGAATTTTTCACTTGGAATCAAAAGAGATCAAAACCAAACTTGTTCAAACAGTTTTTGTATCATGTAAGAGCTTTCCAAAATGGCCAAGAACATTGCCAAATTCAACCTACATCATGAGATACAACATTGGCAAGTTGCCTTGCTGAAATCTGTCAAAGCAAGGCAGAATTTGCATTTTGGCTCGATTTGCCAAAATCAGCCAATTGCAATTGCTCCAATCCACTTGGACACCTCAGAGGATTGAATCCAAAGGGGACAATCACTGAGCCTAGCCTCCAAGGTCTAAGGAACAAGGAATAGCATGTTGAACCTAGAGTTGTCAAAATAGGGACAAGACTTCAAATTTGGAATGAGGCATTCAATGGAACCACCAAGGTGGCATGGACTGAACCATTCTCATCTGAAAGCAGTCAAGACTTATCCAAGACCAAGGGGACCAAAGCATTGTGCCCTAACCTCTAGTCAATGGCCAGAGGAGACTTTCATTTCCATTGACCAACATTGAGGAAACCTACTTACCAGCTGCCATGTACTATTCCTTGCAAAACAAACTTGTTCTACTATAAATAGAGCTCAATTGTGGTCAGTTTGAGTACACCAAAGCCATCTAACAGATGCTTTCCTCAAAATCTCTTTCTCTTGGCAAAAATGCCTTTCTTAGCAAGGTAGCTATCGGGTTTTGAGTTTGAGAGCAATTCTGCACAAACCAATCACTCACACACCTCATATACATCACATATGAGCTGATCAAACACTCACATAACTTCTGAAACATCAAAATCTCAAAATCATTTGCGATCCACACAAGTTTGAAGTGAAGTTGCAGCTGAGATGCCATAAACTGATCCAGTCTATTTCAATTCAATCCAAGTGTTCAAACACACTCCATAGGGTGTAGGGAAGCTGTTCAGATCATCATAACTTGTCTGTAACACCTCCAACTCAAAATCACATCTGCTCTTGCTGTCACGACTTGGAGGTAAACCTAAACTTGGTCATCTGCAATCTTGTCGAGCACACGAATCATCACGTCATGCAGATTGCTTGTTTTATACCCCGTTGAAACATACGATCCGATGCCTTCTTCCAACTTTGAGTTCCCGGTATTCGAGGCTGAAGAAGAGAATGACAATGAAATTCTAGAAGAGATCTCCCGACTACTCAGACAAGAGGAAAGGTCCATTGAACCTCACAAAGAACCGTTGGAAACGGTAAACTTGGGTTCAGAGCAAGAGAGAAAAGAAATCAGGATCGGAGCACTGCTCAGTCCAACTGTCAAAGAAAGTTTGATAAAGCTTCTCAGAGAATTCCCTGATGTATTCGCTTGGTCCTATCAGGATATGCCAGGGTTGGATACCAGCATCGTGGAACATCACTTACCGTTGAGATCGGAATGTCCGCCAGTAAAGCAAAGGTTGAGACGCACCCACCCGGACATGGCCATCAAAATCAAAGAGGAGGTACAGAAACAGATTGACGCGGGTTTCCTCGCTACATCTGAATATCCTCAATGGTTAGCCAACATCGTACCCGTTCCCAAAAAGGACGGAAGGGTCAGAATGTGTGTTGATTACAGAGATCTAAACAAGGCAAGTCCAAAGGACGACTTTCCTTTACCACACATTGACATGTTGGTTGACAGCACATCAAAGTTCAAAGTATTCTCCTTCATGGATGGATTCTCGGGCTATAACCAGATCAAAATGGCGCCGAAAGACATGGAGAAAACTTCGTTCATTACCCCATGGGGTACCTTTTGTTACAAGGTAATGTCGTTCGGTTTGAAGAAAGTCGGGGCAACCTATCAAAGGGCCATGACTACTCTGTTTCATGACATGATACATAAGGAGATCGAGGTATATGTCGATGATTTGATTGCAAAATCAAGAACAGAGGATGAGCACGTTGAACATCTGTCAAAATTGTTTGAACGTCTAAGAAAATTCAAGCTCCGCTTGAATCCCAACAAGTGAACCTTCGGTGTCCGTTCA
This sequence comes from Lathyrus tuberosus, assembly GCA_022829125.1. NCBI lineage: Eukaryota > Viridiplantae > Streptophyta > Magnoliopsida > Fabales > Fabaceae > Lathyrus > Lathyrus tuberosus. Next base: position 10,108,232 of record JALAZF010000008.1, on the reverse strand, counting down.
GGGAAATTACTAGGATTCATCGTCAGCCAGAAAGGAATTGAGGTTGATCCCGACAAGGTCAAGGCCATTCAAGAAACGCCTTCTCCGAAAACTGAAAAACAAGTCAGAGGATTCCTGGGACATTTGAACTACATCTCCAGATTCATATTCCTTATGACCGTCACTTGTGCGCCGATTTTCAAGTTATTGAAAAAGAACCAGGATTGCGTTTGGTCAGAAGACTGCCAAATTGCCTTCGACAGTATTAAGGAATATCTGTTGAATCCTCCGATTCTATCACCTCCAGTGGAAGGAAGACCACTAATCATTTACCTCACAGTCCTAGAGGACTCAATGGGATGTGTACTTGGCCAACAAGACAAAACTAAACGGAAAGAGTCTGCCATTTACTATCTAAGCAAGAAATTCACCGACTGCGAGACTCGGTACACAATGCTTGAGAAAACTTGTTGCGCTTTGGCTTGGGCAGCCAAACGTCTTCGCCAGTACATGATTCGTCATACTACTTGGTTGGTCTCCGAAATGGATCCAATCAAGTACGTTTTCGAAAAGCCTGCTCTCACGGGAAGGATTGCCCGTTGGCAGATGTTACTATCAGAATATGACATAGAGTACCATGCTCAGAAAGTCGTTAAAGGAAGTATTTTAGCCGATCATTTGGCTCATCAACCGATTGACGATCAAGAATCAATCGGGTTTGACTTCCCAGACGAAGATGTCATGTATCTAAAGATGAAAGATTGCGATGAACCGTTACCCAGTGAAGGGCCAGAACCAGGTTCCCAGTGGGGACTCATCTTTGACGAAGCAGTTAATCACTATGGAAACGGAATTGGGGCAATCATTGTTACCCGTCAGGGTTCCCACTTTCCTTTCACTGCCAGACTTACGTTCAAATGTACGAATAACGAGGCCGAATACGAAGCATGTATCATGGGTCTCGAAGAAGGATTGATTTAAGGATCAAAAACTTGGACGTATACGGCGATTCAGCCTTGGTTATCAATCAGATAAAAGGAGATTGGAACACATACCAATCAGGATTGATTCCTTACAAAGACTATGCAAGGAGGTTGTTACCCTTCTTCAACAGAGTCGACTTTCATCACATCCCTCGTGATGAGAATCACATGGCTGACGCACTAGCCACTCTCTCTTCCATGATTAGTGTAGGTCGATGGAATGACATACCTAAGATCGACATCATGCGCCTTGAACGGCCCGCTTACGTCTTCACGATTGAAGCAGTCATAGATGACAGACCTTGGTATCACGATATCAAATGCTTCCTTCAGAAACAAGAGTACCCATCTGGGGCACTCAGAAAAGACAGGAAAACCCTCAGAAGATTGGCTGGAAACTTCTTCCTGAGCGGTGATACTCTCTATAAGAGAAATTTTGACATGGTCTTGCTCCGATGCGTCGACAGACCAGAAGCAGACATGCTCATGAAAGAAATTCATGAAGGATCCTTTGGCACTCATGCCAACGGACACACAATGGTGAGAAAAATTCTCAGGGCCGGGTACTATTGGTTGACAATGGAATCCGACTGCTACAAGTACATGAGGAGGTGTCACAAGTGTCAGATATACTCTGACAAAATTCATGTACCGCCATCACATCTCAAAGTTCTTTCTTCCCCGTGGCCTTTTTCCATATGGGGAATCGACATGATTGGTATGATTGAGCCTAAGGCTTCAAACGGACATCGGTTCATCCTTGTAGCCATTGATTATTTCACCAAGTGGGTCGAAGCAGCGTCATTCGCCAATGTAACCCGACAAGTGGTGGTCCGATTTATCAAAAACAATATCATCTGCCGTTATGGTGTTCCAAGCGAGATCATTACTGATAATGGATCTAACTTGAACAATAAGATGATGAAAGAGTTGTGTACAGAGTTCAAGATCGAACACCATAACTCATCTCCCTACCGACCCAAGATGAACGGAGCGGTAGAGGCGGCTAACAAGAACATCAAGAAGATCGTTCAAAAGATGGTTGTAACCTATAAAGATTGGCACGAAATGCTACCCTTTGCTCTTCATGGTTATCGCACATCTGTCCGTACTTCAACAGGAGCAACCCCTTTCTCTCTAGTATATGCCCTTTCTCTCTAGTATATGGCATGGAGGCAGTGCTCCCCATAGAAGTAGAGATCCCATCAATCCGGGTATTGATGGAAGCTCAGCTCACCGAAGCTGAATGGTGTCAAAGTCGACACGATGAACTGAACCTGATCGAAGAAAAGAGAATCACGACACTATGCCACGGTCAGTTATATCAACAGAGAATGAAAAGGGCGTTCGACAAAAAGGTCTGACCTCGTATTTTCAGAAAAGGAGACCTTGTGCTCAAGAAGATACAATCATTTCTCACTGACTCTCGGGGCAAATGGACCCCTAATTATGATGGCCCCTATGTGGTCACGAAAGCTTTCTCAGGCGGCGCCTTGAGACTTGCAACCATGGACGGAGAGGAATTTGCCTAAACTAAAATACTTCGCCTAAACTAAAAAAAAACGTCTCGGTGGATTGAAAACCCGAAAGGGCGGTCCAGGCAAAAGTTAGAGACATGGGAAAAAAAAGAATCATCCCGATGGATTGGAAATCTCATAGTACAATCCAGGCAAAAATTAGGGATAATGGCAAGTAACTATGTTTAACAGAGGCAAGTCCCTCAGCAGCAGTAGTTACAGCATCATCTATCGGAGGAAATCTCCAGTCAAAGGTCATCTTCGACGGAAGCTCAGGATGCCCCGAATTCAAAGTTGGTAGAAGGATAGTGGTCGTTGTGTTTCAACGTAGCCCTTTTCCCTGTAAATTACCCTTTTCTAAACTTTGTATATACTCTTTGGAATCACGCGTTTGGCTGATCTCCATCTTATCAATAAAATTTGAGCCCTTGTGCTTTTGTTTGTAATTCTTTGCTTATTTTAGCTTTACAGAACGACGTTGTTTAAATTTAATCAGCGATTCTTGAAATAAAACAAAAATGAATTTACTTGTTAAAATTTTTTCTGCTTTTAAATTAAAGATGGCATTTCTTTTGACTGTTGAACATCAGAAGAACATCGATTGCTTCTCCCAAAGTAAGCGAATTTCAAAGTGCAGAATCAAAGTACTCCTTCTAAGCCAATATGCCTGAATGAAGGGATCAATAATGTCAGAGACCATGTTTCGTCTGACATCCTCGGCCGAGTTCTCATCTCCTAAGCCCGATCAACATAGCTCCCCGCGTGGACTATCTCACCTAAGCAAGGTGGAATTTCTATTTTGAATCAATGGTACTTCTTCGCCCCGCGATGGCCGAGTATCCAATTGTGTTCATCCATTAGTTTGTATGTCGCGTCTGTTTTGTCAGCATATACATACATACTTCATGCATTTTATTTGCATTTACATTGCATATTGCATCACTATCACTTGAGTCGGTCTTGTCCCCTAGTGATAAACAGTTTTCTCAATCGAGTTTGTCAGTTCTTTCCTCGTCAGGAAATGTTGCGTCTGCACAATCTCGCCACCAGTGTATCTTTAGATCAGAGTCGGCACTTGGCCACTTTGATAACTTGAACCTCTGAAAGATCAGAGAACCTTCAACAAATGTCACTCTTCGCCATTGAAGATGATATCCTCGCTTTCCCGGATTAAGGAAAATCCATAGAGAAAGCCTCGTGATCAGAGATTCGGCAGCACGCCAGTTTTTCTCCGAAAAGTCGTTGATGAAAAGGTCATCGACACCTCAAAATTGGACCCCATCATATGGCGTTTCTCCGGGAAGATCCCGAGAAAAGTATGATGAAAGATCCCAAACGAAAACATTCTCTCAAGAGACTCGCTTTCCCTAGTAGAATCGACAGATGGCGTCTCCAACAGAGAAGTTTGTACAACTCTACAACTCAGACGACTGGGTTCCCCAGCAAGTCTGACATCAAAACTTTTTCCACTTAAATGGCATCTCCCCAGGAAAATTCGGCGAGAAGTTTGAGGAAAGCCGCTATGAATAGCATCCCTTGTCAAGAAAGTTTATTGACAAAAGAAACTAAGACCAGTTCTTGGTAGGAAACCAAGAACGAGGGGAAGTTCAAAAGAAACTAAGACCAGTTCTTGGTAGGAAACCAGGATCGAGGGGAAGTTTAAATCAGAAACTGAGACCAGCTCCTTGGCTGAAGACCAGGATCGAGGGGAAGTTTACCTTTTCTAAGCATCATCGCTTAGCTAAAGAAGATGAATGCGTAAGCTACCATTCATAACCACCATCAAAATTTCGGATATTCCGATATTTAATCCTCTTGCACCCCGAATGCTCGAATCCCTTCGTCATTCATACCTTCGGGTCCAAGAAGATTAAATAGGGGCATCTGTAATACCCCAAATTTTGACCACTTAGATTTCCCATCATTGTGAAAATCATCATCACAATATGGATGAACCATCATGCTTCATCAGTCTCTATTTGAACTTTTCATTGTAAATTATTATATATTTGAATATTTGAATTTTGTGATTTTGTTTAATTGATTCAAAAATTAATTTCTCTCTGAGTTTTAATGATTTTGAGTTGATTCTTTTTTTAATAATTCACAAAAATGTTAAAATATTTTATTTTATCAAAAAATCCCAAAAATATTATTTATTTCATATAATTGATATTTTTGCAAAGAATTAATATTTTTGATTGTTTTTGGCATTTTAAATATTTTTTCTACATTGATTTTGCAACTTTTAATGCTTTCTAATTATTTTGTAGGTCAATACTAAATTTTTGAAGCATTAATCCAAGATCACAATTTGTTTTCCATGTGTTAAACAATTTTTGATCATTTTAATTAAATTTTTATTCAATTAAATACATTTTGAAAACAAATTAGGGTTTTGGATTAATTCAACCCTCATAAATCATTTTCAAAACCTTTTTGGGCCTCTATTAGAGTGTAAGACCCAATCTTTTTTTGACCAAATCATCTTTGGGCCTCACTTATTGTATAAGTCTCGATACCGTCAAAAAAACAAACGGCGCGATCGTCGCCTTTTCAAAAATCACCTGGGCCTCTCCTTGAGCTATAAGACCCATTCAAAACTTTTGGGCCTCTATTAGAGTGTAAGACACAATCCCCCTTTTAACCAAAACATTTTTGGGCCTCACTTATTGTATAAGTCCCTCTGCGGTAAAAGAAAACCTCGACGCGATCGCCATTTTTAAACGAAAAATCATTTGGGCCTACCCTCATGTTATAAGCCCCACTCTTTTTCTTTAAACCTTTTTGGGCCTCTTGAGAGAGTGTAAGACCCATCCCTTTGTACAGAAAACCTTTTTGGGCCACAGTCACTTGTATAAGTCCCTCTGTACAAATTTAAACAGTGCGCTCACTGATAAAACCCTGGGCCTCTCCTTGAGCTGTAAGCCCCAAATCTTTCTTTTTCAAAGCACTTTCTTCTTTGATTTTGAATATACTGTTGTTTTCAATCTTTCTTTGTTGAACAACTAACCAAACAGCATGGAACCACTACAACCGAGTAAGTGGTTATCACTTTCATTTACTGCTTTCATATTATAAACTGTATTGTGGGGCTGCTCACTGTAAGTCTCCTTTCATAAACTCATATCTACTGTGTAATAATAGTATAGATATTTTGAGTTTCCCCGGCAACTACGTCTAGAACTAAGTGACGCCGTTTCATTTATTCGTAGAAATATACGCCTAGATCCCCAATAGGACCACCAGATACAGTCTTCTCTTCGGCTGTCCTCCTTAGGAATCGTCAAGAAATTCTATCCCCCAGAGATGAATTATTCTCGGTGAAACTTCTCTTGAATTTCTTCAAACCGCCGAACGGTTCGGACTCTCTCTAAAAGTTAAAGTCACTGGATAGTAAACCTCGCACGTTTACCAGTGGTTTTAACTCTAAAAGAGTTTTCCTGAACTTTTCTTTGGTTTGGGACGCACGGGCTTCTTAAAAGCATCGGCCTCCTCTGGGGCATCATACAAGGACCCACAGGCTTCCTAAAAGCAACCCCGCCTCCTCTTGGGCTTAGTACAAGGACCCGCCGGCTTCTTAGAAGTATTCACAGCCTCCTCTTAGGCTTTGTATAATGATCTCTTCCTCCGGGAATGATAGCCTCCTCTTGGGCTTCGTACAAGGACCCGTCGGCTTCTTAAAAGATTCCAGCCTCCTCTTGGGCTTCGTACAAATTGTCCCGACGACCTCCTAGAGGTATAGGAACAGAACCTAGTCATCCTCATAGAACAGTCCTTTCATAGAGTCTACTACTGTTTCTCGAAGCATAGTACAAAAGATAAAACTCTAGACATGGACAGTCTAAGTTCCTTGAGTCTCAAAGACATTCTCAAGCACCCTTCGTTAAATAGGAAGGAAACCCGCAGACTCGGATAGTCTCGATACCCTTTGGATTTCCCGTTTCCTCAAAGAGAAGGAAATATCCCTGATCCTCAAATTAAATCCCTGAGTACAGTGTTACTCATATAAGAACTGATTTTCTCTTTTAAATTAGTATATTGGATCTGTCACTCAACTGAAACAGTTACAATAGCCTCCATCTCGGGCTTCGTACGAGATACCAAAATTCTCCCCAGTGGAGTCAAAACAACCTTTTAGCCTCTCTCTCAGGCTTTGTATGAGACACAAAAGATTCCCTCATTGAGTCAATCACCCCTTTTTTTGCCTCCATCTCAGGCCTCGTACGAGATATAAATTCCTTAAGCAAGAGTCGAACTCTTTGCTAGCCTCCTCTTAGGCTTTGTATAACGATATGCCCCACTGGGTCAAAAACCTTTAGCCTCTCTCTCGGGCTTTGTACGAGGCACAAAATAGCCTCCTCTTAGGCTTTGTATAATGATTTTCCTAGCGGAAATTAGCCTCCTCTTAGGCTTTGTATAAAAAAACCACTGGTTGATCCAATCAACCTTTTAGCATCAAAGTTGTGCCTCGTTCACAGTAAACAAACATCAACAACTCCTTTCCCTTCATCTAATCGCTGTAAGCGGCAAGCCTCTGGATCATCTACATCCATGCCACTGTCCCTCTTTTAGCGTGAGAAATTCCTAAGGAAAGATGGCATTGCTCTACACTGAGTTAAAGTCTTCTCCTTCAGGTTAAAACCCTTTCTTCGGAAATTATGGCATTGCTCGGATCCGCGTATCCCAGTTAAAGTAATTCTCCTTCTCTCCTCTTTAGAGATGACAAATTCTCTCTAAAGTCGAGGCCTTTCAGCTTCACGTCTTGGGCTTTGAACAAGACACAAATAGACTTTTCAGCTTCACATCTTGGGCTTTGAACAAGATACAAACCACCTTTCGCTTCACGTCTTGGGCTTTAAACAAGACACCAAAAACCAATTTCCTCCCATAGAATAGGAGGAACTACGAACGCTCTGATTTCCCTGTTTCAGTAAACGGGAATACGTAGGCATAAGATCGAAAGAAAAGATCTTAGCGAGCGCAATCAACAAAAAACCCAAATCCCATATCTCCATCAATTAAAAGAAGTAATTCAAAAGCATCAGTCCTAACATCCTAATCCTTATTCCCCGCCAGAAACCCTTTGCCTAGGAAAAAGAAAGAAAGAACCGTATTGGCGAAATACAAATAACCAGTACAAAGGCCCCCCACATTGATAGCATCCGTAACCTAACAGACCGCTGTTTAAACTCAGTATGCAAAGCAGGGTTAATTGGAGACATCTATTTCCCTTCCTTATTCAGCTCACAATAGGATAAAAAATGAATCGACCTGTAGTTTTAAGCTCAAACCACAGAGAGCGACCAGCGCTTAAGAACCGCGTCCAAAATCGCTCGCTACACAATGACTCATGACAATCAAATGCCTACGTATATACAACCATGTAAACCACTTCAACATCCATAATCATGCATATACAATCAAACATATCACAATGCATTTATTTGCCATAAGGCCGCAAAACATCATTACATCATTTCATCACATGCATTCACATCATATAACAGCACACAAGTTATACGTTATAGATCAAAAGCGTGTCGCATGTTAACACATCAATTACACATAATTACGACGGTAAAAGTCGACAAATTGACACATTTCCAATTACCGACATAATTAAATCGGCCACTAGTCTCAAAACCATGTTTATAAGAAAGAACATTTCAATAGCTTTCCAACGCATCCAACCGCGCCTCAATCCGACTTACGACCCAAAATTTATGACAAGAACAAAATGGAAAAATCTGCCCTGTTCGCTTTCCTATTCGAAATGCGAACCCCAGCGAACCATAGCAGTGAAAAAAAAGCATAAAGTTCGCAATGCGAACACCCAGCGAACCTTCGCTTTCCCCTTCGTAATGCGAATTCCCTGCGAATCGTGGCAGAGAAAAAACAGCAGAAAGTTCGCGATGCGAACCTCCCGCGAACCTTCACTTTCCCTTCGCTGCCCTATTCGCAGTGCGAACCTGCGAACTCAGAAATCCCAGCAGCGCTGTTGTTCACTCCAACACAATATTTCCTCCACCAAAACACTTCCAAACCATAACATAACAACCAGAATATATCCCAAACATAACAACAAGTATTCTACAACATTTATACCGCATTTCAACCGCGAAAACATCGATTTCTATCGTTTTCTCTCATTCGACCTAGAATTGAAAAGCTTGGAAAAACCAACAAACATTTTAACACACACATACATAATCATACACAAGCATAGCATAACCGAGTTTCACACCCTTACCCGATTAATCGCGCTTCGAAATGTCGGTTGATTCGATTTCTTACACTCCAAGTTTTTCCTCTTTTTCTTCTTCTCCTTCTCTATTTCTTTTAACTTCTTTTCTTTCTATTTTTCTTTCTATGTTTCTATTTAAAATGAAAAACAATATCTAACCAAGCCAAAAAGACCAAAATACCCCTACACTCAATTTTCTCGCAAATGTTCCCAAAACGCGATAAAACATAATAACCAAGAATAAAATAATATAAAGACCAAAAATAATTAAATCAACTCGATTAAATAAATCTAACAAAAACCGGGGCGTTACACCTCTCCCCCACTTAGAAATTTTTGTCCTCGAAAATATTACCTGAGACGAACAACTCCGGATACGATTCCCGCATCCGACTCTCCAACTCCCAAGTCAAATTGCCCTCAGCAGCGCCTTCCCACGCTACTTTCACAAGCGCAATATCCTTGCCTCTTACCTCAACCTCATCCATTGGAATCACATGCGACAGATCCGAAACATACTTCCGAAGCTGTGAAACATGGAACACATCATGCAAATTCGAAAGATTCGGCGGCAACGCCACCCGATAAGCCACAACACCCACTCTCGCGGATATCTGATAAGGACCAATAAACCGAGAAGTAAGCTTCTTTGACTTCAATGCACGACCAACACCCGTTATCGGTGTAACTCTCAAAAATACATGATCGCCTTCTTGAAACTCGAGATCTTTCCTCCTTCGATCGTGATAACTCTTCTGCCTACTCTGAGAAGCCTTCATCTTCTCAAGAATAAGTTTCACCTTTTCCGTAGTTTGTTGAATTAACTCCGGTCCAACCACCGAACTCTCACCAGATTCATGCCAACACAACAGCGTTCGACATCTTCTTCCATACAATGCTTCAAAAGGTGCCATTCCAATACTCGAATGGAAACTGTTGTTATACATGAATTCCACCAACGAAAGATAACTATCCCAAGTACCACCTTGCTCAAGAACACAAGCCCGCAACAAATCTTCCAATGACTGAATAGTTCTCTCGGTCTGACCATCCGTCTGAGGATGATAAGCAGAACTCAATCTTAACTTGGAACCTAACGCCTTTTGAAAAATTTCCCAAAATCTGGAAGTAAACCTCAGATCTCGATCTGAAACAATGCACAACCGAACACCATGTAGCTTCACAATCACACGGATATAAATCTCAGCCAACCTCTCCAAAGAAAAACTGATGTCAATCGGAATGAAATGCACCGATTTAGTCAGCCTATCCACAACCACCCAAATGGCATTATGCCCCCTCTGAGTATTCGGCAACCCTGTCACGAAATCCATAGAAATGTTGTCCCATTTCCACTCGGGAATATCCAACGGTTGCAATAATCCACTAGGCTTCTGATGTTCTACCTTTGACTTCTGACACGTCAAACACGCATAAACAAACTGAGCCACATCCCTCTTCAATCCGGACCACCAAAATATCTTCTTCAAATATTGGTACATTTTATTAGCTCCCAGATGTATACCCAAACTACTCCGGTGTCCTTCCTCTATAATCATCTTTTTCAATTCCAAATCATCCGGAATACAAATTCTACCACAGAATCTCAAAACACCCTTATTATCCACTTTAAAGTCACCATTCACACCTTTATCTCCAACCGTCATCAAATCAACAAATTTCACATCCAGCCTCTGTTTCTCGCTAACGGTCAACAAAAACTCATTAATGACCCGTAACATACCAACCCTCACGCTATCAGATGTCAACTCACACACCAAACTCAAATCTCTAAATGCTTCCAAAAGTTCCCACTCTCTAACCATCAAAGCGGACAGATGCAAAGATTTCCGGCTTAACGCATCGGCTACCACTTTAGCTTTACCAGGATGGTAATTCAAGCTAAAATCGTAGTCCTTTAAAAATTCCAACCATATCCGTTGCCTCATATTCAGCTCTTTCTGATTAAACAAGTACTTCAAACTCTTATGATCACTAAAGACTTCAAATCTTGCACCGTAGAGATAATGCCTCCAAATTTTCAACACGAAAACCACCGCCGCTAATTCCAAATCATGAGTAGGGTAATTTTTCTCATGATCCCTTAATTGCCTCGAAGCATAAGCCACCACCTTACCTTCTTGCATCAACACTCCACCTAAACCAATCAAAGACGCATCGCAATACACCACAAACGATTCACCAGGATTTGGCAAGATCAAAATCGGAGCTGTAGTCAATCTTCTCTTCAGCTCACTAAAACTTTCCTCACACTGAATATCCTAAATGAACGCTTTACCTTTACAAGTCAGTTGGGTCAAAGGAAGTGCTAACTTGGAAAAGCCTTGAATGAATCTTCGATAATATCCAGCTAAACACAAAAAGCTTGTAATTTAATAACAGATCTAGGAGCCTCCCATTGTAGAACTGCATCTACTTTGGATGGATCCACAGCAATACCATTACCTGAAATCACATGCCCAAGAAAACTCACTTCTGACAACCAGAACTCACACTTGGACAACTTGGCATAAAGTCTCTTCTCCTTCAAAATTTACAATACAATACGCAAATGATCTGCATGTTCCTCCCGAGACTTAGAATAAATCAAGATGTCATCGATAAACACAACAACAAATTGATCCAAATGCTCATGGAAAATGTGATTCATATACTGCATAAACACTCCTGGCGCATTAGAAACCCCGAACAGCATCACGGAATATTCGTAATGTCCGTATCGTGTCCTAAAAGCCGTCTTTTGAATTCTTCTTTCACACTAATCTGATGATAACCTGACCTAAAATCAATTTTACTAAACACACACTCACCTACCAACTGGTCCATCAAATCATCAATTCTCGGAAGAGGATACTTGTTCTTAATCGTCACCTTATTCTGCTGGCGATAATCAATACACAATCGCATACTTCCTCTTTCTTCTTCACCAATAAAACTGGAGCACCCCAAGGCGATACACTCGGCCTCACAAACCTCTTCTCTAACAATTCATTCAACTGCTTCTTCAACTCAACCAAATCAGATGCCGACATACGATATGGTGCCATAGATACAGGTCTAGTACCAGGAACTAGATCTATGGAAAACTCCACCTCTCTCTCTGGCGGACGGATGGTCAGACCGAAAGAACCATTCAGTCGTTGGAGGATTTGTTGAGGGCTTGTGTTCTTGAACAAGGTGGTGCGTGGGATAGTTATCTTGCATTGGTTGAATTCACGTATAATAATAGTTTCCATTCTAGTATTGGAATGGCACCTTTTGAGGCTTTATATGGACGGAGATGTCGAACACCGTTGTGTTGGCACGAATCTGGTGAAAGTTCGGTGGTTGGACCGGAGTTGGTGCAACAGACGACAGAAAAGGTAAAGTTTATTCGTGAGAAAATGAAGGCTTCTCAGAGTAGACAAAAGAGTTATCATGATCGGAGACAGAAGGATCTTGAGTTTCAAGAGGGTGACCATGTATTTTTGAGAGTTACGCCGGGTAACGGGTGTTGGTCGTGCATTGAAATCTAAGAAGCTTACTTCTCGATTTATTGGTCCTTACCATATATCTGCGAGAGTGGGTGCTGTGGCGTATCGGGTGGCGTTACCGCCGAATCTGTCAAATTTGCATGATGTGTTTCATGTTTCACAACTTCGGAAGTATGTTCCGGATCCTTCACATGTGATTCTGATGGACGAGGTTGAGGTAAGGGAGAACCTTACGGTCGAGGCTTTACCAGCTAGTATTTTGGATCGCGAGGTGAAGCGGTTGAGGGGCAAAGATATTGCACTTGTGAAAGTGGCGTGGGGAGGCGCTGCTGAGGGCAATTTGACGTGGGAGTTGGAGAGTAGGATGCGGGAGTCGTATCCAGAGTTGTTCGTCTCAGGTAATATTTTCGAGGATGAAAATTTCTAAGTGGGGGAGAGTTGTAACGCCCCGATTTATTTAACCGTATTTAATTATTCCATTTATGTGAAATTTTGTGAATTGTGTGATTTATTGTGTTTCATGTTAATGCATCATGTTTGGGCATTGAGAGTTTTGTGGCATAAATGTGTCACATTTTGAACTAACTTCCACTGGTGGAAGTTAGTGTTATTTTTGGTTATGTCACGTTTTGCACTTGAGTTCCACTGGTGGAAGTTAGTGAGTTTTTGGCCTTTTTTTTTTGAATTGTGTAAATTAAATGAGTTTTACCTGTTAATTGGATGATTTCTCTGATAGGCAAAATATTTGCAATAAATTATAATTTTTTTTCAACTTTTATTTACCGAAATATATTTCATCGGTATGTTTATGTTTTATCGCATTTTGAGAGCGTTTGGGAGATATTTGAGCTGAGGGGTATTTTGGTCTATTTGGGGTTAGATATTTTGATTTGTTATAAAAATAGAAAAGTAGTAAGAAAAGAGAGAAAGAAAGAAGAAAAAGAAAAGGAGAAGAGAAAGAGAAGAGGAAAAAGAAGAAAACGAGGAAAAACTTGTGGATTTAGGAACCGATTCAACCGATTTTTCAAACGCGAATTAATCGGGTAAGGGTGTGAAACTCGATTATCTTATGCTTGTGTATGATTATGTATGTTTTCTTGGAATGTTTGCTTGTTTTCCATAGTTTTCACTTTTAGGTCGAAACGGTAGAAATTGATAGAAACCGATGTTTTTACGGACGAAAGTCGGAATAAATTGTGTAGATGTGTCGAGTAATGTTAGGCCGTGATCGAGTATGCTTGTTTTATCGAATTTGGTTGATTTTGTAAGTTTTTGCATTTTTGGAGAATTGAGAGTTTAAGATTCGGAGTGAAATCGAAAGTCGTAGAATTCACGTTTAATGGTTCCAAATCACTACTATATGTTTGGTATGAATGAGTATGTGTTTGTTTCAAAGAAAATAATTGAATCGGTCGGATTTTCGGACGAAATTGCATGAACCCGTAGGGCTGTTAGCAGAAAAATTCTGATTTTTGCAAAACTTCAAAAATTCATAACTCTTGAACCGTAAGTCGGTTTTGACCCCCGTTCGAAGCGTTGGAAAGCTAACGAGATGTTATTTCTAGGAAAAATGGTTTAAAGGTTTGTATATGGTTCAATTATAGTAAAAAATTGAAACCGTATTGTTGTGTTAATTTTTACCGTCGTGAATGCGTGCGATTGAGGTGTTATCGTGCAATATGCTTTTGTTATATAACGTATAGCTTGTGTGTACTGTTATACGATGTGTTGTGGGTAGCCTTATGGCATGAATCCTAGATTGTGGAAATTATTGTGAATTGTTGCCTTTTGGCAAATAAATGCATTGTTTAAATTAAATGTAAATGCATGTTAATTGTGAAAGAGTTCGTTGCCGTTTGAGTGGTAAAGCGATGCTCGTTGCCGTTTGGTGTAATTGATGTGAATTGGTGTGAATGCATATGATAATATGCTTGTTGTTGTGATTTGTGGTTAATGATGAATGCATTGTTTGAGTTGATTTTCAATGCATGATTATTGATGTTGAAATGGTTCACATGGTTGTATATATGTATGCATTGGATTGTCATGAGTCATTTGTATGCCAAGCATCATGATATGCATTGCTGTGACGTCCTGAGTGACGGTTCGGTTCCAGAGGGAATCCGCTATAACATCGTGTGCCTATGTGAGGACCTAAAGCGATGGTTATAGACGATCGTGTGCCCATGTGGGGACCTAAAGCGATCGGATTGTGTGCTCATGTGGAGACCTAAAGCAATCCATAACGTCGTGTGCTCATGGGGAGACCTAAAGCGACGGGTGAACATCGTAGGCCCGACGGGGAGTTATTGAGCGATCCTCAGTAACGAGCGATGGTTCCAGTAGTTCCTGAGTGAACTGATGATGAGACATTGGAAGTCGGTACCGCATAGCATGTGCATAGAGTCGTTGTGTCGGTCTCTGTGCATTTGCATAAATCATGAATTAATTGTGCATGGATTTGTGATTGTGATTGATGAGATGGAATATGTGTAATTGAATTGTGAATGATTGAAGTGCAGTGGTATTTGATACGTGAAAATTGTACTGTATTGTGTTATGTTTGATTGTTGTGCAATGGTGGTGAGAATATGCCAACTTGAGTATTTTTGTGTTAATATATAATTTTACGCAAGTATATTATGGTTGTTTTTCTCACCCTTCTGCTATTTTATAATGCTCTATGAGGCATTGCAGATTAGAGTCGCTGGAGGTATTCTTTTTGTGAAGCGTTGCGTCTTCATTCTTTTGTCGGTCGGCTCTGATATGTGACACCGGGTAGCTAGGGTGGCCGTTTGGGATTATTTTGTATATGTGATGATATCTTTTGGAATTGTACGTGTATAACTTGATGTATGACAGACTTTTTATATGATATATGTATATATGTTATTCAGATTTTAGATTTTCCGCTTTTATTCTAATTTCTGGAAAGTGGATGTAAGGAACTGAGTTTCCTCTGTTTGATTGCTACCCCACCGTTGCATATCTTTATGAGCAGGTGTTGTAAGTTATCTGTATTTTGTTTTCTATTGATGTGACCCCTTCGGTCTATGCCGTGTTTTTAGATATACTCTGACAAAATTTTGAATTTTTCTTTTATTGTTTTATCTGTTTAGGGGTATAGATTAGGGGCGTCACATTAAGTGGTATCAGAGCCAGTCCGTGTCAGTTGTGTCAGTTGTGTCAGTTGCGTCTGGCATTTTGGGCGAGTTGTTGTTGTGCGGCAGTTGTGTTCGAGTGAGTTGTTGTTTAACCATAGTTTCTGTTATTGGAAACGAACAGAATATGGCTGGTCGAAATGATGCTGCTTTGGCTGCTCCGATGCAAGCTATGGCACGAGCTGTGCAGGGTGCACCGAATGCTGCCGAAAATGATGAGTTCAGAAAGAATAAGCCGCTGGTCTTTAAAGGGAAACATGATCCGGATGGTGCACAGATTTGGTTGAAAGAGATTGAAAGGATTTTCAGGGTGATGGATTGTGAAGATGATCATAAGGTGAGGCTAGGTACTCATATGTTACATGAAGAGGCTGATGACTGGTGGGTCGGTACTCGTCAGGTGTTGGAAGCTGTGGAGGAAGGAGAGATCACTTGGGAAGTGTTTAGCCGAGAGTTTCTAAGGAAGTATTTTCCCGAGGATGTCTGAGGAAAGAAAGAGATAGAGTTTTTAGAGTTAAAACAAGGTAATATGTCTGTTGTTGACTATACTGCTAAATTTGTGGAACTTGTGCAGTTTTATCCTCATTATGCGGAGGCAACTGCTGAATTTTCTAAGTGTGTGAATTATGAAAGTGGATTGCGTCCTGAGATTAAGCAGGCTATCGGTTATCAGAGGATTCGAAGGTTTGCTGATTTGGTGGAATGCTGTAGGATTTATGATGAAGATAGTAAGGCTCGTTCTGCTCACTATAAAAGTGTAAGTGACAGGAAAGGGAGCAACAATTCCGTGGTGGTCCGTATGTGTCACCGGCTGATAAGGGTAAACAAAGGGGTACTTTTGATCGAAGGTCAGGTGGAGGAGGTATGTCTAATTCTCCTAGGTATTTTAGGTGTGGCGAATTGCGTCATCGTCAGACAGAATGTAGGAAGAAGTTGGATAAGCGTTCATTTGGGATATTCAGTGTGAAGAAAGTTTTTGTGAGCTGAAGAGAAGATTGACGACAGCTCCGATCCTGATTTTACCGAATCCTAATGAACCATTTGTGGTGTATTGTGATGCGTCTCTGATTAGTTTAGGTGGTGTGTTGATGCAGGAAGGTAAGGTTGTGGCTTATGCTTCAAGGCAATTAAGGGTTCATGAGAAAAATTATCCTACTCATGATCTGGAATTAGCGGCTGTGGTTTTTGTGTTGAAGATTTGGAGGCATTATCTCTATGGTGCAAGGTTCGAAGTCTTTAGTGATCATAAAAGCTTGAAATATTTATTTGATCCGAAAGAGTTGAACATGAGGCAACGGAGATGGTTGGAATTCTTGAAAGACTACGACTTTGGCTTGAATTACCATCCTGGTAAAGCTAATGTGGTAGCCGATGCATTGAGCCGAAAATCTTTGCATATGTCCGCATTGATGGTTAAGGAGTGGGAACTTTTGGAATCGTTTAGAGATTTGAGTTTTGTTTGTGAAGTGACGTCGGTTAGTGTGAGACTTGGAATGTTGAAAGTCACTAATGAATTTTTATTGACGGTTAGTGAAAAACAAAAGTTGGATGTGAAATTTGTGGACTTGATGACGGTGGGAGAGGAAAGTGTGAATGAGGACTTTAAAGTGGATGTTAATGGTGTTTTGAGGTTCCGAGGTAGAATTTGCATTCCTGATGATGCAGAGTTGAAAAGAATGATTTTGGAGGAAGGACACCGGAGTAATTTGAGTATACATCCGGGAGCGAATAAGATGTACCAAGATTTGAAGAAGATTTTCTGGTGGTCTGGTTTGAAAAGAGATGTGGCTCAGTTTGTGTATGCATGTTTGACTTGTCAGAAGTCGAAGGTGGAACATCTGAGGCCTAGTGGTTTGTTGCAACCGTTGGATATTTCGGAGTGGAAATGGGATAGCATTTCTATGGATTTTGTGACATGGTTGCCAAATACTCAGCGAGGGCATAATGCTATTTGGGTGATTGTGGATAGGCTGACTAAATCGGCGCATTTCATTCCGATTGACATCAGTTTTTCTTTGGAGAGGTTAGCTGAGATTTATATCAATGTGATTGTGAAGTTACATGGTGTTCCATTGAGTATTGTTTCAGATCGTGATCCAAGGTTTACTTCGAGATTTTGGGAAAGTTTACAGAAGCCTTTGGGTTCTAGATTGAGGTTGAGTTCGGCTTATCATCCGCAGACGAATGGTCAGACCGAAAGAACCATTCAGTCGTTGGAGGATTTGTTGAGGGCTTGTGTTCTTGAACAAGGTGGTGTGTGGGATAGTTATCTTGCATTGGTTGAATTAACGTATAATAATAGTTTCCATTCTAGTATTGGAATGGCACCTTTTGAGGCTTTATATGGACGGAGATGTCGAACACCGTTGTGTTGGCATGAATCTGGTGAAAGTTCGGTGGTTGGACCGGAGTTGGTGCAACAGACGATAGAAAAGGTAAAGTTTATTTGTGAGAAAATGAAGGCTTCTCCGAGTCGACAAAAGAGTTATCATGATCGGAGACAGAAGGATCTTGAGTTTCAAGAGGGTGACCATGTATTTTTGAGAGTTACGCCGGTAACGGGTGTTGGTCGTGCATTGAAATCTAAGAAGCTTACTTCTCGATTTATTGGTCCTTACCATATATCTGCGAGAGTGGGTGCTATGGCGTATCGGGTGGCGTTACCGCCGAATCTGTCAAATTTGCATGATGTGTTTCATGTTTCACAGCTTCGGAAGTATGTTCCGGATCCTTCACATGTGATTCTGATGGACGAGGTTGAGGTAAGGGAGAACCTTACGGTCGAGGCTTTACCAGCTAGTATTTTGGATCGCGAGGTGAAGCGGTTGAGGGGCAAAGATATTGCACTTGTGAAAGTGGCGTGGGGAGGCGCTGCTGAGGGCAATTTGACGTGGGAGTTGGAGAGTAGGATGCGGGAGTCGTATCCAGAGTTGTTCGTCTCAGGTAATATTTTCGAGGATGAAAATTTCTAAGTGGGGGAGAGTTGTAACGCCCCGATTTATTTAACCGTATTTAATTATTCCATTTATGTGAAATTTTGTGAATTGTGTGATTTATTGTGTTTCATGTTAATGCATCATGTTTGGGCATTGAGAGTTTTGTGGCATAAATGTGTCACATTTTGAACTAACTTCCACTGGTGGAAGTTAGTGTTATTTTTGGTTATGTCACGTTTTGCACTTGAGTTCCACTGGTGGAAGTTAGTGAGTTTTTGGCCTTTTTTTTAATTGTGTAAATTAAATGAGTTTTACCTGTTAATTGGATAATTTCTCTGATAGGTAAAATATTTGCAATAAATTATAATTTTTTTTCAACTTTTATTTACCGAAATATATTTCATCGGTATGTTTATGTTTTATCGCATTTTGAGAGCGTTTGGGAGATATTTGAGCTGAGGGGTATTTTGGTCTATTTGGGGTTAGATATTTTGATTTGTTATAAAAATAGAAAAGTAGTAAGAAAAGAGAGAAAGAAAGAAGAAAAAGAAAAGGAGAAGAGAAAGAGAAGAGGAAAAAGAAGAAAAAGAGGAAAAACTTGTGGATTTAGGAACCGATTCAGCCGACTTTTCAAACGTGAATTAATCGGGTAAGGGTGTGAAACTCGATTATCTTATGCTTGTGTATGATTATGTATGTTTTCTTGGAATGTTTTCTTGTTTTCCATAGTTTTCACTTTTAGGTCGAAACGGTAGAAATCGATAGAAACCGATGTTTTTACGGACGAAAGTCGGAATAAATTGTGTAGATGTGTCGAGTAATGTTAGGCCGTGATCGAGTATGCTTGTTTTATCGAATTTGGTTGATTTTGTAATTTTTGCATTTTTGGAGAATTGAGAGTTTAAGATTCGGAGTGAAATCGAAAGTCGTAGAATTCACGTTTAATGGTTCCAAATCACTACTATATGTTTGGTATGAATGAGTATGTGTTTGTTTCGAAGAAAATAATTGAATCGGTCGGATTTTCGGACGAAAGTGCATGAACCCGTAGGGCTGTTAGCAGAAAAATTTTGGTTTTTGCAAAACTTCAAAAATTCATAACTCTTGAACCGTAAGTCGGTTTTGACCCCCCGTTCGAAGCGTTGGAAAGCTAACGAGATGTTATTTCTAGGAAAAATGGTTTTGAGGTCTGTATATGGTTCAATTATAGTAGAAAATTGAAATTGTATTGTTGTGTTAATTTTTACCGTCGTGAATGCGTGCGATTGAGGTGTTATCGTGCAATATGCTTTTGTTATATAACGTATAGCTTGTGTGTACTGTTATACGATGTGTTGTGGGTAGCCTTATGGCATGAATCCTAGATTGTGGAAATTATTGTGAATTGTTGCCTTTTGGCAAATAAATGCATTGTTTAAATTAAATGTAAATGCATGTTAATTGTGAAAGAGTTCGTTGCCGTTTGAGTGGTAAAGCGATGCTCGTTGCCGTTTGGTGTAATTGATGTGAATTGGTGTGAATGCATATGATAATATGCTTGTTGTTGTGATTTGTGGTTAATGATGAATGCATTGTTTGAGTTGATTTTCAATGCATGATTATTGATGTTGAAATGGTTCACATGGTTGTATATATGTATGCATTGGATTGTCATGAGTCATTTGTATGCCAAGCATCATGATATGCATTGTTGTGACGTCCTGAGTGACGGTTCTGTTCTAGAGGGAATCCGCTATAACATCGTGTGCCTATGTGAGGACCTAAAGCGATGGTTATAGACGATCGTGTGCCCATGTGGGGACCTAAAGCGATCGGATTGTGTGCTCATGTGGAGACCTTAAGCAATCCATAACGTCGTGTGCTCATGTGGAGACCTAAAGCGACGGGTGAACATCGTAGGCCCGACGGGGAGTTATTGAGCGATCCTCAATAACGAGCGATGGTTCCAGTAGTTCCTGAGTAAACTGATGATGAGACATTGGAAGTCGGTACCGCATAGCATGTGCATAGAGTCGTTGTGTCGGTCTCTGTGCGTTTGCATAAATCATGAATTAATTGTGCATGGATTTGTGATTGTGATTGATGAGATGGAATATGTGTAATTGAATTGTGAATGATTGAAGTGCAGTGGTATTTGATACGTGAAAATTGTACCGTATTGTGTTATGTTTGATTGTTGTGCAATAGTGGTGAGAATATGCATACTTGAATATTTTTGTGTTAATATATAATTTTACGCAAGTATATTATGGTTGTTTTTCTCACCCTTCTGCTGTTTTATAATGCTCTATGAGGCATTGCAGATTAGAGTCGCTGGAGGTATTCTTTTTGTGAAGCGTTGCGTCTTCATTCTTTTGTCGGTCGGCTCTGATATGTGACACCGGGTAGCTAGGGTGGCCGTTTGTGATTATTTTGTATATGTGATGATATCTTTTGGAATTGTACGTGTATAACTTGATGTATGATAGACTTTTTATATGATATATGTATATATGTTATTCAGATTTTAGATTTTCCGTTTTTATTCTAATTTCTGAAAAGTGGGTGTAAGGAACTGAGTTTCCTCTGTTTGATTGCTACCCCACCGTTGCATATCTTTATGAGCAGGTGTTGTATGTTATCTGTATTTTGTTTTCTATTGATGTGACCCCTTCGGTCTATGCCGTGTTTTTAGATATACTCTGACGAAATTTTGAAATTTTCTTTTATTGCTTTATCTGTTTTGGGGTATAGATTGGGGGCGTCACATTAAGTGGTATCAGAGCCAGTCCGTGTCAGTTGTGTCAGTCGTGTCTGTTGCGTCTGGCATTTTGGGCGAGTTGTTGTTGTGCGGCAGTTGTGTTCGGGTGAGTTGTTGTTTAACCATAGTTTCTGTTATTGGAAACGAACAGAATATGGCTGGTCGAAATGATGCTGCTTTGGCTGCTGTGATGCAAGCTATGGCACGAGCTGTGCAGGGTGCACCGAATGCTGCCGGAAATGATGAGTTCAGAAAGAATAAGCCGCTGGTCTTTAAAGGGAAACATGATCCGGATGATGCACATATTTGGTTGAAAGAGATTGAAAGGATTTTCAGGGTGATGGATTGTGAAGATGATCATAAGGTGAGGCTAGGTACTCATATGTTACATGAAGAGGCTGATGACTGGTGGGTCGGTACTCGTCAGGTGTTGGAAGCTGCGGAGGAAGAAGAGATCACTTGGGAAATGTTTAGCCGAGAGTTTCTAAGGAAGTATTTTCCCGAGGATGTCCGAGGAAAGAAAGAGATAGAGTTTTTGGAGTTAAAACAAGGTAATATGTCTGTTGTTGACTATACTACTAAATTTGTGGAACTTGTGCAGTTTTATCCTCATTATGCGGAGGCAACTGCTGAATTTTCTAAGTGTGTGAAGTATGAAAGTGGATTGCATCCTGAGATTAAGCAGGCTATCGGTTATCCGAGGATTCGAAGGTTTGCTGATTTAATGGAATGCTGTAGGATTTATGATGAAGATAGTAAGGCTCGTTCTGCTCACTATAAAAGTGTAAGTGACAGGAAAGGGAAGCAACAATTCTGTGGTGGTCCGTATGTGTCACCGGCTGATAAGGGTAAACAAATGGGTACTTTTGATCGAAGGTCAGGTGGAGGAGGTATGTCTAATTCTCCTAGGTGTTTTAGGTGTGGCGAATTGGGTCATCGTCAGACAGAATGTAGGAAGAAGTTGGATAAGCGTTCATTTGGGATATTCAGTGTGAAGAAAGTTTTTGTGAGCTGAAGAGAAGATTGACGACAGCTCCGATCCTGATTTTACCGAATCCTAATGAACCATTTGTGGTGTATTGTGATGCGTCTCTGATTGGTTTAGGTGGTGTGTTGATGCAGGAAGGTAAGGTTGTGGCTTATGCTTCAAGGCAATTAAGGGTTCATGAGAAAAATTATCCTACTCATGATCTGGAATTAGCGGTTGTGGTTTTTGTGTTGAAGATTTGGAGGCATTATCTCTATGGTGCAAGGTTCGAAGTCTTTAGTGATCATAAAAGCTTGAAATATTTATTTGATCAAAAAGAGTTGAACATGAGGCAACGGAGATGGTTGGAATTCTTGAAAGACTACGACTTTGGCTTGAATTACCATCCTGGTAAAGCTAATGTGGTAGCCGATGCATTGAGCCGGAAATCTTTGCATATGTCCGCATTGATGGTTAAGGAGTGGGAAATTTTGGAATCGTTTAGAGATTTGAGTTTTGTTTGTGAAGTGACGTCGGTTAGTGTGAGACTTGGAATGTTGAAAGTCACTAATGAATTTTTATTGACGGTTAGTGAAAAACAAAAGTTGGATGTGAAATTTGTGGACTTGATGACGGTGGGAGAGTAAAGTGTGAATGAGGACTTTAAAGTGGATGTTAATGGTGTTTTGAGGTTCCGAGGTAGAATTTGCATTCCTGATGATGCGGAGTTGAAAAGAATGATTTTGGAGGAAGGACACCGAAGTAATTTGAGTATACATCCGGGAGCGAATAAGATGTACCAAGATTTGAAGAAGATTTTTTGGTGGTCTGGTTTGAAAAGAGATGTGGCTCAGTTTGTGTATGCATGTTTGACTTGTCAGAAGTCGAAGGTGGAACATCTGAGGCCTAGTGGTTTGTTGCAACCGTTGGATATTCCGGAGTGGAAATGGGATAGCATTTCTATGGATTTTGTGACAGGGTTGCCAAATACTCAGCGAGGGCATAATGCTATTTGGGTGATTGTGGATAGGTTGACTAAATCGGCGCATTTCATTCCGATTGACATCAGTTTTTCTTTGGAGAGGTTAGGTGAGATTTATATCAGTGTGATTGTGAAGTTACATGGTGTTCCATTGAGTATTGTTTCAGATCGTGATTCGAGGTTTACTTCGAGATTTTGGGAAAGTTTACAGAAGGCTTTGGGTTATAGATTGAGGTTGAGTTCGGCTTATCATCCGCAGACGGATGGTCAGACCGAAAGAACCATTCAGTCGTTGGAGGATTTGTTGAGGGCTTGTGTTCTTGAACAAGGTGGTGTGTGGGATAGTTATCTTGCATTGGTTGAATTCACGTATAATAATAGTTTCCATTCTAGTATTGGAATGGCACCTTTTGAGGCTTTATATGGACGGAGATGTCGAACACCGTTGTGTTGGCACGAATCTGGTGAAAGTTCGGTGGTTGGACCAGAGTTGGTGCAACAGACGACAGAAAAGGTAAAGTTTATTCGTGAGAAAATGAAGGCTTCTCAGAGTAGACAAAAGAGTTATCATGATCGGAGACGGAAGGATCTTGAGTTTCAAGAGGGTGACCATGTATTGTTGAGAGTTACGCCGGTAACGGGTGTTGGTCGTGCATTGAAATCTAAGAAGCTTACTTCTCGATTTATTGGTCCTTACCAGATATCTGCGAGAGTGGGTGTTGTGGCGTATCGGGTGGCGTTACCGTCGAATCTGTCGAATTTGCATGATGTGTTTCATGTTTCACAGCTTCGGAAGTATGTTCCAGATCCTTCACATGTGATTCTGATGGACGAGGTTGAGGTAAGGGAGAACCTTACGGTCGAGGCTTTACCAGCTAGTATTTTGGATCGCGAGGTGAAGCGGTTGAGGGGCAAAGATATTGCACTTGTGAAAGTGGCGTGGGGAGGCGCTGCTGAGGGCAATTTGACGTAGGAGTTGGAGAGTAGGATGCGGAAGTCGTATCCAGAGTTGTTCGTCTCAGGTAATATTTTCGAGGACGAAAATTTCTAAGTGGGGGAGAGTTGTAACGCCCCGATTTATTTAACCGTATTTAATTATTCCATTTATGTGAAATTTTGTGAATTGTGTGATATATTGTGTTTCATGTTAATGCATCATGTTTGGGCATTGAGAGTTTTGTGGCATAAATGTGTCACATTTTGAACTAACTTCCACTGGTGGAAGTTAGTGTTATTTTTGGTTATGTCACGTTTTGCACTTGAGTTCCACTGGTGGAAGTTAGTGAGTTTTTGGCCTTTTTTTTTTAATTGTGTAAATTAAATGAGTTTTACCTGTTAATTGGATAATTTCTCTGATAGGTAAAATATTTGCAATAAATTATAATTTCTTTTCAACTTTTATTTACCGAAATATATTCATCGCTATGTTTATGTTTTATCGCATTTTGAGAGCGTTTGGGAGATATTTGAGCTGAGGGGTATTTTGGTCTTTTTGGGGTTAGATATTTTGATTTGTTATAAAAATAGAAAAGTAGTAAGAAAAGAGAGAAAGAAAGAAGAAAAAGAAAAGGAGAAGAGAAAGAGAAGAGGAAAAAGAAGAAAAAGAGGAAAAACTTGTGGATTTAGGAACCGATTCAACCGACTTTTCAAACGCGAATTAATCGGGTAAGGGTGTGAAACTCGATTATCTTATGCTTGTGTATGATTATGTATGTTTTCTTGGAATGTTTGCTTGTTTTCCATAGTTTTCACTTTTAGGTCGAAACGGTAGAAATCGATAGAAACCGATGTTTTTACGGACGAAAGTCGGAATAAATTGTGTAGATGTGTCGAGTAATGTTAGGCCGTGATCGAGTATGCTTGTTTTATCGAATTTGGTTGATTTTGTAAGTTTTTGCATTTTTGGAGAATTGAGAGTTTAAGATTCGGAGTGAAATCGAAAGTCGTAGAATTCACGTTTAATGGTTCCAAATCACTACTATGTGTTTGGTATGAATGAGTATGTGTTTGTTTCGAAGAAAATAATTGAATCGGTCGGATTTTCGGACGAAATTGCATGAACCCGTAGGGCTGTTAGCAGAAAAATTCTGGTTTTTGCAAAACTTCAAAAATTCATAACTCTTGAACCGTAAGTCGGTTTTGACCCCCGTTCGAAGCGTTGGAAAGCTAATGAGATGTTATTTCTAGGAAAAATGGTTTTGAGGTCTTGTATATGGTTCAATTATAGCAGAAAATTGAAACCGTATTGTTGTGTTAATTTTTACCGCCGTGAATGCGGGCGATTGAGGTGTTATCGTGCAATATGCTTTTGTTATATAACGTATAGCTTGTGTGTACTGTTATACGATGTGTTGTGGGTAGCCTTATGTCGTGAATCCTAGATTGTGGATATTATTGTGAATTGTGGCCTTTTGGAAAATAAATGCATTGTTTAAATTAAATGTAAATGCATGTTAATTGTGAAAGAGTTCGTTGTCGTTTGGGTGGTAAAGCGATGCTCGTTGCCGTTTGGTGTAATTGATGTGAATTGGTGTGAATGCATATGATAATATGCTTGTTGTTGTGATTTGTGGTTAATGATGAATGCATTGTTTGAGTTGATTTTCAATGCATGATTATTGATGTTGAAATGGTTCACATGGTTGTATATATGTATGCATTGAATTGTCACGAGTCATTTGTATGCCAGGCATCATGATATGCATTGCTGTGACGTCCTGAGTGACGGTTCGGTTCCAGAGGGAATCCGCTATAACATCGTTTGCCTATGTGAGGACCTAAAGTGATGGTTATAGACGATCGTGTGCCCATCTGGGGACTTAAAGCAATCGGATTATGTGCTCATGTGGAGACCTAAAGTAATCCATAACGTCGTGTGCTCATGTGGAGACCTAAAGCGACGGGTGAACATCGTAGGCCCGACGGGGAGTTATTGAGCGATCCTCAGTAATGAGCGATGGTTTCAGTAGTTCCAGAGTGAACTGATGATGAGACAGTAGAAGTCAGTATCGCATAGCATGTGCATAGAGTCGTTGTGTCGGTCTCTGTGCATTTGCATAAATCATTAATTAATTGTGCATGGATTTGTGATTTTGATTGATGAGATGGAATATGTGTAATTGAATTGTGAATAATTGAAGTGCAGTGGTATTTGATACGTGAAAATTGTACCGTATTGTGTTATGTTTGATTGTTGTGCAATGGTGGTGAGAATATGCCTACTTGAGTATTTTTGTGTTAATATATAATTTTACGCAAGTATATTATGGTTGTTTTTCTCACCCTTCTGCTGTTTTATAATGCTCTAGAGGCATTGCAGATTAGAGTCGCTGGAGGTATTCTTTTTGTGAAGCGTTGCGTCTTTATTCTTTTGTCGGTCGGCTCTGATATGTGACACCGGGTAGCTAGGGTGGCTGTTTGTGATTATTTTGTATATGTGATGATATCTTTTGGAATTGTACGTGTATAACTTGATGTATGACAAACTTTTTATATTATATATGTATATATGTTATTCAGATTTTAGATTTTCCGCTTTTATTCTAATTTCTGAAAAGTGGGTGTAAGGAACTGAGTTTCCTCTGTTTGATTGCTACCCCACCGTTGCATATCTTTATGAGCAGGTGTTGTATGTTATCTGTATTTTGTTTTCTATTGATGTGACCCCTTCGGTCTATGCCGTGTTTTTAGATATACTCTGACGAAATTTTGAATTTTTCTTTTATTGCTTTATCTGTTTTGGGGTATAGATTGGGGGCATCACACACTCAGACGAAATAAACGAATGAGTCGCTCCGGTATCAATAATAGCAACTAAAGGCGTACTATTAATAAAACAAGTACCTCTGATCAGACGATCTGCACTAGTAGTCTGAGTTCCTGCCAATACAAATACTTTCCCTACAGCTAGAGCTTGCTTTGGTTTCGGACACTTCGCACTAACATGACCAGGTTCACCACAGTTGAAACACTTCACCACATTCCTCTTGCAATCAGTTGCGACATGTCCTATACCTCCACAATTGGAACACTTCCTTATGTCCTTTCTACATTCAAACTGAC
Source organism: Lathyrus tuberosus (assembly GCA_022829125.1). Lineage (NCBI taxonomy): Eukaryota > Viridiplantae > Streptophyta > Magnoliopsida > Fabales > Fabaceae > Lathyrus > Lathyrus tuberosus. The sequence continues at coordinate 10,081,164 of JALAZF010000008.1, read as the reverse complement.
GATGTCCTAAGTCACCACACCTAAAACATCTCAGAGGGTTATAAGTACCTCCCCCACTTGGCCTTTTATCAGAATTAGCCCTTTGCTTACCCTTTTCAGCTGGTGACACATAAGGACCACCACGAAACGGTTGCTTTCCTTTCCTTTCGTTCACACTCTTATAATGAGTAGAACGAGCTTTGCTATCCTCCTCATAAATTCTACAACAATCCACCAAATCCGAAAACCTCCTCATTCTTTGATAAGCAATTGCCTGCTTGATCCCAGGACGCAACCCGTTCTCAAACTTCACACATTTGGAAAACTCCGCAGTTGCTTCAGCATAATGTTGATAAAACTAAATAAGCTCCACAAACTTAGCAGTGTAATCAATAACAGACATGTAACCCTGTTTCAACTCCAAGAACTCTACCTCTTTCTTTCCTCTAACATCTTCAGGAAAATACTTCCTCAAAAACTCACGGCTAAACAAAGCCCAAGTGACCTCTTCACCTGTAGCTTCCCACACATGACGCGCACTAACCCACCAATCATCAGCCTCCTCCTGCAACATGTGAGTACCCAATCTCACCTTATGTTCCTCAGCACAGTCCATCACTCGAAAGATTCTTTCAATCTCCTTAAGCCAAATCTGAGCACCATCAGGATCATGCCTTCCTTTGAAGACAGGCGGTTTGTTCTTTCTGAACTCATCATTCCCACCAGCATTAGGTGCACCCCGCACAGCCTGAGCCATAGCTTGCATCGCAGTAGTAAGAGCAGCATCATTCCTTCCAGACATATTCTGTTCATATCCAATAACAGTAACTATGGTTAAACAATCAGCTTGCCAGAACACACTGACGCACAACAAATATCTTGGTCAAAACGACCGACACGGACTGGCACGGACTGACACAAACTGGCTCTGATACCACTTAATGTAACACCCCCAATCTATAACCCCCAATTAATTAAAGTGATAACAGATAATCAGAGTATAATTAAAACATTCATGGTATAGACTGGAGCGTCACATCAAAATGATGAAATATAATAACCTGCTCATAAAGATATGCAACAATCAGGTAGCAACATAAATAGGGGAACTCAGTTCCTAACACCCACAATTTAGATACAGAATAAAAGCGGAAAATCTGTAACTGAAATCTCATATATATATATATATATATATATATATATATATATATATATATACATAAAAGTTTGTCTGTCTTATACAGAGTCAGACACGTCAAATCCAAAAAGATATATATACATAATGTCACATAACGATCTCCCCGACTACCCGGTGCTACATATCAGAGTCGACCGACAAAATAATGAAGACAGAATCTTCACAAAAAGACCTCCAGCAACTAATCTGCAATGCCTCATAGAGCATTCAAAACAGCAGAAGGGTGAGAAACACAATTATAATATAGTTGCATACAATTATGTAATAACACGAAATACGCACACAACAACATTCTCACCCCAACATATACCATAATTCAAACACAAAACAACACGATTCTTATCTCATACATCCATCACAAAGGCATATCAATCATGCTCAATACATTTACCACCAACATGTGTATATATCAACTCATCAATTCCATTCACAATTCTCCCACATAATCAATCCATGCATGACTTATACAAATGCAAAGAGATCGACACAACGACTCTATGCAAATGCAACGCGGGTACCGTCCCATCCATCATCTCATCATTAATTCACTCAAGAATTATTGGAATCATCGCTTGTTACTTAGTGTAACTCCCCGTCGGGCAAACGATGTTCCCGTCGCTTTAGGTCCTCTTTGTATAAGGTACACGACGTTTATGGATCGCTTTAGGTCATCTTTGTATAAGGCATGCGACCCGATCGCTTTAGGTCCTCTTTGTATAAGGCACACGACCGTTACAGTAGATCCCCTCGGGAGTCGTTTCGTTGCTCACACCCACTAGGGCACACGACATCACAATGCGAATTCCCAGGGAACCTTCGCTTTCCCCTTCGCAATGTGAATTCCCCGCGAACCGTGGCTGAGTAAAAACAGCAGAAACTTCGCAATGCGAGCCTCCCGCGAACCTTCACTTTCCCTTCGCTGCCCTATTCGCAGTGCGAACTCAGAAATCCCAGCAGCGCTGTTGTTCACTCCAACACAATATTTCCTCCACCAAAACACTTCCAAACCATAACATAACAACCAGAATATATCCCAAACATAACAACAAGTATTCTACAACATTTATACCGCATTTCAATCGCGAAAACATCGTTTTCTATCGTTTTCTCTCATTCGTCCTAGAATTGAAAAGCTTGGAAAAACCAACAAACATTCCAACACACACATACATAATCATACACAAGCATAGCATAACCGAGTTTCGCACCCTTACCCGATTAATCGCGCTTCGAAGTGTCGGTTGATTCGATTTCTTACACTCCAAGTTTTTCCTCTTTTTCTTCTTCTCCTTCTCTATTTCTCTTAACTTCTTTTCTTTCTATTTTTCTTTCTATGTTTCTATTTAAAATGAAAAACAATATCTAACCAATCCAAAAAGACCAAAATACCCCTACACTCAATTATCTCGCAAACGTTCCCAAAACACGATAAAACATAATAACCAAGAATAAAATAATATAAAGACCAAAAATAATTAAATTGACTCGATTAAATAAATCTAACAAAAACCGGGGTGTTACAGGTATGTGTTCCAAACTCCTTTGATCTGACTGATAACTAGGGATGAGTCTCCATATACGTCCAAGTTCTTAATCCTTAAGTCAATAGCTTCTTCGAGACCCATGATACAAGCTTCGTATTTGGCCTTGTTGTTTGTGCGCTTGACCGTCAGTCTGGCAGTGAAAGGAATATGGGTACCCTGAGGTGTTACGATGATTGCCCCAATTCCATTTCCATAATTGTTGACAGCTCCGTCAAAAATTAGTCCCCATTGGGAACCTAGTTCTGGCCCTTCACTGGGTAGCGGTTCATCGCAATCTTTCATTTTTAAGTACATGACATCTTCATCTGGGAAGTCAAATCTGACCGATTCCTGATCGTCAATCGGTTGATGAGCCAAATGATCGGATAAAATACTTCCATTGACGGCTTTCTGAGCATGGTACTCGACGTCGTATTCTGATAACAACATCTACCAACGGGCAATCCTTCCTGTGAGAGCAGGCTTTTCAAAAATGTACTTGATCGGATCTATCTCGGAGATTAACCAAGTAGTGTGACAAATCATATACTAGCGAAGACGTTTGGCTGCCCAAGCCAGAGCACAACAAGTTTTCTCAAGCATAGTTTACCGAGTCTCACAGTCGGTGAATTTCTTGCTTAAATAGTAAATGGAAGACTCTTTTCTTTTTGTTTTGTCTTGTTGGCCAAGTACACAACCCATGGAGTCTTTTAAGACTGTTAGGTAGATGATCAAGGGTCTTCCCTCTACTAGAGGAGACAGAATTGGTGGATTCAACAGATACTCTTTGATACTGTCGAAAGCTTTTTGACAATCTTCTGTCCATACATAGTTTTGATTCTTTCTGAGTAGTTTGAAGATCGGCGCGCATGTCGCGGTCATGAGGGATATAAACCTTGAAATATAATTCAGACGCTCGGTGAAGGCATTTCTTGAATGGCCTTAACCTTGTCAGGATCAACCTCAATTCCCTTTTGGATGATGATGAACCCTAAAAGTTTCCCTGAGCGAACACCAAACATGCATTTGTTGGGATTCAAGGGGAGTTTGTATCTTCCCAGACGCTCGAATAACTTTGACAAGTGTGTCACATGCTGCTCTTATGTTTTAGATTTGGCAATCATGTCATCGACATATGTAACGCCCCAAAATAATTATAATAGTTATTTATTGAATTATTATGATTATTTGGTGTTTTGATGCTTTGTGATGATTTTGCGACGATGATGAATTGGGTAGTGCTATGGGGTAGCCTTGGGTTAAGGGAGCATTGAGACATCTTACAAGTAGTAATCAATTAGATTATTTTATTAATAATAATATTGAAATAATTTGAGTAATTAGAATATTATTTAGATTATTATTATTATTGTTAATTAAAATAACTAGGAGACCATTAAGGGTAAGACGGTAATGTTGAAGGGATTAATTGAGGTTAATACGGTAAACTGTGATTAAGGCCCAAAACATAGGTTTAACAAAAGAAAAATAGGGATTATGAGAATGAGTTTTGTTCAACCCTATGAAGTGATTAGAGAGCTGAGGAAAGGAGGCTAGAACGAGGAATCAACCGTAGAACCCCGAAAAACGAAGAATCTCTGCTGGAAATTCGAGGTATGGGGGGTAATCCGGGTTAATACATTTGATATGGGTTTATGGTACAGGTAATTGTGTGTTTTCATTTTTGGATGATTTGATGCTAATCTGTGACGAACCTGTGATGAATTTTGTAATTGTATGTGTACGATTTCTGTGATGAACTTTGTGTAATTTGTTGTAATTCTTATGAATTTTATGTGACTGATTGTTGATGTTGTGATGAACTTGTGGGTAACCAGATCTGAAAAATCAAACTTGATATTAACTAATTTCAGCCTTAATAATTAGGAAGAATTGATGTAGATGATGAAATAGGATGAAAAATATAGATCTGTGATGAGTCAAAGCTAGTTTGAGTCCGATTTTGGTAGATCGAAGGTGCTGGAATGAGAAAATTTGCGTTCAGATGCGAGATCTGAGTTTTTGGGTGGTTTTTGGTGTTACGCGTAACAGGGGAAGTGTTACACATAATGGGGGACACTCCCAAGGTATTACGCGTAACGTACGTACCCGTCCCCAAGGGCTGGCATGGCCCTCTGCTGATACGCATAGCATACGCGTATGAGATTGTGGTAATACGGGTAAGAGGGAGGCGTTATGCGTAATGGGAAGCTGGAAAAAGGGGAATACGCGTAAGAGCAGATGCTTACGCGTATGGTGTAACACCTTAAATTCCCCCGTAATATTTAATCGAAAAATCAGAGTAAAATGAAACAATTCGGAATAAAAGGGTATTACTTTCAACAAGAACTTGCTCACAAATAAGAGATGTAACATATAATAAATATTAATGCAACTTTAATCCAAAAATCATCTTTATTACACAGCGGAAATTCTTCATTGTGATCAACAAAATATAACGGTTTCAATTAATCGAAATATTAGTTTTCAAAAATGTAAAGGCAACTGTAATTCTTTAACAAAGTAAAATCATGCATAAAGAGTTCCCGACTCCCAATGTTACATATCAGAGCAGACTCCAAACTAAAGTGAAGCACCTCGTCTTCACCGACCACGACTTTCACACTACTCCTGATTACCTGCACGTTACCCACGTGGAGGCAACATTCAAACAGAAGGGGTGAGATTCTCAAATCAAACAAAAGAGAAAGATGATATAAATATAAGAGCATAAATTATTAAGTATATCACCCACAACACCACTTCCAACACAATTCGCACAATTCAACATAACACAAATAATTAATCCAATCACAATGCAACACAACTATCAAAAGAAATACAAAGAGACACCAACTATACTCAATGCATGTGGTACCATAATCGATCCCTGTTTCAAGATCACAGTTCCCTTCAGAACTCTCGACCCCTGTTTCATGGTCAAGTATTACCCCCTATTTCATGATCACACCAACGACCCCTGTTTCATGGTTATGTACGACCCCTATTTCATGATCGCACCAATAACTGTGATTGCTTACATCCCATCTGGGCACACAATCACGCCAACAAAAAGGATTCCATCAAGGAATTTGGATAGACGATAACACCCCACCTGGGCACGCCATCCCACAACTATGCACATGCCATGCACCATCAATGATAACATGCAACAACGAATCATGCATACACATAGCATATTCATCATCATGCCAATACCACTCGACAATCAACACGCATTTATCGAAACATGCATATAGCTCATCAAAACATGCCTACCACATAACATGCCGTGACAACTCAACGTTATCACCATACTACCACATAAGTAACAGCTAGTGCATTTACAAGTTACGTCACAACAACTCAACAACAACATCATGCAACTTCTTAAAAAACAACTATTGCATTTATCAGTTAAGTCACAACACATCATACCATGACTAGTCAACAATATCATCACACAATATTATAAGCAACAACGATTACAATCACATGGTATGCTACAACAACTTCTCAACAACATCACGCAACATCATAAGCAACAATCACAACACACATTCCTACGACTAACTCCCACATTTCATATTTCAACACATCGGAACCTACACAGAAACTCATATGGCGCATTGAATAGTTGGAAATCTATCATTGGAAATAATTTTAACATAAAATACATAAAGTCAGCTTTCCAACGATTCGAACGGCGTCCCAAAAGTGCCTGCGATGACAGCACTTCTCCCACTGTGATTTCACACCTTTAAATTGTATTTTCACCCCAATAACCCCAGTTTAAGTCATTAAAACCCATTTACACCACATATACATTATTCACAACAATCACCACAATTCGAATACAACAATTTCATCAATCCCAAACATTTTAGTTATAGATTCTTCCCAAAAACCCCAATTAATCCATAAACAACAATCCATGGCATCAACCTAATGATTCCTACCCACATACCTACATCATCTAATCCTTGAGTGATTAAAGAAAACCCACCCTTACCTTGTATTGATGAGCTTCCCTCTTCCTCAATGGGTTCCTATCCTTCTTCTTGCCCTAGCCTCTTCTCCCTCTTTCTCCCTTTAGTTCTTCAACTTTCTTTCACTTTTACATATAATGAGAATAAATTCCCCACTCTTTACATACCCCTAAATGTCAATCGCCTCTTTTACCCTTACTTATTCATACGAATTTACCACATTACCCTTCCACTCTCCACACTTCTAATATTCCAACTTATTCTATTTATTTTATTTTCATTATATTATTATTATCACTTCCACTCATGAAATAATTCTAACAATAATAATTTCCACCACAACTCTAATAGAATATATATTCTACACTATGCTTAACAAATATTAAATTAAAGTAATTGAGTTAGTCTTTACTCTCCACACCACCAATTTCTACATTATTAGCCATACACCCCTACTACCCCCAAGACTCACTTCTTAAGGCCACTACCCCTCACTACGGGTACACAAAACACAACGAAAACACACCAAAACACACAATCAATTACATCAATTCACAATTATTTCACAAATAATAATTAGAATCAAAACGGGGCGTTACAACTCTCCTCCACTTAGAATATTTTCGTCCTCGAAAATTTACTCGATGCAAACTACTCCAGATACGTTCTCGCATCTGACTAATCAACTCCCATGCTCTGAATGGCAACATCACGGATAACACAAGATAACAATACACCTTATCAACGACAACAACAACATGATGCAATGCTCACGCAATGCACTCGACGACCAACTCAAGACACAAAGAATAACCAAGTTAAGAACAGACAGGTTCACTATGAACCAGAACACAACACGATCGTTACCATCACCATAGGCAACACCCCATAATTCCCCATCAAGGAATTAGCTACTTGCACTCGAACCATCACCATAGGTAACGAGGCAACAACAGATAAAAACACAAAAGTCCATAACACAACCTCAATGTAACCAAACTACCAACATCATTGTTACACACGTACGAACAAACTGCACTACACCACGCTTTCGCTGCGCACACAAATTACTCGCAACTATAAAATCTACCAAGTTCACATCCAACTTCCAACCATCAAAGCAGACATAAGAAACGACTTTCGTCTTAACTCATCGAGAATTCCGACCAAACAGGTATTCTACACTCTTGTGATTACTAAACACTTCGGACCTAGATCCATAAAAATAATTCCTCTGGATACTTAACACAATTACAACTCACCCAATTCCAAATCTTGAATAGGATAGATACTTTCATGAATCTCCAACTATCGTAAAACATAAGCTACAACTTCACCATCTTATATTATCATACTGTCTAAACTCATCTTAAACACATAACAACATCCCAATACCATAACCGCATAAGGATACATTTTTCCAATTAATTTCGATAAGACAAAGTCACCTTTTCCACTCCCAGACCGCGCTAAGCGGGATCCGACTCGCGCTAAGCGCGCTCGCTTTTGCCTCGAGAGGGCGAGAGTCTTCCAGACCGCGCTGGGCGCGCTCAACGGCGCTAAGCGCCCTTCGCGATTCCTGCTACAAAACTCCGTGAAAATAACCAACTAAGTCCAAGAATATTATACTCCCCTTAATCCACTGCAGAGCTTCCTCATTATAGAACTACATCTACTCGGATGGATCCACAACAATACCCTCATATGAATTAACACAACCAAGTAAACTCATCTCTACTGACCAAAAATCACACTTTGGTAACTTAACATATGACTCCACTTCTTTCAATACTTGTAACTCAATTCTCAATTACTCTACACGTTCTTCTTCTGATTTTTATAATAGAGCCGAACATCCACAATGAACACCAGCTCTAACTTATCCAAATTAGTATGGAAGATACGATCCATACTCCCTACACACACTTTAAGGCGTACTAGTCACTACTAGCCTCTACTAAACATCCTTAGTTAAATCATGGTCTCACAATTCCATTTATTCGCTCACTGGATCATCTTTCTAATGCTTCAAGTCTCATGTCTATCAAATTCTCGATTCATCTCAAATCAAAACTCAAGCTACCCCAGACACAACTGTGAGTTTCCATACTACTCACCGATCCACACACAACCTCATGCTGTCATCCTTTTCTTTACTAATAATAATAAGGCTCTCCATGGTGACATCCTTGGCATATCTTTAGTCAGGACGTTGTTCTCTGTTTCTGATAAGTAACTATCAACATCTTCTGATCAACATACAAAAGCCTCAAATCCGCCTCATCTTCAGATATAGGAATCTACATCGACTAATCAAACAATCCACAGACACTTGGCTCGACTTCAAACAATTCAATGTACATACTATACCAGTTGGCAAGACACATCTATCCCATCCAACATGATCCCGTCTACTATCAATAAGAGATTAAGGGTGATCAGTTCCTCAATTTGTCAATAGGTAGTCGGCAACCATAACGGTGGCATAAATCGTCATTATCCAACTACAATAGCGTCCTTTCTTTAATTTCACAATCTCGATGATCCGTATAGTTTCACATTTGGTCTCATCCTAATCACAATCTTAACAGTACCATCTCATCATCTGGTTGGTGATAGAAACTTTATAAAATCTTCCTGACACATGTTGACACCATGTCATCAATGACACACAATCCACGTTACTATTTAACCTTCTCCATTCCTCAAAATATTTCCACTCTAATCATTCTCAACTGGCATACGCCGCATCTCCATGTGCTCCTCTGAGGTCATCATGTAACACCCCCAACAAATAAAGTGGTAACAAAAATTCAAAATTTCATCAGAGTATATTTAAAACATTCACGGCATAGACAGAGGTGTCACATCAATTGAAACAAATACACATAAACCTGCTCATAAAGATATGCAATATTCTCATGCAGCAAATAACAAAGGAACTTAGTTCCTTACACCCATAAATTCAGGTACAGAATAAAAGCGGAAAATCTGTACTGAATCTCATATATATATATATATATATATATATATATATATATATATATATATATATATATATATATATATATATATATATCACGTAAAGAGTAAGTCCGTCTTACATCAATTCATACATGTACAACCCAAACTATACATATACATAATACAAAATAATCACACTCAATCTCCCCGACTACCCGGTGCTACATATCAGAGCCGACCGACAAAAGAATGAAGACCTAAGCTTCACAAAAAGACCTCCAGCAATCTAATCTGCAATGCCTCATAGAGCATCAAAAACAGCAGAAGGGTGAGAAACACAATCATAATATAATTGTATACAATTATATATAACACAAAAATACACATATAAAATATTCTCACCACAACTTATACCAAAATTCAATCACTAAACAACACCAATGTATATTTCATGTATCCATCACCAAGGCATATCAACCATGCACACTACAAATATCACCAACATATAAACACATATTAACTCATCAATTTCATCCACAATTCCACACACAATCAATCCATTCATGATTTATGCAAATGCACAGAGACCGACACAACGACTCTATGCAATGCATATGCTGTACCATCCATCCATCAATCTCAACACTAGTTCACCCAGGAACTATTGGAACCATCGCTTGTTACTTAATGTAACTCCCCGTCGGGCACACGATGTTCCCCGTCGCTCACACCTCTTTGTATAAGGCACACGACGTTTATGGATCGCTCACACCTCTTTGTATAAGGTACACGACCCGATCGCTTACACCTCTTTGTATAAGGCACACGATCATCTATAATCATCGCTCACACCTCTTTGTATAAGGCACATGATGTTATAGTGGATTCCCTCTAGAATCGATTCGTCGCTCACACCCCATAAGGGCACACGATATCATCAACATGCATATCATGATGCTTGGCATACAATGACTCATGACATTCAAATGCACACATATACACATCCATAATCATGCATATATCATCAAATACCACACATAGCATTTTCTTTCCCTTTGGCCATAAATCATCATCCCAACACGCATCACATGCATTCTTATCACACCACAGCACACAAGTCATATGACATTCGTATCAATAGCACATTGCATGATACACATCAAATTCACACAATTAAAACGACCAAAAGTCGATAAAACAACACTATTCCCAATTCCCGACATAATTAAATCGGCCAATAATCTCAAAACCTATTTTTATAAGAAAAAACATTTCATAAGCTTTCCAATGGTACAAAGAACGTCTCGATCCGAGTTACGGATCAAAAGTTGCAGAATTTAGAAAACAGATAAAATTTTTGAAGTCCCAGACCACGCTGAGCGGGCTCCGACTGCGCTGAGTGGTCTCCGCTCTGACTCGTGAGATTGCATTTTTTTCAGAAGCGCGCTGAGCGGGCATCTGCGCGCTGAGCGGGCATCTGCGAGCTGAGCGGGCTCTGCGATTTTCAGAAAAATCCCTCTTCGAAAATCCAACCCAAAAATCCTATTTTTCACCCAAACTCAATTCCAACAGCAAAACAAACATCAACGATTGTTCATACACACAGTGTGATCATACAATACAGTTTATATCAATTTCCAACAGTGAAAACATCGATTTCTACTCGTTTATCTCATTTCGACCTATATTTGAAAAATTAATAAAACTTCCACACAAACATACATAATCATACACAATCATAATATAATCGAGTTTCGCACCCTTACCCGATTAAATCGTGTTTGAAAAGTTGGTTTAATCGGTTCCTAAATCCACAAGTTTTTTCCTCTTTTTCTTTTTTTTCCTCTTCTCTTTCTCTTCTCCTTTTTCTTCTTCTCTTTTCTCTCTATTTTTCTTTTCTTTCTATTTTTCTCTCTTTCTATTTCTATTTCTAGGAAAAATATAATATCTACCCGACAAAAGACTAAAATACCCCTACACTCAAATATCTCGCAACCGTTCCCAAAAAGTGGCAAAATATAATCACGATGAAAAATAAAATATTATCCAATAAAAGTCAGAAATAAAATAAAATAATAATAAAATAATCAAAACGACTCGATTAAATAAAAATAACTAAAACTGGGGCGTTACAACTCTCCCCCACTTAGAAATTTTCGTCCTCGAAAATATTACCTGAGACGAACAACTCCGAATACGACTCCCGCATCCGACTCTCCAACTCCCAAGTCAAATTGCCCTCAGCAGCGCCTCCCCACGCTACTTTCACAAGTGCAATATCCTTGCCCCTTAACCGCTTCAATTCGCGATCCAAAATCCTAACCGGTAACGCCTCAACCGTAAGGTTCTCCCTTTCCTCAACCTCATCCATCAGAATCACATGCGACGGATCCGGAACATACTTCCGAAGCTGTGAAACATGGAACACATCATGCAAATTCGACAGACTCGGCGGCAACGCCACCCGATAAGCCACAGCACCCACTCTCACGGATATTTGGTAAGGACCAATAAACCGAGAAGTAAGCTTCTTCGACTTCAATGCACGACCAACACCCGTTACCGGTGTAACTCTCAAAAATACATGATCGCCCTCTTGAAACTCAAGATATTTCCTCCTTTGATCATGATAACTCTTCTGCCTACTCGGAGAAGCCTTTATTTTCTCACGAATAAGTTTCACCTTGTCCGTAGTCTGTTGTACTAGCTCCGGTCCAACCACCGCACTCTCACCAGATTCGTGCCAACACAACGGTGTTCGACATCTTCGTCCATACAACGCTTCAAAAGGTGCCATTCCAATACTCGGATGGAAACTATTATTATACCTGAATTCAATCAATGCAAGATAACTATCCCAAGCACTGTCTTGCTCAAGAACACAAGCCCTCAACAAATCTTCCAACGACTGAATCGTTCTCTCGGTCTGTCCATCCGTTTGAGGATGATAAGCATAACTCAACCTCAACTTAGATCCTAAAGCCTTTTGCAAACTTTCCCAAAATCTGGAAGTAAACCTCGAATCTCAATCTGAAACAATGCTCAACTGAACACCATGTAATTTCACAATCACACTGATATAAATCTCCGCCAACCTCTCCAAAGAAAAACTGATGTCCATCAGAATGAAATGCATCGATTTAGTCAGCCTATCCACAACCACCCAAATCGCATTATGTCCCCGCTGAGTGTTCGGCAACCCTGTCACAAAGTCCATGGAAATGTTATCCCATTTCCAATCAGGAATATCCAATGGTTGCAACAAACCACTAGGCCTCAAATGTTCTACCTTTGACTTCTGACACGTCAAACATGCATAAACAAACTGAGCCACATCTCTCTTTAATCCAGACCACCAAAAGATCTTCTTCAAATCCTGATACATCTTATTAGCTCTCGGATATATACTCAAACTACTCCGGTGTCATTCCTCCAAAATCATCTTTTTCAACTCCGCATCATCAGGAATACAAATTCTACCTTGGAACCTCAAAATACCTTTATCATCCACTTTAAAGTCCTCATTTTCACTTTTATCCCCAACAGTCATCAAATCCACAAATTTCACATCCAATTTCTGTTTCTCGCTAACGGTCAACAGAAAATCATTAGTAACCTTCAACATACCAAGCCTCACACTATCAGACGTCAATTCACACACCAAACTCAAATCTTTAAACGCTTCCAAAAGTTCCCACTCCTTAACCATCAAAACCGACATATGCAATGATTTCCGGCTTAACGCATCGGCTACCACATTAGCTTCACCAGGATGGTAATTCAAGCTAAAATCGTAGTCCTTCAAAAATTCCAACTATCTACGTTGCCTCATATTCAACTCTTTCTGATCAAACAAGTATTTCAAACTTTTATGATCAATAAAGACTTCAACCTTACCTTCTTGATCATGAGTAGGATACTTTTTCTCATGAATCCTCAATTGCCTCAAGCATAAGCCACAACCTTACCTTCTTGCATCAACACTCCACCTAAACCAATCAAAGACGCATCACAAAACACCACAAACGGTTCAGTAGGATTCGGTAAGATCAAAATCGGATCCGTCGTCAATCTTCTCTTCAGCTCATTAAAACTTTCCTCACACCAAATATCCCAAATGAACGCTTGACCTTTACAAGTCAACTGGGTCAATGGAAGTGCTAACTTTGAAAAACCTTCGATAATATCCGGCTACACCCAAAAAGCTTCTAATTTCAGTAACAGATCTCGGAGCCTCCCATTGTAGAACTGCTTCTACATTAGATAGATCCATAGCAATACCGTTACCTGAAATCACATGACCAAGAAAACTCACTTCTGACAACCAGAATTCACACTTGGACAACTTGGCAAAAAGTTTCTTTTCCTTCAAAACCTGCAACACAATGCGCAAATGTTCCGCATGTTCCTCACGGGACTTAGAATAAATCAAGATATCATCAATGAACACAACAACAAAACGATCCAAATGCTCGGGGAAAATACGATTCATGTATTCCATAAACACACCTGGCGCTTTAGAAACCCCGAACGGCATCACCGAATATTCATAATGACCGTATCTTGTCCTAAAAGCCGTCTTCTGGATATCTTCCTCTTTCACCCTAACCTGATGATACCCCGACCACAAATCAATCTTACTAAACACACAAGCACCAACCAACTAGTCCATCAGATCGTCAATTCTCAGAAGAGGATACTTATTCTTAATTGTCACCTTATTCAACTGGCGATAATCAATACACAATCGCATACTTCCATCTTTCTTTTTCACCAAAAGAACTGGAGCACCCCAAGGCGACACACTAGGTCTTACAAACCTCTTCTCTAACAATTCATTCAATTGCTTCTTTAACTCAACCAACTCAGATGCCGACATACGATATGGTGCCATCGATATAGGTCTATGTAGCGAATGATTTTGGACGCGGTTCTTAAGCGTTGTCGCTCCTTGGAGGGTGACTACAGGTCGATTCATTTTTTATCCTATTGTGAGCTGATGAAGGAAGGGAAATAGATGTCTCCAATTAACCCTGCTTGCATACTGAGTTTAAACAGCGGTCTGTTAAGTTACGAATGCTATCAATGTGGGGGGGCCTTTGTATTGGTTATTTGTATTTTCGCCAATAATGATTTCTCTCTGGGATTTAGTTAGGATACTGATTCAGATTATGATATATGGGATTTTTGGTTTTTTGTTTATTGTGCTCGCTAAGATTTTTCTTTCAATCTTATACCTACGTATTCCCGTTTACCGAAACAGGGAAATCAGAGCGTTCGTAGTTCCACCTATTCTATGGGAGGAAATGGGTGTTTTTGGTGTCTTGTTCAAAGCCCAAGACGTGAAGCAAAAGGTGATTTGTATCTTGTTCAAAGCCCAAGATGTGAAGCTGAAG
This sequence comes from Lathyrus tuberosus, assembly GCA_022829125.1. Lineage (NCBI taxonomy): Eukaryota > Viridiplantae > Streptophyta > Magnoliopsida > Fabales > Fabaceae > Lathyrus > Lathyrus tuberosus. Next base: position 10,066,115 of record JALAZF010000008.1, on the reverse strand, counting down.
AGTTTATTTGTATCTTATTCAAAGCCCAAAATGTGAAGCTGAAGGTGTTGACTTTAGAGAGAATTTTTCATCTCTAAAGGGGGTCTGTTTGTCACGACTGTTGGGTGACCGACTGTAAAGGAGGATTACTTTAACCGGGATACGCGGATCCTAGCAATGCCATAATTTCCTTTATAGGGGGTTTTAACCTGAAGGAGAAGACTTTAACTCAGTGTAGAGCAATGCTATCTTTCCTTAGGAATTTCTCATGCTAAAAGAGGGACAGTGGCGTGGATGTAAATAATCCAGAGGCTTACCGCTTACAGCGATTAGATGGAAGGAGTTGTTGATGTTTGTGTACTGTGAACGAGGCACAACTTTGATGCTAAAAGGTTGATTGGATCAACCAGTGGTTTTCTTATATAAAGCCTAAGAGGAGGCTAATATGTATCTCGTACAAAGCCCAAGAGAGAGGCTAAAAGGTTTTGACTCGACGATGGAGTCTTTTGGTATCTCGTAAAATGCCCGAGATAGAGGCTATTTGACTCAACAAGAGAGTTTTTTGTATCTCGTACAAAGCCCGAGATGGAGGCTAAAGATGGTGATTGACTCAACGAGGGAGTAATTTGTGTCTTGTACAAAGCCCAAGACGGAGGCTAAAAGGCGTTTGACTCAACAAGAGAGTCCTTTTATGGTATCACGTACGAAGCCCGAGATGGAGGCTATGGTGACTGTTTCAGTTGAGTGACAGGTCCAGTATGCTGATTTAAAGAGAAAATCAGTTCTTATATGAGTAATGATGTACTCAAGGATTTTGATTCGAGGATCTGGGATATTTCCTGTTCTTTGAGGAAATGGGAAATCCGAAGGGTATTGAGATTGTCCGAGTCCAGAGTTTTATCTTTTGTACTATGCTTTGAGAAACAGTAGTAGACTCTTGGAAAGACTGTTCTATTAAGATGACTGATTTTTGTTCCTATACCTCTAGGAGGTCGTCGGGACAATTTGTACGAAGCCCAAGAGGAGGCTGGAAACTTTTAAGAAGCCGATAGGTCCTTGTATGAAGTCCAAGAGGAGGCTATCATTCCCGGGGGAAGAATCATTATACGAAGCCTAAGAGGAGGCTGTGAATACTTCTAAGAAGCCGAAGGGTCCTTGTACTAAGCCCAAGAGGAGGCGGGGATGCTTTTAGGAAGCCGATGGGTCCCCAAACCCCGAGAAGTTCAAGACAGGCTATTCACGAGGAATAGATCAAGCCAAGAAAGTTCGAGAATTTGGAAGAAACTCAAGAGATGCCATTCACGGAGAAAAGATCATCTCTGGGGAGTAGAGTTTCTTGACAAGTGCTTTTAAGAAGCCTGTGGGTCCCCAAACCCTGAGAAATTCAAGACAGGCTATTCACAGAGAATAGATCAAGCCAGGAAAGTCCGAGAATTTGGAAGAAACTCAAGAGATACCATTCACGGAGAAAAGATCATCTCTGGGGAGTAGAGTTTCTTGACAAGTGCTTTTAAGAAGCCTGTGGGTCCCCAAACCCCGAGAAGTTCAAGACATGCCATTCACCGAGAATAGATCAAGCCAGGAAAGTTCGAGAATTTGGAAGAAACTCAAGAGATGCCATTCACGGAGAAAAGATAATCTCTGGGGAATAGAGTTTCTTTGACAACTTCTACGAGTGACAGTCTATGAAAGGGTTCACCGAGAATGCTGCCTTTCATGTCTCCATATTGTTTAACCCCAAGAGGAGGGAAGACTGTGTCTGGTAATCCTATGGGGATCTAGTATTGACTATTTAAGAGTGATCGAGACGGCTTTACCTAGTGCTAGACGTAGTTACCGGGGAAACTCTAAATATATATACTATTATTACACAGTTGATATGAGTTTATGAAAGAAGACTTACAACGAAATAGCCCCACAATACAGTTATATGTATATGAAAGCGGTAAATGAAAGCGGATAAACACTTACTCGGTTGTAGAGCTTCCATGCTGTTTGGTTAGTTGTTCATCAAAGAAAGATTGAAAACAACAGTATAATTCAAAATCAAAGGAGAAAGTACTTTGAAAAAGAAAGTTTTAGGGCTTACAACTCAAGGAGAGGCCCAGGGTTTTATCAGTGAGCGCACTGTTTGAATTTGTACAGAGGGACTTATACAAGTGACTGGGGCCCAAAAAAGGTTTTCTGTACAAAGGGATGGGTCTTACACTCTCTCAAGAGGCCCAAAGAGTTTTAGAAATGGGTCTTACTACTCGAGGGTAGGCCCAGTTGATTTGATTTTGAATTGGCGATCGCGCCGAGGTTTTCTTTTAACGACCACTATCCTTCTACCAACTTTGACTTCGGGACATCCTGAGCTTCTGTCGAAGATGACCTTGACTGGAGTTTTCTGACGGATGATGTAACTGCTGCTGAGGGACTTGCCTCTGTTGAACATAGTTACTTGCCATTATCCCTAATTTTTGCCTGGATTGTACTGTGATGTTTCCAATCCACCGGGATGATTTTTTTTTTACTTTGTCTCTAACTTTTGCCTGGACCGCCCTTTCGGGTTTTCAATCCACCGAGATGTTTTTTTTTAGGCGAAGTATTTCTTGACTACATCAACATTCGTGGGGTAGGCAAATTCTTCTCCGCCCATGGTTGCAAGTCTCAAGGCGCCGCCTGAGAAAGCTTCCGTGACCACATAGGGGCCGTCGTAATTTGGAGTACACTTGCCCCGAGAATCAGTGAGAAAAGATTGTATCTTCTTGAGCACGAGGTCTCCTTTCCTGAAGATGCGAGGTCGGACCTTTTTGTCAAACGCCTTCTTCATTCTCTGTTGATACAAATGAACATGGCATAGAGCCGTGATTCGCTTTTCTTCGATAAGATTCAATTCGTCGTGTCGACTCTGACACCATTCAGCTTCGGTGAGCTTAGCTTCCATCAATACTCGGATTGACGGGATCTCTACTTCTATGGGGAGCACTGCTTCCATGCCATACACTAGAGAGAAAGGGGTTGCCCCTGTTGAAGTGCGGACAGATGTGCGATAATCGTGAAGAGAAAAGGGTAGCATCTCGTGCTAGTTTTTGTAGGTTACAACCATCTTTTGAATGATCTTCTTGATGTTCTTATTGGCCGCTTCTACCACTCCGTTCATCTTGGGTCGGTAGGGAGATGAGTTATGGTGTTCAATCTTGAACTCTGTGCACAACTCTTTCATCATCTTATTGTTCAAGTTAGATCCATTATCAGTAATGATCTGGCTCGGAACACGATAACGGCAGATGATATTATTTTTGATAAAGCAGACCACCACTTGTCGGGTTACATTGGAGTATGACACTGCTTCGACCCACTTGGTGAAGTAGTCAATGGCTACCAGGATGAACCGATGTCCATTTGAAGCCTTAGGTTCGATCATGCCAATCATGTCGATTCCCCATATGGAAAAAGGCCATGGGGAAGAGAGAACTTTGAGATGCGTTGGCGGTACATGGATTTTGTCGGAGTATATCTGACACTTGTGACACCTCCTCATGTACTTGTAGCAGTTGGATTCCATTGTCAACCAATAGTACCCTACTCTCAGGATTTTTCTCGCCATTGTGTGTCTGTTGGCATGAGTGCCAAAGGATCCTTCATGAATTTCTTTCATCAACATTTCTGCTTCTAGTCTGTCTACGCATCGGAGCAAGACCATGTCAAAATTTCTCTTATAGAGTGTCACCGCTCAGGAATAAGTTTCCAGCCAGTCATCTGAGGGTTTTTCTATCTTTCCTGGATGCCCTAGGTGGGTACTCCAGTTTCTGAAGGAAGCATTTGATATCGTAATACCAAGGTTTGTCGTCTAGGACTGCTTCAATCGTGAAGATGTAAGTGGGTCGTTCAAGGCGCATTATGTCGATCTTAGGCAGGTCATTCCATTGACCTACACCAATCATGGAAGATAGATTGGCTAAAGCGTCAGCCATATGATTCTCCTCACGAGAGATGTGATGAAACTCGACTCTGTTGAAGAAAGGTAGCAACCTTCTTGTGTAGTCTTTGTAAGGAATCAGTCCTGATTGGTATGTGTTCCAATCTCCTTTTATCTGATTGATAACCAAGGCTGAGTCGCCGTAGACGTCCATGTTTTTTATCCTTAAATCAATCGCTTCTTCGAGACCCATGATACAAGCTTCGTATTCGGCCTCATTATTGGTACATTTGAACGTAAGTCGAGCGATGAAACGAATGTGGGTACCCTGAGGGGTAACAATGATTGCCCCAATTCCGCTTCCGTAATTATTAACTGCTCCGTCAAAGATAAGTCCCCACTGGGAACCTGGTTCTGGCCATTCACTGGGTAGCGGTTCATCGCAATCTTTCATTTTTAAATACATGACATCTTCGTCTGGGAAGTCAAATCCGACCGATTCCTGATCGTCAATCGGTTGATGAGCCAAATTATCGGCTAAAATACTTCCTTTAACGGCTTTCTGAGCGTGGTACTCTATGTCATATTCTGATAACAGCATCTGCCAACGGGCAATCCTTCCCGTAAGAGCAAGTTTTTCAAAAAAGTACTTGATTGGATCCATTTCGGAGACCAACCAAGTAGTATGACGAATCATGTACCGACGAAGACGTTTGGCTGCCCAAGCCAAAACACAGCATGTTTTCTCGAGCATCGTGTACTGAGTTTCACAATCGGTGAAATTCTTGCTCAAATAGTAAATGGCAGACTCTTTCCGTTTGGTTTCATCTTGTTGGCCAAGTACACAACCCATTGAGTCCTCTAGGACTGTGAGGTAGATGATCGGTGGTCTTCCTTCCACTGGAGGTGTTAGAATCGGTGGGTTCAACAGGTATTCCTTAATACTGTTGAAGGCGGTTTGGCAGTCTTATGTCCAAACGCAGTCCTGATTCTTTTTGAGTAATCTGAAAATCGGCACACATGTCGCGATCATGAGGAATATGAATCTGGAGATGTAGTTCAAACGTCCCAAGAATCCTCTGACTTGTTTTTCAGTTTTCGGAGAAGGCATTTCTTGAATGGCCTTGACCTTGTCAGGATCAACCTCAATTCCTTTCTGGCTGACGATGAACCCTAGGAGTTTCCCTGAACGGACACCGAAGGTGCACTTGTTGGGATTCAAGCGGAGTTTGTATTTTCTTAGACGTTCGAACAATTTTGACAGATGTTCAACGTGCTCACTCTCTATTTTTGATTTTGCAATCATATCATCGACATATACCTCGATTTCTTTGTGTATCATGTCATGAAACAGAGTAGTCATGGCCCTTTGATTGGTTGCCCCGACGTTCTTCAAACCGAACGACATTACCTTGTAACAAAAGGTACCCCATGAGTAATGAACGAAGTTTTCTCCATGTCTTTCGGCGCCATTTTGATCTGGTTATAGCCCGAGAATCCATCCATGAAGGAGAAGACTTTGAACTTTGCTGTACTATCTACCAGCATGTCAATGTGTGGTAAAGGAAAGTCATCCTTTGGACTAGCCTTGTTTAGATCCCTGTAATCTACACACATTCTGACCTTTCCGTCCTTTTTGGGATCGGGTACGATGTTGGCTAACCATTGAGGATATTCTGATGTGGCGAGGAAACCTGCGTCAATCTGTTTCTGTACCTCCTCTTTGATTTTGATGGCCAATTCCGGGTGAGTCCATCTCAACCTCTGCTTTACTGGCGAACATTCCGATCTTAACGGTAAGTGATGTTCCACGATGCTGGTATCCAACCCTGGCATATCCTGATAGGACCAAGCGAATACATCGGGGAATTCTTTGAGAAGCTTTATCAAACTCTCTTTGGCAGTTGGACTGAGCAGTGCCCCAATCCTGATTTCTTTTCTCTCTTGTTCTGAACCCAAGTTTACCGTTTCCAACGGCTCTTTATGAGGTTCAATGGACCTTTCCTCTTGTCTGAGTAGTCGGGAGATCTCTTCTGGAATTTTGTCGTCATTTTCTTCTTCAGCCCCAAATACCGGGAACTCAAAGTTGGGAGAAGGCATCGGATTGTAAGTTTCAACGAGGTTTAAAACAAGCAATCTGCATGACGTTATGATTCGTGTTTAGAAGAGATAGAGAAAATGCAAGTGTGTGCAGTGTATTTATTTTACTGCTTATTTTTATTATTTGTTTTTTAGGATTACCATTTTCTGAGAAAAAGCAAAAAGAGAAAACAACAATAAATGCGGAAATTACAGAACGACGTTATTTTATTAATGAACAAGTCGATTCTTGAAACTACAGCCCTATAAAACAAAACTCTGTCGCTTTGGGCGAAGCGAAGAGGGAAATTTTACAGAAAGCGAGCCCTATCAAAACATCCGTTTCACCTGGGCAGGGTGAAAGGTTAAAGATGGCAATTACTTTGACTTGTGAACAATCTTCGGAACATCGATAGCAACCCATTGGCGGTGAACTCCTTGGTGAATCACAAAGTCTGGCACCTTCCTTGATTTGTCTTCAGAAATAATGCTGATTTCTGGTGAAGCAGGATCATTGGAATCTGTCTCCCAGGCAGAGTTGTCGTAGGAGGATTCCTCTGTTGCATTATGCAGAGTAGTTGTGCTCTCAGCTGTATCTCCCCATCCAGTTGGTTGGATGTCTTCGAACCTGATACGAGAGCTTTCGGGAGCGGTGTACTTGACCATAAAGTCATATTTTCCACTTGGTTCTCCCAGAGTGTCCCAAACTTCTTTGGAACTAGAGGAGGCATCCCTCTCGATGACGTTGATCTCGGGAAAAACATAGTTGATGAACTCAAGTCCCGTAAACGTTGCAAATTCATCGTCATGTTGAGTAATTTCAGGATGACCTGAGTGTTGATCCCATGACATGGTGGGGACACAGGTATTCTATTCAATGATGCTCAGCTGAGTTTCATTACTCGGCTGACTTTCTGGCCCCAAGTTTCCTGGGTAAGGTTGCCACATTGGCAGACCATCCATTGGGCCATAGTAGTTGTAGTCAAATTGGTCTTTCATCAGAGTGTCCTCCTCTAACGAATTTGGCGGAGCACGGCATCCTTCCGGATCACAACCTCCTTATATCATTTCGACATCTGACCATGGTATAAATCTCGGACTCTGTGCGGGATAGCAAAATGGCGTAGGCACCTCTTCCTGAGACATATAGCCGTTCTCGTTGAGGTAGGACTTCCATTCCATATCTGTGTCAGAGGGATCCTCCTCATTGATAGTGTGTACTTCCTGAGACACTGGGTGAAGGAACCCTCCACTGTGGAAGGAGTTTTGAAGGGGATAAAGACCTTCATTATTGGCAGCTGTCTGGGTACAGGTTGCAGAAAAACCAAGACCCTTCTTTGTTGTATTGCCAGTAGGAATGACAAGCTATCCCCATCCTTTTGTATTGGTACTCTCGACTGCTTTGATAGCATCGTTGTATGAAGAAATGGAAGTTCCTTCTTTGAACTGATTGTCCTTGCTTACCGACAGTGCTTGGAACTGAGTTCCAATAACCTCCTCGGGTTCTACATAAGTAGATGATGACAAGTTACTCATAAGCAAGGCCTGTTCTCCACAGACTGTGACAAGTTAATCGTTCTTGACGAACTTTAGCTTTTGGTGGAGGGTCGAGGTTACCGCTCCAGCCTGATTTATCCAAGGTCTTCCTAATAAACAACTGTATGTTGCCCGGATGTCCATGACCTGGAAAGTGACTTGGAAAGTGTGAGGACCAATAGTTATGGGAAGATCAACTTCGCCGATAACCGCTTTTCTAGATTCGTCGAATGCTTTGACGACAACCTCGCTGATTCTCATTGGAGGGCCTTTGAATGATAATTGCATCAAAGTGGACTTTGGCATAACATTTAGGGCTGACCCTGTGTCTACCATTACGCTGGCCAACGCATCGTCCTGGCAGTTAACTGTGATATTGAGCGCCATGTTATGACGCCGACCCTCTTCAGGTAATTCCTCATCACTAAATCCCAAATTATTGCCGGAAGTGATGTTAGAGATAATGCTATCGAACTGTCTAATTGTTACATCCTGTTCCACAAAGGCTTGCTCCAAGACCTTCTGTAGAGCCTCCCTATGTGCTTCTGAACTGAGTAAAAGTGACAGCATAGAGATCTTTGAAGGAGTTTGTAATAGCTGATCAACAATGTTGTATTCACTCCCTTGGATGAGCTTCAGCATCTCATCATTGTTTTTTGAAAGGTCATGATTACTGGATTGACCGACTGATGGATTGGGAGCTTCTGTCTGAGGTTCCTTTTCTTTGTTGGACTCTCCAACTCCTCGGTTGAAGATTCTACCACTCCGTGTTACTCGACTGATGTCTACAATGTTCACGACGGACGGTAATGGAATTTCCTTTCCATTTTCAATGGTTGTTGCACCGTACTTGTAAGGGATAGCCTTAGTTGTTTCATACGGTAATGGTCCAGGCAGATAGATGATTACGGGAGCCCTCTGATTCTTTTGACCATCGTAAGTAATCTCGATCTGTTCCCAGTTGGGAACTTTAGATTCGTCCAGTAGAGGGATGATGGCAAAAACATCCCTGGTCCTATGATGACCAGAGATGACGACAACGTCCTCGACTTGATCGGCAAGGTAGTTCGTCGTCCAGTTGATGGGTCCAGAACCTGGATATGGACGAATCTCTCCACAATCCACCTGACCCTGAAGAGCTGCTCTCACAAGGTAACACCCTTGGTTACTTTCCGAACAGACGCTACAACGATCATAATTGTGTGGTGGCACCTGGCCACGCCCACTTTGAATACAATGTAACCTCACTAGGCTAGCTTCCACTGATCGGACATCCTAACTCTGACGCCGAGTAGGATTCCTGTTACTGATACTAATTCACTGAGTATCTTCATCCATATAGATTGGCATCCACCAGTGATTTAACAAGTCCTGAAGTGCCTCCTGGACAAGGGTAGAACCTCGATCGTTTTCGCAACCCGCCTTATAGCTGTGATAATTATGTGAAACTAGGAATCCGAGTTGGACCTGTTCAGCATGTAACTCTACCAGGTTGGTATTTATCACGCGAATATCAAAGATATGAACCATGTTGATCTGATAAGGGTTCCTATCATGGTAGTTCTGGATCCATCCAAGATCCATCTAACGCTAGAGGGCTTCCTGTATGAAAGAGCATCCCTGTTTGTTTACCGAGCAAATCAGACAAGAACTGTAATCATGTCGCGGCAGATTATGATACTGGCTTTGCCTTGAGTGCATTGCCACCAAGTTGGCATTCATCGCACGGATGTCGTGGTTTTGAATGACGTTAGAATTCGTGTAGACCATGTTAACTCCATGAACTCGGTGTTGTTGGATCCATCCGAGATCCATTTGTTCCTGTAGAGCTGCTTGCACCACAGAACATCCCTGGTTGTCTTTAGAGCAGACAGCACACTGGTGATAGTTATGAGGTGGCACATGGCCATATCCACTCTGTCTACAATGCATCTTGACCAGATTGGTCTTTAACAAGAGTACATCATGAATTTGATAGACGTTGTTAGATTCTTTCTCAATCAGGTTGACGACAACCTTGTCATGTTGAGGCAGCGGGTTTGTGAGAACATTGAGATTTGTATCTTTGAAAGATAGGAGCCCGCTCCTAACAAGCTTTTGCACGTCGGTTTTGAAATTGAGACAATTCTCTATGTTATGCCCTGATCCTCCTTGGTGATAAGGGAAAGTTTGATCCACCTTAAACCAAAAACGCGGATTTTTTGGTACTGTAAGAGGGGACTTAGTCTGGATGTGCCCCTTGGCTAGGAATAATGGAAACAACTTTGCGTACGATACGGGTATAGGATCAAATCCTGGTGGCCGTGTTGTACGGTTGTTGTAGTATTGGGGACGAGCCTGCTGAAGAGGCTGTTGTGTCTTTTGCTGATCAGGTTGGCATTGCGCAACCTGAGGTTGATACGTAGGCGCGGTGCTGATAGCAGGAGTTACAGCTGCTACTGGTTGATATCGACGCCTTTGCTTTCCGAGAGAGATATTCCCAATATCTTGCTCTTTTTTCTTAGGGAGACCACTACCGTATTTTTTAGTACCGCTCGTCGATCCAGTGTCTTTTACCAAATGTCCTTCTCGGATGGCTTCCTCAAGACGTACGCCCATGCCGACCATTTCGGTGAAGTCACTGGGCGCACTGGAAACCATTCGGTCATAATAAAATGAGCTTAAGGTCTTTAAGAAGATCTTTTTCATCTCTTTTTCCTCAAGAGGTGGACAAATTTGAGCGGCGATTTCATGCCACCTTTGAGCATACTCCTTTTGCGACATTGTTTTGAGTTGATCTCTGTCGGGTGCCATGTCCAAATTGTATTTGTATTGTTGGACGAAGGCAGTGCCAAGATCTCTGAAAGTGCTGATCGTGGCATGGTTTAAACCCATGTACCATTTGAGTGCGGAACCGGTTAAACTATCCTGGAAGTAGTGAATCAGTAGGTCCTGATTCTCCGTCTGAGCTGACATTCGCCGAGCGTACATCACCAGATGGCTTTGAGGGCAAGAGTTACCCTTGTATTTTTCAAAGTCGGGCACTTGAAATTTGTGCGGAACTTTCACATTGGGGACTAGACAAAGGTCTGCGGCGTCCTTTCCAAATAAATCCTGACCGCAGATGGCTTGCAGTTCTTTCTGCATTTCCAGGAACTGTTCCTGGAATTCATCCATTCTATCGAACATAGTTTCCTTCTTACCAGAAGGTATCAGTGGAATCTGTCCTTCCGGGACAGTGTGCACCACAGGGGGTGAGACCGTGACTACGGCAGTGAATCTTGGCGTTTCCCGAAGTTTGTAACCTTCAGGAGTCTTCAGTATGCCCCTGGCATCTTCATTTTCCTGAAGTTTGTAACCTTCAGGCCCAACGGCTTCTGTTGTGATTCCCTGATCTTCAACGATCGGCGGAACATATCCTTTCGGGATATAGTTAACAGGCATACCCCAGGGACGATCTTTCGGCATTTGGTTTCTAGGATCATACTTTTCCACTATGGGCGTTGAGGTGATCTCTGAGATCACAGTTCGTTGTAGCTGAGCTTCTGCCATGGCTTGCATGTCGTTTCGAAGCTTTCTCATATCCTCTCTCAGAGCGTCAATCTCTTCCTTCAACTCTCTATTTTCTTCCTCAAGATCATCCATCCTTTTCTGACGATTAGCCCGAGTATTATACGAATGAGACAGTTTGACTCTAGAATCGAGACACAAACGTGAGATTCGTAGGTAAGAAGAAAACGCGATGTGAGAATGATGAATGCAATGATTATATTAATTGTTTTTTGGTTTAATCAAAATAAACTTAGACAATTAGATTGCAAATATCAAATAGTGGGGAAACCCCTTTTATTGAATTTCAAAGGATTGCGGAAATGAAATACAGTAGATTACAAGGTGCGGAAACAGAAACCTAAGCTAATGGGTCCCGAGTCCTCTCTGAAGAGAAATCGGGTGCTGACTCTGGTACTTTCCTTTTCTTTGTTCGGGGCTCTTGGGCCGTTGTCGGGTTGTCATTCCTTTGCCAGGTGAAAGGAGTGAACAAATTCCTTTGGTCATCTTGATTTTCCACAGCATGTTGCTCCAAAATCTCAATTAGAGCATCTTTATCTTTTAGTAATTGCTGTATTTTGATGCACTCTACGTTGAGGGTGCGGTACTTGTTCTTCCAAGACCTCTTCTCCCGTTGAACTTTGTTGAGAGTAACCTGAAGCTTTTCAGTCTCGGTCATGAAGTACATGACAGACTCCCTCGGTGGAAGAACTCCATGACGAGGATAAGGCATCTTTAGCTTGAGAGCTCTAGTTTGTACCCAATGGAGATAAGGCTCCACCGAGACACAGTCTGGTTTTCCTAGAGACTCCCGTCCTTTCTTATGAACATGTTTCCAAGCGTGCACTATTTCTGTCTTTAGTGCTCTATCGTTTTCTCCTTCCTTGAAGAAAAGACCTTCCAAATGAACACCCCGTGGGACGTGTCTCATCGGGTATCCAAATTGACGACGAACAAGAACTGGATTGTAGTTGATTCCTCCTTTAGTTCCTATGAGGGGTACATTGGGGAAGTTTCCACAACGATCAATGATTTTGATCCCATCATAGATCCTATTACACCAATCTATATCAGAGTTGGTAAGAGACATGATCTTCTGCGACAAACGTAAGGCACTCTTATGATCCCAAAATGCAGCAGACTTGGGCAAGTGGGAGATAAACCATTTGTAAAGCAAAGGTACACAACATGTGATCTCCCCTCCGCTGGATAAATTTCCTAAGTGTACAAAATGATACGCATCTGTGAGCAAAGTCGGCATAGGGTTTCCAATGAGAAAAACCTTAATGGCGTTGATATCTACAAAGTTATTGATGTTGGGAAACAAAAATAACCCCTAGGTGAGTAAGACAAAGATGCTTTCAAAAGCAGTCACGTTCCCGATACTAGCGAAATACAGGGATTTCTTTGTCAAGAACTGGGCTGGCAAACCTAGGATGCCACCCTTAGTGGTCATGCGAGTCCTGACCTCAGACTCGTCCAAATGAATTTCTCTTGCAATGGTCTGATTCTTTGGAATTTCTTCCAGTCCAGAAAATGGAGCTTGATCGGTAATGTGTAGATCCATCAGATAAGAATACTCCTGCAGTGTTGGTGCGAGCTGGTAATCCGGGAATGTGAAACAGTGATAAACTGGATTGTAAAACTAAATGAGCGCATCCATGATTCCCTCAATCACATGGACTCTTAACAGAGGTAGCAGACCTCCGTGCTTGGCTCTGAAAGCCTCTTGGTTTGTGATCATCCTCGCCAAACATCTTAAATCCTCTAGTTTTGGAATCCAGAAGGTGTACTTATGAGTTCTCCTTCTACAGAAATCCATTAGCGCAATCCTTTTCTCTCTGATATTTGCAATCACAGTCTTAGTTTAATTTGAAAAACATAGAGACTAGAAAAGAATTTTTTTTGAATGTTTTAATGTTTTTTAAATGAATGCATGAATGCAGCACACAAAAACATAGAAAAAACATGGGGTCAAAGGGTCGTTGTCATGAAGTCAAGGCTCTACCCATCCCCAAAGGTTTATACTAGATCATCAGCTCCTCCCAGGATAACAAACAGCAAGCGGATCGCCAACGAGCTGTATGAAGTAAGTGCCATTCACCAAGAATAGATCACCAGCCTCAAATGAGGGTAGTATCGCGTAACAACTATTTACGATAGTTTCCGCACTACAAAAGGGTTTGGCTCCTCAGCTTCTCAGACATCACAATTGGCCCATTGCCTATGAGAGGGAATGGGTTGCATTGGTCAGCCTCCACTGAGGTTGATGGTCGACCTCGTCGCCATCACTTATCTTAAGTGTATACTCAATCTTTCCACATGTGGCATCACACACATTCCCATTAGCAGAAAAATAAACACAGATATCAATTAGGAAAAGCAGTATATATATTCGTCCTAAAGTCCTAGACTTTAAAGAGCTACGAACCCTATGTTCCTGACAAAAATGGCTCCCCGGCGGAGTCACCTTTTTGTGGTTTCTTCCCTAGTTAAAGGTTTTTTTGACCTAGGATCCTAGTGAAGTCAACGAAGAGTCCTATCCTAGAAAGAAAGAAAGACAAGCCCCACGGTGGGCGCCACTTTTCTGTAGCGAGCGATTTTGGATGCGGTTCTTAAGCGCTGTCGCTCCTTGGAGGGTGACTACAGGTCGATTCATTTTTTATCCTATTGTGAGCTGATTAAGGAAGGGAAATAGATGTCTCCAATTAACCCTGCTTGCATACTGAGTTTAAACAGCGGTCTGTTAAGTTACGAATGCTATCAATATGGGGGGACCTTTGTATTGGCTATTTGTATTTTCGCCAATAATGATTTCTCTCTGGGATTTTGTTAGGATACTACTTCAGATTATGATATATGGGATTTTGGGTTTTTTGTTGATTGTGCTCGCTAAGATTTTTCTTTCAATCTTATGCCTACGTATTCCCGTTTACCGAAACAGCGAAATCAGAGTGTTCGTAGTTCCTCCTATTCTATGGGAGGAAATGGGTATTTTTGGTGTCTTGTTCAAAGCCCAAGACGTGAAGTGAAAGGTGATTTGTATCTTGTTCAAAGCCCAAGATGTGAAGCTGAAGAGTTTATTTGTATCTTGTTCAAAGCCCAAGATGTGAAGCTGAAGGTGTTGACTTTAGAGAGAATTTGTCATCTCTAAAGGGGGTCTGTTTGTCACGAGTGTTGGGTGACTGACTGTAAAGGAGGATTACTTTAACCGGGATACGCGGATCCTAGCAATGCCATAATTTCCTTTATAGGGGGTTTTAACCTGAAGGAGAAGTGTAGAGCAATGCTATCTTTCCTTAGGAATTTCTCATGCTAAAAGAGGGACAGTGGCGTGGATGTAAATAATCTAGAGGCTTGTCGCTTACAGCGATTAGATGGAAGGAGTTATTGATGTTTGTGTACTGTGAACGAGGCACAGCTTTGATGCTTAAAGGTTGATTGGATCAACCAGTGGTTTTCTTATATAAAGCCTAAGAGGAGGCTAATATGTATCTCGTACAAAGCCCGAGAGAGAGGCTAAAAGGATTTGACTCGACGATGGAGTCTTTTGGTATCTCGTATAAAGCCCGAGATGGAGGCTATTTGACTCAACAAGAGAGTTTTTTGTATCTCATACAAAGTCCGAGATGGAGGCTAAAGATGGTGATTGACTCAACGAGGGAGTAATTTGTGTCTTGTACAAAGCCCAAGACGGAGGCTAAAAGGCGTTTGACTCAACAAGAGAGTCCTTTTATGGTATCTCGTATGAAGCCCGAGATGGAGGCTATGGTGACTGTTTCAGTTGAGTGACAGGTCCAGTATGCTGATTTAAAGAGAAAATCAGTTCTTATATGAGTAATGTTGTACTCAAGGATTTTGATTCGAGGATCAGGGATATTTCCTATTCTTTGAGGAAATGGGAAATCCGAAGGGTATTGAGATTATCCGAGTCCAGAGTTTTATCTTTTGTACTATGCTTTGAGAAACAGTAGTAGACTCTTGGAAAGACTGTTCTATTAAGATGACTGATTTCTGTTCCTATACCTCTAGGAGTTTGTCGGGACAATTTGTACGAAGCCCAAGAGGAGGCTATCATTCCCGGGGGAAGAATCATTATACGAACCCTAAGAGGAGGCTGTGAATACTTCTAAGAAGCCGAAGGGTCCTTGTACTAAGCCCAAGAGGAGGCGGGGATGCTTTTAGGAAGCCGATGGGTCCCTAAACCCCGAGAAGTTCAAGACAGGCTATTCACGAGGAATAGATCAAGCCAGGAAAGTTCGAGAATTTGGAAGAAACTCAAGAGATGCCATTCACGGAGAAAAGATCATCTCTGGGGAGTAGAGTTTCTTGACAAGTGCTTTTAAGGAGCCTGTGGGTCCCTAAACCCCGAGAAATTCAAGACAGGCTATTCACAGAGAATAGATCAAGCCCGGAAAGTCCGAGAATTTGGAAGAAACTCAAGAGATGCCATTCACGGAGAAAAGATCGTCTATGGGGAGTAGAGTTTCTTGACAAGTGCTTTTAAGAAGCCTGTGGGTCCCCAAACCCCGAGAAGTTCAAGACATGCCATTCACTGAGAATAGATCAAGCCAGGAAAGTTCGAGAATTTGGAAGAAACTCAAGAGATGCCATTCACGGAGAAAAGATCATCTCTGGGGAATAGAGTTTCTTTGACAACTTCTACGAGTGACAGTCTATGAAAGGGTTCACCGAGAATGCTTCCTTTCATGTCTCCATATTGTTTAACCCTAAGAGGAGGGAAGTCTGTGTCTGATAATCCTATGGGGATCTAGTATTGACTATTTAAGAGTGATCTAGACGACTTTACCTAGTGCTAGACGTAGTTGATGGGGAAACTCTAAATATCTATACTATTATTACACAGTTGATATGAGTTTATGAAAGAAGACTTACAGCGAAACAACCCCACAATACAGTTATATGTATATGAAAGCGGTAAATAAAAGCGGATAAACACTTACTCGGTTGCAGAGTTTCCATGCTGTTTGGTTAGTTGTTCAACAAATAAAGATTGAAAACAATAGTATAATTCAAAATCAAAGGAGAAAGTGCTTTGAAAAAGAAATTTTTGGGGCTTACAGCTCAAGGAGAGGCCCAGGGTTTTATCAGTGAGTGCACTGTTTGAATTTGTACAGAGGGACTTATACAAGGGACTGGGGCCCAAAAAAGGTTTTTTGTACAAAGGGATGGGTCTTACACTCTCTCAAGAGGCCCAAAGAGTTTTAGAAATGGGTCTTACTACTCGAGGGTAGGCCCAGTTGATTTGATTTTGAATTGGCGATCGCGCCGAGATTTTCTTTTAACACAGAGGGACTTATACAATAAGTGAGGCCCAAAAGGTTTTTTTTTAAAAGGGGATTGGGTCTTACACTCTATTAGAGTCCCAAAAGAGTTGAATGGGTCTTATAGCTCAAAGAGAGGCCCAGTTGATTTTTTTTAAACTGGCGACGATCGCGTCGTTTATTTGAAAATGTACAGAGGGACTTATACAACGAATGAGGCCCAAAAAGTTTTGTACAAGGGGGTTGGGTCTTACACTCTAATAGAGGCCCAAAAGTTTTAAGAAAAGAAATGGGTCTTACTACTCGAGGGTAGGCCCAAGGTTTTTTTTTGTTTTGAAAAGGCGACGATCGCGCCGTTTGTTTTTTACGGTATCAGGACTTATACAATATACTGAGGCCCAAAAATGATTTGGTCAAAAAAAAGGATTGGGTCTTACACTCTATTAGAGGCCCAAAAGTGTTTTGAAAATGATTTATGAGGGTTGAATTAATCCAAAAACCCTAATTTGTTTTCAAAATGTATATTTAATTGAATAAAAATTCAATTAAAATGATCAAAATTGTTTAACATATGGAAAACAAATTGTGATCTTGGATTAATGCTTCAAAAATTAAGTATTGACCTACAAAATAATTAGAAGGCATTAAAAGTTGCAAAATCAAGGTGGAAAAAATATTTAAAATGTCAAAAACAATTAAAATATAAATTCTTTGCAAAAATGTCAATTATATGAAATAAATAATATTTTGGGATTTTTTGTTAAAATAAAATATTTTAACATTTTTTTGAATTATTAAAAAATGAATCAACTCAAAATCATTAAAACTCAGAGAGAAATTAATTTTTGAATCAATTAAATAAAATCACAAAATTCAAATATTCAAATATTCAAAAAATGGCGCCAAGAACACGCTCGTGTTCTGGGTTTGCCCAGATTTGCATTTTCTCTTCAATCTCACTGAATACTTGATTATACCATGCAATCCACATATCAATCAACTCGTTTCAACCGTACGATCATGTCTATGGCATTTAATTTCATTTAAATTAAACATATAACAAGAAATCATGAAAAATCCTCAAGAACCCTAGATTCTGCATGAAGGCTGGGATTTTTGATACACGATTCAAACAATGCAATTAATTGAGGGGAAACATTCCATGCATGATTATGAACATTTGGCAAAATTATTGTGCGAGGAAATATGCATAGATTGAGAGATGACCAAGTTTATGCTTACCTCTAGGCCGTGATAGCAAGTGCAATGTGATTTTTGATTTGGAGGTGTTACAGATGAGTGGTGATGATCTGAACAGCTTCCCTACACCCTATGGAGTGTGTTTGAATGCTTGGAGTTGATTGAAATTGGCTGGATCACTTCATGGCATCTCAACTGCATTTTGGTTAAAACCTTGAGCAATTGACTGGTGATTCTGAGAAATCAGTGTTCCAGTTGTTGTTTAAGTGTTTGATCAGCTCATATGTGATGTATGTGAGGTGTGTGAGTGATTGGTTTGATTGAAAAAGCTCTCAAACTCAAACAAGGCAAAATTGGAGTGAAATAAGAGATTTTGAGGAAAGCATTTGCTTGATGGCTTTGGTGTACTTAAACTGGTCACAATTGAGCTCTATTTATAGTAGAGCAAGTTTGTTTTGCAAGGAATAGTGAATGGCAACTGCTGAGTAGGTTTGGCCAATGTTGGCAAATGAAAATCCAAGTCTCCTCTAGCCATTGACTAGAGGTTAGGGCACAGGCTGCTGGTTCCCTTGGTCTTGGATAAGTCTTGATTGAATTCAGTTGCAAATGGCTCAATCCATGCCACCTTGATGCTTCCATTGAACGCTCCAATCCAAAATTGGAGTCTTGTCCCTATTTTGGCCATTCTAGGTTCAACATGCTATTTCTTGTTCCAAAGACTTTGGAGGCTTGGCTCAGTGATTGTCCCCTTTAGATTCAATCCTCAGATGTGTCCAAGTAGATAGGAGTGTTTGGATTTGCACAATTTTGGAAAATCGAGCAAAAGTGCAAATTCTGCCTTGCCTTGACAGATTTCAACAAGGCAACTTGCCAATGTCATATCTCATTACTCAAATTGAATTTGGTAATGTTCTTGGCCATTTTGGAAAGCCCTTACATGATACAACAACTGTTTGAACATGTTTGGTTTTGATCTCTTTTGAATCCAAGTGAGAAATCCCCCTACATTTGGAAAAAAGTAAGGAAAAATCTGACTTAGAGAAATTTTCACTAAGTGTTGGAACAAAGTGACTTTTCTTGATTTTGATCACTCCATAACTCAAAATCCATGTGGAATTTGGACATAGGTCAGTGTGAAGCTTTTGTAGAGGGCAGTGAGATCTACAAATCAAGCTTTGAATGGGGAACAATGGCCTTGTGGTTTAGGAGTTATGGTCCTCCAAAGTTGGCACATTAGTGTCACTTTTTCCATTACTTAGAAAATTTTCTAAGTTTTTATGGTTACCCCTTTTACAAGTTATCCCACTTTCTTTGGGTTTTATTTATGAAAGGTGATTCAAATCATACATTAACATCATTTTAGGGTTAAAAATCCATTTTGGTGAAAAATCTCAAAAAGTCAAAGTTGACTTTTGTGCACAGTTGACTTTTTATCAAATGAATTCCAAACTGTGCAATTCCTCAGGAAATCATGTCCTTGACCTAAATCAACCTTGATGGACATGTTCCATGGGTGTCATAGGGTATATTGATTCATGTAATAGGGCTTGGGACTATGTCCTGGTCAAAAGTCAAAGTTACAGTTGACTTTTCCCGTGAAACCCTAACTGTGGTACAGATGAAATTGAGACTTATTGCTCAAGCTTCTTGGATCAATCCATTGTTGCAAATGGATCAATGTAGTATGTTGGAGACCCTCAAATCATGTCTTGAGGTCTTGGCTTATGATTTGTCCCAAAAGTCAACTTAGGGGTGAATTAGGTCAAGAAACCCTAATTCCTGATTTTTGATGTATGCATCCCCTGAGGTCAAATTGACTTGATGATTGGGTTTATGAAGTTCCATGGATCATATTAGGTTATGTTTTGGATCTTTTGCTCATGCCCTGAGGAAAATTTCCATCTGGAGGCCCTGATCGACCAAAACCCTAATTTGGTGATACCGGCGATCTTGAGGCTTGATCCACCTAGAAGGGAGCAGCTTTGTGCTTAATCCTTAAAGTGGGAGTCCTCTTGATCCCTTGTAGCTACTTGAGAGTTTAAACAAGTTGAAGATCATGTCATTCCTTGATTGATCCTTTGTCAAAATCTCTGAGAGGGCTTGAAACCCTAAATTTGATTGCAGTGGATGCTCACCCATCTTTGGGGAGACTAATGAGGCAAGATGGCTCCCCCATATTGTGATGATGATTTTCACAATGATGGGAAATCTTAGTGCTCAAAATTTGGGGTATGACAGTCTAGTACCAGGAACTAGATCTATAGAAAACTCCACCTCTCTCTCTGGCGGCAAGTCCGAAATATCCTCAGGGAACACTTCCGGAAAATCACACATAACAGGAAACACATCAAGTGAAACTTGACTATCCACAGTCAACGATGCAAACAACCTAAACAATTGAGCTTCATCCGCCAAAAGTTTCTTCAACTCTTTGGTAGATAAGAAACTCGAGTCTTCGTCTTCCTCAAGAGAAGAAAATCTCACCAACTTATGATAACAATCAATATGAACCCGATTGAATTGCAACCAATTCATTCCCAAAACCACATCTAAACCCTCCAACGGAAAACACACCAAATCCATCTCAATGTCTTTACCATAAATGGTCAAAGGACAACTTAAATAAACCAAAGAAGTAGTTACTGACCCCATTGCTGGAGTATCAATAATCATCTCTCCATCCATCGAAGACAACAAAAGATTCAAACGCTTCGTGCACTCAGACGAAATAAACGAATGAGTCGCTCCAGTATCAATAATAGGAACTAAAGGCGTACTATTAATAAAACAAGTACCTCTGATTAGACGGTCTGCACTTGTAGTCTGAGTCCCTGCTAATGCAAATACTTTCCCACCAGCTGGAGCTTGCTTCGGTTTCAGACACTTTGTACTAATATGACCAGGTTCACCACAACTGAAACACTTCACCACATTCCTTTTACAATCAGCTGCAATATGTCCTAAACCTCCGCAATTAGAACACTTCCTCATATCTTTCCTACATTCGAACTGAAGATGTCCTAGGTCACCACACCTATAACATCTCAGAGGACTAGACATACCTCCTCCACTTGGCCTTCTCTCAAAATTCCCCCTTTGTTTACCTTTATCAGCT
Organism: Lathyrus tuberosus; assembly: GCA_022829125.1. Classification (NCBI taxonomy): domain Eukaryota; kingdom Viridiplantae; phylum Streptophyta; class Magnoliopsida; order Fabales; family Fabaceae; genus Lathyrus; species Lathyrus tuberosus. Next base: position 10,045,489 of record JALAZF010000008.1, on the reverse strand, counting down.
GGTGTCACATAAGGACCACCACGAAATTGTTGCTTCCCTTTCCTCTCGTTCACACTCTTATAGTGAGTAGAACGAGCCTTACTATCTTCCTCAAAAATCCTACAACAATCCACCAAGTCTGAAAACCTTTGAATCCTCTGATAACCGATTGTCTACTTTATCTCAGGACGCAATACGTTCTCAAACTTCACACACTTAGAAAACTCTGCAGTCGCTTCCACATAATGTGGATAAAACTGCACAAGCTCCACAAACTTAACAGTATAATCAACCACAGACATACTACCTTGTTTCAATTCCAAGAACTCAATCTCTTTCTTTCCTCTTACATCTTCAGGAAAATACTTCCTCATAAGCTCAAAGCTAAACACAGCCCAAGTGATTTCTTCCTCTGCACCTTCTAACACATGACGTGTACTTACCCACCAATCATCAGCTTCTTCCAGTAACATGTGAGTACCCAGTCTCACCTTCTGATCCTCATCACAATCCATCACTCGGAAAATTCTTTCAATCTCTTTAAGCCAAATCTGTGCACCATCAGGATCATATCTTCCTTTGAAGACAGGCGGTTTATTCTTCCTGAACTCATCATTACCCGCAGCATTAGGTGCACCCTGCACAGCCCGACCCATAGCTTGCATAGCCTCAGCCAAAGCAGCATCATTCCTACCAGCCATATTCTGTTCATTTCCAATAAAGCAACTATGGTTAAACAAACAGCTCACCGAACCACAAAAACCAACAAGGACTGACACAAACTGACACGGACTGGCTCTGATACCACTTAATGTAACACCCCCAATCTATACCCCCAACAAATAAAGCGGTAACAAAAATTCAAAATTTCATCAGAGTATATTTAAAACATTCACGGCATAGACCGAGGGGTCACATCAATTGAAACAAATACACATAAACCTGTTCATAAAGATATGCAACATTCTCAGGTAGCAAATAACAAAGGAACTTAGTTCCTTACACCCACAAATTCAGGTACAGAATAAAAGCGGAAAATCTGTACTGAATCTCATATATATATATATATATATCACGTAAAGAGTAAGCCCGTCATACATCAATTCATACATGTACAACCCAAACTATACATATACATAATTCAAAATAATCACACTCGATCTCCCCGACTACCCGGTGCTACATATCAGAGCCGACCGACAAAAGAATGAAGACCTAAGCTTCACAAAATGACCTCCAGCAATCTAATCTTCAATGCCTCATAGAGCATCAAAAACAGCAGAAGGGTGAGAAACACAATCATAATATAATTGCATACAATTATATATAACACAAAAATACACATATAAAATATTCTCACCACAACTTATACCAAAATTCAATCACAAAACAACACCAATGTATATTTCATGTATCCATCACCAAGGCATATCAACCATGCACACTACAAATATCACCAACATATATACACATATTAACTCATCAATTTCATCCACAATTCCACACACAATCAATCCATTCATGATTTATGCAAATGCACAGAGACCGACACAACGACTCTATGCAATTCACATGCGGTACCATCCATCCATCAATCTCAACACTAGTTCACTCAGGAACTATTGGAACCATCGCTTGTTACTTAATGTAATTCCCCGTCGGGCACACGATGTTCCCCGTCGCTCACACCTCTTTGTATAAGGTACACGACGTTTATGGATCGCTCACACCTCTTTGTATAAGGCACACGACCCGATCGCTCACACTTCTTTGTATAAGGCACACGATCGTCTATAATCATCGCTCACACCTCTTTGTATAAGGCACATGATGTTATAGCGGATTCCCTCTGGAATCGATTCTTCGCTCACACCCCACAAGGGCACACGACATCACCAACATGCATATCATGATGCTTGGCATACAATGACTCATGACATTCAAATGCACACATATACACATCCATAATCATGCATATATCATCAAATACCACACATAGCATTTTCTTGCCCTTAGGCCACAAATCATCATCCCAACATGCATCATATGCATTCTTATCACACCACAGCACACAAGTCATATGACATTCATATCAACAGCACATTGCATGATACACATCAAATTCACACAATTAAAATGACCAAAAGTCGACAAAACGACACTATTCCCAATTCCTCACATAATTAAATCGGCCAATAATCTCAAAACCTATTTTTATAAGAAAGAACATTTCATAAGCTTTCCAATGGTACAAAGAACGTCCCGATCCGAGTTACGGATCAAAAGTTACGGAATTTAGAAAAGAGATAAAATTTTTGAAGTCCCAGACCGTGCTGAGCGGACTCCGCTCTGACTCGTGAGATTGCATTTTTTTCAGAAGCGCGCTGAGTGGGCATCTGTGCGCTGAGCGGGCTCTGCGATTTTCAGAAAAATCCCTCTTCGAAAATCCAACCCAAAAATCCTATTTTTCACCCAAACTCAATTCCAACAACAAAACAAACATCAACGATTGTTCATACACACAGTGTGATCATACAATACAGTTTATATCGATTTCCAACCGTGAAAACATCGATTTCTACTCGTTTATCTCATTTCGACCTATATTTGAAAAACTAATAAAACTTCCACACAAACATACATAATCATACACAATCATAATATAATCGAGTTTCGCACCCTTACCCGATTAAATCGCGTTTGAAAAGTCGGTTGAATCGGTTCCTAAATCCACAAGTTTTTACCTCTTTTTCTTCTTTTTCCTTTTCTCTTTCTCTTCTCCTTTTCTTCTTCTCTTTTCTCTCTATTTTTCTTTTCTTTCTACTTTTCTCTCTTTCTATTTCTATTTCTATGAAAAATATAATATCTACCCGACAAAAGACCAAAATACCCCTACACTCAAATATCTCGCAACCGTTCCCAAAACGCGGCAAAATATAATAACAATGAAAAATAACATATTATCCAATAAAAGTCAGAAATAAAATAATATAATAATAAAATAATCAAAACGACTCGATTAAATAAAAATAACTAAAACTAGGGCGTTACACCTCACCTCCGTCCTGTTACCAAACATCTTATACCTGGCCGCATCTTACCCACTTTCAGCAAGACTCACTCAACTTCAAACGCAATTATCTCCTTCAAAACAGACCTTCTTGATACAAAATTATATGCCAAAATGAAGGGAATTTCCTGTAGATTCTAGAAATTCAAGAATCGCTTTAATCCGAGTTTCGATTTAAAAGTTATCACCTGCGCAATGGAGGGTGATCAAGAAATCCCGTATACCTGCCTTCTCAAAAATCAGAATCAGACCCAAATCTTCAAATGCATTTTTCTCTCTCGTCAAAAACATGTAGAAGACAAAGTTTATATGCAACCTGTAGGGAATTTCGCAAGCTTTCCAAAAAGTCCAGAATTTCTCCCATCGGAGTTACCAGCGAAAAGTTATCACCTGTTTAGTGAAGACTGTTCCATAAGTGCAAAACTGAAAATTGGAAATGATGAACATGAGTTCCACATTTTTCTCTTACTTCCAAGATCCTCCAACTATCCTCACTTTTCACCCAAATCTGAAGGTAATCCGACTTCAATTCCATTATACCGAAAACACACTAGCTCACCAGTTGGTCCATAAAATCATCAATCCCTTTGAAATGGATATTTATTCTCAATCGTCGGTAATCTGCACACCATCTCGTACTACCTTTTTCCTTCTTAACTAATAACACCAGAGCTACACTTGTATCAACAACGCACTACACCAATCATTTAAATAATTGGTAAACACACGGTTTATCTCCACCAATTTGTCCAAAAATGACATCATCTTGTTCTAACTAAAGATAACTGTGCACCTCCTAAGGAAACACGTCAGGATACTGCACACATCACCGGCCTATCTCTAGCCACAACATCGCCTTCCCCCTCACAAGGAAGCGAACAACGAAAACACCTGACTGTCTTCCCTCAAGGATCACACCATTCTCAAACAGTTGGACAATCCAACACTGCACTCCCTCATGCGATAACATGATATCCAATCCCTCAACCACTGGAATATCCAAGAGAAGTAGATACTTCTCCCCCACTTGTTTCATTCCCATCCTACAAATGGAAAACAAAACAAGCACCGACAGTGTTTTAATACACATGTCGCATACTAGGGAACAACATAATTAGACAACCTGGCCGGACGGACCGACCTGCTTTGATACCACTTTGTAACACCCTAAATTCCCCCGTAATATTTAATCGAAAAAGCAGAGTAAAATGAAACAATTCGGAATAAAAGGGTATTACTTTCAACAAGAACTTGCTCACAAATAAGACATGTAACCTATAATAAATATTAATGCAACTTTAATCCAAAAATCATCTTTATTACACAACGGAAATTCTTCATTGTGATCAACAAAATATAACGGTTTCAATTAATCGAAATTTTAGTTTTCAAAAATGTAAAGGAAACCGTAATTCTTTAACAAAGTAAAATCATGCATAAAGCGTTCCCGACTCCCAATGTTACATATCAGAGCAGACTTCAAACTAAAGTGAAGCACCTCGTCTTCACCGACCACGACTTGCACACTACTCCTGATTACCTGCACGTTACCCACGTAGAGGCAACATTCAAACAGAAGGGATGAGATTCTCAAATCAAACAAAAGATAAAGATGATATAAATATAAGAGCATAAATTATTAAGTATATCACCCACACCACCATTTCTAACACAATTCGCACAATTCAACATAACACAGATAATCAATCCAATCACAATGCAACACAACTATCAAAAGAAATACAAAAAGACACCAACTATACTCAATGCATGTGGTACCATAATCGATCCCTGCTTCATGATCATAGTTCCCGTCAGAACTCTCGACCCCTGTTTCATGGTCAAGTATGACCCCTATTTCATGATCACACCAACGACCCTTGTTTCATGGTCACGTACGACCCCTATTTCATGATCGCACCAACAACTGTGATTGCTTACACCCCATCTGGGCACACAATCACGCCAACAACAACGATTCCATTAAGGAATTCGGATAGATGATAACACCCCACCTGGGCACGCCATCCCACAACTATGCACATGCCATGCACCATCAATGACAACATGCAACAACGACTCATGCATACACATAACATATTCATCATCATGCCAATACCACTCGACAATCAACACGCATTTATCGAAACATGCATATAGCTCATCAAAACATGCCTACCACATAACATGCCGTGACAACTCAACGTCTTCATCATACTACCACATAAGTAACAGCTAGTGCATTTACAAGTTACGTCACAGCAACTCAACAACAACATCATGCAACTTCTTAAACAACAACTATTGCATTTATCAGTTAAGTCACAACACATCATACCATGACTAGTCAACAATATCATCACACAATATTATAAGCAACAACTATTACAATCACATGGTATGCTATAACAACTTCTCAACAACATCACGCAACATCATAAGCAACAATCACAACACACATTCCTACGACTAACTCCCACATTTCACATTTCAACACATCGGAACCTACACAGAAACTCATATGGCGCGTCGAATAGTTGGAAATCTATCATTGAAAATAATTTTAACATAAAGTACATAAAGTCAGCTTTCCAACGATTCTAATGGCGACCCGAACGGACTTACGAGTCAAAAGTTATGAATTTTCAAATTTTTAAAATGAGCTGCCTGAGGGGACCGCGCTAAGCGGGCTCTGCGATTCAGCCAAAAGTGCCTGCAATGACAGCACTTCTCCCACTACGATTTCACACCTTTAAATTGCATTTTTCACCCCAATAACCCCAGTTTAAGTCATTAAAACCCATTTGCACCACATATACATTATTCACAACAATCACCACAATTCGAATACAACAATTTCATCATTCCCAAACATTTTAGTTATAGATTCTTCCCAAAAACCCCAATTAATCCATAAACAACAATCCATGGCATCAACCTAATGATTCCTACCCACATACCTACATCATCTAACCCTTGAGTGATTAAAGAAAACCCACCCTTACCTTGTATTGATGAACTTCCCTCTTCCTCAATGGGTTCCTCTCCTTCTTCTTGCCCTAGCCTCTTCTCCCTCTTTCTCCCTTTAGCTCTTCAACTTTCTTTCACTTTTACATATAATGAGAATAACTTTCATTCCCCACTCTTTACATACCCCTAAATGTCATTCGCCTCTTTTACCCTTACTTATTCATACGAATTTACCACATTACCCTTCCACTCTCCACACTTCTAATATTCCAACTTATTCTATTTATTTTATTTTCATTATATTATTATTATCACTTCCACTCATGAATCAATTCTAACAATAATAGTTTCCACCACAACTCAAATAGAATATATATTCTACACTATGCTTAACAAATATTAAATTAAAGTAATTGAGTTAGTCTTTACTCTCCACACCACCAATTTCTACATTATTAGCCATACACCCCAACTACCCCCAAGACTCACTTCTTAAGGCCACTACCCCTCACTACGGGTACACAAAACACAACGAAAACACACCAAAACACACAATCAATTACATCAATTCACAGTTATTTCACAAATAATAATTAAAATAAAAACGGGGCGTTACATATGGGATGGTGAAAAGTTCTTTATGCGTATGGACTAGCCATTACGCGTAAGGGGAAATCTGAAGAAGGATTGAGAGGAAAACCCTCTCTGGTGATACGCGTATGGTTCGCGTAAGGGGTGGCATGCAAATTGAGACATACGCGTAACAGGAGAGGCATTACGCCTAATGGCAGTGATGTTGGTAGATTTTCCTGTTTTTGCGATTTCTGTCCCGATTTCACTTGTGACGTGGTTTCTTTGAGACATAGGGCTATGATGAGATAATAAATCATGATTAAACTAGTAATAACGATGAATGGGATAAAAATCGGGGATTCTTATGTGACGAGGATAATATGATGAATTGTGAGATTTAGTGACGGATAATGACAAGTGTGAATTTATGTTGTGTCCTGGTGCATGAGGATTAAAGTGTGACGAATTGTGATGAATGTGAAGCGATGTTGTATTATGACGATTGATGTTGATCCGTGAATTATGTGATAACATGGATGACTTATGATGATTTGTGATGTGTACTAATAACATGTGACCATGATGACTTATGATGAATTATGATGCTTGATTTGAATTATGATGATGATGGCTTATGATGATGATAGTTGATGAATGATGATGTAATTGACGATTTTGTGACGATGATGATTATGATGTTTACATCATGCATTGATAGCATTGTAGGACTTTGGTCCATTTGGTGGGTTCAATCCCATTGTGTGGATTGGGGTGTTTATGACGTACTCCGGTTCTTGTGTAGAATCGATCCTATTGGTGGGGATCTTTGGAGGGTGATGGCCCAGTGTCAATCTATTATGAAGAGTTGGTACCACATGCATGAGTCTATGATGTTGCATTACATATTGTGTGGCATTGTAGTATATTGATGTGATTTGATGCATTTTGATGTTGTGAATGACGTGATGATGTTGTGCTTTATCTTTTACTTATATCTTATATATTGATTTCGTGATTCCTCACCCTGCCTGTTTGAATGTTGCCTCCACGTGGGTAACGTGCAGATGACTCATGATTAGCTTTTGGCACGTGAAGAGTTTACTTAAAGTGCTTTTGGTTATTTTTGGTCGAATAGAGGGTCTTACTCTGATATGTAACATCGGGTCGGGGAGTTGAGTCGAACCATAGTGTTCTTGTATTTGATGATACTATGATGTGTTGAGTTATTTAAAACTTTGATGTTATAAATGAGAATGGGGTTTCTATGAAGTTTTCCACTGCGAAGTATTTGATTTAATTATGATGTCTTTTGACGAAATGTGACGCCCTTGTGGCATTTGTACTCTGATAAAATGGTGTTTTTATTCGTGACTTTTGATGGGTAGAAAAGGGTGTTACATTAGTGGTATCAGAGCAGGTTGGTTCGTCCGGCCAGGTTGTCTAATGTTGTCTATTCCCTAGAGTGCGACATGTGTGTGAAAAACACTGTCGATGGTTGTTTTGTTTTCCATTTGCAGGTTGGGAATGAAACAAGTGGGGAGAAGATGGTGCTTTTCCAAGATGCTCCAAGTGTGAAGCGATGGCTAAGTGTGGTGTTGGACACTACGAAAGTTTGTTAAAGATAGTTTGTACCGCCTCATGATAGTCGGTTGTTATTGATAAATTGAGGAACTGATCACCCTTAATCTCTTGGTGATAATAGACGGGATCATGTTGGATGGAATAGACGTGTCTTACGAGCTTAAATGGTGGGTGCAGTGAATTGTTTGGAGTTAAGCCAAGTGCTTACAGGTTGTTTTGATGAACCCGTGAAGGTTATTATGTTTGAAGATGAGGCGAATTCGAGTTTCTTGCCTGCCGGTCAAGTGGGAGTGTCTTGAGGAAAACGATTTCCTTCGGAGCATGAACCAAATTTCGAAGAAGGTGAAGAGTTGGTTGTTTTGGCTAAGCAAGTGGATAAGGTGGGGGAAGATGCTGCAAAGGCATTTATGATGTTGGATTCTTTGAAGGCATAAGGAAATGTGGTGGTTGGTGATCTACCTATGGTGTATGACTCTTTGGACGTGTTTCCATATGATATTAGTGATGTACCACTATAGTGTGGAGTGGAGGTTGCTATCGACCTATTACTTGGTACAAGCTTGATGTCCTTGATTGCATACAGAATGTATGTTTCTGAGTTAGGTAAATTAAAGGAATAGTTGAAGGAATTGCTCGAGAAGAGGTTTGTTCGACCAAGTGTTTCTCCATGGGGTGCTCCTGTGCTGAAGAAGGACTAAAGTATGAGGTCGTGTGTTGATTATCGGTAGTTGAATAAGAGCCTAAATATCCAATACTGAGAATCGGCGATTTGATGGATCGGTTAGTAGGCGCTTGTGTGTTTAGCGAGATTGAGTTGAGGTCGGGTTATCATCAGATTCGTGTTAAGCCTGATGACATTCCGAAGACAGCTTTCAGGACGAGGTATGGCCACTATGAATACACTGTGATTCCGTTTGGTGCATGCAATGCACCTGGTGTGTTCAAGGAGTACATGAATCAGATTTTCATGAGTATTTGGATAAGTTTGTGGTGGTGTTTATCGATGATATCTTGATATATTCTAAATCGGAAGAAGAACATGCTGAGCATTTGAGAACTGTGAGGAAGTTGTATGCAAAGCTGCCGAAGTGTGAGTTCTAGTTGAAGGAAGTGAGTTTTCTTGGCCATGTGATTTCAAGTGGTGGAATTGATGTTGGTCCTTCTAAGATTGATGTTGTATTACAGCGGGAGACTCCGAAGTCTGCTGCTGAGATACGAAGTTTTCTGGGATTGGCGGGTTATTACCGCAAGTTTATCGAAGGCATCTCTAAGTTGGCATTGCCTTTGAATCAGTTGACTCGAAAGGGTCAAGCTTTTGTGTGGGATGTAGCTTGTGAAGTGAGCTTTGTGGAATTGAAGGAGAGATTGACGACCGCTCTAGTGTTGATTTTGCCTAATCCGAATGAATCTTTTGTAGTGTACTATGATGCATCGAAGATGGGTCTTGGAGGAGTATTGATGCAAATTGGTCAAGTTGTTGCTTATGCTTCTAGGAAATTGAGGGTTCGTGAAGTGAATTACTCAACCCATGACTTAGAGTTGGCAGCTGTGGTATTTGTGTTGAAAATTTGGAGACATTATCTGTTTAACTCTAAATTCAAAGTGTTCAACGATCATAAGAGCTTGAAGTACCTGTTTGATCAGAAAGAGTTAAATATGAGGCAGAGAAGGTGGTTGGAATTGTTGAAGGATTATGACTTTGATTTGAATTACCATCCAGGTAAAACAAATGTAGTGGCTAATGCGTTGAGCAGAAAGTCATTGCATATGTCGATGCTCATGGTGAGAGAGTTGGAGTTACTTGAACAATTCTGAGATTTGAGTTTGGTGTGTGAAGCGACTCCTGACAGTGTGAAGTTGGGAATGTTGAAGTTGACGAGTGGTATTCTGGAAGAGATCAGGTTGGGACAACAATCTGACTTGAAGTTGGGTTGTGACGCCCCAAATTCATATTTTAATTATTTATTGATAATTTGTGAATATAAGGCAATTTGATGACATGATGTTGTGTTGCATGGACATTTTTGGGTGGAAATTATTTTAGTAATAATAATAGTAAGAATAATCATATTAAATTATTCAAATTATTATTTATTATTTAAAATAAGAGAAGTAGGAGTATTGAGGGTATATTGGTCTTTTAGGAAGAATAAACGAGGATATAATGGTAAGAGCACAATTAGGGGTATTTAAGAGGAAATAGTGAAAAGGAATTCATTATTCTACTATTTGGAGGGAAAGGCAAAAGTGCTCTGAGGAACAAGTGAGAAAGAGGCTAGGGCATAAGAGAATTCTGGAGAAATTTCAAGAGAATTCGAAGGAGACGATATTTTAAGATATGGGGAGTATTACTTTACAATATTCTTGATATATGGATTTGATTGTTGATGGGTGATTGGGGTTTTGGGGGAAAATGTGGGAATTGGAGGTTAGGGATAATGGGATTTAATGATTTGAGATGAAATAATTGTTGTTGTTGACGCATATGTGATAGTTATAGGTTGTGTTGACATAATCTGAGGTAATTGATGGATAAAACGTGTTTTTGGAGTGTGGAGTCGCAGGAATGGGAGTGCTGTTATCGCAGGATTTTTCTGCCAAAATCGCAGAGCCCGCTTAGCGCGGTATAGCGCGCTTAGCGCGGTCTGGAGAATTTTCGCCTCCTCGAGGCAGTGAGTAGCGCGCTCAACGTTGGCTTAGCCGGCTTAGCGCGATCGGGAAGTTGAAATTATTATTTTTAATTTCTTAAAATTGTGGGAAATTGTCCGTGTTATGTTGTATTAATGTTGTAATGATGCCATGACTTGTTACTACGTGTTGACGTGTTATATGATGATAAATTGATGATTTTCAATATGATGATGCATATGAAGTTTGATGACCTAATGATGATATGATTTACATGACATTGATGAATTAATGATGACATGATTTATATGATGTTCTGGTGAATGATTATGCACTTTATTACTTTTGTTGATATTGATGAATTTGACGTTGTGCATCATGCATTCATAGCATTTAGGACTTCGGTCCAGTGACGATGTTAGGACTTCGGTCCAGTGGTGACCTTAATCCTATTGTGCGGATTGAGGTATTTTGTGACGTGCTCCCTCGTGGAGGGTTGATGGCCTGGTGTCTATTATTATGACGAATTGATACCACATGCATGTTAGGAAGTTGCATTTCATTCTTGGTGGCATTACATGATTGCATGTTTATGATGTTAATGACTTGGTGATTTATATGACGTTTTGGGTGAGTCGCCATGATGTTGTTTGAGATGAATGTTAACTTGTTAATTATCTTTTCCTTATATGAGTTATATTGAATTGTGATTACTCACCCTGCCTGTTTGAATGTTACCTCTACGTGGGTAACGTGCGGATAACCAAGACTAGTTCGCAGTGTGTGAAGAGTTAGCTTGGAGTCATTGTCCTTCCGTTTAGTAGAGTAGAGGGTGTGTCTTGCCCTGGTTGTGTAACATCGGGGTTGGGAACATTTCTGTTTTTGAAGTATTGTGTTATTTTGATTAACTTGTTTTATTGAAAATTTCGAGGATGTTGAGTTGTTTTAAACTCCAACATTGATGAAAAGATAATGTGATGAGATGTTCTTTTTATGATGATAAATCCGCTGCGATGTTTTGTTTTAAAGGAGATGTTAAGTAAAAATAAGTTGTTATTTTCTACGCATTGAACCCGTGTTACGGAGCAGGATGTTTTATTGGATGTTTTATGAAGAAATGTGACACCTTATGTGATGTACTCTGGTTTATTTTAAGTGTACTATTGCGTATATTTATGTTGGGTTAGAAGGGTGTTACATTAGTGGGATCAGAGCAGGTCGGTTCGTTCGGCCAGGTTTTTACTTGATGTCTGTCCTTGTCAGCCGACAAGTGTGTGTACATTGTCGATGTTTTAGTTCTTCTAACGTTGTTGGTGGTGTGCAGGATGGCTGGAAGAAATGATCGTGCAATTGCTGGTGCGTTGGAATCGGTTGCCAATGTGGTGGCGTAGCTGAATCCGAATGGTGGAGCTCCTTATGAGTTTCGTGCATTGGGGAAATTTCAAAGGAACAATCCACCGACTTTTGTGGGCACACATGATCCAGCAAGTGTACACAAGTGGCTGAAGGCGATCGAGAAGATCTTCCGGGTAATGGGGTGTTCTGATGAGCAACAGGTTCAGTTTGGAACGCATATGCTGGAAGAAGAGGCTGAGGACTGGTGGGATAACACCCGTCAGAGACTTGCAGATCTTGGCACTGTGATAACTTGGGCTGTGTTTAGGCAAGAGTTTCTGGGCAAGTATTTTCCAGAGGATGCTCGTGGCAAGAGGGAAGTGGAATTCCTTGAGCTGGAGCAAGGAGATATGATTGTGGAAGAGTATGCCGCGAAGTTTGAGAAGATAGTGAAGTTTTGTCCGCACTACAATCGTGTTGATGCTGAGATGTGTAAGTGTCTCAAGTTCGAGAATGAGCTGAGACCAGAGATTAAGCAGGGTATTGGGTATCAGTAGATCCACAAGTATGCTGAGTTAGTTGACAAGAGCAGAATCTACGATGAGGACTGCCGAGCTCGATTTGCTCACTACAAACAGTTGAGTGAGAAGAAGGGGCAGTATAGGGGTAAGCCTTATACGACTTCAGCTGACAAAGAGAAGCAGAAGGCTTCAGATGGGAAGAAGACAAGTGGGGGAGCGGCTCCTGCTTCTGGAAAGTGTCCTAAGTGTGGTGGGCGAGGTCACCGTGCTGATGCATGCACCAATAATGTGGTGAGGTGCTATCTATGTGGTAAGAAAGGGCATAGGGCTTCTGACTGCAAGGATGAAGGTCCGACCTGTTTCAATTGTGGTGAAAAAGGTCATATCAGTACTCAATGTCAGAAGCCGAAGAAGACCGCAACTGCAGCTCAGACCAGTGGCAGACTGTTTGCTTTAAGTGGTGCAAAATTTCTAGAGAAGGACAACCTGATCCGAGGTACTTGTTTTATTAATAATATCGAGTTGGTTGCTATTAGTGATACTGGTGCTGCTCATTCTTTTATCTCGTTTGAATGTGCTAATAGATTGAGTTTGAAGTTATCTGACATGAACGTGAATATGGTAATAGAAACTCTAGCTAATGGTTCTATTACTACTACCCTTGTGTGTTTAAGATGTCTTGTGACGATTTTTGAGAAGAGTTTTGTGATGGATTTGGTGTGCCTACCCTTGCACCAGATTGACGTGATCTTTGGGATGAACTGGTTGGAGGTCAACCGGGTTCATATTAACTGTTATAACAAGACTGTAGACTTTCCTGAGATTGATGACAACGGAGATTTGATATTCTTGTCTGCTAAGCAAGTAGGGGAACTTCAAGAAGATGAAGCTTTGGTGTTTGCAATGTTTGCATCGTTGCACATTGATCGTGAAGCTGCAAGTGTGGAGTTGCCGGTTGTCTGTGAATTCCCAGATGTATTTCCAGATGACATCAGTGATTTGCCTCCTGAGCGTGAAGTAGAGTTTGCAGTGGACTTAATACCAGGTACGAGTCCAGTGTCGATGGCTCCTTATCAGATGTCCGCTTCTGAGCTAAGGGAATTGAAGAAACAATTGGAAGAATAGCTTGAGAAGAGATTTGTTTAACCAAGTGTTTCTCCGTGGGGTGCCCCTGTGTTGTTAGTGAAGAAGAAAGATGGAAGTATGAGGTTGTGTGTTGATTATCGGCAGTTGAATAAAGTGACTATCAAGAATAAGTATCCGCTACCGAGAATCGACGATTTGATGGATCAGGTAGTAGGTGCTTGTGTGTTCATCAAGATTGATTTGAGGCCTGGTTATCATAAAATTCAAGTTAAGCAAGATGATATTCCAAAGACGGCTTTCAGGACGAGGTATGGACACTATGAATGCACTGTGATGCCGTTTGGTTTATCTAATGCACCTGGTGTGGTCATGGAGTACATGAATCGGATTTTCCATGAGTATTTGGATAAATTTGTGGTGGTGTTTATCGATGATATCTTGTTATGTTCTAGATCCGAAGAAAAACATGCTGAGCATTTGAGGACTGTGTTGCAACTGTTGAAAGAGAGGAAGTTGTATGCAAAGCTAGCGAAGTGTGAGTTTTGGTTGAAAGAAGTGAGTTTCCTTGGGCACGTGATTTCGAGTGGTGGTGTTGCTATTGATCCTTCGAAGATTGATTTCGTATTACAGTGGGAGACTCCGAATTCTGCTACTGAGATACGAAGTTTTATGGGATTAGCAGGTTATTACCGCAAGTTTATCGAAGGCTTTTCTAAGCTGGCATTACCGTTGACTCAGTTGACTCGAAAGGGTCAGACTTTTGTGTGGGATGTGACTTGTGAAGAGAGTTTAGTAGAATTGAAGAAGAGGTTGACTACTGCTCCAGTGTTAATTTTGCCTAATCCGAGTGAATCCTTTGTAGTATATTGTGATGCGTCGAAGAGGGGTCTTGGTGGAGTATTGATGCAAAATGGACAAGTTGTTGCCTACGCTTCAAGACAATTGCGAGTTCATGAGAGGAATTATCCTACACATGACTTGGAATTGGCCGCTGTGTTGTTTGTGTTGAAGATTTGGAGACATTATTTGTTTGGCTCTAAATTTGAGGTGTTCAGTGATTATAAGAGTCTGAAGTACTTATTTGATCAGAAGGAATTGAATATGAGGCAGAGAAGGTGGTTAGAACAGTTGAAGTATTTTGATTTCGATTTGAGTTATCATCCGGGCAAAGCAAATGTAGTGGCCGATGCGTTGAGCAGAAAGTATTTGCATATGTCGATGCTTATGGTGAAAGAGTTGGAACTAATTGAGCAATTCAGAGATCTGAGTCTAGTGTGTGAAGTGACTCCTGATAGTGTGAAGTTGGGAATGTTGAAGTTGACTAGTGGCATTCTGGAAGAAATCAGAACGGGTCAGCAATCTGATTTGAAGTTGGTTGACTAATTTACTTTGATTAACCAAGGTAACGGAGGTGACTTTCCAATTGATGAGAATTATGTGATGAGGTTTCGAGATAGAGTGTGTGTTCCAGATGTTTCGGAAATCAAAAAGAGTATTCTAGAAGAAGGACATCGAAGTAGGTTGAGTATTCATCCCGGTGCTACAAAGATGTATCATGATTTGAAGAAGTTGTTTTGGTGGCCGAGTATGAAGAAGGATGTTGCGGAGTTTGTATATGCGTGTTTGAATTGCCAGAAGTCGAAGGTTGAGCATCCAAAGCCTTTAGGTATGATGTAGCCGTTGAGGATTCCAGAATGGAAATGGGATAGTATTTCCATGGATTTTATGGTGGGATTGCCGAAGACTGCTTAGGGAAATGATTCAATTTGGGTGATCGTGGATAGATTGACTAAGTCGGCATATTTCTTACCGATGAAGATTAATCATTCTATGCAGAAGCTAGCTGAGATGTATATCGAAGAGATTGTAAAGTTACATAGGGTACCTTCGAGTATTGTGTCGGATAGAGATCCGAGGTTTACATCGAGGTTTTGGAAGAGTTTGCAAGATGCTTTAGGAACTAAGTTGAGGATGAGTTCTACTTACCATCCACAGACGGACGGTCAGACAGAAAGGACTATTCAATCCTTGGAAGATTTGTTGAGGGCTTGTGTATTAGATCATGGAGGATCATGGGATTGCCATTTACCGCTGATTGAGTTCACGTACAATAGCAGTTTTGATGCTAGTATTGGAATGGCGCCCTACGAGGCATTGTATGGAAGAAGGTGTAGAACTCCTTTGTGTTAGTATGAGTTAGGCGAGAGTGCTGTACTCGGACCTGAGATTGTGCAAGAGACGACTGAGAAGGTGAGGAAGATCCAAGAGAGGATGAAAGCTTCGCAGAGTCGTCAGAAGAGCTACCGTGATAAGAGGAGAAAAGCACTTGAATTCCAAGACGGAGATCACGTGTTTTTGAGGGTGACGCCAGTGACTGGTGTGGGTCGAGCTTTGAAGTCTAGGAAGCTCACTCCATGTTTTGTTGGTCTGTATCAAATATCGCAGAGGATAGGGGAGGTAGCCTACCGAATCGCGTTACCACCGTCACTTGCGAATTTGCATGACGTGTTCCATGTGTCTCAATTGAGGAAGTACATTACGGATCCGTCGCATGTGATTCAAATGGATATTGTACAAGTGAGGGATAATCTGACTGTGGAAGCATTGCCAGTGCGTGTCGATGGTCGAAAAATGAAGCAACTGGGAGGTAAGGAGATTGCTTTGGTGAAAGTTTTGTGGGGAGGACCAGCTGGCGCGAGTTGGACTTGGGAACGTGAAGATCAGATGAGGGAGTCGTATCCGACTCTTTTTGCTTCAGGTAAATTTTTTAGGACAAAAATTCCTTAAGTGGGGGAGAGTTGTAACGCCCCAAATTCATATTTTAATTATTTATTGATTATTTGTGAATATAAGGCAATTTGATGACATGATGTTGTGTTGCATGGACATTTTTGGGTGGAAATTATTTTAGTAATAATAATAGTAAGAATAATCATATTATATTATTCTAATTATTATTTATTATTTAAAATAAGAGAAGTAGAAGTATTGAGGGTATATTGGTCTTTTAGGAAGAATAAGCGAGGATATAATGGTAAGAGCACAATTAGGGGTATTTAAGAGGGAATAGTCAAAAGGAATTCATTATTCTACTATTTGGAGGAAAAGGCAAACGTGCTCTGAGGAACAAGTGAGAAGGAGGCTAGGGCATAAGAGAACTCTGAAGAAATTTCAAGAGAAGTCGAAAGAGACGATATTTTAAGGTATGGGGAGTATTACTTTACAATATTCTTGATATATGGATTTGATTGTTGATGGGTGATTGGGGTTTTGGGGGAAAATGAGGGAATTAGAGGTTAGGGATAATGGGATTTGATGATTTGAGATGAGATAATTGTTGTTGTTGACGCATATGTGATAGTTATAGGTTGTGTTGACATAATCTGAGGTAATTGATGGTTAAAACGTGTTTTTGGAGTGTGGAATCGCAGGAATGAGAGTGCTGTTATTGCAGTGTTTTTCTGCCAAAATCGCAGAGCCTGCTTAGCGCGGTATAACACGGTCTGGAGAATTTTCGCCTCCTCGAGGCAGTAAGTAGCACGCTCAGCACGGGCTTAGCCTGCTTAGCGCGACCTGGAAGTTGAAATTATTATTTTTAATTTCTTAAAATTGTGGGAAATTGTCTGTGTTATGTTGTACTAATGCTGTAATGATGCCATGACTTGTTACTGAGTGTTGATGTGTTATATGATGATAAATTGATGATTTTCAATATGATGATGCATATGAAGTTTGATGAACTAATGAGGATATGATTTACATGACGTTGATGAATTAATGATGACATGATTTATATGATGTTCTGGTGAATGATGATGCACTTTATTACTTTTGTTGATATTGATGAATTTGACGTTGTGCATCATGAATTCATAGCATTTAGGACTTCGGTCCAGTGACGATGTTAGGACTTCGGTCCAGTGGTGGCCTTAATCTCATTGTTCGGATTGAGGTATTTTGTGACGTGCTCCCTCGTGGTGGGTTGATGGCCTGGTGTCCATTATTATGACGAATTGGTACCACATGCATGTTAGGAAGTTGCATTTCATTCTTGGTGGCATTACATGATTGCATGTTTATGATGTTAATGAATTGGTGATTTATATGATGTTTTGGGTGAGTCGCCATGATGTTGTTTGAGATCAATGTTAACTTGTTAATTATCTTTTCCTTATATGAATTATATTGAATTGTGATTACTCACCCTGCCTGTTTGAATGTTTCCTCTACGTGGGTAACGTGCAGATAACCAAGACTAGTTCGCAGTGCGTGAAGAGTTAGCTTGGAGTCATTGTCCTTCCGTTTAGTAGAGTAGAGGGTGTGTCTTGCTCTGGTTATGTAACATCGGGGTTGGGAACGTTTCTGTTTTTGAAGTATTGTGTTATTTTGATTAACTTGTTTTATTGAGAATTTCGAGGATGTTGAGTTGTTTTAAACTCCAAACTTTGATGAAAATATAAAGTGATGAGCTATTCTTTTTATGATGATAAATCCGCTGCGATGTTTTGTTTTAAAGGAGATGTTAATTAAAAATAAGTTGTTATTTTCTACGTGTTGAACCCGTGTTACGGAGCAGGATGTTTAATTAGATGTTTTATGAAGAAATGTGACACCTTATTTGATGTACTCAGATTTATTTTAAGTGTATTATTGGGTATATTTATGTTGGGTTAGAAGGGTGTTACATGGTTGACCAGTTGACATTGATCAATCAAGGTAATGAAGGTGAATTTCGGATCGGCGAGAATGGTGTAATGATGTTCAGAGACAGGGTGTGTGTCCCAGATGTTCCAGAAATTAAGAAGAGCATTCTTGAAGAAGGACGTCGAAGTAGGTTGAGTATTCATCCCGGTGCAACAAAGATGTACCAGGATTTGAAAAAACTGTTTTGGTGGCCAGGTATGAAGAAGGATATTGTGGAGTTTGTTTATGCGTGTTTGACTTGTCAGAAGTCGAAGATTGAGCATCAGAAGCCGTTAGGTATGATGCAACTGTTGAATATTCCAGAGTTAAAATGGGATAGTATTTCCATGGATTTTGTGTCAGGATTTCCAAGGACTGCTAAGGGGAATGATTCGATTTGGGTGATTGTGGATAGATTAACTAAATTGGCTCATTTCTTGCCGATGAAAATTAATCATTCTATGCAGACGTTAACTGAGATGTATATTGAGGAAATTATTAAATTGCATGGTATACCTTCGAGCATTGTGTCGGATAGAGACCCGAGATTTACATCGAGGTTCTTGAAGAGTTTACAGGATGCTTTGGGTACTAAGTTGAGGATGAGTTCAGCATATCATCCACAGACGGACGGTCAGACAGAAAGGACTATCCAATCCTTGGAAGATTTCTTGAGGGCTTGTGTGTTAGATCATGGAGGATCATGGGATATCCATTTACCGGTGATTGAGTTCACGTACAATAGCAATTTTCATGCTAGTATTGGAATGGCGCCCTACGAGGCATTGTATGGAAGAAGGTGTAGAACTCCTTTGTGTTGGTATGAGTCAGGCGAGATGTTGTACTCGGACCTGAGATTGTGCAAGAGACGACTGAGAAGGTGAGGAAGATCCAAGAGAGAATGAAAGCTTCGCAGAGTCGTCAGAAGAGCTACCATGATAAGAGGAGGAAAGCACTTGAATTCCAAGAGGGAGATCACGTGTTTTTGAGGGTGACGCCAGTGACTGGTGTGGGTCGAGCTTTGAAGTCTAGGAAGCTCACTCCAAGTTTTGTTGGTCCGTATCAGATATCGCAGAGGATAGGGGAGGTAGCCTACCGAATTGTATTACTGCCGTCACTTACAAATTTACATGACGTGTTCCATGTGTCTCAATTAAGGAAGTACATTCCGGATCCATCGCATGTGATTCAGATGGATGATATACAAGTAAGGGATAATCTGATTGTGGAAGCATTGCCAGTGTGTGTCAATGGTCGAGAAATGAAGCAACTGCGAGGTAAGGAGATTACTTTGGTGAAAGCTTTGTGGGGAGGACCAACTGGCGAGAGTTGGACTTGGGAACGTGAAGATCTGATGAGGGAGTCGTATTCGACTCTATTTGCTTCAGGTAAATTTTCGAGGACGAAAATTCCTTAAGTGGGGGAGAGTTATAACGCCCCAAATTCATATTTTAATTATTTATTGATTATTTGTGAATATAAGGAAATTTGATGACATGATGTTGTGTTGCATGGACATTTTTGGGTGGAAATTATTTTAGTAATAATAATAGTAAGAATAATCATATTATATTATTCAAATTATTATTTATTATTTAAAATAAGAGAAGTTGGAGTATTGAGGGTATATTGGTCTTTTAGGAAGAATAAGCGAGGATATAATGGTAAGAGCATAATTAGGGGTATTTAAGAGGGAATAGTGAAAAGGAATTCATTATTCTACTATTTGGAGGAAAAGGCAAAAGTGCTCTGAGGAACAAGTGAGAAGGAGGCTAGGGCATAAGAGAATTCTGGATAAATTTCAAGAGAAATCGAAGGAGACGATATTTTAAGGTATGGGGAGTATTACTTTACAATATTCTTGATATATGGATTTGATTGTTGATGGGTGATTGGGGTTTTGGGGGAAAATGTGGCAATTGGAGGTTAGGGATAATGGGATTTGATGATTTGAGATGAGATAATTGTTGTTGTTGACGCATATGTGATACTTATAGGTTGTGTTGACATAATCTGAGGTAAGTGATGGATAAAACGTGTTTTTGGAGTGTGGAAACGCAGGAATGCGAGTGCTGTTATCGCAGGGTTTTTCTGCCAAAATCGCAGAGCCCGCATAGCGCGATCTGGAGAATTTTCGCCTCCTCGAGGCAGTGAGAAACGCGCTTAGCGCGGGCTTAGCGCGACCTGGTAGTTGAAATTATTATTTTTAATTTCTTAAAATTGTATAAAATTGTCCGTGTTATGTTGTATTAATGTTGTAATGATGCCATGACTTGTTACTGCGTGTTGACGTGTTATATGATGATAAATTGATGATTTACAATATGATGATACATATGAAGTTTTATGAACTAATGATGATATGATTTACATGGCGTTGATAAATTAATGATGACATGATTTATATGATGTTCTGGTGAATGATGATGCACTTTATTACTTTTGTTGATATTGATGAATTTGACGTTGTGCATTATGCATACATAGCATTTAGGACTTCGGTCCAGTGGTGGTCTTAATCTCATTGTGCGGATAGAGGTATTTTGTGACGTGCTCCCTCGTGGAGGGTTGATGGCCTGGTGTCCATTATTATGACGAATTGGTACCACATGTATGTTAGGAAGTTGCATTTCATTCTTGGTGGCATTACATGATTGCATGTTTATGATGTTAATGACTTGGTGATTTATATGACGTTTTGGGTGAGTCGCCGTGATGTTGTTTAAGATGAATGTTAACTTGTTAATTATCTTTTCCTTATATGAATTATATTGAATTGTGATTACTCACCCTGCCTGTTTGAATGTTACCTCTACGTGGGTAACGTGCAGATAACCAAGACTAGTTCACGGTGCGTGAAGAGTTAGCTTGGAGTCATTGTCTTTCCGTTTAGTAGAGTAGAGGGTGTTCTTGCTCTGGTTATGTAACATCGGGGTTGGGAACGTTTCTGTTTTGGAAGTATTATGTTATTTTGATTAACTTGTTTTATTGAGAATTTTGAGGATGTTGAGTTGTTTTAAACTACAAACTTTGATGAAAAGATAATGTGATGAGTTGTTCTTTTTATGATGATAAATCTGCTGCGATGTTTTGTTTTAAAGGAGATGTTAATTAAAAATAAGTTGTTATTTTCTACGTGTTGAACCCGTGTTACGGAGCAGGATGTTTAATTAGATGTTTTATGAAGAAATGTGACACCTTATGTGATGTACTCTAATTTATTTTAAGTGTACTATTGCGTATATTTATGTTGGGTTAGAAGGGTGTTACATGGTTGACCAGTTGACATTGATCAATCAAGGTAACGGAGGTGAATTCCGGATCGGTGAGAATGGTGTAATGATGTTCAGAGACAGGGTGTGTGTCTCAGATGTTCCAGAAATTAAGAAGAGCATTCTTGAAGAAGGACATCGAAGTAGGTTGAGTATTCATCCTAGTGCTACGAAGATGTACCAGGATTTAAAAAAACTGTTTTGGTGGCTAGGTATGAAGAAGGTTATTGCGGAGTTTGTTTATGTGTGTTTGACTTGTAAGAAGTTGAAGATTGAGCATCAGATGCCGTTAGGTATGATGCAACCGTTGAATATTCCAGAGTTAAAATGGGATAGTATTTCCATGGATTTTGTGTCAGGATTGCCGAGGACTGCTAAGGGGAATGATTCAATTTGGGTGATTATGGATAGATTAACTAAATTGGCTCATTTCTTGCCGATGAAGATTAATCATTCTATGCAGAAGTTAACTGAGATGTACATTGAGGAAATTGTGAAATTGTATGGTATACCTTTGAGCATTGTGTCGGATAGAGACCTGAGATTTACATCGAGGTTCTGGAAGAGTTTGCAGGATGCTTTGGGTACTAAGTTGAGGATGATTTCAGCATATCATCCACAGACGGACGGTCAGACGGAAAGGATTATCCAATCTTTGGAGGATTTGCTGAGGGCTTGTGTGTTGGATCACAGAGGATCTTGGATAACCATTTACCGTTGATTGAGTTCACGTACAATAATAGTTTTCATGCTAGTATTGGAATGGCGTCCTATGAAGCTTTTTATGGGAGAATATGTAGGACTCCTTTGTGTTGGTATGAGTCAGACGAGAGTGCTGTACTCGTACCTAAAATTGCGCAAGAGACGACAGAGAAGATTGAGATGATCTAAAAAAATATGAGAGCTTTGCAGAGTCATCAGAAGAGTTACCTTGTTAAGAGGAGGAAGGCACTTGAATTCCAAGAGGGAGATCACGTGTTTTTGCGGGTGACGCCAGTAACTGGTGTGGGTCGAGCTTTGAAGTCTAGGAAGCTCACTCCATGTTTTGTAGGCCTTTACCAAATCTTGCAGAGGATAGGATGGGTAGCCTATCGGATTGCTTTACCGCCGATGCTTGTGAATTTGCACGATGTGTTCTACGTGTCTCAGTTGAGGAAGTACATTCTGGATCCGTCGCATGTGATTCAGATGGATGATGTACAAGTGAGGGATAATCTGACTGTGGAAGCACTGACTATGCAGATTGATGGTCGTGAAATGAAGCAACTACGGGGTAAAGACATAGCTTTGGTGAAGGTGTTGTGAGGTGGACCAGCCGGCGAAAGTTGGACTTGGGAGCGTGAAGATCAGATGAAGGAGTCATATCCGACTCTGTTTCTTTCGGGTAATTTTCGAGGGCGAAAATTCTTTAAGCGGGGGAGAGTTGTAACGCCCCAAAATAATTATAATAGTTATTTATTGAATTATTATGATTATTCGGTGTTTTGATGCTTTGTGATGATTTTGCGACGACGATGAATTGTGTGGTGCTATGGGGTAGCCTTGGGTTAAGGGAGCATTGAGACCTCTTAGAAGTAGTAATCAATTAGATTATTTTATTAATAATAATATTGAGATAACTTGAGTAATTAGAATATTATTTAGATTTTTATTATTATTATTATTATTATTATTATTATTATTATTATTATTATTGTTAATTAAAATAATTAGGAGACCATTAAGAGTAAGACGGTAATGTTGAAGGGATTAATTAAGGATAATACGGTAAACTGTGATTAAGGCCAAAAACATAGGTTTAACTAAAGAAAAATAGGGATTATGAGAATTAGTTTTGTGCAACCCTAAGAAGTGATTAGAGAGCTGAGGAAAGGAGGCTAGAACGAGGAATAAACCGTAGAACCCCGGAAAACGAAGAATCTCTGCTGAAAATTCGAGGTATGGGGGGTAATCTGGGTTAATACATTTGATATGGGTTTAAGGTAGAGGTAATTGTGTGTTTTCGTTTTTGGATGATTTGATGCTGATCTGTGACGAACCTGTGATGAAATTCATAATTGTATGTGTATGATTTCTGTGATGAACTCTGTGTAATTTGCTGTAATTGTTATGAATTTTATGTGACTAATTGTTGATGTTGTGATGAAATTGTGGGTAACCAGATATGAAAAATCAAACTTGATATTAACTAATTTCAGCTTTAATAATTAGGAGGAATTGATGTAGATGATGAAATAGGATGAAAAATATAGATCTGTGATGAATTGAAGCTAGTTTGAGTCCAATTTTGGTAGATCGAAGGTGCTAGAATAAGAAACTTTGCATTCAGATGCGAGATCTGAGTTTTTGGGTGGTTTTTGGTGTTACGCATAATAGGGGAAGTGTTACGCCTATTGGGGGACACTCCCAGGGTATTACGCGTAACGTACGTACCCGTCCCCAAGGGCTGGCACGACCCTCTGCTGATACGCGTATGCTACGCGTATGGGATTGTGGCAATACGCGTAAGAGGGAGGCGTTACGTGTAATGGGAAGCTAGAAAAAGGGGAATTCGCGTAAGAGCAGATGCTTACGCGTATGGGATGGGGAAAAGTGCCTTACGCTTATGGACTAGCCATTACGCGTAAGGG
Organism: Lathyrus tuberosus; assembly: GCA_022829125.1. Classification (NCBI taxonomy): domain Eukaryota; kingdom Viridiplantae; phylum Streptophyta; class Magnoliopsida; order Fabales; family Fabaceae; genus Lathyrus; species Lathyrus tuberosus. Next base: position 10,021,161 of record JALAZF010000008.1, on the reverse strand, counting down.
GAAATCTGAAGAAGGATTGAGAGGAAAACCCTCTCTGGTGATACGCGTATGGTACGCGTAAGGGGTGGCATGCAAATTGAGCCATACACGTAACAGGATGGGCATTACGCGTATGGGCAATGATGTGGGCAGATTTTCCAATTTTTGCGATTTTTGTCCCGATTTCGCTTGTGACGTGGTTTCTTTGAGACATAGGTCTATGATGAGATAATAAAACATGATTAAACTAGTAATATCGATGAATGGGATAAAAATCGAGGATTCTTATGTGACGAGGATAATATGATGAATTTTGACATTTAGTGACGGATAATGACGAGTGTGAATTTAAGTTGTGTCCTGGTGCATGATGATTAGAGTATGACGAATTGTGATGAATGTGAAGCGATGTTGTATTATGACGATTGGTGTTGATCCGTGAATGATGTGATAACATGGATGACTTATGATGATTTGTGATGTGTACTAATAACATGTGACCATGATGACTTATGATGAATTATGATGCTTGATTTGAATTATGATGATGATGATTTATGATGATGATAGTTGATGAATGATGATGCAATTGACGATTTTGTGACAATGACGATTATGAAGTTTGCATCATGCATTCATAGCATTGTAGGACTTCAGTCCATTTGGTGGCTTCAATCCCATTGTGTGGATTGGGGTGTTTCTGACGTGCTCTGGTTCTTGTGTAGAATCGATCCTATTGGTGGGGATCTTTGGAGGGTGATGGCCCAGTGTCCATCTATCATGATAAGTTGGTACCACATGCATGAGTATATGATGTTGCATTGCATATTCTGTGGCATTGCAGTATATTGATGTGATTTGATGCATTTTGATGTTGTGAATGACATGATGATGTTGTGCTTTATCTTTTACTTATATCTTATATATTGATTTCGTGATTACTCACCCTGCCTGTTTGAATGTTGCCTCCACGTGGGTAACATGCAGATGACTCAGGATTAGCTTTTGGTGCATGAAGAGTTTACTTGAAGTGCATTTGGTTATTTTTGGCCGAATAGAGGGTCTTGCTCTGATATGTAACATCGGGTCGGGGCGTTGAGTCGAACCATAGTGTTCTTGTATTTGATGATACTATGATGTGTTGAGTTGTTTAAAACATTGATGTCATAAATGAGAATGGAGTTTCTATGAAGTTTTCCACTGTGAAGTATTTGATTTAATTATGATGTCTTTTGATGAAATATGACACCCTTGTGGCATTTGTACTCTGATAAAATGGTGTTTTTATTCGTGAAGTTTGATGGGTAGAAAAGGGTGTTACATTAGTGGTATCAGAGCAGGTCGGTCCGTCCGACGAGGTTGTCTAATGTTGTTTATTCCCTAGAGTACGACATATGTGTGAAAAACACTGTCGATGCTTGTTTTGTTTTCCATTTGTAGGTTGGGAATGAAACAAGTGGGGGAGAAGATGGTACTTCTGCAAGATGCTCCAAGTGTGAAGCGATGGCTAAAGGTGGTGTTGGATGCTACGAAATTTTGGTAAAGATAGTTTGTACCGCCTCATGATAGTCGGCTGTTATTGACAAATTGAGGAACTGATCACCCTTAGTCTCTTGTTGAGAATAGATGGGATTGTGTTGGATGGAATAGACGTGTCTTGCGAGCTTAAGTGGTGGGCGTAGTGAATTGTTTGGAGTTAAGCCAATTGCTTACAGGTTGTTTTGATGAACCCGTGAAGGTTATTATGTTTGAAGATGAGGCGAATTCGAGTTTCTTGCCTGTCGGTCAAGTGGGAGTGTCTTGAAGAAAACTATTTGCCTCAGAGCATGAACCAAATTTCGATGAAGGTGAAGAGTTGGTTGTTTTGGCTAATCAAGTGGATAAAGTTGGGGAAGATGCTGCAAAGGTGTTTATGATGTTGGATTCTTTGGAGGACATTATGTTTTCAATGGTAGATGATGTTCCACGATGTTGGTATCCAACCCTGGCATGTCCTGATAGGACCAAGTAAACACATCTGGGAGCTTTTTGAGAAGTTTTATCAAGCTTTCTTTGACAGTCGGACTGAGTAATGCCCCAATCTTAACTTCTTTCTTTTCTTCCTCTGATCCCAAATTGACCATTTCCAACGGTTCTTTTTGAGGTTGAATGGACTTTTCCTCTTGCCTGAGTAATCGTGAGATCTCCTCTGGAATTTCTCCGTCCTCTTCTTCTTCAGCTTCAAATACCGAGAATTCAAAGTTGGGGGAAGGCATTGGATCGTAGGTTTCAATGAGGTTTAAAACAAGAAATCTACATGACGTGATGATTCGTTGTTTAAAAGAGATAGAGAAAATGCAAGATTGTGTGTAGTGTATTTTCTGAAAAAGGCTTGTTTTTATTTTGGGTTGGTTTAGGATTACCATTTTCTGAAGAAAAAAAACGAAAAGTGAAAACAGCAATAAATGCGGGAATGACGGAACGACGTTATTTATTTATGATTTTGTCGATTCTTGAAATACAGACCTATAAAACAAAACTCCTTCGCTTTGGGCAAAGCAAATAGGGACATTTACAGAAAGGTGAGCCCTATAAAAACATCTGTTTCACCTGGGCAGGGTGAAAGGTTAAAACACAGATGGCAATTACTTAGACTCATGGACAACTTTCGGGACATCGACAACAACCCATTGGCGACGAACTCCTCTGTGAATCACAAAGTCTGGTACCTTCTTTCTTGGTTTGTCCTTAGAAATGACGTTGATTTCTGGTGGAGCAGGATCATTGGAGTCTTCTTCCCATGCAGAGTTGTCATAAATGAACTCTTTTGTTGTATATTCCTTAATGTTTTCACTCTTAAGAGGATCTCCCTATCCAGTTGGCTGGATGTCCTTGTATCTGATGCGAGAGCTTCCAGGAGAGGTGTATTTGACCAAGAAGTCATACTTGCCACTCGACTGTCCTAAGGTGTCCCATACTTCAGTGGGGATAGAGGAGTCATCCTTCTCAATGACGTTGACCTCAGGAAAAGAATAGTTGATGAACTCTTATCCTGTAATCTTTGTAGATTCATCATTGTGTTGGATATCTTTTGAATGTCCTGAGTAATGATCCCATGACTCAGTGGGGGTGTGGGTATTCTTTTCAATATTACTCAACTGATAAGCATCGTTTGGCTGGGTCTTTTGCCCCAAGTCTTCTGTGTACGACCTCTAGATAGGCAAGTCATCCAAGGGATCATAAAATTCTTGATCAAAGTTGTTCTTCATTTAATCATCTTCTAATGAGTTAGGTGGAGCACGTCATCCCTCAGGATCGCAATCTCCGTAGATTATCCAGACGTCGGGCCTTGGTATATATCTCGGGCTCTGCTTTGGAAAACATAATGGCATGTGCATTTCTTCCTGAGACATATAACCGTTGTCACTGCGATAAGATTTCCATTCCTCGTCTGTATCGGAGGAGTCACTCTCGTTGATAGTGTGTACCTCTTGAGATACCGGGTGGAGGAAGCCTCCACTGTGAAAGAAGTCCTGAATGGGATGAAAAATTTCATCTTTCTTGGCAGTTTGGGTACAAGTTGAAGAGAAATCAAGACCTTTCTTTGTCTTGTTATCAGTAGGAATTACAATCCGTCCCCATCCTTTTATGTCATTACTGTTGATTACTTCGAGAGCATCCTTGTATGAGGAAATCGATGCCCCTCTTTCAGATCGATTCTCATTGCTCACCGAGAGTGCTTGAAACTGGGTTCCAACAACCTCCTCCAGTTCTAAATAGGAAAATGGTGATAAGTGGCTCACAATTAAGGCTTGTTCTCCACAGACTGTGACTAACTTGTCATTCTTGACGAACTTCAGCTTCTGGTGAAGTGTCGAAGTGACTGCCCCAGCTTCGTGTATTCAAGGTCTTCCTAATAAATAGTTATACGATGCCCAGATGTCCATGACCTGGAAAGTGACTTGGAAAGTGTGAGGACCGATGGTTATGGGAAGATCAACTTCGCCGATAACTATTTTTCTAGATCCGTCAAAGGCTTTGACGATGACCTCACTGCATCTCACCTGGGCTCCTTGGGATGATAGTCGTATCAGAGTTGATTTCGGCATAACATTCAAAGTTGATCATGTGTCCACCAGTACACTGGCTAGAGCATCGTCCTGGAAGTTGACTGTAATGTTAAGCGCCATATTGTGATTTTTGCCTTCTTCTGGCAGTTCTTCATCACTGAATCCTAAGTTGTTGCAGGAAGTGATGTTGGAAATGATGCTGTCAAACTGCCTTACCGTCACATCTTGTTCTACGAAAGCTTGCTCCAAGACTTTCTACAGAGCTTCTCTATGAGCTTCAAAACTAAGCAGGAGAGATAACATAGATTCTAGATGGAGTTTGCAACAGTTGGTCTACAATGTTGTACTCGCTTTTCTGGATGAGCTTCAGCATCTCATCGTTGTTCTTTGTAAGTTCGGGATCACTGGACTGTCTGGCTTGTTGATTTGGAACTTGTGTTTGAGGTTCCTTTTCTTTGGCAGGTTCTCCAACTCCTCAGTTGAAGATCCGACCACTTCGTGTGACTCGACTGATGTCGGCAATGTTTACGACAGAGGGTAATGGAGTTTCCTTTCCATTTTCGATGATTTCCCTGGCCTTTATAGGAAGCCTCAATTGGTTCCGAGTTAAGGATTCTTCTACTGTCAAGAGAGACTTTTGACTCATTGAGCAGAGGGATTATGGCACAATAATTTTTGGTCCTTCCATGATCAGAGATTATGACAACATCTTTGCTTTGATCAGGGGGATAGTCTGGCATCACGTTGATCGACCCAGAATTTGAACATGGTCGAATATCTTTTTCGTCTAACTGGTTTTGAAGAGCCGCTCGTACGAGGTAGCATCCTTGGTTGTTCTTTGTACAAACTCTACAGCGTTCTTAGTTGTGGGGTGGCACCCGGCCACGTCCGCTTTGTATGCAGTGCATTTTTACTAGATCTGTTTCCATTGAGCGGACATCCTAACTTTGATGTCTATTAGGATTTCCATCATACAAGCTAACCTGTTGTGTAGCTTCATCCAAGTAAATTGGAAGCCACCAGTGGTCCAAAAAGTGTTGAAGTGTTCTTTGGACAAGTGCACATCCTTGGTCGTCTTCACGACATTCTTCACAGTCTTGATAATCGTGTTTAGCCAGAAAGTCGAGCCTGACTTGCTTAGCGTGTAATTCTACTAGACTGGTATTCATCAAGTGTAAGTCAAAGATCTAAACCATATTGACTTGATGGTTATTTCTCTCACGGTAGTCCTGGATCCATCTGAGATCCATCTGACTTTGGAGGGCTTCTTGTACAAAAGAGCATCCCTGATTATTTGTAGAGCAGATCGAACAGGTATTGTAATTGTGTCGTGGCAGATTATGATATTGACTTTTCCTTGAATGCATCGCCACTAAGTTGATGTTCACTGTGCGGACGTCGTGGTTCTGAACAATGTTGGGATGCGCATGGGCCATATCGATTTCACGGATTCGGTGATCTTGGATCCATCCGAGATCCATTTGTTTTTGTAGAGTTGATTGCACTACGGACCACCCGAGGTTATTCTTTGAGAAGATATCACACTGGTGATAATTGTGAGATGGCACATGACCGTACCCGCTCTGTATACAATGCATCCTTACCAGATTGGTTCCTAATAGGAGTACATCATAAATTTGATAACTGCGGCTAAATTCTCCCTCTATCAAATTAATGCAGTATTCTCATGTTGCTGCAACGGGTTCGTCTGAACATTTGGATTAGTATCTTTGAAAGATAGGATCCCGTTCCTGATAAGCTTCTGTACATCAGACTTGAACCTAAGACAGTTCTCAATGTTGTGCCCCATTCCTCCTTGATCGTAAGGGCAAGTTTGATTCGCTTTGAACCAAAAAGGTGGATTTTCCGATACTGTAAGAGGAGACCTGGTTTGGATGTGCCCCTTGGCCAGTATAAGTGGAAATAGTTATTCCTACAACATCGGTATAGGGTCAAACCCTGATGGTCGCATCGTATGATTGTTGATGTTGTACTGTGGACGAACCTGCTGAAGAGGTTGTTATGTCCTTTATTGATATTGTTGTTGACTCGGTTGACCCTGACCAACCTGAGTATGATACGTCAGAGCCGATGTTGGGTTGATAGCGAGATCTATTGCCGCTACTGGTTGATACCTTCGCCTTTGCTTTCCGAGAGAGATATTATCAATATCTTGTTCTTTTTTGTTTTGGAAAGCACTACCGTATCTTTTGGTAATGCTTGATGGCTCTGTGTTTTTTACCAATCGTCCTTCTTGGGCTGCTTCTTCAAGGCGTACTCCCATGTTCACCATTTCAGTGAAGTCACTGGGCACACTGGCGACCATTCGGTCGTAATAAAATGAACTCAAGGTTTTCAAAAAGATTTTTGTCATCTCTTTTTCCTCAAGAGGGGGACAAATCTGGGCAACAATTTCACGCCATCTCTGAGCATATTCTTTGACAGTTTTTTGTCCTTCTGTGACATTGCTCTGAGTTGATCGATATCTGGTGCCATGTCCAAATTGTACTTGTATTGCTGAACAAAGGCTGCCCTGAGATCACTGAAAGTACTGATATTGGTGCGGTTTAAACCCATGTACCATTTGAGTGTGGCAGTGGTTAAATTGTCTTGGAAATAATGGATCAGTAGCTATTGATTTTCCATATGAGTTGACATCTTTCAAGCGTACATCACCAAATGACTTTGAGGGCAAGAGTTGCCTTTGTATTTTTCAAAGTCAGGCACCTTGAATTTATGCGGGATCTTTACATTAGGACCAAACAGAGGTCGGCGGCGACTTTTCAGAATAATTCTTGACCGCAAATGGCATATAATTCCTTCTGTATTTCCAAGAATAGTTCCTGGAACTCATTCATCCTTTCATACATGTCTTCGTTTCTACCAGGAATGGCTTGTGGAATTTGTCCTTCCTGGACAGTGTGGACCACCGGTTGTGGTGTAGACATTATGGCGGCGACTCTTGGAGCTTCAGTGCCCTGAAGTTTGTAACCTTCAGGTGTTGTTGTTGTAAACCTTGCATCTTTATTTTCCCGAAGTTTGTAACCTTTAGGCCCAATGGTTGCTGCTACAGTTTCTTGATCTTCAGGAACCGGCGAAATGTATCCTTCAGGGACAAAGTTGAGAGGCATGCCCCAGGGGCGACCATTAGGCATGTTGTACCGAGGATCATATGTTTCCATTATAGGTGTAGATGTGATCTCTGAGATTACAGTCTTTTCTTGTTGCCTCTGAGCTGCTGTAAGGGATTGTATATCACTGTGAAGTTTTTCCAAACTTTCCTTTAGAGCGTCCATTTTCTTCTGTCGATTGGCCTGAGTATTGTACGAGTGAGACAGTTTGACTCTAGAATCGTGACACGTATGTGAGATTCGAAGATGAGATGACACGTTATGTGAGAATGATGAATGATATGTAATTATATATATATATATTAGCTTTAATCAAAAGGAAACTCAACAAATAGATTATAAATATCATACAGTGGAGGGTAAAGACCCTGTTTTATTGAATTTGAAAGATTGCAGAAAGGAAAATACAGTATTCTACAGAGTGCTATAAAGAAAATGGTTAAGCTTATGGATCCAGAGTCCTTTCTGAAGAGAGCTCCGACGTTGGTTCTGGTACTTTCCTTTTCTTTGACTGGGGCTCTTCAGCCATTGTCGGGTTGTCAGTCCTTTGCCAAGTGAAAGGATCGAGCAAATTCTTTCGATCTTCCTGACCTTCTACAACATGCTGCTCTAATATCTTAATCAGAGCATCTTTTTCTTTTAACAGTTCCTGAATCTTGGTACACTCCATGTTGAGGATTCGATACTTGTTTTTCCAAGAGCTCTTCTCACGTTGAACTTTGTTGAGAGATACCTGGAGTTTTTCCGCATCAAACATGAAATAAATGACAGATTCTTTTAACGGAAAATCTTCTTGGCGAGGGTAAGGCATCCTCAGCTTGAGGGCTCTAGTTTGCACCCAGTTGAGATAAGGCTCCATGGAGATACAGTATGGTCTTCCTAGAGACTCTCTTCCTTTCTTGTGAATATGTTGCCAGGCATGCACTATTTCCTTCTTTAGTGCCCTGTCATTTTCCCCTTCCTTGAAGAAAAGACCTTTCAGATGAACATTATGCGGGATATGCCTCATCGGGTATCCGAGTTGACATCGAATTAAAATTGGATGGTAGTTAATTCCTCCTTTAGTTCCTATGAGGGGTACGTTAGGGAAATTTCCACAACTGTCGATGATCTCTATCCCTTCGTAAATCCTATTATACCAATCTATGTCAGAGTTGGTAAGAGACATAATCCTTTCTGACCAACGTAGAGTACTCTTGTGATCCCAAAATGTAGCAGACTTGGGAAAATTGGAAATGAACCATTTGTAAAGTAAGGGTACACAATATGTGATCATTCCTCCACTGTACAAATTCCTTAAGTGTACAGAATGATAAGCATCTGCGAGCAAGGTTGGTACGAGGTTTCCAATCAGAAATATCTTAACAGTGTTGGTGTCAACGAAGTTGTCAATGTTGGGAAAGAGGAAAAGCCCATATGTGAGTAAGACAAAGATATCTTCGAAAGCTGTTACATTTCCTATACTAGCAAAGTACAGAGCTTTCTCTATCAGGAATTTAGATGGTAATCCCTAGATTCCTCCTTTGGTGGTCATGTGAGTCTTAACTTTTGACTCGTCCAAAGAGATTTCTCTTGCAATGTCCTGGTCCTTTGGAATTTTTTCCAGTCCATAAAATGGAGCTTGATCAGTGATAGGTAAATTAATCATATGAGAATACTCTTCTAACGTTGGTGTCAGTTGGTAATCCGGAAATGTGAAGCAGTGATAAACCGGATCGTAGAACTGAATTAACGTAGACAGGATTCCTTTAACTACGTGGACCCTTAACAGAGACAGCAGTCCTCCATGCTTAGCTCTGAAAGCATCAGGGTTGGTGATCATCCTTGCCAACCTCCTTAAATTCTCTAGTTTCGGAGCCTTGAAAGTATACTTGTGCGTCTTTCTTCAACCGAAATCCATAACGCAATCTTTATGATATTTGCAATTATTGTTTTAGTTTATTTTGAAAAAAAAAGAGAAGATTTTTCTTTGTTTAAGATTTTTTTAAACGAATGCATGAATGCAGCACACAAAAACAATGAAAAAACATGGGTTCGAGGGTTCAACTTCACGAGCATGGAGTCATGGCTCTACCCATCCCCAAAGGTTGTATTTTGGTCAATTTTTGTACCTGTAGAACGGGTTCCAGGTTCCCAAAATCATTGACCCCTCCTAGGGATATCAACAACAAGCTGGTTCACCCAAGCGAGCTGTAGCATCCTAGGATGAATCTCATTTGAGTGTAGTATCGTGTATCAACTATTCTCGATAGTTACCCCACTACCAAGTGGTCTTAAGGTTAATGCCTACTAAATCCTCAGGTTCAAAGGTGCCGCACTGGGAAAACTCTACTTTCACGACCATTGGTCGTTCAACAGTAAGAATCCACACGGGCCCTTGCCTGATTTGGTGGTCTACCAGGATCACTTATTCGGGATTCACTCCCTATAAGTTCCCCCGTCTATGCCACCCGTTATCTTAGGGTTCTCTAGAACTTTTCACATGCGTATTAATCGTATTCCAATTTACAGAAAAATGAACACGGATATGAAGTAGGAATAACAGTAAATATAAATATATATATATATATATATATATATATATATATAGTATAGAAAATGCTAAACAACCTAGACCACTTAGGAATTCTAATCCTAGTTTGATCTCCCCAGCAGAGTCGCCATTTTTCTGTAGCGTGCGATTTTTGTCGGTGACGCGACCACCTTATCGCCATGGTTGGAATTGGGTGCTACTTTCTGATTTCTTATTTATCCTATAAAGCTGGAAAGGAAAAGGAAGCTATCTAAAACTAACCTTTCACGCAAATGTTTTCTTTAATAGATGCTAAGAGATTGGGGGGTCCGGGGTCAGGTTATACAACGGGGAGTTGTCAATTACCCATCCTATATGTGGCTTTCCACATATTGTTTAGCAATTTCTTCTGTTATTCTACTTACTGGTGTTTATCTATCAGGAATTGGGAAAGTTTCTCCTTTGGGAGTGTTGAGAGAGAGTATTTTGTTGATTTTTGGGTTTTTCGATGTTTTGGGTAAGGTACTGGACCTAAGGTTTTTGTTTTAGTGTGCTCGCTAAGATTTCACAATCTTATGCCTATGTATTCCCGTTAAAGAAAACAGAGAAATCAGAGCAATCGTAGTTCCTCCTATTCTATGGGAGGAAAGATATTTTGTGTCTTGTTCAAAGCCCAAGATTGAAGCTGAAAGGTTATTTGTGTCTTGTTCAAAGCCCAAGATTGAAGCTAAAAGGTTATTTATGTCTTGTTCAAAGCCCAAGATTGAATCTAAAAGGTTTGACTGATAGAGAATTTGTCATCTCTAAAGGGAGATATCTTATCTGTTTATCATAGTTGTTGGGTAACTGATTATAAAGGAGGATTACTTTAACTGAGATATGTGAATCCAACAATGCCACAATTTCCTTATAGGGGATTTGTCCTGAAGGAGGAAACTTTAACTCAGTGTTGAATGTCATTTTTCCTTTAGGAGTCTTTCATGCTAAGAGAGGGACATTGGCTTGGATGTAAATAATCCAGAGGCTTGCCACTTACAGTAATTAGATGAAAGATGGAGATTTACCAGGATAAGAGATTGACTACAGCTTGGATTTTTGAATCAACAATTGTGCCACTTACAATAGTTATCTGGGATTAGGGTTTGTTTGATTGTCTTTTTTTATGTGTGATGTATAGAGAAATGTCTTCCTACAGAGAGATTTTTTATTTCCTCTGAGGGGATGATGGTTTTTATTTTTTGTGTGCCTTGATCAAAGCCCAAGGTTGAAGCTAAAAGGTGGACTTTACTTAAGGAGTTTTATCTGTCTTGTACAAAGCCCAAGATTGAGGCTAGAAAGAGACTGACTCTTTTAGGGAGATCATTATACAAAGCCTAAGAGGAGGCTAAACATTGACTTTTTCGGGGAAATATTTTGTTTGTCTTGTACAAAGCCCAGGATTGAGGCTAAGAGAGTTATTGGCTCCACTGGAGAATATTTGTATATGTCTTGTACAAAGCCCAAGATTGAGGCTAAAATGGGAAACTGACTCTACCGGTGAGATGTTTTATTTGTCTTGTATCAAAGCCTAAGAGGAGACTAGCAGGATTTGACTCCATCGGGGAGGTTTTATATGTGTCTTGTATGAAACCCAAGATTGAGGCTAAAAAATATTTGACTGACTTAGCTGAAGATATTTATGGGTGTCTTGTACAAAGCCCAAGATTGAGGCTGAAACTGCTGAGGAATGATCATTATACAAAGCCTAAGAGGAGGCTGGTTGGGGAATTCCTTATATGAAGCCTAAGAGGAGGCTAACTTCTGCTGAGGATCATGGAGATCTAGAGACAGGTCCAAATTGGGGAATCAACTCTTGTTGAGGATTACAGAGGAGTTGAGATATTATATTCCTTGAAGTTCTAATTTTGGAAGGTGTTGTATTGATGATAAGATGACCGTAGCTGCGAAATTTTTGGATGAAAGAATGAGTGTTTATGGAGTGATAAAGGTAATTCCTGTGTTCTTTTGAGAAACTTGAGGGTTTCTTGAAATCCAAAATTGGGGTGAGACTGTCCAAGTCTACTGGTATGAAAAAGTTTATCTTTGTATGATGCCCAAGAGGAGGCAGGTGTCTTAAGGGATTAGAATCAACCCTAAATTGGTCTGATGTTTTGACTCTTAGAAAGATTGCTCTAACAAAGGATGACTAGGTTATGTCATATACCTGTAAGAGGTATCGGGTCCTTGTACTAAGCCCAAGAGGAGGCATGAGAACTTCTAAGAAGCCTGAGGGTCCTAGTACAAAGCCCAAGAGGAGGCTGGGGATACTTTTAGGATGCCTGTGGGTCCAAACCTAAGAAAAGTTCCAGAAAGGTTTTTACCGGGAATTAATCCTTTCGGTAATGAACAGTTCTAGGGTTTGAAGAAATTCAAGAGAGGTTTCACAAGGAATTAATCCTCTCTGGGGAATTGAATTTCTTTGACAATTTTCTAATAGTGACAGTCTTGAGAAAAGTTTCACCGGGAATAATACCTTTCTCTGTTCCATATTGTATAAGCCCAAGAGGAGGCTAGACTGTATCTGGAATTTCCTTTGGGGAACTAGTTTTGACTTTGTTTAAAGAGTGATTGTTGGCTTGATCTAAATCCTAGACCTAATTGCCGGGGAAAACTCTAAACAGATAATATAGAAGTATATACATATGAAATATATAGACAAGTATGTAAAAGAGTGTAGGAGGACTTACAGGTGAGCAAGCTTCCAGTATTATATATATATATACACACACACACACAAGTATGTAAAAGAAAGTTGTTTAAAACATACAGGTGAGCAAGCATCCATTACTACAGCTGTATGGTTAGTTATTCAAGAAATTAATGAAAGTTTTGATAACAACTATGAATTTGAATCTAAATCAAAGTGGAAAGTTGTTTTAAAGAGAATATTGGGTCTTATACTCAAGGAGAGGCCCAAATTTTATTTTTGTACAATAGATGGGGCTTACAACTCAAGGAGAGGCCCAGAAATAACAGTGATTGCACCGTTGTTTTTGAAAATCGTATTGGGACATATACAATGACAGAGGCCCAAATTATTGTTTATTTACAAAGGGATGGAACTTACACTCTATCAAGAGGCCCAAAGTGTATTTTAAAAGAAGAAAAATGGGACTTATAACACAAGGGAAGGCCCAGTGAAAGACAGTGTTTGCACCGTCGTTTTAGGAATCGCAGAGGGACTTATACGATAACTGAGGCCCAAAAAGGTTTATGCACAAGGGATGGGACTTACACTCTATCAAGAGGCCCAAGAGTTTATTTAAAAAAAGATTTGAAATGGGACTTACAACCAAAGGGAGGCCCAGATGATTTTGTTTTAATGGTGGCGATCGTGCCGCGGTTTTAGAAAACACGGTGGGACTTATACAATGACTGAGGCCCAAAAATGGTTTTGTATTTACAAGGGATGGGTCTTACGCTCTATTAGAGGCCTAAGAGTTTATGTGAAGTTTGAAATAAAATCAAAACTTAGAGGAAACCCTAATTTTGAATTTAAAAGATATAATTTTTAAAGGAAATTAAATAAAAAATGATATAAAATACCAAATATATTCAAAAATATGTTGTCAACTTTGAAAAATATTTTGAAAAATCATGCTTAATCACATGAAAGCTTGAAATTCATTTTAAGTTGAAAAATCAAGTGAAAGAAATATTTTAAATGTTTAAAAACAAATAAAAACATAATTCTTTAGGAAAATATTAAATATGTCAAATAATTAATATTTTTGTGAAATTTTTTTGGAATAAAATATTTTAATATTTTTGTGAATTTTCAAAAAAAGAATCAATCAAAAAACATAAAAACTCAGGGCGCCAAGAACACTTGGTTCTTGCCCGTGATAAAATATCAAAAATTAAAATATTTGAAAATTTGAAAAAAGGGCGCCAAGAACACTTGGTTCTTGCCCGTGTGCCCTGTTTTCCCCAGATTTGCATTTTCTCACTTTTTTCTCTGACTACTCAATGGTTTTGCACGATTCAAACAACAATCTTGCTCGTTTTTGAACAAGGATCAAAATCATATAGATTAATTGCATTTATATTGAGTATGGAGTGAGAAATCAAAGGATAACCTCAAGAACCCTAATTTCAGCATGAACACAATGAAATTCCATACACGATTGATTCATGGCAATTAATTAAGGGTTATCACTCTATATACATGTAGGAACAAGATGGTAACTCAAAAATTCATTTATGATGTGTGGAATATGGGGTTTGAAGGCTTCAGGCTTACCTCTTGCAGGTGGTGATCGAGCTTGATGATGGAGATGTTATAGATGTATTCTAATGATCTCGACAGCTTCCTTAGGTGCCAAGGAGTGTGTTTGAATGCTTGGAGTGGATTGAAATGAGCTGGAACTTGATGTGACACCTCAACTACAAATCTGCTAAAAGCTTGTGCAAATGGGGTACTACTTTTTGATTCTGATGTTCCAGATGTTGTTTATGTGTTTGAATCACTTACATATGATGTATGTGAGGTGTTTGCATCATTGGTTTGGACAGAAATGCTCTGGTTTTGAAATTCATGATTCTCTCTTTCGAAAATGTGAAAATTTAGAGCAAGAGTAAGAAGAGATTGAAAACAAGTGTAGTATTGTTTTGGTGTGATCTGAATGAGGCAATGTGACCTCTATTTATAGGTGATCAAGTTTTGTCTTGGAGAAATAGTGAATGGCTGCAAGATCAGATCACATTCAATGGCTTTGGCTTGGTGGCATTTCTTCTTATGCGGAAAATTGGCCCCTCCAAGCAACAAGGATATGTTTTGACCAATTCCACATTCCTTAAATGTTTTTAATGTTGTTTAAGCGTGAATCTTGACTAAGGATATCAGCTTTGTTGAATATGCACTACTGCATATAAATGCACTTTGAATTCCAAGTCTTTGTTCAAGGACTCATCATGCCAAAGGATGAACTTTGAAGCATCTTGGCCTAATTTTGCAGGTTTGACATGATTCAATATGATCCTCATTGATTTGGGAAGATGAAAAATTTGGCAAGATGACAAACTTGTAAGTGGAAATCGTGTGGTGCAAGAAAAGGTCTCAAAATCTGTCTTGACGATAGTTGCAGCAGGGCATCTTGGGAGGATCATATCTCCCTGCTCACATGGAATCTTTGAGTGTTCTTGTACTCTTTGGAAAGCTGGGATAACATACTTCAACTTTGATGTTCACAAATGGTTCTGAATCCCCTTGAATCATAGTGAAAAATACCCCTACATTTTGGACTTTGGACTGTTGTTTTTTAACTTAGGCAGAATTTCACTAAGTGTTGGAAAAAGGGATATTTTCATGTTTTAGTGATTTTGCTCCATTCATAACTCAAAATCCATGAGGATTTGGAATGAGTTGTAGTTGACATATTTGAAGTATGTCAGATGGACTTTCATTTGAGCTTTGAATGGGATAAAAAGGCCTTGTGGTTTAGGAGTTATGACCTTGCAATGTTGGTGCAAAATCACTTTTGTTCCATAACTTAGAAATTTTTTGGTTTCTCATGGTTGCCCCTTTTGCAAGAAACCTCACTTTTCTTGATTTTTCTTGATGGATGATGATCAAAACCATACATTAACATTGTAAAAAAATCCAAAAAGTCAAACTTGATTTTGTGCACAGTTGGCTTTTTATCAGATGAAATCCAAACTGTGTGATCCTTTCTGAAATCAAGTCCTTAACCTAATTTAAACTTAATGGATCGGTCCCATAGATGTTATAGGGTGTATTGAATCATGTCCCAAGGTTTGGGGACATGTCTTGGTCAAAACCCAAAGGTACATTTGACTTTTCCTTCAAAACCCTAGTTGTGGTCCAGATGAAATTGAAACTTGTGAATCAAGCTTCGTGGATCAATCCATTTTTCTAAATGGATCAATGTGGTGTATTTGAGGCCCTCAAATCATGTCTTGAGGTCTTGGCTCATGCATTGCCCAAAAAGTCAACTTAGGGGTGAATTAGGTCAAGAAACCCTAATTCCTGATTTTTTATGAATGCATCCCCTGAGGCTAAATTGACTTGATGATTGGGTCCATGAAGTCCCTTGGAATATCTTGGGTTTTAATTTGAAGCATTGGCTCATTCTTAGAGGAAAATTCCCATCTGGGGGCCTTGGTCAACCAAAACCCTAATTTGGTGACACTGGCGATCTTGAGGCTTGATCCACTTGGAAAGTTGCAACCTTGTGCTTGATTCTTGATGTGGGAGTCCTATTGATCCTTTATAGATGTTTGAGAGGTTATACAAGTTGAAGATCATGTCATTTCTTGATTGATATTTTGTCTAAATGCTCAGAGAGGGATGGAAACCCTAATTCTTGATTGTAGTGAATGCTCAACAATCCTTGAGGAAATTGATGAGGCATGAAAGTACATCCATATAGTGGTGATGATTTATACTATGACGGGAAATCTTGGTGGAAAAAATTTGGGGTATGACAAACGCCATGCTCTTGCTTCCTTAAAATAAGTGGCAGGCTGATGTATCACAAACACCATATAGTCATGGTGAATGCCATATCAGCAAAACAACCAGAATTGATCTTTCTTGCTGCAATTTCCTCTTCTTTCGCTCATTTTCTGCTTCTCTCTTGATTCCGCAATTAGATGAAACTGTCAACTGTGAAACACACAAAACATAGTAAAATGCAAATAAAACTCGAATAAAACAGACGAATAATATGCGCAATGAGCCTAAAAATACGATACGATTTCTCGTTATCAAACTCCCCCACACTAAGACATTTGCTTGTCCTAAAGCAAACTCCCAACACATATAAAAATAGTAGGTGCAATATTCGAAACGAAAGCACGACACGACTTTAAAACGGTACACAACTATTAGGCTAATGCTAAAAAGATAGGTACTAGAATTTGATAACAAGGATACCGTAATGTCACATATCCGCGTTTGCGGACAAAACCACCCCTATGCGATACTAATCCAAATCATACCATTATAACTCAACCTACATTCCTTGTTTCTTTTTCCCTCTTTTTTCATTCTCATGCGATCACATTAAGCTCCTTATCCCCGCACTCGCATGGTAAGTGAACCTGTTAGTGTTTATGATCTCGGTATTCAACTTTTTCTCTTTTTCTTCTTTTCTTTTTCTATTCTTTTCGAATTTCAAAAATCTGATCTGTTGGGCTAAATGGCCGGGTGAGGGCCACCTAACTTAGAGGGAAATGAATAATTTCATTCGTTTTTCTATAAAACAGCTTAATTCAAATTATTATTATTTTTTTCGAGATTACCACATATTTGCATCGGTTCATTACTTAGCGTGTGCATTAGGATGGTGCTGACCGCTAACATAAACTACTCAAGAGACTACTACATAAACTCAGAAAGCAAGGTCTTGGCATAATGGTTATTTAGATCAGTGCCGCATACTTAGGGAGTCTAGGGTGCTAAGATGATACCGACGATATCAAGACTTTCCCAAGTCTAAATAACATAGCCTATAAGTGAAAAGTGTCATGCTATTGAACCGGAAGAAAAAAATTTCGCTGGGGTCAATTTTTATCAATAATAGGGGAATTATCTAACAAAAGAAAAGGATAACATACAATAGGACTCGATTGACGCATAAAAGACTCGACATAACTAAAACGGAAATAAACTGGCTAGAAAAACATAAAAATAATGGGAAACTAAAAACAAAGCAATAAAGCTCCTCCCCCACACTTGAACCAAACATTATCCCCAATGTTTTAGTACAAGGTGAAAGAAGGAGTGTAAAAACCCGGTGAAATCAATGGTGGCGGCCTCGGCCACGATGACGTCTAAATCTTCTGCCAAGGACAGGGTTATGAACGTGCTGTACAAGCTCTCTCAAAGAAGTCACCTCCATCCTCATACCCTTTATCTGCTCAGTAAGATCTCTCATGTCGTGCTCTATCCGGTCGACATAGTCAACCTACTGCTGATTTGAACGGTCAAAAGCAACTATAAGGTCCTCCTGTTGACGCTACAAACTCTGGAGTAGTAAATCACGCTCCGTCTCTCTATCATTCCGAAACCGTAGCTCGGATAAGATGTCATCTAGACTACTCCCGATGGCGGCGTAATCGTACTCTTCACGGGGCTGGTATGTACCTAAAAATTGGTCAGAAAAAGTGGGTGCAGTGTGTGCACGGGTATTAGGCCCTGGGATATCAGCATTGGCACGGGGGCCAGTCTGTGGAGCAAATCCCATAGTCTTAGCATAGGCCCTGTTAACAGTTTCCTCCTCTAGGTCTGGGGCCTCAGTGTCGAATAACCAGGTAGTGCTAATGCACACATTAATGCACGCCGCACAAGGTAAAGAAATACTCCTCACCTCTCTATTCCTAATCATCATCTTATATTTGCCACTCATCAGATTCTTAATGAGGCGCATGTTGCGGCAATATTCCAGGTCAGCAAAAGGAACGGCCAACTGCTCAATGGTAGCTAACTCATCTTGCAGGCCTAAAGCATAAGCTATAGAGGTAATCACTCCTCCGACACATATGTGACCACCAGTCCTATCGACGGCATATCCAAGATGAGATAAAAAGAAAGGGATAGGGTTTACCTTAGTCTACGATAAAGCACAGTGAATGGAAAATAGGTCTTTGGAATTGAAATTCCTTGTGTTCTCTCTTCCAAAAATAGTGTTCGCTAAAATGCGGTGAAGGTATCGTATGGCGGGGTTGTGAATTAATGTGGCTTTTAGACCATCCCAAGAGGTGGAGGTCTTGCCAGTAATTTGGTGCCAAAAGCCCAAAGCATTGCCTTCCCACTCACTTTCAAGTGGTGCTTGGCAAGTGTAAGCCTCTCCGCTCAGAAATTGAAAAATAGCCCCTACTCTCTCTTGTGTTAGTGGGTAGTCCCTATTAAACATCCTTATATTTATAGTGCCAGAAGTACAAGATGGATCACAAGAATACTGAAAAGTGCTTAAAAATTAATAAGTTAACCTTGTGTAAGTGGGGTGAGTGAGAGAGCAAAAGTAAGACAAACCGAGGTTGGTCAGCATCCAGTTGATGCTATCAAACAGCCCCAATACATGAACAGTATCGATGTGGGCGTACCAAGTTGCTACAACAGGTCTCTTGCAGAGTTTGTGAAAGACGGTTCGTTGATGCTGACCAACGATTCCTTCCAGAAACATGATTCCAATGTAATCGATTTCACGAGCAACTCATGGAGGCATTCTAGAATTTTTGAAAAGGATTGAGAGATTTTTGAAGATGAAAACAATGAGTAAGAGGAGAGTTTGAGAGTGGTGGAGATGATGAAGTTAGAATGAAGGTTTATGGTTTTTATAGAGAAAGAAAGGGTATTTGGATGGTCAGGGTTAGGATAATGATTAATAGGAGTTATTTTGGATATTTAATGAGAAGTTTGGGGAGTTGAACAAATTTTGTTTGGAAACCGCGCAAAATTTGTAACAGAATACGCGTAGGAAATTCTGTTCATTCCGTCTCCATGGTGAACGCCATTAAGCACATGGCGAACACCATGTGTTTAAATGTTGGAAATTTGAAAAAACGAACAGATGGCGAACGCCATTAAGCTAGAATGCGCAAATTCAATTTTTAAGGCTCAGAAACAAGACTTTATTTTTGTTTTTAATATATGAAACAAGTATAATACAAAGAGCTAATTGAAGAAATTAAACTTTGAGAATAAAAATTGCATAAACTCAAAAATAAGCATAAAATATTATGAACAAAGATAAATGACATAAAGGGAAATCACATTAATCAATAACAAAAACAACATGTCTTCACTGATAAATCGACGATACAGTAAATTAAGAGCAACAATGGAAAGAAATACAATAACAACCGAAACAATCTAGAACATAAAAACAACAAAACTCCATCGGTACAAGTCATCAATCATATATTAAACTGCCTACTGAATGAATGGACTTGCTAAAACAAATGATCGAACTGCTCATTGACAACATCCATGAAACCAATGAGATCTCCTCGGATGGAAGTGATCTCATTCCTAAGAGTGTCTACTTGACATTGTAGAGCACCAATGGCAGCAACATAGTCTACACGAGCTCCAGAGATATGAGAAGTGGCATCAGGAACTTCATATGGTTGAGGACTATAATGTGGTGTAGGTGATTTACTCTGTTCTCTACGTCATACAGCCAGTTGTTCCTATTGTGGACATTGATCCTCTCGTGGTTAGGTAAGGTAAAGTTGTGGACCACTTGTTATCAATTAGGAATTCAAATTCGGATGGTCCTAAGTTAGCCAAAATACCATGGTTGAAACAAAAATTCAAATGCATGGGACGGATGCCTCCATACACACAAATACGGTTAAGTTGGTAGCGTAAAGTTATGGCTTCTGCAATCATGGTAACTAATCCTCCAGCGAGAATATCACCATGGGTCTCATGTGCAATACAGTTCAGATTTGCTAACATAAAGGAAGCAGCATTCACAGGCCTTCCCTGTGAAGCACAATACATAATAAACAACTCGTCCTTATAAACAGAAGTGACATTTTCCTCCTTACAAAACAAAGTGTGTGCCAGAATCTTATGGAAATACCTTAGGGCGAGATTGTGGATGTTTTCTGAGAACATGGTATGAGGTTCAGGGTAGTAATTACCAGTAATGGTTCCCCATAAATAATTAAGGTCGAGGTTAGTGAAAGCGTCATCAGGTGTTAGGGAATGGGCATCAGGTCCATTAGGGAATCTTAATAGGTTGGCCATTTCATGAAAGTGGCTAAACCTCGGCCAAAACCAAGACCTCGGTTAGGGTCATAATAAAGTGAGCTAAGGAACTCTAGGGTAAGCATTCGGTAAGGGCTAAATCTCCTCCTCACACCAAAATTCACCCATCCAATTTGGTCGAGCAGATACATAACACTGTCCCGCAGTCTTAGGGTGGTCAAAGTAAGTCCATCTGGGTATATAAGTAGTTCTAATTCCCTCTAAACCAGGACATTAAATCGACGTCTCTGAGCTTCGTTCCTAAACACAATCTCCACATCAGCATTAGGCTCCATACTCTAAGTCAATGACAGCTATCCTAAGCAAAGCTAGCCTGAAAGTAGACAAAGATTATACTATCAATGAACTGTATCGTGGAAGGTGTCAAAATAGAAATAAATATAATAATACTTATAATAATAATAGTAATAATAATAATAGTAATAATAGTAACGGCAAACAAACACAAAAACAGATAATTACGATAACTGATAATAAAGATAAAAAGTAAAGTCTAAAGGTTGTGGGTTGCCTCCCACGCAGCGCTTGTTTAATGTCTGTAGATTGACATTAGGTCTGAGTCGAACTATTCCTTTGAAAGAGCGGCCATATCCTCTAACTTATAGCTTATACAGAAATAATTGTTTTCAATGTTATGGTAGTGCTTAAGTCTTTGCCCGTTCACAATAAATGTCTCATGAGATTTTCCTTTAATTTCTACTGCTCCGCTTTGGAGAACTCTTATAACTTCGAAAGGGCCAGACCATTTGGAATGAAGTTTTCTAGGAAATAGCTTATGTCAAGAGTTAAAAAGGAGAACTATGTCACCCTTGCTGAACTCTCGTCTAGCTATTCGTTTATCATGCCACTGTTTGGTTATTTCCTTATAAATCCGGGCATTTTCGCATGCGTCCAATCTAAGTTCCCCTAGTTCATGGATATCCAAAATTATTTTCTCTCCTGCTGCTGTGTAATTCATATTCAGGGTCTTAATGGCCCAATAAGCTTTATGCTCAAGTTCGACAGGCAGGTGACATGATTCGCCATAAACTAGTTTGAATGTGGTGGTTCCTATTAGAGTTTTATAAGCTGTTCTATAAGCCCACAGAGCTTCATGAAGTTTCGCAGACTAATCCTTCCTAGAGGTCGCAACTGTTTTTTCTAATATCTGTTTGATCTCTCTATTGGAAACCTCAACTTGTCCACTCGTTTGAGGGTGATATGGTGTTGCTACTCGATGTTGCACTCCATATTTATGTAATAGTTTCCCAAATATATTGGAGATAAAATGGGATCCACCGTCGCTAATGACAACTCTCGGCACACCGATTCTAGGAAATATTACATTCTTGAAGAGTCTTTTGACTACTCGTGCATCATTGGTAGGAGAAGTTATCGCTTTGATCCACTTCGACACATAGTCAACTGTGACGAGTATGTATTTGTTGCCCAAAGATGACGGAAAAGGACCCATGAAATCTATACCCCAAACATCAAAGACTTCTACTTCTAGAATACCCCTTAGTGGCATCTCATCGCGTCTAGAAGTGTTACTAGTGCGCTGGCATCGCTCGTAATTTGTAACCGCGATGTGGACGTCCTTCCAAAGGTTAGGCTAGAATATGCCAGATTGTAAGATCTTTGCGCAGGTCTTTAAAATGCTTGCATGTCCTCCATAGGGTGCAGAGTGGTAGTGAGATATGATATCTTTTACTTCATATTCTGGGACGCATCGACAGAAAATCCCGTCGGCGCCTCGCTTGAAAAGCAGGGGCTCATCCCAATAATAATTTTTAAGATCATGGAAGAATTTCTTCTTTTGTTGGTAGGATAAATCTAGTGGAAGTACCCCAGCTGCTAGGTAGTTGACAAAGTCAGCATACCACGGCAGTGTGGCCTTTGTGTAGATTGATTCCACAACTTCATTTATTTCTGCATCATGATAAATTAAAGAGCATTCACTTGCTTCGCTTTCACTTTCTAAATGGGCTACAAGTC
Organism: Lathyrus tuberosus; assembly: GCA_022829125.1. NCBI lineage: Eukaryota > Viridiplantae > Streptophyta > Magnoliopsida > Fabales > Fabaceae > Lathyrus > Lathyrus tuberosus. The sequence goes on along the minus strand of JALAZF010000008.1, from coordinate 9,998,730 downwards.
TATCATAGGCAAAATCGTGATTGATGGGCACTTGCTCAGGTTTTTGATCTTTGATTCTAGAAAGATGATCCGCTACTATATTTTCGGTCCCTTCCTTATCTTTGATTTCTAGATCAAACTCTTGCAGAAGTAAGATCCATCTCAAAAGTCTCGGTTTAGCATCCTTTTTATTCAACAGATACCTAATTGTTGCGTGATCGGTATAGACAATTATTTTCGCTCCCACCAAGTAAGAACATAATTTATCTAAAGCGAGCACAATAGCCAGGAGTTCTTTTTCTGTGGTGGCGTAGTTCATCTGTGCATTATCCAAGGTTCTACTTTCATAATATATAACATGAATATTTTTATCTTTTATTTGTCCTAAGACAACCCCAACATCATAATCACTAGCGTCGCACATTATTTCGAATGGTTTACTCCAATCGGGCAGTTGCATAATAGGTGCAGTTATAAGAGCGTTTTTCAGATGTTCGAACGCTTTCAAGCAGTCCTCATCAAATATAAATTCAGCATGTTTCATTAATAAGCTCGTTAGTGGTTTGCTTATTTTAGAGAAATCTTTAATGAATCGCCGGTAGAAACCGGGGTGTCCTAGAAAACTTCGAATTTTTTAACAGTTTTCAGAGGTTGAAGATTTTCTATAATTTCAATTTTTGCTTTATCAACTTCAATTCCTCGGTTGGATACTACATGTCCAAGCATAATTCTTTCTCGAACCATGTAATGGCATTTTTCCTAATTCAACACTAGATTGACTTTAACGCAACGTTCGAGTACCATTTCTAGGTTCGACAGACATCCTTCAAAACATTCCCCACATACAGAGAAGTCATCCATAAATACTTCCATTATGTTTTCTATAAAATTGGAAAAGATTGCCATCATACATCTCTAAAAGGTTATGGATGCATTACACAGTTCGAACGACATTCGTCTATAGGCAAATGTACCATAAGGACAAGTGAAAGTAGTATTTTCTTGATCGTCAGGATGGATAGGAATTTGGAAGAATCCTGAGTATCCGTCTAAATAACAGAAGTGAGAATATTTAGCCAGTCGCTCAAGCATTTGATCTATAAAGGGTAAAGTAAAATGATCCTTGCAAGTGGCTTTATTCAGCTTTCTATAGTCTATGCACATTCTTCATCCAGTTTGAGTTCGTTTTGCAATGGATTCACCTTTTTCGTTACTAAGAACAGTAACACCTCCCTTCTTTGGTACAACGTGCACAGGGCTGTCCTAGTTACAATCAGATATCGGGTATATGATTCTTTCTTCTAGTAGCTTTTGTACCTCCTTTTTTACTACATCGCTCAAGATAGGATTTATACTTCTCTGATGCTCTCTAGAGGTCTTACAATCTTCTTCAAGCATAATGCGATGCATGCATATAGAAGGACTTATTCCTTTTAGGTCCAAAATGTTATACCCCAGTGCTTTAGGACACTTTCTTAGAACATGTAGAAGTTTTTCGGTCTCTATCTGTCTGAAGTCAGCATTGACTATCACTGATTGTTCCAGTTCGGTGTCTAGGAACTCATATCTTAGGATTTTGGGTAGTGTCTTAAGTTCTACAGAAGGTTTCTTCAAGCATGGTATTGGATCAGGTGTTAGTGCTAGGCATTCCCTCTAACTATCATCTACGTATGGCTTGCGGCAATTATCGCCTTCAAGTATAGGAGGTGTTGGAATCTTTGGTATTTTTGTATACTTAGATGGTTCCATCTCCATTTATTTTACACATTCGTCGATGACATCGAGGAAACAACACGAATCATCTATAGATGGAGCTTTCAAGAATTGGGCTAGAATAATTTTGACTTTTTCATCACCAACTTTAAAAGTTAACTTTCCTTTCTTAACATCAATGATGGCTCTGGCTGTAGCTAAAAAGGGTCTTCCTAAAATAATAGGAATGTTGGAATCCTCTTTTATATCCATTACCACAAAATCAGTTGGAATATAGAATTGTCCTATACGAACGGGCACATTCTCTAGCTTACTGTCATACCCCAAATTTTGACCACTAAGATTTCCCATCATTGTGCAAATCATCATCACAATATGGAGGAACCATCATACTTAATCAGTCTCCCCAAAGATGGGTGAGCACCCACTACAATCAAAATTAGGGTTTCAAGCCCTCTCAGAGCCTTAGACAAAGGATCAATCAAGGAATGACGTGATCTTCAACTTGTCTGACCTCTCAAACATCCACAATGGATAAAAAGGACTCCCACTTCAAGGATCAAGCACAAGATCGCCAGTGTCACCAAATTAGGGTTTTGGTCGATCAGGGCCTCCAGATGGAAATTTTTCATCTGGGCACAAGCCAATGATCCAAAACATAACCTAATATACTTCATGGGACCTCATGGACCCAATCATCAAGTCAATTTTGCCTCAGGGGATGCATTCATCAAAAATCAGGAATTAGGGTTTCTTGACCTAATTCATCCCAAAGTTGACTTTTAGGGCAAATCATGAGCTAAGACCTCAAGACATGGTTTTAGGGTCTCTAATATACCATATTGATCCATTTGGAACAATGGATTAATCCAATAAGCTTGAGCAACAAGTCTCAATTTCATCTGCACCACAATTAGGGTTTCGCGAGGAAAGTCAACTGTAACTTTGACTTTTGACCAGGGCATGCTCCCAAGCCCTAAGACATGAATCAATATACCCTACAACACCCTTGGAACATGTCCATCAAGTTTGATTTAGGTCAAGGACATGATTTCACAAAGGATTGCACAGTTTGGAATTCATCTGATAAAAAGTCAACTGTGCACAAAAGTCAACTTTGACTTTTTGAGATTTTTCACCAAAATGGATTTTTAACCCTAAAATGATGTTAATGTATGATTTGAATCATCATTCATCAAGAAAAATCAAAGAAAGTGGGATAACTTGTAAAAGGGGTAACCATAAAAACTTAGAAAATTTTCTAAGTTATGGAAAAAGTGACACTAATGTGCCAACTTTGGAGGACCATAACTCCTAAACTACAAGGCCATTGTTCCCCATTGAAAGCTTGATTTGTAGATTTCATTGCCCTCTACAAAAGCTTCATACTGACCTATGTCCAAATTCCTCATGGATTTTGAGTTATGGAGTGATCAAAATCAAGAAAAGTCACTTTGTTCCAACACTTGGTGAAAATTTCACTAAGTCAGATTTTGCCTTACTTTTTTCCAAATGTAGGGGGATTTTTCACTTGGATTCAAAAGAGATCAAAACCAAACATGTTCAAACAGTTGTTGTATCATGTAAGGGCTTTCCAAAATGACCAAGAACATTACCAAATTCCATTTGGGCTATGAGTTATGACATTGGCAAGTTGCCTTGTTGAAATCTGTCAAGGCAAGGCAGAATTTGCAATTTTGCTCGATTTGCCAAAATTGTGCAAATACAAACACTCCTATCCACTTGGACACATCTGAGGATTGAATCTCAAGGGGACAATCACTGAGCCAAGCCTCCAAAGTCTTTGGAACAAGAAATAGCATGTTGAACCTAGAATTGCCAAAATAGGGACAAGACTCCAATTTTGGATTGGGGCATTCAATGGAAGCATCAAGGTGGCATGGACTGAGCCATTCTCAACTGAATTAAGTCAAGACTTATCCAAGACCAAGGGAACCAGCAGCCTGTGCCCTAACCTCTAGTCAATGGCTAGAGGAGACTTGGATTTTCATTTGCCAACATTGGCCAAACCTACTCAGCAGTTGCCATTCACTATTCCTTGCAAAACAAACTTGCTATACTATAAATAGAGCTCAATTGTGATCAGTTTAAGTACACCAAAGCCATCAAACAGATGCTTTCCTCAAAATCTCTTCTTTCACTCCAATTTTGCCTTCTAAGGCAAGTCACTATCGGGTTTTGAGTTTGAGAGCTTTTCTAATCAAACCAATCACTCACACACCTCACATACATCATATAGAAGTGATCCAAACACTCACATAACATCTGGAACACAGATTTCACAAAATCACCAGCCAATTGCTCAAGTTCTTGACAGTTTTACAGTTGAGGAACCATCTTCAACTCCAAACCATTTCAATCCATTCCAAGCATTCATACACACTCCATGGCACCTAGGGAAGCTATCCAGATCATTGGAACCTAGCTGTAACACCTCCAACACAAATCACGATCACCAGCTGCAAGGGGTAAGCATGAGCTCTTCTAACTCTATGATCCATGCAATTTTTGCTGCACAATAATTTGGCCATATGTTCATAATCATGCATGGAATGTTTCCCCTCAATTAATTACATTTTTTGAATCGTGTATCAAAAATCCTAGCCATCATGAAAAAATTAGGGTTCTTGAGGATTTTTCATGATTTCTTGTTATATGCTTAATTTAAATGAAATTAAATACCATAGACGTGATCGTGAGGTTAAAACAAGTTGATTGGTATGTGGATTGCATGATATAATCAAGTATTCAGTGAGATTGGAGAGAAAATGCAAATCTGGCCAAACCCAGAACACGCGCGTGTTCTTGGTGTGTTCTTGGCGCCATTTCTTTCAAATTCAAATATTTAAATTTTGTGATTTTATTTAATTGATTCAAATATTAATTTCTCTCTGAGTTTTATTGATTTTGAGTTGATTCTTTTTTAATAATTCACAAAAATGTTAAAATATTTTATTTTCCCAAAAAATCCCAAAAATATTATTTATTTTGTATAATTGATATTTTTGCAAAGAATTAATGTTTTAATTGTTTTTAACATTTAAAATATTTTTTCCATGTTGATTTTGCAACTTTTAATGCTTTCTAATTATTTTGTAGGTCAATACTTAATTTTTGAAGCATTAATCCAAGATCACAATTTGTTTTCCATATGTTAAACAATTTTGATCATTTTAATTGAATTTTTATTCAATTAAATACATTTTTGAAAACAAATTAGGGTTTTTGGATTAATTCAACCCTTATAAATCATGTTCAAAACACTTTTGGGCTTCTAATAGAGTGTAAGACCCAATCCTTTTTTGACCAAATCATTTTTGGGCCTCAGTATATTGTATAAGTCCTGATACCGTCCAAAACAAACGGCGCGATCGTCGCCTTTTCAAAACAAACCTGGGCCTACCCTCGAGTAGTAAGACCCATTTTTTTCTTAAAACTCATTTTGGCCTCTATTAGAGTGTAAGACCCAACCCCCTTGTACATTAAACCTTTTGGGCCTCACTTATTGTATAAGTCCCTCTATACAAGTGAACGACGCGATCGTCGCCTTTTAAAAAAAAATCAACTGGGCCAACCCTCGTGTTATAAGCCCCACTCTTTTTTCTTTTGGGCCTCTATTAGAGTGTAAGACCCAATTCCCTTTTAACCAAAACAATTTTGGGCCTCAGATATTGTATAATCCCCTTCGCGTTAAAAGAAAATCTCGGCGCAATCGCCATTTCAAAAAGTCAACTGGGCCTACCCTCGAGTTATAAGCCCCACTCTTTTTCTTTAAACCTTTTTGGGCCTCTTGAGAGAGTGTAAGACCCATCCCTTTGTACAAAAAACCTTTTTTGGGCCTCAGTCACTTGTATAAGTCCCTCTGTGCAAATTCAAATAGTGCGCTCACTGATAAAACCCTGGGCCTCTCCTTGAGCTGTAAGCCCCAAATCTTTCTTTTTCAAAGCACTTTCTCCTTTGATTTTCAATATACTGTTGTTTTCAATCTTTCTTTGTTGAACAACTAACCAAACAACATGGAAGCTCTACAACCGAGTAAGTGGTTATTGCTTTCATTTACCGCTTTCATATACATATAACTGTATTGTGGGTCTGTTTCGCTGTAAGTCTTCTTTCATAAACTCATATCAACTGTGTAATAATAGTATAGATATTTCGAGTTTCCCCGACAACTACGTCTAGCACTAGGTAAAGCCGTCTCGATCACTCTTAGAAATAGTCTAAACTAGATCCCCATAGGATTACCAGACACAGTCTTCCCTCCTCTTGGGGTTAAACAATATGGAGACATGAAAAGCAGCATTCTCGGTGAACCCTTTCATAGACTGTCACTCATAGAAGTTGCCAAAGAAACTCTATTCCCCAGAGATGATCTTTTCTCCGTGAATGGCATCTCTTGAGTTTCTTCCAAATTCTCGAACTTTCCTGGCTTGATCTATTCTCGGTGAATGGCATGTCTTGAACTTCTCGGGGTTTGGGGACCCACAGGCTTCTTAAAAGCACTTGTCAAGAAACTCTATTCCCCAGAGATGATCTTTTCTCCGTGAATGGCATCTCTTGAGTTTCTTCCAAATTCTCGGACTTTCCTGGCTTGATTTATTCTTCGTGAATAGCCTGTCTTGAATTTCTCGGGGTTTGGGGACCCATCGGCTTCTTAAAAGCCTTGGCCTCCTCTTGGGCATCGTACAAGGACCCACAGGCTTCCTAAAAGCAACCCCGCCTCCTCTTGGGCTTAGTACAAGGACCCTTCTGCTTCTTAGAAGTATTCACAGCCTCCTCTTAGGCTTCGTATAATGATCTCTTCCTCCGGGAATGATAGCCTCCTCTTGGGCTTCGTACAACGACCGATCGGCTTCTTAAAAGTTTCCAGCCTCCTCTTGGGCTTCGTACAAATTGTCCCGACGACCTCCTAAAGGTATAGGAACAGAACTTAATCATCTGCATAGAACAGTCCATTCAAAGAGTCTACTACTATTTCTCAAAGCATAGTACAAAAGATGAAACTCTAGACTTGGAGAGTTTAATCTCCTTGAGTCTCAAAGACATTATCAAGTGACCCCTTCGTTAAATAGGAAGCAAACCCGTAGACTCGGACGGTCTCAATACCCTTCGGATTTCCCGCTTCCTTAAAGAACAGGAATAACCCGGATCCTTGAATCAAATCCTTGAGTACAGTGTTGCTCATATAAGAACTGATTTTCTCTTTCAAAAATCAGTATACTGGACCTGTCACTTAACTGAAACAGCGCCATAGCCTCTCTCTTGGGCTTTATACAATGATTCTCCACTGCGGAGTCAAACAAATTTTAGACTCTATCTCGGGCTTCGTACGAGATACAAAAAACTCTCTTGTTGAGTCAAGTAGCCTCCATCTCGGGCTTTATACGAGATACTCAAAGACTCCATCATCGTGTCAAAACCTTTTAGCCTCTCTCTTGGGCTTTGTACGAGACACATATTAGCCTCCTCTTAGGCTTTATATAAGAAAACCACTGGTTGGTCCAATCAACCTTTTAGCATCAAAGCTGTGCCTCGTTCATAGTACACGAACATCAACAATCCCTTCATCTAATCGCTGTAAGTGGCAAGCCTCTGGATCATCTACATCCATGCCACTGTCCCTCCTTTAGCATGAGAAATTCCTAAGGAAAGATATCATTGCTCTACACTGAGTTAAAGTTTTCTCCTTCAGGTTAAAATCCCCTATAAAGGAAATTATGGCATTGCTAGGATCCGCGTATCCCGGTTAAAGAAATCCTCCTTTACAGTAGTCACCCAACAATTATGACATACAAACCCCCCTTTAGAGATGACCAATTTTCTCTAAAGTCAAATCTTTAGCTTCATATCTTGGGCTTTGAACAAGATACAAATAGACCCTTCAGCTTCATATCTTGGGCTTTGAACAAGATACAAACCACATTTCGCTTCACGTCTTGGGCTTTGAACAAGACACCAAAACACCCATTTCCTCCCGTAGAATAGGAGGAACTACGAATGCTCTGATTTCCCTGTTTCGGTAAACGGGAATACGTAGGCATAAGATTGAAAGAAAAATTCTTAGCGAGCACAATCAACAAAAAATCCAAAATCCCATATATCCTAATCTGAAGCAGTATCCTAACAAAAAGAGAGAAAACAGTGTTGGCGAAAATACAAATAACCAGTACAAAGGCCCCCCACATTGATAGCTTTTGTAACCTAACAGACCGCTGTTTAAACTCAGTATGCAAGCAGGGTTAATTTGAGACATCTATTTCCCTTCCTTCATCAGCTTTAATAGGATAAAAAATGAATTGACCTGTAGTAAACTCAACAGCAGAGAGCGACCGCGCTTAAGAAACGCGTCCAAAATTGCTCGCTACAGAAAAATGGCGCCCACCGTGGGGCCAGTCTCTGTTTTCTTTCTAACCTTTTTTTCTCTTCACTTGTGTGAAAACCACAGATTGGGGCTTCCGCCGGGGAACCCATTTTCTGTCAGGAACTTAGGATTCATAGCTTTAAAGGTCTAGGATGTTTAGGACAAATATATATAGCGCTTTTCCTAATTGCTATACATGTTTATTTTTCTGATAATGGGAATGCGTGTGATGCCGCATGTGGAAAGATTGAGTATACACTTAAGATAAGTGATGGCGACGAGGTCGACCATCAACCTCAGTGGAGGCTGACCAATGCAACCCATTCTCTCACCTAGACAATGGGTCGATTGTGATGTCTGAGAAGCTGAGGAGCCAAACCCTTTTGTAGTGCGAAAACTATCAGGAATAGTTGTTACGCGATACTACCCTCATTTGAGGCTGGTGATCTATTCTCGGTGAATGGCACTTACTCTAAGATTGCTCTACAACTCACTGGCGATCCGCTTGTTGTTTTGCTTTCCTGGGAGGAGCTGATGATAATGAGTACAGGTACAAAAATCACCCTAGTATAAATCTTTAGGGATGGGTAGAGCCTTGACTTCATGACAACGACCCTTTGACCCCATGTTTTTCCTATGTTTTTGTGTGCTGCATTCATGCATTCATTTAAAAAACATTAAAACATTCAAAAAATTTCTCTTCTAGTCTCTCTGTTTTTCAAATTAAACTAAGACTGTGATTGCAAATATCAGAGAAAAGGATTGCACTAATGGATTTTGGTAGAAGGAGAACCCATAAGTACACCTTCAAGGTTCCAAAACTAGAGGATTTAAGAGGTTTGGCGAGGATGATCACTAACCCTGAGGCTTTCAGAGCCAAATACGGAGGTCTGCTACCTCTGTTAAGAGTCCATGTGATTGAGGGAATCATGGATGCGCTCATTCAGTTTTACGATTCGGTTTATCACTGTTTCACATTCCCGGATTACCAGCTTGCACCAACGCTGGAGGAGTATTCTCATCTGATTGATCTACACATTACAGATCGAGCTCCATTTTTTGGACTGGAAGAAATTCCAAAGAATCAGATCATTGTAAGAGCAATTCATTTGGATGAGTCTGAGGTCAGGACTCACATGACCGCTAAGGGTGGCATCCAAGGTTTGCCAGCCCAGTTCTCGATAAAGAAGGCCTTGTACTTTTCCAGTATAGGAAACGTGACTGCTTTTGAAAGCATCTTTGTCTTGCTTATCTACGGGTTATTTTTGTTTCCCAACATCAATAACTTCGTCGATATTAACTCCATTAAGGTTTTTGTCATTGCAAACCCTGTGCCGACTTTGCTAGCAGATACGTATCATTCTGTACACTTGGGAAATTTGTACAGCGGAGGGGAGATCACATGTTGTGTACCTCTGCTTTATAAATGGTTTATCTCCCACTTGCCCAAGTCTTCTACTTTTTGGGATTGCAAGAGTGCCTTACGTTGGTCGCAGAAGATCATGTCCCTCACCAACTCTGATATAGATTGGTGTAATAGGATCTATGATGGAATCAGAATCATTGATCGTTGTGGAAACTTCCCCAACGTACCCCTCATAGGAACTAAAGGAGGAATCAACTACCATCCAGTATTGGTTCGCAGTCAGTTTGGATACCCGATGAGACACGTCGCACGGGGTGTTCATCTGGAAGGTCTTTTCTTCAAGGAAGGAGAAAATGACAGAGCACTAAAGATGGAAATAGTGCACGCTTGGAAACAGGTTCATAAGAAAGGATGAGAGTCTCTAGGAAAACCGGACTGTGTCTCGGTGGAGCCTTATCTCCATTGGGTACAAACTAGAGCTCTCAAGCTAAAAATGCCTTATCCTCGTTACGGAATTCTTCCGCCAAAGGAATCTGTCATGTATTTCATGACGGAAACTGAAAAGCTTCAGGTTACTCTCAACAAAGTTCAAAAGGAGAGAAGGTCTTGGAAGAACAAATACCGCACCCTCGATGTGGAGTGTATCAAAATACAGCAATTACTGAAAGAGAAAGATGCTCTGATTGAGATTTTGAAGTAGCATGCTGTAGAGAATCAAGATGACCAGAGGAATTTGCTCACTCCTTTCACCTGGAAAAGGAATGACAACCCGACAACGACCCAAGAGCCTCGGTCAAAGAAAAGGAAAGTACCAGAATCAGCACCCGATTTCTCTTCAGAGAGGACTCGGGACCCATTAGCTTAGGTTTCTGTTTCTGCACCTTGTAATCTACTGTATTTCCATTTCTGTAATCCTTTGAATTTAATAAAAAGGGGTTTCCCCGCCATTTGATATTTGCAATCTAATTGTCGAAGTTTATTTTGATTAAACCAAAAAATAATTAATATAATCATTGCATTCATCATTCTCACATCGCATATTCTTCTTCCCTACGAATCCCACATTTGTGTCTCGATTCTAGAGTCAAACTATCTCATTCGTACAATACTCGGGCCAATCGTCAGAAAAAGATGGATGATCTTGAGGAAGAAAATAGAGAGTTGAAAGAAGAGATCGACGCTCTGAGAAAGGATATGAGAAAGCTTCGTAACGACATGCAAGCCATGGCAGAAGCTCAGCTACAAAGAACTGTGATCTCAGAGATCACCTCGATGCCCATAGTGGAGAAGTATGATTCTAGGTATCAAATGCCGAAAGATCGTCCCTGGGGCATGCCTGTTAACTATATCCCAGAAGGATATGTTCCACCGATCACTGAAGATCAGGGAATCACAACAGAAGCCACTGGGCCTGAAGGTTACAAACTTCGGGAAAGCGAAGATGCCAGGGGCATACTGAAGACTCCTGAAGGCTACAAACTTCGGGAAACGCCAAGATTTGCTGCCGTAGTCACGGTACCACCCCCTGTGGTGCACACTGTCCCGGAAGGACAGATTCCAACGATACCTTCTGGTAAAAAGGAAACATTGTTCGATAGAATGGATGAATTCCAGGAACAGTTCCTGGAGATACAAAAGGAACTGCAAGCCATTCGCGGTCAGGATTTATTTGGAAAGGGCGCCGCAGACCTTTGTCTGGTCCCCAATGTGAAAGTCCCGCACAAGTTCCAAGTGCCCGACTTTGAAAAGTACAAGGGTAACTCTGGCCCTCAGAGCCATCTGGTGATGTACGCTTGGCGAATGTCAGCTCAGACGGAGAATCAGGACCTACTAATTCACTACTTTCAGGATAGTTTAACCGGTGGCGCACTAAAATGGTACATGGGTTTAAACCGTACTACGATCAGTACATTCAGAGATCTTGGCATTGCCTTCGTCCAACAATACAAATACAATTTGGACATGGCACCCGACAGAGATCAACTCAGATCAATGTCGCAAAAGGACAAGGAAACCTTTAAGGAGTATGCTCAAAGGTGGCGTGAAATTGCCGCTCAAATTTGTCTGCCTCTTGAGGAAAAAGAGATGACAAAGATCTTCTTAAAGACCTTAAGCTCATTTTACTATGACCGAATGGTTGCCAGTGCACCCAGTGATATCACCGAGATAGTGGGCATGGGCGTACGTCTTGAGGAAGCTGTCCGAGAAGGACGTTTGGTAAAAGACACTGGATCGACGAGCAGTACTAAAAAATATGGTAGTGCTCTCCCTAAGAAAAAAGACCAAGATATTGGGAATATCTCTCTCGGAAAGCAAAGGCGACGATATCAACCAGTAGCAGCTGTAACTCCTGCTATCAGCCCTGCGCCTATTCCTACGTATCAACCTCAGGTTGCGCAGAGCCAACCTGATCAGCAAAGGACACAACAGCCTCTTCAGCAAGCTCATCCTCCATATAACAACAACCGTACAACACGACCACCAGGATTTGATCCTATACCCATATCGTACGCAGAGCTGTTTCCATTACTGCTAGCCAAGGGGCACATTCAGACTAAGTCCCCTCTTACAATACCAGAAAATCCACCTTTTTGGTTTAAGGTGGATCAAACTTGCCCTTATCATCAAGGAGGACCCTGGCATAACATTGAGAATTATCTCAATTTCAAATCCGACGTGCAAAAGCTTGTTAAGAGCGGGGTCTTATCCTTCAAGGATACAAATCCTAATGTTCTCACGAACCCGCTGCCTCAACATGAGAAGGCTACAGTCAATCTGATTGAGAAAGAATTTAACAACGTCTATCAGATTCATGATGCACTCTTGTTAAAGACCAATCTGGTCAAGATGCATTGTAGACAGAGTGGATATGGTCATGTGCCACCTCATAATTATCATCAGTGTGATATCTGCTCTACAAACAACCAGGGATGTTCTGTGGTGCAAGCAACTCTACAGGAACAAATGGATCTCGGATGGATCCAAGAGCACCGAGTTCGTGGAGTTAACATGGTCTACATGAATTCCAACATCATTCAGAACCACGATATCCATGCAATGAATTTCAATCTGGTGGCAATACACTCAAGGCAAAACCAATATCATAATCTACCGTGGCACGATTACAGTTCTTGTCTGACTTGCTCGGTAAACAAACAGGGATGCTCTTTCATACAAGAAGCCCTCCAGCATCAGATGGATCTTGGATGGATCCAGGACTACCATGATAAGAACCCTTATCAAATCAACATGGTTCAGATATTTGATATTCGCGTGATGAATACCAACTTGGTAGAGTTGCATGCTGAACAGGTCTGACTCGGATTCCTGGTGTCACATAATTATCACAGCCGTAAAGCGGGTTGCGAAAATGATCAAGGTTGTACCCTTGTCCAGGAGGCACTTCAGCACTTGTTAAATCATTGGTGGATGCCAATCTATATGGATGAAGATACTCAGCAAATTAGTATCAGTAACATGAATCCCACTCGGCGTCAAAGTCAGGATGTCCGATCTGTGGAAGCTAACCTAGTGAGGTTACATTGTATTCAAAGTGGGCATGGCCAGGTGCCACCACACAATTACGACCGTTGTAGCGTCTGTTCAGAAAGTAACCAAGGGTGCTACCTTGTGTGAGCAGCTCTTCAGGGTCAGGTGGATCGTGGAGGGATTCGTCCATATCCGGGTTCTGGACCAGTCAACTGGATGCCGAACTACCTTGACGATCAAATTGAGGATGTTGTAACCATCTCTGGTCATCATAGGACCAGGGATGTTTTTGCCATTATCCCTCTACTTAACGAATCTAAAGTTTCCAACCAGGAATGGATCGAGATTACTTACGATGGTCAGAAAAATCAGAAGGTTCCCATAGTTATCTATCTGCCGGGACCATTAGCGTATGAATCAACTAAGGTTATCCCTTACAAATACGGTGCAACAACAATTGAAAATGGAAAGGAAATTCCATTACCCTCCGTCGTGAACATTGCAGACATCAGTCGTGTAACACGGAGTGGTAGAATCTTCAACCGAGGGGTTGGGGAACCTAACAAAGAAAAGGAACTTCAGATGGAAACTCCTGATCTACCAGTCGGTCAATCCAGTAATCCCGACCTTTCGAAAAATTATGATGAGATGCGGAAGCTCATCCAAAGGATTGAATACAACATTGTCGATCAACTATTACAAACTCCTTCAAAGATCTCAGTATTATCACTGTTACTCAGGTCATAAGCGCATAGGGAGGCTCTACCGAAAGTCTTGGAGCAAGCCTTTATGGAACAGGATGTAACAATCAGACAGTTCGATAGTATTGTCTCTAACATCACTTCCTGCAATAATTTGGGATTTAGTGATGAGGAATTACCTGAAGAGGGTCGTCGTCATAACACGGTGCTCAATATCACAGTCAACTGCCAGGACGATGCTTTAGCCAGCGTACTGGTAGACACAGGGTCAGCCCTGAATGTTAAGCCGAAGTCCACTTTGATGCAATTATCATTCAAAGGCCCTCCGATGAGAATCAGTGAGGTTGTCATCAAAGCATTCGACGGATCCAGAAAAGCGGTTATCGGTGAAGTTGATTTTCCCATAACTATCGGTCCTCATATTTTCCAAGTCACTTTCCAGGTCATGGACATCCGGGCAACGTACAGTTGTTTATTAGGAATACCTTGGATACATCGGGCTGGAGCGGTTACCTCGACCCTCCACCAAAAGCTAAAGTTTATCAAGAACGATCAACTTGTCACAGTTTGTGGGGAACAAGCCTTGCTTGTGAGTAACTTGTCATCATCTGCTGGTATAGAACCCGAGGAGGTTATTGGAACTCAGTTCCAAGCACTGTTGGTAAGCAAGAACAATCATTTCAAAGAAGGAACTTCCATTTCTTCATACAACGATGATATCAAAGCGATCGAGAGTACCGATACAACCGGATGAGGACAACTTGTCATTCCTATTGACAATAAAACAAAGAAGGGTGTTAGTTTTTCTGCAACCTGTACCCAGACAGCTGCCAACGAAGAAAGTTTTCATCCCCTTCAAAACTTCTTCCACAGTGGAGGTTTCCTTCACCTAGTGTCTCAAGCAGTACATGCTATTAATGAGGAAGATCCCTCTGACACAGATGAAGAATGGAAGTCCTATCTTAACAAGGACGGCTATATGTCTCAGGAAGAGGTGCCTATGCCATTTTGCTATCCCGCACAAAGTCTGAGATTTATACCAAGGTCAGATGTCAAAATGATATACAGAGACTGTGATCCGGAGGGATGTCGTGCTCCGCCAAATTCATTAGAGAAGGACACTCTGATGAAAGAAAACTTTGACTACAACTACTATGGCCCAATGGATGGTCTGCCAATGTGGCAACCTTATCCAGGAAACATGGGGCCAGAAAGTCAGCCGAGTAATGAAACTCAGCTGAGCATCATTGAACAGAATACCTGTGTCCCCACCATGTCATGGAATCAACACTCAGGTCATTCAGAAACTACTCAACATGAAGATGAATTTGCAACGTTTGCAGGACTTGAATTCATCAACTATGCTTTTCCCGAGGTCAACGTCATCGAGAGAGATGACTCCTCCAGTTCCAAAGAATTTTGGGACACTCTGGGAGAACCAAGTGGAAAATACGACTTTATGGTCAAGTACGCCGCTCCCAAAAGCTCTCGTATTAGGCTCGAAGACATCCAGCCTACTGGATGGGGAGATACAGCTGAGAGCACCAATACTCTGCAAAATACAACAGAGGAATCCTCCTACGACAACTCTTCCTGGGAGACAGATTCCAATGATCCTGCTCCGCCAGAAATCAGCGTTATTTCTGAAGACAAATAAAGGAAGGTGCCAGACTTTGTGATTCACCGAGGAGTTCGCCGCCAATGGGTTGCTATCGATGTTCTGAAGGTCGTTCATCGGTCAAAGTAATTGCCATCTTTAACCTTTCACCCTACCCAGGTGGAATGGATGTTTTGATAGGGCTCACTTTCTGTAAATTTCCCTCTTCGCTTCGCCCAAAGCGACAGAGTTTTATTTTATAGGGCTGTAGTTTCAAGATTCGACTTGTTCAATAATAAAATAACGTCGTTCTGTAATTTCTGCATTAATTGCTGTTTTCCCTTTTTGCTTTTCTCAGAAAATGGTAATCCTAAAAAACAATTAAAATAAAAACAAGAAGTAAAATAAAACATTGCACACACTTTTGCATTTTCTCTATCTCTTCTAAACACAAATCATCACGTCATGCAGATTGCTTGTTTTAAACCCCGTTGAAACATACGATCCGATGCCTTCTCCCAACTTTGAGTTCCCGGTATTCGGGGTTGAAGAAGAAAATGACGATAAAATTTCAGAAGAAATCTCCCGATTACTCAGACAAGAGAAAAGGTCCATTGAACCTCACAAAGAACTGTTGGAAACAGTAATCTTGGGTTCAGATAAAGAGAGAAAAGAAATTAGGATTGGGGCACTACTCAGTCCAACTGCCAAAGAGAGTTTGATAAAGCTTCTCAAAGAATTCCCCGATGTATTCGCTTGGTCCTATCAGGATATACCAGGGTTGGATACCAGCATCGTGGAACATCATTTACAGTTAAGATCGGAATGTTCGCCAGTAAAATTAAGGTTGAGACGCACTCACTCGGACATGGCCATCAAAATCAAAGAGGAGGTACAGAAACAGACTGACGCGGGTTTCCTCGCCACATCAGAATATCCTCAATGGTTAGCCAACATCGTACCCGTTCCCAAAAAGGACGGAAAGGTCAGAATGTTTGTCGATTACAGGGATCTGAACAAGGCTAGTCCAAAGGACGACTTTCCTTTACCACACATTGACATGCTGGTAGACAGTACAACAAAGTTCAAAGTATTCTCCTTCATGGATGGATTCTCGGGCTATAACCAGATCAAAATGGCGCCGAAAGACATGGAGAAAACTTCGTTCATCACCCCATGGGGAACCTTTTGTTACAAGGTAATGTCGTTTGGTTTGAAGAATGCCGGGGCAACCTATCAAAGGGCCATGACTACTCTGTTTCATGACATGATACACAAAGAAATCGAGGTATATGTCGATGATATGATTGCAAAATCAAAAATGGAGAGTGAGCACATTGAACATCTGTCAAAATTGCTCGAACGTTTAAGAAAATTCAAGCTCCGCTTGAATCCTAACAAGTGCACCTTCGGTGTCCGTTCAGGGAAACTACTAGGGTTCATCGTCAGCCAGAAAGGAATTGAGGTTGATCCTGACAAGGTCAAGGCCATTCAAGAAATGCCTTCTCCAAAAACTGAAAAACAACTCAGAGGATTCCTGGGACGTTTGAACTAAATCTCCAGATTCATATTCCTTATGACCGCGACATGTGCGCCGATTTTCAAGTTACTCAAAAAGAACTAGGATTGCGTTTGGTCAGAAGACTGCCAAACCGCCTTCGACAGTATTAAGGAATATCTGTTGAATCCTCCGATTCTTTCACCTCCAGTGGAAGGAAGACCACTGATCATTTACCTCACAGTTCTAGACGACTCAATGGGATGTGTACTTGCCCAACAAGACGAAACTAAAAGGAAAGAGTCTGCCATTTACTATTTGTGCAAGAAATTCACCGACTGTGAAACTCGGTACACGATGCTCGAGAAAACTTGCTGTGCTTTGGCTTGGGCAGCCAAACATCTGCGCCAATACATGATTCGTCACACTACTTGGTTGGTCTCCGAAATGGATCCAATCAAGTACGTTTTCGAAAAACCTTCTCTCACGGGAAGGATTGCCAGTTGGCAGATGTTGTTATCAGAATATGACATAGAGTACCACGCTCAGAAAGCAGTTAAGGGAAGTATTTTAGCCGATCATTTGGCTCATCAACCGAAGGATTGCGATGAACTGCTACCCAGTGAAGGGCCATAACCAGGTTCCCAGTGGGGACTTATCTTTGATGGAGCAGTCAATCATTACGGAAACGGAATTGGGGCAATCATTGTTACCCCTCAGGGTACCCACATTCCTTTCACCGCCAGACTTACAAACAACGAGGCCGAATACGAAGCTTGTATTATGGGTCTCGAAGAAGCGATTGATTTAAGGATCAAAAACTTGGACGTATACGGCGACTCAGCCTTGGTTATCAATCAGATAAAAGGAGATTGGAACACATACCAATCAGGACTTATTCCTTACAAAGATAATGCGAGAAGGTTGTTACCTTTCTTCAACAGAGTTGAGTTTCATCATATCCCTCGTGATGAGAATCACATGGCTGATGCATTAGCCACTCTATCTTCCATGATTAGTGTAGGTCAATGGAACGACTTACCTAAGATGGACATAATGCGCCTTGAACGGCCCGCTTACATCTTCACGATTGAAGCAGTCATAGACGACAAACCTTGGTATCACGATATCAAATGCTTCCTTCAGAAACAAGAGTACCCACCTGGGGCACTAAGGAAAGATAGAAAAACCCTCAGAAGATTGGCTGGGAACTTCTTCCTGAGCGGTGACACTTTCTATAAGAGAAATTTTGACATGGTCTTGCTCCGATGCGTAGACAGACCCGAAGCAGACATGCTTATGAAAGAAATTCATGAAGGATCCTTTGGCACTCATGCCAATGGACACGCAATGGCGAGAAAAATTTTAAGAGCAGGGTACTACTGGTTGACCATGGAATCCGACTGCTACAATTACATGAGGAGGTGTCACAAATGTCAGATATACTCCGAGAAAATTCATGTACCGCCATCACATCTCAAAGTTCTCTCTTCCCCATGGTCATTCTCGATATGGGGAATCAACATGATTGGGATGATCGAACCTAAAGCTTCAAACGGACATCGGTTCATCCTGGTAGCCATTGACTACTTCACCAAGTGGGTCGAAGCAGTGTCATTCGCCAATGTAACCTGACAAGTGGTGGTCCGATTTATCAAAAATAATATCATCTGCCGTTATGGTGTTCCGAGCGATATCATTACAGATAATGGATCTAACTTGAACAATAAGATGATGAAAGAGTTGTGTACAGAGTTCAAGATCGAACACCATAACTCATCTCCCTACCGACCCAAGATGAATGGAGCGGTAGAAGCGGCTAACAAGAACATCGAGAAGATAGTTCAAAAGATGGTTGTAACCTACAAAGACTGGCACGACATGCTACCCTTTGCTCTTCACGGTTATCGCACATATGTCCGCACTTCAACAGGGGCTACCCCTTTCTCTCTAGTGTATGGCATGGAAGCAGTGCTCCCCATAGAAGTAGAGATCCCGTCAATCCGAGTATTGATGAAAGCTAAGCTCACCGAAGCTGAATGGTGTCAAATTCGACACGACGAATTAAATCTGATCGAAGAAAAGAGAATCACGACACTATGCCATGGTCAGCTGTATCAACAGAGAATGAAGAAGGCGGTCGATAAAAAGGTTCGACCCCGCGTCTTCAGGAAAGGAGACCTCGTGCTCAAGAAGATACAATATTTTCTCACTGACTCTCGGGGCAAATGGACCCCAAATTATGATGGCCCCTATGTGGTCACGAAAGCTTTCTCAGGCGGCGCCTTGAGACTTGCAACCATGGACGGAGAGGAATTTGCCTACCCCACAAATGTTGATGTAGTCAAGAAACACTTCGCCTAAACTAAAAAAAAACGTCTCGGTGGATTGAAAACCGGAAAGGGCGGTCCAGGCAAAAGTTAGAGACAAAATAAAAAAAAAAACATCCCGGTGGATTGGAAACATCATAGTACAATCCAGGCAAAAATTAGGGATAATGGCAAGTAACTATGTTCAACAGAGGCAAATCCCTCAGCAGCAGCAGTTACATCATCTGTCAGAAAACTCCAGTCAAGGTCATCTTCGACAGAAGCTCAGGATGCCCCGAATTCAAAGTTGGTAGAAGGATAGTGGTCGTTATGTTTCAACGTAGCACTTTTCCTTGTAAATTACCATTTTCTAACTTTGTAATTACTCTTTGGAATCACGCGCTTGGCTGATTTCCATCCTATCAATAAAATTTGAGCCCTTGTGCTTTTGTTTGTAATTCTCATTTGTTTTAGCTTTACAGAACGACGTTGTTAACATGATTAACGATTCTTGAAATAAAACAAAAATGAATTTACTTGTTAAAACTTTTTTTGCTTTTAAAATAAAGACGACAATTTCTTTTGACTGTTGAACATCAGAAGAACCTCGGTCGCTTCTCCAGAAGTAAGCGAACTTCAAAGTACAGAATCAAAGTACTCCTTCTAACCCAGTACGCCTGAATGAAGGGATCAACTGTGTCAGTGACCTTATTTCGTCTGACACGCCACGGCAGAGTTCTTACCTCCTAAGCCCGACCAACGGTAGCTCCCAACAGAGACTATCCCTCCTAAGCAAGGTGGAATTACTATCATGAACCAGCGATATTTCTACACGCCCCGCGATGGCCGAGTATCCAGTCATGTCCACCCGTCAGTTTGTATGTTGCGTCAGTGTTGTCAGCATAAACATACATACATCATGCATTATTGATTTGCATTCACATTTCATATTGCATCACTATCACTCCAGTCGGTCTTGTCCCGTAGTGGTAACAGTCCTCTCAATCAAGTTATCAATTCTTGTCTCGTCAAGAAGCGCGGCGCCCGAACGATCTCGCTCCTCCAGTTTACTTCTGGATTGAAGTTGGCCCTTGACCACTTTGATAACTTGAACCTCAGAAAAACCAGAGGAACCTTCAATCAGCATCACTCTTCGCCATTGAAGATGATATCCTTGCTTTCCCGGATTAAGGAAAATCCATAGAGAAAGCCTCGTAATTAGAGATTCGGAAGCACGCCAGTTTTGCTCCGAAAAGATTGCTGATAAAAAGGTCATCGGCACCTCAAAATTGGACCCCATCACATGGCATTTCTCTGAGAAGATCCTGAGAAAAGTATGATGTAAGATCCCACGCAGAAGCAGCCTCTCAAGAGACTCGCTTTCCCCAGATAGAGTCGGCAAATGGCGTCTCCAACAGAGAAGTTTGTGCGACTCTACAACTCAGACGACTGGGTTCCCCAGCGAGTCTAACATCAAATTTTTTTCGTCAAATGGCATCTCCCCAGGAAAATTCGGCGAGAAGTTTGAGGAAAACCGCTACGCATAGCGTCCCTTGTCAATTAAGTTTATTGACAAAAGAAACTAAGACCAGTTCCTTGGTAGGAAACCAGGATCGAGGGGAAGTTTACAAGATAAACTGAGACCAGTTCCTTGGTAGGAAACCAGGATCGAGGGG
This sequence comes from Lathyrus tuberosus, assembly GCA_022829125.1. NCBI lineage: Eukaryota > Viridiplantae > Streptophyta > Magnoliopsida > Fabales > Fabaceae > Lathyrus > Lathyrus tuberosus. Next base: position 9,978,020 of record JALAZF010000008.1, on the reverse strand, counting down.
AAGTTTACAAAAGAAACTGAGACCAGTTCCTTGGTAGGAAACTAGGATCGAGGGGAAGTTTACAAAAGAAACTAAGACCAGTTCCTTGGTAGGAAAACAGGATCGAGGGGAAGTTTACCTTTTCTAAGCATCATCGCTTGGCAAAAGAAGATGAATGCGTAAGCTACCATTCATAACCACCATCAAAATTTTGGGTATTCCGATATTTAATCCTCTTGCACCCCGAATGCCTGAATACCTTCGTCATTCACACCTTCGTGTCCAAGAAGATTAAATAGGGGCATCTGTCATACCCCAAATTTTGACCACTAAGATTTCCCATCATTGTGCAAATCATCATCACAATATGGAGGAACCAACATACTTCATCAGTCTCCCCAAAGATGGGTGAGCACCCACTACAATCAAAATTAGGGTTTCAAGCCCTCTCAGAGCCTTAGAGAAAGGATCAATCAAGGAATGACATGATCTTTAACTTGTCTGACCTCTCAAACATCCACAATGGATCAAAAGGACTCCCACTTCAAGGATCAAGCACAAGGCTGCTCCCTTCTAGGTGGATCAAGTCTCAAGATCGCCAGTGTCACCAAATTAGGGTTTTGGTCGACCAGGGCCTCCAGATGGAAATTTTTCATCTGGGCACAAGCCAATGATCCAAAACATAACCTAATATACTTCATGGGACCTCATGGACCCAATCATCCAGTCAATTTTCCCTCAGGGGATGCATTCATCAAAAATCAGGAATTAGGGTTTCTTGACCTAATTCACCCCTAAGTTGACTTTTAGGGCAAATCATGAGCCAAGACCTCAAGACATGGTTTGAGGGTCTCTAATATACCATATTGATCCATTTGGAACAATGGATTAATCCAAGAAGCTTGAACAACAAGTCTCAATTTCATCTGCACCACAATTAGGGTTTCGCGAGGAAAGTCAACTGTAACTTTGACTTTTGACCAGGACATGCTCCCAAGCCCTATGACATGAATCAATATACCCTATAACACCCTTGTAACATGTCCATCAAGTTTGATTTAGGTCAAGGACATGATTTCACAAAGGATTGCACAGTTTGGAATTCATCTGATAAAAAGTCAACTGTGCACAAAAGTCAACTTTGACTTTTTGAGATTTTTCACCAAAATGGATTTTTAACCCTAAAATGATGTTAATGTATGATTTGAATCATCATTCATCAAGAAAAATCAAAGAAAGTGGGATAACTTGTAAAAGGGGTAACCATAAAAACTTAGAAAATTTTCTAAGTTATGGAAAAAGTGACACTAATGTGCCAACTTTGGAGGACCATAACACCTAAACCACAAGGCCATTGTTCCCCATTGAAAGCTTGATTTGTAGATCTCATTTCCCTCTACAAAAGCTTCATACTGACCTATGTCCAAATTCCTCATGGATTTTGAGTTATGGAGTGATCAAAATCAAGAAAAGTCACTTTGTTCCAACACTTAGTGAAAATTTCACTAAGTCAGATTTTGCCTTACTTTTTTCCAAATGTAGGGGGATTTTTCACTTGGATTCAAAAGAGATCAAAACCAAAATGTTCAAACAGTTGTTGTATCATGTATGGGCTTTCCAAAATGACCAAGAACATTACCAAATTCCATTTGGGCTATGAGTTATGACATTGGCAAGTTGCCTTGTTGAAATCTGTCAAGGCAAGGCAGAATTTGCAATTTTGCTCAATTTGCCAAAATTGTGCAAATATAAACACTCCTATCCACTTGGACACATCTGAGGATTGAGTCTCAAGGGGACAATCACTGAGCCAAGCCTCCAAAGTCTTTGGAACAAGAAATAGCATGTTGAACCTAGAATTGCCAAAATAGGGACAAGACTCCAATTTTGGATTGGAGCATTCAATGGAAGCATCAAGGTGGCATGGACTGAGCCATTCTCAACTAAATTTATTCAAGACTTATCCAAGACCAAGGGAACCAGCAGCCTGTGCCCTAACGTCTAGTCAATGGCTAGAGGAGACTTGCATTTTCATTTGCCAACATTGGCCAAACCTACTCAGCAGTTGCCATTCACTATTCCTTGCAAAACAAACTTTCTCTACTATAAATAGAGCTCAATTATGATCAGTTTAAGTACACCAAAGCCATCAAACAGATGCTTTCCTCAAAATCTCTTCTTTCACTCCAATTTTGCCTTCTAAGGCAAGTCACTATCAGGTTTTGAGTTTGAGAGCTTTTCTAATTAAACCAATCCCTCACACACCTCACATACATCATATAGAAGTGATCCAAACACTCACATAACATCTGGAACACAGATTTCACAAAATCACCAGCCAATTGCTCAAGTTCTTGACAGTTTTGCAGTTGAGGTACCATTTTCAACTCCAAACCATTTCAATCCATTCCAAGCATTCATACACGCTCCATGGTACCTAGGGAAGCTATCCAGATCATTGGAACCTAGTTGTAACACCTCCAACACAAATCACGATCACCAGCTGCAAGGGGTAAGCATGAGCTCTTCTAACTCTATGATCCATGCAATTTTTGCTGCACAATAATTTGGCCATATGTTCATAATCATGCATGGAATGTTTCCCCTCAATTAATTGCATTGTTTGATTCGTGTATCAAAAATCCTAGCCATCATGCAGAAATTAGGGTTCTTGAGGATTTTTCATGATTTCTTGTTATATGTTTAATTTAAATGAAATTAAATACCATATACGTGATTGTGAGGTTAAAACGAGTTGATTGGTATGTGGATTGTAATACCCCATAAATTTTGTGAGCATTTTGAATAATATTAATATGATCAACTGAGTTCCGGGGTACTCTGAGCAATTATTGGGAAAAGTAATTAGAGTAAACCAACGAACTCGGAAAATTGATTAGATTAATATTATTTAACTTGGAATTTTATTAATTGGTGCATTAGAGATAATTTGGATAGTTAGTAGTACTACCAATTAATTGTTCTTGTATATTTTCTTTTCCTTTCCTTATTTGGCCAAAGATAGAAAACAAAGAGAAGGAAAAAGCAAAGGAAGGAAAAGGAAGGGAAAAGAAGAGAAATTCTCTCAAGGGCTCTAGATCATCAATCATCAACCAATCTTCATCTTTTCATCTCAGCTTCAACCTCCTCATCTTGTAATCCAGGTGGGTTCTAGCTAGAAGCTTTAGAGTAAAGTTTTATTGAGTTTAGAGTTAGTTTTGATATTGTTAGGAAAAGAGAATTTTACAATAGAATCATAATCTAACTGCTAAAATTCGATAAAGGATTGTGTGTTATACTGGTTGTTATAATTATATCATGTTTTGGTGTATTTTGACTGGGAAAATGGGATTTTGGGGTTGTTTTTGATCAACCCGTAGCAGAACTTTTTCTGCAGGAATTTTCTAGTTTTCACGCTGCCCATACGCGTATCACCCAAGGTAATACGCGTATTGGTCAAGGAAATACGCGTACGGCTGCGCAGAAATGTGGGCAATACGCGTATTGGGGTCCCATTTTCTCGGCCATCTGCCCATTTGCGTAATGATACGCGTACGGTTTTGGGCAATACGCGTATGAGTTATGGTAGTACGCGTATGGGAGTTTTAAAAGGAATTTTGAAGGAAAATCATCCTCTGTCCATACGCGTATGACCTTTGGCAATACACGTATGGCTGGGCGAGCCAGCTTGGCAATACGCGTATGGCTGAGGGCAATACGCGTACGGCCAGGAGGATGAAAAATTGTGTTTTCTCGCGATACTATTTTCCGTTGTGTCCATAACTTTTGACTCGGTTATCCGTTTTTAATATTTTTGATATCATTGGAAAGCTAAAAAATTGTATTTTCTTATTAAAATGATTTTAAGATTTGTTGGCCGATTTAATTATGTCTGGATTTTGGAATAGTGTCATTTTGTCGACTTTTATCGTGTAATGGTGTGTAATTTGTTGTTGAAAATGTATGCATGTTAAAATATGGAATAGGTAGAGTGAGGAACATTACCATAAACAATGTCGAAGTGTGGATTGTCATAAGTGACAACGCTCGTGCATGAAAGGCCGAGGCGTGTGTATAATAATCATAACCAGTTTATCTTACGGTGTAGTTTCATGAGACTCGAGCACCTCCTCTGAAACGTATGCACAATTACTTGGCAGGTTTGATTCCCGCGTATAGTACGAATGGAGCCTACGGGTAAAGAGACTTGTGATGGTTAACAGGCCATGAGAAGTGACGGTTCACGGCTAACAGACCGATGATCCCGAATCCATTTCGTATGCCAAGTAACTTCAAGGATCCATGACTCGGGTCGTCTTCTAGAAGTAGAAGCGGACGGGAAAAGGGGATGCCTTGGTACGGTTATTGATTAGGTAGTTATTGAGCTAACAGGCTCAGGACGTACTTTGGTACTAGTGTGAGTTAGTAGGCTCACCGGTGTGGATATTTATATAGTGTGTGTACTCAAAGTCATTTCCCTTTTTCCTTTTGACTTGAGTTAGGTTTATTAGAACCTCGTAGAGCCGAGAGGACTTTAAGATAGGGAACTCACTGAGATTTGATGTATCTCACCCCACTGTTGTTGTTTACATCACAGGTTCTGCAGGTTCCGCGAAGGGTAAGGATAAGGCTGTGTGACTATCCTTGCTTAGCTGTTGGTTTTGCTTCCGTTGTGGAGTCTTTTGAGATCCTTAGGGATCTAGTTCTTAGTTTTATCTTTTGAACATTTTGTAAATATAACATGCCAGTGTTTTGTTTTAGGTTGCTTTGGGGCATTTTTATGTATACAGTGTTACTAGGAACTTATGTATTTCAGTACCGAACGTACTTTTCATGTATAATATATGATTTGATGCATGTATTTATATATGGGTATTACATGGATTGCATGATATAATCAAGTATTCAGTGAGATTGGAGAGAAAATGCAAATCTGGCCAAACCCAGAACACGCGCGTGTTCTTGGTGTGTTCTTGGCGCCATTTCTTTCAAATTCAAATATTTGAATTTTGTGATTTTATTTAATTGATTCAAAAATTAATTTCTCTCTGAGTTTTAATGATTTTGAGTTGATTCTTTTTTTAATAATTCACATAAATGTTAAAATATTTTATTTTCCCAAAAAATCCCAAAAATATTATTTATTTTGTCTAATTGATATTTTTGCAAATAATTAATGTTTTAATTGTTTTTAACATTTAAAATATTTTTTCCATCTTGATTTTGCAACTTTTAATGCTTTCTAATTATTTTGTAGGTCAATACTTAATTTTTGAAGCATTAATCCAAGATCACTATTTTTTTTCCATATGTTAAACAATTTTGATCATTTTAATTGAATTTTTATTCAATTAAATACATTTTTGAAAACAAATTAGGGTTTTTGGATTAATTCAACCCTCATAAATCATGTTCAAAACACTTTTGGGCCTCTAATAGAGTGTAAGACCCAATCCTTTTTTGACCAAATCATTTTTGGGCCTCAGTATATTGTATAAGTCCCGATACCGTCAAAAACAAACGGCGCGATCGTCGCCTTTTCAAAACAAACCTGGGCCTACCCTCGAGTAGTAAGACCCATTTCTTTTCTTAAAACTCATTTGGGCCTCTATTAAAGTGTAAGACCCAACCCCTTGTACATTAAACCTTTTGGGCCTCACTTATTGTATAAGTCCCTCTGTACAAGTGAACGGCGCGATCGTCGCCTTTTAAAAAAAATCAACTGGGCCTACCCTCGTGTTATAAGCCCCACTCTTTTTTCTTTTGGGCCTCTATTAGAGTGTAAGACCCAATCCCCTTTTAACCAAAACAATTTTGGGCCTCAGATATTGTATAAGCCCCTTCGCGTTAAAAGAAAATCTCGGCGCAATCGCCATTTCGAAAAGTCAACTGGGCCTACCCTCGAGTTATAAGCCCCACTCTTTTTCTTTAAACCTTTTTGGGCCTCATGAGAAAGTGTAAGACCCATCCCTTTGTACATAAAACCTTTTTTGGGCCTCAGTCACTTGTATAAGTCCCTCTGTACAAATTTAAACAGTGCGCTCACTAATAAAACCCTGGGCCTCTCCTTGAGCTGTAAGCCCCAAATCTTTCTTTTTCAAAGCACTTTCTCCTTTGATTTTGAATATACTGTTGTTTTCAATCTTTCTTTGTTGAACAACTAACCAAACAGCATGGAAGCTCTACAACCGAGTAAGTGGTTATTTCTTTCATTTACCGCTTTCATATACATATAACTGTATTATGGGGCTATTTCACTGTAAGTCTTCTTTCATAAACTCATATCAACTGTGTAATAATAGTATAGATATTTCGAATTTCCCTGGCAACTACGTCTAGCACTAGGTAAAGCCGTCTCAATCACTCTTAGAAATAGTCTAAACTAGATCCCCATAGGATTACCAGACACAGTCTTCCCTCCTCTTGGGGTTAAACAATATGGAGACATGAAAGGCAGCATTCTCGGTGAACCCTTTCATAGACTGTCACTCATAGAAGTTGTCAAAGAAACTCTATTCCCCTGAGATGATCTTTTCTCCGTGAATGGCATCTCTTGAGTTTCTTCCGAATTCTCGAACTTTCCTGGCTTGATCTATTCTCGATGAATGGCATGTCTTGAACTTCTCGGGGTTTGGGGACCCATAGGCTTCTTAAAAGCACTTGTTAAGAAACTCTATTCCCCAGAGATGATCTTTTCTCCGTGAATGGCATCTCTTGAGAGTCTTCCAAATTCTCGGACTTTCCTGGCTTGATCTATTCCTCGTGAATAGCCTGTCTTGAATTTCTTAGGGTTTGGGGACCCATCGGCTTCTTAAAAGCATCGGCCTCCTCTTGGGCATCGTACAAGGACCCACAGGCTTCCTAAAAGCAACCCGCCTCCTCTTGGGCTTAGTACAAGGACCCTTCTGCTTCTTAGAAGTATTCACAGCCTCCTCTTAGGCTTCGTATAATGATCTCTTCCTCCTGGAATGATAGCCTCCTCTTGGGCTTCGTACAAGGACCGATCGGCTTCTTAAAAGTTTCCAACCTCCTCTTGGGCTTCTTACAAATTGTCCCGACAACCTCCTAGAGGTATAGGAACAGAACTTAATCATCTGCATAGAACAGTCCTTTCAAAGAGTCTACTATTGTTTCTCAAAGCATAATACAAAATATGAAACTCTAGACTTGGACAGTCTAATCTCCTTGAGTCTCAAAGACATTCTCAAGTGACCCCTTCGTTAAATAGGAAGAAAACCAGTAGACTCGGACAGTCTCATATAAGAACATGAATAACCCGGATCCTTGAATCAAATCCTTGAGTACAGTGTTGCTCATATAAGAACTTATTTTCTCTTTCAAAAATCAGTATACTGGACCTGTCACTTAACTGAAACAGCGCCATAGCCTCTCTCTTGGGCTTTATACAATGATTCTCCCCAGCGGAATCAAACAAATTTTAGCCTCCATCTCGGGCTTCGTACGAGATACAAAAAACTCTCTTGTTGAGTCAAGTAGCCTCCATCTCGGGCTTTATACGAGATACTCAAAGACTCCATCATCGATTCAAAACCTTTTAGCCTCACTCTCAGGCTTTGTACGAGACACATATTAGCCTCCTCTTAGGTTTTGTATAAGAAAACCACTGGTTGGTCCAATCAACCTTTTAGCATCAAAGTTGTGCCTCGTTCACAGTACACGAACATCAACAATTCCTTCATCTAATCGCTGTAAGCGGCAAGCCTCTGGATCATCTACATCCATGCCACTGTCCCTCCTTTAGCATGAGAAATTCCTAAGGAAAGATAGCATTGCTCTACACTGAGTTAAAGCCTTCTCCTTCAGGTTAAAATCCCCTATAAAGGAAATTATGGCATTGCTAGGATTCGCGTATCCCGGTTAAAGTAATCCTCCTTTACAGTCAGTCACCCAACAGTTGTGACATACAAACCCCCCTTTAGAGATGACTAATTCTCTCTAAAGTCAAACCTTTAGCTTCATATCTTGGGCTTTGAACAAGATACAAATAGACCTTTCAGCTTCATATCTTGGGCTTTGAACAAGATGCAAACCACCTTTCGCTTCACGTCTTGGGCTTTGAACAAGACACCAAAACACCCATTTCCTCCCGTAGAATAGGAGGAACTACGAACGCTCTGATTTCCCTGTTTAGGTAAATGGGAATACGTAGGCATAAGATTGAAAGAAAAAATCTTAGCGAGCACAATCAACAAAAAACCCAAAATCCCATATATCCTAATCTGAAGCAGTATCCTAACAAAAAGAGAGAAAACAGTATTGGCGAAAATACAAATAACTAGTACAAAGGCCCCCCACATTGATAGCATTCGTAACCTAACAGACCGCTGTTTAAACTCGGTATGTAAGCAGGGTTAATTGGAGACATCTATTTCCCTTCCTTCATCAGCTTTAATAGGATAAAAAATGAATCGACCTGTAGTAAACTCAACCGCAGAGAGCGACCGCGCTTAAGAAACGCGTCCAAAATCGCTCGCTACACTTACCTATAGGAAATTTAACAGAGTGGTCCCCTAGTTGTAGCGACATTTGCGTTGGTCGTAACTCTCCTAAATCGAGCTTCTTACAGGTGGATAAGGGCATTAGACTAACACTGGCTCATAAATCACATAGAGCATTGTCTATGACGTACTTTCCGATTACGTAGGGTATGGAGAAACTACCTGGGTCTTTCAGCTTAGGAGGCATGTTGTTTTCGATGATAGGGCTACACTCAGCAGTGAGCATAACTGTTTCATTATCCTCGAGCTTTTTCTTATTACACAAGTTCTCTTTAAGGAATTTTGCATATGAAGGCATTTGCGTTATGGCTTCTGTGAATAGTATAGTAATATTGAGTTGTTTTAGAAGCTCCATAAACTTCTTGAATTGTCCTTCATTTTTAGGCTTAGCGAGCCTTTAAGGAAAAGGTATTGGTGGTCTGTATGGTGGAGGAGGCACATAAGGTGTTTCTTTCTCTACGACCTCTTCGCTTTTGTCTTCCTTTTTGTCATTATTCGGCTCTATTACCTTTTCAGCTCCTTTACCAGGGTTTTGATACATGGCAGGATTTTGGAATCTTGGATCCACTGGTCCATTTAGTTCGGTTCCGCTTCGCAGTGTGATAGCATTAGCATGTCTTTTCGGGTTTGGTTGTGGTTGTCCAGGAAATGTTCCTGCAAGGGCTGCTATTGTTGTTTGTTGTTAGGCTACTTGAGAGATTTGAGTTTCTAACATTTTGTTATGGGTAGCCATGGCTTCAAGCTTAGTTGCCATCTGCTTTAACAATTCACTAGTGTGCACATTTTGGTTTGCAAACTCCTTGTTTTGTTGAGTTTGGGTTGCGATGAAGTTTTCCAATAATATCTCAACGTTTGACTTTCTTGGTGCTTGAGGGGCAGCGGTTGCTCCCTTCTGATATCCTGGAGGAACGACAGGGGCTTGGGTTGGAGCAAACAAAGCATTGTTGTTCTTGTAGGAAAAATTTGGATGATTCCTCCAGCCCCGATTGTAGGGGTTTGAGTACAGGTTTCATTGGGCGTAATTCACTTGGTCGGTAGGAATACCAGCTAATAAATGATATTCAGCGTTACTATGCCCAGGGGTTCCACATTATTCACAACTTAGCGTCATAGCAGCCACGGTGGCTGCTGGAGCTATAGTCAAACTTTGGATCTTTTGAGTAAGTGCATCCACTTTAGCACTGAAACGGTCCAAACTGTTAACTTCGTACATTCCGTTCTTCATAGCAAGCTTTTTTGTTGGAGTTCTCTAATCTCCCCATTGGAAGTAGTTTTGAGCCATATTTTTAATTAGTTGATAAGTGGCTTCATATGGTTTGTCCATTAGAGCGCCGCCAGCTGCAGCGTTCAGATTCACCTTTGTGTTGTAAAGAAGACCATTATAGAAAGTATGGATTATCAACCATTGTTCAAGTCCATGGTGCAGGCATAACCTTAGCATATCCTTGTATCTTTCCCAAGCATCGAAAAGAGATTCATTGTCTTTTTGCCTAAATCCGTTGATTTGGGCTCTTAGCATAACAGTTTTACTTGGCGGAAAATATCGGGCTAAAAAGACTTTCTTCAACTCGTCCCAGGTAGTGATGGAGTTGGATGGTAGAGACTGGAGCCAAGCTCTAGTTCTATCTCTTAAAGAGAAAGGAAAAAGACGTAGTCGTATGGCTTTGTTACTAGCACCATTTGCTTTTAGGGTATCAGTATATTTCACAAATATAAATAAATGAAGGTTCGGGTCATCAATGGAACTTCCAGAAAATTGGTTCTATTGAACGGCTTGTAACAACGAAGGTTTCAGCTCAAAATCATCCCAAGCAAACATCATCCCAAGCAACTCTTCCAATTGTTTCTTCAATTCTCCTAACTCAGATGCATACATCCGGTAAGGAGCCATTGACACCGGACTCATACCTGATATCAAATCCACCGCAACCTCCACCTCTCGCTCTGGAGGCTGTAGCAATCGATTTTTGTCGGTGACGCGACCACCTTATCGCTGGGTTTTCCTCACCGCAATGGTAGGTGGGGGTGCTACTTTCTGATTTCTTATTTATCCCATGAAGCAGAAAGGGAAAGGGAAGGTATCTAAATGTAACCTTGCAAGCGAATATTTAACTGAACAAACGCTGAGAGAGATTCGGGGAGTCGGGGTCAGGTTATACAATGGGGAGTTGTCAATTACCCATCTTATATGTGGTTATCCACAGGATATTAGCATTAGGTCTCGCTTTGTACTTGATGGTGTTTATCCGTTAATGGGTTGGGAAAGTTTCTTGGGAAAGTATGACAGGGAGAGTGAGTTTTTGTTGATATTCGGGTTTTTCCGAGGTTTTTGGTAAGGTACTGGACGTAAGTTTTGGTTGATGTATGAAGGTACTAGACCTAGAGTTTTTTATTAGTATGCTCGCTAAGATTTCGCAATCTTATGCCTACGTATTCCCATTTAAAGGAAACAGGGAAATCAGAGCAATCGTAGTTCCTCCTATTCTATGGGAGGAAAGAGATGTTTTGGTATCTTGTTCAAAGCCCAAGATTGAAGCTAAAAGGTTGAGTATTTGTGTCTTGTTCAAAGCCCAAGATTGAAGCTAAAAAGGTTTGACTGAGAGAGAATTTGTCATCTCTAAAGAGGGATTGTTGTTTTTTGTGTGCCTTGATCAAAGCTCAAGGTTAACGCTAAGAGGTTGATTGACTCCACTGGGGAAGTCCTTATACAAAGCCTAAGAGGCGGCTGTATTAGACCGACTCAACAAGAGAGTGTATATATTGGTGTCTTGTACAAAGCCGAAGACTGAGGCAAAAAAGAGACTGACTCTTTGGGGATATCATTATACAAAGCCTAAGAGGAGGCTGAAAGTTAGACTTTTCCGGGGAAAATGTTTTATTTGTCTTGTACAAAGCCCAAGATTGAGGCTAAAAAAAGGATTTTTGACTCCGTTGGGGAGTGTTTATATGTGTCTTGTACAAAGCCCAAGATGGAGGCGGAAATGGGAAATTTAACTGACTCTGGTGAGGATATTTTTATGTGTCTCGTACAAAGCCCGAGATGGAGGCTAAAAGGCTTGACTCTGCGGGAGAGTATTATCTGTCTTGTACGAAGCCCAAGATTGAGGCTAAAATGAGTTTGACTTTGCTTGGGAATTTATTTCTCAAAGCCTAACTGAAGGCTCGGAGGAATTGCCTCCGCTAGGGGAAGATATTTGTCCCAAGCTTAGGAGAAGGTTATGGAGATTTATATCTTGTACAAAGCCCGAGATGGAGGCAAAAAGGGTTTGACTCAACAAGAGAGTACTTTTATCTGTCCTGTACAAAGCCCAAGATTGTGGCTAAACAAGCTGGAGAAATCATTCTACACAGCTTGAGAGTAGACTAACTCCTGCTAGGGGAAATCATTATACAAAGCCTAAGAGGAGGCTGTGAAAGATTGTCTCAACAAGAGAATGGTTTTTATCTATCTCGTACAAAGCCCGAGATTGAGGCTGAAAGGGATTTACTCAACAAGAGAGTATTTTTTCTATCTCGTACAAAGCCCGAGATTGAGGCTAAAAGGATTGACTCAACAAGAGAGTACTTAAGCATGATTAACTCAACAAGAGAGTCTAAAAAGTGTTTGACTCAACAAGAGAGACTGAAAAGTGATTGATTGACTCAATAAGAGAGTCTGAAAAGTGATTGACTCAACAAGAGAGTTTGAAAAGGTTAGCTTCGCTGGGGAGAATCATTGTACAAAGCCCAAGAGGAGGCTAACTTTGCTGAGGAAAGGTCATTATATACAGCCTAAGAGAAGGCTAACTTTCTGCTTGGGATTCTTGAGATCCCGAGGCAGGTCCAAATGGGGAAATCAACTCTTGCAGGGGGAATGCAGAAGAGTTGAGATATCAGAGACCTTGAGGCTCTGATAGTGTTATGATGTCTTGACCCTAGTTGGGGGAATTTTGGTAGAAAGACGGGGTTTTAGAACCCACAATTTTTAACTCTGCTGGAGATTAATCCAGAATCCGGGGTTTCTCCTATATTTTGTAAGGTACTTGAGAATGTCTTTGAGACTCAAGGGGATTTAGACTATACAAGTCTACTGGTGTGGAAGAGTTTCTTTTGTCAATAAACTTTCTTGACAAGGGATGTTATTTGTAGCGGTATTCCTCAAACTTCTCGCCGAATTTTCCTAGGGAGATGCCATTTGATGGGAAAAAATTTTGACGTCAGACTTGCTGGGGAACCCATTCGTCTGAGCTATAGACGTGTTCAAACTTCTCTGTTGGAGACGTCATTCGTCGACTCTACTGGGGGAAAACGAGTCTCTTGAGAGGTTGTTTTCTGTTTGGGGATATTACATCATACTTTTCCTCGAGATCTTCTCGGAGAAATGCTACATGGTGTAATCCAAATTGGAGGCACTGATGACCTTTTTGTCAGCAAATTTTTTCGGAGAAAAACTGTTGTATTGCCGAATCTTTGATAAAGGGGCTTTCTCTGGGGGTTTTCCTTAATCCAGGAAAGTGAGGATATCATCTTCAATGGTGAAGAGTGACGTTTGTCGACTGTCTTCTTGCCTTTCAGAGGTTCAAGTTATCAAAGTGGTCAAGGACAAACTCTAATCCAGAAATAAATTAGAAGATAGACTATTCAGACGCAACATTTCCTGCCAAGGAAAGAATTGACAACTCGAGTGACAAGAAGACTTTTGTCACTAGGGGATAAGACCGACTAGAGTGATACTGATGCAATATGAATATGAATGTAAATTAATAATGCATGAAGTATGTATGTCTATGCTGACAAAACTGGCACGACATACAGACTAGTGGATAAACACAATTGGATACTCGGCCACTGCAGGGGATGAAGAAATACCATTTATTCATGATAGCAATTATGCCTTGCTTAGGAGAGATAGTCCTTGTGGGGAACAAACTTGGTCGGACTTAGGAGATAAGAACTCTGTCGGGGATATCGGATGGAATATTCACATCTGACACAGCTGATCCTTCATGCAGGTGTACTGTTTAGAAGGAGTACTTTGATTATGCACTTTGAAGCTTAATCACCTTTGGAAGAAGCGATCGATGTTCTTTCGACGTTCAACAATCAAAAGAATTGTCATGTTTATTTTAAACGCAGAAAAATTTGACAAGTAAATTCATTTTTTATTTTATTTCAAGAATCGTTAATCATGTTATAATGTCATTCTGTAAAGCTAAAACAAATAAGAATTGCAAACAAAAGCACAAGGGCTCAAATTTTATTGATAGGATGGAAACCAGCGAAACGCGTGATTCCATAGAGTATTTACAAAGTTAGAAAATGGTAATTTAAGGGAAAAGGGCTACATTGAAACATAACAATCATTATCCTTCTACCAACTTTGAATTCTGGATATCCTGAGCTTCTGTCGAAGATGACCTTGACTGGAGTTTTCCTGATGGATGGCATTGCTGTTGAGGAGTTGAACTAATCAGATGTAGTTACTTGCCATTAATCCTTAATTTTTGCCTGGATTGTACTTTGAGATTTCCAATCCATCGGGATGATTCTCGCTTATGTCTCTAATTTTTTCCTGGACCGCCCTTTCGGGTTTTCAACCCATTGAGACGTTTTTCTCTGTTTTTTTTTAATTTAGGCGAAGTATTTCTTGACTACATCAGCATTCATGGGGTAGGCAAACTCTTCTCCATCCATGGTTGCGAGTTTCAAGGCACCTCCTGAAAAGGCTTTCTTGACCACATAGGGACCGTCATAGTTCAGAGTCCATTTGCCCCGAGAATTAGTGAGAAATGATTGTAATTTCTTGAGCACAAGGTCTCCTTTCCTGAAGACACGGGTAGAACTTTTTTGTCGAACGCCTTCTTCATCCTTTGTTGATACAACTGACCGTGACATAGAGTCGTTATTTGCTTTTCTTCGATGAGATTCAGTTCATCGTGTCGACTTTGACACCATTCTGCTTCTGTTAGCTTAGCTTCCATTAATACCTGGATTGATGGGATCTCTACTTCTATGGGAAGAACTTCCTCCATGCATATACTAGAGAGAAAGGGGTTTCCCCTGTTGAAGTACAGACAGATGTGCGATAACCATGAAGAGCAAAGGGTAGCATCTCGTGCCAGTCTTTGTAGGTCACAACCATCTTTTGAACAATCTTCTTGATGTTCTTGTTAGCTGCTTCTACCGCTCCATTCATCTTAGGTCGGTAGGGAGATGAGTTATGGTGTTCGATCTTGAACTCAGCATACGACTCTTTCATCATCTTATTGTTCAAGTTAGATCCATTGTCAGTAATGATCTGGCTTGGAACACCATAACGACAGATGAGATTGTTTTTGATAAAGCGGACCACGACTTGTCGGGTTACATTGGCGTATGATGCTACTTCGACCCACTTGGTGAAATAGTCAATGGCTACCAGGATAATCCCATGTTCGTTTGAAGCTTTGGGTTCAATCAAGCCAATCATGTCGATTCCCCATATAGAAAAAGGCCATGGGGAAGAAAGAACTTTGAGATGCGTTGGCGGTACATGGATTTTATCTGAGTATATCTTACACTTGTGGCACTTTCTCATGTACTTGTAGCAATCGGATTCCATTGTCAACCAATAGTACCCTGCTCTTAGAATTTTTCTCTCCATTGCGTGTCCGTTGGCATGAGTGCCAAAGGATCCTTCGTGGACTTCTTTTATCAGCATGTTTGCTTCTGGTCTGTCTACGCATCGGAGCAAGACCATGTCAAAGTTTCTCTTATAGAGTGTATCACCGCTTAGAAAGAAGTTGCCAGCCAGTTTCCTAAGGGTCTTTCTATCTTTTCTGAATGCCCCGGGTGGGTACTCTTGTTTCTGAAGAAAGCATTTGATATCGTGATACCAAGGTTTGTCGTCTATGACTGCTTTGATCGTGAAGATGTGAGCGGGCCGTTCAAGGCGCATTATGTCAATCTTAGGTACGTCGTTCCATTGACCTACACTAATCATGGAGGAGAGAGTGGCTAATGCATCAGCCATGTGATTCTCCTCACGAGGGATGTGATGAAACTCGATTCTGTTGAAGAATGGTAACAACCTTCTCACGTAATCTTTGTAAGGAATCAATCCTGATTGGTGTGTGTTCCAATCTCCTTTGATCTGATTGATAACCAGGGCTGAGTCTCCATATACATCCAAGTTCTTGATCCTTAAGTCGATCGCTTCTTTGAGACCCATGATACAAGCTTCGTATTCGGCCTTGTTGTTTGTGCACTTGAATGTTAGTCTGGCAGTGAAAGGAATGTGGGTACCCTGAGGTGTTATGATGATTGCCCTAATTCCATTTCCGTAATGATTGACATCTCCATCAAAGATTAGTCCCCATTGGGAACCTAGTTCTAGACCTTCAATGGGTAGCGGTTCATTGCAATCTTTCATTTTCAAATACATGACATCTTCGTCTGGGAAGTCAAATTCAACTGATTCTTGATCATCAATTAGTTGATGAGCCAAATGATCAACTAAAATACTTCCTTTAACGGCTTTCTGATTGTGGTATTCTATGTCATATTCTGATAACAACATCTGCCAACGGGCAATCCTTCCCGTGAGAGCAGGCTTTTCAAAGACGTACTTGATCGGATCCATTTCGGAGATTAACCAAGTAGTGTGACGAATCATATACTGGTGAAGACGTTTGGCTGCCCAAGCCAGAGCACAGCAAGTTTTCTCAAGCATAGTATACCGAATTTCACAGTCGGTAAACTTCTTGCTCAAATAGTAGATGGCAGACTCTTTTCTTCTTGTTTCGTCTTGTTGGCCAAGCACGCAACCCATTGAGTCTTCCAAGACTATTAAATAGATGATCAGTGGTCTTCCCTCCATTGGCGGTGATAGAATCGATGGGTTCAATAAGTATTCCTTGATACTGTCGAAGGCGATTTGGCAGTCTTCTGTCCAAACGCAGTCCTGATTCTTTTTTAGTAATTCGAAGATCGGCGCACATGTCGCGGTCATGAGGAGTATAAATCTGGAAATGTAATTCAAACGTCCCAGGAATCCCCTGACTTGTTTTTCAGTCCTTGGATAAGGCATTTCTTGAATGGCCTTGACCTTGTCAGGATCAACCTCAATTCCTTTCTGGCTGACGATGAACCCTAACAATTTCCCTGAACGGACACTGAAGGTGCATTTGTTGGGATTCAAGCGGAGTTTATACTTCCTCACACGCTCGAATAATTTTGACAGGTGGGTCACATGCTCCTCTTCTGTCTAAGATTTGGCAATCATATCAACGACATACACTTATATTTCTTTGTGTATAATGTCGTGAAACAGAGTAGTCATGGCCCTTTGATAGGTTGCCCCGGCGTTCTTCAAACTGAATGGCATTACCTTGTAACAAAAATTTCCCCACGGGGTGATGAATGAAGTTTTCTCCATGTCTTTCGGCACCATTTTTATCTGATTATAGCCCGAGAATCCATCCATGAGGGAGAAGACTTTGAACTTTGATGTACTGTCTACCAGCATATCAATGTGTGTAAGGGAAAATCATCCTTTGGACTGGCCTTGTTTAGATCCTTGTAGTCCATACACATTCTGACTTTTCCATCCTTTTTCGAAACTGGTACTATGTTGGCTAACCATTGAGGTTATTCTGATGTGGCGAGGAAACCCGCGTCAATCTGTTTCTGCACTTCCTCTTTGATTTTGATGACCATGTCTGGATGATTCCGTCTTAGTCTTTGCTTTACCAGCGGACATTCTGATCTTAACGGTAGATGATGTTCCACGATGCTGGTATCCAACCCTGGCATATCCCGATTGGACCAAGCGAATACATCAGGAAACTCTTTGAGAAGCTTTGTCAAACTTTCTTTGACAGTTGGACTGAGCAGTTCCCCAATCTTGACTTCTATTCTTTCTTCTTCTGAACCCAAGTTGATCGTTTCCAACGGCTCTTTGTGAGGTTCGATGGACCATTCCTCTTGTCTGAGTAATCGGGAGATCTCTTCTGGAATTTCTTCGTCATTTTCTTCTTCAGCCTCAAATACCGGGAATTCAAAGTTGGGAGAAGGCATCGGATCATATGTTTCAATGGGGTTTAAAACAAGCAATCTGCAATGACGTGATGATTGTTTTTTAGAAGAGATAGAGAGAAATGCAAAAGTGTGTGCAGTGTATTTTCTGAAAATGCTTGTTTATTATTTTGAGTTGTTTTTTAGGATTACCATTTTCTGAAAAAGCGAAAAGAGAAAACAGCAATAAATGCGGAAATTACAGAATGGCGTTATTTTATTTATGATCTTGTCAATTCTTGAAACTACAGCCCTATAAAACAAAACTCTGTCGCTTTGGGCAAAGCAAAGAGAGACATTTACAGAAAGTGAGCCCTATTAAAACATCTGTTTCACCTGGGCAAGGTGAAAGGTTAAAGACGACGATTACTTAGACTTATGGACTATCATCAGGACATCGACAGCAACCCATTGGAGGTGAACTCCTTGGTGAATCACAAAGTCTGGTACCTTCCTTCTTGACTTGTCTTTAGAAATAACGCTGATTTCTGGTGGAGCAGGATCGTTGGAATCTGTCTCCCAGGCAGAGTTGTCGTAGGAGGATTCTTCTGTTATATCTTGCATAGTGTTTGCACCCTCAGGTGGATCTCCCCATCCAATAGGCTGAATGTCTTCAGCCTGATACGAGAGCTTTCAGGAGCGGTGTACTTGACAAATAGTCGTATTTACCACTCGGTTGTCCTAAGGTGTCCCACATCTCTTTGGAACTGGAGGAGTCATCCCTTTCGATGACGTTGACTTTAGGGAAAGCATAGTTGATGAACTCTAGCCCTACAAACTTTACAAATTCATCGTCGTGCTGGGTATTTTCTGAATACCCTTAGTGTTGATCCCACGACATGGTGGGGACGCAGGTGTTCTTTTTAATGAAGCTTAACTGATATACATTATTTGGCTGACTCTCTTGCCCCAAGTCTCCTGGATACGTCTGCCAAATAGGCAGGCCATGCATTGGGCCATAATAGTTATAGTCAAAGTTGTCTTTCATCAGAGTGTCTTCTTCTAATGAGTTGGGCAGAGCACGACATTCTTCTGGATCACAATCTCCGTATATCATTTTGACATCTGACCTCGGTATATATCTCGGACTCAGTACAGGATAGCAAAGTGGTGTAGGCACCTCTTCCTGAGACATATAACCATCTTTGTTAAGATAGGACTTCCATTCTTCATCTGTATCGGAGGAATCACCCTCGTTGATGGTATGTACTTCTTGAGATACTTGGTGAAGGAAACCTCCACTGTGGAAGAAGTCCTGAATGGGATAAAGACTTTCAGTAGTAGCAGTTTGGGTACAGGTTGAGGAAAAACCAAGACCCTTCTTTGTTTTGTTGTCAGTAGGAATGACAAGCTATCCCCATCCTTTTGCATTGTTACTTTTGATCAATTCGAGAGCATCCTTGTACGAGGAAATTGATGTTCCCTTCTCTGATTGATTCTCATTGCTCACCGAAAGTGCCTGGAACTGAGTTCCAACAACCTCTTCAGGTTCTACATAAGCGGACGACGATAGGTTACTTACGATCAAGGCTTGCTCTCCACAGACTATGACTAGTTGGTCATTCTTGACGAACTTCAGCTTCTGGTGAAGTGTCGAAGTGACTGCTCCAGCCTCGTGTATCCAAGGTCTTCCTAACAAACAGCTGTATGTTGCCCGAATGTCCATGACCTGGAAAGTGACTTGGAAAGTGTGAGGACCGATAGTTATGGGAATATCGATTTCGCCGATAATTGTTTTTCGGGATCCTTTAAACGATAGTCTCATTAATGTAGACTTTGGCATAACATTTAGAGTTGATCCGGTATCTACCAGTACACTGGCTAAAGCATCGTCCTGGCAGTTGACTGTAATATTCAGTGCCATGTTGTGACCTTTTCCTTCATCTGACAGTTCCTCATCACTGAACCCTAAGTTGTTGCAGGAAATGATGTTGGAGATGATGCTGTCTGAAGATGGCTGGTTTCTACCTGAGTGAATCGCACACTCAAAGATACAACAGAGTCGCCACCGAACTTTATTTAGACCCAAAAGGACAGGGAAAATATCGATAAAACCCAAGGGGAAGAGAAACGGGAACGGGGGTCGGTTATGCGAAAGGAAGGTACTAGCACCTAACGCATCCGTCGTACTCAACGGGAACCATTTTGCTTGCTTCTATGCTTGGATGGGTTATCTATCTAAAGGCTTCTAGCTAAAAGAAAGGAGAGAGAGAAGAGAAAAGGGAAAAAGAAAGAAAAGAAGGAAAGTACTCGCGGAGGATTGGGGCCCTCGTGCCTACGTACCCTCATAGTGCAATGAGGAAATCAGAGTGTCATAGTTCATGGAACCAGGGGACAGAGAAAAGGGAAGGAAAGAAGGGTGGAAGTGTGCTCGCCAAGACATTGCGTCTCGTGCCTACATATCTGACATTCAAAAGAATGCAGAATCAGAGCTTCCATAGTTCGGGGAACTAAATGGAAAAGTAAAGGAAAGCGGTGTCAAAACCAAGGGCAAAAGAAAAAAGGAAATTCCACTGGGGATAACAAAGAAATGGTGTCAAAACCAAAAAAGGAGTGTGAAGGAAAGAAATAGTAACTGTATTGAGAATAAAGTGCGAGAATGGTGTCGAAACCAAGAGAATAAAGGAATAAAAGGGAAATGGTTTCCAAACCAAGAGAATAAAGGAGTAAGAGAGAAATGGTGTCCAAACCAAGAGAATAAGAGATAAGAGAGAAATGGTGTCCAAACCAAGAGAATAAGATATAAGAGAGAAATGGTGTCCAAACCAAGAGAATAAAGGATAAGAGAGAAATGGTGGCCAAACCAAGAGAATAAGAGATAAGAGAGAAATGGTGTCCAAACCAAGAGAATAAAGGATAAGAGAGAAATGGTGTCCAAACCAAGAGAATAAAGGATAAGAGAGAAATGGTGTCCAAACCAAGAGAATAAAGGAGTAAGAGAGAAATGGTGTCCAAACCAAGAGAATAAAGGATAAGAGAGAAATGGTGTCCAAACCAAGAGAATAAAGGAGTAAGAGAGATCCGCTGAGGATGCAAAAGAGATGGTGTCATATCCAAGAAGGGAGTGCAAAGGAACAGATAGTAATTGTGTTGAGAGTAAAGTGCAAGAGTGGTGTCGAAACCAAGAGGAAAGAGGATTAATACTCTGTGGGGAAAAGAAGTTTTAACAGATAAGAATTATGATTAATCAAAGAACGGGTGTAGGACCGAGCGAAGGCCGTGACCCAAAAGGACGGGTGTAGGACCGAGCAAAGGTCATCACCCAAAGGACGGGTGTGGGACCGAGCAAAGGTTGTGACCCAAAGGACGGGTGTGGGACCAAGCGAAGGTCTTTACCCAAAGGACGGGTGTGGGACCGAGCGAAGGTCGTGACCCAAAGGACTGGTGTGGGATCAAGCAAAGATTTTGACCCAAAGAACGGGTGTGGGATCAAGCAAAGATCGTGACCCAAAGAACGGGTGTGGGATCAAGCAAAGATCGTGACCCAAAGGAGTTCGGTATATTGACTGAACAAACAGTACATGACCGAAGAAAGGGTATTTGAACCAAAAGAAGGTTACTATCCCAAGGGTGCTAGTATTCGAACCAAGAGAAGGTTGCTAACTGCTAGGGATTCGGTGTTTACAGACGGACTGTGACTAACCGAAAAGAATGCGTGATTAACCGAGAGGAGGTGATTAACTCAAAAAGGGGTTTTAGTATTTTAACAGACGGACTGTGGTTAACTGAAGAAAAGGGTGATTAACCAAAGATAGGTGATTAAACCAAGAAGAAACTCAGTGTTTTAACGGGAGGACTGTGGTTAACTGAGAAGGAGTGCAAACATTGGTGTTTTAACTGACAGACAGTGATTAACCAACAAGGGGAGAAGAACCAAAAGAAGATTGCAAACTCCGCAAAGGATTTGGTTTTAACAGAAATATTGTGTTTAACCGAAGAAAGAGAGTAGAGACTCTTCAGGGGAATCAAAAGAACAATGATTCACCGCAAGAAAAGGATATGGTATTGAAACAAAGGAAGCTTGCTAACCCAAAGAACAAAGGATCGTAACCAAGAAGAATGATGATGGATCAAAAGAGAGGTCGAAAGAGATAGGAGTGATCAAGGATTGAAAGGGAATGCAATGAGAGAAAAGTGATCAAGGATCGAAAGAGATTGCAAAGGGAGAGAGTGATCAAGGATCGACTCGACTGGGGAATGAGAAACACTATAGCTGGAGGATAGAGGTGACTATTCTCGAGGAGAGGACAAGACGCCCTTTCAAAAGAAATAGACAGAATGAGGGTAGAAAAAATCCATCCTCATTCCTTCTCTAGCACCCAAAATATAGTGTGGAAATTGAAACGGACAGCATAACAGCTCCAAATTGTACAGTGCTCCAACGTGTTGTGAAGTGAACAGCGTAACAGCTTCAGTTTGTACAGCGCTCCAATGTTGTGTATTGGTCGTCGTAAATCTTTAACTCCTCGGGGGGGGGGGGGGGGGGGGGGAAGGAAAAGCTCTAAAGGAAGCCTAAAGTTAGGGAAAGGGAATGATCAATTAATCGAAACATGGTTTCGATCAACTAATCAAAGGGAAAAGCTATGCTAACAATTTTCCAAAGAGAATGGAAAATCATTAAAGCAAAAGGTGTAAATTATTGATTATACACGATTAAATTTGTTCAATAAAGAACAAACTTAATGTAATCAAGAAACGAAAGTGAAAAACAGTGCCAAACAAATATTAGCATGTATCACAAATCACGTGTCAAGTGATCAAGGATTGTACAAAAAATAGCATGTTCAAACAAATATCAAGAACACACATAAGCACAAAAATTGATAACTCAATCATTGAATTATTGTAAAGATGCTTTTAAACAGAGGTTAACAGCATTAAAAACATCCATAAATATCAAGCATATCAATCCATGGAAGTTAGAATGAGATAACATGGCAAACAGACTTGAAAATGCAAGAAAATTGCCTTCTGGTTCAGTGTTAATCGGTTAACGGCTTGAAAATCAGCGTTTTTGGTGAAAAATGAACTGGTTAACCGATTAACCAAATGGTTAACCGATTAACATTGTACCAGTGGCAAAAATAACAGTAAAAACAGCTTTTCAAAACTAGTTTTCAACACATAATCACTTATCCAAACTTCCACATGCTATGGTATGATTTTGTGCACGAAAATTACATCATGTAAGTGCAAATAAACACAAATCACAAGCATTAATCATGGAGATTAAAGATCAAGCAATTGCATGATAAATTAAACCGAAAACGATCGTAATTACGACGTAAATGCGCAGAAACGATCGAAACAGTGAGAAGAGTAAGATCTACCAACCTACAAGGTTGAGATGTGCCTTGGTAATTGTTGCAAATGATTCGATGCAGAAAATTAAAGAAAACCAGAGGAAACTCCAATTTGTTGACGAAACGTATCGAAACCGAGCACAATTCGACGAAAACTCCGAAATGAGAATTCTCACCGAAGAATCGTGAAGCACACACTTGAGATAAATTCAAAAGGTTGTAGAACTCCAGAAACTCAAGTATAATTGTAGAATGATGAAGATAATCGAAGCAAACCAGAAACTCCTCAATTGCACTTTGAACCGTACGAAACCGAGCAAACTTCGACGAAAACTCCGAAATGTGAATTATCACCGAAGAATCTTGAAGTGATCACTTGAATTGAATCCAAAAGCTACTGAAGCTCCACAAAATCCAGTAGAATGGAAAGATGATGAAGGTTAAGCTCAAGAAGTAATCACTTTCAATATGAAAAGTGATTATTCTTTAAGAATTAAGAGCTTTAGTGAGGTTTGGTGAAGAAGATGAAGAGGAATGTGTAGAAGTTGCAGAAAAATGCAGAGGAGACTGAGAGAATTGAGATTGAAGAAAGTGTGAATTTGTGTGAATGATTGTGGAGGATTTGTGAAATGAGTGAGGCTTTGTTTATATAGACTTTTGGTATGGAGTGTGAGAGCTTTGGACTTTGGTTTGGACTTAGCTTTGGGAGGTTTGGAGTTAGGGTTGGAGTTAGTTACACTTGACTCACCGAGTCAAGGTAGTTAACTCGGTTAGTTAGGATCAACTCGGTAACAATCCCAAGGTGCACTCCATCATCCAAAGATCCACATTACTTGGAAAATAAGGAACATGGTGCACTTAATTTAAAGTGAAGTATAGAATAAATGTAAGGGGAATGTCTTGAATGGTCTTGAATTGTCTTGAATGTTCCACATAATGCTAGAATAGAATAGACCAAAAGAGTGTGGAGAGAGTTGCTGAAATATTAAGAAAATGTTGAATTTTTGCTGAAATAGCAGGTGTTAACTGATTAACCAACTGGTTAATCGATTAACAGCTGTTAAAAAGCTGAAATTGGCACTGTGAAAGGGGTGAACCGATTAACCAAAATGGTTAACCGATTAACCAGTCAAAAACCTGCCCAATTTTGCTTTGGAAAGGTTCTATGACCATGGTTCCGATTTCCAACCTCTTGCATTGATGAATAAGCATGGAAACCCTTATTTTGTGCTTGTCTTAAGGATGTGATGACCTTGTGAGGATGCGATTAATCGGGCTTGGAAAATCTAAAAATTCCTGTTGTCACACCCTCAGTTTCACCCTAACCCTAGCCTTGCATATCATATCATCTCTGCATCTCCATTAGGTCTTAACTCATAATCATACATTGCATTGGTCTTCTAAGACATGAGATTACAGCGGCTCCTTTGAATTAGGGCTTCCTAACTACTTTGAGGTTCTTTCACTTAAGCTTGAAACAAGGTGTTGGACTTTCAATCATCATAAGTAGTTTTTATCAGAGGTTATCAAAGCACAGTGTCATCTCTTCCGAGCCTTCTCAGGGGTATTAAATGTTCAGTGTTTCATCAGTGGCCTAATTGGGAAGATTTTGAATTAGGGTTTTGCTTCTCATCAGCTTCCTGGGTCATTGATTCATCAGTATGCACCCGAAGTATGGAATTTAGGGTTTCTCACCCTTTGTGTTTAAAACGGGCAAGTGTCGTTCAGTTGAGTCTTACTTTAGGATAGCAGGTTCAAGGTTGTCTGTGTGTGGAACAAGTTATCAGGTTGTGTGTAAGTTAAGTGCTTCATGGTTGAAGATTACCAAGGATCAGATTTGATTTCCAATCAGGGTTTGGTGCAGTGTATCGAGATTTATGGTTCATTTCATAATCTTCTGATTTTAAAAGCATGTTCTCAATCAGTTGGTTGAAAATGAAGATTTTGACTTATCAATACTCAAGTTTCCAGGATCAGGTGGATTCATTTGTTATGAATAATCAGTTTGATTCAAGGCGGATCTTCTTTGATTTAATGAGTGGCATTCAAGTTTAGTTGTCAAGGTTGTAAATGTTGTGGAGGCATATTGCAAAACTCATTCCCTACCCATTATTCACTTCCATTTCCTAGATTCGATTTATCCATTTTCCATATTTTTTATCCACTTTGTCATTCGTCAATGATCTATATCCATCCACAAACCACTTCCTTAATCCATTTCGTTCATCTTTTAATCCATTTCATTTTCTTTTCATTCTCATTTTTCATTACTATAGCAAGTTTCAAGTTCATTCATTATACAAAAACATTCTACACAAAAGAACAAATGCTTGTTCATAAAAAATAAATGAGGCCCATGGCATTCCCAATTTTCCACAAAAAGCCCATTACCATTTTTTTCAAGTCCACATCTATTACAAGAAAAAAATCATCACAAAAAAATAATATATTCTCGTTATTTCGTTCAAAAAATGTTTTGTCCAACATAAATTCAATTTACAAAACTCCATCCATCCATGCCACGCGAACCGTACAAACATCATGACAACTACTACAATGGCCCAAATGTACATGATCAATTTCATGCTACCAATTTCTCACAAGTCACTCCCAACGGTTGGCAAAAGCAACCTGTACATAAGAGCCAAAACTTCATAACATCTTACCAACAAGACAATGACCAAACACAACATTCTGCAACAATCGTACTCCAACCTATACCATACCCTGTGCACTACTAGCCACTTACACCAAAAACACTACCCTCCAAAACTTGCACAATGCTGTTACAAACACAGATCCTACAATTTCCTTGACGCAACATGCCAAGACAACATTTCAATTTTGACCATCTGCATAAACTGTACCTTGGGCATCAACACTACCAACTTTCTGCCACCCCAACATATGACTGTACCTCCTGCACATGAAAATAACAAGGCATTCTGCAACAATAACACATTATTCCACAACCTGTACAACTGAAAATTAAAAAAAAAATACAATAAAAAAATGGTTTTGGGTTCTTAAAAGAGAGGGCAAGAACAGAATCGAGCGGGGGATAGTACCTTCTTGAAAAACTTTCTGTCCGAAACACACAGTGACCTTACTTCTCCTTATTCCTCTACACCGCCGTGACCTTCAATAACAACTCAACTACCTCTCACCACCACTTTCGCGACCCAATCCTTTCCTCCTTCAAACATCCTTCAACAACAAACACACACCTCATGAACCTCACGAACCACGATTCATAAACACTAAAACCTTGATGTAACAAATCCTCCATTCACAAAGCTTCTTCCACACCACATATCACCGCCACGCCATAACCAACCTTGCATAAAGAACAAAATAACAACCACCATCATTAATCCGCTTGCAAGCCACCGCGACATGAACACTACCTTGCTTCATTTTTCCACCATCCAACAACAACCGAAAACACCCAAATCAACACACAAAACCAAATCGAACCAGAAAATAAGGATGAAGAGAGTGATTCGAAACCTAAACAGAACATCACACATACCAGTCGAATAAAAAACGATTTGAACGAGGAAGCGAAACTACAGCAGAGACGAAAGTAAAAGTGGTTCAAGGCGGAATCGATTCACGCGGAAGAGGATTGAACAAGACGATGATTGTCGATGTTGAGTCGTTGTTTTTCTGAACGCCTCCTATTAATTGTTTTAGGTTTCTTTCTCTTTTTTCCAAAGCGTGTTTTGATATAATGACTGTGTTTTGTTTGAAAAAGAGAGAGTTAGAGTCGTGAGAGGAGATCGAGTTAGAGGGATTAAATTGGAAATCGATTGAGAAAATGATTGAGAGTGAGGGCGGTGAGTTCAGAAAGGCATAGGTTATTGTGTGTTTGGAAAAAGAAAGTGATCGTGTATTGTTGTTTTCTATCTGCTGTTACCCATTGCTTATGGGCCTGGAAGCCCATGTAAGGTTTCAAGCACACCCCTCTATCTTTTAGTCTTTCATTAGTTTTTAATTTCTTTTCTTTGATAATTCCTAACCTTTATTTTTTGTTAATTCTTAATTTCATATTTTTTTAATTAATTCTTGATTTCAATCAATTCTTGATTCTATTTGGGTTAGTTCTTAATTTCAGTTTTGATTAACTTTTGATTTCAATTTTAGATTTAATTCTTAATGTTATTTGTGACATAGTTGTTTCGACTAAGTGTTGATAAAACTTTTGTTTAGTCTTGAAAATTTTATTTAGAAATTTTTCAATTAGTTTTGATTAAGATGATATTTGATTAAATTTTGATTAAATCTCGATAATTAATTCTCATGAAATTTTTGATGCCTTCGAAACTTTTGATGCTTTGATTAATTCTTGATGCCTTGAGTATTTTTTGATAGCTTGGTTGTGTTTGACTCTTGATTCATACTATGTGCTTAGAACTTTAACACAATATGAATTTCTCTTCGTGCTTGAGTCTTGCTTGGCTATTTTCTACTTATACTCATCACCCTCTCATTCCATTTCTCATCATCATCATCTTCACTTCTTAAGTTAAAAACCTTGGTCTTGTACCAAGTACATTTTCAAAACATTTTCTTAATAAACTTAGATGGTCGTGGAGTGGTTAGGCGAAGGCCTTCTCCTATCCCGAGTGCTTGACATTACCTTTAGGGTTCACTGTCATGAAGCACTTACCATCTAACTCAAAACACCTCTAATAAGGGAATAAAGTTCTCTTTGTATTGAACTAAAGATAGTGGATTGGGTGAAGACCTTTTCCTCTTTGAGTATTAGGATGCTCACTTTAGAGTGTGTGGTCTCTATACTCGTCTTTCAATATGAAGACGTGACTATATTCACCACCCATTCTTTCAATAACCCTTTTCTCTCTTTATTTCATCTCCTTGTGTCTAAAAACCTTGGTCTCATACCAAGTGCTCATTTTCAAACCTTTTTTTAATAAACTTAGATGGTCGTGGAGCGGTTAGGCGAAGGCCTTCTCCTATCCCGAGTGCTTGACATTACCTTTAGGGTTCACTGTCGTGAAGCACTTACCATATAAAACTAAAACACCTTAAATAAAAGAATAAAGTTATCTTTGTATTGAACTAAAGAGAGAGGATTGGGTGAAGACCCCTTCCTCTTCGAGTATTAGGATGCTCACTTTAGAGTGTGTGGTCTCGATACTCGTCTTTCAATACGAAGACGTGACTATATTCGCCACACATCTTTCGCAATAAATCTTTTGAGATAAAGAATTGGGTTCTACTCGAAGGGGTTCCTATCCGAGGACTTATTTTGCCCTTAAAATCAACTTTCAACAAATCAAATGAGACATCTTGCCTTGATGGCGAAAATTATCTTTTTCAAAAAGGGCATGTTACGTCCGTTCTAACGCAAACAGGTAACGCATAAGACTCCACGAGCGAGTTGCAAAACACCTAACTGCTAGAACCCGCACGATAACATTCGTCCATAAAAAATACCAACAAACCGTAGTCAGTCGAACTACGATTGCTCTGATTCTTCATTCTCGTCCAAATGTAAGATACGTAGGCACAAGATTACGATGATCTTGGCTAGCCCCCTTCCATTTTCTTCTCCCGTAGTCCTCTGAACTACATCGACTCTGACTTTCCCATTGCACAAGGGAATACTTAGGCATAGGACCGCGAAGTCCTATTGAGTCCCCTTTTCGTCTTCCCACCTTTTCTTTTATTTTCTTTCACATTCTTTGGTTCTCACCTTTCTTTCTCCCTCTTAGAACACTCTTAGAAAACAATACCTTTAGCAAACATCCTTACACATAGACAAGCGAATGGTTCCCATCGAGTACGATGGATGTGAGGGGTGCTAACACCTTCCCCTCGCATAACCGGCTTCCGAACCCGTAATTTGGTTGCGAGACCATCTTATCCTACCTTCTTTGGGTTTTCTCGATGTTTTCCCTTCCCCTCATGGGATAAATAAAGTTCGATGGCTACTCTTTTGTTTCTTCTTCTTTCGCCTCCGGTCGACTATTTTTCGAGTAGCGACAGCTGGCGACTCTGTTGGGGACATGGAAATCCCTAAGCAAGCCAAGCCTAGTTTGTTTGTCATATGTGTATTTTTTTTTTGCTTTATTATTGCTTTATTAGCTTGTGTTTCTCTTATCTGTTGGGTTTATTAGGGATGGTTGTGAGGAGAAAGGCTTTCTACCCGAGCTTTTCGAGTATACACTAAGTTAGGAGGTGGTTGCTTACTGATTTGCGAGACTTAGGACTCGTCGAGTTGGTTTGACTTCCACCGCTCAGATGAGGCCCCTTTGGGAATGATTATGTCTTACGATCAGTCGTAATGGCGTCTTTGTTTTCGACCTGGGAGTCCGTGATTCTGAGGACCTTTAGAACCCTATTCCAAAGGTTATTAAGACATAACTCTGTGCTCATCCTTTGATGGATTACCGTCTTACGAATCGTCGTTATGATGGAAAACTTTTGAGGGTTAGTGCATGGGACCTTGTTTGAAAACCCTTGTAATTCCCTGTCATAACCCAATAGATTACCTACCCGAGGTGAGGGATATCTTGTTGTGTTGTCCTGCAGAATCTGTGATCTTGATACCTGTGGCGTGAACCTCTGATCTTTGATCCCATGCCTTGTTGCATTGCATTTGCATGAGCATCTTTGCATCATTTTGCATATCATTCTCCAACTAAACCGAGAAGCTCATTCAGTCCTTTGTCCATAACCCGCAGTTGATTTCTCGACACTCGCAATGAACCTGTGGTAGATGTGAAGCATTTGAAGCAAGCGGAGCATAGACACTTTGAAAGGCCAGTTAGACAAAGCAAGTTGGAAGCTGAGGTAGCCATGTCTGAGAGCAGCCGTCAGAATGTTGATCCCCCACCAGGATTTACTGTGACAAGTAATCCACTGTATGATCTTCTGCCTGATGATGGTCCTCCACGATTAAATGTTCCTACTCAACCCCAGAGGAAGCCATTGACTGATCCTATGAAGGAAATACTTCGTGACGTTGAGGAGAAACTCCAAGCTATGAAAGTGCATGATACGCCTGGGCTCGATGCTGCTGATATGTGCCTAGTGCCAGATTTGGTAATCCCTCAGAAATTCATAGTACCCAACTTCGAGAAGTATCCAGGCCATAGTTGCCCGAAGCGTCATTTGGTGATGTTCTTCCCAAAAATGACCATATATACCCATGATGATAAGATGATGATTCACTGTTTTCAAGATAGTTTGAGTGAGGCATCTTTAAGTTGGTACATGGATTTAGAAAGAAGCCATATCCAATCATGGAAGGACTTATCCAGCGCTTTTCTAAAGCGATATCAATACAATCTAGACGTGGTACCCAATCGCATGCAGTTGCAAAGCCTATCTCAGAATGGCGATGAATCTTTCAAGGAATACGCACAACGATGGAGAGAATTAGCAGCCAGAGTGCAACCATCACTCTTGGACAAGGAATTGATTGACATGTTCATAAATAGTCTGCATGGCTCTTATCTTGAAAGAATGGTTGGCAGTACGCCATCAAGCTTCTCTGACCTTGTGATGGTAGGGGAACACATCGAAAGCTACCTCGAGAGTGGACTAATCCAGGATGTCTCAAGTAGCCAAGGCGGTGAGACTGAATCCCTCAGCAACTCCCAAGAGGAAGGGGAAAATGAAACCAGTGCAGTCATAACAAATGTTGAGTATTCTCATGGTGTACCAGCAAAACCTTCTGGTCCCTCATCTTCTCAGTGGTCATCATTTCCAACGCCATGCTATCCTTATGGACAACCAACAATGCCTATAGCTTCGTCCCAGAAATCGTGGATTGCTCCTCATGTAAATCAATGAGCCCATGGCCAAGGATATCAGAGTCAGCGCCAGAGTCAGTATAGGCCTCGCAACAATCTAGAAAGAAGGAATGCTCCTCTTCATACAGTCCCTATGTCATATAGTCAACTCTTGCCGCATCTTATTTCAAAGCTCGCTGGTGGTTCCCAAGTCTCTCAAGCCGTTTCCAGAGCCATACCCTCCTGGGTACGATCCCGATGTGCAATGTGGATATCATGCTGGATCAATGGGGCATTCGATTGAAGATTGCAAAGCCTACCAAGCCAAAGTGCAACAACTGATTGACAAAGGTTACATATCCTTTCCAGAAGGAAGCCTGGTTATGCACGTCAACCTCTCGTCTGTTTGAGTTCAAAGACTACATGGGTCATCTTCCCGAGCCAGTGGGTCAGACAGAAGACATCCCCAGGATTGAAAATTTTTAGATCTTGTCATTTATTTGCATTTGTAGTTTCTTCTCTGTTAAGTGCTACTTGTTTTTAAACATTGTTGCTTACTAATGGTTTTGTTAATGTAATGAACGTGTTTTTTGAACAAGTCCATTCGTATCCACTCATTTTTTCTCATATATTGCAAAAAGTAACAAAAAATTTTTCCCACATTTCACTCCCTTTATCAGTTGTTGTCTTAGTAAAGATTTGAGGGAGGATGATGAAAACAAAATACTCATAATTGCTAATAGTATGCTTTCGGATAAAATCCCGCTGATGATGTACATGCATTATTTCAAATCCTCTAAACACTGGAGAGATAAGGAGTTAGTCCTTAGTTAACCCCTTCGAGCCTAGAAGTAGGAGTTTCCTTCTGATTTCTAAACCCTTACGCTTAACCTGGGGCATGGGTAGTGTTCAGTTATCCTGATTACACATTCGAATTTCAAGATGAAACCTTTTGTTATGGTGGTTATTCTTCAGAGACCAAAGACTTGGCAGTCACGACCCTTCAAAACAAAATAATAAAAAAGAAGAGAGCCCACTAAGTCCACCACCCCAAAGGGAAAACTTAGGCAAAATTAGGACAATCCCGATGGACTCGAAAAGTGAAGTCGGTCCATGCACAAGTTAGGGATCAAAAAATAAATAAAGCAACAGATGCCCTCAAATCCTCAGCAAAAGCAAAACCCGATTCAGTGGCCACCAAAATGGAATAGAAAGGTGTCTGACATCCACGAAAACAAAATAAGGTGACTGTCATTCTGTAGCGAGCGATTTTGGACGCGGTTCTTAAGCGCTGGTCGCTCTCTGCGGTTTGAGCTTAAACTACAGGTCGATTCATTTTTTATCCAATTAAAGATGATGAAGGAAGGGAAATAGATGTCTCCAATTAACCCTGCTTTGCATACTGAGTTTAAACAGCGGGTTGTTAGGTTACGGATGCTATCAATGTGGGGGGGCCTTTGTACTGGTTATTTGTATTTTCGCCAATACTGTTTTCTTCTTCTTTTTTATCTAGACAGAGGGTTTCTGGCAGGGAACAAGGATTAGGATGTTAGGACTGATGTTTTTGAATTACTGCTTTCGGGTTGATTGATGGAGATATGGGATTTGAGTTTTTTGTTTAGTGTGCTCGCTAAGATCTTTTCTTTCGATCTTATGCCTACGTATTCCCGTTTACCGAAACAGGGAAATCAGAGCGTTCGTAGTTCCTCCTATTCTATGGGAGGAAATGGTTGTTTTTGGTGTCTTGTTCAAAGCCCAAGACGTGAAGCGAAAGGTGTTTTGTATCTTGTTCAAAGCCCAAGATGTGAAGCGGAAGAGTCTATTTGTATCTTGTTCAAAGCCCAAGATGTGAAGCTGAAAGGTCTCGACTTTAGAGAGAATTTGTCACCTCTAAAGAGGGGGTTGTATGTCACAACTATTTTATAAAGAAGAATTACTTTAACCGGGATTTGTGAATCCGGCAATGCCATAATTTCCTTTATAGGGAATTTTAACCTGAAGGAGAAGACTTTAACTCAGTGTAGAGCAATGCCATCTTTCCTTAGGAATTTCTCATGCTAAAAGAGGGACAGTGGCATGGATGTAGATGATCCAGAGGCTTGCCGCTTACAGCGATTAGATGAAGGGGGAAGGAGTTGTTGATGTTTGTATACTGTGAGCAAGGCACATCTTTGATGCTAAAAGGTTAATTGGATTAACCAGTGGTTTTCTTATACAAAGCCTAAGAGGAGGCTATTATGTGTCTCGTACAAAGCCCGAGAGAGAGGATAAAAGGTTTTGACCCGACGATGGAGTCTTTTGGTATCTCGTATAAAGCCCGAGATGAAGGCTAATTGACTCAACAAGAGAGTTTTTTGTATCTCATACGAAGCCCGAGATGGAGGCTAAAGGGTGATTGACTCAACGAGGGAGTCTCTTATGTGTCTGATACAAAGCCCGAGAGAGAGGCTAAACGTTGTTTGACTCCGCTGGGGAGAATCATTTGTACAAAGCCCAAGAGGAGGCTAACTTCACTGGAGAAGGATCATTATACAGAGCCTAAGAGGAGGCTATGGTTACTGTTTTAGTTGAGTGATAGGTCCAGTATACTGATTTTAAAGAGAAAATCAGTTCTTATATGAGCAATACTGTACTCAAGGATTTGATTCAAGGGTCCGGGTTATGCCTGTCCTTTAAGGAAGTGGGAAATCCGAAGGGTATTGAGACTGTCCAAGTCTACGGGTTTCCTTCCTATTTAACGAAGGGGTCACTTGAGAATGTCTTTGAGACTCAAGGAAGTTAGATTGTCCAAGTCTAGGGTTTTATCTTTTGTACTGTGCTTTGAGAAACAGTAGTAGACTCTATGAAAGGACTGTTCTATGAAAATGACTAAGTTCTGTTCCTATACCTCTAGGAGGTCGTCGGGACAATTTGTACGAAGCCCAAGAGGAGGCTGGAAGCTTTTAAGAAGCCGACGGGTCCTTGTACGAAGCCCAAGAGAAGGCTATCATTCCCGGAGGAAGAGATCATTATACGAAGCCTAAGAGGAGGCTGTGAATACTTCTAAGAAGCCGTAGGGTCCTTGTACTAAGCCCAAGAGGAGGCGGGGTTGCTTTTAGGAAGCCTGTGGGTCCTTGTATAATGCCCAAGAGGAGGCCGATGCTTTTAAGAAGCCCGTGGGTCCCCAAACCCCGAGAAATTCTAGGCAAGCTATTCACGAGGAATAGATCAAGTCAGGAAAGTTCGAGAATTTGGAAGAAACTCAGAGATGCCATTCACGGAGAATACATTCATCTCTGGGAATAGAGTTTCTTGATAATTCCTAATGAGGACAGCCTGAGAGAAGACTGTGTTTGGTGATCCTATTGGGGGATCTAGTTGTCTATTTCTACGAATAAACGAAACGGCGTCACCTAGTTCTAGACGTAGTTGCCGGGGAAACTCGAAATATCTATACTATTATTACACAGTTGATATGAGTTTATGAAAGAAGACTTACAGTGAAACAGCCCCACAATACAGTTATATGTATATGAAAGCAGTAAATGAAAGCAATAACCACTTACTCGGTTGTAGAGCTTCCATGCTGTTTGGTTAGTTGTTCAACAAAGAAAGATTGAAAACAACAGTATATTCAAAATCAAAGGAGAAAGTGCTTTGAAAAAGAAAGATTTCGGGCTTACAGCTCAAGGAGAGGCCCAGGGTTTTATCAGTGAGCGCACTGTTTGAATTTGTACAGAGGGACTTATACAAGTGACTGAGGCCCAAAATGTTTTCTGTACAAGGGGATTGGGTCTTACACTCTAATAGAGGCCCAAAATGTTTTAAAGAAAAAGAGTGGGGCTTATAAAATGAGGGTAGGCCCAAATGATTTTTTCGTTAAAAATGGTGATCGCGCTGAGGTTTTCTTTTAACGCGGAGGGACTTATACAATAAGTGAGGCCCAAATGATTTTAGTTAAAAGGGGGTTGGGTCTTACACTCTATTAGAGGCCCAAAGTGTTTTGAATGGGTCTTATAGCTCGAGGAGAGGCCCAATTGATTTTTAAAAGGCGACGATCGCGCCGTTTGTTTTTGACGGTATCGGGACTTATACAATACACTAAGGCCCAAAGTGATTTGGTCAAAAAAAGGATTGGGTCTTACACTCTATTAGAGGCCCATGAGTGTTTGACAATGATTTGTTTGAGTGAAAATCAAAGAAACCCTAATTTTATTCTTTAAAAGTAAATATTTAAAGAAAATCAATGAAAAATACCAAATAGGTTTGAATAAACCACTTGTGATTTTTGTTTAGGGTTTGAAAAATGAGGTATAAATCACAAGAGATATTAAAACTCATTTGGTCTTGATTTTTCAAGATGAATATTCATTTTAAAATGCTTAAAAATAAATAAAAATGAATTTATTCAAAAAAATACTAATTATATTAAATTAATAATACAAACTCAATTTTTTTGTGAAAAAAAACATTTCAACATTTTTGTGATTTTTTGCAAAAAGAACCAATAAAAAATAATTAAAATTGAAAGAGTTATTAATTTTCCAAATAATTAACAAAACATGAAAATAGTTGGAAAAATAGCAAAATGTGAAAAAATCACAAAATGGCATGGGTGGGGTTTGAACCCATGACCTGAAGCATACAAGGCACGAGCCTTACCACTGGGGTGGTTATACATCCATTGTTTGAAACAAACCAACAAATACACAAGTCATGCCTTGGTTTTGGCTTGCCCAAGGCAAGTTTTGGCTCAAAAACGTGAAGGTCATAACTTTCTCAATTCTTAATGGTTTGAGACAAAATTTATATGCATCTGGGTCAGAATTTCATAAGGAATCCAATGGTGGTGGTAGTTTTTTCAGATCGCACTCCTTCCTCAAAACCAGATAGTGGTTTTGAAAATGACCTATAAATGCATTTTCTATGCTACAACTTGGTACAAGCATGGATTACATGGTGAATTAGCTCAAACACAACATATATGACATGTATGAGATGTTTATGATCAATGAACTTCAAATGCACACATGTTTTGGTGAGTGCAAGTTGAGAGGCTTACCCTTCTTTGAGATTTTGGAGGTTTCTCTGTAATCTGCCAACCCTCTTGCTCCAGATATGATTTTATGCTTTGAACCACCTCAAATGATCCCTTGGATGCTTTTAGGATGATTGGAATCAGCTGGTACCTGTAAAAACACAAACTGTCCCTTTCTTGCAAAAGGGGTTAAAAGTGACCAAAATAGCAACTCCCTCAAATGGTGTTCCAGATGGTGGGAACCATTTGGGACAGTTCAAGGATGATATTTGGAGGGTGTTTGAGGTTTTATCTGGTTTGGAAAGTGACTGAATCAAGACATGGCTTGAAAAATGCAAAAAAGTTCTATTTTGAGGTTTTGAGAGGTGACTTGTTGTGATTACAGGTCACTTTTGATGGTTTGCACAGCTTACAGATGATATATATGAGGTGTGTGTGTGATTATTTTGGGTGGAATTGCTCTCTAGCTCAAAAACTCAGAATTACTTGCTTTGGAAGGCAAGTTTGAGGTGAAAGAAGAGATTTTGAGGAAAGCATCTGTTTGATGGCTTTGGTGTACTCAAACTGAACACAATTGAGCTCTATTTATAGTAGAGCAAGTTTGTTTTGGGATCCACAGTGAATGGCAACTGCAGCAGGTGTTTG
Source organism: Lathyrus tuberosus (assembly GCA_022829125.1). Lineage (NCBI taxonomy): Eukaryota > Viridiplantae > Streptophyta > Magnoliopsida > Fabales > Fabaceae > Lathyrus > Lathyrus tuberosus. The sequence goes on along the minus strand of JALAZF010000008.1, from coordinate 9,941,758 downwards.
TTCAATGTTGGCCAATGGAAATGCAAGTCTCCTCTAGCCATTGACTAGAGGTTAGGGCACAGGGATGTGGTTCCCTTGGTCTTGGATAAGTCTTAACTGATTTCAGATGAGAATGGCTCAGTCCATGCCACCTTGATGCTTCCATTGAATGCTTCAATCCAAATTTTGAGTCTTGTCCCTATTTTGGCCATTCTAGGTTCAACATGCTATTTCTTGTTCCATGGACTTTGGAGGCTTGGCATAGTGATTGTCCCCTTTAGATTCAATCCTTAGATGTGTCCAAGTGGATAGGAGCATTTTAATTTGGCTGATTTTGGCAAATCGAGCAAAATTGCAAATTCTGCCTTGCCTTGATAGATTTCAGCAAGGCAACTTGCCAATGTCATATCTCATGGTGTAAGTTGAATTTGGTAATGCTCTTGACCATTTTGGAAAGCCCTTACAAGATACAACAACTGCTTGAACATGTTTGGTTTTGATCTCTTTTGAATCCAAGTGAAAAATCCCCCTACATTTGGCAAAAAGTGAAGACAGATTTGGACTTGGTGAAAATTTCACTAAGTGTTGGAAAAAGTGATATTTTCACTTTTCAGCCACTTTGATCACTCCATAACTCAAAATCCTTAATGAATTGGACTTAGGTCTAGTTGAAGTTTTTGTAGAGGGTAATTAGGGCTACAAATCCATCTTTGGATGAGGAAAAATGGCTTTGTGGTTTAGGAGTTATGATCCTCCAAAGTTGGTACCCTTGTCACTTTATTTTTAACTTAGAAAATTTTCTAAGTTTTTATGGTTACCCCTTTTACAAGTTATCCAACTTTTCTTGATTTTTCTTGATGAATGATGATTCAAATCATACATTAACATCATTTTAGGGTTAAAAATCCATTTTGGTGAAAAATCTCAAAAAGTCAAAGTTGACTTTTGTGCACAGTTGACTTTTTATCGGATGAATTCCAAACTGTGCCATTCTTCCTTAAATCATGTCCTTGACCTAAATCAAACTTGATGGACATGTTCCATGGGTGTCATAGGGTATATTGAATCATTTCTTAGGACTTGGGAGCATGTCCTGGTCAAAAGTCAAAGTTACAGTTGACTTTTCCCTTAAAACCCTAATTGTGGTGCAGATGAAATTGAGACTTGTTGCTCAAGCTTCTTGGATTAATCCATTGTTCCAAATGGATCAATATAGTTCATTAGAGACCCTCAAACCCTCTCTTGAGGTCTTGGCTCATGGTTTGTCCCAAAAGTCAACTTAGGGGTGAATTAGGTCGAGAAACCCTAATTCCTAATTTTTGATAAATGCATCCCCTAAGGCAAAATTGACTTGATGATTGGGTCCATGAGGTTCTGTGGAGTATATTAGGTTATGTTTTGGATCATTGGCTTGTGTCCAGATGAAAATTTTCATCTGGAGGCCCTGGTCGACCAAAACCCTAATTTGGTGATACTGTCAATCTTGAGACTTGATCCACCTAGAAGGGAGCAGCCTTGTGCTTAATCCTTGAAGTGGGAGTCCTTTTTGATCCTTTGTCTAAGGCTCTGAGAGGGCTTAAAACCCTAATTTTGATTGTAGTGAATGCTTAACAACCCTTGAGGCATTTGATGAGGCATGATGGTTCATCCATATTGTGATGATGATTGACACAATGATGGGACATCTTAGTGGTCAAAATTTGGGGTATGACAGATGCCCCTATTTAATCTTCTTGGACCCGAAGGTGTGAATGACGAAGGTATTCGGGCATTCGAGGTGCAAGAGGATTAAATATCGGAATACCCGAAATTTTGATGGTGGTTATGAATGGCGGATCGCATCCATCTTCTTTTGTTGAGCAAGGATACTTAGAAAAGGTAAACTTCCCCTCGATCTTGGTCTTCAGCTAAGGAACTGGTCTCAGTTGCGGAAACAAACTTCCCCTCGATCCTGGTTTCCTACCCAGGAACTGGTCTTAGTTTCTCATGTAAACTTCCCCTCGATCCCGGTTTCCTACCAAGGAACTGGTCTCAGTTTCTGAAGTAAACTTCCCCTTGATCCTGGTTTCCTACCAAGGAACTGGTCTCAGTTTCTGATTCAAACTTCCCCTCGATCCTGGTTTCCTACCAAGGAACTGGTCTTAGTTTCTGATTTAAACTTCCCCTCGATCCTGGTTTCTTACCAAGGAACTGGTCTCAGTTTCTTTTGTCAATAAACTTTATTGACAAGGGACGCTATTTGTAGCGGTTTTCCTCAAACTTCTCGCCGAATTTTCCTGGGGAGATGCCATTTGATGGAAAAACCTTTGATGTCAGGCTTGCTGGAGAACCCAGTAGTCTGAGTTGTAGAGTTGCACAAACTTCTCTGTTGGAGATGCCATTTGTCGATTCTACTGGGGAAAGCGAGTCTCTTGAGAGACTGTTTTCGTTTGGGATTACATCATACTTTTCTCGGGATCTTCCCAGAGAAATGCCATATGATGGGGTCCAATTTTGAGGTGTCGATGACCTTTTCATCAGCAATCTTTTCGGAGCGAAACTGGCATGCTGCCGAATCTCTGATTACGAGGCTTTCTCTCGGGATTTTCTTTAATCCGGGAAAATAAGGATATCATCTTCAATGGCGAAGAGTGATGTTAAATGAAAGTTCCTCTGGTTTTTCAGAGGTTCAAGTTATCAAAGTGGTCAAGGACCAACTTTATTCCAGACATGAACTGGAGGAGAGAGAATGTTCAGACGTAAAACTTCCTGATGAGGAAAGGGCTGACAACTCAATTGAGAAGACTTTTATCACTAGGGGACAAGACCGACTAGAGTGATAGTGATGCAATATGACTGTGAATGCAAATCAATAATGCATGATGTATGTATGTATATGCTGACAAAACTGACGCGACACACAAACTAAAAGATGAACAAGACTGGATACTCGGCCATCGCGGGGCATGTAGAAATATCGCTGGTTCAAGATAGCAAGTCCACCTTGCTTAGGAGAAATAGTCCCTGTCGAGAGCTATATTGGTCGGGCTTAGGAGATGAGAACTCGGCCGAAGCGGGTCAGACGAAACAAGGGCTCTGACACAGTTGATCCCTTCATTCAGGCGTACTGGGTTAGAAGGAGTACTTTGATTCTGCACTTTGAGGTTCGATTACTTCTGGAGAAGTGACCGATGTTCTTCTGATGTTCAACAGTCAAAAGAAATTGTCGTCTTTATTAAAAGCAGAAAAAAGTTTTAACAAGTAAATTCATTTTTGTTTCATTTCAAGAATCGTTGATCATGTTAAAATGCCGTTCTGTAAAGCTAAAACAAATAAGAATTATAAACAAAAGCACAAGGGCTCAAATTTTATTGATAAGATGGAGATCAGCCAAACGCGTGATTCCAAAGAGTATATACAAAGTTAGAAAAATGGTAATTTATAGGGAAAAGGGCTACGTGGAAACATAACGATCATTATCCTTCTACCAACTTTGAATTTGGGACATCCTGAACTTCTGTCGAAGATGACCTTGACTGGAGTTTTCTGACAGGTGATGTAACCGCTGCTGCTGAGAGACTTGCCTCTGTTGAACATAGCTATTTGCCATTATCCCTAACTTTTGCCTGGATTGTACTATGATGTTTCCAATCCATCGGGATGATTTTTTTTCATGTCTCTAACTTTTACCTGGACCGCCCTTTCGGGTTTTCAATCCACCGAGACGTTTTTTTCTTTTTTTTATAGGCGAAGTATTTCTTGACTACATCAACATTCGTGGGGTAGGCAAATTCCTCTCCGTCCATGGTTGCAAGTCTCAAGGCGCCGCCTGAGAAAGCTTTCGTGACCACATAGGGGCCATCATAATTTGGAGTCCACTTGCCCCGAGAGTCACTGAGAAATGATTGCATCTTTTTGAGCACGAGGTCTCCTTTTCTGAAGACACGAGGTCGGACCTTTTTGTCGAACGCCCTCTTCATTCTCTGTCGATATAACTGACCGTGGCATAGTGTCATTATTCTCTTTTCTTCGATCAGATTCAGTTCGTCATGTCGACTTTGACACCATTCAACTTCGGTGAGCTTAGCTTCCATCAATACTCGGATTGACGGGATCTCTACTTCTATGGGGAGCACTGCTTCCATGCCATACACTAGAGAGAAAGGGGTTGCCCCTGTTAAAGTGTGGACAGATGTGCAATAACCGTGAAGAGCAAAGGGTAGCATTTCGTGCCAATCTTTGTAGGTTATAACCATCTTCTGAACAATCCTCTTGATGTTCTTATTGGCCGCTTCTACTGCTCCGTTCATCTTGGGTCGGTAGGGAGATAAGTTATGGTGTTCGATCTTGAACTCTGCACACAACTCCTTCATCATTTTGTTGTTCAAGTTAGATCCATTATCAGTAATGATCTCATTTGGAACACCATAACGGCAGATGATATTGTTTTTGATAAATCAGACCACCACTTGCCGGGTTACATTGGCGAATGACGCTGCTTCGACCCACTTGGTGAAATAGTCAATGGCTACCAGGATGAACCGATGTCCGTTTGAAGCCTTAGGTTCAATCAAGCTAATCATGTCGATTCCCCATATGGAAAAAGGCCACAGGGAAGAAAGAACTTTGAGATGTGATGGCGGTACATGAATTTTGTCGGAGTATATCTGACGCTTGTGACACCTCCTCATGTACTTGTAGCAGTCGGTTTCCATGGTCAACCAATAGTACCCTGCTCTCAGAATTTTTCTCGCCATTGTGTGTCTGTTGGCATGAGTGCCAAAGAATCCGTCATGAATTTCTTTCATAAGCATGTCTGCTTCTGGTCTGTCTACGCATCGGAGCAAGACCAAGTCAAAATTCCTCTTATAAAGAGTGTCACCGCTCAGGAAGAAGCTTCCTTCCAGTCTTCTGAGGGTTTTTCTGTCTTTCCTGGATGCCCCAGGTGGGTACTCTTGTTTCTGAAGGAAGCATTTGATATCGTGATACCAAGGTTTGTCCTCTATGACTGCTTCAATCGTGAAGATGTAAGCGGGCCGTTCAAGGCGCATTATGTCGATCTTAGGTAGGTCGTTCCATTGACCTACACTAATCATGGAAGAGAGAGTGGCTAATGCATCTGCCATGTGATTCTCATTACGAGGGACATGATGAAACTCAACTCTGTTGAAGAAAGGTAACAACCTTCTTGCATAGTCTTCGTAAGGATTCAATCCTGATTGGTATGTGTTCCAATCTCCTGTGATCTGATTGATAACTAGGGCTGAATCGCCATATACGTCCAAGTTTTTGATCCTTAAATCAATTGCTTCTTCGAGACCCATGATACAAGCTTCGTATTCGGCCTCATTGTTCGTACATTTGAACATAAGTCTAGCGGTGAAAGGAATGTGGGTACCCTGAGGGGTAACAATGATTGCCCCAATTCCGTTTCCATAATGATTAACTGCTTCGTCAAAGATAAGTCGCCATTGGGAACCTGGTTCTGGCCCTTTACTGGGTAACAGTTCATTGCAATCTTTCATTTTTAGATACATGACATCTTCGTTTGGGAAGTCAAACCCGATTGATTCTTGATCGTCAATCGGTTGATGAGCCAAATGATCGGCTAAAATACTTCCCTTAATGGCTTTTTGAGCGTGGTACTCTATGTCATATTCTGATACTAGCATTTGCCAACGGGCAATCCTTCCCGTGAGAGCAGGTTTTTCGAAGACGTACTTGATTGGATCCATTTCAGAGATTAACTAAGTAGTATGACGAATCATGTATTGGCGAAGACGTTTGGCTGCCCAAGCCAAAGCGCAACAAGTTTTCTCAAGCATTGTGTACCGAGTTTCACAGTCGGTGAATTTCTTGCTTAGATAGTAAATGTAGACTCTTTCCGTTTAGTTTCGTCTTGTTGGCCAAGTATACATCCCATTGAGTCCTCTAGAACTGTGAGGTAAATGATCAGTGGTCTTCCTTCCATTGGAGGTGATAGAATCGGAGGATTCAACAGATATTCCTTGATACTGTCGAATGCGGTTTGGCAATCTTCTATCCAAACGCAGTCCTGGTTCTTTTTCAGTAATTTGAAAATCGGCACACACGTGGCGGTCATAAGGAATATGAATCTGGAGATGTAGTTCAAACGTCCCAAGAATCCTCTGACTTGCTTTTCAGTTTTCGGAGAAGGCATTTCTTGAATGGCCCTGACCTTGTCAGGATCAACCTCAATTCCTTTCTGGCTGACGATGAACCCTAATAGTTTCCCTGAATGGACACCGAAGGTGCACTTGTTGGGATTCAAGGGGAGTTTGAATTTTCTTAGACGTTCGAACAATTTTGACAGATGTTCAACGTGTTCACTCTCTGTTTTTGATTTTGTAATCATATCATCGACATACACTTCAATTTCTTTGTGTATCATGTCATGAAACAGAGTAGTCATGGCCCTTTGATAGGTTGCCCCGACGTTCTTCAAACCGAACGGCATTACCTTGTAACAAAAGGTACCCCATGGGGTAATGAATGAAGTTTTCTTCATGTCTTTCGCCGCCATTTTGATCTGGTTATAGCCCGAGAATCCATCCATGAAGGAGAATACTTTGAACTTTGTTGTACTGTCTACCAGCATGTCAATGTGTGGTAAAGGAAAGTCGTCCTTTGGACTTGCCTTGTTCAGATCTCTGTAGTCGACACACATTCTGACCTTTCCATCCTTTTTGGGAACGGGTACGATGTTGGCTAACCATTGAGGATATTCAGATGTAGCGAGGAAACCCGCGTCAATCTGTTTCTGCACCTCCTCTTTGATTTTGATGGCCATGTCCGGGTGAGTCCGTCTCAACCTTTGCTTTACTGGCGGACATTCCGATCTTAACGGTAAGTGATGTTCCACGATGCTGGTATCCAACCCTGGGATATCCTGATAGGACCAAGCGAATACATCGGGAAATTCTCTGAGAAGCTTTATCAAACTCTCTCTGGCAGTTGGACTGAGAAGTGCCCCAATCTTGATTTCTTTTCTCTCTTTTTCTGAACCCAAGTTTACCGTTTCCAACGGCTCTTTGTGAGGTTCAATGGATCTTTCCTCTTGTCTCAGTAGTCGGGAGATCTCTTCTGGAATTTCGTTGTCATTTTCTTCATCAGCCTCGAATACCGGGAATTCAAAGTTGGGAGAATGTATCGGATCGTATGTTTCAACGGGGTTTAAAACAAGCAATCTGCATGACGCGATGATTCGTGTTTAGAAGAGATAGAGAAAATGCAAGTGTGTGCAGTGTTTTTATTTTACTGATTGTTTTTATTTGAATTGTTTTTTAGGATTACCATTTTCTGAAAAAGCAAAAAGGGAAAACAACAATTAATGCGGAAATTACAGAACGACGTTATTTTATTAATGAACAAGTCGATTCTCGAAACTACAGCCCTATAAAACAAAACTCTGTCGCTTTGGGCGAAGCGAAGAGGGATATTTACAGGAAGCGAGCCCTATCAAAACATCTGTTTCACTTGGGCAGGGTGAAAGGTTAAAAGACGGCAATTACTTTGACTGATGAACGACCTTCGGAACCTCGACAGTAACCCATTGGCGGCGAACTCCTCGGTGAATCACAAAGTCTGGAACCTTCCTTGATTTGTCTTCAGAAATGACGTTGATTTCTGGTGGAGCGGGATCATTGGAATCTGTCTCCCAGGCAAAATTGTCGTAGGAGGATTCCTCTGTTGTATTTTGCATAGCATTTGTGCTCTCAGCTGTACCTCCCCATCCAGTTGGCTGGATATCTTCGAGCCTGATACGAGAGCTTTCGGGAGCGGTGTACTTGACCATATAGTCGTATTTTCAACTTGGTTCTCCCAAGGTGTCCCAAACTTCTTTGGAATTGTAGGAGTCATCTCTCTCGATGACGTTGACCTCGGGAAAAGCATAGTTGATGAATTCAAGTCCGGCAAACGTTGCAAATTCATCTTCATGTTGAGTAGTTTCTGAATTACCTGAGTGTTGATCCCATGACATGGTGGGGACACAGGTATTCTGTTAAATGATGCTCAGCTGATTTTCATTGCTCGGCCGACTTTCTTGCCCCAAGTTTCCTGGGTAAGGCTGCCACATTGGCAGACCATCCATTGGGCCATAGTAATCGTGGTCAAAGTTGTCTTTCATCAGAGTGTCCTCCTCTAATGAATTTGGCGGAGCACGGCATCCTTCCGGATCACAATCTCCATATATCATTTCGACATCCGACCTTGGTATAAATCTTGGACTCTGTGCGGGATAGCAAAATGGTGTAGGCACCTCTTCCTGAGACATATAACCGTCCTCATTAAGATAGGATTTCCATTCTTCATCTGGGTCAGAGGGATCTTCCTCATTAATAGCATGTACTGCTTGAGACACTGGGTGAAGGAAACCTCCACTGTAGAAGAAATTTTGAAGGGGATGAAGACTTTCATCGCTGGCAGCTGTCTGGGTACAGGTTGCAGAAAAACCAAGACCCTTCTTTGTTTAATTGTCAGTAAGAATGACAAGTTGTCCCCATCCTGTTGTATCGGTACTCTCGACCACTTTGATAGTATCTTTGTATGAGGAAATCGAGGTTCCTCCTCTGAACTGATTGTTCTCGCTCACCGACAGTGCTTGGAACTACGTCCCAATAACCTCCTCGGGTTCTATACCAGTAGATGATGACAAGTTGCTTACAAGCAAGGCCTGTTCCCCACAGACTGTGACAAGTTGGCCGTTCTTGACGAACTTTAGCTTTTGGTGGAGGGTTGAAGTAACCGCTCCAGCCTGATGTATCCATGGTCTTCCTAATAAACAACTGTATGTTACTCGGATGTCCATGGCCTGGAAAGTGACTTGGAAAGTGTGAGGACCGATAGTTATGGGAAGTTCAACTTCGCCGATAACCGTTTTTCTGGATCCGTCAAACGCTTTGACGACGACCTCGCTGATTCTCATCGGAGGGCCCCTAAATGATAATTGCATCAAAGTGGACTTTGGCATAACATTCAGGGCTGACCCTATGTCTACCAGTACGTTGGCTAAAGCATCGTCCTGGCAGTTAACTGTGATATTGAGTGCCATGTTATGACGGCGACCCTCTTCGGGTAATTCCTCATCACTAAATCCCAAATTATTGCAGGAAGTGATGTTAATGACAATGATATCGAACTGTCTGATTGTTACATCTTGTTCCACAAAGGCTTGCTCCAAGACTTTATGTAGAGCCTCCCTATGCGCTTCTGAACTGAGTAACAGTGATAACACCGAGATCTTTGAAGGAGTCTGTAACAGTTGATCGACAATGTTGTACTCACTCCTTTGGATGAGCTTCATCATCTCATCATTGTTTTTCGAAAGGTCGGGATCACTGGATTGACCGACTGGTGGATCGGGAGCTTCTGTCTGGAGTTCCTTTTCTTTGTTAAGTTCTCCAACCCCTCGGTTGAAGATTCGACCGCTCCGTGTTACACGACTGATGTCTGCAATATTCACGACGGAGGGTAATGGAATTTCCTTTCCATTTTCAACTGTCGTTGCACCGTATTTGTAAGGGATAGCCTTAGCTGATTCATACGGTAGTGGTCCTGGTAGATAGATGACTATGGGAACCTTCTGATTTTTCTGACCATCATAAGTGATCTCGATTCGTTCCCGGTTGGGAACTTTAGATTCGTCAAGTAGAGGAATAATGGCAAAAACATCCCTGGTCCTGTGATGACCAGAGATCGTGACAACATCCTCAACTTGCTTGGCAAGGTAGTTCGGCGCCCAATCGATGGGTCCAGAACCCGGATATGGACGAATTTCTCCACGATCGACCTGACCCTGAAGAGCTACTCTCACAAGGTAACACCCTTGGTTACTTTCTGAACAGACGCTACAACGGTCATAGTTGTGTGGTGGCACCTGGCCACGCCCACTTTGAATACAATGTAACCTTACTAGGTTAGCTTCCACTGATCGGACATCCTGACTTTGACGTCGAGTGGGGTTTCTATTACTGATACTAATCTGCTGAGTATCTTCATCCATATAGATTGGCATCCACCAATGATTTAACAAGTGCTGAAGTGCCTCCTGGACAAGGGTACAACCTCGGTCATTTTCGCAACCCGCTTTACAGCTTTGATAGTCATGTGATATTAAGAATCCGAGTCTGACCTGCTCAGCATGTAACTCTACCAGGTTGGTATTCATCACGCGAATGTCAAAGATCTGAACCATGTTGATCTGATAGGAATTCCTATCATGGTAGTCTTGGATCCATCCAAGATCCATCTGACGCTGGAGGGCCTCTTGTATGAAAGAGCATCCCTGTTTGTTTACCGAGCAAGTCAGACAGGAACTGTAATCGTGTCGTGGCAGATTATGATATTGGCTTTGCCTTGAGTGCATTGCCACCAAGTTGACATTCATTGCACGGATATCGTGGTTCTGAATGATGTTAGAATTCGTGTAGACCATGTTGACTCCACGAACTCGGTGCTCTTGGATCCATCCGAGATCCATCTGTTCCTGCAGAGCTGCTTGTACTACAGAACACCCCTGATTGTCTTTAGAGCAGATATCACACTGATGATAGTTATGAGGTGGCACATGGCCATATCCACTCTGTCTACAATGCATCTTGACCAGATTGGTTTTCAACAAGAGTACATCGTGAATTTGATAGACATCGTTAGTCTCTCCTTCTATCAAATTGACGGCAGCCTTCTCGTGTTGAGGCAGCGGATTCGTGAGAACATTAGGATTTGTATTCTTAAAAGGATAAGACCCTGCTCCTAACAAGTTTTTGCACGTCGGACTTGAAATTGAGACAAGTCTCTATGTTATGCCCTGAACCTCCTTGATGATAAGGGCATGTTTGATCCACCTTAAACCAAAAAGGCGGATTTTTCGGCACTGTAAGAGGAGATTTAGTCTGAATGTGCCCCTTAGCCAGTAGTAATGGAAATAACTCTGTGTACATTACGGGTATAGGATCAAATCCTGGTGGCCGTGTTGTACGGTTGTTGTTATATGGAGGACGAGCCTGCTGAAGAGGCTGTTGTGTCCTTTAATGGTCAGGTTGGCTCTGCGCAACCTGAGGTTGATACGTAGGAATAGGCGCAGGGCTGATAACAGGAGTCACAGCTGCTACCGGTTGATAACGTCGCCTTTGCTTTCCGAGAGAGATATTCCCAATATCTTGCTCCTTTTTCTTAGGGAGAACACTACCATATTTTTTAGTACCGCTCGTCGATCCAGGGTCTTCTACCAAACGTCCTTCTCGGACGGCTTCCTCAAGACGTACGCCCATGCCCACCATCTCGGTGAAATCACTGGGTGCACTGGCAACCATTCGGTCATAGTAAAATGAGCTTAAGGTCTTTAAGAAGATCTTTGTCATCTCTTTTTCCTCAAGAGGTGGACAAATTTGAGCGGCAATTTCACGCCACCTTTGAGCATACTCCTTAAAGGTTTCCTTGTCCTTTTGTGACATCGATCTGAGTTGATCTCTGTCGGGTGCCATGTCCAAATTGTATTTGTATTGTTGGACGAAGGCAGTGCCAAGATCTCTGAAAGTGCTGATCGTGGCACGGTTTAAACCCATGTACCATTTGAGTGCGACACCGGTTAAACTATCCTGGAAGTAGTGAATCAGTAGGTCCTGATTCTCCGTCTGGGCTGACATCCGCCGAGCGTACATCACCAGATGGCTCTGAGGGCAAGAGTTACCCTTGTAATTTTCAAAGTCGGGCACTTGAAATTTGTGCGGAACTTTCACATTTGGGACCAAGCAGAGGTCTGCGGTGTCCTTTCCAAATAGATCCTGACCGCGAATGGCTTGCAGCTCCTTCTGCATTTCCAAGAATTGCTCCTGGAATTCCTCCATTCTGTCATACATAGTTTCCTTCTTACCAGAAGGTGTCTGTGGAATTTGTCCTTCCGGGACAGTGTGCACCATAGGGGGTGGTACCGTAACTACGACAGTGAGTATTGACGTCTCCCGAAGTTTGTAACCTTCAGGAGTCTTCAGTATGCCCCTGACATCTTCGTTTTCCCGAAGTTTGTAACCTTCAGGCCCAGCGGCGTTTGTTGTGATTCCCTAATCTTCAGTGATCGGCGGAACATATCCTTCCGGGATATAGTTAACAGGCATGCCCCAAGGACGATCTTTCGGCATCTGATACCTAGGATCATACTTCTCCACTATGGGCGTTGAGGTGATCTCTGAGATCACAGTTCTTTGTAGCTGAGCTTCTGCCATGGCTTGCATGTCGTTACGAAGCTTTCTCATATCCTCTCTCAGAGCGTCGATCTCTTCTTTCAACTCTCTATTTTCTTCCTCAAGATCATCCATCTTTTTCTGACGATTGGCCCGAGTATTATACGAATGAGACAGTTTGACTCTAGAACCGAGACACAAACGTGAGATTCGTAGGTAAGAAGAATACGCGATGTGAGAATGATGAATGCAATGATTACATTAATTGTTTAAGGTTTAATCAAAATAAACTTCGACAATTAGATTGCAAATATTAAACAGTGGGGAAACCCCTTTTTATTGAAATTTAAAGGATTACAGAAATGGAAATACAGTAGATTACAAGGTGCAGAAACAGAAACCTAAGCTAATGGGTCCCGAGTCCTCTCTGAAGAGAAATCGGGTGCTGATTCTGGTATCTTCCTTTTCTTTGACCGGGGCTCTTAGGCCGTTGTCGGGTTGTCATTCCTTTGCCAGGTGAAAGGAGCGAGCAAATTCCTTTGGTCATCCTGATTATCCACAACATGTTGCTCCAAAATCTCAATCAGAGCGTCTTTCTCTTTCAGTAATTGCTGTATTTTCATGCACTCTACATCGAGAGTGCGGTACTTGTTCTTCCAAGACCTTCTCTCCTTTTGAACTTTGTTGAGAGTAACCTGAAGCTTTTCAGTTTCCATCATGAAGTACATGACAGATTCCTTTGGCGGAAGAATCCTGTAACGAGGATAAGGCATCTTTAGCTTGAGAGCTCTAGTTTGTACCCAAGGGAGATAAGGCTCCACCGAGACACAGTCCGGTTTTCCTAGAGACTCTCGTCCTTTCTTATGAACATGCTTCCAAGCGTACACTATTTCCATCTTTAGTGCTCTGTCATTTTCCCCTTCCTTGAAGAAAAAACCTTCCAGATGAACACCCAGTGGGATGTGTCTCATCGGGTATCCAAATTGACGGCAAACCAATACCGGATGGTAGTTGATTCCTCCTTTAGTTCCTATGAAGGGTACGTTGGGGAAGTTTCCACAACGGTCAATGATCCTAATTCCCTCATAAATCCTATTACACCAATCAATGTCAGAGTTAGTAAGAGACATGATCTTCTGCGACCAACGTAAGGCACTCTTACAATCCCAAAAAGCAGCAGACTTGGGCAAGTGAGAGATAAACCATTTGTAAAGCAAAGGTACATAGCATGTGATCTCCCCTCTGCTGTACAAATTTCCCAAGTGTACAGAATGATACGCATCTGCGAGCAAAGTCGGCACAGGGTTTCCAATGAGAAAAACCTCAATGGAGTTAATGTCGACGAAGTTATTGATGTTAGGAAACAAAAATAACCCGTAGGTGAGCAAGACAAAGATGCTTTCAAAAGCAGTCATGTTTCCTATACTGGCGAAATACAGGGCTTTCTTTGTCAAGAACTGGGCTGGCAAACCTTGGATGCCACCCTTAGTAGTTAGGTGAGTCCTAACCTCAGACTCGTCCAAATGAATTGCTCTTGCAATAGTTTGATTCTTTGGAATTTCTTCCAGTCCAAAAAATGGAGCTCGATCTGTAATGTGTAGATCGATCAGGTGAGAATACTCCTCCAGCGTTGGTGCGAGCTGGTAATCCGGGAATGTGAAACAGTGATAAACTGGATCATAAAACTGAATGAGCGCATCCATGATTCCCTCAATCACATGGACTCTTAACAGTGGTAGCAAACCTCTGTGCTTGGCTCTGAAAGCCTCTGGGTTAGTGATCATCCTCGCTAACCTTCTCAAATCCTCTAGCTTTGGAACCTTGAAGGTATACTGGTGAGTTCTCCTTCTACCGAAATCCATTAGTGCAATCCTTTTCTCTGATATTTGTAATCACAGTCTTAGTTTATTTTGAAAAAAAGAACAGAGAGACTAGAAGAGAAATATTTTGAATGTTTTAATGTTTTTTTAGATGAATGCATGAATGCAGCACACAAAAACATAGAAAAAACATGGGGTCAAAGGGTCATTGTCATGAAGTCAAGGCTCTACCCATCCCCAAAGGTTTATACTAGGGTGATTTTTGTACCTGTACTCATTATCATCAGCTCCTCCCAGGAAAGCAAACCAACAAGCGGATCGCCAGTGAGTTGTAGTGCAATCTTAGAGTAAGTGCCATTCACCGAGAATAGATCACCAGCCTCAAATGAGGGTAGTATCGCGTAACAACTATTTTCGATAGTTTTCGCACTACGAAAGGGTTTGGCTCCTCAGCTTCTCAGACTTAACAATCGGCCCATTGTCTAGGTGAGAGAATGGGTTGCATTGGTCAGCCTCCACTGAGGTTGATGGTCGACCTCGTCGCCATCACTTATCTTAAGTGTATACTCAATCTTTCCACATACGACATCACCCGCATTCCCATTAGCAGAAAAATAAACACGTATAGCAATTAGGAAAAGTGGTATATATATTTGTCCTAATCATCCTAGACCTTTAATGCTATGAATCTTAAGTTCCTGACAGAAAATGGGTTCCCCGGCGGAAGCCCCAATCTGTGGTATCACACAAGAGATGAAAAGGAAAAAGGAACACAGAGACTGGTCCCACGGTGGGCCCCATTTTTCTGTAGCGAGCGATTTTGGACGCGGTTCTTAACCGCTGGTCGCTCTCTGTGGTTTGAGCTTAAACTACAGGTCGATTCATTTTTTATCCTATTAAAGCTGATGAAGGAAGGGAAATAGATGTCTCCAATTAACCCTGCTTTGCATACTGAGTTTAAACAGCGAGTTGTTAGGTTACGGATGCTATCAATGTGGGGGGGCCTTTGTACTGGTTATTTGTATTTTTGCCAATACTGTTTTCTTCTTCTTTTTTATCTAGACAGAGGGTTTCTGGCGGGGAACAAGGATTAGGATGTTAGGACTGATGTTTTTGAATTACTGCTTCCGGGTTGATTGATGGAGAAATGGGATTTGGGTTTTTTGTTTAGTGTGCTCGCTAAGATCTTTTCTTTCGATCTTATGCCTACGTATTCCCGTTTACCGAAACAGGGAAATCAGAGCGTTCGTAGTTCCTCATATTCTATGGGAGGAAATGGTTGTTTTTGGTGTCTTGTTCAAAGCCCAAGACGTGAAGCGAAAGGTGTTTTGTATCTTGTTCAAAGCCCAAGATGTGAAGCGGAAGAGTCTATTTGTATCTTGTTCAAAGCCCAAGATGTGAAGCTGAAAGGTCTCGACTTTAGAGAGAATTTGTCATCTCTAAAGAGGGGGTTGTATGTCACAACTATTTTATAAAGGAGAATTACTTTAACCGGGATTTGTGAATCCGGCAATGCCATAATTTTATTTATAGGGGATTTTAACCTGAAGGAGAAGACTTTAACTCAGTGTAGAGCAATTCCATCTTTCCTTAGGAATTTCTCATGCTAAAAGAGGGACAGTGGCATGGATGTAGATGATCCAGAGGCTTGCCACTTACAGTGATTAGATGAAGGGGGAAGGAGTTGTTTATGTTTGTATACTGTGAACAAGGCACAGCTTTGATGCTAAAAGGTTAATTGGATTAACCAGTGGTTTTCTTATACAAAGCCTAAGAGGAGGCTATTATGTGTCTCGTACAAAGCCCGAGAGAGAGGCTAAAAGGTTTTGACCCGACGATGGAGTCTTTTGGTATCTCGTATAAAGCCCGAGATGGAGGCTAATTGACTCAACAAGAGAGTTTTTTGTATCTCGTACAAAGCCCGAGATGGAGGATAAAGGGTGATTAACTCAACGAGGGAGTCTCTTATGTGTCTTGTACAAAGCCCGAGAGAGAGGCTAAACGTTTTTTGACTCCACTGGGGAGAATCATTTGTACAAAGCCCAAGAGGAGGCTAACTTCACTGGAGAAGGATCATTATACAGAGCCTAAGAGGAGGCTATGGTTACTGTTTTAGTTGAGTGATAGGTCCAGTATACTGATTTTAAAGAGAAAATCAGTTCTTATATGAGCAATACTGTACTCAAGGATTTGATTCAAGGGTCCGGGTTATGCCTGTCCTTTAAGGAAGCAGGAAATCCGAAGGGTATTGAGACTGTCCAAGTCTACGGGTTTCCTTCCTATTTAACGAAGGGGTCACTTGAGAATGTCTTTGAGACTCAAGGAAGTTAGATTATCCAAGTCTAGGGTTTTATCTTTTGTATTGTGCTTTGAGAAATAGTAGTAGACTCTATGAAAGGACTGTTCTATGAAAATGACTAAGTTCTGTTCCTATACCTCTAGGAGGTCGTCGGGACAATTTGTACGAAGCCCAAGAGGAGGCTGGAAGCTTTTAAGAAGCCGACGGGTCCTTGTACGAAGCCCAAGAGAAGGCTATCATTCCCGGAGGAAGAGATCATTATACGAAGCCTAAGAGGAGGCTGTGAATACTTCTAAGAAGCCGTAGGGTCCTTGTACTAAGCCCAAGAGGAGGCGGGGTTGCTTTTAGGAAGCCTGTGGGTCCTTGTATAATGCCCAAGAGGAGGCCGATGCTTTTAAGAAGCCCGTGGGTCCCCAAACCCCGAGAAATTCTAGGCAAGCTATTCACGAGGAATAGATCAAGTCAGGAAAGTTCGAGAATTTGGAAGAAACTCAGAGATGCCATTCACGGAGAATACATTCATCTCTGGGAATAGAGTTTCTTGATAATTCCTAATGAGGACAGCCTGAGAGAAGACTGTGTCTGGTGATCCTATTGGGGGATCTAGTTGTCTATTTCTACGAATAAACGAAACGGCGTCACCTAGTTCTAGACGTAGTTGCCGGGGAAACTCGAAATATCTATACTATTATTACACAGTTGATATGAGTTTATGAAAGAAGACTTACAGTGAAACAGCCCCACAATACAGTTATATGTATATGAAAGCAGTAAATGAAAGCAATAACCACTTACTTGGTTGTAGAGCTTCCATGCTGTTTGGTTAGTTGTTCAACAAAGAAAGATTGAAAACAACAGTATATTCAAAATCAAACGAGAAAGTACTTTGAAAAAGAAAGATTTGGGGCTTACAGCTCAAGGAGAGGCCCAGGGTTTTATCAGTGAGCGCACTGTTTGAATTTGTACAGAGGGACTTATAGAAGTGACTGAGGCCCAAAATGTTTTCTGTACAAGGGGATTGGGTCTTACACTCTAATAGAGGCCCAAAAAGTTTTAAAGAAAAAGTGTGGGGCTTATAACACGAGGGTAGGCCCAAATGATTTTTTCGTTAAAAATGGTGATCGCGCCGAGGTTTTCTTTTAACGCGGAGGGACTTATACAATAAGTGAGGCCCAAATGATTTTGGTTAAAAGGGGGTTGGGTCTTACACTCTATTAGAGGCCCAAAGTGTTTTGAATGAGTCTTATAGCTCGAGGAGAGGCCCAATTGATTTTTAAAAGGCGACGATCGCGCCGTTTGTTTTTGACGGTATCAGGACTTATACAATAAATTAAGACCCAAAGTGATTTGGTCAAAAAAAGGATTGGGTCTTACACTCTATTAGAGGCCCATGAGTGTTTGACAATGATTTGTTTGAGTGAAAATCAAAGAAACCCTAATTTTATTCTTTAAAAGTAAATATTTAAAGAAAATCAATGAAAAATACCAAATAGGTTTGAATAAACCACTTGTGATTTTTGTTTAAGGTTTGAAAAATGAGGTATAAATCACAAGAGATATTAAAACTCATTTGGTCTTGATTTTTCAAGATGAATACTCATTTTAAAATGCTTAAAAACAAATAAAAATGAATTTATTCACAAAAATACTAATTATATTAAATAAATAATACAAACTCAATTTTTTTGTGGAAAAAAATATTTCAACATTTTTGTGATTTTTTGCAAAAAGAACCAATCAAAAATAATTAAAATTGAAAGAGTTATTAATTTTCCAAATAATTAACAAAACATGAAAATAGTTGGAAAAATAGCAAAATGTGAAAAAATCACAAAATGGCATGGGTGGGGTTTGAACCCACGACCTCAAGCATACAAGGCATGCGCCTTACCACTGGGGTGGTGATACATCCATTGTTTGAAACAAACCAACAAATACATAAGTCATGCCTTGGTTTTGGCTTGCCCAAGGCAAGTTTTGGCTCAAAAACGTGAAGGTCATAACTTTCTCAATTCTTAATGGTTTGAGACAAAATTTATATGCATCTGGGCCAGAATTTCATAAGGAATCCAATGGTGGTGGTAGTTTTTTCATATCACACTCCCTCCTCAAAACCCGATAGTGGTTTTGAAAATGACCTATAAATGCATTTTCTATGCTACAACTTGGTACAAGCATGGATTACATGGTGAATTAGCTCAAACACAACATATATGACATGTATGAGATGTTTATGATCAATGAACTTCAAATGCACACATGTTTTGGTGAGTGCAAGTTGAGAGGCTTACCCTTCTTTGAGATTTTGGAGGTTTCTCTGCAATCTGCCAACCCTCTTGCTCCAGATATGATTTTATGCTTTGAACCACCTCAAATGATCCCTTGGATGCTTTTAGGATGATTGGAATCAGCTGGTACCTGTAAAAACACAAACTGTCCCTTTCTTGCAAAAGGGGTTAAAAGTGACCAAAATATCAACTCCCTCAAATGGTGTTCCAGATGGTGGGAACCATTTGGGACAGTTCAAGGATGATATTTGGAGTGTGTTTGAGGTTTTATCTGGTTTGGAAAGTGACTGAATCAAGACATGGCTTGAAAAATGCAAAAAAATGCTATTTTGAGGTTTTGAGAGGTGACTTGTTGTGATTATAGGTCACTTTTGATGGTTTGCACAACTTACATATGATATATATGAGGTGTGTGTGTGATTAGTTTGGGTGGAATTTCTCTCTAGCTCAAAAACTCAGAATTACTTGCTTTGGAAGGCAAGTTTGAGGTGAAAGAAGATATTTTAAGGAAAGAATCTGTTTGATGGCTTTGGTGTACTCAAATTGAACACAATTGAGCTCTATTTATAGTAGAGCAAGTTTGTTTTGGGATCCACAGTGAATGGCAACTGCGGCAGGTGTTTGTTCAATGTTGGCCAAAGGAAATGCAAGTCTCCTCTAGCCATTGACTAGAGGTTAGGGCACAGGGTTGTGGTTCCCTTGGTCTTGGATAAGTCTTGACTGATTTTAGATGAGAATGGCTCAGTCCATGCCACCTTGATGCTTCCATTGAATGCTTCAATCCAAATTTGGAGTCTTGTCCCTATTTTAGCCATTCTAGGTTCAACATGCTATTTCTTGTTCCATGGACTTTGGAGGCTTGGCTCAGTGATTGTCCCCTTTAGATTCAATCCTCAGATGTGTCCAAGTGGATAGGAGCATTTGAATTTGGCTGATTTTGGCAAATCGAGCAAAATTGCAAATTCTGCCTTGCCTTGACAGATTTCAGCAAGGCAACTTGCCAAGGTCATATCTCATGGTGTAAGTTGAATTTGGTAATGCTCTTGACCATTTTGGAAAGCCCTTACATGATACAACAACTGTTTAAACATGTTTGGTTTTGATCTCTTTTGAATCCAAGTGAAAAATCCCCCTACATTTGGCAAAAAGTGAAGACAGATTTGGACTTAGTGAAAATTTCACTAAGTGTTGGAAAATGTTATATTTTCACTTTTCAGCCACTTTGATCACTCCAAAACTCAAAATCCTTAATGAATTGGACTTAGGTCTAGTTGAAGTTTTTGTAGAGGGTAATGAGGGCTACAAATCCATCTTTGGATGAGGAAAAATGGCTTTGTGGTTTAGGAGTTATGATCCTCCAAAGTTGGTACCCTTGTCACTTTATTTTTAACTTAGAAAATTTTCTAAGTTTTTATGGTTACCCCTTTTACAAGTTATCCAACTTTTCTTGATTTTTCTTGATGAATGATGATTCAAATCATACATTAACATCATTTTAGGGTTAAAAATCCATTTTGGTGAAAAATCTCAAAAAGTCAAAGTTGACTTTTGTGCACAGTTGACTTTTTATCGGATGAATTCAAAACTGTGCCATTCTTCATGAAATCATGTCCTTGACCTAAATAAAACTTGATGGACATTTTCCATGGGTGTCATAGGGTATATTGAATCATGTCTTAGGGCTTGGGAGCATGTCCTGGTCAAAAGTCAAAGTTACAGTTGACTTTTCCCTTAAAACCCTAATTGTGGTGCAGATGAAATTGAGACTTGTTGCTCAAGCTTCTTGGATTAATCCATTGTTCCAAATGGATCAATATAGTTCATTAGAGACCCTCAAACCCTCTCTTGAGATCTTGGCTCATGGTTTGTCCCAAAAGTCAACTTAGGGGTGAATTAGGTCGAGAAACCCTAATTCCTGATTTTTGATAAATGCATCCCCTAAGGCAAAATTGACTTGATGATTGGGTCCATGAGGTTCCATGGAGTATATTAGGTTATGTTTTGGATCATTGGCTTGTGCCCAGATGAAAATTTTCATCTGGAGGCCCTGGTCGACCAAAACCCTAATTTGGTGATACTGTCGATCTTGAGACTTGATCCACCTAGAATGGAGCAGCCTTGTGCTTAATCCTTGAAGTGGGAGTCCTTTTTGATCCTTTGTGTATGTTTGAGAGGTTAGACAAGTTAAAGATCAAGTCATTCCTTGACTGATCCTTTGTCTAAGGCTCTGAGAAGGCTTAAAACCCTAATTTTGATTGTAGTGAATGCTTAACAACCCTTGAGGCATTTGATGAGGCATGATGGTTCATCCATATTGTGATGATGATTGACACAATGATGGGACATCTTAGTGGTCAAAATTTGGGGTATGACACATTCCGAGCAAATTTTCCCTTACACCGTCAACCCTTTTGGAAGATAAATGTGTATAGTATAACTGAATGTAGGACTGGAGATATCACGAAGAAGGGGTGGGTGCAAATTAAAATTTGAACCTAATATCCTTTGTTTCAAATAACCGTGAACCAGACCACGTTACAACCCTTAAAAGACCTAATTGAAGCGGGGTTTATTCTGAAAGTATACTACATCAAGGTTGTGTAAACTGACTCCCCACAGATTTACTAATCTTAATAATTGGTGTCATATTCTTGCTATATCTTTTGCACACCAGTAAATCAACACTGCGTTTGGACTAATGGTCCATTCGTCACACACTTTCACATCATTCCAATAAATGATTTCCTTCAAAACCTGCATGAATGTCGCATTAAAATTACCATTTCTAAGCAAACAATTTTAACTGCAAGAAAGTACTTGACATAAAAAAGATTCCAACAAAGTGCAATAAGAGAGAAACTTGATCATTCGTTGGTGCTGACTCGAATCAAGACCTTCTCATTAACCTTGGGAATTGGAGGAAGAGCATTCAAGAGTCAATTGTGCAAAGAATCATCCCAAGACTCCACCAGCCAATGGTAGGCCACCCAGAGATTCTTATGATTAGGGGCAAATCCCTCCAAGGCTCAATCAACACAAGTTAAGTCGCTTCAACGCTCATTCTGGGGCAAGTCCTTCAAGAGACTCAAGCAAAGGCTGGCTATTGAAGATTCAGACATTGGGGCAAATTATCTCCGACTATGTCATGGTGTAGTCATCCCTAAAGCTTCCATTCGAGGAGGATTCATTTGAAAACCCTACAGACTGGGGCAGATGAATTGCAAAAGGGGCGGTTTTCCTTTGCACTTTCAAGATTGGTCAGGCAAACCCTGTCAGACACCAGTAAATGTTGAGTTTGCAACAAGTGTCAAAAAGCCTTGGGGCAGAGCAGAGGCGCAACTAACATGTATAAGTCAAGTCGCCATGCTCATATTTTCGGTTGCAAAGCCATCATGGCATCTCAGTTAGAATTGAGATTCTCTTAGGAGCAAGCATAACTTCTGTAAAGGACCAAACTTGAAGCATCAGAAGCATCCGCATCTACCATCTGATCGTAGCATCGTCAGGTTTTGAGTGTCGGGAAGTTAAGCTCATTTCCCATCCAACCCAAAGCCCAACCATACTTGGCACCTCCCACCATAAGCTCGAACATACTCGGCACCCGTAACCAGATACAAAATCCACCCTGCTTTCACAACTTTAAAGTCCAGTTCTCGTCTGGAAAACCATAAAACCAATTCCCGCCTGGAAAACCAAAACAAAACACCAGTTCTTGTCTGGTAAACAACTTTTACACCAGTTCTCGTCTTGTCACCTATTCTTTAGCCATTTTAAAATCAGTTCTCGTCTGGTAAGCACTGTTTCAAAGTCTAGTTCTTGTCTAGCCAACCATAAAGTCAGTTCTCATCTGACAACTTAACCTTTTGCCACCAGTTCTCGTCTGGTAGTCCACCACTTTTAAAACTAGTTCTCGTCTGGTAGCCCTGTTAAAAGCCATCTTCGGTTGGTATCCTTCACCTTATATATCTCCTTTTCCCCATCAAGGCCAACTAATCCTTGGCACCTTGAACCAAAGCCCAACCTTACTTGGCACGACCATCAATCCGTATCCTCGTATCCCCCGCATTTTGCATACATTTTTGCATCATTTGCATGCTTGTTTAGCTAGTTCTTGTACAGGATAGGGGCATTCCTGTGGACATTGTCTCCCCTATCGATTGTTACTTCCAGCTCCTTTCGTGCCTTTCGAATGAGTGTTTCCTTACCTTACCTTTCGTAGGGGATTTCATTTCCTTACGCATGAAATCTTATTCTTTAGCTTTCCTTTCGTAAGCGTTCTCGCTGCCTTACGCACACGACAAAACTTTGTATTGGGTATTTACGGTCAATTTGGACGCTTGATGCCTATGTGGCTAAGAACTGAATGATTGTTATACTCAAAGAATTTCACCTCCGCCGTTGTGCCTGTGAGGTCTATGATATTCTGATACCCGAAGCAAGTTGCCTCTGCCTTATGCAGGAAGATGG
This sequence comes from Lathyrus tuberosus, assembly GCA_022829125.1. Lineage (NCBI taxonomy): Eukaryota > Viridiplantae > Streptophyta > Magnoliopsida > Fabales > Fabaceae > Lathyrus > Lathyrus tuberosus. Next base: position 9,918,726 of record JALAZF010000008.1, on the reverse strand, counting down.
TTATTGCCCCTAACTTACCTTTTGTGAGTCCTTCATGTCATTTTTCACAATGTGTCTCCTCTTTGCCTTTTGCAATGTGTTCAACTTACCTTTAGTAAGAGTCTTCCCGTGCCTTTTGCACAATTTCGTCCCAGCTTACCTGTTGTAGGTCTCCTCTCTACCTTTCGTAGAAGGAATTTGTCTCCAAGCCTTTTGTTCTGGAGTCCTCTATACCTTTTGTAGGAGGAAGCTTTGTCTCTTAACCTTTTGTTCAGGGGTCCTTTCTACCTTTTGTAGAAGGAATTTGTCTCCAAGCCTTTCGTTCTGGAGTCCTCACTGCTTTTGCGGAAAATAGTATGATCATCTTCTCCCGAGGGAGTCTCCTCTACTTGTTGTAGCAGGAATTTATTTTTTCTCCTAACCTTTCGTTCAGGGGTCCTCTTTGCCTTTCGCAAGAGGAGAACCAATTTCTATCCTTTATTCTTGAGTCCTCTCTACCTTTCGTAGGAGGAATATCTCATCTTTTATTTCTTGAGTCCTCTCAACCTCTGTTAGGAGGAATATCTCACTCTTTTATTCTTGAGTCCTCTCTACCTTTTGTAGAAGGAATATCTCATGACCTTTTTATATGTCCCGAGTACACTACAGGGATGCCTCCCCTTTCAAGATTGGCAAAGCACTCATGTTCATTTCGCATTGCATATCATCATGCCCCCCATAACCAATTACCTTTTTACCAAAGACATGTGCCTCTTTCAAGCCATCCAACTGATTAACTCATTCATCTACTTTCCATTCCTTTTTCGGCTGAAAACTCCGGGTATTCTTATATTTAATCCTCTTGTAACTTGACTGTAAGAAAGTCTCTGCCACTCTCACCTTCAAGTCCAAGAAGATTAAATAGGGGCATCTGTCACACCCTCATTTTCACCCTAACCCTAGCCTTGCATATCATATCATCTCTGTATCTCCATTAGGTCTTAACTCATAATCATACATTGCATTGGTCTTCGAAGACATGAGATTACAGCGGCTCCTTTGAATCAGGGCTTCCTATCTACTTTGAGGTTCTTTCACTCAAGCTTGAAACAAGGTGTTGGACTTTCAATCATCATAAGTAGTTTTTATCAGAGGTTATCAAAGCACAGTGTCATCTCTTCCGAGCCTTCTCAGGGGTATTAAATGTTCAGTGTTTCATCAGTGGCCTAATTGGGAATATTTTGAATTAGGGTTTTGCTTCTCATCAGCTTCCTGGGTCATTGATTCATCAGTATGCACCCGAAGTATGGAATTTAGGGTTTCTCACCCTTTGTGTTTAAAACGGGCAAGTGTCGTTCAGTTGAGTCTTACTTTAGGATAGCAGGTTCAAGGTTGTCTGTGTGTGGAACAAGTTATCAGGTTGTGTGTAAGTCAAGTGCTTCATGGTTGAAGATTACCAAGGATCAAATTTGATTTCCAATCAGGGTTTGGTGCAGTGTATCGAGATTCATGGTTCATTTCATAATCTTCTAATTTTAAAAGCATGTTCTCAATCAGTTGGTTCAAAATGAAGATTTCGACTTATCAATACTCAAGTTTCCAGGATCAGGTGGATTCATTTGTTATGAATAATCAGTTTGATTCAAGGCGGATCTTCTTTGATTTAATGAGTGGAATTCAAGTTTAGTGGTCAAGGTTGTAAATGTTGTGGAGGCATATTGCAAAACTCATTCCTTACCCATTATTCACTTCCATTTCCTAGATTCGATTTATCCATTTTCCATATTTTTTATCCACTTTGTCATTCGTCAATGATCTATATCCATCCACAAACCACTTCCTTAATCCATTTTGTTCATCTTTTAATCCATTTCATTTTCTTTTCATTCTCATTTTTCATTACTATAGCAAGTTTCAAGTCCATTCATTATACAAAAACATTCTACACAAAAGAACAAATGCTTGTTCATAAAAAATAAATGAGGCCCATGGCATTCCCAATTTTCCACAAAAAGCCCATTACCATTTTTTTCAAGTCCACATCTATTACAAGAAAAAAATCATCACAAAAAATTAATATATTCTCATTATTTCATTCCAAAAACATTTTGTCCAACATAAATTCAATTTACAAAACTCCATCCATCCATGCCACGCGAACCGTGCAAACATCATGACAGCTACTACAATGGCCCACATGTACATGATGAATTTCATGCTACCAATTTCACACAAGTCACTCCCAACGGTTGGCAAAAGCAACCTGTACATAAGAGCCAAAACTTCATAACATCTTACCAACAAAACAATGACCAAACACAACATTATGCAACAATCGTACTCCAACCTATACCATACCCTGTGCACTACTAGCCACTTACACCAAAAACACTACCCTCTAAAACTTGCACAATACTGTTACAAACACAGATCCTGCAACTTCCTTGACGCAACATGCTAAGACAACATTGCAATTTTGACCATCTGCACAAACCGTACCTTGGGCATCAACACTACCAACTTTCTGCCACACCAACATATGACTGTACCTCATGCACATGAAAATAAAAAGGCATTCTGCAACAACAACACATTATCCCACAACCTGTACAACTGAAAATTAAAAAAAAAATACAATAAAAAAATGGTTTTAGGTTCTTAAAAGAGTGGGCACGAACAGAATCGAGCGGGGGAGAGTACCTTCTTGAAAAACTTTCTGTCCGAAACACACAGTGACCTTACTTCTCCTTATTCTTCTACACCGCCGTGACCTTCAATAACAACTCAGCTACCTCTCACCACCACTTTCGTGACCCAATCCTTTCCTCCTTCAAACATCCTTCAACAACAAACACACACCTCATGAACCTCACGAACCACGATTCATAAACACTAAAACCTTGATGTCACAAATCCTCCATTCACAAAGCTTCTTCCACACCACAAATCATCGTCGCGCCATAACCAACCTTGCATAAAGAACAAAATAACAACCACCATCATTAATCTGCTTGCAAGCCACCGCGACGTGAACACTACCTTGCTTCATTTTTCCACCATCCAACAACAACCGAAAACACCCAAATCAACACACAAAACCAAATCGAACCAGAAAATAAGGATGAAGAGAGTGATTCGAAACCTAAACAGAACATCACACATACCAGTCGAATCAAAAGCGATTTGAATGAGGAAGCGAAACTGCAGCGGAGATGGAAGTAAAAGTGGTTCAAGGAAGAATCGATTCACGCGGAAGAGGATTGAACAAGACGATGATTGTCGATGTTGAGTCGTTGTTTTTCTGAACGCCTCCTATTAATTGTTTTAGGTTTCTTTCTCTTTTTTCCAAAGCGTGTTTTAATATAATGACTGTGTTTTGTTTGAAAAAGAGAGAGTTGGAGTCGTGAGAGGAGATCGAGTTAGAGGGATTAAATTGGAAATCGATTGAGAAAATGATTGAGAGTGAGGGCGGTGAGTTCAGAAAGGCATAGGTTATTGTGTGTTTGGAAAAAGAAAGTGATCGTGTATTGTTGTTTTCTATCTGCTGATAGCCATTGCTTATGGGCTTGGAAGCCCATGTAAGGTTTCAAACTCACCCCTCTATCTTTTAGTCTTTCGTTAGTTTTTAATTTCTTTTCTTTGCTAATTCCTAACCTTTATTTTTTGTTAATTCTTAATTTCATCTTTTTTTAATTAATTCTTGATTTCAATCAATTCTTGATTCCATTTGGGTTAGTTCTTAATTTCAGTTTTGATTAACTTTTGATTTCAATTTTAGATTTAATTCTTAATGTTATTTGTGACATTGTTGTTTCGACTAAGTGTTGATAAAACTTTTGTTTAGTCTTGAAAATTTTATTTAGAAATTTTTCAATTAGTTTTGATTAAGACGATATTTGATTAAATTTTGATTAAATCTCGATAATTAATTCTCATGAAATTTTTGATGCCTTCGAAACTTTTGATGCTTTGATTAATTCTCGATGCCTTGAGTAGTTTTTGATAGCTTGGTTGTGTTTGACTCTTGATTCATACTATGTGCTTAGCACTTTAACACGATATGAATTTCTCTTCGTGCTTGAGTCTTGCTTGGCTATTTTCTACTTATACTCATCACCCTCTCATTCCATTTCTCATCATCATCATCTTCACTTCTTAAGTTAAAAACCTTGGTCTTGTACCAAGTACATTTTCAAAACATTTTCTTAATAAACTTAGATGGTCGTGGAGTGGTTAAGCGAAGGCCTTCTCCTATCCTGAGTGCTTGACATTACCTTTAGGGTTCATTGTCATGAAGCACTTACCATCTAACGCAAAACACCTCAAATAAGGGAATAAAGTTCTCTTTGTATTGAACTAAAGAGAGGGGATTGGGTGAAGACCTTTTCCTCTTCGAGTATTAGGATGCTTACTTTAGAGTGTGTGGTCTCGATACTCGTCTTTCAATATGAAGACGTGACTATATTCACCACCCATTCTTTCAATAACCCTTTTCTCTCTTTATTTCATCTCCTTGTGTCTAAAAACCTTGGTCTTGTACCAAGTGCTCATTTTCAAACCTTTTCTTAATAAACTTAGATGGTCGTGGAGCGGTTAGGCGAAGGCCTTCTCCTATCCCGAGTGCTTGACATTACCTTTAGGGTTCACTGTCGTGAAGCACTTACCATCTAAAACTAAAACACCTTAAATAAAAGAATAAAGTTCTCTTTGTATTGAACTAAAGAGAGAGGATTGGGTGAAGACCCCTTCCTCTTCGAGTATTAGGATGCTCACTTTATAGTGTGTGGTCTCGATACTCGTCTTTCAATATGAAGACGTGACTATATTCGCCACACATCTTTCGCAATAAGTCTTTTGAGATAAAGAATTGGGTACTACCCAAAGGGGTTCCTATCCGAGGACTTATTTTGCCCTTAAAATCAACTTTCAACAAATCAAATGAGACATCTTGCCTTGATGGCGAAAATTATCTTTTTCAAAAAGGGCATGTTACGTCTGTTCTATCGCAAATAGGTAACGCATAAGACTCCACGAGCGAGCTGCAAAACACCTAACTGCTAGAACCCGCACGATAACATTCGTCCATAAAAAATACCAACAAATCGTAGTCGATCGAACTACGATTGCTCTGATTCTTCATTCTCTTCCGAATGTAAGATACGTAGGCACAAGATTACGATGATCTTGGCGAGCCCCCTTCCATTTTCTTCTATCGTAGTCCTCTAAACTACGTCGACTCTGACTTTCCCATTGTACAAGGGAATACGTAGGCATAGGACCGTGAAGTCCTATCGAGTCCCCTTTTCGTCTTCCCACCTTTTCTTTTATTTTCTTTCACATTCTTTAGTTCTCACCTTTCTTTCTCCCTCTTAGAACACTCTTAGAAAACAATACCTTTAGCAAACCTCCTTACACATAGACATGCGAATGGTTCCCATCGAGTACGATGGATGTGAGGGGTGCTAACACCTTCCCCTTGCATAACCGGCTTCTGAACTCGTAATTTGGTTGCGAGACCATCTTATCCTACCTTCTTTGGGTTTTCTCGATGTTTTCCCTTCCCCTCATGGGATAAATAAAGTTCGATGACGACTCTTCTGTTTCTTCTTCTTTTGCCTCCGGTCGACTATTTTTCAAGTAGCGATACCTGTAACAAAATCATCAGAGAAAAAGTGCGAATGCGTATGCTAGCGATGCGAGTGCACATGCTTATGCAAAAAGCAAAAAGCGAGCTCAAATTTCGGGTTACGACACTGTCAAATTGTCTTATTATTACATCTTGTTCCATAAAGGCCTGCTCTAAGACTTTCTGTAGAGCTTCCCTGTGAGCTTCAGAACTGAGTAAAAGAGATAGCACAGAGATTTTTGAAGGAGTTTGAAATAGCTGATCTACTATGTTGTATTCACTCTTCTGGATGAGCTTCAGCATCTCATCGTCGTTCTTTGAAAGGTCAGGGTCACTGGACTGACCGAATGGTTGATTAGGAACTTCTGTTTGATGTTCCTTTTCATTGCTGGGTTCTCCAACTCCTTGGTTGAAGATTCGACCACTCCGTGTTACTCGACTGATATCTTCAATATTCACGATGGAGGGTAATGGAATTTCCTTTCCATTCTGAATTGTTGTTGCACCATATTTGTAAGGGATCGCCTTATCGGAATTGTACAGTACTGGTCCCGGCAGATAGATAACTACAGGAGCCTTTTGATTTTTCTGACCATCATAGCTGGCCTTAATTGGTTCAAGGTTGAGAACCTTTCCATTATTAAGAGGAACGCTAGACTCATGGAGTAAAGGGATTATGGCGCACACGTCTTCGGCCACTCCTTGCTTGGGGATCAGGACAACTTCTTTGTCTTGATTAGGATGATAGTCTGACATTGAACCGGAGCTTGACCATGGCTGAATCTCCTTATGATCCCACTAACTTTGAAGGGTTGCTCGCATGAGGTAGCATCCTTGGTTATTCTCTGAGAAAACTCTACAACGCTCGTAGTTGTGTTGTGGCACATGGCCACGTCTGCTTTGTATGTAGTGTAACCTTACTAGATCTGTTTCCATTGATCGAACATCTTGACTTTGATGCCTAGTAAGGTTCCCATTAATCATATTGACTTGTTGTGTGTCTTCATCTAGATAGATCGGAAGCCACCAGTGGTTCAACAAGTGTTGCAACTTTCTTTGAACGAGTGCACATCCTTGGTCATTCTCACGACATACTTTACAGTTCCGATACTCGTGTGAAGTCAGAAAACCGAGTTGGACTTATGTAGCGTGTAACTCCACTAAGCTGGTATTCATTAAGCGAACATCAAAGATTTAGATCATGTTAACTTGATAAAGATTTCTATCATGGTAGTCCTGGATCCACCCAAGATCCATCTTACGTTGGAGGGCCTCTTGTATAAAAGAGCATCCCTGGTTGTTTATCGAGCAAGTCAGATAGGAATTGTAATCGTGCTGCGGCAGATTATGATGTTGGCTTTGCCTTGAGTGAATTCCACCAAGTTGACATTCATTGCACGGATGTCGTGGTTTTGAATGATGTTGGAATTTATATAAGTCATGTTGACCTCAGGAATTCAGTGATCTTGGATCCATCCGAGAACCATCTGTTCCTGTTGAGCTGATTGCACCACAAAACATCCTTGATTATTTTTAGAGAAGATATCACACTGGTGATAATTATGAGATGGTACATGCCCATATCCTCTCTGTCTGCAATGCATCTTGACCAGGTTGGTTCCCAATAGGAGTACATCGTGAATTTGATAGCTATGATTAAACTCTCCTTCTATCAAATTTACCGCAGCTTTCTCGTGTTGAGGCAACGGGTTCGTCCAAACATTTGGATTTGTATCCTTGAAGGATAAGACCCCGCTCCTGACAAGCTTTTGTACATCAGATTTGAAACTGAGATAATCTTCTATGTTATGCCCTAGTCCTCCTTAATGGTAAGGCCAAGTCTGATCTGCTTTGAACCAAAAAGGTGGATTTTCCGGTATTGTAAGAGGAGACCTGGTTTGGACGTTCCCCTTGACCAGTAGTAATGGAAATAGTTCTGTGTACAACATGGGTATAGGGTCGAACCCTGGTGGTCGCGTTGTACGGTTGTTGTTGTATGGAGGACGAGCCTGCTGAAGAGGCTGTTGTGTCCTTTGCTGATATTGTTGATTCAGTTGGCTTTGAGCAACCTGAGGTTGATACGTGGGAACAAACACAGGGTTGATAGAAGGAGTTACAGCTGCTACTGGTTGATATCGCCGCCTTTGCTTTCCGAGAGAGATATTACCAATATCTTGCTCTTTTTCTTAGGGAAAGTACTACCGTATCTTTTGGTACTGCCTGATGGTCTAGCATCTTTAACTAAATGTCCTTCTCGGACTGCTTCCTCAAGACGAACTCCTATGCCTACCATCTCAGTGAAGTCACTGGGCACACTGGCGACCATTCTGTCATAGTAAAATAAGCTCAAGGTTTTCAAGAAGATCTTTGTCATCTCTTTTTCCTCGAGAGATGGACCAATCTGGGCGGCAATTTCACGCCATCTTTGAGCATATTCCTTAAAGGTTTCCTTGTCCTTCTATGACATGGCTCTGAGTTGATCTCTGTCCGGTGCCATGTTTAGGTTATACTTATATTGTTGAACGAAGGCAGTGCCAAGATCTCTGAAAGTGACGATCTTAGTGCGGTTTAAACCCATGTACCATTTGAGCGCGGCACCGGTTAAACTATCTTGAAAATAATGGATCAGTAGCTGTTGGTTCTCGGTCTGAGTTGACATCCTCTGAGCGTATATCACCAAGTGACTTTGAGGGCAAGAGTTACCCTTGTATTTTTAAAATTCGGGCACCTTGAATTTGTGCGGAATTTTTGTATTGAGGACCAAACAAAGGTCTGCGGCGTCCTTTCTAAATAGATCCTAACCGCGAATGGATACAGTTCCTTCTGCATCTCCAAGAATTGTTCTTGAACTCCTTCATTCTGTCGTCCATACTTTCATTTCCACCAGAAGGTATCTGTGGAATCTGTCCTTCCGGGACAGTGTGCACCAAGGGTGGTGGTATAGTCATTACGACAGTGACTCTTGGTGCTTCCCACTCTCAAAGTTTATAACCTTCAGGAGTTGCTGTCATGCCCTTTGCATCTTCGCTTTTTGAAGTTTGTAACCTTCAGGCCCAGCGGCTCCTGTTGCAGTTTTCGGATCTTCCGTGATCGGCGGAATATATCCTTCCAGGATATAGTTGAGTGGCATACCCCAGGGACGATCTTTAGACATGTTATATTGAGGATCATACTTCTCCACTGTGAGCGTGGATATGATCTCTGAGATCATAGTCCTTTGTATCTGAGCTGCTGCCAGAGCTTGCATGTCTTTGTGAAGTTTCCTCAGATCTTCTTTAAGAGCGTCGAGTTCTTCTCTCAACCCTCTATTCTCTTCCTCGAGATTATCCATCTTCTTTTGAATGTTGGCCCGAGAATTGTACGAATGAGACAGTTTGACTCTAGAATCGAGACACAAACGTGAGATTCGTAGGGAATAAGAATGCGTTAAGTAGGAATGATGAATGATATGCAATGATTATATATATATTTTGGTTTAATAAAAAATAAACTTCGACAATTGGATTGCAAATATCATAGAGTGGGGAAACCCCATTTTATTGAATTCAAAGATTGCGGAAATGGAAATACAGTAATTTGTAAAGTGCTGTAAAAGGAAATGTTTAAACTTATGGATCCTGAGTCCTCTCTGAGGGGAGCTCAGGTGCTGGTTCTGGTATTTTCCTCTTCTTTGACCGAGCTCTGGTATTTTCCTTTTCTGTGAACATGTTTACAGGCATGCACTATTTTTGTCTTTAGTGCCCTGTCATTTTCTCCTTCCATGAAGAAAAGACCTTCCATATGAACATTACGCGGGATTTGTCTCATCGGGTATCCGAATTGACGACGGACTAAAACTGGATGATAATTGACTCCTCTTTAGTTCCTATGAGGGGTATATTAGGGAAGTTTCCACAACGGTCAATGATTCTTATCCCGTTATAGATCCGATTGTACCATCTATGTCAGAGTTGGTAAGAGACATGATCTTTTGTGACCAATGTAAAGTACTCTTATGATCCCAAAAGTGGCAGACTTTGGCAAATGGGAAGTGAACCATTTGTATAGCAGGGGTACACAACATGTGATCATTCCTCCGCTGTACAAATTCCTTAAGGGTACAGAATGATAAGCGTCTGCGAGCAAGGTCGGTACAGGGTTTCCAATCAGAAAAATCTTAATGGCATTGATATCAACAAAGTTATCGATGTTAGGAAACAAAAATACCCGTATGTGAGCAGAAAAAAGATGCTCTCGAAAGCAGTCACGTTCCCTATACTAGCAAAGTACAAAGCCTTCTTCATCAAAAACTGGGCTGGCTTAGTGGTCATGTGAGTCCTGACTTCTGACTCCTCCAAATAGATTGCTCTTGCAATGGTTTGATCTTTTGGAATTTCTTCTAGTCCAAAAAAGGGAGCTTGGTCAATGATAGGTAAATCAGTCAGGTGAGAGTACTCCTCTAGTGTTGGTGCTAGCTGATAATCCGGGAATTTGAAACAGTGATAGACCGGACCGTAGAACTGAATCATTGTAGACAGGATTCCTTCAATTACATGGACCCTTAACAGAGACAGCAGTCCTCCGTACTTAGCTATGAAAGCATCAGGGTTGGTGATCATCCTTGCTAACCCTCTTAAATCCTTTAATTTTGGAACCTTGAGGGTGTACTTGTGAGTCTTCCTTCTACCGAAATCCATAATGAAATCTTTCTCTCTGATATTTGCAATCATTGTCTTAGTTTAATTTGAAAAAGAGAGACTAGAAGAGAAAATTTTTCTTTGTTTAAGGTTTTTTAATGAAATGAATGCATGAATGCAGCACACGAAAACATAGAAAAAACATGGGGTCAAAGTTTCGGTGTCATGAAGTCATGGCTTTACCCATCCCCAAAGGTTGTACTGGTGATTTTTTGTACCTGTCCTCAAAATCATTGACCCCTCTTAGGATAACAACAGCAGGCTGGTTCACCCGAGCGAGCTGATGTATGTTAGAGTAATCTCAAATGAGGGCAGTATCGCGTGACAAATATTTCCGATTGATTCCGCACTACAAAATAGTAACATGGTCTTGTCTACTAAAATCCTCAGTTTCTCAGATACCACAATAGAACAATCAGTTTTCAACAACCGAAGTCGTATAGGCATTGAATCCGCAAAGGGTTTCTCCACTGACTCAATGGTCTACCGGGATCTCTTATTTGGGAGTCACTCACTGTAAGATTACCCATCTCATGACATCACTTGTCTTAGGTGGCACTCAAACTTTCCAGATGCGGCATCACCCGCAGTCTCATTAGCAGAAAAATAAACACGGATATTAATTAGGAAAAGCGATATATATATATATATATATATATATATATATTTATTCCTAAAACTACCATCCTAGACCTCTTAAGAGCTATAATATTCCTAGTCCTATACTGACAATGGGTCCCCAGCAGAGTCGCCAGTTTACTGTAGCGAGCGATTTTTGTCGGTGACGCGACCACCTTATCGCTGGATTTTCCTCACCGCAATGGTAGGAGGGGGTGCTACTTTCTAATTTCTTATTTATCCCATGAAGCTGAAAGGGAAAGGGAAGGTATCTAAAACTAACCTTGCACGCGAATGTTTAACTGAACAAACACTGAGAGAGATTCGGGGAGTCGGGGTCAGGTTATACAATGGGGAGTTGTCAATTACCCATCCTATATGTGGTTATCCACAAGATATTAGCATTAGGTCTTGCTTTGTACTTGATGGTGTTTATCCATTAATGGGTTGGGAAAGTCTCTTGGAAAAGTATGACAAGGAGAGTGAGTTTTTGTTGATATTCGGGTTTTTTCCGAGGCTTTTGGTATGGTACTGGACCTAAGTTTTGGTTGATGTATGAAGGTACTGGACCTAGAGTTTTTGATTAGTATGCTCGCTAAGATTTCACAATCTTATGCCTAAGTATTCCCATTTAAACGAAACAGGGAAATCAGAGCAATTGTAGTTCTTCATATTCTATGGGGGGAAAGAGATGTTTTGGTGTCTTGTTCAAAGCCCAAGATTGAAGCTAAAAGGTTGAGTATTTGTGTCTTGTTCAAAGCCCCAGATTAAACCTAAAAAGGCTTGACTGGGAGAGAATTTGTCATCTCTAAAGAGGGATTGTATTTTTTTTTTTGCCTTGATCAAAGCTCAAGGTTGAAGCTAAGAGGTTGATTGACTCCACTGGGGAAGTCCTTATACAAAGCCTAAGAGGAGGCTGTATGAGACCGACTCAACAAGAGAGTGTACATATTGGTGTCTTGTACAAAGCCCAATACTGAGGCAAAAAAGAGACTGACTCTTTGGGGATATCATTATACAAAGCCTAAGAAGAGGCTGAAAGTTTGACTTTTCCAGGGAAAATGTTTTATTTGTCTTGTACAAAGCCGAAGATTGAGGCTAAAAAAAGGATTTTTGACTCCGTTGGGGAGTGTTTATATGTGTCTTGTACAAAGCCCAAGATGGAGGCTGAAATAGGAAATTTAACTGACTCTGGTGAGGATATTTTTATATGTCTCGTACAAAGCCCGAGATGGAGGCTAAAAGGCTTGACTCTGCGAGAGAGTATTATCTGTCTTGTACGAAGCCCAAGATTAAGGCTAAAATGAGTTTGACTTTGCTTGGGAATTTATTTCTCAAAGTCTAACTGAAGGCTCGGAGGAATTGACTCCGCTAGGGGAAGATATTTGTCCCAAGCTTAGGAGAAGGTTATGGAGATTTATATCTCGTACAAAGCCCAAGATGGAGGCTAAAGGGTTTGACTCAACAAGAGAGTACTTTTATCTGTCCTGTACAAAGCCCAAGATTGTGGCTGAACAAGCTGGAGAAATTATTCTACACAGCTTGAGAGTAGACTAACTCCTGCTAGGGGAAATCATTATACAAAGCCTACGAGGAGGCTGTGAAAGATTGTCTCAACAAGAGAATGGTTTTTATCTGTCTCGTATAAAGCCCGAGATTGAGGCTGAAAGGGATTTACTCAACAAGAGAGTATTTTTTTCTGTCTCGTACAAAGCCCAAAATTGAGGCTAAAAGGGTTGACTCAACAAGAGAGTACTTAAGCGTGATTGACTCAACAAGAGAGTCTAAAAAGTGTTTGACTCAACAAGAGAGTCTGAAAAGTGATTGATTGACTCAACAAGAGAGTCTGAAAAGTGATTGACTCAACAAGAGAGTCTAAAAAGGTTAGCTCCGCTGGGGAGAATCATTGTACAAAGCCCAAGAGGAGGCTGGCTTTGCTGAGGAAAGGTCATTATATAAAGCCTAAGAGGAGGCTAACTTTCTACTGGGGATTCTTGAGATCCCGAGGCAGGTCCAAATGGGGAAATAAACTCTTGCAGGGGGAATGTAGAAAAGTTGAGATATCAGAGACCTTGAGGCTCTGATAGTCTTATGATGACTTGACCCTGGTTGGGGGAATTTTGGGAGAAAGACGGGGTTTTAGAACCCACAAGTTTTAACTCTGCTGGAGATTAATCCAAAATCCGGGGTTTCTCCTATATTTTGTAAGGTACTTGAGAATATATTTGAGACTCAAGGGGATTTAGACTATCCAAGTCTACTGATGTGGAAGAGTTTTATCTTTTGTATGATGCCCAAGAGGAGGCCGACTGTAACACTCCCTTTTATACCCCCAAATAATCAATTAAATCATTTAGGCACATATTAAAAATTTCGTCAGAGTATAATTATAACATGGAATAAAAGAGACCTGCCACAATTTTACATGAATTTAAAACATACAACACCTGCTCAAATAGATATGCAACAGTGGGGTAACTAATCAATTAAGGATCTAAGTCCTTTCACCCACATCTCAAATGTTTAGAATAAAAGCGGAACATCTAAACACCGATAAACATCAACCATATATATACATCATATATATATTCATATACCAAACAACATGATTCCTCAACGTCAGTCATGTTATATATACACAAGTCATCAGCCAGACACATAAGCAAATGCATTAACAAAAAGGAATTCAAAATCATCCTAGCTACCCGACGCTACATATCAGAGCCAGACGACCAAAAAGAAGTGAAGACACGCTTCACCAAAGACCACCAGCATACCTAATCTGCAATGCCTCATAGAGCATTATAAAACAGCAGAAGGGTGAGAAATATTATCATAATAACATTGCATATAATTATATATATCTCAACATATAATACACATATACCACATTCTCACCACGACTTATCACGATGCACGTATCTATACACATAACATCAACATATACCATAAGTCATTTACACGGCATAACAATCCGTAATTTAACACATCAAATCCCATAGGCATATCCATTCATGCTCAAATACATGTATCACTAATACATATCAATTCATTCAACATAAACACATATATTCGTGTTCATTCACCGATGCATCATTACAAACATACAATTATCATCATTTCACATAAACATACATATTATGTTTATCCTCCAATGCACACCTGCACAATTCTGTTTATTCCACATCAACATATACATATATATGTTCATTCATCAATGCACAAATACAATGATGACAAATGCAACTCATAGAGACCGACTCTCGACTCTATGCAGATGCAATGCGGTACCGACTCATTATCTCAAGTTCAATTAAAGAACTTGTTGGAACCTTCGCTCACACCGTAACAAGGCACACGAAGTTCACCCATTGCTCACACCGTAAAAAGGCACACAATGTTTATGGATTGCTCACACCGTAAGAAGGCACACAATCCGATTGCTCACACCGTAAACAGGTACACAATCGTTCGTAATCATCGCTCACTCGACTAATCTACGCAATTTGTTTCGAATTTCATCCGTGAAAACATCTTTTACGACCGATTATGTCATTTTCAACCTAAAACTCATATTTCTCTAAACAACCAAAACAATCGGAAACAATCATACATAATCGTATACAAAGTTAGAATAATGATATTTCACACCCTTACCCGAGTGTAGAAACGATCGGAAGTCGATTCGGGTGAAAATCCTACACTTTCTCTTTTCTTTTCTTCTCTTCCTTTTCCTTCTCTTCTATTTCCTTCCATTTCTCTTACTATCTCATTCTATATATAGTTTTCTCTCTTTTTCTTTCTTTTCTAATTCTATCCCTTCTATTTCTTTTCTCACAAACACAAAAATATTTACTTAACATAAATATCTCAAAATATCTATTATATCATTAATTAAATACTATCTAATGTGAAAAGTCTAAAATACCCTTTATTCCAATTTTCCCCGCAAACTCTCAAAAACGGTAAAAATGCTTAATATGAAAACATAACATATTAAAACACCAATTTCACAAATAAACATAATCATTGTCAAATTAAAGTAAAATACTCCACAAAATAATATAATTAACACCCAAAAATAGAGATAATTAAAATCGGGTCGTTACACCGACTCTTTTAATGGATGAGTATCAACCCTATTTTTAGAAAGACAGCTTTAACGAAGGATGTCTAAGTTCTGTCTTATACCTTTAAGAGGTCTTCAGGGTCCTTGTACTAAGCCTAAGAGAAGGCATGAGAACTTCTAAGAAGCCTAAGGGTCCTTGTACAAAGCCCAAGAGGAGGCGGGGATGCTTTTAGGAAGCCTGTGGGACTCAAACCAAGAAAAGTTCAAGAAATGCTATTCACCGAGAATAGATCATTTAGTGAATGTTCTGAGGTTTGGAGAAACTCAAGAGATGCTGCTCACCGAGAATAGATCAACTCTGGGGAGTAGAATTTCTTTGACAATTTCTAACAGTGACAGTCTGAGAAAAGGTTCACCGAGAATACTACCTTTCTCTTTGTTCCATATTGTTTAAGCCCAAGAGAAGGCAAGACTGTATCTGGAAGTCCAATGCGGATCTAGTTTTGACTGTATTAAAGAGTGACCAACTGGCTTTACCTAGTTCTAGACCTAGCTGCCGGGGAAAACTCTAAATAACTATACTAGTATATATACAGTTGATATATGATAAGTATGTAAAAGGGTATGAAAGAAGACTTACAGTGGAGCAGCTTCCTACAATACAGTTATATATATGACATGTATCTAAAAGAATGAAAGAAGACTTACAGTGGAGCAGTTTCCCACAATACAGTTATATATAGTAAAGCAAGTAAATGAAAGGGGATAAAAAATTACAGGTGAGCAAGCTTCCATGCTGTATTGTTAGTTGTTCAAAGAAATTGAAGAAATTTTTTATAACAACTCTATATTTGAACCTAAATCAAAAGGGAAGTTGTTTTGAAAAGATTGTTGGGGCTTATACTCAATGAGAGGCCCAAGGTTTAACAGTGATCGTACCATTGTTTTAATAATTGCAGCGGGACTT
This sequence comes from Lathyrus tuberosus, assembly GCA_022829125.1. Classification (NCBI taxonomy): domain Eukaryota; kingdom Viridiplantae; phylum Streptophyta; class Magnoliopsida; order Fabales; family Fabaceae; genus Lathyrus; species Lathyrus tuberosus. Next base: position 9,902,812 of record JALAZF010000008.1, on the reverse strand, counting down.
ATACAACGACTGAGGCCCAAGATGGCTTATTTACAAAAGGGATTGGGTCTTACACTCTATTAGAGGCCCAAAGTTTATTTTTGTACAAGAGATGGGGCTTACAACTCAGGGAGAGGCCCATATGATTTCTGTTTGAAAATGGCGATCGCGCCGAGATTTTTCATCGTGTCGGGACTTATACAATATCTGAGGCCCAAAATGGTTTATGTACAACAAGGGTTGGGTCTTACACTCTATTAGAGGCCCAAAGTGTTTTTTTAGTTTAAAATCAAGAGAAAACCCTAATTTTAAATAAAAATGTTATTTTTCAAAGGAAATTACATGAAAAAATGAGATCAAATACCAAATATACTAAAAAATAAGTTATACACCTTGAAAAACATTTTGAAAAACCATGTTTAATTACACGAGAGTTTGAAATTCAATTAGTTTTGAAAGATCAAAGTGGGAATTCCATTAAAAATGTTTTAAAAAAAATAAAAATGATATTAATTGCAAAAATTCTAACTATATTAAAAAATAATATAAATTGGATTTTTTTTGTAAAATAAAATATTTAAACATTTTAGTGAATTTTGAGAAAAAGAATCAATTCAAAAACATAAATATTCAGAGAGAAATTAATTTTTTAATCAATTAGCAAAAATAACAAAAATTCAAATATTTGAATATTTGAAAAAGGGCGCCAAGAACACCATGTTATTGCCCGCGTGCCCTGTTTTTGTCTGATTTGCATTTTCTCATCAATCTCACTGAATACTTGATGAAATCACACAATCCACATATCAATCTGCTCGTTTTCAACTCACGATGGTCTTTAATTTCATTTATTTTAAGCATGGAATGAGAAATCAAAGAGAAACCTCAAGAATCCTAATTTATGCATGAAGGCTAGGAAATTTTATACATGATTCATACAAAGCAATCAATTGAGGGGAAACACTCCATACATGATTATGAACACATGGCAAAATTATTGTGCGAGGAAATATGCATGAATCATGAAATGACCAAGTTTAGGCTTACTTGAAGGTCGTGGCAGCAAGAGCAATTTTATTTTTGAGTTGGAGGTGTTACAGATGAGTGGTGATGATCTGAACAGCTTCCTTACACCATATGGAGTGTGTCTGAATGCTTGGAGTGATTTGAATTGAGCTAGAACTTGATATGGCACCTCAACTGCAAATCTGTCAAAGGCTTGTGCAAATGGCTGGTGATTTTGTGAAATTGGTGTTCTAGATGTTATGTGAGAGTTTGGATCACTTCTATATGTTATATGTGAGGTGTGTGGGTGATTGGTTTTGTTGGAATTGCTCTCAAACTCAAAACCCGATGGTGACTTGAGTTAGAAGGCAAATTTGGAGTGAAAGTGGTGACTCTGAGAAAGGCATTTGTTTAGGACCTTTGGTGTACTTAATTTGAGCACAACTGAGCTCTATTTATAGTAGAGCAAATTTGTTTTGGCTTTAATAGTGTTTGGCAGCTTGGATCAGATTGTGTTGAATGCTTGAATTCTTTAATCAAGGGTCTCCTCTAGCCATTAACTTGTGCCAAACTTTGCAGGCTTAGGTCCTCTATTGTATGAGCTTATCTTGACTCATTTGGCTGATCATGGACTGATACATGCCAGCTCTATGCATCCATTAAATGTCTCAAAACAAAATTGGAGTCTTGAGGCATATTTAGCTTTTTAGGTTTGGCATGGCTATTTGTGGAATCTCGGACTTGGGAGGCTGGTAGATCAGTGTTTGTCCCTTGGTTGTTCCCCCATGAGGTGTGCAAATGGATAAGCATGCTTTTTGTTGCACAATTTGATCAAATCGAGCCCTTATGCACAAATCTACCTTGCCAAGACAGTTTGCAGCAAGGCATGTTGCAGCTGTCATAACTCCTAGCTCAGGAGGAGTTTGATGGAGTTCTTGGACATTTTGGAAAGCTGACATATCCTATTTCAACATGATGTCCAACTTTGGTTTTGATCCGACTTGAACTACAATGAAATATACCTCTACATTTTTGGAAAAAATAAGGCAGATTCTGACTTAGTGAAAATTTCACTAAGTGTTGGAAAAGTGTCATTTTCATGTTTTCAGTCACTTTGATCACTACTTAACTAAAAATCCATGAGGAATTGGAGTTTTAAGTAGCTGACACTTTTAAATTATGCCATGAGAGCTACAAATCCATCTTTGGACCATCCAAAATGGTTGCTTGGATCTCAAGTTATGATCCTTGGAAGTTGGTACCCTAGCCACTTTGTTCCATAACTTAGAAAATTTCTAAGTTTTTTATGGTTACCCCTTTTACAAGTTAACTCATTTTCTTTGATTTTTCTTGATGAATGATGATTCAAATCACATATTAACATTGTTTTAGGGTTAAGGAACCTTGGGTGACCAAAAAATCAAAAAGTCAAACTTTGACTTTTTGTACAGTTGACTTTTTTAGCAGATGAAATTTAAACTGTGCGATCCTCTATGAAATCAAGTCCTTGACCTAAATCAAACTTAATGGATGGATTCCATAGGTTTTATAGGGTGTATTGACTTATGTCCCAAGGTTTGGGAGCATGTCCTAGTCAAAAGTCAAAGGCACTGTTGACTTTTTCCTCAAAACCCTAGCTGTGGTCCAGATGGAATTGAAACTTGTGAATCAAGCTTCTTGGATCAATCCATTGTTTCAAATGGATCAATGTAGTATATCAGAGACCCTCAAATCATGTCTTGAGGTTTTGGCTCATGTTTTGTCCCAAAAGTCAACTTAGGGGTGAATTAGGTCAAAAAACCCTAATTCCTGATTTTTGGTAAATGCATCCCCTGAGGCTAAATTGACTTGGTGATGGGGTCCATGAGGTCCCTTAGAGTATCTTGGGTTGTGCTTTGAAGCATTGGCTCAGGCCCAGTTGAAAATTTCCATCTGGAGGCCTTAGTCGACCAAAACCCTAATTTGGTGACATTGGCGATCTGGAGGCTTGATCCACTTGGAATTTTACAACCTTGTGCTTGATTCTTGATGTGGAAGTCCTCTTGATCCTTTGTGGATGTTTGAGACGTTAGACAAGTTGAATATCATGTCATTTCTTGATTGATCCTTTGTCTAAGTGCTATGAGAGGGCCTAAAACCCTAATTCTTGATTGTAGTGAGTGTTCACCCATCTTTGGGGAGACTGATGAGGCATATAAGCACGTCCATATTGTGATGATGATTGGCACAATGATGGAAAATCTTAGTGGTCAAAATTTGGGGTATGACCGAGGCCAATCACTTACGCCATCAAGAAACACTTCCGAAATTTCACAAATAAAAGGAAAAACACCAACTTCTCCACATTCACTAATACCCAAAATTACCCTCAACATAAACGTCTCAGCACCATCCTGCATCGACACATCAAAACCATTTGTAAGCACTTGGCTTAACTTCAAACAATTCACTGCGCACACCACTTAAGCTCGCAAGACACGTCTATCTCATCTAACATGATCCCGTCTATTATCAACAAGAGATTAAGGGTGATCAGTTCCTCAATTTGTCAATAACAGTCGACTATCATTAGAAAGTACAAACTATCTTTACCAAACTATCGTAGCGTCCAACACCACACTTAGCCATCACATCCACACCTGAAGCATCTTGGAGAAGCACCATCTTCTCCCCCACTTGTTTCATTCCCAACCTGCAAATGGAAAACAAAACAAGCATCCACAATGTTTTCATGCACATGTCGCACACTAGGGAGTAGACAACATTAGACAACCTGGCCAGACAGACGGACCAGCTCGGATACCACTAATGTAACACCCTTTTCTACCCCACGAATGTAACCACGGAAAAATACACAAAAATCAGAGTAAAAATCACCTCAGAAGGCTGCACATTTTTCATTAAACTCAAAATAAAACATTTGCTCCGTAAACAACGGGTTTTCCTCAAAATATTCAAATCGTCATCAAAACATTCAAAAGCCATCAATTATAGCAGCGGAACCACCATAACCACCATGACACAAAATCCAAGGGGTTTATAATAAAAACCATAATCTTCAAAATAATAACAACAAGTAATAAGTTCAACATTGTTCGACTCAACGACCCCAACTGATGTTACACTATCAGAGCAATGACCCTCTAAGTCGACCAAAAGCAAATAAACTTCAAAAGCCCTCGAAGGCGTCCACAGCTAAGCCTGATCACCTGCACATTACCCACGTGGAGGCAATATTCAAACAGGCAGGGTGAGTAATCACAAATCATTATAATTAATATAAAAACAGGATATGCATACAATTGACGTCATTATCACATACAACATCATCAGGGTCATCAAAGGAAAACATCAACGATCACAACATCATAAATTACATCAATGCCAAATAAATGCAATGCACAACAAGACTCATGCATGTGGTACCAATTCATCAAAATCGATGGACACTGGGCCATCACCCTCCAAAGATCCCCATCAATATGATCGATTCTACACAAGAACCGGAGCACGTCAAAATACCTCACATCCACACAATGGGATTGAAGCCACAATAGACCGAAGTCTAACTCACTAGACCGAAGTCCTATAATCATCAATAGACCAAAGTCTAACTCACTAGACCGAAGTCCTATAATGCTATGAATGCATGATACACAACATCATACTCATCATCATCATTAATAAAAGTCATTATGTGCATCATCATTTATCCAACTCTCATGTTCGTCATATCATCAAATACGTCATCAAAACATCATTAATCATCATCTCGTAATCATCAATAATACTCATGGTCATTCACATCATCAAACATCACGTATCATCATCATAAAATCATCAATATAACTCATAGTAATTCACATCATCAAACATCTTGTATCATTATCATAAAATCATCAATATAACTCATAGTAATTCACATCATCAAACATCACGTATCATCATCATAAAATCATCAATAACGTCATGGTAATCCATATCATCAATTAATCATCAAACATCATATATACACAGCTCATAATCATCAATATACATCATGGTATTTCATCAAAATAATCACAGCTCAAAGCATCAAGACAACACAGAAATCACAACATAAGTTCGCGAAACAGCATGCGTTCGCTAGAATGTTCGCTTTGCGAACTCGTTCGCTTTGCGAGCTGCCAGCGTACCTCAAAATCCCATACAAAAACCAAAGAGTTCCAATTCTGCCTCTCGTCGCCACCTTCATTCGCTTTACGAAGCCCTTCGCTGGGACATTCGTTTTGCGAGCTAAAAGTCACATCCCAGACTTCATTCCAGTATCATTAAACAAATTATAGCGCATTCGCTGTGCTACTCGCTTTGCGAGTCTGGGGCAAGTATTCGCTTTGCGAATGCTTCATTCGCTTTGCAAGGTCGCGATTGCAGGAAATCACTGCTACGTATCAGTAGCACAATATACCCAAAAACCTATACGATTTCAACCCCAATTACCTCAAAAACATCCCTGCACCATTCCTAAGGCATTATGGCTATCAAGGACACAAAACCTATAACTATTAGGTCGATTAATTATACCATCTGGACCTCAAAATCACCTAAACCTTCACAACCCCAAAGATTCTCATAAACCCCATAAATCCCTTTCACCACAAGGTCGAAACAACATCGACAGGGAAAATCACTCTTAAGGTCTAATTTATCCGATTCAATTCAACCCTTAATATTCGATTCACAAAATACCCTCAAATCATCAGTTTACTCATAATCCCATAAATTCACATCAACCTCAAAAATCAGCTTTAAACACATTGAATCCCTATATTGAAAACATTGAAAGGCAATAATCCCCAAGCCTTAGATTGTCGATTTAGAGCTTTCTCTACTGAGTCTTTGGAAACCTTCTCGAATCCTCGCCTTTTTCCTTTTTCCTCAGAGCTCTCGCCTTCTTTCCTTCTTTTCACGGTCTAACACAAAATGAATCCTAATCTTTTCAATTCCTCCTTTTTGGTTACACTTAACCTTTGGGCCTCTAAAATGGGCATTCCCCATAATACCCTCACTAATTCTCTTCAAAAGTCCATCTTACCCTTAATTCCTCTAATATTATTTAAATCAATAATAATACTAATATATTCATATTATATACTATTATTTAATTAAATAACCAAAACTCCACGAAAATGCCAACATCAACACGAACCACCAAAATTCACCGAAAATTCAAAAATATTATATTTAAATAAATTAAATAAATATTCTTACAAATTTGGGGTGTTACAGCTACTCCTTATGGACCAAGGTTCCCTATGCCTCCTTTTCATATGCCTCAGCCTCATGTTCCTGCAGTACCTGAATCTTAACTCCCTTGGTACTCTGCTTCCAGATCAATCACGCATCCCAAACACAAACTTCAATGTTACTTATCAGCAATTCCTCCGTCCCCACCAGTTGCAGCAATTAATACAAGAAGGGAATAATAGGTGAAAGGAATCCACATGCCAGGTTCTCCCACTTGATTTTTGTCTCTAAGGATTATCTTGGAGTTCTTGGTGGCTGTCTAGTAACACAACATTATCATGAGTTGGCTTTACTTGATTTGAAGCTTCGTATGTGGAAACATGTTACACCTAAAAAGGAAAAAAATCACAATATGCAAGTTGTAGCAGACAAGCAGACATGTCCAGTTTAAAATGGAAAACTACAATCACACATTTATAGCATGTTACAAACACAATCACATAAATATGGAAAGCAATTGAATCACAAGGAAAGTACATAAATGACATGTTTTAAATCAGATCATCATCATCAATCTCATATTCATCACGAGAGACCATAAAAAGGGAGCAAAAAAAATCACTGCCATGATTTCCTTTCCAAAACCAAAAATCAACAACAATCTTGGGCATTCAGTGTCGACATCAGAATTCAATCTCACATGAGCTTATAAAAGGATGTGAAACACCGCATTGCAGAGGGGACATGAGTGAAACATCAGTACACAAGAAAAATCATCAAAAAGTCACTCCACGCAAAGCTTCACAATTTACATTGCAGAAGAGGATATTCACACCAAAAACCAAAAAACCATACACACCTTGAAACCATAAGCACACACACAATATACTCACAATAAGAAAAATCATAGCAGGAAGCATACATAGAAAGAGAGAAAGATACGCATAAAGAATTTAGAATACACGCACATTGATAAAAGGCACAAAAAATTCACAGAGCAAGAGCTTCACCAAACACAAGAATCATAACACGAATCATATACGAAAAATTTGGGAAAACACAATAACGGAGGATACGTGTCAACGGATACCAGAAGGACAAGAGAGCAAAACAAGACTTACCTGAGCCATTGTCAGAGACGTCGTCGTTGGACTTGTCTGTTGGTAACGATTCTTCTTTCTCTTTCACCTTGATTCACTTTGTTCCACATCCCCTATGTTGGATTGAATATTAAAACTTCTTTGTTATGGCCATAAGATTTGATTTCGTTGCTTTATGAGATTAGGGTTTGATGCTCTAGCGCGATTCTTGGTAATACGTTGATTTTTTTTATGACTTTTGCGGCCGAGAACATGTCTGGGGGGGTCGGTTTGGTAGGATAAGTGTTTAAGTTTGGTCGCCAGAAAATTTTGCGGCAGCGGCGCCGCCTTTCTCATGAGCTCCGCCGTAGAGACTCATGAACACCATCACGTGTTCTTCACCTGCCACCGCGGTATATCCTCTTGGTTGGGTTTTGTTTCAAGTTTGGTTGTTTGTTCATATTTGAAAGAGAGAAGAGAGAAATGATGATAGAGAGAGGGTAACGAGTAGAGAGAGAGAGGAAGGAGTGAAATGACTCCTTTTTTTTTGTGATTTTATGTTTAAGTGCCAACATGATCCTGCGCTTGCATGCCTACCGTAACGTCGTGTACCCATCTTGGAAGCCCTTTGATCTTGGGTCAGATTATGGCCCTTGATTAGATCTAACGTTCTATGGTAATTGGACCAGTCAACTGTGGATTGGTGGGTCCACAATGGAACCCTCCCTCAGACCTGAGCTTTAGCGCATTTGGACCTTTTGGCCCATGTTTTTTTATTTATTTTTTTAGTTCTCTCTTATTATTCTTTCTAACTATTGATTTCTATCTTGTTATTTTAACTTCTATTAATATATATTAAAATCAAAAATTCATTTTATTTAATAAAAATAAAAAATAAAAGAATACTTTTAATAAATTAGGATAATTATTTTTTATATAGAATTGATATTAAAATGTTTTGATTTAACTTTTTTTTTAACTTTTATTTATAAATAATCCAAAATAAAAATGGATTCTCTTAGCTTTTCATTAAATATTTAATTTTAGAAATTAATTTAATAATTTCTTTTATTTAATCATGAACAAATGCAATCATCAATTTACTTTAAGTTTTTTAGTGGGTGATATTACTGATTAATTAATTGAATGTTCGTATCGATTTAGAATTAATATTCGTTCTCTTTTATTCTCATGATGTATATAATCTCTTTACCACATGTATACAAACTCTAAAATATATATTTTTAAAAATAAATTCTCGATTCGTATCAAGCCATTTTCATACCCTGTAAGTCGGTCATTCATGATCGCCATCGACCGTAGTCATTTGAATTAACTTTCGCATGATAACATTTGGTTAGTTAATTTAGACAACCTATAATTAGGTTCCCTTTTCTCTAATGAGAATTAGACATGAGTCATCCTTAGTCGAGATATAATTATCCTACCCCATGACATAGACAAAAAGATTAAGAGAGGTATATGGCATACTCGTCGATTATATATCCCAGTTGGGGCCCTTCTCTTAATGTGAAGCAAAGATCCATCTCCTGCATGTTTGTGGTGGTTTAGTTGAGTATTCTCCTTAAGATGACAACTCGTCTCTTCTCCTAAAACCAACCAACAAACTTTGTTTACCTTTATTGAGTGGAACTACGAATGCTCTGATTCCATTCTCGTCAGGATACGTAAGCACGAGATGCGATGTTTATGCGAGCATACTTAGGAATAATACCTTAGCTCTCCCTATTTACCTTTTCACCATTTATCAAACAAAATAACAAATAACACAATAAAACAAGAGGTTCTTATAGAGTACTACAGATACTTAGGATGCTAGCACCTTTCCTAGGTATAACCAACCCCCGAACCTTAGATTCTCTTTTGCTTTGCATTGCATTGCATATTTATGGGTTATTCGTTATTTTTCCCTTCCCTTGGATAAATTAAAGATCGGTGGTGAATTAAGATTTGTGATTCAAGCTAATCCAATAGCTTGATATCCGATTCTCACCGCGACAGAAATGGCGACTTCACTGGGGAAATCTCCCTAAGAGGGTTACACCTAACTTGTTTTATATGTGTTATTTGTTTGTATATTTATATATCTGTCTGCTTGGGTTTTTTTCTGTATGCAGGGTTGTTACATTGTGTTGTGAGATAAGTCTTAACCCGGACTCGAGTATACACATATGATAGGATTGTGGTATGATCAATAGTTAACTATTGGAAGTAGTCCTAACATTATTAACATATGTTATAACCATGCTCAGTAGATTTCCCTTTGGGATTACTGATGTCATGCGAGTAGTTGTATCGGTATTACTTTTTCCGACCTGGGAGTCCGTGAAGCTGAGGACCTTTAGTTACCCTTAACCGAACTTGGCCTTCTTAGGATGTAGTGCGATGACTATGAGGGAGTATTTCCAAAACAGTTGATACGCGATACTACACTCAAAAGAGGTTCTCTTAAGAATATTATTAACTACCAAGTATTCGTGGAACTCAGATCTTTTGTTTGCAAACAACATAGGTTCATCATGGATAGTGGAAGGAAAAAGTCCTTGAAGTACGCTTACAAGAACCCTAAACTGAACGACCTAAGGAGATTAGGAGATTTGGTTGCAGTCCAAGAAGGTTTCAAGAATAAGTATGGGAAGTTGTTATCTCTATTAAATATAAAGATGGACAATGGACTTCTCTCTACACTACTTCGGTTCTAGGATCCGGTATATCACTATTTCACCTTTCTCGACTATCAACTAGTACCTACGTTGGAAGAGTATTCGTACCTGGTTGGTTTTCCTATTCTTGAGGAATCTCCCTTTCCTATCTTGGAGAATGACCCTAAAGAGCAAGAAATTGCCAAGGCTACACATTCGAGGTTATCTGACATTCGAGCCAACATGACTGTCAAAGGAGGAGTCTTTGGGTTAACCACATGATTTTTGATAGGTAGGGCCCAGTACTATGCTGATCACATGAGTATGGATGCATTTGAGGCTATTCTTGCCTTACTTATCTATGGAATATTTATCTTCCCAAGCTTTGAGGACTTTGTTGACATTAACACTATCAAGATTTTCTTATAGAAGAATCCAGTGCCTACCTTGTTAGCAGATGCCTACCATTCTGTTCATCTAAGGAACTTTCATAATTGAGGAATGATTACATGTTGTGTGCCATTATTATACAAGTGGTTTATTTCTCACTTGCCCAAGTCTAGCTCATTTTGGGATCTCAAGCATGGTTCGTGGTGGTCACAAAAGATTATGGCTCTTACTCTGATATTGATTGGTATAATCGTGTCTATGAGGGGGTAATGATCATTGATCACTATGGGCACTTTCCTAACGTACCTCTTCTTGGTACCAAAGGAGGAATCAACTACAATCCAGTCTTGGCTCGCCGTCAGCTAGGGTATCCTTTGAAAGACAAGCCCACTAGTGCTCATGTGAAGGGTATTTTCTTCAAGGATGGTGAGGGTAGTAAGGAGCTTAAGGAGAAGATTCTAGTTGTGTGGCGCCATTTACACAAGAGAGGAAAAAATTATTTGGGAAAGCCCAATTGTGTTTCTCTAGAACCCTATCTACCATGGGTCTGAGATAGGGCCATTAAGTTGAAGATGCCTTATCCTCGACAGGAGACCATGACTCTAAAGAAAGAACCCATTCTAATTTTCATGTATAAAGTAGAAGAGTTGAAGAACGCTTTGAGCAAAGCGCAACATGAAGGAGGTTCTTGAAAGAACAAGTATCAAGTGGTTGCTGAAGAAAATGCAGAACTCCAAAGACAATTGTAGATGAAGACCGAAGAAGCACTTTCTAGCAAGAAGAGAAAGGCGCAAGAGGATTTATTTTCCTCTTGTCATACCCTAAATTTTGACCGCAAGACTTCACATCATTGTTCAAATCATCACCACAATATGGATGTATTTTCATACTTCACCAATCCTTTCAAAGATTGTTAAGTATTTACCTAAACCAAGGATTAGGGTTTTAGAGCCCTCTCAGAGCATTTAGGAAAATGATCATTCAAGAATTGACAAGATCTTCAACTTATCAAACCTTTCAAACATCCATGAAGGATCAAGAGGTCCCCCACATCAAGAATCTAGCACAAGAATGCAACATTTCAAGTTAATCAAGCCTCAAGATCACCAGTGTCACCAAATTAGGGTTTTGGTCGACCAAGGCCTCCAGAGAGAAATTGTCATTTGGGCATGAACAAATACTTCAATATGTGATTCAAGAAGCTAAAAAGAACCTCATGAGTCCATTCATAAGTTCAAAATAGCCTCAGGAGATGCATTCATCAAAAATCAAGAATTAGGGTTTTTGACCTAATTCAGTCCCTAAGTTGAGTTTTGGAGCAAGGCACGAGCCAAAACCTAAAGATATGCTTTAAGGACCTCAAATAGACCATATTGGTCCACTCACATGATTCGATTGATTCAAAAAACTTGATTCACAAACAATGCAAGAATTCAAATCCATCTGAGCCACAAATTAGGGTTTTGATGAAAAGTCAACCATATCTTTGACTTTTGGCCAAGACATGATCTCTAACCTTGGGATATGATTCAAGACACTCAAATATACCCTTAAAGCCCATTCATAAGTTTAAAATCACCTTGGGATATTCATTCATTGAAAATAAAAAATTAGAGTTTCTCTGCACAAAATTCATCTGATACACAAAGTCAAAGTATGAGTTTTTGAGAAAAATTGATCATCAAGGGCTATTATTCAAGAAAATATGATCCATAGTTGCATTTAATCAAGGATTGATCAAGAAATCAAGGTTACTTGCAAAAGAAGCAAAATTGGAAGAATTGAAAATTTCACTGTGTTATGGAAAGTTATGTTCAAGTACCTAACTTTACAAGGCCATAACTTGTAATCCAAGCACCATTTTTTGCACTTCAAAGATCAAATGATAGATCTTCTTCCACACAACAAGATTGCTGGGATGAACCATCCCCCAAAACGGCATAGATTTTGAGATATAAAGCCATAAAGTTGGAAGAATTCATGTTTTGAACTTTAACACTTAGAAATTTTGTAGGCAGAATCTGTTTCATGTTTTGGCCAACTTTGAAGACATTTTTCACCATGATCTAAGAGGATTCAAGACCAAAATCAAACATCAAAGTTAAAGTAGGATATCTGAGCTTTCGAAAGAGTACAAGAACATCCATTGATTCCATTTGAGCAAAGACATATGATCCTCACAACATGCCATGATCAAACTGATTTTTCAAGACAATTTTCATGATTACTTGCATCACACGATTTTCACTTCAAATTTTGTGACTTTGCAAGCCTTGTCATCCTCCAAGATCAGAAGGAATCTTGTTGAATCACATAATATCTTCAACTTTGGACCATAAGTCAAGGATCTCATCTCTTGGCATGTGAAAAAACATCATTACATAGCCTTGAATTCAAGTTTTTCATTTGGCATTTAAGTGAAGCACTGAGTTGGCATGAAATGAGCCACACCAGTTCAGATCAATTCAAAAATAATGAGTGTTCAAACCTGCAAAATGCCAATTGAGTCAAGATTCTAGTCATGCTATGGAAGACTTTAGTACCTTAGCTTTAAGTAAGAGCTACATGACAATATCCATTGGATAATAGCATGCTCCCTCATCCAACACTATTCATCCAAAACAAATCAGTTCTCCTATAAATAGAGGTCATTTTGCATCAGTTCAATTACTCCCAAACAATACCAAAGCCTTGTTTTCTCATTCTCCCTCTCTTACTTCAAATTTCAAAGTATCAAAGGGAAATTTTGAAATTCTCAAAACCAGAGCCTAAACCACTCAAATTATGTTCCAGAGGTTTTCTTTTGATTTTGATCATCCTAAAAGCTTCCAAGGGGTCTATTAGAAGTGTCCAAGGCATTGGTTTTCTTCTGTCACAAGTATCTTGAAAGATAGCAAGTGGAGCTTCAAGAGGTAAGTGCTTAAGAACTTGAACTTTGTGAAATATGTATTGCTTTGAAACCACTATTGGGTTTTAAAATGTAGGAATTTTTAGAAAATCTAATACCACCATTGGATTCCTCATGAATTTCTAGGTAGGATCCATCTTTGTTTCATCCATTTTCATAGAGAAATGAAGAAGTTATGACCTTTTTGCAAATACCCCAAAACCTGGTCAGCCATGGCCAGGCATGGGTTTGATACACGGATGTATCACCACCCCAGTGGTTGCATCATGTGGTTTCAAGTGTGTTTGTGTTGGAAGGTGTGGGTTCAACACCCACCCATGCCATTTTTCCCATTTTTCACATTTTCACTATTTTTTGATATTTTTGATATTATTTTTTAATAATTATTTTTGTTAATCAATATTAATTATTTTAAAAATAATTTTTTGGACAAATATCACTCACATATTAAAATATTTTATTCACCCAAAAAAATCCCAAAAATATTTTTATTTGATATATTTTTAAAATATTTAAAAATATTATTTTAAATTATTTTAAATGTTTTTAAAATAATTTTCTTTTTCTTGATTTTTAAAACCAAAATGATTTTAAATATTCATGTGAATAAAATAACTTTTTCATAAACCTTAATCATTGTTTATAACATGATTAATGATTTTATTGGATAAATAATACATATTTTTATTGATTTTTATTTAAAAAAATATGAAATAAGGGTTTTGTTTGGATTCAATATTTCAAACTTCATTTCAACACTTATGGGCCTCTATTAGAGTGTAAGACCCAACCCTCTTTGTAAATAAACCACTTCATGAGCCTCTGCTATAGTATAAGTCGCATCCCGCTTTTCAAAATCACAGTAGGATCACTGTTTTTTACAACAATCTTTTGGCCTTTGTTAGGAGTGTAAGTCCCATCCCTTTGTACATAACCTTGTTTTAAACAATAATCCTTGGGCCTCTATTAGAGTGTAAGACACAACACCCTTCTGTAAATAGAAAATCTTTTAGACTTATTTATCCTGGGCTTTGTACAGGATACTAATAATCATCTGGGCCTCTATCTAGAGTGTAAGACCCAACACCTTTGCTTTTCTCCTACTTGAGATCAAATCATCTTCAAAATTCAAAACTTTCTTCAACTTCTTCAAAACCATAATTCAATCTTGAAGAAAAAATCTGATCAATCACAATACACTTGGGCCTCTATCTAGAGTGTAAGACCCACCACTTTTCTCAATTCAATTCATACTTGTTTATATACTTGTTCATATGTCTGTATATATACTTGTATATATCTTGTTAAGTCTCTCTTAGCACTTAAATCATCCTCAATTTAGACTAGTTCAAACAATATGATCCTTCTAGTCAGTTTAACATAGTTCAAGTAACTAGTTCCCCCTGTGCAAAGGAATACAATTAGTCTCCTCTTGGGCTTTATCCAAGCATCACTGCCTCTTCTTTGGCATCGTACAATGAATCTCCCCAGAAGATAGCCTCCTCCTTGGATTTATTCAATTTGATCAACCTTGAAACAATTCAGTAAAGAGAGGATTATTTCCTGGTGAAACCTCTTCTTTAATCCCTTTAAAACCTGGAACAGTTCAACAAAGAAAGGATTATTTCCTAGTGAAACCTTTCTTGAACTCTTCCTAGACTTGGAAAGTCTCAACAGTTAGCCTCCTCTTGGGCTTCATACAAGGACCTACAGGATTCCTAGAAGCATCCCTAGCCTCCTATTGGGCTTTATACAAGGAACCTCAGGTTTCCTAATAGCATAGGATAAATCTTAGTCATCTTTAACAGTACACCAGTCCCTAGGAGAGTCAAAACCTCTAAGGCATTCAAACTCATCCTCTAAGGCTCTTCTGATCCTCAATAAGGTTTGGCTTTCATCTTTAAAAATCCCCAGCTAGGATCAGGTTACCATCAATAACTCCCCAAAAGTATCAGAGCCCCATGACATCTGACGATTCACCTATTCTCTAATCCCCAACAAGAGTTAGTTTCCCTTTGGATTCCTCAAAACAGTTTAGACCCACTCCTGGATTTAAATAATCCTCAGCAAGAGTCAGCCTCCTCTTAGGCTTCATATAATGATTTTCCCAGTCAACCTCAATCTTGGGCTTTGTACAAGGCAGATATAATATTCCCCCCTAGTTGAGTCAGTTTTCAAGTTTTTCAACTTCAACCTTGGGCTTTGATCAAGGCACAAAATCCATCATCCCCGCATATGAGACCATGAGTCCTCCCTGTAGGAGGATATCTCCTCTGTACATCACATATCAAAACAAACAATTAAAAACCTTTCTTCTAGATAATTGATGTAAGTGGCACACTTGTTGATTCAAAATCCAAGCTGGAGTCCCTCCTTTATCATGGCTAAATTTATCTTTCATCTAAGTGATGTAAGTGGCAAACCCCTGGATTCCACACATCCAAGTCAATGTTCCTCTCTTAGCATGCAAAGACTTATAAAGCAAGATGTGGCATTTCTGGATTCCACACATCCCAGTTAAAGTAACTTCCCTTATAATCAATTCCTCATTATTTGTGATGAATAAGTGAGATATATCCCTTTAGAGATGACAAATTCTCTCTCAGTCAAACCTTTAGCTTCAATCTTGGGCTTTGAATAAGACACAAACACTCCTTTAGCTTCAATCTTGGGCTTTGAACAAGACACAAACACTCTTTTATCTTCAATCTTGGGCTTTGAACAAGACACCAAACAATTTCCTCCCATAGAGTAGGAGGAACTACAAATGCTCTGATTTCCCAAAAGTCTCTTTACAGGAATACGTAGGCATAAGATTACAAAATCTTAGCGAGCACACTAATAGAAAATCTTAGGTCAAGTACCTTCCCTAAAACAACAAAAACATTTCCTCAGCCTTCACAAAGGAACAACTTTCCCTGCTCAATAGTAAATGGATTACAGCAACCAAGCAATACAATAGTAGAAACATATGCAAATAAAGGTTCCTATAGATTACTATAGATACTCTGGGTGTTAACAACTTCCATTTGTATAACCAACCCCCGATCCCCGATCTCTTCGCATTTGTTAAAGAAAAAATTTGCACACAGGGTTAGTTTGAGATATCTTCCCCTTCCTTTTAAGCTTCATAGGATAAATATAGAAATCAGAAAGTAGCACCAAAAGGGGTTGTGGCCGCATCACAAAAAACCGACGCTACAGAAAAATGGTGACTCTACTGGGGACTTGTATTTTTATTTCTAGGAGGGTTAAGCCTTGCTTTGCATTTTTACTGTTTATTTTCTTTCTCATTTTATATCATTTACTATTTTCCATCGTACTATCTGCTTATCTACCATACTTGTTTAATTTACTGTTATCCGGGAATGTGATTAATACGCATGTGGTGAGTCAAAAAGTCCTCAGTGGGCTTGAGAGCATATTTTAAGATATGAGGTGGTAGACTCAAGAAAGCTTATAGGGAGTGAATCCCAAACAAGCTAACTTGAAAGTTCACCAAACCAGTGGAGGTACCCTTTTGGAATTACTGATGTTAAACAAGAAAGTCGTGAAAACATTACTTTTTCCACTGGGAACCCGTGAAACTGAGGATTAGTAAACATTTTACCTTGACCATTCTTTTAGGATGTAGTACGACGACTATCGGGAATAGTTGATACGCGATACTACGCTCTCATGAGATTCATATTAAGGATATTGCATATCTCATGAGTCAGTCAGTTTGCTGGTAATATTCTTAAGAGGGGTCAATGATTTTGAGAACCTTGCTAGAACTCGTTCTACAAGTTCAAAAAAAGAACCCCTAGTACATACCCTTTGGGATTGGGTAGATCCATGGTTCCATGCTATAGCGTCGGTTTTTTGGTGACGCGACCACATACCGCTATTTTTTTGGTGCTACTTTCTGATTTCTGTATTTATCCTATGAAGCTTGAAAGGAAGGGGAAGATATCGTAAAACTAATCCTGTACGCAAGTGTTTTTTTTAACAAATGCTAAAAGATCAGGGATCGGGGTTTGGCTGCACAAAGGAAAGCTATTAACACTTAGAGTATCTCTAGTTATTCATAGGAACCTTTATTTTAGGGTATTTTCTACTAATTGAAATGCTTTCTTAAGTCTATCTGATGTTGATTGGGAAAGTTTTTCCTCTGCAAAGGTTGAGAGAATGTTTTTGTTGTTTTTGGGAAGGTATTGGACCTAAAGTTTTTGATTTGTGTGCTCGCTAAGATTTCGCAATCTTATGCCTACATATTCCCGTAAAGAGATTTGGGAAATCAGAGCAATTGTAGTTCCTCCTATTCTATGGGAGGAAAATTTGTTTGATGCCTTGTTCAAAGCCTAAGATTGAAGCTAGCTGAGTATTTGTGTCTTGTTCAAAGCTCAAGATTGAAGCTAAAGTTTGACTGAGAGAGAATTTGTCATCTCTAAATGGAGATATATTCATCACTAAATGTCAGGTAATTGGTTATAAGGGAAATTACTTTAACTGGGATGTGTGGAATCCAGCAATGCCATAATTTCCTTTATAATATGTGATGTCATGAAGGAAGAAGCTTTAACTCAGTGTAGAGCAATGCCAATTTTTAATTTATGAATCTTTCATGCTAAGAGAGAGACATTGGCTTGGATGTATAGAATCCAGAGGCTTACCACTTATAGCTGTTAGATGAAAGAGGAATTTTAACCATGATAAATGAGGGACTCCAGCTTGGATTTTGAATCAACAAGTGTGCCACTTACAAAAATTTATATGGGAAAAACATTTTGATTGTTTGTTTTGACATGTTATATATATAAGGGATATCCTTCTATAGAGAGGACTCATGGTCTCATCTGTAGGGATGTTGATTTTTGTGTGTTTTGATCAAAGCCCAAGGTTGAAGCTAAAGGAAACTGACTCCACTAGGGAGGGTTTTATTTGAGTATCTTATTTGAACCCTAAGATGATGAAGATGAATAATTTGAGTATAACTTTAAAGAAGACTTACTCAATTGGGGAGTATGATGTTTGTCTTGTACAAAGCCCAAGATTGAGGCTGACTGGGAAAATCCTTATATGAAGCCTAAGAGAAGGCTGACTCCTGTTGAGGATTATTGAAATCCAGGAGAAGATTTAAACTGTGTTGGGGAATCTAAAGGGAAACCAACTCTTGTTGGTGAATTGAGCAGAGTTGATTTATTAGATGCCATGAGGCTCTGATTCTTTTGAGGATTTGTTGATGTTAATCTGACCCTGGTTGGGGATTTCTGAGATGAAAGTTAAGCCTTGTTGGGAGTCAGAAGGGATTTAAAGATGAGTTTGAAAACCTTAGAGGCTTTAACTCTTCTGGGAATTGATGTATTGGTGAAGATGATCAGGGTCTATCCTATGCTTTTAGGAGGCCTGAGGGTCCTTGTGTGAAGTCCAAGAGGAGACTATGAGGGTGAGACTTTCCAAGTCTACTTGTATGAAGCCCAAGAGGAGGCTGAGATGCTAGAGATGAAGATCAATTCTTAACTGATTAGATGTTCTAGAGTTTTGACTTTCCTGAGGATTGAACTCGTAGAGATGACTGAATTCTATTATACACTTTTAGGAAGCCTTTGGGTCCTTGTACTAAGCCCAAGAGGAGGTTGGGATGCTTCTAGGAAGCTTATGGGTCCTTGTATTAAGCCCAAGAGGAGGAGGTTGTGAGGAACTTTTAAGAATCCTGTTGGTCCAAGTCTAAGAAAAGTTCAAGAAAGGTTTCACCAGGAATACTCCTTTCTTTGTTGAACAGTTCCAAGGTTTGAAGAAATTCAAAAGAGGTTTCACCGGGAATTAATCCTCTCTGGGGAAATGAATTTCTTTTATAAGTTTCTAAGTTCTAACAGTCTTAAGAAATGTTTCACCAGAAATAATGCCTTTCATTGTTCCATATTGAATAAAGCCCAAGAGGAGGCAGACTGTATTGGGGAAGTTTCCTATAAGGGAACTAGTTATTGAATAAAGTTGAGTATCCTAGTATTTAAACTAAAGGGTAAATTGAGGATGACCTAACTGCTGGGGAAACTCTAAATAGGTGTGCACAAGCATATACAAATGAGTGAATTAACAAATGTACAAACAGGTATGTAATGAATTGAAATAGTGTTGGGTCTTACACTCTGAAAAGAGGCCCAAGTGTATTGTGATTGGTTGTATTGATTACAATTGTATGATTAGGGTTTTAAGAAATTGAAGAAAGTTTTGAAAAGATTTTGAATTTGAATTAAAAGAAAGTTGAGTTTATTTTAAAAGAAAATAAAGTTTGGGGCTTATAACTCAAAGAGAGGCCCAAGTGGTCTAAGAGCAGTTTCACCGGGAATAATGCTCCTCTTAGTACCAATTTAAAATAGACAGATGATTTTGAATACAGAGGTATGGGGCTTACAACTCAAGGAGAGGCCCAAGGAGGTTTTTTATTGTTCAAAAAAAAGTTTATGTCCAAAAGATTGGGGCTTATACTCAAGGAGAAGCCCAGATGACTTATTTTGAAAATAGTGATCGCATCGCGATACCGAAAGACGTTGCGGGACTTATACTATAGCAGAGGCCCAAAATTGATTTATGTACAAAGAGGTTGGGTCTTACACTCTATTAGAGGCCCAGAATTTTTATTGAAAGAAAGAAAAGTGGGGCTTATACTCAAGGAGAGGCCCAGATGAAAGACAGTGGACGCACCGTTATTTTTGAAAATCGTATCGGGACTTATACTATGACCGAGGCCCAAGAAATTATTTATTTACAAAGGGGTTGGGTCTTACACTCTATTAGAGGCCCAAAATGTTTGTTGAAAGTTTGAAGATTTAAAATCAAGGAAGAAACCCTAATTTTATTAAATTTTTTTTTTCAAATAAAATTAAATAAAAATGATATAAAATATAAAATATATTTAATAAACATGTTATGAACTTTGATAAATGTTTGAAAATAGATGTTTTATTCACATGATGGCTTGAAATTCAATTAGTTTTGAAAAATCAAGAGAAAGAATTTATTTAAAATGATTGAAAACAATTAAAATGAAATTCTTTCAAAAATTCAAAAATATATCAAAAATATGTTTAAAAAATCATATGAAAAAGAATAAAAATGAGAGAGATATGAACTTTTGAAAACAATTAAGAAATAATTAAAAAAATAACAAAAATGTGAAAAATAGTGGAAATTGGGCAAAATGGCATGGGTGGGTGTTAAACCCACGCCCTTTCGCCAAACACACTTGAAAAATACACGCTGCTACCACTGGGGTGGTGATACATCCGTGTATCAAAACCACCCCATGGACATATATGGGTGGCGTGTTTTTAGGCCAGGCCAAGGCGCCATGGCCTGATGTAGCGTGCGATTTTTGTCGTTGACGCGACCACCTTATCGCCATGGGGTTCTGCTCACCTCAATGGTAGGAGTGGGTGCTCCTTTCTGATTTCTTATTTATCCCGTGAAGCTGGAAGGGAAAGGGAAGCTATCTAAAACTAACCTTGCACGCGAATGTTTAACTGAACAAACGCTTAAGAGATTCGGGGAGTTTGGGGTCAGGTTATACAATGGGGAGTTGTCAATTACCCATCCTATATGTGGTTATCCATAGGTTGTTAGCAATTAGGTTCTTCTTTGTACTTGATGGTGTTTATCTGTTGATTGGGACAGTTTCTTCTTTAGGAATGGTAGAGAGAGAGAGAGAGAGATTTTGATGATTTTGGTGAGGTACTGGACCTCAGTTTTGATTGGTATGTGAAGGTACTGGACCTAAAGTTTTTGTTTGGTATGGTCGCTAAAATTTCGCAATCGGAGCAATCGTAGTTCCTCCTATTCTATGGGAGGAAAAAGATGTTTTGGTGTCTTGTTCAAAGCCCAAGATTGAAGCTAAAAGGTTTAGTATTTGTGTCTTGTTCAAGGCCCAAGATTGAAGCTAAAGGTTTGACTGAGAGAGAATTTATCATCTCTAAAGGGGGACATCTCGTCTGTTTATCATAGTTGTTTGGGTAACTGATTATAAAGGAGAATTACTTTAACTAGGATATGAGAATCCAGCAATGCCATAATTTCCTTTATAGGGGATTTGTCCTGAAGGGGAAAATTTTAACTCAGTGTAGAGCAATGCCATTTTTCCTTAGGAATCTTTCATGCTAAAAGTGGGGCAGTGGCTTGGACATAAATAATCTAGAGGCTTGCCACTTACAGTAATTAGATGAAAGAAGGAAATTTACCAGGATAAGAGATGGACTACAACTTGGATTTTTGAATCAACAAGTGTGCCACTTACATCAGTTATATGGGATTAAGGTTTGTTTTGAATGTCTGATTTTGATTTGTGATATACAGAGAAGTATCTTCCTATAGATAGTTTTTGATTTCTTCTGAGGGGATGTTGGTTTTTGTATGCCTTGATCAAAGCCCAAGGTTGAATCTAAGAGATTGATTGACTCCACTGGGGAAGTCCTTATGCAAAGCCTAAGAGGAGGCTAGAAGAGACTAACTTAACAAGAGAGTGTTTCTCTGTCTTGTAAAAATCCCAATATTGAGGCTAAAAGAGAGTTGACTCTTTTGGGGATATCATTATACAAAGCCTAAGAGGAGGCTGAAAAAAACCATTCCGGGGAAATATTTTGTCTGTCTTGTACAAAGCCCAAGATTGAGGCTAAAAGAGGGTTTTGACTCTACTGGTGAGAGGTTTTATCTGTCTTGTACAAAGCCCAAGATTGAGGCAAAAAGAAGATTGACTCTGCTGAAGAGTATGATTTGTCTTGTACAAAGCCCAAGATTGAGGCTGAGAAGCGCATTAACTCTGTTTAGGGAGATTTATATGGTGTCTTGTACAAATCCCAAGATTGAGGCTAAAAGATGATTGACTCACTCAGCTGAGGATATTTTAGGTGTCTTGTACAAAGCCCAAGATTGGGGCTGACTTTTGCTAAGGAAGAGAAGGATCATTATACAAAGTCTAAGAGGAGGCTGAAAGAGAATGAATCAACAAGAGAGTGCTTTTAAGGTGGTTGACTCAACAAGAGAGTTCTTTTATCTGTCTTGTACAAAGCCCAAGATTGTGGATGAAAAAAGCTGGGGAAAAATCATTATACAAAGCCTAAGAGGAGCCTGAAAAAGGTCGACTCAACAAGAGAGTGCCTTAAGGTAATTAACTCAACAAGAGAGTGTTTTAAAATCCTTATACAAAGCCTAAGAGGAGGCTGACTTCTGCTAGGGGAAATCATTATACAAAGCCTAAGAGGAAGCTGAAAAAAAATTGACTCAACAAGAGAGTGCTTTTTGAAAGAAGATTGACTCAACAAGAGAGTGCTTTTATCTGTCTTGTACAAAGCCCAAGATTGAGGCTAAAAAAGGGTTGACTCAATAAGAGATTTCTTTTTGAAACTAGATCTGCTGAGGAAAATCATTATACAAAGCATAAGAGGAGACTGGCATCTGCTGAGGATTATTGAGATCTAGAGGCTAGTCCAAAGTCGGGGGATCAACTCTTGCTGAGGGTTTACAGAAGAGTTGAGGTATCAGATGCCTTCAGGTTCTGATAGGCTAGTATGGTGCTGTTGATGAGATGACCCTAGCTGGGGGAAAAAGATTGAATTTTAGATCCTGTGAGGATTTTAGACTCTACTGGAGATTGATAAAATGATCAGGGTTTCTCCTGTATTTGTAGGGAAATTGATAATTTCTTTGAGATCCAAGAGGAGATTATACTGTCTAAGTCTACTGGTATGGAAGAGTTTATCCTTGGATGATGCCCAAGAGGAGGCTGATGCTCTAAGGGATGAGAATCAACCCTTAAACTGTCTAAGGTTTTGACTCTTCATAAAGACAGCTCTAACAAAGGATGACTAAGTTTTGTCCTATATATTTAAGAGGTCTTCAGGGTCCTTGTATTAAGCCCAAAAGAAAGCATGAGAACTTCTAAGAAGCCGGAGTGTTCTTGTACAAAGCCCAAGAGGAGGCTGGGATGCTTTTAGGAAACATGTGGGTCCAAACTTAAGAAGAGTTCAAGATAAGTTTCACCGGGAATAATCTTTTCTTTAATGAACAGTTCTAGGGTTTGAATAAATTCAAGAGAGGTTTCACTGGGAATTAATCCTCTCTGGGGAAATGAATTTCTTTGACAATTTTCTAATAGTGATAGTCTGAGAAAATTTTCACCGGGAATAATGCCTTTCTCTTTGTTCCATATTGTTTAAGCCTAAAAGAAGGCAAGACTGTATCTGTAATTCCTATGGGGAACTAGTTTTAACTGTGTTGAAAGATTGACCACTGGCTTTATCTAGTTCTAGACCTAATTTCCGGGGAAAACTCTAACAATATATATACAGGCATATATATACAGATATATATAGACAAGTATGTAAAAAG
Organism: Lathyrus tuberosus; assembly: GCA_022829125.1. NCBI lineage: Eukaryota > Viridiplantae > Streptophyta > Magnoliopsida > Fabales > Fabaceae > Lathyrus > Lathyrus tuberosus. The sequence continues at coordinate 9,879,200 of JALAZF010000008.1, read as the reverse complement.
AGGGTAGGAGGACTTACAGGTGAGCAAGCTTCCAGCACAAACAAATATATATATATATATATATATATATATATATATATATATATATATATATATATATATATATATATATGTGTGTGTGTGTGTGTGTGTGTGTGTGTGTGTGTGTGTGTGTGTGTGCGCGAGTATGTAAAAGAAAGTCGTTTAAAACTTACAGGCGAGCAAGCTTCCATTGTAACAATTATATTGTTAGTTGTTCAAGAAATTGAAGAAAGTTTTGATAACAACTATGAGTTTGAACCTAAATCAAAAGGGAAGTTGTTTTGAAAAGATTGTTGGTACTTATACTCAAGGAGAAGCCCAGATTAAAAAACAGTAATCGTATCGTTAATCAAAAAATTGTATTAGGACTTATACAATGATTGAGTCCCAAATTATTGTATTTACAAAGATATTGGGTCTTACACTCTATTAGAGGCCCAAAAGTTTATTTTTGTACAAGAGATGTGGCTTACAACTCAAGGAGAGGCCCAGAACTAACAGTGATCGCATCGTTGTTTTGAAAATTGTGTTGGGACTTATACAATGACTGAGGCCCAAATTATTTATGTACAAAAGAGGATTGTTGGGGCTTATAGTCAAGGAGCGTCCCAGATGTGTTTGAAAACGAAAAGAAATTGGGCTTACGACTCTGAGAGAGGCCCAGATGATTTTGTTTCGAAAGGCGATGATCGCGTCGAGATTTTGAGAACACAGTGGGACTTATACATTGACTGAGGCCCAAAAAGGTTTTTATTTACAAGGAATGGGTCTTACACTCTATTAGAGGCCCAAAAGTGTATTTTTCTAAAAGAAAGATGGGACTTATAACACAAGGGTAGGTCTCATACCCCAAATTTTGACCACCAAAACATTATTGTGAAAATCATCACCACAATATGGATGTACTTTCATGCCTCATCAATCTCCTCAAAGATGGGTGAGCATTCACTACAACCAAGAATTAGGGTTTTGAGCCCTCTCACAGCACTTAGACAAAAGACCAATCAAGAAATGACATGATCTTCAACTTGTCTAGCCTCTCATACACCTATGAAGGATCAAGAGGATTCCCACATCAAGAATCAGGCACAAAGGTGCAACATTCCAAGTGGATCAAGCCTCAAGATCACCAGTGTCACCAAATTAGGGTTTTGGTCGACCAAGGCCTCCAAATGGAATTTTTACTCTGGCATGAGCCAATACTTAAAAGTACAACCCAAGATACTCAAAGGGACCCCATGGACCCAATCATCAAGTCAATTAAGCCTCGGGGGATGCATTTACCAAAAATCAGGAATTAGGGTTTCTTGACATAATTCACCCCTAAGTTGAATTTTGAGGCAAGGCATGAGACAAGACCTCAAGACATGATTTGGGGGCCTCAAATACACCACATGGATCCATTTACAACAATGTATTAATCCAATAAGCTTGATTCACAAGTTTCAATTTCACCAGGACCACAATTAGGGTTTTGAGGAAAAAGTCAACTGTATCTTTGACTTTTGACCAAGACATGCTCCCAAACTTTGGGACATGATTCAATACACCCTATAACACCTATGGAATTCATCCATTAGGTTTGATTTAGGTCAAGGACTTGATTTCACAAAGGATCGCACAGTTTGGATTTCATCCGATAAAAAGTCAACTGTGCACAAAATCAAGTTTTACTTTTTGGAATTTTTCACAAATATGGTTCCCCTAAGTCAAAAATAATTTTAACGTATGGTATTGATCATCATTCATTAAGAAAAATCAAGAGAAGTGAGGTTTCTTGCAAAAGGGGAAACCCTAAGAAACCAAAATTTTTCTAAGTTATGGAACAAAAGTGATTTTGGTACCAACTTCCAAGAATCATAACTTGAGATCCAAGCAACCATTTTGGATGATCCAAAGCTGGATTTGTAGGTCTTGCTACACTCTACAAAAGCTTCAACTACCTCAGACTCCAATTCTTCATGGATTTTGAGTTAGGGATTTATCAAAATCACAAAAACATGAAAATGACACTTTTTCCAACACTTAGTGAAAATCTGCCTAAGTTACCAGCCTTGAACATCAATGTTCATGAGGTTTTTTTCAGTTGGATCCAAATAGTTTTTGAACAAACTATGATCACACATGTTTTGTATCATATGAGGGCTCTCTAAAAAGCACAAGATCCTCCCATGACTCAACCTGATCAGGGAGATATGAATCTCTAAAAATCACCATTTCCAACTGTCCTAAGCAAGGCAGATTTTGTGCATTTGCTCGATTTGGAAAATTTGGACAACTCCAAGCCTTGTCATCCATTTGGACACATCTGAGGATAAAACAAAAGGAGAATGATCTGATCCCCAATCCTCCAAAGACCAAGAATCTACACTTTGCCATAACAAACCTAAAAAGGCTAAAAAGGTGCCAAGACTCCAATTTTGTTTCCAAGCATTCAATGGATACACCAAGGTGGCATGGTCTGACACATTCCTAACTGAATGAGTCAAGAATCGGCACTGAATCAAAGAACCATAGGCTAGTGCCCTAACCTCAAGTCAATGGCTATAGGAGACTAAAGATTCCCTTGGATCAACATTGGCCAAAGGCCTGCTGCAGCTACCATTCACTATTGATGCCAAAACAAACTTGACACACTATAAATAGAGCTCAATTGTGATCAGTTTGAGTACACCAAAGCACTACAAATGATGCTTTCCTCAAAATCTCTTTCTTTAGGCCAAAATGCCTTCTTTTGTAAGTCATCTGTGAGTTTTTGAGTTAGAGAGCAATTCCACCACATCTCATGATCCAAACACCTCTAATATATCATATCTAAGCTGTCCAAACACTCACTTGTGACCTTAAACACCAAAATCAAAAAGTCAACCTCCAAAACCTCAAAAATTGACTTTTCTACATTTTTCAAGCCATGTCTTGATCCAGTCACTTCCAAAACCAAACAAGTCCTCAAACACACTCCAAATATCATCCTCCAACTGTCCCAAATGGTTCCCCTCATCTGGAACACCATTTGAGAGAGTTGCCATATTGGTCACTTTTGTCCCTTTTGCAAGAAAAGGCCTATACTTGTTCCCGAGGATTCCAGCTGGTTCTAACCATCCTAAAAGCTTCTAAGTGATCAATTGAGAGTGTTCAAAACATTGGATCACTTCTGGCACAAGGAACTTCGCAGATAGCACAAGGAGCTCCAAGAGGTAATTGCATCATCACTTGAACTCTCTAAATTATGCATTGCTTTGAGCTCCATTGATCATGGACCTCTCATACATATCATGTGTGTTGTGTTTGAACCAAAATATCATGCTATTATTGCCTATGAGTGAGATAGCATAGAACATGCAAAAATAGGCCTATTTTGAAATCACTATCGGATTTTGAGTTAGATGCATTTTCTGAAAATTCCAAGGGCACCATTAGATTACTCATGAAATTCTAGGTCAGATAGACCTAAAATTTGTCCCAATCCATGGAGAAATGAGTAAGTTAGAGGCTTCACGTAAATTGTCAAAACTTGTCTTGCCTTGCCTTGGCCAGGCCTAAAAACTTGGCACCCCTTATGTATTAATGGGGGGTTTTGATACACGGATGTATCACCACCCCAGTGGTAGCGCGCATGTGTATTTATGTATGAGGTCGTGGGTTCAAAGCCCACCCAGACCTTTTTTGCTACTTTGCCACATTTTTGCTATTTTTCATATTTTTTATGGTTTTTGTTAATTAATTCAAAAATTAATTTCTCTCTCAATTTTAATTATTTTTTATTGATTCTTTTTTTGAAAATTCACAAAAATATTGAAATATTTTATTACATGAAAATTTCACAAAAATATTATTTATTTCATATATTTGATATTTTTGTAAAGAATTATATTTTTATTTGTTTTTAAACATAAAAAAATATTTCTTTCTCTTGGTTTTACAAAATTCAAATGATTTTTAAATCATCCCGTGAATGAAACATGATTTTACAAATATAAATCCAAGATCACAACCTTTTTTCACATGTTTGATTATTTTAATTGAATTTTTATTCAATTAAAATACATTTAAAAACCAAAAATTAGGGTTTTCATCACTATCACCCTAACAAATCTTTTCAAACCACTATGGGCCTCTAATAGAGTGTAAGACCCAACCCATTTTGAAAACCAATCTAATTTGGGTCTCATTCATTGTATAAGTCCCACTGCGATTTCTAAAACCTCGGCGCGATTGTCGCCTTTTAAAATTTATATGGGCCTACCCTTGTGTTGTAAGTCCCATTTCTTTTCTTTTTCAAAACTTTGGGCCTCTCCTTGAGTTGTAAGACCCAACCCTCTTTGTAAATATCACCTTTGTGGGCATCAGTCATTATATAAGCCCCAGTACAGTTTACAAAACAACGGTGTGATTACTGTTTTTCATCTGGGCCCCTCCTTGAGTATCAGCCCCAACAATCTTTTCAAAAACAACTTCCCTTTTTATTTAGGTTCAAATTCATAGTTGTTATCAAAACTTTCTTTAATTTCTTGAACAACTAACCATACATCTGTTACAATGGAAGCTTGCTCACCTGTAAGTTTTATCAGCTTTCTTTACCTGCTTATATATATATATATATATATATATATATCTGTATTGTTGGAAGCTTGCCCACCTGTAAGTCCTTCTTTCATACCCTTTTAAATACTTCTCATATATAAACTGTATATATACTTGTGTATTTACTTAGAGTTTTCCCCGGCAATTAGGTCCAGAATTAGATAGAGCCAGTGGTCACTCTTTCAACATAGTTAAAACTAGTTCCCCATAGGAATTCCAGATAGAGTTTTGCCTTCTCTTGGGCATAAACAATATGGAAAAAAGAGAAAGGCATTATTCCCGGAGAAACTTTTCTCAGACTGTCACTATTAGAAATTGTCAAAGAAGTTCATTTCATTAGAGAGGATTAATTCCCGGTGAAACCTCTCTTGAATTTCTTCAAACCCTAGAACTGTTCACTAAAGAAAAGATTATTCCCGGTGAAACTTTTCTTGAACTCTTCTTAAGTTTGGACCCACATGCTTCCTAAAAGAATCCCCGCCTCCTCTTGGGCTTTGTACAAGGACCCTCTAGCTTCTTAGAAGTTCTCATGCCTTCTCTTGGGATTAATACAAGGACCCTGAAGACCTCTTAAAGGTATAAGACATAACTTAGTTATCCTTTGTTAGAGATGTCTTTCCAAAGAGCCAAAACCTCCGATCAATTTAGGGTTGATACTCATCCCTTAAAAAAGTCAGCCTCATCTTGGGCATCATACAAAGAAAAACCCTTTCATACCAGTAGACTTGGATAGTCTAATCTCCTCTGGGATCTCAAAGACATTCTCAAGTTCTCTACAAACATAGTAAAATCCCTGGTCATTCAAACAATCTCCAGTAGAGTTTAAATCCTCACAGGATCTAAAACTCAGTCTTTCATCCTAAGTTTCCCCAGCTAGGGTCAGCTTATCATCAGAACCTCAAGGCATCTGATACCTCAACTCTTCTGGAACCCTCAGCTGTTATACCCCAAATTTTGACCACCAAGATTTCCCATCATTGTGAAAATCATCATCACAATAGGGATGTACTTACATGCCTCATCAATCTCCCCAAAGATGGGTGAACATTCACTATAATCAAGAATTAGGGTTTTGAGCCCTCTCAGAGCACTTAGGCAAAGGATAAATCAAGAAATGACTTGATCTTCAACTTTTCTAAACCTATCAAACACATATAAAGGTTTAAGAGGACTCTCACATCAAGAATCAAGCACAAGGTTGCAACATTCCAAGTGGATTAAGCCTCCAGATCGCCAGTGTCACCAAATTAGGGTTTTGGTCGACCAGGGCCTCCAGATGGAAATTTTCATCTGGGCCTGAGCCAATGCTTCAAAACACAACCCAAGATAGTCCAAGGAACCTCATAGACCCAATCATCAAATCAATTTAACCTCAGGAAATGCATTTACCAAAAATCAAGAATTAGGGTTTTTTGATCTAATTCACCCCTAAGTTGACTTTTGAGGTAAGGTATGAGCCAAAACCTCAAGACATGATTTTAGGGCCTTAAATACACCAAATTTATCCATTTTCAACAATGGATTGATCCAAGAAGCTTGATTCACAAGTTTCAATTTCACCAGGACCACAATTAGGGTTTTGTAGGAAAAGTCAATTGTATCTTTGACTTTTGACCAAGACATGCTCCCAAACCTTGGGACATGATTCAATACACCCTATAACACCTATGAAATCCATCCATTAGGTTTGATTTAGGTCAAGGACTTTATTTCACAAAGGATCGCACAGTTTGGATTTCATCCGATAAAAAGTCAACTGTGCATAAATCAAGTTTGACTTTTTTGAATTTTTCACAAATATGGTTCCCCTAAGTCAAAAATAATGTTAATGTGTGATACTGATCATCATTCCTTAAGAAAAATCAAGAAAAGTGAGGTTTCTTGTAAAAGGGGCAACCATAAGAAACCAAAATTTCTCTAAGTTATGGAACAAAAGTGATTTTGTTACCAACTTCCAAGGACCATAACTTGAGATCCAAGCAAACATTTTGGGTGATCCAAAGCTGGATTTGTAGGTCTTGCTACACTCTACAAAAGCTTCAACTACCTCAGACTCTAATTATTTATGGATTTTGAGTTATGGAATGATCAAAATGGTAAAAAACATGAAAATGACATTTTTCCAACACTTAGTGAAAATCTGCCTAAGTTACCAGCCTTGAACATCAATGTTCATGAGGTTTTTTCAGTTCTATCCAAATAGTTTCAAAACAAACTATGATCAGACATGTTTTGTATCATATGAGGGATTTCTAGAAAGCACAAGAGCCTCTCACAACTCAACCTGAGATGTGAGATATCAATCCCTCAAAATCACCATTTCCAACTGTCCTAAGCAAGGCAGATTTTGTGCATTTGCTCGATTTGGAAAAATTGGACAACTCCAAGCCTTGTCATCCATTTGGAGACATCTGAGGATAAAACAAAAGGAGAACGATCTGATCCCAAAGCCTTCCAAGTCCAAGAATCTACCTATAGCCATGCCAAACCTAAAAGAGCTAAAAAGTGCCAAGACTACAATTTTGTTTCAATGCATTCAATGGATGCATCAAGGTGGCATGAATTGAGACAAGTTTAATTGAACGAGTCAAGCCTTATCTCACAACCAAAAGACCATAGGCATCTGCTGTAACACCCCATTTTCTACCCAACGTTTATTAAAAATCAGAGTGCAAAATTTTCAACATAAAACAAATGAGATGTCACATTTTCACTTGAACAACAAGACCAATAACATAAACCTGTATTTCTTTCTAAAATAGATACATAGCATTTGGCCTTCACAACTTATAAATCATATTCACTTTATTCAACTAGATCAAAACTTCAATTTATAATTATTCAAGAATTATTGTAATAACAACAATTAGGAACAACAACATAAACCAAAACATTTCCCCCCGAGTGCTACGTATCAGAGCATGACACCAACTTGAACTAACAGCGACTAAGACTTCAAACCTTCACAGCTATTCTTGAGTACCTGCTCAGTTACCCATAATAGGTAACATCATTACAGAAGGGGTGAGATATCTAAAAATATAATCAAAGGCATGATAATTAATATATTAGATTAGAATCACACAAATTTCACCGCTTCATACAACAGTCATGCAACAACTATTAGTAAACAACTTAAGAGCAACCACAACTTATAACAAACAACAACTTATAACAACAACCTGTATCAAGCGACAACTTACAGCAATAACAATTTATAACAACAATAACTCACAACAATGACAACTTATATCAACAACACCAACAACGTAATAATATTAACAACTTCAACATGCAACTCAAATGCGACTCAACTATGCAAATGCATGTGGTACCATCGGAGTAAAACTCCCAACTTAAACATATGCCAGGTTATCGAGGCATTTTCAACTTAATCGGATGCCGTCAAGGCCAACTTAAACAGGTGCCATCAAAGCCAACTTAATCAATGCAAATGTATGCATGCAACAATAACCACAACGTCACAACAACAACAACGCAATAACAACAACGAGAACAACAACTTAAACATGCACCACTTGCATCAACTTAATCCAACATTGGTCGTTCGACCTGCAACTTAATCAACAACACATTCAATATCACATCACCAACATCACCACATCAACAACGTATTCAACATCAACATAAGACATTGGTCATAAGACCTACAACTTAACAGTGCCCATAAACCGGGACAATTTAACCTATTCAACTGTACCTGCAAATCAACTTAATCGACGTAATTACCACAAAACAAACCAACAAAGAATACCTACTAATTTATATTAGTTATCCCGCCAATTTTCATTAAATTCCGGACAACTAACCTTACCGCTTAATTACACTTATTCGACTAATTCCATACATCAACCGACCAAAAATAACTACAACCACTTACGAATTATTTCTGCAAAATTTCAACTTGTTTCAGTTAAACAATTATATCGGTTAAAACTACTAATATTATTATTCGGTACTATTTTAATACTCTGCTAACTCCTTTGGTCTGTCATTCGCTAATTGATTCCTGTACTAAAATAAAACCTGCTACTAACATTCCTAATTCCCCACATTATTGTTATTCCTCTGCATTATTAATCGTTAACATTGTTGAGGCATATTGCACGATAACACCTCAATCGCACACATTCACGACGGTAAAAATCAACGCAACGATACGGTTTCAATTTTCATCTATAATTGAACTAGATACAGACCTCAAAACCATTTTTCCTAGAAAGAACATCTCGTTAGCTTTCCAACGCTTCGAACGGGGGTCAAAACCGACTTACGGATCAAAAGATATGAATTTTCCAAACTTTCCGAAACCAGAATTTTTCTGCGTAACAGCCCTACGGGATTTTGCATTTTCGTCCAAAAATCTGACCGATTCAATTATTTTCTTCGAAACAAACACCTACTCATTCATACCAAACATATAGTAGTGATTTGGAACCATCAAACGTGAATTCTACGACTTCCGATTTCAATCCGAATCTTAAACCCCCAAATCTCCAAAAATGCAAAAACTTACAAAATCAACCAAATTCAATGAAACAAGCATACTCGATCACGTCCTAACGTTTCTCGACACAACTACGCAATCTATTCCGACTTTCGTCCGCGAAAACATTGGTTTCTATCGATTTAACCAAATTTCATCCTAAGTTTAACACTATAGAACAATAACCAAACAATCTAGCAAACATCAAATTCCACAAAAACAAAACCAATTCATCAATACACTTCAACATATTCAGTAGAAAATTATATAAATCCCAATCCCACGTATCAATTATCATATACCCCGTTATAAAATTCGAACCCCACCCTTACCTTAGATTGATGGCCGCTCGAATTTCTGATCGACTTTTTCGACTTGGCTCCGACGACAATTCTCCCGTATCCCCTCTGCAAAACTCCAAGCCTAACTGCTTCTCTCTTCGCTCTGCCTCTTTTCCTCTCCTCTTGCATCCATGGAGATTAGAAGTATGAACATGCTGCCATTGAGTTCCTATCTTGACCAAAATTCAGCCTCCATCATCATCAATCCCGTAACTACTATTTGACCCATTTCCAGCATGAACTCCCAAACTTCAAATGTGTTTTTCTCCTTTAATACCGAACTTATTGACACGAAATCATATATAAAATTGAAGGGAATTTTGTAAGCTTTCCAGAAATTCAAGAATCGCTTTAATCGGAATTACAAGTAAAAAGTTATCACCTGTTTAGTGGAGGCTGTACCATAAGTGCGAAAATAGAGATATGATCATGAGTTCTTCTTTCTCCTTCTTTGCTTCCAAGCTATTTTCTCTCCTCTAAAACCCTTATTCTTCTCTAAGACTTTTTCCTCTGTAACTTCCACGATCAATTTCTCCAAAACTTCCTCTTGCAACTTTTCACGTACAACATGTTTTACTCCTTCTCTCAACCCTTATTTTTCTCCACTAATCAAAACCTAATTCCCCCTTTTTTTCTCAACCAACCCAATTAATAATAATACTAATAATAATAATACTATTATTTTATTATTCTTATTGGGCCTACTATCTTCACCCCCCATCTTACTACACACAACCATAAAATAAGCCCACTTAAATAAAATACGCTTATATTCCATAATATTAATTCTAATATTATTTCTCTCGACTAAATCGACTAATTACCGACTATCAAATAAATCGTCTAAACCACCAAATCAACATATTTAACCATAGACAGAAAATATTCAATATTATTTCCACAACTTAAATCAACTTATTAAATCAATTCAACTCGAACCAACTTAGAAACATCAACATAATATTCCGATATTCCGGAATCAACTTAAATCAACACAAATATCACAAACCAACGCAAATCGACACAAATACTCAAATCAACGCGAATCACCACAACATACTACAATTATATTTAATTAAATACTTAATTAAATAAACGGGCGTTACAACTCTCCCCCACTTAGAACATTTTCGTCCTCGAAAATTCATCCGATACAACTACTCCAACTATGTGATTCCATCCGACTAATCAACTCTCATCTCTGAAGGCAGCCCACGTATAATAAAAACAATTCATAACATCAACGGCAAAAACAACCTGAATACTACTCATGCAATACACTTTACAACTTAACATCATAACATAAGGAGTAACCAACTTAAGAATTCGCCGATTTAAGAACTAGAACGCAACAACATACGGACACGCAACTTAAACACGACATCAATACAACCAACCACCAACATCGTTGTTGCTCACGCATGAACAACTGTACAACACCACGCGTTCGCTGCGCACTCTGATTACTTGCAAAGTATCAAGTCTACCCATTTTATTCCCAACAGGTATTCTACACTCTCGTAGTTACCGAGTACTTCAACTTAGATCCGTAGGATAACTCCTCTGACATTCAACACCATTACAACGACGACTACTTCCAAATCTTGGATAATATATACATGTACTTCCACGAATTCTCCCGATTATCATCAAACATAAACTACAACTTTACCATCTTTTAATAACACATTCTCCAAAATTTTCTTAAACACGTAACAACATTACAACCACATATGGTACATGGGTCCAACTAATTCCGACAAGATAACTCATCCTTTTCACTTCCAACTAATCCAACATACCAAATTATCGACTTTTACTCACACTGACACAATTCTTCATAAATTCTTATCCGACTTAACACAACCAAGTAACTCATCTTTACCAACCAAAAGTTCCACTTTTACAATTCAACTTATAACTTCACTTCTTTTTCTACTTGCAACTCAATTCTCAAATTACCTAGAACTCAACTCCGAATTTCCATACTACTCATCAATTAAATCGCAACCCCACGCCATCATCCTTAAATTCAACTAATATGCTCATATATGAATCTACATCGGCAAAATAAACAATCCACAAGCACTTGGCTTGACTTCAACCAATTCAACGTACGTACTATACTAGTTGGCACGACACATCTATCCATCAATTATGATTCCGTCTACTATCAACAAGAGATTAAGGGTGATCAGTTCCTCAATTTGTCAATAGACAGCCGACAACCATAACAGTGGCATAAATCATCATTACCCAACACAATAGCGTACTACAACTTGTGCCCAAAGTCCGTAAGCACAATGCTCCGCCAACTCTCTAAGGCTTATCAACGTCTTCTTAGTTTCCTTAATTTCAACTTCGTCAATTATACCAAAACGTCCAAAATCCAATACGTAATCTCTTATACATGCTCGTAGCACAACACAATTATTAAATATCTTCCCAACACCGGAATCGCTACTACTCCAAGTACTATCCAACTCGGCTCGCTCCAATTACAACTCTTATCCAAGTTAAAATTTTTAACGTTGCAATTCAACCATCCATCTTTTTCTCAACATTACTATCACATGACATCATCACTTATTTCTCCTTATTCAACATAAATTGCATCTCGATGCATTCTCAGATACCGTCACATCCTTATAATTACCAACATATTATTCTTATCAAAATTTCACACTAGGCTTCATCTTTTCAAATTTTTCAGCAGTAGTCGCTCAACTTCAACCACAGATATCTCTTTCAATACAGACCTCTCAATCACAAAATCATATTCTAAAATGAATAGAATTTCGTAAAGATTCCAGAACTTTAAGAATCGCTTGAATCCGAGTTACGAGTAAAAAGTTATCATCCTTACAACGGGACTGGTTCAGAATTTCCATATGCAGAATTTTCCAAAAATCAGCATCAGACCCAAATATTAAAACGAACTTTTCTCCCTCTTCACAAACTTCCTGAAGACCAATCGTATATGCAAACCATAGGGAATTTCGTAAACTTTCCGAAAAGTCCAGAATCGCTTTCATCGGAGTTACGAGTAGAAAGTTATGCCTCTTATACTGAAGGTTGTTCCATAAATGTGAAAATAAAAACCGAAATTGGTGAACATGAGCTCTACCTCTTTCTCTTGCTTCCAAACTCTTCCAACAATCCTTGTTTTTCACTCAACTCTGAAAATCATCCGACTTTACTCCAGCTATACTACACTTGCATATCACTATTCGTCACGTTGCCCTCTCTTCTCCGAGAAGCAAACATCGATCATACTGACTTGTCCTCCTTCAAATGTCTCAACTGGACCAACAGATAAAATCATGAGTCTATACTCTCGTCGATTCGCAACAACACAGTTCTGACAACACTTGCACTCCTGCGATCAATATCACCTTGATTCAACTTCACATACTACAAACATCTCTGAGAAGTAAACTTCTCCCTCAATTGTTTCAAACCAACTCCTGCATACCATCGATTAGGAAACAAACAAGTATCGACAGTGTTCCATACACTTGTCGCGTACTAAGGGATAAACAACATTAGACAACTTGGCCGGACAGACCGACCTGCTCTGATACCACTAATGTAACACCCCCTTTTCTACCCAACGTTTATTAAAAATCAGAGTGCAAAATTTTCAACATAAAACAAATGAGATGTCACATTTTCACTTGAACAACAAGACCAATAACATAAACCTGTATTTCTTTTTAAAATAGATACATAGCATTTGGCCTTCATAACTTATAAATCATATTCACTTTATTCAACTAGATCAAAACTTCAATTTATAATTATTCAAGAATTATTGTAATAACAACAACATAAACAAAACATTTCCCCCCGAGTGCTACGTATCAGAGCATGACACCAACTTGAACTAACAGCGACTAAGACTTCAAACCTTCACAGCTATTCTTGAGTACCTGCTCAGTTACCCATAATAGGTAACATCATTACAGAAGGGGTGAGATATCGAAAAATATAATCAAAGGCATGATAATTAATATATTAGATTAGAATCACACAAATTTCACCGCTTCATACAACAGTCATACAACAACTATTAGTAAACAACTTAAGAGCAACCACAACTTATAACAAACAACAACTTATAACAACAACCTGTATCAAGCAACAACTTACATCAATAACAATTTATAACAACAATAACTCACAACAATGACAACTTCTATCAACAACACCAACAACGTAATAATATTAACAACTTCAACATGCAACTCAAATGCGACTCAACTATGCAAATGCATGTGGTACCATCGGAGTAAAACTCCCAACTTAAACATATGCCAGGTTATCGAGGCATTTTTAACTTAATCGGATGCCGTCAAGGCCAACTTAAACAGGTGCCATCAAGGCCAACTTAATCAATGCAAATGTATGCATGCAACAATAACCACAACGTCACAACAACAACAACGCAATAACAACAACGAGAACAACAACTTAAACATGAACCACTTACATCAACTTAATCCAACATTGGTCATTCGACCTGCAACTTAATCAACAACATATTCAACATCACATCACCAACATCACCACATCAACAACGTATTCAACATCAACATAAGACATTGGTCATAAGACCTACAACTTAACAGTGCCCATAAACCGGGAAAATTCAACCTATTCAACTGTACCTGCAAATCAACTTAATCGACGTAATTACCACAAAACAAACCAACCAACAATACCTACTAATTTATATTAGTTATCCCGCCAATTTTCATTAAATTCCGGACAACTAACCTTACCGCTTAATTACACTTATTCGACTAATTCCATACATCAACCGACCAAAAATAACTACAACCACTTACGAATTATTTCTGCAAAATTTCAACTTATTTCGGTTAAAGAATTATACCGGTTAAAACTACTAATATTATTATTCGGTACTATTTTAATACTCTGCAAACTCCTTTGGTCTGTCATTCGCTAATTGATTCCTGTGCTAAAATAAAACCTGCTACTAACATTCATAATTCCCCACATTATTGTTATTCCTCTGCATTATTAATCGTTAACATTGTTGAGGCATATTGCACGATAACACCTCAATCGCACACATTCACGACAGTAAAAATCAACGCAATGATACGGTTTCAATTTTCTACTATAATTGAACCAGATACAGACCTCAAAACCATTTTTCCTAGAAAGAACATCTCGTTAGCTTTCCAACGCTTCAAACGGGGGTCAAAACCGACTTACGGATCAAAAGATATGAATTTTCCAAACTTTTCGAAACCAGAATTTTTCTGCATAACAGCCCTACGGGATTTTGCATTTTCGTCCAAAAATCTGGCCGATTCAATTATTTTCTTCGAAACAAACACCTACTCATTCATACCAAATATATAGTAGTGATTTGGAGCCATCAAACGTGAATTCTACGACTTTCGATTTCAATCCGAATCTTAAACCCCCAAATCTCCAAAAATGCAAAAACTTACAAAATCAACCAAATTCGATGAAACAAGCATACTCGATCACAGCCTAACGTTTCTCGACACAACTACGCAATCTATTCCGACTTTCGTCCGCGAAAACATCGGTTTCTATCGATTTAACCAAATTCCATCCTAAGTTTAACACTATAGAACAATAACCAAACAATCTAGCAAACATCAAATTCCACAAAAACAAAACCAATTCATCAATACACTTCAACACATTCAGTAGAAAATTATATAAATCCCAATCCCACGTATCAATTATCATATACCCGGTTATAAAATTCGAACCCCACCCTTACCTTAGATTGATGGCCGCTCGAATTTCCGATCGACTTTTCTGACTTGGCTCCGACGGCAATTCTCCCGTATCCCCTCTGTAAAACTCCAAGCCTAACTGCTTCTCTCTTCGCTCTGCCTCTTTTCCTCTCCTCTTGCATCCATGGAGATTAGAAGTATGAACATGCTGCCATTGAGTTCCTATCTTGACCAAAATTCAGCCTCCATCATCATCAATCCCGTAACTACTATTTGACCCATTTTCAACATGAACTCCCAAACTTCAAATGCGTTTTTCTCCTTTAATACCAAACTTATTGACACAAAATCATATATCAAATTGAAGCGAATTTCGTAAGCTTTCCAGAAATTCAAGAATCGCTTTAATCGGAATTACAAGTAAAAAGTTATCACCTGTTTAGTGGAGGCTGTACCATAAGTGCGAAAATAGAGATATGATCATGAGTTCTTCTTTCTCCTTCTTTGCTTCCCAGCTATTTTCTCTCCTCTAAAACCCTTATTCTTCTCTAAGACTTTTTCCTCTGTAACTTCCACGATCAATTTCTCCAAAACTTCCTCTTGCAACTTTTCACGTACAACATGTTTTACTCCTTCTCTCAACCCTTATTTTTCTCCACTAATCAAAACCTAATTCCCCTTTTATTTCTCAACCAACCCAATTAATAATAATACTAATAATAATAATACTATTATTTTATTATTCTTATTGGGCCTACTATCTTCACCCCCCATCTTACTACACACAACCATAAAATAAGCCCACTTAAATAAAATACGCTTATATTCCATAATATTAATTCTAATATTATTTCTCTCGACTAAATCGAATAATTACCGACTATCAAATAAATCGTCCAAACCACCAAATCAACATATTTAACCATAGACAGAAAATATTCAATATTATTTCCACAACTTAAATCAACTTATTAAATCAATTCAACTCGAACCAACTTAGAAACATCAACGTAATATTCCAATATTCCGGAATCAACTTAAATCAACACAAATATCACAAACCAACGCAAATCGACACAAATACTCAAATCAACATTAGAGGAGACTTAATTAAATACTTAATTAAATACTTAATTAAATACTTAATTAAATAAACGGGCGTTACATGTGCTCTAACCTCAATTCAATGGCTAGAGGAGACTTGAGATTCCATTTGATCCACATTGGCCCAGACCTGCTGCAGTTTCCACACACTATTCTTTGCAAAACAAACTTGACACACTATAAATAGAGCTCAATTGTGGTCAGTTCAAGTACACCAAAGCACCCAAACTGATGCTTTCCTCAAAATATCTTCTTCACTTCAAATTTTGTCTTCTAACTCAAGTCACCATCGGGTTTTGAGTTTGAGAGCAATTCCAACCAAACCAATCACACACACACACCTCACAAACATCATATGTAAGTGATCCATAACACAAAATCACATCTGGAACACCAGATTCTCAAAATCACCAGGCAATTGCTCAAGTTCTTGACAGAGTTGCAGTTGAGGTGCTACATCAACTTCCAGCTCATTTCAATCCACTCCAAGCATTCAAACACATTCCTTGGCACCTAAGGAAGCTGTCCAAGTCATTGGAGCCAAGTTGTAACACCTCTATCACCAAACTCAATCACCAACTGCAAGAGGTAAGCCTGAACCCTTCAAACTCTATGATCTATGCATCATGAATGAATTTTTGAGTTACCATCTTTTTTATGCATGTATGTAGAGTAATAACCCTCAATCAATTGCCATGAATCCATCGTGTATGGAATTTCATTGTGTTCATGCTGAAATTAGGGTTCTTGATGTTTTCGGTTGATTTCTTCCCCCATACTTAATATAAATGCAATTAATCTATATGGTTGTGATCCTTGTTCAAAAACGAACAAGATTGGTACTTGAATTGTGCAAAACCATTGAGAAATCAGGGAGAAAAGTGAGAAAACACAAATCTGGAAAAACAGAGGGCACGGGCAAGAACCAAGTGTTCTTGGCGCCATAATTCAAATTTTTGAGTTTTAGTTATTTTGTTTAATTGATTCAAAAGTTAATTTCTCTCTGAATATTTATGTTTTTGAATTGATTCTTTTTCTCAAAATTCACAAAAATGTTTAAATATTTTATTTTACAAAAAAATTCAATTTATATTATTTATTTAATATAGTTAGAATTTTTGTAATTAATTTCATTTTAATTGTTTTTAAAGATTTTTAAATGAAATTCCCACTTTGATTTTTCAAAACCAATTGAATTTCAAGCTTCCATATGATTAAACATGATTTTTCAAGATATTTTTCAAATCGTACAATTTGTTTTTGAATGTATTTGATATTTTATCATTTATTATTTAAATTTCCTATGAAAAATGACATTTTTATTTAAAATTAGGGCTTCCTCCCGATTTTAAATTTTCAAACACTCATGGGCCTCTAATAGAGTGTAAGATCCATTCCTTGTAAATATGAAAACCTTTTTGGGCCTCAGTCATTGTATAAGTCCCACTGTGTTTTCAAAAACCTCGGTCCGATCGCCGTTTTTAAACAAAAACTATCTGGGCCTCCCCTTGCGTTGTAAGTCCCTTCCTTATTGTTTTAATAAACTTTGGGCCTCTAATAGAGTGTAAGACCAAACCCCTTTGTATAGGAAATCATTTTTGGGCCTCAGTCGTTGTATAAGTCCTGATACGATTTTAAAAATTATCGGCGCGATCGTCGCCTTTTAAAAACCATCTAGGCCTCCCCTTGTGTTATAAGTCTCATCTTTCTTTTTAAATAAACTCATGGGTCTCTATTAGAGCGTAAGACCCAACCCCTTTTGAAAACCAAACTATTTTGGGCCTCAGTCCTTGTATAAGACCCACATGTGATTTCAAAAATCTCGGCGCGATCGCCATTTCATTTCAAAATAACTTGGGCCTCTCCTTGAGCTGTAAGCCCCATCCCTTGTACCAAAAAATACACTTTTGGGCCACTCCTTGAGTTGTAAGACCCAACCCTCTTTGTAGATAACACCTTTTCTGGGCCTCAGTCATTGTATAAGCCCTAATATAGTTTACAAAACAACGGTACGATTACTGTTTTTCATCTGGGCCTCTCCTTACGTATAATCCCCAACAATCTGTTCAAAACAACTTCCCTTTTAATTTAGGTTCAAATCCATTAGTTGTTATCAAAACTTTCTTTTATTTCTTGAACAACTAACCGTACAGCTGTTACTATGGAAGCTTGCTCGCCTGTAAGCTTTTATCGGCTTTCTTTATATGCTTTCATATATATATATATATATATATATATATATATATATATAACTGTATTGCTTGAAGCTTGTTCACCTGTAAGTCCTTCTTTCATATCCTTTTAAATACTTGTCATATATCCACTGTATATATACTTGTATACCTAGTTAGAGTTTTCCCCGACAATTAGGTCTAGAACTAGATAAAGCCAGTGGTCAGTCTTTCAACAAGGTCAAAACTAGTTCCCTATAGGAATTCCAGACACATTATTGCCTTCTCTTAGGCTTAAACAATATGGAACAAAGAGAAAGGCATTATTCTCGGTGAAACTTTTCTCAGACTGTCACTTTTAGAAACTGTCAAAGAAATTCAATTCCCCAGAGAGGAATTATTCTCGGTGAAACCTCTCTTGAATTTCTTCAAACCCTAGAACTGTTCACTAAAGGAATTATTCTCGGTGAAACCTTTCTTGAACTTTTCTTAGGTTTGGGACCCACAGGCTTCCTAAAAGCATTTCCCGCCTCCTCTTGGGCTTTGTACAAGGACCCTCCGGCTTCTTAGAAGTTCTGATTCCTTCTCTTGGGCTTAGTACAAGGACCCTGAAGACCTCCTAAAGTATAGGACAAAACTTAGTCATCCTTTGTTAGAGCTGTCTTTTTAAAAGAGTCAAAACCTTGGACAATTTAGGGTTGATACTCATCCCTTAATTCTTTCAGCCTCCTCTTGGGCATCATGCAAAGATACACTCTTCCATACCAATAGACTTGGATAGTCTAATCTCCTCTTGGATCCCAATGACATTCTCATGTTCCCTACAAATATAGGAGAAACCCTGATAGTTCGATCAATCTCCAGTAGAGTTGAAATCCTCTCAGGATCTAAAACTCAAATTTTGTCCTAAATTTCCCCAGCTAGGGTTATCTTATCATCAATATAATACTAGCCAATCAGAACCTCAAGGCATCTGATACCTCAACTCTTTTGTAACCCTCAGCAAGAGTTGATCCCCCGACTTGAACCTGCCTCCGGATCTCAATAATCCCCAGCAGAAGCCAGCCTCCTCTTAGGCTTTGTATAATGATTTTCCTCAGCAGAGTAAACCTCAAAAGTACTCTCTTGTTGAATCACCCCTTTTTCAGCCTCAATCTTGGGCTTTGTACAAGACAGATAAAAGCACTCTCTAGTTGAGTCAACCTTTTTCAGCCTCCTCTTAGGCTTTGTATAATGAATTCCCCTAGCAGAAGCTAGCCTCCTCTTAGGCTTTATATAAGGATTTCTCCAGCTTGTTCAGCCACAATCTTGAGCTTTGTACAAGACAGATAAAAGCACTCTCTTGTTGAGTCAACCCATTTTAGCATCAATCTTGGGCTTTGTACAAGACAAATAAATATTTTTCCACAGAGTCAGTTTCTTTTCAGCCTCAATCTTGGGCTTTGTACAAGACACCATATAAATTTCCCTAAACAGAGTCATACCTCTTTCAAGCCTCAATCTTGGGCTTTGTACAAGACAGATAAAACCCTACTCTTCAGCAGAGTCAATCTTCTCCTTTCAGCCTCAATCTCGGGCTTTGTACAAGACACCTATAAACATTCCCCAATGGAATTAAAAAACCTTCTTTTAGCCACAATCTTGGGTTTTGTACAAGACAGATAAATACCTCCCCAGCGGAGTCGATTCCTCTCAGCCTCCTCTTAGGCTTTGTATAATGATATCCCCCAAAAGAGTCAAGTCTCTTTTTAGCCTCAACCTTGGGCTTTGTACAAGACACATAAACACTCTCTTGTTGAGTCAACCTTTTCCAGCCTCCTCTTAGGCTTTGTATAAGGACTTCCCCAGTGAAGTCAATCAATCTTTAGCTTCAACCTTGGGATTTGATCAAGGCACATATAAAAAAAAACAATATCCCCTCAGAGGAAACAAAAATCTCTCTGTAGGAAGACATTTCTCTGTATATCACATATCAAACGGAAAATCAAAATAAACCCTAAATCCAGATAACTGTTGTAAGTGGCACACTTGTTGATTCAAACATCCAAGATGTAGTCCATCTTTTATCCTAGTAAACTTCCTCTCTCATCTAATTGTTGTAAGCGGCAAGCCTCTGGATTGTTTACATCCACGCCATTGTCCCTCTCTTAGCATGAAAGATTCATAAGGAAAATGGCATTGCTCAACATTGAGTTAAAAGTTTTCTCCTTCAGGATAAATTCCCCATAAAGGAAATTATGGCATTGCTGGATTCATATATCCCAGTTAAAGTAATTCTCCTTTGTAATCAGTCACCCAACAGTAGTGATAAATAGATGAAATGTCTCCCTTTAGAGAGGACAAGTTCCCTCTTAGTAAAACTTTTGGCTTCAATCTTGTGCTTCGAACAAGACACAAATACTCCTTTAGCTTCAATCTTGGGCTTCGAACAAGACACAACTACTCCTTTAGCTTCAATATTGGGCTTTGAACAAGACACCAAAACATCTTTTTCCTCCCATAGAATAGGAGGAACTACGATTGCTCTGATTTCGCAGTTTCTTTTAAACGGGAATACGTAGGCATAAGATTACGAAATCTTAGCGAGCATACCAATCAAAAACTCTAGGTCCAGTACCTTCATACCAATCAAAAACTCTAGGTCCAGTACCTTAATACCAATAAAAAACTCTAGGTCCAGTACCTTCATACCAATCAAAACCAAGGTTCAGTACCTTCATATCACCAAAATCATCAAAACTCCCTCTCTCCCACAGACATCCCTCAAAGCAGAAACTTTCCCATTTACAGATAAACACCATCAAGTACAAAGCACAACCTAATGCTAACAACCTATAGATAACCACATATAGGATGGGTAATTGACAACTCCCCATTGTATAACCTGACCCCGAACTCCCCGAATCTCTTAAGTGTTTGTTCAGTTAAACAATCACGTGCAATGTTAGTTTTAGATAGCTTCCCTTTCCCTTCCAAATTCACGGGATAAATAAGAAATCAAAAAGTAGCACCCCCTCCTACCGTTGCGGTGAGGAGGAACCCATGGCGATAAGGTGGTCGCGTCACCGACAAAAATCGCACGCTACAGAAAAATGGCGACTCTGCTGGGGAGTCATTAACTAGGATCTGTCTTACCTTAGTCATCATTCGTCCCCATTTTCCAACAAAAAAATGGCGACACTGCTGGGGACGCATTTTGTCTGTTTAGGACTAGAATTATAGTTCCTAAGAGGTCTAGGATGTTAGTTTTAGGAATGAATATATATATATCGCTTTTCCTACTTGATATCCGTGTTTATTTTTCTGTCATTGGGAATGCTAGTGATGTCGCATGTGGAAAGTATGAGTGATACCTAAGATAGGTGATGGCTTAGACGGGCGGTCTTATAGGGAGTGAATCCTGAATTAGCTGTCCCGGTAGACCATCAAATTAGTGGAGATACCCTTTGCGGATTCAATGTCTAATGACTTCGGTTGTGAAAGCAGATTGTTCGATTGTGGTATCCATGAAACTGAGGATTTAGTAGACATTAACCATGTGGCCATTTGGTAGTGCGGTAGCTATCCGAAATAGTTGACACACGATCATACACTCAATTGAGATTACTCTAGGATACTACAGCTTGCTCGGGTGAACCAACTTGTTGTTGTTATCCCTAGGGGGTCAGTGATTTTGGGAACTTTTAACCCGTTCTACAGGTCCAAAAATTCACCAGAATACAACCTTTGGGGATGGATAGAGCCATGACTCCATGCTCGTGACGTTGAACCCTTGAACCCATGTTTTTTCAATGTTTTTGTGTGTTGCATTCATGCATTCATTTAAAAAACTCTTAATTAAAGAAAAAATTTTCTTTTCTCTTCTCTCTCTTTCTCAAAATTAAACTAAAACAATGATTGCAAATATCAGAAAAGGATTGCGTTGTGGATTTTTGTAGAAGAAATACGCACAAGTACACCTTCAAGACTCCGAAATTAGAGGATTTAAAGGGGCTGGCGAGGATGATCACCAACCCTGATGCTTTTAGAGCTAAATACGGAGGACTGTTGTCTCTGTTAAGGGTCCATGTAGTTGAAGGAATCCTGTCCACACTAATTCAGTTTTACGATCCGAATTATCACTGTTTCACATTCCCAGATTATCAACTGGCACCAATGCTAGAAGAGCACTCTCACCTGACTGATTTACCCATCACTGACCAGGCTTCCTTTTCTGGACTGGAAGAAATTCCAAAGGATCAAACCATTGCAAGGGCAATCTATTTGGACGATTCAGAAGTCAGGACTCACATGACCATTAAGGATGGAATCCAAGGTTTACCAGCCAAGTTTCTGGTAGAGAAAGCCCTGTACTTTGCCAGTGTAGGAAACGTTACTGCTTTCGAATATATCTTTGTTCTATAACATACGGGCTTTTCCTTTTTCCCAACATTGATAACTTTGTTGATATCAACGCTGTTAAGATATTTCTGATTGGAAACCCCATACCAACCTTGCTCGCAGATGCTTATCATTCTGTACACTTAAGGAATTTGTACAGCGGAGGAATGATCACCTACTGTGTACCCTTACTTTACAAGTGGTTCACTTCTCATTTACCCAAGTCTGCTGCTTTTTGGGATCATAAGAGTACTCTACGTTGGTCACAGAGAATCATGTCTCTTACCAAATATGACATAGACTGGTACGATCGGATCTATGTGTAGCGCGATTTTTGTGGTTTCGAATCACTATCGCTTTGGTACTATAGTTCGATTCATTTTTTATCCTATTGAGCTGATTAAGGAAGGGAAATAGATGTCTCCAATTAACCCTGCTTGCAAACTGAGGTTTAACAGTCAAAACTGTTGGTTTACAGATGCTATCAAAATAGGGGGGGGGGGGGGGTTCTCCCTTAGGGTTATTTGCTTAAAAACAATGTCTAGGCTATTGGTAAGATGTTAGGACTGATGTTTTTCGATTGATGTATGAAGGTACGGGATTTTGGGTTTTTGATTAGTATGCTCGCTAAGATTTTTCCAATCTTATGCCTACGTATTCCCGTTTAACGAAACAGGGAAATCAGATCGATCGTAGTTCCTCCTATTCTATGGGAGGAAAAAAAGGTTATTTTGGTGTCTTGTTCAAATCCCAAGACATGAAGCTAAATGTGGTTTGTATCTTGTTCAAAGCCCAAGATGTGAAGCTGAAGGGTCTATTTGTATCTTGTTCGAAGCCCAAGATGTGAAGCTGAAAGGTTTTGACTTTAGAGAGAATTTGTCATCTCTAAAGGGGGTCTGTTTGTTACAACTGTTGGGTGACTGATTATAAAGGAGAATTACTTTAACTGGGATATGTGAATCCAGCAATGCCATAATTTCTTTTATAAGGGATTTTTAACCTGAAGGAGAAAACTTTAACTCAGTGTAGAGCAATGCCATCTTTCCTTAGGAATTTCTCCTGCTAAAAGAGGGACAGTGGCATGGATGTAAATAATCCAGAGGCTTGCCGCTTACAATAATTAGATGAAGGAAAAGGAGTTATTGATGTTTGTATACTGTGAACGAGGCACAAATTTTGATGATAACAGGTTGATTGGCTCAACCAGAGTCTTCTTATACAAAGCCTAAGAGGAGGCTATTGACCCAATAAGGGGGTATTTTTATGTGTCTCGTATGAAGCTCGAGAGAGAGGCTGAAAGGGTTGACTCAATAAGAGAGTGCTTTTATATGTGTTTTGTACGAAGCCCAAGATGGGGGCTAAAAGGTTTTGACTCCACATGAGGGTCTTTTATACTCAACAAGAGAGTGGTTTTGTATCTCGTACGAAGCCCGAGATGGAGGTTGAGAGGGAAGTGACTCAACAAGAGAGTCTTTTATACTCAACAAGAGAGTGATTTTCTATCTCGTGCGAAGCCCGAGATGGAGACTAAAGGGTTTGACTCAACAAGAGAGTCTTTTATACTCAACAAGAGAGTGTGAAAAGGTTAGCTCCACTGGGGAGAATCATTGTACAAAGCCTAAGAGGAGGCTATTGTGCTGGTGACTGTTTTAGCTTAGTGACAGGTCCAGTATGTTGGATAAAAGAGAAAATTAGTTCTTATGAAGGGAACAATTAAAGGTATTGTTGTGCTTTGGGATTGATTAGAGGATCGGGGTTATTTCCTGTTCTTTAAGGAAATGGGAAATCCAAAGGGTATTGAGACTGTCCAAGTCTACTGGTGTTTTGAGAAATCGATTCTTAGGTAGTGAATGATCTTTGTATGATGCCCAAGAGAAGGCTGTTATTTTAAAGGATGAAGGTCAACCCATTAACAGGTCTGACGCTTGACTCAGAAAGACAGGTCTAGCAAATTGATGACTAGGTTCTGTTCCTATACCTGTAGAGGTCTTTGGGTCCTTGTACTAAGCCCGAGAGAAGGCATGAGAGCTTTTAAGAAGCTGAAGGGTCCTTTTACAACGCCCAAGAGGAGGCGGGGATGCTTTTAAGAAGCCTGTGGGTCCCCAAACCCCGAGAAGTTCAAGACATGTCAGTCAGCGAGAATAGATCAAGCCAGGAAATTCTGAGAATTTGGAAGAAACTCAAGAGATGCCATTTGTCGCTCCTGGGATTTTCATCCTAGTACAAACGCGAAAGTGGCACCGAAACAGAGTCACCAGGAATGTGTATTTATCCCACGAGAGGGAAAGGAAACACCGCATAAACCTGAAGGAAAGGATAGAGCATGGTCTTGCGACCAAGAGAACGGGATTCGGGAGTCGGTTACGCGAAGGGAAGGTATTAGCACCCCCACGCGTCCATCGTACCCGATGGGATCCACGCTTGCTTGTCTCAATCAAAGGGTGATAGAAAAGGATACTAGAAAAGGAATGGAAAGAGAAAGAGAAACAAATGTAGGGAAAATAAAAGAAGTGCTGGAATGGGCCCTACCCCACTGCCTACGTATCTCATCGGGAACATGAGAATTAGAGCGACGTAGTTCCCCTCACTAGGGATGGATTGTTTGTGTTTTTTAAGGAACGGCTAACGTTCTAGCTCAGGTGTTGCAGGCTCGCTAGTCTGAGTGCGTTACCATCTTGCAAGAGAACGAGTAGGAGCACATTCGTACGTTGAGAGTGAATGAGGTGAGAAAAGAATTCCCGAAGGAAAGACGTTATTGTTTGTTTTTTTGTCTTTTAAGAAAGCTTTTGATTATTTGTTTGCATATGATAGTGTATCTAAATCTTAATCATTGGAATGTACACATCCTCACATTCCAAGATGGAATGAGTAAGAAGGTACATTAAGGGTGAAGAAGACCCTCACACTTAGTTCCAATTATCAAGGTTCAAACACACTAGCATACTTGTATTTATTAAGTGTTTTTGTTGATTATGAAATGAAGAAATGTTTTCCTTATTTGTATCTTCAACAAGTATTGCATTTAAGTCCCTCATACAAGATCAAATGTTTAACACATTGACCCAAGATGGGCCATATGCTACACATTCTAAGATTACAAGAGAAGACCCCTTATAACCTTTTCTTTATACAAAAGTCCTAAATGCAATAAATGCCTACCTTTATTAGATATTTTGAATTTTCTTTGAGATGAGAAGATGAAAGACTCAAGTGGGAGAGAAAGGTAAAAATCTATGTGACCTAAGCCTCAATCCTAATTGATTAGTTAAGGGAGTGATCCTAAAGGTTTGTGAGGTTGCAAAACCTAAAATCTAAAGAAGGGATGAATTAAACAATTCACTTCTAAAGTAGAAGATGAATTGTAACTCAAAAGGGAAAGTAATGAGTTAATCAAAGAAAGCACATAAGTGCTTATCAAAACACAAGATTGAATTGTAAAAGATGAAAGGAGAGAGGTTGGAATGTGGATTCCTTATCCACACTCAATTTCAACTTACCAAAGCCCCTACATGGTTAGTAAACATGGAAACATGTATAAGAAGTAAAAAGAATTTAATACACATTAAAGTTCAAAAGAATAAGATGAAGAATCAAATCTTAATATCACAACCAGAATGTGAATCATATTGACAACAAGGGATTATCATCATACAATTTCAAATGAATAAGCAACAATCATCATCCATAGCATTTAAACATGTTACCATAAGAAAGGATAGATGAAAGATGAAAAGAAATGATAAGAACATGCATAAAATGGAACATGTAAATCCAACAATCAGAATTCAAACTAAATGGAAAATGGTCTATAAACATCTCAAAAGTATTCATGAATCACCATTCAAAACATTCAAGAAGTGGTAGGAGAAGAAGTGAAGTGAAAGTTCAAAAAGAATGTGCAAACAATACATGTTAAGGATGCACAAAGTTCAAGTTGAAATGAACATGTAAAGAGGACCTATAATGTGTACCAAAGACCCATAATATCACTTGAATGGCTCATACAAATATGCAAATGCTCATACAAATATGTACAAAGGAAATCATGCAAACATACACTAAAGTTGGAATGATATGACATGTATTAGGCTTCAAATGTAATGCATCAACCAAAAATCAAATGAACTCATGAAAATTATGCAAGTATAGTATTGGAATGCCTAAGTCAGAAGTAAATCATACATCAAGATAGCATGTCAAAATTCAAAGCAAAATGACTTCAAACAATGCAATTAGGTCAAGTTGAAACATCATGCAAAGTGGTGCAAAGACAAGCATCAAAACATGTCATAAAGTGACTTAAAAAATCAAACAAAAATCATCTGACATACTTCAAAGTCTTAATGAATCATTTCAAAATGAATCATGTCAAAAAAATTTGTAATGAGCAAGGACAAAATTCTACAAATTCATGTATCATATTTGGAATGCATTCAAATGAAAATTCAAATAAAATTATGAGACAGGGATAAAAATGTAATAAAATAATGAAATAAAAATGCCAAAAATTTCCTTAATGTCTTGATAACACTCATGAATTTTTCTAGAATTTTCTAATGTTGTTTTGCAATTTTAAAAATTAAAAATGAAATGTGTACAAAAATGAAGAAAATAAAATGAAATTTGAAATAAGAAAGGAGGTGCATAGAAGTAAATTTCCATGTTCAAATGGTTTGGGCTTCAAAAACGTATGGTGCAAATAGCAATTTAGTTCAGTCCACTTGCACGCAATCCACACCAACAATCATGCACACTCAGTCAAAATAAAAGTCAAGCAATGATCACCATTGGATCAAGTCCAGTAAACAAGCCAGTCAAAGTAAGCAAATCCAACGCACACGTATGAAGGAACACACTCACTACCATGTACTGCACCACATATTGATTAAATGAAATCAGAAAAAAGAGCACGTGATATGCACGCCTATTTTAATGCGCTGGCAGCTTTGTGGCCATCAGATCATGCTCATCCAACGGTTATGATTAAAACCTGAGTAAAACCTTAGCAATTAAAGCTACCGGCCAGAGAAGGACCTCCAGTCATCTTCTCCGGCCAACAACCACCACCTGCAAACTTTGGATTCCACAAAAATGCACGATTCTTATACCAAAATGAAGCTAAGGTTATGGGGATCAAAGATACGCAATTATTTTTCACATAACAAGCATGTACACAAAGAACAGAGAAGAGGAAGATATGCCCTAATTTTTGAAACTATGCCTTTACGAGGCCTATCAACTAGCCGGAGTAAGAAATGCTCCTAGTGAGCTCATATCATGATGAAAACAACAAAATAAACCATAAAACATGAGAGAAGTGTTTGAGAGTTTTAGAACCTGAACTTGCGGTTCTTGGAGATTCTTGAGAAAACCAGTGAACACACTTGCTCTTCAGCCTTGGAGCTTCAAATCAAGCAAAATAAATGCTGCTGGACTTTGTTATCTTGAGAGCAGAGAGATTCAATGCTGAAATACACTTGCAGAAACCGTGTGAATTCTCTTTCAATCATACGCCATTGATGATGATGTAGATGAAGTAGGTGAAAATCTTGTGCACTTAGAGAACAAGTTTTGAGAGAGTTGGTGAAAAAGGTGAGAGAATCAGAGAGAAAGTAGAGAGACTTTTGAAGTGAAAATGAGAAAATGAAGTTAGAAATGAAAAATGAGAGTGAGGCTTTGATTTATAGTGTGAGTTTAACCATGGTTAACATGAGTGAGTTAACTGAGTCATGGTGGTTTAGGGGAGTCATCCCTAACTAACTGAGTCAAGTTAGTTAGGGAGAGCAATGATATGGTGTAGATGGTTCATTGTGAGCTATGGTGGAGGTGAGAGTGAACTGAAATGGCACGGCTGTTGTAGCAGAAGCTTGTTCAACAAGTTTGTTCTTTCCATTCTCATGTATGGCACGTGTTATGGTAAGTGTATGAGAAGTATGTTTGGTTTAATGTGAAAATGGTTGGATAGTGTGAGCAATGTACGTGAAAAATGATGTAGAGTTTCAACATTAACCATGAATTTTCATGCTTTGGTAGCAGCAACAAACTTGATGCATCAGTGGGTGTTTGAAGATGAAATTCTCCATGCATTGTGGATGGTTTGATGAGGTTTTGGAGTCATTGGAAAGAGGGAACATGGTAGAACAACTTTGGTATCAGAAATGAATTGAATTGATGCCTCAAACATGCTCCAAAATGAATATGAACTCAAGGATCCCAGACTGGTTGATGGGCGTATCAAGTGGTTGATTGGCAAGGCAAGCATGGCATGGAATTTCAGCATGATCACCCTAACTTGTGACCACTATATCTCCATCATAACTTGATCAATTCAAATTTTGCCCAACATGAACATTGAAGAGGGCATTGCAAGGAACAATTTTGATGTTGACAAGTTTTGCATTTGGAGCTTTTATCATTGAGAAAAATGGGTGAACATTTGGCACACCACCTGTTTGTAAAAATGATGGCGCGTAGGCCTAAGAATCCTTGGTCATGACCTGATCTTGGACCTACTTTCCTCCAACTTTGATCAGTCATATCTCACTCAATTTTTATCCAATGGAGATGTTCTACACATGGATTTGAAGCTTGAAACAAGATCTTTTGTTGTGGCCGAGTGGAATTTTCATTTATGTCTCAATTTTGAATGGCCTTGGTTCAAAGTCTGGTGCAAAATGGCCAAAACTCGCCTTATTTAGTAACCCTACTTCTTCCAAAAATGGCAACCTTTCAAATCTTGATTTTTCATGATCCTTTTGGAGTTTCTTGATCAAATTTTGTACATTGGTTACATATAACATGAATTTCATGAATTTGGCCTCAAAAAGTCAAGAGTTGACTTTTTCCTCTGATTATTTGACTTAGCCCCAATTTCCTGATTTTTTATCTTTCTTCCAATTGAACCACTTCTAAAACCAATTGAGAGGCAATTTTCCACACTCATACACTTAAGGACATGTAGAATACCATGACATCAAGTTTTGTCCAAAAAATCAGAGATACACTGATTTTATTGGAAACCCTAATTTTGGCCCCTTCTGGTTAGGAGGAAATTGCACATCTTCCAAATCCAAATTCCTCTGAGTATGTTGTGTATCCTCTTAAAGGATGATGAGATATGTCATTTGAGGGTGATTTTGAACCGATGAACTATCTCTTTTGAGGGTTTTTCTTTAGTTTTTTGGACCTCTTGCCTAGTGAAGGATGTAGTGCTTCAATCTCCTATTGAATCTCACTTTTTTTGGGGTTTTGGATGATCAATTGAGATAGTATGAGACATGAAAGACCTCTTGGCTTGCATTGAGGCAACTTGTTTGACCTTTTGTGCCTTGAATGATTCCTTGATTGTTCATCTTTCACCTGATCACATGCCTTGGTGGTAAGAGGGATGCTATGCTTCATTTTCTATGTTAAAGATGCAATGCAATGCTAATGAGATGGACATGATATGCTATATGATAATGCTATGCTAAGATGACAAAAGAGAGAGCAAATTTTGGGGTATTACAGCTGCCCCTATTCAAACACTGTAGACCTGAATGCCTGAAAGCGATTGCTTTCAGACTTTCAAGGTATATAGTGATTGAATACCAAATATAACCAAAAATTTGCTCTGGATGACGAAGAACAAAAGGGATATAAACCCAACGAAACATCTGAATTGAATCTTCAATGAAACATTGTCGGAGAGATCTGTCTTTTGAACGACGCCAGACGACTACTGGCTCGCCATACTATGGATGGACTTTTAATAATGTCTTTTTGAACGACGCCAGACGACTACTGGCTTGCCACTCTATGGATGGACTTTCAACAATGTCTTTTTGAACGACGCCAGACGACTACTGGCTTGCCACTCTGCAGGTGGACTTTAGCTGCTCTGCCATTCTAAACAATGGACTTTTACCAATTCATGTTGGATTTTTGCCAATCTGTCGTTGGACTTCAATGATTACCAAACCGGCTTTGGAATCTCAAAATTGCCATCCTCCGATAGACTTTTACAGCTTTGCCAAATTAACATTGGACTTTGATGCTTACCAAACCGGCTTTGGAAGCTTTGCGAAATGATCATCCCACCTGCTGGAACAACCACCTGCAATATTATCCCACCTGCTGGAATAATACGAACGATTATCTGTATGATCACCCCACCTGCTGGAACGACCATCTGCAATACTATCCCACCTGCTGGAATAATACGAACGATTATCTGTATACTATCCCACCGGCTGGAATAATATGAACAAACTGTATATAATGACCATCCCACCTGCTGGAACAATCATCCGCAATACTATCCCACCGGCTGGAATAATATGAACAAACTGTATATAATGACCATCCCACCTACTGGAACAATCATCTGCCATACTATCCCACCGGCTGGAATAATATGAGCAAACTGTATATAATGATCATCCCACCTGCTGGAACAATCATCTGCCATACTATCCCACCTGCTGGAATAATATGAGCAAACTGTATATAATGATCATCCCAGCTGCTGGAACAATCATCTGTCATACTATCCCACCGACTGGAATAATATGAACAAATGTTTGTATGCCAAAAGTAAATTGGACTTTGAGTTGTAAATGAGCAATGCTGAGAATTACACCACCGGCTGGGTAATATCATATGCTGACACTTTGCCGAAGAAGAGATTCCCTCGATCTATTTAGACCTTGCTGGGGAATTACTGTCAAAATGTCGAACTCTGTGGGGATACCATTACCAGAGATACAATCTTGCTGGGGAATCAGGGCTACTCTGCCTGAGATATGCAAATCCTAATTGGAAGACAATCCATTGCAACATGCTGAGAGAGAGTCCCAAAGCAATTCCACAATAGTCTGCTGAGGAATAAAACCTTCGAGCTTAGGATAAGCGCCACAATGCCCCATGTTAGGCGAACTTGCCGGTTGATGACTCCGCTGGGGATGATGAGTTTGTAACAAACTCTGCTGGGGAAAACCGCTTCTAATCATCTCGTACTGGGGAATGCCTTTTAAGAGGATTTTACAGAAGACCAAATGTCCTCAAACTCTACTGGGGATTATAGATCTAGAACATCTTCTGCCGGGGAAATTCAATATGCCCCCTGCTTAGGAAAGTCAACAATCTTGTTTTGTGTTCCATGATACAAGACTTGTCTGAAGAAACGCCATAAGAGGATTTTGCAGAAGATTAAGCATCTCCCAACTCGTAGCGACTTCACTGGGGATTGACCATCAACTTCGGTGCCTGCGAAGCAACTCTACTGGAGAATTCGCGACCGTTATTGACACAGAAAAGCTTGTAGCTATTGGAAGTACTGAATGAGAGAATCGACTTAATAAGATACAACAGTATCAAGTCATAGCAAACATCTGTTGGTGCTGATATATGACTTTCGCGCTGCTCGGATCGATCGTACTCATTACATGCAACAGAAAGAATATATGTACATGCCCCAGGATATTGCGTGGTTTTTTTGAGTCCACCATCCAAGGTTGTCCAACAAGCAAAGTAATTTTAATTGTCTTCTTTGTGCATGTTTTTGTGAGGCCATGATATTTTCAAAGCAATGTTTTATTATCAAAAATCGGACGTTTTTGCAAACAAAGCAATAAAATGAGAATAAAAGCTTGTGACTGAATATTCAATTTTATTGATGAAATGCCAAAGTCGGCGAATTTACAATCGGAAGCAAACCCCTGAAAGAGTTCATTGCCATAAAATTGAGAAAAGAAATCTATCCTAATGATAATGCAGAAATTGGATTCCAACTGATTTCTGATTCTGTTATAACTAGCATGTCTTCCAGCTCTCTCGATTATCTTCGCCTTCGGAAGATCGTGGTCAGAATAATTCCTCCTTCGGAAACTTTGCTAGTTTACTGAAGAGTAGAGAACGTATAGATTAATTCAGACTGCAGTCATTCGCTTAAATCCCTCTTTTGCGTGGATCACCTTTTCAGGTTTTCAATCCACCGGGATACCCATTTTTGCCTAAGTTGCCCTTTCGGGTTTTCAACTTACCGGGTGTACAATTCTTTTCAATTATATCCCTAATTTTTTCCCGAACCTTTATTCTGTTTTTGGTTCGCCGGGATGCCCTTTTTTGCCAGGACTTTTTCCTTTTTTTTTATCCAGCGGGTCTATTTATACGAAGTATTTTTTAACTGCATCTGAATTAACAGGGGATGAGAAGTCTTCACCATCCATGGTTGTCAGCAATAAGGCTCCACCTGAGAAAACCTTTTTAACCACGAATGGACCTTCATAATTAGGAGTCCATTTGCCCCTGTGATCTGTACTCGGAGGAAGTATTCTCTTGATTACCACATCTCCGACCTTGTAAACTTGAGGTCGAACCTTCTGGTCGAATGCCCTCTTCATTCTGCACTGGTATAGCTGGCCATGACATATTGCTGCTAATCGTTTCTCCTCAATAAGGCTCAGCTGATCAAATCTGGCTCGTACCCATTCAGCTTCATCTAGTTTAGCATCCATCAATACTCGGAGAGAGGGAATCTCAACTTCGATCGGTAGAACTGCCTCTATACCATATACAAGCGAGTATGGTGTTGCCCCAGTGGACGTGCGGACTGATGTTCGATACCCATGCAAAGCAAATGGTAACATCTCATGCCAATCTTTATACGTGACAACCATCTTCTGCACAATCTTCTTGATATTTTTGTTGGCCGCTTCGACCGCGCCATTCATCTTTGGGCGGTACGGAGAAGAATTGTGATGTTCGATTTTGAAGTCCTGGCATAGCTCAGCCATCATCTTATTATTCAAATTAGAACCATTATCAATAATGATTCTTTCGGGAACTCCATATCGACAAATGATATCTCGTTTCAAGAAACGAGCTACCACTTGCATAGTGACATTGGCATAAGATGCTGCTTCAACCCATTTAGTGAAGTAATCAATGGCGACCAAGATGAAACGATGGTCGTTTGAAGCAGTAGGCTCAATTTTCCCGATCATATCAATGCCCCACATTGCAAAGGGCCACGGAGAGGACATGATACTCAACGGATTTGGAGGAACATGAACTTTATCTGCATAGATCTGGCATTTGTGACACTTGCGGGCATACTTGCAGCAATCTGACTCCATTGTCAACCAATAATACCCCGATCTCAACAATTTCTTAGCCATCGCATGTCCTCCAGCATTGGTACCGAAAGAGCCTTTGTGCACTTCAATCATCAACAGGTCTGCCTCGTGTCTATCCACGCATCTGAGCAGAACCATGTCAAAATTTCTTTTATATAGCACACCATCTTTATTCAAGAAGAAACTACCGGCTAGCCTTCTTAATGTCTTCTTGTCTTTGGAAGATGCCCCAGGCGGGTATTCTTGACTTTTCAAGAAGCATTTAATGTCATGGTACCAAGGCTTGTCGTCAGACACTGCATCAACATCAAACATAAAAGCAGGTCTATCAAGACGAGATACATCAATCCTGGGTACAAAGTTCCAACCATGCACTTTGATCATCGAAGATATAGTGGCCAAGGCGTCTGCAAACTTATTTTTATCTCTGGGAACATGGTATAACTTGACAGTTGTGAAAAATGTCAGCAATCTCCTCGTATAATCTTTATACGGAATCAAATTTTACTGATGTGTGTGTCACATTCCCTTTACTTGATTGATTACCAGTGCTGAATCACCAAAGATATCGAGGGTCTTGATTCATAAATCAATAGCTTCCTCAATCCCTAGTATGCAAGCTTCGTATTCTGCTTCATTGTTGGTACACCAGAAAGTTACTCGGGCAGTGAAGGGCATATGAACGCCTTCTGGCATAATGAGAACTGCACCAACTCCACACCCATTCATATTAACTGCCCCGTCAAACATCAAACTCCATTTGGATTCAGGGTCAGGCCCCTCCTCCAGAAGTGGTTCCTCGCAGTCTTTCGCTTTGAGGAACATGATGTCCTCATCAGGGAAATCGAACTTCATGGGCTGGTAATCATCAAGAGGCTGTTGTGCAAGATAATCTGACACTATACTTCCCTTGATTGCTTTTTGTGAAGTATATTGAATATCGTACTCTGTCAGTACCATCTGCCACCTTGCAACTCTGCCTATAAGCGCTGGTTTCTCAAAAATATACTTGACCGGATCCATTTTTGAGATCAACAGGGTTGTATGTGTGAGCATATATTGTCTCAATCGCTTTGCAGCCCATGCGAGTGCACAACATGTCTTCTCAAGCATTGAATAACGCGATTCGCAATCTATAAACTTCTGGCTCAGGTAGTAGATAGCATGTTCTTTCCTACCCGTCTCGTCGTGTTGACCGAGAACACAACCCATGGATCCTTCAAACACTGTCAAGTACATAATCAGTGGTCTCCCTTGAACTGGAGGTATCAGAATCGGAGGTTCCTGCAAATATCTTTTTATTTTATCGAATGCATTTTGACAATCATCATTCCACCTGACCGTTTGATCTTTTCTTAGCATTTTGAATATCGGTTCGCAGGTGGCAGTTAGGTGAGATATAAACCTTGAAATGTAGTTCAATCTCCCTAGAAAGCCGCAAACTTCTTTCTCAGTTCTCGGTACAGGCATATCTTGTATAGCTTTCACTTTAGCAGGATCAACCTCTATTCCTTTTTCACTGACCATGAAACCCAGCAATTTTCTGGACCGCACGCCAAAAGTACACTTGTTAGGATTCAGTCTCAACCTGAATTTCCTCAACCTCTCAAACAACTTCTTCAAGTTAATCAGATGTTCCTCTTCTGTCTTTGATTTAGCAATCAAGTCATCCACATAGCACTCGATCTCTTTGTGAATTAGATCGTGGAATAACGTCACCATTGCTCTTTGATAAGTTGCCCCTGCGTTTTTCAACCCAAAAGGCATTACTTTGTAACAGAAGGTACCCCATGGGGTAATGAATGTCGTCTTCTCCATGTCTTCAGGCGCCATCTTTATCTGATTGTACCCAGAGAATCCATCCATAAATGAGAACACTGAAAACTGAGCAGTATTGTCAACCAGCACATCAATATGAGGGAGTGGAAAATCATCTTTAGGGCTCGCCCTGTTGAGATCTCTGTGATCCACGCACATTCTGACTTTGCCATCTTTCTTCGGCACCGGTACTATGTTGGCCACCCAGGGAGGAAAGTTGGTTACTACCAGAAAACCTGCATCCAACTGTTTCTGTACCTCTTCCTTGATCTTCAAAGCCATTTCTAGTTTCGTTCTGCGCAGCTTCTGCTTGACCGGTGGATAGTCCTCTTTCAATGGTAGTCTATGCACAACTATGTCTGTATCTAAACCTGGCATATCTTGATATGACCAAGCAAAGATGTCAACGTATTCACGTAGCATGACTATCAGCTCTTGCTTTACATCAGCCCACAGACTTGCACCGATCTTGATCTCCTTCTTGCTTTCTTCTGAACCAATATTGATAACCTCAAGGTCTTCCTGATGAGGCTGAATGGTCTTCTCTTCTTGTTTCAACAACTTAGCCAACTCTTTCGGGAGTTCATAGTCCTCATCACTTTCCTCCTCGGCTTGATAGATCGGATTGTCAAAATCATACGTGGGCATAACAGAATCATTTTCAAAGGAATCCACAAAATCAAGTCTGCATGATTGGATTGATGCTTTATTTCAGATTATTTTTGCTTGAAAACAAAAGAAAAGAAAGTGCATTATCATTTTTAATTTTCTTTGTGCAAAAATAAAAATAAAGAAGGAATAAAGGAACACAAATTTGTAAACAAAAACGTCTTTTTATTGATGTTTGAACATTATATGAGAAAATATGGTGGCCCTACAAATGGATTCTCACACCTTGGGCAGAGTGTGGGATTTTATGCATTATGAAAGACAAGAATTATTACTCTTAATGGTGTACAACATAAATGATTTCTTCACTAGACCAGTTTTGCAATGCCTCGCCTGGAGCCAGTGAATACATCCATCTGTCCAGATAATCTGAGCTTTCAGTGTCATCTTCTATTGCTGAGCAGGACTGATTAGGGTTGATAATTCCTCCACTGTTGAAATTGATTGGCCCACGGAATCGGGGAACTGGCGTCTGGCCCGGTTGGTATCCAATGCCGAACTTATCTTCTTTCACAAACACGTCGATAGCTTTACCCCAACCTTGGGTATTTCCACTTTCAACCACTTCTCTGGCCTGCTTGTAGGACGCAATTGATGCACTCTGCCCAACTGGCATGTTTGACACCACTGATGTTGAAGTAAGTTCTGGGGATTTGTTGATGTTCAGGGCTTCAAAAGACTGGCACAGAGTTTCATGAATCTCCCCATCCATTTCCACATATTTGAAAGTGGATAGATGACTCACAAATATATCTTCCTCACCGCAAACGGTAACCACTTGACCCTCGAACACGTATTTGAGCTTCTAATGTAGCGTGGAGGTAACTGCGCCTCCTGCGTGAATCCACGGTCGGTCCAACAAACAGCTGTAAGTAGGCTGAATGTCCATAACGTGAAAGATTGTCTTGAATATCTGTGGACCA
Organism: Lathyrus tuberosus; assembly: GCA_022829125.1. Taxonomy (NCBI): domain Eukaryota; kingdom Viridiplantae; phylum Streptophyta; class Magnoliopsida; order Fabales; family Fabaceae; genus Lathyrus; species Lathyrus tuberosus. The sequence goes on along the minus strand of JALAZF010000008.1, from coordinate 9,841,821 downwards.
ATCTGTATTGGTAATTCTACCTCTCCAAACACCGATCTTTGGGATCCATCGAAAGCCCTCACAATCAAATCGCTGGGTCTAAGAATCAATCCATCTACTTCAATTTTCATCAGGGCCTTTTTGGGTAATACATTCAAGGAAGAACCTGTGTCGACCAGCACATGCGACAAAACAGCTCTTTTGCATTCAAGTGTGATGTGCAACGCTTTGTTGTGATTACGCCTATCTGGAGTCAGATCCCTATTCGTAAACCCCAACCCGTGGCTCACATTAACATTAGAAATTACTCCCTCCAACTTATTCACCATAATTTCATAGGGAACATAAGCCATATTCAAAACCTTCAGCAAAGCATCCCGATGTGCATCTGAACTCATTAACAGGGATAATATTGATATTTTAGAGGGTGTCTGATTGAGCTGATCAATGATCTTGTAATCGCTCTTTTTGATAATCCTCATAAATTCCTCAACATCACTATCAAAATTGACTTTAGGGTCCTCTTCCTGAACAGGAACCTTGTCATCAACAACCTGTTTTCCTTTTATTTTTGCAGCTGCTTCAGCTTCTTTATCACTCGTAGAGTCTGGGGAACAAACAGTCGACCACTCCTGGTGAAACCACTTGGTCCACTGACATTCTTAACGCCGGTACCAACAATAGCCTCTGCTTTCTGTTGACTTCCTCCTTGATGAGTATTAGTTCCATATTGCCACGGAACTGCCCGATTAGACACATAAGAAGCAGATTCAGGAACTATAATCGTAACTGGTCTCGGCCTCTCGGGCATGATGATAGCGACAGGATCTTCAACGGGCACCTGTATTTCAACTGGATTATAATAAATGGTAACGGCAGAAACATCTTTTTCCTTCTCTACCTTATCAAACTGAAGTCTTCCTTCATCCATAAGATCCTACAGTCCAACTTTCAACTTACTGCAGCCATTAATCTGTCTTGAACAATCCTCACAATCAGAGCCATATCCGGGAAATACCTTTCCTTTTAACAAATGCTCTTTTACAAGCAACAGCGGAGTCTTTACCAAATTAACATCAGTAATCAGATTCAATCTCTCACCATCAGAAATAGCATTCGTGCCTGCACCTCCATGATGGGGCATTGGATTATCACGAACATTCGGCGGCTTAGAGAAATTAATAGCTTTTGCGTCAATCAGATCTTGAACCTTATGTTAAAAGGCCCAGCACTTTTCTATCGAGTGACCCGGCGCACCAGAATGATATTCACATCGAACATTAGCATCATAATTTTGAGGCAATTTTCCAGCATCTGGCGGCCTCATAGTCCGTAGTTCAACCAACTTCTCTTTGAGCAATTGTGGTAACAAAGCAGCATATGTCATAGGCAAGGGATCAAACTTACGGTCCCTTTGTCTATTAGTCTGGAATCGGGGTCTAGCTTGCTGATCTGAAGCTTGCTGTCCTGCTAGAACCGGAATGGTTACAACATCCACTTGATGGTAGGATTGAGTCCTGCCTCTGCCCTTTCCTCTATACACAGCACTGGACTCCCCTTCTCTTTTCCTTGGTCCATTAGCAAAGGGTTTCCTCGAACTCGAAGCACTAGTCCCACTGACGTCTTGAATCTTACCCAACTTCAGCAAACTCTCTATTCGTTCCCCAGCAATAACAATGTCGGCAAACCCTGTTGACGGACACACAGCCAATCTATCCAAATACGGCCCTTGGAGTGTGCTCATGAACATATCAGCCATCTCACGATCAGCCAAAGGTGGTTGAACTCGAGCGGCCAATTCTCTCCATCTCTGTGCGTACTGCTTAAAGCCCTCCTTGCGATCCTGGGTCATACCCTGCAGCTGAGTACGATTGGGTGCCATGTCCAAATTATATTGATACTGTTTCAGAAACGCAGCGCACAAATCTTTCCAGCTCATTATATGAACCATGTCCAGCTTAATGTACCATTCCAAGGGGGCGCCTGACAGGCTATCCTGGAAAAAATACATCCAGAGCTTTTGGTCTTCAGTATAAGCGGCAATCTTTCGATTGTAAGCTTGCAAATGTGTTTTGGGACAGGTACTTTCATTGTACTTATCAAATGTAGGGAGCTTGAATTTGGGAGGGATTCTCACACCTTGCACGAGTCCCATGTCTTCTACGTCAATCCCCAGAGGATTTTGGCTCTCAATAGCCTTGAGTCTTTCATCTAACCCTTCGTACTTCCGGTCTTCATTGTAGAAACCCATGTCGTTGTTGAATTCGGTAAACTGGTCATCTTGACCATCCTCTAAACCATTATTATCAAATCCCAAATGTACTCCACCAGTGGGGACATTGATAATAGGAGGAGTGCGTACATTGCGATTTGGGATTTCAGTCTCCAGCCTCTGAATAGTGACTCTCATGGCATCTTGACCAACCCTCATGGTCTCCTGACCGGCCCTCAGCTCTTGTTGACCTTGAGCAATCCCCTGCATAAGGTTCATGAACTGTTCCATCCTCCCCCTCAAATTAGCTAATTCAGTCTGAACTTGTTCCATGACTCTGGCTTGATTGCGTCGGGTAGAGTATCGGTGAACTGGGGTATCAGCTATCGTGCCTGAAAACCAAATAAAGGTTAGCAGGCGCCTGCAAAAAGAACACCTGTAATGCAAAAATAATATGCTATGCAAATGCAAATGAACAGTTATGTTTGTCATTTCAAGATACTTTTCATATCCTGATTCCAATCGTAACCACGAATTCCTGACGACCATAAATCATGATTATTGAGTTTTGCCTTGAAGAGATATTCATATACGCCAATCACAAATATCTGATGACCAGAAATTAGTGATTTTGTAGTGTGCCAGTGTGCAGATATCTTATCAGGTCACATATATCTGAAGACCAGAAATTGTGAACAGAAATAGCTCATTTCATACAAATTCCCAAAAGTTTTCAGGCACATTTGTCATAGTTTCAGCAACAGGATAAGAAACAAGCAGTCAAATGGATCCATCAACAATTCTGATGGTAACCATTGCAAATTACAAAGAAATGACAAAAATCATTAATCTGATAGCTCTACGTCTTTCAGCTTCTGGCTGGAATACTTAATCTCTTCGAACAGGATGCGGGTACACTGATGACGTGGCTTCTCAATTAGCTCTTTGATTACGACGTCCCTTTTTTCCAATGCATCAGATAATGAGCCCATGTGCATCAGCAAGGCTTCATCTTCACCGGCTCCTTTACGCCTTTTAATTCCAGCTTGAATTTTAACCAGCTTCAGATCCGGTGTGACATCTTCAAGCTCTTTGTTGGCAATTTTCAGCTTATCTTCAGCATTCCTTACCTGTTCTTGGCTTTTGCCAAGGTCCTCTCGATACTTTCTTCTTTCTACATGTGCTTTCTTCAGCTCTTCATCTTTATCTCTTAACTGGGTCAGCAATTCAGAGTTTTCAATTCTGACTTCATCCCAAGCTTGACGAAGTTTAGCTAGTGAATCCCTGCTTCAGGCTAAAGCCTGCTTTATAGTCTTGTGAGCCTGACTAGTATCATCTGCTCCCAAAGTAAGTTTCTGGAAGTACCGAGCTCTATCATCAAAATCTTCTTCTTTGTCTGCCAAGATTTTCTCCGCTTTCAAGGCTCTCTTCTCCAAATCTTTGTTGTCAGCCAAAGCTTTCTGAAGACATCTACTCATTCCAGAGTTCTCTATCTGCAATTCTCTAACCATTTTCTTCCATTTCTCGCACTCTTCAGCCGGTACCATGGAGTGTTGATTTGGACATAAGAGAATCTCTCTTGAAAAGGGTAGCAACAGCTCTTTGACCTTCATCTCAATCCAAGTATCGTAGTCAGGGTATGATCTACAGTCTCCTTTTCCAAAAGTTAACTTTCCCTCTCTTTGCCTAAATTTCCAGGCATTTATTACTTCTGGAACTCTTTCATTCTTGGTTCCCACGAAAAACAGAGAAGCACTAATTTCTTCATCAGCAGGAGGGTTTCTCGAAGCATAACCAAATTGTCTAACAGTCAACACCGGGTTGTAATTAATCCCACCTCTTCTTCCAAGTAGAGGCACATTCGGAAAATTTCCACATTTAACAATAAGCTCTATTGTTAGTAATTTGGGATCAAACCAAATGATGTTATTGGCATCCAAACCTATCAATCTCTTGGACCATTTCATTGTCTCAATAGTTTCTACGAAAGCACCAGTTCGGGGTAAATGTTTGAAGAGACAATGACATAACAATTGGGTACAGAAACTAACCAGACTTCCTCTTCCCTTCTCATTTTTGTAGTGTACTGAGTAATAAAAATCCCCTAGCAGGGTAGGAATCGGATTCTTCTAAATGAACACTTTCATCGCCTGCATATCAACAAAGTCAGGTTGACCGGGGAAAAGCACCAAACCATAGATACAAAGAGCTAACACAGCATTGTAAGTAGTTCAATTTCTAGCCTTGACAGCCTCCTGAGCTTGTTGGAAAAGAAACTCCACATGAAATCCTTCATCTTCTTTAAGTTTGCTCATGCCACTTTTCACAATAAACAGGTCCAGATGTAGAACAGCAGCAATTACTTTGGGGGTAAGAGCACCTCCAGAAAAATACGGTATAGAAGACGTGACTGGAATTCCCAAAATAAATGAGAATTCCTCCAAAGTAGGCATCAAAATGTAGTCAGGGAACAGGAAACATCTCATTGATTGTTCATAGAACTGTAAGAAGGTGTGCAACCCATCCTTCTCATACTTTGTGAATACACATACGATTTTAATCATCTCTCCATATTCCTTCTGAAAAGTGCTGAGAACACCAGAACCAGCCATGCCTATTATCTTGTTCAATGAATCCAGCTTAGGATCAGGGAATTTATATGACACATTATTCTTCCTCTTAACCTCAACTTCTTGGGAACTCATGATTGGAATCAGACAATATGGTAGGTACCTGAAAATGATAAACATAACCTGTTATGATATGAGTATGCAAATGCAAAAGGCATGTGATCAAGTATCCAGATGTCTGTGTCTGTGTTGAACTGTGTGCACTGTGTCTCTGTACTGAATCTGGCAATATAGCTGAGATGAATACTCAAAACCACTGTCATAGGATACACTGTCTATAACAATCATAGAATCACAAGTAAGGTATGTAGAAGGCTAGGTTGCCTGCAAACCTGTAAACATCCCACCCATACTCATGTGTGGTTCCTAGAAAATAAGGTTTGTCAGCTTCAGAGGTTTGAGAAGCGATAGAACATTCAGCCCGTAGGATACAATGCTATGCCAATCAAAGAGGTCGTCCACTGACTCACCTTAGAAAATAAAGGTCATCCTATGCAAGTTCCAAAGTGGGCCCTCGGGTGCGAGTGGATTTGCCACAGAATGTGGTCTGCCACTGTCACCACTAAAGAGAGATGTTTCCACTAAGGTCCTCATGATCGGTCACTAGAGTCGACAACTCTCTAGATCGACATCCTGGAATACGCAAGATGCGTACGCCATGATGGGTCCCAAGTTAGCCTCGTCTAGCTGTGAATTTCGTGATTACCCAACGTACACAGATGGCACGTAGGTCCCACTACTCTCCACTCTAAATCTAAGTGTATACTCAAGCCTGTGTACTGGGTTCATCCCTCAGAAATCCCATCCCGCCAAACAGACAGAACATTGCAACACAGTATAATATATGAAATGTAAATGCTAACATGCTGTAAATATGGTACAAGTAATAAAATACATTAAACAGCAAATACAAGATAACAGTAAACACCCAATGACAGAAAAGAAAACAAGCGCTAGGATTGACTTGCTTAGGATGGACCAGCAATAGGTCAACCTATCCCCAGCAGAGTCGCCAGCTCTCGCTCCCGGGATTTTCATCCTAGTACAAACGCGAAAGTGGCACCGAAACAGAGTCGCCAGCAATGTGTATTTATCTCACGAGAGGGAAAGGAAACACCGCATAAACCTGAAGGAAAGGATAGAGCATGGTCTTGCGACCAAGAGAACGGGATTCGGGAGTCGGTTACGCGAAGGGAAGGTATTAGCACCTCCACGCGTCCATCGTACCCGATGGGATCCACGCTTGCTTGTCTCAATCAAAGGGTGATAGAAAAGGATGCTGGAAAAGGAATGGAAAGAGAAAGAGAAACAAATGTAGGGAAAATAAAAGAAGTGCTTGAATGGGCCCTACCCCACTGCCTATGTATCTCATCGGGAACATGAGAATTAGAGCGACGTAGTTCCCCTCACCAGGGATGGATTGTTTGTGTTTTTTAAGGAACGGCTAACGTTCTAGCTCAGGTGTTGCAGGCTCGCTGGTCCGAGTGCGTTACCATCTTGCAAGAGAATGAGTAGGAGCACATTCGTACGTTGAGAGTGAATGAGGTGAGAAAAGAATTCCCGAAGGAAAGACGTTATTGTTTGTTTTTTTGTCTTTTAAGAAAGCTTTTGATTATTTGTTTGCATATGATAGTGTATCTAAATCTTAATCATTGGAATGTACACATCCTCACATTCCAAGATGGAATGAGTAAGAAGGTACACTAAGGGTGAAGAAGACCCTCACACTTAGTTCCAATTATCAAGGTTCAAACACACTAGCATACTTGTATTTATTAAGTGTTTTTGTTGATTATGAAATGAAGAAATGTTTTCCTTATTTGTATCTTCAACAAGTATTGCATTTAAGTCCCTCATACAAGATCAAATGTTTAACACATTGACCCAAGATGGGCCATATGCTACACATTCTAAGATTACAAGAGAAGACCCCTTATAACCTTTTCTTTATACAAAAGTCCTAAATGCAATAAATGCCTACCTTTATTAGATATTTTGAATTTTCTTTGAGATGAGAAGATGAAAGACTCAAGTGGGAGAGAAAGGTAAAAATCTATGTGACCTAAGCCTCAATCCTAATTGATTAGTTAAGGGAGTGATCCTAAAGGTTTGTGAGGTTGCAAAACCTAAAATCTAAAGAAGGGATGAATTAAACAATTCACTTCTAAAGTAGAAGATGAATTGTAACTCAAAAGGGAAAGTAATGAGTTAATCAAAGAAAGCACATAAGTGCTTATCAAAACACAAGATTGAATTGTAAAAGATGAAAGGAGAGAGGTTGGAATGTGGATTCCTTATCCACACTCAATTTCAACTTACCAAAGCCCCTACATGGTTAGTAAACATGGAAACATGTATAAGAAGTAAAAAGAATTTAATACACATTAAAGTTCAAAAGAATAAGATGAAGAATCAAATCTTAATATCACAACCAGAATGTGAATCATATTGACAACAAGGGATTATCATCATACAATTTCAAATGAATAAGCAACAATCATCATCCATAGCATTTAAACATGTTACCATAAGAAAGGATAGATGAAAGATGAAAAGAAATGACAAGAACATGCATAAAATGGAACATGTAAATCTAACAATCATAAGTGAAACTAAATGGAAAATGGTCTATAAACATCTCAAAAGTATTCATGAATCACCATTCAAAACATTCAAGAAGTGGTAGGAGAAGAAGTGAAGTGAAAGTTCAAAAAGAAAGTGCAAACAATACATGTTAAGGATGCACAAAGTTCAAGTTGAAATGAACATGTAAAGAGGACCTATAATGTGTACCAAAGACCCATAATATCACTTGAATGGCTCTTACAAATATGCAAATGCTCATACAAATATGCACAAAGGAAATCATGCAAACATACACTAAAGTTGGAATGATATGACATGTATTAGGCTTCAAATGTAATGCATCAACCAAAAATCAAATGAACTCATGAAAATTATGCTAGCATAGTATTGGAATACCTAAGTCATAAGTAAATCATACATCAAGATAGCATGTCAAAATTCAAAGCAAAATGACTTCAAACAATGCAATTAGGTCAAGTTGAAACATCATGCAAAGTGGTGTAAAAACAAGCATCAAAACATGTCATAAAGTGACTTAAAAAATCAAACAAAAATCATATGACATACTTCAAAGTCTTAATGAATCAATGCAAAAAGAATCATGTCAAAAAAATTTGTAATGAGCAAGAACAAAATTCTACAATTTCATGTATCATATTTGGAATGCATACAAATGAAAATTCAAAGAAAATTATGAGACAGGGGTAAAAATGTAATAAAATCATGAAATAAAAATGCCAAAAATTTCTTAAATGTCTTAATAACACTCATGAATTTTTCTAGAATTTTCTAATGTTGTTTTGCAATTTTAAAAATTAAAAATGAAACGTGTACAAAAATGAAGAAAATAAAATGAAATTTTAAATAAGAAAGGAGGTGCATAGAAGTAAATTTCCATGTTCAAATGGTTTGGGCTTCAAAAATGCATGGTGCAAATAGCAATTTAGTCCAGTCCACTTACACGCAATCCACACCAACAATCATGCACACTCAGTCAAAATAAAAGTCAAGCAATGATCACCATTGGATCAAGTCCAGTCAACAAGCCAGTCAAAGTAAGCAAATCCAACGCACACGTATGAAGGAACACACTCACTACCACGCACTGCATCACATATTGATTAAATGAAATCAGAAAAAAGAGCACGTGATATGCACGCCTATTTTAATGCGCTGGCAGCTTTGTGGCCATCAGATCATGCTCATCCAACGGTTATGATTAAAACCTGAGTAAAACCCTAGCAATTAAAACTACCGGCCAGAGAAGGATCTCCGGTCATCTTCTCCGGCCAACAACCGCCACCTGCAAACTTTGGATTCCACAGAAATGCACGATTCTTATACCAAAATGAAGCTGAGGTTATGGAGATCAAAGATACGCAATTATTTTTCACATAACAAGCATGTACACAAAGAACAGAGAAGAGGAAGATATGCCCTAATTTTTGAAACTATGCCTTTACGAGGCCTATCAACTAGCCGGAGTAAGAAATGCTCCTAGTGAGCTCATATCATGATGAAAACAACAAAATAAACCATAAAACATGAGAGAAGTGTTTGAGAGTTTTAGAACCTGAACTTGCGGTTCATGGAGATTCTTGAGAAAACCAGTAAACACACTTGCTCTTCAGCCTTGGAGCTTCAAATCAAGCAAAATAAATGCTGCTGGACTTTGTTATCTTGAGAGCAGAGAGATTCAATGCTGAAATACACTTGCAGAAACTGTGTGAATTCTCTTTCAATCATGCGCCATTGATGATGATGTAGATGAAGTAGGTGAAAATCTTGTGCACTTAGAGAACAAGTTTTGAGAGAGTTGGTGAAAAAGGTGAGAGAATCAGAGAGAAAGTAGAGAGAGTTTTGAAGTGAAAATGAGAAAATGAAGTTAGAAATGAAAAATGAGAGTGAGGCTTTGATTTATAGTGTGAGTTTAACCATGGTTAACATGAGTGAGTTAACTGAGTCATGGTGGTTTAGGTGAGTCATCCCTAACTAACTGAGTCAAGTTAGTTAGGGAGAGTAATGGTATGGTGTAGATGGTTCATTGTGAGCTATGGTGGAGGTGAGAGTGAACTGAAATGGCACGACTGTTGTAGCAGAAGCTTGTTCAACAAGTTTGTTCTTTCCATTCTCATGTATGGCACGTGTTATGGCAAGTGTATGAGAAGTATGTTTGGTTTAATGTGGAAATGGTTGGATAGTGTGAGCAATGTACGTGAAAAATGATGTAGAGTTTCAACATTAACCATGAATTTTCATGCTTTGGTAGCAGCAACACACTTGATGCATCAGTGGGTGTTTGAAGATGAAATTCTCCATGCATTGTGGATGGTTTGATGAGGTTTTGGAGTCATTGGAAAGAGGGAACATGGTAGAACAACTTTGGTATGAGAAATGAATTGAATTGATGCCTCAAACATGCTCCAAAATGAATATGAACTCAAGGATCCCAGAATGGTTGATGGGCGTATCAAGTGGTTGATTGGCAAGGCAAGCATGGCATGGAATTTCAGCATGATCACCCTAACTTGTGACCACTATATCTCCATCATAACTTGATCAATTCAAATTTTTCCCAACATGAACATTGAAGAGGACATTGCAAGGAACAATTTTGATGTTGACAAGTTTTGCATTTGGAGCTTTTATCATTGAGAAAATTGGGTGAACATTTGGCACACCACCTGTTTGTAAAAATGATGGCGCGTAGGCCTAAGAATCCTTGGTCATGATCTGATCTTGGACCTACTTTCCTCCAACTTTGATCAGTCATATCTCACTCAATTTTTATCCAATGGAGATGTTCTACACATGGATTTGAAGCTTGAAACAAGATCTTTTGTTGTGGCTGAGTGGAGTTTTCATTTGATGTCTCAATTTTGAATGGCCTTAGTTCAAAGTCTGGTGGAAAATGGCCAAAACTTGCCTTATTTAGTAACCCTACTTCTTCCAAAAATGGCAACCTTTCAAATCTTGATTTTTCATGATCCTTTTGGAGTTTCTTGATCAAATTTTGTACATTGGTCACATATAACATGAATTTCATGAATTTGGCCTCAAAAAGTCAAGAGTTGACTTTTTCCTCTGATTATTTGACTTAGCCCCAATTTCCTGATTTTTTATCTTTCTTCCCATTGAACCACTTCTAAAACCAATTGAGAGGCAATTGTCCACACTCATACACTTAAGGACATGTAGAATACCATGACATCAAGTTTTGTCCAAAAAATCAGAGATACACTGATTTTATTGGAAACCCTAATTTTGGCCCCTTTTGGTTAGGAGGAAATTACACATCTTCCAAATCCAAATTCCTCTGAGTATGTTGTGTATCCTTTTAAAGGATGATGAGATACATCATTTGAGGGTGATTTTGAACCGATGAACTATCTCTTTTGAGGGTTTTTCTTCAGTTTTTTGGACCTCTTGCCGAGTGAAGGATGTAGTGCTTCAATCTCCTATTGAATCTCACTTTCTTGGGGTTTTGGATGATCAATTGAGATAGTATGAGACATGAAAGACCTCTTGGCTTGCCTTGAGGCAACTTGTTTGACCTTTTGTGCCTTGAATGATTCCTTGATTGTCCATCTTTCACCTGATCACATGCCTTGGTGGTAAGAGGGATGCTATGCTTCATTTTCTATGTTAAAGATGCAATGCAATGCTAATGAGATGGACATGATATGCTATATGATAATGCTATGCTAAGATGACAAAAGAGAGAGGAAATTTTGGGGTATTACACCATTCACGGAGAAAAGATTATCTCTGGGGAGTAGAGTCTCTTTGACAATTTCTAAGGGTGACAGTCTGAGAAATGGTTCACTGAGAATGCTGCCTTTCACGTCTGGATATTGTTTAACCCCAAGAGGAGAGAAGACTGTGTCTGGTAATTCGATGGGGATCAAGGTTTGTTTGTATTTAAGAGTGACCAACAGGGCTTTACCTAGTGCTAGACATAGTTGCGGGGAAAACTCTAAATAACTATACTAGTATTACACAGTTGATATTTGACAAGTATATAAAAGTTTGTGAAAGAAAACTTATAGTAAGCAGCCCCACAATACAGTTATATATATGAAAGAGGATAAAGAAAGCGGGTAAACACTTACTCGGTTGTAGAGCTTCCATGTTGGTTTGTTAGTTTGTTCAATAAAGAAAGCTTTGATAACAATATCATATTCAAAATCAAAGGAGAAAGTGTTTTGAAAAGATTGTTGGGGCTTACAGCTCAAGGAGAGGCTGTATAGGGACTTATACAAGTGACTGAGGTCCAAAAAGGTTTTCTGTACAATGGGATGGGTCTTACACTCTCTCAAGAGGCCCAAAGGTGTTTAAAGAAAAAGAATGGGGCTAATAACACGAGGGTAGGCCCAGATGATTTGTTTTTTGAATTGGCGATCGCGCCGAGATTTCTTTACCGTACTGGGTCTTATACAATGCATTGAGGCCCAAAAAAGTTTTGGTTAAAAGGGGGTTGGGTCTTACACTCTAATAGAGGCCCAATGATTTATTTTTGTACAAGTGATGGGGCTTACAGCTCAAGGAGAGGTCCAGATGATTTTTCTAAAAAAAAGCGACGATCGCGCCATTGTTTTTGAAAATACAGTGGGACTTATACAACGACTAAGGCCCAAAAAGTGGTGTATTTACAAAGGGGTTGGGTCTTACACTATAATAGAGGTCCAAAGTGTTTGAAAAAGTTTGATGAGGGTTGAATTAATCAAAAACCCTAATTTGTTTTCAAATTGTATTTTAATTGAATAAAAATTCAATCAAAATGATCAAAATTGTTAAACATGTGTGGAAACAAATTGTGATCTTGGATTAATGTTTCAAAACTCATGTTTCTATCCACAAAATGGTTTGAAATCACTAAAATTTAAAAAATTAAGAGGGAGAAAATATTTTAAATGTCAAAAAACAATTAAAATATTAATTCTTTACAAAAATATCAAGTATATGAAATAAATAATATTTTTGGGATTATTTGGGAAAATAAAATATTTTAACATTTTTGTCAATTATTAAAAAAAAAAGGGTTAAATATACAATACCCCTCTGCAATGTTAGCGATTTCTCATTTTACCCCCTGGTAAAGTTTTTTTTTTAAAAACCCCCTCATCTTATTTAGATTCCCTCACTTAGCCCCCTGGCTGCCACATGGCAGCAAAGATTCCTTTCTCTTTGCTTGCGTGGCAGCCAGGTGGCATTTTTAATATTATTTTATTATTTTTTTATTTTTTTATTTTTTTTATTTTATTTTTATTTATTTATTTATTTATTTTATTTATTTATTTATTTATTTTTTAAAATTTTTTTTAAAATTTTTTTTTTATTTTTTTTAAATTTTTTTTTACTTTTTTGTTTTATTTTGTTTTATTTGTTTTATTTGTTTTATTTGTTTTTATTATAATTTTTTTATTTTTTTTTTCTTTTTTTTAATTTCTTTTTCGTTTTTATTTATATATTTTTTATTTTTTTATTTTTTTTTATTTTTCGTTTTTGGACCTAATTTTTATTTTTGATTCTATTTTAAACAAATTTTTATTTTAAAATTAACACTAGTGCAGAAAAGACTTTTTACATCGGGCGAAAAACACATTTTACATCGGTTCTGGGTCCGATGTAAAGCCAAGCGATGTAGTAAATCAAAGACATTTTACATCGGGCCATAGTCCGATGTGAAAAATACATCTACTACATCGGTTGACTATTAAGTCTTATGTGAAATACATCTACTACATCGGTTGACTATTAAGTCCGATGTAAAATGTATGTTTTTACATCGGTTGCCTTTCTGGCCCAATGTAAAATGTATGTTTTTACATCGGTTGCCTGTCTGGCCCGATGTAAATTTTTTTTTTTTACATCGGTTTCCTTTCTGGCCCGATGTAAAATGTATGCTATCTTTCTTAAAATGTATGTTTTTACATCGGTTGCAAGGCGAAAAAGAAATAAAAAAAAAAGAAAAAAAATTATAAAAATTATAATAACAAATAAAACAAATAAAACAAAAAATAAAACAAAATAAACAAAAATTAAAAAAAAATTAAAAAAAAAAATTAAAAAAAAAAATTAAAAAAAAAATTAAAAAATAAAAAAAAATAAAAAAAAATAAAAATGAAATAAAAAAATAAAAAAAAAATAAAATAATAATAAAAAAAATAAAAAAATAAAAAAAATAAAAAAATAATATTAAAAGTGCCACCTGGCTGCCACGCAAGCAAAGAGAAAGGAATCTTTGCTGCCATGTGGCAGCCAGGGGGCTAAGTGAGGGAATCTGGATATTAAGAGGGGGTGTTTAAAAAAAAAATTTTACAGGGGCTAAAATGAGAATTCGCTAACATTGCAGGGGGTTTTGTATATTTAACCCAAAAAAGAATCAACTCAAAATCATTAAAATTCAGAGAGAAATTAATTTTTGAATCAATTAAATAAAATCACAAAATTATAATATTTGAATTTTCAAAAATGGCGCCAAGAACATGGCAAGAACACGCGCCACCCTCTGTTTCTGCAGATTTGCATTTTCTTTCCAATCTCACTGAATACTTGATGATAACATACAATCTACATATCAATCTACTCGTTTCACCTCACGATCATGTCTATTGTAACGCCCCAGTTTTAGTTTTTTTTTATTTAATTGAGTCGTTTTGATTATTTTATTATTATATTATTTTATTTTTGACTTTTACGTGGAAATATGTTATTTTTCATCGAGATTATATTTTATCGCGTTTTGGGAACGTTTGCGAGATATTTGAGTGTAGGGGTATTTTGGTCTTTTGTTTGGGTAGATATTATATTTTTCATATAATAGAAATAGAAAGAGAGAAAATAGAAAGGAAAGAAAAAGAAGAGAAGAAAAAGAGGAAGAAAGAAAAGAGAAAGAAAAGGAGAAAAGAGAGAAAACTTGGAAATCTAGGAACCGATTCAACCGACTTTTCAAACGCGATTTAATCGGGTAAGGGTGCGAAACTCGATTATACTATGTTTGTGTATGATTATGTATGTTTGTGTGGAAGTTTTATTGGTTTTCAATATAGGTCGAAATGTGATAATCGGGTAGAAATCGATGTTTTCGCGGTTGGAAATCGATGTAAATGTTGTAGAACACTAGCTACCATGATTAGATAATGTTCTGATTGTTATGTGTTAATTTGAAAGTGTTTTGGTGGTGAAAATATCATTTTGGGTTATGTAACAGCGTTGCTGGTTTTTCTGGTTTTCGCAGGTTCGCACTGCGAATCCCCTAGCGAAGGGGAAAGCGAACATTTGCTGGCAATTCGCACTGCGAAGGTGTGGGCGAGCATTCGCCAGAGGTTCGCACTGCGAACTTTGTGATATTTTGTGTTGTTTTCCTTCTGCCACTGTTCGCTGGGGAACTCGCACTGCGAAGGGGGTAGCAAAGATTCGCTGGATGGTTCGCACTGCGAACGTTGGGAAATTTTTAGGCTATTTTCCTTTCTGACTTGGTTCGCTGGGACATTCGCACTGCGAATGAAGAAGCGAAGGACTCGCTAGGAGCTTCGCAATGCGAATGTGACAGTTTTTCCCAATTTGTTTTCTTTATAACTTTTGATCCGTAAGCCGGTTTGAGGCGCGGTTTGGTGCATTGGGAAGCTTTTGACATGTTCTTTCTTATATTATTAGTTTTGTGACTGGTGGCCAATTTAATTAGGTCGGGAATTGGAATGGTGTCGTTTTGTGAACTTGTACTATTGTAAGTGTGTGTAGTCGATGTGTATTATGCAATGGGTTGTTGATATGGATATTATATGACTTATGTGCTGTTGTGAAATGAAAATGCACGTGATATATGTTGTGATGATGACTTGTGGCCCAAGGGCAAGAAAATACGATGTGTGGTATTTGATGATATATGCATGATTATGGATGTGTATATGTGTGCATTTGAATGTCATGGGTCATTGTATGCCAAGCATCATGAAATGCATGTTGGTGATGTCGTGTGCCCTAGTGGGTGTGAGCGACGAATCGATTCCTGAGGGAATCCGCTATAACGTCGTGAGCCTTATACAAAGAGGACTGAAAACGGTGATTATAGACGATCGTGAGCCTTATACAAAGAGGGCTGAAAGCGATCGGATCGTGAGCCTTATACTAAGAGGACCGAAAGCGATCCATAAACATTGTGAGCCTTATACAAAGAGGACCGAAAGCGACGGGGAACATCGTTTGCCCGACGGGGTGCTACATGAGTGGTCCTCAGTAACAAGCGATGATTCAAATAGTTCCTGAGTGAACTAGTGTTGAGATGATGGATGGATGGTACCACATGTGCATTGCATAGAGTCGTTGTGTCGGTCTCTGTGCATTTGCATAAATCATGAATGAATTTATTGTGTGAGAATTGTGAATGTATGCATTATGTGTGGAAAATAATGAATGGATTGATTGTGTGTGGAATTATGGATGAGATTGATGAGTTGATATATGTATATATGTTGATGATATTTGTATTGTGCTTGGTTGGTATACTTTGTGTTGTTCGTGTTTGAATTCTGGTATAAGTTATGGTGAGAATATTCTATATGTGTATTTTTGTGTTAAATATATAATTGTATGCAATTGTATTATGATTGTGTTTCTCACCCTTCTGCTGTTTTTAATGCTCTATGAGGCATAGCAGATTAGACGCTGGAGGTCTTTTTGTGAAGCTTAGGTCTTCATTCTTTTGTCGGTCGGCTCTGATATGTAGCACCGGGTAGTCAGGGGATCGAGTGTGATTATTTTGTATTATGTATACATGTATCTTTTGGATTGTATATGTATGATGTTGTATAGTACATACAAACTTTATATGATATATATACATATGAGATTCAGTACAGATTTTCCGCTTTTATTCTGTATCTGAATTGTGGGTGTTAGGAACTAAGTTCCTTTGTTATGTGCTACCTGAATTGTTGCATATCTTTATGAGCAGGTGTATGTGTATTTGTTTCAATTGATGTGACCCCTCGGTCTATGCCGTGAATGTTTTAAATATACTCTGATTATTTGTTATCGCTTTAATAGCTTGGGGGTGTAGAAGGGGGTGTTACATTAAGTGGTATCAGAGCCAGTCCGTGTCAGTTGTGTCAGTCCTTGTTGGTCTTTGTGGTTCGGTGAGCTGTTTGTTTAACCATAGTTGCTGTTATTGGAAATGAACAGAATATGGCTGGTAGGAATGATGCTGATTTGGCTACTGCTATGCAAGCTATGGCTCGGGCTGTGCAGGGTGCACCTAATGCTGCGGGTAATGATGAGTTCAGAAAGAACAAACCGCCTGTCTTCAAAGGAAGATATGATCCTGATGGTGTACAGATTTGGCTTAAAGAGATTGAAAGGATCTTCCGAGTGATGGATTGTGCTGAGGATCAGAAGGTGAGACTGGGTACTCATATGTTACTGGAAGAAGCTGATGACTGGTGGGTTAGTACACGTCATGTGTTGGAAGCTGCTGATGACGAGATCACTTGGGTTGTGTTTAGTATGGAGTTTCTGAGGAAGTATTTTCCTGAAGATGTAAGAGGAAAGAAGGAGATTGAGTTCTTGGAGTTGAAACAAGGTAGTATGTCCGGTGTTGATTATACTGCTATGTTTGTGGAGCTTGTGCAGTTTTATCCACATTATGCGGAAGCGACTGCGGAGTTTTCTAAGTGTGTGAAGTTTGAGAACGGGTTGCATCCTGAGATAAAGCAGACAATTGGTTATCAGAGGATAAGGAGGTTTTCTGACTTGGTGGATTATTGTAGGATTTATGAGGAGGATAGTAAGGCTTGTTCTACTCACTATAAGAGTGTGAGCGAGAGAAAAGGGAAGAAACCGTTTTGTAGTGGTCCTTATGTGACACCAGCTGATAAGGGTAAACAAAGGGGGAATTTTGAAAAAAGGCCAAGTGGAGGAGGTACGTCTAATTCTTTGAGATGTTACAGATGTGGTCGAGTGGGACATCGTCAGTTCGAATGTAGGAAGGATTTGAGGAAGTGTTCTAATTGTGGAGGTTTAGGGCATGTCGCAGCTGATTGTGTAAGGAAGAATGTGGTGACGATTCAATTGTGGTGAACCTGGTCATATTAGCACGAAGTGTCCGAAACCGAAGAAAGCTCCAACTGGTGGGAAAGTTTTTGCATTGACAAGAACTCAGACTACAAGTGCAGACCGTCTGATCAGAGGTACTTGTTTTATTAATAGTACGCCTTTAGTTGCTATTATTGATACTGGAGCGACTCATTCGTTTATTTTGTCTGAGTGCGCAAAGCGTTTGAATCTTGTGTTGTCTTCGATGGATGGAGAAATGGTTATTGATACTCCAGCAATGGGGTCAGTAACTACTTCTTTGGTTTGTTTAAGTTGTCCGTTGACCATTTATGGTAAAGATTTTGAGATGGATTTAGTGTTTTTGCCGTTGGAGGGTTTAGATGTGGTTCTGGGAATGAATTGGTTGCAGTTTAATCGGGTTCATATTGATTGTTATCATAAGCTAGTAAGGTTTCCTTCTCTTGAAGAAGACGAAGACTCGAGTTTCTTATCTACCAAAGAGTTGAAGAAACTTTTGGCGGATGAAGCTCAGTTGTATGGGTTGTTTACATCGTTGACTGTGGATAGTCAAGTTTCACTTGATGTGTTTCCTGTTGTGTGTGATTTTCCGGAAGTGTTTCCTGAGGATATTTCGGACTTGCCGCCAGAGAGAGAGGTGGAGTTTTCTATAGATCTAGTCCCTGGTACTGGACCTGTATCGATGGCACCATATCGAATGTCGGCATCTGAGTTGGTTGAATTAAAGAAGCAATTGAACAAATTGTTGGAAAAGAGGTTTGTGAGGCCAAGTGTGTCGCCTTGGGGTGCTCCAGTTTTATTGGTGAAAAAGAAATATGGAAGTATGCGATTGTGTATTGATTATCGCCAGTTGAATAAGGTGACGATTAAGAATAAGTATCCGCTTCCGAGAATTGATGATATGATGGATCAGTTGGTAGGTGTGTGTGTGTGTTCACTAAGATTGACTTGAGGTCGGGGTATCATCAAATAAGGGTGAAAGAGGAAGATATTTAGAAGACGGATTTTAGGACACGTTACGGTCATTATGAATATTCTGTGATGCCGTTCGGGGTTTCTAATGCGCCAGGTGTGTTTATGGAGTACATGAATCGTATTTTCCACGAGCATTTGGATCGTTTTGTTGTTGTGTTTATTGATGATATCTTAGTTTATTCTAAGTCTCAGGAGGAACATGCGGAGCATTTGCGCATTGTGTTGCAGGTTTTGAAGGAGAGGAAACTTTTTGCCAAGTTGTCCAAGTGTGAATTTTGGTTGTCGGAAGTGAGTTTTCTTGGTCATGTGATTTCAGGTAACGGTATTGCTGTGGACCCATCTAAAGTAGATGCAGTTCTACAATGGGAGGCTCCAAGATCTGTTACTGAAATTAGAAGCTTTTTGGGTTTAGCCGGATATTATCGAAGGTTTATTGAAGGTTTTTCTAAGCTAGCACTTCCATTGACCCAGTTGACTTGTAAAGGTCAAGCGTTCATTTGGGATATTCAGTGTGAGGAAAGTTTTAGTGAGCTGAAGAGAAGATTGACGACAACTCCAATTTTGATTTTGCTGAATTCTACTGAACCGTTTATGGTGTATTGTGATGCGTCTTTGATTGGGCTAGGTGGAGTGTTGATGCAAAGAGGTAAGGTTGTGGCTTATGCTTCGAGGCAATTGAGGGTGCATGAGAAAAATTATCCTACTCATGATCTTGAATTAGAGGCTGTTATTTTTGTGTTGAAGATTTGGAGGCATTATCTCTACGGTGTAAGATTCGAAGTCTTTAGTGATCATAAAAGTTTGAAATATTTGTTTGATCAGAAAGAGTTGAATATGAGGCAACGTAGATGGTTGGAATTTTTGAAGGACTACGACTTTGGCTTGAATTACCATCCTGGTAAAGCTAATGTGATAGCCGATGCGTTGAGTCGAAAATCGTTGCATATGTCTGCTTTGATGGTTAAGGAGTGGGAACTTTTGGAATCATTTAGGGATTTGAGTTTGGTATGTGAATTGACGTCGGTTAGTGTGAGGCTTGGTATGTTGAAGGTTACTAATGATTTTCTGTTGACCGTTAGCGAGAAACAGAAATTGGATGTGAAATTTGTGGATTTGATGACGGTTGGGGATAAAAGTGAAAATGAGGACTTCAAAGTGGATGATAATGGTGTTTTGAGGTTCCGAGGTAGAATTTGTATTCCTGATGATGTGGAGTTGAAAAGGATGATTTTGGAGGAAGGACACCGGAGTAATTTGAGTATACATCCGGGAGCTAACAAGATGTACCAAGATTTGAAGAAGATTTTCTGGTGGTCTGGATTGAAGAGAGATGTGGCTCAATTTGTGTATTCATGTTTGACGTGTCAGAAGTCTAAAGTAGAACATCTGAAGCCTAGTGGTTTGTTGCAACCGTTGGATATTCCTGAGTGGAAATGGGATAGCATTTCTATGGATTTTGTAACAGGGTTTCCGAATACTCCGAGGGGACATAATGCAATTTGGGTGGTTATGGATAGGCTGACTAAATCGGCGCATTTCATTCCGATTGACATCAGTTTTTCTTTGGAGAGGTTGGCAGAGATTTATATCAGTGTGATTGTGAAGTTACATGGAGTTCCGTTGAGATTGTTTCGGATCGAGATCTGAGGTTTACCTCGAGATTTTGGGAAAGTTTACAAAAGGCGTTGGGTTCTAAATTGAGATTGAGTTCGGCTTATCATCCGTAAACGGATGGACAGACGGAGAGAACAATTCTGTAGTTGGAAGATTTGTTGCGGGCTTGTGTTCTTGAACAAGGTGGTGCGTGGGATAGTTATTTTGCATTGATTGAATTCACGTATAATAATAGTTTTCATTCGAGTATTGGAATGGCACCGTTTGAAGCGCTGTATGAACGAAGATGTCGAACACCTTTGTGTTAGCACGAATCTGGTGAGAGTTCGGTAGTTGGACTCGAATTGATTCAACAGACTACAGACAAGGTGAAACTTATTTGTGAGAAAATGAAGGCTTATCAGAGTAGGCAGAAAAGTTATCATGATCGAAGAAGGAAAGATCTTGAGTTTCAAGAGGGCGATCATGTATTTTTTAGAGTTACGCTGATGACGGGGGTTGGTCGTGCATTGAAGTCGAAGAAGCTTACTTCTCGGTTTATTGGTCCTTACCAGATATCCGCGAGAGTGGGTGCTGTGGCTTATAGGGTGGCGTTGCCGCCGAGTCTGTCGAATTTGTACGATGTGTTCCATGTTTCACAGATTCGGAAGTATGTTCCGGATCCGTCGCATGTGATTCCGATGGACGAGGTTGAGGTAAGGGAGAACCTTACGATTGAGGCGTTACTAGTGAGGATTTTGGATCGCGAGTTAAAGCGGTTAAGGGGCAAGGATATTGCACTTGTGAAAGTAGCGTGGGGAGGAGCTGCTGAAGGTAATTTGACTTGGGAGTTGGAGAGTCGGGTGTGGGAGTCGTATCCAGAGTTGTTCGTCTCAGGTAATATTTTCGAGGATGAAAATTTCTAAGTGGGGGAGAGTTGTAACGCCCCAGTTTTAGTTTTTTTTATTTAATTGAGTCGTTTTGATTATTTTATTATTATTTTATTTTATTTTTGACTTTTATGTGGAAATATGTTATTTTTCATCGAGATTATACTTTATCGCGTTTTAGGAACGTTTGCGAGATATTTGAGTGTAGGTGTATTTTGGTTTTTGTTTGGGTAGATATTATATTTTTCATATAATAGAAATAGAAAGAGAGAAAATATAAAGGAAAGAAAAAGAAGAGAAGAAAAAGAGGAAGAAAGAAAAGAGAAAGAAAAGGAGAAAAGAGAGAAAACTTGGAAATCTAGGAACCGATTCAACCGACTTTTCAAACGCGATTTAATCGGGTAAGGGTGCGAAACTCGATTATACTATGTTTGTGTATGATTATGTATGTTTGTGTGGAAGTTTTATTGGTTTTCAATATAGGTCGAAATGTGATAATCAGGTAGAAATCGATGTTTCCGCGGTTGGAAATCGATGTAAATGTTGTAGAACACTAGCTACCAAGATTAGATGATGTTCTGATTGTTATGTGTTGATTTGAAAGTGTTTTGGTGGTGAAAATATCATTTTGGGTTATGTAACAGCGTTGCTGGTTTTTCTGGTTTTCGCAGGTTCGCACTGCGAATCCCTTAGCGAAGGGGAAAGCGAGCATTCGCTGGCAATTCGCACTACGAAGGTGTGGGCGAGCATTCGCCAAAGGTTCGCACTGTGAACTTTGTGATATTTCGTGTTGTTTTCCTTCTGCCACTGTTCGCTGGGGAACTCACACTGCAAAAGGGGTAGCGAAGATTCGCTAGATGGTTCGCACTGCGAACGTTGGGAAATTTTTAGGCTATTTTCCTTTCTGACTTGGTTCGCTGGGACATTCGCACTGCGAATGAAGAAGTGAAGGACTCGCTAGGAGCTTCGAAATGCGAATGTGACAGTTTTTCCCAATTTGTTTTCTTTATAACTTTTGATCCGTAAGCCGGTTTGAGGCGCGGTTTGGTGCGTTGGGAAGCTTTTGACATGTTCTTTCTTATATTATTAGTTTTGAGACTAGTGGCCGATTTAATTAGGTCAGGAATTGGAATGGTGCCGTTTTTTCAACTTGTACTATTGTAAGTGTGTGTAGTCGATGTGTATTATGCAATGGGTTGTTGATATGGATATTATATGACTTATGTGCTATTGTGAAATGAAAATGCACGTGATATATGTTGTGATGATGATTTGTGGCCCAAGGGCAAGAAAATGCGATGTGTGGTATTGGATGAGATATGCATGATTATGGATGTGTATATGTGTGCATTTGAATGTCATGGGTCATTGTATGCCAAGCATCATGAAATGCATGTTGGTGATGTCGTGTGCCCTAGTGGGTGTGAGCGACGAATCGATTCCTGAGGGAATCCGCTATAACGTCGTGAGCCTTATACAAAGAGGACTGAAAACGATGATTATAGACGATCGTGAGCCTTATACAAAGAGGACTGAAAGTGATCAGATCGTGAGCCTTATACAAAGAGGACCGAAAGCGATCCATAAACGTCGTGAGCCTTATACAAAGAGGACCGAAAGCAACGGGGAACATCGTTTGCCCGACGGGGTGTTACATGAGTGGTCCTCAGTAACAAGCGATGATTCCAATAGTTCCTGAGTGAACTAGTGTTGAGATGATGGATGGATGGTACCACATGTGCATTGCATAGAGTCATTGTGTCGATCTCTGTGCATTTGCATAAATCATGAATGGATTGATTGTGTGAGAATTGTGAATGTATGCATTATGTGTGGAAAATAATGAATGGATTGATTGTGTGTGAAATTGTGGATGAGATTGATGAGTTGATATATGTATATAAGTTGATGATATTCGTATTGTGCTTGGTTGATATACTTTGTGTTGTTCGTGTTTGAATTCTGGTATAAGTTGTGGTGAGAATATTCTATATGTGTATTTTTGTGTTAAATATATAATTATATGCAATTGTATTATGATTGTGTTTCTCACCCTTCTGCTGTTTTTAATGCTCTATGAGGCATTGCAGATTAGACGCTGGAGGTCTTTTTGTGAAGCTTAGGTCTTCATTCTTTTGTCGGTCGGCTCTGATATGTAGCACCGGGTAGTTAGGGGATCGAGTGTGATTATTTTGTATTATGTATACATGTATCTTTTGGATTGTATATGTATGATGTTGTATAGTACAGACAAACTTTATATGATATATATATATATATATATATATATATATATTTGAGATTCAGTACAGATTTTCCACTTTTATTCTATATCTGAATTGTGGGTGTTAGGAACTAAGTTCCTTTGTTATGTGCTACCTGAATTGTTGCATATCTTTATGAGCAGGTGTATGTGTATTTGTTTCAATTGATGTGACCCCTCGGTCTATGCCGTGAATGTTTTAAATATACTCTGATTATTTGTTATCGCTTTAATAGCTTGGGAGTGTAGAAGGGTGTGTTACATCTATGGTCTTTAATTTCATTTATTTTAAGCATGGAATTAGAAATCAAATAGAAACCTCAAGAACCCTAAAACTTGCATGAAGGCTCAGAAATTCCATACACGATTCAAACAAAGCAATTGATTGAGGGTAAATACTCTATGCATGATTATGAACATATGGTCAAATTATTATGTAGCAAAAAATGCCTGGATCATAGAGTTAGAAGAGCTCATGCTTACCTCTTGCAGGTAGTGATCGTGTTTTGTGTTAGAGGTGTTACAGCTTGGTTCCAAGGATATGGACAGCTTCCCTAGGTGCAATGGAGTGTGTCTCGGTGCTCAGAGTGGATTGAATCGAGCTGGAACTTGATTTGGCACCTCAACTGCAAATCTGTCAAAGGCTTGTGCAGATGGCTGGTGATTTTGAGAATCTGGTGTTCCAGATGTTATGTGAGTGTTTGGATCACCTCTATATGATGTTTACGAGGTGTGTATGTGTGTGATTGGTTTGGTTGGAATAGCTCTCAAACTCAAAACCCGATAGTGACTTGCTTTGGAAGGAAATTTTGGAGTGAAGGAAGAGATTTTGAGGAAAGCATCTATTTGATGGCTTTTGTGTACTCAAACTGAACACAATTGAGCTCTATTTATAGTAGAGCAAGTTTGTTTTGCAAGGAATAGTAAATGGCAACTGCTGCATAGGTTTGGCCAATGTTGATCATTGAGAATCCAAGTCTCCTCTAGCCATTGACTAAAGGTTAGGGCACAGGCTGCTGGTTCCCTTGGTCTTGGATAAGTCTTGATTGAATTTAGTTGGAAATGGCTTAGTCCATGCCACCTTGGTGCATCCATTGAATTCTCCAAAACAAAATTGGAGTCTTGTCCCCTCTTTAGGGATTTCTAGGTTTGGCATACTATTTTTAGTTCCAAGGACTTGGGAGGCTTGGGATCAGAGTTGGTTCCTCCTTGGTCTCCCCTTAAGGTGTTCATATGGATAAGTGTGTTTGTCATTTGCACAAATTTGGCAAATCAAGCAAAATGCACAAATCTGCCTTGCTTTGACAGTTTTCAGCAACGCATATTGCCATTGTCATATCTCATGGCTCAAGTTGAGTTTGGTGAAGTTCTTGGTCATTTTGGAAAGCCCTCTTATGATACAACGACTATTTGATCATAATTGGTTTTGATACTTTTTGGATCCAAGTGAAAAATGCCCTTACATTTTGAAAAAAGTAAGACAGATTCGGACTTAGTGAAAATTTCACGAAGTGTTGGAAAAAAGTGACATTTTGACTTTTTGTGATTTTGATCATTCCATAACTTAAAATCCATGAGGAATTGGAATGAGTTATGTTTGAAGCTTTTGTAGAGGGCAATGAGAGCTACAAATCCAGCTTTGAATGGGGAAAAAATGGCCTTGTGGTTTTGGAGTTATGATTCTCCAAAGTTGGTACCCTAGCCACTTATGGTTACCCCTTTTACAAGTTATCCCAATTTTCTTGATTTTTTTTATGAATGATGAGTACAATCACACATTAACATCATTTTAGGGTTAAGGAACTATAATTGTGAAAAAATCTGAAAAAGTCAAAGTTGACTTTTGTGCACAGTTGACTTTTTGTCAAATGAATTCCAAACTGTGCGATCCTCTATGAAATCAAGTCCTTGACCTAAATAAACTTGATGGATTGATTTCATAGTTGTTATAGGGTTTATTGAATCATGTCCAAGAGTTTGGGAACATGTCCTGGTCAAAAGTCAAAGGTGCAGTTGACTCTTTCATCAAAACCCTAATTGTGGTTCAGATGAAACTGAAACTTGGTGATCAAGCTTCTTGGATCAATCCATAGTTGCAAATGGATCAATGTAGTTTATTAGAGACCCTCAAATCCTCTCTTGAGGTCTTGGCTCATGATTTGTCCCAAAAGTTAACTTAGGGATGAATTAGGTCAAGAAACCCTAATTCCTGATTTTTAGTGAATGCATCCCCTGAGGCCAAATTAACTTGATGATTGGGTCCATGAGGTTTCATGGAGTATCTTAGGTTATTCTTTGAAGCATTGAATCATGCCCAGAGGAAAATTTCCATCTGGAGGCCCTGGTCGACCAAACCCTAATTTGGTGACACTAGCGATCTTGAGGTTTGATCCACTCGGAATGCTGCAACATTGTGCTTGATTCTTGCTGTGGGAGTCCTCTTGATCCATTGTGGATGTTTGAGAGGTTAGACAAGTTGAAGATCATGTCAATTCCTTGATTGATCCTTTGTCTAAGGCTCAAAGAGGGCTTGAAACCCTAATTTTTGATTGTAGTGGATGCTCACCCATCTCCGGGGAGACTAATGAGGTATGATGGCCCATCCATATTGTGATGAGGATTTGCCCAATGATGGGAAATATTAGTGGTCAAAATTTGGGGTATGACAGATGCCCCTATTTAATCTTCTTGGACCCGAAGGTGTGAATGACGAAGGTATTTGGGCATTCGGGGTGCAAGAGGATTAAATATCGGAATACCCAACATTTTGATGGTGGTTATGAATGGCGGTTTGCACATCCTTCTTCTTTTTCTAAGCAATAATGCTTAGAAAAGGTAAAAAATTCCCCTTAATCCTGGTCTTCAGCCAAGGACTGGTCTCAGTTTCTGAAATACACTTCCCCTCGATCCTGGTTTCCTGCCAAGGAACTGGTCTAAGTTTCTGAAATGAAATTCCCCTCGATCTTGGTTTCCTACCAAGGAACTGGTCTAAGTTTCTGATGTAAACTTCCCCTCAATCCTGGTTTCTTACCAAGGAACTGGTCTCAGTTTCTGATGTAAACTTCCGCTCGATCCTGGTTTCCTACCAAGGAACTGGTCTCAGTTTCTAATGTAAACTTCCCCTCGATCCTGGTTTCCTACCAAGGAACTGGTCTCAGTTTCATTTGTCAATAAACTTTATTGACAAGGGATGCTATGTGTGGCGGTTTTCCTCAAACTTCTCGCCGAATTTTCCTGGGGAGATGCCATTTGATGGAAAAAGATTTGATGTTAGACTTGCTGGGGACCCCATCTGTCTGAGTTATAGAGGTGTACAAACTTCTCCGTCGAAGACGCCATTTATTGATTCTACTGGGGAAAACGAGTCTCTTGAGAGACTGCTTTCGGCGGGGGATACTACAACATACTTAGGAGAAGTAGTCCCTGTGGGGGAACAACCGTTGGTCAGGCTTAGGAGATGAGAACTCGACCGAAGATGTCATATGGAGTATTCACATCTGACATAACTGATCCTTGGTTCAGGTGCATTGGTTTAGAAGAAGTACTTTGATTCTACACTTTGAAGCTCAACCATCTTTGGAGAGGCGATTGATGTTCTTTCGATGTTCAACAGTCAAAAGAAATTGCCATCTTTATTTTAAAAATAGAAAAGTTTGACAAGTAAATTCGTTTTGTTTCATTTCAATAATTGGTAATCATATTAAAATGTTGTTCTGTAAAGCTAAAACAAATAAGAATTGCAAACAAAAGCACAAGGCCTCAAATTTTATTGATAGGATGG
This sequence comes from Lathyrus tuberosus, assembly GCA_022829125.1. Taxonomy (NCBI): domain Eukaryota; kingdom Viridiplantae; phylum Streptophyta; class Magnoliopsida; order Fabales; family Fabaceae; genus Lathyrus; species Lathyrus tuberosus. Next base: position 9,814,841 of record JALAZF010000008.1, on the reverse strand, counting down.
AAATCAGCCAAACGCGTGATTCCATAGAGTATTTACAAAGTTTAGAAAATGGTAATTTAAGGGAAAAGGGCTACATTGAAACATAACGACCACTATCCTTCTACCAACTTTGAATTCTGGGCCTCCTGAGCTTCTGTCGAAGATGACCTTGGCTGGAGTTTTCTGATGGATGGCATGACTGTTGCTCGGGGATTTGCCCCTGTTGAACGTAGTTACTTGCCATTATCCCTAACTTTTGCCTGGATTGTACTTTGAGATTTCTAATACATCGGGATAATTTTTTTATTATGCCTCTAATTTTTGCCTGGACCGTCCTTTCAGGTTTTCAATCCACCGAGACGTTTTTTTTAGTTTAGACGAAGTATTTCTTGACTACGTCAACATTTGTGGGGTAGGCAAACTCTTCTCCATCCATGGTTGCAAGTCTCAAGGCGCCGCCTGAGAAAGCTTTCTTGACAACATAGGGGCCATCATAATTCGGTGTCCATTTGCCCCTAGAGTCAGTGAGATAGGATTGTATATTTTTTAGCACAAGGTCTCCTTTCTTGAAGACGCGAGGTCGAACCTTTTTGTCAAACACCCTAATCATTCTCTGTTGATACAACTGACTGTGGCATAGTGACGTTATTCGCTTTTCTTCGATCAAATTCAGTTCATCGTGTCTGCTTTGATACCATTCAGCCTCTGTTAGCTTAGCTTCCATCAATACCTGGATTGATGGGATCTCTACTTCTATGGGAAGCACTACCTCTATGCCATATACTAGAGAGAAAGGGGTTGCCCCTGTTGAAGTGCAGACAGATGTGCGATAACCGTGAAGAGCAAAGGGTAGCATCTCGTGCCAATCTTTGTAGGTTACAACCATCTTCTGAACAATCTTCTTGATGTTCTTGTTAGCCGCTTCTACCGCTCCATTCATCTTAGGTCGGTAGGGAGATGAGTTATGGTGTTCGATCTTGAACTCAGCGCACAACTCTTTCATCATATTATTGTTCAAGTTAGATCCATTGTCCGTAATGATCTGGCTAGGAACACCATAACGACAGATGAGATTGTTTTTTATAAAGCGGGCTACCACTTGTCAGATTACATTAGCGTATGACGCTGCTTCGACCCACTTGGTGAAGTAGTCAATGGCTACCAGGATGAACCGATGTTCGTTCGAAGCCTTAGGTTCGATCATGCCGATCATGTCGATTCCACATATGGAAAAAGGCCACGGGGAAGAGAGAACTTTGAGATGCGTTGGCGGTACATGCATTTTGTCAGCGTATATCTGACACTTGTGACACTTCCTCATGTACTTGTAGTAGTCGGATTCCATGGTCAACCAGTAGTACCCTTCTCTTAGAATTTTTCTCGCCATTGCGTGTCCATTGTCATGAGTGCCAAAGGATCCTTCATGAATTTCTTTTATCAGCATGTTTGCTTCTGGTCTGTCTTTAAATCAGAGCAAGACCATGTCCAAGTTCCTCTTATAAAGGGTCTTTCTGTCCTTCCTTAGTGCCCCAGGTGGGTACTCTTGTTTTCGAAGGAAGCATTTGATATCGTGATACCAAGGTTTATCATCTATGACTGCTTCAATCGTGAAGATGTAAGTGGGCCGTTCAAGGCGCATTATGTCGATCTTAGGTAAGTCGTTCCATTGACCTACACTAATCATGGAAGAGAGAGTGGCTAATGCATCAGCCATGTGATTCTCCTCACGCGAGATATGATGAAACTCGATTCTGTTGAAGAATGGTAACAACCTTCTTACGTAATCTTTGTAAGGAATCAGTCCTGATTGGTATGTGTTCCAATCTCCTTTGATCTGATTGACGACCAAAGATGAGTTGCCATATACATCCAAGTTCTTAATCCTCAAATCAATCGCTTCTTCGAGACCCATAATACAAGCTTCGTATTTGGCCTCATTGTTTGTGCACTTGAATATCAGTATGGCGGTGAAAGGAATGTGGGTACCCTGAGGTGTTATGATAATTGCCCCAATTCCATTTTCGTAATGATTGACAGCTTCGTCAAAGATAAGTCCCCATTAGGCATCTAGTTCTGGCCCTTCACTGGGTAGCAGTTCATCGCAGTCTTTCATTTTTAGATACATGACATCTTCGTCTGGGAAGTCAAACTCGATTGATTCCTGATCGTCAATCGGTCGGTGAGACAAATAATTGGCTAAAATACTTCCCTTAACGGCTTTCTGAGCGTGGTATTCAATGTCATATTCTGATAACAACATCTGCTAACGGGCAATCCTTTTCGTGAGAGCAGGTTTTTCAAAGACGTACTTGATTGGATCCATTTCATAGATCAACCAAGTAGTGTGATGAATCATGTACTGGCGAAGACGTTTGGCTTCCCAAGCCAAAGCGCAGCAAGTTTTCTTAAGCATAGTGTACCGAGTCTCACAGTCGGTGATATTCTTGCTCAAATAGTAGATGGCAGACTCTTTTCTTTTTGTTTCGTCTTGTTGACCAAGCACACAACCCATTGAGTCCTCTAGGACTGTAAGGTAAATGATCAGTGGTCTTCCTTCCACTGGAGGTGATAGAATCGGTGGGTTCAACAGGTATTCCTTAATACTGTTGAAGGCGGTTTGGCAGTCCTCTGTCCAAATGCAGTCCTGATTCTTTTTGAGTAATTTGAAGATTGGCGCACATGTCGCGGTCATGAGGAATATGAATCTGGAGATGTAGTTCAAACGTCCCAGGAATCTTCTGACTTGTTTTTCAGTTTTCGGATAAGGCATTTCTTGAATGGCCTTGACCTTGTTAGGATCAACCTAAATTCCATTTTTGGCTGCCAATGAACCCTAAAAGTTTCCTTGAACGGACACCGAAGGTGTACTTGTTGGGATTCAAGCCGAGTTTGTACTTTCTCAACCGGTCGAATAGTTTTGACAGGTGGGTCACATGCTGCTCTTCTGTCTTAGATTTGGCAATCATATCATTGACATATACCTCGATTTCCTTGTGTATCATGTCATGAAACAGAGTAGTCATGGCCCTTAGATAGGTTGCCCCGACGTTCTTCAAATCGAACAGCATTACCTTGTAACAAAAGGTACCCCATGGGGTAATGAAGGAAGTTTTCTCCATGTCCTCCGGCGCCATTTTGATTTGATTATAGGCCGAGAATCCATCCATGAAGGAGAAAACTTTGAACTTTGTTGTGCTGTCAACCAACATGTCAATGTGTGGTAAAGGAAAGTCGTCCTTTGGACTAGCCTTGTTTAGATCTCTGTAATCGACACACATTCTGACTTTTCTGTCCTTTTTCGGAACGGGTACGATGTTGGTTAACCATTGAGGATATTCTGACGTGGCGAGGAAACCCGCGTCAATCTGTTTTTGTACCTCCTCTTTGATTTTGACGGCCATGTCTGGGTGAGTCCATCTCAAACTCTGTTTTACTGGCGGACATTCTGATTTCAATGGTAAATGATGTTCCATGATGCTGGTATCCAACCCTGGCATGTCCTGATAGGTCCAAGCAAACACATCGGGAAATTCTCTGAGAAGCTTTGTCAAACTCTCTTTGGCAGTTGGATTGAGCAGTGCCCCAATCCTGATTTCTTTTCTCTCTTTTTCTGAACCCACGTTGATTGTTTCCAACGGCTCTTTGTAAGGTTCAATGGACCTTTCCTCTTGTCGGAGTAATCGGGAGATCTCTTCTGGAATTTCGTTGTCAACTTCTTCTTCAGCCTCAAATACGGGACTTAAAGTCGGGAGAAGGCATCGGATCGTATGTTTCAACGGGGTTTAAAACAAGCAATCTGAGTGATGTGATGATTGTTTTTAGAAGAGATAGAGAGAATGCAAGTGTGTGCAGTGTATTTTTTTTTGAAAAACTGCTTGTTTGTTTTGAATTTTTTTTTAGGATTACCATTTTCTGAGAAAAGCGAAAAGAGAAAACAGCAATTAATGCGGAGATTACAGAACGACATTATTTTATTTATGAACAAGTCGATTCTTGAAACTACAGCCCTATAAAACAAAACTATGTCGCTTTGGGCGAAGCGAAGAGGGAAATTTATAGAAAGTGAGCCCTATCAAAACATCCGTTTCACCTGGGCAGGGTGAAAGGTTAAAGACAACAATTACTTTGACTTATGAACAATCTTCGGAACATCGACAGCAACCCATTGGCGGCGAACACCTCGGTGAATCACAAAGTCTAGTACCTTCCTTGATTTTTCTTCAGAAATAACGCTGATTTCTGGCGGAGCGGGATCATTGGAATCTGTCTCCTAGGCAGAGTTGTCGTAGGAGGATTCCTCAGTTATATTTTGCATAGTATTTGTGCTCTCAGGTATATCTCCCCACCCAGTTGGCTGGATGTCTTCGAGCCTGATACGCGAGCTTTCGGGAGCGGTGTATTTGACCATGAAGTCAAATTTTCCACTTGGTTGTCCTAAGGTGTCCCACACTTCTTTGAAACTGGAGGAGTCATCTCTCTCGATGACGTTGACCTCGGGAAAAGCATAGTTAATGAAGTCTAGTCCGGCGAACATTGCAAATTCATCGTCATGCGGGATATTTTCTGAATGACCTGAGTGTTGATCCCATGACATGGTGGGGACGCAGGTATTTTTTCCAATGACGCTCAGCCGATTTTCATTGTTCGGCTGATTCTCTTGCCCCAAGCCTCCTGGGTACGGGTGCCAGATAGGCAGGCCATCCATTAGGCCATAATAGTCGTGGTCAAAGTTGTCCTTCATTAGAGTCTCTTCCTCTAATGAGTTTGGCGGAGCTCGACATCCTTCCGGATCACAATCTCCACATACCATTTCGACATCTGACCTCGGTATAAATCTCGGACTCTGTGCAGGATAGTAAAAGGGCGTAGACACCTCTTCCTGAGACATATAACCGTCCTCGTTGAGATAGGACATACAATCCTCATCCGTATCCGAGGGATCTCCCTCGTTGATGGTATGGACTATTTGAGGCACTGGGTGAAGGAAACCTCCACTATGGAAGAAGTCCTGAATGGGATGAAGACTTTTATCCTTAGTAGCTGTCTGGGTGCAGGTTACAGAAAAACCAAGACCCTTCTTTGTTTTGTTATCGGTAGGAATGACAAGCTGTCCCCATCCTTTTGCGTTGTTACTCTCGATCACTTCGAGAGCATCTATGTATGAGGAAATCAAGGTTCCTTTCTATGATTAATTCTTATTGCTCACTGAAAGTGCTTGGAACTGAGTCCCAACAACCTCCTCGGGTTCTATACAAATAGATAATGACAAGTTACTCACGAGCAAGGCTTGTTCTCCACAGACCATGACGAGTTGATCGTTCTTGACGAACTTCAGTTTTTGGTGCAGCCTTGAAGTGACTTCCCCAACCTGGTGTATCCAAGGTCTTCCTAATAAACAGATGTACGCTGCCCAGACGTCCATGACCTGGAAAGTGATTAGGAAAGTGTGAGGACCAATAGTTATAAGAAGGTCAACTTCGCCGATAACCGCTTTCCGAGACCCATCAAATGCTTTGACGATGACCTCACTGCCCCTCATCGGGGACCCTTTGAATGATAGTCGCATTAAAGTAGACTTCGACATAACGTTGATGGTCGATCTTGCGTCTACCAGTACGCAGGGCTAAAGCATTGTCCTGGTAGTTGACTGTGATATTGAGCCCCATGTTGTGACTTTTGCCCTCCTCTGGCAAATCCTCATCACTGAATCCTAAGTTGTTGCAGGAAGTGATGTTAGAGATGATGCTATCGAACTATCGTATTGACACATCCTGTTCCATAAAGGCCTGCTCTAAGACTTTTTGTAGAGCCTCTCAGTGGGCTTCGGAACTGAGTAAAAGTGATAGCACTGAGATCTTTGAAGGAGTTTGTAACAGCTGATCAACAATGTTGTATTCACTCCTTTGGATGAGTTTCAGCATCTCATTATTATTTTTCGAAAGGTCGGGATTACTGGATTGACCGACTGGTGGATCAGCAGCTTCTGTCGGAAGTTCCTTTTCTTTGTTAGGTTCTCCAACTCCTCGGTTGAAGATTCGACCGCTCCGTGTTACTCGAATGATGTCTGCAATATTCACGATGGAGGGTAATGGAATTTCCTTTCCATTCTCAATTATGGTTGCACCGTATTTGTAAGGGATCGCCTTAGCTGATTTATACGGTAACGGTCCCGATAGATAGATAACTACATGAGCCTTCTGATTTTTCTGACTGTCGTAAGTAACTTTAATCAGTTCTTGGCAAGAACCTTTGATTCGTCCAGTAGAGGGATGATGGTACAAACATCCTTGTTCTATTGATGATCAGAGATTATGACAACGTCTCTGATTTGATCAGCGAAGTAGTCCGGCGTCCAGTTGATTGGCTCGGGACTTAGACACGGGTGAATCTATTTACGATCCAACTGACCTTGAAGGGCTACCCGCACAAGGTAGCATCCTTGGTTATTCTCCGAGCAGACTCTACAGCGTTCATAGTTGTGTGGGGGCACCTGGCCACGTCCGCTTTGAATCCAGTGTAACCTCACTAGGTCTATTTCCATAGATCGGACATCCTGACTTTGACGCTGAGTAGGGTTTCCATTAAGCACACTGATTTGTTGTGTGTCTTCATCCAGATAGATTGGAAGCCACCAGTGGTTTAACAAGTTTTGTAAAGTTCTCTGAACGAGAGCGCACCCTTGGTTACTCTCACAACATCCTTTACAGTTCTGGTAATCATGTGAAGTGAGAAAACCGAGTTGGACCTGCCTGGCATGTAACTCCACCAAGCTGGTATTCATCAGACGAATATCAAAGATTTGAATCATGTTGATCTGATAAGGATTTCTATCATGGTAGTCCTGGATCCATCCAAGATCCATCTGACGCTGGAGGGCCTCTTGTACAAAAGAGCATCCCTGTTTATTTACCGAGCAAGTCAGACAGGAATTATAATCGTGACGCGGCAGATTATGATACTGGCTTTGCCTTGAGTGCATCGCCACCAAGTTGACATTCATTATACGAATGTCGTGGTTCTGAATGATGTTGGAATTCGTATAGGTCATGTTGACTCCACGAACGCGATGCTCTTGGATCCATCCGAGATCCAACTGTTCCTGTAGAGCTGATTGGACCACAGAACATCCCTGATTGTTCTTAGAGCAGATATCACACTGGTGATAGTTATGAGGTGGCACATGGCCATATCCGCTCTGTCTACAATTCATCTTGACCAAGTTGGCCCTTAATAAGAGTACATCATGAATTTGATAGATGTTGTTAGATTCTCCTTCTATCAAGTTTACCGCAGCTTTCTCGTGTTGAGGCAGCGGGTTTGTGAGAACATTAGGATTCATATCCTTGAAAGATAAGACCCCGCTCCTAACAAGCTTTTGCACATCAGATTTGAAACTGAGACAGTTTTCTATGTTATGCCCTGGTCCTCCTTGATGGTAAAGACACGTCTGATCCATTTTGAACCAAAAAGGCGGATTTTCCGGTACTGTAAAAGGAGACTTGGTTTGGACATGCCCCTTGACTAGTAATAATGGAAGCAGTTCCATGTACAACATCGGTATAGGGTCGAACCATGGTGGTCGCGTTGTACGGTTGTTGTTGTACTGAGGAAGAGCCTGCTGAAGACGCTGTTGTGCCCTTTGCTGAAGCTGCTGTTGATTAAGTTGGCTCTGAGCAACCTGATGTTGATACGTAGGAACAGACGTGGGATTGATAGCAGGAGTTACAGCCGCTACTGGTTGATATCGTCGCCTTTGCTTTCCGAGAGAGATATTCCCGATATCTTGCTCTTTTTTCTTAGGGAGAGCACTACCATATCGTTTTGTACTACTCGATGATCCAGCGTTTTTAACCAAACGTCCTTCCTGGACCGCTTCCTCAAGACGAACTCCCATGCCCCCCATCTCGGTGAAGTCACTGGGCGCACTAGCGACCATTCTGCCCTAGTAAAACGAGCTCAAGGTTTTTAAGAAGATCTTTGTCATCTCTTTTTCCTCAAGAGGTGGACAAATCTGGGAGGCAATTTCACGCCATCTCTGAGCGTACTCCTTAAAGGTTTCTTTGTCCTTTTGTGACATTGATCTGGGTTGATCTTTGTACGGTGCCATGTCCAAATTGTATTTATATTATTGAACGAAAGTAGCACCAAGATCTCTGAACGTGCCGATCGTAGCACGGTTTAAACCCATGTACCATTTTAATGCAGCACCGGTTAAACTATCCTGAAAGTAGTGAATCAGTAGCTCCTGGTTCTTTGTCTGTGCTGACATTCACCGAGCGTACATCACTAAATGGCTTTGAGGGCAAGAGTTACCCTTGTACTTTTCAAAGTCGGGCACTTGGAACTTGTGTGGAACTTTCACATTGGGGATCAAGCAAAGGTCCGTGGCGTCCTTTCCAAGTAGATCCTGACCGCGAAGGGCCTGCAGTTCTTTCTGCATCTCCAGGAATTGTTCCTGGAATTCATTCATTCTGTCGAACATGCTTTCGTTTCCACCATAGGGTATGTGTGGAATCTGTCCTTCTGGGATAGTGTGTACCACAGGTGGTGGTATAGTCATTATGCCCGAGACTCTCGGTGCCTCCCGAAGTTTGTAACCTTCAGGAGTTGTTGTCATGCCCCTGGCATCTTTGCTTTCCCAAAGTTTGTAACCTTCAGGCCCAGCGGTTCCTGCTGCGGTTCCCTGATCCTCAGTGATAGGCGGAACATTTCCTTCCGGGATATAGTTAATAGGCATGCCCCAGGGACGATCTTTTGGCATTTTGTACCTAGGATCATACTTCTCCACTATGGGCGTTGATGTGATTTCTGAGATCACAATCCTTTGTTGTTGCATTTGAGCTTCTGCTAGAGCTTGCATGTCGTTATGAAGCTTTCTCAGATCCTCTTTCAGAGTGTTGATCTCTTCCCTCAACTCTCTATTCTCTTCCTCGAGATCATCCATTTTTTCTGACGATTGGCCCGAGTATTGTACTAATGAGACAATTTGACTCTAGAATCGAGACGCAAATGTGAGACTCGTAGGTAAGAAGAATGCGTTTATGAGAATCATGAATGCAATGATTATTAATTATTTTTGTTTATTCAAAGTAAACTTCGATAATTGGATTGCAAATATCAAACAGTGGGGAAACCCCAATTTATTGAATTCAAAGGATTGCGGAAATAAAAATACAGTAGATTACAAAGTCGTGAAAAAGGAAATCTAAACTAATGGATCCTGAGTCCTCTCTGAAGAGAGCTCAGCTGCTGGTTCTGGCGCTTTCCTTTTCTTTGACCGGGTCGCTAGGGCCGTTGTCGGGTTGTCATTCCTTTGCCAAGTGAAAGAAGCGAGCAAACTCCTTCAGTCATCCTGATTTTCTACAGCATGTTGCTCTAAAATCTCAATCAGAGCATCTTTTTCTCTTAACAATTGTTGTATTTTCTTACACTCCACATTGAGAATACGGTACTTGTTCCTCTAAGACCTCTTCTCCTGCTGAACTTTGCTGAGAGTGACATGAAGTTTTTCCGTCTCAGACATGAAATAAAGGGAAGAGTTCCCTAATGGAAGAACTTCCTGACGAGGGTAAGGCATCCTCAGCTTGAAAGCTCTAGTTTGTACCCGGTGGAGATAAGGCTCCACCGAGACACAGTCTGGTTTTCCTAGAGACTCTCATCCTTTCCTATGAACGTGTTTCCAAGCATGCACTATTTTTGTCTTTAGTGCCCTGTCATTTTCTCCTTCCTTGAAGAAAAGACCTTCAAGATGAGCATTGCGCGGGACATGCCACATTGGGTATCCAAATTGACAATGAACTAACACTGGATGATAGTTGATTCCCCCCTTAGTTCCTATAAAGGGTACATTTGGGAAATTTCCACAACGATCAATGATCCTGATCCCGTCTTAGATTCGATTGTACCAATCGATGTTAGAGTTGGTAAGAGGCATGATTCTCTGCGACCAACGTAAAGTATTTTTTTTTATCCCAAAATGCAGCAGACTTGGGTAAATGGGAAGTGAGCCATTTGTATAGTAGGGGTATACAACAGGTGATCATTCCTCCATTATACAAATTCCTTAAATGTACTGAATGATACGCATCTGCGAGTAAGGTTGTGTAACACCTCAAAATTTGCCCTTTCTTGTTTCAAACCTCTAACTGGCTTATGTTTCTTTTTCATTTTACATCATCATTAGGTCATAACTCATAATCATATCATTGCATTGGTCTTCTAAAAAATGGGATCAGGAGTTTCTCTGAGTCAGGGCTTCCTATTTGCCTTGAGATACTTTCATATAAGTTGAAGCAAGGCCGAATTCTCATCATCATGTGTATCTCCTTATCAAAGTTCTTCAAGCAGGAATTTTGATCTCAAGTCAAGTGTGGTTGTTCAGTTACGATCCAATTCAGATGGATGTTTGACCTAATCTTGGTCAAACTATTAGGAGTTTGCTTCAACTGCAGGTTATCCATTTCAGTGGTTGACTTCTCAGGCAGTGTGTTTCCAAGGTTGAGTTGTAGACTTCATCAGGTCATCAAGCAGTGGTTCATGTGAGGTTCGGTCCAGAAGATCAGAGATTCAGAAATCTGTTTTCGAGTCAGAATTGGCCATTATTTAGTGTGATGCATTAGTGGATTCCATTGGTGAATATTCAAGGTGTTAGGATCAAAACCTAAAGTTGAGGGTTGTTGTTATGTTGTGAAAAGTTTGAAATTGGTGTAGTGTGGTTATCCACTTTTAGAACCATTTTACTTTGTCCATGTACAAATCCATTATCCATATTAAACCTATTTTTTCCATAACTTTCTCTTAGACCATTTTTTTTCTTAATTCTATCCAAATATCTACTTTGAACCACTTCCATATCCATTTCTATTTTTCATTTTTATATTTTATCCATCTTTTATAATTTAGATATCCATTCTTTAACCAAAATCTTTTTCAATATCCATATCTATTTTCATTACCCATTTTTCCAACCATTTACCATAAAATTCCAATCCAATACTAAAATAATTGTTAAGCCCACATCATTTTTCTCTAAGGTCCATGTTGCACAAAAAATGAGAAGGGTTGACCTAACTATAAAGAGAATGGGGCGCTGATTTTAACGAAGGAGAAAGGCAAAAAAAATTTGCAATAGAGAAAAACGGCGCAGCCTGGCGGTCTCCATCGTGATTCAATCATCATCGTCCATCTTCTCTGCTACCACATAACTCCCTTTGCCGATTACCATCATCTTCTATAATCCTTTATTCAATCACACCTCTGCAAAATCGTAACATCCTCACCACCATACTTCAACGTAACTACTGCGATTCACCCGGTTTCAACGTCGCAACAAATTTCAACAACTAACTCAAAGCCCCTCTCACAACAGTCCCTCCGCTGTGGCTTCTGTTATCATTTCGGCATTGCGAATCCGCCGCTACCATCGGTCTTCATCAATTCGTGAATCTCTGACGATTATCAGCTTCATCACATCGTGATTCTCGACTTCATCCTTCCTCCGTGTCTTCGTCTTCATCAGGTTTTGTTACAAAAGCAACATTGATTCGCACAAACTTAGCAAATCCCAAATAGCTTAGAATTTGGCGTACTCGATCCACAGCAGTGCCGACGCCAACCACATCAGCTCATGGTCATCGTGAATACCACTACAGCAGCTTAATCAGATCCAACAATGCAAAAAGCTTCGAATAACAACTGAACATGCGCTCTCAACTTGGCTCTGTTTTGTCGGTTTCGAATCGACAGAGTTTATTTGTTCTGTTATGTTGTTTGGTTTTGTTTTTTTTTCGAGCAGGTTGAAGAAGTGTTTCGAATCGTCGTAGAGACGTCGGCCCGATGAACATGTTGAAGAAGTGCCACTGCTGTGATTGACTTGCCAGCCACGGTTCGGGGTTCGGTAACAATGCGAATCAGATTTGCTTTTGTATTAAACTCTTATGCTGTTATTGATTTAATTCAAGTAAAGTTCTGTTGTTGATATTGGTGATTGAATCTCTTGCCTCTTACATATTTTTGTTAAGACTTGTGATGGATTATTAAGAGGCTGTAAATTCTGATTGTTGAAACTCCTTTTGATTTGTGTTGAGTTTGCCTCGATCTGCCACCGTCCATTTTCGATTGTGTCTTTAACTTTTGCTGTTGTAATACTATTGCTAATCATAAATACAATTGTGTAGAAGCTGTACATACTGAGTTGCTATTCTGTTGATATCTAAAGTATATTTTCTTTTACTTTCTTTAAAACTTTCAATATTGTTAGCTCAAAGTTTTCTACTGATGATGTAATTATTTTGATTGAGTTTAATGGTGAAATGTAGTATGTTTTTTGTTAAAACTTTGGTTTGAGATATCAATTAAATAGAGTTCTTAAGATTGTGTTTATTTTACTTTTTTTCTATAACCGTTCACTGCCGCTACTGCTCATGAGGATTATTCATTTATGGCTCTTTTATTATTTTAAGGTGATAAAAAGGGTTGATGAAGCATGGTTTTCTTTTCCTACGTTTTGTATTGCTTCGATAAATCAATTCTTGTGATTGATGAATGCTTATAAGAATGTTTGACAACAACAGTTAGATTTTCAAATTGTAAATGTGTAAATTTAATACTCAAGTTTCATATGCAAATTTTAGTAGATAACACTTTCTTGATTATAAGATATTTTGGTTGAAATTGTCTTGTATTTACAAATCATGTGGTTTAAATCCCATTTCATGTATATAGTAAGTTAGAGTTCTACTGTGATATAGAATGGATTATGGCTATACTGTGCTAAAAATTAGATGGAGTCTTATTATTTTTTGGTTACAAATCTCTTTCATATTACTTGCTCAACCGCCTGTCCAAATGCCTTTATCTATTAATCATATCACAACCTTTTCTTATTATTTATTTGGTTCACTAAATGTGAATAGTTAGTTTAGATAATTTTAGATTTGGGCTCAAGAGTCAATTTGATATCCACACTTGTAAATATTTTTCTTGATGTTAAGATCCATTGGAATCTTAGTGATTAGCTTTGGTTATTATTATTTTTTTTTTCTTCTTAAATTGTCTTGGTGAAATTTGTGCCTTGATATTTGAGACATGTGAGCTTGCTTGATCTTGTTGATGCTCGAAATTGCCTATGATTTCTCATTGGTTGATGTTGCTAAATTCTCCTTATGCATAAGTTGATTGAGTGTAGGAAATGATGTCGATGTATACACTGCTGTTCTGTACATACATGTTGTTAAATGCTGCTATTCTGTCATGCTGGATATTACACCTGTTCTGTTCGGGAAAAAGAAGCTGTTAAATGTTGTTCTTGGTGATTGCTAGAATACACTGCTGTGTTGTGCTGAAGCGTTGTTGTTGGTGCTGTTTTTGGTTTGGTTTATACTTGCCTTGCTTTAGTATCTTTCTCATCTTCATCTCTATATCTTCTCCTTTTAAGTTTTGGATTTCTATTTGTTGTTGTGATTGAATTGGTTAATGTTTACTTGTGCTTGTTCACATGATCCCTTAGGATTCCTCGTCCCCCTTAATTTCTGATTAAGTGGGGAGTAGGAGAGACATTAGGCTTTCAATCATTTGTATGATAACAATAGGTAGAATTTTCCCCTCTTAACTCAACTATAGGGCCATCTGTGCATGACAACATTAGGATAGAATTCCCCTTAGTGTTTTCTTTTCCTTTGAGTCTTCTCTTCTCATCTCATAACACTTCTAAAATACTTAATAAAATTAACATGTATTGCGCATGAGCCTTGCATGTGGGAAGTGAGGAATGAGGGGTTTCCTCTCATTTTTCTAGAGTGTTTGGTGGACGTTCCATCTTGGAAAGATTTGCTAAACATTCGTTCCTACCTCATAGACTTCGGTGCAATGCAAGTTACGAACTAACTTCAATCCACTTCTGTCTAAAAAACACAAAAATAAACTCAAACCTTTTTTCATCCTTCGGGATCGTTAATCTCAACTCATTTTCAAAAAGGGCACGTTACTTCCGTCTCGTCGCAACCAGGCATCGACCCTAACTGTCGGACGCGAATCTAACAGTCGCTCATAAAAAACACTGACCGACCTCGTTAGGTTGAACTACGACAGCTCTGATTTCCTCTCTCTGGTTAGATTGAGGATACATAGGCACAAGACGATGATGCCTTGGCGAGCACCCTTTCCCCTTTATCGACCCGTAGGTCGAACTACGACTGCTCTGATTTCTTCTTTCTCGTCCGATTGAGGATACGTAGGCACAAGACGACGATGTCTTAGCGAGCAACACTCCCCCATTAGTTCGTGTCCGAACTACGTTGACTCTGACTTTCCCATTGCACAAGGGAATACGTAGGCATAGGACGAGCGATGTCCTATCGAGTCACTTCTTTTTTCTTTTCTTCTTCGTTTCTTCGTTCCTTTCTATTCCCGTTTCTTCTCCTTTCCAGTAGCAGTTGACCTCTAGATGACGACACCCTTTAATCGAGACAGCAAGCATGGATCCCATCGAGTACGATGGATGTGTGGGGTGCTAACACCTTCCCTTCGCGTAACCGACTCCCTTACCCGTTTCTCTTGGTCGCGAGACCATGCTCTTTCCCTTCCCCCATGTTTACGCAGTGTTTCCTTTCCCTCTCTTGGGATAAATACACATTGCAGGCGACTCTGTTTTCCGCGCCACTTTTGCGTTTGTACCATGGATAAAAATCCTCGGGAGCGATAACTGGCGACTCTGCTGGGGACAGGTTGACCTCTTGCTGGTCCATCCCCTTTTGCGAGTCAATCCTAGCGCTTGTCTGTTTTTGTTTCATTGGGTGTTTATCTGTTGTGCTTTATTTTGTTGTATATTACTGTATTACTATTTTACTTTTTTTACCGCATTTATTGCATTGCATTTCATTATTATGCTGGACTGTGCTATGCTGTGCTGGTTTTCTGTTTGGGAGGCTGGGATTCTTTGAGAGATAAGCCCAATACACAGGCTTGAGCATACACTTAGGACTAGAGTGGAAAGTAGTGGGACCTACGTGTCATCTTGGTGCGTTTGGTGTTCACGAAATTCACATCCAGACGAGGCTATCTTGGGAGATATTCTGACGTGCGTGTCTTGCGCATTTCAGAATGTTGATCTAGAGAGTTGTCGACTCTGGCGACCATTTCTCCGAGGACTCAGCAATGCCTCTCCTCCCGACATGTGAGATGGGCGGGTGTTTACAGGTTTGCAGGTAACCTTAACTTTCATCCAACCTGGTGTTCTGGTGCTCTTATCAGTGTGAACTTATCAGCCTAGTATTCTGGTTATTTGGATATTCTGGTATTTCGGTATTCTCTTCAGAGCAGGCCTTTGAACTTATCCATTCAGCAGCACAGCAGTACAGAGCTTTGTGGAAGCCCTGACCCCATGTCTGTTGCATTTCCATCATCAATTTTTGCATACATGTTCTTGTATTTCCAAGGGATATTAACTTTGAAACTCGCTGTTGAGCGTTTCCGTCTGTTTCTTGTGGTTCTTTTGTCAAAAACTTAAATCAAAGTAGAATGATTCCTTGGAAATACTCGAGCATGGCATTTGCATTCGCATACTCATACGCATAGCATGTGCTCAGGAGCGGATTTCTCATTCTAACTTTGTATTATCTTCAGAATTGACAGCTTGATCTTCCACCACTACTCAGTCGGTGATAATCAGAGGATAGCCATGGAACAACTCCGTGCAGAAGTGACTAAAATGAAGATTCAGATGAGGCAGTTTGGGGAAGATATGCAGGCTATGTCCCAGGATCAGAAACTGCTAAGAGAGGAAGTAAATCAGATGAGGACTCAGATGGGTCTAGTTATGGAAATCTTGAATAAGGTGTTAAAAAAGGAAAACGATCATGTACCCGCTTCCACAACAGAGGTCTTCACTCCTCCCATCTCTTTGGGGTTTGCTCTAGATCATGGATTGCTTCATGAATCCCCTCCGCAAACTGAAGTTTCAGAGCTCTCTCGTCAGCAATCACCTCCTGCTCCTCAAGAGGATCCTAAGTCAGAGGGGCCTAAGAGGAAGTTTGATCCCATTCCAATTCCGTATGCGCAGTTACTTTCTTATTTGCTCGAGCTCAAATTGGTTGAGCGTGTTAGTTTGGGACCTTTTCCCACAAAGCTTCCTCTGGGACCTAATGCTAATGCTAGATGCGGATTCCACTCTGGGGCACCTGGTCACAATGTTGAGAGTTGTACAAGGTTCAAACATAAAGTCCAAGAGCTCATTGATTCGGAGGCAATCAAGTTTACATCAGTTGGCACGGGTAAACAAGGTGACTTTACTCCCATGATTGCAAAGGAAGTGGGGGCTTCTTCCTTTTCTATAGGATACACCTCGCGTCATGGATCTTTTCAACAACCATTGTTTGTGACTCAGCCGACTGTGGAAAGGAAAGTACAGAGGCATGTAGGGCGCCCGAATCATTATCAGTAGCAGAATTGTCAGCAGCAGGGGCACTTCAGACCAAGACTGCCCAAGAGGATATTTGATCCTATTCCTATTCCTTATAGTCAGTTGTTTGTTCGCTTGCTCAAAAGCTCTCTGATTCAAGTGAGGAGTACCATGCCAGTGCCGCCTTTTCCTTCAGACTATGACATGAATGCTAGGTGCGTTTTCCACTCAGGAACGTTTCGGCATACAATTGATAACTGTAATGAGTTCTAGCACAAGGTGCAAGATTTGATTGACTCAAAGGTCATCACCCCGGACGGTACCCCCACAAGGTGAAGCTTCTTTATCAGAGTAAGCACTCGAGGCTGCGAAGACATCATCAGAAGCAATAAGTCCAGACGGAGTCAAGTCTCCTCAACAATGGCAATCATCAGCTTCCTTTACTGCATTTTCATATGTAGCTTTCATTTGTTTGTTTAAACACTGTCTGCATGTAAAAACTTGTTTGTGTTTTGAATGCTGATTTTAATGCAATAAACGTGTTGTTCCTGAAGTATTTTACTTTTATGCACTCATGTCATGTTTATATGCACTGCAATACCAACTTTCTTGCCTTAAACTCTTGAGGGAGGATGATAAGGTAAAAACGCAAAATCTTCGGTTAGGTGCTTTTGGATAAGACCATGTTGAGGATGTACAGGCATTGTTTCGAATCCCTAAACACTGAAGATATAAGGGAGATAGACCCTCGTTAACCCCTTTAAGCCTTGAAGTAGGAGTTTCTTTCTAAAAACGAAAAAACCCTCAATCTTAACCTGGGGCAGGGTAGGCGTCAGTTAGTTTGACCGAGCGTTCAATTTGCAAAAGGAGTGTGCATCTGAGGATCCATTACCTTCTATTCCACTGTCAAGAGGTCAAAAGGTGTGAAACCACAATGGTTATCTGTAACACCCCGATTTGTTTAATGGTATTAATTTATTTCATTTATGGGAATAATGTGTGAATTTATTGTATTTTACCTGCTAATTGAGATAATTGGTTAATTTCCCTGATAGGTAAAATATTTGCATTACATTATAATTTCTTTTCAACTTTTATTTCCCGAAATATATTTCATCGGTATGTGTATGTTTTATCGCGTTTTTAGAGCGTTTGCGAGATAGTTGAGCTGAGGGGTAAAATGGTCATTTTGGGTAGTTAGATATTTTGTTATAAAAAGAGAAATAGAGAGAAAAGAGAGAGAAAGGAAAAGAAAAGAAAGAAAAGGGGAAGAAGAGAAAGAGAAGAGAAGGAAAAAGGGAGAAAGAGGAAAATCGACATAACTCCGTTTCGAGCGCGATTAATCGGGTAAGGGTGAGAAGTTTCAATTATATCTTGTTGTGTATGTATATGTGTTGTTTGTTGTAATTGTTTTAGTTGTTTCACAACTTTTCTTGTCGATTGGAATTAGGAGAGATCGATAGAAATCGATGTTTTTGCGGTTGAAATGTGACGTAAATGTTGTAGAATACTTGTTACCATGATTGGGTTATGTTCTGATTGTTATGTTTTAGTTTGGAAGAGTTTTTGGGTGAAAAATATGATTTTAGACTTCAAACAGCGCTGCAGAATTTCTGGGTTTTCCTTGGTTTGCCTAGCGAACCAGGGGAGAAGCAGTAGCAGATGATGTTTTCGCGGGTTCGCCTAGAGAGCCAGTTAGCGAAGGTCAGCGAATGTTCGCTAACGTTGTTCGCCTATAGTTATGGTTATTGGTGCCTTGGTTCGCCCAGGGATTCGCGAAGTGAACGGCAATTCGAAGGTTCGCTAAGGAGGTTCGCCTAGCGAACATGACAGTTTGTGAAATTTTGTTTTCTTCATAACTTGTGTTCTGATTATCCGTTTTGAGCATTCTTGGTATCGTTGGATAGCTATTGAAACGTTATTTCTTATGATAATGTTTTTGAAATTGTTGGCCAATTTAATTATGTCAGGAATTTGGAATTGTGTCATTTTGTCGACTTTTACTGTTATAAGTGTGTGTAATTGATGTGTTTCATGCAATGTGCTTATGATATGGATATGGTATGACTTGTGTGCTGTTGTATGATGTAAATGTATGTGTTTAGATGGTGTGATGATGGGTTGTGGCCGTATGGCAAATAAATGTGTTGTTTTTGGTTTGATTTCAATGTGTGTTTTTGTATGTTGTTATGATGTGTTGTGGGTAGCATTTGACATTTGAATCCCGTGTGTAAAGAATTGTGATGATATGATTATGGTGGTTTGTGGCTTGTGATGAAGTGCATTGTTTATGTGAAATTCAATGTATGTTGTTTGGTGGCCTTTATGGTTTGAAATGCATTGTTTGAATTAATTTGCAATGCATGAATGTGATGATATTGATTAATTCATATGGTTGAATTGTGAAGATGCATTTGATTGTCATGAGTCCTTGTATGCCAAGCATCATGATATGCATCTTGTGATGTCATGTGCCCTAGTGGGTGTGAGCGACAAAATGATTCCAGAGGGAATCTGCTATAACATCGTGTGCCTTATACAAAGAGGTGTGAGTGATGATTATGGACGATCGTGTGCCTTATACAAAGAGGTGTGAGGGATCGGGTCGTGTGCCTTATACAAAGAGGTGTGAGCGATCCATAAACGTTGTGTGCCTTATACAAAGAGGTGTGAGTGACGGGGAACATTGTTTGCCCGACGGGGAGTTACATTAAGTAACAAGCGATGGTTCCAATAGTTCCTGAGTGAACTAGTGATGAGAATGATGGATGGATGGTACCGCATTTGCATAGAGTCGTTGTGTCGGTCTCTTTGCATTTGCATGAATCATGAATGGATTGATTATGTGTGGAAAATCATGAATGGATTGATTATGTGTGAGAAATTGTGATATGCATTTGTGTTAAATGGATTGTGCATGATTTATATGCATTTGTGAATGGAGTAATTATGTGTTGAGTTTGTGATTGGATTGGTGAATTGATATGCATTCGTGGTAAATGCATTGGTTATGAATGATATGTTTTGTGTATAGACATATGCATTATGTGTGAACATGTGGTTATGTGGAGATAATTGATATATGCCATATTTTGTGGTGATGGGGTGGTGTGGTTCCATATGTCATAATTGTGGTTGGATTATGTGTGATATGTTTTGTATTTGTATCATGCTTTATGTGTTAGTATGTGATGACATGGGTGAGATGATTTATACATGTGTTTGAATGTGTGTTCGCATATTATTATGCAATCTTGATTTAGTTGTTATTTCTCACCCTTCTGCTGTGGTTTGTTGCTCTATGAGGCAATTGCAGATTAGTAGTCTTGGAGGCTTTTGTGAAGATTAGTTCTCCATCCGTTTGTCAGTCAGTCAGCTCTGATACGTAACACGGGAGTCGGGGAACGCTTTTGTTATATGTATACATTTGTTGAATATATTTTGTATTACTTTTGTATGAATATCTTGACGTTATAAAACCATTCATTTGTTAAACCAGTCGGTTATGGATCTTTCCGCTTTATTCCATAATTGACCCTTCCTTTTATATGGAAAGAGTTTCCCTTGAGAATATTCCAGTGGTGTTATGTATTAAAATTTATGAGCAGGGATTGTGTTCTCTTTCTAAAATTGTGGCATCCTTGTTTCTGTTGGAAAAATAAATTTTTATTTACTCTGATTTAATTATGTATTATTTATTCGCGATGGGAATTGGGGTGTTACATTATCCATCAACAATGAAGGAGTGAGGCAGTCACAACCCTTTCAAGTAAGTAAGACAACCAGTGTCACACGCTTGGTTAAAAAAAAAGAGAATAAAAGAAAGAAAGCCCGCTAAGTCGAAATTCGAAAACAAGCGACTTAGGCAAAAGTTAGGGCATCCCGCTGGACTTCAAAAATCGAAAAACTCAAAAGAGTCAGTCTAGGCAAAAATCAGGGAAACGAAAAAAACAAAAGAACGAAAAAGCGAAAAGCGAAAAGATTACAAAAGAAAAACCCTCGAGCAAGAACAAAGTCATGTGATTACAGACGCAAAAGACAAAAGGGGTGATTGTTACTCCAAAACCTCATTAGGTCTCAAACCATCAGTGCATGGATTCCTTAAAGATCATAACAACTTTTTGAGAGATGAGCGCTTGTGTCAGATTAGCTGAACATAGGAGTGGAGAACATCACGAAGAGTGGGTGGGCACCGATAAACTTTGAGCCTTAAATCCTTTTTTTTCTCCAAACCATGAACCAGGCCACGATACAACCCTCAAAAGTCCTAATTGAAATAGGGTTTATCTCGAGAGCTTACTCCGATGAGATAGTGTTCCTGACTCCCATGAGTGGTGCCATAAGATTTTGGTTGGTATTGCATGTGCGTATTGGTTTCCATTCAAAAATCAATGTCGTATTCTTAGCAGTGATTCGCTCACGAGGCTTGGCGACGCATTTTCAATAAAACTTCAAGGTTAACACGAGTGTTGCATTAGAATTAACATTCTCATAATATACATTTTCTGCTTGCATGTGTTTGACATCAAGGAAGCTTACACAATGAATTTCAGTCAAGAAGCTTGATCTTGCCAAGTTGATATACTTGAAAATTCTGAAGGACAGTCATATCAAGGGGCATGATGCAAGAGACTCAGTGTAGAGTGGTTACTCCCCAGTAAGTCGTGTTAAGGTGTAGCTAATTTGGGGCAGTCACGTTGAGAAATATCTCTGAAGTCCAGTTATTCTAGGGCATTCATTCGAAGATCAAGGTCAATTCACTTCAAGGCTCGTATTGGGGCAGGTCACCTAAAGAGCACAAGAAGTTATCCATTCCAGAAGACGGTCAATTGAAAGCACCTCTTCAATGTTCAGAATACTGGGGCAAAGTATTTTAGGTCATTACGAAACCCCTCAAGGCAGTTTACTTCATGGATTATGAAGTTTGGGGCATTTATGTCGAGATCAGATATATCTCTAAGAGTTTGAAGACCTTGGGGCGGGGTGGATGTCCGGTGTTCTATAAAATCCTCTGGAGATAATTTCTTCCATTAGACCCTGTGGACTAGGGCAGGCGGAAAGTTCAAGGGACCATTGGTCGTGTATGGAGATCAGTATGTGGTTGATCAGCAGAAGCGTGCAGCACCCAAGATTTCTCCCCAGCAAGAGACTTATAGAATATCTTCTTTGGACAAAGATGTTATTTTTCCCCACAGGGCCTGAGCACTCATTCTCCTCAGCTAATCAAGAAATGCTTTTCTCACCAGCAACTATATGAGTTAATCCCCTCAGATGAGTAAGCTTGATGTTATCTTATAGCTGAGTTGATGTCATCATCTACCGTTCCCCAAGAAGATTTGCTGGTATTGGCTGATATTCCCCAGCAGGGTAAAGGTAAGAGCATCTCCCAATAGTAGGTTGAGTTCGGTAATATCCCCAAGCAGGTTCGGAGTTATTGACTTGTTTCCCCAAGCAGAGTTTGGTGGTAATCTTCACAGTGGTTTGTTCAACAGCAGTTAAAATCCCCAGCAGGTCTTAAGTCCAATTGTTATTGGCATTTTTCAGATCCAGTTTTTGAGTTTTGTCTTCGGTAGAAGTCATAAGTAATCCCCAGCGGAGGAAATTTCTCTTTGGGTTCCATCTTCAATATTCGTTTTTATCTATCCCCAACAGAGTGGATATTCTCTCGGAGTCTCCATCTCCAGCAGAGTTTGTGATCAGGATCTTCCTTGGCAGAGTGAAGTCTTTCTCAGCCGGGTCTCTTATTCCAGAGGACAATTTAATTTGTCATCCCCGGTGAGGTTACCTTTGTCTTCAGCATTTATTTTGCTGGGACGTTTCTTTTGCATTGCATAAGCATTATTGCATGGCATCCTCCCAAACGCATAGCATTTCCATTTAGTATGGACCATTACGCCATAGAAAAATTCAAACATATGCATTCGAAGCATAAGCTAGGTTTGATATCCTTTACCAGTTTCTTTCCCCAACAGAAAGTAACATGATTCAGGAGATGTTGTTTAACATTACACCGCAACCAGTGGATTCATCCTTCTTGTTGGTCCTTCCTACACTCCCCCGCAGAGTTGTCTGTTTAGATTTCTCTCTTCCCCAGCGGAGTTATCTTTGTAGATCCATTGATTCTACTTATCTTGGGTTGGAAAGTCCATCTTCGACTGGGTCTTTCTTTTCGAGTTCGCTTTCAGTCGTCCTCGCACTCTTTGTTATTTTGTTATCCCCAGTAGAGTTATCCTATATGGTATAACCCTTGTTGAAAGAGCATTTTCGGCCGGTCTTTCTTTTTGAGTCCGCTTTCGGTTGTACTTGTTTATTCTTTTCGAGTCCGCTTTCGGTTGTACTCGTTTATTCTTTTCGAGTCCGCTTTCGGTCGTACTCGTTTATTCTTCTTGAGTCCGCTTTCGGTCGTACTCGTTTATTCTTTTCGAGTCCCCTTTCGGTCGTACTCGTTTATCCTTTTCGAGTCTGCTTTCGGTCGTACTCGTTTATTCTTTTCGAGTCCGCTTTTGGTCGTACTCGATTATCCTTTTCGAGTCCGCTTTCGGTCGTACTTGTTTGCTGTTGAAAGGGCGTTTTAGGCCGGTCTTTCTTCTCGAGTCCACTTTCGGTCGTACTCGTTTGTTGTTGAAAGGGGGTTTTCGGCCGGTCTTTCTTCTCGAGTCCGCTTTCGGTCGTACTCGTTTGTTGCTGCGAGTCCACTTTCGGTAGTACTCGTTTGTTCTTTTCGAGTCCGCTTTCGGTCGTACTCATTTGTTGTTGAAATTTCATCCTCGGCCGATCTTTCTTTTCGAGTCCGCTTTTGGTTGTACTCGTTTGTTGTTGAAATTCCGTCTTCGGGCAGTCTTTCTTTTCGAGTCTGCTTTCGGTCGTACTCGTTTGTTCTTATATCCCCAGAGGATCCGCCTTCGGTCAGTCTATCCTCCCGAGTTCTCCTTCGGCCGTTCTCGTTTTCATTCAATTTTCACTACCCCCACAGGTTGCAAATTTCCAGGTTATTTTGGTATTCAATCTCCGTGTATCCCGATTGTCTGAAAGCCTTAGCTTCCATACCCTCGGATCCAAGGAAGTTTGAATAGGGGCAGCTGCAACACCTCAAAATTTGCCCTCTTTTTTTCAAACCTCTAACTGGCTTATGTTTCTTTTTCATTTTGCATCATCATTAGGTCATAACTCATAATCATATCATTGCATTGGTCTTCTAAAACATGGGATTAGGAGTTTCTCTGAGTCGGGGCTTCCTATTTATCTTGAGATACTTTCATATAAGTTCAAGCAAAGCCGAATTCTCATCATCATGTGTATCTCCTTATCAAAGTTCTTCAAGAAGGAATTTTGATCTCAAGTCAAGTGTGGTAGTTCAGTTACGATCCAATTCAGGTGGATGTTTGACCTAAT
Source organism: Lathyrus tuberosus (assembly GCA_022829125.1). Taxonomy (NCBI): domain Eukaryota; kingdom Viridiplantae; phylum Streptophyta; class Magnoliopsida; order Fabales; family Fabaceae; genus Lathyrus; species Lathyrus tuberosus. Next base: position 9,791,074 of record JALAZF010000008.1, on the reverse strand, counting down.
CTTGGTCAAGCTATTAGGAGTTTGCTTCAACTGCAGGTTATCCGTTTCAGTGGTTGACTTCTCAGGCAGTGTGTTTCCAAGGTTGAGTTGTAGACTTCATTAGGTCATCAAGCAGTGGTTCATGTGAGGTTCGGTCCAGAAGATCAGAGATTTAGAAATCTGTTTTCGAGTCAGAATTGGCCGTTATTCAGTGTGATGCATTAATGGATTCCATTGGTGATTATTCAAGGTGTTGGGATCAAGAGCTAAAGTTGAGGGTTGTTGTGATGTTGTGAAAAGTTTGAAATTGGTGTAGTGTGGTTATCCACTTTTAGAACCATTTTACTTTGTCCATGTACAAATCCATTATCCATATTAAACCCATTTTTTCCATAACTTTCTCTTAGACCATTTTTTTTTTAATTCTATCCAAATATCTACTTTGAACCACTTCCATATCCATTTCTATTTTTCATTTTTATATTTTATCCATCTTTTATAATTTAGATATCCATTCTTTAACCAAAATATTTTTCAATATCCATATCTAATTTCATTACCCATTTTTGCAACCATTTACCATAAAATTCCAATCCAATACTAAAATAATTGTTAAGCCCACATCATTTTTCTCTAAGGTCCATGTTGCACAAAAAATGAGAAGGGTTTACCTAACTATAAAGAGAATGGGGCGCTGATTTTAACGAAGGAGAAAGGTAAAACAAATTTGCAACAGAGAAAAATGGTGCAGCCTGGAGGTCTCCATCGTGATTCAATCATCATCTTCCATCTTCTCTGCTACCACATACTCCCTTTTCCGATTACCATCATCTTCTATAATCCTTTAATCAATCACACCTCTGCAAAATAGTAACATCCTCGCCACCATACTTCAACGTAACTACTGCGATTCACCCGGTTTCAACGTCGCAACAAATTTCAACAACTAACTCAAAGCCCCGCTCACAACAGTCCCTCCGTTGTGGCTTCTGTTATCATTTCGGCGTTGCGAATCCGCCGCGACCGTCGGTCTTCATCAATTGATGAATCTCCGAGGATTATCAGCTTCATCACATCTTGATTCTCGACTTCATCCTTTCTCCGTGTCTTCGTCTTCATCAGGTTTTGTTACAAAAGCAACATTGATTCGCATAAACTTAGCAAATCCCGAGCAACTTAGAATTTGGCGTACTCGATCCACAGCAGTGCCGACGCCAACAACATCAGGACATGGTCATCGTGAATACCATTGCAGTAGCTTAATAAGATCCAACAACGCAACAAGCTTCAAATAACAACTGAACATGCGCTCTCAACTTGGCTCTGTTTTGTCGGTTTCGAATCGATGGAGTTTATTTGTTCTGTTATGTTGTTTGGTTTTGTTTGTTTTCCGAGCAGGTTGAAGAAGTGTTTCGAATCGCCGTAGAGACGTCGGCCCGATGAACATGTTGAAGAAGTGCCACTGCTGTGATTGACTTGCCAGCCACGGTTCAAGGTTCGATAACAATGCGAATCAGATTTTCTTTTGTATTAAACTCTTATGTTGTTATTGATTTAATTCAGGTAAAGTTCTGTTGTTGATATTGGTGATTAAATCTCTTGCCTCTTACATATTTTTGTTAAGACTTGTGATGGATTATTAAGAGGCTGTAAATTCTGATTGTTGCAACTCCTTTTGATTTGTGTTGAGTTTGCCTCGATCGGCCACCGTCCATTTTCGATTGTGTCTTTAACTTTTGCTATTGTAATACTATTGCTAATCATAAATAAAATTGTGTAGAAGCTGTACATATTGAGTTGCTATTCTGTTGATATCTAAAGTATATTTTCTTTTACTTTCTTTAAAACTTTCAATATTCCTAGCTCAAAGTTTTCTACTGATGATGTAATTATTTTGATTGAGTTTAATGGTGAAATGTAGTATGTTTTTTGTTAAAACTTTGGTTTGAGATATCAATTATATAGAGTTCTTAAGATTGTGTTTATTTTACTTTTTTTCTATAACCGTTCACTGCCGTTACTGCTCATGAGGACTGTTCATTTACGGCTCTTTTATTATTTTAAGGTGATAAAGAGTGTTGATAAAGCATGGTTTTCTTTTCCTACGTTTTGCATTGCTTCGATAAATCAATTCTTGTGATTGATGAATGCTTATAAGAATGTTTGGCAACAACAGTTAGATTTTCAAATTGTAAATGTGTAAATTTAATACTCGAGTTTCATATGCAAATTTTAGTAGATAACACTTTCTTGATTATAAAATATTTTGGTTGAAATTCTCTTGTATTTACAAATCATGTGGTTTAAATCCCATTTCATATATATAGTAACTTAGTGTTCTACTGTGATATAGAATGGATTATGGCTATACCGTGCTAAAGATTAGATGGAGTCTTATTATTTTTTGGTTACAAATCTCTTTTATATTACTTGCTCAACCGCCTGTCCAAATGCCTTTATCTGTTAATCATATCACAACCTTTTCTTATTATTTATTTGGTTCACTAAATGTGAATAGTTAGTTTAGATAATTTTAGATTTGGGCTCAAGAGTCAATTTGATATCCACACTTGTAAATATTTTTCTTGATGTTACGTTCCATTGGAATCTTAGTGATTAGCTTTGGTTATTATTATTATTTTTTTCTTCTTAAATTGTCTTGATGAAATTTGTGCCTTGATATTTGAGACATGTGAGCTTGCTTGATCTTGTTGATGCTCGAAATTGCCTACGATTTCTCATTGGTTGATGTTGCTAAATTCTCCTTGTGCATAAGTTGATTGAGTGTAGGAAATGATGTTGATGTATACACTGCTGTTCTGTACATACATGCTGTTAAATGCTGTTATTCTGTCATGCTGGATATTACACCTGTTCTGTTCGGGAAAAAGAAGCTGTTAAATGTTGTTCTTGGTGATTTCTAGAATACACTGCTGTGTTGTGCTGAAGCGCTGTTGTTGGTGTTGTTTTTGGTTTGGTTTATACTTGCCTTGCTTTAGTATCTTCTCATCTTCATCTCTATTTCTTCTCCTTTTAAGTTTCGGATTTCTATTTGTTGTTGTGATTGAATTGGTTAATGTTTACTTGTGCTTGTTCACATGATCCCTTAGGATTCCTCGTCCCCCTTAATTTCTGATTAAGTGGGGAGTAGGAGAGACATTAGGCTTTCAATCATTTGTATGATAACAATAGGTAGAATTTTCCCCTCTTAACTCAACTATAGGGCCATCTGTGCATGACAACATTAGGATACAATTCCCCTTAGTGTTTTCTTTTCCTTTGAGTCTTCTCTTCTAATCTCATAACACTTCTAAAATACTTAATAAAATTAACGTGTATTGCGCATGAGCCTTGCATGTGGGAAGTGAGGAATGAGGGGTTTCCTCTCATTTTTCTAGAGTGTTTGGTGGATGTTCCATCTTGGAACGATTTGCTAAACATTCGTTTCTACCTCATAGACTTCGGTGCAATGCAAGTTACGAACTAACTTCAATCCACTTCTGTCTAAAAAACACAAAAACAAACTCAAACCTTTTTTCATCCTTCGGGATCTTTAATCTCAACTCATTTTCAAAAAGGGCACGTAACTTCCGTCTCGTCGCAAATAGGCATCGACCCTAACTGTCGGACGCGAATCTAATGTCGCTCATAAAAAACACTGACCGACCTCGTTAGGTCGAACTACGACTGCTCTGATTTCCTCTCTCTGGTTAGATTGAGGATAAGTAGGCACAAGACGACGATGTCTTGGCGAGCACCCTTTCCCCTTTATCGACCCGTAGGTCGAACTACGACTGCTCTGATTTCTTCCTTCTCGTCCGATTGAGGATACGTAGGCACAAGACGGCGATGTCTTGGCGAGCAACACTCCCCTCTTAGTTCATGTCCGAACTACGTTGACTTTGACTTTCCCATTGCACAAGGGAATACGTAGGCGTAGGACGAGCGATGTCCTATCGAGTCACTTCTTTTTTTTCTTCTTCGTTTCTTCGTTCCTTTTCGTTCTCGTTTCTTCTCCATTCCAGTAGCAGTGGAGCTCCAGATGACGACACCCTTTGATCGAGACAACAAGCGTGGATCCCATCGAGTACGATGGACGTGTGGGGTGCTAACACCTTCCCTTCGCATAACCGACTCCCTTACCCGTTTCTCTTGGTCGCGAGACCATGCTCTTTCCCTTCCCTCAGGTTTACCCAGTGTTTCCTTTACCTCTCTTGGGTTAAATACACATTGCAGGCGACTCTGTTTTTCGCGCCACTTTTGCGTTTGTACCATGGATGAAAATCCTCGGGAGCGATAGGTTGGTGCGGGGTTTTCGATCAGGAAAATCTTAAGGGCGTTGACATCTACAAAGTTATAAATGTTGGGAAATAAAAATAACCCGTAGGTGAGCAAAACAAAGATGCTCTCGAAAGCGGCCACGTTCCCTATACTAGCAAAGTACAGAGCTTTCTTTATCAAGAACTGGGCTGGCAAACCCTGGATGCCACCCTTAGTGGTCAATTGAGTCCTGACTTTTGACTCTTCCAAATAAATTGCTCTTGCAATGGTTTAATCTTTTGGAATCTCTTCCAGTCCAGAAAATGGAGCTTGATCAGTGATATGCAGATCAGTCAAGTGAGACTACTCCTCCAGCGTTGGTGCAAGCTGATAATCCGGGAATGTGAAACAGTGATAGACCGGATCGTAGAACTGGATTAGTGTGGACAGGATTCCTTCAATTATGTGGACATTTAACAAGGACAGCAGTCCTCCATACTTGGTTCTGAAAGCCTCGTGGTTGGTGATCATTCTCGCCCAACCTCTTAAATCCTCTAACTTTGGAACCTTGAAGGTGTACTTATGAGTTTTCCTTCTACTAAAATCCATTAGCGCAATCTCCTTCTCTGACATTTGCAATCATTGTCTTAGTTTAATTTTAAAAAGAGAGACTAGAAGAGAAGATTTTCTTTGTTTTAATGTTTTTTAAATGAATGCATGAATGTAGCACACAAAAACATAGAAAAAACATGGGGTCAAAGGGTCGGCGTCATGAAGTCAAGGTTCTACCCCCCCCCCCAATGGTTTATACTGGTGATTTTTTGTACCTGTCCGCAAAATCATGGACCCCTCTGGGATAACAACAACAAGCAGATCACCAGCGAGCTGATGTATTCTAGAGTGATCTCAGATGAGGGTAGTATCACGTGACAACTATTTCCGATAGCTTCCGCACTACAAAATGGCTTAAGTCTACTAAAAAACTCAGCTTCTCAGATAACCCAGTCGACCACACTACTTTCAACAACTGAAGTCGTATAGGCAATGTATCTGCAAAGGGAGTCTCCACTGAGTTTGATGGTCGATCGGGGGATTTTAACTAGAATTCACTCCCAGTAAGATTACCCGTATTGCCATCACCTATCTTAGGTGTATACTCAATCTTTCCATATGCGGCATCACACGCATTCCCATTAGCAGAAAAATAAATACAGATATCAATTAGGAAAAGCAGTATATATATTTGTCTTAATCATCCTAGACCTCTAGCCTTATGATCCTATACAGACAATGACTCCCCAGCAGAGTTTGTCATTTCTGTGACATGAATTTAGGGTTTCATCCCTTGGGAAAGCAAGAAAGAATGCCTTCCACTGTGGTTGCCACTCTACTATAGCGCGATTTTTGTTGTTTCGAATCACTATCGCTTTGGTACTACAGTTTGATTCATTTTTTATCCTATTGAGCTGATTAAGGAAGGGAAATAGATGTCTCCAATTAACCCTGCTTGCAAACTGAGGTTAAACAGTCAAAACTGTTGGTTTACAGATGCTATCAAAATAGGGGGTTCTCCCTTAGGATTATTTGCTTAAAAATAGTGTCTAGGCTATTGATAAGATGTTAGGACTGATGCTTTTCGATTGGTGTATGAAGGTACGGGATTTTGGGTTTTTTATTAGTATGCTCGCTAAGATTTTTCCAATCTTATGCCTACGTATTCCCGTTTAACGAAACAGGGAAATCAGAGCGATCGTAGTTCCTCCTATTCTATGGGAGGAAAAAAAGGTTGTTTTGGTGTCTTGTTCAAAGCCCAAGATGTGAAGCTAAATGTGGTTTGTATCTTGTTCAAAGCCCAAGATGTGAAGCTGAAGGGTCTATTTGTATCTTGTTCAAAGCCCAAGATGTGAAGCTGAAGGGTTTTGACTTTAGAGAGAATTTGTCATCCCTAAAGGGGGTCTGTTTGTCACAACTGTTGGGTGACTGATTATAAAGGAGAATTACTTTAACTGGGATATGTGAATCCAGCAATGCCATAATTTCATTTATAGGGGATTTTTAACCTGAAGGAGAAAACTTTAACTCATTGTAAAGCAATGCCATCTTTCCTTAGGAATTTCTCCTGCTAAAAGAGGGACAGTGGTGTGGTTGTAAATAATCCAGAGGCTTGCCGCTTACAGCAATTAGATAAAGGAAAAGGTGTTATTGATGTTTGTATACTGTGAACGAGGTACAGATTTTGATGCTAACAGGTTGATTGGCTCAACCGGGTTCTTCTTATACAAAGCCTAAGAGGAGGCTGTTGACCCAACAAGAGGGTGTTTTTATGTGTCTCGTACGAAGCCCGAGAGAGAGGCTGAAAGGGTTGACTCAATAAGAGAGTGCTTTTATATGTGTTTTGTACGAAGCCCAAGAAGGAGACTAAAAGGTTTTGACTCCACATGAGGGTCTTTTATACTCAACAAGAGAGTGGTTTTGTATCTCGTACGAAGCCTGAGATGGAGGCTGAGAGGGAAGTGACTCAACAAGAGAGTCTTTTATACTCAACAAGAGAGTGATTTTCTATTTCGTACGAAGCCCGAGATGGAGGCTAAAGGGTTTGACTCAACAAGAGAGTCTTTTATACTCAATAATAGAGTGTGAAAAGGTTAGCTCCGCTGGGGAGAATCATTGTACAAAGCCCAAGAAGAGGCAATTGTACTGGTGACTGTTTTAGTTTAGTGACAGGTCCAGTATGTTGGATAAAAGAGAAAATAAGTTCTTATGAAGGGAACAATTAAAGATATTGTTGTGCTTTGGGATTGATCAGAGGATCGGGGTTATTTCCTGTTCTTTAAGGAAATGGGAAATCCAAAGGGTATTGAGACTGTCTAAGTCTACTGGTGTTTTGAGAAATCGATTCCCAGGTTGTGAATGATCCTTGTATGATGCCCAAGAGAAGACTGTTATGTTAAGGGATGAAGGTCAACCCATTAACAGGTCTGACACTTGACTCAGAAAGACAGCTCTAGCAAATTGATGACAAGGTTCTGTTCCTATACCTGTAGAGGTCTCTGGGTCCTTGTACTAAGCCTAAGAGAAGGCATGAGAGCTTTTAAGAAGCCGAAGGGTCCTTGTACAATGCCCAAGAGGAGGCGGGGATACTTTTAAGAAGCATGTGGGTCCCCAAACCCCGAGAAGTTCAATGTAACACCCAAAATTTATGAGAAATATTGATTTAATTTATTTAAATATAATATTTATGAACTTTTCGTGAATTTTGGTGGTCTGTGTCGATGTCGGTGTTTTGTGGAGTTTTGGTTATTTAATTAAATAATAGTATATAATATGAATATATTCGTATTATTATTAATTTAAAATAATATTAGAGGGATTAAGGGCAAAGTGGACAATTCAAGAGAATTAGTGAGGGCATTATGGAGAAAGCCCATATTTGAGGCCCAAGAGTTAAATGAACCAAAAAGGAGGAATTGAGAGAATTAGGATTCATTTTGTGGAGATCGTGAAAATAAGAAGAAAGAAGGAGAGCTCTGAGGAAAAGAGGAAAAGGCGAGGATTTTTGTGACGGTTTCCAAAGGCTCAAGAGAGAACACATCAGATCGACAATCTAAGGTATGGGGAGTAATTACCTTTCATTATTTTCATTATAGGATAAGATTGATTAAAGTGGATTTTGGGGTTTTTGAGGGTTTATGGGTTTTGAGGTAAACTGATGATTTTAAGGGCATTTTTATGAATCGATCAATAACGTGGAATTGAACCGCTAAAGTAGACCTTCAGGCTGATTTCCCCGTCGTTGTTGTAGTTTTAACCTTGTGGGAATGATCTATGGAGTTTATATGAAGTTTGAGAGTTTGTGAAGGTTTATGTGATTTCGAGTTGGAATAGTGAAATTAATCGACCTAATAGTTGTAGGTTTTGTGTCCTTAATAGTTGTAATGCCTTAGGAATGTTGTAGGGATGTTTTTGGGCGAACTGAGGTTGAATTCGTAATGCAATGGGGGTCTGGTATGCTACTGACGCGTAGCAGTGATTCCATGCAATCGCTAGTTCGCAAAGTGAATAAAACACTCGCAAGGCGAATGTTCGCCTGGACTCGCAAAGCAAGTAGCGCAGCGAATGCGCGATAAATGTGATGATTCTGGGTTGATTTCTGAGAAGTGGTGTCGTGGGTTCACACAGGAATGTCCCAGTGAAGGGCTTCGTTAAGCGAATGAAGTGGCGAAGAGAGGCAGAATGGGGGTTTTGTTGGGATTCTGGTATTCGCTAGAGCTTCGCAAGGCGAAGGTCCCAGTGAATGTGTTCGCACAGCGAACTCAGCAGCGAACTGCTGCTGTTTTGTGAAATTTGTTTATGATGCTGTGATGATTTGAGGTTTTGGTGTTGTGATATTTTGATGATTTACGATGATGTTATTGATGATATTGATGATGATGATTTGTGATGTTTTGATGAAAATATGATGACGTGATTAACATGACGTTTTGGTGAATGATGATGCACATAATGATAATTTTTACGATGATGATTAATGATGTTGTGTATCATACATTCATATGCATACTCTGTGACGACGCTTCATTCCCATTGTGCAGATATGAGGTAATTATGACGTGCTCTGGTTCCGATTGCGGGATCGATCCTATTGACTGGGATCTTTGGAGGGTTGATGGCCTAGTGTCCATCCATTATGACGATTGGTACCACATGCATGAGTCTTGTTATGCATTGCATTTTATGTGGCATTGATGAATTTGTGATATGGTGTTTCCTGATGTTTTCCTTGATGATGACCTTGATGATGTCGTTTACGAAGTTAAAGCCATTTTATGTATATCTTGTTTTATAATGATTATTATGAATTGTGATTACTCACCCTGCCTGTTTGAATGTTGCCTCCACGTGGGTAACGTGCAGGTGATCAGGTTTAGCTGTGGATGCTTCGAGGACCTTGAAGTTTATTGTCTTTTGGTCGATTTAGAGGGTCTTGCTCTAATAGTGTAACATCAGGTTGGGGTCCTTTGAGTCGAACTATGTTTTTCCTTATTTTGTTGTCATTTGATGATATGGTTTTATATGTTGAAAACATTTTTGGATTATTGCGATGTTTGTTGAAAACCTTTTAATTGAGAATTTTGAGTTCCGCTGCCATGTGAAGGCTTTTGAGTTATTTTGAGGAAATCCCTTGTTTACAGGGCAAGTGTATTATTTTGATTTAAATGAGAAGTGTGCACCCTTTGAGGGAACTTTTATGTTTTACTCTGATATTTGAGTTGTTTCTGCTGCAACATTTGTGGGGGTAGAAAAGGGTGTTACATTAGTGGTATCAAAGCAGGTCGGTCCGTCCGGCTAGGTTTTTACTTGATGTCTGTCCCTGTCAGTCGACGAGTGCGTGTACACTGTCGATGGTTTAGTTCTTCTAACCTTGTTGGTGGTGTGCAGGATGGCAGGAAGAAATGATCGTACGATTGCTGATGCGTTGGAATCGATTGCTAATGTGGTGGCGCAGTTGAATCCAAATGGTGGAGCTCCTGATGAGTTTTGTGCGTTGGGGAAGTTTCAAAGGAACAATCCACCGACTTTTGTGGGTACACATGATCCATCAAGTGCACACAAGTGGCTAAAGGCGATCGAGAAGATTTTCCGAATGATGGGGTGTTTTGATGAGCAATAGGTTCGGTTCGGAACGCATATGCTGGAAGAGGAAGCTGAGGACTGGTGGGATAACACCCGTCAAAGGCTTACGGATGTTGGCACTGTGATAACTTGGGTTGTGTTTAAGCAGGAGTTTCTAGGAAAATATTTTCTGGAGGATGCTCGTGGCAAGAGAGAAGTGGAATTCCTTGAGCTGAAGCAGGGAGATATGACTGTGGCAGAGTATGCCGCGAAGTTTGAGAAGCTAGTGAAGTTCTATCCGCACTACAATCGTTCTGATGCTGAGATATCTAAGTGTCTCAAATTCGAGAATGGGCTGAGACTAGAGATTAAGCAGGGAATTGGGTATCAACAGATCCACAGGTATGCTGAGTTGGTTGGCAAGAGCAGGATCTATGATGAGGATAGCCGAGCTCGATCTGCTCACTATAAGCAGTTGGGTGAGAAGAAAGGGCAGTATAGGGGTAAGCCTTATACAACTTCAGCTGACAAAGGGAAGCATAAGGCTTCATATGGGAAAAAGACAAGTGGGGGAGCAGCTCCCGCTTCTGGAAAGTGTCATAAGTGTGGCGAGCAAGGTCACCGTGCTGATGCGTGTACCAATAATGTGGTGAGGTGCTATCGATGTGGTAAGAAGGGGCACAGAGCTACTAACTGCAAAGATGAGGGTCCGACCTACTTCAATTGCGGTGAGAAAGGTCATATCAATACTCAATGCCAGAAGCCGAAGAAGACTGCAACTGCCGCTCAGACCAGTGGCAGAGTGTTTGCTTTGAGCGGTGCAGAAGTGCCAGAGAAGTACAACCTGATTCGAGGTACTTGTTTTATTAGTAATATCGAATTGGTTGCTATTATTGACACTGGTGCTACTCATTCTTTTATCTCTCTTGAATGTGCTAATAGATTGGGTTTGAAGTTATCTGATATGAATGGTAATATGGTAATAGAAACTCCAGCTAATGGTTCTGTTACTACTACCCTTGTGTGTTTGAGATGTCCTGTGACGATTTTGAGAAGAGCTTTGTGATGGATTTGGTGTGCCTACCCTTGTACCAAATTGACGTGATCTTTGAAATGAACTGGTTGGAGTTTAACCGTGTTCATATCAATTGTTATAATAAGACTGTAGAGTTTCCTGAGATTGATGATAGTAGGGAGTTGATGTTCTTATCTGCTAAGCAAGTAGACGAACTTGTGGAAGACGAAGCTTTGGTGTTTGCAATGTTTGCATCGTTGTAAATTGATCGTGAAGCTGCGAGTGTGGAGTTGCCGGTTGTCTGTGAATTTCCAGATGTGTTTCCAGATGACATCAGTGATTTGCCTCCAGAGCGTGAAGTAGAGTTTGTAGTGGACTTAATACCAGGTACGAGTCCAGTGTCGATGGCTCCTTATCGAATGTCAGCTTCTGAGATAAGTGAATTGAAGAAACAGCTGGAAGAATTGCTTGAGAAGAGGTTTGTTCGACCAAGTGTTTCTCTGTGGGGTGCTTCTGTGTTGCTAGTGAAAAAGAAAGATGAAAGTATGAGGTTGTGCGTTGATTATTGACAGTTGAATAAAGTGACGATCAAGAATAAGTATCCACTTCCGAGAATCGACGATTTAATGGATCAGTTAGTAGGTGCTTATGTGTTTAGCAAGATTGATTTGAGGTCTGGATATCATCGGATTCGAGTGAAGCCTGATAATATTCCGAAGACGGCTTTTAGAATGAGATATGGACACTATGAATAAACTGTGATGCCGTTTGGTGTATCCAATACCTGGTGTGTTCATGGAGTATATGAATCAGATTTTCCATGAGTATTTGGATAAGTTTATGGTGGTGTTTATCGATGATATCTTAATATATTCTCGATCTGAAGAAGAACATGCCGAGCATTTGAGGACTGTGTTGCAAGTGTTGAAAGAGAAGAAGTTGTATGCAAAGCTGTCAAAGTGTGAGTTCTGGTTGAAGGAAGTGAGTTTCTTTGGCCATGTGATTTCAAGTGGTGGTGTTGCTGTTGATCCTTCTAAGATTGACGCGGTGTTACAGTGGGAGACTCCGAAGTCTGCTACTGAGATACGAAGTTTTCTGGGATTAGCGGGGTACTACCGCAAGTTTATTGAAGGCTTTTTTAAGTTAGCATTACCTCTGACTCAGTTGACTCGAAAGGGTCAAACTTTTGTGTGGGATGTAGCTTGTGAAGAAAGTTTTGTGGAGTTGAAGAAGAGGTTGACTACTGCTCCAGTGCTGATTTTGCCTAATCCAAGTGAATCTTTTGTGGTGTATTGTGATGCATCGAAGATGGGTCTTGGTGGAGTGTTGATGCAGAATGGACAAGTTGTTGCCTATGCTTCGAGACAATTGCGAGTTCATGAGAGAAATTATCCTACACATGACTTAGAGTTGGCCGCAGTGGTGTTTGTGTTGAAAATTTGGAGACATTATCTGTTTGGCTCTAAATTTGAAGTGTTCAGTGACCATAAAAGTCTGAAGTACTTATTTAATCAGGAGGAATTGAATATGAGGCAGAGAAGGTGGTTAGAACTGTTGAAGGATTTCGATTTTGATTTGAGTTATCATCCAGGCAAAGCAAATGTAGTGGCCGATGCATTGAGCAAAAAGTCATTGCATATGTCGATGCTTATGGTGAAAGAATTGGAGTTGATTGAGCAATTCTGAGATTTGAGTTTGGTATGTGAAGCGACTCCTGACAGCGTGAAATTGGGAATGTTGAAGTTGACTAGTAGTATTCTGGAAGAAATCAGAGTGGGACAGCAATCTGATTTAAAGTTGGTTGACCAAAAGATTTTGATTAACCAAGGTAACGGAGGTGACTTTCAGATTGACGGGAATGGTGTGATGATGTTCAGAGATAGGGTGTGTGTTCCAGATGTCCCAGATATTAAGAAGAGCATTCTTGAAGAAGGATATCGAAGTAGGTTGAGTATTCATCCCGGTGCTACGAAGATGTACCAAGATTTGAAAAAAGTTGTTTTGGTGGCCAGGTATGAAGAAGGATGTTGCGGAGTTTGTTTATGCGTGTTTGACTTGTCAGAAGTCAAAGGTTGAGCATCAGGAGCCTTTAGGTATGATGCAGCCGTTGAGGATTCCAGAATGGAATGGGATAGTGTTTGCATGGATTTTGTGGTGGGATTGCCGAAGACTGCTAAAGGAAATGATTCAATTTGGGTGATCGTAGATAGATTACTAAGTCAGCTTATTTCTTACCGATGAAGATTAATCATTCCATACAGAAGCTAGCCGAGATGTATATTGAGGAGATTGTGAAGTTACATGGGGTACCTTCGAGTATTGCGTCAGATAGAGATCTGAGGTTTACGTTGACGTTCTGGAAGAGTTTGCAAGATGCGTTGGGTACCAAGTTGAGGATGAGTTCTACCTATCATCCGCAGATGGACGGTCAGATAGAAAGGACGATCTAATCTTTAGAGGATTTGCTGAGGGCTTGTGCATCGGATCATGGAGGATCGTGGGATAGCCATTTGCCGTTGATTGAGTTCACGTACAATAATAGTTTTCATGCTAGTATTGGAATGGCGCCCTACGAAGCTTTGTATGGGAGAAGGTGTAGGACTCCGTTGTGTTGGTATGAATCGGGCGAGAGCGCTGTACTCGGACCTGAAATTGTGCAAGAGATGACTGAGAAGATTAAGAAGATCCAAGAGAGGATGAAAGCTTCGCAGAGTCGTCAGAAGAGCTACCATGATAAGATGAGGAAAGCACTTGAATTCCAAGAGGGAGATCACTATTTTTGAGGGTGATGCCAGTGACTGGTGTGGGTTGAGCTTTGAAGTCTAGGAAGCTCACTCCACGTTTTATTGGTCTGTATCAGATATCGTAGAGGATAGGAGAGGTAGCCTATCGAATTGCTTTACCACCGTCACTTGCGAATTTGCATGACGTGTTCCATGTGTCTCAGTTTAGGAGGTACATTCCGGATCCGTCGCATGTGATTCAGATGGATGATGTACAAGTGAGGGATAATCTGACTGTGGAAGCATTGCCTGTGCGTGTCGATGGTCGAGAGATGACGCAATTGCGGGGTAAGGACATAGCCTTGGTGAAGGTGTTGTGGGGTGAACCAGCTGGCGAAAGTTGGACTAGGGAACGGGAAGATCAGATGAGGGAGTCGTATACGACTCTATTTCCTTGAGGTAACTTTCGAGGGCGAAAATTCTTTAAGTGGGGGAGAGTTGTAACACCCCAAATTTATGAGAAATATTGATTTAATTTATTTAAATATAATATTTGTGAATTTTTCGGGAATTTTGGGGGTCCGTGTCGATGTCGGTGTTTTGTGGAGTTTTGGTTATTTAATTAAATAATAGTATATAATATGAATATATTAGTATTATTATTAATTTAAAATAATATTAGAGGGATTAAGGGTAAAGTGGACAATTCAAGAGAAATAGTGAGGGCATTATGGAGAAAGCCCATATTTGAGGCCCAAGAGTTAAATTAACCAAAAAGGAGGAATTGAGATTATTAGGATTCATTTTGTGGAGATCGTGAAAATAATAAGAAAGAAGGAGAGCTCTGGGGAAAAGAGGAAAAGGCGAGAATTTTTGTGACGGTTTCCAAAGGCTCAAGAGAGAACACATCAGATCGACAATCTAAGGTGTGGGGAGTAATTGCCTTTCATTTTTTTCATTATAGGATTCGATTGATTAAAGTGGATTTTTGGGGTTTTTGAGGGTTTATGGGTTTTGAGGTAAACTGATGATTTTAAGGGCATTTTTGTGAATCGATCAATAACGTGGAATTGAACCGCTAAAGTAGACCATGGGGCTGATTTCCCCATCGTTGTTGTAGTTTTAACCTTGTGGGAAGGATCTATGGAGTTTATATGAAGTTTGAGAGTTTGTGAAGGTTTAGGTGATTTCGAGTTGGAATAGTGAAATTAATCGACCTAATAGTTGTAGGTTTTGTGTCCTTAATAGTTGTAATGCCTTAGGAATATTGTAGGGATGTTTTTGGGTGAGCTGAGGTTGAATTCGTAATGTAATGGGGGTTTGGTATGCTACTGACGCGTAGCAACGATTCCCTGCAATCGCTAGTTCGCAAAGCGAACAAAACACTCGCAAGGCGAATGTTCGCCTGGACTCGCAAAGCGAGTAGCGCAGCGAATGCGCGATAAATGTGATGATTCTGGGTTGATTTCTGAGAAGTGGTGTCGTGGGTTCGTATAGCGAATGTCCCAGTGAAGGGCTTCGTAAAGCGAATGAAGTGGCGAAGAGAGGCAGAATGGGGGCTTTGTTGGGATTTTGGGATTCGCTAGAGCTTCGCAAGGTGAAGGTCCCAACGAATGTGTTCGCACAGCGAACTGCTGCTGTTTTGTGAAATTTGTTTATGATGCTGTGATGATTTGAGGTTTTGGTGCTGTGATATTTTGATGATTTACGATGATGTTATTGATGATATTGATGATGATGATTTGTGATGTTTTGATGAATATATGATGACGTGATTAACATGACGTTTTGGTGAATGATGATGCACATAATGATAATTTTTACGATGATGATTAATGATGTTGTGTATCATACATTCATATGCATACTCCGTGACGGCGCTTCATTCCCATTGTGCAGATATGAGGTAATTATGACGTGCTCTGGTTCCGATTGCGGGATCGATCCTATTGACGGGGATCTTTGGAGGGTTGATGGCCTAGTGTCCATCCATTATGACGATTGGTACCACATGCATGAGTCTTGTTATGCATTGCATTTTATGTGGCATTGATGAATTTGTGATATGGTGTTTCCTGATGTTTTCCTTGATGATGGCCTTGATGATGTCGTTTACGAAGTTAAAGCCATTTTATGTATATCTTGTTTTATAATGATTATTATGAATTGTGATTACTCACCCTGCCTGTTTGAATGTTGCCTCCACGTGGGTAACGTGCAGGTGATCAGGTTTAGCTATGTATGCTTCGAGGACCTTGAAGTTTATTTGCTTTTGGTCGATTTAGAGGGTCTTGCTCTGATAGTGTAACATCGGGTCGGGGTCCTTTGAGTCGAACTATGTTTTTCCTTATTTTGTTGTCATTTGATGATATGGTTTTATATGTTGAAAACATTTTTGGATTATTACGATGTTTGTTGAAAACCTTTTAATTGAGAATTTTGAGTTCCGCTGCCATGTGAAGGCTTTTGAGTTATTTTGAGGAAATCCCTTGTTTACAGGGCAAGTGTATTATTTTGATTTAAATGAGAAATGTGCACCCTTTGAGGGAAATTTTATGTTTTACTCTAATATTTGAGTTTTTTCTGCTGCAACATTTGTGGGGGTAGAAAAGGGTGTTACATTCAAGACATGCCATTCACCGAGAATAGATCAAGCCAGGAAAGTCCGAGAATTTGGAAGAAACTCAAGAGATGCCTTTCACGGAGAAAAGATCATCTCTGGGGAGTAGAGTCTCTTTGACGATTTCTAAGGGTGACAGTCTGAGAATGCTGCCTTTCACGTCTCCATATTGTTTAACCCCAGGAGGAGGGAAGACTGTGTCTGGTAATCCTATGGGGATCTAGTTTTGTTTGTATTTAAGAGTGACCTACAGGGCTTTACCTAGTGCTAGACGTAGTTGCCACGGAAAACTCTAAATAACTATACTAGTATTACACAGTTGATATTTGACAAGTATATAAAAGTTTGTGAAAGAAGACTTACAGTGAGCAGCCCCACAATACAGTTATATATATGAAAGCGAATAAAGAAGGCGGGTAAACACTTACTCGGTTGTAGAGCTTCCATGCTGTTTGGTTAGTTTGTTCAACAAAGAAAGCTTTGATAACAATATTATATTCAAAATCAAAGGAGAAAGTGCTTTGAAAAGATTGTTGGGGCTTACAACACAAGGAGAGGCCCAAGGATTGCATTGTTGTTTTGTACAGGGACTTATACAAGTGACTGAGGCCCAAAAAGGTTTTTTGTACAAAGGGATGGGTCTTACACTCTCTCAAGAGTCCCAAAGGTGTTTAAAGAAAAATAATGGGGCTTATAACACGAGGGTAGGCCCAGATGATTTGTTTTTTGAATTGGAGGTCGCGCCGAGATTTCTTTACCGTACTGGGTCTTATACAATGCATTGAGTCCCAAAAAAGTATTGGTTAAAAGGGGGTTGGGTCTGACACTCTATTAGAGGCTCAATGATTTATTTTTGTACAAGTGGCGGGGCTTACAGCTCAAGGAGAGGCCTATATGATTTTGCTAAAAAAGGCGACAATCGCGCCGTTGTTTTTGAAAATACAGTGGGACTTATACAATGACTGGGGCCCAAAAAGTGGTGTATTTACAAAGGGGTTGGGTCTTACACTCTAATAGAGGCCCAAAGTGTTTGAAAAAGTTTGATGAGGGTTGAATTAATCAAAAACCCTAATTTGTTTTCAAAATGATCAAAATTGTTAAACATGTGTGAAAAAAAATTGTGATTTTGGATTAATGTTTCAAAAATCATGTTTCTATCCACAAAATGGTTGAAAATCACTAAAATTTGAAAAATCAAGAGGGAGAAAATATTTTAAATGTCAAAAAACAATTAAAATATTAATTCTTTACAAAAATATCAAGTATATGAAATAAATAATATTTTTGGGATTTTTTGAGAAAGTAAAATATTTTAACATTTTTGTGAATTATTAAAAAAATAATCAACTCCAAATCTTTAAAATTCAGAGAGAAATTAATTTTTGAATCAATTAAATAAAATCACAAAATTCAAATATTTGAATTTTCAAAAAGGGCGCCAAGAACATGGAAAGAACACGTGCCACCCTCTGTTTTTGCAGATTTGCGTTTTCTATCCAATCTCACTGAATACTTGATGATAACATGCAATCTACATATCAATCTACTCGTTTTCACCTCACGATCATGTCTATGGTCTTTAATTTCATTTATTTTAAGCATGGAATAAGAAATCAAGGAGAAACCTCAAGAACCCTAAAACTTGCATGAAGGCTCAGAAATTCCATACACGATTCAAACAAAGCAATTGATTGAGGGTAAATACTCTATGCATGATTATGAACATATGGCCAAATTAATGTGCAGCAAAAAATGCATGGATCACAGAGTTAGAAGAGCTCATGCTTACCTCTTACAGCTGGTGATCGTGTTTTGTGTTAGAGGTGTTACATTTTGGTTCCAAGGATATGGACAACTTCCCTAGGTGCTATGGAGTGTGTCTGGGTGCTTGGAGTGGATTGAATCGAGCTGGAACTTGATTTGGCACCACAACTGCAAATATGTCAAAGGCTTGTGCAGATGGCTGGTGATTTTGAGAATCTGGTGTTCCAGATGTTATGTGAGTGTTTGGATCACCTCTTTATGATATTTATGAGGTGTGTGTGTATAATTGGTTTGGTATGAATAGCTCTCAAACTCAAAACCCGATAGTGACTTTCTTTGGAAGGTAATTTTGGAGTGAAGGAAGAGATTTTGAGGAAAGCATCAGTTTGATGGCTTTGGTGTACTCAAACTGAACACAATTGAGCTCTATTTATAGTAGAGCAAGTTTGTTTTGCAAGGAATAGTGAATGGCAACTGCTGCATAGGTTTGGCCAATGTTGATCATTGAGAATCCAAGTCTCCTCTAGCCATTGACTAGAGGTTAGGGCACAGGCTGCTGGTTCCCTTGGTCTTGGATAAGTCTTGACTGAATTCATTTGGAAATGGCTCAGTCCATGCCACTTTGTGTAGCGTGAATTTTTGAGTGGTTGTGAAGCACTATCGCTTTGGGGTACTACAGTTCGATTCATTTTTTATCCTATTGAAGCTGACGAAAGAAGGGAAATAGATGTCTACAATTAACCCTGCTTGCAAACTGAGTTTAAATAGATGACTGTTGGTTTAGAGATGCTATTAAGATTGTGGGTCTCTCTTAGGTTATTTGCTAAGAAAATAGTGTCTAGACTATTGGTAGGATGTTAGGACTGATGCTTTCCGATTCATGTATAAAGGTACGGGATTTTGGGTTTTTGATTAGTGTGCTCGCTAAGATTTTTCAAACTTATGCCTACGTATTCCCGTTTAACAAAACAGGTAAATCAGAACGATCGTAGTTCCTCCTATTCTATGGGAGGAAAAAGGTTTTTTTGGTGTCTTGTTCAAAGCCCAAGATGTGAAGCTAAATGTGGTTTGTATCTTGTTCAAAGCCCAAGATGTGAAGCTGAAGGGTCTATTTGTATCTTGTTCGAAGCCCAAGATGTGAAGCTAAAGGGTTTGGACTTTAGAGGGAATTTGTCATCTCTAAAGGGGGATATTTGGTCTCTTTGTCACAACTGTTGGGTGACTGATCATAAAGGAGAATTGTTTTAACTGGGATATGTGAACCCAACAATGCCATAATTTCCTTTATAGGGGATTTTTAACCTGAAGGAGAAGACTTTAACTCAGTTTAGAGCAATGCCATCTTTCCTTATGGGTTTCTCATGCTAAAAGAGGGACAGTGGTATGGATGTAAAGAATCCAGAGGCTTGTCGCTTATAGCAATTTGATGAAGAAAAGGAGTTATTGATGTTTGTATATGGTGAGCGAGGCACAGATTTTGATGCTAAAAGGTTGATTGACTCAACCGGGTTTTCTTATACAAAGCCTAAGAGGAGGCTGTTGACCCAACCAGAGGGTGCTTTTAGGTGTCTCGTACGAAGCCCGAGAGAGAGGCTAAAAGGGGTTGACTCAACAAGAGAGAGCTTTTATATGTGTCTTGTACGAAGCCCAAGATGGAGGCTCAAAGGTGTGACTCAACAAGAGGGTCTTTTATACTCAACTAGAGAGTGTTTTTGTATCTCGTACGAAGCCCGAGATGGAGGCTGAGAGGAAAGTGACTCAACAAGAGAGTCTTTTATACTCAACAAGAGAGTATTTTTATATCGTACGAAGCCCGAGATGGAGGCTAAAAGGTTTTGACTCAATAAGAGAGTCTTTTATACTCAACAAGAGAGTGATTTTGTATCTCGTACGAAGCCCGAGATGGAGGCTAAAAGGGATTAACTCAACAAGAGAGTCTTTTATACTCAACAAGAGAGTGTTTTAGTATCTCGTACGAAGCTCGAGATGGAGGCTAAAAGGTTTTGACTCAACAAGAGAGTCTTTTATACTCAACAAGAGGTGTGAAAAGGTTAGCTCCGTTGGGGAGGATCATTGTACAAAGCCCAAGAGGAGGCTAACTTCACTGAGGAAGGATCATTATACAAAGCCTAAGAGGAGGCTATTGTGTTGGTGACTGTTTTAGTTTAGTGACAGGTCCAGTATGTTGGATAAAAGAGAAAATCAGTTCTTATGAAAGGGAACAATTAAAGGTAAGGTTGTGCTTTGTACTGATCAGAGGATCAGGGTTATTTCCTGTTCTTTAAGGAAATGGGAAATCCAAAGGGTATTTAGACTGTCCAAGTCTACTTGTGTTATGAGACATCGATTCTCAGGTAGTGAATGATCTTTGTATGATGCCCAAGAGAAGGCTGGTACGTTAAGGGATGAAGGTCAACCCATTAACTGGTTTGACACTTGACTCAGAAAGACAACTCTAGCAAATTGATGACTAGGTTCTATTCCTATACCTGTAGAGGTCTCTGGGTCCTTGTACTAAGCCCAAGAGAAGGCATGAGAGCTTTTAAGAAGCCGAAGGGTCCTTGTACAACGCCAAAGAGGAGGCGGGGATGCTTTTAAGAAGCCTGTGGGTCCCCAAACCCCGAGAAGTTCAAGACATGCCATTCACCGAGAATAGATCAAGCCAGGAAAATCCGAGAATTTGGAAGAAACTCAAGAGATTCCATTCACGGAGAAAAGATCATCTCTGGGGAGTTAGAGTTTCTTTGGCAATGCCTAAGGGTGACAGTCTGAGAAAGGGTTCACTGAGAATGCTGCCTTTCACGTCTCCATATTGTTTAACCCCAAGAGGAGGGAAGACTGTATCTGGTAATCCTATGGGGATCTCGTTTTGTTTGTATTTAAGAGTGACCAACAGGGCTTTACCTAGTGCTAGACGTAGTTACCGGGGAAAACTCTAAATAACTATACTAGTATTACACAGTTGATATTTGACAAGTATATAAAAGTTTGTGAAAGAAGACTTACAGTGAGCAGCCCCACAATACAGTTATATATATGAAAGCGAATAAAGAAAGCGTGTAAACACTTACTCGGTTGTAGAGCTTCCATGTTGTTTGGTTAGTTTGTTCAACAAAGAAAGTTTTGATAATAATATTATATTCAAAATCAAAGGAGAAAGTGCTTTGAAAAGATTGTTGGGGCTTACAGCTCAAGGAGAGGCCCAAGGTTTTATCAGTGATTGCACTGTTGTTTTGTACGGGGACTTATACAAGTGACTGAGGCCCAAAAAGGTTTTCTGTACAAAGGGATGGGTCTTACACTCTCTCAAGAGGCCCAAAGGTGTCTAAAGAAAAAGAATGGGGCTTATAACACGAGGGTAGGTCCAGATGATTTGATTTTTGAAATGGCGATCGCGCCGAGATTTTTTTAATGTACTGGGTCTTATTCAATGCATTGAGGCCCAAAAAAGTTTTGGTAAAAAGGGGGTTGGGTCTTACACTCTAATAGAGGCCCAATGATTTATTTTTGTACAAGTGGTGGGGCTTAGAGCTTAAGGAGAGGCCTAGGGTTATTTGTTTTGAAAACGGCGATCGCGCCGAGGTTTTTGAAAGCAAAGTGGGTCTTATACAATGACTGAGGCCCAAATATTTTGGTTTCAAAAATGGGTTGGGTCTTACACTCTATTAGAGGCCCAAAGTGTTTGAAAAAGTTTGATGAGGGTTGAATTAATCCAAAACCCTAATTTTTTTCAAAATGTATTTTAATTGAATAAAAATTCAATTAAAATGATCAAAATTGTTAAACATGTGGAAAACAAATTGTGATCTTGGATTAATGTTTCAAAAATCAGGTTTTGATCCACAAAATGATTAGCAATCACTAAAATTTGAAAAATCAAGAGGGAGAAAATATTTTAAATGTCAAAAAATAATTAAAATATTAATTCTTTACAAAAATATCAAGTATATGAAATAAATAATATTTTTGGGATTTTTTGGGTAAATAAAATATTTTAACATTTTTGTGAATTACTAAAAAAAGAATCAACCCAAAATCATTAAAACTCAGAGAGAAGCTAATTTTTGAATCAATTAAATAAAATCACAAAATTCAAATATTCAAATGTTCAAAAATGGCGCCAAGAACATGGCAAGAACACGCGTCACCCTCTGTTTCTGCAGATTTGCGTTTTCTATCCAATCTCACTGAATACTTGATGATATCATGCAATCTACATATCAATCTACTCGTTTTCACCTCACGATCATGTCTATGGTCTTTAATTTCATTTATTTTAAACATGGAATAAGAAATCGAAGAGAAACCTCGAGAACCCTAAAATTTGCATGAAGGTTCAGAAATTCCATACACGATTCAAACAAAGCAATTGATTGAGGGAAAACACTCTATGCATGATTATGAACACATGGCCAAATTATTGTGCAACAAAAAATGCATGGATCATAGAGTTAGAAGAGCTTGTGCTCACCTCTTGCAGTTGGTGATCGTGTTTTGTGTTAGAGGTGTTACAACTTGATTCCAAGGATATGTACAACTTCCCTAGGTGCTATGGAGTGTGTCTGGGTGCTTGGAGTGGATAGAATTGAGCTGGAACTTGATTTGGCACCTCAACTGTAAATCTGTCAAAGGCTTGTGCAGATGGCTGGTGATTTTGAGAATCTGGTGTTCCAGATGTTATGTGAGTGTTTGGATCACCTCTATATGATGTTTATGAGGTGTGTGTGTGTGTGTGATTGGTTTGGTTGGAATAGCTCTCAAACTCAAAACCCGATAGTGACTTACTTTGGAAGGCAATTTTGGAGTGAAGGAAGAGATTTTGAGGAAAGCATCTGTTTGATGGCTTTGGTGTACTCAAACTAAACACAATTGAGCTCTATTTATAGTAGAGCAAGTTTGTTTTGTAAGGAATAGTGAATGGCAACTGCTGCATAGGTTTGGCCAATGTTGATCAATGAGAATCCAAGTCTCCTCTAGCCATTGACTAGAGGTTAGGGCACAGGCTGCTTGTTACCTTGGTCTTGCATAAGTCTTGACTGAATTCAGTTGGAAATGGCTCAGTCCATGCCACCTTGGTGCATCCATTGAATGCTCCAAAACAAAATTGGAGTCTTGTCCCCTCTTTAGGGATTTCTAGGTTTGGCATGCTATTTTTGGTTCCAAAGACTTGGGAGGCTTGGGATCAGAGTTGGTTCCTCCTTGGTCTCCCCTTGAGGTGTTCAGATGGATAAGTGTGTTTGTAATTTGCACAAATTTGGTAAATCGAGCAAAATGCACAAATCTGCCTTGCTTTGACAGTTTTCAGCAAGCCATGTTGCCATTGTCATATCTCATGGCACAAGTGGAATTTGATGGAGTTCGTGGCCATTTTGGAAAGCCCTTATATGATACAACAACTGTTTAATCATAATTGGTTTTGATAATTTTTGGATCCAAGTGAAAAATGCCCCTACATTTGGAAAAAAGTAAGACAGATTCTGACTTAGTGAAAATTTCACTAAGTGTTGGAAAAAAGTGACATTTTCACTTTTTGTGATTTTGATCATTCCATAACTTAAAATCCATGAGGAATTGGAATGAGTTACGTTTGAAACTTTTGTAGAGTGCCATGAGAGCTACAAATCCAGCTTTGAATGGGGAAAATGACCTTGTGGTTTAGGACTTATGATCCTTTAAAGTTGGTACCCTAGCCAATTTGTTTCATAACTTAGAAAATTTTCTAAGTATTTATGGTTACCCCTTTTACAAGTTATCCCACTTTTCTTGATTTTTCTTGATGAATGATGATTCCAATCACACATTAACATCATTTTAGTGTTAAGGAACCATAATTGTGAAAAATCTCAAAAAGTCAAAGTTGACTTTTGTGCACAGTTGACTTTTTGTCAGATGAATTCCAAACCGTGCGATCCTCTTTGAAATCAAGTCCTTGACCTAAATCAAACTTGATGGATTGATTTCATAGGTATCATAGGGTGTATTGAATCATGTCCCAAGGTTTGGGAGCATGTCCTGGTCAAAAGTCAAAGGTACAGTTGACTTTTCCATCAAAACCCTAATTGTGATTCTGATGAATTAGAAACTTATTGCTCAAGTTTCAAGGATCAATCCATTGTTGCAAATGGATCAATGCGGTTTATTAGAGACCCTTAAATCCTCTCTTGACGTCTTGGCTCATGATTTGTCCCAAAAGTCAACTTAGGGGTGAATTAGGTTAAGAAACCCTAATTCCTGATTTTTTATGAATGCATCCCCTAAGGCAAAATTGACTTGATGATTGGGTCCATGAGGTTCCATGGGGTATATTAGGTTATGCTCTTAAGCATTGGCTCATGCCCAGAGGAAAATTCCCATCTGGAGGCCCTTGTTAACCAAAACCCTAATTTGGTGACATTATTGATTTTGAGGCTTGATCCACTCAGAATGCTGCAACCTTGTGCTTGATTCTTGATGTGGGAGTCCTCTTGATCCATTTTGGATTTTTGAGAGGTTAGACAAGTTGAAGATCATGTCAATCCTGATTGGTCCTTTGTCTAAGAACTCTGAGAGGGCTTGAAACCCTAATTCTGATTGTAGTGAGTGTTCACCCATCTTTAGGGAGACTGATGAGGCTCCAAGGTACATCCATATTATGCTGATGATTTACACAATGATGGGAAATCTTAGTGGTCAAAATTTGGGGTATGACAGATGCCCCTATTTAATCTTCTTGGACCCGAAGGTGTGAATGGCGAAGGTATTCGCGCATTCGGGGTGCAAGAGGATTAAATATCAGAATACCCAAAATTTTGATGGTGGTCAGGAATGGTAGTTCACGCATCCTTCTTGTTTTGCTAAGCAATGATGCTTAGAAAAGTTAAACTTCCCCTCAATCTTGGTTTCCTACCAAGGAACTGATTTTAGTTTCTGAAATGAACTAGTAAGATACCCGTGCTCCCGCACGGGTAAATTTATTTGATATGATATAAAATATATTTAGATACACATGTAAATTTGAAATAAATTATTTAATCGTAAAATGAACAATAATCATATAAATTCAAATGTATTAAATAATCATAAAAAAAATTACATGTGATATGGAGAAAGAAAAAGGAAAATTTTGATATTTGAAAATGAAATCTTTGTCTCTCAAATCAAATAAAAATAATTGTTGATTAAAATAAAATAGATATTATTTTGATAGTGACACGTGAGGTAAAAAGTTAGCTGTCTACATCACTATTGAGTATTATTCAATTTTATACGATATAAAATGTATTTAGGTACATATATATTTGAAATGAGTTATTTAATTGTAAAATAAACAATGATTTTATAAATTCAATTGTATTAAATAATCATACAATTAAAAAAAAAAGGACGAAACTCTTGAGATGGAGAAAAAAAAAGAAAATTTTGACTTTTGAAAAATAAGGAATTTGTTTCTCAAATAAAAATAATTGTTGATTAAAATAAAATAGATATTATTTTAATAATTATTCATTAATTGTCTGAACAATTTGATTAAACAATTTATTAATAACTGTAAATTATTTTTTAATAGTTATAAATAATTTTTAATACCTTTAAAGGGTTCATTATTTTAAATGCCTTGTAAATTCTTTTTAACACCTTTAATAAAAATTCTTTTTATCCAAAAACATTTCTTGTAAATTCAACTTTTTCTTGTGTTTTTTTTTCAATACATTAAAAAAGGTTTGATTCTTTTATTTTTAATTTTTAGAAAAAAATATAAAGGAAAAGAGAAAATAAAAAGAGAAAAAAAAATAAAATGAAAATAACAAAGTGCGTGGCAAAAAAATGAGAAATATTAGATATTTGAACTAAGAAAGGAGAGGGAATACTGAAAAAGTTGATGTTAAAAAATGAATTAATAGAATAAAATTATGTGTTACTTTGTGGTTAATTATAATGGAAAAAATTGAGACATTAAGTAATTATATTTTTAACCTTTTCTTGTGTTATATATAATTGATTGATTATCTATCTGAGAGTTGTATTTTATTCTATTATATTCTATAAATTATAATTCTTTATCCCAATATATTCTTTAATTGGCCATTCTTTACATCAATCTTCATTATATGTGAGTTGACTGAATTTTATTTTTAAAGCTTAATTTTATTCTAAATTGGAATTTTCGTGTTGCCTAAATATAACTCATATCCTCCACAATTTCCATATACAATAGAGTAGTAATAACTGAATTTAAATAATGTTCAAATTGAAATTTAATATGTATTAACCTATACATAGAACATAATAGTATTAAACAAAGCAAACAATTACATGCATTAGTTGATCTTAACCATGAATCTGAGATTGGCCGACTCACATTACATATTTACTAAATCATCATTAAATAATCTTTCTGTTAAATTAAGATCAAATGGCCGAAATAAACTCAATCCTCAATCGGTGGCTTCTTCTGCCAGCAACTACAAATTTTCCCTAACAATTTTAAATTTCTCAAATATGTATGAAAAACGTGCAAGAGTTGCGCCAGTATATATAGTCAACAGTTTCATTATTTTAGAAGTACACCCTCACATTACGATAATAAAATACTAAATAATGAAAAGGAAAGAAAATGAGAATAGGAAGCATGGAACTGTGCCAAAAATTTAAAGAAATGTCACCAAGATTTTGCACATATCAGGATGACACCAGGAAATTATAGGTAGAAGAAGAAAATGTTTTAAGAAAATGTTTTATTAGAGAAGAATAATCATAACTTACCTCTACTCTAAATTCCTAGAGATATTGGTTCTTAGCATCCCACAAAATATCTTCTTCATGAAGGATCTACATCATTATATTTGATCGCACAAATGCAGTATGGAACATAATTATAAATACCGCTTATCATCAGTAGAATCATCATTCCAGTATATGCACTAAAGAATTATCGATGATGACAGTAGGTACGCAATTGCTATGTTGTTTGTTTTGTACTCAATTGTTAGTACTCAAACCACATAATGGTCAATACAGTGCTAAATTGTTTGTTATCATCTTCATCATCTTCATCATTTCGTAACTGCTAGGTTGTTTGTTTCGTCTTTTCGTAACATTTGCAGGATGGTAACAATGTATCAATTGGATCTTGAGACTGTAGTTCACCCTGTCACAATTTCAAATCAAACTTCACCATTCATGTTCTAAAAAACATAACTATTCAAAAAACTCTAACAACAATCAAAATTATCCATTCCAATTCCACCATAGTTAACATAAAATGAATAATTATAGCGAAATTAGACAATAGAAAAATGAAGAAAAAAAAATTAAACAAAGGAGGAAAACGGAGATTAGACAAAATTAGGACCAGATTTGGCTAGGACAAATTTGAACCATTTTCTATATGCTTAGACACTTGGCTAGGATAGATTTGTACCAATTTTTTTTACAGCAAAGCAATTTCCTATTACATATATGTAAAGACCATATACAATACATGCCTCAAATCATATATTATACATGAATCCCACTTTTTGGTACTGAAACATAATAAGTTCCTAGTTAACACATTATATATATAAATGCCTCTAATACAAAAGAACTAAAAGTCTAAGGCATTACATATACAAGATGTTCCAAAATGATAAAAACTAAGAACTAGATCAAAACAATGATCTCAAAACATAACGCCATAGCGGAAGCCATGCCATCACAAAACCACGATCCGTAAGGAAAGTCAAATAACCTTGTCCTTACCCTTCGCTAAACCTGCAGAACCTGTGATGTAAACAACAACAGTGGGGTGAGATACATCAAATCTCAGTGAGTTCCCTATCTTAAAGTCCTCTCGGCTCTACAAGGTTCTAACAAACCTAACTCAAGTCAAAAGGGGAAAAGGGGAGTGACCGTGAGTACACACACACTATATGGAAACATGTTATGAGTTCATCAACTCACAATATCACTAATCGATAACCATGCCAAGGTATCCCCTATTCCCGTCCTCTTCTACGTCTAGAAGTCGACCCGGGTCATGGATCCTTGCAACCTACTTGACATACGAATGGATTCGGGTTCTACGGGCCATTAACCGTTATGAACCGTCACTTCTCACGGGCCTTATACCGTCACAAGCCTACGCTCCATGGGCGCCATTCGTACTAAAATGAAATGCGGGAATCAAACCTGCCAAGTAGTGGTGCACATGTTTCAGAGGAGCTCGAGACCCATGAAACGCACTCGCAAAAACAATAATAACCGGTTACGATTACGTGATCTCACAAAGACTTGATTGTATTCGACAATCTCAAGGCCATTATGCCTTATCACAACCAAACGGTTAACACACATGTTCCATACTAGTGTTTAATCATTTATATTTTTCCGACACTGCTTAGGGTAATTGTCCTCACTCTACTTATTCCATATTTTAATCATGCTTACATTTTCAACAACCATTACACACCAAAATCAACAAAACGACACAATTCCAACAATTCCGATATAATTAAATCGGCCGTCAATCTTAAAACCCATGTAATAATAAAGTACATTTTATTACCTTTCCAACGATACCAAAATTGTTCCATTCCGAGTTACGGATAAAAAGTTACGGCATTGGAAACAAACGATCGGAAATAAAATATCACAACAGCAGAATTCTGCAAGTCCCCTGGCCATACGCGTATTGGCACTCCCCGTACGCGTATTGCCTAAGATTCTCGCCCAGCCATACGCGTATTGCCCAAGGCCATACGCGTATGGGCAAGGCTATTTTCCTTCAAAATTCACTTGTAAAAGTCCAATACGCGTACCACCATGTCTCATACGCGCATTGCCTTGTCCATACGCGTAACGCCCAATTTTCTTCACATCCATACGCGTATTGCCCAAGTCAATACGCGTATAGCCCTGCGTGATACGCGTATGGGCAGTTTGAACCCAGAAATTTTCCTGCAGAATCTGTCTGCTACGGGTTGATTCAATTCA
This sequence comes from Lathyrus tuberosus, assembly GCA_022829125.1. Taxonomy (NCBI): domain Eukaryota; kingdom Viridiplantae; phylum Streptophyta; class Magnoliopsida; order Fabales; family Fabaceae; genus Lathyrus; species Lathyrus tuberosus. The sequence continues at coordinate 9,762,147 of JALAZF010000008.1, read as the reverse complement.
ACCCCAAAATCCCATTTTTTCCAATCTAAAATTCATCAAAACATATTATAACATAACCATTGGTATAAACATACAATCACACATTGCATTTAGCAGCTAGATTCATGAATTTCATGCAAAATTAATCAATTTCCATAATACCAATCTAACTCTAACTCAATAAAACTCTACCCTAAAGAGTCTAACTAGAACCCACCTGGATTACTAGACGAGGAGGTTGATGCGGAGACGATTGAACGAAAAACAGATGAATTGATGATGATCTTGAGCTTTTGGGAAATTTTCCTCTCTTGTTCCTCCTCCTTCCTTTCCTTCTCTTCCTTTTCCCTTTCTCTTTACTATCCTTTGTTTGTTTTACAAATGAGAAAGGAAAACATAGTAAAGAAAATAATTTCCATCAATTAGCAATACTACTAAATGTCCAAATTAGCTCAAATGCGCGAAAGAATAAAACTCAACGTTAAATACTATTAATTTAATCAACTATGAGTTCGTCAGTTTACTCTAATTATTTTATCAAATAATTGTTCAGAGTACTCCGGAACCCAGTTGATCATAATAATATTAACCAGAGCGTTTATAAATTTACGGGGTATTACATCCTCCCCCCCTTAAATAGAAATTCGTCCTCGAATTTAGAAGATTACTCGAACAGATGTGGATATGAATCTCGCATCTCCGATTCTAGTTCCCAAGTAGCATCGCCCGGATGCGTCATATCCCATTGCACCTTAACAAGTGGAATATCTTTGTTCCTTAACACTTTTGTTTCCCTTCCCACAACACAACTCGGTTGTGGTCTAAAAGTCAAATCCGCTTCAATTTCCACTGATTCGGGTAGAATTGGCTGAAGAGGATCAGGAATAAACTTACGGAGCTGAGATACGTGAAAAACGTCATGCATCTCGAATAGAGAGGGTGGTAAGGCTAATCTATAAGCAACTTCACCAATCCTTTCTAAAATCTGATACGGTCCCACGTATCTCGGACTTAACTTACGCGACTTAACCGGTCCTTTCAATCTCAATCTCGGAGTAACTTTCAGAAATACATGGTCACCTTCCTCAAATTCCAAAGGTCTCCTACGATTATCCGCATAACTCTTTTGGCGATCTTGTGCTTGTTTAACCTTCTCGCGGATCATTCGAATCTTTTCCGTAGTCTCTTGAATAATCTCGGGTCCTATAATTCTATCTTCGCCAACTTCTACCCAACACAAAGGTGTTCTACACTTCCTCCCATACAATGCTTCATAAGAAGCCATACCGATGCTCGCATGGTAACTATTGTTATATGAAAACTCAATTAACGGCAAAAGTTCTTTCCAATTCCCTCTACTCTCTAACACACAAGCTCTTAACATATCCTCCATCGTTTGTATTGTTCGTTCAGTCTGACCATCCGTTTGAGGATGATTCGACGTGCTCAAACACAAATTCGTACCCATCGCTTGTTGGAACACTTTCCAAAATCTCGAAGTAAACTTCGGATCTCTATCGGACACAATACTAGAAGGAATACCATGCAATCTCACAGTCTCAGCAATAAACAACCTTGCAAGATGACTTGCCTTATAAGTAGTCTTTACAGCTAAGAAGTGTGCAGATTTCGTTAGTCGATCCACAATTACTCAAATAGAATCTTAACCTCCTAGTGTACGAGGTAAACCTACTGCAAAATCTATAGAGATACTACTCCACTTCCAAACTGGAATATCCAAAGGTCGTAACAGACCGCCCGGTCTTTGGTGTTCAATCTTCACCTGTTGACATACTGCACATTCTGACACATATTCCGCTATATCCTTTTTCATCCCGGACCACCAATAATCCTTCTTTAAATCCTGATACACCTTCGAAGAACCAGGATGTATCGTAACAGTACCTTTATGAGCTTCGTCTAGAATCTTCCTTTTTAACGCTTCATCTTTCGGAACACAATTCCTTTGATTACACCATTCGGAGTCCACACAAACCGGGGATTAAGATCTCTAAACTTTTCCAACAACGAATATTCCAAAAATCATCAATTTTGCACTATGAACCATTTTTCGACTTAAGGCGTCCGCTACTTTATTCACCTTTCCCGGATGATACTTCAATTCTAAGTCATAATCTTTCAAGTATTCCATCCATCTTCTTTGTCGCATATTCAACTCTTTTTGGTCAAACAATTACTTCAAACTTTTGTGGTCACTGAACATTTCAAAACGTACACCATACTAGTAATGACGTCACACCTTCAGTGCAAACAACACAGGAGCTAGTTCCAAGTCATGAGTTGGATAATTCTTCTCATGAACTTTCAACTGTCGAGAAGCATAAGCTACTACTTGACCACCTTGCATCAGAACACCCCCTAATCCCCTCTTAGAAGTATCACAGAACACTTCATAAGAGCTATTAGGATCAGGAATGATTAATACTGGAGCACTCGTCAAACTCTCCTTTAATTTCATAAAACTCTGTTCACAACCCGAATCCCACTCCAAAGCAACATTCTTCCGAGTAAGTTTCGTCATTGGTAAGGCCAATTGAGAAAAGCTGTTAATAAATCTTCCATAGTAACCTGTCCATTCCAAGAAACTTCTAACTTCTGTAACATTTCTCGGTCTCTCCCAATTAATCACTACTTCTACTTTTGATGGATCTACCACCACACCACCCTGAGATATAACATGTCCAAGAAAATTAACTTCCGACATCCAAAACTCACACTTGCTCAACTTAGCAAACAATTGCTTCTCTTGCAAGACCGATAAGACAATCCTCAGATGTTCTTCGCACTTTTGTGGAGTACGAGAATAAATAAGAATGTCATCAATAAAGATTATCATAGATGGGTCCAAGTAAGCCTGAACTATTCGATTCGTGCAATCCACAAAAACCACTGGAGCATTAGTCACACCGAAAGGCATCACTAGGAAGTCGTAATGACCGTAACGGGTTCTAAATGCAGTCTTTGGCACATCGGAACTCTTCACTCGAATCTGATGATAACCCGACCGTAAATCAATCTTTGAGAACACACAGGCTCCTTTTAATTCATCTAACAAGTCGTCTATCCTTGGTAAGGGATACTTGTTCTTAATAGTCACTTTATTCAACTTACGATAATCGATGCATAAACGCATTCCCCCATCTTTCCTTCTTTACCAATAACACTGGAGCTCCCCAAGGTGAAACACTAGATCTAACAAGGTGCTTAGACATCAAGTCTTCCAACTGGTCCTCTAATTCTCTTAACCCAAGCGGCGCCATCCGATACGGAGAAACGGATACAGGAGCCGTTCCTGGTATCAGGTCAATAGAGAACTCAACTCCTCTCTCCGGAGGAAAGAGTAGTAACATTCTCTGGAAACACTTCGGAAAACTCACCCACTATAGGAATACTCAGAACTTGCTGGTCACTACCTCCTTCCTTAGGAAGAACCATTAAAACAGATTTCTCCTTCTCGAATAAGAAGTCTACCATTCTTACCGTACTTCCTAAAATCGTCAATAACGCATCCTTAGAAGTAGCCTCAGCAGATGGAATAATGATTAACTTCTCTTCACAACCGATAACAACCGAATTAACTGAAAGCCAAACCATTCCCAGAACAACATCCACTTTCTTAAGCGGTATACTAATAAGGTCGATCTGGAAAACTCTATTATTCATAGACAAAACAAAATTTTCACACACACCTGGACACAAAAGAATATGTTGCACCGCAATCCAATAAAACAAAACAAGGATATCCGTTAACGAAGCACGTACCCGAAATTCCAAGGTCATCGCCTTTTGCTTCCTCCCTTTGCGTCTGATTCCTATTCTGAGGACAATCCCTCGCAATGTGTCCCACCTTCTGACATTGATAACACTTCACCCCTTTGAAGCTACATATACCAAAATGCATCTTACCACATGTGCAACACACAGGAGATGCACCCGTTCGAGATTTCTGGATCTGTTTCCTTTTGAAAGCCTGCTGCTTAGACCGAAACTGTTGGCCTGACCTTCCACACTCGTTCTGATTCGGCCTACGCGAATCCCCTTCTGTCTGAACTTCCCTCAAGCTATCCTCTATCATATCATATTGCCTCAACTGCTGGGTTTCAGGCTCTCTTCGAATCCTCAAAGAACTAGGAAGATACTTTTCAATAAAAATAGGCCTGAATTGCTCCCACACTTTAGGTACACCTTGCATAGTCATAAAAGCTGAAGCAACCTCCCACCATCTCTCAGCCGGACCCCTCAGTGAGTGAGAAGCAAACACTACCTTGTTCTCCTCACTACAGCAAATTATCAGAAAAATTCTCTCCATGCCAGCAATCCAGTCATGAGCTCTCACAGGATCCATTCCGCCATGAAATTCTGGAGGATTCATGCGGAGAAAATCCCGAAAACTCCCACCTACAATCTCTGGGACAACCACTCGAGGATGAAGACCTACATTCATCCGTTGCACCATATGTTGCATGAACTGGTTCTGCTGCTGCTGCATCTGTCGCACAAACTGATACAAAGAAGCATTTGCATCGCCGCCTGGCGGATTCATCCCAGCTGGAGTATTTGTGGGTCTACCACGATTGTTTCTGTGTCCGCCAACCATGTTCCTAAATGTCATATAGATAGAATTAAGTTGATCAGGCTCAATACCATAAATATAACACTTAAGACCCATAGCGACACAACACATATGAAACGGAAAGAAACACTTATACTATTTCATGGCTAGGTCGAGGATACGACCTGCTCTGATACCAACTGTAAAGACCATATACAATACATGCCTCAAATCATATATTATACATGAATCCCACTTTTTGGTACTGAAACATAATAAGTTCCTAGTTAACACATTATATATATAAATGCCTCTAATACAAAAGAACTAAAAGTCTAAGGCATTACATATACAAGATGTTCCAAAATGATAAAAACTAAGAACTAGATCAAAACAATGATCTCAAAACATAACGCCATAGCGGAAGCCATGCCATCACAAAACCACGATCCGTAAGGAAAGTCAAATAACCTTGTCCTTACCCTTCGCTAAACCTGCAGAACCTGTGATGTAAACAACAACAGTGGGGTGAGATACATCAAATCTCAGTGAGTTCCCTATCTTAAAGTCCTCTCGGCTCTACAAGGTTCTAACAAACCTAACTCAAGTCAAAAGGGGAAAAGGGGAGTGACCGTGAGTACACACACACTATATGGAAACATGTTATGAGTTCATCAACTCACAATATCACTAATCGATAACCATGCCAAGGTATCCCCTATTCCCGTCCTCTTCTACGTCTAGAAGTCGACCCGGGTCATGGATCCTTGCAACCTACTTGACATACGAATGGATTCGGGTTCTACGGGCCATTAACCGTTATGAACCGTCACTTCTCACGGGCCTTATACCGTCACAAGCCTACGCTCCATGGGCGCCATTCGTACTAAAATGAAATGCGGGAATCAAACCTGCCAAGTAGTGGTGCACATGTTTCAGAGGAGCTCGAGACCCATGAAACGCACTCGCAAAAACAATAATAACCGGTTACGATTACGTGATCTCACAAAGACTTGATTGTATTCGACAATCTCAAGGCCATTATGCCTTATCACAACCAAACGGTTAACACACATGTTCCATACTAGTGTTTAATCATTTATATTTTTCCGACACTGCTTAGGGTAATTGTCCTCACTCTACTTATTCCATATTTTAATCATGCTTACATTTTCAACAACCATTACACACCAAAATCAACAAAACGACACAATTCCAACAATTCCGATATAATTAAATCGGCCGTCAATCTTAAAACCCATGTAATAATAAAGTACATTTTATTACCTTTCCAACGATACCAAAATTGTTCCATTCCGAGTTACGGATAAAAAGTTACGGCATTGGAAACAAACGATCGGAAATAAAATATCACAACAGCAGAATTCTGCAAGTCCCCTGGCCATACGCGTATTGGCACTCCCCGTACGCGTATTGCCTAAGATTCTCGCCCAGCCATACGCGTATTGCCCAAGGCCATACGCGTATGGGCAAGGCTATTTTCCTTCAAAATTCACTTGTAAAAGTCCAATACGCGTACCACCATGTCTCATACGCGCATTGCCTTGTCCATACGCGTAACGCCCAATTTTCTTCACATCCATACGCGTATTGCCCAAGTCAATACGCGTATAGCCCTGCGTGATACGCGTATGGGCAGTTTGAACCCAGAAATTTTCCTGCAGAATCTGTCTGCTACGGGTTGATTCAATTCAACCCCAAAATCCCATTTTTTCCAATCTAAAATTCATCAAAACATATTATAACATAACCATTGGTATAAACATACAATCACACATTGCATTTAGCAGCTAGATTCATGAATTTCATGCAAAATTAATCAATTTCCATAATACCAATCTAACTCTAACTCAATAAAACTCTACCCTAAAGAGTCTAACTAGAACCCACCTGGATTACTAGACGAGGAGGTTGATGCGGAGACGATTGAACGAAAAACAGATGAATTGATGATGATCTTGAGCTTTTGGGAAATTTTCCTCTCTTGTTCCTCCTCCTTCCTTTCCTTCTCTTCCTTTTCCCTTTCTCTTTACTATCCTTTGTTTGTTTTACAAATGAGAAAGGAAAACATAGTAAAGAAAATAATTTCCATCAATTAGCAATACTACTAAATGTCCAAATTAGCTCAAATGCGCGAAAGAATAAAACTCAACGTTAAATACTATTAATTTAATCAACTATGAGTTCGTCAGTTTACTCTAATTATTTTATCAAATAATTGTTCAGAGTACTCCGGAACCCAGTTGATCATAATAATATTAACCAGAGCGTTTATAAATTTACGGGGTATTACAATATATGTAATTAAATGATTCAAAAACATTATTTTACTTAAAATATAGATTAAAAACACCAACTTTGTTAGAGATTTTTATGTTGGAACTATTTTTAAAGTCCCTGTGAATACAAAATAGTATCATTGTTATAAAAAAACATAATATTCTACTTACAATCCATGCTATGTATCAACTATTTTTGTGAATATCACGAGTTATGCTAGTTAATTATAATTGTGAGGTCTACCTTTAATGTTTACCACAATCAGTGTCATATATCAGCAATTTTTTGTGCTATGAATTGTCTTTCTTCCATCAATGTCAACCATTTGTCTGCCATAGCAAACAATCATAAGTTACTTAGAGGATAACTAATGTCCATGTTAGTGTGAAAGGTAAAATCAAGTTATGAAAACTCCACATATGATAAGTCATCCAAAAAAACAACTATTATGCCAAGAGAAAGATTATCTTGTATTTTGTCCCTATAAGTTAATTGATACATGACTCAATGTTGGTTATTAAAGCTTCCTGTAAGAGTGCTTCGTACCATTCTAACATGGACATGTAACTCATTAAGAGTGTTTTATGAATTAATATCAACTTCAAAAAGCATACGAAAAACAATAAAAAAAGGCTCAAAGTGGTAATACACACACTTTACATTTCTTAAAAAAGGAAAGTTCACAAGAAGAACACATGGAAAATGTAAAATAAAGTGACTTCGACTTTTTCTTCATCGTATGCATATTTTACACAGTAATTTATAGTGTTAACTCTTCATTATAGAATAACAAAGATACCTGAATTCATTTTCGCTAGCTAGTAATGAGATGAATGTCAATTAAGAACCATTAACCTGTAATTAGTCAAAAGTTGCATGCTTTTGAGAGAATATCATTCACTACGGACTTTCTAAAAAATTTGAAAGTTTTTGAGTATTTTACCAGAACAATCTACCTATTAACACATGGTTTTATCCATGTTTACTTTATAATTCAACCTTAAATTCGACAATAAAGAGTTTTGTGACACCAGTTCCAAATCTGATAAGGATCTGTACACGTCTAATCACAAATTTATCAATTATACACATGGGTCTCTTCTAAAATAAAACTAACAAAACTAATTAATTTAGAATTGTAAAGTGAATCTTATTTGATAGAACTTCTATTATCTTATCAAACTTAAACTTGAGTCCTTTCTGAAATAAAACAAACAAAACCAGTGCTTTCACCTAATTCAAATGTTCCTGTCTGAAGCAACGACAGAATCCCAGAAATTTTGTTATCTTCAAAATTGTAGTCTAGTAAAAAGATTTAGAATGCTCCATTTTTTTAATTGGTTTTTTATTTCCTTGTAAGAATCCATTTACAGGAGTTACAAAGTGAATACAAATTTTAGGTGATAAACTCATAATGCAATAGAAAACACGTATCAATGCTTTTGCAGACATCAAACGCAATAGCAAATATGTCTCCATTAATTACAATAGAGCATGAATTAATTTTAACATAATAAAACATGTATAAATTCAGTCAACTATATCTCCATTACAAAAATCATGACCAACCCAAATCAGTAAGATTAAAATGATATTATAAAATTCCATCTAATAATCCAATAGAAGAGCATTCTTGTAAAATTCCACTTAACAAAATCACAACAAATACAAATCAAATTTGAATAACACTTCAGACAAAATTTATAAAACAATTAATAATTAACTAATCATCCATTGTTCATAACTAAAGGTAAACGGAAAACTAATTCACGATCAAATGGTTCTAATTACATAATCTAAATACAAATTTGAAAGAAAAAAAATAATAAAACCTGGATGTCATCAAAGCTCCAGTGGTTAAAGAGTTTGAATTCGACCTGAGAAGGATATGAAACTACAAAAATCGTCAAACAAAGTTAGATATCAAAATAGAAAGAGATATACATAAGGATAATGAATAAAATTCAGCTATGGTTGCAAAAGAATCAAACAAAGTTAGTTACTGAAATCAAAAGAAGTTAGTTACCGACATCAGCCCCTCTATCATCAATCTATGTCATGTGTTGCTTTAAAATAGAAAACAAAGCTTTCAAAGGCAAGTGAAGAGAAATAGAAAACAACATTTATGCCAAACAATTGTGGTAAAGCAAAAAGCACCGATCCAATGAACATCACTGAAAAAGAAGTGTATAATCTTAAAAATAAATATTTTTAAAAATATATATGATTAAGGAATCATTTAGAAGATACAACCATATAGTGTTCCACATAGCTTAAACCGGAAGGCTTATGTATAGAAACATTTTCTATTTCTTTTCTCAAACCTGCAGCTTCGTCATGTTGATTCATGTCAGCTATCATGTTAGGTAGCATCACATAGCCAGCACCGTGAACCTGCTCCAACTCAAGAAGTCATACCAACAAATATACTTCAACTTGTACAACATGTAAACAACTAAATTTGCTAAAAGCAATAACAAAGTTATACATTTGAACATATCAAAGTTAATAGAACATGTAAACAACTTTTAAACTTGAACATTTGAAATGAAGAGGAAATGAAACGGAACAAATTTCAGAAACAGATGGTTGCTTCATAAATGAAGGTATTTCACAAACAAATAGTTGCTTCACAAATGAAGGTGGTGATGGACCATGGTTCAGAGTATTCTTGATTGGATAAGATAGCCTGGTTGCAATTTTGATAGTGAGATCTAGAGTAATTTCCATTACCTCTAACTAAGTCTCCAAATCTGTATAAATCAACAAAACAATAACCCATAAAAAAAATTCAAAAACAAAGAATCAGACACATGATAACAAAAAGATTAAAAACGAAAAATGAAAGATGTAAATGAGTGATTTAGGAAAAAAAACAGTGGAAACATAAATCACAGGAAAAAGTGAAACATTCTTAAAAGGCATTTTAGCTAAAAGGGAGAAACTTTTATACATGTTCTGAACATGAATGAAATCAGAAATTGTTTTCAACTAGGGAAGACAAGATTGAATCAAAGAGTAAATGCAAGCAACGCCAATTTAAGAAAGATTGAATCAACATTTCCTCAACCAAAACTATGACCTCAAGATCAACACCTCTGCAGTTTACAGGTTGTGTGAATTTGAATGTGCATAGAAAAGGATGTTTAGCAAATGCAGTAAAATTTTAAGAAGGGTTAGATAAATAACAATTTCACAGAATTCAGCAACCTTGTATAAAGGATGTTTAGCAAATGCAGTAAAATTTTAATCCTAATACGCTTGAGAAAATGTGGTAAAATATGATGGTAAAATCAAGGATGGATCCTGTACAGCTATCTTCAAATTGGGACCCATTAGCAGCTCCATGTGTTGAGACAAATCAATGTCACATGTGACAAGGAAGTAGAAGAAGAATACAATGAGACAAGTATGATTATGAAATAGTATTTGTTGAATACCTGAAGACGAGAAATATCACATTGTGCATCGTCTAAAATAAAAACTTCAGAAGGTTTTATCCCTAGATCTTTGTAAACTCCATGAGCAATTGCTTTTCTCAGAGCCTGCAAATGTTGGTAAAGGTTCTGCAGTGTCACCAATTCCAAGGTCAATTACATTTGCATTTGGATACTTCTTTAAGTGAAGAAGCTCATGTATTTTAATCTGATACACAATCATATAACAGATATATAATAAAATTCTAACATGTGTTATATGACAGAGTGAATATTTTATTGCTTCTCAAAATATTAAGTTTTTCATGATAACAATGTTCAACTGAGACAAAAAAATAATATTTGATATCATGCATCTGCACATTGAACCAATATACTGCATTATTAACTGAAAAAATATATTGGTTACATCAGATAGGAAATGATTATTGCAGCAATGGATGGGAAATTATTGTCTCCGAATTCTGCATGAGTTGCATCAGATCCAAATATTATTGTTGGAATAACACTAACCAGTGGAATCCTCCAACTTAATGCATCCAAAAGTACCGTGTTTCTTCCTCCCATCTAAAAGAATTGCATAAATATTCAAATGCAACATGTAGCCACCTCGACCTTTTCGATTATAAAGTAGATCATTTAATAATAACAAACCTTGACATTGAGTTTTAGGGCCGCATTTTCCCAGTACTGTCTGTGAGTCTTGAATACATATTTTGCAAGACAACATTGAGAAATCCTTTTAATTTTGTCAGTCCACACTGTAAGAACCACAGTATTAACAACAAATTCATTAGAAAATTTTGAAAAAGGAATATTGACATGAGGTTAGGTTCACAGATCTATGTTGTATTCCAAAATACTTTGTTTTCCTCTCTCACTAACATTATCTTTTCGTTTGCTTTCTCTTTATATCCATTTTCAACCCTAGATCTACAATATTGTCGCAAACTAAATTTGTAGATCTGTTTCAAAAATACAAAGTTAAAATTAGTGAAGAATCGATGATATTGTTGTCCAACCTTGCCAAAAAAAAGATGTTAATGAAGACGATGAAACCGAAAATGCAGTTTAGAATCAGAAAATGCTAAGTTTTAGGACTTACAGGTGAAATCAAAGCATACACATCAATAATCAGACCATGAAATCAATAGAGTGAAAGGAAAAGAGAAATACCCGTGTTGGATATGAATGTGGCGACTTTCGTTTGGTCCCGCGTGAAGAAGTGACTGGTGCTTCGCGTTTTGATGGCGATCAGAAATAGAGACGTCGTCTGTGATGTGTGGCGAATCTGACCGAAATCCGGCGAGGCCAACTTCTTCTTCTTTTTTCTTTTTCTGTTTGATTTGTTTCAATTGTAATTAATTTGGGTTTATGTTGAAATAAAAATGGTGAAATTTTTGGAAAGATGGATCTGAGAAGATGGTTCAGATAGAGAGAGAATGAGATATGAAAGGATAGTAGATGGTGTGAAACAATGTCAAGATTTTGTGCGCTTTTGGATTTTGGGGGGAAAGATTTTGTTTCCTTGAGACAAACCAGGCGTTGACACGTGGGGAGCAGTGAGGAGGAGAAAGTTACTTTTGCTTTTGGATTAATATGTTAGTTACTGAAATAACCCTTTGATAGTGTATTTTTTTTGGGGAAGGGCAATTTGGGCAGTTCATGAAACCTATTTGTAATGGGTAGATAGTAGGCTTTCCCTCGATCCTGGTTTCCTACCAAGGAACTGGTCTAAGTTTCTGATTTAAACTTCCCCTCGATCTTGGTTTCCTACCAAGGAACTGGTCTTAGTTTCTGCTTTAAACTTCCCCTCGATCCTGGTTTCCTACCAAGGAACTGGTCTTAGTTTCTGCTTTAAACTTCCCCTTGATCCTGGTTTCCTACCAAGGAACTGGTCTTAGTATCTGATGTAAACTTCCCCTCGATCCTGGTTTCCTACCAAGGAACTGGTCTCAGTTTCTTTTGTCAATAAACTTTATTGACAAGGGACGCTATGTGTAGCGATTTTCCTCAAACTTCTCACCGAATTTTCCTGGGGAGATGCCATTTGATGGAAAAAGTCTTGATGTTAGACTTGCTAGGGTACCCATCTTTCTGAACTGTAGAGGGGTACAAACTTCTCTGTTGGAGATGCCATTTGTTGACTTTATCTTGGGAAAACGAGTCTCTTGAGAGACTGTTTCTGCTTGGAGATATTACATCATACTTTTCTCGGAGATTTTCTCGGATAAATGCCATATAATGTGATCCAATTTTGAGGTGCTGATGACTTCATTAACATCGACTCTCCGGGGAGCAAAATCAATGTGTTGCTGAAAATCTTTAGTTGTGAGGGTTTCTCTGGGGATTTTCCTTAATCCGGGAAAGCGAAGATATCATATTCAATGGCGAAGAGTGACATTTGTCGAAAGTTTCTCTGGTTTTCTCAGAGGTTCAAGTTATCAAAGTGGTCAAGGGCCAACTCTAATCCAGAGATAAGCTGGAGGAGAGAGATTGTTCAGACGCAACATTTCCTGACGAGGAAAGAACCGACAACTCGATTGTGAAGACTTTTATCACTAGGGGACAAGACCGACTAGAGTGATAGTGATGCAATATGAATATGAATGTAAATCAATAATGCATGATGCATGCATGTATATGCTGACAAAACTGACACGACATACAAACTAGTAGATGAACACGACTGGATACTCGGCCACAGTGGGAGATAAAAAGTATCGCTGGTCCAAGATAGCAATTCTGCCTTGCTTAGGAGAGATAGTCCATGTGGGGAAACAACCGTTGATCGGGCTTAGGAGATGAGAACTCGGCCGAAGATGTCAGATGGAGTATTCGCATCTGACATAACTGATCCTTCGTTCAGGCGCACTGGTTTAGAAGGAGTACTTTGGTTCTGCACTTTGAGGCTCAAACACCTTTAGAGACGCAGTTGATGTTCTTTCGATGTTCAACACTCAAAAGAATTTGCCATCTTTATTTAAAAAGCAGAAAAAGTTTTAACAAGTAAATTCATTTTTGTTTAGTTTCAAGAATCGTTGATCATGTTAAAATGTCGTTCTGTAAAGCTAAAACAAATAAGAATTGCAAACAAAATCACAAGGGCTCAAATTTTATTGATAGGATGGAATTCAGCCAAACGCGTGATTCCATAGAGTATTTACAAAGTTAGAAAATGGTAATTTAAGGGAAAAGGGCTACATTAAAACATAACGACCACTATCCTTCTACCAACTTTGAATTCGGGGCATCCTGAGCTTCCGTCAAAGATGACCTTGACTGGAGTTTTTCTGATGGATGGCATGACTGCTACTAGGGGATTTGCCCCTGTTGGACGTAGTTACTTGCCATTATCCTTAACTTTTGCCTGGATTTTTCTTTGAGATTTCCAATCCACCGGGATGATTTTTTTTAATCATGTCTCTAATTTTTGCCTGGACCGCCCTTTCGGGTTTTCAATCCTCCGAGACGTTTTTTTTTTAGTTTAGGCGAAGTATTTCTTGACTACATCAACATTCTTGGGTAGGAAAATTCTTCTCCATCCATGGTTGCAAGTCTCAAGGCACCGCCTGAGAAAGCTTTCTTGACCACATAGGGGCCGTCATAATTCGGGGTCCATTTGCCCCGGGAATCAATGAGAAATGATTGTATCTTCTTGAGCACGAGGTCTCCTTTCCTAAAGACGCGAGGTCGAACCTTTTTTTCAAACGCCTTCTTCATTCTCTGTTGATACAATTGACCATGGCATAGTGCTGTTATTCGTTTTTCTTCGATCAGGTTGAGTTCGTCGTGTCAACTTTGACACCATTCAGCTTCTATTAGCTTAGCTTTCATCAATACTCGGATCAATGGGATCTCCACTTCTATGGGAAGCACTGCCTCCATGCCATATACTAAAGAGAAAGGGGTTTCCCCTGTTGAAGTACGGACAGATGTGCGATAACCGTGAAGAGCAAAAGGTAGCATCTCGTGCCAATCTTTGTAGGTTACAACCATCTTTTGAACAATCTTCTTAATGTTCTTGTTAGCCGCTTCTACTGGTCCGTTCATCTTGGGTCGGTAGGGAGATGAGTTATGGTGTTCGATCTTAAACTCAGCGCACAACTCCTTCATCGTCTTGTTGTTCAAGTTATATCTATTATCTGTAATGATCTGGCTCGGAACACCATAACGGAAGATGATATTATTTTTGATAAATCGGACCACCACTTGTCGGGTTACATTAGCGTATGACGCTGCTTTGACCCATTTGGTGAAGTAGTCAATGGCTAACAGAATGAACCGATGTCCGTTTGAAGCCTTAGGTTCAATCATGCCAATCATGTCGATTCCCCATATGGAAAAAGGCCATGGTACATGGATTTTGTCTGAGTATATCTGACACTTATGACACTTCCTCATGTACTTGTAGCAGTCAGATTCCATTGTCAACCAATAGTACCCTGCTTTAAGAATTTTTCTCGCCATTGTGTATCCATTGGCATGAGTTACAAAGGATCCTTCATGAATTTCTTTTATCAGCGTGTTTGCTTCTGGTCTGTCTACGCATCGGAGCAAGACCATGTCAAAATTCCTCTTATAGTGTGTATCACCACCAAGGAAGAAACTGCATGCCAGCCTTCTGAGGTTTTTTCTGTCTTTCCTTAGTGCCCCAAGTGGGTACTCTTGTTTTTGGAGGAAGCATTTGATATCGTGATACCAAGGTTTATCGTCTATGACTGCTTCGATCACGAAGATGTAAGCGGACCGTTCCAGGCGCATTATGTCAATCTTAGGTAGGTCGTTCCATTGACCTACAATAATCATGGAAGAGAGGGTGGCTAAGGCATCAGCCATGTGATTCTCTTCACGAGGGATGTGATGAAACTCGGTTCTGTTGAAGAAAGGTAACAACCTTCTTCCATAATCTTTGTAAGGAATCAATCCTGATTGGTATGTGTTCCAATCTCCTTTTAATTGATTGATAACCAGGGCTGAGTCACCATATACATCCAAGTTCTTGATCCTCAAATCAATCGCTTCTTCGAGACCCATGATACAAGCTTCGTATTTGGCCTCGTAGTTTGTGCACTTGAATGTAAGTCTGGCAGTGAAAGGAATGTGGGTACCCTGAGGTGTTATGATGATTTCCCCAATTCCGTTTCCGTAATGGCTGACAGCTCCGTCAAAGATAAGTCCCCATTGGGACCCTGGTTCTGGCCCTTCACTGGGTAGTGGTTCATCGCAATATTTCATTTTTAGATACATGACATCTTCATCTGGGAAGTCAAATGCGACTGATTCTTGATCGTCAATCGGTTGATGAGCCAAATGATCGGCTAAAATACTCCCTTTAACGGCTTTCTGAGCGTGGTACTCGATGTCATATTCTGATAACAACATCTGCCAACGAGAAATCCTTCCCGTGAGAGCAGGTTTTTCAAAGACATACTTGATTGGATCCATTTCGGAGATTAACCAAGTAGTGTGACGATTCATGTACTGGCGAAGACGTTTGGCTGCCCAAGCTGTAACACCCCATTTCTACCCGGCGGATAATAGTAAAATCAGAGTTATAAAATTTCAACAAACAATAGGATGCTACACTTTCATCTTAAAAACAACTTCGATTAATTTCATATGAACAGATACATAACACTTTGATCGGATGAACCGATAACAACAAAATCCGCATATATCTTCTTTTCAAGGCAAAACAACTTCAAGATATAAATATTCAACTTTGATTCACTTAACATTTTTGTTCGACTAAAACAACTTCAAAACAACATAATACTTAATAAAGTCAACTTAAAAACTTAGCAACATAAAACATATTCAACAATAAACAACAAGCGTCCATCCCCCGAGTGTTACGTATCAGAGCAAGACCCTTTTGACTTGCCATAGAGCAACAAAAGACTTCATATAGTTACTTCAAACTTCCACTGCAAATCTTGAGTACCTGCCCATTTCCCATGGTAGGGGAAATATCAGCAGAAGGGGTGAGATATCTAACAATATAATAAGATGTATGATAAATAATATGTTAGATCAGATCATATAAATTCACCACTTCACAGCTTTATAACAACGTTTAATTACAACACAGTCATCAACACGATATAACAACCATTTTATCATCATAACAAAATCATCAACATGGTATAACAACTTCTTCACAGCTTTTAGGCAAATAGATCAACAACACAACGACAATATCTCAATCAACATAAATCAGCAACATAACAACCTTGAAATCAATATTAATCCGCACCGCAACAACAACTTAGAAATCACATTCAATTAACAACACAACAACAACGATGCAACATGAAATGCGACTTAAAATGCACATTCATGTGGTACCATTGGAGCAGAACTCCCCGCTTAAAAATTTGCCAATTAATATTGACTTCAACAAGGCATAAGCCTTCCGCTTAATATTTTGCCAATCCAGGCCCGCTTAATGTTTTGCCAATCCAGGCCAGCTTAGTATGTTATGCCATATGACTCAAATATGAACATCATAATCACAGCACTAATACTCATCAATCCGCACAACAACAGCTCAACATTGGCCATAGGCCCACAGCTTAATTCTTGCCAATAATTAGAGGCAATTCAACATCGTTCACAGCTTGATAATTTCCCACAGTAATATCACAGCAACTTCGTATCATCACCAGCAACAACTTATCAACATCGTTAAATTAACAGCAACCAATCGACAACAAGACAACATTGGCCGTAGGCCTCACAATTCAACACCAAGGCGCAACACACAAGGCTATTGTTTACTTACTGATTATCCTACTAGTTTCATATTATTAATACTATCATTTATATATTTACAGTGACTCTCATTCAATAATTGTGCACACCGTTCACTAATGCTTCTTATATTGGGTTCAATTAGGCAACATTGCCTACTGTCAATTATTCTGATGTTCAACTTAAATTGGGTTTCTGCAAAAATAGTTACTAAGTTCCACTATGCTACGCCTACAGACCCACAGCAACTAGAGATCTCAAATTCATTTTGTTTCCGTGACGGTCGTAACCCGCGTGACGGTCGTAACAGGGCCGTGACGGTCGTGACAAGCCCATGACGGTCGTCATGCGTCCCACTCTGCTAGTCTTCGCTCTCTGGTTCTCACACTCTTCCAAATTTCCTCTCTATGATCGATCACAAACCACATTGTAACAATCTCAGTACACATAATTAGGCTATGATCATACTCACATTCACCTACGTCAATTATTCACGACTAATTTTCCACAGCATCAACCAATTATCAATTCTACAACCACTTACGAATTATTTCTGCAAAATTTCAACTAATTTCGGTTAAACAATTATATCGGTTAAAACTACTAATGTTACTATTTGGTACTATTTTCATCGACCTCTATTATTGCTATTCCTCTGCACTATTAATCGGTTAACATTGTTGAGGCATATTGCACGATAACACCTCAATCGCACACATTCACGACGGTAAAAATCAACACAATGATACTGTTTTAATTTTCTGCTATAATTGAACCAGATACAGACCTCAAACCCATTTTTCCTAGAAAGAACATCTCGTTAGGTTTCCAACGCTTCAAACGGGGGTCAAAACCGACTTACGGATCAAAAGATATGAATTTTCCAAACTTTCCGAAACCAGAATCTTTCTGCATAACAACCCTACAGGATTTTGCATTTTCGTCCGAAAATCCGACCGATTCAATTATTTTCTTCGAAACGAACACATACTCATTCATACCAAACATATAGTAGTGATTTGGAACCATCAAACGTGAATTCTACGACTTTCGATTTCAATCCGAATCTTAAACCCCCAAATCTTCAAAAATGTAAAAACTTACAAAATCAACCAAATTCGATAAAACAAGCATACTCGATCACGACCTAACATTTCTCGACACAACTACGCAATCTATTCCGACTTTCGTCCGCGAAAACATCGATTTCTATCGATTTAACCAAATTCCAACCTAAGTTTAACACTATAGAACAACAACCAAACAATCTAGCAAACATCAAATTCCACAAAAACAAAGCCAATTCATCAATACACTTCAACACATTCAGTAGAAAATTATATAAATCCCAATCCCACGTTTTATTCATCATTAACCCAATTATAGAGTCAGAACCCCACCCTTACCTTGGATTGGAGACCGCTCTATAATTCTGATTGCATCATAGCTTTTCCATGGCTTCAACCTTTTGCTCTTTTGGTCTGCAACGGTCCATGATCAATTTCTCCCAGACTTCTTCTTCCACTTTTCTGTGATTTCAACGAACTCTTCTTTTCTCCACAACCCTCATTCTTTCTCTTCTCTGTAACTTCCACGTTTTTTTCCTATTTTTCCTCTTTTTCTGCAACTTCCACATTACTGCAACTTCCTTCTCTCCTTTTCAAAACCCTTATTTCACTCATTCATAATAATAATAATAATAGTATTATTTAATCTATTGGGCCTAATTCTTACACCTCCATTATTACTTCATACTACCATTTAAAATAAGCCCACATAAATAATAATAATATTATTTCTAATATTATTTCTTCGATTAACCGACTAATTACTCGACTATCCACTGAACAGCTCAAACAACATAATAATCCAATTTCTCCTCTTAGAATAATACCGACAATTCCAATAATTAAATCCTTAATTAATTTAATTAAATAATTAATTAAATTCGGGGCGTTACACAAGCCAAAGCGCAGCAAGTTTTCTCAAGCATTGTGTACCGAGTCTCGCAGTCGGTGAATTTCTTGCTCAAATAGTAGATGGAAGACTCTTTTCTTTTTGTTTCGTCTTGTTGACCAAGCACACAACCCATTGAGTCCTCTAGGACTGTGAGATAGATGATCAGTGGTCTTCCTTCCACTGGAGGTGATAGAATCGGTGGGTTCAATAGGTATTCCTTAATTCTGTCGAAGGCGGTTTGACAGTCCTCTGTCCAAACGCAGTCCTGATTCTTTTTGAGTAATTTGAAGATTGGCGCACATGTCGCGGTCATGAGGAATATGAATCTGGAGATGTAGTTCAAATGTCCCAGGAATCCTCTGACTTGTTTTTTAGTTTTCGGAGAAGGCATTTCTTGAATGGCCTTGACCTTGTCAGGATCAACCTCAATTCCTTTCTGGCTAACGATGAACCCTAAAAGTTTCCCTGAACGGACACCGAAGGTGCACTTGTTGGGATTCAAGCGGAGTTTGTACTTTCTCAACCACTTGAATAGTTTTGAAAGGTGGGTCACATGCTCCTCTTCTGTCTTAGATTTGGCAATCATGTCATCGACATATACCTCGATTTCCTTGTGTATCATGCCATGAAACAGAGTAGTCATGGCCCTTTGATAGGTTGCCCCGGCGTTCTTCAAACCGAACGACATTAGCTTGTAACAAAAGGTACCCCATGGGGTGATGAAGGAAGTTTTCTCCATGTCTTTCGGCTCCATTTTGATCTGATTATAGCCCGAGAATCCATTCATGAAGGAGAAAACTTTGAACTTTGTTATACTGTCTACCAGCATGTCAATGTGCGGCAAAGGAAAGTCATCCGTTGGACTAGCCTTGTTCAGATCTCCGTAATCGACACGCATTCTGACTTTTCCGTCCTTTTTTGGAACTAGTACGATATTGGCTAACCATAGAGGATATTCTGATGTAGCGAGGAAACCCGCATCAATCTGTTTTTGTACCTCCTCTTTGATTTTGACGGCCATGTCCGGGTGAGTCCGTCTCAACCTCTGTTTTACTGGCGGACATTCCGATTTCAATGGTAAATGATGTTCCACGATGCTGGTACCCAACCCTGGCATGTCCTGGTAGGACCAAGCAAACACATCGAGAAATTCTCTGAGAAACTTTGTCAAACTCTCTTTGGCAGTTGGAATGCGCAGTGCCCCAATCCTGATTTCTTTTCTCTCTTTTTCTGAACCCACGTTGATCGTTTCCAACGGCTCTTTGTGAGGTTCAATGGGCCTTTCCTCTTGCCTGAGTAATCGGGAGATCTCTTCTGGAATTTCGTCGTCAACTTCTTCTTCAGCCCCAAATACCGGGAATTCAAAGTTGGGAGAATGCATCGGATCATATGTTTCAACGGGGTTTAAAACAAGCAATCTACATGACTTGATGATTTGTGTTTAGAAGAGATAGAGAAAATGCAAGTGTGTGCAGTGTTTTTTTTTTTGAAAAACTGCTTGTTTATTTTGAATTGTTTTTTAGGATTACCATTTTTTGAGAAAAGCGAAAAGAGAAAACAACAATTAATGCGGAGATTATAGAACGACGATATTTTATTTATGAACAAGTCGGTTCTTGAAACTACAGCCCTATAAAACAAAACTCTGTCGCTTTGGGCGAAGCGAAGAGGGACATTTACAAAAAAATGAGCCCTATCAAAACATCCGTTTCACCTAGGCAGGGTGAAAGGTTAAAGACGACAATTACTTTGACTTATGAACAATCTTCGGAACATCGACAGCAACCCATTGGCGGCGAACTCCTCGGTGAATCACAAAGTCTGGTACCTTCCTTGATTTGTCTTCAGAAATAACGCTGATTTCTGGTGGAGCAGGATCATTGGAATCTGTCTCCCAAGCAGAGTCGCCGTAGGAGGATTCCTCTGTTGTATTTTGTAGAGTATTTGTGCTCTCAGGTATATCTCCCAATCTAGTTGGCTGGATATCTTTGAACCTGATACGAGAGCTCTCAGGAGCGGTGTACTTGACCATGAAGTCAAATTTTCCACTTGGTTGTCCTAAGGTGTCTCATACTTCTTTGGAACTGGAGGAGTCATCTCTCTCGATGACGTTGACCTCGAGAAAAGCGTAGTTGATGAATTCTAGTCCTGCAAATTTTGCAAATTCATAGTCGTGCGGGATATTTTCTGAATGACCTGAGTGTTGATCCCATGACATGGTGGGGGCGCAAGTATTCTTTTTAATGACGCTCGGCTGATTTTCATTGTTCAGCTGAATTTCTTGCCCCAAGTCTCCTGGGTACGGCTGCCAGATATGCAGATCATCCATTGGGCCGTAATAGTCGTGGTCAAAGTTGTCTTTCATCAGAATGTCTTCCTCTAATGAATTTGGTGGAGCACGACATCCTTCCGGATCACAATCTCCATATATCATTTCAACATCTGACCTTGGTATAAATCTCGGACTCTGTGCGGGATAGCAAAATGGCGTAGGCACCTCTTCCTGGGAGATATAACTGTCCTCGTTAAGATATAACCTTCATTCCTCATCCGTATCGGAGGGATCTCCCTCGTTGATAGTATGGACTGTTTGAGACACTGGGTGAAGGAAACCTCCACTATGGAAGAAGTCCTGAATGGGATGAAGACTTTCATCATTAGCAACTGTATGGGTGCAGATTGCAGAAAAACCAAGACCCTTCTTTGTTTTGTTATCGGTAGGAATGACAAGCTGTCCCCATCCTTTTGTATTGTTATTTTTTATCACTTCGAGAGCATCTTTGTATGAGTAAATCGAGGTTCCTTTCTCTGATTGATTCTTATTGCTCACCGAAAGTGCTTGGAACTGAGTTCTAACAACCTCCTCGGGTTCTACACAAGTAGATAATGATAGGTTACTCACGATCAAGGCTTGTTCTCCACAAACCGCGACGAGTTGATCATTCTTGACGAACTTCAATTTCTGGTACAGTGTCGAAGTGACTTCCCTAACCTGGTGTATCTAAGGTCTTCCTAATAAACAGTTGTACGCTGCCCGGACGTCCATGACCTGGAAAGTGATTAGGAAAGTGTGAGGACCGATAGTTATGGGAAGGTCGACTTCGCCGATAACTACTTTCCGAGACCCGTCAAATGCTTTAACGATAACCTCACTGCCCCTCATCGAGGTCCCTTTGAATGATAGTCGCATTAAAGTGGACTTCGGCATAATATTGATGGTTGATCCTGTGTCTACCAGTACACTGGATAAAGCATCGCCCTAGCAGTTAACTGTGATATTGAGAGCCATGTTGTTACTTTTGCCCCCTTCTGGAAAGTCCTCATCACTGAATCCTAAGTTGTTGCAGGAAGTGATGTTAGAGATGATGCTATCAAACTGTCGTATTAACACATCCTGTTCCACAAAGGCCTGCTCTAAGACTTTCTGTAGAGCCTCTCTGTGGGCTTCGGAACTGAGTAAAAGTGATAGCACTGAGAT
This sequence comes from Lathyrus tuberosus, assembly GCA_022829125.1. NCBI lineage: Eukaryota > Viridiplantae > Streptophyta > Magnoliopsida > Fabales > Fabaceae > Lathyrus > Lathyrus tuberosus. The sequence goes on along the minus strand of JALAZF010000008.1, from coordinate 9,739,664 downwards.
ATTTATAGGAGTTTGTAACAGTTGATCAACAATGTTGTATTCACTCCTTTGAATGAGCTTCAACATCTCATCATTGTTTTTCGAAAGGTCGGTATCACTGGATTGACCGACTGGTGGATCAGGAGCTTCTGTTGGAAGTTCCTTTTCTTTGTTAGGTTCTCCAACCCCTCGGTTAAAGATTCGACCACTCCGTGTTACTCGACTGATGTCTGCAATATTCACGACGGAGGGTAATGGAATTTCCTTTCCATTCTCAATTATTATTGCACCGTATTTGTAAGGGATCACCTTAGCTGATTCATACGGTAACAGTCCCGGTAGATAGATAACTACAGGAGCCTTCTAATTTTTCTAACTGTCGTAGGTAACTTTAATCAGTTCCTGGCTAAGAACCTTTGATTCGTCTAGTAGAGGGATGAAGGTACAAACATCCTTGTTTTGTTGATGATCAGAGATTATGACAACGTCTCTGATTTGATCAGCGAAGTAGTTTGGCGTCCAGTTGATTGGCTCGGGACTTGGACACGGGTGAATCTCTTTACGATCCAACTGAACTTGAAGGGATTCCCGCACAGGGTAGCATCCTTGGTTATTCTCCGAGCAGACTCTACAACGTTCATAGTTGTGTGGTGGCACCTGGCCACGCCCGCTTTGAATGCAGTGTAACCTCACTATGTCTATTTCCATAGATCGGAAATCCTGACTTTGACGCCGAGTAGGGTTTCCATTAAGCACACTGATTTATTGCGTGTCTTCATCCTTATAGATTGGAAGCCACCAGTGGTTTAACAAGTGTTGTAAAGTTCTCTGAACGAGAGCGCATCCTTGGTTACTCTCACAATATCCTTTACAGTTATGATAATCATGTGAAGTGATAAAACCGAGTTGAACCTGCCTGGCATGTAACTCCACCAAGCTTGTATTCATCAGACGAATATCTAAGATTTGAATCATGTTGATCTGATAAGGATTTCTATCATGGTAGTCCTGGATCCATCCAAGATCCATCTGACGCTGGAGGGCATCTTGTACAAAAGAGCATCCCGTTTGTTTACCGAGCAAGTCAGACAGGAATTGTAATCATGTCGTGGCATATTATGATACTGGCTTTGCCTTGAGTTCATTTCCACAAAGTTGACATTCATTGCACGGATGTCGTGGTTCTGAATGATGTTGGAATTTGCATAAGTCATGTTGACTCCACGAACTCGATGCTCTTGGATCCACCCGAGATCCAATTGTTCCCTTAGAGCTGCTTACACCACAGAACATCCCTGATTGTTCTTAGAGCAGATATCACACTGGTGATAGTTATGAGGTGGTACATGGCCGTATCCACTCTGTCTACAACGCATCTTGACCAAGTTGGCCCTTAATAAGAGTACATCGTGAATTTGATAGCTATTATTGGACTCTCCTTCTATCAAATTGACTGCAGATTTCTCGTGTTGAGGCAGCGGGTTTGTGAGAATGTTTGGATTCGTATCTTTGAAAGATAAGACCCCACTTCTAACAAGCTTTTGCACGTCGGATTTGAAACTGAGATAGTTCTCTATACTATGCCCCGGTCCTCCTTGATGGTAAGGACAAGTCTGATCTGTTTTGAACCAAAAAGGCGGATTTTCCGGTATTGCGAGGGGAGCCTTGGTTTGGACGTGCCCCTTGACCAGCAGGAGTGGAAACAGTTTTGCGTACAACATGGGTATAGGGTCAAACCCTGGTGGTCGCGTTGTACGATTGGTGTGGTACGGAGGACGAGCCTGCTGAAGAGGCTGTTGTGTCCTTTTCTAAAATTACTGTTGAATCGGTTGGCTTTGAGCAACCTGAGGTTGATAAGTAGGAACAGACACGGGATTGATAGTAGGAGTTATAGCTGCTACTGGTTGATATCGTCGCCTTTGCTTTCTGAGAGAGATATTACTGATATCTTGCTCTTTTTTCTTAGGGAGAGTACTACCGTATCGTTTTGTACTACTTGATGATCCAGCGTCTTTTACTAAACGTCCTTCTCGGACCGCTTCCTCAAGACGAACTCCCATGCCCACCATCTCAGTGAAGTCACTGGGCGCACTGGTGACCATTCAGTCGTAGTAAAATGAGCTTAAGGTCTTTAAGAAGATATTTGTCATCTCTTTTTCCTCCAGAGGTGGAGAAATTTGAGAGGCAATTTCATGCCATCTCTGAGCATGCTCCTTAAAGGTTTCCTTGTCCTTTTGTGACATCAACCTGAGTTGATCTCTGTCCGGTTCCATGTCCAAATTGTATTTATATTGTTGAACGAAGGCAGCGCCAAGATCTCTGAACGTGCCAATCGTAGCGCGGTTTAAACCCAAGTACCATTTTAATGCGGCACCGGTTAAACTATCCTGAAAGTAGTGAATGAGTAGCTCCTGGTTCTTTGTTTGAGCTGACATTTGCCGAGCGTACATTCACCGAGTGGCTTTGAGGGCAAGATTTACCCTTTTACTTTTCAAAATCGGGCACTTGGAACTTGTGTGGAACTTTCACATTAGGGACCAAATAGAGGTCTGCGGCGTCCTTTCTAAATAGATCCTGCCTACGAAGGGCTTGCAGTTCTTTCTGCATCTCCAGGAATTGTTCCTGGAATTCATTCATTCTGTCGATCATGCTGTCGTTTCCACCATAAGGTATCTGGGGAATCTGTTCTTCTGGGACAGTGTGTACCACGGGCGGTGGTATAGTCATTATGGCCGAGACTCTCGGTGTCTCCCGAAGTTTGTAACCTTCAGGAGTTGCTGCCATGCCCCTGGCACCTTCGCTTTCCCGAAGTTTGTAACCTTCAGGCCCAGCGGTTCCTGCTATGGTTTCCGGATCTTCAGTGATCGGCGAAACATATCCTTCCGGGATATTGTTGGTAGGCATGCCCCAGGGACGATCTTTCGGCATTTTGTACCTAGGATCATACTTTTCCACTATGGGCGTAGACGTGATCTCCGAGATCACAGTCCTTTATTGTTGCATTTGAGCTTCTGCTAGAGCTTGCATGTCGTTATGATGCTTTCTGAGATCCTCTTTTAGAGTGTCGATCTCTTCTCTCAAGTCTTTGTTCTCTTCCTCGAGATCATCCATCTTTTTCTAATGATTGGCCCAAGTATTGTACGAATGAGACAGTTTGACTCTAGAACCAAGACGCAAATGTGAGATTCGTAGGTAAGAAGAATGCGTTTATGAAAATGATGAATGCAATGATTATTAATTATTTTTGTTTATTCAAAGTCAACTTCGACAATTGGATTGCAAATATCAAATAGTGGGGAAACCCCGTTTTATTGAATTTAAAGGATTGTGGAAATAGAAATACAGTAGATTACAAAGTGCTGAAAAAGGAAATCTAAACTAATGGATCCTGAGTCCTCTTTGAAGAGAGCTCAGGTGCTGGTTCGGGTGCTTTCCTTTTCTTTGACCGGGGCTCTAGGGCCGTTGTCGGGTTGTCATTTCTTTGCCAAGTGAAAGGAGCGAGCAAATTCCTTTGGTCATCCTGATTTTCTACAGCATGTTGCTCTAAAATCTCAATCAGAGCATCTTTTTCTCTTAATAGCTGCTGTATTTTCTTACATTCCACATTGAGAATACGGTACTTATTCCTCCAAGACCTCTTCTCCTGTTGAACTTTACTGAGAGTAACCTGAAGTTTTTCCGTCTCAGACATGAAATAAAGGGCAGAGTCCCTTAATGGAAGAACTTCCTGACGAGGGTAAGGCATCCTCAGCTCGAGAGCTTTAGTTTGTACCCAGTGGAGATAAGGCTCCATTGAGACACAATCTGGTTTTCCTAGAGACTCTCGTCCTTTCCTATGAACGTGTTTCCAAGCGTGCACTATTTCTGTCTTTAGTGCCCTGTCATTTTCTCCTTCCTTGAAGAAAAGACCTTCCAGATGAGCATTCTGTGGGACGTGCCTCGTTGGGTATCCAAATTGACGACGAACGAGAATTGGATGATAGTTAATTCCTCCCTTAGTTCCTATAAGGGGTACATTTGGGAAATTTCCACAATGGTCAATGATTCTGATCCCGTCGTAGATTCAATTGTACCAATCGATGTCAGAGTTGGTAAGAGACATGATTCTCTGCGACCAATGTAAAGTATTCTTTTGTATAGCAAGGGTACACAACACGTGATCATTCCTCCGCTGTATAAATTCCTTAAGTGTACCGAATGATGCGCATCTGCGAGTAAGGTCGGTACGGGGTTTCCAATCAGGAAAATATTAATGGCGTTGATATCTACAAAGTTATCGATGTTGGGAAACAAAAATAACCCGTAGGTGTGAAAAACAAAGATGCTCTCGAAAGCGGCACGTTCCCTATACTAGCAAAATATTGGGCTTTCTTTATAAAGAACTGGGCTGGCAAACCCTGGATTCCACCCTTAGCGGTCATGTGAGTCCTGACTTCTGACTCGTCTGCATAAATTGCTCTTGCAATAGTTTGATCCTTTGGAATTTCTTCCAGTCCAGAAAAGGGAGCTTGATCGGTGATATGCAGATCAGTCAGGTGAGAATACTCCTCCAGCGTTGGTGCAAGCTGATAATCCGGGAATGTGAAACAGTGATAGACCGGATCGTAGAACTGGATTAGTGTGGACAAGATTCCTTCGATTACATGAACCCTTAACAAGGACAACAATCCTCCATACTTGGCTCTGAAAGCCTCGTGGTTGGTGATCATTCTCGCCAAACCTCTCAAATCCTCTAACTTTGGAACCTTGAAGGTGTACTTATGAGTTTTCCTTCTACCGAAATCCATTAGCGCAATCTCCTTTCTCTGACATTTGTAATCATTGTCTTAGTTTAATTTGAAAAAGGGAGACTAGAAGAGAAGATTTTCTTTGTTTTAATGTTTTTTAAATGAATGCATGAATGCAACATACAAAAACATAGAAAAAACATGGGGTCAAAAGGGTCGGTGTCATGAAGTCAAGGCTCTACCCCCCACCCCCCCCCCCCCAAAGGTTTATACTGGTGATTTTTTGTACCTGTCTGCAAAATCATTGACCCCTCTGGGATAACAATAGCAAGCGGATCGCTAGCGAGCTGATGTATCCTGGAGTGATCTCAGATGAGGGTAGTATCGCGTGACAACTATTTCTGATAGCTTCCGCACTACAAAATGTCTTAAGTCTACTAAAAACCTCAGCTTCTCAGATAACCCAGTCTTAGGTGTATACTCAATCTTTCAACATGCGGCGTCACACACATTCCCATTAGCAGAAAAATAAACAAAGATATCAATTAGGAAAAGCAGTATATATATTTGTCTTAATTATCCTAGACCTCTAGTATTATGATCCTATACAGACAATAACTCCCCAGCAGAGTCGCCATTTATGTGATACTTTATAAACTCAGGGTTTTCTACCTAAGAGATGGGAAGAGAACAAGATCTCGTTGATCCCTAGTGAAGTCGCTATTTTTTCTGTAGCGCGAATTTTTGCGTGGTTGCGAAGCACTATCGCTTTGGGGTACTACAGTTTGATTCATTTTTTATCCTATTGAAGCTGATGAAGGAAGGGAAATAGATGTCTCCAATTAACCCTACTTGCAAACTGAGTTTAAACAGATGACTGTTTGTTTACAGATGCTATTAAGATTGTGGGTCTCTCTTAGGTTATTTGCTAAGAAAACAGTGTCTAGACTATTGGTAGGATGTTAAGACTGATACTTTCTGATTGATGTATGAAGGTACGGGATTTTGGGTTTTTGATTAGTGTGCTCGCTAAGATTTTTCAATATTATGCCTACGTATTCCCGTTTAACGAAACAGGGAAATCAGAGCGATCGTAGTTCCTCCTATTCTATGGGAGGAAAAAGGTTATTTTGGTGTCTTGTTCAAAGCCCAAGACGTAAAGCTAAATCTGGTTTGTATCTTGTTCAAAGCCTAAGATGTGAAGATGAAGGGTCTATTTGTATCTAGTTCAAAGCCCAAGATGTGAAGCTAAAGGGTTTGACTTTAGAGAGAATTTGTCATCTCTAAAGGGGGATATTTGGTCTATTTGTCACAACTGTTGGGTGACTGATCATAAAGGAGAATTACGTTAACTAGGATATGTGAACCCAGCAATCCCATAATTTTCTTTATATGGGATTTTTAACCTGAAGGAGAACACTTTAACTCAGTTTAGAGCAATGCCATCTTTCCTTAGGGGTTTCTCATGCTAAAAGAGGGATAGTGGCGTGGATGTAAAGAATCCAGAGGCTTGCCGCTTACAGCAATTAGATGAAGGAAAATGAGTTTTTGATGTTTGTATACGGTGAGCAAGGCACAAATTTTGATGCTAAAAGGTTGATTGATTCAACCGGGGTTTTCTTATACAAATCCTAAGAGGAGGCTGTTGACCCAACATGAGGGTGCTTTTAGGTGTCTCGTACGAAGCCCGAGAGAGAGGCTAAAAGGGGTTGACTCAACAAGAGAGAGCTTTTATATGTGTCATGTATGAAGCCCAAGACGGAGGCTCAAAGATGTGACTCAACAAGAGGGTCTTTTATACTAAACAAGAGAGTGTTTTTGTATCTCGTACGAAGCCTGAGATGGAGGCTGAGAGGGAAGTGACTCAACAAGAAAGTCTTTTTACTCAACAAGAGATTGATTTTTATCTCGTCGAAGCCCGAGATGGAGGCTAAAAGGTTTTGACTCAACAAGAGAGTCTTTTATACTCAACAAGAGAGTGATTTTGTATCTCGTACGAAGCCCGAGATGGAGGCTAAAAGGGATTGACTCAACAAGATAGTCTTTTATACTCAACAAGAGAGTGTTTTAGTATCTCGTACGAAGCCCGAGATGGAGGCTAAAAGGTTTTGACTCAACAAGAGAGTCTTTTATACTCAACAAGAGAGTGTGAAAAGGTTAGCTCCGCTGGGGAGGGTCATTGTACAAAGCCTAAGAGTAGGCTAACTTCACTGAGGAAGGATCATTATAGAAAGCCTAAGAGGAGGCTATTTCGCTAGTGACTATTTTAGTTTAGTGACAGGTCCAGTATGTTGGATAAAAGAGAAAATCAGTTCTTATGAAAGGGAACAATTAAAGGTAAGGATGTGCTTTGGTACTGATAAGAGGATCAGGGTTATTTCCTGTTCTTTAAGGAAACGGGAAATCCAAAGGGTATTTAGACTGTCCAAGTCTAATGGTGTTTTGAGACATCGATTCTCAGGTAGTGAATGATCTTTGTATGATGCCCAAGAGAAGGCTGGTACATTAAGGGATGAAAGTCAACCCATTAACTGGTTTGACACTTGACTTAGAAAGACAGCTCTAGCAAATTGATGACTAGGTTCTGTTCCTATACCTGTAGAGGTCTCTGGGTCCTTGTACTAAGCCCAAGAGAAAGCATGAGAGCTTTTAAGAAGCCGAAGGGTCCTTGTGCAACGCCCAAGAGGAGGCGGGGATGCTTTTAAGAAGCCTGTGGGTCCCCAAACCCCGAGAAGTTCAAGATATGCCATTCACCGAGAATAAATCAAGCCAGGAAAGTCTGAGAATTTGGAAGAAACTCGAGAGATGCCATTCGTGGAGAAAAGATCATCTCTGGGGAGTTAGAGTTTCTTTGACAATGTCTAAGGGTGACAGTATGAGAAAGAGTTCACTGAGAATGATGCCTTTCACGTCTCCATATTGTTTAACCCCAAGAGGAAGGAAGACTGTATCTAGTAATCCTATGGGGATCTAGTTTTGTTTGTATTTGAGAGTGAAAAATAGGGCTTTACCTAGTGCTAGACGTAGTTGCCAGGGAAAACTCTCAATAACTATACTAGTATTACACAGTTGATATTTGACAAGTATATAAAAGTTTGTGAAAGAAGACTTACAGTGAGCAGCCCCACAATACAATTATATATATGAAAGCGGATAAAGAAAGCGGGTAAACACTTACTCGGTTGTAGAGCTTCCATGCTGTTTGGTTAGTTTGTTCAACAAAGAAAGCTTTGATAACAATATTATATTCAAAATCAAAGGAAAAAGTGCTTTGAAAAGATTGTTGGGGCTTACAGCTCAAGGAGAAGCCCAAGTTTTTATCAGTGATTGCATTGTTGTTTTGTACAGGGACTTATACAAGTTACTGAGGCCCAAAAAGGTTTTATGTACAAAGGGATGGGTCTTACACTCTCTCAAGAGGCCCAAAGGTGTCTAAAGAAAAAGAATGTGGCTTATAACACGAGGGTAGGCCCAGATGATTTGACTTTTGAACTGGCGATCGCGCCGAGATTTTTTTAACATACTGGGTCTTATACAATGCATTGAGGCCCAAAAAATTTTTGGTAAAAAGGGGGTTGAGTCTTACACTCTAATAGAGGCCCAATGATTTATTTTTGTACAAGTGGTGGGGCTTACAGCTCAAGGAGAGGCCCAGGGTTATTTGTTTTGAAAACGGCAATCGCGCCGAGGTTTTTGAAAGCACAGTGGGTCTTATACAATGTCTGAGGCCCAAATATTTTGGTTTCAAAAATGGGTTGGGTCTTACACTCTATTAGAGGCCCAAACTGTTTGAAAAAGTTTGATGAGGGTTGAATTAATCAAAAACCCTAATTTGTTTTCAAAATGTATTTTAATTGAATAAAAATTCAATTAAAATGATCAAAATTGTTAAACATGTGGAAAACAAATTGTGATCTTGGATTAATGTTTCAAAAATCAGGTTTTGATCCACAAAATGATTGGCAATCACTAAAATTTGAAAAATCAAGAGGGAGAAAATATTTTAAATGTCAAAAAACAATTAAAATATTAATTCTTTACAAAAATATCAAGTATATGAAATAAATAATATTTTTGGGTTTTTTGTGAAAATAAAATATTTTAGTATTTATGTGAATTATTAAAAAAAGAACAACCCAAAATCATTAAAACTCAGAGAGAAATTAATTTTTGAATCAATTAAATAAAATCACAAAATTCAAATATTCAAATGTTCAAAAATGGCGCCAAGAACATGGCAAGAACACGCGCCACCCTCTGTTTCTGCAGATTTGCGTTTTCTATCCAAACTCACTGAATACTTGATGATATCATGCAATCTACATATCAATCTACTCGTTTTCACCTCACGATCATGTCTATGGTCTTTAATTTCATTTATTTTAAACATGGAATAAGAAATCAAAGAGAAACCTCAAGAACCCTAAAATTTGCATGAAGGTTCAGAAATTCCATACACGATTCAAACAAAGCAATTGATTGAGGGAAAACACTCTATGCATGATTATGAACATATGGCCAAATTATTGTGCAGCAAAAAATGCATGGATCATAGAGTTAGAAGAGCTCATGCTCACCTCTTGCAGCTGGTGATCGTGTTTTGCGATAGAGGTGTTACAGCTTGGTTCCAAGGATATGGATAGCTTCCCTAGGTGCTATGGAGTGTGTCTAGGTGCTTGGAGTGGATTAAATTGAGCTGGAACTTGATTTGGCACCTCAACTTCAAATCTGTCAAAGGCTTGTGCAGATTGCTGGTGATTTTGAGATTTTCACTTTTTGTGATTTTGATCATTCCATAACTTAAAATCCATGAGGAATTAGAATGAGTTATGTTTGAAGCTTTTGTAGAGTGCCATGATAGCTACAAATCCAGCTTTGAATGGGGAAAAATGGCCTTGTGATTTAGGAGTTATGATCCTTCAAAGTTGGTACCCTAGCCACTTTGTTTCATAACTTAGAAAAATTTCTAAGTTTTTATGGTTACCCCTTTTACAAGTTATCCCACTTTTCTTGATTTTTCTTGATGAATGATGATTCCAATCACACATTAACATCATTTTAGGGTTAAGGAACCATAATTGTGAAAAATCTCAAAAATTCAAAGTTGACTTTTGTGCACAGTTGACTTTTTGTCAGATGAATTCCAAACTGTGCGATCCTCTATGAAATCAAGTCCTTGACCTAAATCAAACTTGATGGATTGATTTCATAGGTATCATAGGGTGTATTGAATGATGTCCCAAGGTTTGGGAGCATGTCCTGGTCAAAAGTCAAAGGTGCAGTTGACTTTTTCACCAAAACCCTAATTGTGGTTCTGATGAATTTGAAACTTGTTGCTCAAGCTTCAAGGATCAATCCATTGTTTCAAATGGATCAATGTGGTTTATTAGAGACCCTCAAATCCTCTCTTGAGGTCTTGGCTCATGATTTGTCCCAAAAGTCAACTTAGGGGTGAATTAGGTCAAGAAACCCTAATTCCGGATTTTTTATGAATGCATCCCATAAGGCAAAATTGACTTGATGATTAGGTCCATGAGGTTCCATGGGGTATATTAGTTTATGCTCTGAAGCATTGGGTTATGCCCAGAGGAAAATTCCCATCTGGAGGCCCTGGTCGACCAAAACCCTAATTTGATGACACTATTGATTTTGAGGCTTAATCCACTCAGAATGCTGTAACCTTGTGCTTGATTCTTGATGTGGGAGTCCTCTTGATCCATTTTGGATGTTTGAGAGGTTAGACAAGTTGAAGATCATGTCAATCCTTGATTGATCCTTTGTCTAAGAACTCTGAGAGGGATTGAAACCCTAATTTTGATACTAGTGAGTGCTCACCCATCTTTGGGGAGACTGATGAGGCACCAAGGTACATCCATATTGTGCTGATGATTTACACAATGATGGGAAATCTTAGTGGTCAAATTTTGGGGTATGACACCTTGGTGCATCCATTGAATGCTCCAAAACAAAATTGGAGTCTTGTCCCCTCTTTAGGGATTTCTAGGTTTGGCATGCTATTTGTAGTTCCAACGACATGGGAGGCTTGGGATCAGAGTTGGTTCCTCCTTGGTCTCCCCTTGAGGTGTTCAGATGGATAAGTGTGTTTGTCATTTTCACAAATTTGGTAAATCGAGCAAAATGCACAAATCTGCCTTGCTTTGACAGTTTTCAGCAAGGCATATTGCCATTGTCATATCTCATGGCTCAAGTTGAGTTTGGTGAAGTTCTTGGTCATTTTGGAAAGCCCTCATATGATACAACAACTGTTTGATCATAATTCGTTTTGATACTTTTTGGATCCAAGTGAAAAATGCCCTTACATTTTGAAAAAAGTAAGACAAATTCTGACTTAGTGAAAATTTCACTAAGTGTTGGAAAAAAGTGACATTTTCACTTTTTGTGATTTTGATCATTCCATAACTTAAAATCGATGAGGAATTTGAATGAGTTATGTTTGAAGCTTTTGTAGAGGGCCATGAGAGCTACAAATCCAGTTTTTAATGGGGAAAAATGGCCTTGTGATTTAGGAGTTATGATCCTTCAAAGTTGGTACCCTAGCCACTTTGTTTCATAACTTAGAAAAATTTCTAAGTTTTTATGGTTACCCCTTTTACAAGTTATCCCACTTTTCTTGATTTTTCTTGATGAATGATGATTCCAATCACACATTAACATCATTTTAGGGTTAAGGAACCATAATTGTGAAAAATCTCAAAAATTCAAAGTTGACTTTTGTGCACAGTTGACTTTTTGTCAGATGAATTCCAAACTGTGCGGTCCTCTATGAAATCAAGTCCTTGACCTAAATCAAACTTGATGGATTGATTTCATAGGTATCATAGGGTGTATTGAATGATGTCCCAAGGTTTGGGAGCATGTCCTGGTCAAAAGTCAAAGGTGCAGTTGACTTTTTCACCAAAACCCTAATTGTGGTTCTGATGAATTTGAAACTTGTTGCTCAAGCTTCAAGGATCAATCCATTGTTTCAAATGGATCAATGTGGTTTATTAGAGACCCTCAAATCCTCTCTTGAGGTCTTGGCTCATGATTTGTCCCAAAAGTCAACTTAGGGGTGAATTAGGTCAAGAAACCCTAATTCCGGATTTTTTATGAATGCATCCCATAAGGCAAAATTGACTTGATGATTAGGTCCATGAGGTTCCATGGGGTATATTAGTTTATGCTCTGAAGCATTGGCTTATGCCCAGAGGAAAATTCCCATCTGGAGGCCCTGGTCGACCAAAACCCTAATTTGATGACACTATTGATTTTGAGGCTTAATCCACTCAGAATGCTGTAACCTTGTGCTTGATTCTTGATGTGGGAGTCCTCTTGATCCATTTTGGATGTTTGAGAGGTTAGACAAGTTGAAGATCATGTCAATCCTTGATTGATCCTTTGTCTAAGAACTCTGAGAGGGATTGAAACCCTAATTTTGATACTAGTGAGTGCTCACCCATCTTTGGGGAGACTGATGAGGCACCAAGGTACATCCATATTGTGCTGATGATTTACACAATGATGGGAAATCTTAGTGGTCAAATTTTGGGGTATGACACCTTGGTGCATCCATTGAATGCTCCAAAACAAAATTGGAGTCTTGTCCCCTCTTTAGGGATTTCTAGGTTTGGCATGCTATTTGTAGTTCCAAGGACATGGGAGGCTTGGGATCAGAGTTGGTTCCTCCTTGGTCTCCCCTTGAGGTGTTTAGATGGATAAGTGTGTTTGTCATTTTCACAAATTTGGTAAATCGAGCAAAATGCACAAATCTGCCTTGCTTTGACAGTTTTCAGCAAGGCATATTGCCATTGTCATATCTCATGGCTCAAGTTGAGTTTGGTGAAGTTCTTGGTCATTTTGGAAAGCCCTCATATGATACAACAACTGTTTGATCATAATTCGTTTTGATACTTTTTGGATCCAAGTGAAAAATGCCCTTACATTTTGAAAAAAGTAAGACAAATTCTGACTTAGTGAAAATTTCACTAAGTGTTGGAAAAAAGTGACATTTTCACTTTTTGTGATTTTGATCATTCCATAACTTAAAATCGATGAGGAATTTGAATGAGTTATGTTTGAAGCTTTTGTAGAGGGCCATGAGAGCTACAAATCCAGTTTTTAATGGGGAAAAATGGCCTTGTGATTTAGGAGTTATGATCCTTCAAAGTTGGTACCCTAGCCACTTTGTTTCATAACTTAGAAAAATTTCTAAGTTTTTATGGTTACCCCTTTTACAAGTTATCCCACTTTTCTTGATTTTTCTTGATGAATGATGATTCCAATCACACATTAACATCATTTTAGGGTTAAGGAACCATAATTGTGAAAAATCTCAAAAATTCAAAGTTGACTTTTGTGCACAGTTGACTTTTTGTCAGATGAATTCCAAACTGTGCGGTCCTCTATGAAATCAAGTCCTTGACCTAAATCAAACTTGATGGATTGATTTCATAGGTATCATAGGGTGTATTGAATGATGTCCCAAGGTTTGGGAGCATGTCCTGGTCAAAAGTCAAAGGTGCAGTTGACTTTTTCACCAAAACCCTAATTGTGGTTCTGATGAATTTGAAACTTGTTGCTCAAGCTTCAAGGATCAATCCATTGTTTCAAATGGATCAATGTGGTTTATTAGAGACCCTCAAATCCTCTCTTGAGGTCTTGGCTCATGATTTGTCCCAAAAGTCAACTTAGGGGTGAATTAGGTCAAGAAACCCTAATTCCGGATTTTTTATGAATGCATCCCATAAGGCAAAATTGACTTGATGATTAGGTCCATGAGGTTCCATGGGGTATATTAGTTTATGCTCTGAAGCATTGGCTTATGCCCAGAGGAAAATTCCCATCTGGAGGCCCTGGTCGACCAAAACCCTAATTTGATGACACTATTGATTTTGAGGCTTAATCCACTCAGAATGCTGTAACCTTGTGCTTGATTCTTGATGTGGGAGTCCTCTTGATCCATTTTGGATGTTTGAGAGGTTAGACAAGTTGAAGATCATGTCAATCCTTGATTGATCCTTTGTCTAAGAACTCTGAGAGGGATTGAAACCCTAATTTTGATACTAGTGAGTGCTCACCCATCTTTGGGGAGACTGATGAGGCACCAAGGTACATCCATATTGTGCTGATGATTTACACAATGATGGGAAATCTTAGTGGTCAAATTTTGGGGTATGACACCTTGGTGCATCCATTGAATGCTCCAAAACAAAATTGGAGTCTTGTCCCCTCTTTAGGGATTTCTAGGTTTGGCATGCTATTTGTAGTTCCAAGGACATGGGAGGCTTGGGATCAGAGTTGGTTCCTCCTTGGTCTCCCCTTGAGGTGTTTAGATGGATAAGTGTGTTTGTCATTTTCACAAATTTGGTAAATCGAGCAAAATGCACAAATCTGCCTTGCTTTGACAGTTTTCAGCAAGGCATATTGCCATTGTCATATCTCATGGCTCAAGTTGAGTTTGGTGAAGTTCTTGGTCATTTTGGAAAGCCCTCATATGATACAACAACTGTTTGATCATAATTCGTTTTGATACTTTTTGGATCCAAGTGAAAAATGCCCTTACATTTTGAAAAAAGTAAGACAAATTCTGACTTAGTGAAAATTTCACTAAGTGTTGGAAAAAAGTGACATTTTCACTTTTTGTGATTTTGATCATTCCATAACTTAAAATCGATGAGGAATTTGAATGAGTTATGTTTGAAGCTTTTGTAGAGGGCCATGAGAGCTACAAATCCAGTTTTTAATGGGGAAAAATGGCCTTGTGATTTAGGAGTTATGATCCTTCAAAGTTGGTACCCTAGCCACTTTGTTTCATAACTTAGAAAAATTTCTAAGTTTTTATGGTTACCCCTTTTACAAGTTATCCCACTTTTCTTGATTTTTCTTGATGAATGATGATTCCAATCACACATTAACATCATTTTAGGGTTAAGGAACCATAATTGTGAAAAATCTCAAAAATTCAAAGTTGACTTTTGTGCACAGTTGACTTTTTGTCAGATGAATTCCAAACTGTGCGGTCCTCTATGAAATCAAGTCCTTGACCTAAATCAAACTTGATGGATTGATTTCATAGGTATCATAGGGTGTATTGAATGATGTCCCAAGGTTTGGGAGCATGTCCTGGTCAAAAGTCAAAGGTGCAGTTGACTTTTTCACCAAAACCCTGATTGTGGTTCTGATGAATTTGAAACTTGTTGCTCAAGCTTCAAGGATCAATCCATTGTTTCAAATGGATCAATGTGGTTTATTAGAGACCCTCAAATCCTCTCTTGAGGTCTTGGCTCATGATTTGTCCCAAAAGTCAACTTAGGGGTGAATTAGGTCAAGAAACCCTAATTCCGGATTTTTTATGAATGCATCCCATAAGGCAAAATTGACTTGATGATTAGGTCCATGAGGTTCCATGGGGTATATTAGTTTATGCTCTGAAGCATTGGCTTATGCCCAGAGGAAAATTCCCATCTGGAGGCCCTGGTCGACCAAAACCCTAATTTGATGACACTATTGATTTTGAGGCTTAATCCACTCAGAATGCTGTAACCTTGTGCTTGATTCTTGATGTGGGAGTCCTCTTGATCCATTTTGGATGTTTGAGAGGTTAGACAAGTTGAAGATCATGTCAATCCTTGATTGATCCTTTGTCTAAGAACTCTGAGAGGGATTGAAACCCTAATTTTGATACTAGTGAGTGCTCACCCATCTTTGGGGAGACTGATGAGGCACCAAGGTACATCCATATTGTGCTGATGATTTACACAATGATGGGAAATCTTAGTGGTCAAATTTTGGGGTATGACACCTTGGTGCATCCATTGAATGCTCCAAAACAAAATTGGAGTCTTGTCCCCTCTTTAGGGATTTCTAGGTTTGGCATGCTATTTGTAGTTCCAAGGACATGGGAGGCTTGGGATCAGAGTTGGTTCCTCCTTGGTCTCCCCTTGAGGTGTTTAGATGGATAAGTGTGTTTGTCATTTTCACAAATTTGGTAAATCGAGCAAAATGCACAAATCTGCCTTGCTTTGACAGTTTTCAGCAAGGCATATTGCCATTGTCATATCTCATGGCTCAAGTTGAGTTTGGTGAAGTTCTTGGTCATTTTGGAAAGCCCTCATATGATACAACAACTGTTTGATCATAATTCGTTTTGATACTTTTTGGATCCAAGTGAAAAATGCCCTTACATTTTGAAAAAAGTAAGACAAATTCTGACTTAGTGAAAATTTCACTAAGTGTTGGAAAAAAGTGACATTTTCACTTTTTGTGATTTTGATCATTCCATAACTTAAAATCGATGAGGAATTTGAATGAGTTATGTTTGAAGCTTTTGTAGAGGGCCATGAGAGCTACAAATCCAGTTTTGAATGGGGAAAAATGGCCTTGTGATTTAGGAGTTATGATCCTTCAAAGTTGGTACCCTAGCCACTTTGTTTCATAACTTAGAAAAATTTCTAAGTTTTTATGGTTACCCCTTTTACAAGTTATCCCACTTTTCTTGATTTTTATTGATGAATGATGATTCCAATCACACATTAACATCATTTTAGGGTTAAGGAACCATAATTGTGAAAAATCTCAAAAAGTCAAAGTTGACTTTTGTGCACAGTTGACTTTTTGTCAGATGAATTCCAAACTGTGCGGTCCTCTATGAAATCAAGTCCTTGACCTAAATCAAACTTGATGGATTGATTTCATAGGTATCATAGGGTGTATTGAATGATGTCCCAAGGTTTGGGAGCATGTCCTGGTCAAAAGTCAAAGGTGCAGTTGACTTTTTCACCAAAACCCTGATTGTGGTTCTGATGAATTTGAAACTTGTTGCTCAAGCTTCAAGGATCAATCCATTGTTTCAAATGGATCAATGTGGTTTATTAGAGACCCTCAAATCCTCTCTTGAGGTCTTGGCTCATGATTTGTCCCAAAAGTCAACTTAGGGGTGAATTAGGTCAAGAAACCCTAATTCCGGATTTTTTATGAATGCATCCCATAAGGCAAAATTGACTTGATGATTAGGTCCATGAGGTTCCATGGGGTATATTAGTTTATGCTCTGAAGCATTGGCTTATGCCCAGAGGAAAATTCCCATCTGGAGGCCCTGGTCGACCAAAACCCTAATTTGATGACACTATTGATTTTGAGGCTTAATCCACTCAGAATGCTGTAACCTTGTGCTTGATTCTTGATGTGGGAGTCCTCTTGATCCATTTTGGATGTTTGAGAGGTTAGACAAGTTGAAGATCATGTCAATCCTTGATTGATCCTTTGTCTAAGAACTCTGAGAGGGATTGAAACCCTAATTTTGATACTAGTGAGTGCTCACCCATCTTTGGGGAGACTGATGAGGCACCAAGGTACATCCATATTGTGCTGATGATTTACACAATGATGGGAAATCTTAGTGGTCAAATTTTGGGGTATGACACCTTGGTGCATCCATTGAATGCTCCAAAACAAAATTGGAGTCTTGTCCCCTCTTTAGGGATTTCTAGGTTTGGCATGCTATTTGTAGTTCCAAGGACATGGGAGGCTTGGGATCAGAGTTGGTTCCTCCTTGGTCTCCCCTTGAGGTGTTTAGATGGATAAGTGTGTTTGTCATTTTCACAAATTTGGTAAATCGAGCAAAATGCACAAATCTGCCTTGCTTTGACAGTTTTCAGCAAGGCATATTGCCATTGTCATATCTCATGGCTCAAGTTGAGTTTGGTGAAGTTCTTGGTCATTTTGGAAAGCCCTCATATGATACAACAACTGTTTGATCATAATTCGTTTTGATACTTTTTGGATCCAAGTGAAAAATGCCCTTACATTTTGAAAAAAGTAAGACAAATTCTGACTTAGTGAAAATTTCACTAAGTGTTGGAAAAAAGTGACATTTTCACTTTTTGTGATTTTGATCATTCCATAACTTAAAATCGATGAGGAATTTGAATGAGTTATGTTTGAAGCTTTTGTAGAGGGCCATGAGAGCTACAAATCCAGTTTTGAATGGGGAAAAATGGCCTTGTGATTTAGGAGTTATGATCCTTCAAAGTTGGTACCCTAGCCACTTTGTTTCATAACTTAGAAAAATTTCTAAGTTTTTATGGTTACCCCTTTTACAAGTTATCCCACTTTTCTTGATTTTTCTTGATGAATTATGATTCCAATCACACATTAACATCATTTTAGGGTTAAGGAACCATAATTGTGAAAAATCTCAAAAATTCAAAGTTGACTTTTGTGCACAGTTGACTTTTTGTCAGATGAATTCCAAACTGTGCGGTCCTCTATGAAATCAAGTCCTTGACCTAAATCAAACTTGATGGATTGATTTCATAGGTATCATAGGGTGTATTGAATGATGTCCCAAGGTTTGGGAGCATGTCCTGGTCAAAAGTCAAAGGTGCAGTTGACTTTTTCACCAAAACCCTAATTGTGGTTCTGATGAATTTGAAACTTGTTGCTCAAGCTTCAAGGATCAATCCATTGTTTCAAATGGATCAATGTGGTTTATTAGAGACCCTCAAATCCTCTCTTGAGGTCTTGGCTCATGATTTGTCCCAAAAGTCAACTTAGGGGTGAATTAGGTCAAGAAACCCTAATTCCGGATTTTTTATGAATGCATCCCATAAGGCAAAATTGACTTGATGATTAGGTCCATGAGGTTCCATGGGGTATATTAGTTTATGCTCTGAAGCATTGGCTTATGCCCAGAGGAAAATTCCCATCTGGAGGCCCTGGTCGACCAAAACCCTAATTTGGTGACACTATTGATTTTGAGGCTTAATCCACTCAGAATGCTGTAACCTTGTGCTTGATTCTTGATGTGGGAGTCCTCTTGATCCATTTTGGATGTTTGAGAGGTTAGACAAGTTGAAGATCATGTCAATCCTTGATTGATCCTTTGTCTAAGAACTCTGAGAGGGATTGAAACCCTAATTTTGATACTAGTGAGTGCTCACCCATCTTTGGGGAGACTGATGAGGCACCAAGGTACATCCATATTGTGCTGATGATTTACACAATGATGGGAAATCTTAGTGGTCAAATTTTGGGGTATGACACCTTGGTGCATCCATTGAATGCTCCAAAACAAAATTGGAGTCTTGTCCCCTCTTTAGGGATTTCTAGGTTTGGCATGCTATTTGTAGTTCCAAGGACATGGGAGGCTTGGGATCAGAGTTGGTTCCTCCTTGGTCTCCCCTTGAGGTGTTTAGATGGATAAGTGTGTTTGTCATTTTCACAAATTTGGTAAATCGAGCAAAATGCACAAATCTGCCTTGCTTTGACAGTTTTCAGCAAGGCATATTGCCATTGTCATATCTCATGGCTCAAGTTGAGTTTGGTGAAGTTCTTGGTCATTTTGGAAAGCCCTCATATGATACAACAACTGTTTGATCATAATTCGTTTTGATACTTTTTGGATCCAAGTGAAAAATGCCCTTACATTTTGAAAAAAGTAAGACAAATTCTGACTTAGTGAAAATTTCACTAAGTGTTGGAAAAAAGTGACATTTTCACTTTTTGTGATTTTGATCATTCCATAACTTAAAATCGATGAGGAATTTGAATGAGTTATGTTTGAAGCTTTTGTAGAGGGCCATGAGAGCTACAAATCCAGTTTTGAATGGGGAAAAATGGCCTTGTGATTTAGGAGTTATGATCCTTCAAAGTTGGTACCCTAGCCACTTTGTTTCATAACTTAGAAAAATTTCTAAGTTTTTATGGTTACCCCTTTTACAAGTTATCCCACTTTTCTTGATTTTTATTGATGAATGATGATTCCAATCACACATTAACATCATTTTAGGGTTAAGGAACCATAATTGTGAAAAATCTCAAAAAGTCAAAGTTGACTTTTGTGCACAGTTGACTTTTTGTCAGATGAATTCCAAACTGTGCGGTCCTCTATGAAATCAAGTCCTTGACCTAAATCAAACTTGATGGATTGATTTCATAGGTATCATAGGGTGTATTGAATGATGTCCCAAGGTTTGGGAGCATGTCCTGGTCAAAAGTCAAAGGTGCAGTTGACTTTTTCACCAAAACCCTAATTGTGGTTCTGATGAATTTGAAACTTGTTGCTCAAGCTTCAAGGATCAATCCATTGTTTCAAATGGATCAATGTGGTTTATTAGAGACCCTCAAATCCTCTCTTGAGGTCTTGGCTCATGATTTGTCCCAAAAGTCAACTTAGGGGTGAATTAGGTCAAGAAACCCTAATTCCGGATTTTTTATGAATGCATCCCATAAGGCAAAATTGACTTGATGATTAGGTCCATGAGGTTCCATGGGGTATATTAGTTTATGCTCTGAAGCATTGGCTTATGCCCAGAGGAAAATTCCCATTTGGAGGCCCTGGTCGACCAAAACCCTAATTTGGTGACACTATTGATTTTGAGGCTTAATCCACTCAGAATGCTGTAACCTTGTGCTTGATTCTTGATGTGGGAGTCCTCTTGATCCATTTTGGATGTTTGAGAGGTTAGACAAGTTGAAGATCATGTCAATCCTTGATTGATCCTTTGTCTAAGAACTCTGAGAGGGCTTGAAACCCTAATTTTGATTGTAGTGAGTGCTCACCCATCTTTGGGGAGACTGATGAGGCACCAAGGTACATCCATATTGTGCTGATGATTTACACAATGATGGGAAATCTTAGTGGTCAAATTTTGGGGTATGACACCTTGGTGCATCCATTGAATGCTCCAAAACAAAATTGGAGTCTTGTCCCCTCTTTAGGGATTTCTAGGTTTGGCATGCTATTTGTAGTTCCAAGGACATGGGAGGCTTGGGATCAGAGTTGGTTCCTCCTTGGTCTCCCCTTGAGGTGTTCAGATGGATAAGTGTGTTTGTCATTTTCACAAATTTGGTAAATCGAGCAAAATGCACAAATCTGCCTTGCTTTGACAGTTTTCAGCAAGGCATATTGCCATTGTCATATCTCATGGCTCAAGTTGAGTTTGGTGAAGTTCTTGGTCATTTTGGAAAGCCCTCATATGATACAACAACTGTTTGATCATAATTCGTTTTGATACTTTTTGGATCCAAGTGAAAAATGCCCTTACATTTTGAAAAAAGTAAGACAAATTCTGACTTAGTGAAAATTTCACTAAGTGTTGGAAAAAAGTGACATTTTCACTTTTTGTGATTTTGATTATTCCATAACTTAAAATCGATGAGGAATTTGAATGAGTTATGTTTGAAGCTTTTGTAGAGGGCCATGAGAGCTACAAATCCAGTTTTGAATGGGGAAAAATGGCCTTGTGATTTAGGAGTTATGATCCTTCAAAGTTGGTACCCTAGCCACTTTGTTTCATAACTTAGAAAAATTTCTAAGTTTTTATGGTTACCCCTTTTACAAGTTATCCCACTTTTCTTGATTTTTATTGATGAATGATGATTCCAATCACACATTAACATCATTTTAGGGTTAAGGAACCATAATTGTGAAAAATCTCAAAAAGTCAATGTTGACTTTTGTGCACAGTTGACTTTTTGTCAGATGAATTCCAAACTGTGCGGTCCTCTATGAAATCAAGTCCTTGACCTAAATCAAACTTGATGGATTGATTTCATAGGTATCATAGGGTGTATTGAATGATGTCCCAAGGTTTGGGAGCATGTCCTGGTCAAAAGTCAAAGGTGCAGTTGACTTTTTCACCAAAACCCTAATTGTGGTTCTGATGAATTTGAAACTTGTTGCTCAAGCTTCAAGGATCAATCCATTGTTTCAAATGGATCAATGTGGTTTATTAGAGACCCTCAAATCCTCTCTTGAGGTCTTGGCTCATGATTTGTCCCAAAAGTCAACTTAGGGGTGAATTAGGTCAAGAAACCCTAATTCCGGATTTTTTATGAATGCATCCCATAAGGCAAAATTGACTTGATGATTAGGTCCATGAGGTTCCATGGGGTATATTAGTTTATGCTCTGAAGCATTGGCTCATGCCCAGAGGAAAATTCCCATCTGGAGGCCCTGGTCGACCAAAACCCTAATTTGGTGACACTATTGATTTTGAGGCTTAATCCACTCAGAATGTTGTAACCTTGTGCTTGATTCTTGATGTGGGAGTCCTCTTGATCCATTTTGGATGTTTGAGAGGTTAGACAAGTTGAAGATCATGTCAATCCTTGATTGATCCTTTGTCTAAGAACTCTGAGAGGGCTTGAAACCCTAATTTTGATTGTATTGAGTGCTCACCCATCTTTGGGGAGACTGATGAGGCACCAAGGTACATCCATATTGTGCTGATGATTTACACAATGATGGGAAATCTTAGTGGTCAAATTTTGGGGTATGACACCTTGGTGCATCCATTGAATGCTCCAAAACAAAATTGGAGTCTTGTCCCCTCTTTAGGGATTTCTAGGTTTGGCATGCTATTTGTAGTTCCAAGGACATGGGAGGCTTGGGATCAGAGTTGGTTCCTCCTTGGTCTCCCCTTGAGGTGTTCAGATGGATAAGTGTGTTTGTCATTTTCACAAATTTGGTAAATCGAGCAAAATGCACAAATCTGCCTTGCTTTGACAGTTTTCAGCAAGGCATATTGCCATTGTCATATCTCATGGCTCAAGTTGAGTTTGGTGAAGTTCTTGGTCATTTTGGAAAGCCCTCATATGATACAACAACTGTTTGATCATAATTCGTTTTGATACTTTTTGGATCCAAGTGAAAAATGCCCTTACATTTTGAAAAAAGTAAGACAAATTCTGACTTAGTGAAAATTTCACTAAGTGTTGGAAAAAAGTGACATTTTCACTTTTTGTGATTTTGATTATTCCATAACTTAAAATCGATGAGGAATTTGAATGAGTTATGTTTGAAGCTTTTGTAGAGGGTCATGAGAGCTACAAATCCAGCTTTGAATGGGGAAAAATGGCCTTGTGGTTTAGGAGTTATGATTCTCCAAAGTTGGTACCCTAGCCACTTTGTTCCATAACTTAGAAAATTTATAAGTTTTTATGGTTACCCCTTTTACAAGTTATCCCACTTTTCTTATTTTTCTTGATGAATGATGATTCCAATCACACATTAACATCATTTTAGGGTTAAGGAACCATAATTGTGAAAAAATCTCAAAAAGTCAAAGTTGACTTTTGTGAACAGTTGACTTTTTGTCAGATGAATTCCAGACTGTGCGATCCTCTATGAAATCAAGTCCTTGACCTAAATCAAACTTGATGGATTGATTTCATAGGTGTTATAGGGTGTGTTGAATCATTTCTTAGGGTTTTGGAGTATGTCCTGGTCAAAAGTCAAAGGTGCAGTTGCCTTTTTCATCAAAACCCTAATTGTGGTTCAGATGAAACTGAAACTTGGTGATCAATCTTCTTGGATCAATCCATTGTTGCAAATGGATCAATGTAGTTTATTAGAGACCCTCAAATCCTCTCTCGAGGTCTTGGCTCATGACTTGTCCCAAAAGTCAACTTAGGGATGAATTAGGTCAAGAAACCCTAATTCTTAATTTTTACTAAATGCATCCCCTGAGGAAAAATTGACTTGATGATTGGGTCCATGAGGTTCCATGGAGTATCTTAGGTTATGCTTTGAAGCATTGGCTCATGCCCAGAGGAAATTTTCCATCTGGAGGCCCTGGTCGACCAAACCCTAATTTGGTGACACTGGCGATCTTAAGGCTTAATCCACCTGGAATGCTGCAACATTTTGCTTGATTCTTTCTGTCGGAGTCCTCTTGATCCATTGTGGATGTTTGAGAGGTTAGACAAGTTGAAGATCATGTAAATTCCTTTATTGATCCTTTGTCTAATGCTCAAAGAGGTCTTGAAACCCTAATTTTTTATTGTAGTGGATGCTCACCCATCTCCAGGGAGACTAATGAGGTATGATGGTCCATCCATATTGTGATGAGGATTTTCCCAATGATGGGAAATCTTAGTGGTCAAAATTTGGGGTATGACACTAGGGTACCAACTTCCAAGGACCATAACTTGAGATCCAAACAACCATTTTGGATGGTCCAAAGCTGGATTTGTAGCTCTCATGGTATACTTTAAAAGTGTCAACTAGACCTCATTCCAATTCCTCATGGATTTTTAGTTATGGAGTGATCAAAGTGGCTGAAAACATGAAAATGGCATTTTTCCAACACTTAGTGAAATTTTCACTAAGTCAGAATCTGCCTTATTTTTTCCAAAATGTAGAGGCATTTTTCATTGTAATTCAAGTTGGATCAAAACCAAAGTTGGACATCGTGTTGAAATAGGATATGTCAGCTTTCCAAAATGCCTAAGAACTCCAACAAACTCCACCTGGGCTAGAGGTTATGATAGCGGCAACATGCCTTGCTGCAAATTGTCTTGGCAAGGCAGATTTATGCATAAGGGCTCGATTACATCAAATTGTACAACAACAAGCATGGTTATCCATCTGTATACCTCAAGGGGGAACAACCAAGGGACAAGCACTGATCTACCAGCCTCTCAAGTCCAAGATTCCATAAGTAGCCATGCCAAACCTAAAAAGCTAAAGATGCCTCAAGACTCCAATTTTGTTTTGAGACATTTAATGGATGCATGGAGCTGACATGTATCAGTCCATGATCAGCCAAATGAGTCAAGATAAGATCATACAACAGAGGACCTAAGCCTGCAAAGTTTGGCACAAGTCAATGGGTAGAGGAGACCCTTGATTAAAGAATTCAAGCATTCAACACAATCTGATCCAAGCTGCCAAACACTATTGATGCCAAAAAAAATTTGCTCTACTATAAATAGAGCTCATTTGTGCTCAAATTAAGTACACCAAAGGTCCTAAACAGATGCCTTTCTCAGAATCACCACTTTCACTCCCAAAACACCTTCTCTTGCAAGTCACCATCGGGTTTTGAGTTTGAGAGCATTTC
Source organism: Lathyrus tuberosus (assembly GCA_022829125.1). Lineage (NCBI taxonomy): Eukaryota > Viridiplantae > Streptophyta > Magnoliopsida > Fabales > Fabaceae > Lathyrus > Lathyrus tuberosus. The sequence goes on along the minus strand of JALAZF010000008.1, from coordinate 9,715,111 downwards.
GAACCAAACCAATCACCCACACACCTCACATATAACATATAGAAGTGATCCAAACTCTTACATAACATCAGGAACATCAATTTCACAAAATCACCAGCCACTTGCACAAGCTTTTAGCAGATTTGCAGTTGAGGTGCCATATCAAGTTCTAGCTCCATTCAAACCACTCCAAGCATTCAGACACACTCCATATGGTGTAGGGAAGCTGTTCAGATCATCACAACTCATATGTAACACCTCCAACTCAAAAATCAAATTGCTCTTGCTGCCACGACCTTCAAGTAAGCCTAAACTTGGTCATCTCATGATTCATGCATATTTCCTCGCACAATAATTTTGCCATATGTTCATAATCATGTATGGAGTGTTCCCCCTTAATTGATTGCTTTGTATGAATCGTGTATGGAATTTCTTAGCCTTCATGCAGAAATTAGGGTTCTTGAGGTTTCTCTTTGATTTATCATTCCATACTTAAAATAAATGAAATTAAAGACCACAAACATGACCGTGAGTTGAAAACGAGCAGATTGATATGTGGATTGTGTGATTTCATCAAGTATTCAGTGAGATTGATGAGAAAATGAAAATCAGACAAAAACAGGGCACGCGGGCAAGAAAAAGGTGTTCTTGGCGCCCTTTTTCAAACTTTTGAATTTTTGAATTTTTATTATTTTATTTAATTGATTCAAAAATTAATTTCTCTCTGAATTTTAATGATTTTAAGTTGATTCTTTTTTTCAAAATTCACAAAAATGTTAAAATATTTTATTTTACAAAAATTTCCCAAAAATATTATTTATTTCATATATTTGATATTTTTGCAAAGAATTAATTTTTATTTGTTTTTTAACATTTTAAAAATTTTCTTTCTCTTGATTTTCCAAACTTGAATGGTTTTTAATCATTTTGTGGATAAAAACATGATTTTTGAGACATTGACCCAAAGTCACAACTCATTTCTCACATGTTTTCAATTTTTAATCAAAATTAATTCCATTTTTTTACAAAATTAGGGTTTTGATTGGTTTCACCCTCATCAATCTTTTTCAAAACATTTTTGGGCCTCTTGATAGACTGTAAATCCCACCTCTTCGTAAATAAAATAATTTGGGCCTCAGTGTATTGTATAAGTCCCGATACAATCTCAAAAATCTCGACGCAATTGTCATTTTCAAAACATTTTCATCTGGGCCTCTCCTTGAGTTGTAAGACTCATTTATTTTCGTCAAATAATCTTTGGGCCTCTCCTTGAGTTGTAAGACCTATACCTTTGTACAGAAAACCTTTTGGGCCTCAGTCATTGTATAAGTCCCAGTACAATCTTCGAAACAACAGTGCGATCACTGTTAAACCTTGGGCCTCTCCTTGAGTATAATTCCCAACAATCTTTTCAAAACAACTTCCCTTTTGATTTAGTTTCAAATATACAGTTGTTATCAAAACTTTCTTTAATTTCTTTGAACAACTAACAATACAGCATGGAAGCTTGCTCACCTGTAAGTTTTCTTTCATTCTTTTAAATACATGTCAAATATATATAACTGTATTGTGGGATGCTGCGCACTGTAAGTCTTCTTTCATATCCTTTTAAATACTCGTCATATATCAACTGTATATATACTAGTATAGTTATTTAGAGTTTTCCCCGGCAACTAGGTCTAGAACTAGGTAAAGCCACGTTGGTCACTCTTTGAATACAGTCAAATCTAGATCCCCATAGGACTTCCAGATATAGTCTTGCCTTCTCTTGGGCTTAAACAATATGGAACAAAGAGAAAGGCAGTATTCTCGGTGAACCTTTTCTCAGACTGTCACATTAGAAATTGTCAAAGAAGTTCTATTCCCCAGAGTTGATCTATTCTCGGTGAATAGCATCTCTTGAATTTCTTCAAACCTTAGAACTTTCACAAAATGATCTATTCTCGGTGAATAACATTTCTTGAACTTTTCTTGTTTTGGGACCCACAGGCTTCCTAAAAGCATCCCCGCCTCCTCTCGGGCTTTGTACAAGGACCCTTCGGCTTCTTAGAAGTTCTCATGCCTTCTCTTGGGCTTAATACAAGGACCCTAAAGACCTCCTAAAGGTATAGGACAGACTTAGTCATCCTTCGTTAGAGCTGTCTTTCTAAAAAGGAGTCAAAACCCTCAGACTAATTTTAGGGTTGATACTCATCCCTTAAAGGAGTCAGCCTCCTCTCGGGCATTATACAAAGATAAACTCTACCAATAGACTTGGACATTCTAAATCCCCCCTTGAGTCTCAAAGACATTCTCAAGTACCTCAAACATAGGAAGAAACCCCTGATTCTGGATTAATCTCCAGCAGAGTTAAAACTTGTGGGTTCTAGAACTCAGTCTCTCTCCTAAAAAAACCCCAAACAAGGTTAGTTTATCATTAGAACCTCAAGGTTTTTGATCTATCAACTCTTCTATAACCCTCAACAAGAGTTGATTCCCCACTTGGACATGCCTAGGGATCCCAATAATCCCCAGAAGAAAGATAACCTCCTCTTAGGGTTTATATAATGACCCTTTCCTCAGCAAAGTCAGCCTCCTCCTGGGCTTTGTACAATGATTCTCCCCAGCGGAGCTAACCTTTTCAGACTCTCTTGTTGAGTCAATCACCTTTTCAGACTCTCTTGTTGAGTCAATCACTTTTTAGACTCTCTTGTTGAGTCAATCACGTTTAAGTACTCTCTTGTTGATCAACCCTTTTAGCCTCAATCTCGGGCTTTGTACGAGACAAATAAAAAGCACTCTCTTATTGAATCAATCTTTTCCAGCCTCCTCTTAGGCTTTGTATAATGATTTCCCCTAGCTGGAGTTAGTCTCCTCTCAAGCTGTGTAGAATAATTTATCCAGCTTGTTCAGCCACAATCCTGGGCTTTGTACAGGACAAATAAAAGTACTCTTTTGTTGAGTCAAACCCTTTTAGCCTCCATCTCGGGCTTTGTACGAGACATAAATCTCCATAACCTTCTCTTAAGCTTGGGACAAATATCTTCCCCCAGCGGAATCAATTCCTCCTAGCCTTCATTTAGGCTTTGAGAAATGAATTCCTAAGTAGAGTCAAACTCTTTTCCGCCTCGATCTTGGGCTTTGTACGAGATAGATAATACTCTCCGCATAGTCAAATCCTCTTAGCCTTCATCTTGGGCTTTGTACAAGACACCCAAAATATCCTCAACAGAGTCAGTACAGTCTCCGTTTAGCCTCAATCTTGGGCTTTGTATAAGACAAACAAAGATTTCTTTCCCACAGAGTCAATTCTTTTAGCCTCAATCTTGGGCTTTGTACAAGATAGAAAGAACATTTTTCCCTGAAAAGTCAAACTTTTAGCCTCCTCTTAGGCTTTGTATAAGGACTTCCCTAGTGGAGTCAATCAACCTCTTAGCTTCAACCTTGGGCTTCGAGCAAGGCACATAAAAATCAACAATCCCTCTTTAGAGATGACAAATTCTCTCTCAGTCAAACCTTTTAGCTTCAATCTTGGGCTTTGAACAAGACACAAATACTCAACCTTTTAGCTTCAATCTTGGGCTTTGAATAAGACACCAAAACATCTTTTTCCTCCCTTAGAATAGGAGGAACTACGATTGCTCTAATTTCCCTGTTTCGTTTAAACGAGAATACGTAGGCATAAGATTGCGAAATCTTAGCGAGCATACTAATAAAAAACTCTTGGTCCAGTGCCTTCACACATCAATCAATGACTTTAGGTTTCATACCTTAGCCATCATCATCCCCATTTTCCACAAAAAACTCACTCTCCCTGTCATACTTTCCCAAGAAACTTTCCCAACCCATTAACGAATAAACACCATCAAGTACAAAGCGAAACCTAATGCTAATATCCTATGGATAACCACATATAGGATGGGTAATTGACAACTCCCCATTGTATAACCTGACCCCGAACTCCCCGATTCTCTTTTTAAGCGTTTGTTCAGTTAAACATTCATGTGCAAGGTTAGTTTTAGATACCTTCCCTTTCCCTTTTAGCTTCATGGGATAAATAAGAAATCAGAAAGTAGCACCCCCTTCTACCATTGCAGTGAGGAAAACCCAGCGATAAGGTGGTCGCGTCGCCGATAATAATCGCTCGCTACAGTAAAATGGCGACTCTGCTGGGGAGTCATTGTCTATATAGGACTAGGATTATAACTATTAAGAGGTCTAGGATGTTAGTTTTAGGAATGAATATATATATATCGCTTTTCCTACTTGATATCCGTGTTTATTTTTCTGCTAATGGGATTGCGGGTGATGCCGCATCTGGAAAGTTTGAGTGCCACCTAAGATAAGTGATGGCATGAGATGGGTAATATTACAGGGAGTGACTCCCAAATAAGAGATCCCGGTAGACCATTGAATCAGTGGAGATACCCTTTGCGGATTCAATGCCTATACGACTTCGGTTGTTGAAAGCAGATTGTTCAATTGTGGTATCTGAGAAATTGAGGATTTTAGTAGATTGAGACTATGTTACTATTTTGTAGTGCGGAAGCTATCGGAAATAGTTGTCACGCGATACTACCCTCATTTGAGATTACTCTAAGATACATCAGCTCGCTCGGGTGAACCAGCTTGCTGTTGTTATCCCAATAGGGGTCAATGATTTTGAGGATAGGTATAAAAAATCACCAGTACAACCTTTGGGGATGGGTAGAGCCTTGACTTCATGACACTGAACCTTTGACCCCATATTTTTTCTATGTTTTTGTGTGCTGCATTCATGCATTCATTTCATTTAAAAAACTTTAAACAAAGAAAAATTTTCTCTTCTAGTCTCTCTTTTTGAAATTAACCTGAGACAATGATTGCAAATATAAGATAAAAAGATTGCGTTATAGATTTCGGTAGAAGGAAGACTCACAAGTACACCTTCAAGGTTCCAAAATTAGAGGATTTAAGAGGGTTGGCAAGGATGATCACCAACCCTAATGCTTTCAGAGCTAAGTACGGAGGACTGCTGTCTCTATTAAGGGTCCATGTAATTGACGAAATCCTGTCCGCGCTGATTCAGTCCTACGATCCGGTCTATCACTGTTTCACATTCCCGAATTATCAACTAGCACCAACACTGGGGGAGTACTCTCACCTGACTGATTTACCTATCACTGACCAAGCACCCTTTTCTGGACTGGAAGAAATTCAAAAAGATCAAACCATTGCAAGAGTAATCTATTTGGATGAGTCAGAAGTCAAGACTCACATGACCATTAAGGGTGGAATCCAAGGTTTACCAGCCCAGTTTTGATAAAGAAAGCCTTGTACTTTGCTAGTATAGGGAACGTGACTGCTTTCAAGAGTATCTTTGTTTTGCTCACCTAGGGGTTATTTCTGTTTCCCAACATCGATAACTTCGTTTATAACAATGCCATTAAGATATTTCTAATTGGAAACTCCGTACCAACCTTGCTCGCAGATGCCTACCATTTTGTACACTGAAGAGATTTGTATGGCGGAGGAATAATCACATACTATGTACCCCTGCTATACAAATGGTTCACTTCCCATTTACCAAAGTCTGGTGCTTTTTGGGATCATAAGAGTACTCTGCGTTGGTCACAGAGAATTATATCTCTTACCAACTCTGACATAGATTGGTACAATCGGATCTATGACGGGATAAGAATCATTGATCGTTGTGGAAACTTCCCTAATGTACCCCTCATAGGAACTAAAGGAGGAATCAACTATCATCCAGTTTTAGTTCGTCGTCAATTCGGATACCCGATGAGACATATCTCGCGTAATGCTTATCTGGAAGGTCATTTCTTCAAGGAAGGAGAAAATGACAGGGCACTAAAGACAGAAATAGTGCATGCCTGGAAATATGTTCACAAAAAAGGAAGAGAGTGTGTCTCGGTGGAACCTTATATCCACTGGGTACAAGCTAGAGCCCTAGAGCTGAGGATGCCATACCTTCGTCACGAAGTTCTTCCGTTAAAGGAATCTATCCTTTATTTTATGTCTGATACGGAAAAACTCCTGGTCACTCTTAAAAAAGTTCAACGGGAAAGGAAATCTTGGAAGAACAAGTACCGTATTCTGAATGTGGAGTGTACCAAAATACAGCAATTGTTGAAAGGTACAGATGCTCTGATCGAGATTTTAGAGCAACATGCTGTAGAAAAGCAGGAAGACCGAAGGAATTTGATCGCTCAATTCACATGGCAAAGGAATGACAACCCGACAACGGCTCAAGAACCCCGATCAAAGAAGAGGAAAATACCAGAAGCAACACCTGAGCTCTCCTCAGAAAGGACCTAGGATCCCTAAGTTTAGACATTTCCTTTTACAGCACTTTGAAAATTAATGTATTTCCATTTTCGCAATCGTTGAATTCAATAAAACGGGGTTTCTCCACTGTATGATATTTGCAATCCAATTGTTGTTGTTTCTTTTGAAAATAACAAAAAAAATTAATATAATTCTTGCATATCATTCATCATTCTCACATAACGCATTCTTCTTCCCTATGAATCTCACGTGTGTGTCTCAATTCTAGAGTCAAACTGTCTCATTCGTACAATACTCGGGCAAATCAATAAAAGAAGATGGATAATCTCGAGGAAGAGAATAGAGAGTTGAGAGAAGAACTCGGCGCTCTGAAAGAAGATTTGAGGAAACTTCACAATGACATGCAAGCTCTGGCAGCATCTCAGATTCAAAGGACTGTGATCTCAGAGATCACATCCACGCCCATAGTGGAGAAGTATGATCCTCGGTATAACATGCCTAAAGATCGTCTCTGGTAGGGGTGTTCAAAACCGAACCAACCCAATAGAAAACCGCAAACCAAACCAAACCAAACCGAAACCGCAAAAAACCGCATTTGGTTCGGATTTGTTCGGGCCATCTTTTAACAAAACCGCATGGTTCGGTTTGGTTTGCGGTTTGTATTTTGCAAACCGAACTAAACCAAACCAAACCGCATTATGTTACAACCCAAACTTCACTTATCCTACATCTAACCCAAAACTTAAACCCATTATGTCTTAACCTTACAATTACGAAATATTTTCTCTTACTCACACTTAACTTTTCAGTTTTAATCTTCTCAAATCTCTCATAATAGTATTCCGCATTCTTCTCATCTTCTTTGTCATGTACGTCTCACCTCTTCTACACTAATCTCTCATCTCACATGTTTTTTCTTTTTAGTTTCTCATATTTATGTTACTATTTTCTCTTCTAATTATATTTTTATCGCACATTTCTTCTCTAATCTCGTATCTCTTATGTTCTTTCTTTTTCATCTTCTCTAATCTCTCTTATCCTATATTTTCTATTTTATTATAAAAATTTTGATATTGTTTTATGCTACTATTGTTTTTCACTTTTGTTTAAATTGATTTTTGTATATTGAATGAGAACTTTTTGTCTAAATATGATGAGTTTTGTTGTTATATGGCAATGTGTGGATGACTAAACACAAAGTTATGTTGTTCTCTATATATGTAAATATCACTCAATAAAAATCATGTAAAAACCGAACCAACCGAACCAATCCAAACCGCATTGGTTTGGTTTGGTTTGGTTCGGATTTTTTTTAAAAGCCAACCGAACCAAACCAAACCGCATGCTTTTTTCTCTTGCAGTTCGGATGATTTTTAGCGTCAAAACCGCCCAAACCGCACCGCGAACACCCCTAGTCTCTGGGGCATGCCACTCAACTATATCCCGGAAGGATATATTCCACCGATCACGGAAGGTCCGGAAACTGCAGCAAGAGCCGCTGAGCCTGAAGGTTATAAACTTCGGGAAAGCGAAGATGCCAGGGGCATGACAGAAACTCCTGAAGGTTACAAACTTCGGGAGAGGGAAGCACCAAGAGTCACTGTCGTAATGACTATACCACCACCCGTGGTACACACTATCCCGGAAAGATAAATTCCACAGATACCTTCTGGTGGAAACGAAAGTATGGATGACAGAATGAAGGAGTTCCAGGAACAATTCCTGGAGATGCAGAAGGAACCGCATGCCATTCTCGGTCAGGATCTATTTGGAAAGGACGCCGTAGACATTTGTTTGGTCCCTAATCTGAAAATTTCGCACAAATTCAAGGTGCCCGAATTTGAGAAATACAAGGGTAACTCTTGCCCTCAAAGTCACTTGGTGATGTACGCTCGGAGGATGTCAACTCAGACAGAGAACCAACAGCTACGGATCCGCTATTTCCAAGATAGTTTAACCGGTGCCACACTCAAATGGTACTTGGGTTTAAACCGCACTAAGATCGTTACTTTCAAAGATCTTGGCGCTACCTTTGTTCAACAGTATAAGTATAACCTGGACATGGCACCGGACATAGATCAACTCAGAGCTATGTCGCAGAAGGACAAGGAAACCTTTAAGGAATATGTTCAAAGATGGCGTGAAATTTCCGCCCAGATTGGTCCACCTCTCGAGGAAAAAGAGATGACAAAGATCTTCTTGAAAACCTTGAGCTCATTTTACTATGACAGAATGATCGCCAGTGCGCCCAGTGACTTCACTGAGATGGTGGGCATGGGAGTTCGTCTTGAGGAAACAGTCCGAGAAGGACGTTTAGTTAAAGACGATGGACCATCGAACAGTACCAAAAGATACAGTAGTACTTTCCCTAAGAAAAAAGAGCATGATATTGGCAATATCTCTCTCGGAAAGCAAAGGCGATGGTACTAACCAGTAGCAGCTGTAACTCCTGCTAACAACCCTGTGTCTGTTCCCATGTATCAACCTCAGGTTGCTCAAAGCCAACTGCATCAACAACAATATCAGCAAAGGACACAACAGCCTCTTCAGCAGGCTCGTCCTCCGTACAACAACAACCGTACAACGCGACCACCAAGGTTCGACCCTATACCAATGTTTTACGCATAACTGTTTCCACTCTTTCTTGTCAAGGGGCACGTCCAAACCAGGTCTCCCCTTACAATACCAGAAAATCCGCCTTTTTGGTTCAAAACGGATCAGACTTGCCCTTACCATCAAGGAGGACCAGGGCATAACATAGAAAATGGTCTCGGTTTCAAATCTGATGTGCAAAAGCTTGTCAGGAGCGAGGTCTTGTCCTTCAAGGATACAAATCCAAATGTTCAGACGAACCCATTGCCTCAACACGAGAAAGCTGCAGTAAATTTGATAGAAGAAGAGTATAATCATAGCTATCAAATTCACGATGTACTCTTATTGGGAACCAACCTGGTCAAGATGCATTGCAGACAAAACAGATACGGGCATGTGCCATCTCATAATTATCACCAGTGTGATATCTGCTCTAAAAATAATCAAGGATGTTCTGTGGTGCAATCAGCTCTACAGGAACAGATGGATCTTGGAAGGATCCAAGATCACCGAATTCGTGAGGTCAACATGACTTATACAAATTCCAACATCGTTCAAAACCACGACATCCGTGCAATGAATGTCAACTTGGTGGCAATGCACTCAAGGCAAAGCCAACATCATAATCTGCCACGACACGATTACAATTCCTGTCTGACTTGCTCGGTAAACAACCAGGGATAATCTTTTGTACAAGAGGCCCTCCAGCGTCAGATGGATCTTGGGTGGATCCAGGACTACCATGATAGAAATCCTTATCAAGTCAACTTGATTCCAATCTTCGATATTCGCTTGATGAATACCAGCTTGGTGGAATTACACGCTACACAAGTCCAGCTCGGTTTTTTGACTTCACATGAGTATCGGAACTGTAATGTATGTCGTGAGAGTTACCAAGGATGTGATCTTGTTCAGAGAGCACTGCAACACTTGTTGAACCACTGGTGGCTTCCGATCTATCTAGATGAAGACACATAACAAGTCAGTATGATTAATGGGATCCCTACTAGGCATCAAAATCAGGACGTTTGATCTATGAAAACAGACCTAGTGAGGTTACACTGCATACAAAGCAGACGTGGCCGGGTGCCACCACACAACTATGAGCGCTGTAGAATTTGCTCAGAGAATAACCAAGGATGCTACCTCGTGCGAGCAACCCTTCAAAGTCAGTTGGACCACAAAGAGATTCAACAGTGTTCAGGCTCTGGTTCAATGTCAGACTATCATCCTAATCAAGACAAAGAAGTTGTCTTGATCCCTAAATGAGAGGTGGCCAAAGATGTATGCGCCATAATACCTTTGCTCCATGAATCAAGAGCTCCTCTTGATAATGGAAGGATTCTTAACCTCGAACCAAATGAGGCCGGCTACGATGGTCAGAAAAATCAAAAGGCTCCTTTAGTTATCTATATGTCGGGACCAAAACCGTACAAATTCGATAAGGCGATCCCTTACAAATACGGTGCAACAATAATTGAGAATGGAAAGGAAACTCCATTACCCTCCATCGTGAATATTGCAGACATCGGTCGAGTAACACGGAGCGGTCGAATATTCAACAAAGGAGTTGGAGAACCCACCAGAGAAAAGGAAATTCAAACGGAAGTTCCCAATCAGCCAGTCGATCAGTCCGGTGACCCCGACCTTTCAAAAAACAATGATGAGATGCTGAAGCTCATCCTGGAAAGTGAGTACAACATCGTTGATCAGCTGTTGCAAATTTCTTCAAAAATCTCTGTGCTTTCTCTTTTACTCAGCTCCGAAGCTCACAGGGAAGCTCTGCAGAAAGTCTTAGACCAAGCCTTTGTGGAACAAGATGTAACAATAAGGCAATTCGACAGCATCATCTCCAACATCACTTCCTGCAATAACTTGGGGTTTAGTGATGAGGAATTGCCAGAAGAAGGCAAAAGTTACAACATGGCGCTTAATATTACAGTCAACTGCTAGGACGATGCTTTAGCCAGCTTACTGGTAGACACCGGATCGGCTCTAAATGTTATACCAAAGTCCACGCTAATGCCAATATCATTTAAAGGATCTCCGATGAAAGGGAGTGAGGTCGTCGTCAAAGCATTTGACGGATACCAAAAAATGGTTATCGGCGAAGTCGACCTTCCAGTAACTATCGGTCCTCACACTTTCCAAGTCACTTTCCAGGTCATGGACATCCGGGCAGCATACGGCTGTTTGTTAGGAAGTCCTTGGATACACGAGGCTGGCGCAGTCACTTCGACACTTCACCAGAAACTGAAGTTCGTCAAGAACGACCAACTAGTCACAGTCTGTGGAGTGCAAGCTTTGATCGTGAGTAACTTATCATCGTCCACTTGTGTAGAACCAGAGGAGGTTGTAGGAACCCAGTTCCAGGCACTTTCGGTGAACAATGGGAATCAATCAGAAAAAGGGACATCAATTTCCTCATTCAAAGATGCTCTCGAAGTGATAAAAAGTAACAATGCGAAAGGATGGGGACAGCTTTTCATTCCTACTGATAACAAACCGAAGAAAGGTCTTGGTTTTTCCTCAACCTGTACCCAGACTGCTACTAAAAATCTTCATCCCATTCAGAACTTCTTCCACAGTGGAGGTTTCCTTCACCCAGTGTCTCAAGAAGTACATACCACCAACGAGGGTGACTCCTCTGACACAGATGATTTTCCCGGGGTCAATGTCATCGAAAGGGATGACTCCCTTAGTTCCAAAGAAGTGTGGGACACCTTAGGACAATCGAGTGGCAAATACGACTATTTGGTCAAATACACCGCTCCTGAAAGTTCTCGTATTAGGCTCGAAGACATCCAACCAACTGGATGGGGAGATTTACCTGAGAGCACAAACATTATGCAAGATATAGCTGAAGAATCCTCCTAAGAAAACTCTGCCTGGGAGACATATTCCAACGATCCTGCTCCACCAGAAATCAGCGTTATCTCTGAAGACAAACCAAGAAGAAAGGTACTAGAATTTGTGATTCACCGAGGAGTTTTCCGCCAATAGGTTGCTGTCGATGTCCCAAAGATCGTCCATAAGTCTAAGTATTTGTCGTCTTTATCTTAACCTTTCACCTTGCCCTGGTGAAACAGATGTTTTGATAGGGCTCACTTTTTGTAAATGTCTCTCTTCGCTTTGCCCAAAGCGACAAAGTTTTGTTTTATAGGGCTGTAGTTTCAAGAATCGACAAAATCATAAATAAAATAACGTCGTTCTGTAATTTCCGCATTTATTGTTGTTTTCTCTTTTCGCTTTTTCAGAAAATGGTAATCCTAAAAAATAACTCAAATAATAAAAACAAGCAGTTTTAAAAAAAAAAATACACTGCACACACTCTTGCATTCCCTCTATCTCTTCTAAAAACAATCATCACGTCATTGCAGATTACTTATTTTAAACCCCATTGAAACATACGATCTGATGCCTTCTCCCAACTTTGAATTCCCAGTATTTGAGGCTGAAGAAGAAGAGGACGAAGAAATTCCAGAAGAGATCTCCCGATTACTCAGACAAGAGGAAAGCTCCATTGAACCGCACAAAGAGCCGTTGGAAACGGTCAACTTGGGTTCGAAAGAAGAGAGAAAAGAAGTCAAAATTGGTGCACTACTCAGTCCAACTGTCAAGGAAAGTTTAACAAAACTTCTCAAAGAGTTCCCCGATGTATTCGCTTGGTCCTATCAGGATATGCCAGGGTTAGATACCAGCATTGTGGAACATAATCTATCGTTAAGATCAGAATGTCCGCCAGTAAAACAGAGGTTGAGATGGACTCATCCAGACATGGCCATCAAAATCAAAGAGGAAGTACAAAAACAGATTGACGCAGGTTTCCTCGCCACATCTGAATATCCTAAATAGTTAACCAATATAGTGCCAGTTCCAAAAAAGGATGGAAAAGTCAGAATGTGTGTAGACTACAGGGATCTGAACAAAGCCAGTCCAAAGAATGACTTTCCCTTACTGTACATTCACATGCTGGTTGATAGTATAGCAAAGTTCAAAGTTTTCTCCTTCATGGATGGATTCTCGGGCTATAATCAAATAAAAATGGCGCTGAAAGACATGGAAAAAACTTCATTCATCACCCCATGGGGCACCTTTTGTTACAAGGTAATGTCGTTCGGTTTAAAGAACGCCGGGACAACCTATCAAAGGGCCATGACTACTCTGTTTCACGACATGATGCACAAAGAAATAGAAGTGTATGTCGATGACAAGATTGCCAAATCTAAAACAGAAGAGGAGCATGTGACCCACCTGTCAAAACTATTCGAGCATTTGAGGAAGTACAAACTCCCCTTGAATCCTAACAAGTGCACATTCGGTGTTCGTTCAGGAAAATTGCTAGGGTTCATCGTCAGCCAGAAAGGAATTGAGGTTGATCCTGACAAGGTCAAGGCTATTCAAGAAATGCCTTCTCCGAAGATTGAAAAACAAGTCAGGGGATTCCTGGGACGTTTGAATTACATTTCCATATTTATATTCCTCATGGCCGCGACATGCGCGCCGATCTTCGAATTATTCAAAAAGTATCAGGACTGCGTTTGGACAGAAGACTGTCAAACTGCCTTCAACAGTATCAAGGAATACCTGTTGAACCCATATATTATATCACCTCCAGTGGAGGGAAGACCAATGATCATTTATTTAACAGTCTTAGAAGACTCAATGTGTTGTGTACTTGGCCAACAAGACGAAACGAAAAGAAAAGAGACTGCCATATACTATTTGAGCAAGAAATTTAGCGACTGTGAGACTCGGTACACTATGCTTGAGAAAACTTGCTACGCTCTGGCTTGGGCAGCTAAACGTCTTCGCCAATATATGATTCGTCACACTACTTGGTTAATCTCAGAAATGGATCCAATCAAGTATGTCTTTGAAAAGCCTGCTCTCACGGGAAGGATTGCCCGTTGGCAGATGTTGTTATCAGAATACGACATCGAATACCATGCTCAGAAAGTCGTTAAAGGAAGTAATTTAGCCAATAATTTGGTTCATCAGCCGATTGACGATCAGGAATCGGTCGGATTTGACTTCCCAGACGAAGATGTCATGTACTTGAAAATGAAAGATTGTGATGAACCGCTACCCAGTGAAGCGCCAGAACCAGGTTCCCAATGGGGACTAATTTTTGACGGAGCTGTCAATCATTATGGAAATGGAATTAGGGCAATCATCATAACACCTCAGGGTACCCACATTCCTTTCACTGCCAGACTGACGCTCAAGTGCACAAACAATGAGGCTAAATACAAAGCTTGTATCATAGGTCTCGAAGAAGTGATCGACTTAAGGATCAAGAACTTGGATGTATATGGCGACTCAGTTCTGGTCATCAATCAGATCAAAAGAGATTGGAACATATACCAATCAGGTTTGATTCCTTACAAAGACTATGCGAGAAGGTTGTTACCATGCTTCAACAGAATAGAGTTTCATCACATCCCTCGTGAAGAGAATCACATGGCTGATGCATTATCCACTCTCTCCTCCATGATTAGTATAGGTCAATGGAATGCGCCTCGAGCGGCCCGCTTACATCTTCACGATTGAAGTAGTCATAGACGACAAACCCTGGTATCACGATATCAAATGATTCCTCCAAAAACAAGAGTACCCAACTGGGGCATCCAGAAAAGACAGGAAGACTCTCAGAAGGCTAGGAGGCAGTTTCTTCCTGAGCGGTGATACACTCTATAAGAGAAAATTTGACATGGTATTGCTCCGATGCGCAGACAGACTAGAAGCAAACATGTTGATGAAAGAAATTCACGAAGTATCCTTTGGTACTCATGCCAACGGACACGCAATGACGAGAAAAATTCTAAGAGCAGGGTACTACTGGTTGACCATGGAATCCGATTGCTACAAGAACATGAAGAGATGTCACAAGTGTTAGATATACTCAGACAAGATTCATGTACCGCCAACGCATCTCAAAGTTCTTTCTTCCCCATGGCCTTTTTCCATATGGGGAATCGACATGATTGGCTTGATTGAACCCAAAGCTTCAAAAGGACATCGGTTCATACTCGTAGCCATTGACTACTTCACCAAGTGGGTCGAAGCATAATCATACGCCAATGTAACCCGACAAGTCGTGGTCCGCTTTATAAAAATCAATCTCATCTGCCGTTATGGTGTTCCAAGCCAGATCATTATTGACAATGGATCTAATTTGAACAACAAGATGATGAAAGAGTTGTGCGCCGAGTTCAAGATCGAACACCATAACTCATCTCACCCGACCAAAAATGAACGGAGTGGTAGAAGCAGCTAACAAGAACATCAAGAAGATCGTTCAAAAGATGGTTGTAACCTACAAAGATTGACATGAGATGCTACCCTTTGCTCTTCACGGTTATCACACATTTGTCCACACTTCAACAGGGGAACCTCTTTCTCTCTAGTATATGGCATGGAAGCAGTGTTCCCTGTAGAAGTAGAGATCCCATCAATCCGGGTATTGATGGAAGCTAATCTAACAGAAGCCGAATGGTGTCAAAGTCGACATGATGAACTGAATCTGATCGAAGAAAAGCGAATAACGGCTATGTGCCACGGTCAGTTGTATCAGCAAAAAATGAAGAAGGCGTTTGACAAAAAGGTTCGACCCCGTATCTTCAGAAAAGGAGGCCTTGTGCTCAAGAAGATACAATCATTTCTCACTGATTCCCGGAGCAAATAGACTCCGAACTATGACGACCCTTATGTGGTCAAAAAAGCCTTCTCAGGCGATGCCTTGAGACTCACAACCATGGATGGAGAAGATTTTGCCTACCCCAAGAATGTTGATGTAGTCAACAAATGCTTCGCCTAAACTAAAAAAAACGTCTCAGTGGATTGAAAACCCAAAAGGGCGGTCCAGGAAAAAATTAGAGACATAATCAAAAATCATCCCGGTGGATTGGGAATCTCAAAATACAATCCAGGAAAAAGTTAGGGATTAATGGCAAGTAACTACGTCTGACAAGGTTGAATCCCTCAGCAGCAATGCCATCCATCAGGAAAAATCCAGTCAAGGTCATCTTCGACAGAAGCTCAGGGTGTCCAGAATTCAAAGTTGGTAGAAGGATAGCGGTCGTCTTGTTTCAATGTAGCCCTTTTCCCTTAAATTACCATTTTCTAAACTTTGTAAATACTCCATGGAATCACGCGTTCGGCTGATTTCCCTCTTATCAATAAAATTTGAGCCCTAGTGCTTTTGTTTGCAATTCTTATTTGTTTTAGCTTTACAGAACGACATTTTTTTTATGATCAACGATTCTTGAAATAAAACAAAAATGAATTTACTTGTCAAAAATTTTTCTGCTTTTAAAATAAAGATGGCAATTTCTTTTGACTGTTGAACATCAAAAGAACATCGATCGCTACTCCAAAGGCGATTAAGCTTCAAAGTGTAGAATCAAAGCACTCCTTCTCAAACCAGTATGACTGAATGAAGGATCAGCTGTGTCAGATGCGAACATTCTGTCTGACATCCCCGGCAGAGTTCTTACCTCCTAAGCCCGACCAACATTTTCCCCCCACGGGGACTATCTCTCCTAAGCAAGAGAGAATTCATATCTTGAACAAATGGTATTTCTTCGTCCCCTGCAGTGGCCGAGTATCCAGTCGTGTTCATCCACTAGTCTGTATGTTGCGTCGGTTTTGTCAGCATAAACATACATACATCATGCATTATTAATTTACATTCATATTCATATTGCATCACTATCACTCTAGTCAATCTTATCCCCTAGTGATAAAAGTCCTCTTGTCAATTGAGTTGTCAGTTCTTTCCTCGTCAGAAAGTGAATCATCTAAGCAATCTCTCTCCAGTTTATCTTTGGATTAGAGAAGGTCCTCGACCACTTTGATAACTTAAACCTCTGAAAGGTAAGAAGACAGTCGACGAACGTCACTCTTCACCATTGAAGATGATATCCTCACTTTCCCAGATTAAGGAAAATCCCGAGAGAAAGCCTCTTAATCAAAGATTCGGTAACACAACAGTTTTTCTCCGAAAAAATTTGTAGACAAAAAGGTCATCAACGCCTCCAATTTGGATTACATTATATGGCGTTTCTCCGAGAAGCTCTTGAGGAAAAGTATGATGTGATACCCCCAAAAGAAAATAGCCTCTCAAGAGACTCGTTTTCCCCAGTAGAGTCAACAAATGGCGTCTCCAATAGAGAAGTTTGAATACCTCTACAGCTTAGAAGGATGGGTTTCTCCAGCAAGGCTGACATCAAAACTTTTTCCCATCAAATGGCATCTCCCCAGGAAAATTCGGCGAGAAGTTTGAGGAAAACCGCTACAAATAGCGTCCCTTATCAAGAAAGTTTATTGACAAAAGAAACCAAGGCCAATTCCTTGGTAGGAAACCAGGATCGAGGGGAAGTTTATATCAGAAAATGAGACCAGTTCCTTGGTAGGAAACCAGGATCGAGGGGAAGTTTATTTCAAAAACTAAGACCAGTACCTTGGTAGGAAACCAGGATTGAGGGGAAGTTTATATCAGAAACTTAGACCAGTTCCTTGGCTGAAGACCAGGATCGAGGGGAAGTTTTACCTTTTCTGAGTATCAACGCTTAGCAAGAAAAGATGGATAGGAACACTGCCATTCATAACCACCATCAAAATTTCGGATATTCCGATATTTAATCCTCTTGCACCCTGAATTCCCGAATACCTTCACCATTCACACCTTCGGGTTCAAGAAAATTAAATAGGGGCATCTGTCATACCCCAAATTTTGACCACAAAGATTTCCCATCATTGTGCAAATCATTATCACAATATGGATGAACTTTCTCACTTATTAATATCCCCAAAGATGGGTGAACATTCACTACAATCAAAGGATTAGGGTTTTTAAGCCCTCTCAGGGCACTTAGACAAAGGATCAATCAAGTAATGGCATTATCTTCAACTTTTCTAACCTCTCAACCACCCACAAAGGATCAAGGGGACTCCCACTTCAAGAATCAAGCACAAGGTTGCCACATTCCAAGTGGATAAAACCTCAAGATCGCCAGTGTCACCAAATTAGGGTTTTGGTCGACCAAGGCCTCCATATGAGAATTTTCATCTGGGCATGGGCCAAATTAGTTATGGAGTGATCAAAGTGGCTGAAAACATGAAAATGACATTTTTCCAACACTTAGTGAAATTTTCACTAAGTCAGAATCTGCCTTATTTTTTCCAAAATGTAGAGGCATTTTTCATTGTAATTCAAGTTGGATCAAAATCAAAGTTGGACATCATGTTGAAATAGGATATGTCAGCTTTCCAAAATACCACAGAACTCCATCAAACTCCACCTGAGCTTGAGGTTATGACAGCTGCAACATGTCTTGCTGCAAACTATCTTGGCAAGGCAGATTTGTGCATAAGGGGTCAATTTAATCAAATTGTGCAACAACAAGCATGGTTATCCATCTGCACACCTCAAGGGGGAACAACCAAGGGACAAGCATTGATCTACCAGCCTCTCAAGTCCAAGATTCCACAAGTAGCCATGCCAAACCTAAAAAGCTAAAGATGCCACAAGACTCCAATTTTGTTTTGAGACATTTAATGGATGCATAGAGCTGGCATGTATCAGTCCATGATCAACCAAATGAGTCAAGATAAGCTCATACAACAGAGGACCTAAGCCTGCAAATTTTGGCACAAGTCAATGGCTAGAGGAGACCCTTGATTAAAGAATTCAAGCATTCAACACAATTTGATCCAAGCTGCCAAACACTATTGATGCAAAAACAAATTTGCTCTACTATAAATAGAGCTCATTTATGCTCAAACTAAGTACACCAAAGGTCCTAAACAGATGCCTTTCTCAGAATCACCACTTTCACTCCCAAAACACCTTCTCTTGCAAGTCACCATCGGGTTTTGAGTTTGAGAGCAATTTCAACCAAACCAATCACCCACACACCTCACATATTACATATAGAAGTGATCCAAACTCTTACATAACATCTGGAACATCAATTTCACAAAATCACCATGCACTTGCACAAGTTTTTAGCAGATTTGCAGTTGAGGTGCCATATCAAGTTCCAGTTCCATTCAAACCACTCCAAGCATTCAGACACACTCCATATGGTGTAGGGAAGTTGTTCAGATCATCACAACTCATCTGTAACACCTCCAACTCAAAAATAAAATTGCTCTAGCTGCCACGACCTTCAAGTAAGCCTAAACTTGGTCATCTCATGATTCATGCATATTTCCTCGCACAATAATTTTGCCATATGTTCATAATCATGTATGGAGTGTTTCCCCTTAATTGATTGCTTTGTATGAATCATGTATGGAATATCTTAGCCTTCATGCAGAAATTAGGGTTCTTGAGGTTTCTCTTTGATTTCTCATTCCATACTTAAAATAAATGAAATTAAAGACCATATACATGATCGTGAGTTGAAAACGAACAGATTGATATGTGGATTGTGTGATTTCATCAAGTATTCAGTGAGATTGATGAGAAAATGCAAATCAAACAAAAACAGGGCACGTAGGCAAGAACAGGGTGTTCTTGGCGCCCTTTTTCAAACTTTTGAATTTTTGAATTTTTATTATTTTATTTAATTGACTCAAAAATTAATTTCTCTCTGAATTTTAATGATTTTAAGTTGATTCTTTTTTTCAAAATTCACAAAAATGTTAAAATATTTTATTTTACAAAAATTTCCCAAAAATATTATTTATTTAATATATTTAATATTTTTGCAAAGAATTAATTTTTATTTGTTTTTTAACATTTTAAAAATTTTCTTTCTCTTGATTTTCCAAACTTGAATGGTTTTTATTCATTTTGTGGATAAAAATATGATTTTTGAGACATTGACCCAAAATCACAACTCATTTCTCACATGTTTTCAATGATTTTATTAATTTTTAATCAATATTAATTCCATTGTTTTACAAAATTAGGGTTTTGATTGGTTTCACCCTCATCAATCTTTTTCAAAACATTTTTGGGCCTCTTGATAGAGTGTAAGTCCCACCTCTTTGTAACTAAAATAATTTGGGCCTCAATGTATTGTATAAGTCCCGATACAGTCTCAAAAATCTCGATGCAATTGTCGTTTTCAAAACATTTTCATCTGGGTCTCTCCTTGAGTTATAAGCCCCATTTCTTTTCTTTAAATAATCTTTGGGCCTCTCCTTGAGTTGTAAGACCCATACCTTTGTACAGAAAACCTTTTGGGCCTCAGTCATTATATAAGTCCCAGCACAATCTTCGAAACAACGGTGCGATCAGTGTTAAACCTTGGGCCTCTCCTTGAGTATAAGCTCCAATAATCTTTTCAAAACAACTTCCCTTTTGATTTAGTTTCAAATATACAGTTATTATCAAAACGTTCTTTAATTTCTTTGAACAACTAACAATACAGCATGGAAGCTTGCTCACCTGTAAGTTTTATTCGCTTTCATTTACTTACTTTAATATATATAACTGTATTGTGGGAAGCTGCGCACTGTAAGTCTTCTTTCATTCTTTTAAATACATGTCAAATATATATAATTGTACTGTGGGAAGCTGCGCACTATAAGTCTTCTTTCATATCCTTTTAAATACTCATCATATATCAACTGTATATATACTAGTATAGTTATTTAGAGTTTTCCCGGGCAACTAGGTCTAGAACTAGGTAAAGCCCCGTTGGTCACTCTTTGAATACAGTCAAAACTAGATCCCCATAGGACTTCCAAATACAGTATTGCCTTCTCTTGGGCTTAAACAATATGGAACAAAGAGAAAGGCAGTATTCTCGGTGAACCTTTTCTCAGACTGTCACATTAGAAATTGTCCAAGAAGTTCTATTCCCTAGAGTTGATCTTTTCTCGGTGAATAGCATCTCTTGAATTTCTTTAAACCTTAGAACTTTCACTAAATGATCTATTCTTGGTGAATAGCATTTCTTGAACTTTTCTTGGTTTGGGACCCACAGGCTTCTTAAAAGCATCCCTGCCTCCTCTTGGGCTTTTTTACAAGGACCCCTCGGCTTCTTAGAAGTTCTCATGCTTTCTCTTGGGCTTAATACAAGGACCCTAAAGACCTCCTAAAGGTATAGGACATAACTTAGTCATCCTTCGTTAGAGCTGTCTTTCTAAAAAGGAGTTAAAACCCTCATATTAATTTTAGGGTTGATACTCATCCCTTAAAAGAGTCATTCGCCTCTTGGGCATTATACAAAGATAAACTCTACCAATAGACTTGGACAGTCTAAATCTCCTCTTGAGTCTCAAAGACATTCTCAAGCACCTCAAACATAGGAAGAACCCCCAGATTCTGGATTAATCTACAGCAGAGTTAAAACTTGTGGGTTCTTAAACCCAGTCTCTCTCCTAAAAAAACCCCAACCAGGGTTAGTTTATCATCAGAACCTCAAGGTTTCTGATCTATCAACTCTTCTATAACCCTCAGCAAGAGTTTATTCCCCACTTGGACCTGCCTAGGGATCCCAATAATCCCCAGCAGAAAGATAGCCTCTTTTTAGGCTTTGTATAATGACCATTTCCTCAGCAAAGTCAGCCTCCTCTTGGGCTTTATACAATGATTCTCCCCAGCGGAGCTAACCTTTTCAGACTCTCTTGTTGACTCAATCACCTTTTCAGACTCTCTTGTTGAGTCAATCACTTTTTAGACTCTCTTGTTGAGTCAATCACGTTTAAGTACTATCTTGTTGATCAACCCTTTTAGCCTCAATCTCGGGCTTTATACGAGACAAATAAAAAGCACTCTCTTGTTGAGTCAATCTTTTCCAGCCTCCTCTTAGGCTTTGTATAATGATAACCCCTAGCTGGAGTTAGTCTCCTCTCAAGCTGTGTAGAATAATTTCTCCAGCTTGTTCAGCCACAATCCTGGGCTTTGTACATGACAGATAAAAGTACTCTCTTATTGAGTCAAACCCTTTTAGCCTCCATATCGGGCTTTGTACGAGACATAAATCCCCATAACCTTCTCTTAAGCTTGGGACAAATATCTTCCCCTAGCGCAATCAATTCCTCTGAGCCTTCATTTAGGCTTTGAGAAATGAATTCCTAAGCAGAGTCAAACTCTTTTCCGCCTCGATCTTGGCCTTTGTAAGAGATAGATAATACTCTCCCGCAGAGTCAAATCCTCTTAGCCTTCGTCTTGGGCTTTGTACAAGACACCCAAAATATCCTCAACCGTTTCAGTACAGTCTCTATTTAGCCTCAATCTTGGGCATTGTACAAGACTGACAAAGATTTCTTTCCCACATAGTCAATTCTTTTAGCCTCAATCTTGGGCTTTATACAAGACAGAAAGAACATTTTTCTCGGAAAAGTCAAAATTTTAGCCTCGTCTTAGGCTTTGTATAATGATATCCCCAAAGAGTCAGTCTCTTTTAGCCTCAATCTTGGGCTTTGTACAAGACATATATATATATATATATATATATATATATATATATATATACACTCTCTTGTTGAGTCAGTCATTCCTAGCCTCCTCTTAGGCTTTGTATAAGGACTTCCCCAGTGGAGTCAATCAACCTCTTAGCTTCAACCTTGGGCTTCGATCAAGGCATACAAAAATCAACAATCCCTCTTTAGAGATGACAAATTCTCTCTCAGTCAAACCTTTTAGCTTCAATCTTGGGCTTTGAACAAGACAGAAATACTCAACCTTTTAGCTTCAATCTTGGGCTTTGAACAAGACACCAAAACATCTTTTTCCTCCCTTAGAATAGGAGGAACTACGATTGCTCTGATTTCCCTGTTTTGTTTAAACGGGAATACGTAGGCATAAGATTGCGAAATCTTAGCGAGCATACTAATAAAAAACTCTAGGTCCAGTACCTTCACACATCAATCAAAGACTTTAGGTTTCATACCTTAGCCATTATCATCCCCATTTTCCACAGAAAACTCACTCTCCCTGTCATACTTTCCCAAGAAACTTTCCCAACCCATTAACGAATAAACACCATCAAGTACAAAGCGAAACCTAATGCTAATATCCTACGGATAACCACATATAGGATGGGTAATTAACAACTCCCCATTGTATAACCTGACCCCGAACTCCCCGAATCTCTTTTTAAGCATTTGTTCAGTTAAACATTTGTGTGCAAGGTTAGTTTTAGATACCTTCCCTTTCCCTTTCAGCTTCATGGGATAAATACGAAATCAGAAAGTAGCACCCCCTCCTACCATTGCGGTGAGGAAAACCCAACGATAAGGTGGTCGCGTCACCGATAAAAATCGCTCGCTACAGTGAGCAAGCTTCCAACAATATAGTTATATATATATATATGAAAGCATATAAAGAAAGCTGATAAAAACTTACAGGCGAGCAAGCTTCCATTGTAACACCTGTATGGTTAGTTGTTCAAGAAATTAAAGAAAGTTTTGATAACAACTATGAGTTGGATCTTAAATCAAATGGAAGTTGTTTTTGAAAAAGAAGATTGGGGCTTATACTCAAGGAAAGGCCCAGATGAATAACAGTAATCATACTGTTGTTTTGTAAACTGTATTGGGGCTTATACAATGGCTGAGGCCCAAAAAATGTTTTTTGTGCAAAGAGATGGGTCTTACAACTCAAGGAGAAGCCCAAAGGTTTGAAAAAGAAAAGAAACGATACTTACAACACAAGGGTAGGCCCAATGATTTTTGTTTAAACGGCGACGATCGCGCAGTGTTTTTAGAAAACGCAGTGGGACTTATACAACGACTGAGGCCCAAATTATTTTATGTACAAGGGGGTTGGGTCTTACACTCTATTAGAGGCACAAAAGTGTTTGAAAAAGAATAAAAATGGGACTTACAACACAAGGGAGGCCCAGATGAAAATTGTTTTGAAAACGGCGATCGCGCCGAGATTTTTTTAAACGTATTGGGACTTATACAATGATTGAGGCCCAAAATGGTTTATTTACAAAGGGATGGGCCTTACACTGCCCAAAGTGTTTTTGTTAAGATTTATTTAATCATAAACATAATGCATAAGCAAAGATTAAATACAGAGTGTACCAGACACCAGTGAATTTTCACACAAGCAGAGGAGCGTCAGACGAGCCCAAGATACCCGACAAAGCTTTTAAGCATCCATTGATCGTCAAAATATTGATTAGGAAAACAAAGATGAATTATATAAAAAACAAATTGTATAAAAAAAATTGTATTAATATAAATTATATAAAAAACAAATTGTATTAAAAAACAAATTGCATAAATATACGAGTTTACATTTATTTTTTCTAAAAATAAATAAATAAATAAATAAATAAATATATATATATATATATATATATGCAAAATATATATATATATATATATATATATATATATATATATATAAACAAAAAATATTTATATATATATATATATATATATATATAAAAACAACGTGAGAAAAAAATATAAATATATATATTTTTTATTTTTTTTAGTTTATTATTTATTTTTTTATTTTTATTTTCATTTTTATTAAAAATATAAATAAAAATGAGATTGACTTAAATTCGTGCGAAAGATAGATGGAAAATGAACATTTGCAATTTCAGTTGAAAAAACGTCCGTTCATCGATTTTTCGCATAATTAACCAAAAATAACTGAAATTTCAACGCGTATATTTCGACTGAAAATTCGAACAATATGCATGACAAAACAGATGATATGATATGCAGATGACACGAAGTGAAAACACAGTCGAATTTTAAAAATGAGTGGTCAAAATTTGGGGTATGACAGATGCCCCAATTTAATTTTCTTGGACCCGAAGGTGTGAATGGTGAAGGTATTCGGGCATTCGGGGTGCAAGAGGATTAAATATCAGAATACTTGAAATTTTGACGGTGGTTATGAATGGCAGTTTGCCCATTCATCTTCTTTTACTAAGCAATGACACTTAGAAAAGGGTAAGAACTTCCCCTCGATCCTGGTCTTCAGCCACGTAACTGGTCTTGGTTTTCGAGACAAACTTCCCCACGATCATGGTCTTCTGCCATGGAACTGGTCTCAGTTTCTTTTGTCAATAAACTTCCCCTCGATCCTGGTTTTTAGCCAAGGAACTGGTCTTAGATTCTTCTTGTCGAGTTTCTTCCTCGATAAGGGATGCTATGTGTATCGGTTTTTATCAAACTTCTCGCCGAGTTTACTGGGGAGATGCCATTTGATTGAAAAAGTTTAAAGGTCAGACTTGCTGGGGAACCTATTTGTCTGAGTTGTAGAGGTATGCAAACTTCTCTGTTGGAGACGCCATTTGCTGACTCTACTAGGGAAAGTGAGTCTCTTGATAGACTGCTTTTCTGTTTGGGGATATGATCGCGAAAATAGCAAGTGTACTATTTAACGATGTAGTGATAATTGGGGTTTTCCCCAGAGTCGGTCTCTCGAGGACTGCGTATAAAATGTAGTGTTGATGCTATTTCAATTAAACAAAAGTTTCCTTGGGGTTTTAGAAATTGTTTGTCGAAATGTTAAAATTTGCAAATATAAAGGTTTAACAACTCTGAGAAAAATGCTAGGGAATGTGGTTGAATTGCTCTGCAGGAACCCTGAATAGCTATTTAGAAAGACATGCCTCAAACCTTATCTTACCAGATCTTAATAAAAGGTTTTCTTAATTCCTTAATAAAAAACCCTTTGATATTCTCCCTAGACCCTAATTCCTCAGTGGTCTAGGAAGAATATCAAGCAATGGTTCTGACAAAGATTTTACCGGTTACTACGGGGTATCCTCATTCCTAGGCAATATCTACCGCAGTATTATTGTTCCAAAAGCGTTATATTGGTTTTTCAGACCTAATCCCTAACCATGAATCGAACCCTATTTTCCAATAAAGATAAGCATTAAGCATATTGCATAATAAAAGATTAAAATAAAAAGGCATGGTTTCATAGAATCATATAAAGCAGGCTCATTACATCGCAATTTAGAGCCACCCCCTAGCAATGGGGGGTTTAGCCGATCATGTTCAAACGAAAAACAATGATAACAAAAAGATAGGAAATAGTCATTACAATGATATTTGGATCACTTTGATCTTCAATTACTTCCGCGGTTGAATGATCTCCATTCTCCAAAAATTCTTGATCGCATGAAATTCCTAAACTTGATCGTATAATTCCAAAAAGTAAAAAGTGTCCTTTTTTCTCTCTAAAATCACCCTAAAATAGCCACAAGTTTCTAATGTCCAAGGAAATTCCCCATCTGCCCCTTGACTCCCAAAAACAACTTTAAAAATAAAAGTCAATATTTTTCTCGCCCAGGCCAACACGGGCCGTGTCAACTGACACGGGCACCCGTGTTGGCATTCTGCCTCTTGACCACCAATTCATCTTTTCACGTTCTCTTGCCAGGCAAGCTGACACGGGCCGTGTCATCTGACACGACCCCCCGTGTCAGCATTCTGCCTTATTCTCTAAACTCTTCCTTTGGGATGCCTTCCTGACACAGCCAGTGTCAGGTGACACTGGTGACCGTGTCAGGATCACTGGAGCTCTAAAAAGACTCTGAAAACTTCCTTCTTCCGTGCAATACTTGTGAGTGAACCTGCTGAACATAAAACACTACCAACAAACGCATAAAAAGGAAATATAATAGCAAAAAATAATAAAAGAAATGATAACGAAAAGACAATGCGAAAAGTAAGAATAATTGAAAAACAATTAAAAATATTCAACAATATGTTACCGATTGTACCGTTTAGTGCCAAATGATAAACGGAAAACAAGTGAAAGTGGTGACCAATCACAACCCCAAACTTATCTCATTGCTTGTCCTCAAGTAATGCTCAAGACAACAATTAGGTCACCCCATAATTATTCTAACCAACCACAGTACCGCTGATATTTTTCGCAACTTTTCATCACTTTCTTCACAACCTTTCCTTCTTACCCGACTCATGGCGATCGACCACACTTCCACAATTCAACACCTCTTCCTTTGTTAGTTTTTCACACTCTCACTAAATTGCTCATGTTAAAGTATTTATACTCTCTAATAAAAGCATGCATCGTCATCTCATAAGCTTACACCATATCTATGTTCATTACACACGCACACAACACACACTATTTGAGGACTTTAAAGGTTGCAACGGGGCTTCGTGACACGGTGGGATAAAAAAACAAAAAGGGAAAGAAAACAAATGGTTTTTATGCTCAGATGAAGTGTCATTTCTCTCATCCCTGTGTAGCTTGCACTTTTCATGCTCAAGGGCGATGGACACAACTTATTAGGATTTTCCAGTTTCTCTCCTCAAGTGTAACTTCGAGGTTCTTCTTCGATTTTTTTCAAACTGGATCCTCCTATAGGTAAATACATTCTTTCATCTCTCTTTTTTTTTCTTTATTATTTTTTTTTCAAGGCTTTTTCTTTGCTCTATTTGTTTCTTTTTTTTTCTTCGAATGCACTTACTTACTTTTATTTTGAGTGTCTCAACCCCAAACTTAGAGTTCTACACAGGTGGGAAATCAATAACACTTGTCCGAGCAGGGTGAGGAAGTGTTTTGGGCTAAAGGTTCGCATAATGTGGTTAATAACAAACAAAAGGGAATATGTCTCGAAGGGGTTAGCAACGGATACATTACAAGGGTTGGCTACAAAGGCTCAGGGTTAAAAACAAACAATTGCCTCAGTGCGTGTAAGTGTACAGTGGGAATTCAACAGACCGGTGCGCAAACTAAAAGAGACGAGTACATACCTGACAACTCTCATGATGCAATAGTGTATGGCTTTTTAGGATCCTCACCACGTTTGGTATACTGATATTTCCAAGGTACCTTCGGTGTGATGTAGTGTCATTTGACCTCGGATGCACAGTACTCTAGTCTTGGTCTAGTGTCAGAAATCACGTCCAATCTTCCTTTCAGTGATACCTACTTCTGGGGGTTTCCTCGAGCGCGAGTTAGGATTGTACCTTCTCATCCACCTAACAATAGTCGTCTCATTGACCCAACACATCCACCTTAAATCTGTAACACACCTAAACATAAAACATACCAAAATAAACGAACTAACTTAAGCCAAAGCAAAATAACGGAAAACAAAACAAACAAAAAGTAAATAAAATAACACCCCCACACTTGAACTAAACAGTGGCCTCACTGTTACAGAACAAAATGTGAGAGGGGACTCACAAAGCCTCACTAGGGAGGAGGAAAGTGCAGCCTCATCTGCTGCATCCACTGGTGTATCTCATCAAGCATCAGCCCCTGTCAGTTCTGTTCATTTCCCTGGCGTGACTGCTCCTCCCGGATCTCTCCAATCTCGGTTTACAACCAAGACCATTGGTCTGGTGCCAATGGTATAGTCCCAGTGCTTGAGTGGTCGGCTCTGGAGCGTGAAGGAATAGTCCGTTCCGGCTCAGGCTATGTATTATAATCCTCTTGGCCTTTTGTACCTGCTAGGGCAATTGCCTCCTCTTCTTCATCCGCGAAGTTTACACCGACACTTCGATACAACCAGTTCTCACGCTTAGAAATCCCAATTTGAGCCGGATCGGGTAGTCCAATGATAAATTTGTTTTTGATCATCACAACATAGTAGTCTTGTTCAACCTGGATCATCCCCTGATGCATTAGTGCTGCCATGTCCAACTTGGTTGTCCCCCTAACTGGGCTTTCATCAACATCTGGTTGATAGCCAAAATGTTCAGCTATTTGGGTGATAATGCCACCAACAAAAATACCTCCTTGCGTAGCTCTAGCCACCCGCCCTAGGTAGTCAGCAGTAAAGGCAGCTACATTCACAAAAATATTATTTGCCATGGCATACATAAAATACAACTCCCGCTTGGTGGCTATTCCTGTACTGTCGCCTCGACCAAATAAGGTATAAGCTAACCCTTTTTGTGCCATACGAAAATAGGGGTTCTGGATGTGCGACGCTTTAGCCGCCTTAGAAATATAATCTGAGAAACCAGCTATGGCACTCCAGAAATCTCGAGCAATAAAATCTTCCGCGACAGCCCCGTGTCCATATATAGGGAGGCGCAAGATACTTCCCAACTCTTCAACGGTTAAGGTATGATCTGTATTGTTCAGTCTGAACTTCAAAGTGGCATGTAATAATACACGGATCTCGTCCACTTTTTCTGCAGTGAAAACTGCAAAGTACTCAAAAACTCAAGTGTTATCCTCTCATAAGTGGCTGCTTCATAATGCATGAATTCTAGCATTCCTATGGTGTGGAACATCCTATTCACCTCATCAGATATTCCTAAAGCAGTAAGAGTTTTAGAGCAGAGATACCATGTTGGCGTAATTTTACGCTTTACATGGGCACAATATCGTGCTTCATGTGTCGGATCATCGAAGATGATGTTGTGCTCGTTCGGCTGGCGAGTTGCTCTTTTTCTTGGTCTAGAAGACGCAACAATGGCCTTTTTTCCTTTGTCCACACGTTTTGGTGGCATTTTATTTAACCTGCAAGATCAACAAAAACGAAAACAAAGATAATGCAAAAATACCACCGTAGAAAAGTAGAGGATGTCGAGGAGAACAATTTTTGTGAAGCGGATAGAGGAGTTTGTGGAGTGGGTGAGTGAGAAAATGGAGATTGAATGGTGAGTGAGAACGGGGCTTTCTAGGTTTTTTTTTAAGAGAAGAAGAAGAAGGTAATGGAAAAATGGGAGAGAGAGGGATTAAAATTAATTTATGAGTGGTTAATATGGAATGATAAGATTTTTACCACATGGGCCCCACAACATTCAAAAATCAGGAATTTGAAAAATCAAAAAAAAAATTTGAAAATTCGCCCCCTGACACGGGCCGTGTCGGCTGACACGACCCCCCGTGTCAGGATTCTGCCACCACGCTTCCAAAAATAAATAACTCCTCTTCTTCAGTAGGCCTCACACGGGCCGTGTCAGGGGACACGACCCCCCGTGTCAGCCTACTGCCACCTTGCCCAAGATAAGCCCAAAACTTCATTCTTTCAGCAGGCCTGACACGGGCCGTGTCAGGGGACACGACCCCCCGTGTCAGGGTTCTCCCACCAAAATTTTTTCACTTTTTCTTTTCATTTTTCTCATGTGGTAAAGACTCTGAGGTTCCCGATGCTGATGTATCTGGCTTTAATGCACATAAATACATGCTCCTTCTCATTATGGGCCTTGTGAGTCTCTACAAAAATGAACAACAAACAAAACAAATAACTTATTAGAAATAAAACACGTGGGTTGCCTCCTACGCAGCACTGCGTTTAACGTCGCGTGGCTCGATGGTCACTCGTCTTACCGTGTAAGACGAATAACATCCACTTCACCAAAAGGTTGACCTTGATAATAGAGCTTCGACTTGTGCCCATTTACCATAAAAATGTCTCTGTTTTCTTGATTTTTCCATCTCAATCGCCCCATGAGGGAACACTCTATGAACAACAAACGGTCCCGACCATTTAGACCTCAGTTTTCCTGGAATTAATTTTAATCGGGAATTGTACAAAAGGACCAGCTGTCCTTCCCAAAACTCCTTCTTTAGGATCTTTCTATCGTGCCATTTTTTTGCTTGGTCTTTATACACTTTGGCATTTTCATATGCATGGTTCCGAAATTCTTCCAACTCATGGAGTTGAAGGATCCTCGAACTTCCAGCTTGAGATAGATCCATATTAAGAAATTGTGATGCCCATAAGGCCTTATGTTCTAACTCCAAAGGTAAATGGCATGCCTTTCCATAGATTAGCTGGTAGGGAGACATACCGATTGGCGTTTTGAAAGCCGTTCGATAAGCCCACAGCGCATCATCCAATTTAGTTGCCCAATCCTTATGAGAGGAGCTCACTGTCTTCTCAAGAATCTGTTTAAGTTACTTGTTTGAAACTTCTACCTGGCCACTCGTCTGAGGGTGGTAAGGAGTAGCTATGCGATGTTTCACATTGTACTTTTGGAGTAACCTTTCCATTAGGTGATTCAGGAAATGAGTTCCTTCATCGCTTATCAGTGCTCTCGGTACACCAAATCTTGCAAAGATATTTTCCTTTAAAAACTTCACCACTACCTTAGCATCATTAGTAGGCAAGGCCACTGCTTCGACCCATTTAGAGACATAGTCCACCGCTACCAAGATGTAATTTTTTCCAAAGGACGGTGGAAATGGGCCCATGAAGTCTATTCCCCAAACATCGAACAACTCAACTTCTAGCATGGAGTTCTGGGGCATCTGATTTCTCTTTGATATATTCCCAGTTCTCTGACATTTATCACACTCTCTTACCATCTCTTGAGCATCTTTGAACAACGAGGGCCACTATAACCCTGACTGGAGAACTTTGGACGCAGTTCTATCCCCACTGAAATGCCCTCCGTACTTTGAGTCGTGACAAGCTTTCAACACATCCCTCTGCTCTTCCTCGGGCACACACCTTCTGATCAATTCGTCAACTCCTCGTTTGTATAGGAACGGATCATCCCATAAGTAAAACCTGCAGTCATGCAAAAACTTTTTCTTTCGGTTATAATCAAAATCATCAGGAATGATACCCCCTACCAAATAGTTTACATAATCTGCAAACCAAGGAACACCAATAACAGCGAGGATGTGTTCATCAGCAAACTCATCCTTTATTGAGTGTTTTTCTTCCGTTTCTTCAATAGGTGACATGCGAGAAAGGTGATCCGCCACAGTGTTCTCACACCCTCTCTTGTCACGAATCTCAACATCGAACTCCTGAATGAGTAGAATCCATCTCAAGAGTCTTGGTTTAGAATCCTGCTTAGCAAAAAGATACTTCAAAGCAGCATGGTCAGTATAAACAATGACTCTCGAACCCAACAGATATTGCCTAAATTTATCAAAGGCATACACAACCGCTAACAACTCCTTTTCGGTAGTTGCGTAGTTCATCTGTACAGGGTTCAGCACATGACTAGCATAATAAATAACATGCAATAACTTATCTCTTTGCTGTCCAAGAATAGCCCCTACTGCAATGTCGCTTGCATCGCACATGATCTCAAATGGTAGAGACCAATCGAGGGCAATAACAATAGGTGCCGATACTAATTTATTTTTCAGTGTCTCAAATGGATCGGCACTCTTTATCAAAAATAAAAGCTCTATCCTTAATCAAAAGCGTCGTTAGAGGCTTAGCTATTTTAGAGAAATCTCTTATGAACCGGCGGTAAAAACCCGCATGGCCTAAGAAACTCCGTATACCTTTTTCATTCACCGGATGTGGGAGCTTTGAGATTACCTCCACTTTGGCTTGGTCAACTTCAATTCCCTTGTGGGAAATTTTGTGACCCAGAACTATACCTTCGCGTACCATGAAATGGCACTTCTCCCAGTTAAGGATCAAGTTGCTCTCCTGGCATCTTTCTAAAACAAGAGAAAGGTTAGTTAAACAATTATCAAAAGAAGATCCAAATACCAAGAAATCATCCATGAAGACTTCCATATGCTTTTCGAGCATATCGGTAAAAATGGAAGTCATGCATCTCTAAAATGTAGCATAGGTATTACATAACCCATATGGCATCCTTCTGTAAGAAAAAACACCATAAGGGCATGTAAAAGCCGTCTTCTCTTGATCTTCCGGAGCAACCGCAATTTGGTTGTAACCGGAGTATCCGTCTAGGAAGCAATAGTAATCATGACCCGCTAGCTGTTCTAACATCTGATCAATGAATGGTAGTGGGAAGTGGTCTTTCCTTGTGGCAAGATTTAACCTTCTGTAGTCAATACACACCCGCCACCCTATGATCGTCCTCGTAGGAATCAACTCATTTTTCTCATTTTTAATGACGGTGGTTCCCCCTTTCTTGGGCACTACATGGACATGACTCACCCATGAGCTGTCCGATATTGGGTAAATCAAACTCGCATCAAGCAACTTCCCCACTTCTTTTCTTACAACTTCTTTCATAGCTGGATTATGTCTTCTTTGAGGTTGGACAACCAGTTTATGATCATCCTCCATGAGAATTTTTTTGCATACAAACAGGGGGACTAATACTTTTCAAATCCTCAATTTTCCAACCCATAGCTCCCTTGTACTTTTTTAGGACTTCAATCAACTTATCTTCTTGGACAGTTTTTAAGCTAGCACTTATGATGGCTGGACATTTACCTTCGGTGTCGAGGAAGACATACTTGAGGTTTTTCGGGAGTTGTTTCAATTCCGAACTCTTTTTGGTTTCTTCACTCCTCTCCACGAATTGAGGTTGTATTAGATCCTCCCAACGGTGTGGTCGAGATCCCTTCCAAGGAGGTAGATCTTCCATCATGGCTAACACTTCCAACTCTCCCTCACCCACTTCTTCGCTATCTTTGAAAATTGACAAACTTAACACTTTTTCTAGAGGCAATTGGGCTGCACTTTTAAGAGTTTCATTTTCAGCAACTTGGTCAATCACCCCAATATTATTGCTTGTGCCAAAATCACTTTTGTGCTTCATTGCAGTTCGAACATCAATCTTCACCTCTTCATCATAAACCTTCATAGTAATGGTTCCCCCTTCTATATCTATCATGCATCTCCCGGTTTCGAAAAATGGTCTTCCAAGAATAAGGGGAATCTCTTCATCTTCCGGCATTTCAAGAATCACAAAATCCACCGGGAATATAAACTTGTCAACTTTCACTAGCACATCTTCCACGACCCCATAAGGTCTCTTCACCGAGTGATCTACGAATTAAAGTGTCATCCTAGTGTCTTTTAGCGCACCTATACCCGACTTTTGGTAGATGGATAAGGGCATTAGGCTTACACAAGCACCCAATTCGATAAGAGCTTTCTGGAATGATCTATCCCCAATTGTGCAAGGAATAGTGATAGCACCTCGATCTCTCTTCTTTATTGGAATCTTCATACCCTGCAAAATAGCACAATAAGTTTCGGTTAGGATAATAGGATCCGTGTCAATGGTTCGCTTCTTTGAAATGATATCCTTCATGAACTTTGCATAAGTGGGCATTTGCTCGAGTGCCTCCAAAAATGGAATATTGAGCTCAAGCTTTTTGAACATCTTCAAGAATTTTTTGAAGTTCTTCTCTTGCTGCCCCATCTTCTTGTTCCTTTGAGGATAAGGAAGCTTAATGACCGGTTTGGGCTTAATAACCTTTTCTTCCACTACTTGTTTCGGTGGCACCACCTCTTCTGCTACTACTTCATTTTCTTTTATCTCAAGATCGACCTCAAGCAATTGGTCTTCCAATTCTGAATTTTTCTCAGGAACTTCAATAGACTTTCCACTCCTCGTGGTCACAACACTCACATTATTATGATCCCGTGGGTTGGGCACAGTGGCACTAGGTAAGGCACCTGGTGCTTAAGAATTTGCTAGTTGTTGAGCTATTTGGCTCATTTGAACTTCAAGATTTTTTATCAAAGCACCGGTGTTCCTAAGATTGTTTCGTGTCTCTTCTTGGAATTGGGAGCTCTGAGCGGCCATCTTTTAAATGGCAATTTCCCAGTCAGCTTTTCTCGGTGCTTGTTGCTGAAATTGTGGTGGTTGTTGTTGCAATTGTTGCTGGACTTGCTGAGGATATGGTTGCTGAATTTGTTGCTGGAGGGCGATACTGCTGTTGTTGTTGGTTCTGAGGCGGAGCAACCCCTTACTTCGAGGCATTACCTAGTTGATCTTTCCATGAGAAGTTCGGATGATTCCTCCACCCTGGATTATAGGTGTTGGAATACGGATTATTTTGCTTCAAAAACTTAATGGCTTCCACTTGTTGTGCGGTAGCCACACAATGCACAGTAAAATGCGGTCCCCCACAGATTTCACCAATGACCGCCTGAACTGGTTGAACCTATGCTACAGTTTGGGTATCAAGACTCATTTTCTTTAACTTTCTCTCCACTTCAGCCGCAATCCGATCTTCCATTTTCATAATCTGTTCTGTTAGCTTCAAGTCAATTATCTTCTCAGGTTGGCTAACACTGCGATCATACAGCTCCAGGTGCTCATTTGCTGCAATCACTTCAATTATCTTTTTAATGCCAGTGGCTGTTGAAAAATTTGTAGAACCACCGGCAGCTGTATCAATAACCTTCTTTGTCTTCATCTTTAACCCATTCAAAAAATTCTGCATTTGTTCGGTTGCGTCCATATTATGGGTGGGACATGCAACCAAACACCTCTTAAATCTCTTGTAAGCATCTCCAAGTGATTCTCCTTCTTTCTGCTTGAAATTAACAATGTCATATCTTTTACGGATGTATACAGACGCAGGAAAATACTCGTTCAGAAATGTAGTCTCCATCTCTTGCCAAGTAGTAATACTCCCAGCGGGTAGTGAATAAAACCACTCTTCGGCGTCGTCGGATAAAGTAAACGGGAACATCACCAACTTCATTGCCTCTTCAGAGTGTCCCTCAATTTTCAAGGAAGTGCTCATGGTAAGGAACCTTTACAAGTGCTTGTTGGCATCTTCATTGATTCTTCCTGAAAACGGCCTACTCTAAAGCTGTCGGATGGTAGATGGGTGCAGCTGGAACTGTGCAATAGTAACTGGTTGATTAACGATTGTCAACCATACTGCTGGAGAGATTGCTCAGCCATAATCACTGAGAAGTCTTTCGGCAGGTGGATCTTCCGCCATGATACTAGTTTCAGACTCGGAGTCTGTACCGGAATCTGTGTCCTGAGAGTGGCCTGAAACCGACTCTTCTTTCTCGGGATCAGGAATAATTGGTTCTGAACTCGATGCTACCAGCCTTTCTAGCCTAGCTTGTCGACGTCTGGCGTGCAAGAATCTTTCTGGTTCTGCGTCAAAAGAAAATTCAGCTGAGGCCTTACCTCGCATACACAGGTTAACAAAGTATTAGTAATTATAAAGAAAAATAATAACAGGAAAATAAATTCAAATTTTGGTCACAGAGTGACAAAATTTCAATTGAAATAAAATCGACACTAAGAATTTGGCAGTCCCCGGCAACGGCGCCAAAATCTTGATCGCGAAAATAGTAAGTGTACTATTTAACGATGTAGTGATAATTGGGGTTTTCCCCAGAGTCGGTCTCTCGAGGACTGCGTATAAAATGTAGTGTTGATGCTATTTCAATTAAACAAAAGTTTCCTTGGGGTTTTAGAAATTGTTTGTCGAAATGTTAAAATTTGCAAATATAAAGCAATTGCAAAAATAAAGGTTTAATAACTATGAGAAAAATGCTAGGGAATGTGGTTGAATTGCTCTGCAGGAACCCTAAATAGCTATTTAGAAAGACATGCCTCAAACCTTATCTTACCGGATCTTAATAAAAATCCCTTTGATATTCTCCCTAGACCCTAATTCCTCAGTGGTATAGGAAGAACATCAAGCAATAGTTCTGACAAAGATTTTACCGGTTACTACGGAGTATCCCCATTCCTAGGCAATATCTACCGCAGTATTATTATGCAAAAAGCGTTAGGTTGGTTTTTCAGACCTAATCCCTAACTATGAATCAAATCCAATTTTCCAATAAAGATAAGCATTAAGCATATTTCATAATAAAAGATTAAAATAAAAAGGCATGGTTTCATAGAATCATATAAAGCAGGTTCATTACATCACAATTCAGAGCCACCCCCCTAGCAATGGGGGGTTTAGCCGATCATGTTCAAACAAAAAACAATGATAACAAAAAGATAGGAAATAGTCATTACAATGATATTTGGATCACTTTGATCTTCAATTGCTTCCGCGGTTGAATGATCTCCGTTCTCCAAAAACTCTTGATCGCATGAAATTCCTAAACTTGATCGTATAATTCCAAAAAGTAAAAATTGTCCTTTTTTTTCTCTCTAAAATCACCCTAAAATAGTCACAAGTTTCTAATGTCCAAGGAAATTCCCCATCTGCCCCTTGACTCCCAAAAACAACTTTAAAAATAAAAGTCAATATTTTTCTCGCCCAGGCCAACACGGGCCGTGTCAGCTGACACGGGTACCCGTGTTGGTATTCTTCCTTTTGACCACCAATTCATCTTTTCACGTTCTCTTGCCAGGCAAGCCGACACGGGCCGTGTCATCTGACACGACCCCCCGTGTCAGCATTCTGCCTTCTTCTCAAAACTCTTCCTTTGGGATGCCTTCTGACACTGGTGACTGTGTCAGGATCACTAGAGCTCTAAAAAGACTCTGAAAACTTCCTTCTTCCACGCAATACTTGTGAGTGAACCTGCTGAACATAATACACTACCAACAAACGCATAAAAAGGTAACATAATAGCAAAAACTAATAAAAGAAATGATAACGTAAAGAAAATGTGAAAAGTAAGAATAACTGAAAAACAATTAAAAATATTAAACAATGTGTTACCGATTGTGCCGTTTAGTGCCAAATGATGAACGGAAAACAAGTGAAAGTGGTGACCGATCAGGATACTACATCTTACTTTTCTTTAAGATCTTTTCTGGAGAAATACCATGTGATGTAATCCAATTTGGAGGTGCTGATGACCATGTTTGGTAGCAAACCTTCAGAGAGAAACTGCTGCATTACCGAGAGTCTTGGGTTAAAAGGCTTTCTCTGGGGATTTTCCTTAATCCGGGAAAGCGAAAATATCATCTTCAATGGTGAAGAGTGATGTTCCAAAAGTATCTGTTGTCTGTTTTCTTGCCTTTCAGAGGTTCAAGTTATCAAAGTGGTCGAGGACCGACTCCACTCCAGAAATAAATTGGGGGGAGAAATTGTTCAGACGATACATTTCCTAACGAGAAAAGCACTGACAACTCGATTGAGAGGACTTTATCACTTGGGGACGAGACTGACCAGAGTGATAGTAATGCAATATGATTATGAATGTGAATCAATTATGCATGATGTATATATGTTTATGCTGACAAAGCTGACACGACATACAGACTAGGGGATGAACTCGACTGGATACTCGGCCACTGTGGGGGATGAAAAGTATCATTGGTTCAAAATAGTAATTATGCCTTGCTTAGGAGAGGTAGTCCTTGTGGGGACAAGGAAATCGTTGCTCGGTCTTAAGAGGTAAGAACTATGTCGGGGATATCAGACGGGACATTCGCATCTGACATAGTTGAGCCTTCATTCAAGCGTACTGGTTTAGAAGGAGCACTTTGAGGTTCAGTCACCTTCGGAGAAGCGATCGATGTTCTTTCGATGTTCAACAGTCAAAAGAATTGCCATCTTTATTTTAAAAGCAGAATAATTTTGACAAGTAAATTCATTTTTGTTTTATTTCAAGAATCGTTGATCATGTTAAAATATCTTTCTGTAAAGCTAAAATAAATAAGAATTGCAAACAAAAACACTAAAGCTCAAATTTTGTTGATAGGATGGAAATCAACCAAGTGCGTGATCCCATAGAGTATTTACAAAGTTTAGAAAATGGTAATTTAAGGGAAAAGGGCTACATTGAAACATAACGACTGTTACCCTTCTACCAACTTTGAATTCTGGACATCCTGAGCTTCTGCCGAAGATGACCTTGACTTGAAGTTTTCTTGGTGGATGGCATTACTGCTGGGGAATTTACCCGTGTTGTATGTAGTTACTTGCCATGAATCCCTAATTTTTGCCTGGATTGTACTTTGAGTTTTCCAATCCATCGGGGTGATTTTTGCTTATGTCTCTAATTTTTTCCTGGACCGACCTTTCGGGTTTTCAATCCACCTAGATGTTTTTTTTTGTTTAGGCAAAGTATTTCTTGACTATATCAACATTTGTCGGGTAGGTAAATTCCTCTCCATCCATGGTTGCGAGTCTCAAGGCACCGCCTGAGAAGGCTTTCTTAAAAACGTAAGGGCCGTCATAATTCGGAGTCCATTTTCCCCAAGAATCAGTGAGGAATGATTGTATCTTCTTGAGCACGAGGTCTCCTTTCCTGAAGACATAGGGCCGGACCTTTTTGTCAAACGCTTTCTTCATTCTTTGCTGATACAACTGACCGTGGCATAGAGCTGTTATTCATTTTTCTTCGATCAGGTTCAGTTCATCGTGTCGACTCTGACACCATTCTGCTTC
Source organism: Lathyrus tuberosus (assembly GCA_022829125.1). Classification (NCBI taxonomy): domain Eukaryota; kingdom Viridiplantae; phylum Streptophyta; class Magnoliopsida; order Fabales; family Fabaceae; genus Lathyrus; species Lathyrus tuberosus. Next base: position 9,676,374 of record JALAZF010000008.1, on the reverse strand, counting down.
TGTTAGCTTAGCTTCCATCAATACCCGATGATCAGTCACCATTTATGCTATGTATTTCACTATTTATTTGTAAATAAGTCAGGTAAACTGTGTGAATTTGAGTTTGTTTTAGTAGTAATTAGGTGTGTTTTGATTATGTTAAGTGTGTCATGAATTATGAGTTTCTCGAGGATATTTTACGCTTTTGGTATGTCAGCAGGTCATATAGAGATTTGGAAGCTCAGAGGATCGAGCATTGGATGTAAAACCGAGCCGGTGCGAGAAAGCGGAAGAAAAATGCAAAATTTGGAAGACATGCTGCTCATACGCGTAATGCCATAGGTGATACGTGTAAGGCTTCTCTGATACGCGTATGGTACGTAAATGAGCAGAGGGGTGAGAAAACAGAAGAAAAGTGCAGCTTCTGCCCATACGCGTAAGGTTCTTGGCAATACGCGTATGAGGTTGTGTTCTGGCTGGGCCCTGGTGCCATACACGTAAAGTACATGGTGAATAACAGGTCATTACGCGTAACAAGTAAGGCAATATGCGTAATGAGGCCCAAAATTACTGAAAGCCCAGAGTTTGATTATTTAGTCCCAGAACGCGATTTTGCAAGGGTTGGATGATTTTTGAGATCAAAATTCAAGTTTTGAAGGCTGACGACTCAGATTTTCACAAGGGGTTCATATGTTCAAGAGTTATCTGACAATTGAAGATTGATTCCTCGAGATATTCTATAATGACAACATTTTCATCTTTGATTTTATTTTTCTTTATGAGAGCTAAACCCCCCATTACTAAGGGGGTGACCCTGAATCTGATTGTAGTGATTTCGATTTTATGAATGCAATGACTATTTTTATTCAGTAATTGTTGATTTGTTCTTAGTTTTGTGCTTAATGCTTAAACCGTCGGAAAAATGAATTTTGAACTTTTACATATAATTTGTGTTGGACAGCTGTTTTATGTTGATCTGACTAAGACCATTTGATAATAAATATTACCTAGGACTAGGGATACTTTATCTTAACCGGGAATTCTTGATATTCACATGCTTGATTATGAATGTAATTATCTATGGACATAGTAATAGGTTACATGATCAAAGATCTTTTCACTAAGGACTTAGGATTAGATGCCCTAAAGAACCGATAATCAACTGTTATGGATTCTGTTATTGCATTTATAAATTGTAATTGTTTCATGAAAATTCATTCACCAAACACTAGAAATCTACTTCTTTGTTAAATCGTTTAGCCATTTTAATCGCTTTATTTAACTGCAACTTTAGATATACTATTATCAAATCCAAAAACCCCAAAGTCCTTTTGTTTAATTGAAATTGTCTCTGAACTCTATATCGTCGAGCAGTCCTTGAGATTAGATACTTGGGATTTTTCCCTTTATTACTATAATAGGCAAAATAAGACACTGGCTATTTTTCCTATCAAGCTTTTTGCGACGTTGCCGGGGACTGCCAAAGATTATAGAGTTTACAGATTTATTTCAATTAGAATTTTGTTGCTCTGCAACCAAAATTTTATTTTTCTGTCTATTTTATTTTATATTTTCTTAATTTTTTCTTCGCACTAATCTCTGTCTAATCTATGTATGCGAGGTAAGTCCTCAGCTGATTTTCATTTTGACGCAGAACCAGAAAGGACGTTGCACGCGAGACTCAAAAAAGCTAAAAGAGACAGACTGACAGCATCTAAGATAGACCGTGTGATACAAGAGCAAGAAGTGAAGGATCACCTATCTGTGCATTCTGAGAATTCTGACTCAGACACAGAGACTCAACCAGAGACTGTAATCATGGCTAGAAATCAACCAGCAGAAAGACTTCTGGGTGATTATGGCAGAGGAAATAATCCAGCAGTGCGGTTGACAATAGTGAACCAACCAGTTAATGTTGCGCACTTTCAGTTACACCCGTCAACTATCCGTCAGCTTGAAAGTAGACCTTTTTCAGGAAAGATCAACGAAGATGCAAATAAGCATCTTCAAAGGTTTCTAACTATGACTACATCATTAAAAATTGAGGGGCATTCTGAAGAGGCAAAGAGGTTGGTCATGTTTCCATTTACCTTGTCAAAGGATGCTAAAGAGTGGTTTTATTCTTTACCTGCTGGAAGAATTACTACTTGGGAACAGATGGAGACAACGATTTTAAATGAGTATTTTCCTACTTCTGTGTACATCTGTAAGAGGTACGACATAGTGAATTTTAAACAGAAGGAGGGAGAGTCACTTGGAGATGCTTACAAACGGTTCAAGAGGTGTTTAGTTGCATGTCCTACTCACAATTTGGATGCAACTGAACAAATGCAAATGTTTGTTAATGGGTTAAGGATGAAGACCAAAAAACTTATTGATACAGCTGCCGGTGGCTCATCAAACTTTACAACACCCACTAGTATCAAGATGATTATAGAAGCTATAGCAGCTAATGAACATTTGGAGCTGTATGACCGTAGTGTGAGTAAACCAGAAGGGATTATTGATTTAAAGCTGGCATATCAGGTGGTAAAAATGGAAGATCAAATTAAAGCTGATGTAGAAAGAAGTCTGAAAGAGATGAATGTTAGTACTCAACAAGTAGCCCAAGTTCAACCTGTCCAAGCAGTTACTTGTGAGATTTGTAATGGACCACATTTTACTGCACACTGCGTTGCAACTCCGTAACAAATTGAGGAGATTAAGTATCTGAGGTAAAATAATCCCTATGCTCAAACATACAATCCAGGTTGGAAAAATCATCCCAACTTCGCTTGGAAGGATCAACAAGGGAATGTCCAGCAACAACCACAACAACCATACCAGCAACAAATACCAAAGAAAGCAGATTGGGAAATATCTATTGAAAAGATGGATGCTCAAAGTGTTCAATTCCAAGAAGAGATCAGAAATAATCAGAGGAACACTAATACTTCTATTAAAAATCTGGAAGTTCAACTGGGTCAGATAGCACAACAGATAACAAGTTCTCAAGCATCGGGTACCTTACCTAGTGCAACTGTGACAAATCCAAGAGATCATAATAATGTGAGTGTTGTAACAACAAGAAGTGGGAAGTTAGCTGAAGTACCTGAAAAGAAATCTGAGGAAGAAGATCAATTGCTTGAAGTGGATCTTGAAATCTTAGAAAACAAAACGCCACCTGAGGAAGAAGCGGTTCTAAAGCCAGTTGTGAAGGAAAAACCCACTGAGCCAAAACCCATCATAAAGCTTCCATTCCCAGAAAGAAATAAGAAGAAGAAGCAAGATGAGAAAAAATTTCAGAAGTTTGTAGAGATGTTCAGAAAGTTAGAGATCAACATCCCCTTCTCTGAGGCACTTGAGCAGATGCCTATTTATGCCAAATTCATGAAGGACATCATCTCCAAAAAACGCACCACTGACACTGAACCTGTTATACTAACTAAAACTTGTAGTGCTATTTTGCAGGGTATGAAGATTCCAATGAAGAAGCCAGATAGAGGCTCTGTTACTATTCCGTGTACCATTGGTGATAGGTCTTTTAAAAGGGCACTGATTGATTTGGGAGCTAGTGTGAGTCTTATGCCTTTGTCTATTTACATGAAGCTGGGAATAGGAAGCGTTCAAGATACCAGGATGACACTCAAATTTGCGGATCATTAAGTGAAAAGACCTTATGGGGTGGTTGAAGATGTTCTGGTAAAAGTTGATAAATTTGTTTTTCCTGTTGATTTTGTGATTTTGGAAATGCCAGAAGATGAGGAGATCCCTCTGATTCTGGGAAGGCCTTTCTTGGAAAAAGGGAGATGTATGATAGACATTGAGGGAGGTACCATGACCCTCAAAGTTTATGATGAAGAGCTGAAAATTGATGTTAGGAATAATATGAAGCATAAGGAAGATATTGGTACTAGTCACACTGTTGAAGTGATTGATCATATGGTAGTGAAAGCTATTCACAGTCAACTCCCTGAGTCACCTTTGGAAAGAGTTTTAAGTTTGACAGCCCAAGAGATAGAGGAGAATGAGGATGAGAAAGAAAAATAAGTTCTTGCTATGTTTGATGCACAACCACCTTGGTTGAAATCCAAACCACATTGGTGGGAGGATCTGAGAACTTCACCAAAAACGGAGACTAATAAGGAATGCAAAACAGGTACAAAGTCTGAATTAAAACAATTACCTAAAAATCTGAAATATGTCTTTTTGGATTCTGGAACAAATTGTCCTGCTATTATTAATTATGGGTTGAATGAAAAGGATGAAGAAAAGCTGATACAGGTACTTAAGGCATACAAGAGTGCTATGGGTTGGACCATCGGGGACTTTAAAGGAATTAGCCCTACAGTGTGCATGCATAAGATACTGATGGAGGATAATCATAAACCCGTGGTACAACCTCAAAGGAGGTTAAATCCAGCAATGAAAGAAGTGGTGAGAAAAGAGGTTGTAAAGTTGTCGGATGCAGGATTGATTTATCCTATTTCTGATAGTTCTTGGGTAAGTCCTATACACGTGGTACCAAAGAAGGGAGGAACAACAGTGGTTCTAAATGAGAAGAATGAATTGATTCCCACTCATACAATAACAGGCTGGAGAGTGTGTATTGACTACAGGAGGCTTAACACTGCAACAAGGAAAGACCATTTTCCTCTCCCTTTTATTGACCAGATGTTAGAGAGACTGGTAGGTCATGAGTACTATTGTTTTTTGGATGGGTATTCAGGATACAATCAGATTGTTGTAGCCCCAGAAGATCAGGAGAAGACCGCGTTCACATTTCCTTATGGTATCTTTGCCTACAGAAGGATACCGTTTGGATTATACAACGCCCCTGCTACTTTTCAGAGATGTATGACATCTATATTCGCCGTCATGCTTGAAAATCACATGTGAAATTATGGCACAGATATCAGATGTCCTACACAGATGTTGAGACACGGATATTCAACACAATGAACAAGATAACAATAAAAATAACAGTGCAGAAAGTAAAGAATACAATGATATGTTTACCCAGTTTTGATCAACAATCCTACTCTGGGGGCTACCAAGCCAGGGACGAAATCAATATATGATAGTATCAATTCACAGATCACACAGCAACCACACCCGGTTACAATCTGCTCACTTAATCACTACTCTTCCTATGACTTCTACCTAAGGCTCACCTAGGTATGAGGCCCTCCTCAAATCCCTCTTCAATCACAACCCGTGACTGGTTCCTTTCAACACAAGTAACAAAACGAAAGACACACTTTCAAAAACACACAATTCTCAATACTCCACAACTTATGAGAACTGACACACAAGAAACTCAATGCTTAAAAGCTTATGAGTAACTGACCGAACTTACAACACAAAACCAGTCCTTATACTATTATCAGAATGATACCAGTTAGGCTCACAATTAACAATCAAAAACCCTAACAAAAACACACGTAAGTTCCACACCTAAACTAGGTTTACACCAGTCAATATATAGCATTAAATCTGGACTGGGTTGGGCTTCAAAACGCAGCAGAGAGACTGCACATAATTCTGCAAAATAAACTCCAAGAAAATAGGTCTTCAATCTAAAGTTTCCTAATATGTCTCCATATTTAGAAAGTAGTGAAAATCCGAAAACCGACACAAAAACTCAACTCAATTTACTTTGGACGCCACATAGGATAACTAAATATTCACAGAATATTCAGTAACAAATAACAACTAACAAAATCTTCCTTTTAAACCAAAATCAGATGCGATGTCCTATGATCCAGGATGGGACATCTTTATCTGACATGTTGAATGCAGAAAATTAGAACATCTTGTTTCAACATCTTGCTGCTAGAATAGTTTTAGCAAAATAAATGCCAACCATATAATCAAAGAAATAACAATCTCCCCCTTTGGCTTATTTTGGCTAAAACTACACAACAAACAATCTTGCAAAGATAAATCAAGCAAAACAAAAATATCAGAGACAGCAGCGAAAAACACAGCATAGCAGCAAAAAAAACTCCCCCTCAACTGCAGAAACACAACTACAAACAAAACTCCCCCTCAACTGTAGAAACATAACTACAAACAAAACTGCCCCTCAACTACATAAACACAACTACAAACAAAACTCCCCCTCAACTGCAACACCAACACAAGCACACCATAAGCACACTACTCCCTCTTTTTTGCCATAAATATGACAAAGGCAAGTAGAACAGTTCTAAATTTTGAGAAATGATCAAATCATAAACCAGAATAAACAGCATCAGAAAGCAGATGCACACATCAATACATGATCAAATGTCATGCCCAAACTTCAGCATCTTTCCCTTCATAAACACCTGCACAAGCTGCACTACCAAAATTACCTTTATTCTTTTTAATCTGGCAGCCAAAAAGAACATTAATTTATATAGTTCTTCATGAATACAAACCCCAAGTCTTCTCCTCAGGTTTTCAAACTGAACTGCATCCAGAGGCTTGGTAAATATGTCAACAAGCTGTTTTTATGTGCTAACATGCTCAAGAGTTATGACTTTGTCCTCCACAAGTTCTCTGATGAAATGATGCCTGATATCAATGTGCTTAGTCCTGCTATGTTGAATAGGATTCTTAGAAATATTAATAGCACTCAGGTTGTCAAAGAATAATGTCATGACATCTTGTGTGACATTATACTCAGATAACATTTGCTTCATCCACACCAGTTGAGCACAACTACTTCCAGCTGCTATGTACTAAGCTTCAACAGTAGAAAGAGATACATAATTTTACTTCTTACTAAACCATGAAATAAGATTATTTCCCAAAAAAAAACAACCTCCAGAGGTACTCTTCCTATCATCAGCACTTCCAGCCCAATCAGCATCACAGTATCCTACTAAAATGGAACTTGAATCATGGGAATATAACAACCCATAATCACACGTACCACTCACATACTTAAGAATTCTCTTAACTTGATTAATGTGACAAACCATGGGTTCTGCTTGGTATCTTGCACATACACCAACTGCAAAGGTTATGTCTGGCCTACTTGCTGTAAGATACAGCAGTCTACCAATCATGCTTCTGTATAAACTCTGTTCAATATTCACTCCCTTTTCATCTTTGGATAACTTCAAGTGAGTAGGAGAAGGATTTCTCTTGTGCTTGGCATTATCCAATCCAAACTTCTTCACAATATTCCTAGCATAGTTGCTCTGACAAACAAAAATGGAGTCTTCCATCTGCTTGACTTGCAATCCAAGGAAGTAAATTAATTCACCTACCAAGCTCATTTCAAATTCAGATTGCATTTGTTTGACAAAATGTTGGACCATTTCATCCGACATCGTACCAAACACAATATCATCTACATAAATCTGAGCAATCATCAGTTTACCATCTTTCTCCTTGATAAAGAGTGTTTTATCAATACCACCCTTCCTGTATCCATGTTTGACTAAGAACTCAGTCAGCCTTTCATACCAAGCTCTTGGAGCTTGTTTTAAACCATACAAAGCCTTCTTTAACTTGAAGACATGATTAGGAAAATTTGGATCCACAAACCCTTTACGCTGCTCAACATAAACTTCTTCATTTAGATAGCCATTCAGAAAGGCACTCTTAACATCCATTTGAAACAATTTGAATTTCAAAAAACATGCCACTCATAGCAACAATCTGATGGATTCCAAGCGAGCCACAAGAGCAAATGTTTCACCAAAATCTACTCCTTCAATCTGTGTGTATCCTTGAGCAACTAGTCTAGCTTTGTTTCTGGTAACAACTCCATGTTCATCAGACTTATTCTTATATACCCACTTTGTTCCAATCACATTTGTTCCTACTGTTCGTGGTACCAGTTCCCAGACTTCATTTCTCTTGAATTGACAAAGCTCATCCTGCATATCACTTATCCAGAACTCATCTGTCAAAGCCTCTTTAACATTTTTTGGTTTAAGCTTTGAAACAAAACATGCATTTGACACAGCCTCCCTCGATCTGGTTCTTACACCTTCATTCAGATTTCCAATAATCAACTCCTTAGGGTGATCCTTCTGAACCCTTATAGAGGGTCCCCTGTTAGCATCCTTTACCTCTTCATTCTCAGGTCTAGTACTAGTCTCTTGAACATAATCTTCTACGGACTCAGTGTCTTGTGAGATTTTATTGTTCATTGGAAAGGATGTTCCAACATCATCTGGGACATCTTCGTCTCTGCCAGAGTCATCAACCACCACATTTATGGATTCCATCATCACCTTAGTTCTGGAATTAAATACCCTATATGCTTTGCTGTTTGTAGAGTATCCCAAAAATATCCCTTCCTCACTCTTAGGATCCATCTTTCGCCTCTGCTCACGATCCTCTAAGATATAGCACTTACTCCCAAAAACATGGAAATATTTCACATTTGGCTTTCTTCCTTTCCATAGCTCATAAAGAGTAACAGAAGTACCTGATCTGATAGTCACCCTGTTGTGTATATATCATGCAGTATTCATGGCTTCAGCCCAAAAATGATATGGAAGCATTTTGGCATGAATCATGACCCTTGCACACTCTTGAATAGTCCTATTCTTGCGTTCCACCACACCATTTTGCTGAGGAGTGATTGGTGATGAGAATTCATGAGTGATTCCTTCAGATGAACAAAACTCTTCAAATCTGCTATTTTCAAATTCCTTCCCATGGTTACTTCTGATTCGAACAACACCACAATCCTTTTCTCGTTGAATCCTTTGACACAATTCTTTAAAAGCTGCAAATACTTCAGACTTTTCACTGATAAAGCTTATCCAGGTGAATCTGGAGTAATCATCAAAGACAACATAGGCATACTTCTTCCCTCCAAGACTTTCAACCTGCAAAGGTCCCATTAAGTCCATGTGAAGCAGCTCCAGAACTCTAGAAGTTGTGGTAAGATGTTGAAGCTTTTTGTTTGACATCCTTATTTGCTTCCCAACTTGACATTCACCGCATATTCTATCCTCATCAATCTTCAGCTTGGGAATACCTCTAACAGCCTCACTTGACAGAACTTTCTTCATCCCGTTCAGATGTAAGTGACCCAATTTCTAATGCCACCGTTTGGTTTCATCTTCCTTTGACATCAAACAGGTAGACAAACTTTCTAATTCTTGAGGATTCCACAAATAGCAGTTATCCTTAGACCTGATTCCCTTCATAATAACTTCATTTTCTTCATTGGTTACTAGGCATTCAGATTTTGTGAAATTTACTTTGAGCCCTAGATCACACAGTTGGCTTATACTAATCAAATTTGCAGTCAGCCCTTTGACAAATAGAACACGATCCAGATTTGGTTGTCCTGTGTAGTCCAGCTTTCCAACACCTTTAATTTCACCTTTTGATCCATCCCCAAAAGTGACATAATTGGTAGAGTGAGGCTTGATATCTGACAAAAATTTCTTCGCACCAGTCATGTGTCTTGAACAACCACTGTCAAAGTACCAATCTTCCCTTGTAGAAGCTCTGAGAGAGGTATGCGCTATGAAACCAGCCACCATATTTCTAGGAGTCCATCTTTTCTTTACTTTAACCCAAATATGTTCTTTATTTGGTTGATGAACAGTTTTGGGATAACCATGCAAATTATAGCAAAAGGACTTTAAGTGACCAAGCTTTCCACAATGATGACATCTCCATGGTTTATACTTTGAACTATATACTATTTTCTGATGTTTCAGCTGATGTTGAAACATGTGATTTGACATCTTCTCCTCTTGCTTTATTTTCTGAGGAACAAACTTTACTACAGACTGCTTGTAGTTCTCCGCTTGATTATTAAAACCAAGACCTTGTGCATTCCTAGTATTTCTCCCAGTCTGAAGAATCTCATCCAACACTGTGGAACCATTGTTCAGCATTCTTATAGATTTGGTCATATTGTCAAGTTTTGACTTTTGTAATACAACCTCCTCTTTTAGATCAACAATGATCGATAGATGTTCTTCCTTCTTAGCTTCTAGTTGAGCTATCAGAACCTTCTATTCTAATATTATCTGGCACCTCTCTTCATTCTTGATACACAACTCTGAGAACCCAGTGATAACTTCCTGTTTAGTAAGTTCTCCAATGTAAGATTCTTTGTCAGAATCACAACTTGTTCCTTCATCAGACTCATAAGTTGTTTCTCCATTAGATTTACAGATTCCAGTCAAGGCTGTCACCAATTTTGCTGATTCTTCTTCAAGATCACTCTCAGACTCTCCTTCTGACCAAGACACAGATAAGCCCTTCTTCTGCCTTTTGAGATACGTGGGACACTTAGTTTTTATGTGCCCAAATCCCTCACATTCAAAACACTGAACTCTCTTTCCTTGATTGGAGTCTTCTTCAGTTCTGGACCTTCTGCCTACATCCTGGTTTTTACTGATGTCGAGAGACTTGTTCTGAACATTAGCTCTTGACTTCCAGTCCATCCTTTTCAACACTTTGTTAAATTGTTTTCCAAACAATACCAGATCTTTAGACACCCCTTCATCTCTGGCCAGGTTACCTTCATCTTCTGAATCACCAGCATTTGACACAAAGGCTATACTCTTCTTCTTTTCAGACTTTTCACTGATCCCTAATTCAAATGTTTGAAGTGATCCCACAAGTTCATCCACTTTCATCTTATCTATGTCCTGAGCTTCCTCTATAGCAGTCACTTTCATGTCAAACCTCTTAGGTAGAGATCTGAGGATTTTTCTGACTAGTTTGCTATCAGACATCTTTTCACCTAGGGCACTTGAAGCATTAGCTATCTCAATAATGTTCATGTGAAAATCATGAATGCTCTCATCTTCCTTCATCTTCAAATTCTCAAACTTGGTAGTGAGAAGCTGAAGTTTTGACATCTTCACCTTTGAAGTTCCTTCATGAGCAACCTTCAAGACCTGCCAAGCCTCTTTGGCAATGGTGCAATGTTTAATTAACCTGAAAATACTTTTGTTAACACCATTAAACAAGGCATTCATGGCTTTGGAATTTCCCAAAGACCCTTTGTAGTCTGCATTATCCTAGTCTTCCTCTTCCTTCACCACATCAGTAGGATTACCTTCTCCATCTCTAACCTTTGGGGGTTCCCATCCTTTGATAACATCTTTCCATGCTTGATCATCCATAGATTTGATGAATGCTATCATCCTTGGTTTCCAATAGTCACAGTTGGAACCATCAAGCAGAGGTGGTTTGTTCAAAAATCCTCCATACTTGTCCATTGCACCAGAAAGTACCTTCCCTGAATCTCACCCAAAAACAAACTAGGGTGCAAGCTCTTGATGCCAATTGAAATTCTGGCACAGATATCAGATGTCCTACACAGATGTTGAGACACAGATATCCAACATAATGAACAAGATAACAATAAAAATAACAGTGCAGAAAGTAAAGAACATAGTGATATGTTTACCCAGTTCGGATCAACAATCCTACTCTGGGGGCTACCAAGCCAGGGATGAAATCAATATACAATAGTATCAATTCACATATCACACAACAACCACACCCGGTTACAATCTGCTCACTTAATCACTACCCTTCCTATGACTTCTACCTAAGACTCACCTAGGTATGAGGCCCTCCTCAAATCCCTCTTCAATCACAACCCGTGACTGGTTCCTTTCAACACAAGTAACAAAACGAAAGACACACTTTCAAAAACACACAATTCTCAATACTTCACAGCTTATGAGAACTGACACACAAGAAACTAAATGCTTAAAAGCTTATGAGTAACTGACAGAACTTACAACACAATACCAGTCCTTATACTGTTATCAGAATGATACCAGTTAGGCTCACAATTAACAATCAAAAACCCTAACAAAAACACACGTAAGTTCCACACCTAAACTAGGTTTACACCAGTCAATATATAGCATTAAATCTGGACTGGGTTGGGCTTCAAAACGCAGCAGAGATACTGCACATAATTCTGCAAAATAAACTCCAAAAAAATAGGTCTTCAATCTAAAGTTTCCTAATATGTCTCCATATTTAGAAAGTAGTGAAAATCCGAAAACCAACACAAAAACTCAACTCAATTTACTTTGGACGCCACATAGGATAACTAAATATTCATAGAATATTCAGTAACAAATAACAACTAACAGAATCTTCCTTTTAAACCAAAATCAGACGCGATGTCCTATGATCCAGGATGGGACATCTTTATCCGACATGTTGAATGGAGAAAATTAGAGCATCTTGTTTCAACATCTTGCTGCTAGAATAGTTTTAGCAAAATAAATGACAACCACATAATCAAAGAAATAACAACATATAGGTGTTTATGGATGATTTTTCTATTTTTGGTTCTTCTTTTGATATTTTTTTAGCTAACTTGTTTCTTGTTTTGAAAAGGTGTCAGGAAACTAACCTTATTCTCAATTGGGAGAAATGTCATTTATGGTGCAGGAAAGTATCTTGCTAGGACACAAGATCTCCCACAAAGGGATTGAAGTGGACAAAGCAAAAGTGGAGGTGATAGCTAATCTTCCATCCCCTGTGAATGAAAAGCGAATAAGGAGTTTCTTAGGTCATGCAGGTTTCTATCGCAGGTTCATTAGAGATTTCTCAAAGGTGGCCAAACCTTTAACTAATTTGCTTGTAAAGGACAAGCCATTTAATTTTGATGATAAGTGTATGGTCGCTTTTGAGAATCTAAAGAGTAAGTTAAGTACTGCACCTGTTGTGATATCCCCTGATTGGTATTTACCTTTTGAAATTATGTGTGATGCAAGTGACATTGTTGTGGGGCTGTCTTAGGACAAAGGAAGGACAAATTATTGAATGTGATTTATTATGCTAGTCATGTCCTTAACCCGGCCCAAATGAATTATGCAACAACCGAAAAGGAGTTGTTAGCCGTGGTTTATGCTTTTGACAAATTCAGGTCATATCTGCTAGGTTCTAAAGTTATTGTATATACTGATCATGCTGCTTTAAAGTATTTGTTTGCTAAACAGGAATCAAAGCCTCGACTTTTGAGGCGGATACTCCTCCTTCAGGAATTTGATCTTGAGATCCGGGATAAAAAGGGGTGTGAGAATACTACTGCAGATCACTTATCTCGTATGTCCCCAATAAAAGAAGAAACTGAGGAGGGACACCCAATTTAGGACACCTTTGCTGATGAAAGAATCCTTGCTGTTACGGGTGTCCCATGGTTTTCTGACTTTGCAAACTACTTGGTAGGTGGGGTGATACCTGATGATTTTAATTCTCACCAAAAGAAAAAGTTTCTTTATGATTGCAGGTTGTATCTGTGGGATGACCCATTCCTATATAAAAGGGGAGTGGATGGATTGATCAGAAGATGTGTGCCAGAAGGTGAACATAGAGATATACTTAAAGCTTGTCATGATTCTGAGTATGGAGGGCATTTTAGTGGAGATAGGACGGCGGCAAAAGTCCTCCAGTCTGGGTTGTATTGGCCTACCTTATTCAAGGACGCTCACTATCTAGTCCGAGAATGTGATAGGTGTCAAAGAACAGGTAATATCTCCAGAAGGAACCAGATGCCTCAAAATTTTATGTTAGAGGTAGAGTTGTTCGATGTGTGGGGTATTGATATTATGGGACCGTTTCCACCGTCTTTTGGCAAGAATTATATACTGGTTGAGGTAGATTATGTGTCAAAGTGGGTAGAAGTTGTAGCATTACCTACTAATGATGCTAGAGTGGTGGTGAATTTCCTAAGGCATAACATTTTCTCTAGGTTTGGGGTACCAAGGGCGTTAATTAGTGATGAAGGTACTCGTTTTCTAAATAAACTGATGGAGAATTTGTTGAGGAAATATAATGTGAAGCATAAGATTGCCACTCCGTATCACCCTGAAACGAGTGGGCAAGTAGAAGTGTCTAACAGGCAAATAAAGCAGATTTTAGAAAAGACTGTGAGTGCTTCTCGAAAGGATTGGTCCGTGAAGCTGGATGATGTATTGTGTCCATACAGGACAGCATTCAAAACACCAATAGGTATGTCTCCCTATCAACTTGTTTATGGTAAGGCATGTCATTTACCGCTCAAACTCGAGCACAAAGCTTTTTGGGCTTCCAAATTCCTCAAGTGTGATCTTCTGAAAGCTAGTGAGTCCCGAACTCTTCAACTTCATGAGTTGGAAGAGTTTAGGAATTAAGCTTATGAGAATGCCAAAATTTAGAAAGAACAAACAAAGAAATGGCATGATCAGAAGATCCAGAAAAAGGAATTTTGGGAGGGATAATTGGTGTTGTTGTTTAATTCCTGGTTGAAGCTGTTTCCTGGTAAACCGAAGTCAAGATGGTCTGGTCCGTTCATTGTTAACAAAGTGTTCCCTCATGGAGCAATCTAGTTAAGTAACGAGAATAATGGCGATACCTTCAAGGTTAACGGCCAAAGATTGAAACTGTATTACCAGGGTCATGGAGCACCTGTAGAAGAGGTTCGTCTTGTCTGAATAAGAGGTGACCCGTCGAGCTATGCGACGTTAAACGAAGCGCTTCTTAGGAGGCAACCCAAGGGAGTATTTCTATTTTCTTATTTTATTTTAGTATTTTGAGTATTCTTATTTTAAATGCGTATTTTCCTGCTTTTCGGAGTCTGGTATAGCAGAGGAACCCCACAAGTCAAAATTTTAACTTTGAAAAAAAAATGCAAGTCTCTGTCGTTACGCATAACAGGGCCTCATTACGCGTAACAGCAAGTGAAAAGGGGGTACTTTGCTCATATGTGTACGGTACGTGTATCACAGCCTCATACGAGATCAGAACACGCGTAACTCAACACATACGCGTATGATACACATATTGACCGTTGTTACATGATCTATTACGCAACACTCATTTTACACTAAAAATTTGTTACGTACCTTATGCGTATGAGACCCTAATATGCGTAAGGTTATGTATCATACGCGTACCAGTTTTTGTTATTTGTTTAAATACTTTTTCTGTATTGTCGTGTCATTTTTCTGATTTTTCTGTTACGCGACTTTGCCGTATTACTCTGTTTTCTCTGTGTCTATTATTCTTTTTCAATTTTCAAAGAAAATTATAGCGATGGCTGCCTCATCTGAAGAAGTCTAGATCTTTCTCTCCGATGATCATGAAGAACGATTCCACCAACTCAGGTCTCGAGTGTTCATAGAAGAAAAAAATGGGTTCTGGGGGAGAATGAATTGCCAGAAGTTGCTGCTGTTCTGAAGAAGCAGAAACTGAATTATCTGAGTAATAACATCAGGCCGGTTGCAATGGACTTGGTAAGGGAATTCTACGCCAATGCTTACAAAGTGCCAGGGAGAGCGGTTGAGAACAATGTTACGGAAATGACTTCTTGGGCCCGCGGAAAAGAAATCAAGTATGACTGGAAGACTGTCAACTGTGTGCTCAAATGTAAATTCTATGAATCTCACTGTTCGTTCTTCGACACGTAGCAGTCAGACAAGAACAGATGGCCCTATGACACCATAAAAAGTCTAATTGCAAGACCAGGCAAATATTGGCACCCGACCACCAAGTCATTTCCAGCAAAGATCCTAGTTGTGGATTTAGCACCTATCCCTAAAGCCTGGGCCTACTTCATTCACCACACCTTGGACACAAATCGGAGTGGTTCTGATTTGATCACTGAGAGAGCTCTAGCGCTCTATTTCTTCCTGAAGGGCCAACAAGTGAACATTGGGAGAATTATTTCAACTGATCTAGATGAGATAGCCCAGTCACCGAAAAAGTCTCTGGGACATGCTTCAGTGATTTATCTTCTGTGCAAAAAGGCAGGAATGACTGATCTGAGTGGTAATGTGATGGTGAAACTGGCACATTCTCTAGTCGCTACATGGCTGAAGGAGCACACTATTTCTGTTGATGAGCGCTGACCCCTCCGACGATCACATGATCATGAGGTAGGTGCCAGTGCTCAGCGCCAAGATGAGCAACCAACAACACCAAAGACATCTCAGGCATCTCCCTCATTTATTAATGAGGATTCAGTAGAGCACAAGATGCAGATGTCTCATTTTTACATGATGCAGGACTTCTGCTACCAGTACGGGCTTTCGGGTCGATATCTGACTCATCAGGCAGATTTATGGGCTGGAGCTCAGAGGTTTAGAGACAGGTTCGCTGGCGACCCCCCAGCACATCACTATGGGCAGTTAACTTATCCTGGGTGGACTCACCCGGTTCAGATAAGAGGGTCGGTACCTCAGTCCCAGCAGCACTAGCCATTCACCCCAGTATCAGCAGCCCACACCGCAGCCGCATCCTCAGAGTCCCTACATCCCTCAGCAGCAGCAGCAGACGCCCTCGTGCCGATCTGAGGAGATGATTCCAGTCACTGCCTTTGTTCATGGGTGATTAGCTATTGATCCGACTGCACTTATCGACTTTGATGCTGACATGCAGGACAGAGATGACAGAGCAGAGTCCTGATTAGTCGTGTTGATTTCTTTCTTCTTAGTATTATTTTTATTTTTATTATTATTTGTACTCTCTGTTATTTCTCTTTGGTGTATTTTTAGTTTTATCTGATGTACTTTTCTTTTCCTTTTATTTTGGTTTTATATTTTTTTAGAGTGCTTGTAAGTGCCCGTTTTTGGGTTTTGCAAATGTAATGAATTTTGTTCTTGCATACAGTTTATTGATGTATTTCATTGGATACATTATGGTTACTGGCTATAGTGGATGATACTGATTACTTTCACAACTTGCTTGAATGTCCTCTCATTAATTCACTCTGACTGTTTGATACTACTGTATATGATTGGACGCACTGGTTAAATAAAGTGTTAGAACCAGGAGCAAATGAGCCTTGAACACAGAGACATTATGGACACTGTCAGCTTTACCCGTCCTGGTGAGATCATAAAAAGCCATACACATACATCATCATGAGAGAGATATCAGGTATGACTTTATCTATCATAGTTTGCGTCCGTTCTTTTTGAATATTAACTGTATGAGTACACACACTGAGGCACGTTTTTTTGTTTTTCACCTAGAGCCTTTCCAGCCGTCCCTATTATTATTATTATTATGTTTATCCTTCGTTTACCCCCGTTGAGCCTGTATCCCTTGTTTTTTATTTAACCAGTATTATTAACCATTGGCCACATTATTTTCCTACCTTGTTCAGAGTATGTTTCATTGTTTTTGGATTTGTGTTCAATTTTAAGTTTGGGGTTACTATTGGAATAGCAACCTTTAAGTTTGGGGTATCTATGCAATAGGAAAATATCAGGGGTGAGTGCATATTCAAAAAAAAAATTGAAAAGAAGTTAAGGAAAAGGAAAATTTGTGTGCACTCATCAGATGGAATAAAGAGCACCCTACAAATTATCATGAATGAACACAATGATGAGAATGATTTCACATACTCTGAACCAAAAACACTTTGTTTTCCTTGTTTATATCACACCTTAACCCTAGCCCTGTTACAACCTAAAGACCTCAAAAAGTGGGTGTGTTGTGCATGTTGATAAGATTAGAAAATTTACTCAAACTATTGATTTGATATTGTTTACCGTGATTTGAGCGTTATAACACTTTAACCCCGAGAGACTTGGTGAGAGTGTGATGTAAGCTGACAGGTGAAGTAGTGTTTTCGTGTGAAAGTGTTTCTGGCTTGCTGGATAGGAACGACAAAGAGAAAACCCATGGCAACATAAAAGGGTCCAGGGCAAAATATTTAAGCAGTATTATGGTAAGAACTGTTTTTACAGTAAGTTTGGGTTGACGTGATCTATTTTATATTGAGTGTTACTAGAGGACAAGCAACAAGATAAGTTTGGGGTTGTGATCAGTCACCATTTATGCTATGTATTTCGCTATTTAATTGTAAATAAATCAGGTAAACTGTGTGAATTTGAGTTTGTTTTAGTAGTAATTAGGTGTGTTTTGATTATGTCAAGTGTGTCATGAATTATGAGTTTCTCAAGGATATTTTACGCTTTTGGTATGTCAGCAGGTCAAATAGAGAATTGGAAGCTCAGAGGATTGAGCATTGGATGTAAAACTGAGCCGGTACGAGAAAGCGGAAGAAAAATGCAAAATTTGGATGACTTGCTGCTCATACGCGTAATGCCATAGGTGATATGCGTAAGGCTTCTCTGATACGTGTACAGTACGTAAATGAGCAGAGGGATGAAAAAACAGAGGAAAAGTGCAGCTTTTGCCCATACGCGTAAGGTTCTTGGCAATACGCGTATGAGGTTGCGTGATGGCTGGCCCCTGGTGCCATACGCGTAGAGGATATGGTGAATAACAGGTCATTACGCGTAACAAGTAAGGCAATGCGCGTAATGAGGCCCAAAATTACTGAAAGCCCAGAGTTTGATTATTTAGTCCCAGAACGCGATTTTGCAAGGGTTGGACGATTTTTGAGAGCAAAATTCAAGTTTTGAAGGCTGACGACTCAGATTTTCGCAAGGGGTTCATATGTTCAAGAGTTATCTGACAATTGAAGATTGATTCCTCGAGATATTCTGAAATGACAACATTTTGATCTTTGATTTTATTTTTATTTATGAGAGCTAAACCCCCCATTGCTAAGGGGGTGACCCTGAATCTGATTGTAATGATTTCGATTTTATGAATGCAATGACTATTTATATTCAGTAATTGTTGATTTGTTCTTAGTTCTAAGTTTAATGCTTAAACCTTCGGAAAAGCGGATTTTGCACTTTTACATATAATTTGTGCTGGACAGCTGTTATATGTTGATCTGACAGACCATTTGATAATAAATATTACCTAGGACTAGGGATACTTTATCTTAACCGGGAATTCATGATATTCACATGCTTGATCATGAATGTAATTATCTATGGACATAGTAATTAGTTTACATGATCAAAGATCTTTTCACTAAGGACTTAGGATTAGATGCCCTAAAGAACCGGTAATCAACTGTTATGGATTCTGTTATTGCATTTATAAATCGTAATTGTTGCATGAAGATTCATTCACTGAACCCTAGAAATCTACTCCTATTTGTTAAATCGTTTAACCATTTTAATCGCTTTATTTAACTGAAATTTTAGATATACTATTCTCAAATCCAAAAACCCCAAAAACCTTTTGTTTAATTGATATTGTCTCTGAACTCTATATCGTCAAGCAGTCCTTGAGATTCGATACTTGGGATTTTTCCCTTTATTAATACAATAGGCAAAATAGTACACTTACTATTTTTCCTATCACCCGGATTGACGGGATCTCTACTTCTATGGGGAGCACTACTTCCATGCCATATACTAGAGAGAAAGGGGTTGACCCTGTTGAAGTGCGGACAGATGTACGATAACCATGAAGAGCAAAGGGTAACATCTTGTGCCAGTTTTTGTAGGTTACAACCATCTTTTGAACGATATTCTTGATGTTCTTGTTAGCCGCTTCTACCACCCCGTTCTTCTTAGGTCGGTAGGGAGATGAGTTATGGTGTTCGATCTTGAACTCAGCGCACAACTCTTTCATCATCTGGTTGTTCAAGTTAGATCCATTATCAGTAATGATCTGGCTTGGAACACCATATCGGTAGATGAGATTGTTTTTGATAAAGCGGACCACGACTTGTCGGGTTACATTGGTGTATGACGCTGCTTCGACCCATTTGGTGAAGTAGTCAATGGCTACCAGAATGAACCAATGTCTGTTTGAGGCTTTGGGTTCGATCATGCCAATCATGTTGATTCCCCATATGGAAAAGGACCATGGGGAAGAAAGAACTTTGAGATGTGTTGGCGGTACATGGATTTTGTCTGAGTATATCTGACACTTGTGGCATCTCCTCATGTACTTGTAGTAATCGGATTCCATGGTCAACCAATAGTATCCTGCTCTTAGAATTTTTCTCGCCATTGTGTGTCCGTTGGCATGAGTGCCAAAGGATCCTTCATGAATTTCTTTCATCAGCATGTTTGCTTTTGGCCTGTCTACCCATCGAAGCAAGACCATGTTAAATTTTCTTTTATAAAGTGTATCACCGCTCAGGAAGGAGTTGCCTGCCAGCCTTCTGAGGGTCTTCTTGTCTTTCTTGGATGCCCCAGGTGGGTACTCTTGTTCTTGAAAGAAGCATTTGATATCGTGATACCAAGGTTTGTCGTCTATGACTGCTTCAATCATGAATATGTAAGCGGGCCATTCTAGGCGCATTATATCAATCTTAGGTATGTCGTTCCATTGACCTACACTAATCATGGAAGAGAGAGTGGCTAGTGCATCAACCATGTGATTCTCCTCACGAGGGATATGATGAAACTCGATTCTGTTGAAGAATGGTAACACCCTTCTCGCGTAATCTTTGTAAGGAATCAGTCCTGATTAGTATGTGTTCCAATCTCCTCTGATCTGATTGATAACCAGGACTGAGTCTCCATACACATCCAAGTTCTTTATCCTTAAGTCGATCGCTTCTTCGAAACTCATGATGCAAGCTTCGTATTTGGCCTCGTTTGTGCACTAGAATGTCAATCTGGCAGTGAAAGGAAAGTGGGTAACCTGAGGTGTTACGATGATTGCCCCAATTGTGTTCCCATAATTGTTGACAGCTCCGTCAAAGATTAGTCCCCATTGGGAACCTGGTTATGGCCCTTCACTGGGTAGCGGTTCATCGCAATCTTTCATTTTTTAGTACATGACATCTTCGTCTGGGAAGTCAAATCCGACTGATTCTTGATTGTCAATCAATTAATGAGCCAAATTATCGGCTAAAATACTTCCTTAGATGGCTTTCTGAGCGTGGTATTCTATGTCATATTCTGATAACAACATCTGCCAACGGGCGATCCTTCCTGTGAGAGCATGCTTTTCAAAGACGTACTTGATTGGATCCATTTCAGAGATTAACCAAGTAGTGTGACAAATCATATAATGGCGAAGACGTTTGGTTGCCCAAGCCAGAGCACAGCAGGTTTTCTCAAGCATAGTATACCGAATTTCACAGTCGATAAACTTCTTGCTCAGATAATAGATGGCAGACTCTTTTCTTTTTGTTTCGTCTTGTTGGCCAAGTACACAACCCATTGAGTCTTCCAAGGCTGTTAGGTATATGACCAGGGGTCTTCCCTCCATGGAGGTGACAGGATAGGTGGGTTCAACAGATACTCCTTGATACTATGGAAGGCGGTTTGGCAGTCTTCTATCCAAACGCAGTCCTGATTCTTTTTTAGTAATTTAAAGATTGGCACGCATGTCGGGGTCATGAGGAATATAAATCTGGAAATGTAATTCAGATGTCCCAGGAATCCTCTGACTTGTTTCTCAGTCTTTGGCGAAGGCATTTCTTGAATGGCCTTGACCTTGTCAGGATCAACCTCAATTCCCTTTTGGCTGACGATGAACCCTAACAGTTTTCTTGAACGAACACCAAATATGCATTTGTTAGGATTCAAGCAGAGTTTGTACTTTCTCAGACGATCAAATAGTTTTGAAAGGTGGGTCACATGCTCCTCTTCTGTTTTAGATTTTTCAATCATATCATCGACATGCACTTCGATTTCTTTGTGCATCATGTCGTGAAATAGAGTCGTCATGGCCCTTTGATAGGTTGCCCCGACGTTCTTTAAACTGAACGACATTACCTTGTAACAAAAGGTGCCCCATGGGGTGATGAACGGAGTTTTCTCCATGTCTTTCGGCGCTATTTTGATTTGATTATAGCCCAAGAATCCATCCATGAAGGAGTAGACTTTGAATTTTGTTGTACCGTCTACCAGCATGTCTATGTGTGGCAAGGGAAAGTCATCCTTTTGACTGGCTTTGTTTAGATTCCTGTAGTCCACACACATTTGGACCTTTCCGTCCTTTTTTCGGAACTGGCACTATGTTGGCTAACCATTGAGGATATTTTGAGCTGGCGAGGAAACCAGCGTCAATTTGTTTATGCACTTCCTCTTTGATTTTGATAGCCATGTCCGGGTGTGTCTGTCTCAATCTCTGTTTTACTGGCGTTCATTCTGATCTTAATGATAGATGATGTTCCACGATGCTGGTATCCAACCCTGGCATGTCCTGATAGGACCAAGCAAACACATAGGGAAATTCTTTGAGAAGTCTTATCAAATCTTCTTTGACAGTTGAACTGAGCAGTGCCCCAATCTTGACTTCTTTCCTCTCTTCTTCTGAACCTAAGTTGACAGTTTCTAATGGCTCTTTGTGAGGCTCAATAGACCTTGCCTCTTGTTGGAGTAATCAGGGGATCTCTTCTGGAATTTCAGCGTCCTCTTCTTCTTCAGCCTCAAATACTGGGAATTAAAAGATGGGAGAAGGTATTGGATCGTATGTTTCAACGGGGTTTAAAACAAGCAATCTGCATGATGTGATGATTTACTTTTAGGAGAGATAGAGAGAATGCAAGAGTGCGTGTAGTGTATTTTCTAAAAAATGCTTGTTTTTATTTTTGAGTTTGTTTTTTTTTAGGATTACCATTTTCTTGAAAAAGTGAAAAGTGAAAACAACAATAAATGCGGAAATTACAGAATGACGTTTATTTATGATTTAGTCGATTCTTTAAATTACAGCCCTATAAAACAAAACTCTGTCGCTTTGGGCGAAACGAAGAGGAACATTTACAAAAGTGAGCCCTATAAAAACATCTGTTTCACTTGGGCGGGGTGAAAAGTTAAAACAAAGACGACAATTACTTAGACTTATGGACGACTTTCGGGACATCGACAGGAACCCATTGGCGGCGAACTCCTCGGTGAATCATGAAGTCTGGTACCTTCTTTCTTGGATTATCCTCAGAAATGACGCTGATTTCTGGCGGAGCAGGATCATTGGAGTCTTCCTCCCATGCAGAGTTGTCCTAGATGAACTCTTCTGTTGTATCTTGCACAGTGTTTTCATTCTCAGACGGATCTTCCCATCCAGTTGGCTGGATGTCTTCGAGCCTGATACGAGAGCTTTCAGGAGCGGTGTACTTGACCAAGTAGTCATACTTGCCACTCGGCTGTCCTAAGGTGTCCAATACTTCTTTGGAACTGGAGGAGTTATCCTTCTCGATGATGTTGACCTCAGGAAAAGGATAGTTGATGAACTCTAGTCCTGCAATCTTTGCAGATTCATCGTTGTGCTGGATATCTTTTGAATGCCCTGAGTTATGATCCCATGATGCGGTGGGGACGCAGGTATTCTTTTCAATGATGCTCAGCTGATACACATCGTTGGGCTAACTCTTTTTCCCCAAGTCTTCTAGGTACGGCTTCCATATAGGCAAGCCATCCATTGGGTCAAAATAGTCATAGTCGAAGTTGTCTTTCATCAGAGTGTCCTCCTCTAATGAGTTGGGCGGAGCACGGCATCCTTCTGGATCACAATCTCCGTACATCATCTTGATGTTTGATCTTGGTATATATCTCGAACTTTGTGTGGGATAGCAAAATGGCATAGGCATTTCTTCCTGAGACATATAACCGTCCTCGTTGAGATAGGACTTCCACTCTTCATCTGTATCGGAGGAGTCACCCTCGTTGATAGTGTGTAGTTCTTGAGACACTGGGTGAAGGAAACCTCCACTGTGGAAGAAGTTTTGAATGGGATGAAAACTTTCATCGTTAGTAGCAGTCTGAGTACAGGTTAAGGAAAAACCAAGACCTTTCTTTGTCTTGTTATCCATAGGAATGACAAGTTGTCCCCATCCTTTTGTGTCATTACTCTCGATTACTTTGAGAGCATCTTTGTATGAGGAAATCGACGTTCCTTTATCTGATCGATTCTCATTGCTCACTGAAAGTGCTTCGAATTGAGTTCCAATAACCTCCTCGGGTTCTATACATGAGAATATTGATAAGTTGCTCACTATTAAGGCATGCTCTCCGTAGACTGTGACTAGTTGGTCATTCTTGACGAACTTCAGCTTCTGGTGAAGTGTCGAAGTGACTGCCCCAGCTTCGTGTATCCAAGGTCTTCCTAATAAACAGTTGTATGCTGCCCGGATGTCCATGGTCTGGAAAGTGACTTGGAAAGTGTGAGGGTCGATAGTTATGGGAAGATCGACTTCGCCGATAACTATTTTTCGGGATTCATCAAATGCTTTGACGATGACCTCACTGCCTCTCATTGGAGATCCTTGAAATGATAGTCACAACATAGTAGATTTTGGCATAACATTCAGAGTTGATCCTATGTCTACTAGTACGCTGGCTAAAGCATCGTCCTGGCAGTTAACTGTAATGTTGAGTGCATTGTTATGATTTTTGCCTCCTTCTGGCAGTTCTTAATCACTGAACCCTAAATTGTTGCAGGAAGTGATGTTGGAGATGATGCTGTCAAATTGTCTCATCGTCACATCTTGTTCAACAAAGGCTTGCTCTAAGACTTTCTGTAGAGCTTCCCTGTGAGCTTCGAAACTGAGCAAGAGTGATATCACAAAGATTCTTTAAGGAGTTTGCAACAATTGGTCTACAATGTTGTACTCGCTCTTCTGGATGAGCTTCAGCATCTCATCACCGTTATTTGAAAGGTCGAGATCACTCGATTGCCCGACTATTGGATTGGGAACTTCTGTTTGAGGTTCCTTCTCTTTGATGGGTTCTCCAACTCCTCTGTTAAAGATCTGACCACTCCGGGTAGCTCGACTAATGTCAGCAATGTTTACGACGGAGGGTAATGAAGTTTCCTTTCCATTTTCAATAGTTGTTGCACCGTACTTGTAAGGGATAGCCTTATCAGATTTGTACGGTATTGGTTCTGGTAGACATACAACCACGGGAGCCTTCTGGTTTTTCTGACTATCGTAGGCAGCCTCAATCGGTTCGAGGTTAAGAATCCTTCCCCTATCAAGAGGAACTCTTGATTCATGGAGTAGAGGGATTATGGCGCATACGTCTTTGGTCATTTCATTATTAGAGATTATAACGTCTTTGCCTTGATCAAGGAGATAGTCTTGCATCGTGT
This sequence comes from Lathyrus tuberosus, assembly GCA_022829125.1. Lineage (NCBI taxonomy): Eukaryota > Viridiplantae > Streptophyta > Magnoliopsida > Fabales > Fabaceae > Lathyrus > Lathyrus tuberosus. The sequence goes on along the minus strand of JALAZF010000008.1, from coordinate 9,651,555 downwards.
TGATCGAACCAGAACTTGAACATGGTCGAATCTCTTTTCGGTCTAACTTATTTTGAAGAGCTGATCGTACAAGGTAGCATCCTTGTTTGTTCTCTGAGAAAATCCAACAGCGCTCATAGTGGTGTGGTGGCACCCGGCCACGTCCACTTTGTATGCAGTGTAATCTCACTAGATCTGTTTCCATCGAGCGAACATCCTGACTTTGATGTCTAGTAGGATTCCCGTCAGTCATACTAACCTGTTGTGTGTCTTCATCTAAGTAGATCGGAATCCACCAGTGGTTCAACAAGTGTTGAAGTTTTCTTTGGACAGCTTCACATCCTTGGTCGTCTTTATGACATACTTTACTGTCCTGATAACCATGTGAAGCCAGAAAACCGAGCCTGACTTGCTTAGCGTGTAATTCTACTAGATTGGTATTCATCAAGCGAATATCAAAGATTTGGATCATATTTACTTGATAGTGACTTCTATCAGGGTAATCCTGGATCCATCCAAGATTCATCTGACGCAGGAGGGCCTCTTGTACAAAAGAGTATCCCTGATTGTTTATTGAGCTTACCGGACAGGAATTGTAATCGTGCCATGGTAGATCATGATGTTGGCTTTGCCTTGAGTGCATGGCCACCAAGTTGACATTCATCGCCAGAATGTTATGGTTCTGGACAACATTGGGATTTGCGTGAGCCATATTGACCGCGCGGATTCAGTGATCTTGGATCCATCAGAGACCCATTTGTTCTTGTAGAGCTGATTGCACTACGGAACATCCTTGATTATTCTTTGAGCAAATATCACACTGGTGATAACTGTGAGACAGTACATGATCGTACCCACTCTGCCTGCAATGCATCTTGACCAGATTGGTTCCTAATAGGAGCCTCGCAAATTTGATAACTGCTATTAACCTTTTCTATTAAATTTACTGCAGTCTTCTCATGTTGAGGCAACGGGTTCGTCTAGACATTTGGATTAGTATCTTTGAAAGATAAGACCCCGTTCCTAACAAGCTTATGTACATCAGATTTGAAGCTGAGACAGTTTTCAATGTTGTGCCTCGGTCCTTCTTGATGGTAAGGGAAAGTTAGATTTGCTTTGAACCAAAAAGGCAGATTTTCCGTTACTGCAAGAGGAGACCTGGTTTGGACATGCCCCTTGACCAGTAGTAATGGAAACAGTTCTGCGTACAACATCGGTATAGGGTCAAATCCTGGTGGTTGTGCGTACGATTATTATTATTATACTGAGGACGAGCCTGTTGAAGAGGTTGTTGTGTCCTTTCCTAATATTGTTATTGATTTGGTTGGCTCTGAGCAACCTGAGGTTGATACGTTGGAACCAGCGTTGGGTTGATAGCAGGAGTTACCGCTGCTACTGGTTGATACCTTCTTCTTTGCTTTCCGAGAGAGGTATTACCAATATCTTGCTCTTTTTCTTAGGGAAAGCACTACTGTATCTTTTGGTACTGCTTGATGGTTCTGCACCTTTGACCAATCGTCCTTCTCGGACTGCTTCCTCAAGGCGTACTCCAATGTTCACCATTTCGGTGAAGTCGCTGGGCGCACTGGCGACCATTTGGTCGTAGTAGAATGAGCTTAAGGTTTTCAAAAAGATCTTAGTCATCTCTTTTTCCTCAAGAGGGGGACAGATCTAGGCGGCAATTACACGCCATCTCTGAGAATATTCCTTAAAGGTTTCTTTGTCCTTATGCGACATTGCTCTGAGTTGATCTCTGTCTGGTGCCATGTCCAGGTTATATTTATATTGCTGAACGAAGGCAGCGCCAAGATTTCTGAAAGTAATGATCTTGGTGCAGTTTAAACCCATGTACCATTTGAGTGCGGCACCGGTTAAACTATCTTGAAAGTAATGGATCAGTAGCTGTTGATTCTCAGTTTGAGTTGACATCTTTCGAGCGTACATCACCAAATGACTTTGAGGGCAAGAGTTTCCCTTTCATTTCTCAAGGTCAGGCACCTTGAATTTGTGCGGGATTTTCATGTTAGGGACAAGAGAAAGGTCTGCGGCGTCTTTTCCAAATAAATCCTGGCCGCGAATGGCATGCAGTTCCTTCTGCATCTCCAGGAACTGTTCCTGGAACTCATTCATTCTTTCGTACATGTCTTTGTTTCCACCAGAGGTTATTTGTGGAATATGTCCATCCAGGATAGTGTGTACAACAGGTTGTGGTATAGTCATTACGGCGGTGACTCTTGGTTCTTCTATGCCTCGAAGTTTGTAACCTTCAGGAGTTGCTACCATCACTCTTGCGTCTTCGCTTTCCCGAAGTTTGTAACCTTCAGGCCTTGCGGTTCCTGCTGCAATTCCCGGGTCCTCCGTGACTGGTGGGATATATCCTTTAGGGATAAAGTTGATAGGCATTCCCCAAGGACGATCTTTAGGCATGTTGTACCGAGGATCATACGTCTCCACTATGGGCGTAGATGTGATCTCCGAGATCACAGTTCATTATTGTTGCCTCTGAGCTGCTGCCAGGGATTGCATGTCATTGTGAAGTTTTTCCAAACTTTCCTTTAGAGCGTCAAATTCTTCTCTCAGCTCTCTGTTCTCTTCCTCGAGATCGTCCATTTTCTTTTGTCGATTGGCCCGAGTATTGTACGAATGAGACAGTTTGACTCTAGAATCGTAACACATACGTGAGACCCGTAGATAGGAAGAATGTGTTATGTGAGAATGATGAATGATATGCAATGATATATATTAACTGTTTTTGCTTTAATCAAAAAGAAACTTCAACAAATAGATTGCAAATATCATACAACAGGGAGACCCCATTTTATTGATTTTGAAAGATTGCAGAAATGGAAATACAGTATTTTACAAAGTGTTGTAAAAGGAAATGTCTAAGTTCATGGATCCTGAGTCCTCTCTAAGGAGAGCTCAGGTGCTGGTTCTGGTATTTCCCTTTTCTTCGACCGGGGCTCTTGAGCCGTTGTCGAGTAATTAATCTTTTTCCAAGTGAAAAGAGCGAGCAAATTTCTTCGGTCTTCCTGACTTTCTACAACATGTTGTTCTAATATCTTAATCAAAGCGTCCTTCTCTTTTAACCGTTGCTGAATTTTGGTACCCTCCACATTGAGAATACGGTACTTGTTCCTCCAAGATTTCTTTTCCCGTTGAACTTTGTTGAGAGTGACCTGGAGTTTTTCCGTATCAGACATGAAATAAAGGACGGATTCCTTTAACGGAAGAACTTCTTGACGAGGGTAAGGCATCTTCAGCTTGAGAGCTCTAGTTTTTACCCAGTGGGGATAAGGTTCCACAGAGACACAATCTAGTTTTCCTAGAGACTCTCTTCCTTTCTTGTGAACATGTTTCCAGGAATGCACTATTTCTGTCTTTAGCGCTCTGTCGTTTTCTCCTTCCTTGAAGAAAAGACCATCCAGATGAACATTATGCGGGATATGCCTCATTGGGTATCCGAGTGTAGCGCGATTTTTGTGGTTTCGAATCACTATCACTTTGGTACTATAGTTCGATTCATGTTTTATCCTGTGAAGCTGATTAAGGAAGTGAAATAGATGTCTCCAATTAACCCTGCTTGCATACCGAAGTTAAACAGTCAAAACTGTTGGTTTACAGATGCTATCAAAAAGGGGGGTCTGGCTTAGGTTATTTGCTTAAAAAAATAGTGTCAAGACTATTTGCGAGGCTTTTGGTTAGGTGTTAGGTCTGATACTTCTTGATTGATGTATGGAGGTACTGGATTTTAAGTTTTTTTTATTAGTATGCTCGCTAAGATTTTGCAATCTTATGCCTACGTATTCCCGTTTAACGAAACAGGGAAATCAGAGCGATCGCAATTCCTCCTATTCTATGGGAGGAAAGAGATGTTTTGGTGTCTTGTTCAAAGCCCAAGACATTAAGCTAAAGGTGTTTTGTATCTTGCTCAAATCCCAAGATGTGACGCTAAAAGGTTTGACTGAGAGAGAACTTGTCATCTCTAAAGAGGAATTGTTGATGTTTGTATGTTGTGAGCAAAGCACAAATTTGATGCTAATAGGCTTATTGACTCAACTGGGGGGTTTTTTTATTTAAAGCCTAAGAGGAGGCGGGAGGTTTGACTTTTCTGGGGAAAATGTTCTTTCTGTCTTGTACAAAGTCCAAGATTGAGGCTAAAGGGATTTTGACTCCGTTGGGGAGAATGTATCTTGTATAAAGCCCAAGATGGAGGCTGAAATGATTTAACTCAACAAGAGAGTACTTTTATCTGTCTTGTATAAAGCTCAAGACGGAGGCTAAAAAGGTTGACTCAACCAGAGAGTCTGAAGGTTGACTGACTCAACAAGAGAGTATTTTATACTCAACAAGAGAGTGAGTTGTTGTCTCGTACGAAGCCCGAGATGGAGGCTAAAAGGAGATTGATGCTACAAAAGAGTTTATTATACTCAACAAGAGAGTGTTTTTCTATCTCGTACGAAGCCCGATATTGAGGCTAAAAGGAGGTTGACTCAACAAGAGAGTCTTTTATACTCAACAAGAGAGTGTTTTTTACATGTCTTGTACAAAGCCCAAGACGGAGGCTAAAAGTGGTTGACTCAACAAGAGAGTTTGAAAAGTTTAGCTCCGCTGGGGAGAATCATTTGTATAAAGCCCAAGAGGAGGTTATCTTACTGCCGAGGATTATTGAGATCCTGAAGTGTGTCTAAGTGTGGGGAACTCTCATGAGAGAGACCGGGTTTTTACTGGAGATTGATCCAGAGTGATCGGTGTTTTTTCCTATGTTTGAAAGGAACCTGAGAATGTCTTTGAGACTCAAGAGGTTTAGAGTGTCCAAGTCTAGATTTTTATCTTTTGTACAATGCCTAAGAGGAGGCGCGGGCATTAAAGGATGAGTATCAACCCTAAAATGATGACTAAGTTCTATCTTATACCTTTAGGAGGTCGTCAGGGTCCTTGTATTAAGCCCAAGAGAAGGCATGAGAACTTCTAAGAAGCCGAAGGGTCCTTGTACAACGCCCAAGAGGAGGCGGGGATGCTTTTTAGGAAGGTTGTGGGTCCCCAAACCAAGAGAAGTTCAAGAATTCACAGAGAAGAGATCATTCTAGGAAAGTTTGAGAATTTGGAAGAAACTCAAGAGATGCCATTCACGGAGAAAAGATCATATCTGGGGAGTTAGAGTTTCTTTGTTAATTTCTAAGGGTGACAGTCTGAGAAAAGGTTCACCGAGAATACTGCCTTTCTCTTTGTTCCATATTGTTTAACCCCAAGAGAAGGGAAGACTGTATCTGGAAATCCTATGGGGATCTAGTTTTGTTTGTATTTAAGAGTGACCAACAAGGCTTTACCTAGTGCTAGACGTAGTTGCCGGGGAAAACTCTAAATAACTATACTAGTATTACACAATGGGTATGTGACAAATATATAAAAGGATGTGAAAGAAGACTTCCAGTGAAGCAGCCCCACAATACAGTTATATACATATAAAAGCGGTAAATGAAAGCGGATAAACACTTACCCGTTATAGAGCTTCCATGCTGTTTTGTTAGTTGTTCAACAAAGAAATTGAAGAAAGTTTTGACAACAACATATATTTGAATTCAAAATTAAAGGAGAAAGTGCTTTGAAAAGATTGTCGGGGCTTACAGCTAAAGGAGAGGCCCAAGTTTTGACGATGATCGCACCGTTGTTTTAAAAACTGTACAGAGGGACTTATAAGATATGTGAGGCCCAAAATTGTTTTTATGTACAAGGGGATGGGTCTTACACTCTATTATAGGCCCAAAGAGTTTAAAGAATAGAAATTGGGCTTATAACATGAGGGTAGGCCCAGATGATTTGATTTTTGAACTGGCGATTGCGCCAAGATTTTTCTTTTAACGCAGAGGGACTTATACAATATCTGAGGCCCAAAAAGTTTTGGTTAAAATGGGATTGGGTCTTACACTCTATTAGAGGCCCAATGAATAAAGATGGGTCTTATATCTCAAGGAGAAGCCCAGATGATTTTTGTTAAAAAGGCGACGATCGTGCCGAACTTTTTGACGGTATCGGGACTTATACAATACACTGAGGCCCAAATTATTTTGGTTTTCAAGAGGGGTTGGATCTTACACTCTATTAGAGGCCCAAAGAGTTTGAAAATGAATAAATATGGGTCTTATAGCTCAAGGAGAAGCCCAATTGTGTTTGTTACAACGTCGACGATCGCGCTGAACTTTTAAAAATATACAAGGGAGACTTATACAATATGTGAGGCCCAAAATTGTTTATTTACAAAGGGGTTGGGACTTACACTCTATTAGAGGCCCATGAGTGTTTGAAAATGATTTGTTTAGGGTGATTAAGATCAAAACCCTAAATTAATTTCAAAATGTATTTTAAATAAATAAAAATTTAATTAAAATGATCAAAATTATCAAACATGTGTGAAAAACAAGTTGTGATCTTGGATTAATGTTTGAAAAATCATGTTTATATCCACAAAATGATTGGAAACCAATTAAATTTGGAGAATCAAGGAGAAAAAACATTTTAAATGTTAAAAAACAAATAAAAGATTAATTCTTTGCTAAAATATCAAGTATATGAAATAAATAATATTTTTGGGATTTTTTGGAAAAATAAAATATTTTAATATTTTTGTGAATTATTAAAAAAAGAATCAACTCAAAATCATTAAAACTCAGAGAGAAATTAATTTTTGAATCAATTAAATAAAATCACAAAATTCAAATATTCAAATATTTAAAAAATGGTGCCAAGAACACACCATGAACACGCGCCACCCCTCTGTTTCTGCAGATTTGCATTTTCTCACCAATCACACTGAATACTTGATGAAATCACACAATCCACATATCAATCTACTCGTTTTCACCTCACGATCATGTCTGTGGTCTTTAATTTCATTTATTTTAAGCATGGAATAAGAAATCAAGACAAAACCTCAATAACCCTAAAATTTGCATGAAGGCTGAGAATTTTGATACACGATTCAAACAAAGCAAATAATTAAGGGGAAACATTCTATGCATGATTATGAACATTTGGCCAAAGTATTGTGCGAGGAAATATGCATAGATTAAGAGATAACCAAGCTTAGGCTTACTTGAAGGTCGTGACAGCAAGAGCAAAGTGATTTTTGAGTTGGAGGTGTTACAGATGAGTTGTGACGATCTGGACAGCTTCCCTACACCATATGGAGTGTGTTTGAATGCTTGGAGTTGATTGGAAATGGCTGGATCACTTCATGGCATCTCAACTGCAACTTGGTTAAAACCTTGAGCAATTGGCTGGTGATTATGAGAAATCAGTGTTCCAGTTGTGGTTTAAGTGTTTGGATCACTTCTATATGATGTTTATGAGGTGTGTGTGTGTGATTGGTTTGGTTGGAATGGCTCTCAAACTCAAAACCCGATAGTGACTTGCTTTGGAAGGCAATTTTGGAGTGAAAGAAGAGATTTTGAGGAAAGCATCAGTTTGATGGCTTTGGTGTACTTAAACTGAGCACAAATGAGCTCTATTTATAGTAGAGCAAGTTTGTTTTGCAAGCAATAGTGAATGGCAACTGCAGCAACTCATTGTCCAATTGCATCACTTTGGAATCTTAAGTCTCCTCTAGCCATTGACTAGAGGTTAGAGCACAGGCCTTTGGTTCCCTAGTTCAGAGATCATCCTTGACTCATTCAGTTGGAAAAGGCTCAGTTCATGCCACCTTGGTGCATCCATTGAATGCTCCAAAACAAAATTGTAGTCTTGTCCCCCTTTTAGGCATTTCTAGGTTTGGCATGCTACTTTTGGTTCCAAAGACTTGGGAGGCTTATGGATCAGTGTTTGTTCCTCCTTGGTTTCCCCATGAGGTGTTTAAATGGATAAACTTGTTTGTCATTTGTACAAATTGTTGAAATCGAGCAAAATGCACAAATCTGCCTTGTTATGACAATTGCAGCAAGGCATATTGCCATTGTCATAACTCTTAGCTCAAATGGAATTTGATGGAGTTCTTGGCCATTTTGGAAAGCTCTCATATGATACAACATATGTGTGATCATAATTTGTCTTGACACTTTTTGGATCTAAGTTAAAAATGCCCTTAAATTTTGAAAAAAGTGAAACAGATTCTGACTTAGTGAAAATTTCACTAAGTGTTGGAAAAAGTGGCATTTTCATGTTTTTGTCATCTTGGTCACTCCATAACTAAAAATCCATGAAGAATTAGAATGAGGTGTAGTTGACACTTTTAAACTTTACCATGAGAGCTACAAATCCATCTTTGGATCAACCAAAATGGTTGCTTGGATCTCAAGTTATGATCCCTGGAAGTTGGTACCTTAGCCACTTTGTTCCATAACTTAGCAATTTTCTAAGTTTTTTATTGTTGCCCCTTTTTCAAGTAACCTAACTTTTCTTGATTTTTCTTGATGAATAATGATTCCAATCACACATTAACATCATTTTAGGGTTAGGGGACCATAATTGATCAAAAAATCAAAAAGTCAAACTTTGACTTTTGGGCACAGTTGGCTTTTTATCAAATGAATTCCAAACTGTGCAATCCTCTATGAAATCAAGTCCTTGACCTAAATCAAACTTGATGGATTGATTTCATAGGTGTTATAGGGTGTACTGACTCATGTCCCAAGGTTTGGATGCATGTCTTGGTCAAAAGTCAAAGGTACAGTTGACTTTTTCCTCAAAACCCTAACTGTGGTTCTGATGAATTTGAAACTTGTGAATCAAGCTTCTTGGATCATTCCATTGTTGCAAATGGATCAATGTAGTGTTTTAAAAAAAGGGTCCCTCAAATCATTTCTTGAAGTCTTGGCTCCTGTTTTGTCCTAAAAGTCAACTTAGGGGTGAATTAGGTCAAGAAACCCTAATTCTTGATTTTTTATGAATGCATCCCCTGAGGCTTACTTGACTTGATGATTGGGTTTATGAGGTCCCTTAGATTATTTTGGTTTATGCTTTGAAGCATTGGCTCATGCCCAGAGAAAAAATTCCATCTGGAGGCCCTGGTCGACCAAAACCCTAATTTGGTGACACTGGCGATCTTGAGGCTTAATTTACTTGGAATGCTGCACTCTTGTGCTTGATTCTTGATGTGGGAGTCCTCTTGATCCATTGTGGATGTTTGAGAGGTTCATACAAGTTGAATATCATGTCATTCCTTGATTAATCCTTTGTCTAAGGCTCTAAGAGGGCTTGAAACCCTAAGTTTGATTGTAGTGGATGCTCACCCATCTTTGGGGAGACTAATGAGGTTTGATGGTTCATCCACATTGTGATGATGATTTTCACAATGATGGGAAATCTTAGTGGTCAAAATTTGGGGTATAACAGATGCCCCTATTTAATCTTCTTGGACCCGAAGGTGTGAATGGCGAAGGTATTCGGGCATTCGGGATGCAAGAGGATTAAATATCGGAATACCCAAAATTTTGATGGTGGTTATGAATGGCAGCTTGCTCATCCATCTTCTTTTGCTAAGAAATGATGCTTAGAAAAGGTAAACCTCCCCTCGAACCTGGTTTCCTACCAAGGAACTGGTCTCAGTTTCTGAAATAAATTTCCCCTCGATCCTGGTTTCTTACCAAGGAACTGGTCTCAGTTTCTGAAATAAACTTCCCCTCGATCCTTGTTTCCTACCACAGAACTGGTCTTAGTTTCTGAAATAAACTTCCCCTCGATCCTTGTTTCTTACCAAGGAAATGGTCTCAGTTTCTGAAATAAACTTCCCCTCGATCCTGGTTTCCTACCAAGGAACTGGTCTTAGTTTCTTTTGTCAAAAAACTTTCTTGACAATGAACGTTATTTGTAGCGGTTTTACTCAAACTTCTCCTCGAATTTTCCTGGGGAGATTCCATTTGATGGGAAAAAGTTTTGATGTCAAACTTGCTGGGGGAACCCATTCGTCTGAGCTGTGGAGGTGTTTAAACTTCTCTGGTTGGAGACGCCATTTGTTGACTCTACCGAGGAAAACGAGTCTCTTGAGAGACTGCTTTTGCTTGGGGATATTACATCATACTTTTCCTCGAGATCTTCTCGGAGGAAATGCCATGTGATGTAATCCAATTCGGAGGTGCTGATGACCTTTTCGTCAGCGAACTTTCTGAAGAAGAACTGTTGTATTGCCGAATCTTTGATTAAAAGGCTTTCTCTGTGGATTTTTCTTAATCTGGGAAAGCAAAGATATCATCTTCAATGGTGAAGAGTGACGTTTGTCGACAGTTCTCTTTGTCTTTTCGGAGGTTCAAGTTATCAAAGTGGTTAAGGGACCAGTTCCGATCCAGAAATAAACTGGAAGAGGTTGTTCAGACGCGACATTTCCTGATGAGGAAAGAACTGACAACTTGATTGGGAGGACTTTTTATCACTTGGGGATAAGACCCACTAGAGTGATAGTGACGCAATATGAATATGAATATAAATCAATAATGCATGATGTATGTATGTTTATGTTGACAAAACTGACGCGACATATAGACTAATAGATGAACACGACTGAATACTCAGCCACTGCGGGGGACGAAGAAATACCATTTGTTCAAGATAGCAATTCTGCCTTGCTTAGGATAGATGATCCCTGTGAGGGAAAACCATTGGTCGGGCTTAGGAGATAAGGACTCTGCCGGTGATGTCAGATGAAACAAGGTCTCTGACACAGTTTATCCTTCATTCAGACGTACTGGTTTAGAAGGAGTACTTTGATTCTGCACTTTGAGGTTCGATTACTTCTGGAGAAGCGATCGACGTTCTTTCGATGTTCAACAGTCAAAAGAAATTTCCATCTTTATTTTTAAAAGCAGGAAAATTTTGACAAGTAAATTCATTTTCGTTTTATTTCAAGAATCGTTAATCATGTTAAAATGTCGTTCTGTAAAGCTAAAACAAATGTGAATTGGAAACAAAAGCACTAGGGCTCAAATTTTATTGATAGGATGGAAATCAGCCAAACGCGGGATTCCATGGAGTATTTACAAAGTTAGAAAATGGTAATTTAAGGGAAAAGGGCTACATTGAAACATAACGACCGATATCCTTCTACCAACTTTGAATTCTAGACATCCTGAGCTTCTGTCGAAGATGACCTTGACTGGAGTTTTCCTGACGGATGGTGTAACTGCCGCTGAGGGATTTTCCCCTTTGTTGGACGTAGTTACTTGCCATTAATCCTTAACTTTTACCTGGATTGTACTTTGAGGTTTCCAATCCATCGGGATAATTTTTGCTTATGTCTCTAATTTTTGCCTGGACCGCCCTTTCGGGTTTTCAATCCACTGAGACGATTTTTTTATTTATTTTATTTAGGCGAAGTATTTCTTGACTACGTCAACATTTGTGGGGTAGGCAAATTCCTCTTCATCCATGGTTGCAAGTCTCAAGGCACCGCCTGAGAAAGCTTTCTTGACCATATAGGGGCCATCATAATTCGGAGCCCATTTGCCCCGGGAATCAGTGAGAAATGAGTGTATCCTTTTGAGCACAAGGTCTCCTTTCCTGAAGATGCGAGGTCGGACCTTTTTGTCAAATGCCTTCTTCATTCTTTGTTGATACAACTGACCATGGCATAGTGTCGTTATTCACTTTTCTTCGATCAGATTCAGTTCGTCATGTCGACTTTGACACCATTCAGTCTCTGTTAACTTAGCTTCCATCAATACTCGGATTTATGGGATCTCTACTTCTATGGGAAGCACTGCCTCCATGCCATATACTAGAGAGAAAGGGGTTGTCCCTGTTGAAGTGCGCATATATGTACGATAACCGTGAAGAGCGAAGGGTAGCATTTCGTGCCAGTCTTTATAGGTTACAACCATCTTCCGAATGATCTTCTTGATGTTCTTGTTAGCCGTTTCTACTGCGCTGTTCATCTTAGGTCGGTAAGGAGATGAGTTATGGTGTTCGATCTTGAACTCTGTGTACAACTCTTTCATCATCTTATTGTTCAAGTTGGATCCATTATCCGTAATGATCTGTCTTGGAACACCATAACGGCAGATGAGATTGTTCTTGATAAATCAGACCACCACTTGTCGGGTCACATTGGTGTATGATGCTGCTTCGACCCACTTGGTGAAGTAGTCAATGGCTACTAGAATGAACCGATGTCCGTTTGACGCTTTAGGTTCAATCATCCCAATCATGTTGATTCCCCATATGGAAAAGGGCCATGGGGAAGAAAGAACTTTGAGATGTGTTGGCGGTACATGGATTTTGTCTGAGTATATCTGACACTTGTGGCATCTCCTCATGTACTTGTAGCAATCGGATTCCATGGTCAACCAATAGTATCCTGCTCTTAGAATATTTCTCGCCATTGTGTGTCCGTTGGCATGAGTGCCAAAGGATCCTTCGTGAATTTCCTTCATCAGCATGTCTGCTTCTGGTCTGTCTACGCATCGAAGCAAGACCATGTCAAAATTTCTCTTATAGAGTGTATCACCGCTCAGGAAGAAACTGCCTACTAGCCTTCTAAGGGTCTTTCTATCTTTTTTGGACGCCCCAAGTGGGTACTCCTGTTTCTGAAGGAAGCATTTGATATCCTGATACCAAGGTTTGTCGTCTATGATTGCTTCAATCGTGAAAATGTAAGCAGGCCTTTCTAGGAGCATTATGTCAATCTTAGGTATGTCGTTCCATTGACCTACACTAATCATGGAAGAGAGAGTGGTTAATGCATCAGCCATGTGATTTTCTTCACGAGGGATGTGATGAAACTCAACTGTCTTGAAGAATGGTAACAACCTTCTCGCGTAATCTTTATAAGGAATCAGTCATGATTGGTATATATTCCAATCTCCTTTGACCTGATTGATAATCAAGGCTGAGTCTCCATACACATCCAAGTTCTTAATCCTTAAGTCAATTGCTTCTTCGACGCCCATGATACAAGCTTCGTATTCTGCCTCGTTGTTTGTGCACTTGAATGTCAGTCAGGCGGTGAAAGGAATGTGGGTACCCTGAGGCGTTATAATGATTGCCCCAACTCCATTTCTGTAATGATTGATAGCTCCATCAAAGATAAGTCCCCATTGGGAACCTGGTTCTGGCCCTTCACTAGGTAGTGGTTCATCGCAATCTTTCATTTTCAAGTACATGACATTTTCGTCTGGGAAGTCAAACCCGACTGATTCTTGATCATCAATCGGTTGATGAGACAAATGATCGGCTAAAATACTTACTTTGACTGCTTTCTGAGCATGGTACTCGATGTCGTATTCTGATAACAACATCTGCCAATGGGCAATCCTTCCCGTGAGAGCAGGTTTTTCAAAGACGTACTTGGTTGGATCCATTTCGGAGATTAACCAAGTAGTGTGACGAATCATATATTGACGAAGACGTTTGGCTTCCCAAGCCAGAGCACAACAAGTTTTCTCAAGCATAGTATACCAAGTCTCGCAGTCAGTGAATTTTTTGCTTAAATAGTAAATGGCAGACTCTTTCCTTTTGGTTTCATCTTGTTGGCCAAGTACACAACCCATTGAGTCCTCCAAGACTGTTAGGTATATGATCAATGGTCTCCCCTCCACTGGAGGTGATAGAATCGGTGGGTTCAACTGGTATTCTTGGATACTGTCGAAGGTGGTTTGATAGTTTTTTGTCCAAACGCAGTCCTGATTCTTCTTGAGTAATTTGAAACGTCTCAGGAATCCCCTGACTTATTTTTAGTCTTTGGAGAAGGAATTTCTTGAATGGGCTTGACCTTGTCAGGATCAGCCTCAATTCCTTTCTGGCTGACGATGAACCCTAGTAGTTTTCCTGAGCGAACACCGAACATGCATTTGTTGGGATTCAAGCGGAGCTTGTACTTTCTCAGATGCTCAAATAGTTTTGACAGGTGGGTCACATGCTCTTCCTCTGTTTCAGATTTGGCAATCATGTCATCGACATATACTTCTATTTCTTTGTGTATCATGTTGTGGAACAGAGTAGTCATGGCCCTTTGATAGGTTGCCCCAGCGTTCTTCAAACCGAACGGCATTACCTTGTAACAAAAGGTGCCCTATGGAGTGATGAATGAAGTTTTCTCCATGTCTTTCGGCGCCATTTTTATCTAATTATAGCCCGAGAATCCATCCATGAAGGAGAATACTTTGAATTTCGCTGTATTGTCTACCAGCATATCAATGTGTGGTAAAGGAAAGTTGTCCTTTGGACTAGCCTTTTTTAGATCTCTGTAATCCACCCACATTCTGACCTTTTCGTCCTTTTTCGGAACTCGTACTATGTTGGCTAACCATTGAGGATACTCTGATGTGGCGAGGAAACTTGTGTCAATCTATTTCTGTACTTCCTCCTTGATTTTGATGGCGATGTCTGGATGATTCCGTCTCTACCTCTGTTTTACTGGCGGACATTCTGATCTTAACGGTAGATGATGTTCCACGATGCTGGTATCTAACCCTGGCATGTCCTGATAGGACCAATCAAATACATCAGGAAACTCTTTGAGAAGCTTTATCAAACTTTCTTTGACAGTTGGACTGAGCAGTGGCCTAATCTTGACCTCCTTTCTCTCTTCTTCTGAGCCCAAGTTGACCGTTTCCAATGGCTCTTTGTGAGGTTTAATGGACCTTTCCTCTTGTCTGAGTAATCGGGAGATCTCTTCTAGAATTTCTTCGTCATCTTCTTCTTCAGCCTAAAATACCGGGAATTCAAAGTTGGGAGAAGGCATTGGATCATATGTTTCAACGGGGTTTAAAATAAGCAATCTGCATTGACGTGATGATTTTTTTTAGAAGAGATGGAGAGAAATGCAAGAGTGTGTGCAGTGTATTTTTTTTACTGCTTGTTTTTATTATCTGAGTTATTTTTAGGATTACCATTTTCTGAAAAAGAGAAAAGGGAAAACAACAATAAAATGCGGAAATTACAGAAGATGTTATTTTATTTATGATCTTGTCGATTCTTGAAACTACAGCCCTATAAAACAAAACTCTGTCGCTTTGGGCAAAGTGAAGAGGGATATTTACAGAAAGTGAGCCCTATCAAAACATCTGTTTCACCTGGGCAGGGTGAAAGGTTAAAATAAAGACGCCCATTACTTAGACTTATGAATGACTTTCGGAACGTTGACTGCAACCTATTGGCGGCGAACTCCTCGGTGAATCACAAAATTTGGCACCTTCCTTGATTTATCTTCAGAAATAACGCTGATTTCTGGAGGAACAGGATTATTAGAATCTGTCTCCCAGGCAGAGTTGTCATAGGAGGATTCTTCTGTTGTATTTTGTATAGTATTTGTGCTCTCAGGTAGATCTCCCCATCCAGTTGGCTGATTGTCCTTGAGCCTGATATGAGATCTTTCAGGAATGGTGTACTTAACCAAGAAGTCGTACTTACCACTCGGTTGTCCTAAGGTGTCCCACACTTCTTTGGAACTAAAGAAGTCATCTCTCTCGATGACGTTGACCTCGGGAAAAGCATAGTTAATGAACTATAGTCCTGCAAACTTTGCAAATTCATCGTCGCACTGGATATTTTCTGAATGACCTGAGTGTTGATCCCATGACATGGTGGGGACGCATGTATTCTTTTCAATGATGCTTAGCTGATTTTCATTGTTCG
The DNA here is from genome assembly GCA_022829125.1 of Lathyrus tuberosus. Taxonomy (NCBI): domain Eukaryota; kingdom Viridiplantae; phylum Streptophyta; class Magnoliopsida; order Fabales; family Fabaceae; genus Lathyrus; species Lathyrus tuberosus. Next base: position 9,636,018 of record JALAZF010000008.1, on the reverse strand, counting down.
GGTGATTTCTTGCCCCAAGTCTCCTGGGTACGGCTGCCAGATAGGCAGACCATCCATCGGGCCATAATAGTCGTGGTCAAAGTTGTCTTTCATCAAAGTGTCTTCCTCTAATGAGTTTGGGGGAGCACTACATCCTTCCGGATCACAATCTCTATATATCATTTTGACGTCTGATCTTGGTATATATCTCAGACCCTATGCGGGATAGCAAAATGGCATAGGCGCCTCTTCCTGAGATATATAATCGTCCTCGTTAAGATAGGACTTCCATTCCTCATCTGTGTCGGAGGAATCTCCCTCGTTGATGGTATGTACTTCTTGAGACACTGTGTTGTACCCCAAATTTTACCCCTTAGATGTCATAACATCTTGCATAGACATTTAGGATCAATCATATGTGAACTATTTTAACTAACCCATATCTTGCAGTTTGTTTTTCTTATGTTTGGAATTAGGGTTTACACAGAGAAATTCAAGGCCTCCTAAGGTATTCTCTGGCTCCATACAATCATCACAAAGCCTCACTAGTTGTTTAGAACCAAAATCTCAAGACTTTGAATCAAGTCAAGTCAACAAAGGATCACCAGACCAAAATGTGGAATTAGGGTTTCAATCTGAGGAATCACTGAAGAATTTTGCCCTATCAAGTCAAGATTTGCTTGGTTCATCAACCATATAAGTTACCTACATCCAATAGGTCTCATTCAACAAGAATTCAAGATCATTGGGCTCTCATCATGAGTAGTTTGAGCCACAGTTTCACCCTGCCTCCAAATTAGGGTTTTGTCAAGACAAGTGGATCATTGGCCCTGATTCTGATCAAGAGTTGTTCTCAAACCCTAGGACATGACTCCATGAGATATTAGGCATCCCTAAGGACCATCTATGAGCTTTAGATGTGATGGAGGAAGAAAGATCATAAGAAATTATCCCAGTGCATTCACAGTGAAATTAGGGTTTTGACTGAAACCCTAATACTTGAGATTCTGATTCAAAATGAAACATACAAGACCTCAACTCATAATAACATGTCTCATTGATGGCTTAAGCTATGAGATATCAAGTTTCAAGAAGTTTCTTGCAAAGTAAGCAATGTTTGGTTCATGAAACTTTTCATATATGGAAATTTCCCCTCTTGTGCAAAATTGAAATAGTCAAAACTCCCAAACCACACATCCAAATTGAGTGACTCAAAGCCCAAATGGAAGCTCTTTTCATGAACTTCAAAGTGTTAAATATGATATTTCTCAAAAAAAATGCATGGTTTGTGAGTTATGGAGCTTAGAAGTTAGACTGCCCAAGGACTTCGAGAAAATTCAGCACTTTTTGACTTAACAAACAACCAACTTTAACCCGATTTTTCATAAAGTTCCAAGCCTCAACTCAAAAATCTTTGAACATGAAAGTTGTAGAGGACACTGAGGGATTTCCAAAAAGTACTAGAAATCCTCAAACCATTGAGTGAGCTGAGAGATACGAAGCTTCAAATTTAGGGGTTCATTTCTTAATTTTCAAGTTACCAACTTTTGTATATTGATACAAAACTTCTTCTAGCCACCACAAGCCTCCTTTTTCTGATGTTTAAGCATGAGAATAACATTGCCAAGACTCTTCCACGGTTCTTGAAAGATTATAACATTAAAATATGTGTTTTATTCAAATTAAAGTAAGTGGACATCTAGGTGAGAGAAACTTTTCAAGAGCCAAAACATTGTTTATTCCTTGAGCCATGGTCCAATCACTTGACACCAGCTGACCAGACCTAACCACATCAGTTAGCAGAGATTTTGGAGATTGTGGTTCAGAAAAAAGCAATATCTCACAAGATCTAAGGGCAGAATTGGTACATTGTATAATTCCAGCCATGCTTGGAGCTTTCTTTCTTTTCCTATAAATAGGGATAGGTTCTCAGTTATTTCTCAAGAACATCCTTCACATATACACACTAAATCTATGAAGTTCAAGCTTTAAGGAGAAAGATTTATTTCATATAGCATAAGCTTTGCTGTGTTGCTGTCCAAACAGTGCAACATTGTAATCCATCAAAAGCTCCAGCACAAAGAACGTCAAGCATCATACCGAGCAGTTTGCAATAGAAAAAGCTAGTTAGTAATGTCTCTCCTTTCATCATTTTTCATGGCTTACACTTAGGTCATTTTTATGATACCATGTTGAGTTCGTATACTTGTTTGGTACTGTCAGTTTTGTTAATGCTTGATGTTCATGCTTTCACCAAGTTTGGAATATCGGAATATACTCTCAGGATTTAGTTGTTTTAGTTTACACCATATTGAAGTTTTGTTTGGTTTTATTTTGGTACGTTAGCATGACAACATTATGGTGTTATGGCAAAACCTATTCACCATGCTGACTTCTTATTCGAGGATGTCTTCCTTTTGAGTTGTTTAAGTCATACTTGGTGTAAGGACACCTTGGAAAGAAGTATTAACTCATGTTTTAGCAAGTACAACAGAATGTATGGGTTGAATAAAATGATAAAGAGCCATACAAGTGCTGTGGTTTTTTTCCTTTTATGGTAAACTTGCAAGAGCTCGCTTGGCATTAAGAGAGTAATGTTGCGGTGGTGTGTGAGTTTGTTTTGGCTTTGCTTCAGAGTAACAACGTAATGATAAACCTTTGCTTTCATGCTGCTATAGCGAGTGATTTTTGGATGTGGTTGCGAAGCACAATCGCTCTGGTACTACAGCTCGATTCATTTTTTATCCTATTGAAACTGATGAAGGAAGGGAAATAGATGTCTCCAACTAACCCTGCTTGCATACTGAGGTTAAACAGTCAAAACTGTTGGTTTACAGATGCTACAAAGATTCGGGGTCTCTCCTAGGTTATTTTGTTAAAATAGCATTCAGTCGATTGGTGGGAGGTATAGGATTTTGGGTTTTTTTTAGTGTGCTCGCTAATATTTTTCTTTCAATCTTATACCTACGTATTCCCGTTTACCGAAACAGGGAAATCAGAGCGTTCGTAGTTCCTCCTATTCTATGGGAGGAAATGGGTGTTTTTGGTGTCTTGTTCAAAGCCCAAGACATGAAGCGAAAGGTGATATATATCTTGTTCAAAGCCCAAGATGTGAAGCTGAAGAGTTTATTTGTATCTTGTTCAAAGCCCAAGATGTGAAGCTAAAGGTGTTGACTTTAGAAAGAATTTGTCATCTCTAAAGGGGGTCTGTTTGTCACAACTGTTGGGTGACTGACTGTATAGGAGGATTACTTTAACCGGGATACGCGGATCCTAGCAATGCCATAATTTCCTTTATAGGGGGTTTTAACCTGAAGGAGAAGACTTTAACTCAGTGTAGAGCAATGCTATCTTTCCTTAGGAATTTCTCATGCTAAAAGAGGGACAGTGGCATGGATGTAGATGATCCAGAGGCTTGCCGTTTACAACGATTAGATGGAAGGAGTTGTTGATGTTTGTGTACTGTGAACGAGGCACAACTTTGATGCTAAAAGGTTGATTGGATCAACCAGTGGTTTTCTTATATAAAGCCTAAGAGGAGGCTAATATGTGTCTCGTACAAAGCCTGGGAGAGAGGCTAAAAGGTTTTGACTCGACGATGGAGTCTTTTGGTATCTCGTATAAAGCCCGAGATGGAGGCTAAAAGGTTTTTGACTCAAAAAGAGAGTCTTTGTATCTCGTACGAAGCCCGAGATAGAGGCTTAAAGTTTTTGACTCAACAAGAGAGTCTTTGTATTTCGTACGAAGCCCGAGATAGAGGCTGAAAGGTTTTGACTCGACGATGGAGTCTTTGTATCTCGTACGAAGCCCGAGATAGAGGCTGAAATTGTTAGCTCCGCTGGGGAGAATCATTGTACAAAGCCCAAGAGGAGGCTATGGTGCTGTTTCAGTTGAGTGACAGGTCCAGTATGCTGATTTAAAGAGAAAATCAGTTCTTATATGAGTAATGTTTGCACTCAGGGATTTTGATTTGAGGATCAAGGTGGTTTCCTGTTCTTTAAGGAAATGGGAAATCCGAGGGGTGTCGAGACTGTCCAAGTCTACGGGGTTCCTTCCTATTCTTGAAGGGTGCTTGAGAATCTCTTGGAGACTCAAGGAAATTGGACTGTCCAAGTCTAGAGTGTCATCTTTTGTACTATGCTGAGAAACAGCAGTAGTGTTCATGGTAGAAAGATCTAGACTCTGTGAGAGACTATTCTATGAAGATGACTAATATCTATTCCTATACCTCTATGAGGTCGTCAGGACAATTTGTACAAAGCCCAAGAGGAGGCTGGAAACTTTTAAGAAGCCGATCGGTCCTTGTACGAAGCCCAAGAGAAGGCTATCATTCCCAGAGGAAGAAATCATTATATGAAGCCTAAGAGGAGGCTATGGAGACTTCTAAGAAGCCGACAGGTCCTTGTACTAAGCCCAAGAGGAGGCGATGGTGCTTTTAGGAAGCCTGTGGGTCCTTGTACAATGCCCAAGATGAGGCCGATGCTTTTAAGAAGCCGATGGGTCCCCAAACCCCGAGAAATTCAAGACAGGTCATTCACGAGGAATAGATCAAGCCAGGAAAGTTCGAGAATTTGGAAGAAACTCAAGAGATGCCATTCATGGAGAAAAGATCATCTCTGGGGAGTAGAGTTTCTTGACAAGTGCTTTTAAGAAGCCCGTGGGTCCCCAAACCCCAAGAAATTCAAGGCAGGCCATTCACCGAGAATAGATCAAGCCAGGAAAGTCCGAGAATTTAGAAGAAACTCAAGAGATGCCATTCACGGAGAAAAGATCATCTTTGGGGAATAGAGTTTCTTTGACAACTTCTACGAGTGACAGTCTATGAAAGGGTTCACCGAGAATGCTGCCTTTCATGTCTCCATATTGTTTAACCCCAAGAGGAGGGAAGACTGTGTCTGGTAATCCTATAGGGATCTAGTATTGACTATTTAAGAGTGATCGAGACGGCTTTACCTAGTGCTAGACGTAGTTGCCGGGGAAACTCTAAATATCTATACTATTATTACACAGTTGATATGAGTTTATGAAAGAAGACTTACAGCGAAACAGCCCCACAATACAGTTATATGTATATGAAAGCGGATAAACACTTACTTGGTTGTAGAGCTTCCATACTGTTTGGTTAGTTGTTCAACAAAGAAAGATTGAAAACAACAGTATATTTCAAAATCAAAGGAGAAAGTGCTTTGAGAAAGAAAGATTTAGGGCTTACAGCTCAAGGAGAGGCCCAGGGTTTTATCAGTGATTGTACTGTTTGAATTTGTACAAAGGGACTTATACAAGTGACTGAGGCCCAAAAAGTTTTATGTACAAAGGGATGGGTCTTACACTCTCTCAAGAGGCCCAAAGAGTTTTAGAAATGGGTCTTACTACTCGAGGGTAGGCCCAGTTAATTTGATTTTGAATTGGCGATCGCGCCGAGGTTTTTCTTTTAACGCGAAGGGGCTTATACAATATTTGAGGCCCAAAGTTTGTTTTGGTTAAAAGGGGATTGGGTCTAACACTCTAATAGTGGCCCAAGAGTTTTGAAAAGGAAAAGAGTGGGGCTTATAACATGAGGGTAGGCCCAGAGTTTTTGTTTTTGAAAAGGCGGCGACCGCGCCGTTTACTTGTACAGAGGAACTTATACAATAAGTGAGGCCCAAAATGGTTTGTACAAGGGGGGTTGGGTCTTACACTCTTTTAGAGGCCCAAAAGTTTTAAGAAAAGAAATGGGTCTTACTACTCGAGGGTAGGCCCAAGTGGTTAATTTTAAACTGGCGACGATCGCGTCGTTTATTTGAAAATGTATAGAGGGACTTATACAACGAATGAGGCCCAAAAATTATTCTGTACAAAGGGGGTTGGGTATTACACTCTAATAGAGGCCCAAAAGTGTTTGAAAATGATTTACGAGGGTTGAATTAATCCAAAACCCTAATTTGTTTTCAAAAATGTATTTAATTAAATAAAAATTCAATTAAAATGATCAAAATTGTTTAACATATGGAAAACAAATTGTGATCTTGGATTAATGCTTCAAAAATTAAGTATTGACCTACAAAATAATTAGAAGGCATTAAAAGTTGCAAAATCAAGGTGGAAAAAATATTTAAAATGTCAAAAACAATTAAAATATTAATTCTTTGTAAAAATATCAACTATATGAAATAATTAATATTTTTGGGATTTTTTGTTAAAATAAAATATTTTAACATTTTTGTGAATTATTAAAAAAAGAATCAACTCAAAATCATTAAAACTCAGAGAGAAATTAATTTTTGAATCAATTAAATAAAACCACAAAATTCAAATATTCAAATTTGGAAAAATGGCGCCAAGAACAAGGGCAAGAACACGCGCGTGTTCTGAGTTTCTCAGATTTGCATTTTCTATCCAATCTCACTGAATACTTAATCATATCATGCAATCCACATACCAATCAACTCGTTTCAACCTCACGATCATGTCTATGGTATTTAATTTCATTTAAATTAAACATATAACAAGAAATCACGAAAAATCCTCAAGAACCCTAGATTCTGCATGAAGGCTGGGATTTTTGATACACGATTCAAACAATGCAATCAGTTGAGGGGAAACATTCCATGCATGATTATGAACATTTGGCAAAATTATTGTGCGAGGAAATATGCATAGATTGAGAGATGACCAAGTTTATGCTTACCTCTAGGCCGTGACAGCAAGTGCAATGTGATTTTTGATTTGGAGGTGTTACAGATGAGTGGAGATGATCTGAACAGCTTCCCTACATCCTATGGAGTGTGTTTGAATGCTTGGACTTGATTGAAATTGGCTGGATCACTTCATGGCATCTCAACTGCATTTTGGTTAAAACCTTGAGCAATTGACTGATGATTCTGAGAAATCAGTGTTCCAGTTATTGTTTAAGTGTTTGATCAGCTCATATGTGATGTATATGAGGTGTGTGTGTGTGTGATTGGTTTGAGTGGAATTGCCCTCTAGCTCAAAACTCGATATCTACCTTGCTAAGAAAGGCATTTTTGCCAAGAGAAAGAGATTTTGAGAAAGGCAAGTGTTATAGGCCTTTGGTGTACTTAAACTGATCACAATTGAGCTCTATTTATAGTAGAGCAAGTTTGTTTTACAAGGAATAGTGAATGGCAACTTCTGAGTAGGTTTGGCCAATGTTGGCAAATGAAAATCCAAGTCTCCTCTAGCCATTGACTAGAGGTTAGGGCACAGGCTGCTGGTTCCCTTGGTCTTGGATAAGTCTTGACTGAATTCAGTTGCAAATGGCTCAATCCATGCCACCTTGATGCTTCCATTGAATGCTCCAATCCAAAATTGGAGTTTTGTCCCTATTTTAGCAATTCTAGGTTCAACATGTTATTTCTTGTTCCAAAGACTTTGCAGGCTTGGCTCAGTGATTGTCCCCTTTAGATTTAATCCTCAGATGTGTCCAAGTGGATAGGAGTGTTTGGATTTGCACAATTTTGGCAAGTCGAGCAAAAATGCAAATTCTGCCTTGCCTTGACAGATTTCAACAAGGCATTTTGCCAATGTCATATCTCATGACTCAAATTGAATTTGGTAATGTTCTTGGCCATTTTGGAAAGCCCTTACATGATATAACAACTGTTTGAACATGTTTGGTTTTGATCTCTTTTGAATCCAAGTGAAAAATCCCCCTACATTTGGAAAAAAGTAAGGCAAATTCTGACTTAGTGAAATTTTCACCAAGTGTTGGAACAAAGTGACTTTTCTTGATTTTGAACACTCCATAACTCAAAATCCATGAGGAATTTGGACATAGGTCAGTATGAAGCTTTTGTAGAGGGCAATGTGATCTACAAATCAAGCTTTGAATGGGGAACAATGGCCTTGTGGTTTAGGAGTTATGGTCCTCCAAAGTTGGCACATTAGTCTCACTTTTTCCAAAACTTAGAAAATTTTCTAAGTTTTTATGGTTACCCCTTTTACAAGTTATCCCACTTTCTTTGATTTTTCTTGATGAATGATGATTCAAATCATACATTAACATCATTTTAGGGTTAAAAATCCATTTTGGTGATAAATCTCAAAAAGTCAAAGTTGACTTTTGTGCACAGTTGACTTTTTATCAGATGAATTCCAAACTGTGTAATTCTTTAGGAAATCATGTCCTTGACCTAAATCAAACTTGATGGACATGTTCCATGGGTGTCATAGGGTATATTGAATCATGTCTTAGGATTTGGGAGCATGTCCAGGTCAAAAGTCAAAGTTACAGTTGACTTTTCCTGCAAAACCCTAATTGTGGTGCAGATGAAATTGAGACTTGTTGCTCAAACTTCTTGAATTAATCCATTGTTCCAAATGGATCAATATAGTTCATTAGAGACCCTCAAACCCTCTCTTGAGGTCTTGGCTCATGATTTGCCCTAAAAGTCAACTTAGGGGTGGATTAGGTCAAGAAGCCCTAATTCCTGATTTTTGATGAATGCATCCCCTGAGGCAAAATTGACTTGATGGTTGGGTCCATGAGGTTCCATGGAGTATATTAGGTTGTGTTTTGGATCCTTGGCTCATGCCCAGAGGAAAATTTCCCTTTGGAGGCCCTGATCGACCAAAACCCTAATTCGGTGATACTGGCGATCTTGAGGCTTGACCCACCTAGAAGGGAGCAGCTTTGTGCTTAATCCTTGGAGTGGGAGTCCTTTTGATCTCTTTGTAGCTACTTGAGAGGTTAGACAAGTTGAAGATCATGTCATTCCTTGATTGATCATTTGTCTAAAGCTCTGAGAGGGCTAGAAACCCTAATTTTGATTGCAGTGGATGCTCACCCATCTTTGGGGAGACTAATGAGGCAAGATGGTTCCCCCGTATTGTGATGATGATTTTCACAATGATGGGAAATCTTAGTGGTCAAAATTTGGGGTATGACAGCTGCGCACTAAGGTCTTGTTCTCATGAATTTGGTTTGAAAATTAAGTTAAGAAATGACCTTATTCTTTTTTTGCCTCCTAAGTGTCGCTCCCGAAAGATTCGCATCCAACGGTACAAACGCGAGAGTGGCGCAAAAGACACAGAGTCGCCAGCAAAGTGTATTTATCCCAAGAGAGGGAAAGGAAACACTGCATAAACCTGAAAGAAGGGAAAGAACGTGGTCTCACGACCAAGAGAACAGGTACGGGAGTCGGTTACGCGAAGGGAAGGTGTTAGCACCCAACACGTCCATCGTACTCGACGGGATCCACGCTTGCTGTCTGCATCAAAGGGTGTCGTCGTCTGGAACTCCACTGCTACTGGATCGGCAAAGAAACGAGAACGGAAAGAACGGAGAAACGAAGAAGAAAAGAAAAAGAAGTGACTCGATAGGACGGTATCGTTGTCCTAGGCCTACGTACTCCCTCAGTGCAATGGGAAAGTCGGAGTCAACGTAGTTTAGACGGGAACTGTGGGGGAAGGTTGCTCGCCAAGACAATCGCTGTCTTGTGCCTACGTATCCTCAATCGGACGAGAAAGAGGAATCAGAGCTGACGTAGTTCGTGGGTACGACCACGGATGGGTAGGTGTTTTTTACGTGAGCGACGAGCTCTTTTCTGAAAATGAAGTTTGAAACCCAACAATCCCGAAGGATAAAAAGATTTGAATTTTTTTGGTGTTTTTTAGACATAAGTGTCTTTTAAGTTGTTTCGCAACTTGCATTGAACCCAAGTCTTGAATATAGGAACGAATACTTCGCGCATCGTCCCCAACAGGACGTACACTAGGTATCCTAGAAGAATGAGAGGAAGCCCCTCAATCCCCACTTCCCACATAGAAGGCTCAAGCGCAATACACATTAACTTTTATTACGTGTCTTGAAGAAGTTTTGAGATGAGAAGAGAGACGACACAAAGGAAACTCTAAAGGGAAACTAAGAGTCCTAATGTTATCATGCATGGGTAACCTATGGTTAATGAGGCTTAGGAGAGACGACTACCTAAAGCCTAATGCTAATCCTACTCCAAGCTTAATCAAAAATTAAGTTGGACTAGGTAGCTCTAAAGGGAAAGGAATCCAAGACTTAAACAAGTCTTGAGATTCAAGGGAAGAGAAAGAGTGAAAGAGAAGGAGGAGAAAGAGAAGGAGAAGATAAGATACAATAAATGGCAGCAAGCACATCACATCATAAATGTCCAACTCATAACATAAACATGCTTCAAGGATCAAACAAACACATCTCAAGTACACAAGTGAAAGCACACAAGAAAGGATGCAAGTAAACTTGAATTAAGTGCACAATTAAACACACATGGATCTCATATCAAAGTGAAATGAAATAGACAAGATGGAAATGAAACAAGACCAGAACTCACATCATATCATCATTAATAATTCACATATGCAAAAGAGGTTCACATTATGCAATATGATGCACCAAAGGAGTTACAAAGCAAAAGGGATGATATGCATCACATAATTCAAACCAAATGCATCCAACAATGCTCAAGTAACATGAAAATCAAGTATAGAACTCAAGAGGCAGTAGCATACACATCAATGTCATATCAAACCCAAACTCAAGTCATACAAGATCAAACACCCATCAACAACTCCAAAACATGCACCAAAAATGAGAAAGACATCCACAAAACTCAAGTCAAAATAACAACACTTTGTAAAATCAAGAACAAATAGAAAAAAGAGTGAAAAGAGATGATTCCAAAGCCACAAGTAATCTCAAACAGTACATGATCATACCATAAAAACATCTTAAGCATCACTCCATCACAAGTAAGCAAATGCATCCAAACTAGATCAAGTACCAAAGTATACCTCAACCAAACTTGTATCACAAACAACACTCAACCAAAAATAGCAAAGTGGATTAATAAAATCCCAAAAAATATCCAAACAGGAGCTAACTCAGTCAAGTAATATGTGCAAAAATATCAAACCAAAATCCACAAACCAAGTATCTCAAACAATTGGACAAAGGTCAAGTAAGCACCAAGTAGAAATATGCAAAGGAAAGGAACCAAAATGCAATATGGAAAAGTTTTAAAAATGAAACAAAAATGTTTTTATGCAGTTTAATATGTCACCTAACAGATACAAAAAGAATGGATTAAAAATGAATTATAGATGAGGAGAAATAAATTTCACAAGTTGGTGTGTGCAAGTGACACAAACAAGAAAAGGAAATAAAACAATTAATTAAAACAGATGCCAAAATAAAAATAAAAAATAAAATAAAATATGGGAAAAATTTGAGAAAACTAAAAATAAGTTCCATGATTTTTTATATGATTTTTGAATGCATAAAAATAATTTTAGAAATTAAAATGCAAAGCAAATAACTAAAAAGAAAAGAAATAGAAATAAAACCATGGGGGTGCAAACAACAATGCATCACGTTAGAAAAAGATAGAGGCCAAAAGGGGGGGGGGGCGAAAAGCAAAAGCCCAAACAAATCAACCCAAAGTGCAGTCAACGAGGGAGCATGGTAAATTGGTCAACAGTCAGCAATAAATCTCAGCCAACCAATGGATCCAACGCGTATATACAAGGCAAACAAGTCAATGAGATCAAATGGTAATCAAAAGCAACGGATCAGATTTCATGGCCTACCACACACCACCTAGTCATGCGCACACACAACACGCAGCGTCCACCATGCACCAGCCATGTGCCTCGCCCATGGCTTCATTAATATGTTGTCCCAACTCCAGCCGTGCGATCAAAATAAAAAGAAAACAAAAGGTCACGATCAACAGACGCATGGTAGTCCGCATGGAGCAGCAAACACACAATTATTAAAATAAAAAACATAATACAAGAGACATGTGGCATGATCACGGACGCACGATCTGGAATCGGACGGACATGCTTCATCTTCTTCATGAATTTCCTTCCTCGCCGGACTGAACATTTCAGCCGCCGGAGCTAGGGCTCCGGCCACCCTCTCCGGTGAGCTGTGACGTGACTTTTTCCAGAAAATACAAATAGGTACTCCATTTTGATCAGAAAAACGCAAGGATCATGAATATCCAGTCCATTTTAACAAACAACAAACACATAAAGAGAATCGAACGAAAACAAGTTTAGATCTAAAACTTTAAATCCGCATATCTCACAAACCACACGTCCAAACTTCAAATAAAATATATCAGCATGTTCAGGGGAGTTCACAGATCATTATGCACATCAAAAATTCAAGTTCTGTGATGGTGAAAAAATCACTAACCTGAGATCTTGAAGAACTTAAAATATCACAAGAACGCCTTCCAAAAACTGCAGATCAAGTCCTTGGAACCTCTAATTGCAAAATAAATGCAACTAGAGCTTGAAATCGTGCTAGATCTTGAGTTTTGAACTTGAACCCTCTTGAATGGAGCTTGGTGAAAACCTCAGTATGAGCTTCAGATGATGGTTGATTCTGGTTCTACTCTCTTCACTGATTCCAAATATGAAAGAATTTCTCAAAAACACCTTATGGAGAGGGAGAAACGAAAATGAGAAAGTGGAGAGTGAAAAATGGAAACTGAGCAAATGTGAGTCTCTACCCTAGCTGTGAGAGCATGAGTAAGCATATATACTCCTCATTAGTTCACTGATTAAGATTAGGAAGTGATTAGAGCTCTTGTTAATGAGATTTGAGCGAAATTGCAAAAATGCATTTTACACCACCACCACTAATTTGCACGTGGGAAGCCCTTGTTCTCAGCATAATTCACCTCCAATTTACTCCTATACCGCTTCTGTATTGATTTTGGGCCTTGCACTTTCTTTGTTTGCAAGCTTTGAATTAATTTGGCATTTTTGCACTTTGTGAGAATAATGAGAAAATGGCATGGCATGAATTGATTCAAAGGCCACAAATGATCTTCTTGACTTGTATTTTGATATTATAATATGACATGAAGCAATTGGGAACATTACAAGTCCATTTGTGCAAAAATGCAAAAAGTGGAAAATTTGACATATAAGGAATCCATGAAAAGCACCTTGCATTGTTTTGGCCATAACTAGAGTTCCACAAATGATATGGAAATGTTCTAGTACTTTTTGGAAATGGGAGAGAAAGATCTTCAACTTTCATGTTGGAGGAAAATTCATTTGGAGCTTCCTTGATGATGAAAAGTCAAGTTGAATGTGGAAGAAAAATTGCCAAAAATGGAAAGTTTCAATTATGGGTCATTTTCCAAATTTAGTAACTTTTGCACAACCTCTTGATTCTTGATGAATGGCATGAATCTTGACAATTAAAGGCCATATGAGGGTGTGAGACCTTGAAAACCATGACAATAACCTCAAAATTCCTCAGTTGACTTTCTCCTTCACAGTTGACTTTTCCCTTCACAGTTGACTTTTGCTTAGTTCATAAACAACTGATCCACTGAACAGTCTTCACCATGAATTAATAACCAAATCCTTATCCATGAACACTTGTGAGCATAAAGAACACCACAATAACATGCTTGAACACACCAAGCCTTCCAAGAAGTCCTCTTGATCTTAAAAACCCTAATTGGCCCCCCTGATCAGGAGGGAAGGAATCACTTGAAATCCTTTGCCAATCTTGATCTCATGAAGATATAATGAACCCTCTGAACCACCTTGAAGCTTGAGACTTGAGAATATGGACCAAGTACCTTGATCTCGTGCCAAGAACCAATGCTATGCACAATGCAAAATGCAAGAAATGAAAAGAAACATAAGCCAATTAGCTAAAAACAACAAGGCAAATTTTGGGGTGTTACAGCTGCCCCTATTCAATCAACTTGATCCTGAAGGTATGATAGTGACGGCTATCATGCGTTCCAAGGATTCACGGAGATTGAATACTAAAAGAAACTTGAAATTTGCAATCCTCAAAGGAGGGACGGCTCCACTGGGGAACCAACAATAAATGCTGCACTATCACAACACGTACGAGTGTTGGAAACCAAAACTGTATTGAAAAGTCCTGAAATAAACACCAATGGGTGTTAGATATGCTGGGGATGAATACGGACGGGTGTCAAGGAATCCAGGATATCAAATATAGGCGGGTATTGAGAAGATGCACGGATGGGTGTAAAATGTCAATGCGGACGGGCATTGAAACAAAGGTTCAAACACGGACGGGTGCTGAAAAAGTACACGGACGGGTGCCAAATGTCAATGTGGACGGGCATTGAAACAAAAGTTCAAACACGGACGGGTGTAAAAAGATTCAAGGCGACCTCTCTGGGGTTTGAAATGGTACACGGACGGGTGTAAAAAGGATTCAATACGGACGGGTATCGAAAAGGTACACAGACGGGTGTAAAAAGAATTTAATACAGACGGGTACTGAAAAAGGTTGTAAAGCAGCTTTATCGGGAATTAAACTCGCTGGGGGAATGGAAGGCAACACGGACGAGTGTCATCAAAAGGTCAATACGGACGGGTATTGAAATCAAAGTTTCAAACACGGACGGGTGCTGAAAGAAACACGGACGAGTGCCAAAAGTCAATACGGACGGGCATTGGCTTAAAAGGGTCAAACACAGACGAGTATCTGACGGTAAAATTTGAGGGAATAAACCAAAGGACCACATGGATTAAGGGGTACAAATAAAATCAAGGATAAACAATCCTGGCAAGACATCCTGCCAGGGACTGTCAAATATTGCTTAACCCAACACCTGTGGAGTAGAGACATCCTTCTGAAATCCGGCTTTCCTGACGAAGGAAAACCCTCAAACCTGGCTTATGCTTCAGATGCATATGTTTGAATTTTGCCGTAATGCTCCACACGAAGTGGAAATGCTATGCATTTGGGAGGACGCCATGCAAAACAAATGCTTATGCAATGCAAAAGAGGCGTCCCAGCAAAATAAATGCCGAAGACCAGAAGTAACTCTGCTGGGGATGGCAAACTAAATTGCCACTGAAACCAAGGAAAAACCTGGAAAACTTCACCCTACTAGGGAGGATCACAAACACCAATACCGCCGGCGATGGACGAGACTCCGATAAAAAATACCCGCTCTGTTGGGGAATATCAAAATTCACAACTCTGCCGAAGATGGACGAAACTCCGAGAGAATACCCACTCAGCTGGGGAGGGAGATGAATACTGAAGATGGAAATTCCACCGCTGGGGACGACCAAATATTTCAGAACTTGGCTTCGGTGCCTGCCAAAAACGATTGGCCTTAAGACCTGCTGGGGATAACACTCACCACCAGACTCTGCTTGGGGAAATGAGCTTAATCTGCTGCTAGGGAAGTAACTTTACCCTCACCCTGCTGGGTATTAGATCAAACCATTGTCGTAGAGACTATAGTTTCTGACCAACTGAGGAACGTAGGCACCAGGGCCCTGTGGGGATAATAACATCTTCGTCCACAAATTTCCTGTGGGAGTTACGGCAACACCCACCTTAAAGCAATCATCTTCTGAGTACTTGCTGGGGAATAGTAATCCAAACACGACTTCGGTTAGGTATACAATCCTCTGTACTCTGCTGAGAAGGACGATCTTCAACGACTCCGCTTAGGAGAGAAAGTAGTTGTCAACATCCACCCTGCTAGGGGATAACACATGCTTCCTGACTAGCTGGGGAACAAATAACTGCCCCATGCTCCGTGGGGAGACATCACTTGCTGAAGAAAGACGAGCCAAATCACAACTCTGGCGGGGTAAAAACCTCTTATATCCTGCTAAGGAGGACGATCCTTAACGACTCCGCTTAGGGAATTACTTCTTTATACTCTGGTTGAGGAAGACGACCCTCGATAATCTGATGGGGAAGAGTAATAAACTGTTGAGGACGATCAGACTTCTAAGTTGGGGAGAGCTCTACTCTACTGGGGAAAACAGCAAGCTGCTGAGGACGATCAGACTTCAAAAATGGAGAGAGCAACTCTACTGGGGGAGGTACTCCTGTCATCCTGCAAAACCAACAAAAAGTCTACGTGCAAGAATGATTACTTTGATTATCACCACAATGACCGTTGCCCAAGCAATTGCCACTGTTTTCCAACCTGTGACATAAAGCTCAACGTTTTAGCATGTAATGTTTTTATCAAAAATATCGGACATTTTCACAAACAAAACAGGTAAAACAGATAAAAAAAAGCTCTTTGACTGAAATACAAACTTTATTGAATGAATTGGCCTGTAAATAGGCATTTACATCTGGAAGCAATTCCTAAAAAGAGGTAATTGCGCAAAAAGCAAAAGAAAATACAAATGTCGGCAATGTGGGGAACAGACATCCACCATGACTCGACTCAGCTATAACCCATATGACTTGTTTATCCGCAGATACTTTGGCCTTTGAAGAGACTGACTGGACTGATTCCTTTCCTTCGGATTTTCCAAGTGTGGGCAGCAATCACAGATCGAACGCGGATCGTAGTCTTTGCTTTTAAATCCCTAACTTTTGCCTGGATCGCCCTTTTCGGGTTTTCAATCCACCGGGATACCCATTTTTTCCAAGGTTGCCTTTTCAGGTTTTCAACCTTGCGGGTTTATTCTTTTTCTTTTTATCCCTAATTTTTGCCCGAACCTTTTCTTTTTATGGTTCGCCAGGATGCCCCATTTTTGCCTGAACCTTCTTTTTATGTTCAGCGGGTCTTTTTATTATGCAAAGTATTTTTTTACTACATCCGCGTTCACAGGGGACGTAAAATCTTCGCCATCCATAGTTGAGAGTAATAAGGCTCCACCAAAGAAAACCTATCTTACTACATATGGCCCTTCGTAATTCGGAGTCCACTTGCCCCTGTGATCTGTTTGAGGAGGAATGATCCTTTTCAAAACTAATTCACCAGCTTGAAAACACCGAGGACGCACTTTCTGATCAAAGGCTTTCTTCATCCTACTCTGATACAACCGGCCATGCGCAATGGCTTTCAGTCTCTTCTCTTCAATGAGGTTTAGTTCATTCAGCTGGGAACGCACCCACTCAGCTTCATCAAGCTTCACATCTGTCAGAATTCTCAAAGAAGGAATCTCAACTTCTAATGGCAAGACTGCTTCCATGCCATACATTAGTGAGAAAGGAGTTGCCCCAGTCGAGGTGCGTACCGAAGTACGATAACCATGCAAAGCGTAAGGCAACATCTCATGCCAGTCTTTGTATGTCACTACCATCTTCTGCACAATCTTCTTTATGTTCTTATTAGCCGCTTCAACAGCTCCATTCATCTTCGGACGATAGGGAGAAGAATTGTGATGTTCGATTTTAAAGCTCTGGCATAGCTCCTTCATCATCTTGTTATTCAGATTTGAACCATTATCAGTAATGATTCTCTCCGGGACTCCATACCGGCAGATGATGTCCTTCTTAATAAACCGGGCTACCACTTGTCTGGTGACGTTGGCATACGATGCAGCTTCTACCCATTTCGTGAAGTAATCAATAGCCACCAAGATGAAACGATGCCCATTCGAAGCAGTCGGCTCGATCTTTCCAATCATGTCAATGCCCCACATGGCAAAAGGCCAAGGTGACGACAAAACATTCAGAGGAGTAGGCGGTACGTGCACCTTGTCAGCATAAATCTGGCATTTATGACATTTCCGGGCGTATTTAAAACAGTCAGACTCCATAGTCATCCAATAATACCCCGCTCTCAACAATTTTCTGGCCATAGCATGCCCATTGGCATGAGTACTGAAGGAACCTTCGTGAACCTCTTCCATTAACAGGCTTGCCTCGTGTTCATCAACACAATGTAGCAGGACCATGTCAAAGTTTCTCTTGTATAACACATCATCCTTGTTCAAAAAGAAGTTTCCTGATAACCTCCTCAATGTCTTTTTATCCTTGGAAGATGCCTCAACTGGGTATTCCTGACTCTTCAAGAAGACTTTGATGTCATGATACCAAGGCTTGCCATCTGATACCACTTCAACTACAAATACAAAAGCAGGTCTATCCAAGCGCATGATTCTGATTGAGGGGGCTTCATTCCAAAGATTCACTTTATACATTGATGACAACGTTGCCAACGCATCAGCCATCTGATTCTCTATCCGGGGAATGTGATGGAAGTCCACTCTATCAAAGAAAGGTAACAATCTTCTGGCATAATTGTTATATGGAACGAGATTTACTTGACGAGTCTCCCATTCACCTGTAATCTGATTAACCACCAACACAGAATCACCATAAACATCGAGGTTCTTGATTCACAAATCAATTGCTTCTTCTAACCCCATGATGCATGCTTCATACTCTGCCTCATTGTTGGTGCATATGAACGCTAATCGGGCAGTAACGGGTATATGAGAACCCTGTGGAGTCGTAATGATTGCCCCGATTCCGTTACCATATGAATTAACGGCTCCATCAAAAACCATCTTCCACTGAGACCCAATCTCAGGTCCTTCATCAGGCAAAGGTTCTTCACAATCCTTCATCTTCAGATACATGATGTGCTCATCCGGAAACTCAAACTTCATCGGTTGATAATCATCAATTGGCTGTTCGGCAAGATACTCTGACAACACACTTCCCTTAATGGCCTTTTGGGAAACATACTGAATATCATATTCTGTCAGAACCATCTGCCAACGGGCTATTCTACCAGAAAGTGCTTGCTTCTCAAACACATACTTGATCGGATCCATCTTCGAAATCAAAAGGGTTGTATGGTTTAACATATACTGCCTCAAACGCTTAGCGGCCCAAGCGAGTGCACAACATGTTTTCTCCAGCATCGAGTATCTTGCCTCGCAATCAGTAAACTTCTTACTCAGGTAATAGATGGCGTGCTCTTTTTTACCTGACTCGTCTTGTTGACCGAGCACACAACCCATTGAATTCTCAAGAACCGTGAGATACATAATCAAAGGCCTTCCTGGCACTAGAGGCATAAGGACCGGAGGTTCCTGCAAGTATTCTTTAATCTTTTCAAACGCCTTTTGACAATTTTCATTCCACCTGATCGCTTGATCTTTTCTTAGCAACTTGAAGATTGGTTCACACGTGGCTGTGAGATGCAAGATGAACCTAGCAATGTAATTCAATCTCCCCAAGAAACCACGAACCTCTTTTTCTGTTTTCGGCACAGGCATTTCTTGTAAGGCTTTTACCTTTGCAGGATCAACCTCAATACCTTTTTCACTAACAATAAATCCCAGCAGTTTTCCTGATCTCACCCCGAAGGTGCATTTGTTTGGATTCAACCTCAGTCTGAATTTCCTTAACCTTTCAAATAATTTCTGAAGATTCACCAGATGTTCTTCTTCCGTCTGTGACTTCGCAATCATGTCATCAACATAGACTTCAATCTCTTTGTGAATCATATCATGAAAGAGAGTCACCATCGCCCGCTGGTAAGTTGCCCCTGCATTTTTCAATCCAAAGGGCATCACTTTGTAGCAGAAAGTTCCCCACGGTGTTATGAATGTTGTTTTCTCCATGTCCATTGGGGCCATCTTGATTTGGTTATACCCAGAGAAGCCATCCATGAAGGAAAACACAGAATACTAAGCAGTATTGTCAACTAACACGTCAATGTGAGGGAGCGGGAAATCATCCTTTGGGCTGGCTCTATTCAAATCCCTGTAATCAACACACATCCTGACCTTCCCATCCTTCTTAGGTACAGGCACGATGTTAGCAACCCATGGAGGATAATTTGTTGCGGCAAGAAATCCGGCGTCCAACTGCTTCTGAACCTCTTCCTTGATTTTGACAGACATCTCCGGTTTAGTTCTTCTCAACTTTTGCTTGACCAGAGCACAACCTTCTTTAAGCGGTAGCCGGTGTACAACAATATCAGTATCAAGCCCGGGCATGTCTTGGTAAGACCAGGCGAAGATGTCCACATACTCACGGAGCATTTCAATTAATCTTCCCTTGACACTGTCTTCCAATGCAGCCCCTATCCTCACTTCTTTTCTGGCATCCTCAGTTCCCAGATTCACAATCTCAATTTCCTCATGATGAGGTAGGATGACCCTCTCCTCTTGCTTCAACAATCTGGCCAACTCTTCGGGTAGTTCACAATCTTCGTCAGTCTCTTCTTCAGCCTGATAGATTGGATTGTCAAAGTCATACCGAGCTATAGCCGAGTCATGATCGGTGTCATCTGAACAAAAAGACCTGCAATGATTGATGAGGTATGTTTTATTATGATGCAACAAAAGAAACACATTGCCATTTTGATGTGGGTTTTTAATGCATAAAAATAAAAAACAGAAAGACAGAGATCAAAATATTTGAGTGTGAAAAGTCCTTTATTGATGATAAAGCAAAACATGCAACAGTTAAAAGCCCTACAAACAAAATCACTGCATCTTGGGCAGAATGCAGGATTAAGATAATAGGAAAACAAAGCAATTACTCGAAGCCTGTCACTTGAATGACTTTCTCGGAAGACCAGTTGCACAGACTTTCTCCTGGGACGCAAGGACAGATCCAACTATCCATGTCACAATCACTGTCACCTTCTTCTTCAATAGCATTAACTCTGTCGAAGAAAACTCCAGCGCTGGTGAAGCGGACAGGGCCATAGAATTTTGGGGGATCCTCGTCTCTCTTGGATGGCTTGTATCCCAATCCATAAGTATCTCTCTTTTTCTGGACTTCAACCACCTGGCCCCACCTCTGTAAGCTACCAGCTTCAACCATAGCTTTGGCGTCTCTAAACGAAGACATGGAAACCTCAGGTTGATTTGCCACTACAGGCTGTATTATAGCTTCAGACTGAACAACTTCTTCAGAAACTTTCACTTTTTCAAACCCCTGGCATAACGTCTCGTGGATTTCACCATCCACTTCCACGTATTTGAAGGTTGATAACTGACTAATCATTATGTCTTCTTCTCCGCACACTGTCACTACGTGACCATCAACCATATACTTTAGCTTTTGATGCAAAGTGGAGGTTACAGCGCCTGCCCCATGGATCCAAGGACGACCCAATAAACAGTTGTACGCTGGCTGAATATCCATAATGTAAAATGTTGCATTAAATATTTCCGGTCCAACCTTGATCGGAAGCACAATCTCGCCAAAAATAGATCTCTTTGAGCCATCAAAAGCTCACACCACCAAGTCACTTGGTGTACAAATAAGTCCCCAAGTATCCAACTTCATTAACGCTTTCTTGGGCAATACATTCAACGATGAACCAGTATCAACCAAGACATGTGACATCAGCGAGCCACGGCACTCAATCGAAATATGCAGGGCGTTGTTATGATTCCTGCCAGCAGAAGTCAAGTCAAGATCTGTAAAACCCAAGCCATTACCCACATTCACGTGTGCTACAACCCCTTCCAGCTGGTTAACAGAAATCTCTTGAGGGACGTAGGCTGCATTCAAGTCCTTCAGAAGAGCATTCCTGTGAGCTTCAGAACACAATAACAAAGACAAGATAGAGATCTTGGATGGGGTCTGGTGTAACTGGTCCACGATCTTATAATCACTTTTCCGGATGAGCCTCATAAACTCCTCAACATTTTTAGAAAAAGCATCATTAACCGGCTTTACTGTAGATTCCACAATCACTGGAGTCTGAACAGAACCATCCATCGCATGTTTTCCTCTATCTTGCCTAGAGGTACTAGGTTGATCATTAACAGGAGTAAGCACTCTACCACTTCTGGTTATAGCATCAGTCTCAACTTTAACCTCTGAACTAGAACTCACTGGTGAAGTGTTCTTTAATTCCTGCTTTTGTCCATTGACAAACACCTCTGCACCATAATTCCACAGAATGGCCTTAGAACTCTCATAAGAAATGGGTCCAGCCCTTGTGATAATGACTGGAGGTGGCCTTGCTGGACCAGAAATAGTAATTGTTTTGAATGGAATAGTGATAGTGGCAACCTTCTCACTGACAATCTCTTCATGCTGATTACCTCTATCAAACTGTAAACAACCCTCATCAATCAGATTCTGAATACCCCTCTTCAACGAATCATAACCATTAACCTTTGTCAAACAATCTGAGCAGTTCTCACCACAACCCGGATAGACGCCACCCTTCAATAACCTGTTCATAACCACAACCAACGGAGTCTTCAGTTCCTCCACATCCATGATCAAATTCAAAGTTTCACAATCCTCAATTATAGCATTCACCCTTGGCCCATTGTGATTAGGCATCGGGTTTTGAATAACATTGGGTCCGTCATTCGAGAAATTGATGGCTTTAGAGTCCACAAGGTCCTGCACCTTGTGCTGAAACGCCCTACACTTCTCCACCATGTGCCCCGGAGCACCTGAGTGATAGTCGCAGTGTGCGTTAGCATCGTAGCCTCGTGGGAGTTCCCCTGTTGGTGGAGCCAGGGTACGAAGCTCAACTAGACGCAACTGCAGCAAATGTTGCAACAACTGTGCATACGACATTGGGGGTTGATCAAAATGCCTCTCTGTATTCCTTTGTCTGTTCTGATACTGACCCTGCTGCCTATTCTGATTAGCATTACCCCTTTGTTGCTGTGGTGGAGGTAACGTTGCTGGAATGGTTACTGATGCTACCTGTTGATTGTTATGCTGGCGCTGTTTCCCTTTTCCCTTGTGGGATGATACAGTGTTGGCCTCTCCTTTCTTCTTATAATTATCAAACAGCTTCTTTCCATGTCCAGAGGACGATCCATCACCGCTAGAAACCTTCCCAGCCTTAATTCCGACCTCTATCTTCTGTCCAATAGCAATCACATCTGCAAACTTGCCTAGAGAACAAGGCAAAAGCTTCTCATAGTAGTGCTTAGGCAGTGTGTCCATGAACATATCCAGCATCTCTTTCTCTAGCATTGGTGGCTGCACCCTAGCCGCCAATTCACGCCACCTTTGCGCGTATTCTTTGAAACTCTCATCATTCTTCTGGGACATGCTCAACAGCTAAGTTCTGTTGGGAGCCATGTCTGTGTTGTACTGATAATGCTTGATGAAAGCTGCAGCTAGCTCTCTCCAGGTACGAACATCTCTACTTTCTAGCCCCATGTACCATTCCAGAGACGCGCCAGACAGGCTGTCTTGGAAAAAGTGCATCATTAACTTTTCATCCTTAGCGTGAGCAGCCATCTTCCTGGTATAGGCCTTCACATGAGTTCTCGGGCAGGTAGAACCATTGTACTTTTCTAGTGTAGGAATCTGAATCTTGTGTGGAATGACAATGTCAGGAACCAACCCTAGGTCGTCCAAATCTATCCCCAAATCATCCTGTTTCACAACCCCTTTCAATTGAGCCTCAATTAAACGGATTCTTTCATCACTGACCACAGGAAGACCAGTGTCCAAGCTTCTGACTAAAAACACATCGTCCTGTTGATCCTCAAAATGAGGGTCATGGATAGCTCGGATAGTACTTCCTTCTCCAACCACTGAAGGAATTCTGCCCTGTCCACCAGCACCAACTCCGCCCGGAGGGATATTACGGTTAAGAAGACCACCGTGTAAGATACCATTTTCGTCGACCTGTTCCACCAACGGCTGAACCAGAGTTCTGAATTCATTCTGACTTTGCACCACACCCTGCATCATCTCCATGAACTGATCGATGCGAGCTTGCATAGCGGCCATATCTGCCTGAACTTTGTCCATCTCTCTGTTTTGATTGAGCCTGGTAGAGTAACGATGAGTTGGTTGATCAATCCTGACTGAAAAAAGAGAGAGCATAAGAAAACCAGAGAAACCCAAGAAAACCTGCAATGCAAAGAATGAATATGATTATGCAAATGCAAATGCAACAAACATATTTAAACATTTCCAAGGTATATCTGCTTTGATTCTAATCCAAGCAACCGGGCCAGGGATTAGACGCAATATCGGAAAATAAATCCGAACCCAGAGATACCAACAGATCCAACCACAGGAAACCAATCACAAAAATAAAAAACTACCAAGGCAAAAATATCTGAATCAAACATTCTATTATCAAGATGGAAGAATTCATACAAACAAAGTCAATCGTAACCAACGGTGATTCCATCAACAATCCTGATGGTAACCACATAAAAAACAGATACACAAAAAACTACAATTCTACCCCAAACAGGCTAGCCTCCACTTCTTCCAGAAGATTCAAAGTGTCAGGATGTGCCGGTCGCGAGATTAGCCCTTTGATTAACCTGTTTCTCTTTGCAATTTCTTGGTTCAGCGTTGCAATCTGTTCTTCAGCGTTGCTACTTTCATGTCTCACCTTCTTGATTCCAACTTGTAATTTGAGCTCTTCAATCTCCTTTTGGGACTCTTTCCACTTGTTGAAGAAATGCTTCCCCTTTTCTTTCGCCTTTTGCAGCTCTTTGTTTAGTACCTCGTTTTCGACTTGGACCTCACTCCACATCTCCTGATAAACATCAAGCTCGGTTTCAGTCTTAGCCAAAAGCTTCTTAGTTGTCCTGGTGGTCTTGCTTGAAGTCTCTGCTGCCATGCTGATCTTCTTGAAATGCTGAATTCTGCTATCCAGATCATTTTCTGTCTTCTTCAGACGCTTAGTCGACTCTTTGACCTGCCACTTCAGCTCCAAATTGTCATGCAAAGCTCCTTGCAGCTGACTACTCATACCGGAATTCTCTGCTCTCAATTCTTGCACCAACTTCTGTTGCTTGTTGAACTCTTCAATAGGCACAGTAAGTCTTTCCTCCACACCTTCTGGGTACAGCATAGGTGCTCGATCAAAAGGCAAGTAACACTCCTTAACTCTCTGTTTTTTCCAATCCACATAAGGAAGGAAAGTCTGATTGTTAGGTTTGCCCAAAACGGCCTTGCCTTTCTTCATTATACTACCCCAAGCTTCAGAAGCTCTCTGCACCTCCTCTAATCCTTCAGATGAGTGAAAATACAATGATTCTTCCACATCTCTCTTAACAGGTGGACCCACCAGAGCATAACCAAACTGTCTGACAGCCAAGGAGGGGTTATAATTAATTCCTCCATTCCTCCCTATCAAAGGAACATTAGGATACTGACCACAACTGTGAATGATGTTCTTGCCAAGCAATCCATGATTTATCCACACAATGTCTTTACTGACCAATCCCATCAAGCGCTGACTCCATTCTAGAGAATCCTTAGAATCAACAAAGGCACCAGATTGAGGTAGACGACTTGCGAACCATTTATAAAATAATGGAGCGCAGCAATGAACCATTCTCCCTCTCTTCTTCTCATTCCTGTTGTATAAGGCATAATGGAGATCTCCCAACAGGGTTGGCACAGGATTCCTCGTTATGAATATTCTGATAGCATCTTCATTAACGAAATCTGGCTCATTGGGGAACAACACAATGCCATAAACACAAAGAGCTAACAGTGCATTGAACAGAATCCAGTCTTTATCCTCTGCTACTTTCTGAACCTTCTTCGTTAAATACCCCAACTTGAAACCACAGATCTTCCCTTTGTTGGAGATGTTGGCTTCTAACTCTGATATGCTCAAATAAAGAGCACCGGCCAATTTCCCACAATCCAGCTCTCCTTTTGAACCAAAGAAGGGAGGAACCTCCTCGATTGCAATCCCTAGCATGTTAGAGTACTCCTCTAAGGTAGGCACCAACAAATAATCCGGGAACAAGAAACATCTCAGTGGAGGGTCATAGAACTGCATTAGAGTATGAAGACCTCGGAACTCATAATCGTCGATGTTGCGAACAAAAGACAGAATCCACCCATACTTCTCTGCAAAAGCATTCAATACATCAGGACTTGCCATTCCCTTCAGAATAGTGAGAGGACCTATTGCTGGCTTGTGAAACTTGTAGATGACAATATCCTTCTTACCCCTTGGAACATCCATCCCTAATACTGCCCTCTGACTGGAATCACGGATTCGGATACAACCTAGAAATGCAAAAATATGAATGTCAGAGAAAAAGAATGAAATGCAATGCAAAACATGGGATCAAGGCACCAAGCCTCTGCGCTGAACTGGCCGGACAATCTTAAGGCTCTGTACAAACTCTTGAGTCAAACCAGAATAACAGAATAACCACACTGATATGGCTGTAGAGACAAAGAATCCAAAAAAATACCGGGTAGGTAGAAGGTCACGGTTACCTGCAAACCTGTAAACAACCCGCCCCTCTCACGTGTGGGTACTAGGATGTTCAGTATCACGGGCTCTCAGGTCGAGAAATGATGATACGTTCACCATTTCTGGTTTGGCATCATCATCAATCGAGGAGGCCTCAACTGATTCTCCAAGACGAAAGGTCACTAGCTTCTGGTACTGAGGTCGAGAAGCAATAGTACATTCATCCCTCGGGGTACAGTACTATCGCCAATCGAGGAGTGCCTCCACTGATTCCCTCTCACAAAAGGAAAACCTATAGCAAGTTCCCAACATTGGGTCCTCGGGTCGAGAATGTGCAATGGGTTTGCCACAGAGCGTGGTCTACCACTGTCACATCACGGGAGGAGTGCCGCAACTGAGTCCTCGGAAATGGTCTCCAGAGTCGACAATCCCTCAAGAGAATACCTACTGGCCTGTACCAACGCACAGTAGCAGGTAGTTCCTGATAGAACCTCGTCTGGTTGTGGGTCTCATGAACAACAATACATGGCCACCCCCATGCAAGCGTCACGACTATCCACTCTAAAACCTGTGTGTATGCTCGAGCCTGGGTAGTGGGCTCATCTCTCAGAACATCCCAACCCGCCAAACAGAAAACCAGCCAGTACAGCACAGTAATATCCAGTATGACAATAATAAAATGCAATGCAATGCAGTAAAAGCTGTAAATACAGTAAAGCGATAAAGCAAAAATACAGTAAACAACAATACAGTAAGATACAACAAAGCAAAGCACCACTAAAACACCCAAAGAAAAGAAACAGACAAGCGCTAGGATTGACTCGCTAAAGGGGAAGGACCAGCAGTAGGTCAACCAGAGTCCCCAGCAGAGTCGCCAGTTGTCGCTCCCGAAAGATTCGCATCCAACGGTACAAACGCGAGAGTGGCGCAAAAGACACAGAGTCGCCAGCAAAGTGTATTTATCCCAAGAGAGGGAAAGGAAACACTGCATAAACCTGAAAGAAGGGAAAGAACGTGGTCTCACGACCAAGAGAATGGGTACGGGAGTCGGTTACGCGAAGGGAAGGTGTTAGCACCCAACACGTCCATCGTACTCGACGGGATCCACGCTTGCTGTCTGCATCAAAGGGTGCCGTCGTATGGAACTCCACTGCTACTGGATCGGCAAAGAAACGAGAACGAAAAGAACAGAGAAACGAAGAAGAAAAGAAAAAGAAGTGACTCGATAGGACGGTATCGTTGTCCTAGGCCTACGTACTCCCTCAGTGCAATGGGAAAGTCAGAGTCAACGTAGTTCGGACGGGAACTGTGGGGGAAGGTTGTTCGCCAAGACAATCGCTGTCTTGTGCCTACGTATCCTCAATCGAACGAGAAAAAGGAATCAGAGCTGACGTAGTTCGTGGGTAAGACCACGGATGGGTAGGTGTTTTTTACGTGAGCGACGAGCTCTTTTCTGAAAATGAAGTTTGAAACCCAACAATCCCGAAGGATAAAAATATTTGAATTTGTTTGGTGTTTTTTAGACAGAAGTGTCTTTTAAGTTGTTTCGCAACTTGCATTGAACCTAAGTCTTGAATATAGGAACGAATACTTCGCGCATCGTCCCCAACAGGACGTACACTAGGTATCCTATAAGAATGAGAGGAAGCCCCTCAATCCCCACTTCCCACATAGAAGGCTCAAGCGCAATACACGTTAACTTTTATTACGTGTCTTGAAGAAGTTTTGAGAAGAGAAGAGAGACGACACAAAGGAAACTCTAAAGGGAAACTAAGAGTCCTAATGTTATCATGCATGGGTAACCTATGGTTAATGAGGCTTAGGAGAGATGACTACCTAAAGCCTAATGCTAATCCTACTCCAAGCTTAATCAAAAATTAAGTTGGACTAGGTAGCTCTAAAGGGAAAGGAATCCAAGACTTAAACAAGTCTTGAGATTCAAGGGAAGAGAAAGAGTGAAAGAGAAGGAGGAGAAAGAGAATGAGAAGATAAGATACAATAAATGGCAGCAAGCACATCACATCATAAATGTCCAACTCATAACATAAACATGCTTCAAGGATCAAACAAACATATCTCAAGTACACAAGTGAAAGCACACAAGAAAGGATGCAAGTAAACTTGAATTAAGTGCACAATTAAACACACATGGATCTCATATCAAAGTGAAATGAAATAGACAAGATGGAAATGAAACAAGACCAGAACTCACATCATATCATCATTAATAATTCACATATGCAAAAGAGGTTCACATTATGCAATATGATGCACCAAAGGAGTTACAAAGCAAAAGGGATGATATGCATCACATAATTCAAACCAAATGCATCCAACAATGCTCAAGTAACATGAAAATCAAGTATAGAACTCAAGAGGCAGTAGCATACACATCAATGTCATATCAAACCCAAACTCAAGTCATACAAGATCAAACACCCATCAACAACTCCAAAACATGCACCAAAAATGAGAAAGACATCCACAAAACTCAAGTCAAAATAACAACACTTTGTAAAATCAAGAACATATAGAAAAAAGAGTGAAAAGAGATGATTCTAAAGCCACAAGTAAGCTCAAACAGTACATGATTATACCATAAAATCATCTTAAGCATCACTCCATCACAAGTAAGCAAATGCATCCAAACTAGATCAAGTACCAAAGTATACCTCAACCAAACTTGCATCACAAACAACACTCAACCAAAAATAGCAAAGTGGATTAATAAAATCCCAAAAAATATCCAAACAGGAGCTAACTCAGTCAAGTAACATGTGCAAAAATATCAAACCAAAATCCACAAACCAAGTATCTCAAACAATTGGACAAAGGTCAAGTAAGCACCAAGTAGCAATATGCAAAGGAAAGGGACCAAAATGCAATATGGAAAAGTTTTAAAAATGAAACAAAAATGTTTTTATGCAGTTTAATATGTCACCTAACAGATGCAAAAATAATGGATTAAAAATGAATTATAGATGAGGAGAAATAAATTTCACAAGTTGGTGTGTGCAAGTGAAACAAACAAGAAAAGGAAATAAAACAATTAATTAAAACAGATGCCAAAATAAAAATAAAAAATAAAATAAAATATGGGAAAAAGTTGAGAAAACTAAAAATAAGTTCCATGATTTTTTATATGATTTTTGAATGCATAAAAATAATTTTAGAAATTAAAATGCAAAGCAAATAACTAAAAAGAAAAGAAATAGAAATAAAACCATGGGGGTGCAAACAGCAATGCATCACGTTAGAAAAAGATAGAGGCCAAAAGGGGGGGGGGGGCGAAAAGCAAAAGCCCAAACAAATCAACCCAAAGTGCAGTCAACGAGGGAGCATGGTAAATTGGTCAACAGTCAGCAATAAATCTCAGCAAACCAATGGATCCAACGCGTATATACAAGGCAAACAAGTCAATGAGATCAAATGGTAATCAAAAGCAACGGATCAGATTTCATGGCCTACCACACACCACCTAGTCATGTGCACACACAACACGCAACGTCCACCATGCACCGGCACATGGCTTCATTAATATGTTGTCCCAACTCCAGCCGTGCGATCAAAATAAAAAGAAAACAAAAGGTCACGATCAACAGACGCATGGTAGTCCGCATGGAGCAGCAAACACACAATTATTAAAATAAAAACATAAAACAAGAGACATGTGGCATGATCACGGATGCACGATCGGGAATCGGACGGACATGCTTCATCTTCTTCATGAATTTCCTTCCTTGCCGGACTGAACATTCCAGCCGCCGGAGCTAGGGCTCCGGCCACCCTCTCCGGTGAGCTGTGACGTGACTTTTTCCAGAAAATACAAATAGGTACTCCATTTTGATCAGAAAAACGCAAGGATCATGAATATCCAGTCCATTTTAACAAACAACAAACACATAAAGAGAATCGAACGAAAACAAGTTTAGATCTAAAACTTTAAATCCGCATATCTCACAAACCACACGTCCAAACTTCAAATAAAATATATCAGCATGTTCAGGGGAGTTCACAGATCATTATGCACATAAAAAATTCAAGTTCTGTGATGGTGAAAAAATCACTAACCTGAGATCTTAAAGAACTTAAAATATCACAAGAACGCCTTCCAAAAACTGCAGATCAAGTCCTTGGAACCTCTAATTGCAAAATAAATGCAACTAGAGCTTGGAATCGTGTTAGATCTTGAGTTTTGAACTTGAACCCTCTTGAATGGAGCTTGGTGAAAACCTCAGCATAAGCTTCAGATGATGGTTGATTCTGGTTCTACTTTCTTCACTGATTCCAAATATGAAAGAATTTCTCAAAAACACCTTATGGAGAGGGAGAAACGAAAATTAGAAAGTGGAGAGTGAAAAATGGAAACTGAACAAATGTGAGTCTCTACCCGAGCTGTGAGAGCATGAGTAAGCATATATACTCCTCATTAGTTCACTGATTGAGATTAGGAAGTGATTAGAGCTCTTGTTAATGAGATTTGAGTGAAATTGCAAAAATGCATTTTACACCACCACCACTAATTTGCACGTGGGAAGCCCTTGTTCTCAGCATAATTCACCTCCAATTTACTCCTATACCGCTTCTGGATTGATTTTGGGCCTTGCACTTTCTTGGTTTGCAAGCTTTGAATTAATTTGGCATTTTTGCACTTTGTGAGAATAATGAGAAAAATGGCATGGCATGAATTGATTCAAAGGCCACAAATGATCTTCTTGACTTGTATTTTGATATTATAATATGACATGAAGAAATTGGGAACATTACAAGTCCATTTGTGCAAAAATGCAAAAAGTGGAAAATTTGACATATAAGGAATCCATGAAAAGCACCTTGTATTGTTTTGGCCATAACTAGAGTTCCACAAATGATATGGAAATGTTATAGTACTTTTTAGAAATGGGAGAGAAAGATCTTCAACTTTCATGTTGGAGGAAAATTCATTTGGAGCTTCCTTGATGATGAAAAGTCAAGTTTAATGTGGAAGAAAAATTGCCAAAAATGGAAAGTTTCAATTATGGGTCATTTTCCAAATTTAGTAACTTTTGCACAACCTCTTGATTCTTGATGAATGGCATGAATCTTGACAATTAAAGGCCATATGAGGGTGTGAGACCTTGAAAACCATGACAATAACCTCAAAATTCCTCAGTTGACTTTCTCCTTCACAGTTGACTTTTCCCTTCACAGTTGACTTTTGCGTAGTTCATAAACAACTGATCCACTGAACAGTCTTCACCATGAATTAATAACCAAATCCTTATCCATGAACACTTTTGAGCATAAAGAACACCACAAGAACATGCTTGAACACACCAAGCCTTCCAAGAAGTCCTCTTGATCTTAAAAACCCTAATTGGCCCCCCTGATCAGGAGGGAAGGAATCACTTGAAATCCTTTGCCAATCTTGATATCATGAAGATATAATGAACCCTCTGAACCACCTTGAAGCTTGAGACTTGAGAATATGGACCAAGTACCTTGATCCCAAGCCAAGAACCAATGCTATGCACAATGTAAAATGCAAGAAATGAAAAGAAACATAAGCCAATTAGCTAAAAACAACAAGGCAAATTTTGGGGTGTTACACTAAGGTTTGGTCATAAACTGAGTTTTCTAAAACAGTTGAGAGATAACAATGTATCCAAGATACAATTTGATTTGTGTGTTTAGTTACTCTTTAAAGGATCTTACATATGCATGATTATGTTTATATTGGTGTAAAGTGTTATGTCCAATCTGTAATTCCCGTGATTAAAATCCTAAGTCTCAATTCTGTTAACATAAAGCTGATGCGAAACTTGTGCAAATCTGAATGATCTTTTGTTTGATAAAAAATGTTGTCAGTTGTTCTAAAATCATGTCATGATGTTTGAATATTTTAGAACACTCTCATGTCACCATGCTAAAGTGTGAGAACTCAAAATCACTCTCAGAACGAAAGGTATTGTCTGGAGTTATGGATGTGTAGTATCGGTTTTATTCCTCCCCAACTATACTTACACAGTTACGAAGCCTTTGTGTGCACTTAGTATAGTTTAGGATGCTAATATGATTAGAGTCTTAGAAGTATGCAACGTGTGCAATACATTTTCAATTCATAGCAGTCCTGAGCGTATGTTTTGTGCATTCTTTTCAAGCTCTAGTTATCGTCTAGAAGAGCTTATGGTTTAAGGTCTGCTCTATCATGTGAACCCTGCAGCTAGGTTTTTCTTTCTGTTAAGTTTGGTGGATAACTGAGATTGGTTTTTGTAAGACAGAAAGTGTGTTGGTCATATAGTTCATCTGGATTTGTACGCAGCTGTAGGGTTTGATGTTCTCACGTGCATGAAAAAGAGGTTGGTATTGGTTGCTTTTTTTGTGTTTTTTGATTGATGGAGGAAAAGTTTCATGTCTGCACATTTTTTTCCATTGTGTTGTTCACCATACCCACATAACGGCTATGGATTGTGGGAAGTCATGTTTGAGCATCTTTCTCTGGGTAGTTTGAGATAGCAACTAACAGTGTCGGTTAGAAGGGTTTAAGGACATGGAGGTTGGTTTAAAGTGAGGACATGTAGCTTGTTGTTGATATTTCGTTTTCTTCTTTTTTCTTCCCACATTGTTTAGCTACGTGATTACATGCGTGGGAAAGGGCGTGGCATGATTGGTTCTTTCATTTTGTTTTTTAGTGACAAAAAGTGGTGGTTGACCAGGTGGGTCCATCTGCAAGTGTACTTGTGCCACGTATCTTGCTCAGCAATATTTTGCAAAGTTCGGTTTAAGTATTACAGGGGCTGGCGTATACAATAGATGTATAGCCACCCCAGTGGTAGGAAACGCATGCCTGTACACAAAGGGTTTGGGGTTCGAATCCCCCTCGTCCCAGACCCCTTTTTATTCATTTTACTTGTTTGTAACCTGACTACTTGGGCCTAACGAAATTGTTAAATACCACGCCCAAAAAGGGCCCATTTGGAATGGTAAGAACTTTTTTAACTTAGCAAGAATTGCTAATGCACCCCTTTTTTATTTCTTTTCAAAATGTTTTTATTTTATTTTCCTTTTCAAAACTGTTTTATTAAAAATAGTGTTTGTTAATTAAGAATCCAAAAGATATTCAAATTGACACTTCAATATTTAATTTAATTTTTTAATATTTTCATTTTCACTTTTACTTAATTTTAATAATTATTTATGGTCTTCTAAAATTAGGAGTAACGTGAACTTAGTTTTTTAACCTCTTTTGAAAAATCCCTTTTCTCCTTACCTTCTTGAACTAAATTTCCAAAGTGTCTTAGGACACATTAGAGGGATATTTAAGGACCAACTGGGGACCTTGGATGAGTTCTTTTGCTTAGGTTTATGGCTCATTATTCAACTCTCGATTCTTAAACCTGAGATCTCTGTTACTCACCTTGAAAATCCAATTTTGAGAAGACTATCTTTGCCCTACTTGTATGACACCTCACACACATTCTTAAATATTATAACTTGAAGTAGGCCTTGCTTTTGGTTTTTGTTTTACCTTGACTTCTTTTCATATTATTCATGCTTAAATTGTTGTACCTCCCCTCGAGTTCTTACACTCATTCTCTTCATGTAAATATCCATGTAACTGTTTGTTTCCTAAAACTATTGTTCTCCCGATTCCAAAGAAAAGTCCTCCTAAGTTGACGCGTAAGTCAATAAACAAGTCACACATACTACCTTGGCTTCAATAGAGCCTTCATCCTCTTCTAGGCCTCATAAGAGCCATAAGTCATAACTTAAAAACAAGTTATAGTTCTTGAATTCTATGTGATTCTCATCATCATGAGAACTCACTTTTTCCCACTATAACTTAGATCTAGAGAGTTTTCTTCAAACTATAAATGAGCTCATACTCATTTCCCCTTGGAACTTTGGCCATAATCAATGGTTCCTCAAATTTACCCTCAGTTAGGTGAACTACGGTTGCTCTGATTCTTTAGTCAGATACGTAGGCACAAGATGCGACGTCTTGGCGAGCAAACTTAGTGTACATACCCTTAGGTCTTTACCTTTACCTTTAGTAGATATCTTCGCAAGCAAACATAACATAACACAAATTAACAAGAGGATCTTGTAGAGTACTACAGATACTTAGGGTGCTAATACCTTCCCTTAGTATAACCAACCCCCGAACCTTAGATCTCCCCCCTTTAGGTTTTCTCGATCTTGAACCTTTCCTTTGGATAAATCAAAGTCGGTTATGATTTCAAAGATGTGTGATTCAAGTTAATTAATAGCTTGGTATCCGATTCACACCGCAACAGAAATGGCGACTTCACTGGGGACAACAACATTTGAGGGTTAAGCCCACCTTGTTGTGTTTATGTTATTTATGTTTTGCTTGCTTGATTGTACATATCTGTATATCTGTTTGCTTGGGTTCTTCTGTGTGCAGGGTGCTACTATTGAGTGGTGAGATAAGTCCTAACCCGGAATTGAGAGCACTTATGATAGGACGATGGTATATTCAAGGAGGCTTTGTGGGAGTCGATTCCCAAAAAAGTTAACTTGAGACACCATCACTTAGTTTAGGCCCTTTTTGAGAGTTTAGTCATGTTGAACGAGTCTATTCGTGAAAACGTGCTACTCTCGACCTAGGTGCCGTCGATACTGAGAACCGTAGTTATTTCCAAACCCCACTCAAGCCTTTTTAGGATGTAGTGCGAGGACTATGAGAGAGTATATTCATGAATTGGTTGCTACACGATACTACACTCAGACGAGATTCTCTTGAGAATATTATTGATTATCGAGTCATTCGGGAAGTCGATAATATCCGAAAGATGGATTGTCGACTCTGGGAACTTCTTAGAACCCTGTTCTACAGATGACAAACCCATAGTACATACCAGTTGGGATGGGTAGACCATGGCTCCATGCTCGTGAGCTTCAAACCTAGGCCCTCATTCTGTTTGCCTGTATATATGTGATTATTTGTATATGTGCATTTGTGCATACATCCATTCATTCATGATAGCCCTTTGGTTTCAAAGAACTCAGATGTTATTTCCTTTGCAGAAATCAATAAAGATCATGGTTTTTAAAGTAAAACTCTTCAGCTTTCAAAAAAATATATATATATATATTTGCAACTTGCCTTTGAATTTCTTGAAACCATTTGGCTTGCACTAGCATCTCATGTGCATTATGTCATAACATGTGCATTTCTTATTTGTCTTATATCAAGTCACCATATTCTCTTCAGAATCGTCACACTGAATTCCTGACACAACTACAACACTCGGGTCCAAGCTCGATCAAAGATGTCAGAAGCATACGGAGAACTGGACAGAGTCAACAACGAATTGAATGAGATACGAGGAGGGATGGGACAGATCCTAGAGGCTATTAGTGTTATGAAGGCAAAAATGGACACCCATGCCACTGTGGTTTCCGAAATCATCACTACAACGGTAGAACCGCCTGTCATCCCAGCTGTGAACCCCACTTTGGGTATGCCCTTTGATTTTATCCATGCCACGGTTCCTTTGTCTACTCAGCAAGTAGTCCCTTTGGTTAATGAGACTCTACAGGCTATTCCTACAGCGGTACAAACACAGGTACACCCGGTTTTCCAGAACCATCATCCTTATGATTACATTGACGTGTCAGAAGAGGGGGATGATTAGAACGAAAAATTGAAAGAGAGTGTCGAGACGATGCAGAGGAAGATAAAATCGATGGAGGGAAGTAATACATTTAGCATTGACGTTAAGGATATGTGCTTGGTTTCAGACTTAGTGATTCTGTCCAAATTCAAACTGCCAAATTTTGAGTTATACTCAGGTGCCACATGTCCCAGGTCTCATCTGATCATGTACCATCGAAGAATGGCTGCACATGTGCGTAATGACAAATAGATGATCCACTATTTTCAAGACAATTTAAAATAGGCTGCTACTAAGTGGTATTTAAGTATGGACCAGTCTCAGGTCCGTTGTTTCCAGGATGTGACTGATGCTTTTGTGAAACACTACAAGTACAACATGGATTTAGCTCCTGACCGCAGGCAGTTATTAAGTATAACCCAGAGCAATACTGAATCCTTCAAAGAATATGCACAATGATGGAGATAGCTGGCTTCCGAGGTAGAACCTCCTTTATCTGAAAAGGAGTTAACTGATTGGTTTGTAGACACTATGAGACCGGAATTCTACGAAAGGATGATCAGTAGCGTGTCTGCTAATTTTTTTGATATTGTGGCTGTGGGGGTTAAAGTAGAGCTTGGTCTGAAAAGTGGGAAAATGACCAAGGGAGCTAGTAGTTCGAGCAACGATACCAAGAAATCCTTCAAAAAGGAAGGAGATACCAGTGTGGTGATGACAAACAAAGAGAAGAAAAATCAGTCCTGGAAACGTCAGCAGCAACAATAATACTATGTTCAGCATCCTGTCTATCCTATTCAGCAACATTATATGGCCGCCATCTCACCAACATTCAACAACCAAGCTTCTATTTATCAGCCGGTTCCTCAACCACCAATCTATCAACGAGCGCCCACCGCTCCTGCTTATCCACAATGGACTCAAGCTTCTCTTAAGAACATTCTAGGTAAAAGACAGGGTGGTAGGCCTCCGATTCCTCCCATTCCCATGACGTATGCATAATTGTATCCCTCTTTGGTGCAACAAGGATTAATAACTACAAGGTCATCAGGCCCACCTCCTGATCCGCTTCCACCTTCTTACAATCCCAATGCTCATTGTGCATTTCATGAAGGTGCACCAGGTTATAATTTAGAAGGTTGTTTTGCTTAGAAGCATATTGTGAGGGATTTAGTGGAGAGAACTATTTTGTCTTTCATTGGCTCTCAACCTAATATCAAGAACAATCTTTGCCCGCTCATGGGATGATTAATGATGTGGAGGATGTATCAAGACGAGGATGGTCTGTAATTGAGCTCCTATTTAATTTTCTGTATTTGATTCCCTAAAACTAGCAATCTTTTGGCTGTTTCAGCAATTTTATTGTATTCTCGTTGCAAAGTTGAATTTGTGTTTGCTTATAAGTTTTGTTGTACTTTCAAATTGGAAAGATTAATGAAATGATTGTGCACCTTTTGATTAAGTCCATTCGTTTCACTCATCTACTTTTATGTTCATAAAAACAAAAAAGTAAATATATTCATCTTGTTTCATTCCACTTATCAAATTGTTGTTCAAGCAAAGATGAGGGAGGACGATGAAAATATTATCCATATTTGTTGTGGTATGCTTTCGATTAAAACCTTGTCGAGGATGTAAGGCATTGTTTCAATTCCCAAACACTGGAGAAATAAGGTAGATAATCCCTCGTTAACCCTGTGAGCCTAGAAGTAGGAGTTTTTCTTTCCTTACACAAAAATCCCTTAAATCTCAAACCTTGGGGCAAGGTAGTTCTCAGTTTAACTTGGTTATGCACTCGAATGCAAGCGCTTCATGCATGACACCAGTCAGCTCTCTCAAATCAAAAGACAATCAAAAGGAGGAGGTCTCATAACCTCAGCGAAGACAAGAAGAGGTCTCATAACCTCAATCAGAAATAAAAGAGGTCTCATAACCTCAGTCAAGAAAAAAAGAGGTCTCAAAACCTCAGTGAAAGAAAAAAAGAGGTCTCAAAACCTCAGTGAAAGAAAAGAGGTCTCAAAACAAAAGGAGGTCTCCAAAACCTCAGTAATAAAGGATAACCAAATTCTACAAGGGAGTAATGATTAAAAAAGTGTCTGAATCATAGTCAACTACCATCAATTAATTTCCTAGCCTTTGGAAACTTAAAAGTATAGCTTGAGTTAACTGAGTGTAGGATTGGAGTTCACCACGAAGATTGGGTGGGGACAAATAAATTTTGAGCCTTTATCCTTTGTTTCATAAAATCGTAAACCAGGCCACGTTACAACCCTCAAAAGACCTAATTGAGGTAAGGTTGTTTTGAAAGCATACTACAACAAGGTTGATTAACCTGACTCCTAATGATCTTTGCTAATTGCGTATGTTGATCACTTCATCTATCATTCCGTAAATGACTAGATCCACTTTGTTTTTTATTTAATCATTCCATCGTGTGTGTTTCATAAATAAAATTTGATTTCAAAAAGCTTGCATGGATTTTACATTAAAATTGCCAATTTTTAATGAATAATACTTGTTTGCAAAGACAATTCAATATCAAAGAACTCCCAACAAATACAGTCACCTAGGGGATTCGACTTGATCAAGGAAGCTCAATCAGGTGCAACCAAGCGAAAGGATTTACCAATCCACCATTCTAAATAGTTATTGAATCAGGGGCAGAACTCTTCAAGTTTAGAGTATTGGGGCAAGTCTTCTTGAGGTCATCTCATGACAAGTGTGGACTCCAGTGACCCACCAACAAGGGCAAGTTTGTTCCCCAATTGTTTCTACCGCAGTCCAAGTATTCTGTACAGTTGAGTTGGGACAGTTATGTCAAAAGACTCATGAATCTTTTCAAAAGTTTAAAGTTATTAAAGTATCTTGTATGCCAAATCTTCTGTAAAATCCTTTTGATGACCTGTTCCCACAGACCCGTCAATCAGAAGCAGTCAAGTCGAGATTCGGTAAATCTCTAAAAGTCGACGACATCTCCTTCACAGATCAACCAAGCTGACAGGGGCAAGTTTGTCCCCCAGTCGCCAAACAATCAGTCTGAAGCACAAAGTTCAAGGACCTTGTTGTAAATGCAGTTAATCTGGGGCAGTTATGCCGAAATTCATGAATTTCTCCAAGAGTTTGAAGATATTGAAACACCTTGTATGCCAATTCTTCTATAAAATCCTCTTGATATTTTTCTCCTGACAGACCGTGTAATCTGGGGCAGATGAGTTATGCAGAACTACTCAGCCTTTGTGACATCTTTTGGTCGCTCCCCAATAAGTTGCCTCTTCAACTAATCTTGGCAAATTCTTCAGTAAAGAAAGCAACTCATGATGGTAATCTTAGTGAAGTCATGACGCTATACCCCAATTGGATCACTTATTTCCCCAGAGAAAGTTGTAATCATGAAGTAGAACCACTAATTTCTGTAGATTCATCCCCAGTAATGGTCCAATCTGATGAGTTTGGCTGGGTATCCTTGCCGAGATGTTTATTTCATCTCCAGTTTCGCTTCTTGTCTGTTTTGTCATCATAACCGTTCATATGCATAACATCTTAGCATTCTGGTGTTTACCTGCTTTGTTCACTTTGGCGTTATATCCCCAAGTGACTGGGTTTGTCTTCTCTCTCCAATAGAGTTGTCAGCCCTAGGTATAAAGTGCCCATCCTTTATTTCTAGAATGTCATCTAGTCACATTTAAACTTGATGATCAATCATTCTAGATACCTTTTTTGGCGCCCATCTTTTGGTTCTATCTCCAGTAAGGTTCTTTTGCTTCTAAAGTGCCAATCGGTCATACCTGAACCTGTTGTTCCATCACTTTGGATGCCTTTTCCCAGTGAAGACCGTCTTTCCGGTTCAACCTTCATTGAGGATCCTTTATTTCTAGAATGTCATCTAGTCACGTTTAGACTTGATGATCAATCATTCTAGATACCTTTATTGGGGCCCATCTTTTGGTTCTATCTCCAGTAAGATTCTTTTGCTTCTAAACTGCCAATCGGTCATACCTGAACCTGTTGTTCCATCACTTTGGATGTCTTTTCCCAGTGAAGACCGTCTTTTCGGTTCAACCTTCATTGAGGATCCTTTATTTCTAGAATGTCATCTAGTCACGTTGAGACTTGATGATCAATCATTCTAGATACCTTTATTGGGGCCCATCTTTTGGTTCTATCTCCAGTAAGGTTCTTTTGCTTCTAAACTGCCAATCGGTCATACCTGAACTTATTGTTCCATCACTTTCAATGTCTTTTCCCAGTGAAGACTGTCTTTCCGGTTCAACCTTCATTGAGGATCCTTTATTTCTAGAATGTCATCTAGTCACGTTTAGACTTAATAATCAATCATTCTAGATACATTTTTTGGGGCCCATCTTTTGGTTCTATCTCCAGTAAGGTTCTTTTGCTTCTAAAGTGCGAATCGGTCCTACCTGAACCTGTTGTTCCATCACTTTGGATGTCTTTTCGCAGTGAAGACCGTCTTTTTGGTTCAACCTTCATTGAGGATCCTTTATTCTAGAATGTCATCTAGTCACGTTTAGACTTGATGATCAATCATTCTAGATACCTTTATTGAGGCCCATCTTTTGGTTCTATCTCCAGTAAGGTTCTTTTGCTTCTAAAGTGCCAATCGTTCATACCTGAACCTGTTTTTCCATCACTTTGGATATCTTTTCCTAGTGAAGACCGTCTTTTCGGTTCAACCTTCATTGAGGATCCTTTATTCTAGAATGTCATCTAGTCATGTTTAGACTTGATAATCAATCATTCTAGATACCTTTTTTGGGGCCCATCTTTTGGTTCTATCTCCAGTAAGGTTCTTTTGCTTCTAAAGTGCCAATCGGTCATACCTGAACCTGTTGTTCCATCACTTTGGATGTCTTTTCCCAGTGAAGACCTTATTTCCGGTTCAACCTTCATTGAGGATCCTTTATTTCTAGAATGTTATCTAGTCACGTTTAGACTTGATGATCAATCATTCTAGATACCTTTATTGGGGCCCATCTTTTAGTTCTATCTCCAGTAAGGTTCTTTTGCTTCCAAATTGCCAATCGGTCATACCTGAACCTGTTGTTCCATCACTTTGGATGTCTTTTCCCAGTGAAGACCGTCTTTCGGGTTTAACCTTCATTGAGATTCCTTATTTCTAGAATGTCATCTAGTCACGTTTAGACTTGATGATCAATCATTCTAGATACCTTTATTAGAGCCCATCTTTGGTTCTACATCCAATAAGGTTGCTTTTCCGAGTGTCGGCCAGTCATACATGGACTTGTTGATCCACTACTCTAGATATTCCCCAGTAGAGACCATCTCTTAATTTTACCACCAGTGAGGATCTTTCCCTTCTAAGACATCACCTAGGACAAATGTGAACTTAAACCCAAAGTTCAGCTCATACTGGCACTTCAAATCCAGCTCATTCTGGTACCCAAAGTTTATCTCTGTCTTTTCTGGTCTTTCTTGAAGATCCAGTTTGAACTCTTCAATATAAGAAAATCCCAGAAAATCTTTGGTTGATGTCTATCCTTTTATTTCAAACTGATCCCTAGTGGAGATCATGTCTTCTTTCTGGTTTCAGGCCCAGTAAGAATGTGTCTTTATTTCCCCAGTGTCGTCCGGTTTCCTTTAAACCTATTGTCCATCTCCTGGGATCTTTCCCTAGTGGAGAATGCTTTTCTGGCTCTTATCTCCAGTAAGGACTTATAGGGTGTCCCCCTTTATTTTTTTATCCCCAATTTTCCCTCAATGTCTCCCTATTGAGTCTCTTTTGATGGACAACATGTATCTCTAGTGAGTGTTCCTCATGGATACTAACCTTCATCCTTCCCCAGTGTCACTCACCTGTGGTTGTTTGCTCATTAGTTCTGGTGTCTGGTCTATCTGCATCTTTGCACTATCACAACATCGTATCATCATACTAGAAGTTCATGGCATGTCAGCATTAGCATGTCCGTCGCTTGTCTTTAGCATTTGCATTCCATCTAAGGGCAAAATTTTCGGTTTGCTATATTTAAATACCTTTCACCTTGATGTCCCAAGGATTTCCATTCCTCGTTCCATCTGGTAAAGCTATTTAAACAGGGGCAACTGTTGTACCCCAAATTTTACCCCGTAGATGTAATAACATCTTGCATAAACATTTAGGATCAATCATATTTGAACTATTTTAACTAACCCATATCTTGCAGTTTGTTTTTCTTATGTTTGGAATTAGGGTTTACACAAAGAAATTCAAGGCCTCCTAAGGTATTCTCTGACTCTATACAATCATCGCATAGCCTCACTAGTTGTTTGGAACCAAAATCTCAAGACTTTGAATCAAGTCAAGTCAACAAAGGATCACCAGACCAAAATGTGGAATTAGGGTTTCAATCTGAGGAATCACTGAAGAATTTTGCCCTATCAAGTCAAGATTTGCTTGGTTCATCAACCATTTGAGTTACCTACATCCAATAGGTCTCATTCAACAAGAATTCAAGATCATTGGGCTCTCATCATGAGTAGTTTAAGCCACAGTTTCACCCTGCCTCCAAATTAGGGTTTTGTCAAGACAAGTGGATCATTGGCCCTGATTCTATTCAAGAGTTATTCTCAAACCCTAGGACATGACTCCATGAGATATTAGGCATCCCTAAGGACCATCTATGAGTTTTAGATGTGATGGAGGAAGAAAGATCATAAGAAATTATCCCAGTGCATTCACAGTGAAATTAGGGTTTTGACTAAAACCCTAATCGTTGAGATTCTGATTCAAAATGAAACATCCAAGACCTCAACTCATAATAACATGTCTCATTGATGGTTTAAGCTATGAGATATCAAGTTTCAAGAAGTTTCTTGCAAAGGAAGCAATGTTTGGTTCATGAAACTTTTCATATATGGAAATTTCCCCTCTTGTGCAAAATTGAAATAGTCATAACTCCCAAACCACACATCCAAATTGAGCGACTCAAAGCCCAAATGGAAGCTCTTTTCACGAACTTCAAAGTGTTAAATATGACCTTTCTCAAAAAAATGCATGGTTTGTGAGTTATGGAGCTTAGAAGTTAGACTGCCCAAGGACTTAGAGAAAATTAAGCACTTTTTGCCTTAACAAACAACCAACTTTAACCCGATTTTTCATAAAGTTCCAAGCCCCAACTCCAAAATATTTGAACATGAAAGTTGTAGAGGACATTGAGGGCTTTCCAAAAAGTACTAGAACACCTCAAACCATTTAGTGAACTGAGAGATACGAAGCTTCAAAGTTAGGGGTTCATTTCTTAATTTTCAAGTTACCAAGTTTTGTATATTGATGCAAAACTTCTTCTAGCCACCACAAGCCTCATTTTTCTGATGTTTTAGCATGAGAATAACATTGCCAAGCCTCTGCCACCGTTATTGAAAGATTATAACATTAAAATATGTGTTTTATTCAAATTAAAGCAAGCCGACATCTAGGTGAGAGAAACTTTTCAAGAGCAAAAACATTGTTTATTCCTTAAGCCATGGTCCAATCACTTCACACCAGCTGACCAGACCTAACCATATCAGTTAGCATAGATTTTGGAGATTGTGGTTCAGCAAAAAGCAATAACTCACAAGATCTAAGGGCAGAATTGGTACATTGTATAATTCCAGCCATGCTTGGAGCCTTCTTTCCTTTCCTATAAATAGGGATAGGTTCTCAGTTGTTTCTCAAGAACATCCTTCACATATACACACTAAATCTCTGAAGTTCAAGCTTTAAGGAGAAAGATTTATTTCATATAGCATAAGGTTTGCTGTGTTGCTGTCCAAACAGTGCAACATTGTAATCCATCAAAAGCTCCAGCACAAAGAATACCAAGCATCATTCCAAGCAGTTTGCAATAGAAAAAGCTAGTTGGTAATGTCTCTCCTTTCATCATTTTTCATGCCTTACACTTAGGTCATTTTTATGATACCATGTTGAGTTCGTATACTTGTTTGATACTGTCAGTTTTGTTAATGTTTGATGTTCATGCTTTCACCGAGTTTGGAATATCGGAATATACTCTCAAGATTTAGTTGTTTTAGTTTACACCATATTGAAGTTTTGTTTGGTTTGATTTTGGTACGTTAGCATGACAACATTATGGTGTTATGGCTAAACCTATTCACCATGCTGACTTCTTATTCGAGGATGTCTTCCTTTTGAGTTGTTTAAGGCATACTTGGTGTAAGGACACCTTGGAAAGAAGTATTAACTCATGTTTTAGCAAGTACAGCAGAATGTATGGGTTGAATAAAATGATAAAGAGCCATACAAGTGCTACGGTTTTTTTCCTTTTATGGTAAACTTGCAAGAGCTCGCTTGGCATTAAGAGAGTAATGTTGCGGTGGTGTGTGAGTTTGTTTTGGCTTTGCTTCAGAGTAACAACGTAATGATAAACCTTTGCTTTCATGCTACGCACTAAGGTCTTGTTCTCATGAATTTGGTTTGAAAATTAAGTTAAGAAATGACCTTGTTCTTTTTTTGCCTCCTAAGGTTTGGTCATAAACTGAGTTTTCTAAAACAGTTGAGAGATAACAATGTATCCAAGATACAATTTGATTTGCATGTTTAGTTACTCTTTAATGGATCTTACATATGCATGATTATCTTTATATTGGTGTAAAGTGTTATGTCCAATCTGTAATTCCCAGGATTAAAATCCTAAGTCTCAA
Organism: Lathyrus tuberosus; assembly: GCA_022829125.1. Classification (NCBI taxonomy): domain Eukaryota; kingdom Viridiplantae; phylum Streptophyta; class Magnoliopsida; order Fabales; family Fabaceae; genus Lathyrus; species Lathyrus tuberosus. The sequence continues at coordinate 9,591,863 of JALAZF010000008.1, read as the reverse complement.
GTCTGTTAACATAAAGCTGATGCGAAACTTGTGCAAATCTGTATGATCTTTTGTTGGATAAAAAAATGTTGTCAGTTGTTCTAAAATCATGTCATGATGTTTTAATATTTTAGAACACTCTCATGTCACCATGCTAAAGTGTGAGAACTCAAAATCACTCTCAGAACGAAAGGTATTGTCTGGAGTTATAGATGTGTAGTATCGGTTCTATTCCTCCCCAACTATACTTCCACAGTTACGAAGCCTTTGTGTGCACTTAGTATAGTTTAGGATGCTGATATGATAAGAGTCTTAGAAGTATGCAACGTGTGCAATACATTTTCAATTCATAGCAGTCCTGAGCGTATGTTTTGTGCCATCTTTTCAAGCTCCAGTTATCGTCTGAAAGAGCTTATGGTTTAAGGTATGCTCTATCATATGAACCTTGCAGCTAGGTTTTTCTTTCTGTTAAGTCTGGTGGATAACTGAGATTGGTTTTTGTAAGACAGAAAGAGTGTTGGTCATATAGTTCGTCTGGATTTGTACGCAGCTGTAGGGTTTGATGTTCTCACGTGCATGAAAAAGAGGTTGGTATTGGTTGCTTTTTTTGTGTTTTTTGGTTGATGGAGGAAAAGTTTCATGTCTGCACATTTTCTTCCATTGTGTTGTTCACCATACCCACGTAACGGCTGTGGATTGTGGGAAGTCATGTTTGAGCATCTTTCTCTGGGTAGTTTGAGATAGCAACTAACAGTGTCGGTTGGAAGGGTTTAAGGACATGGAGGTTGGTTTAAAGTGAGGACATGTAGCTTGTTGTTGATATTTCGTTTTCTTTTTTTTTATTCCCACATTGTTTAGCTACGTGATTGCATGCGTGGGAAAGGGCGTGGCATGATTGGTCCTTTCATTTTGTTTTTTAGTGACTAAAAGTGGTGGTTGACCAGGTGGGGTCCGTCTGCAAGTGTACTTGTGCCACGTATCTTGCTCAGCAATATTTTGCAAAGTTCGGTTTAAGTATTACAGGGGCTGGCATATAGACTGGATGTATAGCCACCCCAGTGGTAGGAAACGCACGTCTATACACAAAGGGTTTGGGGTTCGAATCCCCCTCGTCCCAAACCCGCTTTAATTCATCTTACTTGTTTGTACCCTGACTACTTGGGCCTAGCGAAATTGCTAAATACCACCCCCAAAAAGGGCCCATTTGGCATGGTAAGAACTTTTTTAACTTAGCAAGAATTGCTAATGCACTCCTTTTTTATTTCTTTTCAAAATGTTTTTATTTTATTTTCCTTTTCAAAACTGTTTTATTAAAAATAGTGTTTGTTAATTAAAAATCCAAAAAATATGCAAATTGACACTTCAATATTTAATTTAATTTTTTAATATTTTCATTTTCACTTTTACTTAATTTTAATAATTATTTATGGTCTTCTAAAATTAGGAGTAACGTGAATTTAGTTTTTGAACCTCTTTTGAAAAATCCCTTTGCCCTTTACCTTCTTGAACTAAATTTCCAAAGTGTCTTAGGACACATTAAAGGGATATTTAAGGACCAACTGGGGACCTTGAATGAGTTCTTTTGCCTAGGTTTATGGCTCATTATTCAACTATCGATTCTTAAACCTAAGATCTCTGTTACTCACCTTGAAAATCCAATTTTGAGAAGACTATCTTTGCCCTACTTGTATGACACCTCACACACATTCTTAAATATTATAACTTGAGGTAGGCCTTGCTTTTGGTTTTTGTTTTACCTTGACTTCTTTTGATATTATTCATGCTTAAATTATTGTACCTCCCCTCGAGTTCTTACACTCATTCTCTTCATGTAAATATCCATGTAACTGTTTGTTTCCTAAAACTGTTGTTCTCCCGATTCAAAAGGAAAGTCCTCCTAAGTTGACTCGTAAGTCAATAAACAAGTCACACATACTACCTTGGCTTCATAAGAGCCTTCATCCTCTTATTGGCCTCATAAGAACCATAAGTTATAACTTAAAAACAAGTTAGAGTTCTTGAACTCTATGTGATTCTTATCATCATGAGAACTCACTTTTTCCCATTATAACTTAGATCTAGAGAGTTTTCTTCAAACTCTAAATGAGCTCATACTCATTTTCCCTTGGAACTTTGGCCATAGTCAATGGTTCCTCAAATTCACCCTTAGTTAGGTGAACTACGGTTGCTCTGATTCTTTAGTCAGATACGTAGGCACAAGATGCGACGTCTTGGTGAGCAAACTTAGTGTACATACCCTTAGGTCTTTACCTTTACCTTTAGTAGATATCTTAGCAAGCAAACATAACATAACACAAATTAACAAGAGGCTCCTGTAGAGTACTACATAAACATAAGGTGCTAATACCTTCCTTTAGTATAACCAACCCCCGAACCTTAGATCTCCCCCCTTTAGGTTTTCTCGATCTTGAACCTTTCCTTTGGATAAATCAAAGTCGGTGGTGATTTCAAAGATGTGTGATTCAAGTTAATTAATAGCTTGTTATCCGATTGTCACCGCAACACACTGGGTGAAGGAAACCTCCACTATGGAAGAAGTTCTGAATGGGATGAAGTCTTTCACCATTAGCGGCAGTCTGGGTACAGGTTGCAGAAAAACCAAGACCCTTCTTTGTTTTATTATCAGTAGGAATGACAAGTTGTCCCCATCCCTTTGCATTGTTACTTTTGATCACCTCGAGAGCATCTTTGTACGAGGATATTGATGTTCCCTTCTCTAATTGATTCTCACTACTTACCGAAAGTGCCTGGAACTGAGTTCCAACAACCTCCTCGGGTTCTACACAAGTGGGCAATGATAGGTTACTCACGATCAAGGCTAGTTCTCCACAGATCGTGATGAGTTGGTCATTCTTGACGAACTTAAGCTTCTGGTGAAGTGTCGAAGTGACTGCCCCAGCCTGGTGTATCCAAGGTCTTCCCTACAAACAGTTGTATATTGCTCGGATGTCCATGACCTGGAAAGTGACTTGGAAAGTGTGAGGACCGATAGTTATGGGAAGGTCGACTTCGCCGATAACTGTTTTTTGGGATCTGCCAAATGCTTTGACGACGACCTCACTGCCTCTCATCGGAGATCCTTTGAATGATAGTCGCATTAGAGTGGACTTCGGCATAACGTTGAGAGCCTATCTAGTATCTACCAGTATGCTGGCTAAGGCATCGTCCTGGCAGTTGACTGTGATATTGAGCGCCATGTTGTGGCTTTTGCCTTCCTCTGGCAATTCCTCATCACTAAACCCCAAGTTATTCCAGGAAGTGATGTTAGAGACGATACTGTCGAATTGACTTATTGACACATCCTATTCCACAAAGGCCTACTCTAAGACTTTCTGTAGAGCCTCTCGGTGGGCCTCAGAACTGAGTAAAAGAGATAACACAGAGATCTTTGAAGGAGTTTGTAACAGCTGATCAATAATGTTGTATTCACTCCTTTGGATGAGCTTCAGCATCTCATCATTGTTCTTTTAAAGGTCGGGATCACTAGATTGACTGACTGGTGGATTGGGAACTTTCGTTTGAGGTTCCTTTTCTCTGTTGGGTTCTCCAACTCCTCTGTTGAAGATTCGACAGCTCCGTGTTACTCGACTGATGTCTGCAATATTCACGACGGAGGGTAATGGAATTTCCTTTCCATTCTCAATTGTTGTTGCACCGTATTTGTAAGGGATCGCCTTATCGGATTTGTACGGCACAGGTACTAGTAGATGGATAACTATAGGAGCCTTCTGTTTTCTCTGACTGTCATAAGTAACTTCAATCAATTCCTGGTTAAGAACCTTCGATTCATCGAATAGGGGGATGATGGTACAAACATCTTTGGTCCTTTCGTGATCAGAGATCATGACAATATCCTTAATCTGATCAGCGAAATAGTCCGGCGTCCAGTTGATTGATCCAGAATTTGGACACAGGTGAATCTCTTTGGGACCCAACTAACTTTGAAGGCCCGCTCGCACGAGGTAACATCCTTGATTATTTTCCGAGCAGACTCTACAGTGCTCGTAATTGTGTGGTGGCACCTGGCCACGTCCGCTTTGAATGCAGTGCAACCTTACTAGGTCTATTTCCATAGATCGGACATCCTGACTTTGATGCATAGTAGAGTTCTCGTTAGTTACACTGATCTGTTATGTGTCTTCGTCTAGATAGATCGGAAGCCACCAATGGCTTAACAAGTGTTGTAAAGTTCTTTGAACGAGAGCACACCCTTGGTTACTCTCACAACATGCTTTACAGTTCTGATAATTATGTGAAGTGAGAAAACCGAGTTGGACTTGCTTGGCGTGTAACTCCACCAAGCTGGTATTCATCAAACGAATATCGAAGATTTGAATCATGTTAACTTAATAAGGATTTCTATCATGGTAGTCCTGGATCCACCCAAGATCCATCTGACGCTGGAGGGCCTCTTGTATAAAAGAGCATCCCTATTTGTGTACCGAGCAAATCAGACAGGAATTGTAATCGTGCTGCGGCAGATTATGATACTGGCTTTGCCTTGAGTGCATTGCCACTAAGTTGACATTTATTACACGTATGTCGAGGTTCTGAATGATGTTGGAAATTGCATACGTCATATTAACTCCACGAACTCGGTGCTCTTGGATCCATCCGAGATCGAATTATTCCTGTAGAGCTGATTGCACCACATAACATCCTTGATTGTTTTTAGAGCAGATATCACACTGGTGATAATTATGAGGTGGCACATGGCCGTATCCATTCTGTCTACAATGCATCTTGACCAAGTTGGCCCTTAATAAGAGTACATCATGAATTTGATAGCTGTTGTTAGACTCTCCTTCTATCAAATTTATCGCAGCTTTCTCGTGTTGAGGCAGCGGGTTCATGAGAGCATTCCGATTCATATCTTTGAAAGATAAGACCCCGTTCCTAACAAGCTTTTGCACATCGAATTTGAAACTGAGACAGTTTTCTATGTTATGCCCTGGTCCTCCTTGATGGTAAGGGCAAGTCTGATCCGCTTTGAACCAAAAGGCGGATTTTCAAGTACTGTAAGAGGAGCCCTGGTTTGGACGTGTCCCTTGACCAGTAAGAGTGGAAACAATTCCACGTACAACATGGGTATAGGGTCAAACCCTGGCGGTCGCGTTGCACGGTTGTTGTTGTATGAAGGACGAGCCTGCTGAAGAGGTTGTTGTGTCCTTTGCTGATATTGTTGTTGATTCAGTTGGCTCTGAGCAGCTTGAGGTTGATACATAGGAACAGGCGCAGAATTGATAGCAGGAGTTACAGCTGCTACTGGTTGGTACCATCTCCTTTGCTTTCCGAGAGAGATATTGCCAATATCTTGCTCTTTTTTCTTAGGGACAGCACTACCGTATTATTTTGTACTACTTGGTGACCCAGCGTCTTTAACTAAACTTCCTTCTCGGACTACTTCCTCAAGACGAACTCCCATGCCTACCATTTCAGTAAACTCACTGGGCACACTAGCAACCATTCTGTCATAGTAAAATGAGCTCAAGGTCTTTAAGAAGATCTTTGTCATCTCTTTTTCCTCAAGAGTTGGACAAATCTGGGCGGCAATTTCACGCCATCTTTAAGCGTATTCCTTAAAGATTTCCTTGTCCTTTTGTGACATGACTCTGAGTTGATCTCTGTCCGGTGCCATGTCCAGGTTATACTTATATTGTTGAATGAAGGCAGCACCAAGATCTCTGAAAGTGCCGATCTTAGTGCTGTTTAAACCCATGTACCATTTGAGTGGGGCACCGGTTAAACTATCCTGAAAATAGTGAATCAGTAGCTCCTGGTTCTTTGTCTAAGTTGACATTCGCCGAGCGTACATCACCAAATGGCTTTGAGGGCAAGAGTTACCCTTGTACTTTTCAAATTCGGGCACTTTGAATTTGTGCGGAACTTTCACATTGGGGACCAAACAACGGTCTGCGGTGTCTTTTCCAAAGTGATCCTGACCGCGAATGGCTTGCAGTTCCTTCTGCATCTCCAGGAGCTGTTCCTGGAATTCCCTCATTCTCTCGTCCATACTTTTGTTTCCACCAGACGGTATCTGTGAAACATGTCCTTCTAGGACAGCGTGTACCACGGGTGGTGGTACAGTCATTACGGCGGTAACCCTTGGCGCCTCCCGAAGTTTGTAACCTTCAGGAGTTATTGTCATGCCCCTGGAATCTTCGCTTTCCCGAAGTTTGTAACCTTCAGGCCCAGCGGCTCCTGCTGCAGTTCCCGGATCCTCTGTGATCGGCGGAATATATCCTTCCGGGATATAGTTGAGTGGCATGCCCCAGGGACAATCTTTCGGCATTTTAAACCTAGGATCATACTTCTCCACTACGGGCGTTGATGTGATCTCTGAGATCACAATCCTTTGTTGTTGCATCTGAGCTTCTGTTAGAGTTTGCATGTCGTTATGAAGCTTTCTCATATCCTCTTTCAGAGTGTCGATCTCTTCCCTCAACTCTCTGTTATCTTCCTCGAGATCATCCATCTTTTTCTGTCGATTGTCCCGAGTATTATACGAATTAGACAGTTTGACTCTAGAATCGAAATGCAAACGTGAGATTCGTAGGTAAGAAGAATGTGTTACGTGAGAATGATGAATGCAATAATTATATTTTAATTAAGTTTTTTTTGTTTAATCAAAATAAACTTTGACAATTGGATTGCAAATATCAAACAGTGGGGAAACCCTGTTTTATTGAATTAAAGATTGCGGAATGGAAATATAGTAATTTACATAGTGCTGTAAAAGGAAATCTCTAAACATATGGGTCCCGAGCCTTCTCTGAGGAGAGCTCAGGTGCTGGTTCTGGTACTTTCCTTTTCTTTGACCGGGGCTGTTGAGCCGTTGTCGGGTTGTCATTCCTTTGCCAAGTGAAAGGAGCGAGAAAATTCCTTTAGTCATCCTGATTTTCTACAGCATATTGCTTTAAAATCTCAATCAGAGCATCTTTTTCTTTTAACAGTTGCTGTATTTTCTCGCACTCCACATTGAGAATACAATACTTGTTCTTCCAAGACCTCTTCTCCTGTTGAACTTTGTTGAGAGTAACTTAAAGTTTTTCCGTATCAGACATAAAATAAAGGACAGGGTCCCTTAACGGAAGAACTTCCTGACGAGGGTAAGGCATCCTCAGCTTGAGAGCTCTAGTTTGTACCCAGTGGAGATAAGGTTCCACCGAGACACAGTCTGGTTTTCCTAGAGACTCTCTTACTTTCCTATGAACGTGTTTCCAGGCATGCACTATTTCTGTCTTTAGTGCCCTGTCATTTTCTCCTTCCTTGAAGAAAAGACCTTCCAGATGAGCATTACGCGGGACATGCCTCATCGGGTATCCAAATTGACGACGAACCAAAACTGGATGATAATTGATTCCTCCTTTAATTCCTATGAGGGGTACATTTGGGAAATTTCCACAACGGTCAACGATCCTGATCCCGTCATAGACTCGATTGTACCAATCGATGTCAGAGTTGGTAAGAGACATGATTCTCTGCGACCAACGTAAAGTATTCTTTTGATCCCAAAATGTAGCAGACTTTGGCATATGAGAAATGACCCATTTGTACAGCAGGGGTACACAGCATGTGATCATTCCTCCACTGTACAAATTCCTTAGGTGTACAGAATAATAAGCATCTGCGAGCAAGGTCGGTACAGGGTTTCCAATCAGAAAAATCTTAATTGCATTGATATCCACAAAGTTATCGATGTTGGGAAACAAAAATAACCCGTAGATGAGCAAAACAAAAATGCTCTCGAAAGCGGCCACGTTCCCTATACTAGCAAACTACAGAGATTTATTTATTAAGAACTGGGCTGGAAAACCCTGGATACCACCCTTAATGATCATGTGAGTTCTGGCTTCTGACTCGTCCAAATAGATTGCTCTTGCAATGGGTTGATCCTTTGGAATTTCTTCCATTCCAGAAAAGGGAGCTTGGTCAGTAATATGAAAATCAGTCAGGTGAGAGTACTCCTCCAATGTTGGTGCTAGTTGATAATCCGGGAATGTGAAACAGTGATAGATCGGATCGTAGAATTGGATTAGTGTGGACAGGATTCCTTCGATTACATGAACCCTTAACAGAGACAGCAGTCCTCCATACTTAGCTCTGAAAGCCTCAGGGTTGGTTATCATCCTCGCCAGACCTCTTAAATCCTCTAATTTTGGAACATTGAAGGTGTACTTGTGAGTCTTCCTTCTACCGAAATCCATTAGCAATCTCTTTATCTGACATTTGCAATTATTGTCTTAGTTTAATTTGAAAAAGAGAGACTAGAAGAGAAGATTTTTTTTTTTGTTTTAATGTTTTTTAGATGAATGCATGAATGCATCATAGAAAAACATAGAAAAAACATGGGGTCAAAGGGTCGGTGTCATAAAGTCAAGGCTCTACCCATCCCCAAAGGTTTATACTGGTGATTTTTTGTACCTGTCCTCAAAATCACTGACCCCTCTTGGGATAACGACAGCAAGTGGATCGCCAGCGAGTTGTAGTATCTTAGAGTAGTCTCAAATGAGGGTAGTATCGCGTGACAACTATTTCCGATAGCTTCCGCACTACAAAATGGTTTCAGTCTACTAAAATCATCAACTTCTCAAATAACCCAATGGAAGAATCTACTTTCAACAACCAAAGTCGTATAGGCATTGAATCCGCAAAGGGCATCTCCACTGATTTGATGGTCGACCGGGACCTCTTATCTGGGTTTCACTCCCCGTAAGATTACCCGTATAATGCCATCACTTATCTTAGGTGTATACTCAATCTTTCCACATGCGGCATCACACGCATTCCCAATAGCAGAAAAATAAACACGGATATCAATTAGGAATAGCAGTATATATATTTGTCCTAACATCCTAGACCTCTAGTCTTATGATCCTATACAGACAATGACTCCCCAGCAGAGTCACCATTTTTGCGACACTTTTGAATTTAAAGCCTTCTACCTAAGCCTGTAAAAGGTTTTCCCTTACCGTAAGACTGCAAGAGATAAATACCTCCCACAGTGGTCGCCATTCTTCTGTAGCGCGATTTTTCTGGTTTCGAATCACTATCACTTTGGTACTACAGTTTGATTCATTTTTTATCCTGTGAAGCTGATTAAGGAAGGGAAATAGATGTCTCCAATTAACCCTGCTTGCATACCGAGGTTAAGCAGTCAAAACTGTTGGTTTACAGATGCTATCAAAAAGGGGGGTCTGGCTTAGGTTATTTCCTTAAAAAAACAGTGTCTAGACTATTTACGAGGCTTTTGGTAAGCTGTTATAGGTCTGATGCTTCTTGATTGATGTATGGAGGTACTGGATTTTGAGTTTTTTGATTAGTATGCTCGCTAAGATTTTGTAATCTTATGCCTATGTATTCCCGTTTAACGAAATAGGAAAATCAGAGTGATCATAGTTCCTCCTATTATATGGGAGGAAAGAGTTGTTTTGTGTCTTGTTCAAATCCCAAGACATGAAGCTAAAGGTGGTTTGTATCTTGCTCAAAGCCCAAGATGTGAAGCTAAAAGGTTTGACTGAGAGAGAACTTGTCATCTCTAAAAAGGAATTGTTGATGTTTGTATGCTGTGAGCAAAGCACAAATTTGATGCTAAAAGGTTTATTGACTCAACGGGGGGGTTTATTTACTCAAAGCCTAAGAGGAGGCGGGAGGTTTGACTTTTCTGGGGAAAATGTTATTTGTAATACCCCGTATTATCTAAATACTCAATTGGATATCAGATGAGATCAGATGAGCATCTATGTGCTCTATCCTGGGTAAATTGGATTAATGGAATCCTCTAAGTACTCTAAGCACTATCAATTGGGATCAATAGAGCAACTAATGAAATCTGAAGAGATCAATTTATTACTAGTTCAAGAGAGACTTTTATGGTAACTTTAATAATTGATCAATTTAGTTGAGACGATAAAATATCAATTGGAGATATTTTACCCTGTTGGAATTATATTATATAATAAGTATTATATATATATATATTTGTTAGAAAGGAAAAGAAAGAAAGATAGAAGAAGAAGAAGAAGAAAAGGAGAAAGAAGAGAAGAAGGGAAAATGGAAAAGAGGGAAAGCTTGGGAAAAGCTCATGGATCATCATCATCTTCTTCAAACTCCTCTTCGATGATCAGGTGGGTTCTAGATAGAAACTTAAGTTCTAGAATTAGAGATGATTTTGCTTAAGTTATGTTTTGTGAGAAATGGCTTAAATTGGTAATCGATGAAAGTTAACGGATAAAATGAGTTATAAACTGTGTAGTATAATCGTTAGCCATGTATGATCATCTGTAAATGTATGTTTTGCATGTTGATGAAGTTTTGGGATGAGAAATGGGTAACCTAGCTCTGTTTTCACATTGCTGGAAAATCCAGTTTTCCCAGATTCGCACTGCGAATCCCCCAGCGAAGGGGAAATCGTGCACTCGCTGAACGTTCGCACGACGAATGAGGAGGCGAATGTTCGCCAGAAGTTCGCCAGTGGTTCGAACTGCGAACCTTAGCTTCTTTTGGTTCTGCCTCTATTCGCCAGACATTCGCACTGCGAATGAAATAGCGAGCGTTCGCTGGCTTATTCGCAATGCGAACATGACAGTTTCCCCAACTTGTTTCTTTCATAACTTTTGATCCGTAACTCGGATCGGGACGTTCTTGGTGTCATTAGAAAGCTATGACGACCCTCTGTCTGATAAATAGTGAAAATATTGGGTATGATGTGGGATATTTTATTTAGTGGGAAATAAGAGGATGTAGTGTTTTGTGGAAAGTGCGGATTGACATCTTTTGGATCGTAAATCCAATCGAGGCATATTTATCGCCGTTGTAAAGCTGTGAAACATCCTACGGGATAAGAGCGAGAAATATTGGTTTCGTTACCCGATTAAATGAATCGGAGGGAAATCGGAAGTGTGATTGTATGGATTTATTTGTAATATTTGTGTTATGCCATATCTGTCTAATATTGTTGTTAAATGAATGAGATAATATGCATGTTAAAAATGAATTAGGAAGAGTGAGGAAACTTTACCCCAAAACAAATGGTATAATTCTAGGTTGTAATTAGAATTGTGATAGAAACTCTGGATGGCGATGCTCGTGCATTCATTGACGAGTTCTGGCCTAGAGTAGATACCGTAATGACAACGCTCGTGCAGAAGAGGCCGAGGCTTGTGTCCACTACCAAATGGTATCGAATGAGTGAAACACTAGTATGGAATATGTGGTATGTTATGTTTTATTGTTAAAGGCAAAAGAGGCCTTAAGGCGAATGTGGCCTTGTGATTGTCGAATACAATCACGTTGTGTTTTGATCACGTAATCGTAACCATGTATCTTGCGGTGTAGTTTCATGAGACTCGAGCACCTCCACTGAAACATATGCATAATTACTTGGCAGGTTTGATTCCCGTGTATAGTACGATTGGAGCCTACGGGTAAAGAGACTTGTGATGGTGTACGGGCCGTGTGAAGTGACGGATCACGGTGTACGAGCCGATGATCCCGAATCCAATTCGTATGTCAAGTAACTACAAGGATCCATGACTCCGGTCAACTTCTAGACGTAGAAGCGGACGGGAACAGGGGATGCCTTGGTAAGGTTATCGATTAGTGATATTTCATGAGTTAACAGACTCATGGCATGTTTCCATATAGTGTGAGATTGTGAGATTGTGTACTCAAAGTCTTTCCTTTCCCCTTGACTTGAGTTAGGATTGATAGAACCCTGTAAAGCCGAGAGAATCTATAGGATAGGGAACTCACTGAGATTTGATGTATCTCACCCCACTATAGTTGCTATATTTCAGGTACTTGCAGGTTCGATTTACAAGTGGAGCTATGCCTGGATGTTTCAAAAGAAGCTTAGTTAAGCTTATTCCGCTGTGTATTCTATCTGTTGTATACAATTGTGGATATTGTATATTCTTAGATTTTATTTTCTTTGGCTAGTTTCCATGACTTGTGCCATAGATTGTATTTATGTTTTAGAATGGACAAATATGTGAACTATGCCATTAGGAACTTTTGATGTGTCAATACCAAATAAAATGCGTGTATTGTATTATTCTAGATATAAATTATACAGGGCATTACAGTTGGTATCAGAGCAGGTCGTATTCTCGACCTAGCCTTGAAACATCATAAGTAAATCTATTCTTGTCTCTTAAGTGTGTCTTGCCATCATGAAACTTAATATCATACTATGTAGTGTTGGGCCTGATCAACCTAATACTATGTAGGTGGTAGGTAGAATCATGGTTGAGCGACCACGAGGACTCCGAAGTGTTGTCGGAACTTGTGCGGTGAGGGAAGGCTCAAGCCAAGAATTAGTAGTGTGGAGTTTTGGTCAACTCTGTTGAGGTTTTGGTAGAAGTTGTGTTTGGTTAGCGTGGTATTTAAGAGTGTTATGTTGTTCAAGCAATCCTTTGGAATGAAGGGAGTCTGAAAGTTGAGGACCTCTACCGGACGATGGGTCAAGGTATCAAGGAATATGTAAGATCACTAGTGGAGCTGGATTGACCACTAGTATGAATAAAGATTCCAAGTAATCTCATTCCGTAGAAAAGAAAGGTTGTTTTGTAGAATGTGTGACGTAAGGTCCAGAAGTGAGATAGTTCATGGTGCTTCAGTTCTAAGGTTGCTAAGGCATCTTGAAGGGATGAGAGTACCTTGCGGAATGTGTTCGGAATAATCTCTTCCGACTGGTTAAAAGGTGAGAGTTAAGGATGTTCGTCCTCACAGGAACCTAAGGTAGTAGAGAAGCGTGAGAAGGAACACAAAGATGTGTTTACATGCTTCAAGTGAAATAAGTATGGGTCGGACGAAGGGTATGAGATGAGTTGCGCGTATTCAGTTATGAAAGAGATTAAGTTATAGATAGTACATCAGGATTTTTGTTTTTTATAAGAGACCAATTTAGAATTTGTTAACTCACCCAAGGAACAATATAAGATGTTGTGTTGGAGAAAGAATAAACTTCATTTAGTAACAGAAAGTGTAGCGATACAGACCGGGAGAAGTGGGTGTTAAGGAACAGAGTAAGTATCTTGGATTTAAGGCAAATTTAGTATGATGATTTTATATTTGGACCTAAGATGATTACAATGGAGGGTGAAGTAAACGCAGAATGGAAAATGGTATTAACGGTATGTTATAAGGAAGTGTAATCAAGGATGGTTCACCCATGAGAAAGTGACACTTTGGTATTAAGAACGAGCGTAGTAGTAGCACCGCGGTCATAAGTGTATGTGGTGGATTCTTATTTTGAGACAAGTGTGAAGAGACGTACCTTGTAGAGCAGTGACTATTGTATTTTAAGGAGTAAGTTTGCGGTAAAACAATGAGAAGCAAATGGGAATTATTACGGACTAAATGTAAATCATGGAACGACTTATACCGGAAGCGTTTGGTAATTAGTTGATGAGAATTGTTGGATGCGAGTATTTCATTAAGTGACTTAAGTGTGAGTGTGGTGTACAATGAATAGTGGGAGGTAAGGAAGTCCAGTTAATGTGTACGAAGTAATGGGAAGGTTCTTCAAAAGGATGCATTACCCCGATCTATTTTCAAGTATAGAGCAATTTCTGTATTTGTGAATAATCGGAATAATTGGAATCTACCTTTTGTCGGACTAAGAACGTTGTTGTCTTACTTCTCACCAAGGAGTTCCAGTGAGAGAATAAGGTGGTATGCTGGTTATAAGCTATCCATCGTTTTGTGGTACCGTGTAACGGGTGTGTACTGGGTTTTGCTTGTGGACGAATTAAGTTTGAGTTGTGGCTTAAACCTTGGAATGTCGTCATCGTTGGCTTCATCTAGTGTAATTGTATGAGTGGAAAATGAACTACCCCATTGAGGTTTTGTCGTGTGACAGTATCGGAATTTGGAATTCTATCTTGTCACTGAATGGGAGTGTGTCATCTGCATGTTTTGATTTTGTTGATTTTACCTTGAGTGGATCATGGTTAGTGAATGTTATACAAGTTAAGAAGCCACGAGTTGTGAACGATATTTCAAGTAGGATTAATCAGATTAATGGTTTGAGTAGGGATGGCTTTGAATTAAGAAGGAACTAGTTTTTGTTTTTCAGAAGGGTTACCCGACTAACGCAAGGTGGTTAACCGATTAACACATGCATGGAAGGTATTACGTGGGATTTGGAGAAGTTAACAGATTAGCTCGGATGGTTAATCGATGAACGTATGGGTAAGCTATGGAATCTCTTGAGAAACTTCATCTGTGGTTGTTACCTTATGTTGCTCCGAGGGGAGAGTATTGTGTGAATGGAAAACGGGATGATAAGTAAATAAAAGATGGATTGCGTTTGGAATCGTAACTTTTGGAAAGGTGTTGCCTAGTTGACCATCTGTTTGGATGGTAAGGGAATTGTCTTCGAGGGAGTAATCTCGTAAACTATGTTGAGTATGAAGGGTCGTAGGTGTTTTGCCGTTGTGAGTCTTAAAGACGGAGTTAAGGAATACCCACGAAGTATTGATCTTGCAAGGAATATTTCGGTGTGTAATCATGGTATTAGTAAGGTATGAACAGTTAGTCAGAATTAGTAAGTGCTATCAGCCGTGGGTTCACGGTATTGGATTTAGACTCCGTGAGAGTGGTACCAGTTATGTACAGTTGTGTTTTACCTAGAGAAGGAAGTTTGAAAGTTATCTTTCCAAGTATAAGTAAGAATTGGAAGTTCCGAAGTTAAGCATATAACTTCGATTGGTTATGAATCAGAACGAATGAGTAAAATAGATTCAATTGAAAAGCGTGGCATGTCCTTTGAGGGTGTGTGTACGTGTAGAGTGTTGTATGTGGATTGGTGAGTAGTATGGAAACTCACAATTTCGCTTTGAATGGGTTAAGTTTGGATAAGTGGTGACTCGCATCTGACTGAAGCTTTGTGATGGTGTTATGTAATATTAGTTGAGAACTCGTACCAACAACAAACTTGAGGGAGTCAGAACCCTGTAAGAAGAATCAATTTGGAATATGGTCACCAGAACCGGAGGTTGTTAAACTGTTTTGGATATATTGATTTTGAATTTAGAATGGAGTTGGAGTTTTATATCTTATGGTTGTAGCAGTGTAACTCTTGTGTCTTTATCGTCTGGGGAGTGTTGGACCGATGTTAAGGTATTGTGTGTTGGCAAGGAAATTGTGTTACCATAAGACGCCAATAAGTTTCTTGTACCACGGGTTAGTAAGGGACCTCAATGGGAAGGTGTGTTTCACTGCAGATTGTTAGCTACTTGGTAATGCTTAAGAATTCGTAATGTTCTACCATTAAGACTGATTACGCAGTGGAATATGACATATGAAAGAGTTGGTCAGAATGGTAGGGATTTGGAAGATTGTTACTTGTAAAGATGGAAATGACATTCCCGTCTACTTGGCAACCGTCGGTGTCCAAACAGTACCAAATGTACAATGCAAGGATGGAAGTAAGAAGATCTTGATTTAAGAGAATTATCTTTTGGTGTGATACGAAAGGGATGAAATATCGGATTTAAATGAGTACCATGTATAACATCTGACCAGATGGAACTGGTAAAGAAGTCGTTTGATGAATGGTGAAGTGGTTCTGGACGTTGAAGGATTTATGGAAGGATAGTTGTTGGAAATTGTATGAAGTTAAGGGATCACTGAGTTACATTGCAAAGAGGTGATGAGTGGTGGTTGTTCTAAACCAAGATAAGGTGTTAGGATGAAGTATGGGGAAAAGCAATTGAAAGTTAACCCAATACTGGAATAAGAGTAAGACTAAGGACGTGAAGCTTTGATAATTTGGGGAAAACAAGGATTTTGGAATTTTGAAGTCAAGTTGGAATCGGATTATGTCAGGAATTTTAACGAAATAAAATTAAGTGTGAATCTAAGACCAGGATCCCATTGGTGGTTTTTGCCGAATAGAGGAAATTCGGGGGCGAATTTCAATTTAAGGGGGGGAGAGTGTAATACCCCGTATTATCTAAATACTCAATTGGATATCAGATGAGATTAGATGAGCATCTATGTGCTCTATCCTGGGTAAATTGGATTAATGGAATCCTCTAAGTACTCTAAGCACTATCAATTGGGATCAATAGAGCAACTAATGAACTCTGAAAAGATCAATTTATTACTAGTTCAAGAGAGACTTTTATGGTAACTTTAATAATTGATCAATTTAGTTGAGACGATAAAATATCAATTGGAGATATTTTACCCTGTTGGAATTATATTATATAATAAGTAATATATATATATATATATTTGTTAGAAGGGAAAAGAAAGAAAGATAGAAGAAGAAGAAGAAGAAAAGGAGAAAGAAGAGAAGAAGGGAAAATGGAAAAGAGGGAAAGCTTAGGAAAAGCTCATGGATCATCATCGTCTTCTTCAAACTCCTCTTCGATGATCAGGTGGGTTCTAGACAGAAACTTAAGTTCTAGAATTACAGATGATTTTGCTTAAGTTAGGTTTTGTGAGAAATGGCTTAAATTGGTAATCGATGAAAGTTAACGGATAAAATGAGTTATAAACTGTGTAGTATAATCGTTAGCCATGTATGATCATCTGTAAATGTATGTTTTGCATGTTGATGAAGTTTTGGGATGAGAAATGGGTAACCTAGCTCTGTTTTCACACTGCTGGAAAACCCAGTTTTCCCAGATTCGCACTGCGAATCCCTCAGCGAAGGGGAAATTGTGCACTCGCTAAACGTTCGCACGACGAATGAGGAGGCGAATGTTCGCCAGTGGTTCGCACTGCGAACCTTAGCTTCTTTTGGTTCTGCCTCTGTTCGCCAGACATTCGCACTGCGAATGAAGTAGCGAGCGTTCACTGGCTTATTCGCAATGCGAACATGACAGTTTCCCCAACTTGTTTCTTTCATAACTTTTGATCCGTAACTCAGATCGGGACGTTCTTGGTGTCATTAGAAAGCTATGACGACCCTCTGTCTGATAAACAGTGAAAATCTTGGGTATGATGTGGGATATTTTATTTAGTGGGAAATAAGAGGATGTAGTGTTTTGTGGAAAGTGGGGATTGACATCTTTTGGATCGTAAATCCAATCGAGGCATATTTATCGCCGTTGTAAAGCTGTGAAACATCCTACGGGATAAGAGCGAGAAATATTGGTTTCGTTACCCGATTAAATGAATCGGAGGGAAATCGAAAGTGTGATTGTATGTATTTATTTGTAATATTTGTGTTATGCCATATCTGTCTAATATTGTTGTTAAATGAATGAGATAATATGCATGTTAAAAATGAATTAGGAAGAGTGAGGAAACTTTACCCCAAAACAAATGGTATAATTCTAGGTTGTAATTAGAATTGTGATAGAACTCTGGATGGCGATGCTCATGCATTCATTGACGAGTTCTGGCCTAGAGTAGATACCGTAATGACAACGCTCGTGCAGAAGAGGCCGACGCGTGCGTCCATTACCAAATGGTATCGAATGAGTGAAACACTAGTATGGAACATGTGGTATGTTATGTTTTATTGTTAAAGGTAAAAGAGGCCTTAAGGCGAATGTGGCCTTGTGATTGTCGAATACAATCACGTTGTGTTTTGATCACGTAATCGTAACCATGTATCTTGCGGTGTAGTTTCATGAGACTCGAGCACCTCCACTGAAACATATGCATAATTACTTGGCAGGTTTGATTCCCGCGTATAGTACGATTGGAGCCTACGGGTAAAGAGACTTGTGATGGTGTACGGGCCGTGTGAAGTGACGGATCACGGTGTACGGGCCGATGATCCCGAATCCAATTCGTATGTCAAGTAACTACAAGGATCCATGACTCCGGTCGACTTCTAGACGTAGAAGCGGAAGGGAACAGGGAATGCCTTGGTAAGGTTATCGATTAGTGATATTTCATGAGTTAACAGGCTCATGGCATGTTTCCATATAGTGTGAGATTGTGAGATTGTGTACTCAAAGTCTTTCCTTTCCCCTTGACTTGAGTTAGGATTGATAGAACCCTGTAAAGCCGAGAGAATCTATAGGATAGGGAACTCACTGAGATTTGACGTATCTCACCCCACTATAGTTGCTATATTTCAGGTACTTGCAGGTTCGATTTACAAGTGGAACTATGCCCGGATGTTTCAAGAGAAGCTTAGTTAAGCTTATTCCGCTGTGTATTCTGTCTGTTGTATACAATTGTGGATATTGTATATTCTTAGATTTTATTTTCTTTGGCTAGTTTCCATGACTTGTGCCATAGATTGTATTTATGTTTTAGAATGGACAAGTATGTGAACTATGCCATTAGGTACTTTTGATGTGTCAATACCAAATAAAATGTGTGTATTGTATTATTCTAGATATATATTATACAGGGCATTACATTATTTCTGTCCTGTACAAAGCCCAAGATTGAGGCTAAAGGGATTTTGACTCCGTTGGGGAGAATGTATCTTGTATAAAGCCCAAGATGGAGGCTGAAATGATTTGACTCAATAAGAGAGTACTTTTATCTGTCCTGTATAAAGCCCAAAACGGAGGCTAAAATGATTGACTCAACCAGAGAGTCTGAAGGTTGACTGATTCAACAAGAGAGTGTTTTATACTTAACAAGAGAGTGATTTGTTGTCTCGTACGAAGCCCGAGATGGAGGCTAAAAGGAGATTGACTCAATAAAAGAGTCTTTTATACTCAACAAGAGAGTGTTTTTCTATCTCGTACGAAGCCCGAGATTGAGGCTAAAAGGAAGTTGACTCAATAAGAGAGTCTTTTATACTCAACAAGAGAGTGTTTTTTACATGTCTTGTACAAAGCCCAAGACGGAGGTTAAAAGTGGTTGACTCAACAAGAGAGTCTGAAAAGGTTAGCTCCGCTAGGGAGAATCATTTGTACAAAGCCCAAGAGGAGGCTGTCTTACTGCCGAGTGTGGGGAACTCTCATGAGAGAGACCGGGTTTCTACTGGAGATTGATCCAGAGTGATCGGTGTTTTTTCCTATGTTTGAAAGGAACTTGTGAATGTTTTTGAGACTCAAGAGGTTTAGACTGTCCAAGAGGAGGCTCAGACATTAAGGGATGAGTATCAACCCTAAAATGGTCGGAGTTTTGACGCTGGAAAGACTACTCTAGCAAAGGATGACTAAGTTTTGTCTTATACCTTTAGGAGGTCGTAAGGATCCTTGTATTAAGCCCAAGAGAAGGCATGAGAACTTATAAGAAGCCGATGGGTCCTTGTACAACGTCCAAGAGGAGACGGGGATGCTTTTTAGGAAGCCTGTGGGTCCCCAAACCAAGAGAAGTTCAAGAATTGCAATTCACAGAGAAGAGATCATTCCAGGAAAGTCGAGAATTTGGAAGAAACTCAAGAGATGCCATTCACGGAGAAAAGATCATCTCTGGGGAGTTAGAGTTTCTTTGACAATTTCTAAGGGTGACAGTCTGAGAAAAGGTTCAATGAGAATATTGCCTTTCTCTTTGTTCCATATTGTTTAACCCCAAGAGAAGGGAAAACTGTATCTGGAAATCCTATGGGGATCTAGTTTTGTTCGTATTTAAGAGTGACCAACAAGGCTTTACCTAGTCCTAGACGTAGTTGCCGGGGAAAACTCTAAATAGCTATACTAGTATTACACAGTGGGTATGTGACAAATATATAAAAGGATGTGAAAGAAGACTTACAGTGAAGCAGCCCTACAATACAGTTATATACATATGAAAGCGGTAAATGAAAGTGGATAAACACTTACCCGTTGTAGAGCTTCCATGTTGTTTTGTTAGTTTTTCAACAAAGAAATTAAAGAAAGTTTTGATAACAACATATATTTGAATTCAAAATCAAAGGAGAAAGTGCTTTGAAAAGATTGTCGGGGCTTACAGCTCAAGGAGAGGCCCAAGTTTTGACGATGATCGCACATTTGTTTTAAAAACTGTACAGAGGGACTTATACGATATGTGAGACCCAAAATTGTTTTTATGTACAAGGGGATGGGTATTACACTCTTTTAGAGGGCCAAAGAGTTTAAAGAAAAGAAACGGGGCTTATAACATAAGGGTAGGTCCAGATGATTTGATTTTTCAACTGGCGATTGCGCAGAGATTTTTCTTTTAACGCAGAGGGACTTATACAATATCTGAGGCCCAAAAAGTTTTGGTTAAAAGGGGATTGGGTCTTACACTCTATTAGAGGCCCAATGAATAAATATGAGTCTTATAGCTCAAGGAGAAGCCCAGATGATTTTTGTTAAAAAGGCGACGATCGTGCCGAACTTTTTGACGGTATCGGGACTTATACAATACACTTAGGCCCAAATTATTTTGGTTTTCAAGAGGGGTTGGGTCTTACACTCTATTAGAGGCCTAAAGAGTTTGAAAATGAATAAATATGGGTCTTATAGCTCAAGGAGAAGCCCAATTGTGTTTGTTACAATGACGACGATCGCGCCGAACTTTTGAAAATATACAAGGGGGACTTATACAATATGTGAGGCCCAAAATTGTTTATTTACAAAGGGGTTGGGACTTACACTCTATTAGAGGCCCATAAGTGTTTGAAAATGATTTGTTTAGGGTGATTAAGATCAAAACCCTAAATTAATTTCAAAATGTATTTTAATTAAATAAAAATTTAATTAAAATGATCAAAATTATCAAACATGTGTGAAAAAAAAGTTGTGATCTTGGATTAATGTTTGAAAAATCATATTTATATCCACAAAATGATTGGAAACCAATTAAATTTGGAGAATCAAGGAGAAAAAACATTTTAAATGTTAAAAAACAAATAAAAGATTAAATCTTTGCAAAAATATCAAGTATATGAAATAAATAATATTTTTGGGATTTTTTGGCAAAATAAAATATTTTAACATTTTTGTGAATTATTAAAAAAAGAATCAACTCAAAATCATTAAAACTCATAGAGAAATTAATTTTTGAATCAATTAAATAAAATAAAAAAATTTAAATATTCAAATATTCAAAAAATGGCACCAAGAACACATCTAGAACACGCGCCATCCCTCTGTTTCTGCAGATTTTCATTTTCTCACCAATCTCACTGAATACTTGATGAAATCACACAATCCACATATCAATCTACTCGTTTTCACCTCACGATCATGTCCATGGTCTTAAATTTCATTTATTTTAAGCATGGAATAAGAAATCAAGACAAAACCTCAAGAACCCTAAAATTTGCATGAAGGCTGAGAATTTTGATACACGATTCAAACAAAGCAATTAATTTAGGGGAAACATTCTATGCATGATTATGAACATTTGGCAAAAGTATTGTGCGAGGAAATATGCATAGATTAAGAGATGACCAAGTTTAGGCTTACTTGAAGGTCGTGACAGCAAGAGCAAAGTGATTTTTGAGATGGAGGTGTTACAGATGAGTTGTGATGATCTGGACAGCTTCCCTACACCATATGGAGTGTGTTTGAATGCTTGGAGTTAATTGGAAATGGCTGGATCACTTCATGGCATCTCAGTTGCAACTTGGTTAAAACCTTGAGCAATTGGCCGATGATTTTGAGAAATCAGTGTTCCAGTTGTGGTTTAAGTGTTTGGATCACTTCTATATGA
Organism: Lathyrus tuberosus; assembly: GCA_022829125.1. Lineage (NCBI taxonomy): Eukaryota > Viridiplantae > Streptophyta > Magnoliopsida > Fabales > Fabaceae > Lathyrus > Lathyrus tuberosus. The sequence goes on along the minus strand of JALAZF010000008.1, from coordinate 9,570,326 downwards.
TGTTTATGAGGTGTGTGTGTGATTGGTTTGGTTAGAATGGCTCTCAAACTCAAAACCCGGTAGTGACTTGCTTTGGAAGGCAATTTTGGAGTGAAAGAAGAGATTTTGAGGAAAGCATCAGTTTGATGGCTTTGGTGTACTTAAACTGAGCACAAATGAGCTCTATTTATAGTAGAGCAAGTTTGGTTTGCAATCAATAGTGAATGGCAACTGCAGCAGCTCATTGTCCAATTGCATCACTTTGGAATCTTAAGTCTCATCTAGCCATTGACTAGAGGTTAGAGCACAGGCCTTTGGTTCCCTAGTTCAGAGATCATCCTTGACTCATTCAGTTGGAAAAGGCTCAGTTCATGCCACCTTGATGCATCAATTGAATGCTCCAAAACAAAATTGGAGTCTTGTCCCCCTTTTAGGCGTTTCTAGGTTTGACATGCTACTTTTGGTTCCAAAGACTTGGGAGGCTTATGGATCAGTGTTTGTTCCTCCTTGGTCTCCCCCTGAGGTATTCAGATGGATAAACTTGTTTGTCATTTGCACAAATTGCTCAAATCGAGCAAAATGCACAAATTTGCCTTGTTATGACAGTTGCAGCAAGGCATATTGCCATTGTCATAACTCTTAGCTCAAATGGAATTTGATGGAGTTCTTGGCCATTTTGTAAAGCTCTCATATGATAAAACATATGTGTGATCATAATTTGTCTTGACTCTTTTTGGATCTAAGTGAAAAATGCCCTTACATTTTGAAAAAAGTGAAATAGATTCTGACTTAGTGAAAATTTCACTAAGTGTTGGAAAAAGTGGCATTTTCATGTTTTTGTCATCTTGGTCACTCCATAACTAAAAATCCATGAAGAATTGGAATGAGGTGTAGTTGTCAGTTTTAAAGTATGCCATGAGAGCTACAAATCCATCTTTGGATCAGCCAAAATGATTGCTTCGATCTCAAGTTATGATCCCTGGAAGTTGGTATCCTAGCCACTTTGTTCCATAACTTAGAAAATTTCTAAGTTTTTTATGGTTGCCCCTTTTTCAACTAACCTCACTTTTCTTGATTTTTCTTGATGAATGATGATTACAATCACACATTAACATCATTTTAGGGTTAGGGGGCCATAATTGATCAAAAAATCAAAAAGTCAAACTTTGACTTTTGGGCACAGTTTACTTTTTATCAAATGAATTCCAAACTGTGTGATCCTCTATGAAATCAAGTCCTTGACCTAAATCAAACTTGATGGATTGATTTCATAGGTGTTATAGGGTGTATTGAATCATGTCCCAAGGTTTTGGAGCATGTCTTGGTCAAAAGTCAAAGGTACAATTGACTTTTTCCGCGAAACCCTAATTGTGGTTCTGATGAACTTGAAACTTGTGAATCAAGCTTCTTGGATCAATCCATTGTTGCAAATGGATCAATGTAGTATATTAGGGTCCCTCAAATCATATCTTGAGGTCTGGGCTCATGTTTTGTCCCAAAAGTCAACTTAGGGGCGAATTAGGTCAAGAAACCCTAATTCCTGATTTTTTATGAATGCATCCCTTGAGACTAGCTTGACTTGATGATTGGGTTTATGAGGTCCCTTAGAGTATTTTGGGTTATGCTTTGAAGCATTAGCTCATGCCCAGAGAAAAAATTCCATCTGGAGGTCCTGGTCGACCAAAACCCTAATTTGGTGACACTGGCGATCTTAAGGCTTTATTTACTTGGAATGCTGCACTCTTATGCTTGATTCTTGATGTGTGAGTCCTCTTGATCCATTGTGGATGTTTGAGAGGTTGAGACAAGTTGAAAATCATGTCATTCCTTGATTGATCCTTTGTTTAAGGCTCTGAGAGGGCTTTAAACCCTAAGTTTGATTGTAGTGGATGTTCACCCATCTTTGGGGAGACTAATGAGGTATGATGGTCCATCCATATTGTGATGATGATTTGCACAATGATGGGAAATCTTAGTGGTCAAAATTTGGGGTATGACACCGAGTTGACGACGAACTAAAATTGGGTGATAGTTGATTCCTCCTTTAGTTTCTATCAGGGGTACGTTAGGGAAGTTTCCACAATGTTCGATGATTCTTATCATGTCATAGATCCGATTGTACCAGTCTATGACAGAGTTGGTAAGAGACATGATTATCTGTGACCAACGTAGAGTACTCTTCTGATCCCAAAATGCAACAGTCTTAGGTAAATGAGACGTAAACCACTTGTAAAGCAAGGGTACACAACAGGTGATCATTCCTCCGCTGTACAAATTCCTTAAGTGTACACAATGATAAGCATCTGCGAGCAAGGTTGGTACGGGGTTTCCAATCAGGAATATCTTAACAGCGTTGATATCAACGAAGTTATCAATGTTGGGAAAAAGGAAATGCCCGTATGTGAGTAGAACAAATATATCTGCGAAAGCAGTAACGTTTCTTACACTAGCAAAGTATAGGGCTTTCTCTACCAGAAACTTGGCCGGTAAACCTTGAATTCCATCCTTAATTGTCATGTGAGTCCTGACTTCTGACTCGTCTAAATAGATTTCCCTTGCAATGGTTTGATCTTTTGGAATTTCTTCCAGCCCAGAAAAGGGAGCTTGGTCAGTGATGGGTAAATCAGTCAGGTGAGAGTACTCTTCTAGCGTCGGTGCTAGTTGATAATCCGGGAATGTGAAACAGTGATAAATCGGATCGTAAAACTGAATTAGCGTGGATAGGATTCCTTCAACTACATAGACCCTTAATAGAGACAGCATTCCTCCATACTTAGCTCTGAAAGCATCAGGGTTGGTGATTATCCTTGCCAGCCCTTTTAAATCCTCTAATTTCAGAGTCTTGAAGGTGTACTTGTACATCTTTCTTCTACCGAAATCCATAACGCAATCTTTTTTTCTCTGATATTTGCAATCATTGTTTTAGTTTAATTTTGGAAAAGAGAGAGAAGTGAAAAGAAGATTTTTCTTTGTTTAAGAGTTTTTTAAATGAATGCATGAATGCAGCATACAAAAACATAGAAAAAACATGGGTTCAAAGCTTCAGCGCCACGAGAATGGAGTCATGGCTCTACCCATCCCAAATGTTGTACTATGGTAAATTTTTGTACCTGTTCTCAAAATCATTGAGCCCCCTTGGGATAACAACAACAAGCTGGTTCACCCGAGTGAGCTGTAGCATCTTAGGGTAATCTCAAGTGAGTGTAGTATCGCGTGACAACTATTTCCGATAGCTACCGCACTACCAAATGGCCACATGGTTACTATCTACTAAATCCTTAGTTTCATGGATACCACAATCGGACAATCTGCTTTCACAGCCGAAGTCGTTAGACATTGAATCCGCAAAGGGCATCTCCACTGATTTGATGGTCTACCAGGACAGCTTATTCGGGATTCACTCCCTGTAAGACCGTCCGTCTATGCCATTACCTATCTTAAGTATCACTCATAATTTCCACATGCGACATCACTCGCATTCCCATTAGCAGAAAAATAAACACGGATATCAAGTAGGAAAAGCGATATATATATATATATATATATATATATATATATATATTCATTCCTAAAACTAACATCCTAGACCTCTTAGGAGCTATAATCCTAGTCCTAAACAGACAAAATGTATCCCCAGCAGAGTCGTCATTTTACTATAGCGTGCAATTTTTGTCGGTGACGCAACCACCTTATTGAACATGGTGGGCTCCTCCTCACCGCAACGGTAGGAGGAACGTGAGGGTGCTACTTTCTGATTTCTTATTTATCCCGTGAAGCTGGAAGGGAAAGGGAAGATATCTACAACTAACCTTTCACCCGCTTGTTTAACTGAACAGACGCTTAGAGAGATTCGGGGAGTTCGGGGTCAGGTTATACAATGGGGAGTTGTCAATTACCCATCCTATATGTGGTTATCCATAGGTTGTTAGCATTAGGTTACGCTTTGTTCTTGATGGTGTTTATCCTAAATGGGAAAGTTTATGCTTTGAGGGATGTCTGTACGAGAGAGGGAGTTTTAATGATTTTTGTGATATGAAGGTAATGGACATTGGTTTTGATTAGTATGAAGGTACTGGACCTAGAGTTTTTGATTGGTATGCTCGCTAAGATTTCGCAATCTTATGCCTATGTATTCCCATTTAAAAGAAACAGGGAAATTAGAGCAATCTTAGTTCCTCTTATTCTATGGGAGGAAAAGATGTTTTGGTGTCTTGTTCAAAGCCCAAGATTAAAGCTAAAAGGTTGAGTATTTGTGTCTTGCTCAAAGCCCGAGATTGAAGCTAAAGGTTTGATTTAGAGGGAATTTGTCATCTCTAAAGGGAGACATCTCGTCCGTTATTCACAACTGTTGGGTGACTGATTATAAAGGAGAATTACTTTAACTAGGATATGTGAATCCAGCAATGCCATAATTTCCTTTATGAGGGGTTTGTCCCGAAGGAGAAAACTTTAACTCAATGTAGAGCAATGGCGTGGATGTAAATAATCCAAAGGCTTTCCGCTTACAGCAATTAGATGAGAGAGGAAGTTTACCATGATAAAGAAGGACGACGGCTTGGATGTTAAATCAACAAGCGTGCCACTTACCGCAGTTATCTGGTATTAGGGTTTGTTTGATTTTTTGTTTTGAGGTAGTGATATACAGAGAAAGGTCTTCCTATAGAGAGTTTTTGATTTCCTCTGAGGGGATGGTGGTTTTTGTATGTGCCTTGATCAAAGCCCAAGGTTGAAGCTAAGAGATTGATTGACTCCACAGGGGAAGTCCTTATACAAAGCCTAAGAGGAGGCTAGAAAAGGTTGACTCAACAAGAGAGTGTTTATCTATCTTGTACAAAGCCCAAGATTGAGGCTAAAAGAGACTAACTCTTTTGGGGATATCATTATACACAGCCTAAGAGAAGGCTAGGAGAAATCGACTCCACTGAGGGAGGTATTTATCTGTTTTGTACAAAGCCCAAGATTGTAGCTAAAAGAGGTTTTTTAATTCCATTGGGGAATGTTTATAGGTGTCTTGTACAACGCCCAAGATTGAGGCTAAAAGGAGAAAATTTAACTCTGCTGGAGAGTATGGTTTTATCTATCTTGTACAAAGCCCAAGATTGAGGCGGGAAAGAGGTTTAACTCTGTTTAGGAAAATTTATATGGTGTCTTGTACAAAGCCCAAGATTGAGGCTGAAATAAACTGACTCTATGGAAAAATCCTTATCTGTCTTGTACAAAGCCCAAGATTGAGGCTAAAAAATGTAGACTCAACAAGAGAGAATACTTTTTATCTGTCTTGTACAAAGCCCAAGATTGTGGCTGAACAAGCTGGAGAAATCATTATACAAAGCCTAAGAGGAGGCTAACTTCTACTAGGGGAAATCATTATACAAAGCCTAAGAGGAGGCTGAAAAAGGTTGACTCAACAAGAGAGTGCTTTTATCTGTCTTGTACAAAGCCCAAGATTGAGGCTGAAAAAGGGTGACTCAACAAGAGAGTACTTTTGAGGTTTACTCTGCTGAGAAAAATCATTATACAAAGCCTAAGAGGAGGCTGGCTTCTGCTGAGGATTATTGAAATCCAGAGGCAGGTCCAAAATGGGGAATCAACTCTTGCTGAGGGTTTAAAGAAGAGTTGAGGTATCAGATACCTTAAGGTTCTGATAATAAGCTAATCCTGGTTGGGGAAATTTAGGGTAAAGATTGAGTTATAGATCCTGTGAGGATTTAACTCTACTAGAGATTAATCGAAAGATCCGGGTTTCTCCCCTAGTTGTAGGGAACTCGGGAATGTCTTTGAGATTTAGACTGTCCAAGTCTATTGAATAGGTTTATCTTTGTATGATGCCCAAGAGGAGGCATGTGTTTTAAGGGATGAGTATCAACCCTAAATATGATGTGAGGTTTTGACTCTTTGGAAAGACAGCTCTAACAAAGGATGACTAAGTTTTTTCCTATACATTTAGGAGGTCTTTAGGGTCCTTGTACTTAAGCCTAAGAGAAGGCATGAGAACTTCTAAGAAGCCGGAGGGTCCTTGTATAAAGTCCAAGCGGAGGCGGGGATGCTTTTAGGAAGCCTGTGGGTCCCAAACCTAAGAAAAGTTCACGAAAGGTTTCACCGAGAATAATTCCTTTAGTGAACAGTTCTAGGGTTTGAAGAAGTTCAAGAGAGGTTTCACCGAGAATAATTCCTCCCTGGGAATTGAATTTCTTTGACAATTTCTAAAAGTGACAGTCTGAGAAAAGTTTCACCGAGAATAATGCTTTTTCTCTTTGTTCCATATTGTTTAAGCCCAAGAGAAGGCAAGACTGTATCTGAAGGTTATATGGGGAACTAATTTTGACTGTGTTGAAAGAGTGACCAACTGGCTTTACCTAGTTCTAGACCTAGTTGCCGGGGAAAACTCTAAGGAACTATACAAGTATATATATATATATACAGTTGATATATGACAAGTATTTAAAAGGATATGAAAAAAGGACTTACATGTGAGCAAGCTTCCAGCAATACAGTTATATATATATATATATATATATATATATATATATATATATATATATATATATATATATATATATATATATATATATATAAATGAAAGCATATAAAGAAAGCTGATAAAAACTTACAGGCGAGCAAGCTTCCATTGTAACAGCTGTATGGTTAGTTGTTCAAGAAATTAAAGAAATTTTTGATAACAACTATGAGTTGGATCTTAAATCAGAAGGAAGTTGTTTTTTAAAAAGAAGATTGGGGCTTATACTCAAGGAGAGGCCTAGATGAAGAACAGTAATCATACCGTTGTTTTGTAAACTGTATTGGGGCTTATACAATGGTTGAGGCCCAAAAAATGTTTTCTGTGCAAAGAGATGGGCCTTACAACTCAAGGAGAAGCCCAAAGGTTTGAAAAAGAAAAGAAATGGGACTTACAACACAAGGGTAGGCCCAATGATTTTTGTTTAAACGGCGACGATCGCGCCGTGTTTTTAGAAAATGCTGTGGGACTTATACAACGACTGAGGCCCAAATTATTTTATGTACAAGGGGGTTGGATCTTACACTCTATTAGAGGCCCAAAAGTGTTTGAGAAAGAAGAAAAATGGGACTTACAACACAAGGGAGGCCCAGATGAAAATTATTTTGAAAACGACGATCGCGCCGAGATTTTTTTAAACGTATCGGGACTTATACAATGACTAAGGCCCAAAATGGTATATTTACAAAGGGATGGGACTTACACTCTATCAAGAGGCCCAAAGTGTTTTTGTGAAGATTTATTTAATCATAAACATAATGCATAAGCAAAGATTAAATACAGAGTGTACCAGACATCGGTGAATTTTCAAACATGCAGAGGAGCGTCAGACAAGCCAAAGATACCCGACAAAGCTTTTAAGCATCCAATGATCGTCAAGATATTGATTAGGAATTCCTGTATCAGATGAAAAACCACAAACAAACGGAGAAACCCAGAGATCACATAGAAATGCCTTTGGTCTCATTAAGTGGTTAGAATTGAATTTAAATCATAAGTGATGTGAACACTTATTTACAAATAATTCTTTTGAAAACAAGCTTAAAAATAAGCCATGTATTTAGCAAAGATGAAATCAAATAATCGAATACTAATCAATTAAACAATTAAATGAACATTCACACAAATTAAATTAATTGAAATATATTTAGTAAAAATAACTAATTAATATTAGTAAAACTAAATAAATAATTAATTAATTTAACAATTATTTAATAAAATAAATATTAAATAAAATATGATTTTTATACATGTGTGAAAAATATGAAAAGAGAAAAAAATGGTGAAGTGTGTGAAAGGGGTGGGGCGCACCACCTTGTGTATGCTACTACATTTTTTTCTTTCCTTTTCCTAAGTTACATGAGAAGGAATTATGAGAGTGAGAGAAGTGAGAAACAAGTATAGGAACATTGTTTGGTGTATTTTGAAATGAGAAACTTTGTGGTATTTATAGGAGAAATGTAACTTGGTGATCAAGGAAACAAAAGATAGAATAATCAATTCAAAGTTTGTATTCCAAGTCTTCATTACTTGTTCCATAAGATTCAAAATTAATAATGGTTTTTTATTCAAAATTCAAAGTTTGTTACAAAACAAATTATGTATATAAAACAAAGATGAATTTGGCATATAAAACAAATTATATAAAAAACAAATTGTATTAAAAACAAAAGTTATTTAAAAAAAAAATTCATATAAAACAAAATTGTATAAATATATGAATTTACATTTATTTTTTCTATAAATAAATAAATAAATAAATAAATATATATATATATATATATATATATATATATATATATATAAACGTGAGAGAAAAATATAAATATATATATTTTTTATTATTTGTTTTTTTATTTTTATATTTATTTTCATTTTTATTTAAAATATAAATAAAAATGAGATTGACTTAAATTCGTGCGAAAGATAGATGGAAAATGAACATTTGCAATTTCAGTTGAAAAAACGTTCGTTCATCGATTTTTCGCATAATTAACCAAAAATGACTGAAATTTCAACGTGTATATTTTGACTGAAAATTCAAACAATATGCATGACAAAACAGATGATATGATATGCAGATGACATGAAGTGAAAACACAGTCGAATTTTAACAATGAGTGGTCAAAATTTGGGGTATTACAATAAGCTCCAACAATCTTTTCAAAAACAACTTCCTTTTGATTTACGTTCAAATTCATAGTTGTTATCAAAACTTTCTTTAATTTCTTGAAAAACTAACCATACCGCTGTTAAAACGGAAGCTTGCTCGCCTATAAGTTTTAAACAGCTTTCTTTTACATACTTGCACACACACACACACACACACACACACACACATATATATATATATATATATATATATATATATATATATGTTTGTGCTGGAAGCTTGCTCACCTGTAAGACCTCCTACCCTCTTTTTACATATAATATATATTTCATCTGTATATATGCATGTGTCATACCCCAAATTTTGACCACTAATATTTCCTATCATTGTGCAAATCATCATCACAATATGGGGGAACCATCTTATTTCATCAGTCTCCCCAAAGATGGGTGAGCATCCACTGCAATCAAATTTAGGGTTTCTAGCCCTCTCAAAACTCTTAGACAAAGGATCAATCAAGGAAGGACTTGATCTTCAACTTGTCTAAACCTCTCAAACATACACAAAGGATCAAAAAGGACTCCCACTCCAAGGATTAAGCACAAAGCTACTCCCTTCTAGGTGGATCAAGCCTCAAGATCGACAGTGTCACCAAATTAGGGTTTTGGTCGACCAGGGCCTCCAGATGGAAAATTTTCAACTGGGCACAAGCCAATGATCCAAAACACAACCTAAGATACTCCATGGAATATCATGGGCCCAACCATCAAGTCAATTTTGCCTCAGGGGATGCATTCATCAAAAATCAGGAATTAGGGTTTCTTGACCTAATTCACCCCTAAGTTGACTTTTGGGACAAATCATGAGCCAAGACCTCAAGAGAGGGTTTGAGGGTATCTAATGAACTATATTGATCCATTTGGAACAATGGACTAATCCAAGAAGCTTGAGCAACAAGTCTCAATTTCATCTGCACCACAATTAGGGTTTCGCGAGGAAAGTCAATTGTAACTTTGACTTTTGACCAGGACATCCTCCCAAACCCTAGGACATACCTCAATATACCCTATGACACCCATGGAACATTTCCATCAAGTTTAATTTAGGTCAAGGACATGATTTCCTAAGGAATTGCACAGTTTGGAATTCATCTGATAAAAAGTCAACTGTGCACAAAAGTCAACTTTGACTTTTTGAGATTTTTCACCAAAATGGATTTTTAACCCTAAAATGATGTTAATATGTGATTTGAATCATCATTCATCAAGAAAAATCAAGAAAAGTTAGATAACTTCTAAAAGGGGTAACCATAAAAACTTAGAAAATTTTCTAAGTTAAAAATAAAGTGGCTAGGGTACCAACTTTGGAGGATCATAACTCCTAAACCACAAAGTCATTTTTCCTCATCCAAAGATGGATTTGTAGCCCTAATTACACTCTACAAAAACTTCAACTAGACCTAAGTCCAATTCATTAGGGATTTTGAGTTATGGAGTGATCAAAATGGTTGAAAAATGAAAATGTCACTTTTTCCAACACTTAGTGAAATTTTCACTAAGTCCAAATCTGTCTTCACTTTTTTCCAAATGTAGGGGGATTTTTCACTTGGATTCAAAAGAGATCAAAACCAAACATGTTCAAACAGTTGTTGTATCATGTAAGGGCTTTCCAAAATGGCCAAGAACATTGCCAAATTCCATTTGGGCTATGAGTTATGACATTGTCAAGTTGCCTTGTTGAAATCTGTCAAGGCAAGGCAGAATTTGCATTTTTACTCGATTTGCCAAAATTGTGCAAATCCAAACACTCCTATCCACTTGGACACATTTGAGGATTGAATCTAAAGGGGACAATCACTGAGCCAAGCCCCCAAAGTCTTTGGAACAAGAAATAGCATGTTGAACCTAGAATTGCCAAAATAGGGACAAGACTCCAAATTTGGATTGGAGCATTCAATGGAAGCATCAAGGTGGCATGGACTAAGACATTTTCATTTGAATTCAGTCAAGACTTATCCAAGACCAAGGGAACCAGCAGCCTGTGCCCTAACCTCTAGTCAATGGCTAGAGGAGACTTGAACTTCCATTGGCCAACATTGAACAAACCTACTCAGCAGTTGCCATTCACTATTCCTTGCAAAAAAAACTTGCTCTACTATAAATAGAGCTCAATTATGATCAGTTTAAGTACACCAAAGGCCTACAACACTTGCCTTTCTCAAAATCTCTTTCTCTTGGCAAAAATTCCTTTCTTAGCAAGGTAGCTATCAGGTTTTGAGCTAGAGGGCAATTCCACTCAAACCAATCACTCACACACCTCACATACATCACATATGAGCTGATCAAACACTTAAACAACAACTGGAACACTGATTTCTCAGAATCACCAGTCAATTGCTCAAGGTTTTAACCAAAGTACAGTTGAGATACCATGAAGTGATCCAGCCAATTTCAATCAAGTCCAAGCATTCAAACACACTCCATAGGGTTTAGGGAAGCTGTTCAGATCATCACCACTCATTTGTAACACCTCCAAATCAAAAATCACATTGCACTTGCTGTCACGGCCTAGAGGTAAGCATGTACTTGGTCATCTCTCAATCTATGCATATTTCCTCGCACATTAATTTGGCCATATGTTCATAATCATGCATAGAATGTTTCCCCTCAATTAATTGCATTGTTTGAATCGTGTATAAAAAATCCTAGCCTTCATGCAGAAATTAGGGTTCTTGAGGATTTTTCGTGATTTCTTGTTATATGTTTAATTTAAATGAAATTAAATGCCATAGACATGATCGTGAGGTTGAAACGAGTTGATTGGTATGTGGATTGCATGATATAATCAAGTATTCAGTGAGATTGGAGAGAAAATGCAAATCTGGCCAAACCCAGAACACGCGCGTGTTCTTGGTGTGTTCTTGGCGCCATTTCTTTCAAATTCAAATATTTGAATTTTGTGATTTTATTTAATTGATTCAAAAATTAATTTCTCTCTGAGTTTTAATGATTTTGAGTTGATTCTTTTTTTAATAATTCACAAAAATGTTAAAATATTTTATTTTCCCAAAAAATCCCAAAAATATTATTTATTTTATATAACTGATATTTTTGCAAAGAATTAATGTTTTAATTGTTTTTAACATTTAAAATATTTTTTCCATCTTGATTTTGCAACTTTTAATGCTTTCTAATTATTTTGTAGGTCAATACTTAATTTTTGAAGTATTAATCCAAGATCACAATTTGTTTTCCATATGTTAAACAATTTTGATCATTTTAATTGAATTTTTATTCAATTAAATACATTTTTGAAAACAAATTAAGGTTTTTGGATTAATTCAACCCTCATAAATCATTTTCAAAACATTTTGGGCCTCTAATAGAGTGTAAGACCCAATCCTTTTTTGACCAAATCATTTTTGGGCCTCAGTGTATTGTATAAGTCCCGATACCGTCAAAAACAAACGGCGCGATCGTCGCCTTTTCAAAATAACCCTGGGCCTCTCCTTGAGCTATAAGACCCATTCAAAACTTTTAGGCCTCTAATAGAGTGTAAGACCCAATCCCCTTTTAATCAAAACATTTTGGGGCTCACTTATTGTATAAGTCCCTCTGCGTTAAAAGAAAACCTCGGCGCGATCGCCATTTCAAACGACAAGTCAACTGGGCCTACCCTCGTGTTATAAGCCCCACTCTTTTTCTTTATACCTTTTGGGCCTCTTGAGAGAGTGTAAAACCCATCCCTTTGTACAGAAAACCGTTTTTGGGCCTCAGTCACTTGTATAAGTCCCTCTGTACAAAACAACAGTGCGCTCACTGATAAAACCTTGGGCTTCTCCTTGAGCTGTAAGCCCCAAATATTTCTTTTTCAAAGCACTTTCTCCTTTGATTTTGAATTATACTGTTGTTTTCAATCTTTCTTTGTTGAACAACTAACCAAACATCACGGAAGCTCTATAACCGAGTAAGTGGTTATTGCTTTCATTTATCGCGTTCATATACATATAACTGTATTGTGGGGCTGTTTCACTGTAAGTCTTCTTTCATAAATTCATATCAACTGTGTAATAATATTATAGATATTTAGAGTTTCCCCGGCAACTACGTTTAGCATTAAGCCCGTTGATCACTCTTAGAAATAGTCTAAACTTGATCCCCATAGGATTACCAAACACAGTCTTCCCTCCTCTTGGGGTTAAACAATATGGAGACATGAAAGGCAGCATTCTCTGTGAACCCTTTCATAGACTGTCACTCGTAGAAGTTGTCAAAGAAACTCTACTCCCCAGAGATGATCTTTTCTCCGTGAATGGCATCTCTTGAGTTTCTTCCAAATTCTCGGACTTTCCTGGCTTGATCTATTCTCGGTGAATGGTATGTCTTGAACTTCTCGGGGTTTGGAGACCCACAGGCTTCTTAAAAGTATTTGTCAAGAAACTCTACTTCCCCAGAGATGATCTCTTCTCCGTGAATTGCATCTCTTGAGTTTCTTCCAAATTCTCGAACTTTCTTGACTTGATCTATTCCTTGTGAATAGCTTGCCTTGAATTTTTCGGGGTTTGGGGACCCATCGGCTTCTTAAAAGCATCGGCCTCCTCTTGGGCATCATACAAGGACCCTCAGGCTTCCTAAAAGCAACCTCGCCTCCTCTTGGGCTTAGTACAAGGACCCGTCGGCTTCTTAGAAGTATTCACAGCCTCATTTTAGGCTTCGTATAATGATCTTTTCCTCCGGGAATGATAGCCTTCTCTTGGGCTTCATACAAGGACCACTCGGCTTCTTAAAAGTTTCCAGCCTCCTCTTAGGTTTCGTACAAATTATCCCGACGACCTCATAGAGGTATAGGAACAGAACTTAAACATCTGCATAGAACAGTCCTTTTAAAGAGTCTACTACTGTTTCTCAAAGCATAGTACAAAAGACGAAACTCCAGACTTCGACAGTCTAATCTCCTTGAGTCTCAAAGACATTCTCAAGTGACCCCTTCGTTAAATAGGAAGGAAACCCGTAGACTCGGACAGTCTCAATACCCTTCGGATTTCCAGCTTCCTTGAAGAACAGGAATAACCCGGATCCTTGAATCAAATCCTTGAGTACAGTGTTGCTCATATAAGAACTGATTTTCTCTTTAAAATCAGTATACTGGACCTGTCACTTAACTGAAACAACGTTTAGCCTCTCTCTCAGGCTTTGTACGAGACACATAAGAGACTCCCTCGTTGAGTCAATTACCCGTTTTGCCTCCATCTCGGGCTTTATACGAGATACAAAAAGGTTCTTATTGAGCCAAACAAACAACAACCTCCATCTCAGGCTTCGTACGAGATACAAAAAAACTCTCTTGTTGAGTCAATAGCCTCCATCTCGGGATTTATACGAGATACCAAAGGACTCCATCGTCGAGTCAAAACCTTTTAGCCTCTCTCTTGGGCTTTGTATGAGACACATAGTAGCCTCCATCTCGGGCTTCGTACGAGACACATAAAAATACCCTCTTGTTGGGCCAATAGCCTCCTCGTAGGCTTTGTATAAGAAAACCACTGGTTGGTCCAATCAACCTTTTAGCATCAAAGCTGTGCCTCGTTCACAGTACACAAACATCAACAACTCCTTTCATCTAATTGCTGTAAGCGGCAAGCCTCTGGATCATCTATATCCATGCCACTGTCCCTCTTTTAGCATGAGAAATTCCTAAGGAAAGATGGCATTGCTCTACACTAAGTTAAAGTCTTCTCCTTCAGGTTAAAACCCCCTATAAAGAAAATTATGGCATTGCTAGGATCCGCGTATCCCGGTTAAAGTAATCCTCCTTTATAGTCAGTCACCCCATAATTGTGACAAACAGACCTCTTTAGAGATGACAAATTCTCTCTAAAGTCAACACCCTTTTACCTTCATATCTTGGGCTTTGAACAAGATACAAATAGACCCTTCAGCTTCACATCTTGGGCTTTGAACAAGATACAAACCAACTTTCGCTTCACGTCTTGGGCTTTGAACAAGACACCTAAAACACCTATTTCCTCCCATAGAATAGGAGGAACTACGAACGCTCTGATGTCCCTGTTTCGGTAAACGGGAATACGTAGGTATAAGATTGAAAGAAAAATCTTAGCGAGCACACTAAACAAAAACCCAAAATCCCATACTCTCATCAAAAGTATCAGTCCTAACATCCTAATCCTTGTTCCCCGCTAGAAAATCCCAGAGAAAAAGAGAGAAAACCGTATTGGAGAAAATACAAATAACCAGTACAAAGTGCCCCCACATTGATAGCATTCGTAACCTAACAGACCGCTGTTTAAACTCAGTATGCAAGCAGGGTTAATTGGAGACATCTATTTCCCTTCCTTATTCAGCTCACAATAGGATAAAAAATGAATCGACATGTAGTTAAACTCAACCGCAGAGAGCGACCAGCGCTTAAGAACCGCGTCCAAAATCGCTCGCTACAGAAAAATGGCGCCCACCGTGGGGCCCGTCTCTGTTTTCCTTTACCTTTTTTTCTCTTCACTTGTGTGATACCACAGATTGGGGCTTCCGCCGGGGAACCCATTTTCTGTCAGGAACATAGGATTCATAGCTTTAAAGGTCTAGGATGTTTAGGACAAATATATATACTACTTTTCCTAATTGCTATATGTGTTTATTTTTCTGCTAATGGGAATGCGTGTGATGTCGCATATGGAAAGATTGAGTATACACTTAAGATAAGTGATGGCGATGAGGTCGACCATCAACCTCAGTGGAGGCTGACCAATGCAACCCATTCTCTCACCTAGACAATGGGCCGATTGTGATGTCTGAGAAGCTGAGGAGCCAAACCCTTTTGTAGTGCGGAAACTATCGGGAATAGTTGTTACGCGATACTACCCTCGTTTGAGGCTGGTGATCTATTCTCAGTGAATGACACTTACTCTAAGATTGCTCTACAACTCGCTGGCGATCCGCTTGTTGTTTTGCTTTCCTGGGAGGAGCTGATGATAATGAGTACAGGTACAAAAATCACCTTAGTATAAACCTTTGGTGATGGGTAGAGCCTTGACTTCATGACAACGACCCTTTGACCCCATGTTTTTTCTATGTTTTTGTGTGCTGCATTCATGCATTCATTTAAAAAACATTAAAAAATTCAAAAATTTTCTCTTCTAGTCTCTCTGTTTTTCAAATTAAACTAAGACTGTGATTGCAAATATCAGAGAAAAGGATTGCACTAATGGATTTCGGTAGAAGGAGAACTCATACGTATACCTTCAAGGTTCCAAAGTTAGAGGATTTGAGAAGGTTAGCGAGGATGATCACTAACCCTGAGGCTTTTAGAGCCAAGCACTGAGGTTTACTACCACTGTTAAGAGTCCATGTGATTGAGGGAATCATGGATGCGCTCATTCAGTTTTACGATCCGATTTATCACTGTTTCACATTCCCGGATTACCAGCTCGCACTAATGCTGGAGGAGTATTCTCATCTGATCGATCTACACATTACAGATTGAGCTCCATTTTCTGGACTGGAAGAAATTCCAAAGAATCTGATCATTGCAAGAGCAATTCATTTGGACGAGTCTGAGGTCAGGACTCACATAGCCACTAAGGGTGGCATCCAAGGTTTGCCAGCCCAGTTCTTGACAAAGAAAGCCCTGTATTTTGCTAGTATAGGAAACGTGACTGCTTTTGAAAGCATCTTTGTCTTACTCACCTATGGGTTATTTTTGTTTCCCAACATCAATAACTTCGTCGATATCAACTCCATTAAGGTTTTTCTTATTGGAAACCCTGTGCCGACTTTGCTCGCAGATGCGTATCATTCTGCACACTTGGGAAATTTGTACAGCAGAGGGGAGATCACATGTTGTGTACCTCTACTTTATAAATGGTTTATCTCCCACTTGCCCAAGTCTGCTGTTTTTTGGGATTGCAAGAGTGCCTTACGCTGGTCATAGAAAATCATGTCTCTTACCAACTCTGATATAGATTGGTGTAATAGGATCTATGATGGAATCAGAATCATTGATCGTTGTGGAAACTTCCCCAACGTACCCCTTATAGGAACTAAGGGAGGAATCAACTATCATCCGGTGTTGGTTCATCGTCAATTTGGATACCCAATGAGGCATGTCCCACGTAATGCTCATCTGGAAGGTCTTTTCTTCAAGGAAGGAGAAAATGACAGAGCACTAAAGATGGAAATAGTGCACGCTTGGAAACACGTTCATAAGAAAGGACGAGAGTCTCTGGGAAAACCAGACTGTGTCTCGGTGGAGCCTTATCTCCATTGGGTACAAACTAGAGCTCTCAAGCTAAAAATGCCTTATCCTCATTACGGAATTCTTCCGCCGAGGGAATCTGTCATGTACTTCATGACGGAAACTGAAAAGCTTCAGGTTACTCTCAACAAAGTTCAAAAAGAGAGAAGGTCTTGGAATAACAAGTACCGCACCCTCGACGTAGAGTGCATCAAAATACAGTAATTACTAAAAGAAAAAGATGCTCTAATTGAAATTTTGGAGCAACATGCTGTAGAGAATCAAGATGACCAAAGGAATTTGCTCACTCCTTTCACTTGGCAAAGGAATGACAACCCGACAACGGCCCAAGAGCCCCGATCAAAGAAAAGAAAAATACCAGAATCAGCACCCGATTTCTCTTCAGAGAGGACTCGGGACCCATTAGCTTAGGTTTCTGTTTCTGCACCTTGTAATCTACTGTATTTCCATTTCTGTAATCCTTTGAATTCAATAAAAAGGGGTTTCCCCACCGTTTGATATTTGCAATCTAATTGTCAAAGTTTATTTTGTTTAAACAAAAAAAAAACAATTAATATAATCATTGCATTCATCATTCTCACATCGCGTATTCTTCTTCACTACGAATCTCACGTTTGTGTCTCGATTCTAGAGTCAAACTGTCTCATTCGTACAATACTCGGGCCAATCGTCAGAAAAGGATGGATGATCTTGAGGAAGAAAACAGAGAGTTAAAAGAAGAGATCGACGCTCTGAGAGAGGATGTGAGAAAGCTTTGTAACGACATGCAAGCCATGGCAGAAGCTCAGCTACAAATAACTGTGATCTCAGAGATCACCTCAACACCCATAGTGGAGAAGTATGATCATAGGTATCAAATGCCGAAAGATCATCCTTGGGGCATGCCTGTTAACTATATCCCAGAAAGATATGTTCCGCCGATCGCTGAAGATCAGGGAATCACAACAGAAGCCGTTGGGCCTGAAGGTTACAAACTTCGGGAAAGCGAAGATGCCAGGGGCATACTGAAGACTCCTAAAGGTTACAAACTTCGGGAAATGCCAAGATTCGCTACCGTAGTCACGGTACCACCCCCTGTGGTGCACACTGTCCCGGAAGGACAGATTCCACCAATACCTTATGGTAAAAAGGAAACTATGTTCGATAGAATGGATGAATTCCAGGAGCAGTTCTTGGAAATGCAGAAGGAGCTGCAAGCCATTCGCGGTCAGGATTTATTTGGAAAGGACGCCGCAGACCTTTGTCTGGTCCCCAATGTGAAAGTCTCGCACAAGTTCTAAGTGCCCGACTTTGAAAAGTACAAGGGTAACTCTTGCCCTCAGAGCCATCTGGTGATGTACACTCGGCGGATGTCAGCTCAGACGGAGAATCAGGACTTACTGATTCACTACTTCCAGGATAGTTTAACCGGTGCCGCATTAAAATGGTACATGGGTTTAAACCGTACTACGATCAGCACATTCAGAGATCTTGGTACTGCCTTCGTCCAACAATACAAATACAATTTGGACATGGCACCCGACATAGATCAACTCAGATCAATGTCCAAAAGGACAAGGAAACCTTTAAGGAGTATGCTCAAAGGTGGCGTGAAATTGCCGCTCAAATTTGTCCACCTCTTGAGGAAAAAGAGATGACAAAGATCTTCTTAAAGACCTTAAGCTCATTTTACTATGACCGAATGGTTGCCAGTGCACCCAGTGATTTCACCGAGATGGTCGGCATGGGCGTACGTCTTGAGGAAGCCGTCCGAGAAAGACGTTTGGTAAAAGACACTGGATCGACGAGTGGTACTAAAAAATACGGTAGTGCTCTCCCTAAGAAAAAAGAGCAAGATATTGGGAATATCTCTCTCGGAAAGCAAAGGCGACGTTATCAACCAGTAGCAACTGTGACTCCTGCTATTAGCCCTGCGCCTATTCCTGCGTATCAACCTCAGGTTGCGCAGAGCCAACCTGATCAGCAAAGGACACAACAGCCTCTTCAGCAGGCTCGTCCCCAATACAACAACAACCGTACAACACGGCCACCAGGATTTGATCCTATACCCGTATCGTACGCAGATCTGTTTCCATTACTGCTAGCCAAGGGGCACATTCAGACTAAGTCCCCTCTTACAATACCAGAAAATCCGCCTTTTTGGTTTAAGGTGGATCAAACTTGCCCTTATCATCAAGGAGGATCAAGGTATAACATTGAGACTTGTCTTAATTTCAAATCCGACGTGCAAAAACTTGGTAGGAGCGGGGTCTTATCCTTCAAGGATACAAATCCCAATGTTCTTACGAACTCGCTGCCTCAACATGAGAAAGCTATAGTCAATCTGATTGAGGAAGAGACTAACAATGTCTATCAAATTCATGATGTACTCTTGTTAAAGACCAATCTGGTCAAGACGCATTATAGACAGAGTGGATATGGCCATGTGCCACCTCATAGCTATTACCAGTGTGATATCTGCTCTAAAGACAACCAGGGATGTTCTATGGTGCAAGCAGCTCTACAGGAACAAATGGATCTCGGATGGATCCAAGAGCACCGAGTTCGTGGAGTTAACATGGTTTACACGAATTCCAACGTCATTCAAAACCACGACATCCGTGCGATGAATGTCAACTTGGTGGCAATTCACTCAAGGCAAAGCCAGTATCATAATCTGCCGCGGCACGATTACAATTCCTGTCTGACTTGCTCGGTAAACAAACAGGGTTGCTCTTTTGTACAAGAAGCCCTCCAACGTCAGATGGATCTTGGATGGATCCAAGACTACCATGATAGGAATCCCTATCAGATCAACATGGTTCAGATCTTTGATATCCGCTTGATGAATATCAACCTGGTAGAGTTACATGCTGAACAGGTCCGACTCGAATTCCTGATATCACATGACTATCAAAGCTGTAAAGCGGGTTGCAAAAATGATCGAGGTTGTACCCTTGTCCAGGAGGCACTTCAGCACTTGTTAAATCACTGGTGGATGCCAATCTATATGGATGAAGATACTCAGCAAATTAGTATCAGTAACAGGAATCCTACTCGGCGTCAGAGTCAGGATGTCCGATCAGTGGAAGCTAACCTAGTGAGGTTACATTATATTCAAAGTGGGCGTGGCCAGGTGCCACCACACAATTATGACTGTTGTAGCGTCTGTTCGGAAAGTAACCAAGGATGCTACCTTGTGTGAGCAGCCCTTCAGGGTCAGGTGGATCGTGGGGAAATTCGTCCATATCCGGGTTCTGGACCCATCAACTGGACGCCGAACTACCTTGCTGATCAAGTTAAGGATGTTGTCACCATCTCTGGTCATCATAGGACCAAGGATGTTTTTGCCATCATCCCTCTACTTGACGAATCTAAAGTTCCCAACCGGGAACGGATCGAGATTACTTACGATGGTCAGAAAAATCAGAGGGCTCCTGTAGTCATCTATCTGCCGGGACCATTACCGTATGAATCAGCTAAGGCAATCCCTTACAAGTACGGTGCAACAACAATTGAAAATGGAAAGGAAATTCCATTAACCTCCGTCGTGAATATTGTAGACATCAGTCAAGTAACACGGAGTGGTAGAATCTTCAACCGAGGGGTTGGGGAACATAACAAAGAAAAAGAACTTCAGACGGAAGCTCCCGATCTACTAGTCGGTTAATCCAGTAATCCCGACCTTTCAAAAAATAATGATGAGATGTTGAAGCTCATCCAAAGGAGTGAATATAACATTGTCGATCAACTGTTACAAAATCCTTCAAAGATCTCTGTGTTATCACTTTTACTCAGTTCAGAAGCGCATAGGGAGGCTCTACTGAAAGTCTTGGAGCAAGCCTTTGTGGAACAGGATGTAACAATCAGACAGTTCGATAGCATTGTCTCTAACATCACTTCCTGCAACAATTTGGGATTTAGTGATGAGGAATTACCCGAAGAGGGTCGCTGTCATAACATGGCACTCAATATCACAGTTAACTGCCAAGACGATGCGTTGGCCAGCGTACTGGTAGACACAGGGTCAGTCCTAAATGTTATGCCGAAGTCCACTTTGATGCAATTATCGTTCAAAGGACCTCCGATGAGAATCAGCGAGGTTATCGTCAAAGCATTCGACGGATCCAGAAAAGCGGTTATCGGCGAAGTTGATTTTCCCATAACTATTGGTCCTCACACTTTCCAAGTCACTTTCCAGGTCATGGACATCCGGGCAACTTACAGTTGTTTATTAGGAAGACCTTGGATACATCAGGGTGGAGCGGCCCTCCACCAAAAGCTAAAGTTCGTCAAGAACAACCAACTTGTCACAGTCTGTGGAGAGCAGGCCTTGCTTGTGAGTAACTTGTCATCATCTACTGGTATAGAACCCGAGGAGGTTATTGAAACTTAGTTCCAAGCACTGTCGGTAAGCAAGGATAATCAGGTCAAAGAAGGAACTTCCATTTCTGCATACAACGATGCTATCAAAGCAGTCAAGAGTACCAATACAACAGGATGGGGACAGCTTGTCATTCCCATTGACAATTAAACAAAGAAGGGTCTTGGTTTTTCTGCAACCTATACCCAGACAGCTGCCAACGATGAAAGTCTTCATCCCCTTCAAAACTTCTTCCACAGTGGAGGTTTCCTTCACCCAGTGTCTCAGACAGTTCATGCTATCAATGAGGAAGATCCCTCTGACACAGATGAAGAATTGATGTCCTATCTTAACGAGGACGATTATATGTCTCAGGAAGAGGTGCCTACGCCATTTTGCTATCCCGCACAGAGTCCGAGATTTATACCACGGTCAGATGTCAAAATGATATATGGAGATTGTGATCCGGAAGGATGTCGTGCTCCGCCAAATTCATTAGACGAAGACACTCTGATGAAAGACAACTTTGACTACAACTACTATGGCCCAATGGATGGTATGCCAATGTGGCAACCTTATCCAGGAAACTTGGGGCAAGAAAGTCAGCCGAGTAATGAAACTCAGCTGAGTCTCATTGAACAGAATACCTGTGTCCCCACCATGTCATGGGATCAACACTCAGGTCATTCAGAAACTACTCAACATGAAGATGAATTCGCAATGTTTGCAGGACTTGAATTCATCAACTATGCTTTTCCCGAGGTCAACGTCATCGAGAGGGATGACTCCTCCAGTTCCAAAGAAGTTTGGGATACCTTGGGACAACCGAGTGGAAAATACGACTATATGGTCAAGTACACTGTTCCCGAAAGCTCTCGTATCAGGTTCGAAGATATCCAGCCAACTGGATGGGGAGATGTACCTGAGAGCACAAATACTATGCGAAATACAACTGAGTAATTCTCCTACGACAACTCTGCATGGGAGACAGATTCCAATGATCCTGCTCCACCAGAAATCAACGTTATTTCTGAAGACAAATCAAGGAAGGTACCAGACTTTGTGTTTCACCAAGGAGTTCGCCGCCAATGGATTGCGGTTGATGTTCCGAAGGCCGTTCACCAGTCAAAGTAATTGCCATCTTTTAGCCTTTCACCCTGCCCAAGTGAAACAGATGTTTTGATAGGGCTCACTTTCTGTAAAATTCCCTCTTCGCTTTGCCCAAAGCGACAGGGTTTTGTTTTATAGAGCTGTAGTTTCAAGTATCGACTTGTTCATTAATAAAATAACGTCGTTCTATAATTTCCGCATTAATTGCTATTTTCTCTTTTTGCTTTTTCTTAGAAAATGGTAATCCTAAAAAACAATTAAAAAAAAAACAAGCAGTAAAATAAAACACTGCACACTCTTGCATTCTCTCTATCTCTTCTAAACACAAATCATCACGTCATGCAGATTGCTTGTTTTAAACCTTGTTGAAACATACGATCCGATGCCTTCTCCCAACTTTGAGTTCCCGGTATTCGAGGCTGAAGAAGAAAATGAAGACAAAATTCCAGAAGAGATCTCCCGACTACTCAGACAAAAGGAAGGGTCCATTGAACCTCACAAAGAACCGTTGGAAACGGTAAACTTGGGTTCAGAACAAGAGAGAAAAGAAATTAGGATTGGAGCACTGCTCGGTCCAACTGCCAAAGAGAGTTTGATAAAGCTTCTCAAAGAATTCCCCGATGTATTCGCTTGGTCCTATCAGGATATGCCAGGGTTGGATACCAGCATCGTGGAACATCACTTACCGTTAAGATCGGAATGTCCGCCAGTAAAGCAAAGGTTGAGACGGACTCACCCGGACATGGCCATCAAAATCAAAGAGGAGGTACAGAAACAGATTGATGCAGGTTTCCTCGCCACATCAGAATATCCTCAATGGTTAGCCAACATCGTACCCGTTCCAAAAAAGGATGGAAAGGTCAGAATGTGTGTCGATTACAAGGATTTGAACAAGGCTAGTCCAAATGACGACTTTCCTTTACCACACATTGACATGCTGGTTGACAGTACAGCAAAGTTCAAAGTTTTCTCCTTCATGGATGGATTCTCGGGCTATAACCAGATCAAAATGGCGCCGAAAGACATGGAGAAAACTTCGTTCATTACCCCATGGGGTACCTTTTGTTACAAGGTCATGCCGTTCAGTTTGAAGAATGCCGGGGCAACCTATCAAAGGGCCATGACTACTCTGTTTCATGACATGATACACAAGGAAATCGAGGTATATGTCGATGATATGATTGCAAAATAAAAAACAGAGACTGAGCACGTTGAACATCTGTAAAAAATTTTCGACCGTTGAAGAAAATTCAAGCTCCGCTTGAATCCCAACAAGTGCACCTTCGGTGTCCGTTCAGGGAAACTACTAGGGTTCATCGTCAGCCAGAAAGGGATTGAGGTTGATCTTGACAAGGTCAAGGCCATTCGAGAAATGCCTTCTCCGAAAACTGAAAAACAAGTCAGAGGATTCCTGGGACGTTTGAACTACATCTCCAGATTCATATTCCTTATGACCGCGACCTGTGCGCCGATTTTCAAATTACTCAAAATGAACCAGGATTGCGTTTAGTCAGAGGACTGCCAAATTGCCTTCAACAGTATCAAGGAATACTTGTTGAACCCACCAATTCTATCACCTCCAGTGGAAGGAAGACCACTGATCATTTACCTCACAGTTCTAGAGGACTCAATGGGATGTGTACTTGGCCAACAAGACGAAACTAAAAGGAAAGAGTCTGCCATTTACTATCTAAGCAAGAAATTCACCGACTGCGAAACTCGGTACACGATGCTCGAGAAAACTTGTTGTGCTTTGGCTTGGGCAGCCAAACGTCTTCGCCAGTACATGATTCGTCATACTACTTGGTTGGTCTCCGAAATGGATCCAATCAAGTACGTTTTCGAAAAACTTGCTCTTACGGGAATGATTGCCCGTTGGCAGATGCTGCTATCAGAATATGACATAGAGTACCACGCTCAGAAAGCCGTTAAGGGAAGTATTTTAGCCGATCATTTGTCTCATCAACCGATTGACGATCAAGAATCAATCGGGTTTGACTTCCCAGACGAAAATGTCATGTATTTGAAAATGAAAGATTGCAATGAACCGCTACCCAGTGAAGGGCCAGAACCAGGTTCCCAATGGGGACTTATCTTTGACGAAGCAGTTATTCATTATAGAAACGGAATTGGGGCAATCATTGTTACCTCTCAGGGTACCCACATTCCTTTCACCGCCAGACTTACGTTTAAATGTACGAATAACGAGGCCGAATACGAAGCTTGTATTATGGGTCTCGAGGAAGCAATTGATTTAAGGATCAAAAACTTGGACGTATATGGCGACTCAGCCCTGGTTATTAATCAGATCAAAGGAGATTGGAACACATACCAATCAGGATTGATTCCTTACAAAGACTATGCAAGAAGGTTGCTACCTTTCTTCAACAGAGTTGAGTTTCACCACATCCCTCGCGATGAGAATCACATGGCTGATGCATTAGCCACCCTATCTTCCATGATTAGTGTATGTCAATGGAATGACATACCTAAGATTGACATCATGCGCCTTGAAAGGCCCGCTTATATCTTCACAATTGAAGCAGTCATAGACGACAAACCTTGGTATCACGATATCAAATGCTTCCTTCAAAAACAAGAGTACCCTTCAGGGGAATTCAGAAAAGATAGAAAAATCCTCAGAAGATTGGCTGGAAACTTCTTCCTGAGCGGTGACATTCTCTATAAGAGAAATTTTGACATGGTCTTGCTCCGCTGTGTAGACAGACCAGAAGCAGACATGCTTATGAAAGAAATTCATGAAGGATCCTTTGGCACCCATGCCAAAGGACACCCAATGACGAGAAAAATCCTAAGAGCAGGGTACTACTGGTTGACCATGGAATCCGGCTGCTACAAGTACATGAGGAGGTGTCACAAGTGTCAGATATACATCGACAAAATTCATGTACCGCCATCACATCTCAAAGTTCTCTCTTCCCCATGGCCGTTTTCCATATGGGGAATCGACATGATTGGCATGATTGAGCCTAAGGCTTCAAACGGACATCGGTTCATCCTGGTCGCCATTAACTATTTCACCAAGTGGGTCGAAGCGGCATCATACGCTAATGTAACCCGACAAGTGGTGGTCCGATTTATCAAAAACAATATCATCTGCCGTTATGGTGTTCCAAGCGAGATCATTACTGATAATAGATCTAACTTGAACAATAAGATGATGAAAGAGTTGTGTGCAGATTTCAAGATCGAACACCATAACTCATCTCCCTACCGACCCAAGATGAACGGAGTGGTAGAAGCGCCAATAAGAACATCAAGAAGATTGTTCAGAAGATGGTTGTAACCTACAAATACTGGCACGAGATACTACCCTTTGCCCCACACGGTTATCGCACATCTGTCCGCACTTCAACAGGGGCAACCCCTTTCTCTCTAGTGTATGGCATGGAAGCAGTGCTCCCCATAGAAGTAGAGATCCCGTCAATCCGAGTATTGATGGAAGCTAAGCTCACCGAAGCTGAATGGTGTCAAAACCGACACGACAAACTAAATCTGATCGAGGAGAAGCAAATCACGGCACTATGCCACGGTCAGTTGTATTAACAGAGAATGAAGAGGGCGTTCGACAAAAAGGTTCGACCTCGTGTCTTCAGGAAAGGAGACCTCGTGCTCAAGAAGATACAATCATTTCTCACTGATTCTCGGGGCAAATGGACCCCGAATTATGACGGCCCCTATGTGGTCAAGAAACCTTTCTCAGGCGGCGCCTTGAGACTTGCAACCATGGACGGAGAGGAATTTGCCTACCCCATGAACGTTGATGTAGTCAAGAAATACTTCGCCTAAACTAAAAAAAAAAAGTCTCGGTGGATTGAAAACCCGAAAGGGCTGTCCAGGAAAAAATTAGAGACATGAAAAAAAAATCATCCCGTTGGATTGGAAACATCAAAGTACAATCCAGGCAAAAGTTAGGGATAATGGCAAGTAACTATGTTCAATAGAGGCAAGTCCCTCAGCAGCAGTTACATCATCTGTCAGAAAACTCCAGTCAATGTCATCTTCGACAGAAGCTCAGGATGCCCCGAATTTAAAGTTGGTAGAAGGATAGTGGTCGTTATGCTTCAACGTAGCACTTTTCCCTGTAAATTACCATTTTCTAACTTTGTATATACTCTTTGGAATCACGCGTTTGGCTGATCTCCATCTTATCAATAAAATTTGAGCCCTTGTGCTTTTGTTTGTAATTCTTATTTGTTTTAGCTTTACAGAACGACGTTGTTAACATGATTAACGATTCTTGAAATAAAACAAAAATGAATTTACTTGTTAAAACTTTTTCTGCTTTTAAAATAAAGACGACAATTTCTTTTGACTGTTGAACATCATAAGAACATCAACCGCTTCTCCAGAAGTAAGCGAACTTCAAGGTGCAGAATCAAAGTACTCCTTCTAGACCAGTACGCCTGAATGATGGATCAACTGTGTCAGAGACCTTGTTTCGTCTGATACGCCACGGCAGAGTCCTTACCTCCTAAGCCCGACCAACGGTAGCTCCCAACAGGGACTATCTCTCCTAAGCAAGGTGGAATTGCTATCTTGAACCAGCGATATTTCTACACGCCCCGCGATGGCCGAGTATCCAGTCATGTTCATCTTTTAGTTTGTATGTCGCGTCAGTTTTGTCAGCATAAACATACTTACATCATGCATTATTGATTTGCATTCACGTTTCATACTGCATCACTATCACTCTAGTCGGTCTTGTCC
Organism: Lathyrus tuberosus; assembly: GCA_022829125.1. Lineage (NCBI taxonomy): Eukaryota > Viridiplantae > Streptophyta > Magnoliopsida > Fabales > Fabaceae > Lathyrus > Lathyrus tuberosus. Next base: position 9,543,266 of record JALAZF010000008.1, on the reverse strand, counting down.
CCTAGTGATAAACAGTTCTCTCAATCGAGTTGTCAGTCCTTGCCTCGTCAGGAAATACTGTGTTTGAAAAACCTCGCTTCCAGTTTATTTATGGAAGGAAGTTGGCCCTCGACCACTTTGATAACTTGAACCTTTGAAAAACCAAAGGAACTTTCAGTCAGCATCACTCTTCGCCATTGAAGATGATATCCTTGCTTTCCCAGATTAAGTAAAATCCGCAGAGAAAGCTCTGTAACCAGAGATTCGGCAGCATGCCAGTTTCGCTCCGAAAAGATCGCTGATGAAAAGGTCATCGGCACCTCAAAATTGGACCCCATCATATGGCATTTCTCCAGGAAGATCCCGAGAAAAGTATGATGTAAGATCCCAAGCGACAACAATCTCTTAAGAGACCTGTTTTCCCCCAGTAGAAATAAATGGCATTTCCAACAAAGAAGTTTGTGCAACTCTACAACTCAGACGACTGGGTCCCCCAGCGAGTCTGACATCAAAACTTTTTCCATCAAATGGCATCTCCCCAGGAAAATTCGGCGGGAAGTTTGAGGAAAACCGCTACACATAGCTTCCCTTGTCAATAAAGTTTATTGACAAAAGAAACTAAGACCAGTTCCTTGGCAGGAAACCAGGATCGAGGGGAAGTTGACAAAAGAAACTAAGACCAGTTTCTTGGTAGGAAACCAGGATCAAGGGGAAGTTGACAAAAGAAACTGAGACCAGTTTCTTGGCTGAAGACCAGGATCAAGGGGAAGTTTACCTTTTCTAAGCATCATTGCTTAGCAAAAGAAGATGAATGCACAAACTGCCATTCATAGCCGTCAAAATTTCGGATATTCCGATATTTAATCCTCTTGCACCTCGAATGCCCGAATACTTTCGTCATTCACGCCTTCGAGTCCAAGAAGATTAAATAGGGGCATCTGTCATACCCCAAATTTTGACCACTAAGATTTCCCATCATTGTGCAAATCATCATCACAATATGGGGGAACCATCTTATTTCATCAGTCTCCCCAAAGATGGGTGAGCATCCACTGCAATCAAATTTAGGGTTTCTAGCCCTCTCAGAACTCTTAGACAAAGGATCAATCAAGGAAGGACATGATCTTCAACTTGTCTAAACCTCTCAAACATACACAAAGGATCAAAAAGGACTCCCACTCCAAGGATTAAGCACAAAGCTGCTCCCTTCTAGGTGGATCAAGCCTCAAGATCGACAGTGTCACCAAATTAGGGTTTTGGTCGACCAGGGCCTCCAGATGGAAAATTTTCATCTGGGCACAAGCCATCGATCCAAAACACAACCTAATATACTCCATGGAACATCATGGGCCCAACCATCAAGTCAATTTTGCCTCAGGGGATGCATTCATAAAAAATCAGGAATTAGGGTTTCTTGACCTAATTCACCCCTAAGTTGACTTTTGGGACAAATCATGAGCCAAGACCTCAAGAGAGGGTTTGAGGGTCTCTAATGAACTATATTTATCCATTTGGAACAATGGACTAATCCAAGAAGCTTGAGCAACAAGTCTCAATTTCATCTGCACCACAATTAGGGTTTCGCGAGGAAAGTCAACTATAACTTTGACTTTTGACCAGGACATGCTCCCAAACCCTAGGACATGCCTCAATATACCCTATGACACCCATGGAACATGTACATCAATTTTTATTTAGGTCAAGGACATGATTTCCTAAGGAATTATACAGTTTGGAATTCATCTGATAAAAAGTCAACTGTGCACAAAAGTCAACTTTGACTTTTTGAGATTTTTCACCAAAATGGATTTTTAACCCTAAAATGATGTTAATGTGTGATTTGAATCATCAGTCATCAAGAAAAATCAAGAAAAGTTGGATAACTTGTAAAAGGGGTAACCATAAAAACTTAGAAAATTTTCTAAGTTAAAAATAAAGTGGCTAGGGCACCAACTTTGGAGGATCATAACTCCTAAACCACAAAGCCATTTTTCCTCATCCAAAGATGGATTTGTAGCCCTAATTACCCTCTACAAAAACTTCAACTAGACCTAAGTCCAATTCATTAAGGATTTTGAGTTATGGAGTGATCAAAATGGCTGAAAAATGAAAATGTCACTTTTTCCAACACTTAGTGAAATTTTCACTAAGTCGAAATCTGTCTTCACTTTTTTCCAAATGTAGGGGGATTTTTCACTTGGATTCAAAAGTGATCAAAACCAAACATGTTCAAACAGTTGTTGTATCATGTAAGGGCTTTCCAAAATGGCCAAGAACATTGCCAAATTCCATTTGGGCTATGAGTTATGACATTGTCAAGTTGCCTTGTTGAAATTTGTCAAGGCAAGGAAGAATTCTAAACACTCTATACACTTGGACACATCTGAGGATTGAATCTAAAGGGGACAATCACTGAGCCAAGCCTCCAAAGTCTTTGGAACAAGAAATAGCATGTTGAACCTAGAATTGCCAAAATAGGGACAAGACTCCAAATTTGGATTGGAGCATTCAATGGAAGCATCAAGGTGGCATGGACTGAGCCATTTTCATTTGAATTCAGTCAAGACTTATCCAAGACCAAGGGAACCAGCAACCTGTGCCCTAACCTCTAGTCAATGGCTAGAGGAGACTTGAACTTCCATTGGCCAACATTGAACAAACCTACTCAGCAGTTGCCATTCACTATTCCCTGCAAAACAAACTTGCTCTACTATAAATAGAGCTCAATTGTGATCAGTTTAAGTACACCAAAGTCCTACAACACTTGCCTTTCTCAAAATCTCTTTCTCTTGGCAAAAATTCCTTTCTTAGCAAGGTAGCTATCGGGTTTTGAGCTAGAGGGCAATTCCACTCAAACTAATCACTCACACACCTCACATACATCACATATGAGCAGATCAAACACTTAAACAACAACTGGAACACTGATTTCTCAGAATCACCAGTCAATTTCTCAAGGTTTTAACCAAAGTACAGTTGAGATACCATGAAGTGATCCAGCCAATTTCAATCAAGTCCAAGCATTCAAACACACTCCATAGGGTGTAGGGAAGCTGTTCAGATCATCACCACTCATCTGTAACACCTCCAAATCAAAAATCACATTACACTTGCTGTCACGGCCTAGAGGTAAGCATGTACTTGGTCATCTCTCAATTTATGCATATTTCCTCGCACAATAATTTTGCCATATGTTCATAATCATGCATAAAATGTTTCCCCTCAATTAATTGCATTGTTTGAATCGTGTATCAAAAATCCTAGCCTTCATGCAGAAATTAGGGTTCTTGAGGATTTTTCATGATTTCTTGTTATATGTTTAATTTAAATGGAATTAAATGCCATAGACATGATCGTGAGGTTGAAACAAGTTGATTGGTATGTGGATTGCATGATATAATCAAGTATTCAGTGAGATTGGAGAGAAAATGCAAATCTGGCCAAACCCAGAACACGCGTGTGTTCTTGGCGCCATTTCTTTCAAATTCAAATATTTGAATTTTGTGATTTTATTTAATTGATTCAAAAATTAATTTCTCTCTGAGTTTTAATGATTTTGAGTTGATTCTTTTTTTAATAATTCACAAAAAGTTAAAATATTTTATTTTCCCAAAAAATCCCAAAAATATTATTTATTTTATATAATTGATATTTTTGCAAAGAATTAATGTTTTAATCGTTTTTAACATTTAAAATATTTTTTCCATCTTGATTTTGCAACTTTTAATGCTTTCTAATTATTTTGTAGGTCAATACTTAATTTTTGAAGCATTAATCCAAAATCACAATTTGTTTTCCATATGTTAAACAATTTTGATCATTTTAATTGAATTTTTATTCAATTAAATACATTTTTGAAAACAAATTAAGGTTTTTGGATTAATTCAACCCTCATAAATCATTTTCAAAACATTTTGGGCCTCTAATAGAGTGTAAGACCCAATCCTTTTTTGACCAAATCATTTTTGGGTCTCAGTGTATTGTATAAGTCCCGATACCGTCAAAAACAAACGGCGCAATCGTCGCCTTTTCAAAATAACCCTGGGCCTCTCCTTGAGCTATAAGACCCATTCAAAACTTTTGGGCCTCTAATAGAGTGTAAGGCCCAATCCCCTTTTAACCAAAACATTTTGGGCCTCACTTATTGTATAAGTCCCTCTGCGTTAAAAGAAAACCTCGACGCAATCGCCATTTCAAACGACAAGTCAACTGGGCCTACCCTCGTGTTATAAGCCCCACTCTTTTGCTTTAAACCTTTTGGGCCTCTTGAGAGAGTGTAAGACCCATACCTTTGTACAGAAAACCTTTTTTGGGCCTCAGTCACTTGTATAAGTCCCTCTGTACAAAACAACAGTGTGCTCATTGATAAAACCCTGGGCTTCTCCTTGAGCTGTAAGCCCCAAATATTTCTTTTTCAAAGCACTTTCTCCTTTGATTTTGAATTATACTGTTGTTTTCAATCTTTCTTTGTTGAACAACTAACCAAACAGCATGGAAGCTCAACAACCGAGTAAGTGGTTATTGCTTTCATTTATCGCGTTCATATACATATAACTGTATTGTGGGGCTGTTTCACTGTAAGTCTTCTTTCATAAACTCATATCAACTGTGTAATAATAGTATAGATATTTAGAGTTTCCCCGGCAACTACGTTTAGCATTAAGCCCGCTGATCACTCTTAGAAATAGTCTAAACTAGATCCCCATAGGATTACCAGACACAGTCTTCCCTCCTCTTGGGGTTAAACAATATGGAGACATGAAAGGCAACATTCTCTGTGAACCCTTTCATAGACTGTCACTCGTAGAAGTTGTCAAAGAAACTCTACTCCCCAGAGATGATCTTTTCTCCGTGAATGGCATCTCTTGAGTTTCTTCCAAATTCTTGGACTTTTCTGGCTTGATCTATTCTCGGTGAATGGCATGTCTTGAACTTCTCGGGGTTTGGGGACCCACAGGCTTCTTAAAAGCATTTGTCAAGAAACTCTATTTCCCTAGAGATGATCTCTTCTCCGTGAATTGCATCTCTTGAGTTTCTTCCAAATTCTCAAACTTTCCTGACTTGATCTATTCCACAAGGACCCTCAGGCTTCCTAAAAGCAACCTCGCCTCCTCTTGGGCTTAGTACAAGGACCCGTCGGCTTCTTAGAAGTATTCACAACTTCCTCTTAGGCTTCGTATAATGATCTCTTCCTCCGGGAATGATATCCTTCTCTTGGGCTTCATACAAGGACCACTCGGCTTCTTAAAAGTTTCCAGCCTCCTCTTGGGCTTCGTACAAATTGTCCCGACCTCCTCCTAGAGGTATAGGAACAGAACTTAATCATCTGCATAGAACAGTCCTTTCAAAGAGTCTACTACTGTTTCTCAAAGCATAGTACAAAAGACGAAACTCCAGACTTGGACAGTCTAATCTCCTTGAGTCTCAAAGACATTCTTAAGTGACCCCTTCGTTAAATAGGAAGGAAACCCGTAGACTCGGACAGTCTCAATACCCTTCGGATTTCCCGCTTCCTTGAAGAATAGGAATAGCCTGGATCCTTGAATCAAATCCTTGAGTACAGTGTTGCTCATATAAGAACTGATTTTCTCTTTAAAATCAGTATACTGGACCTGTCACTTAACTGAAACAACGTTTAGCCTCTCTCTCGGGCTTTGTACGAGACACATAAGAGACTCCCTCGTTGAGTCAATTACCCCTTTTTCCTCCATCTCGGGCTTTATACGAGATACAAAAAGGTTCTTATCGAGCCAAACAAACAACAGCCTCCATCTCGGGCTTCGTACGAGATACAAAAAAACTCTCTTGTTGAGTCAATAGCCTCCATCTCTGGCTTTATACGAGATACCAAAGGACTCCATCGTCGAGTCAAAACCTTTTAGCCTCTCTCTCGGGCTTTGTACGAGACACATAGTAGCCTCCATCTCGGGCTTCGTACGAGACACATAAAAATACCCTCTTGTTGGGCCAATAGCCTCCTCTTAGGCTTTGTATAAGAAAACCACTGGTTGGTCCAATCAACCTTTTAGCATCCAAGTTGTGCCTCATTCACAGTACACAAACATCAACAACTCCTTTCATCTAATTGCTGTAAGCGGAAAGCCTCTGGATCATCTATATCCATGCCACTGTCCCTCTTTTAGCATGAGAAATTCCTAAGGAAAGATGGCATTGCTCTACACTGAGTTAAAGTCTTCTCCTTCAGGTTAAAACCCCTATAAAGGAAATTATGGCATTGCTAGGATCCGCATATCCCGGTTAAAGTAATCCTCCTTTACAGTCAGTCACCCCACAGTTGTGACAAACAGACCTCTTTAGAGATGACAAATTCTCTCTAAAGTCAACACCCTTTTAGCTTCATATCTTGGGCTTTGAACAAGATACAAATAGACCATTCAGCTTCACATCTTGGGCTTTGAACAAGATACAAACCAACTTTCGCTTCACGTCTTGGGCTTTGAACAAGACACCAAAAACACCCATTTCCTCCCATAGAATAGGAGGAACTACAAACGCTCTGATTTCCCTGTTTCAGTAAACGAGAATACGTAGGCAAAAGATTGAAAGAAAAATCTTAGCGAGCACACTAAACAAAAACCCAAAATCCCATACTCTCATCAAAAGTATCAGTCCTAACATCCTAATCCTTGTCCCCCGCCAGAAAATCCCAGAGAAAAAGAGAGAAAACCATATTGGCGAAAATACAAATAACCAGTACAAAGGCCCCCCACATTGATAGCATTCGTAACCTAACAGACCGCTGTTTAAACTCAGTATGCAAGCAGGGTTAATTAGAGACATCTATTTCCCTTCCTTATTCAACTCACAATAGGATAAAAAATGAATCGACCTGTAGTTAAAACTCAACCGCAGAGAGCGACCAGCGCTTAAGAATCGTGTCCAAAATCGCTTGCTACAGCCTGTATATTATCTGCTTTGAGTTTTCTCCAGCAATTAAGTCTAGAACTAGATAAAGTCTGTGGTCACTCTTTCAACAGTCAAAACTAGTTCCCCATAGGAATTTCCAGATACAGTCTTGCCTTCTCTTGGGCTTAAACAATATGGAACAAAGAGAAAGGCATTATTCCCGGTGAAACTTTTCTCAGACTGTCACTATTAGAAATTGTCAAAGAGTTTCAGTTCCCCTAGAGAGGATTAATTTCCGGTGAAACCTCTCTTGAATTTCTTCAAACACTATAACTGTTCATTAAAGAAAAGATTATTCTCGGTGAAACTTTTCTTGACCTTTTCATATGCTTGGACCCACAGGCTTCCTAAAAGCATCTCCGCCTCCTCTTGGGCTTTGTACAAGTACCCTCTGGCTTCTTAGAAGTTCTAATGCCTTCTCTTGGGCTTAATACAAGGACCCTGAAGACCTCTTAAAGGTATAAGACAAAACTTAGTCCTCCTTTGTTAGAACAGTGTTTCTAAAGAGTCAAAACCTCAAACAAATTTAAGGGTTTATTCTCATCCCTTAAAGCACCAACCACCTCTTGGGCATCATACAAAGATAAACACTTTTCATACCAGTAGACTTGGATAGTCTAATCTCCTCTTGGATCTCAAAGACATTCTCAAGTTCCCTACAAACATGGGAAGACCCTGGTCATTTAATCAATCTCCAGTAGAGTTAAAACCTCTATAGCTTCAAAAACTCAAACTTTCTTCCAAATTTCCCCAGTTAGGGTCAAATCACTACCAATAAACCTTAATCAGAACCTCAAGGCATCTGATATCTTAACTCTTTTATAAATCCTCAGTAAGAGTTGATTCCTCATTTTCGGACCTGTCTCTGGATCTCAATAATCTTCAGGAAAAGCCAACCTCCTCTTAGGCTTTGTATAATGATTTTCCTCAGCAGTTAACCTTAAAAGCACTCTCTTGTTGAGTCAACCCTTAAAAGCACTCTCTTGTTGAGTCATCTTTCTTTTCAGCCTCAATCTTGGGCTTTGTACAAGACACCACACAAACACTCTCTTGTTAAGTCATTCATTTCTTTTTTGCCTCAATCTTGGGCTTTGTACAAGACATATATAAACTTTCTCTAGTAAGGTCAAAATCCTCATAACCTTCTCTTAAGCTCTGAATAAATATCTTCCCAGCAGAGTTAATCTCCCTAAACAGAGTTAATCCTCTTTTCAGCCTCCTCTTGGGCTTTGTATAATGATCTTCCTCCATAGAGTTGGCCTCAATCTTGGGCTCTGTACAAATCAGATCATACTCTCCAGCTGAGTCAAACCCACTTTAGCCACAATCTTGGGCTTTGTACAAGACAGATAAAACCTCTCACCAGTAGAGTCAGTTTCCCCTTTTAGCTTCAATCTTGGGATATGTACAAGACGCATACAAGTATTCCCCAGTGGAATCAAAAAAACCTTTTTAGCCTCAATCTTGGGCTTTGTACAAGACAGATAAAATATTTCCCCAGAAAAGTCAACTTTTAGCCTCCTCTTAGGCTTTGTATAAAGATATCCCCTAAGAGTCAATTCTCTTTTCAGCCTCAATCTTGGGCTTTGTACAAGACAGATAAACACTCTCTTGTTGAGTCGGTCTTTTCTAGGCACTTCTTAGGCTTTGTATAAGGACTTCCCCAGTGGAGTCAATCTATCTCTTGGCTTTAACGTTGGGATTTAATCAAGGCACATACAAAAAACCAAAAACCCCTTAGAGGGAATCAAAATCTCTCTGTAAGAAGATTTCTCTGTATATCACAAAATCAAAATAGAAAATTCAAAACAAACCTCAATCCCAGATAACTGCTATAAGTGGCACACTTGTTGATTCAAATATCCAAGCTGTGGTCCATCTATTATCCTGGTAAACTTCCTCTTTTATCTAATTTCTGTAAGTGGCAAGCCTCTGGATTATTTATATCCACGCCACTCTCCCTATCTTAGCATGAAAGATCCCTAAGGAAAAACTGCATTGCTCAACACTGAGTTAAAGTTTTCTCCTTCAGGACAACACCCCTATAAAGGAAATTATGGCATTGTTGGATTCACATATCCCAGTTAAAGTAATTCTCCTTTAAAATCAGTCACCCAACAGTTGTGATAAACAGACAAGATGTCTCCTTTTAGAGATGAAAAATTCCCTCTCAGTCAAACGTTTTAGCTTCAATCTTGGCTTTGAACAAGACACAAATACTCAACCTTTTTAGCTTCAATCTTGGGCTTTGAACAAGACACCAAAACATATTTTTCCTCCCATAGAATAGGAGGAACTACGATTGCTCTGATTTCCCTGTTTCTTTAAACGGGAATACGTAGGCATAAGATTGCGAAATCTTACCGAGCATACCAATCAAAAACTTTAGGTCCAGTACCTTCACACCAATCAAAACATGGGTCCAGTACCTTGCCAAAATCATCAAAACTCACTCTCTCTCTCTCAAACACTCCCAACGGAGAAACTTTCCCAACCCACAACAGACAAACACCAGCAAGTAGAAAGCAGTAAGGATAATTGCTAACAACCTGTGGATAACCACATATAGGATGGGTAATTGACAACTCCCCATTGTATAACCTGACACCGAACTCCCCGAATCTCTTAGCGTTTGTTTAAACATTCGCGTGCAAGGTTAGTTTTAGATAGCCTCATTTTCCCTTCCAGCTTCACGGGATAAATACGAAATCAAAAAGTAGCACCCCACTCCCTACCATTGCTGTGAGGAGAAACCCATGGCGATAAGGTGGCCGCGTCATCGACAAAAATCGCACGCTACATTCGCGTTTTTGTTTTATTCCCTAATTTTTTCCTGGACGAAGTCTTTTGGATTTGACCTTGAAGTCCAGCTGGATGCCCCAATTTTGCCTATGTCTCCTTCATAGGTTTTGACCTAGCGGGCTTTTTCTTTTACATTTTTTGACTTACGAACAAACCATGCGATTCTTAAGTCGCTTTGACTTGTTGAAAGGATTTTGACTGCCTCACTCCTTATCTAGTTGAGGATAATCATTATGGATCTGACTCCTAGCCTTTTATGTGTGAGGGATAGGTGATGTGAATCCTAGAATGTTCACTCTCGTTTTTTAAACTTTGGCGCTCGATCAGCTTACCTGAAAGCACCCTGCCCCAGGTTAAAATAAGGGTTGTTTGATTGAAAGGAAAATCCTACTTCAAGACTCAAAGGGGTTAACAAGGGTTTATCTCCCTTATATCTCCGGTGTTTGGGGATTTTAAACAATGCCTTACATCATCAGCAGGGTTTATTTAAAAGCATAGAACAAGAAATATTGCATTTTCACTTTCATCATCCTCCCTCCAATTCTCTGCCAAGGCAAGAGATTGGGTGACATTGGCATTATAAAAAATAAAAAACATTTTAAGAGTGAATACGAATGGATTTCTTTAAGACAAACATATTCATTGCATTAATCATTCAAAATAAACAAGTTATTACATGCAAATCATGCTTTTACAATTAAAAGAATAACAACAAATGCAAGTAAACAAACAAAAGCCTAATGATCTTGGGAATGAGCTCTCTTCTTGATTTCACCGGCTTGGAAAAGAATCTCTCTATCAGCATAAAGGCCTACCATCCATAAATGGGCTTCCTCTCTTTAAGTTCAGCACTTCATCGTCGATCATCTCTTGAACCTTTTCTTGGAAAACCTTGCACTCTTCAATCGGATGCCTCTCTGCTCCATCATGAAATTCACAACTGGCATTTGGATTATACCAAGGAGGCGAGATTTCATGGCTCTGGTCTTTCTGGGTGTCATCACCGAGTTTCGGGAAAAATAAGACCATAATTGACTGTAAGTCATTGGGATTGGATCAAGCTAGTGAGTATCTCCTTCTGGACTATTCGGAGGTCTCTGCTGATTCTGGCGCTGATTCTGATAATTCTAATTCTCAGCTTGTTGATTCTAACATTGATCCTGAGGAACCAATATTTGTTGTTGGTATAGAAGTTAATGATGTAGTGGTTGCTGGCACTGAACAGAAGCCGCATACTGATATTGGTGATAAGGCACCGGGACTAGAGCTTGCAAGATCGGAGGAGAATCTTAAATTGCATCAACATCAACATTTCCTTCCTCTTGGGAATCACTAACAGATTTCTCTTCACTAGCTTGGCTATTCGAGTCATCTTGGATTTTACCACTTTTGAATGTGTCTTCGATATTCACTCCAACTTCCACAATTTTAGAGAACTCCAATGGCACAACGCCTACCATCCTGACATAATAAGAGTCCGACAGTGTTTTAGAAACATCTTGACCAGTTCTTTCTCTTAGAGTAATGGATGAACTTGAGCTGCCAATTCTTTCCACTGCTGTGCATACTCCCTGAAGGATTCTTTGTCTTTTTTACTCATGCTCAATAAATTGATCGCTGTCTGGAGCCATGTGTCACTCCCGGGATTTTCATCCTAGTACAAACGCGAAAGTGGCACCGAAACAGAGTCGCCAGCAATGTGTATTTATCCCAAGAGAGGGAAAGGAAACACTGCATAAACCTGAAGAAAGGAAGGAAAGAGCATGGTCTTCCGACCAAGAGAACTGGGTTCGGGAGTCAGTTACGTGTGAGGAAGGTATTAGCACCCCCACGCGTCCATCGTACCCGATGGGATCCACGCTTGCTTGTCTCGTTCAAAGGGTGTTGTCAACTAGAACTTCGCTGCTGCTGGAAATGGAAAGAAACGGGAAAAAGGAAAAGGAAAAGAGAGAGAAAAAGAAACAAATATAGGGAAAATAAAAGAAGTGCCCGCATGGGCCCTACCCCACTGCCTACGTATCTCATCGGGAGCATGAGAATCAAAGAGACGTAGTTCCCCTCACTAGGGGTGGATTGTGTTTTTTAGGGAACAACTTACGTTCTAGCTCAGGTGTTGCAGCTCGCTGAATCGAGACTTAGGCGTTACCGTCTTGCAAGAGAACAAGTAGGAGCGCGTTCGTACGCTGAGAGTGAGTGAGATGAGAAAAGAATTCCCGAAGGAAAGACATTATTGTTTGTTTGAAGTTTTTTTTTAGAAAGAAGTGTTTTGATTGTTTTGTGTTTTGTAACGCACATTGTATTTACGTCCCTCATGTAAGATCGAATGCCTCGCAAAACGACCCGAGATGGGACGCACGCTAAACATTCCAAGAAAATGAGAGAAGATCCCTCACTATCTTGTTCATACATGAAAGGCCTAAATACAATGTTGGTTTTGTCTTTATTAAGTATTTTTTACTTTTCTTTTGAGATGAGAAGAGAAACGACGCAAGGGAAACTCTAAAGGGAAACTAAGAGTCCTAATGTTATCATGCATGGATGTCCTATGGTTAGTGAGGTTTAGGAAAAAAGACTAACTAACACCTAATGCTAATCCTACTCCAAGCTTAATCAAAAATTAAGTTGGACTAGGTAGCCCTAAGGGGAAAGGAATCCAAGACTTGAACAAGTCTTGAGATTCATGGGATGAGAAAGAGTGAAAGAGAAGAAAAGAGAAAGGAAGAGTGAGAAAAGAGATGGGGCAGCAAGCACACCATAATCATCATATCCAAATCATAACATAAAATATGCTTCAAAGATCATACAAGCACATATCAAGCATATAAGTGAAGGCACACAAGAGAGGATGCAAGTAGACTTGCACAAGATTCACAATTTCACACACCAAGAGTTCATACAAAGATGACATGAACAAAATAAGATGAAAGTGAAACCAAGTCAGAATTCAATTCACATCATGATCATCTAATCCAAGCATGCAAGAACACTTCACATTATGATGCATTATGAGCCAAAGAAACCACAAAACCAATGATGATGATATGCATCATACAAATCAAACCATGATGATCAAGTGAGATGAAAACCAAGTAATGAACTCAAGGGGCAGTAGCATAAGTATCAAAATCATACCAAAATCAAACTCAAGTCATGCAAGATGAATCCTTAAGCAAAACATTCAAAACATGCATCAAAGTTAATCAAAACATCCACACAACTCAAGTCAAAATAACATCAACTTAGAAAATCAAGAACAAATTGGAAAATGGTCAAATGAGGATGATTCCAAAGCCACAAGTAAGCTCAAACAGAACATGATCATACCATAAAAACATATCAAGCATCACTCCATCACAAACAAGCAAATGTACTCAAACTAGATCATGTATCAAAGTATATCTCCATCAAACTTGCATCACAAACAAAATTCAACCATAAATATCAAAGTGGATCAATAAAATCCCAAAAAATACCTAAACAAGGTTAACTCAGTCAAGTAACATGTGAAAAAAGATCAAACCAAAATTCACAAACTAAGTATCCCAAACAAGTGGGCAAAGATCACATAAGAATAATGATTCCACATGCAAAAGAAAGGGACCAAAAATGAAACAAAAATGTTTTTATGCAATTTAATATGTCACCTAACAGATGCAAAAAGAACGGATTAAAAATGTATTATAGATGAGGAGAAATAAAATTTGCAAGTTAGAGTGCGCAAGTGAAACAATTAAGAAAGGAAAATAAAGAAATTAATTAAAACAGATGCCAAAATAAAAATAAAATGGGAAAATAAAATATGGAAATATTTGATAAAACTAAAAATAAGTTTCATGATTTTTTTTATGATTTTTAGATGCATAAAAGTAATTTTAGAAATTAAAAATGCAAAACAAATAAATAAAAATAAGAAAAGAAAATGAAATAAACTTGGGGTGTGCAAACAGTAATGCATTCACGTTGGAAATAGAACAGGCCCAGAAGAGGGGGGTACGAATAAGAAAGCCCAAAGGAAAGAAAGTCCAAAACGGAGTCAATGGATCACATGGAAATAGTCAACAAGCTCAGAATTAATCTCAGCCCCTCATTCAATCCAACGCGCGAAAGCAAAATTAATCAGGTCCACATGATCAAGTTTAATTAACATACACGGTCCAGATTAAAAGGGCGCACCACACTCCACATGACTCACGCACACACAAGCAGAAAGCAACACCATACACCAGCCACATGCCCCTCACATGACTTCATTAATTTGTTGGCATCATCACTACCACACAATCCATCAGACGGACACGATTAAAACACAAAGTCAAACATTAATTAAAAACAAGGCTATGATGTGAGGACGCATGGTATTACCGTGGGAGAGCGAGCATGTAATTAATAAAATAAAAACATAAAAAAGGAAACACGTGGCGCATGGAGAGGCGTACGATCAAGAGAATGGACGGTCTGGATTCCTTCTTCTTCCTTGGACACCTTCGCCGGACTGGTTTCAGGAAGCCGCCGGAGCTAGGGCTCCAGCCACCGTCTCCGGTGAGCTGCGGTGTGTTTTTTTCCAGAAATTGCAAGTAGGTACTCCATTTTGACCAGAAAAATGCAAGGATCTCAAATATGCAATTATTTTTCACAAATAACCAACCAATAAGGAGAATCGAACAAAAACATAAATAGATCTAAAACTTTAAATCAACAATACACACATGATACACGTCCAAACTTCAAATAAAATATATCAGCATGCTCAGGGAAGTTCACAGATCATTATGCATATCAAAAATTCAAGTTCTGTGAGTATGAAAAAATCACCAACCTGAACCTTGTAGAACTTGAAAACCTCCAAGAAATCCCTCCAAAAACTGCAGATCCACTCCTTAGAACCTCTAGATGCAAAATAAATGCAACTAGAGCTTGAAATCGTGCTAGATCTTGAGATTTAAGTTTGAACCCTCTTGAATGACACTTGATGAAATCTTCAGTATGAGCTCAAAACAACAGTGGATTCTTGCTCTATTCTCTTCACTGATCAAGAATGTGAAGAGAAAACTCAGAGAAGCTCCAAGAAGAATGAGATTCAATGAGAGAAGTGTGAGAGAAAAAAACCACAAGTGTGCAAATGAGAGCCTCTACCCTAGCTGTGAGGGCATGAGTAAGCATATATACCCTTCATTAGTTCACTGATTAGGATTAGGAAGTGATTAGAACTCTTGTTAATGAGATTTGAGTGAAATTGCAAAAATGCATTTTACACCACCACCACTAATTTACACGTGGGAAACCCTTGTACCCAGTATAATTCACCTCCAATTTACTCATATATCACTTCTGAATTGATTTTGGGCCTTGTACTTTCTTGGTTTGCAAGCTTTGGATTAATTTGGCATTTTTGCACTTTGTGAGAATAATGAGAAATATGGCATGGCATAAATTGATTCAAAGGCCACAAATGATCTTCTTGACTTGTATTTTGATATTGTAATATGGCATGAAGCAATTGGGAACATTACAAGTCCATTTGTGCAAAAATGCAAAAAAGTGGAAAATTTGACTTATAAGGAATCCATGAAAAGCACCTTGCATTGTTTTGGCCATAACTAGAGTTCCACAAATGATATGAAATGTTCTAGTACATTTTGGAAATGGGAGAGAAAGATCTTCAACTTTCATGTTGGAGGAAAATTCATTTGGAGCTTCTTTGATGATGAAAAGTGAAGTTGAATGTGGTGGAAAAATTGCCAAAAATGGAAAATTTGTATTATAGGTCATTTTCCAAATTTAGTAACTTTTGCACAAACTCTTGATTCTTGAAGAATGGTATGAATCTTGACAATTGAAGACCATATGAGGATGTAAGACCTTGAAAACCATGAAAAGACCCTAAAAAATTCCACAGTTGACTTTCTCCTTCACAGTTGACTTCTGCTTATTTCACCAGCAACTGATCCACTGAATAGTCTCTACTATGAACCATCAACCAAATCCCCATCCATGAACACTTGTGAGCATATGGAAACCACAAAACATGCTTGAGCCCCCAAAGTCTTCAAGAAACTCTCTTAAAGCCAAAAACCCTGATTGGTCTCTCTGGTTAGGAGGGAGAGATTCACTTGCAATCTTTTGCCATGCTTGATCTTAAGAAGATATGATGAACCCCATGAGCCACCTTGAAGCTTGAGACTTGAGAATATAGACCAAGTGCCTTGATCCCATGCCCTACGCTGAATGCCATGCTATGCAAACTATGACCTACTATGGAATGCAAATGAGTAAAGCATAAACCAATTATTGAAAAAAAATGAAGGTAAATTTTGAGGTATTACAGCTGCCCCTATTCAATCAACTGTGAATTTGAATGGATGAAAGCGACGACTATCAGGAATTCAAGATACATAGGGATTGAATACAAAAATAACCGAGAAAATTTGCACTGTGGTTGGAGAAGATGTTGTAAAGGTAAGGAAGAAAAGTCGGTGAAGAAGACCTTGGAACCATTGGATCCCATAGGAAACCTGTCGGGGACGGGTGAAATACCTGTCGGGAACTGGTGAAATACCTGTCAGGAACGGGTGAGATACCTGTCGGGAACGGGTGAGATACCTGTCGGGAACTGGTGAGCTTGGACCTGTTTTGTCCATCGGGAATGGGCAAGTGTACCTGTCGGGAACTGGCAAGGTTCAAACCAAAGAGACCTGTCGGGGACGGCTGCAGTTTATAACCAAGGTTTACCTATCGGGAATGGGTAACGGGGACCTGTCGGGAACTGGCATGGTTAAAACTCAAAGGAGCAGTCGGGAACGGCTGCAGTTTATAACCAAGGTTTACCTATCGGGAATGGGTAACGGGGCCTGTCGGGAACTGGCATGGTTAAAACTCAAAGGAGCGGTCGAGAATGGCTGCAGTTTATAACCAAGGTTTACCTATCGGGAATGGGTAACGGGGCCCGTCGGGAACTGGCATGGTTAAAACTCAAAGGGAACGGTCGGGAACGGCTACAGGAATCCTATCAGGAATGGTTCCAAGAGACTTGCAAGTTGAGAGATATGACTCGGTGGGGAGAAAAGATGATGAAACCCTTTGTATCGTTTCGCAATGTCTGTCGGGGAATGAACTAGGCATTCTTTCCGGCTTTGTCAATGATGTAAGGAGCAAAGTTCTGGACTCTCGCACGAGTTATCAAAACTGGCCTATGCTTCACATGCACATGTTTGAATTTTGCCGTAATGCTCCATAAGAAATGGAATGCTACGCATTTTAGAGGAAGCTATGTGTACTACATGCAAAATGCAAAGAGGTCCTCAGCAAAATAAATGCTGAGGAAAGGAAAGACAACTCCGCTGGGGAGAACAAGCTGGATTGACCTCGCGGTCGCAAACCGTACTGGGGAAGACAAATTGATCTGACCTCCTGATCTGGGCACTGACCTGACAAACCCATTGAGGCTACTATAGGAAATGATAACTTTGCTGGGGAGGCATTATCTGAACCAGTCTGCTTGGGGAATAACTATAACCATAGAACTCCACTGGGGATTAATGAGCTGACGACAAACTCTGCTGGGGAGATGTCCCTTGAGAGGATTTTACAGAAGACCATGCCTCTTCAAACTCTACTGGGGAACCAGGTTTACAACAAACTCTGCTGGGGAGAATCAACTCAAAGTGTCTCACGCCAGGGAATGTTTCTTGAGAGAATTTTACAGAAGATCTGACATCTTTCAACTCTTAAACAAACACCGAGACTTGAGCTAGGATGCAGTAATTGGGAGGCCACTCTGCTGGGGATAATAGATCTGGAATACTCCTGCTGGGGAAATTCATGACGCTCCATACTTGAGATGGTCAACCATTTGATTTTGCCCCAAGATACAAGTCTGATCTGGAGAAAATGTCCCAAGAGGATTTTATAGAAGATCCGACATCTTCCAACTCCTGGACACTTATTGAGTCTTGAACATCAGCTGCAAGGCCACCCGGCTAGGGAGTTTGCAACCGTTATCGACACAGAAATTCTTGTAGCTGTTGGAAGTGCTGAATGAGAATCGATTTAACAAGATACAATACTACCCATTTGACAACGCTGCTGGGGATCATGAAGCTCTGTAAATACGCTGGGGATGACTACCTCCAAGAATAGCCTTCCTGCTGAGAAGCTATCTTTGCTTGGGGAGGAACGATCATTCGCGCTTCGTAAAGGATTTTGGCTTGAAGACGTCATACATCTTTGCATATCTATCCTGTGAAATCTCCACACCTGCAAACAAAAGAATGCACACATATGCCCCAGAATAATACGAGGTTCTGTAGAATTCCAACAAGCACACGCATCATTTAAAGCAATTCTAAATGTTTTCTCCTTTATGAGCATTATTGTAGAACCCCCAAGATTTTCGCATGCAAATGTTTATCAAAAATTTGGACGTTTGTGTAAACAAAGCAAATATAAAAACAAAACAACAGGTAGAATTATTCTGAATAACGACAATTTTATTGATCAAAGAGCCTGAAAAATAGGCATTTACATCAAGAAGCAATTCCTGGAAAGAGGTAATTGCCAAAATAGAAAAGAAACTGTCCTAATGGCAATGTGAAAATGGAATTTCAATGAGTTTTAACCCTGCTATGGTTCATATATCTTCAAGATTCTCCAACTGCTTTGCCTTCAAAGGGGGACGATTGAACTGATTCCTGACCTTCGGAGTGCTTACTGATTGAGATGAGGCAATACAGATTACTCAGATCGCAGTTTTCGCTAAATCTCTCTTTTGCCTGGATCGCCTTTTACGGGTTTTCAATCCACCGAGATACCCTTTTTTGCCTAAGTTGCCCTTGCGGGTTTTCAACTTACCGGGTGTACTTCTTTTTTTTTTATTTTATCCCTAATTTTTGCCCGAACCTTTTCTTTTTTTTTGTTTGGTTCGCCGGGATGCCCTTTTTTGCCTGGACTCTCTTTTTACTGTCCAACGGGTCTCTTTATGCGAAGTATTTTTTAACTGCGTCTGAGTTCACAGGGGACAAAAAATCCTCACCGTCCATTGTTGTAAGCATTAAGGCTCCGCCCGAGAAGACCTTCTTAACAACATACGGACCTTCAAAATTAGGCGTCCATTTGCCCATGTGATCTATATTCGGAGGAAGAATCCTTTTCAGTACCAAGTCGCCCGTCTGGTAGGTCTGAGGGCGCACTTTCTGATCAAATGCTCATTTCATTCTCCTCTGATACAGTTGTTCATGACAAACTGCAGCCAATCGTCTTTCTTCGATGAGACTCAACTCGTTGAACCTCGCTCGAACCCATTCAGCCTCGTCTAGTTTAACGTCCATCATGACCCTTAAAGAAGGGATTTCCACTTCAACCGGTAGCACTGCCTCCATACCATATACAAGCGAAAACGGGGTTGCCCCAGTAGATGTACGAACATAAGTACGGTACCCATGTAAAGCGAAAGGGAGCATTTCATGCCAATCCTTATATGTCACCACCATCTTCTGCATAATCTTCTTGATATTTTTGTTGGCTGCCTCGACGACACCATTCATCTTCGGGCGGTAAGGAGAAGAATTGTGGTGTTCAATTTTGAAGCTCTGGCATAGCTCTTTCATCATCTTGTTGTTGAGATTAGAACCATTGTCAATAATGATCCTTTCAGGCACCCCATATCTGCAGATAATCTCCTTCTTAATGAATCGAGCTACCACCTGCCTGGTAACATTTGCAAAAGAGGCCGCTTCTACCCACTTGGTAAAGTAATCAATAGCCACCAGAATGAATCGGTGTCCGTTGGAAGCTGTAGGCTCAATCTTCCCTATCATATCAATGCCCCACATAGCAAAGGGCCACAGAGAACTCATCACATTCAGGGGGTTTGGTGGCACATGCACCTTATCAGCATAGATTTGGCATTTGTGGCATTTTCGGGCATACTTAAAGCAATCAGCCTCCATAGTTAACCAATAATACCCGACTCTTAATAATTTCTTCGCCATAGCATGCCAACCAGCATGGGTACCAAAAGATCCTTCATGTACTTCCTGCATTAACAGGTCTGCTTCCTGTCTATCCACACATCGGAGCAAGACCATGTCAAAGTTCCGCTTGTACAACACATCCCCATTAAAAAAAAAAGCTTCCTGCCAACCTCCTCAGAGTCTTTTTGTCATTGTTTGATGCCCCAGCTGGATACTCTTGACTCTTCAAGAAATGCTTGATATCAAAATACCAGGGTTTATCATCAGTCGTAGTATTAGCGGCAAACACATGAGCGGGTCTGTCTAGTCTCATCACATCAATCTTTGGGATATGGTTCCACCAATTCACCTGAATCATGGAGGACAATGTAGCTAAAGCATCAGCCATCTGATTCTCATCACGAAGTATATAGTACAATTTCACTGTTGTAAAGAAGGTCAACAGTCTTCTCGCGTAGTCTCTGTAAGGAATCAAGTTTTGCTGGTTGGTATGCCAATCTCCATTGATCTAGTTGATCACTAGAGCGGAATCACCAAATATCTCAAGAGTCTTGATCCTTAAATCAATGGCTTCTTCGATACCCATGATACATGCCTCATATTCCGCTTTATTGTTGGTGACATTAAAAGTTAACCTGGCAGTGAAAGGTATGTGTGATCCTTTCGGAGTGATCAAGACTGCCCCAACACCACTTCCATTCATGTTAACGGCCCCATCAAACATCAGTTTCCATTTGTCATCAGGATCCAGTCCTTCATCAACCGGAGGCTCTTCACAATCTTTAGCCTTTAGAAACATAATGTCTTCATCAGGAAAATCAAACCTCATTGGCTGGTAATCATCAATAGGCGACTCGGCCAGATAATTAGACAACACACTCCCTTTGATAGCCTTCTGGGAAGTGTATTGTATATCATATTCAGTCAAAACCATCTGCCACCGAGCAACCCTTCCATTGAGAGTTGGCTTTTCAAAGATGTACTTGATTGGATCCATTTTTGAAATCAGTAGGGTTGTATGAGTCAGCATGTATTGCCTCAATCACTTAGCAGCCCATGCTAGTGCACAGCATGTCTTCTCAAGCATCGAGTACCTGGACTCACAATCAGTGAATTTCTTGCTCAGGTAGTATATAGCATGCTCTTTCCTACCTGTCTCGTCGTGTTGACCGAGAACGCAACCCATTGATCCATCGCGTACAGTGAGATACATAATCAGTGGGCTCCCAGGCACTGGAGGCATGAGAATCGGAGGATTTTGCAAGTATTCTTTTATTTTTTCAAAGGCCTTTTGACAATCGCTGTTCCACCGGATTGATTGATCTTTTCTCAATAACTTGAATATTGGCTCACAGGTTGTGGTAAGATGAGATATAAATCTTGCAATATAATTCAACCTTCCCAAAAACCCACGAACTTGCTTTTCAGTTCTCGGCTCCGACATTTCTTGAATGGCTTTTACCTTTGCTGGATCCACCTCGATTCCCTTTTCACTGACAATGAAACCCAGAAGCTTCCCAGATCTTACCCCGAAAGTGCATTTATTCGGGTTCAGCCTCAGTCTGAAATGTCTCAACCGCTCAAACAACTTTTTCAAATTTATCAAATGCTCTTCTTCTGTTTGTGACTTGGCAATCATATCATCCACATAAACTTCAATTTCTTTGTGAATCATATCGTGGAAGAGCGTTACCATGGCACGCTGATATGTATCCCCAACATTCTTTAAACCAAACGGCATCACCTTATAACAGAATGTGCCCCAAGGGGTAATAAATGTAGTTTTCTCCATATCCTCGGGCGCCATCTTAATCTGGTTGTATCCCGAAAACCCATCCATGAAAGAAAACACAGAGAATTGAGCCGTATTGTCCACCAACACGTCAATATGTGGTAACGGAAAATCATCCTTTGGACTCGCCCTGTTCAAATCTCGATAGTCCACACACATTCTAACTTTGCCATCCTTCTTCGGCACAGGCACAATATTAGCGACCCACAGCGGATAATTGGTAACAGCTAGAAACCCCGCATCCAACTGCTTTTGCACTTCTTCTTTAATCTTGATGGCCATTTCAGGTTTGGTTCTTCAAAGCTTCTGTTTGACAGGACAACAACCCTCTTTTAGCGGCAATCTGTGCACCAAGATGTCTGTATCCAGCCCAGGCATATCTTGATAAGACCAGGCGAAGATGTCGACATACTCTTGCAACAATTCAACCAACTCGTTCTTTACATTCTCAGCCAGGCTTGCCCCTGCTTTAACCTCTTTCCTTACCTCATCAGTACCAAGATCGACAACTTCTACATCCTCCTGATGAGGCTGAATGGCTCTTTCTTCCTGTTTCAGTAACCTAGCCAACTCCTCTGGCAGTTCACAGTCTTCTTCGTCCCCCTCTTCGGCTTGGTATATTGGATTATCGAAGTCATAATAAACCATAGCAGAGTCGTCATCAATGAGGTCCAGAGAATTACTTCAGCATGAATGGTAATTCATGCCTTTAGAACTGCTCTTTGCAAGGAAAAAAAAGGAAAAAATGCAAGAAAACATTTCCATTTTTATTTAAATGATAAAAATAAAAAAGAAAGACATGGAACACAATTTGAATACAAAACGTCCTTTCATTAATGATAAAAACTTGTATGAAAACAAACATGCGGGCCCTACAATGAAGTCATTATGCCTTGGGCAGAGCATAAGACTTTTGCATGCTTAATGAAAGAAAACACAGAAAATTACTTATTTGGCAGAGTAACTTGGATGAGATCCTCCGAAAACCAATTGTTCAACTTCACTCCTGAGGCACATGGACACACCCAGTTGTCCAGGTCACAGTCGCTATCTTCACCGTCTTCAATTGCTGCACAGGTATGGCTTGGATAAATGACCCCTCCACTTGAGAAGAAAACTGGCCCTTGGCGCTCTTGATCTTGTTGTGGAACCCGAGGAGGCTTATAACCAATTCCATTCTTATCATCCTTGAAAGGTATCTCAACCATTTGTCCCCATCCTTCGGTATGACCAGACTGCACCACCTCCAAAGCCTGCTTATATGAAGTCATAGAGGCTCCCACTCTTGCCTCACCAGACAGAGACGGAGAATCTTTCACCATATTCATAGTTTCAAATGCCTGACAGAGAGTTTCGTGGATTTCTCCGTCCATCTCCACATACTTGAAGGATGACATATGGCTAACAAAAATATCTTCTTCTCCGCATACCGTAACAACTTGACCATCAACTACAAACTTTATCTTCTGATGCAAGGTTGAAGATACGGCCCCAGCAGCGTGGATCCAGGGACGACCCAATAGACAACTATAGGCCGGTTGGATGTCCATCACATAAAAAACTATATTAAACACCTGGGGTCCTATCTGGACAGGCAGCTCTATCTCTCCAATCACTGATCTCCTTGAATCATCAAACGCTTTCACCACTAGATCACTAAATCTGAGTATCACCCCTTCCACATCCAGCTTGGCTAATGCTTTCTTAGGCAACACATTGAGGGATGCCCCAGTATCCACCAACACATGGGATAATATGGCACCTTTACATTCCATTGATATGTGGAGAGCCTTATTGTGATTCCTTCCTTCTGGCGTTAAGTCAAAATCTGTGAACCCTAGACCGTTTCCAGCATTAACATTGGAGATCACACCTTCAAGCTGGTTCACTGATATCTCTTGCGGTACGTACGCCATATTCAAAATTTTGAGCAGAGCATTCCGATGAGCTTCGGAACATAGCAACAATGACAAAATGGAAATCTTAGAAGGAGTTTGATGTAGATGGTCAACGATCTTATAATCGCTTTTTCTGATTATTCTCATGAATTCTTCAACATCTTTCTCAAATGACTTATTAGATTCTGCCTCTGGCACCAGTTCAGCACCTGGCGTTGGTTCATCATTCAGTACCCGCTTCCCTTTGGCCCTTTCTAATGCTTCGGTATTGTCTTTCCTGAGTGTCTGAGGAGCATAAAGCCTTCCGCTGCGAGTAAAACCACCCACTCCTCCAACATTTCCGACACTTGAACCACTTTCTTTAGGAGTCTGCACCTCCTGCCTTTGTCTTTGACTGTTAGTCACATAGTACCACGGGATAGAAACCTTGTTCTCATTTGGGACGTAGCTGGGAACATTTACAGTTATAGGAGCCACTCGTTCAGGCGCAGATATCTGTACAGGAGCAGACACCAGAATTTCAACAGGATCAAAGTAGATTGTAATAGTAGAAACCTCATCATCATCCTTTTTCAACTGATCAAATTGTAAACATCCCTGATCTATCATACTCTGAAGGCCAGTTCTCAACTTTATACAACCATTATCAACAGTCAAACAATCCTCACAACTTTCTGAACAACCAGGAAATATAGCCCCTTTCAACAATCGTTCCTTCACAACTTTCAGCGGAGTCTTGACATCATTAATATCCCTTACCAGATTCAGCCCTCTATCCTCTTCAATGGCATGCACCCCCGGCCCACCATGCGGGGGCATGGGATTTTGAATTACATTAGGCCTCAGAGCAAAATTAATAGCTTTTGAATCAACAAGGTCTTGCACCACATGTTTGAAGGCCTTGCAGTTTTCCACATTGTGTCCTGGCGCATTGGAGTGAAACTCACACTTTTCATTTGCATCATATCCAGCGGGTAACCTGCCCGTTGGAGGAGCCAAAGTCCTTAAGTGTACCAAATTCAAACGAAGTAAATTCTGTAGCATCTGTGAACAGGTCATAGGAAAAACATCAAAATGTCTGTCATTCATTCTCTTTCTCGGGTGATACTGCCTCTGAGCTGCAGGTTGAGCCTCATTACCCGGAGTTGGAATAGTTATAGATGCTGCCTGGTGATGTGCACCCTGTTGTCCTCTACCTCTCCCCCCTTGTGAATACACAGCATTAGCATCACCTTCATGCTTTCTGTTATTGTTGCCAAAGAACTTCTTTGCACGAGCTGAACTTGTACCACTTCCGTCCTGAATCTTCCCTATATTTAACAAACTCTCAATTCTCTCTCCAGCAATTACTATGTCAGCAAATCCAGTAGATGGACAAGCGGCCAGCCTGTCAAGATACGGACCTTGCAAAGTATTCATGAACATGTCAGCCATTTCTCTGTCTGCCAATGGAGGTTGCACCTGAGCAACAAGTTCACGCCACCTCTGGGCGTACTGTTTAAAACCTTCCTTGGGGTCTTGTGCCATACTTTGTAACTGAGTGCGATTCGGTGCCATGTCAATGTTATATTTGTATTGCTTTAAGAAAGCCAAGCACAAATCTTTCCAACTTCTGACGCGAGCCCTGTCCAACTTTATGTACCATTCCAGTGAGGCTCCAGACAAGCTGTCCTGGAAAAAATACATCCAAATCTTCTGATCATCAGAATAAGCTGATATCTTCCGGTTGTAAGCCTGGAGGTGAGTTTTGGGACAAGTGCTACCATTGTACTTGTCGAAAGTGGGTGGTTTAAACTTTGGGGGAATCTTAACACCCTGTACCAGTCCCATATCCTCGACATCAATTCCCAAAGGATTCTGACTTTCTATAGCTTTCACTCTCTCAGCCAATCCCTCGTATTTCCTTTCATCATGGTAGAAACCCATATCAGCATTAAGTACAGAAAACTGGTCATCTTGACGATCTTCCACCAGCCCAGTGTTGCCAGGAGTAAAACCCACATTAACCCCAACCGGAGGAGGAGTAACCACAGGAGGATTGACCACAGGAGGGTTGACCACAGGAGGGTTAATCCTAGGGGGATTAACGTGACCACCAGTAGGAATCTCAGTCTCCAACCTCTGGATGGTAGCTCTCATGTCTTTTTGCCCTGCTCTCAGGTCCTGTTGCCCCTGAGCAACCCCTTGCCTCAGATTCATAAATTGTTCCATACGTACCCTTAGCTCAGCCAACTCTGTCTGCATTTGATCTATAGCTCTAGCCTAGTTTCTTCTGGTTGCGTACCGGTGAATGGGAGATTCAGCTATTGTGCCTGAAACCAAATAAAGGTTAGAGGTCACCTGCAACAAGTACCTGCTATGCAAAAAATGCTTATGCTTATGATGATGCAAATGCAATGTTTATTCATTTTGAGGCATCCCTTCCTTCGATTCCAGTTTGACCAAAAGAGAATAGTGCATATCCCTGCAGCTGCTAACAGTAACAGAACGCCAGAGGTGTACATTAATAATTTAGAATACCCATCATGCAGCCCAGTGTATGTGTGAATCATTGTGTAATCTGACGAAGAATCCACCTCAATAATTACCAACAAATCCAAAAGCATAAAATAAAAACCCACAGCCAAGTGTGGAACAGTCAAATACAAATTGTTTTCGAACAAATACAACTGAATAGTAAGTACAAACAAAAGGAAACCCATCAATAAGCCTGATGGTGATTCCCAGAATGGCAACAATACAACTCAAACACTGAGCCCATATAAATCTTCCTGGACCTCTTTGAGAAGTGCTTCAGTAATTGGGTCATTTGGGCGTTCGGTAAGGCTTCTGATCAGTTGGCTCCTTAACTTGACGGCTTCTTCTAACTTTCGGATTTGCTCTTTGACAGCTGACTCTTTGGCTCTCTTCACTCCGGCGCGGATCTTCAGGTCTTCGATCTCTTGATTAGCTGAACTTAGTTGTTGGAGAAACTCACTTTCCTTGCTCTTCAAATTTTTCCTCAACTCGTCGTTCTCAGCCCTGATTCTCGCCTCGATCTCCCTTCGGCATTCAGAAAACTCATCCCACCTCTGTTGTCCCTTGGCAAGGGCATTCTCTGACTTGGTCAACTGCTCATTGATGCGCTTGCACGCCTCCTTTAGTTCCATCTCATTCTGTTTGACCTTACGAATATAGATAGTGTCTTCGACAATTCTCTTCTCGTTGGCCTCATGACGCTCAGTCAGCTTCTGCAGTTCATACTCAACCTTACGCTTATCACAAAGAGTCTTTCTGAGTCCTTCACTTAGTTTCTCATTCTTTTGGACAGTCTTATCCATCTCTGCTTTAAGCTTGTCATATTCAGCAATGCTTATCATGGTCACTGGTTCTTCAGCCACTGGGTCTGACGGTCTTTCTTGAGAAAATGGAAAAAGAGTAATCTGAACCCTTCTCTTCAACCAGGCATCATATTGAGAGGAAGACACATTGTTGCACTTTCCGAAGACGACTTTACCCTTCATTTGCAGATTACCCCAAGCTCCAGCCGCTTGCCTTACCAACAAAAGGTTATCCTTCACAGGGAAAAAGAAAGACTCTTCTAAATCACTGTCCCTCGGAGGCTCTACTAAGGCAAATCCTAATTGTCTCCTGAGAATAACAGGGTTATAATTAATGCAACCTCTTACTCCCAAGAGTGGCACGTTAGGATGCCTTCCACAGCTGCTGATGAAATTTCCCCCCATTGTTCTCTGATTGAGCCAACGGATATCCTTTGCGGTCAACTGAATCATCCTCTTAGCCCAGTTCTTCATAGGTTGAGGATTCAAAAAGGCCTCTGAATTTGGTAAATGCCTTATAAGCCACTGATGGAACAGAGGTGCACAACATCTAACCAGACCTCCTCGCTTCTTCTCATTCTTGAAGTGCACAGAATAGTACAAATCGCCCAGGAGTGTAGGTATGGGGTTCTTCATTACAAAAATATGGATTGCACTCATGTCCACAAACTTAGGTTCATCAGAAAACAGCATAATTCCATAGATACTCAAAGCCAGGATTGCACAAACGGTTTCCCACTGAGACTTAGCGGCATATTCTTCAGGTTTGGCAACCAAGAAGTCCAGGTGAAAACCAGATAAACTTCCTTTGGTGGTGAGGTTATCTGCTACCACAGGTACGCTCATATGGAGAGCCTTAGCTATTTCTTCGTGCTTTGGAGGGCGCATGTTAGAGTTGAATGGAATTTGGTACTTGAGAGGCACATTTAGCAGCCAAGTATACTCTTCTAGCATTGGGCCCAAATGAAAATCCGAGAAAGTGAAACACCTTAGTTGTGGATCATAAAACTGTAAGCACGTATGAATGACACTCCTTTCTGAAGTATCCAAGTCAACAACCACAATCATAATCTCCCCATAAGCCTTTTGGAACATACCCACATGGTCTGGAGTAATAAGAGCAATCATCTTCCGCAACTGTCCCACCTTTGTGTCAAAGAAACTATAGTGCACATTGTTCTTCCTCGGAGCATCCATAACTGCAAAAGGGAACTGTCAACTGGGACCGAAAGGAAGTATACCCTGCAAATGAATAAACATAAAGGTTAAATGCAAGAATGCTAATGATGATATGTATGCAAGGACATGCGATCACTGCTGCACAAACAATGCTAAACCCACTGTACTGCAATCTGAATCTGGTGAGATATACAACCCCAGGATAAGAAATCCAATAACCAATACAGAACCACATGTGAACTGATCATGATCATAACTTCAGTAACCAATCCAGAATAGATAAGAAAACTAGGTATTCTGAAGGTCAAGGGTTCCTGCACACCTGTAAACAATCCCCCAATCTCACATGTAGGTACTAGGATGTTCAGTATCCCAGGCTCTCAGGTCGAGAAATGATGATACGTTCACCATTTCTGGTTTAGCATCATCATCAATCGAGGAGGCCTCAACTGATTCTCCAAAACGGAAGATCCTCAGCTTCAGAGGTTTGAGAAGCAATAGCACATTCAGCCCGAAGGATACAATGCTACCGCCAATCAAAGAGGCCGTCTGCTGATTCACTTCAAAATAAAGAGGGGTCATCCTAACAGGCATCCAGACTTAGCAGCTCTTCCAGATAGCTCTACCATCATGGGAAATCCACAACACAGAATTCTCTAGAGAGAACCACATCTAGATTGTGTTTCATATTCCCTCCTCGGACCGAGATGGAGCGCGGGAGGACATGAAACATGCTAATCCTAAGTGCACTCAGGCCTGGGTATTGGGCCTATCTCCCAGAATATCCCATCCCACCAAACAGAAAACAGTACAGCAGTGCAGCATAATACATCATATGAAATGAAAATGCAAAAATGCAGTAAATATAGTAATATACAGTAAAGCAAAAATATAGTAAATAGCAATACAGTACAACAGTAAATACAGCATAACAGTAAATACAGCACAACAGTAAACACCCAATGAAAGAAAACAAATAAGTGCTAGGATTGACTCGCTAAAAGGGATGGACCAGCAGGAGGTCAACCAGATTCCCCAGCAGAGTCGCCAGCTGTCGCTCCGGGGATTTTCATCCTAGTACAAACGCGAAAGTGGCACCGAAACAGAGTCGCCAGCAATGTGTATTTATCCCAAGAGATGGAAAGGAAACACTGCATAAACCTGAAGGAAGGAAGGAAAGAGCATGGCATTGCGACCAAGAGAACTGGGTTCGGGAGTCAGTTACGTGTGAGGAAGGTATTAGCACCCCCACGCGTCCATCGTACCCGATGGGATCCATGCTTGCTTGTCTCGTTCAAAGGGTGTCGTCAACTGGAACTTCGCTACTGCTGGAAAGGGAAAGAAACGAGAAAAAGGAAAAGGAAGAGAGAGAGAAAAAGAAACAAATGTAGGGAAAATAAAAGAAGTGCTCGCATGGGCCCTACCCCACTGCCTACGTATCTCATCGGGAGCATGAGAATCAGAGCGGCGTAGTTCCCCTCACTAGGGGTGGATTGTGTTTTTTAGGGAACGGCTTACGTTCTAGCTCAGGTGTTGCAGCTCGCTGAATCGAGACTTAGGCGTTATCATTTTGCAAGAGAACGAGTAGGAGCGCGTTCGTACGCTGAAAGTGAGTGAGATGAGAAAAGAATTCCCGAAGGAAAGACGTTATTGTTTGTTTGAAGTTTTTTTTTAGAAAGAAGTGTTTTGATTGTTTTGTGTTTTGTAACGCACATTGTATTTACGTCCCTCATGTAAGATCGAATGCCTCGCAAAACGACCCGAGATGGGACGCACGCTAAACATTCCAAGAAAATGAGATAAGATCCCTCACTATCTTGTTCATACATGAAAGGCCTAAATACAATGTTGGTTTTGTCTTTATTAAGTATTTTTTACTTTTCTTTTGAGATGAGAAGAGAAACGACGCAAGGGAAACTCTAAAGGGAAACTAAGAGTCCTAATGTTATCATGCATGGATGTCCTATGGTTAGTGAGGTTTAGGAAAAAAGACTAACTAACACCTAATGCTAATCCTACTCCAAGCTTAATCAAAAATTAAGTTGGACTAGGTAGCCCTAAGGGGAAAGGAATCCAAGACTTGAACAAGTCTTGAGATTCATGGGATGAGAAAGAGTGAAAGAGAAGAAAAGAGAAAGGAAGAGTGAGAAAAGAGATGGGGTAGCAAGCACACCATAATCATCATATCCAAATCATAACATAAAATATGCTTCAAAGATCATATAAGCACATATCAAGCATATAAGTGAAGGCACACAAGAGAGGATGCAAGTAGACTTGCACAAGATTCACAATTTCACACACTAAGGGTTCATACAAAGATGACATGAACAAAATAATATGAAAGTGAAACCAAGTCAGAATTCAATTCACATCATGATCATCTAATCCAAGCATGCAAGAACACTTCACATTATGATGCATTATGAGCCAAAGAAACCACAAAACCAATGATGATGATATGCATCATACAAATCAAACCATGATGATCAAGTGAGATGAAAACCAAGTAATGAACTCAAGGGGCAGTAGCATAAGTATCAAAATCATACCAAAATCAAACTCAAGTCATGCAAGATGAATCCTTAAGCAAAACATTCAAAACATGCATCAAAGTTAATCAAAACATCCACACAACTCAAGTCAAAATAACATCAACTTAGAAAATCAAGAACAAATTGGAAAATGGTCAAATGAGGATGATTCCAAAGCCACAAGTAAGCTCAAACAGAACATGATTATACCATAAAAACATATCAAGCATCACTCCATCACAAACAAGTAAATGCACTCAAACTAGATCTGTATCAAAGTATATCTCCATCAAACTTGCATCACAAAAAAAATTCAACCAAAAATAGCAAATTGGATCAATAAAATCCTAAAAAATATCCAAACAAGTTTAACTCAGTCAATTAACATGTGCAAAAAGATCAAACCAAAATTCACAAACTAAGTATCCCAAACAAGTGGGCAAAGATCACATAAGAACAATGATTCAACATGCAAAAGAAAGGGACCAAAATGCAATATGGAAAAGTTTTTAAAATGAAACAAAAATGTTTTTATGCAATTTAATATGTCAGCTAACAGATGCAAAAAGAATGGATTAAAAATGTACTATAGATGAGGAGAAATAAAATTTTCAAGTTAGAGTGCGCAAGTGAAACAATTAAGAAAGGAAAATAAAGCAATTAATTAAAACAGATGCCAAAATAAAAATAAAATGGGAAAATAAAATATGGAAATATTTGATAAAACTAAAAATAAGTATCATGATTTTTTGTATGATTTTTAGATGCATAAAAGTAATTTTAGAAATTAAAAATGCAAAACAAATAAATAAAAATAAGAAAAGAAAATGAAATAAACTTGGGGGGTGCAAACAGTAATGCATTCACGTTGGAAATAGAACAGGCCCAGAAGAGGGGGGTGCGAATAAGAAAGCCCAAAGGAAAGAAATTCCAAAACGGAGTCAATGGATCACATGGAAATAGTCAACAAGCTCAGAATTAATCCCAGCCCCTCATTCAATCCAACGCGCGAAAGTAAAATTAATCAGGTCCACATGATCAAGTTTAATTAACATACACGGTCCAGA
This sequence comes from Lathyrus tuberosus, assembly GCA_022829125.1. NCBI lineage: Eukaryota > Viridiplantae > Streptophyta > Magnoliopsida > Fabales > Fabaceae > Lathyrus > Lathyrus tuberosus. Next base: position 9,511,800 of record JALAZF010000008.1, on the reverse strand, counting down.
TTAAAAGGGCGCACCATACTCCACATGACTCACGCACACACAAGCAGAAAGCAACACCATACACCAGCCACATGCCCCTCACATGACTTTATTAATTTGTTGGCATCATCACTACCACACAATCCATCAGACGGACACGATTAAAACACAAAGTCAAACATTAATTAAAAAACAAGGCTATGATGTGAGGACGCATGGTATTACCGTGGGAGAGCGAGCATGTAATTAATTAAATAAAAACATAAAAAAGGAAACACGTGGCGCATGGAGAGGTGTACGGTCAAGCGAATGGACGGTCTGGATTCTTTCTTCTTCCTTGGACACCTTCGCCGGACTGGTTTCAGGCAGCCGCCGGAGCTAGGGCTCCGACCACCCTCTTCGGTGAGCTGTGGCGTGTTTTTTTCCATAAATTGCAAGTAGGTACTCCATTTTGACCAGAAAAGCGCAAGGATCTCAAATATGCAATTATTTTTCACAAATAACCAACCAATAAGGAGAATCGAACAAAAACATAAATAGATCTAAAACTTTAAATCAACAATACACACATGATACACGTCCAAACTTCAAATAAAATATATCAGCATACTCAGGGAAGTTCACAGATCATTATGCATATCAAAAATTCAAGTTCTGTGAGTATGAAAAAATCACCAACCTGAACCTTGTAGAACTTGAAAACCTCCAAGAAATCCCTCCAAAAGCTGCAGATCCACTCCTAAGAACCTCTAGATGCAAAATAAATGCAACTAGAGCTTGAAATCGTGCTAGATCTTGAGATTTAAGTTTGAACCCTCTTGAATGGCACTTGATAAAATCTTCAGTATGAGCTCAAAACAACAGTGGATTCTTGCTTTATTCTCTTCACTGATCAAGAATGTGAAGAGAAAACTCAGAGAAGCGCCAAGAAGAATGAGATTCAATGAGAGGAAGTGTGAGAGAAAAAAACCACAAGTGTGCAAATGAGAGCCTCTACCCTAGCTGTGAGGGCATGAGTAAGCATATATACCCTTCATTAGTTCACTTATTAGGATTAGGAAGTGATTAGAACTCTTGTTAATGAGATTTGAGTGAAATTGCAAAAATGCATTTTACACCACCACCACTAATTTACACGTGGGAAACCCTTGTACCCAGCATAATTCACCTCCAATTTACTCATATATCACTTCTGAATTGATTTTGGGCCTTGTACTTTCTTGGTTTGCAAGCTTTGGATTAATTTGGCATTTTTGCACTTTGTTAGAATAATGAGAAATATGGCATGGCATGAATTGATTCAAAGGCCACAAATGATCTTCTTTACTTGTATTTTGATATTGTAATATGGCATGAAGCAATTGGGAACATTACAAGTCCATTTGTGCAAAAATGCAAAAAGTGGAAAATTTGACTTATAAGGAATCCATGAAAAGCACCTTGCATTGTTTTGGCCATAACTAGAGTTCCACAAATGATATGGAAATGTTCTAGTACTTTTTGGAAATGGGAGAGAAAGATCTTCAACTTTCATGTTGGAGGAAAATTCATTTGGAGCTTCTTTGATGATGAAAAGTCAAGTTGAATGTGGTGGAAAAATTGCCAAAAATGGAAAGTTTGTATTATAGGTCATTTTCCAAATTTAGTAACTTTTGCACAAACTCTTTATTCTTGAAGAATGGTATGAATCTTGACAATTTAAGACCATATGAGGATGTAAGACCTTGAAAACCATGAAAAGACCCTCAAAAATTCCACAGTTGACTTTCTCCTTCACAGTTGACGTTTGCTTATTTCACCAGCAACTGATCCACTGAACAGTCTCCACCATGAACCATCAACCAAATCCCCATCCATGAACACTTGTGAGCATATGGAAACCAAAAAACATGCTTGACCCCCCAAAGTCTTCAAGAAACTCTCTTAAATCCAAAAACCCTGATTGGTATCTCTAGTTAGGAGGGAGAGATCCACTTGCAATCTTTTGCCATACTTGATCTTAAAAAGATATGATGAACCCCATGAGCCACCTTGAAGCTTGAGACTTAAGAATATAGACCAAGTGCTTTGATCCCATGCCCTATGCTGAATTCCATGCTATGCAAACTATGACCTACTATGGAATGCAAATAAGTAAAGCATAAACCAATTATTGAAAAAAAATGAAGGTAAATTTTGAGGTATTACACCATGTTCACATTGTAATTGTATTGCTTCACAAAAGCGTCAGCTAGGTCTTCCCAAGACTGAATATGGTTCCTGTCTAGCTTCATATACCACATCAAGGATGCCCCACATAAACTTTCTTGAAAGCAGTGAATCATCAGCTTGTCGTTGTCGATATAAGCGGTCATCTTTAAACAGAACATCGTCAAATGGTACCTTGGACAGCTAACACCCTTGTATATTTCAAATACATGCATTTTGAACTTCGGGGGAATAACCACGCCCGGAACCAGACACAAGTCATGGGCCTTAAAACCAGATGCATTGAGTTCTTTCATCATCTTCAGTTATTCCTCGAGATCACGAACTCCTTCCTCGATTTTCACAACTCTAGGATCATTCATCCTTGTCACGGGATGGACATTCTGAGGATTTGTCATATACCTCAGAAATTGGGAATCTCTTTCTTCAACTTGAACATCCAGATTATCTTGCACAGGCTGAGATCGTGTAGGGACATCCACTTGTGGAGCATTATCGTCAGTAAAAAGATCAAACATCGAGTTAGTCATCACTCGAAAGCCTGGCATAGTGTCGCTCCCAGGATTTTCATCCAGGTACAAATGTGAAAGTGGCGTGGAAAACAGATTCGCCAGCCGTGTATATTTATCCCAAGAGAGGGAAAAGGAACACCGCATAAACCTGAAGAAGAGGGAAAAACAAAGACAGACTCGGTAGGACGTCGATGTCCTAGGCCTACGTACCCCCTTTGTGCAATGGGGAATTCCGAGTCAACGTAGTTTAGACCAAGTTCTTTTTGTGTTTTTTTATGAGCGACGTTAAGTTCGCGTCCGGCAGTTAGGGTCGATGCCTGTTTGCGACTCAGACGAAAAGTAACGTGCCCTTTTTGAAAATAGCCTTTAGTTTGACAATCCCGAAGGACAAAAATAATTTGAAATTTGTTTGTATTTTTTAAGACAGAAGTGACTTGAGTTAGTTCATAACTCAACTTGAACCAAAGTCTATGACACGGGAACGAATGCGTCGCATGGTCGCCCCCAATGGGACGTATGCTCAACACTCTAGAAGAGAGAAGGGGGACCCCTCAATCTTCATTTCCTATGTTTAAGGCTTGTGTGCAAGGCAAGTTGACCTTATTAAGTATCTTAGAAATTGTTATGAGATGAGAAGAGGGACTCAAAAGAAAAGAAAAAAAAAACTACGGGAAAAATCTATCCTAATGTTATCATGCAAAGGTGGCCCTAAGGGGAGGTTTGACAACAACCTAAGCCTAAAGAAAAGAAAAGATGAGAGAAAGAAAGAATGAGAATGGACATGGATAACTGCCCACACCCTCAAATAACTTACCTCAGCCCCTGCATACAAGGTTAGTACAAAACAGACATAAGTAACAATAAGACGAATGAAACCCAAGCAAGTCACAAACCAAAGAGAAAAGGTTACAAACCAAATGAAACTCATCCAAGCCAGAATATACACCTTAGAGATGACCCACAATGTTTACCAAACAAAATCAAGCAAATAGAATGCAAACCAGTGGCAAAACAAACAAGAGAGTTATCAAAGAAGGAATAGAAGAAGGAAGAGTGGATATGCAAGGTGATTATGCAAGAATGCTTCAAACAATATCCAAGTCAGAATGTGGATGACCTAAACATGTGCCTAAACATGCTATACAAGTTTCACATGAGGCATGCAAACAGATATCCAAGCATCAAACATCAATAGAAGAAGAAGGAAGCATATAAGTGAAACATGTTCAAGCCTGTAACATGAAGCATAAATAGCATATGACATGAATGAATACAAAGCTTCAAGGTCAGAAACATACATCCAATGAAGTGCAAATGAATGATAAGGTATGGCATACATAAACCAAGCATAAGTCATGAGTAAGCATAGATGAGATGAGGTGAGAAGATAAGTTAAAGAAAAGGCATGTAAACCAAGTGTCGCTCCCGAAAGATTCGCATCCAACGGTACAAACGCGAGACTGGCACAAAAGACACAGAGTCGCCAGCAATGTGTATTTATCCCAAGAGAGGGAAAGGAAACACTGCGTAAACCTGAAGAGAAAGGGAAAGAACATGGTCTTGCGACCAGGAGAAACGGTTACGGGAGTCGGTTACGCGAAGGGAAGGTGTTAGCACCCAACATGTCCATCGTACTCGATGGGATCCATGCTTGTTGTCTGCATCAAAGGGTGTCATCAACTGGAACTCCACTGCTACTGGACCGGAGAAGAAACGAGAACGGAAAGAAACGAAGAAACAAATGTAGGGAAAATAAAAGAAGTGCTCGCATAGGCCCTACCCCACTGCCTACGTATCTCATCGGGAGCATGAGAATCAGAGCGACGTAGTTCCCCTCACTAGGGGTGGATTGTGTTTTTTAGAGGACGGCTTACGTTCTAGCTCAGGTGTTGCAGCTCGTTGAATCGAGTGCGTTACCATCTTGCAAGAGAACGATTAGGAGCACGTTCGTACGTTGAGAGTGAGTGAGATGAGAAAAGAATTCCCGAAGGAAAGACGTTAGTGTTTGTTTGAAGTTTTTTAGACAGAAGTGTTTTTTAAGTTAGCTTGTAACTTGCATTGCACCAAGGGCTAGGGCACAGGGACAAATACTCAACGAATCGTCCCAAGACAGGATGCTTGCTAAGCACTGTAGAAAGATGAGAGGAAGCCCCTCATTTCTCATTCCCCAAGCTTAAGGCTCATGCGCAATACACTTTATCTTTATTAAGTGTTTTAAAGAAGTTTTGAGATGAGAAGAGAGAAGACACAAAGGAAACTCTAAAGGGAAAACTAAGAGTCCTAATGTTATCATGCATGGATGTCCTATGGTTAGTGAGGCTTAGGAAGAAACACTACCTAGAACCTAATGCTAATCCTACTCCAAGCTTAATCAAAAATTAAGTTGGACTAGGTAGCTCTAAAGGGAGAGAATCCAAGACTTAAACAAGTCTTGAGATCCATGTGAGGAAGAGAGTGAAAGAAAAGAAGAAGAATGAGAAGGAAAAGATGAGATACCATAAATGGAAGCAAGTACATCATATTATAAATGTCCAAATCAAATCAACAATCATGTCTCAAGGATCAATGCAAAACCATTCAAGTAAGTATACAAAGCTAAACATGAAAGGAAGCTAACATACTTGAATTAAATGCACAATTAAACACACATGGATTTCATATCAAAGTGAAATGAAGGAGGCAAGATGAAAATGAAACAAGACCAGAACTCACATCATATCATCATCAACAATTCACATGTGCAAAAGAGATTCACATTATGCAATATTATGCACCAAAGAAGTTACAAAGCAAAGGGGATGATATGCATCACATAATTCAAACCATGATGATCAAGTGAAATGAAAATCAAGTAATGAACCCAAAGGGCAGTAGCATACACATTAGCATCATGCCAAGATCAAACTCAAGTCATACAAGATTAATCATCTAGCAACACATTCAAAACATGTATCAAAATTGAGAAAGACATTCACTTATCATTCATGCAAGCAAGCAAAGAAGTGTGAGGCATAAAGTGAAATGACAATCACATAATGAACCTAAAATCAAAAGGACCAGAACCTCAAGCATATCATACAAGTCAAACAAAAGGTTTCATACATGACTGATATAACACAAAGAAACAATCACAAGATTAGGTTGAGTATGTCATGGAATTCAAGTCAAAACATCAACAATTTGTAAAATCAAGAACAAATAGAAAAATGAGTGAAAGGAGATGATTCCAAAGCCACAAACAAGATCAAATAGAACATGATCATACCAAACCTGCATCTCAAGCATCACTCAATTAAAAGTAAGTTAATGCACTCAAACTAGGTCAAGTATCAAAGTATACCTCAATCAAACTTGCATCACAAGTAAAAATCAATAAAAAATAGCAAAGTGGCTCAATAAAATCCCAAAAAATAATCAAATGGAAGTTAACTCAGTCAAGTAACATATACAAAAAGATTGGATCAAAAAGATGAACCACAAGGTGAACCACAAGTTAGGGTATGCAAGAAATCGAGCATGGATCGAGGGTTAATAAAACTTGAGTGGAAAGTCACTAAAAGTAACTCAAACCAACCTAAAACTAGCCTCAAAACATACCTTAAACTTGGCCTAAAATTTTCCAAGAGATGGACCTCAAATGGTGTGTGAAAGTCACAAAAGTTCCTAACCCTAGAAGAAGGGTATCATTGGAAACACACTATCAATTTAATTCCAAATAAAATAATAAAACGAAATTAAAAATAAAATAAAAATAATGAAAATTAAGTTGACACATTAATTGAACAGAAACATATTTTTGTGGATTTTTATAACATATTTTTATATTAAAATAAAATTGAAACAACAAATAAAATAAAAGAGGAAAAAAATAAAATGAAAGTAGATCAAGGGGGTGTAGGCAGCAAGAACTTCACGTTGAAAATCAATTGGATCAAAAAAAAGGAGGGTGTGGAAAGCAAGTCCAAACCATAAAGCCCAATAGCGCAAGTCAATGGATCATGCCAAAGAAATCAGTCAACATGCAGACTCAATAATGACCATCTGATCCATCCAACGCGTGAAAACAAATCAAACCAAGTCAACAAGACCAAAAAGAAACATGATCAACGGTCCAGATAAACATGCACACCATAATCAAATACACACGCACGCACCAAAGCAAGTAGCATACCATACCAATCCACGTGACAATCACATGCCCTCATTAATTCGTTGGCTCAATCCTAACCACATGATTCATCAGACGTGTCAAAATCAGTCAACATTTCAAAAGGTAAGCAAGATGAGTGGCTATGATCTAAGGCTCACCATAATACGCATGGAAAAACACACACACGATCATTAAATTAAAATCAGAAAAATAAAAACATGGCAACGCAAGGGACGTAGGATCAAGCATATCAACGGATGAGATTTCGTCTTCTTCGTTTACATCCTTCGCCGGACTGAACCACCACAGCCGCCGGAGCTAGGGCTCCGGTCACCCTCTCCGGTGAGCTGTAACTCCAACTTCTCCAGAAATAACACATGTGTACATCATTCGAACCAGAAAAACACAAGGAACTCAAATATCATGCTCATTTTATCAAACAACAAACACACATTGAGAATCGAACGAAAATAATTTTAGATCTAAAACTTTAAATCCACATTACGCACAATTCACACGTCCAAATTTCAAACAAAATAGATCAGAATAATCAGTGAACATCATAGATCATAATGCACACAAGAAAACTGAGTTATGTGAGTATGAAAAATTCACCAACCTGAACCTTGTAGAACTTGAAATCCTCCAAGAAATCCCTCCAAAGACTGCAGATCTACTCCTTGGAACCCCTAGATGCAAAATAAATGCAACTAGAGCTTGAAATCGTGCTAGATCTTAAGATTTAAGTTTGAATCCTCTTGAATGGCACTTGGTGAAATCCTCAGTATGAGCTCAAAATAGCATTTGATTCTTGCTCTATTCTCTTCACTGATCAAGAATGTGAAGAGAAATCTCAAAGAAACTCCAAGGACAGTGAGATTCAATGAGAGGAAGTGTGAGAGCAAAAAACCAAAACTGTGCAAATGAAAGTCTATGACCTAGCTGTGAGGGTATGAGTAAGCTTATATACTCTCCATTAGTTCACTGATTAAGATTAAGAAGTGATTAGAACCTTGGTTAATGAGATTTGGATGAAATTGCAAATTTGCATTTTGCACCACCACCACTAATCCACACGTGATAAGCCCCTCTAATCAGCATGATTCACCTCCAATTTACTTATGGATCACCTCTGAATTGAATTTGGGCCTTGCACTTTCTTGGTTTGTAAGATTTGAATCCATTTGCAATTTTGCATAATGTGAAAATAATGAGAAATATGGCATGGAATGAATTGATTCAAAAGCCACAAATGATCCTCTTGACTTGTATTTTGATGTTGTAATGTGACATGAAGCAATTAGGAACATTACAAGTCCTTTTGAGTGAAAATGCAAATGGTGGAAAATTTGACATATAAGAAATCCAAGAAATGCACCTTCCATTGTTTTGGCCATAACTAGAGTTCCACAAATTATATGGAAATGTTCTAGTACTTTTTGGAAATGGGAGAGAAAGATATTCAACTTTCATGTTGAAGGAAAATTCATTTGAAGCTTCCTTGAAGATGAAAATCCAAGTTGAAAGTGATGGAAAAATTGCCAAAAATGGAAAGTTCTCATTATAGGTCATTTTCCAAATTTAGTAACTTTTGCACAAACTCTTGATTCTTGATGAATGGCATAAAACTTGACATTTGAAGGCCATATGAGGATGTGATACCTTAAAAACCATGAAAAGAACCTCAAAATTCCACAGTTGACTTTCTCCTTTACAGTTGACTTTTGCTTAGTTCACAAGCAACTGATCCATTGAACATCCTTCACCATAAACCATCAACCAAATCTCCATCCATGAACACTTGTGAGCATATAGACCTCATAGCATCATGCTTGAACACACAAAGCCCTTCAAGAAGTCCTCTTGATTCACAAACCCTAATTGGTCCCTCTGATCAGGAGGGAAAGATCCACTTGAAATCCTTTGCCATGCTTGACCTTATGAAGATATGATGAATCCCATGAGCTACCTTGAAGCTTGAGACTTGAGAAAATGGACCAAGTACCTTGATCCCATGCTAAGAACCAATGCTATGCACAATGCAAAAATGCAAAAAAATGAAAAGAAACATAAGCCAATTAGTATATAAACAAAAGGGCAAATTTTGGGGTGTTACAGCTGCCCCTATTCAATCAACTTGGTCCTGAAGGTATGATAGCAACGACTGTCATGTTTTCAAAGGATTCATGGAGATTGAATACCAAAAGAAACCTGAAATTTGTATAAAGAAAACCATCCCTGCTGATGGAGGGAATTGGCGAAGAAAATCTTCGACATGACTTCAGATGAGAGAGACCTGAACGTCAACCTCTGCGGGGGAAGCGCAATAAGAAACCTTCAACATGACTTCACATGAGAGAGACCTGAACATCAACCTCTACGGGGGAAGTACAATAAGAAATATTCAACCTGACTTCACATGAGAGAGACCTGAACATCAACCTCTGCGGGGGAAGTACAATAAGAAATCTTAGACATAACTTCACATGAGAGAGACCTGAACATCAACCTCTGCGGGGGAAGTATAATAAGAAATCTTCGACATGACTTCACATGAGAGAGACCTGAACATCAACCTCTGCGGGGGAAGTACAATAAGAAATCTTCGACATGACTTCACATGAGAGAGACCTGAACATCAACCTCTGCGGGGGAAGTGCAATAAGAAATCTTCTGATGCAGTCGCGTTGTTAAACAACAACCCTTGGAGCGTATCCTTTTCTGCTGGAAAAAGAAACCCTGCAACAAAATACCAAACTTGGCTTATGCTTCAAATGCATATGTTTGAATTTTGCCGTAATGCTCTATACGAAATGGAATGCTACGCATTTGGGAGGATTCCATGCAAAAGATGCTTATGCAATGCAAAAAGGGCGTCTTAGCGAAATAAATGCTAAGGACAAAGGCAGCCCCAGGGTACGGTAGGCTAACATGCCATTCTTAACCAAGAAACTCTGATGAGGTATACTTCACCCTGCTGGGAAGAAACAAAACCACCAATTCTGTCGGAAACGGACGAGACTCCGAGAGAATACCCATTCAGCTGGGGAATGTCAAGATCAACAACTCTGCTGGAGATGGACGGGACTCCGAGAGAATACCCATTCAGCTGGGTAGGGAAATGAATACTGAAGATGCAAACTCCCCCGCTGGGAATGACCAACTGTTTCAGAACTTGGATTTGTCGCCTGCCAAAAATGATTGGACTTAAGACCTAATGGGAATACCACTCACCACCAGACTTTGCTCGGGGATGTTGGTGAACTTAATCTGCTGCTAGGGAAATAGCCTTTCCCTCACCCTACTGGGGATTAGATCAAGCCGTTGTCGTTGAGAATGTACTTCCTGACCAACTGAGGAAAGTAGATACCAGGACTCCGTGGGGATAATAACATCTTTGTCCACGAACTTCCTGTTGGAGATACAACAGCAGCCACCTAAGAGCAATCAACTTCTGGATGCTTGCTGGGGAATAGTAATCCAAACACAACTTCGGCTGGGCATACAATCCTCTGTAGACTACTGAGGGGGACAATCCTCAACGACTCCGCTTGGGATAAAAGGAGTTGTCAACATCCACCCTGCTAGGGGATAAGCCCACTGTTTCCTGACTAGCTGAGGAAAACGAATTCCCCATACCCTGTGGGGAAATACCATCTGCTGAAGAAAGGTGAGCCAAACCACAACTCTGGCTGGGGGAAAACCTCTCATACCCTGCTGCGGAGGACCATCCTCTACGCCTCCGCTTGGGGAATTACTCCTTTATACTTTGTCGAGGAAAGACGATCTTAGATACTCTGACGACGAAGAGTAATAAACTGCATAAGGAAGGTCAGACTTCAAAGTTGGAGAGAGCAACTCTACTGGGGAAAGCACCTGTCATCCTGCAAAACCAAAAGAAAGGTCTACGTGCAAAAATGATTACTTTGATTATCATCATAGTAACGGCTGCCTAAGCAATTGCCGCTGTTTTCCAACTTGTTTTCACAGAGCTAAACATTTTAGCATGTAATGTTTTTATCAAAAATATCGGGCATTTTCACAAACAAAATAGGTAAAACAAAAACAAAATCTCTTTGATTGAAATGCAAACTTTATTGAATGAATTGGCCTGTAAATAGGCATTTACATCTAGAAGTAATTCCTAAAAAGAGGTAATTACGCAAAAAGCAAAAGAAAATACAAATGTCGGTAATGTGAGGAACAGACATCCACCATGATTCGACTCAGCTATAACCCATATGACTTGTTTATCCGCAGATACTTTGGCCTTTGAAGACGACTGACTAGGCTGATTCCTTTCCTTCGAATTCTCCAAGTGTGAATAGTGATCACAGATTGAACGCGGATCGTAGTCTTTGCTTTTAAATCCCTAACTTTTGCCTGGATAGCCCTTTTCGGGTTTTCAATCCACCGGGATACCCATTTTTGCCAAGGTTGCCTTTTCAGGTTTTCAACATTACGGGTTTATTCTTTTTTTTTATCCCTAATTTTTTCCCGAACCTTTTCTTTTTATGGTTCGCCAGGATGCCCCATTTTTGCCTGAACCTTCTTTTTATATTCAGCGGGTCTCTTTTATGCAAAGTATTTTTTGACTACATCCGCGTTCACAGGGGATGTAAAATCTTCGCCATCCATAGTTGAAAGTAATAAGGCTCCATCAGAGAAAACCTGTCTTACCACATATGGCCCTTCGTAATTTGGAGTCCACTTGGAAACACCGAGGATGCACTTTTTGATCAAAGGCTTTCTTCATCCTGCTCTGATACAACCGGCCATGCGCAATGGCTTTCAATCTTTTCTCTTCAATGAGGTTCAGTTCATTCAGCCGGGAACGCACCCATTCAGCTTCATCAAGCTTCACATCTGTCAGAATTCTCAAAGAAGGAATCTCAACTTCCAACGGCAGAACTGCTTCCATACCATACACCAGTGAGAAAGGAGTTGCCCCAGTTGATGTGCGTACCGAAGTACGATAACCGTGCAAAGCGTAAGGCAACATCTCATGCCAGTCTTTGTATGTTACTACCATCTTCTGCACAATCTTCTTTATGTTCTTATTTGCCGCTTCAACAGCCCCATTCATCTTCGGACGATAGGGAGAAGAATTGTGATGCTCGATCTTAAAGCTCTGGCATAGCTCCTTCATCATCTTATTGTTCAAATTCGAACCATTATCAGTAATGATTCTCTCCGGGACTCCATACCGGCAGATGATGTCCTTCTTAATAAACCGGGCCACCACTTGTCTAGTGACGTTGGCATATGATACTGCTTCCACCCACTTTGTGAAATAGTTAATGGCTACCAGGATAAAACGATGTCCATTTGAAGCAGTCGGCTCAATCTTTCCAATCATGTCAATGCCCTACATAGCAAAAGGCCAAGGTGACTACAAAACATTCAGAGGGGTAGGCGGTACGTGCACCTTATCGGCATAAATCTGGCATTTATGGCACTTTTGGGCGTATTTGAAACAGTCAGACTCCATAGTCATCCAGTAATACCCCGCTCTTAACAGTTTTCTTGCCATAGCATGCCCATTGGCATGTGTACCGAAGGAACCTTCGTGAACTTCTTCCATTAACAGGCCTGCCTCGTGTTCATCAACACAACGTAGCAAGACCATGTCAAAGTTTCTCTTGTACAACACATTGTCTTTGTTCAAAAAGAAATTTCCTGATAACCTCCTCAATGTCTTTTTATCCTTGGAAGATGCCCCAGCTGGGTATTCCTGACTCTTTAAGAAGACTTTGATGTCATGATACCAAGGCTTGCCATATGATACCCCTTCAACTGCAAATACAAAAGCAGGCATGTCCAAGCGCATGATTCTGATTGAAGGAGTTTCATTCCAAAGATTCACTTTATACATTGATGACAATGTTGCCAACGCATCAGCCATCTGATTCTCTATCCGGGGAATATGATGAAAGTCAATTCTGTCAAAGAAAGGTAACAACCTTCTGGCATAGTTATTATAAGGCACCAAGTTCGCTTGACAAGTTTCCCATTCACCTGTAATCTGATTAATTACCAACGCAGAATCACCATAAACATCGAGGTTCTTGATTCTCAAATCAATTGCTTCTTCTAACCCCATGATGCATGCTTCATACTCTGCCTCACTGTTGGTGCATACGAACGCTAATCGGGCAGTGAAGGGTATATGAGAACCCTTTGGAGTTGTAATGATTTCCCCGATTCCGTTGCCATATAAGTTAACAGCTCCATCAAAGACTAACTTCAATTGAGATCCAATTTCAGGTCCTTCATCAGGTAAAGGTTCTTCACAATCCTTCATCTTCAGATACATGATATGTTCATCCGAAAATTCAAACTTCATCGGTTGATAATCCTCAATTGGCTGCTCAGCAAGATATTCTAACAAAACACTTCCCTTAATGGCCTTTTGGGAAACATACTGAATATCGTATTCTGTCAGAACCATCTGCCAACGGGATATTCTACCAGAAAGTGCTTGCTTCTCAAACACATACTTTATCGGATCCATCTTCGAAATCAAGAGGGTTGTATGGTTTAACATATACTGCCTCAAACGCTTAGCAGCCCAGGCGAGTGCACAACATGTTTTCTCCAGCATCGAGTACCTTGACTCGCAATCAGTAAACTTCTTACTCAGGTAGTAGATGGTGTATTCTTTTCTACCTGACTCGTCTTGTTGACCGAGCACACAACCCATTGAATTCTCAAGAACCGTGAGATACATAATCAAAGGTCGCCCTGGCACTGGTGGCATAAGGACCGGAGGTTCCTGCAAGTATTCTTTAATCTTTTCAAATGCCTGTTGACAATTTTCATTCCACCTGACCGCTTGATCTTTTCTTAACAACTTGAAAATTGGTTCACACGTGGCTGTGAGATGCGAGATGAACCTAGCAATGTAGTTTAATCTCCCCAAGAAACCACGAACCTCTTTTTCTGTTTTCGGCATAGGCATTTCTTGTATGGCTTTTACCTTTGCAGGATCAACCTCAATACCCTTTTCACTAACAATAAACCCCAGCAATTTTCCTGATCTCACCCCGAAGGTGCATTTGTTAGGATTCAACCTCAGTCTGAATTTTCTTAACCTTTCAAACAACTTATGAAGATTTACCAGATGTTCTTCTTCCGTCTGTGACTTCGCAATCATGTCATCAACATAGACTTCAATCTCTTTGTGAATCATATCATGAAAGAGAGTCACCATCGCCCGCTGGTAGGTTTGCCCCTGCATTTTTCAATCCAAAGGGCATCACTTTGTAGCAAAAAGTTCCCCACGGTGTTATGAATGTTGTTTTCTCCATGTCCTTTGGGGCCATCTTGATTTGGTTACACCCAGAGAAGCCATCCATGAAGGAAAACACAAAATACTGAGCAGTATTGTCAACTAACACGTCAATGTGAGGGAGCGGGAAATCATCTTTTGGACTTGCTCTGTTCAAATCCCTGTAATCAACACACTTCCTGACCTTCCCATCCTTCTTAGGTACAGGTACGATGTTAGCAACCCATGGAGGATAATTCGTCACGGCGAGAAATTCGGCATCTAGCTGCTTCTGAACCTCTTCCTTGATTTTGACAGACATCTCCGGTTTAGTTCTTTTCAAATTTTTCTTGACCGGAGCACAACCTTCTTTAAGTGGTAGCCGGTGTACAACAATATCAGTATCGAGCCCAGGCATGTCTTGGTAAGACCAGGCGAAGATGTCCACATACTCACGGAGCATTTCAATCAGTCTTCCCTTGACACTGTCTTCCAATGCAGCCCCTACTCTTACCTCCTTTCTAGCATCCTCGGTTCCCAGATTCACAATCTCAATCTCCTCTTGATGAGGTAGGATGACTCTATCCTCTTGCTTCAACAATCTGGCCAACTCTTCGGGCAGTTCACAATCTTCGTCAGTCTCTTCTTCAGCCTGATAGATTGGATTGTCAAAGTCATACCGAGCTATAGCTGAGTCATGATCGGTGTCATCTGAACAAAAAGACTTGCATGATTGATGAGGTATGTTTCATTATGTATGCAACAAAAGAAACACATTGCCATTTTGATGTGGGTTTTTAATGCATAAAAAGTAAAAACAGAAAGACAGAGATCAAAATATTTGAGTGTGAAAAGTCCTTTATTGATGATAAAGCAAAACATGCAACAGTTAAAAGCCCTACAAACAAAATCACTACCTCTTGGGCAGAACGTAGGATTAACAAAATAGGAAAACAAACCAATTACTCGAAGCCTGTCACTTGAATGACTTTCTTGGAAGACCAGTTGCACAGACTTTCTCCTGGGACGCAAGGACAGATCCAGCTATCCATGTCATAATCACTGTCCCCTTCTTCTTCAATGGCATTAACCCTATCGAAGAAAACACCGGCACTAGTGAAACGGACTGGGCCATAGAATTTGGGAGGATCCCCATCTCTCCTGGATGGCTTGTATCCCAATCCATTAGTATCCCTCTTCTCCTGGACTTCAACCACCTGGCCCCACCTTTGTGAGCTACCAGCTTCAACCACAGCTTTGGCGTCTCTAAACGAAGACATGGAAACCTCAGGTTGATTTGCCACTGCATGCTGCTCTATAGTCTCAGACTGGACAACCTCTTCAGAAACCTTCACCTTTTCAAACCCCTGGCACAACGTCTCGTGGATTTCACCATCCACTTCCACGTATTTGAAGGTTGACAGCTGACTAATCATTATATCTTCTTCTCCGCACACTGTCACTACATGACCATCAACCATGTATTTTAGCTTTTGATGCAAAGTGGAAGTTACAGCGCCTGCCCCATGGATCCAAGGATGACCCAATAAACAGCTGTACGCTGGCTGAATATCCATAATGTAAAACGTTGCATTAAAAATTTCCGGCCCAACCTTGATCGGAAGCACAATCTCACCAAAGATAGATCTCTTCGAGCCATTAAAAGCTCGCACCACCAAGTCACTTGGTGTACAAATAAGTCCCCTGGTGTCTAACTTCATTAATGCTTTCTTGGGCAATACATTCAACGATGAACCAGTATCAACCAAAACATGTGACATCAGCGAGCCACGGCACTCAATCGAAATATGCAGGGCATTGTTATGATTCCTGCCAGCAGAAGTCAAGTCAAGATCTGTAAACCCCAGGCCATTACCCGCATTCACGTGCGCTACAACCCCTTCCAGCTGGTTAACAGAAATCTCTTGAGGAACGTAGGCTGCATTCAAGACTTTCAGAAGAGCATTCCTGTGAGCTTCAGAACACAATAGCAAAGACAGAATAGAGATCTTGGACGGGGTCTGAAGTAGCTGGTCCACGATCTTATAATCACTTTTCCGGATGAGTCTCATAAATTCCTTAACATTTTCAGAAAAAGCATCACCGCCCGGCTTTACTATAGAATCAACAATCACTGGAGTCTGAACAGAACCATCCATCGCCTGTTTTCCTCTATCTTGCCTAGAGGTACTGGGTTGATCATTAACAGGAGTAAGCACTCTACCACTTCTAGTTATAGCATCAGTCTCAACTTTAACCTCCGAACTAGAACTCACTGGTGAAGTATTCATTAATTCCTGCTTTTGTCCATTGACAAACACCTCTGCACCGTAATTCCACGGAATAGCCTTAGAACTCTCATACGGAATGGGTCCAGCCCTTGTGATAATGACTGGAGGTGGCCTTGCCGGACCAGAAATAGTAATTATTTTGAACGGAATGGTGATAGTAGCAACCTTCTCACTAACAATCTCTTCTTGCTTATTACCTCTGTCAAACTGTAAACACCCCTCATCAATCTGATTCTGAATACCCATCTTTAACGAATCACAACCATTAACCTTTGTCAAACAATCTGAGCAGTTCTCATTACAACCTGGATAGACGCCACCCTTCAATAACCTGTTCTTAACCACAGCCAACGGAGTCTTCAGCTCCTCCACATCCATGATCAAATTCAGAGCTTCACATTCCTCAACTATCGCATTCACCCTCGGCCCATTATGCTCATGCATAGGGTTTTGAATAACATTGGGCCCAGCATTCGAGAAATTGATAGCTTTGGAGTCTACAAGATCCTGCACCTTGTGCATGAAGGCTTTACACTTCTCTACAGTATGCCCAGGAGCACCAGAGTGGAAGTCGCAATGTGCGTTAGCGTCATAACTTCGTGGCAATTCCCCTTTTGGTGGAGCTAGGGTAGGGAGCTCAACTAGACGCAACTGCAGCAAATGTTGCAACAACTGTGCATATGACATTGGTGGCTGATCAAAGTGCTTATCTACTCTTCTCTGTCTATTCTGATATTGGCCTTGCTGCCCGTTCTGATATTGATTAGCATTGTTGTTTTGTTGCTGTGGTGGAGGTAACGTTGCCGGGATAGTTACCGACGCTACTTGTTGATTATTGCTTTGACGTTGTTTCCATTTTCCCCTGTGAGATGATACAGCGTTGGTCTCTCCTTTCTTCTTATAATTATCAAACGACTTCTTTCCATGTCCAGAGGACGATCCATCACCACTAGAAACCTTTCCAGCCTTAATTCCGACCTCTATCTTTTGTCCAATAGCGATCACATCTGCAAACTTGCCTAGAGAGCAAGGCAAAAGCTTCTCATAATAGTGCTTAGGCAGTGTGTCCATAAACATGTCCAACATCTCTTTTTCCAGCATTGGTGGCTGCACCCTAGCCGCCAATTCACGCCACCTTTGCGCGTATTCCTTGAAACTCTCATCACTTTTCTGAGACATGCTCAACAGCTGAGTTCTGTTGGGCGCCATGTCTGTGTTGTACTGGTAATGCTTAATAAAAGCTACAGCTAGCTCTCTCCAGGTACGAACATCTCTACTTTCCAACCCCATGTACCACTCCAAAGACGCGCCAGATAGGCTGTCTTGAAAAAAGTGCATCATTAGTTTTTCATCCTTGGCGTGAGCAGCCATCTTCCTGGTATAGGCCTTTATATGGGTTCTCGGGCAGGTAGAACCGTTGTACTTCTCCAGTGTAGGAATCTGAATCTTGTGTGGAATGACAATATCAGGGACCAACCCTAGGTCGTCCAAATCTATCCCCAAATCATCCTGTTTCACAACCCCTTTCAATTGAGCCTCAATTAAACGGATTCTTTCATCACTAACCACAGGAAGACCAGCGTCCAAGCTTCTGACCGAAAAGACATCATCCTGTTGATCATCAAAACGATGGCCATGGATAGCTCGGATAGTACTTCCCTCTCCAACCACTGAAGGAATACCACCCTGTCCCCCAGCACCAGGGATAGGAATGTTGATACCAGCACCACCTCCGCCCGGAGGAACAACACGATTGAGAAAACCACTGTGTAAGATATCATTCTCATCAACCTGTGACACCAAAGGCTGAACCAGAGTTCTGAATTCATTCTGACTTTGCACCACACCCTGCATCATCTCCATGAACTGATCGATGCGAGCTTGCATAGCTGCCATGTCTGCCTGAACTTTGTCCATCACTCTGCTTTGATTAAGCCTGGTAGAATACCGATGAGTTGGTTGATCAATCCTGACTGAAAAAAGAGAGAGCATAAGAAAACTAGAGAAACCAATATAACCTGCAATGCAAAACAGAGATGAATATGCAAATGCAAATGTAAACATGTATGAACATTATCAAGGAAATCTATCCCTTGATTCCAGTTTTAACAACAGAAGAGAACTAAATTCCTGATCATATAAAGAGAATACGCATCTGTTACAACACAAGTCTGAATAAGCATAAACAAAGATCCCGACCAACAAGCCTGGCGGTGATCCCGGAAATACAAAGAAAACAACAACAAGGAAACTAAAGCATATCATCAAGATTCAGCCGTGCTAGAATTCCCCATTCGTCATTCTTCTTGCACCAATTCTGCACTTCCTTGAGAAGTTTCTTGGTATTAGAATGCTCTGGTCTCTGAATCAACTCCTGAATTAGAAGATCCCTCCTGTGCAAGATTCCTGTTAAATACCGGCTATGCAACTCCCAATCATCTTCTCCAGAAGCTCCACCTGAACTTGGGCCTTCGCTCCTGGCTCTTTTCACTTCGGCTTGAATCTTCAGCTGTTCCATATTTTCCATGGCTTCCTTGAGCTTTTCCTCAACTGCTCTCCTCTCAAAGACCCCTGATAAAATCTCCTTATCCTTTTTCCGAAGCTCTGTCTTCAAGCCTTCGATCTGTTCCAGATATTTGTCCTCTTTCAACCTGTTAGCAGTAATTGTTGTATTTTGACGATCATGGAACTTGTGAATTCTTGACATAGCATAAGCTAACTCTTTCTTCTTGGATGAAAGGACCTTGCTAACACCTTTCAACGCTTGAGACACTTTCTCCTTGGCTGTGGCTTCTTTAGACAATTCTTTCTCCTTTGCAGCCAACAATTCTGATTTCAACCTGGCAGCATGGATAGCTTCACCTTTCTCGTGCTTCAACTGACCAACCTTTCTGCCCAGTTCACGATTCTCTTCTCGGAGTTTCTCCTTCTCAGCCCATAACTTGTCATACTTCTCTATATCAACCGTTGTGGGAGCCTCGATCATCAAAGGATACAAAGGTGGTTCCACCGAGAATGGAAGAAGCTCCTCTTCTGCTCTTTTCTTAATCCACTCTTCATAGGAAGGAAAGGCCTGGTTATTACATTTCCCGAATGAAGTTTTTCCTTTCTTAGTCACCTGCTTCCAAGCATTCACAATCTTCCTTATCATCCCTTGATCCTCGGTACCATTGAAGAATAAGGATTCTCTGATATCTCGCTCTTCTGGTGGATCTCTCAAAGGATAACCAAACTGCCTGATAACAAGGGAATGATTGTAGTTAATTTCACCTCTTCTCCCTATCAAGGGTGCATTAGGGAATTCTCCGCATTTGCAAATAATCTCTATTCCTAGCAAGTCATGGTTGAACCAAACAATGTTGTCAGCAGTCAAGCCCATTAACCTCTTTGACCACTTCAGAGAATCTCTCGTATCAATGAAAGCGCCAGCTTCGGGGAGATGACTCAGAAACCAAGTAGATAAGAGTGGTGCACAGCAACTCACAGTTTTTCCACGCCCATTTTCATTCTTGTAATGGACTGAGTGATACACATCACCTAGCAAGGTATGTATAGGATTCTTTGAAATAAAGATTCTGGCGGCATGCATATCCACCAAATCAGGAACATTGGGAAACAAGACAATCCCATAGATGCACATAGCCAGAATAGCTTGGAAAGCAGTCCAATTCTTCTCTTTAACACATAGGCAAGCTTGATCAAACAAGAACTTCAATAAGAAACCCTTAGCCCCTTGTTTCTCCACAATATTATTGCTCAGAACGGATTCACCAATATGGAGAGCAGTGGCCATCTCTTTTATCCCAGGGCATTCTTCAGAAAAGAATACTATGTCATGCCTGATGGGGATTCCCAAAATAAATGAGAACTCCTCCAACGTTGGAGCCAAGATTTAGTCTGGAAAAGTGAAGCAATGCAAAGACGGATCATAGAACTGAAGAAGAGTATGAATGACATCCTTCTCATACTTAGAGATGTTGTAGACAAACTTCAGAAGTCTCCCATACCCTCCACTGAACTTTGTACGAACTCCGGGACCAGCCATACTAATCAGCTTATGAATCAATGTCAGGGTCGGGTCTGGGAACGTATAAGCAATAGTCTTCTTTCTCTGGACATCCATGCTAAGGCAACCTCAGAAAACCGGAATCAAGAGTAAGATGCAAGCCCTGAAAAATGTCAAACATGTTAGAATGCAAGAAAAATGATATGCACCTGCAAGCATGGGATCAAGGCACCACTGCTGGATGTGCTGTGTTGTTAACTGGACGAGAACCACAACCAGAAAACCAGAATTCCAGAATACCAAACCACTGAGATAACCGGAAACCCAGATAATCAAACACTGATGAGAAATCCAGAAAACTGGGTAGGTTGAAGGTTTCGGTTTCCTGCAAACCCGCAAACACCCATCCCCTCTTACATGTGGGTTCTAGAAAGGCAGGGATCCTCAATATCCCGGGCTCTCAGGTCGAGAAACAATGATACGTTCACCATCTCTGGTTTTGCATCATCATCAATCGAGGAGGCCTCAATTGATTCCCCTAAAAAATAAGGTCATCCTATGCGAGTCCCTCAGCATTGGGTCCTCGGATCGACAAGTGTAATGGGTTTACCACGGAACGTGGTCTGCCACTATCACAGGTCGGGATGAGAGGCGCAACTGAGGTATCGGAGAAACGGTCACCAGAGTCGACAGCTCTCTAGATCAACACCCTAACATGCGCAAGACACACACGTCAGAATGCGTCCCAAGATAACCTCGTCTGGTTGTGAATTTCGTGAACACACAAACGCACCAACTGGCACATAGGTCCCACTACTTTCCACTCTAGTCCTAGGGTGTACTCAAGCCTGGGTATTGGGCTTATCTCTCAGAACAACCCAACCTGCCAAACTGAAAACCAGCCAGCACAGCACAGCCATATCCAGTATGACAGTAATAAAATGAAATGCAATGCAATAAAAGCTGTAAAACAGTAGTATACAACATAATAAAACAACAATACAGTAATATACAGTAAAATAAAGCACCACAAAATAAACACCCAATGAAAACAAACAAACAAGCGCTAGGATCGACTTGCTAAAGGGGATGGACCAGCAAGAGGTCAACCAGAGTCCCCAGCAGAGTCGCCAGCTGTCGCTCCCGAAAGATTCGCATCCAACGGTACAAACGCGAGAGTGGTGCAAAAGACACAGAGTCGCCAGCAATGTGTATTTATCCCAAGAAAGGGAAAGGAAACACTGCGTAAACCTGAAGAGAAAGGGAAAGAACATGGTCTTGCGACCAGGAGAAACGGGTACGGGAGTCGGTTACGCGAAGGGAAGGTGTTAGCACCCAACACGTCCATCCTACTCGATGGGATCCACGCTTGTTGTCTGCATCAAAGGGTGTCGTCAACTGGAACTCCACTGCTACTGGACCGTAGAAGAAACGAGAACGGAAAGAAATGAAGAAACAAATGTAGGGAAAATAAAAGAAGTGCTCGCATGGGCCATACCCCACTGCCTACGTATCTCATCGGGAGCATGAGAATCAGAGCGACGTAGTTCCCCTCACTAGGGGTGGATTGTGTTTTTTAGAGAACGGCTTACGTTCTAGCTCAGGTCTTGCAGCTCGCTGAATCGAGTGTGTTACCGTCTTGCAATAGAACGAGTAGGAGCACGTTCGTACGTTGAGAGTGAGTGAGATGAGAAAAGAATTCCCGAAGGAAAGACGTTAGTGTTTGTTTGAAGTTTTTTAGACAGAAGTGTTTTTTGAGTTAGCTTGTAACTTGCGTTGCACCAAAGTCTAGGGCACAGGGACGAATACTCAACGAGTCATCCCAAGATAGGACGCTCGCTAAGCACTCTAGAAAGATGAGAGGAAGCCCCTCATTTCTCATTCCCCAAGCTTAAGGCTCGTGCGCAATACACTTTATCTTTATTAAGTGTTTTAAAGAAGTTTTGAGATGAGAAGAGAGAAGACACAAAGGAAACTCTAAAGGGAAAACTAAGAGTCCTAATGTTATCATGCATGGATGTCCTATGGTTAGTGAGGCTTAGGAAGAAACACTACCTAGAACCTAATGCTAATCCTACTCCAAGCTTAATCAAAAATTAAGTTGGACTAGGTAGCTCTAAAGGGAGAGAATCCAAGACTTAAACAAGTCTTGAGATCCATGGGAGGAAGAGAGTGAAAGAAAAGAAGAAGAATGAGAAGGAAAAGATGAGATACCATAAATGGCAGCAAGCACATCATATCATAAATGTCCAAATCAAATCAACAATCATGTCTCAAAGATCAATGCAAAACCATTCAAGTAAGTATACAAAGCTAAACATGAAAGGAAGCTAACATACTTGAATTAAATGCACAATTAAACACACATGGATTTCATATCAAAGTGAAATGAAGGAGGCAAGATGAAAATGAAATAAGACCAGAACTCACATCATATCATCATCAACAATTCACATGTGCAAAAGAGATTCACATTATGCAATATTATGCACCAAAGAAGTTACAAAGCAAAGGGGATGATATGCATCACATAATTCAAACCATGATGATCAAGTGAAATGAAAATCAAGTAATGAACCCAAAGGGCAGTAGCATACACATTAGCATCATGCCAACATCAAACTCAAGTCATACAAGATTAATCATCAAGCAACACATTCAAAACATGTATCAAAATTGAGAAAGACATTCACTTATCATTCATGCAAGCAAGCAAAGAAGTATGACGCATAAAGTGAAATGACAATCAAATAATGAACCTTAAATCAAAAGGACCAGAACCTCAAGCATATCATACAAGTCAAACAAAAGGTTTCATACATGAGTGAGATCACACAAAGAAACAATCACAAGATTAGGTTGAGTATGTCATGGAATTCAAGTCAAAACATCAACAATTGTAAAATCAAGAACAAATAGAAAAATAAGTGAAAGGAGATGATTCCAAAGCCACAAACAAGATCAAATAGAACAGGATCATACCAAACAAGCATCTCAAGCATCACTCAATCACAAGTAAGCAAATGCACTCAAACTAGGTCAAGTATCAAAGTATACCTCAATCAAGCTTGCATCATAAGTAAAAATCAATAAAAAATTTTAAAGTGGCTCAATAAAATCCCAAAAAATAATCAAATGGAAGTTAACTCAGTCAAGTTACATATGCAAAAAGATTGGATCAAAAAAAGTTAAAGAGCTTGTCGAAAGGTGAACCACAAGTTAGGGTATGCAAGAAATCGAGCATGGATCGAGGGTTAATAAAACTTGAGTGGAAAGTCACTAAAAGTAACTCAAACCAACCTCAAACTAGCATCAAAACATACCTTAAAATTGGTCTAAAAGTGTCCAAGAGATGGACCTCAAATGGTGTGTGAAAGTCACAAAAGTTCCTAACCCTTGAAGAAGGGTATCATTGGAAACACACTATCAATTTAATTCCAAATAAAATAATAAAACGAAATTAAAAATAAAATAAAAATAATGAAAATTAAGTTGACACATTAATTGAATAGAAACATATTTTTGTGGATTTTTATAACATGTTTTTATATTAAAATAAAATTGAAACAACAAATAAAATAAAAGAGGAAAAAAATAAAATGAAAGTAGATCAAGGGGGTGTAGGCAGCAAGAACTTCACGTTGAAAATCAATTGGATAAAAAAAAAGGAGGGTGTGGAAAGCAAGTCCAAACCATAAAGCCCAATAGCGCAAGTCAATGGATCATGCCAAAGAAATCAGTCAACATGCAGACTCAATAATGACCATCTGATCCATCCAACGCGTGAAAACAAATCAAACCAAGTCAACAAGATAAAAAAGAAACATGATCAACAGTCCAGATAAACATGCACACCATAACCAAATACACACGCACGCACCAAAGTAAGTAGCATACCATACAAATCCACGTGACAATCACATGCCCTCATTAATTCGCTGGCTCAATCCTAACCACATGATTCATCAGACGCATCAAAATCAGTCAACATTTCAAAAGGTATGCAAGATGAGTGGCTATGATCTAAGGCTCACCATAATACGCATGGAAAAACACACACACGATCATTAAATTAAAATCAGAAAAATAAAAACGTGGCAATGCAAGGGACGTAGGATCAAGCATATCGACGGATGAGATTTCGTCTTATTCGTTTACATCCTTCGCCGGACTGAACCACCACAGCTGCCGGAGCTAGGGCTCCGGTCACCCTCTCCGGTGAGCTGTGTAACTCCAACTTCTCCAGAAATAACACATGTGTACATCATTCGAACCAGAAAAACACAAGGAACTCAAATATCATGCTCATTTTATCAAACAACAAACACACATTGAGAATCGAACGAAAACAATTTTAGATCTAAAACTTTAAATCCACATTACGCACAATTCACACGTCCAAATTTCAAACAAAATAGATCAGAATAATCAGTGAACATCATAGATCATAATGCACACAAGAAAACTGAGTTCTGTGAGTATGAAAAATTCACCAACCTGAACCTTGTAGAACTTGAAATCCTCTAAGAAATCCCTCCAAAGACTGCAGATATACTCCTTGGAACCCCTAGATGCAAAATAAATGCAACTAGAGCTTGAAATCGTCCTAGATCTTGAGATTTAAGTTTGAATCCTCTTGAATGGCACTTGGTGAAATCCTCAGTATGAGCTCAAAATAACAGTTGATTCTTGCTCTATTCTCTTCACTGATCAAGAATGTGAAGAGAAATCTCAAAGAAACTCCAAGGAGAGTGAGATTCAATGAGAGGAAGTGTGAGAGCAAAAACTCAAAACTGTCCAAATGAAAGTCTCTGACCTAGCTGTGAGGGTATGAGTAAGCTTACATACTCTCCATTAGTTCACTGATTAAGATTAAGAAGTGATTAGAACCTTGGTTAATGAGATTTGGATGAAATTGCAAATTTGCATTTTGCACCACCACCACTAATCCACACGTGATAAGCCCCTCTAATCAGCATGATTCACCTCCAATTTACTTATGGATCACCTCTGAATTGAATTTGGGCCTTGCACTTTCTTGGTTTGTAAGATTTGAATCCATTTGCAATTTTGCATAATGTGAAAATAATGAGAAATATGGCATGGAATGAATTGATTCAAAAGCCACAAATGATCCTCTTGACTTGTATTTTGATGTTGTAATGTGACATGAAGCAATTGGGAACATTACAAGTCCTTTTGAGTGAAAATGCAAATGGTGGAAAATTTGACATATAAGAAATCCAAGAAATGCACCTTCCATTGTTTTGGCCATAACTAGAGTTCAACAAATGATATGGAAATGTTCTAGTACTTTTTCGAAATGGGAGAGAAAGATCTTCAACTTTCATGTTGGAGGAAAATTCATTTGAAGCTTCCTTGATGATGAAAATCCAAGTTGAATGTGATGGAAAAATTGCCAAAAATGGAAAGTTCTCATTATAGGTCATTTTCCAAATTTAGTAACTTTTGCACAAACTCTTGATTCTTGATGAATGGCATGAAACTTGACATTTGAAGGCCATATGAGGATGTGAGACCTTAAAAACCATGAAAAGAACCTCAAAATTCCACAGTTGACTTTCTCCTTTACAGTTGACTTTTGCTTAGTTCACAAGCAACTGATCCACTGAACATCCTTCACCATAAACCATCTGCCAAATCTCCATCCATGAACACTTGTGAGCATATAGACCTCATAGCATCATGCTTGAACACACAAAGCCCTTCAAGAAGTCCTCTTGATTCACAAACCCTAATTGGTCCCTCTGATCAGGAGGGAAAGTTCCACTTGAAATCCTTTGCCATGCTTGACCTTATGAAGATATGATGAATCCCATGAGCTACCTTGAAGCTTGAGACTTGAGAAAATGGACCAAGTACCTTGATCCCATGCTAATAACCAATGCTATGCACAATGCAAAAATGTAAAAAATGAAAAGAAACATAAGCCAATTAGTATATAAACAAAAGGGCAAATTTTGGGGTGTTACACCAAGCATTGAACATGTGCACAAAGTATGCAACAACCTCACACCAATGACCTATAATGGCAATCAAGTGACCTATAACAATTCAAACATGGTCTATGAAGTCAAAGAAATAATCCCAAACAATGGCACAAGTGCCTTCTCAAACAAGTAATCAGACATGATCAAAGATGTGCATACAGGAAGACCTCAAACAAAGAGCAATCAAACAATTAGCAAAATATCTTTTAAAATTACTAAATTAAAACTTAACACACCTTAACCAGTGGCAAACAACATGTCAAAAGCTCATGCCAAAATTCCTCAGATAGGTCACTCAAACAATTATGCAAATTCAAATGAGAATTATGAACTAACATGAAAAAGAAAGGGACTAAAATGCAATATGAAATGATTTTAAAAATGAGAGAAAATTTTTTTAATGCAATTCAATGTGTTGTTGAAAGAATACAAAAATAATGAACTCAAAAGGTTTTATGGATGATGAGAAATAAATTCGACAAGTTAGGGTATGCATAATAAGAACAATTCAAAAAGAAATTATTCAAATAATTAATTCAGATGATAAAAATAAAATAAAACTTGATAAAATTTTATAAAACTATAAATATGCTTCATGATTTTTTTGGGATTTTTTGGATGCACAAAACTATTTTTAAAAATTAAAAATGAAAACAATGCAATTAAATAAAATAAAATGAATTGAAATGAGCATGGGGTATGAATAGAAGTCCAACCACGTTGGAAAATAAGATGGGCCCAAAGGAGGGGGTGTGGATATCAAGCCCACACACCAAAAAAAAAACCAGCGAAATAAAAAAAGAAATATAAAGACCCAGTCAACTGATTGACCCAACACTCACCATAAGATCAATCACACGCTCCATAATCAGTCAACATAATCACAAAGTCAACAAAATCAATGGCCATGATTAAAAGTGCACCATAATTAGAATACGCACACGCATACACAATTAGCTAGAAATTAGAAAAAATCACACGTGAGAGGCACATGGAATCATTAATGTGTTGGCATTGTATAGGCCATCAGATCATATCAACATATGCGAATGGATCGTCAAAAGCAAGATGAGAAGTCCAGATGGGAGGTGCATGGTAATTAACATGGATGGACACACACACAACTAATGACATAAAACAAAATTTTAAACGACGTGGCAAGCTGTGGACCGTGGGATCAAAGTAATAGACGGTCGTGATTTCATCTTCCTCATTGAAACCCTAGCCGGTCGGAAAAAGAACCAGACGCCGGAGCCCTAGCCCCGGTCGTCATCTCCGGTGACCATCACCCCCAAAATCCCCAGAAAACACATATAAGTACACTATTTCGATAAAAAAAAATGAGGATCAAGAAAATCACATTATTTTTCACAAACAATCAACACAAAGAGCAAATCGAACGAAATAAAGTATGGTTCAAAACTTTAAAACTCATCATACAAACAATCTAAACGTCCAAACTCAAAACAAAATATATCAGGATTATCAGTGAAGGTCACACATCATTATACGCACCAAAAAACTGAGTTCTAAGACCATGAAAAAATGCACTAACCTGAGATTATACGCACCAGTGCATGAGTAAGCTTAAATATATTAGGTTATTCCACTGATTAGCATTTGGGCCTTGTTAATTCCTCACTTAATGAGTTTTGAGTGATTTTGGAAATTTTCATAATGTGAAATACACCCTCCTCCATGCATGTACACCCAAGCCCTTGATGATGGTTCACTTATTTAACAATTGTTAATCACACCTGAATTGGATTTGGGCCTTGAGATGTCTTGGTTTATGAATTTTGATGCAACTTGCCATTTTGCATAATGTGAAATAAGTGGTGAATTTGTCATGGAATCCCTTAGTTCAAAGGCCAAAAATGATCCTTATGGAATGTTCTTTGGTTTTAGAATGTGCCTTGAATCAATTATAGGTCACTATGTCCCAAAATGCAAAAGTTGTGAAAATGGAACCATGAGAAAACCCTAAAAACCCCATTGTCTTCTTTTGATCATAACCTGAGTTTCACAAACGATATGGAGACCAACTAGTACTTGTTGGAAAGGGGAGAAAAAGATCTTCAACTTTCATGTTTGAGGAAAATTCAATTGAAGCTTCTTTGATGATGAAAAGTCAAGTTGAAAGTAGTGTAAGAACTTGCCCAAAATGGAAACTTTCAAATTATAGGTCATTTCCATATTTAGTAACTTTTGTACCAACCCTTGATTCTTGATAAATGGTATGAAACTTGTCCCTTGAAGACCATATGAGGATGTGAGACCTTGAAAACCCTGAAGAGAACCTCAAAATTTCACAGTTGACTTCCCCTCTCACTGCTGACTTTTCCCCAATTCTCCTAATTCCCAATCCATTGGCCAATTGAACTTCTCATGAACCAAACGGATGGACAATCTTCCATTCCTAGATACTTAGGGACCCAAGGAATACCATGGAATCAAGTCTTGCCCAAAAAATCAGAAATAAACTGACTTTATAGCAAACCCTAATTTTGGTACCCTCACTCTAGGAGGAAATAGCACAGTCTCCAAATCCAAATTCCTCTGAATATGATGTGTATCCTCTCCAACAAAGATAAGATATGCCATTTGGTGATGATAAAAACCCAAGAAGCTTGCCCATTGGAGCAATAAACCCAAGAATCTCAAAACCCTAATTTCTGCACTGGTTAGGAGAGAGTGGTCCACTTGAGATCTCTTGGACAATATAAGGACTCTTGCTTGACCCTTTGAAGAACATCTTCTCCTCTTGAACTGCCTCAGGCACCTTGACCCATGCTAAGAACCAATGATATGCACACATGATAATGCAAAAATGGAATGAAACATAAGCCAGTTAGTACTAAAGTAAGGAGAGCAAATTTTGGGGTGCTACAGCTGCCCCTATTCAATCAACTTGGTCCTGAAGGTATGATAGCAACGGTTGTCATGCGTTCAAAGGATTCACGAAGATTGAATACCAAAAGAAACCTGAAATTTGCAATCCTCAAAGGAAGGACGACTCCACTGGGGAACAAGCAATAAATGCTGCACCATCACAACACGCATGAGTGTTGGAAACCAATACAGACGATGTATTGAAATGTCTTAAAATAAACATGGACGAGTGTTAGCTATGCTGGGGATAAAGTGAAACAAACTCTCCCAGGTTATGTCATCTCTGCCGATAAAGAGAACTGACAAAGGAATCTCGAAATATGCCATCCCTGCTGATAAAGGGAACTGACGAAGAAAATCTTCAAAAGATTGCTATCTCTGCTGATAAAGAGAACTAGTAAAATAAATGCCATCCCTGCTGATAAAGGGAACTGACGAAGAAAATCTTCAAAAGATTGCCATCTCTGCTGATAAAGAGAACTATCAAAATAAATGCCATCCCTGCTGATAAAGGGAACTGACGAAGAAAATCTTCAAAAGATTGATATCTCTGCTGATAAAGAGAACTAGCAAAATAAAATCCATCCCTGCTGATAAAGGGAATTGACGAAGAAAATCTTCAAAAGATTGCTATCTCTGCTGACAAAGAGAACTAGCAAAATAAATGCCATCCCTGCTGATAAAGGGAGCTGACGAAGAAAATCTTCAAAAGATTGTTATCTCCGCTGATAAAGAGAACTAGCAAAATAAATGCCATCCCTGCTGATAAAGGGAACTGACGAAGAAAATCTTCAAAAGATTGTTATCTCTACTGATAAAGAGAACTAGCAAAATAAATACCATCCCTGCTGATAAAGGGAACTGGCCAGCAAAATATGTCAAGCAAGAACTGACTATCAGGTGAGAACTGGACTTCACAAAAGAGAAAGGCCAAACAAAGGCGAACTCCTGATGGACTCACGATCCACAAATAAGATGACTCCGCTGGGGAAAGGAGAAATCTAAATAAAAGACTCTGCCGGGGAGCACAAGCTTGAGGAACGCGTCCCTCCAAAATCTCCTGAGTTATGCCATCTCTGTTAGAAAGAGAACTGGCAAAGAAAGTATCAAACCTGGCTTATGCTTCGAATGCAAATGTTTGAATTTTGGCGTAATGCTCCATACGAAATGGAAATGCTACGCGTTTGAGGGTGCAATGCAAATGCTTATGATATGCAAAAAGGGCCCCTCCAGCAAAATAAATGCTGGAGAGAAGAGACCAATTCAGCTGGGGATGACAAAAATAAATTGTCCTCTGAATCCAAGAATTCTGCTGAGAAGGATCACACTAACCGACTCTTTGGATCAACGACTTCTGCTGGGGATGAAATCCCAAAAGAACATCCGCACTACTGGGGATTACACGTGACCTCTACTGAAGGTAACATCCAAAACCTGAGATTTCTCCTATGCTGGGGGAGTTGAGAATGAATGCCAATGACAGAACCAAAAGTCAGTTGCTGAGGATTGCTAATAATCAATGGGCTTAGAACCTGCTGGGGATGCAAGCCCATAATACCATCCTGCCTGGGGAATACTGCTGAACTTAGCCTGCTGAAGAGGCGAATGACTTTATCCTCACCTTGCTGGGGATTAGAACATAACGTTGTCGGTGAAAGTGCGCTCCCTGACTGACTGGGGAAAGTGGACACCCTGATTCTGTGGGGAGACAACGTCCTGATCCAGAGAACAAATTCCCCGAGTCTCCTGCCGGGGAAAGTCTGCTCTACTGAGGAAAGTGCAATCTCAATGCTGGGGAGAGCAAACTGCTTGGGAAGTACAATCCTGTTGCCATCCCACCTGACCTATCTCTACGGTCATAGACGGCCCTTTGAACTTTCCACTTGCCCCAGACCACCAGGTCTAATGGAAAAAATCATCTCAAGAGGATTTTATAGAGGATCGAGCGTTCGCACTGCCCTAGGGTCTTCAAACTCTTGGAGAGATTTATCAAATCTCGACATAATTGCCCCAGACTTCATAATCCATGAAGTACATTACCTCGAAAGGATTTGTAATGAATTGAAAATACTCTGTCCCAGTATTCTGAACTTGGAAGAGGTGTTTTCAATTAACCATTTTCAGGAGTGGACAATTTCTCACGCTCTAGAGGTGGCCTACCCCAATCCTTGAAGGAAATTTTCCCCTGACTGATCGTACAGAGATTTTTCAAATCGACCTGATTGCCCCTGTTTGGCTGCTTTAGGGGGAGTTTTCAATGTGACTGCTCCAGATTAGCTGCATCTTATCACCATTTATCAGAAACCCCCCAGGCTGCGCACAGTCTCTTGGCCACATACCCCTTG
Source organism: Lathyrus tuberosus (assembly GCA_022829125.1). Taxonomy (NCBI): domain Eukaryota; kingdom Viridiplantae; phylum Streptophyta; class Magnoliopsida; order Fabales; family Fabaceae; genus Lathyrus; species Lathyrus tuberosus. The sequence continues at coordinate 9,480,136 of JALAZF010000008.1, read as the reverse complement.
ACATGATTGTCCTTCGGAGTTTCCACCATCTCAACTTGGCGTGATCGAGCTTCTCGACTGTCGTTCATCGTGTAAGCTTCTTTGATATCAAACACATGCAAGCAGAAAATGTTTATTATGGGAATGAAAATTCTAATGCAACACTCGTGTTACCCTTGAAGTTTTGTTGAAAATGTGTCACCAAGCCTCGTGAACGAATCACTAGTTGGGATGCGGCACTGATTTTTGAATGGAAACAATACGCACATGCAATACCAGCAAAAATCTTATTAGCACCACTCATAGAAGTCAGGAACGCTATCTCAATGAAGTACGCCGTCGAAATAAACCTTGTTTTAATTAGGACTTTTGAGGGTTGTATCGTGGCCTGGTTCGTGGTTTTGAGAAAAAGAAAGATTTAAGGCTCAAAGTTTATCAGTGCCCACCCATTCTCCATGACGTTCTCCAGTCCTAAGTTCAGCTAATTCGGCGCAAGCGCTCATCTCTCAAAAGGTTTTATGATCCTTAAAGAAACCCATGCATCTGATGGTTCGACACCCAATGAGGTTTTGGAGTAACAGTCACCCCTTTTTGTCTTTTGTGTCTGTAGTCACACGACTTTGTTCTGCTCAAAGATTTCCTTTGTAATCCTTTTGGCTTTTCGCTTTCTCATTCTTTTTCTTTTTGTTCCCTAATTTTGCCTAGACTGGCTCTTTTGAGTTTTCAATTTTGAAGTCCAGCGGGATGCCTTAGCTTTTGCCTAAGTCACTTGCTTTCAATTTTTTGACTTAGCAGGCTTTTTCTTTTTCTCTCTTTTTTTTTAACAAGTCGTGTGACACTGTTTTGTCTGACTTGTTTGAAAGGGCTGTGACTGTTTCACTCTTCGGTTGGTGAGGAGTAACCATTGTGGTTCTACACCTCTTAACCTCTTGCTAGTGGAATGGAAGGCAATGGATCCTCAGATGTACACTCCTTCTGAAAGTTGAACACTTGGTCAAACTAACTGACGCCTACCCTACCCCAGGTTAAGATTGAGGGTTTTTTCGTTTCCAGAAAGAACTCCTACTACTAGGCTCAAAGAGGTTGACAAAGGTCTATCTCCTTATTTCTCCAGTGTTTGTGAGTTGGAAACAATGCCTGTACATCCTTAACAGGGTTTTATCCAAAAGCGTACCATTAGAAATCTACGCTCTTATTTCGTCATCCTCCCTCAAGAGTTCTAGACAAGAGAGGTTGGTATTGCAGTGCATATAAACATTTAAAACGAGTGAACACGAATGGAATTCTTCAAGAAAAACAAACTCATTGCATTAAAAATCCACATTCAAACACAAACAAATTTTTACATGCAGACAATGTTTAAACAAATAAATGAAAGCTACATATAAACTTGCAATAGAGAAACTGATGATTGCCGTTGTTGAGGAGACTTGACTCCGTCTGGACTTAGTGCTTCTGATGATGTCTTCGCAGCCTCGAGTGCTCACTCTGATAAAGAAGTTTCAATCCAAAGGGGTACCATCTGGCGTGATGACCTTTGAGTCGATCAAGTCTTGCACCTTGTGCTGGAATGCATCACAATTATCAATTGTATGCCCAAATGTTCCCGAGTGGAACTCGCACCTAGCATTCATATCAAAGTCCGGAGGAATAGGGTACGGTACCGGCGTGGTACTCCTCGTTTGAATCAGAGAGTTCTTGAGCAAGCGAGCAAACAACTGACTATAAGGAATAGGAATAGGATCAAATATCCTCTTGGGCCTTCTTGGTCCTAATTGCCTCTGCTGCTGATGATTTGGCGGCAGCTGCTGATTTGGGCGCCTCACCTACGCTTGCACTTCCCTTTCCACATTTGGCTGAGGCACAAACAAAGATTGCTGACGTAGAGCTTCTGCGGCAAAAGGTTGTGGAGAAAGTCCATGACATGAGGTGGATCCTGCAAAGAGGGGAGGAGTCTCCACTTCCTTTGCGACAATTTGAGTAAAATCACCTTGTATGCTCACGCCGCCCGACGTGAATTCAATTGCCCCTGCATCAATCAAATCCTGGACTTGGTGCTAAAAGGCCTTACATTTCTCCACAGTGTGCCCTGGTGCCCCAGAATGGAAATCGCAATGGGCTCTTGCATTGTAGCCTAGTGGGGGATTACCAGTGAGAGGAGCCAAAGTCCTTTTCTGTACCAGTTGCAACTGAAGGAGATGCCGCAATAGCTGAAATATGGCATAGGGAGCGGATGAAAAACTCTTTCAAACTGCTTCGGTCTCTGTGCACCCTTTTTATTCTTAGGCTTATCTTGGGAGATAAGACCTGGTTGCTGTTGGGAAAGTTTTGGAACTTTAGCTTGTGGAAGAGATTCAAGAGGCAATCCAAGATCTAGATCAAATCCCAAAGAGATGGGAGGAGTAATGACCTCTGTCGCGGAAGCGAGCACATGACTGTTTTCCTTCTTTAACACTGTTTTCAAAATATCCATGACCAAACCCATCTGAGTCTTCATCTGATTGACCTCCTCCCTCAGCATCTTCTGGTCTTGCATGAGAGTTTGCATATTCCCCATAAACTGCCCCATCTGGCCTCGTATTTCTCTCAACTCAGCTTGAATTTGCTCCATGATCCACTCTTGAATGGCCTGAGGAGTTAAGTCTGTAATTCTGAAGAAAGCCAGATCAGAGTAAGAATAACCAACCTTGAACACCTGTTATGCACAATGATCATGAATATGCAAATGCAAATGAACATGTTTGAATATTCGCAGGGCGATCCACCCCTTGATTCCAGTTTAACACCAAGATAGAACGGAACTTCTGCTCATGTATTAAGAAAAACCAGAGGATAACCAATTGTCAACAATCACAACCCAAAATAATAAGTCTGAACACGATAATCATAGATCCCAACCAATAAGCCTGGTGGTGATCCAAATACTAGAAAATAGAAAACTACGTCATGTCATCAAAGTCCACAAGTGCCAATCCCCCCCATCCATTATGCTCTTTGCTCCAGTCTTGAATTTCCTTGAACAACTTTTTGGTGTCGGGATGCTTCAGTCTCTGAATTAGCTCTTGAATGAGGACGTCTCTCCTATGCATGATCCCTTCCAACTATCGGCAATGCAACTCCCAAGCGTCTTCTCCAAAAGCTCCATCCATGCTAGGACCCTCATTTCTAGGTCTCTTCACTTCAGCTTGGATCTTCAGTTCCTCTATGGAGGCTATGGCTTCATTGAGTCGGCCCTCGACTGCTTGCCTCCAGAATACCCCTGATAGGATCTCAGCGTCTTTTTTCTTGAGCTTCAACTTCAATTGCTCAATCTGAGCTAGATAATCGTCTTCCTTTCACTTATTATCAGCCATTGCAGTGTCTCGGTGAGCATTGAACCTGTGAATTTTCAACAAAGCCTTGGCCAATTCCTCCTTCTTAGACTTGAGAACCTTAGTGATACCCTCTAGAGCTTGCTTCATCCTTTGTCTGGATGTGAACTTGTCAGCTAGCTCCTTTTCTGCCTTAGCGAGAAGCTCTGTCTTCAACTCGGCGATATGAACAGCTTCACCCCGCTCATGTTTCAACTGGTAAATCTCTCTTTGTAGCTCACTGTTTTCTTCTCGCAGCTTTTCCTTTTCAGCCCACAACTTGTTAAACTTCTCTATCTCAACTGTGGTAGGAGGCTCAATCAGCAAGGGGTAAGATGGTGGTTCTTTGGAGAATGGAAAAATCTCCACCTCTACCCTTTTCTGAATCCAATCTTCATACGCAGGAAATGTTCTGTTGTTGCTCTTCCCAAAATAAGTCTTCCCTTTCTTATGACGATCTTCCCAAGTATTTGTAGCTTCTTTTAACAGTTCTGGATTGATTTCCCCACTCAAATATAAAGATTCTTGGACCTCCTCGTCTCTTGGTGGTTCTTTCAAGGCATACCCGAATTGCCTAATAGCAAGAATAAGGTAATAGCAAGAATAAGGTTGTAGTTAATCCCCCATTTCCTTCCTATTAGAGGCACATTCGGGAGACTTCCACAACTAATCATGATATCTTGGCCCAACAAGTCACGGTTAATCCAAATTAGATTATCTGCCCTCAAGCCCATTAATCTTTTGGACCAATCCAATGTTCCTTGAGTATCTAAAAATGCCCCAGATTCGGGAAGACGATCAGCAAACCATTTGTAGAAGACTGGCGCACAAAAATAAAGGGGTCCTCCCCTCATCTTCTCGTTCTTATAATGCACTGAATAATACAGATCTCCAAGCAAAGTAGGTACCGGGTTCTTCATGGTAAATATCCGGACAGCATGCATGTCCACAAAATACTTCATATTTGGAAACAACACTGTTCCATAGACGCACATAGCCAAGATGGCGTTGAAAACTGACCAACATCTAGCCTTAGCATACACAACAGCCTGTTCTACCAAAAACTTCACATGAAAGCCTTTACATCCTCCCTTACTGGCAAGGTTAATTTTCACCAAAGATGGATCCAAATGCAAAGCCTCGGAGACCTTTCCCAGATCAGGAAGTTCTTTGGAAGGATAGAAAGGAGCCTCTTCTTTAATGGCAACATCCAGAATGAGAGCAAATTCCTCCAATGTCGGAGCCAAAAGATAATCAGTGAATAGAAAACAACGCAGGTGAGGGTCATAGAATTGCACCAGAGTGTGCAAGGCCCTATACTCGTATTCAGTGATGTTGCGAGCAAAATTCAGAATTCTTCCATACTCTCCTCTAAAGTCTGCCAATACCCCAGGTTCTGCCATAGACACAATCTTGTGAACAGGATCCAGAATAAGTGGTGGGAACTTGTACACTATGATGTTCTTTCTCTTCTCAGTACTCATCCTTAATAGTCTTTAAAAACCAGAATCAAAGTTAGGATGCAGCCCTGCAAATGAATAAACATGTTAGGATGCAAAATGATGATGCAAATGCACACATGGGATCAAGGATGCCACACAGACTGGACAACTGCTGCACAGAACAAATGTATAATCTCCAAGGTTTGCCCAAATATCCAGAATACCAACACAACCATAGTACCACACTGATAAATCTGCTGATCAGAAAACCGGGTATGTTGAAAGTCAAGGTTACCTGCAAACCTGTAAACACCCCGCCCTCTCACGTGTGGGTACTAGAAAGCTGAGGATCCTCAATATCACGGGGTCTCAGGTCGAGAAATGATGATACGTTCACCATTTCTGGTTTGGCATCATCACCAATCAAGGAGGCCTCAACTGATTCCCCTCAAAAGAAAACATCTTATGGCAAGTCCTCAGCTTCGGCACTGAGGTCGAGAAGCAATAGTACATTCATCCCTCGGGGTACAGTACTATCGCCAATCGAGGAGTGCTTCCACTAATTCTCTTCCAAAAGGAAACCCTATAGCAAGTTCCCAGCATTGGGTCCTCGGATCGACATGTGTAATGGGTTTGCCATTTCTAGTCTGCCATTATCACGTCTCGGGAGGAGTGTCGTTACTGAGTCCTCGGGAATGGTCGCCAAAGTCAACAGTTTTCCAAGTTACATTCAATCATCTGCACCAATGCGCAGGATATAACATTACCAAAGAAAACCTCGTCTGGATGTGGAGTTTTCATGTATACTACGTCTAACCAAATGCCACACAAGTCACACTACTTTCCACGCTAATCCTACGTGTACGCTCAATCCTGGGTATTGGGCTTATCTCTCGGAACCCCCAACCCGCCAAACAGAAGAACAGTGCAGCAGATGATAATAATATGCAATGCAGTAAATGCGGTAAAAATAAAATACAACAAATAAAGCAAAACAAAAAACAAAAACACCTAAACAGAACAAAAACAAACAAGCGCTAGGACAGACTCGCTAAAGGGGATCGACCAGCATAGGTCAACCAGAGTTCCCAGCAGAGTCGCCAGCTGTCGCTCCCAGGATTTTCATCCAGGTACAAACGGGAAAGTGGCGCGGAAAACAGAGTCGTCGGCCGTGTATATTTATCCCAAGAGAGGGAAAGGGAACACCGCATAAACCTGAAGAAGAGGGAAAGGATTGGTCATCGCAACCATAGCCTGGGTTCGGGAGTCGGTTACGTGAGGGGAAGGTGCTAGCACCCCACGCGTCCATCGTACTCGATGGGATCCACGCTTGTTGTCTATTCTAAGGGTGAGTTATCCTAACATCTATGGCTGTACTAAAACGGGGGAGGGAAAAACAAAGACAGACTCGGTAGGACGTCGACGTCCTAGGCCTACGTACCCCCTTTGTACAATGGGGAATTCAGAGTCAACGTAGTTCGGACCAAGTTCTTTTTGTGTTTTTTTATGAGCGACGTTAAGTTCGTGTCGGGCAGTTAGGGTCGATGCCTGTTTGCGACTCAGACGGAAAGTAACGTGCCCTTTTTGAAAATAGCCTTTAGTTTGACAATCCCGAAGGACAAAAATGATTTGAAATTTGTTTGTATTTTTTAAGACAGAAGTGACTTGAGTTAGTTTATAACTCAACTTGAACCAAAGTCTATGACACGGGAACGAATACGTCGCATGGTCGCCCCCAATGGGACATATGCTCAACACTCTAGAAGAGAGAAGGGGGACCCCTCAATCTTCATTTCCTATGTTTAAGGCTTGTGTGCAAGGCAAGTTGACCTTATTAAGTATCTTAGAAATTGTTATGAGATGAGAAGAGGGACTCAAAAGAAAAGAAAAAAAAAACTACGGGAAAAATCTATCCTAATGTTATCATGCAAAGGTGGCCCTAAGGGGAGGTTTGACAACAACCTAAGCCTAAAGAAAAGAAAAGATGAGAGAAAGAAAGAATAATAATGGACATGGATAACTATCCACACCCTCAAATAACTTACCTCAGCCCCTGCATACAAGGTTAGTACAAAACAGACATAAGTAACAATAAGACGAATGAAACCCAAGCAAGTCATAAACCAAAGAGAAAAGGTTACAAACCAAATGAAACTCATCCAAGCCAGAATATACACCTTAGATATGACCCAGAATGTTTACCAAACAAAATCAAGCAAATAGAATGCAAACCAGTGGCAAAACAAACAAGAGAGTTATCAAAGAAGGAATAGAAGAAGGAAGAGTGGATATGCAAGGTGATTATTCAAGAATGCTTCAAACAATATCCAAGTCAGAATGTGGATGACCTAAAAATGTGCCTAAACATGCTATACAAGTGTCACATGAGGCATGCAAATAGATATCCAAGCATCAAACATCAATAGAAGAAGAAGGAAGCATATAAGGGAAACATGTTCAAGCCTGTAAGATGAAGCATGAATAGCATATGACATGAATGAATACAAAGCTCCAAGGTCAGAAACATACATCCAATGAAGTGCAAATGAATGATATGGTATGGCATACATAAACCAAGCATAAGTCATGAGTAAGCATAGATGAGATGAGGTGAGAAGTTAAAGAAAAGGCATGTAAACCAAGCATTGAACATGTGCACAAAGTATGCAACAACCTCACACCAATGACCTATAATGGCAATCAAGTGACCTATAACAATTCAAACATGGTCTATGAAGTCAAAGAAACAATCCCAAACAATGGCACAAGTGCCTTCTCAAACAAGCAATCAGACATGATCAAAGATGTGCATACAGGAAGACCTCAAACAAAGAGCAATCAAACAATTAGCAAAATATCTTTTAAAATTACCAAATTAAAACTTAACACACCTCAACCAGTGGCAAACAACATGTCAAAAGCTCATACCAAAATTCCCCAGATAGGTCACTCAAACAATTATACAAATTCAAATGAGAATTATGACCTAACATGCAAAATAAAGGGACTAAAATGCAATATGAAATTATTTTAAAAATTATAGAAATTTTTTTTAATGTAATTCAATGTGTTGGTGAAACAATGCAAAAAGAATGAACTCAAAAGGTTTTATGGATGATGAGAAATAAATTCTACAAGTTAGGGTATGCATAATAAGAACAATTCAAAAAGAAATTATTCAAATAATTAATTCAGATGAGAAAAATAAAATAAAATAATAAAATAAAATTTGATAAAATTTTATAAAACTATAGATATGCTTCATGATTTTTTTGGAATTTTTTGGATGCACAAAACTATTTTTAAAAATTAAAAATGAAAACAATGCAATTAAATAAAATAAAATGAATTGAAATGAGCATGGGGGTATGAATAGCAGTCCAACCACGTTGGAAAATAAGATGGGCCCAAAGGAGGGGGTGTGGATATCAAGCCCACACACAAAAAAAAAACCAGCGAAATAAAAAAAGAAATATAAAGACCCAGTCAACTGATTGACCCAACACTCACCATAAGATCAATCACACGCTCCATAATCAGTCAACATAATCACAAAGTCAACAAAATCAATGGCCGTGATTAAAAGTGCACCATAATTAGAATACGCACGCGCATACACAATTACCCAGAAATTAAAAAAAATCACACGTGAGAGGCAAATGGAATCATTAATGTGCTGGCATTGTATAGGCCATCAGATCATATCAACGTATGCGAATGGATCGTCAAAAGCAAGATGAGAAGTCCAGATGGGAGGTGCATGGTAATTAACATGGATGGACACACACACAACTAATGACATAAAACAAAATTTTAAACGACGTGGCAAGCTGTGGATCGTGGGATCAAAGTAATAGACGGTCGTGATTTCATCTTCCTCATTGAAACCCTAGCCGGCCGGAAAAAGAACCAGACGTCGGAGCCCTAGCTCCGGTCGTCAACTCCGGTGACCATCACCCCCAAAATCCCCAGAAAACACATATAAGTACACTATTTTGATCAGAAAAACATGAGGATCAAGAAATTCACATTATTTTTCACAAACAATCAACACAAAGAGCAAATCGAACGAAATAATGTATGGTTCAAAACTTTAAAACTCATCATACAAACAATCTAAACGTCCAAACTCAAAACAAAATATATCAGGATTATCAGTGAAGGCCACACATCATTATACGCACCAAAAAACTGAGTTCTAAGATCATGAAAAAATGCACTAACCTGAGATTATGCAATACGTGTCCCTGCTGTTAGCTTCAAATGATGGTTGCTTCGTGCTCTATGGATCCCAAGGGTCCAGATTGTGAAAGAAGTTTTGGAAAAACTCTTGTGGATGGTGATATTCGAAGCAATGAAGGATTAGGGTTGAAAATTTTGTTCTCCTCAAAATCACGTGTCCTCCCCCTCTCACCAGTGCATGAGTAAGCTTAAATATATTAGGTTATTCCACTGATTAGCATTTGGGCCTTGTTAATTCCTCACTTAATGAGTTTTGAGTGATTTTGGAAATTTGCATAATGTGAAATACACCCTCCTCCATGCATGTACACCCAAGCCCTTGATGATGGATCACTTATTTAACAATTGCTAATCACACCTGAATTGGATTTGGGCCTTGAGATGTCTTGGTTTATGAATTTTGATGCATCTTGCCATTTTGCATAATGTGAAATAAGTGGTGAATTTGTCATGGAATCCCTTAGTTCAAAGGCCAAAAATGATCCTTATGGAATTTAGTTTGGTGTTAGAATGTGCCTTGAATCAATTATAGGTCACTATGTCCGAAAATACAAAAGTTGTGAAAATGGAACCATGAGAAAATCCTAAAAACCCCCTTGCCTTCTTTTGATCATAACCTGAGTTTCACAAACGATATGGAGACCAACTAGTACTTGTTGGAAAGGGGAGAAAAAGATCTTCAACTTTCATGTTTGAGGAAAATTCAATTGAAGCTTCTTTGATGATGAAAAGTCAAGTTGAAATTAGTGTAAGAACTTGCCCAAAATGGAAACTTTCAAATTATAGGTCATTTCCATATTTAGTAACTTTTGTACCAACCCTTGATTCTTGATAAATGGTATGAAACTTGTCCCTTGAAGACCATATGAGGATGTGAGACCTTGAAAACCCTGAAGAGAACCTCAAAATTTCACAGTTGACTTCCCCTCTCACTGCTGACTTTTCCCCAATTCTCCTAATTCCCAATCCATTGGCTAATTGAACTTCTCATGAACCAAACTGATGGACAATCTTCCATTCCTAGATACTTAGGGACCCAAGGAATACCATGGAATCAAGTCTTACCCAAAAAATCAGAAATAAACTGACTTTATAGCAAACCCTAATTTTGGTACCCTTAGTCTAGGAGGAAATAGCACAGTCTCCAAATCCAAATTCCTCTGAATATGATGTGTATCCTCTCCAACAAAGATAAGATATGCCATTTGGTGATGATAAAAACCCAAGAAGCTTGCCCATTGGAGCAATAAACCCAAGAATCTCAAAACCTTAATTTCTGCACTGGTTAGGAGAGAGTGATCCACTTGAGATCTCTTGGACAATACAAGGACTCTTGCTTGACCCTTTGAAGAACATCTTCTCCTCTTGAACTGCCTCAGGCACCTTGACCCCATGCTAAGAACCAATGATATGCACACATGATAATGTAAAAATGGAATGAAACATAAGCCAGTTAGTACTAAAGTAAGGAGAGCAAATTTTGGGGTGCTACACATAGGACCAACATTCTCTGTCCTCTTCATTTCCCTTCAGTAACTACTTTGAGCTCGGTATAAATGCCATGAAGTTAGCTGATGGTTACAAGGATAGAAGGCCGAATGAGTTTTGTTGAGGGAATGGATGTATGCAAATGATAAATGCAAAGCTACATGATGTATGTTGTGAAAATGCAAAATGAATTTCAAGGAACTCAAAAGTTATATTTTCAAACACCATAAAGTGGATAATACTTTTATTAACTTAAAATGTCTCATTTGATTGAAAAATTTGAAGGATTACAAAATAGAGTATAACTTCCAAAATCCATGGTAAAACCTATGATGTTTGCAAGATAACTCTAAGTTCCTTGTAAAAGGTTAGGAAAATGGTGCATGAATGCATGGATGGATGAATGCACAAACACAGGTATACACATATTCACATATTCACATATATACAAGTAAACAAACAAAGGCCTAGGTTTAAAGATCACAAGCATAGAGCCATGGTCGACCCATCCCAAAAGGTGTGTACTATGGGTTCATTGGTACCTGTACAAGGTGTTCTACAAAGTTCCCAGAGTCATCGATAAATCTTTTGGATATTATCGGCTTACACGACTACTTATGCAGGCTAATAATATTGTTAAGATAAACTCGTCTGAGTGTAGTATCGCATGACAACCACCACAAGTCTACACCTGGATGATCACTGCACTATGCCCTAAGAGGCTAAGAGGGGCGAAGGGATACTAAGATCCTCAGCTTCACAGACTCCCAGGTCAAAAAAAGTAATGCCAATACGACTACTCGCATCTGACATCAGTAATCCCAAAGAGGCCTCCACTGAGCATGGTCATCATATGCTAGACATGTTAAGACTACTCTCAACAGCTAACTATTGATTACACCACAATCTTATCAAAGATGTGCACTCAAGTTCCAAGCAAGATTATCACTGATAATAGGTTGAATCTAAATAACAAGATGATGAAGGAATTATGTGATGAGTTTAAGATTGAGCATCATAATTCTTCTCCTTACAGACCTAAGATGAATGGGGTTGTTGAAGCTGCTAATAAGAATATCAAGAAGATTTTTCAAAAGATGGTTGTTGCATACTAGGATTAGCATGAGGTGCTCCTCTTTGCTTTGCATGGGGATCATACATCCGTCCGCACTTCAACAGGGGCAACCTCTTTCTCTCTTATGTATGGTATGGGAGTAGTGCACCCGATAGAAGTTGAAATCCATTCTATGAGAGTTTTGATGGAAGCTAAATTGTCTGAGGCTGAATGGTGTTAGAGCAGACACGATCATTTGAATTTGATTGAAATGAAAAGAATGACGGCCTTGTGTCATGGCCAGTTATATCAACAGAGAATGAAGAAATTGTCTCAGTGAGAATCGGATATCAAGCTATTGAATTAACTTGAATCACAAATCTTAATTCACCACCGATCTTCAATTTATCCAAGGGAATGGAAAAAGAACAAATAACCATAAGTATGTAATGCAATGCAAAGCAAGAGAGAATCTAAGGTTCGGGGTTGGTTATACTAAGGGAAGGTACTAGCATCCTAAGTATCTGTAGTACTCTAAAGGAGCCTCTTGTCTTATTGTGTTATTTGTTATTTGTTTGCTAAGGGTGAAAAGAAAAGGAAGACCTGGTATTATTCCTAAGTATGCTCGTCAAGACATCGCATCTCGTGCCTACGTATCTTGACTAAAAGAGTCAGAGCATTCGTAGTTCCCATACTACGGTTGAAAAATAGGAAAGAGTGTAAAAAAGGAAAGTGTGCTTGCCAAGGAATGAGACCTTGTGTCTACATATTCTCAAAAGGAGCTTGAGAAATCAGAGCGTCCATAGTTCGGTAGACTACGGGTAAAACAATGTTTATTGGTTAGTTAGGAGAAGTGACAAGTTGTCATCTTAAGGGGAATACTCAACTAAACCACCACAATCATGTAGAAGATGGATCTTTGCTTCACATTAAGAGAAGGGATCTAACTCGAATACATAATCGACGAGTATGCCACATACCTCTCTCAAGTGGAAAAGAAATCAACATCTTTCTCAACTATATCATGGGGTAGGAGAATTATATCTCAACTAGGGATGACTCATGTATAATTCTCTCATGGGAGAAGAAAGGGAACCTAATTATAGGTTATCTAAAGTTGAAGTGATCCTAAGGGAAACTAGCCTAAAGAAACTAACCTAAAGGAATTTGTCTAAAGTCAAGAATCTAAGTATGTACAACCTAAGGTGATCAACCTAAAGGGGAACAGGGATCACACAGGGGGTAGATGAGGAATGCAAAAAAAATGCAATGCATATGACTGTATAGTCAACCATAAGTCCTTCCCTTGGACTAAAACATAAGCAACCGAAAATATTCAGGAGCCACAGGTGAGTGTCTAACAAAGCAAGCATCATGACAATAATATACAAAGAGTAAACAACAAAATTAAGAGCATGAATAAATGACAACGTATGTATATGACTAGGATCAAGGCATGAGGGTACCAGGCGTAAAATAGAATTAGGCACAGAGAAGTTACACAACATAATGAACAAATGAAATAGTCAAAGTAAGGATCAAGATTAAGCTTAAATAGAAAGAATCTAAATCGCAAGCTAATAAGTTAATGGTCAGGAAGAATTGAATGAAAATTAAGATTGAAATAATCCTTACATATTTATATTCTAAAAAAAAATTAAAGATTAATATAAAAAGAAAGTTTTTGAAAATTTTAATTTAATGACTAAACTAATTAATCTAACAATTTTTATTAACCCTAACTAAAATAGGAAAACAATAAAAATTAGAAACATAATTTTAAAAGAAAAAGTTTTTAAAAATACATGGAAGGTGTGAAAGTGATTGAGGTTTGTATTAGTAAGAGAATTTTTTACCCAAATACCCCTCATTTTCGAAAAAATTCCCAAAATACCCTATGTTTCAGAAAATTTCCCAAACTGCCCCAGTTAGGGTTTGGGTTTGTACATGGTCGCCAAATGAAATGGCGAGTCCTCTTTAAGGGTCATAAGTTGTCGCCAAATGTAATGGCGAGTCCTCTTCAAGTCGCCAGTGCAATTGGCGACTCGGTCTAAAGGAAAAAGGGAGTCGCCAATTGAAGTGGAGACTCCCTAGAAACTGATTTTTTTTCACTATAAATAGGGGTGTTCAGCTCAGTTTGTTCCACAACTCTTCTCCCAACTTTGTTCTACTCAGAAAATGTATCGTCATCGTCGGGAAAAAGTTATTTTTTCGCGAGACAAGCCACCAATTGACATGCTGTTTTGGAACATACAAGGTTTTAATCAACTTAAGAGAGAGTTGATTCAGTGGTTGGAGGGAGACATTGGTGAAGGGGAGAAAATCCAAAGTATCGAGAGACATGATCGGCTACGTGGATGGGTTCGTGTGAAGACTGACAAAGATGCGAGGAAAGTCATGTTTGGACCGAATGAAATTAGTTTGATTCTTGTAATCTATTAGGAATGTGTTAAGTTGTTTGTGTTATTTGTTGTTAACACTGTTGTTTGTTGTTATAGTTATTTGTGTTAGTGTTGTTTGTTGTTAAAATTGTTGTAACAAAGACCCATCAATATATGAAAATATTTGGTTACAAAAAATGAAAAGATAAGCTAAATTATGATTCAGATGTTCCTCCAACGTTGGGATAATGTTTTTTGTTGTGGCCGGGCTGACGACAGATACTGCATAGTCTTATCATTTTATCAGCGATATCCATTTCGGTTCTTATACGCTTGCTGTTTGGGCTCCCCTTTTTCCTTCTTCTCATATCATCGTTATGCCAAACTATGTCACCTTCGTATGGAGGCCAATAATCCTCCATTGGTAGCACTGCAAAGCCTTCGCTGTATACATTCATAACATTAACCACATTGTAAACATCAGATAGATAGCCATAAGCATCCTGACGAGCATGTGCGCATGCTGCAATGGCATGTGAGCAAGGTACAAGGAGGGCCTGGAACTTGCTACAATCACACCAACATCTGTTTAGCCTGACAACATACGATAAATTGGGAACTTACTACAATCACACCAACATATGTTTAGCCTTTTGTTGCGAAAAGTGATGCCAACCTATAATAGGTTGATCTCACCAAAGCAGTGATTGGAAGGTTTCTTATTCCTTTGAATACCCCATTCATGGACTCCACAAGGTTTGTTGTCATGTGACCCCATCGACAACCACCATCAAAAGATCTTGTCCACCTTTCTAGTGGAATGTTATCCAACCAGCTTCCGACATCAGCATTTGACATCCTTATTTCGTTAAGGTAGTATTGAAATGTTGGTTGAGTTAGCGCATAACTAGCATTCATAACCTGTTTGCTAAGGTACTTGTCTTTGATTACACGCATGAAGTTTTGTTGAATATGTTGAATGCAATATACATGAGTAGAAGGAGGATTATGCCACTTGTTATCATGGTTATTGTAAGCACTCTCTATAGCAGCATGCCAGTCTAAAATCAAACAGAGGTTGGATTGTGGAGCGATATGTGTTCTTAGATTCTTAAGGAAGAAACTCCAAGCAGAAGCGGTCTAACCCTCAACCAAAGCAAATGCTATAGGAAAGACATTACTGTTGCCGTCTTGTGCAACAGCCATAAGCAAGGTGCCCTTTGTATTTTCCATAGAGCCATGTTCCATCAATTTGAATAACAGGTTTGCAGAATGCAAAACCTCTTATGCAGGGTTGAAACGACCAAAAGAGACGGTGGAAGATGACTTTTCCGTCAACAATGGTACCATCTGGCCTACATGTTGGCACTGTCTGCATGATTACAACAATTCTCGATGTGTATGTCTTTAGGGATACCAAAAATCGCGATAACTCCTTGTACGAATCCTCCCAATTGCCAAAGACCCTTTCAACAGCCTTTGTCTTTGCAATCCACGCCTTCTTATAACAGGGAGTATAATTATACCTCGTCACTTTGAAAGAAATCTGTAGCACTGATACACACTACCCCTAGTAAACCATCTGTCCCAAATTTGATCATTTGAGATGGCTTTGTTGACAATGGGTGAAACACATAGAGGAACTGTCACAAATATCGCTGATTATGTAAGCGTTACTTTTATGTCTCTATTTTTTTTTGTGTTCTTTGTTATCTTTAATTTATTTTGTTAATATTTTTTGGTCTATTATTTTTTTTGGTCTATTATTTTTTGTGCTCTCTAATTATTTTGTTTTTAATTTACGCAGGAAGTCTATAGATTTCGGTCTCGTTCCCACGAATATGTTGCACCCGACGAACTAATACAACCATATATTGATTTCGCCGGTTTCGGACATGTAAGCAAAATCATGTCTTATTTGGGAGATGCAAAGTTTATACTAGCTTTGCAAGAAAGGTGGCGCCCGGAGACACACACCTTTTTTTTTCCAACCGGTGAATGTACTGTGACCCTAGAGGATGTGTACATGTTACTCGGTTTACGTATCGATGGTAAGGCAGTCAATGGAAAAACAAACCTTGACCCATCAATTTGTGAGGAACTTTTGGGTGCCGACTTGCTAGATACAAACTCGAGAGGACAAAGTCTCTTGCTCGCGCAACTAAAAGCATGGTACGCCGGTTTTATTTTAACTGCAGAGTCTACAGAAGAAATGAAACTACAGAAAACCAGGTGTTACCTTATGCTTCTTATTGGTTTATTTTTATTTCCTAAGGGTACCGGTTCTTCTATGCACATTATGTACTTACCCTTATTGAGAGATCTAAATCAAACAAGACAGTATAGTTGGGGTTCTGGTTGTCTGTCTTATTTGTATAGCTCTTTGTGTAAGTGCACCAAAAAAGATGCATCTACTTTTTTTGGATGCGTTATTTTGCTCAAGCTTGGGGCTGGTCTAGATTGCCATCCCTAGCGTCTGTCAACCACAACGACTTTTCCTTCCCGTATGCACAAAAGTAAGTTAATAACTTAATACTTTTTTTATCCTTAAAAATTATTGTGTCTAACATTCACAACTAAAAATTCTTTTTTTTAGATGGTCGGCTAAGGGTATGAGTTACAATAGATGTCCCAAACATTGTATCATTCAATACCATAATCTTTTGGATCACCTAACACCCGCAGATGTAAGTCCGCCTAAACATTTCTCTTCTTTTATATCATATATTTAACTATCTAATATTTTTCTATTCTTCAGTTCATATGGCGTCCATATCTAGGCATGGGAGACCTATATGAAGTCAGCGAGGAAGATGTTGCCATTTGGACTGCATGTGTATCAATCATCAGATTCACAACTGTGGAGCTACACAACAGTTACCGTGCAAACTGCAATTTGGAATGCATCAGGACATCCCAGATCTGCCTGTTGACATTAGTAAATGGCATCTAAAAAAGTTAATGATCAATGCGACTTTGACAACTGGAAGGATTTTGCAAAGACTGAGCGTCGTAAATGGATGAACCGCAACAACTATGTCTTACGTGAGCCGGTGATGCCAACCCCATCTATACCAACAAATAATTACATGGCTTGGTACAGATCGGTTACAACTGGGTTTGTCTCCGAAGACAGGTATTTATACGACCCACGCCAGACCACCTACACATAAGAAGCCTCAACGTCTAACCCACCTCCAAGGCCATGTTACTCACAACCCCGTACCCAACAAAATTACCAACCCATTATCCATCCAAACATGCCATACACCCAACCACAATACCAAGAGCGTCCCCCATACCATCTTCAACAAAATTATTACTATCAAGAGACTGACTATGGCTATGCCCCCAACCAATCACAAAGATACAACCAAAACGAGGTTACTTCATACCATAGCCAAATTGGGTAAACATCTTTTCATAGCCCTAATGCCTAAACATCATACCCTAGCCAACACAATCAACCTTCTCAGCAGCCTTATTCCTTTCAAACACCATTTCAACCTTTCACCAACGAATCCTTCACACCAATGTCTCCCTTCAATCGGCCTGCCCGCATACCAATCACCCCCTCAAACTACCTTGGCATGAGTCGCACGCTCAGGTTCAGTACCCAAGACTTTGCGGGAATGTAAGACATCCTAAGGGAACCATCTCGGAATGTTCCTGAGACTTCAACTCCTCAAACACCGGGCGTGAATCAACAACAAGGGGAACAAGGGGGCTGAGTACAACGAGTGCAACGAGTGAGGATTCCTAGGTGATGTGGAACTGGTGGACGGTTAGATGCACCCGGTCACCAACATTAATTAATGTAATATTTTATTAAATTAATGAAAATTTTATATCATCGTGCAAACAAAAGCAATGTAATATTTCACTATGGAAAAAAAACAACACACACCCTGTCTCCACATCAATTGGCGACAGGGTTATTACCTTTAGACAGGGTCGCCAATTGCACTGGCGACTTGAAGAGGACTCGCCATTACAATTGGCGATAGCTTATTATCCTTAAAGAGGACTCGCCATTTCATTTGGATACCATGTGTAGCGAGCGATTTTGGACGCGGTTCTTAAGCGTTGGTCGCTCTCTGCGGTTTGAGCTTTGAACTACAGGTCGATTCATTTTTTATCCTATTGTGAGCTAAATAAGGAAGGGAAATAGATGTCTCCAATTAACCCTGCTTGCATACTGAGTTTAAACAGCGGTCTGTTAGGTTACGGATGCTATCAATGTGGGGGGGCCTTTGTACTAGTTATTTGTATTTTCGCCAATACGGTTTTCTTTCTTTTAATCTAGGCAAAGGGTTTCTGACGGGGAACAAGGATTAGGATGTTAGGACTGATGCTTTTGAATTACTGCTTTTGATTGACTGAGATATGGGATTTGGGTTTTTTGTTGATTGCGCTCGCTAAGATCTTTTCTTTCGATCTTATGCCTACGTATTCCCGTTTACCGAAACAGGGAAATCAGAGCGTTCGTAGTTCCTCCTATTCTATGGGAGGAAATTGGTTTTTGGTGTCTTGTTCAAAGCCCAAGACGTGAAGCGAAAGGTGATTTGTATCTTGTTCAAAGCCCAAGATGTGAAGCTGAAAGGTCTATTTGTGTCTTGTTCAAAGCCCAAGACATGAAGCTGAAAGACCTCGACTTTATAGAGAATTTGTCATCTCTAAAGAGGGGAGAAGGAGAATTACTTTAACTGGGATACGTGGATCCGAGCAATGCCATAATTTCCGAAGAAAGGGTTTTAACCTGAAGGAGAAGACTTTAACTCAGTGTAGAGCAATGCCATCTTTCCTTAGGAATTTCTCATGCTAAAAGAGGGACAGTGGCATGGATGTATATGATCCAGAGGCTTGTCGCTTACAGCGATTAGATGAAGGGAAAGGAGTTGTTGATGTTTGTGTACTGTGAACGAGGCACAGTTTTGATGCTAAAAGGTTGATTGGATCAACCAGTGGTTTTCTTATACAAAGCCTAAGAGGAGGCTAATTTCCGCTAGGAAAATCATTATACAAAGCCTAAGAGGAGGCTATTTTGTGTCCCGTACAAAGCCCGAGAGAGAGGCTACAAGGGTTTACTCAACAGGAGAATCTTTTATACTCAACAAGATAGTGATTTTGTATCTCGTATGAAGCCCGAGATGGAGGCAAAAAGGGTAATTGACTCAACGGGGGAGTCTCTTATGTGTCTCGTACGAAGCCCAAGAGAGAGGCGAAAAGGTTGTTTGACTCCACTGGGGAGAATTTTGGTATCTCGTACGAAGCCCGAGATGGAGGCTATTGTAACTGTTTCAGTTGAGTGACAGATCCAATATACTAATTTTAAAAGAGAAAATCAGTTCTTATATGAGTAACACTGTACACAGGGATTTGATTTGAGGATCAGGGATATTTCCTTCTCTTTGAGGAAACAGGAAATCCAAAGGGTATTGAGACTGTCCGAGTCCGCGGGTTTCTTTCCTATTTAACGAAGGGTGCTTGAGAATGTCTTTGAGACTCAAGGAAGTTAGACTGTCCAAGTCTAGAGTTTTATCTTTTGTACTATGCTTTGAGAAACAGTAGTAGACTCTATGAAAGGACTGTTCTATGAGGATGACTATGTTTTGTTCCTATACCTCTAGGAGGTCGTCGGGACAATTTGTACGAAGCCCAAGAGGAGGCTGGAAACTTTTAAGAAGCCGACGGGTCCTTGTACGAAGCCCAAGAGGAGGTTATCATTCCCGGAGGAAGAGATCATTATACGAAGCCTAAGAGGAGGTTGTGAATACTTCTAAGAAGCCGTAGGGTCCTTGAACAACGCCCAAGAGGAGGCGGGGTTGCTTTTAGGAAGCCTGTGGGTCCTTGTATAATGCCCAAGAGGAGGCCGATGCTTTTAAGAAGCCCGTGGGTCTATCATCTCCTTTCCATTAGGAGAGATAACTCTTTTAAAGATAAAAAGCACTGGTAAACGTGCGAGGTTTACTATCCAGCGACTTTTAGCTTTTAAAGAGGGTTCCTTAGTTAAGGTCCAAGATTATGACCGTAGTGGGTACCCAAACCCCGAGACATTCAAGGCAAGCTATCCACAAGGAATAGATCAAGTCAGGAAAGTTCGAGAATTTGGAAGAAACTCAAAGATGCCATTCACGGAGAATACATTCATCTTGGGGAGTAGAGCTTCTTGACGATTCCTAAGGAGGACAGCCGAAGAGAAGACTGTATCTGGTGCTCCTATTGGGGATCTAGGCGTCTATTTCTACGAATAAGTGAAACGGCGTCACCTAGTTCTAGACGTAGTTTCCGGGGAAACTCGAAATATCTATACTATTATTACACAGTAGATATGAGTTTATGAAAGGAGACTTACAGTGAGCAGCCCCACAATACAGTTTATAATATGAAAGCAGTAAACGAAAGCGATAACCACTTACTCGGTTGGAGTGCTTCCATGTTGTTTGGTTAGTTGTTCAACAAAGAAAGATTGAAAACAACAGTATATTCAAAATCAAAGGAGAAAGTGCTTTGAAAAAGAAATATTTGGGGCTTACAGCTCAGGAGAGGCCCAGGGTTTTATCAGTGAGCGCACTGTTTGAATTTTGTACAGAGGGACTTATACAAGTGACTGGGGCCCAAAAAGGTTTTCTGTACAAAGGGATGGGTCTTACACTCTCTCAAGAGGCCCAAAAAGGTTTAAAGGAAAAAGAGTGGGGCTTATAACACGAGGGTAGGCCCAAATGATTTTTTGTTTAAAAATGGCGATCGCGCCGAGGTTTTCTTTTAACGCGGAGGGACTTATACAATAAGTGAGGCCCAAAATGTTTTGGTTAAAAGGGGGATTGGGTCTTACACTCTAATAGAGGCCCAAAGTGTTTTGAATGGGTCTTATAGCTCAAGGAGAGGCCCAGATGATTTTTATTTTTAAACGGGTGACGATCGCACCGTTTACTTGTACAGAGGGACTTATACAATGAGTGAGGCCCAAAAAGTTTTTGTACAAGGGGGGATGGGTCTTACACTCTCTCAAGAGGCCCAAAGAGTTTTGAAAATGATTTATGAGGGTTGAATTAATCCAAAACCCTAATTTGTTTTCAAAATGTATTTAATTGAATAAAAATTCAATTAAAATGATCAAAAATTGTTTAACACATGGAAAACAAATTGTGATCTTGGATTAATGCTTCAAAAATTAAGTATTGACCTACAAAATAATTAGAAAGCATTAAAAGTTACAAAATCAATGTAGAAAAAATATTTAAAATGCCAAAAACAATCAAAATATTAATTCTTTACAAAAATATCAATTATATGAAATAAATAATATTTTTGGGATTTTTTGTGAAAATAAAATATTTTAACATTTTTGTGAATTATTAAAAAAAGAATCAACTCAAAATCATTAAAACTCAGAGAGAAATTAATTTTTGAATCAATTAAACAAAATCACAAAATTCAAATATTTGAATATATGAAAAATGGCGCCAAGAACAGCTGAAGAACACGCGCGTGTTCTTGGTTTCTCATATTTGCATTTTCTATCCAATCTCCATGAATACGTAATCATATCATGCAATCCACATATCATTATGCTCGTCTCAACCTCACGATCATGTCTATATACTTTAATTTCATTTAAATTAAACATACAACAAGAAATCACGAAGAGACCTCAAGAACCCTAATTTCTGCATGAAGGCTAGGATTTTTGATACACGATTCAAACAATGCAATTAATTGAGGGAAAACATTCCATGCATGATTATGAACATATGGCCAAATTATTGTGCGAGGAAATATGCATAGATTGAGAGATGACCAAGTATGTGCTTACCTCCAAGTCGTGACAGCAAGTTCAAAGTGATTTTTGATTTGGAGGTGTTACAGATGAGTTGTGATGATCTGAACAGCTTCCCTACACCCTATGGATTGTGTTTGGATGGTTGGACTTGATTGAAATTGGCTGGATCATTTTGTGGTACCTCAGCTGCACTTTGGTTAAAACCTTAAGCAACCAGCTGGTGATTTTGTGAAATTGATGTTTCAGAAGTAATCTAAGTGTTTGATCAGCTCATATGTGATGTATGTGAGGTGTGTGAGTGATTGGCTTGATTGGAAAAGCTCTCAAACTCAAAACCCGATAGCTACCTTGCTAAGAAAGGCATTTTTGCCAAGAGAAAGAGATTTTGAGGAAAGCATCTGTTAGATGGCTTTGGTGTACTCAAACTGATCACAATTGAGCTCTATTTATAGTAGAGCAAGTTTGTTTTGCAATGAATAGTGAATGGCAGCTGGTAAGTAGGTTTGGCCAATGTTGGCAAATGAAAATCCAAGTCTCCTCTAGCCATTGACTAGAGGTTAGGGCACAGAGCTTTGGTCCCCTTGGTCTTGGATAAGTCTTGACTGATTTCAGATGAGAATGGCTCAGTCCATGCCACCTTGATGGTTCCATTGAATGCCTCATTCCAAATTTGAAGTCTTGTCCCTATTTTGGCAACTCTAGGTTCAACATGTTATTCCTTGTTCCTTGGACCTTGGAGGCTTGGCTCAGTGATTGTCCCCTTTAGATTCAATCCTCTGAGGTGTCCAAGTGGATAGGAGCAATTGAATTTGGCTGATTTTGGCAAATCGACCAAAGTTGCAAATTCTGCCTTGCCTTGACAGATTTCAGCAAGGCAACTTGGCAATGTTGTATCTCATGGTGTAGGTTGAATTTGGCAATGTTCTTGGCCATTTTGGAAAGCTCTTACATGATACAACAACTGTTTGAACAAGTTTGGTTTTGATCTCTTTTGATTCCAAGTGAAAAATCCTCCTACATTTGGCAAAAAGTGAGGCAGAATCTGACTTAGTGAAAATTTCACTAAGTGTTGGAAAAAGTGACATTTTCACTTTTCAGCCACTTTGATCACTCCATAACTCAAAATCCTTAATGAATTGGAATGACTTGTAGTTGAAGTTTTTGTAGGTGATAATGAGGGCTACAAATCCATCTTTGGATGAGAAAAAATGGCCTTGTGGTTTAGGAGTTATGGTCCTCCAAAGTTGGTACCTTTGCCACTTTATTTTTAACTTAGAAAAAATTCTAAGTTTTATGGTTACCCCTTTTACAAGTTATCTCACTTTTCTTGATTTTTCTTGATGAATGATGATTCAAACCATACATTAACATCATTTTAGGGTTAAAAATCCATTTTGGTGAAAAATCTCAAAAAGTCAAAGTTGACTTTTGTGCACAGTTGACTTTTTATCAGATGAATTCCAAACTGTGCAATTCTTCAGGAAATCATGTCCTTGACCTAAATCAAACTTGATGGGCATGTTCCATGGGTGTCATAGGGTATATTCAATCATGTATTAGGGTTTGGGAGCATGTCCTGGTCAAAAGTCAAAGTTACAGTTGACTTTTCCCTTAAAACCCTAATTGTGGTGCAGATGAAATTGAGACTTGTTGCCCAAGCTTCTTGGATCAATCCATTGTTCCAAATGGATCAATATGGTATATTTGAGACCCTCAAATCATCTCTTGAGGTCTTGTCTCATGGTTTGTCCCAAAAGTCAACTTAGGGGTGAATTAGGTCAAGAAACCCTAATTCCTGATTTTTGATGAATGCATCCCCTGAGGCAAAATTGACTTGATGTATGGGTTCATGAGGTTCCATGAAGTATATTAGGTCATGTTTTGGATCATTGCCTTGTGCCCAGATGAAAATTTCCATCTGGAGGCCCTGGTCGACCAAAACCCTAATTTGGTGACACTGTCGATCTTGAGACTTGATCCACCTAGAAGGGAGCAGCCTTGTGCTTAATCCTTGAAGTGGGAGTCCTTTTTGATCCATTGTGGATGTTTGAGAGATTAGACAAGTTGAAGATCATGTCATTTCTTGATTGATCCTTTGTCTAAGCACTCAGAGAGGGCTTGAAACCCTAATTTTGATTGTAGTGGATGCTCACCCATCCTTGGGGAGACTAATGAAGTATGATGGTTCCTCCATATTGTGATGATGATTTTCATAATGATGGGAAATCTAAGTGGTCAAAATTTGGGGTATTACACCATGTACAAACCCAAACCCTAACTGGGGCAGTTTAGGAAATTTTCTGAAACGTAGGGTATTTTGGGAATTTTTTTGAAAATGAGGGGTATTTGGATAAAAAATTCTTAGTAAGAACATGGCCTCACAGCTTATTATATTCTCCAAAAAAAACAAAATTGAATCATCAAAAAGAAACAAATAAAATAAAATAAAATAAGCTTAAATAACGTAAAATTAACATAACAAACAATATAGATAATAATAAACATTACGTTCAGTGTAGTGAAATGGGAGAAGGAAAACCACAAAAACTAACGAACCAAAAAGATGACTTCTTCTTAGATCTCCCTTTGATCTCGTAGCTTCATCATCTTGCTTCTTGGTTTGCTTCTCTTTTCTGTCTTAATCGTCTCGTTCACTCTCTCGCTGCTTGCGTTGGGATTCGACGATGGTAACGGTGGTGTTGTGAAATGATGATGACGGTGGCTTATTCCATCAACTTGTTCCTGCGATGCGTCTCAGTGAAAACGTGATGAAAAATGGTATTGTTTGTTCTATGAAAGAAGGAAATGTAACAGTTTAGAGATGATGCTTTTTCAATGGAGCTGTTGAAGGTGTTTCAAAAAAGTGAAGTATGAGGGATGTTGAGTGGATGAATGAAGAGAAGGGGTGGTGCGTTCAAGTGACCGATATAGAGTGGTTTGTGGTTGATGGATTAAGGTTTGGGAAGGTTGAGAAGAATATGATGCAAGCGTTGTTCGTGTTTGATTTTGAGGTGAGGTTATTGAGATTTGAGAGGGTCCGGTGGCGGAGCTTCACGTCGGAGCTTCACGATGGAGTTTACATGAAGTTTACATGGAGTGATTTGAAGATATGTTGGTGAAGTGGAGAGTGTTATGGTTTTTAGTGACGTGTATTTATAAAGAGGTTATTGAAGGTTGTTGGGAGGACGAAGACGAGGGGAGTTGTGTAGTGGTGATTGTGGTGACAATGGTTATGTAGAAATGAAAATCACAAGATGATGATGATGCGTGTGTTTGGTTATGGATGGTGGTTGTTATTATGGAGTTAACATGGGGTTATGAGGTGAATAATGAGTTTTTGCGATTGGCCTTCATGCTGAGAGTAAATGAAATTAAAGATGGATGAATGTTGCGAAGTGTTACACGACGAGTGATGCTTTTTGAAAATAAGGGTCAGCAGAAGTGTTTGTGTGGTTCAGCAGGTGGTTTTTTAGTAAGGTTTGAAGGTTCTTCAAGTGTAGATTTGAAGAATAATGCAGCGTGTTTATCAGTTTTGTTTTCACAACATGAAGGTGGTTCTTTCTTTGTTTCTTTATGATGGTGATGATTGTGTAATAGGAGCGAGTAGGATAGTGTGTTGTGTATTTTTTTGTATTTTTCTTTTCTATCCAGTGAGAGAGTGAGAGAGAGAGAGAGAGAGAGAGAGGGGGGAGTGTGTTTTTATGGAGAAGTTGTTGTTGTCGTAACAGAGAGAACAAAAGGAAAGAAAAGGTGATGGAGAAATAGGGTGAGGTTGTTGGAGAAGAGTGAGTGTTTAGTATGCAGAAGAAAGCAGTATTTTTTTGTGTGTGAAGTAATAGTGGCCTCTTTTGTAACATGGGGAGCAGATGATATTGTTATTGAAGAGTTAATTCCCCCATGGAGAGAAAGGTGGTTCCACAGGTATGTGTGTGAGTAGGTGGTTGGAGCGAGCCACCCCTCCCTTTGTACACTTTATTTATTTCTTTTTTCTTATCTAAATGAAGAGAGTATAGGGATGAGACGAAAGAGGTTACTCAGAAAAGATACCCCAGGTACCCCAATGCAATATCAAGTCACTTTCAAAATTAAAGCAAAAAAATAAAAAGACCTTTTTAAAACTTAAGAGTGAAGTGTTTCCATAATAGGATAAAAACTAATTTGAATAATATAAGAAATAAAACTATTATAAACAATAAAACAAAATTAACTATTTTAAAACTTAAAAATAAAATATAAAAGAAAAATGATAAAATAATATGATTATTAATTAAAACTAAATAAAAACCGATTAAAAAACGGAAAATTGAACCGATATCGAAATGCTCATAAAAACAAAATGAATACACCAAAATGATCAGCGCGAAATATACGCATTGGAAAAATACAGTGTTTGGTCAAATTTTGAAATAAATTTTACCCGCTGAAAAGGCTTAAACTGTCCAAAATGCGACCAAAAATTGGTCGAAAAATCAAACGACCACACTAGGTTAAACTACCCGAAACGTAGACTAATATCATTGGCGCCTGCAGACTCAATTCTAAGATTTTCCATCCACTAATTTTACGCACAGTTGACTCTTAGTTTGACCAATCGGCTGTAATTCCAACAAATTTATTCTGGCTGATAAATTGGGTATTATGCAAGATAAAATGCGTGACATGCTATGCAGAAGATGAATAACAGAAAATACTGAATCTTAGAGTCAAAAATTAGGGTATGACAGAAAGCTTTTGACAAGAAGGTTCGACCTCGTGTGTGTTCAGAGAAGGTAACCTCGCGCTAAAAAAAATCTCGACTTTTACCACTGAATCTAGGGCAAGTGGACTCCTAATTATGAAGGCCCATATGTTGTTAAGAGAGCCTTCTCTGGCAGTGCATTAATTCTTACAACTATGGATGTTGAAGAGTTCACTCGTCTTGTGAATGTCGATGCAGTCAATAAATACTTTGCCTAAAGAATAAAAAGAACAGTTCGCTAAGTTGAAAACCCGAAAGGGCGGCTTAGGCAAATATGAGCGTCTCGGTGGGTTGAAAACCCGAAAGGGCGATCCAGGAAAAAATTAGAGACAAAAACAGAAATAATCATCCCGGTAGATTGAATACTCGATTAGGTAATCTAGGCAAAAGTTAGGGATTATGGCAAGTAACTGCATTTGGCCGGTCTTGATTATTTAAAGCAACATTTTATGTCAATGATTCTCTTTCAATCATTCTCGATGAAAGTTTTGAGCACAGTGGAATTCAAAGTTATTAGGGAGAATAGTGGCCATTATATTTCAATGTAACCCTTTCCATGTATTTACCATTTTTCAAACTTTGTAATGATCCATGGAGTCACGCCATTTGCAGACTACCATTCTATCAATAAAATTTGGGCCTTTGTCCCTTTATTTATAATTCTTACTTTATTTCTGTTTGCAAAATTTCATTTATTGTTGATGATGATTTTTTAAACAAAATGTGGATAATTGATTTAAATTTTGAAAATTATAAAAGCATTTTCCTTTGATTAATGAATGTAAAAAGGAATGTCAATGGTTATTCCAAGAACGGTAAGATCGTGAAGCACAAAGCTTAGTGTTTTCCTCATCAGGGTTTGTTCTTACTCCCCCAGTAGAGTATGTTGATAACCCTCAGCAGAGCTTGTTGTTGTGGATGTAACTAGGTTACCCCTATATTCGTTGACAAGATGATGTGTTCCCTCAAAGATTTGTTATGATGTGTTGGACAAATGAGATCCAATATCGTTCGGTTTTTCCCTGGCTAGGTCATGATTTAGATCTTCTCCAACTAAATATGCATCTTTCCTCCAGCCAGGTTTAAATCAGGCAATTGAGTAGTTTTGAGTTACACCTCTCCTTGATGATAATCCCCACGCAGAGATTCATATTTTTCCATCCCCAGCAGAAGTTGTATGAGTAATCCCCACTCAGAGTTTTACCCTCTAGATGTATTGTTGTTGCTTTGGATGTCCCCAAGCGGAGAGCAATGTTATTGATATAGTAGTCCTCTGTCGGGTTTCTCTTGCCTTGTGTTGGGTATTGATTTAAATTTCCATGCAGCTTGATTTTCTACTATGATGTTGACTTCTTACTGTCCTCGGCAAGTTCAGAATGTATTTCTCTCCAGGTTGTTCTTATTCGGAGATTTATTCTCGTTGATCCCCAGTGAAGGTAGTGCATCACTGTTTCGGATGTTCCCCATT
Organism: Lathyrus tuberosus; assembly: GCA_022829125.1. Taxonomy (NCBI): domain Eukaryota; kingdom Viridiplantae; phylum Streptophyta; class Magnoliopsida; order Fabales; family Fabaceae; genus Lathyrus; species Lathyrus tuberosus. The sequence continues at coordinate 9,452,211 of JALAZF010000008.1, read as the reverse complement.
GAAGTCGCTGATGACGTTCCTATTTAAGGAGTATTGCTATGGTAGTCACTTGTTGGGTTTTCACTCATCTATATTGAGTATTGATCTAAACTCCACCGCAGCTTGACCTTTTACTGTGATGTTGACTCCTTGCTCTCGTCAACAAATCCAGGATACTTTGCTCAAAATTGATTAATCGCCAGAGAATTTCCTTAATATCTCTAGCAGATTTGTCTTTCCCCAGTGGGTTTTTTGTGTAACCGTTTATATGATTATAATCCCCAGCAGATTCATTATTTTTCCACAGTAGATCTCTTTATTCCCTGAGGCAAGGTTCGTGTGACTTTTTCTTATCCCCGTGAAGAGTTAGAAATATATGGGTTGTTATGATTTCGCAACGGTTTTCCTTCCATCCTCAGAGTAGAGTTCATGTTGTTATCCTCTTTGTGGATCATTGATGTTAGAAGATTGATCTTTGGGTTTCTCCCCAAGCAGTATTTTCCTCTCCAAGAAGTTTTAAGCCTTGTAGTATGATTTATTTTCCTTTGATGGCTTTTGTTTATCTCTTGCAGGATTTCTTCAGCTAAATCCCTAGCAGAGTTTCTAATGATATTTCTATCTTGTTGAGATTAGCTGAGTATTCGGTGGTGTTGTGATGTTATTCATCCTCTGTTCATCATTATGCCTGTTTTGTTAGCATATTCATACTCATATTCATTGCATGCGTATCAGTTTGTTGTGCATAGCATGTTGTTGTTGCATTGTGCATTTTGCATTTGTGTCGGTGCTTCTTTGCTCTCTGGTGCTGTTATCCCCGCAGAGCTTGTGTGTCATCTCTCTATTAGAGTGTCGACCTGTAAGCAGAAAATGCATATTTTTTTAATTCCCCACTGAGTTTATTCCTCGTGGAAGATATTTTTTTAGAATTCCTTCCCAGTTCATTTGTATGGGTGGAATTAATCCCTAGTTGAGATATTTCCTTGCCGGGTACAGTCTTGCTTGACTGTTTCTCCCTGGTTTATTCCTGGATTAAACTTTGGTCCTTTTCTCTGACAACAAAAGTTTGTTACCTCTTGGTTTGATTTCCTTGTCGTAGCTATCACTTGGTTGATAGTTGGTAATCTTTCCATTCGAGTCGGTTACATTGTCGTAGCTATCACTTTGTTGATAGTTGGTAATCTCTCCCTTTTGAGTTTATTACCTTTGTCGTGCTGCCCTTAGTTTGTTGTAGGTAATATTTCTCGTATCCTTTTGGTTGATTACCTTGTCGTAGTTATCACTTGGTTGATAGTTGGTAATCCATTTTCTTTTGAGCTTATTACCTTTGTTGTACTGCCCATTAGTTGGTAGTAGGTAATATAGCTTAGTTTGATTACCTTGTCGTAGTTATCACTTTGTTGATAGTTGGTAATCTCTCCCTTTTGAGTTTATTACCTTTGTCGTACTGCCCTTAGTTGGTAGTAGGTAATATTTCTCGTATCCTTTTGTTTGATTACCTAGTCGTAGCTATCATTTACTTGATAGTTGGTAATCCCTTTTCTTTTGAGCTTATTACCTTTGTCGTGCTGCCCATTAGTTGGTAGTAGGTAATGTATCTTGGTTTGATTGCCTTGTCGTAGCTATCAATTTTTTGATAGTTGGTAATCTCTCCTTTTTGAGCATATTATATTTGTCGTGCTGCCCGTTAGTTGGTAGTAAGTAATATAGCTTGGTTTGGTTGCCTTGTCGTAGCAATCACTTTGTTGATAATTGGTAATCTCTCCCTTTTGAGTTTATTACCTTTGTCGCACTGCCCTTAGATGGTAGTAGGTAATATTTCTCCTACCATTTTGGTTTATTACCTTGTCGTAGTTGCCACTTGGTTGGTAGTTGGTAATCTTTCCTTTCGATCGGGTTATTACCAGACGTCTGGTAGTAGATGATCTTTTCCCCAATGGAAATTTTTACCTCCCCTGTTCGGATGAGATATCCCTCTTTTATTTCTGGTGTTGGTAATTTTCACTCAGTGGAATCTTACTCTTTAGTTTTCCCCGCAGAGTCTTTTCACTTTTCTTTTGCTCCCTGACATTTTTTTATCTCTTGTGGCATACTCTCCCCACAGAAGTTTTGTGTCAGCATAATATCTGCATAATCATATCATTTTGTGGTCTCTTAGGGCCAAAAATTAGGTTTATTGTTATATTTAAGTTTCTTCTATCTCGTTGAGACAAAGATGTCCATCTTCGTATCTCTAGATAGAAGAAACTTAAATAGGGGCAGCTGTAACACCCTAATTTTTACCCCTAAGATCCCACATATCATTTTCATCTCATATCAAAAACAAGATCACAAGCTTTGGTTCTCTTACCCTCCTCTATAGGTTTGCTCTTGAGGGAGATCACCAAGCACCCTTGTTTCCTTGTTTGCTTGATATTTGTTTATGTTTATGTTTACTAACCCTTAATTAAAATCCAAAAAAAAATGTTTGTTTTCTCTTTACTAACTTTTTCAGGAAGAGGTTGGGATCAAGAATGTCAAATACCAGTTCCTCTGCTCGAATGAAATTCATCTGAACAAAGTCAAATTTGATCTGCAAACAATTCAAAATCATCTAGTCAAGAGTTTCCAGGAATTGATTGATTATTATTCAAGAGACTCCAAGGTTCATGTGTTTATTTCCATGCCTTCTTTGACAAGTCAAAAGAATCGAGCCAGAACCAAGACAACACAACAAAAAGTCATTTTTCTCTTTTTTTCACTATGTTAATCGATTAACCAGATGCATGTACAAAATGGTTAATCGATTAACCAGTGCGTTTTTTTTTGGCTAAAAACAAAATTTTCAAATGCTGCAGCATTTGGCACCAAATTTCACTTGTTTCATCATGATAATATTCTAGATCACATCATTTTAATTCCCCTTCATAATCACAATTAATTCTCACCATACACCCTCATTAATCACCACTTGATCTTGATTTTTCCTCCAAATTCAAATTCCAAGCCTAATTTTGGCTCCAAGCCACCAAAATTCCCAAGCCAAAATTCTATAAATAGAGGCCTCATTTCATTCATTCTACAAGCTTTTGATATCTAAATTCACCTTGTCAAAATTCTTCCACATTATCAATTTTCTTCATCTACCCAAATTCACCAAAGCTCTTTCTTCCATTAAAAGTTAGTAAGCTTTTCATTGAAGCTTACTAATCTTTGAGCTAAACCTCCGTCAAAACACTTTTTCATCATCAAATTCTGTAGATCAAAGCTTTGGAGTGTGGTTCTTGAAGTTGATTTGAAGCATTTTCAGATTTGGAAGTGGTAAACTCTTGTTCCACCATTGTTGTGCTTGATTCATCTTCCACAATGTGATCTCTTGTTGATTCTTGTTGCTTGATCTTTGGATTTTTCAAATTGTGTTTCATTGGTGTTATTTGTTGTTGTTTTACTTGAATTTTCGTGCTCAATTGTATTCATGATCATGAGGTGTTTGAAGAAATGATTGAATCATGAATGCTGATTTTTTCAAATTTTTTTGCTTTCCTGCCAGGGTTAATCGATTATCCAATTTACACATGCAAATGGTTAATCAATTAACCAGTGCCAGATTTGTGTTTTTTGGCTAGTTTTGGGACTGTTTTGAGTTCTCTCCTTTTTTCTTCCATTTCCTTTGGTTTTGCCTTGAATTGTAGTGTTTGTTGATCAAATTTCTCTTTAAATTCTATGGACTTTGGGTGTTAGATGAGGTTGGATAAACCTTCATTAGTTCAAATCTATCTTTAAGTGGATCATTGGATTCATTTTAGCTGCTTTGAATTAGTTATAGGTTTAGTACCTTATTCCACCAAGAAGAGTGATGGAACTTAAAGATGGAATGATTAAAATATTGTAATTCAATTTGGCTTCCCTTCCCCTCTTCTTTTTTTTTCTTTTGGTCAATGAAAATCTTACATATCATTAGACTTCTCTTTGAAGTTATGGTCAAGATGAGACCACTACCTCTTTTCTTTTAGTGTGGCAAGTTTTAGGAGAATGGCTTACATGTCATTTCTCTAACTTGTATTAACACGAACATTGTTATTGACCTGTCTCAGATAGTCGTGGCTTTTAAACAAGTCTGATTATGATTGCTTAACGTAGCGCTAAATTGTCCCGAAATCAAAAATCCGATCGTTTTTGTAAGTGAGTTGTCAATCTCCTACTCTCCATAGTGTGGTGTGAAATAGATTGTCTCCTTGTTGTTAAGGAAGTTAGTCGGCATACTCATCGATTTTATCCAAATTGGCACCCTTCCCTTAATGATGTATGGATTCATATTTTCATGCTTATGGTTGACTAGTCGAGTATACTCCGAAAAACTACCAATTGTTATCCATCACTAACACTAACTTACTAACTATATAATTACACTAACTTTACTTTGTGTCATTTAATTTTTGCTCTTTATTTTCTTATCATTTACTTTATGCCTTTACTTTTAGCATTTTATTATCATATTATCATCTTATTTTCTCTTTGTCCACTTGGACACATGTTTATGTTTATGTTATTTTTATTTTGTCCACTTGGACCATACTTCTCTTAAGACACTAATAAATACCAAAACACTAAAAACTTGGTTCTCTTAATTCCAGACTGTTGTGATCCTATACTTGGACTTTGGACTTAGAGTTAGGACCTTGACCTTGGCTTGGAAGTAGACCTTGAGACTTATTTGGATTTATTTAGTACCCTTGGCTTAAGGATTTCTCTTGAAGACGTATCTTGGTTATTATGATTTCATCGGAAGCTTGGATTTCTATTTGCTCATTTGGCTTGTTTGAGGCTTAAATCCAAAAGGAAGGAATTCTTGATTGACTTATGTCATGGGGCTTGCTAGCTTTGTTTGGTTAGATCCTTCTTTGTCCTTAGCTTTTATGTTTATGCAATAGGATAGTCACTTCTTCTCTTCCCCTTCTTCAATTTTCAAAATCTTCTCCCTTTTTCAAAACCTTCTTGTTTTCAAAATTGAACTGCTTTCATAAAAAACCTTGACTTTGGTCAAGTGATTTTCAAACTTCATTTTCTTTAATAAATGTCAATCAATGTTAATCATACTTTGACTAATTTCAAAAAGACATAAAAAACATAAAAAAAATCATTCAAACCTTTTGTGCCTGAAAGCTCCTATGGTTTGACTAAATTTTGGTTAAAACTTGATGAAGAACAAGATGATCAAACATAAAGATTTCTGCCAGAAAACAAATATGTCGAATGAAATGTCCCAGCATGAAGACTCGACATCTGGACAAATAAAACAGGTTGTTTTAATTATGTTCCAAGATTCAAGGCTCAGTTTGCAGTGGATCCAGGAAGAAATAAATAGAAGATCTGAAACCCAAGACAGAAGACTATAAAAGGAAGACCAAGACCAAGGATATAGATAGACTTAACTAATCCTTATGTAAACTTTTTAAGAGTATAAAATAGGGTTTAGGGTTTTGAGAGTCGTGGGACTTTCTTGAGTTGTAAGTCACCCTTTATATCAGTTTGATACACTGTGGTAGACATAAATGTATATAAAGATTCAGAAGCCTTGAGGTAATGAATTGTATATTGTTTTTGGATGAAGCTTTGAAGCAAATATAAGTAGGTTGTTAGTCGAGAATGCTTGGCTGAACTTTGCATTGAAAGAGGTGTCTTTCAAGTAGGATGATACAGTTATTGTAACTATAACTGTTAGATATCATAGGTTGTGATATAGGGAGTGAGATGGGTTTCTCTTATCAATTAGATATGACTTCTAATGATAAAGTTTTCATTGGGTAGTGATACGTAAACTAGAGGTTATTACTGTAAACCAGAGGTTGTTTACATAAACTATACTACTGATAGTGGATTCTTTTTCCTGGCTTAGTAGCCCCCAGATGTAGGTGATTTGCACCGAACTGGGTCATCATATTCTGTGTTGTTTATCATTCTATAATTTATAGTTGAGTATTGATTAACATGTCGTAACAGATTTTGAAACATCTGTTGTGAATCTGTTGCTGATATTAAGTATATCAGTTTGTTTATTTTGCCCTTGTTTTAAAGTTAAGCAGAGAACAATGTCGTGACATGTGTTAGGACATCTGCTAACTGCTATGCCATAATTTTCAATTGGTATCAGAGCAAGCATCATGTCTGTTTCTGGATGAGATATTGGGAGATACTTTCTGGTCTCTAAACAAGGTGTGTGTGCGATCAGACCATTCATTGGATGTCTAGAATGATCGATATTGGATCAAGGATGATAACCTATGGTTGTTGTCCCTTGCTTCTCTGAAGTTGCTTCAGCTGCTGCTGGTGAAGAGGTCTTTTTCTGCCAGGCATCCCCTAAGATGTCTTGACATCCTAACTGGAGCCTATTGAAGATGTCTTGGTGTTCCTCTGCATATTTTTCTGATGAAAGGACATTGGTAAAGCTAGATTGAAGACTCTGTTCATGAAGGTGTCAGCATCTATTGAAGTTCTAGCCATTCCAACAGGGAGTAATGGAATGGAGAGAGTTGTTTGTTGTTGTTTGTCGCTGATGTCTTGGTACTTGGAAGGTTGGATCCTTCAGGTATTTTGAAGTCAGAAGAGGAGAGGTCTAGGTTATCAATTTCTTGGTTTATAAAACTGGTAAATACCCGTGTCATGATATAGTTGCCAAAGACACTTGAGAATTTTCTCAAGTCCACTCATAAAGGCATCTCTTGTCATGAGGATTGTTTTGTTCTGGAGGCTTGTGGTTGCTCTTCTGGATCAAGGTTGGTCCTGAGGATCATCAACCTGAAGAATTTTGGGTTGATTTATTTTCACCTTCCATGTCATGCAAGGAAGTGCTTCTTCAGATCAGTTGAATTGGTTCCTCTCAAGGAAGATGCAGAGGATTGTGCCAGCCAAGTCAACATGAGTCAAGGGTGTCAGTCTTGATGTCTCAACATTCTGCTTGGGAAGGAAAATTCTTACAATAAATAATACTTGATTGGTATTCCTAAAGTGTTGATATCTCTTGGATGTATGATCTTCTGAATAAGGATTTAAGATTCATTGATATTTGTGATATTCACAAGTATTTAATGAATTATCCTTAGTTGATGATCAAGGAAGATAAAGCCGAGGTGTCTCATCAGCTGTTGCATCATCAATGTACAAGTATCCAGTCCTTGGATCTGTTTGGGATTCTACAAGGATCTGATCTTTAAACCATATGTTGAAATATTTCATCAATGGAATTTGTGCAGAATCTTGTTGATTCAAGGAGTGAATCTCTAGAACAAGGAGGGGGGGTAGCTTATGCTCTAGGAACCAAACTTTTATGTGTTAACATAAAGTGTTGAGAACCCTCTTCTGGTTGGATCTGCAGAGGCACGTATTCTGACTAGGAAGTTTCATGGCAGGAAGCTTATCTAGAATATGGTGTTGATGGAAGTGAAGATGAAGACATTTTATCCTTGATGAAGATGGCTTGGATCAATTTTTTTCTGGTCTAGGTGAATTGGAGTTCAGCTGTAGAGAGCATGTGATCCTTTTCAACATGAAGGTCTGGGTTAAGTGTCAAGGACGTTGTCTCTGACATCGTGAAGAAAGGTGGATTTCTTGTAGCTGTTGAATGCTTCTTCCTAAAGAATCAGGCCTTGGCATGTTTGGTTCTTCTAAGGATGAGGTCTTGAAGCTGATGCTTTTCAAGGTATTTGGTCTTGAGATTGGTTGTGGACTATTAACACAGGTTGAAGGTTGTCTACTCAAGCTTAATATGTTAATCAACTCTATGAGAGCATTGAACTCTTGTTCTGTAGAAGTGGAGAAGCTTCTCAAGATGGTATGTCTAAGGGGGAGTTGATCAAGACTATTTCTGGTAGACTTGAACTCATCAGCTAGAAGTTATGGCATTGATGTCAAATATTCTAACATCAGGGTTATCATCAGATTGTTTCCTCTGTGGGATCTGATTACAGTGGAGGTATGTTATCTTGAGAGAAGCTGATATGACTGGAATGGATATTTCAAAAGGCCTATGCAATGTATGGGAATTGCAGAAGCTAGTAGTGGCTACATTTCATAGTCCTAGTGTATCTAAGATGTCTTGCTAAAGTCCCAGATTCTTAACTGAAGATCTGGAGAAAGCTGTGACTCTTGGCTGTGTTTAACCATAACCACTTGAATTTAAGAACAAACTAACTTTATGGAGAAGGGAGGTTGTTTGAAGACCAAAGAAGGAGCTGGTTTAGCTCTTGGCTTGCTGATGGTTGAAGGGATCTTCGCTTGAGGGAGTATGAGAGTTTATTTCTCTCCACAGCTGTCTGGAGTTCTTGATGATCAAGCTGGTAGGATTTGTGTTCTCTGAAGACCTTCAGTTGGATTACTATGCAGATAGTACGTGCAGTGGTAATTGTATCAAGAACTATAGTGTATGGTGTCTGTGATATGATCTGGATGTCCTAACTGATGTTAGAACATCATCATGTTTTCTGAACATGGAGTTCAGATTATGGAAGTTGATATTCGCCAGTTGAAGCAGAAGTGTTCTAACTTGTCATACGGGAGAATAATGAAGTGAAGATTGTCTTGAATCATGGGGTGTTTATCTGGAAGCCTGACTCTTATTGAGGTCAGAATGCTTGTGGAGAGGTGGTTTCTTCTGCTGCAAGTAACTCTAGAAAGACGTGGATCAGTTTGGTGCTTGTGAAGCAAGTAAGTAAGCTGAGGATTTCTGGAGCATATATTTGATGTCTTTCAAGTGTGAAGAACATCTGGGCTAGCTAACAAACTAAGAGATTCTGTATGTCTCTTTGAGGAATGTGAAGCATTCCAGATTCAATTGGATTTATTCTCAAGGAACAAGGTTATCTATGGTTGTAAAATTCAGTGTGGATTTGTATAGGGTATGGATGGTTTCTGGATGAGAGGGATCAATGGTTATTTTGGTCTCAATCCAAGAGTTTGTTGGTTATGGTACAAGGATGTAATTCTGGTACTCTTTTAATATATGATCATGAAGTTTGTCATGTGGTGATTCTGGATGTTTCTTGTTGGAAGTAGCATCATTTATGAAAGGTAGGGGGAGAACTTCTGTTTGTTGGGTGTATTAGTGTGGTACATAGATTGCCTGTGGATCAAGTCGTGAGTGAATGCGTTCAGCAGGTGTGTTGGACAAGGAGTGTGCTCTTGAAGACATGAAGATGAGTCTTATGTTTTCCATTCATTTTAAAGTGTTCTTCTTACAAAGGAGCACTAGTTATCTATGAATGGGGGAGTTAAACTTCTTTCTTGTATCTGTTGCTGCAGTAGTGCAGTTTTTTTATCAAGATTGTTTGTGGTTTCAAGCAGGTTGTGGTTTCAAGCAGTTTGTGATTGAATACCTCTGGTGAGGGTGTAATATAAGACAAGATGTTGTGACATTGTGCTACTGTTATAGTTCTGGGTGGACTTGACAAGTTGATTATGGTTCTATCATTGGGATGTCAATGGATTGAATCAGATTTATACAAGCTTCTTGGGAGTCTTTGTTTCTAACTGGAAGATGTTTGAAGGAATGTCTTAACATATTGGTCTGTTATTCTCTTTCTTCTGGTTGAAAGGATTACTCTTGGAGATCATTGGAAGGCATTATGACTATGCTTCAGAGTCTACAAGAGGGACTAAACAAAGTCTGACAAGATGTCAGAACATTGTTTACAACATGTGGTTGTTTCCAAGTTGATTGTCTTGGACGGTGGAGAGGAAGTCTTTGAGAAGGCGTGTTAAACATGTGTCTTGAGACATGCGCATTCTTTGGACAGTTCCCCTTAAAAGAAGAAACAGTCAAAAATGTTTTGGTCGGTGCACATTTTTTTGTGAAGTTTCATTCCTCATTTAATGTTCTTATTGAATTGACCTTCGTTATTTTCAATGGTTCGTTACATCCTAAGGAAAACCCTCGGATATATAAAGGGGGTTCTTGGTTATGTCTTGTCTCAAGTATTCTTTTCTATTATGATATGCTCTCATGGGATTTATCCGACTTTAGGTTTTTTCAGTTTAGGTATGGGTCTGTCTTGGACATGTTTGTTAATTTTTGGCTAAAAAGGGGGAGAAAAGGACAGGGGTTGAGTCTGTCCTTGTAGTTGGTTTGTAAGGATATTGGATAGAATGTTCTGATATTCTGTCTGAGTCTCAGGTTTCCCTTCTGTTCTGAGTCATTCCTTTATGTCCTATGATTTGAGTTATGAACACAGTCGTGCCCTGTGTTCTGAGTTACTCAGGTGAGGAAGTATAGATTCATGGGTAAGGGGGAGCTTTCTAGAGGGGGAGTGTGTTTGAAGGGAGTGTTCTTTGATCAACCCTTTCAGACTTCCTTCTAGCTTCTTTAGGAGTCTCAACTTCCTTTCTGGACCCTTTTTGAACTTCACTCACCCTGGGTTTATTGTGCAAAAGAAGTTTTAGCCAAAATTTGTCAAAAGGGGGAGATTGAAAGCTCTTGTGATTTGACTAAATTTTGGTTAAAACATGATGAAGAACAAGATGATCAAACATAAAGATTTCTTCCAGAAAATAAAGATGTCGAATAAAATGTCCCAGCATGAAGACTCGATATCTGGACAAATACAGCAGGTTATTTTAATTATGTTCTAAGATTCAAGGCTCGGTTTGCATTGGATCAAGGAAGAAATAAACAGGAGATCTGAAGCCCAAGACAGAAGACTATAAATGGAAGACCAAGACCTAGGATAGTGATAGACTTAACTAATCCTTATGTAAACGTTTTAGAAGTAGAAAATAGGGTTTAGGGTTTTGAGAGTCGTAGGACTTTCTTGAGTTGTAAGTCACCCTTTGTATCGGTTTGATACACTTTGGTAGACATAGATGTATATACGGATTCAAAAGCCTCGAGGTAATGAATTGTATATTGTTATTGGATGAAGCTTTGAAGCAAATCCTAGTAGGTTGTTAATCGAGAATGTTTGGTTGAACTTTGCATTGAAAGAGGTGTCTTTCAAGTAGGATGATACTGTTATTGTGACTATAACTATTAGATATCATAGGCTGTGATTTAGGGAGTGAGATGGGTTTCTCTTATCAATTAGATGTGACTTTTAATGATAAAGTTTTCATTGGGCAGTGATAGGTAAACCAGAGGTTGTTTACTGTAAACCAGAGGTTTTTTACATAAAACTATATTACTGATAGTGGATTCTTCTTCTTGGCTTGGTAGCCCCCAGATATAGGTGATTTTCACCGAACTCGGTCATCATATTCTGTGTTGTTTATCATTCTGCAGTTTACAGTTCAGTATTGATTAACATGTCGTAACAGATGTTGAAACATCTATTGTGAATCTGTTGCGGATATTAAGTATATCAGTTTGTTTATTCTGCCCTTGTTTTAAAGTTAAGTAGAGAACAATGTCGTGACATGTGTTAGGACATCTCCTATATGCTATGCCAGAATTTTTAGTGCTTTTGTGCACTTTTTCTTTTAAAACTTTTCTAAAAGTTAAGACATGAGTCATTTTCATAGTTGAGTTGTAATTCTCCTATACCCCATAGTATTTTAGATGTTGACATTTTCCACCTTAGATGTTGAGTGATAGACTTGTTGATTCTAATCCAATAAAAAATCCTCCATCTTAAGATGATGCAAATGTTATTTTCTTGTACTTGTGGGTGACTAGTCGTAGCTTTCTCCTTAAAATGATGACTTGTCTTTTCATTTAAAATCAACCATAATAAACCAATTTTGTTATTTGTACCACGAACTACGGGGTTTTGATCCTATATTGCACTTTGTGGGTACGTAGGCATGAGGCGATAAGTCTCTCCAAACACAAAAATCTAAAAAAATATTTCTCTTCTCACCTTCCTGATCTCATTTCAAACGAACCTTTTCAAACCAAAAAAGTGTAAATATTACAAAGAGTTCCTATAGAGTACTATAGACATTTTGGGTGCTAACACCTTCCCAAAGCGTAACCAACCCCCTTACCTAGTCTCTTTTCCTTCGTTCTTGTTTTAGAACTTGTTTAGGTTTTGTTCGCTCTTTTTCCTTTTCTTTTGGATAAAATAAAAATGCAGTGGTGACTCTTGCATTTTTTAGTTGAGTTAATCAATAGCTTACACTCACAAATTTCCCCGTTACAAGTACATCCTTCATAAACTTTGAGTAATTTGGCATTTGTTGAATGGCTTCATTCAATGGTATGTTGGTGTGAAGCTGTTTCAAAATTTCCATGAATTTACCAAATTGTTGCTCCTCCCTGGGCTTCCTAATCCTTTGTGGTAAAGGAGGTGTAGGTATCTCTTGAACAAAATTCTGAACTCTATCGATCTCAAGCACGACTTCTGGTTGTTTTTCTAAGTTGGAAATTATGCCACTAGTATTCAGGTCAACATTTTCTTCATGATGTCCAAATGAGGACGGTTCCTTATTGGATTCTTTTCTTCCTTCAAAATTGTCCTGCTCAAGCAATTCTTCGCTTAACTCTTTATTTCTTGGTGTAGATCCTCCACATTCTTTCCTACTTCTGAGCTTAATGACTTGACATGTTTCAATATTCTTTTCTCCAGATGGTGTAGCTGAAGCTTCAGTAGAACTTGGGAGAGCACCCATATTTCTTGAACTCAAAGCAATGGCAATTCGCCCTATTTGATTTTCCAAATTTTTAATGCTTACTCCTTATGCTTGAAATTGGTTCTTGGCCTCTTGGTTAAAGGACTTCAAAACATTCTCCAACTGGTTATTCCCATTATTTGCCACAGCATAGTTGGGTGTGGAAAAACCATGAGGAACTTGAGGAACTTGAGGTGCTTGAGTTGCTTGAGGCTTTGGTTGACCTTGATTATTACTCCAAGAAAAATTGGGGTGGTTGCGCCATCCAGGATTTTATGTGCTGTTGTAGTGATTGTTGTATTTGTTGTTGTTGTTATTGCCAACATAGTTGACTGAAATAGGATTTGCAGAACACTCTTCAAATAAATGGGATCCCCCACAATACACACAGGTAACTTCAGACGGTCAGTAACCACCTTTAGTGGTTCAGGATTTGTCACTTCATGGGTCATCATGTTCTTTATCATCTGATGGATTTTAGCCACTTGTGCAGCAAGTGTTGTTGTCTCAGTGACTTCATGAACTCCAGCAGGTCTCTTTTGAGTTGAATTTCCAGTAGCCCTAGTGAGAGGCCATTGATATGTGTTGGTTGTAATACTCTTAATCAATTTATAACCTTTTTCATAAGATTTAGACAAAGGTGCTCCACCACTTGAGGCATCTAACATGTTTCTAGAAGAAGGAATCAACCCATTGTAGAAAGTATCAAGTTGGATACAGATGGGTATTCCATGGTGAGGATGTTGTCTAAGTAACTCTTTAAATCTTTCCCAAGCATCAAATAAGAATTCATCATCTCCTTGCCTAAATGAAGTAATTTCATTTCTCATCTTTGCATTCTTAGAAGGAGGAAAATACTTGGCTAGAAACTTCTCAGCTAAATCATTCCATGTGGCAATGGAATTAAGTTCCAAGGTATTTAACCAACTCTTGGCTCTATCCCTCAGAGAATACGGAAATATCCTCAACTGAAAGGCATCATCAGTCACGTCAGGAATCTTGAAATTACTAGCAACATCCAGGAATTGTCTCAAGTGTAAATGGGGATTTTCATTAGCAGAACCTGAGTACTGACCAGTAGAATGCATCATCTGACACATCATGGGCTTGAATTCAAACTGTGTTGTTGTTACTTCTGGTAGTATGATACCAGTACTCGTGGCATTAGGATCAAAAACAGCATAGTCTCTAATGTTGTGTGTCATGCCATTGGCTATGCCAATGATGTCAGCCTTAGCCATTATTGAGTTGTGGAAATATATCAAGAATGATTGAGTTGAGCCATGATCCATTAATATTGTAGAAGTTATTATGAGTTAATGATGAGATGTGTCGTGCCAGGCAAGGTCAGGGTGATCTTGAGGTGTATCTCTACAACATCAAAGCATGCATAATAGGGCAAGGGAACAAATCTCCAAGCCTCACTTATAACCCTAACATACGTCTTTTAATATTCTGAATTCCTTAATGATTGCAGTTCCTTATCTCTAAGTGAACTAGGTGAGTGAATATCTCTATCCTACTCGTTCAACCATTTTTGCTTATGAAGTCCAATCATTGTTGGATCTCTCGCAACAACAAGCTTTTACATATCTCTAAGTTGATAAGTCAAAGAAACAAGTGTATAAACAAGATAACACATAGTAAAGAAAGGCATTTAACAACATATCATATAACATAAAATTCACTTAATATTAACTTCACATTTCTCAACTACAAAAGGTTTAGCTCATAATGAACTGAGTACAAACTACAAGCATGGTTCTCTAAACAAATAATTAAAAAGAGATATAAACCTAAGAGTAACATGGAAATGTCTTGAGATGGATAATCTTCAAGAGATGCTTCCAGTTGCGCTAGAACTCAACAACAGGTACAAGATTGGGTGAGAAGAAGAAAACTCTATGAACTCCATTTTCCTCACACTTTGTATCTGCTGTATTTTCTCTTGGAATTGCTAAACCTCTCTTTTCAATCTCTTCAAGGTCCTATTTATAGACTTGAGCTAGGGTTTGTGGTGCATTGGATCATATGCATTAGTTTTTAAGGAAGTTCACTTCAAGCCCATGTAGAAATTAACGCCAACACTTCATTCCTTCTTCTTAGCTAACAAGAAACCGGATACAAGGAGACTATGGTGAGGGACAAGGTGTAATGTGGCAGACTGCTATAGCAGAGGTGCAGGCGGCGCTGCGCAGTATGCACAACGTACTATTGTACCTTTTTTTCCTTCTAGTTTCATGCAACCTTATCCCTCTTTGCATTCAAATATTTTTCTATTTTCTACTCAGCAAAGATTCCCTCCAATTTCCAATTGCCCTTTACGGTTTCCCTTGAAGCTAGCTGATTTCATTGTTAATTTCCCTTTTTTCTCTAAGTCCATCTTCTTTCTTCAGCTTGTGCTCCTCGTAGTAGACTATTGTAGTCTTGCCTCAGCTTGGCACTACTAACCTTCACACCAAAAACACATTAAAACTACAAAAGGGAGCACCTATTATGCTCCAAGCTAAACTTGCCACTAAAATGCAGCAAAATAGTAACTAAAAAGCAAATTAATACCTAATAGAGACAAATATTAAGGTATGTATTAACTCACAAAATGTGGGTTAACATACATAATCCCCCCCGAGCATGAAATCTAAAAGCTTGAAATGTTCGGACAAAAGAAGCCCGAAAATTTGATTTTCATCTAGGATCAGGGTCGAGGTATTCCTCGGCCCTATCATGCCTTTGTACCTGTTTTTAGTGATGTGGTCAATCATGACTGTTATGGGAAATTGATCCTCTTCAGTGATCTGAAATGCTTCATTTATTAGAGTCGTTTAAAAAGGACCCGTTCCCTAATTAAAGCAATATCTTCCTCTTCTTGCTAATCATCAACTGGAATAACTTATTCCTTTTTTCGAGGTAATCTCAGAGCTTCCATTTGTTCTTCAAAATCAGGTATATTATCTTTTTATCTCTCTGTTGGCATTTTTTCCTTTTAGTCAATGATTATTGTTTCTGAATGTGATGAAAATGCAAATGTATTAAGAACCCGAAGTATTCAAGAAAGGAAAAAGCTTTAGGAATTTTGTGTGAGAGGACATAGGGACACCTTAAGCCAAGCTGAATTTGATCGTATTATAAAGGAGGCTTACAACAATATTTCTACCTCTTTTAGCGGTTACGATTTCGAATCTTCCTCATCACATTTGCCAGTAGAGGTGTTGATGGAGATTGCTGACTCCTTTGATCAAGAAGTGATGAGTTACAATCATAGTTCCATCGATGAAGTAAAGATCTCTAAACTCTGATTTTAAAGAATATTTCCTCTACTGGAAACAAAGATGATGTCGTTTTAGATCTTTGTATCCCAGGGGAACATGTTTGTATAGTTTGTCCTCGAGGAGTCAAAGATGAGTATGTCTATTTCTACACCGGGGTACTACAGGATTTTAAAATCCATCTTCCCTTTACCGAAATGTCTGCCGCCTATCTCGAAATGTCTGCCGCCTATCATAATTGGCTTATAACGTATGCCTTTTTTATGATTGTAGCCCTCCCATCATAATTGTTCTTTTGTAACCGGTCCATGTGTCTTCTGGAGGGTCGTTTGGTCCCTATTACTTCCACACCTGAGGTCTAGTTCATCTTACACAAGGTCAGCTTGCCTTGGTTTCATCCGGACACCCTTCTCCATAATCCACCTTGGAAGCAGGCAAGGAGCTTTCTGAGTTCATATCTCGGTCATTCAACATGATTTATGGTATGTACATAAGCCCCCCGGGCACTAGGTTCGTATGAAGCGTAGTACTCAGACAAAAAGTCCTAAAACATTCTTTCTGAGGCCATGCTTGTGTCAGCTTTTAATGATGACAACATTTTTCTCTTTCCTCTTCATGATGGCCTTATAGGAACTCCCCTTCATCATTACTTCCCACTTCCCCTTCTTCTGACCTTTACCTTTTAACTTACGAAAATCCAGTTTGAGACATTATCCTTAACACCCTCCTTCTCCAATGCCTCAATTGATTCTCATGTCTTCTTCCCAAATTCAAGGTAATATTTTTTCTATTTTATTTTTTGTTATGTCCTTTTATTCAACTTCTTTTACTATTAGTGCTAGGAATAAAATCTGGAACGGCTATGCGCGTGAATTTGAGGGTTTTTTAAATAAAGAGGATTTTGATTGAATTCTTAGGGAAGTTTATGGTGAAACCTTTGCGCCTGATAGTAAAGCTGATATGGGATCTCCCTCCACAGGTTCTTCTGATACCCATATGGATGCAATAGGATCCTTGATAGTTAAAGAGGTTTTGAGTTACGATCATAACATCATTGACGAAAGATATATCTCGAAGCTTCGTTCTGCTACTATAGTTTCTTCAGTTGGGAATGAAGAAGATGTTGTGATTGAACCTTTTATTGCGAGTGAAATGGTTTGTAATGCTCATCCTAAAAGACAACATAAAGAATGTTTTTATTTTTACTCAGGAGTTCTTGAAGACTTTAAAATTTGAATTACCATTACTGATTTCGAGGGTGACCTTCTCAAAACCCTAAAAATAGCTCCTTCCCAGCTACGCCCTAACGGTTGGGGTTTCATTAAAGCATTTGAGACCGTCTGTGACACCGTGAGTATGGTTCCTATGTTAGGGTTATTCTTTTCCTTTTTCGAGTTGAAAGGTGCAGAAAAAGGGGGTTGGGTCTCTCTTAGTGGTATCCTGGGGAAGAGTTTCTTCCAGACGTACGCCACTAACTACAAGGGTTTCAAAGATAAGTTTCTTCACGTTAAGAATGGAAATAACTACCCTCAAGTTATGTACGGCGCTGAAAAAAATCTCGCTTTCCCATTTATTGGATGGACCACCCTTTACCCATCTTGGGTTTCGACTATGATAAACTTAACGACCTGGAATTGCGATCCCTAGTCGTGTTGGATGCTTTCAGAGTAGTGAATGTGAAAGACCTTTTACAGATGTCCGATGACCCTAAACAGGATTTTAATTTCTTGGGTAATATATCTTTGGATTATCTTGCTTTCATATAACTTCGATTGTTTTCCTAACTAGTTTGGTTTCTTGTGTTTCAGCTAAAATGACCAACCTCAAACTTTTCGAGCAGAAAAAATTAATGTTTGAGGCCAGAGCAAGGCGTGGGGACCAGGCTACCATCAAAAACGATCTTACAGGTGTCCAGGTTTGAAGCCCCAATCTTCTGCTACTCCTGCTCCAGAAGGCCCTAATCCTCTTTCTCCCAAGAAAATGAAAACTCTGATGAGTGATGACGTCAGTTAAGCCAACCTCACCATCACTTCCCTTATGCAGGGGTCAAATAATGGCAACAACCAACAATCTCATTCTCCATACAAGTTCAAGTCTTTGTCCAACAACTTTGATGGGACGAGGTATCCTTATGATAACCTGATTGCTAATAAGACGTGGAAAAGGTGAAGTCTATTGGTGCTCAACAGCTAACTCAGAATCTAGGGGCCTACCTAATAAGATGTACGGTGATGACCCGAGGTTTCTTTGAAGTGAACGAGACACACGAAATGAACGAGACTCGTCTTTCTGGGGAAGTGGTTCAGCTGACTGCTGATTTGAAGGCTCGATCTGATAAGGTCGAGGAGTTGACCAACCAACTTTCAAAACTAAATAAAAAAAGAAACTTAGGCATCTCAGTTGCAGGTTAAATAGAAAGAGATTGTTGATTCTCGGTGTTTGGAATTGGAGGCATCCTGTCGCAACGCAAAAAAACAACCGGCTGAAAATACAGAGTCGCCAGCGAACGTAATTCATATCGATGGGGGAAAGGAAAATATCGAAGAAACCTCAAAAGGGAGAAAACTTAGGCATTGCAACCAAAGTTTGGGTTCGGGAGTCGGTTACGCGAGAGGAAGGTATTAGCACCCCTTCGCGTCCGTTGCATTCAACGGGATCCACGCTTGTTGTCTATTCAAAGGGTGTGTCTATCTAAAGCCTACTGCTAAACGGAGACGAAAAGAGAAAAATAAAAAGAGGAAAGAGACTCGATAGGACTTTGCCTTCCTATGCCTATGTATTCCCTCGTGCAATGGGAAAGTCAGAGTCAACGTAGTTCGGAAGACTACGGGTGGATGGAGGAAGGTTGCTCGCCAAGACTTCGCCGTCTTATGCCTACGTATCCTCATTCGAAAGAGAATGAGGAAGTCAGAGCGTCCGTAGTTCGTGGTTACGACCATGGATTGGTTATGTGTTTTTTATGAGTGACGTTAAGTTCGCGTTCTAACAGTTAGGGCCAATGCCTGTTTGCGGTAGAACAGAAATAACGTACTCTTTTTCTGAAAATGATTTTGACACCAATCCCGAAGGATAAAAAGATTTGGAGTTTATTTGTGAGTTTTAACCAGCAGTGGATTGACTTTGTTTGAAATGTGCATTGCACTAAAGTCTATGACATAGGATCGAATACTTCGCGCTAACGATCTAAACTTATCACGCACAAAGTACCCTTAGATGAGGTTAGAAATGCATCCACTCACCTTTTCCTATGTTCTTAAGGCTTGTGGCGCACAATGCACATCATAACTATTAAGTGTTTTATTTTTGTTTTGAGATGAGAAAGAAAAGGACTCAAAGGTTGAAAAAGAAAACAACTAAGGGAAACTGACTCCTAATGTTAGCATGCAAAGAGATATACCTAAGGTTAAGGTTTTAAAGGGATTATCCTAATTGTTATCATGAAAAGGGTTGAAAGCCTAATGTCTCTCCTACCTCAAGCTTAATCAGAAATTAAGTCGAGCTAGGAATCCTAAAGGATCATGTGAATGAACACAAGTAAACATTATACTAATCAATCATAAAAAGAACGATGTCGTGATCTCAGCTAAGAAACAAAACTGAGTGACTCCTCGTCCTCAACCAAAAGAACGATGTTGTGATCTCAGCTAAAAGGCAAGGCTGGGTGACTCCTCGCCCACCACAAAGTATGGCGAAATGGTAACAAACGAAACCAAAGTATCAATTGAATTGGCACACAAGCTAAACACACAACTAGGAGTGAAGACTCCTCAATCAACAATAGGTTGTAAGCAAAAATGCTAAACCCTAAGCACTTCATATCATCAACAATATAGGATATGTTAAAGTAAACACTCATTGAGAAATAATCAAAGAGAAATAACAAGTGTACAAGTGTTCAATCATCAACATGTTCTCAAACTTGACACAAAAGGGAGATTCAAAGCATCAAACAAGTTTTCCAGCTTCAAGGTAACCGTCTAAGTACTACGATGCGCAAACAGTGCCTACTTCGAGGTAGGACTTTAGATGTACTCAGTATGCTTCTAACATCAATAAAATCCTAGAATGAGGCATGAGAGAGTGATAAGATTGAGATTCTAGGAGTACCTAATGGAGAAGGTCCGTTGCCTCTTCACTGCGCGCGAAAAGCTCAAGGACACTTGCAGAAGCTTCACACGATCAATTGAGTCAACAATTAAGATTAACAACCTCAAATGGGAAAGACTTAAAGGAAGAAAATTCCAACAAGTAAGAGGGTTCAACTGTCAAGCACAAGTGTCAGTCATCAAGTTCAAAAAGTATTAGAGTATCAAACAAAAATCAAATGTAAGCATCCACCATCAAAAGGCAATCAACAAAGCGAACCAGAATTAACACCAAGAATTGGTCCAAACGATATCAGGGACTAAGTGCAATCTGCATCAAGAGATCTCGTCAGTCCAAACAAAATTATGAAAATAAGTTACAAGATAAGAATTAATCAAAAAATAATTACAACTCTAAACTAAGAATTTAATCATAACAAAATTCTACTCTAATTAACCAAAGTTTTAATCAAAACTAATAAAAAACTAAACAAGATAAAATCAAAATTGTCATTAAAAAATTAGTCAAGTATTAATATTAGAATCAAAATTAAAAATTAGCTTTAATAAAAAATGAGAACCAAGTTTTTACTCAAAATTACAATCTAAGCCAAAATTCAAAATTTAAAATCAATGTTAAGATCTAATTATCTATTAACGAAAATTAATCAAAGATCAAAATTAACTTCTAATTCACTAAAAAAAACTAATTAATCCCAAAATCTAATTAATCCATAGTTTAATTAACAATTAACAACCTAATATTAAAATATAAAATAATATTTAATAGCAAATTAAATAAAAAAGAAATAAACTAGGGTGTAGACCTAGAACAAAGGGTGGTAATCACACGGGCTCAAGAAAGCCCACGATCCAACACCAATTCAATAAATAAAAAATAAAAAAACACAACTACCATAGTAGCTCGGTGGTAAAACAAGATCTAGAAAAAACAAGTTTTTTAAAATTAAAATAGAGGAAGGGAAAGAAACAAGGTCAAACATCCTTCATCGACGGTGCATCATCAACAAAAGAAAAATGCATCAGCAAGAGCGCAATCCCTCACTTTCAATCCCACCTTCAAATGGTTTGCGCTTTGGGTTCCTCGTCTCAATTTCTCATTCGTCTCTCTCAATTCCAATCTCCTCTTCTTCTTCTTTTGATTTGATTCTGGTTTGAATTTGTGTTCGTCTCTTTCTTCTACTTTTCTTCTGAAACGATTGAGTTTGCGGTTGTTGAATGGGTTGAGACGAAAAAGATGAAGGTGGTTGAATGTTTAGTATTCGTGTGAAGTTTGGAGGAAAATGGAAGAGTGTGAGTGAGGCTCGGAGAAGATTTTAAGGAAAAGTTGAGCAGAGTGACAATGGTTCCAAAAGAACTTGTCCAAAACGAAAGAGGAATACTTGTTTTTATAGAGATGATTAAGGGTATTTGGGGAATTGATTGAAAGGTTGTGAGTTGGAATTTTTGGTGTGTACGGTCCGTGAGGTGGTGTTTTGACTGGGATGCTGCATATGCAGGCTGGTAGTGACATGTTGAGGTTTTGCATAACGGTTTCTTTTTTATTGTGTGAATTGTTGCATTTTTCACGGTTTGTGGATGGTACGTGTTATTAACCTGCTGCAGGAATCAATGAGGTGTTGTGAATACGCATCACTTTTTTTTGTCGTGTTGTACGTTTGTCTTGCTTATGGATGTACAAATCGCAAGTTGAATGGCTGGAGTTTATTGTTGGTGCTTGCTGCAAGTAAAAAAATTGTTACAGCTTGATTTGAAATGGTTAGTTGCGTAGTATCCGCTGCAGATTGTAGTTTGGCAATGGTTGTGCTATTTCATTTTCTTCTAGCTGCGTTTTTTCTTTATGGCTTAGTTTCAATCGTAGTAGTGACTTCTAGCAGCTCGTGGCTTGGAAAGCTCGGCACGGAATGCGTTGTGGTTTTCACGGCTGGAATTGTCAAGTGGAATGGCTTGGAAATCATGCTTTGCAGCCTTTGGCTTGGGAATTTCTTTGTAATGTATGTGAATAGCTTGTATGATGTTGTGTATGGGACCTTGTAACATGGGGCTTAACACTAACTTGTTTTCAATAAATTATCATGGGCCTCAAACGAATGTGAAAATACTTGGACACTGAAATGGTTTAGGAAAAGAAAAGATTGAAAAATGTATATTGAATGGATAAAATTGAAAAAGGAATTTGAATTTAAAAGATGGATATAAATGGAAATGGGAATTAAATTGGATATGGATTTAAGAAATGGTTGTGAACTAATCTTGAAATAAAAATGGGTTAGATTTTGAAATGAGCTAAGAAAGATGGTTAATTGGATTTGTGAAATGGGTATTGAGAAATTGATTAGAAAATATGGTTTTAAGGAAGGAAATGGACTAGAATGGATTATGAACTCAGTTTAAAGAATGAATAACCAAATGAATCCAAACTTTTCACAAACATCCTATTAAATGCACACAACTACTAATGAACATCTTGCAACAGAAACAACAACCATCTGAGTGAGTCATCCTCTGAATCTCCGATCAAGTGAATCATGAATCACTTTGAATCTGTCTGAATAAATCTTTGGGAAAATAAATTCACGGATGAACATAATTGAACCTATGATCATGATGATCCCGACTTTTGAATCAAACCTCACATGAACCACTGCTTGATAACCTGAATAAATCCGTACAAGACAAATTGACCTTGGGCACCCACTGCTGTGCAAATATCCACTGATACTGATAACTTGCAATTGAAGCAGTCTCTTGATGGTTTGACCACGATGAGGTCAAACTTCCATCTGATCTTAATCACTGCTGAATAACCACACATGAGTTGAAGTTATGCCATCATCCCTGATAACCCTGATAACCCTGTTCATGATGAGAAACAAACCCTAATCTTGAGTCAGTTGAATATAAGCTTGTCAACAAACTTGAACCAAAGAGAGTAATGAAACCCTAGGCTCTTGACGCCTGACAACTCTTGAAGAAAATAAACTTGATACTTGGTGATCTTTTATGAGAAATTACAACAATAAGAATTCAACCCTCTGCCAAACTTGAATGAAAGTATCTCAAGGAAAATAGGAAGCCCTGACTCAGAGAAACTCCTGATCCCATGTCTTAGAAGACCAATGCGATGTATGATTATGAGTTATGACCTAATGAAGATGCAGATGCAGATGAACGCGAAGCAAAAAGCCAGTTAAGGTTGGATAAAGAGATGGCAAATTTTGGGGTGTTACAACTGCCCCTATTCAATCGACTTGGACCTGAAGGAATGATAGCAACGACTTTCAGACATTCAAGGTAAAAGCGGATTAAATACCAAAAGAACCTGAAAATTTGCAAACAGTGGGGAGATAAAAGATAATATGATAGGGTGCCAGCCGAAGGTGGACTTAAGATAAAGATGCCACTCGAAAGCGGGCTTAAAGAGAATGTCGGCCTAGGGCGGACTCACAATAAAGGATGCCATCTGAACATGGACTTTCAAAAGGGAATGTCGGCCAAAGGCGGACTCACATTCAAGGGTATCAACCGAAGGTGAATTTTAAGAAGATTGCTGACCGAAGGCGGACTCACGTCAAGGGGTGCCAACCAAGAGTTGGAATTAAAAAAGAATACCAAGCAAAAGTTGGGATAAACACAGAGGACCAACCAAAAGTTGGGATAAAGGAGGACTTTCGGCTGAAGGCGGACTCACAACCAAAGGGTTCCATCTGGATATGGACTTAAAAAGGAATACCGGCCAAAGACGGACTCACAACCGAAGGGTGCCATATGGATTTGGACTTAAAAAGGAATGTCGGCCGAAGGCGGACTCACAACCGAAGGGTTCCATCTGGATATGGACTTAAAAAGGGATGTTGGCCAAAGGCGGACTAACATCCAGGAACAAAGGTTTGCCGGCCGAAGGCTGACTCACAACCAAAGGTACCACCCAAGAGTTGGAATAAAGGGTAAGGATACCAACCAAAAGTTGGGATTCAACGACAGGGCACCAACCAAAAGTTGGAATAAAGGAGGAATGGAATTGAAACAAACTACCAACCAAGAGTTGGAATGCAACCAAAGATACCAACCAAAAGTTGAAATAACAACAGATACGATACCAACAAAGAGTTGGAATAACAAAGGAAGAATGTCGGCCGAAAGCGGACTCACAACAACTTAACAAAGGTGTCATACCTCAAATTTTGACCACCAAGATTTTCCATCATTGTGCAAATCATCACCGCAATATAGATGTACCTTCATGCCTCATCAATCTCCTCAAAGATGGTTAAGCATTCACTATAATCAAGAATTAGGGTTTTAAGCCCTCTCAGGACACTTAGACAAAGGATCAATCAAGAAATGACATGATCTTCAACTTTTCTAACCTCTCAAACATCCATAAAGGATCAAGAGGACTCCCACATCAAGAATCGAGCACAAAGTTGCAACATTCCAAGTGAATCAAGCCTCAAGATCGCCAATGTCACCAAATTAGGGTTTTGGACGACCAAGGCCTCCAGATGGAAATTATCCTCTGGGATGAGCCAATGCTTCAAAGCACAACCCAAGATACTCCAAGGGACCTTATGGACCCAATCATCAAGTCAATTTAACCTCAGGGGATGCATTTACCAAAAAATCAGAAATTAGGGTTTCTTGACCTAATTCACCCCTAAGTTGACTTTTGGGACAAAGCCTGAGCCAATACCTCAAGACATGATTTTAGGGCCTCCAATACACTACATTGATCCATTTACAACAATGGATTGACCCAAGAAGCTTGGTTCACAAGTTTCAATTTCACCAGGACCATAATTAGCGTTTTGAGGAAAAAGTCAACTGTATCTTTGACTTTTGACCAATACATACTCCCAAACCTTGGGACATGATTCAATACACCCTATAACACCTATGGAATCTATCCATTACATTTTATTTAGGTCAAGGACTTGATTTCACAAAGGATCGCACAGTTTGGATTTCATCCGATAAAAAGTCAACTGTGCACAAAATCAAGTTTGACTTTTTGGAATTTTTCACGAATATGGTTCTCCTAAATCAAAAATAATGTTAATGTATGGTATTGATCATCATTCAATAAGAAAAATCAAGAAAAGTGAGTTTTCTTGCAAAAGGGGCAACCTTGAGAAACCAAAATTTTTCTAAGTTATAGAACAAAAGTGGTTTTGGTACCAACATTGCAAGGTCATAACTCCTAAACCACAAGGCCTTTTTCTCCCATTCAAAGCTCAAATGAAAGTCCATCTGACATACTTTAAAAGTGTCAACTACAAGAGATTCTAAATTCTCATGGATTTTGAGTTATGGACTGATCAAAATGACAAAAATGAAGAAAATGACACTTTTCCAACACTTAGTGAAAATCTGCCAAAGTTATCAGCTTTGAAGACCAATGTTCATGAGGATTTTTAAGTTTTATTCAAATAGTTTCAAGAAAAACTATAATCAAACATGTATTGTATCATATGAGGGCTTTCTAAAAAGCACAAGAGCCTCTCATAACTCAACATGAGTAGGGAGATATGATCCCCTCAAAACCACCATTTCCAACTATCTTGTACAAGGCAAAATTTGGTGTTTTGCTCGATTTGGAAAATTTGAATAACTTCAAGCCTTGTCATCCATTTGAACACATCAGAGGATGAAATCAAAGGGGAATGATCTGATCCCTAAGCCTCCCAAGTCCAAGAATTTACATATAGCCCTAACAAATCTAAAAAGGAAAAAAAATGCCAAGACTCCAATTTTGTTTCAATGCATTCAATGGATGCATCAAGGTAGCATGAACTGAGGTAAACTTAACTGAATGAGTCAAGCCTTATCTCTAAACCAAAAGACCATAGGCTTATGCTCTAACCTCAAGTCAATGGCTAGAGGAGACTTAAGATTCCATTTGATCCATATTGGCCACAGACCTGCTGCAGTTGCCACACACTATTGCTGCCAAAACAAACTTGACACAATATAAATAGAGCTCATTTGTGATCAGTTTGAGTACACCAAAGCACCCAAACTGATGCTTTCCTCAAAATCTCTTCTTCACTCCAATTTTTGCCTTCTAACTCAAGTCACTATCGGGTTTTGAGATTGAGAGTGATTCCAACCAAACCAATCACACACACACCTCATA
This sequence comes from Lathyrus tuberosus, assembly GCA_022829125.1. Classification (NCBI taxonomy): domain Eukaryota; kingdom Viridiplantae; phylum Streptophyta; class Magnoliopsida; order Fabales; family Fabaceae; genus Lathyrus; species Lathyrus tuberosus. The sequence goes on along the minus strand of JALAZF010000008.1, from coordinate 9,426,154 downwards.
AACATAATGTATGAGTGATCCATAACACAAAATCACATATGGAACATCAAATTCACAAAATCACCAGGAAATTTCCCAAGTTCTTGACAGAGTTGCAGTTGAGGTACCACAACCAGTTCCAGCTCATTTCAATCCACTCCAAGCACTAAAACACACTCCTTGGCACCTAAGGAAGCTGTCCAGATCATTGGAACCTAGCTGTAACACCTCCATCACCAACCTCGATCACCAGCTGTAAGAGGTAGGCCTGAACCCTTCAAACTCTATGATACATGCATCATGAATGTATTTTTGAGTTACCATCTTGTTTATGCATGTATGTAGAGTAATAACCCTCAATCAATTACCATGAATCCACCGTGTATGGAATTTCATTGTGTTCATGCTAAAATTAGGGTTCTTGAGGTTTTCTGTTGATTTCTTCTTCCATACTTAATATAAATGCAATTAATCTATGTGGGTATGATCCTTGTTCAAAAACGAACAAGATTGGTACTTGAATCGTGCAAGACCATTGAGAATCATGGAGAAAAGTGAGAAAACGCAAATCTGCAAAAACAGAGGACACGGGCAAGAACCAAGTGTTCTTGGTTCCATAATTCAAATTTTTGAATTTTAGTTATTTTGTTTAATTGATTCAAAAATTAATTTCTCTCTGAATATTTGTGTTTTTGAATTGATTCTATTTCTCAAAATTCACTAAAATGTTGCAATATTTTATTTTACAAAAAAAAATCAAATTTATATTATTTATTTAATATAGTTAGAATTTTTGTAATTAATTTCATTTTAATTGTTTTTAAACAATTTTAAATGAAATTCCCACTTTGATCTTTCAAAACCAATTGAATTTCAAGCTTTCATGTGATTAAACATGATTTTTCAAAATATTTTTCAAAGTGTACAACTTGTTTTTGAATATATTTGATATTTTATCATTTATTATTTAAATTTCCTTTAAAAAATGACATTTTAATTTAAAATTAGGGTTTCCTCTCAATTTTAAATTTTCAAACACTTTTGGGCCTCTAATAGAGTGTAAGACCCAACCCTTGTGGAAAACCAAACTATTTTGGGCCTCAGACATTGTATAAGTCCCTCTGCGATTTTCAAAACGACAGTGCGATCACTGTTTATCACATGGGCCTATCCTTGAGTTGTAAGCCCCATCTTTTGTATAAAATTAACTTTTGGGCCCCTTGATAGAGTGTAAGTCCCATCCCTTGTAAATAAACCTAATATGGGCCTCATGTCATACCCCAAACTTTGACCACCAAGATTTTCCATCATCGTGCAAATCATCACCACAATAGGGATGTACCTTCATGCCTCATCAATCTCCTCAAAGATGGGTGAGCATTCACCACAATCAAGAATTAGGATTTTAAGCCCTCTCAGAGCACTTAGACAAATGATCAATCAAGAAATGACATGATCTTCAACTTTTCTAACCTCTCAAACACCCATAAGGGATCAAAAGGACTCCCACATCAAGAATCAACCAAAAAGTTGCAACATTCCAAGTGGATCAAGCCTCAAGATCGCCAGTGTCACCAAATTAAGGTTTTGGTCGACCAAGGTGTAACAGCCCGGGCCCCTTGCAAGGCGATCCCGGCACTGCCACCTCACGATCTTCTCTACCCCCCTCACTAGTAGAGTTTTTGCCTTCCGTGGGAATCGAACCCTGTACCCTGGGGTTCAAGTACATGTTCATTCCATTCCCACTACCTAACAGCTCGCGACCGCTCGCGCAGGAGTCCCGACACTATTACCAACTCAGACTTAATCACTAGCCCCCTTTTTCAACTATACTAGCGTTTTTGCCTTCCGTGGGAATCGAACCATGTACCCTGGGGTTCAAGTACATGTTCAATCCATTCCCACTACCAATTGAGCTAGTAGCTCAATCGATAGTGGGAATGCATTGAACGTGGTACTTATCCCCAGGTACACGGTTCGATTCCCACGGGAGGCAAAAACACTAGTATAGTTGAAAAAGGGGGCTAGTGATTAAGTCAGAGTTGGTAATAGTGCCGGGACTCGTGCGCGAGCGGCCGCGGGCTGTTAGGTAGTGGGAATGGAATGAACATGTACTTGAACCCCAGGGTACAGGGTTCGATTCCCACGGAAGGCAAAAACTCTACTAGTGAGGGGGGTAGAGAAGATCGTGAGGTGGCAGTGCCGGGATCGCCTTGTGAGGGGCCCGGGCTGTTACAAAAAAAGGCGCCTTTTTATGTAACAGCCCGGGCCCCTCGCAAGGCGACCCCGACACTGCTACCTCACGATCTTCTCTACCCCCCTCACTAGTAGAGTTTTTGCCTTTCGTGGGAATCGAACCCTGTACCCTGGGGTTCAAGTACATGTTCAATCCATTCCCACTACCAATTGAGCTACTAGCTCAATTGGTAGTGGGAATGGATTGAACATGTACTTGAACCCCAGGGTACAGGGTTCGATTCCCACGAAAGGCAAAAACTCTACTAGTGAGGGGGGTAGAGAAGATCGTGAGGTAGCAGTGTCGGGGTCGCCTTGCGAGGGGCTCGGGCTGTTACACAAGGCCTCCAGATGAAAAATTTCACCTAGGAATGAGCCGATGCTTCAAAGCACAACCCAAGATACTCAAAGGGACCCTATGGACCCAATCATCAAGTCAATTTAGCCTCAGGGGATGCATTTACCAAAAATCAGGAATTAGGGTTTCTTGACCTAATTCACCCCTAAGTTGACTTTTGAGACAAAGCATGAGCCAAGACCTCAAGACATGATTTGAGGGCCTCAAATATACCACATTGATCCATTTACAACAATGGATTGATCTAGGAAGCTTGATTCACAAGTTTCATTTTCATCTGGACCACAATTAGGGTTTTGAAGGAAAAAGTCAACTGTACCTTTGACTTTTGATTAGGACATGCTCCCAAACCTTGAGACATGATTCAATACACCCTATAACACCTATGGAATCCATCCATTAGGTTTGATTTAGGTCAAGGACTTGATTTCACAAAGGATCGCACAATTTGGATTTCATCCGATAAAAAGTCAACTGTGCACATAATCAAGTTTGACTTTTTGGAATTTTTCACAAATATGGTTCCCCTAAGTCAAAAATAATATTAATGTATGGTATTGATCATCATTCATTAGGAAAAATCAAGAAAAGTGAGGTTTCTTGCAAAAGGGGCAACCATGAGAAACCAAAATTTTTCCAAGTTATGGAACAAAAATGGTTTTGGTACCAACTTCCAAGGGTCATAACTTGTGATCCAAGCAGCCATTTTGGGTGATCCAAAGCTGGATTTGTAGGTCTTGCTACACTCTACAAAAGCTTCGACTACCTCAGACTCCAATTCTTCATGGATTTTGAGTTATGGAGTATTCAAAATAACAAAAACATGAAAATGACACTTTTTCCAACACTTAGTGAAAGTCTGCCTAAGTTACCAGCCTTGAACATCAATGTTCATGAGGATTTTTCAATGGGATCCAAATATTTTCAAAACAAACTATGATCACACATGTTTTGTATCATATGAGGGCTTTCTAAAAAGCACAAGAGCCTCCCATAACTCAACCTGAGCAAAGAGATATGATCCCCTCAAAATCACCATTTCCAACTGCCTTGTACAAGGCAGAATTTGGTGTTTTGCTCGATTTGGAAAATTTGGACAACTCCAAGCCTTGTCATCCATTTGGACACATCTGAGGATAAAACAAAAGGAGAATGATCTGATCCCCAAGCCTCCAAATTCCAAGAATCTACACATAGCCATAACAAACCTAAAAAGGCTAAAAAGGTGCCAAGACTCCAATTTTGTTTCCAAGCATTCAATGGACTGACACATTCCTAACTGAATGAGTAAAGAATCAGCACTTAATCAAAGGACCATAGGCCTGTGCCCTAACCTCAAGTCAATGGCTAGAGGAGATTTGAGATTCCTTTTGCTCAACATTGGCCAAAGGTCTGCTGCAGGTGCCATTCACTATTGATGCCAAGACAAACTTGACACACTATAAATAGAGCTCAATTGTGATCAGTTTGAGTACACCAAAGCACTACAACTAATGCTTTCCTTAAAATCTCTCTCTTTTGGCCAAAATGCCTTCTTTTGCAAGTCATATCTGAGTTTTTGAGTTAGAGAGCAATTCCACTACAACTCATGATCCAAACACATCCAATATGTCATATCTAAGTTGTCCAAACACTCACCTTTGACCTGAAACACCAAAATCAGAAAGTCAACCTCCAAAACCTCAAAAATTGACTTTTCTACATTTTTCAAGCCATGTCTTTATTCATTCACTTCCAAAGCCAAACCAGGCCTCAAACACACTCCAAATATCATCCTTAAACTGTCCCAATTGGTTTCCCTCATCTGGAACACTATTTGAGAGAGTTACTATATTGGTCACTTTTGCCACTTTTGTAAGAAAAGGCCTATTCTTGTTCCTGATGATTCCAGCTGGTTCTGATCATCCTAAAAGCTTCTAAGGGATCAATCAAGAGTATTCAAAGCATTGGATCACTTCTGGCACAAGGAACTTGGCAGATAGCACAAGGAGCTCCAAGAGGTAAGTGCATGACAACTTGAACTCTTTGAATTATGCATTGTTTTGAAGTCCACTGATCATAGACATCTCATAAATATCATATATGTTGTGTTTGAACCAATTCACCATGTTATTAGTGTGTAAATGATGTGTTAGCATAGAATATGCAAATCTTGGCACTTTTTGAAACCACTATCGGATTTTTAGATAGAGGCATCTTTTGAAAAATATAAAGACACCATTGGATTCCTCATGAAATTCTAGGTCAGATGCACCTAAATTTTGTCCCAATCCATGGAGAAATGAGCAAGTTACAGCCTTCATGCAAATCCACCATGACTTGGTTTCTTGCCTTGGCCAGGCCTAGAAACCAGGCCACCCTTATGCATTAATGGGGTGGTTTTGATACACGGATGTATCACCACCCTAGTGGTAGCGCGCGCATGTGTTGGTCTTGGAGGTCATGGGTTCAAACCCCACCCAGACCATTTTTGCCATTTTCCATATTTTGCTATTTTTGCTATTTTTATGGTTTTTGTTAATTAATTGCAAAATTAATTTCTCTTTCAATTTTAATTATTTTTTATTAGTTCTTTTTACAAAAAATACAAAAATGTTAAAATATTTTATTCCACAAAAAAATCAAATTTTTGTTATTTATTTAATATAGTTGATATTTTTGTAAATAAATTCATTTTTAATTATTTTTAAACATTTCAAAAAATGAATTTTCATCTTGAAAATCAAAACCAAATGAGTTTTAATTCATCTTGTGATTAAAACCTCATTTTTCAAACCTAAACTAAAAATCACAAGTTGTTTACTCAAACTTATTAGGTGTTTTTGTCATTTTTTATTAATTTTTCTTTGAAAAATTATTTTAAAAATAAAATTAGGGTTTCTTGGATTTTGATCTTTTTTAGAACATCTTTCAAACTTTTTTGGGCCTCTAATAGAGTGTAAGACCCAATCCTTGTTGTACATAAACCTTTTTGGGCCTCAGTCATTATATAAGTCCCGACACGATTTTCAAAATAACGGTGCGATCGTTGTTTTCACCTGGGTCTCTCCTTGAGTTGTAAGCCCCATCTCTTGTACACAAATAAAATTTTGGGCCTCTAATAGAGTGTAAGACCCAACCGCCTTTGTATATAAATAATTTTGGGCCTCAGTCATTGTATAAGTCCCACTGTGTTTTCAAAATCTCGGCTCAATCGTCGCCTTTTAAACAAAAGTCATTTGGGCCTCTCCTTGAGTTGTAAGCCCCATCACTTGTACAAAAATAAACTTTGGGCCTCTCCTTGAGTTGTAAGACCCAACCCTCTTTGTAAATAAAACCTTTTTGGGCCACAGTCATTGTATAAGTCTTAGTACAGTTTACAAAACAACGATACAATTATTGTTTTTCACCTGGGCCTCCCCTTTAGTATAAGCCCCAACAATCTTTTCAAAATAACTTCCTTTTGATTTAGGTTCAAACTCATAGTTGTTATCAAAACTTTCTTTAAATTTCTTGAACAACTAACTATACAGCTGTTGTTGGAATACAAATAGAGTTCGGGTTTTAGTTGTCGTTCCACAGAGATTGTTTGGTCATATCGCAGCCGTTCTACAGTCGTAACGTTTCAAGCCTTAAAGTAACAGGGGTTTTAGGTTGGTTTCGTAGCGTTCACATTCAAAGTTAATTAGAAACGGTAAAAAGATTGTTTTAACAGTTTATAAAAGCATGTCAAGGTTAGGGTTCGACAAACCACTTTGCACAAATATAATCGATAGAGCTAATGAACTCGGTTAGATGATAAATACAATCATATATCCTCCCAATATGTTTATTTCTAACACATATCGTGAGTTTTATCATTTTTATCCTTTGTTGATTTCTCACACAAACTATCAAAATGACAACATTAAAGTTCAATATTTATGAACATCAACACACATTACTATCTCTAGCCAATGGACATTGATGGATGAAAAACCTAGGTAAAGAGTTGGAGCATATTTCTCAATCATGAATCAACACAAAGAATAAACATAGAAACAAAGTTTTTCACCATACATTTATCATCTAAGAGTTCACAAACTAGAATCAATCCATATACATACAAAGGAAAGGTTTACCTACATCTAACCTTGACACAAAAGAGAAATTAGCTACACATATTCATGGTAACTTGATCAACAAGAATCGGGAGAAGAGAAACGAGCATCAACGACGATTTAATCGACGAAATGATGCTTTTTAATCTTCCAAAGATGAAGTGCTATAGTGTAATATACTTTTATCAAAGAATACAATAGAGAGAGAGCCAAAATTCTGATCAACACAACTTATAAAGGGGCTGAGTTTCACCGCGCGCGCTGAACGCGCAGTCGCCCGCTGAGCGCGCAGTTGCCCGTTGAGCGGGCTCCACTTAAAAGTTAAACCACCTAAAAGCGCGCTGAGCGCGCTAATGATCCCGCTGAGTGCGTAAGCTCCTGTAATTCCTTCCATCCTCGCGCTGGGAGAGCACTGAGCGCGCTCCAAGCATGCTCCAAAAATGCAAATTTTGCCAAACTGTTTTTGTGGGGCCCTCATAGCTCCATTCTTCACTCGTCCATGCAAACATCTGCAATAAAAACACAAAAGTTAAATAGATACGACAATTAACGAATTTAACTAGAAAACGGTTATAAACGGAAACAATGGGAAAAAGCTAGGATTTACAAATAAAGCTCACAAAAAGGTGCTAAAAACTAATCTAAATATTAACACTTTTTAGCACCTAACAACTGTTACAATGGAAGCTTGTTCACCTGTAAGTTTTTATCAGCTTTCTTTACATATATATATATATATATATATATCTGTATTGCTGAAAGCTTGCTCACCTGTAAGTCCTTCTTTCATATCCTTTTAAATACTTGTCATAAATCAACTGTATATATACTTGTATATCTGCTTAGAGTTTTTCCCGACAATTAGGTCTAGAATTAGATAGAGCCAGTGGTCACTCTTTCAACACAGTAAAAACTAGTTCCCCATAGGAATTCTAGATATATTCTTGCCTTCTCTTGGGCTTAAACAATATGGAACAAAGAGAAAGGCATTATTCCCGGTGAAACTTTTCTCAGACTGTCACTATTAGAAAATTGTCAAAAGAAATTCATTTCCCCCGGAGTGGATTAATTCTCGGTGAAACCTCTCTTGAATTTCTTCAAACCCTAGAATTGTTCATTAAAGAAAAGATAATTCCCGGTGAAACTTTTCTTGAACTCTTCTTAGGTTTGGACCCACACGCTTCCTAAAAGCATCCCCGCCTCCTTTTGGGCTTTGTACAAGGACCCTCAAGCTTCTTAGAAGTTCTTATGCCTTCTCTTGGGCTTAATACAAGGACCCTGAAGACCTCTTACAGGGATAGGACAAAACTTAGTCATCCTTTGTTAGAGTTGTCTTTCTAAAGAGTCGAAACCTCAGACCAATTTTAGGGTTGATTCTCATCCCTTAAAACACCAGCCTCCTCTTGGGCATTATACAAAGATAAACTCTTCCATACCAGTAGACTTGAACAGTCTAATCTCCTCTTGGATCTCAAAGACATTCTCAAGTTCCTTACAAAATACATAAAAACCCTGATCATTCGATCAATCTCCGGTAGAGTTAAAACCCCGGTAGGTTCAAAAACTTAATCTTTCATCCTAAATTTCCCCAGCTAGGGTCAAATCACTGCCAATAAGCTTTTATCAAAACCTTAAGGCATATGATACCTCAACTCTCCTGTAACCCTCAGCAAGAGTTGATCCCCCGACTTGGACCTGCCTCTAGATCTCAATAATCCTCAGCAGAAGCCAGCCTCCTCTTAGGCTTTGTATAATGATTTCCCTCAGCAGAATTAACCTCAAAAAGCACTCTCTTATTTAGTCAACCCTTTTTAGCCTCCTCTTAGGCTTTGTAGAAGGACCTTTCCACACTCTCTTGTTGAGTCAATAACCTTAAGGCACTCTCATGTTGAGTCGACCTTTTTCAGCCTCCTCTTAGGCTTTGTATAATGATTTTTCTCCAGCTTTTTTCAGCCTCAATCTTGGGCTTTGTACAAGACAGATAAAAGCAATCTCTTGTTGAGTCAATCACCTTAAAAGCACTCTCTTGTTAAGTAAATCACTTTTGGCCTCCTCTTAGGCTTTGTATAATGATCCTTCTTTTCCTCAGCAAAAGTCAGGCTCAATCTTGGGCTTTGTACAAGACACCATAAATTACTCCCAACCTTTCTTTTAGGTTTTGGGAGTTAATCTCCCTAAGCAGAGTTAATACTCTCTCTTCAGCCTCCTCTTAGGATTTGTATAATGATCTTCCTCAGTGGAGTTAGCCTCAATCTTGGGCTTTATACAAGACAAATCATACTTTTCAGCTGAGTCAGTTAAGTCCTTTTAGCCATAATCTTGGGCTTTGTACAAGACAGATAAAACCTCTCAACAGTAGAGTAAGTTTCCCCTTTTAGCCTCCTCTTAGGCTTTGTATAATGATATCCCCAAAAGAGTCAGTCTCTTTTTTTTCCTCAATCTTGGGCTTTGTACAAGACAGATAATAAACTTCCCCAGTGGAGTCAATCAATCTCTTAGCTTCAACCTTGGGCTTCGATCAAGGCATATATAAAAACCAATATCCCCTCAGAGGAGATTAAAATCTCTCTATAGGAAGACATTTCTCTGTGTTATCACTCATTAAATCAGATAAAAACAAACAAACCATAATCCCAGATAACTGCTGTAAATGGCACACTTGTTGATTCAAACATCCAAGTTGTAGTCCATCTTTTATCCTGGAAAACTTCCTCTCTCATCAAACTGCTGTAAGCCGCAAGCCTCTGGATTATTTACATCCGCGTCACTGTCCTTCTCTTAGCATGAAAGATTCCTAAGGAAAAATGGCATTGCTCAACACTGAGTTAAAGTTTCCTCCTTCAGGACAACACCCTTATAAAGGAATTATGGCATTGCTGGATTCTCATATCCCAGTTAAAGTAATTCTCCTTTATAAATCAGTCACCCAACAGTTGTGATAAACAGACGAGATATCTCCTTTAAAGATGACAAATTCTCTCAGTCAAAACTTTTAGCTTCAATCTTGGGCTTTGAACAAGACACAAATACTCAACCATTTAGCTTCAATCTTGGGCTTTGAACAAGACACCAAAACATCTTTTTCCTCCCATAGAATAGGAGGAACTACGATTGCTCTGATTTCCCTGTTTCTTTAAACGGGAATACGTAGGCATAAGATTGCGAAATCTTAGCGAGCATACCAATCAAAAACTTTAGGTCCAGTACCTTCGCATACCAATAAAAAACTTTAGGTCCAGTGCCTTCACATACCAATCAAAAACTCTAGGTCTAGTACCTTCACACATATACCAAAAACATCGAAAAGCCCGAAATCAACAAAAATACTCTCTCTCACAGACATCCCCACAAAGAAGAAACTTTCCCATTTACAGATAAACACCATCAAGTACAAAGCAGAATTTAATGCTAATCAAACCGTGGATAACCACATATAGGATGGGTAATTGACAACTCCCCATTATATAACCTAACCCTGAACTCCTCGAATCTCTCTTTAAATGTTTGCTTAGTTAAACATTTGCGTGCAAGGTTAGTTTTAGATTGCTTCCCTTTCCCTTCCAGCTTCCCGGGATAAATAAGAAATAAGAAAGTAGCACCCCTTCCCTACCATTGCGGTGAGGAGGAACCCATGGCGATAAGGTGGTCGCGTCACCGACAAAAATCGCACGCTACAGTAAAAATGGCGACTCTGCTGGGGAGCCAAATTAAGACTAGAATTCCTAAGAGGTCTAGGATGATTAGTTTTAAGTATTATAAATATATATATATATATATATATATATATTTATATATCGCTTTTCATACTTGATATTCGTGTTTATTTTTCTGTCAATGGGAATGCGAGTGATGTCGCATGTGGAAAGTATGAGAGAACCCTATGATAGGTGATGGCATAGACGGGTGGACTTATAGGGAGTGATTCCCGAATAAGCGATCCTAGTAGACCATCAAATCAGTTGAGATACCCTTTGTGGATTCAATGTTTAACGACTTCGTCGTGAAGGAAGATTATCCCAATGTAGTATCCGTGAAACTGAGGATTTAGTAGACATTAACCATATGACCATTTGGTAGTGCGGTAGCTATCGGAAATAGTTGACACGCGATACTACACTCAATTGAGATAACCTTAGGATGCTACAGCTCGCTCGGGTGAACCGGCTTGCTCTTGTTATCCCTAGGGGGTCAATGATTTTGGGAACTTTTACCCGTTCTACATGTACAAATTAACCAGAATACAACCTTTGGGGATGGGTAGAGCCATGACTCCATGCTCGTGATGTTGAACCCTTGAACCCATGTTTTTTCAATGTTTTTGTGTGCTGCATTCCTGCATTCATTTAAAAAACTCTTAAACAAAGAAAAAATCTTCTTTTCTCTTCTCTCCTTTTAAAATTAAACTAAAACAATAATTGCAAATATCAGAGAAAGATTGCATTATGGATTTCGGTAGAAGGAAGACGCACAAGTACACCTTAAGGGCTCCAAAACTAGAGGATTTAAGGGGGTTGGCAAGGATGATTACCAACTCTGATGCTTTCAGAGCTAAGTATGGAGGACTGCTGTCTCTGTTAAGGGTCCATGTAGTCGAAGGAATCTTGTCTACGCTGATTCAGTTCTACGATCCGGTTTATCACTGTTTCACATTCCAGGATTATCAACTAGCACCGGCGCTAGAAGAGTACTCTCACCTAATTGATTTACCCATCACTGACCAAGCTCCCTTTTCCAGACTGAAAGAAATTCCAAAGGATCAAACCATTGCAAGAGCAATCTATTTGGACGAGTCAGAAGTCAGGACTCACATGACCACTAAGGATGGAATCTAAGGTTTACCAACCAAGCTTTTGGTAGAGAAAGCCCTATACTTTGCCAGTATAGGAAACATAACTGCTTTCGAGGATATCTTTATCCTACTTACATACGGGTTTTTCCTTTTTCCCAACATCGATAACTTTGTCGATACCAATGCCATTAAGATATTTTTGATTGGAAACCCCGTACCAACTTTGCTCGCAAATGCTTATCATTCTGTACACTTAAGGAATTTGTACATCGGAGGAATGATCACATGATGTGTAGCCCTGCTTTACAAGTGGTTCACTTCCCATTTACCCAAGTCTGCTGCTTTTTAGAACCATAAGAGTACTCTACGTTGGTCACAGAGAATCATGTCTCTAACCAACTCTAACATAGATTGGTACAATCGGATCTACGAAGGGATAATGATCATTGACAAATGTGTAAATTTCCACAATGTACCCCTCATTGGAACTAAAGGAGGAATCAACTATCATCTAATTTTGGTTCTCCATCAACTCAGATACCCGATGAAGAATATCCTGCATAATGTTCATTTGAAAGGTCTTTTCTTCAAGGAAGGAGAAAATGACAAAGCACTAAAGAAAGAAATAGTGCATGCCTGGCAACATGTTCACAAGAAAGGGAGAGAGTCTTTAGGAAGACCAGACTGTATCTTCGTGGAACCTTATCTCCACTGGGTACAAACTAGAGCCCTCAAGATGAAGATGCCTTACCCTCGTCAAGAAGTTCTTCTGTTAAAGGAACCTGTCCTTTATTTTATGTCTGATACGGAAAAACTCCAGGTCGCGCTCAACAAAGTTCAACAGGAAAAGAACTCTTGGAAAAAAATACCGCATCCTCAATGTGGAGAGTACTAAAATTCAGGAACTATTAAAAGAAAAGGACGCTCTGATCGAGATTCTAGAACAACATGCTATAGAAGATCAACAGAACTTGCTCACTCCTTTTGCTTGGCAAATGACTGACAACCCGACAACAACTGAAGAACCCCGATCAAAGAAAAGGAAAGTACCGGAACCAGCATCTGAGCTCTCTTCAGAGAGGGCTCAGGATCCATGAACTTAGACATTTCCTTTTACAACACTTTGTGGAATACTGTATTTCCTTTTCTGCAATCTTTCAAATTCAATAAAACGGGGTCTCCCCACTGTATGATATTTGCAATCCATTTGTTGAAGTTTCTTTTTGATTAAATAAAAAAAAAACAAAAAATCTATATATAACTTTGCATATCATTCATCATTCTCACATAAACACATTCTTCCTATCTACGAGTTTCACGTATGTGTTACGATTCTAGAGTCAAACTGTCTCACTCGTACAATACTCGGGCCAATCGACAAAAGAAAATGGATGATCTCGAGGAAGAGAACAGAGAGTTGAGAGAAGAAATCGAAGCTCTGAAGGAAGATCTGAAAAAACTTCACAATGACATGCAATCCCTGGAAACAGCTCAGAGACAACATTAAAGGACCGTGATCTCGGAGATCACATCTACGCCCATAGTGGAGACATATTATCCTCCGTACAACATGCCTATCAACTTTGTCCCTGAAGGATACATTCCGCCGATCACGAAAGACCTGGAAACTGCAGCAGGAACCACTGGGCCTGAAGGTTACAAACTTCGGGAAAGCAAAGACGCAAGAGTGGAGATAGCAACTCCTGAAGGTTACAAACTTCGAGTGGAAACAAGGACATGTACGAGAAGATGAATGAGTTCTAGGAACAGTTCCTAGAAATACTGAAGGAACTGCATGCCATTCGCGATCAGGATTTATTTGGAAAGGACGCCGCAGACCTTTGTCTGGTCCCTAATGTGAAAATACCGCAAAAATTCAAGGTGCCTGACTTTGAGAAATACAAGGGCAACTCTTGCCCTCAAAGTCATTTGGTGATGTACGCTCGAAAGATTTTAACGCAGACTTAAAATCAACAGCTACTGATCCATTATTTCCAGGATAGTTTAACCGGTGCCGCACTAAAATGGTACATGAGTTTAAACCGCACCAAGATCGTCACTTTCAGAGATCTCGGCGCTGCCTTCGTTCAGCAATATAAGTATAACTTGGACATGGCACCAGACAGAGATCAGCTCCGAGCAATGTCACAAAGAGACAAGGAAACTTTTAAGGAGTATGCTCAGAGATGGCATGAAATTGCCGCCCAGATCTGTCCCCCTCTTGAGGAAAAAGAGATGACCAAAATCTTTTTGAAAACCTTGATCTCATTCTATTACGACCGAATGGTCGCCAGTACACCCAGTGACTTCACTGAAATGGTGAACATGGGGGTATGCCTTGATGAAGCAGTCCGAGAAGGACGATTGGTCAAAGGTACGGAAACATCAAGCAGTACCAAAAGATACGGTAGTGCTTTCCCTATGAAAAAAGAGCAAGTTATTGGTAATATCTCTCTCGGAAAGCAAAGGCGAAGGTATCAACCAGTAGCAGTAGTAACTCCCGCTATCAACCATACGCCTATTCCAACGTATCAACCTCAGGTTGCTTAGAGCCAACCAAGTCAACAACATTATCAGCAAAGGACACAACAACCTCTTCAGCAGGCTCGTCCAGAGTACAACAACAATCATACGACATGACCCCCAAGGTTCGACTCTATACCAATGTTGTACGCAGAACTGTTTCCACTACTACTGGTCAAGGGGCACGTCCAAACCAGGTCTCCTCTTACCATACCAAAAAATCCACCTTTTTGGTTTAAAGCGGATCAAACTTACCCTTATCATCAAGGAGGACCGGGGCACAACATTGAGAACTGTCTCAGCTTCAAATCTGACGTACGGAAGCTTGTCAGGAACAGGGTCCTATCCTTCAAGGATACAAATCCAAATATTCAGACAAACCCATTGCCTTAGCATGAGAAAACTTCCGTAAATTTGATAGAGGAAGAATTTAACCGCAATTATCAGATTCACTATGTACTCCTATTGGGAACTAATCTGGTCAGGATGCATTGTAAACAGAGCGGGTACGGTCATGTGCCGTCTCACAATTATCACCAGTGTGATATTTGCTCAAAGAATAATCAAGGATGTTTCGTAGTGCAATCAGCTCTACAAGAACAAATGGATCTCGAATGGATCCAAGATCATCGAATCCGTGAGGTCAATATGGCTCATGCAAATCCCAACATTGTCCAGAACCACAACATTCTGGCGATAAATGTCAACTTGGTGGAAATGCACTAAAGGAAAGGTCAATACCATGATCTGCCACGACACAATTACAATTCCTGTCTGATCTGCTCAATAAATAACCAGGGATGCTCTTTTGTACAAGACGCCCTCCAGCGTCAGATGGATCTCAGATGGATCCAGGATTACCGTGATAGAAGTAGTCATCAAGTCAATAGGATTCAAATCTTTGATATTCACTTAATGAATACCAGTCTGGTAGAATTACACGCTAAGCAAGTCAGGCTCGATGTCTGGCTTCACATGATTATCAAGGATGTAGAGTGTGTCATGAAGACGACCAAGGATGTGCACTTGTCCAAAGAACACTTCAACACTTGTTAGACCACTGATGGCTTCCAATTTACTTGGATGAAGCTATACAACAGATCAGTATGACTGACAGGAATCCTTGTAGGCATCAAAGTCAGGATGTCCGCTCGATGGAAACTAATCTAGTAAGGTTGCACTGCATATAAAGCGGACGTGGCCAGGTGCCACCACACAATTATGAGCGCTATAGAGTTTGCTCAGAGAACAACCAAGGATGCTACCTTGTTCGATAAACTCTTCAAAATTAGTTAGACCGAAAAGAGATTCGACCATGTTCAAGTTCTGGTTCGATCAACGTAATGCAAGACTATCTTCCTGATCAAAGCAAAGACGTTGTTATAATCTCTAATCATGAAATGACCAAGGATGTATGCGCCATAATCCCTCTACTCCATGAATCAAGAGTTTCTCTTGATAGTATAAAGATTCTCAACCTCGAACTAATTGAGGCTACCTATGATGGTCAGAAAAATCAAAAGGACCCTGTGATTATCTACTTGCCAGGTCCAATACCGTACAAATCCGATAAGGCTATCCCTTACAAATACGGTGCAACAACAATCGAGAATGGAAAGGAAACTCCATTACCCTCCGTCGTAAACATTATTGACATTAATCGAATAACACGGAGTGGCCGGATCTTCAACAGAGGAGTTGGAGAACCCACCAAAGAAAAGGAACCTCAAACAGAAGTTCCCATTCAACCAGTCAGGAAATCCAATAATCCCGACCTTTCAAAGAACAACGATGAGGTGCTGAAGCTCTTCCAGAAAAGCGAGTACAACATTGTAGACCAACTGTTACAAACTCCTTCGAGAATATCTGTGTTATCTCTCTTACTCAGTTTCGAAGCTCACAGGGAAGCTTTGCAGAAAGGCTTGGAGCAAGCTTTCGTAGAACAAGATGTGACGATAAGACAATTTGACAGTATCATTTCCAATATCACTTCCTACAACAACTTAGGATTCAGTGACGAGGAACTGCCGGAAGAAGGAAAAAATCATAACATGGCGCTTAACATTACTGTCAATTGCCAGGACGATGTTCTGGCCAGCGTACTGGTAGATACAGGATCAGCTCTGAATGTTATGCCAAAATCTACCCTGATGCGACTATCATTTCAAGGATCTCCGATGAGAGGCAGTGAGGTCATCGTCAAAGCCTTTGTCGGATCCAGAAAAATAGTTATCGGCTAAGTTGACCTTCCAATAACTATCGGTCCTCACAATTTCCAAGTCACTTTCCAGGTCATGGACATCTGGGCAGCATACATCTGTTTATTAGGAAGACCCTGGATACACGAAGCTGGGGCAGTCACTTCAACACTTCACCAGAAGCTGAAGTTCGTCAAGAATGACAAGTTAGTCACAATCTGTAGAGAGCAGGCCTTAATCGTAAGCAACTTATCATCATTTTCCTCTGTGGAACCCGAGGAAGTTGTTGGAACTCAGTTCCAAGCACTTTCGGTAAGCAATGAGAATTGATCAGAGAAAGGAACATTAATTTCCTCGTACAAAGATTCTCTCAAAGTGATCGAGAGTAATAACGCAAAAGGATGGGGACATCTTGTCATTCCTACGGACAACAAGACAAAGAAAGGTCTTGGTTTCTCCTCAACCTGTACTCTGACTACTACTAACGATGAAAGTTTTCATCTCATTCAGGATTTCTTCCACAGTGGAGGCTTCCTTCACTCAGTGTCTCAAGAAGTACACACCATCAATGAGGGTGACTCCTCCGATACAGATGAAGAGTGGAAGTCCTATCTCAATGAGGACGGTTATATGTCTCGGGAAGAAACACATATGCATTTTGCTTTCCAACGCAGAGTCTGAGATATATACCAAGATCAGACATCAAGATGATATACGAAGATTGTGATCCTGAAGGATGTCGTGCTCCACCAAACTCATTAGAGGAGGACACTCTGATGAATGACAACTTCGACTATGACTATTATGACCCAATGGATGCCTTGTCTATCTGGCAATGGTACCCAGAAGACTTGGGGCAAAAGAGTCAGCCCAATGATGCTTATCAACTAAGCATCATTGAAAAGAATACCTGCGTCCCCACCACATCATGGGATCATTACTCAGGATATTTTGAAGATATCCAACACAACGATGAATTTGCAAAGATTCCAGGACAAGAATTCACCAACTATGCTTTTTCTGAAGTCAACGTCATCGAGAAGGATGACTCCTCCAGTTCCACAGAAGTACGGGACACATTAGGACAACCGAGTGGCAAGTAGGAATTCTTGGTCAAGTACTCCGCTCCTGAAAGCTCTCGCATCAGGCTCAAAGACATCCAGTCTACTGGATGGGGAGAACTGCCTGAGAATGAAAATACTATGCAAGATACAACAGAAGAGTTTGTTTACGACAATGCTGCCTGGGAGGAAGACTCCAATGATCTTGCTCTGCCAGAAATCAACGTCATTTCTGAGGACAAACCAAGAAAGAAGGAACCAGACTTTGTGATTCACCGAGGCGTTCGTCGCCAATGGGTTGCTGTCGATGTCCCGAAAGTCGTCCATAAGTCTAAGTAATTGCCATCTTTGTTTTGACCTTTCACCCCGCCCAGGTGAAATGGATGTTTTTATAGGGCTCACTTTCTGTAAATGTCCCTCTTCGCTTCGCCCAAAGCGACAGAGTTTTGTTTTATAGGGTTGTAGTTTCAAGAATCGACTAAATCATAAATAAACGCCATTCTGTAATTTCCGCATTTATTGTTGTTTTCACATTTCGCTTTTTCTGAAAATTGTAATCCTAAAACCAACTCAAAAATAAAAACAAGCATTTTTCAGAAAATACACTGCACACACTCTTGCATTCTCTCTATCTCTTTTAAATAAAACAAACCATCATGTCTTGCAGATTGCTTGTTTTAAACCCCGTTGAAACATACGATCCAATGCCTTCTCCCAACTTTGAATTCCCGGTATTTGAAGCTGAAGAAGAAGAGGATGAAGTAATTCCAGAAGAGATCTCCCGATTACTCAGACAAGAGGAAAGGTCCATTGAACCTCACAAAGAGCCATTGGAAACGATCAACTTGGGTTCAGAAGAAGAAAAGAAAGAAATTAAGATCGGGGCACTGCTCAGTCCGATTGTCAGAAAAGACCTGATAAAACTTCTCAAAGATTTTCCCGATGTATTTGCTTGGTACTATCAATACATGCCAGGGTTGGATACAGGCATCGTGGAACATCATCTACCATTAAGATCAGAATGTTCGTCGGTGAAACAAAGGTTAAGAAGAACTCATCCAGACATGGCCATCAAAATAAAAGAGGAAGTCCGGAAACAGATTGATGCAGGATTCCTCGTCACCTTAGAATATCCTCAATGATTGGCCAACATTGTGCCAGTTCTGAAAAAGGACGGAAAGATCCGAATGTGTGTAGACTACAGGGATCTGAACAAAGCCAGTCCAAAGGATGACTTTCCCTTACCACACATTGACATGCTGGTAGACAATATAGCAAAGTTCAAAGTTTTCTCCTTCATGGATGGATTCTCAGGCTATAATCAAATCAAAATGGTGCCGGAAGACATGGATAAAACTTCATTCATCACGCCATGGGGCACCTTTTGTAACAAGTTAATGTCGTTCGGTTTGAAGAATGCCGGGGCAACCTATCAAAGGGACATGACTACTCTGTTTCACGACATGATGCACAAAGAAATCGAAGTGTATGTTGATGATATGATTGCTAAATCTAAAATAGAAGAGCAGCATGTGACCCACTTGTCAAAACTATTCAAGCGTTTGAGAAAGTACAAACTCCGCTTGAATCCCAACAAGTGCACGTTCGGTGTCCACTCGGGAAAACTTTTAGGATTCATTGTCAGCCAAAAGGGAATTGAGGTTGATCCTGACAAAGTCAAGGCCATTCAAGAAATGCCTTCACCAAACACTGAGAAACAAGTCAGAGGATTCCTGGGACGTCTGAATTACATTTCCATATTTATATTCCTCATGACCGCGACATACGCCCCAATCTTCAAATTACTAAAAAAGAATCAGGATTGTATATGGACAAAAGACTGCCAAACCGCATTCGACAGTATCAAGGAATATTTGTTGAATTCGCCTATTCTGTCACCTCCAGTGGAGGGAAGACGCTGTTCATATACCTAACAGTTTTGGAAGACTCCATGGGTTGTGTACTTGGCCAACAAGACGAAACAAAAAGAAAAGAGTCTTCCATCTACTATTTGAGCAAGAAATTTACCGATTGTGAAACTCGATACACTATGCTTGAGAAAACTTGATGTGCTCTGACTTGGGCAGCCAAACGTCTTCGCCAATACATGATTTTCCACACTACTTCGTTAATCTTCGAAATGGATCCGATCAAGTATGTCTTTGAAAAACCTGCTCTCACGGGAAGGATTTCCCGTTGGCAGATGTTGTTATCAGAATATGACATCGGTACCACACTCAGAAAGCCGTCAAAGGAAGTATTTTAGCCGATCATTTGGTTCATCAAGCTATTGACGATCAGGAATCAATCGGGTTTGACTTCCCAGATGAAAATGTCATGTACTTGAAAATGAAAGATTGCGATGAACTGCTACCCAATGAAGGGCCAGAGCCAGGTTCCCAATGGGGACTAATCTTTGACGGAGCCGTCAATAATTATGGAAACGGAATTGGGGGAAATCATCATAACACCTCAGGGTACCCATATTCCTTTTACCACCCGACTGACATTCAAGTGTACAAACAACGAGGCCGAATAAGAAGCTTGTATCATGGGTCTCGAAGAAGCGATTGACTTAAGGATTAAAAACTTGGATGTGTATGCAGACTCAGCCCTGGTTAACAATAAAATCAAAGGAGATTGGAACACATACCAATCAGGACTGATTCCTTACAAAGATTACGCGAGAAGGTTGTTACCATTCTTCAACAGAATCGAGTTTCATCTCATCCCTCGTGAAGAGAATCACGTGGCTGATACATTAGCCACTCTCTCCTCCATGATTAGTGTAGGTCAATGGAATGACGTACCTAAGATTGACATAATGCACCTAGAAAGGCCCCCTTACATCTTCACGATTGAAGCAGTCATCGATGACAAACCTTGGTACCACGATATCAAGTGCTTCCTTCAGAAATAAGAATACCCACCTGGGGAATCCAGAAAAGTTAGGAAGACTCTCAGAACACTGGCTGGCAACTTCTTCCTGAGCGGTGATACACTCTATAAGAGAAACTTCGATATGGTCTTGCTCCGATGCGTAGAGAGACCAGAAGCAAACATGCTGATGAAAGAAATTCACGAAGGATCCTTTGGCACTTATGCCAACGGACACACAATGGCAAGAAAAATTCTGAGAGCAGGGTACTATTGGGTGACCATGGAATCCAATTGCTACAAGTACATGAGGAGATGTCACAAGTGTCAGATATACTCAGACAAAATCCATGTACCGCCAACACATCTCAAAGTTCTTTCTTCTCCATGGCCTTTTTCCATATGGGGAATCAACATGATTGGCATGATTGAGCCCAAAGTTTCAAACGAACATCGATTCATCCTGGTAGCCATTGACTACTTCACCAAGTGGGTCGAAGCAGCGTCATACGCCAACGTAACCCGACAAGTCGTGGTCCGATTTACCAAAAACAATCTCATCTGTCATTATGGTGTTCTAAGCCAGATCATTACTGATAATGGATCTAACTTGAACAATAAGATGATAAAAGAGTTGTGTGCTGAGTTCAAGATCGAACACCATAACTCATCTCCCTAACGAACTAAGATGAACGGAGCGGTAGAAGCTACTAACAAGAACATCGAGAAGATTGTTCAAAAGATGGTTGTAACCTACAAAGATTGGCATGAAATGCTGCCTTTTGCTCTTCACAGTTATCATGCATCTGTCCGCACTTCAACAGGGGTAACCCCTTTCTCTCTAGTATATGGCATGGAAGCAGTTCTCTCCATAGAAGTAGAGATCCCATCAATCCGGGTATTGATGGAAGCTAAGCTAACAGAGGCTGAATGGTGTCAAAGTCGGCACGATAAACTGAACCTAATATAAGAAAAACGAATAACGGCTCTATGCCATGGTCAGTTGTATCAGCAAAGAATGAAGAAAGCGTTTGACAAAAAGGTCCGACCCCGTGTCTTCAGGAAAGGAGACCTTGTACTAAAAAAGATACAATCATTACTCACTGATTCCCAAGGCAAATGGACTCCGAATTACGATGGCCCCTATGTGGTCAAGAAAGCCTTCTCAGGCGGTGCCTTGAGACTCGCAACCATGGATGGAGAGGAATTTAACTACCCCACGAATGTTGACGTAGTCAAGAAATACTTCACCTAAATAAAAAAAATGTCTCGGTGGATTGAAAACCTAAAAAGGCGATCCAGTAAAAAATTAAAGACATAAGCCAAAAAAATCATCCCGATGGATTGAAAATCTCAAAGTACAATCCAGGCAAGTTAGGGATTCATGGCGAGTAACTACGTTCGACGAGGTTAAATCCCCAACAGTAGTGCCATCCATCAGGAAAACTTCAGTCAAGGTCATCTTCGACAGAAGCTCAAGATGTCCATAATTCAAAGTTGGTACAAGGATAACGGTTGTTATGTTTAAATGTAGCCCTTTTCCCTTAAATTACCATTTTCTAACTTTGTAAACACTTTATGGGATCACGCGCTTGGATGATTTCCATCCTATCAATAAAATTTGAGCCCTAGTGCTTTTGTTTGCAATTCTTATTTGTTAGAGCTTTACAGAATGACATTTTTAACATGATCAACGATTCTTGAAATAAAACAAAAATGAATTTACTTATCAAAATTTTTCTTCTCTTTAAATAAAGATAACAATTCTTTTTGATTGATAGATATCCGAAAGAACATCGATCACTTCTCCGAAGGTGATCGAACCTTAAAGTACATAATCAAAGTACACCTTCTAAACCAGTACGCCTGAATAAAAGATCGACTGTTTTAGATGCCATGTTTCATCTGATATCCCCGACAGAGTTCTTACCTCTTAAGACCGATTGAACAGTACTGTCACCCCCACAGGGACTACCTCTCCTAAGCAAGACAGGATTGCTATCTTGGAACATTGATACTTTTTGTCCCCCGCCGTGGCCGAATATCCAGTCGTGTTCATCTATTAGTCTGTATGTCGCGTCAGTTTTGTCAGCATAAACATACATACATCATGCTTAATTGATTCACATCCATATTCATATTGCATTACAATCACTCTAGTCGGTCTTGTTTCCAAGCGATAAAAGTCCTCTCAATCGAGTTGTCAGTCCTTTCCTCGTTAGGAAATGCAATGTCTGACCAATTTCTCCCCTGTTTATTTCTGGATTGGAGCCGGTCCTCGACCACTTTGATGGCTTGAACCTCTGAAAAACAAGAAGGCATTCGACAAACGCCACTCTTCACCATTGAAGATGATATTTTCGCTTTCCCGGATTAAGGAAAATCCCCAGAGAAATGTTCTTACCCAAAGACTCTCGACAATACAGCAATTTCTCTCCGAAAGGTTTGCTATCAACAAGGTCATCAGCACCTCCAAATTGGATGACATCACATGGCATTTCACCGAGAAGATCTCGAAGAAAAGTATGATGTAGTACCCCCTAAGCGGGAAAACAGTCTTTTAAGAGATTCGTTTTTCCCCAGTAGAGAAAATAAATGGCTTCTCCGACAGAGAAGTTTGCACACCTCTACAGCTCAGGCAAATGGGTTTCCCCCAACAAGTTTGACCTCCAATCTTTTTCCATCAAATGGCATCTCCCCAGTAAAACTCGGCAAGAAGTTTGACGAAAACCGCTGTAAATAACATCCCTTGTCAAGGAAGGAACTTGACAAGAAGAAACTGAGACCAGTTCCTTGGCTGAAGACCAGGATCGAGGGGAAGTGTATTTCAAAATAAACTGAGACCAGTTCTATGGCTGAAGACCAGGATCGAGGGGAAGTTTATTGACAAAAAAAAACTAAGACCAATTCTGTGGGTAAAAACCAGGATCGAGGGGAAGTTTTGCCCTTTTCTAAGCATCATTTCCTAGCAAAAGAAGATGGACAGGCGAATTGCCATTCATAACCACCGTCAAAATTTCGGATATTCTGATATTTAATCCCCTTGCACCCCAAATGCCCGAATACCTTCGCCATTCACACCTTCGGGTCCAAGAAAATTAAATAGGGGCATCTGTCGTACCCCAAATTTTGACCACCAAGATTTCCCATCATTGTGAAAATCATCACCACAATATCGATGTACCTTTATGCCTCATCAATCTCCTCAAAGATGGGTGAGCATTCACCACAATCAAGAATTAGGGTTTTAAGCCCTCTCAGAGCACTTAAACAAAGGATCAATCAAGAAATGACATGATCTTCAACTCGTCTAACCTATCAAACACCCATAGGGGATCAAGAGGACTCCCACATCAAGAATCAATCACAAAGTTGCAACATTCCAAGTGGATCAAGCCTCAAGATCGCCAGTGTCATCAAATTAGGGTTTTGGTCGACCAAGGCCTCCAGATGAAAATTTTCACCTAGGAATGAGCCAATGCTTCAAAGCACAACCCAAGATACTCAAAGGGACCCCATGGACCCAATCATCAAGTTAATTTAGCCTCAGGGGATGCATTTACTAAAAATCAGGAATTAGGGTTTCTTGACCTAATTCACCCCTAAGTTGACTTTTGAGGAAAAGCATGAGCCAATACCTCAAGACATGATTTGAGGGCCTCAAATATACCACATTGATCCATTTACAACAATGGATTGATCCATGAAGCTTGATTCACAAGATTCATTTTCATCTGGACCACAATTAGGGTTTTGAAGGAAAAAGTCAACTGTACCTTTGACTTTTGATTAGGACATGCTCCCAAACCTTGAGACATGATTCAATACACCCTATAACACCTATGGATTTTTTCAACTGTGCACAAAATCAAGTTTGAGTTTTTGGAAATTTTCACAAATATGGTTCCCCTAAGTCAAAAATAATGTTAATGTATGGTATTGATCATCATTCATTAAGAAAAATCAAGAAAAGTGAGGTTTCTTTCAAAAGGGGCAACCATGAGAAACCAAATTTTTTTTAAGTTATGGAACAAAAATGGTTTTGGTACCAACTTCCAAGGGTCATAACTTGTGATCCAAGCAGCCATTTTGGGTGATCCAAAGCTGGATTTGTAGGTCTTGCTACACTCTACAAAAGCTTCAACTACCTCAGACTCCAATTCTTCATGGATTTTGAGTTATGGAGTGATCAAAATGACAAAAACATGAAAATGACACTTTTTCCAACACTTAGTGAAAATCTGCCTAAGTTACCAGCCTTGAACATCAATGTTCATGAGGATTTTTCAATGGGATCCAAATAGTTTCAAAACAAACTATGATCACACATCTTTTGTATCATATGAGGGCTTTCTAAAAAGCACAAGAGCCTCCCATAACTCTACCTGAGCAAGGAGATATGATCCCCTCAAAATCACTATTTCCAACTGCCTTGTACAAGGCAGAATTTGGTGTTTTGCTCGATTTGGAAAATTTGGACAACTCCAAGCCTGGTCATCCATTTGGACACATCTAGGGATAAAACAAAAGGAGAATGGTCTGATCCCCAAGCTTCCAAAGTCCAAGAATCTACATATAGCCATAACAAACCTAAAAAGGCTAAAAAGGTGCCAAGACTCCAATCTTGTTTCCAAGCTTTCAATGGATGCACCAAAGTGGCATGGTCTGACAAATTCCAAACTAAATGAGTCAAGAATCAGCACTGAATCAAAAGACCATAGGCCTGTGCCCTAACCTCAAGTCAATGGCTAGAGGAGACTTGAGATTCCTTTTGCTCAACATTGGCCAAAGGCCTACTGCAGCTGCCATTCACTATTGATGCCAAAACAAACTTAACACACTATAAATAGAGCTCAATTGTGATCAGTTTGAGTACACCAAAGCACCACAACTGATGCTTTCCTCAAAATCTCTCTCTTTAGGCCAAAATGCCTTGTTTTGCAAGTCATCTCTGAGTTTTTGAGTTAGAGAGCAATTCCACCACATCTCATGATCCAAACACATCCAATATGTCATATCTAAGCGGTCCAAACACTCACCTTTGATATGAAACACCAAAATAAAAAAGTCTACCTCCAAAACCTCAAAAATTGACTTTTCTGCATTGTTCAAGCCATGTCTTGATTCAGTCACTTCCAAAGCATTGGATCACTTCTGGCACAAGGAACTTGGTAGATAGCACATGGAGCTCCAAGAGGTAAGTGCATGACAACTTGAACTCTTTGAATTATGCATTGCTTTGAAGTCCACTGATCATAGACATTTCATACATATCATATATGTTGTGTTTGAACCAATTCTCCATGCTATTAGTGTGTATATGATGTGTTAGCATAGAAAATGTAAATCTTGGCACTTTTTGAAACCACTATCGGATTTTTAGATAGAGGCATCTTCTGAAAAATCTAAAGACACCATTGGATTCCTCAAGAAATTCTAGGTCAGATGCACCTAAATTTTGTCCCAATCCATGGAGAAATGAGCAAGTTACAGCCTTTATGCAAATCCACCATGACTTGGTTTCTTGCCTTGGTTAGGCCTAGAAACTAGGCCACCCTTATGTATTAATGGGGTGGTTTTGATACATAGATGTATCACCACCCGAGTGGTAGCGCGCGCATGTGTTGGTCTTGGAGGTCATGGGTTCAAACCCCACCCATACCATTTTTGCCATTTTCCATATTTTGCTATTTTTGCTATTTTTATGGTTTTTGTTAATTAATTCCAAAATTAATTTCTCTCTCAATTTTAATTATTTTTTATTGGTTCTTTTTGCAAAAAATCACAAAAATGTTAAAATATTTTATTTCACAAAAAAATAAATTTGTGTCATTTATTTAATATAGTTGATATTTTTGTAAATAAATTCATTTTTAATTGTTTTTAAACATTTCAAAAAATGAATTTTCATCTTGAAAATCAAAACCAAATGAGTTTTAATTTATCTTGTGATTAAAACCTCATTTTTCAAACCTAAACCAAAAATCACAAGTTGTTTACTCAAACTTATTTGGTGTTTTTATCATTTTTTATTAATTTTTCTTTGAAAAATTACTTTAAAAATAAAATTAGGGTTTCTTGGATTTTGATCTTTTTCAAAACATCTTTCAAACTTTTTTGGGCCTCTAATAGAGTGTAAGACCCAATCCTTGTTGCACAAAAACCTTTTTGGGCTCAGTCATTGTATAAGTCCCGACATGATTTTCAAAATAACGGTGCGATCGTTGTTTTCACTTGGGCCTCTCCTTGAGTTGTAAGCCCCATCTCTTGTACAAAAATAAACTTTTGGGGCTCTAATAAAGTGTAAGACCCGACCCCCTTTGTACATAAATAATTTGCGGCCTCAGTCATTGTATAAGTCCCACTGTGTTTTCAAAATCATGGCGCAATCGTCGCCTTTTAAACAAAAGTCATCTGGGCCTCTCGTTGAGTTGTAAGCCCTATCACTTGTACAAAAATAAACTTTGGGCCTCTCCTTGAGTTGTAAGACCCAACCCTCTTTGTAAATAAAACCTTTTTGGGCCACAGTCATTGTATAAGTCCCAGAATAATTTACAAAACAACGATACGATTACTGTTTTTCACTTGGGCCTCCCCTTTAGTATAAGCCCCAACAATCTTTTCAAAACAACTTCCTTTTGATTTAGGTTCAAACACATAGTCTTTATCAAAAATTTCTTTAAATTTCTTTAACAACTAACCATACAGCTGTTACAATGGAAGCTTGCTCACCTGTAAGTTTTTATCAGCTTTCTTTGCATGCTTTCATATATATATTTGTCTGTATTGCTGGAAGCTTGCTCACCTGTAAGTCCTTCTTTCATATCCTTTTAAATACTTGTCATATATCAACTGTATATATACTTGTATATCTGCTTAGAGTTTTCCCCGGCAATTAGGTCTAGAATTAGATAGAGCCAGTGGTCACTCTTTTAACACAGTCAAAACTAGTTCCCCATAGGAATTCCAGATACAGTCTTGCCTTCCCTTGAGCTTAAACAATATGGAACAAAGAGAAAGGCATTATTCCCAGTGAAACTTTTCTCAGACTATCACTATTAGAAAATTGTCAAAAGAAATTCATTTCCCCCAGAGAGGATTAATTCCCGGCGAAACCTCTCTTGAATTTCTTCAAACCCTAGAACTATTCATTAAAGAAAAGATTATTCTCGGTAAAACTTTTCTTGAACTCTTCTTAGGTTTGGACCCACGGGCTTCCTAAAAGCATCCCCGCCTCCTCTTGGGCTTTGTACAAGGACCCTCTGGCTTCTTAGAAGTTCTTATGCCTTCTCTTGGGCTTAATACAAGGATCCTGAAGACCTCTTACAGGGATAGGACATAACTTAGTCATCCTTTGTTAGAGCTGTCTTTCTAAAGAGTCAAAACCTCAGACCAATTTTAGGGTTGATTCTCATCCCTTAAAACACCAGCCTCCTCTTGGGAATTATTCAAAGATAAACTCTTCCATACTAGTAGACTTGGACAGTCTAATCTCCTCTTGGATCTCAAAGACATTTCAAGTTCCTTACAAAATACATAAAAACCCTGATCATTCGATCAATCTCCAGTAAAGTTAAAACCCTGGTAGGTTCAAAAACTTAATCTTTCATCCTAAATTTCCCCAGCTAGGGTCAAATCACTGCCAATAAGGCATCTGATACCTCAACTCTCCTGTAACCCTCAGCAAGAGTTGATCCCCCGACTTGAACCTGCCTTTGGATCTCAATAATCCTCAGCAGAAGCCAGCCTCCTCTTAGGCTTTGTTTAATGATTTCCCTCAGCATAATTAACCTCAAAAAGCACTCTCTTGTTTAGTCAACTGTTTTTAGCCTCGTCTTAAGCTTTGTATAAAGACCTTTCCACACTCTCTTGTTGAGTCAATCACCTTAAGGCACTCTCTTGTTGAGTCGACCTTTTTCAGCCTCCTCTTAGGCTTTGTATAATGATTTTTCTCCAGCTTTTTTCAGCCTCAATCTTGGACTTTGTACAAGACAGATAAAAGCACTCTCTTGTTGAGTCAACCACCTTAAAAGCACTCTCCTGTTGAGTCAATCACTTTTGGCCTACTCTTAGCTTTGTATAATAATCCTTCTTTTCCGCAGCAAAAGTCAGCCTCAATATTGGGCTTTATACAAGACACCATAAATATCCTCCCAGCCGAGTCAATTCCTCCCAGCCTTTCTTTTAGGATTTGGGAGTTAATCTCCCTAAGTAGAGTTAATATTCTCTCTTCAGCCTCCTCTTAGGCTTTGTATAATGATCTTTCTCAGTGGAGTTAGCCTCAATCTTGGGCTTTGTACAAGACAAATCATACTTTTCAGCTGAGTCAGTCAAGTCCTTTTAGCCATAATCTTGGGCTTTGTACAAGACAGATAAAACCTCTCACCAGTAGAGTAAGCTTCCCCTTTTAGCCTCCTCTTAAGCTTTGTATAATGATATTCCCAAAAGAGTCAGTCTCTTTTTTTGCCTCAATCTTGGGCTTTGTAAAGACAGATAATAGACTTCCCTAGTGGAGTCAATCAATCTCTTAGCTTCAACCTTGGGCTTCGACCAAGGCACATACAAAAACCAATATCCCCTCAGAGGAGATCAAAATCTCTCTGTAGGAAGACATTTCTCTATGTTATCACTCATCAAAACAGATAAAAACAAACAAACCCTAATCCTAGATAACTGTTGTAAGTGGCACACTTGTTGATTCAAACATCCAAGCTGTAGTCCATCTTTTATCCTGGTAAACTTCCTCTCTCATCTAATTGCTATAAGCGGCAAGCCTCTGGATTATTTACATCCACACCACTGTCCCTCTCTTAGCATGAAAGATTCCTAAGGAAAAATGGCATTGCTCAACACTGAGTTAAAGTTTCCTCCTTCAGGACAAAACCCTTATAAAGGAATTATGGCATTGCTGGATTCTCATATCCCAGTTAAAGTAATTCTCCTTTATAAATCAGTCACCCAACAGTTGTGATAAACAGACGAGATATCTCCTTTAGAGATGACAAATTCTCTCAGTCAAAACTTTTAGCTTCAAACTTGGGCTTTGAACAAGACACAAATGCTCAACCATTTAGCTTCAATCTTTGGCGTTGAACAAGACACCAAAACATCTTTTTCCTACCATAGAATAGGAGGAACTAAGATTACTCTGAATTCCCTGTTTCTTTAAACGGGAATACGTAGGCATAAGATTGCGAAATCTTAGCGAGAATACCAATAAAAAACTTTAGGTCCAGTACCTTCGCATACCAATCAAAAACTTTAGGTCCAATACCTTCACATACCAATAAAAAAATTTAAGTCCAGTACCTTCACACATATACCAAAAACATCGGAAAGCCCGAAATCAACAAAAATACTCTCTCTCACAGACATCCCCACAAAGAAGAAACTTTCCCATTAACAGATAAACACCATCAAGTATAAAGCGGAACTTAATGCTAATCAACCTGTGGATAACCACATATAGGATGGGTAATTGACAACTCCCCATTGTATAACCTGGCCCCATACTCCCCGAATCTCTCTTTAAGCATTTGTTCAGTTAAACATTCGCGTGCAAGGTTAGTTTTAGATAGCTTTCCTTTCCCTTCCAGCTTTAAAGGATAAATAAGAAATCAGAAAGTAGCACCCCTTCCCTACAATTGCGGTGAGGAGGAACCCATGGCGATAAGGTGATCGCGTCACCGATAAAAATCGCACGCTACACCTCTGTCATTGTATGAGTCCCGAAGCGATTTCTAAAATCTCGGCGCGATCGTCGCCTTTTAAACAAAAGTCATATAGGCGTCTTTTTGAGTTGTAAGCCCTATTTCTTTTCTTTATCAAACACTTCGGGCCTCTCCTTGAGTTGCAAGACCCATCCCATTACAAATAAAACCTAATTTGGGCATCAGTGATTGTATAAGCCCCAATACAATTTTCAGATCAACAGTACGATTACTGTTTTCATCTGGGCCTCTCCTTGAGTATAAGCCCCAATCTTCTTTTCAAAACAACTTCCCTTTTGATTTGGGTTCAAATTCATATTTGTTATCAAAACTTT
This sequence comes from Lathyrus tuberosus, assembly GCA_022829125.1. NCBI lineage: Eukaryota > Viridiplantae > Streptophyta > Magnoliopsida > Fabales > Fabaceae > Lathyrus > Lathyrus tuberosus. The sequence continues at coordinate 9,396,010 of JALAZF010000008.1, read as the reverse complement.
CATTAATTTCTTGAACAACTAATCATACAACTGTTACAATGGAAGTTTGCTCGCCTGTAAGTTTTAAACAACTTTCTTTTACATACTTGCACACACACACACACACACACAAACACACACACACACACACACACACACACACACACACACACACACACACACACACACACACATATATATATATATATATATATATATATATATATTTGTTTGTGCTGGAAGCTTGCTCACCTGTAAGTCCTCCTACCCTATTTTTACATACTTGTCTATATATATCTGTATATATATGCTTATATATATCTGCTTAGAGTTTTCCCCGACAATTAGGTCTAGAACTAGATAGAGCCAATGGTCACTCTTTCAACACAATCAAAACTAGTTCCCCATAGGAATTCCAGATACAGTCTTGCCTTCTCTTGGGCTTAAACAATATGGAACAAAGAGAAAGGCATTATTCCTAGTGAAACTTTTCTCAGAGTGTAACTATTAGAAATTTGTCCAAGAAATTCATTTCCCCCAGAGAGGATTAATTCTCGGTGAAACCTCTCTTGAATTTCTTCAAACCCTAGAAATGTTCACTAAAGAAAGGATTATTCCCGGTGAAACTTTTCTTGAAATCTTCTTAGGTTTGGACCCACAGGCTTCCTAAAAGCATCCCCGGCTCCTCTTGGGCTTTGTACAAGGACCCTCCGGCTTCTTAGAAGTTCGCATGCCTTCTCTTGGGCTTAGTACAAGGACCCTGAAGACCTCTTAAAGGTATAAGACAGAACTTAGTCATCCTTTGTTAGGGCTATCTTTCTAAAAAGTCAAAACCTCATATCATGTTTAGGGTTGATCCTCACCCCTTAAAACAACAGCCTCATTTTGGGCATCATACAAAGATGAATTCTTCCATACCAATAGACTTGGACAGTCTAATCTCCTCTTGGATCTCAAAGGCATTCTCAAGTACCCTACAAATACAGGAGAAACACTGGTCATTTAATCAATCCCCAGTAGAGTTGAAACCCGTAGGTTCTAAAACTCAGTCTTTCATCCTAAATTTCCTCAGCTAGGGTCGGCTTATCATTAGAACCTCAAGGCATCTGATACTTTAACTCTGCTGGAACCTTCAGCAAGAGTTGATTCCCCATTTTGGACCTGCCTCAGGATCTCCATAATCCTCAGCAGAAGCCAGCCTCCTCTTAGGCTTTGTATAATGATTTTCCTCAGTAGATCTAGCTTCAAAAAGAACTCTCTTATTGAGTCAACCCTCTTTTATCCTCAATCTTGGGCTTTGTACAAGACAGATAAAAACACTCTTGTTGACTCAGTCTTTTCTAGCCTCCTCTTAGGCTTTGTATAAGGACTTCCCCAGTGGAGTCAATCAATCTCTTAGCTTCAACCTTGGGCTTTGATCAAGGCACATACAAAAACCACCATCCCTTCAGAGGAAATAAAAAACTCTCTGCAGGAAGACATTTCTCCGTGTTATCACTCATTAAAACAGATAAACACAAACAAACCTTAATCCCAAATAACTGTTGTAAGTGGCACACTTGTTGATTCAAACTTCCAAGCTGTAGTCCATCTTTTATCCTAAGGAAAAATGGCATTGCTCAACGCTGAGTTAAAGTTTCCTCCTTCAGGATAAATCCCCTATAAAGGAAATTATGGCATTACTGGATTCACATATCCCAGTTAAAGTAATTCTCCTTTATAATCAGTCACCCAACAGTTTTGATAAATAGACGAGATGTCTACCTTTAGAGATGACAAATTCTCTTTCAGTCAAACCTTTAGCTTCAATCTTGGGCTTTGAACAAGACACAAATACTCAACCTTTTAGCTTCAATCTTGGGCTTTGAACAAGACACCAAAACTTCTTTTCCTCCCATAGAATAGGAGGAACTACGATTGCTCTGATTTCCCTGTTTCTTTAAATGGGAATACGTAGGCATAAGATTGTGAAATCTTAGCGAGCATACCAATCAAAATCTTTAGGTCAAAGTACCTTCATATCAATCAAAACTGAGGTCCAGTATCTCACCAAGTCATCAAAAACTTACTCTCTCTCACAGACATCCCCTAAAGAAGAAACTTTCCCATTTACAGATAAACACCATCAAGTACAAAGCAGAACCTAATGCTAACAACCTGTGGATAACCATATATAGGATGGGTTATTGACAACTCCCCATTGTATAACCTGACCCCGAACTCCCCGAATCTCTTAAGCATCTGTTCAGTTAAACATTCGCGTGCAAGGTTAGTTTTAGATAGCTTCCCTTTTCCTTCCAGCTTCACGGGATAAATAAGAAATTAGAAGGTAGCACCCCACGTTCCTCCCATTGAGGTGCGGAAATCCCAATGGCGATAAGGTGGTCGCGTCACCGACAAAAATCGCACGCTACAGTAAAAATGGCGACTCTGCTGGGGAGTCATTTAGTCTGTTTAAAATTAAGACTAGAATTCCTAAGAGGTCTAGGATGTTAGTTTCAGGAAACATACTATATATATTATATACTGCTTTTCCTACTTGATATCCATGTTTATTTTTCTGTCAATGGGAATGCGAGTGATGTCACATGTGGAAAGTATGAGAGAACCCTATGATAGGTGATGGCATAGACGGATGGTCTTACAGGGAGTGATTCCCAAATAAGCGATCCTAGTAGACCATCAAATCAGTTGAGATACCCTTTGCGGATTCAATGTTTAACGACTTCGTCGTGAAGGCAGATTGTCCCAATGTGGTATCCGTGAAACTGAGGATTTAGTAGACATTAACCATATGGCCATTTGGTAGTGCGGTGACTATCAAGAATAGTTGATACGCGATACTTCACTTAATTGAGATTACCCTAAGATGCTACAGTTCGCTCGGGTAAACCAGCTTGCTGTTGATATTGTCATACCCCAAATTTTGGCCACTAAGATTTCCAATCATTATGAGAATCATCACCACAATATGGATGAACCATCTTACCTCATCAGTCTCCCCAAAGATGGGTGAGCATTCACTACAATCAAAAATTAGGATTTTGAGCCCTCTTAGAGCACTTAGATAAAGGATCAATCAAGAAATGACATGATCTTCAACTTGTCTAGCCTCTCAAACATCCACAAATGATTAAGAGGACTCCCACATCAAGAATCAAGTACAAGGTTGCAACATTCCAAGTGGATCGAGCCTCTAGAATGCATGTGTCCCCAAATTAAGGTTTTGGTCGATTGAGGCCTCCAGATGAAAATTTCCATCTGGACATGAGCCAATGCCTCAATGTGTGGTCCTATAAGCTCAAAATGATCTCTAGAGCCCACCCACAATGCCAAAATCACCTTGAAGGTCCATCTATCAAAAAATCAGGAATTAGGGTTTTGACCTAATTCAACCCTTGAGTTAACTTGTTAAGTGAGGCATGGCTTGAAGCTTCAAAATGAACTTCAAAGACTTCAAATACATCATGTTGACATGTTTACAAGATTTGATTGACTCAAAGAGCTCAAATCATAAGCCACAAGAACTCAAAACCATATGATCACAAATTAGGGTTTCTAATGGAAAAAGTCAAACCCTATCCTTGACTGTTAGATTACCCTTGATCTCAAACCTTGGGGAGGGGTCCAAGACATTCCTAAATACACTTGGAGGCCATCCATGAAGTTTAATTGAACCCAAGGATTGATTTCACAAAAGGATCACAAAGTCAAAATTTCATCTGATGAAAAAGTCAACTGTACAAAAGTCAAAGTTTGACTTTTTGGATTTTTGGTCAACCAAGGTTCGTTAACCCTAAAATAATGTTAATATGTGATTTGAATCATCATTCATCAAGAAAAATCAAAGAAAGTGAGTTAACTTGTAAAAGGGGTAACCATATAAAAACTTAGAATTTTTCTTAGTTATGGAACAAAGTGGCTAGGGTACCAACTTCCAAGGACCATAACTTAAGATCTAAGCAACCATTTTGGGTGATCCAAAGTTGGATTTGTAGGTCTTGCTACACTCTACAAAAGCTTCAACTACATCAAGTTCCAATTCTTCATGGATTTTTAGTTAGTAGTGGTTCAAAGTGGTGAAAAAATCAAAATATGTCAAAAAACACTTAGTGAAAATTCTGCCTTGTAATTTCAGCATGAAACATCAAACTTCCAAGGCATTTTTCACATTGATCCAAGATGAATCAATGAAATATTCAAACTTCAATGTTTTAGTACATCATTCAAGCTTTTCAAAAAGTACAAGAAGAGTCTCTAATTCATTTTGAGCTGAGATATACATCCAAGAGAAGTTAGCTTAAAAATCTGATTTTTCACTAAGTCAGAATTGTGCATTTGGTCGAATTTTCATATTATGAGTCATCAAAGACATTTTTATCCATCTGCACACCTCAGGGGGAGACTAAGGAGGAACAAACACTAATCCATAAGCCTTCCAAGTCTTTGGAACTACATGTAGGTGTGCCATCCCTAAAAGCTAAAGATGCCTCAAGACTCCAATTTTGTTTTGAGACATTCAATGGATGCATAGAGCTGGCATGTATCAGTCCTTGATCAACCAAATGAGTCAAGATAAGCTCATACAACAGAAGACCATAGGCCTGTGCTCTAATCTCAAGTCAATGGCTAGAGGGGACTTGAGATTCCATTTGATCCACATTGGCCAAAGGCCTGCTGCAGTTACCACACACTGTTGCTTGCAAAACAACCTTGACACACTATAAATAGGCCTCAATTGTGATCAGTTTGAGTACACCAAAGGTCCTAAACAGATTCCTTTCTCAAAATCACCACTTTCACTCCAAAAACACCTTCTCTTGCAAGTCACTATCGGGTTTTGCATTTGAGAGTGATTCCAACCAAACCAATGATTCACACACATCACATATAACATATAGAAGGTGTCTGAACACTCATCTCCCAACTGTAACATCAAAATCACCAAATGGCCATCCAATTGCACAAAACTTATGACTTGCTGCAAAAGGAATTAGGTTGATCAATCCAGAGGTTTTCGAATCAACCTAAGCATTCAAACACATCCATTGAGGTACAAGGAAGCTATCCAAATCGTTGGAACTCATTTGTAACACCTCCAAACTAGAATTCGATTCTCACTTGCAGAGGTAAACCTTAAACTCTCAAACTCAATGAATCATGCATCATAAACATGTTTTCTTGTTACCATTGTGTTTCTGGATGTTTGTAGATCATTTACCCTCAATCAATTGTTGTTTACAGTTCGTGTATAGGATTTCATTGAGTTCATGCCAATTTTAGGGTTCTTCAGGTTTTAACATGATATGTTTTGATTCACTTAATTTCAATAAAATTGAGTATTGCCATTGTGTTCCTCATCTAAAAACGCACGATTTTCATATTTGGATCATGTGAAATGGTTGAGAAACGAGTGAAATAAGAGGCTTCAGTAACTGAGCTTGAGGATGAAGATGTCCATGGCACCATGCTTCAGAAATCCAACTTGTTTGATATATATTTTTCCCTTGTCATGTGTAAAATGAATTGGTATTGCGCCCCAGTGGTTGATCAGCTGGTTTGTGTGTATTGAGCGAGCGAGAGGTCTGGGGTTCGAATGCCCCTCGCCCCATACCTCTTTTTTATCACTTGTCCCATTTTTAATATTTTCCATATTATTTTTAATGATTTGGAAAAATAACTTCTCATTCAATTTTAATCATTTTTTATTGGTTCTTTTTCTGAAAAAATCATAAAAATATTAAAGTATTTTATTCTACAAAAAAATCAGATTTATATTATTTTTTTAATATAGTTGGTATTTTTGTGAATAAATTCATTTTTATTGTTTTTAAACATTTTAAAAGTGAATTTTTATCTTGAAAATCAAAATCAAATGAGTTCTAGATCATCTTGTGATTAAAACCTCATTTTTCAAACCTTACCCAAAAATCACAAGTAGTTTATTTAAACTTATTTGAATTTTTATTTATTTTCTTTAAAGAATTACTTTTAAAAGAAAATGAAATTAGGGTTTCTTTGATTTTTGATCATTATCAAACATTTTCAAACACTTTTGGGCCTCTAATAGAGTGTAACACCCAATCCTTTTCTTAACCAAAACCTTTTTGGGCCTCAGACGTTGTATAAGACCCAACACATTTTCAAGAATCTCGGCGCGATCACCAGTTCAAAACCAAATCACCCGGGCCTCTCCCTGAGTTATAAGTCCCATCCTCTATTTAAAATAAATCTTTGGGCCTCTAATAGAGTTTAAGACCCAATCCCTTTTTGACCAAAAACCTCTTTGGGCCTCTAATAGAGTGTAAGACCCAACCCTCTTTTGTAAATAAAATAAAACTTTTTGGGCCTCTCCTTAAGTTGTAAGCCCCATCACTTGTACAAAAATAAATCTTTGGGCCTCTAATAGAGTGTAAGACCCAACCCACTCTTGTAAATAAAATAAAACTTTTTGGGTCTCTCCTTGAGTTATAAGACCCATCCTTTTGTTCAAAAAACCTCTTTAGGCCTCAGTCATTGTATAAGACCCATTACAGTTTACAAACAACGGTAAGATTACTGTTTTTCATCTGGGTCTCTCCTTGAGTATAAGCCCCAATAATCTTTTCAAAAACAACTTCCCTTTTGATTTAGGTTCAAATATACAGTTGTTATCAAAACTTTCTTTAATTTCTTTGAACAACTAACAATACAACATGGAAGCTTGCTCACCTGTAAGTTTTTATTAGCTTTCATTTACTTGCTTTCATATATATAACTGTATTGTGGGAAGCTGCTCCCCTGTAAGTCCTTCTTATTTACCCTTTTAAATACTTGTCATATATCAACTGTATATATACCAGTATATCTATTTAGAGTTTTCCCCGACAACTAGGTCTAGAACTAGGTAAAGCCAATTGGTCGCTCTTTAATATAGTTAAAACTAGATCCCCATAGGATTTCCAGATACAGTCTTGCCTTCTCTTGGGCTTAAACAATATGGAACAAAGAGAAAGGCAGTATTCTCAGTGAACCTTTTCTTGGAGTGTCATTATTAGAAATTGTCAAAAGAAATTCTACTCCCCAGAAATTATTCATTTTCGGTGAATGACATCTCTTGAATTTCTTCAAACCTCAGAATTGTTCACTGAATGACTCATTCTCGGTGAATGAGATCTTTTGAACTTCTCTTTGGTTTGGACACACAGGCTTCCTAAAAGCATCCCCGCCTCCTCTTGGGCTTTGCACAAGGACCCTCCAGCTTCTTAGAAGTTATCATGCCTTCTCTTGGGCTTAATACAAGGACCCTAAAGACCACTTAAAGGTATAGGACAGAACTTAGTCATCTTTCGTTAGGGCTGTCTTTCTAAATGGAGTAAAAAACCCTCAAACCAATTTTAGGGTAGATACTCATCCCTTAAAAGAGTCAGCATTCTCTTGGGCGTTATACAAAGATAAACTCTTCCATACCAGTAGACTTGGACAGTCTAAATCCCCTTTCGGATCTCAAAGACATTCTCAAGCACTTTACAAATATAGGAGAAACCCCGGTCATTCTGGATCAATCTCTAGCAAAGTTAAAACCCATGGCTTCTAAAACCCAGTCTCTCTCCTAAAATTCCCCAGCCAGGGCCAATTTATCATCAGTATAACACTAACCCAAATCAGAACCTCAAGGCATCTGATACCTCAACTCTTCTGTAACCCTCAGTAAGAGTTGGTTCCCCATTTGGACCTGCCTCGGGATCTCAATAATCCCCAGCAGAAGCTAGCCTCCTCTTAGGCTTCGTATAATGATCCTTCCTTTCCTCAACACAGCCAGCCTCCTCTTGGGCTTTGTACAATGATTCTCCCCAGCGGAGCTAACCTTTTCTAACTCTCTTGTTGAGTTAATCAACTTTCAGACTCTCTTGTTGAGTCAATCACCTCTTAATACTCTCTTGTTGAGTAAACCCTTTTTAAGCCTCAATCTTGGGCTTTGTACAAGACAGATAAAACCATTCTCTTGGTTACAGCTCCTCTTAGGATTTGTATAATGATTTCCCCTAGCAGAAGTTAGCCTCCTCTTAGGCTTTGTATAATGATTTCTCCAACTTGTTCAGCCACAATCCTGGGCTTTGTACAGGATAGATAAAAGCACTCACTTGTTGAGTTAAACCCTTTCAGCCTCAATCTTGGGCTTTGTACAAGACACCATATAAATTTCTGTAAACAGAATCAATCCTCTTTTTTAGCCTCAATCTTGGGCTTTGTACAAGACAGATAATACTCTCCCGCACAGTCAAACACATTTCAGCCTCAATCTCGGGCTTTGTACAAGACAGATAAATACCTCTCTAGCGGAGTCAATTCTTCCTAGCCTCCTCTTAGGCTTTGCATAATGATATCCCCACAAGAGTCAGTCTCTTTTAGCCATAATCTTGGGCTTTGTACAAGACATATATAAACACTCTCTTGTTGATTCAGTCTTTTCCAGCCTCCTCTTAGGCTTTGTATAAGGACTTCCCCAGTAGAGTCAATCAACCTCTTAGCTTCAACCTTGGGCTTCGATCAAGGCACACAAAAATCAACATCCCCTCAGAGGAAATCAAAATCTCTCTATAGGAAGTCATTTCTCTGTATTATCAGATGTCAAAACAGAAAAATCAAAACAAACCCTAATCCGAGATAATTGTTGTAAGTGGCGCACTTGTTGATTCAAATATCCAAGTTATTGTCCATCTTTTATCCTGGTAATTCCTCTTTTTCATCTAATTGCTGTAAGCGGCAAGCCTCTGGATTATTTACATCCATGCCATTGTACCTATCTTAGTATGAGAAATTCCTAAGGAAAATTGGCATTGCTCTACACTGAGTTAAAAGTTTTCTCCTTTATGATAAATCCCTTATAAAGGAAATTATGGCATTGCTGGATTCATATATCCCAGTTAAAGTAATTCTCCTTTATAAACAGTCACCCAACAGTTGTGATAAACATACAAAGATGTCTCCCTTTAGAATTCTCTCTCAGTCAAAATTTTAGCTTCAAATATTGGGCTTTGAACAAGACACAAATACTCAACCTTTTAGTTTCAATCTTGGGCTTCGAACAAGACACCAAAATATCTTTTTCCTCCCTTAGAATAGGAGGAACTACGATTGCTATGATTTCCCTGTTTCATTTAAACGGGAATATGTAACACCCCAATTCCCATCGCGAATAAATAATACATAAATAAATCAGAGTAGATAAAAATTTATTTTTCCGACAGAAACAAGGATGCCACAACAGTAGAAAGAAAACACAATCCCTGCTCATAAATTTGATACATAACACAATATAGAATGCCCTCAACGGGAAACTTTTTCCAACAAAGGGAAAGTTCAATTATGGAATAAAGCGGAAAGATCCATAACTGACTTGGTTTACAAAATAAATTGTTTTATAACATCAAATATTTCATACAAGGTTAATACAAAATATATTTAACAAACGTATACATATATATCACAAAAGCGTTTCCCCGACCCCCGTGCTACGCATCAGAGCAGACAGACCAACAAAAGAATGGAGAACTAATCTTCTCAAAAACCTCCAAGACACTAATCTGCAATTTCCTCATAGAGCAATAAACCACAGCAGAAGGGTGAGAAATAACAACTAAATCAAGATTGCATAATAATATGCAAACACATATAAATTCACGTACATAATATTCTCACCACAAACATCACATACCAATACGTATAACATGCCACAAATACATAACATATATCAATTATCCAACATAATCACATATTTGCACATAAGGCATACCAAAGTCACAACATATGGAACCACACCTTCTCATCACATAGCATATGTCTATACATGAACATATCATCCAAAACCAATGCATTTATCACATATGCACATTAATTCACCAATTCAAACATAAATCTCAACACATACTCAATCAGTTCATGATTTTCCACACATAATCAATCCATTAATGATTTTCCACACATAATCAATCCATTCATTATTTATGCAAATGTAAAGAGACCGACACAACGACTCTATGCAAATGCGGTACCATCCATCCATCAATCTCAACACTAGTTAACTCAGGAACTATTGGAACCATCGCTCGTTACTTAATGTAACTCCCTGTCGGGCATACGATGTTCCCCGTCGCTTTCGATCCTCTTGGTATAAGGCGTACGACATTTATGGATCGCTTTCAATCCTCTTTGTATAAGGCGCACGATCCGATCGCTTTCGGTCCTCTTTGTATAAGGCGCACGATTGTCTATAACCATCGCTTTCGGTCCTCTCGGTATAAGGCGCACGATGTTATAGCAGATTCCCTCTGGAATCGATTTGTCGCTCATACCCACTAGGGCATACGATATCACAAGATGCATATCATGATGCTTGACACACAAGAACTCATGACAATCAAATGCATCACCACAATTCAACTATATGAATTATCTCATCATCATTATTCATGCATTCAAAACACTTCAAACAATGCATTTCATCACAAACCACAAACCACAACAATCATGCAATCACAATTACTTCCATAAGGGATTCACACCATAAAGGCTACCCACAACACATCATAACAACATACATTGATATTCAATCAAACAATGTATTTTACCACACAACAACATCATTAATCACGCATCGAAGTTTAACCCAAAACAATGCATTTACTTGCCATAATGCCACAAACTATCATCACATCATTTAATCACATGCATTCACCTCATATAACATCACACAAGTCATATGACATATATATCAAAAGCACATTGCGTGATACACATCAATTACACACAATTATAACAGTAAAAGTCGAAAAAACGACACTATTCCAAATTCCTGACATAATTAAATCGGCCAACAATCTCGAAATCATTTTAATAAGAAAGAACATTTCATTAGCTTTCCAACGATATAAAGAACGTTCAAAACGGATAAACGAATCAAAAGTTACGGACTTAACAAGAAAAGTAATCGCGAAAAGACAACATTCTGCACCCTTGCTGGCCATACGCGTATTGCCCTGAGCCATACGCGTATTGCCCTGAGCCATATGCGTATTGCCTACTTTTCTTCCTTGCCATGCACGTATTGCCCTAACCAATACGCGTATTGCCCTACCCCATACGCGTATTGCCCTGTCCCATACGTGTATGGGCAGCGAAACCCAAAATTTTTCCTGCCGCGTTGCTGTTACGAATTTTCACCCAAAAATCCCATTTTTCATCCTCAAATCAATTTTTAATAGCAAAACAAGTACCAACAATTGTTCCTAAACACAGTGTAATCATACAACGCGATTTATATCAATTTCTATCAATTATTCATCAATTTATCAATAAGGAAGACATTGTAAAAACAACCAAAACATATACACAAACGACACATATACATATACAAGCAAGATATAATTGAAACTTCTCACCCTTACCCGATTAATCGTGCTTGAAACAGAGCTTTCCCCGAGTTTTCCTCTTTCTCCTCTTTTTCCTCTTCTCTCTTTTCTTTCTTCTCCTTTTCTTTCTCTTCCTTTCTTTTCTCTCTTTTCTTTTTCTTTCTTTCTAATACTAACAAATATCTAACCCCTAAAAAGACCAAAATACCCCTACCCTCAAATATCTCGCAAACGCTCTCAAAACGCGATAAAACATAAACATACCGATGAAATATATTTCGGGAAATAAAAGTTGAAAAGAAATAATAATTTAATACAAATATTTTATCTATCAGAGAAATTAACCAATTAGCTCAATTAGCAGGTAAAATACAATAAATTCACACATTTCACAAAATTCACATAGATGAAATAAATAAATACAATTAAACAAATCGGGGCGTTACAATTCTCTCCCACTTAGACATTTTCGTCCTCGAAAATATAACTGAGACGAACAACTCCGGATATGACTCTAGCATCCGACCAACAACTAGCATGCCAACAAAAGGCACACCACGAATAGCACAAACTGACAAACCACCTTGCTAACAACAACAACAACAACGACACAACAATGACAACAACCACAACGACAAGATGCAATGCCATACAATGCACTTGACAACCAACTCACAACTCAAAGAATACACAAGTTACAAACACACAGGTTCACTCAGGAACCAAAACACAACAAGAGCGTTACCATCACCATGGAAACGAGGCAACAACAAAGGCAAGAACCTAAGTCCCACGACTTAACAACATTCCAACAACCTCTTCATAACCGCAATACCAAGGTCCTTGTCACACAACAATATTACCATAATGCTACGATTCCTCAATCGCACATATAATCAAAACATCCATCTACATAGTAGCCCATGAATAACATTCAAACCTTCCACTTAACACTTCCATTCGGAAACCTCCAATGGTCTCATCACTCCTACATGTCCTTAATGTTCAACCTATGAATTCTTACAAGTCTCGCACGCCTAAACAAAATGTGCCACATCACGCTTCCGCTGCGCACTCTGATTACTCGTAACCATCAAAGCTACTAATCTCACGTCCAAAGTCTAACTCTTTCTCATATTCACCAAAAATCACTGTTCACGTTAATATTTCCAACCTCACACACCAAACTCAAGTCCCTAAAAGCTTCCAAAATCTCCCACTCCTTAACCATTAAAGCAGACATATGTAACGATTTCCGACTCAATGCATTGGCTACCACATTCGCTTTACCAGGATGGTAATTCAAGCCAAAGTCGTAGTCCTTGAAAAATTCCAACCATCACCGTTGCCTCATATTCAACTCTTTCTGATCAAGCAAATATTTCAAACTTTTGTGATCACTAAAGACTTCGAATCTTGCCCCGTAGAGATAATGCCTCCAAATCTTCAACACAAAAACCACAGCCGCCAACTCCAGATCATGAGTAGGATAATTTTTATCATGCACCCTCAATTGCCTCGAAGCGTAAGCCACTACCTTACCTTCTTGCATCAACACTCCACCTAGCCCAATCAAAGACGCATCACAATACACCACAAATGGTTCAGTAGGATTCGGCAAAATCAAAATCAGAGCTGTCGTCAATCTTCTCTTCAGCTCACTAAAACTTTCCTCACACCGAATATCCCAAATGAACGCTTGACCTTTGCAAGTCAACTGGGATAACAGAAGCACTAACTTAAGAAAGTCTCCAATAACCAGCGGTAATAACCAACTAAAGTCCAAAAAGCTTCTAAGCACTTTAACCGACTTTTCCCTCAACATAGAATTGCATCTATTTCCGATGGATCCATAACCATACTCTCATCTACAATAACATATCCAAGAAAACTAATCTTTTCCAACCAAAATTATCACTGAAGAACTTAGCATAAATCTTAGTCTCTTTTCAACACTTGTAATTCAACTCTCAAACACTCTACCTGTTCTTCATCTGAGTTTATAACAGATCCGAATATCCTCAATCAAAGCCATTACGAACTTATCCAAATAAATATGGAAAATAAGATTCCTCTACTCCACAAACATTACAGACGCATTACTAATACCAAATAACATCACTGTACTTTGTAATTCCCAACCAAAATCCAAAAGATATAAATTCTTAAAGCCCTTACAAAACTTTTCACTGGGTAACTAGTTACTCACCTACAAACTTAACCGAGTAAATAACAACCTATCCCAATGATAACAAACACAACCAACCACATGAAATCGATCAAAGCCTCAACTCACCCACTTCACCACTCTTATCAACATTCCAAACAATTACGATTTCACTCCAACTCAACCAAACCATTCCAGTTATCTATTCCTGAAAGTGGACACTTATTCTCAATCGTTACCTTATTCAACTGTCAGTAATCCATACATAATTTCTTCTCGTGACAGTCCAAATTCCCATAAATCCCAACATGTAGTAACCACCAACCAAAAAGAACTCTCAAATATTACATCCACACCTAAGGGTGGTCTCAAGATTTCCATAGTCTCGATACCATCAAGGAATTTCAAATCGTTTGCGATTCATCACAATTCAAAACTCAAGCTATCCAGAACACAACCGCAAGTTTTCATACTACTCACTGGTTAACACGCCACCTCCTTCCATCATCCTTTTCCTTACCAACCATGCCGGACCTCATCAAGTCAACACACTAATGTTTCATCCAAAAACACATCTGAAAACCATGCATAACTGACGGCCTATCACCGTGACCTTCCTGCAAATTTCCTGAACACTACCATCACAACCAAGACCAACATCTTAGTCCCATCTCCTAAAAAATTTCTGCTTACTTAGCAGATATACACCTCAACTATTCACCTTCGTCCAATTTAAGTTCACTTTCTACTCTCTGAGAACAACCATTAATGATACCCAATCGTTCTCTCTCAATGGCTTTCCAACTTAAACAACATACCAAAACCTCTAATCCGCCTTATCTTACGATATTAGAATCTTCCTCGACTCAACAAACAATCTGTAATCATTTCCTTACTTCCAAACAATTCATTGCACACTCTATCAAAGCCGGAAAGACACGTCTATCCCATCCAACATAATTCCCGTCTGCTATCAACAAGAGATTAAGGGTGATCAGTTCCTCAATTTGTCAATAGACAGCCGACAATCATGATGGGGCGTAAACCATCTTTACCAAACTATAATAGCATTCCTTACATCCTGTGCACAAAACTACCTCAGGCACAAATCCTTAGTTGACATAAACCTTACCTCCGCATTCCCTCTTGAATTTGGAACAACACTGTCCAAATAACACTTACACTCTTGCAATCTACAACACACAGAGCCAATGCTCCACACCTGAAGCAACATGGAGAAGCACCAGCTTCTCCCCCACTTATCTCATTCTAACTCCTAAAAACAAAGGATTAGAAAACCAGAAAGCACTGACAGTGTTTCCCACACATATCACGTACTAAGGGACAAACAACAACGACAGTATTCAACTGTCACACCAACTGACTCAACAACTTGGCCGGACGGACCGACCTGCTCTGATACCACTATTGTAACACCCCAATTCCCATCGCGAATAAATAATACATAAATAAATCAGAGTAGATAAAAATTTATTTTTCCGACAGAAACAAGGATTCCATAACAGTAGAAAGAAAACACAATCCCTGCTCATAAATTTGATACATAACACAATATAGAATGCCCTCAACGGGAAACTTTTTCCAACAAAGGGAAAGTTCAATTATGGAATAAAGCGGAAAGATCCATAACTGACTTGGTTTACAAAATAAATTGTTTTATAACATCAAATATTTCATACAAGGTTAATACAAAATATATTCAACAAACGTATACATATATATCACAAAAGCTTTTCCCCGACCCCCGTGCTACGTATCAGAGCAGACATACCAACAAAAGAATGGAGAACTAATCTTCTCAAAAGCCTCCAAGACACTAATCTGCAATTGCCTCATAGAGCAATAAATCACAGCAGAAGGGTGAGAAATAACAACTAAATCAAGATTGCATAATAATATGCAAACACATATAAATTCACGTACATAATATTCTCACCACAAACATCACATACCAATACGTATAACATGCCACAAATACATAACATATATCAATTATCCAACATAACCACATATTTGCACATAAGGCATACCAAAGTCACAACATATGGAACCACATATTCTCATCACATAGCATATGTCTATACATGAACATATCATCCAAAACCAATGCATTTATCACATATGCACATCAATTCACCAATTCAAACATAAATCTCAACACATACTCAATCAGTTCATGATTTTCCACACATAATCAATCCATTCATGATTTTCCACACATAATCAATCCATTCATGATTTATGCAAATGCAAAGAGACCGACACAACGACTCTATGCAAATACGGTACCATCTATCCATCAATCTCAACACTAGTTCACTCAGGAACTATTGGAACCATCTCTCGTTACTTAATTTAACTCCCCGTCGGGCATACGATGTTCCCCGTCGCTTTCGGTCCTCTTGGTATAAGGCGTATGACGTTTATGGAACGCTTTTAGTCCTCTTTATATAAGGCGCACGATCCGATCTATTTCGGTCCTCTTTGTATAAGGCGCACGATCGTCTATAACCATCGCTTTAGGTCCTCTCGGTATAAGGCGCACGCTGTTATAACAGATTCCCTCTGGAATCGATTCGTCGCTCACACCCACTAGGGCACACGACATCACAAGATGCATATCATGATGCTTGACACACAAGAACTCATGACAATCAAATACATCACCACAATTCAACCATATGAATTATCTCATCATCATTATTCATGCATTGAAAACACTTCAAACAATGCATTTCATCACAAACCACAAAACACAACAGTCATGCAATCACAATTACTTCCACTAGGGATTCACACCACAAAGGCTACCCACAACACATCATAACAACATACATTGATATTCAATCAAACAATGTATTTTACCACACAACAACATCATTAATCACGCATCGAAGTTTAACCCAAAACAATGCATTTACTTGCCATAAGGCCACAAACCATCATCACATCATTTAATCACATGCATTCACCTCATATAACATCACACAAGTCATAGGACATATATATCAAAAGCACATTGCGTGATACACATCAATTACACACAATTATAACAGTAAAAGTCGACAAAACGACACTATTTCAAATTCCTGACATAATTAAATCGGCCAACAATCTTGAAATCATTTTAATAAGAAAGAACATTTCATTAGCTTTCCAATGATATAAAGAACATTCAAAACGGATAAACGGATCAAAAGTTACGGACTTAACAAGAAAAATAATAGCGAAAAGACAACATTCTGCACCCTTGCTGGCCATACGCGTATTGCCTACTTTTCTTCCTTGCCATACGCGTATTGCCCTAACTAATACGCATATTGCCCTACCCCATACGCGTATTGCCCTGTCCCATACGCGTATGGGCAGCGAAACCCAGAATTTTTCATGCTGCGTTGCTGTTACGAAATTTCACCCAAAATCCCATTTTTCATCCCCAAATCAATTTTTAACAGCAAAACAAGTACCAACAATTGTTCCTAAACACAGTGTAATCATACAACGCGATTTAAATCAATTTCTATCAATTATTCATCAATTTATCAATAAGGAAGACATTGTAAAAACAACCAAAACATATACACAAACAACACATATACATATACAAGAAGGATATAATTGAAACTTTTCACCCTTACCCGATTAATCGTGCTTGAAACAGAGCTTTCCCCGAGTTTTCCTCTTTTTCCTCTTTTTCCTCTTCTCTTTTTTGTTTCTTCTCCTTTTCTTTCTCTTCCTTTCTTTTCTCTCTTTTCTTTTTCTTTCTTTCTAATACTAACAAATATCTAACCCCTAAAAAGACCAAAATACCCCTACCCTCAAATATCTCGCAAACGCTCTCAAAACGCGATAAAACATAAACATACCGATGAAATATATTTCGGGAAATAAAAGTTGAAAAGAAATAATAATTTAATACAAATATTTTATCTATCAGAGAAATTAACCAATTAGCTCAATTAGCAGGTAAAATACAATAAATTCACACATTTCACAAAATTCACATAGATGAAATAAATAAATACAATTAAACAAATCGGGGCGTTACAGAATACGTAGGCATAAGATTGCGAAATCTTAGCAAGCATACTAAACAAAAACTCTAGGTGCAGTACTTTCATATCAATCAAAACATAGGTCCAGTACCTTACCAAAAACATCGGAAAAACCCGAACATCAACAAAAACTCACTTTCTCTCTCATATTTCCTAAAAAACTTTCCCAACCCATTAACGGATAAACACCATCAAGTACAAAGCAGAACCTAAAGCTAACAACCTGTGGATAACCACATATAGGATGGGTAATTGACAACTCCCCATTGTATAACCTGACCCCGAACTCCCTGAATCTCTTTAAGCGTTTGTTCAGTTAAACATTCGCATGCAAGGTAGTTTGAGATAACTTCCCTTTCCCTTTCAGCTTCACGGGATAAATAAGAAATCATAAAGTAGCACCCCACTCCTACCATTGCGGTAAGGAACCCATATGCGATAAGGTGGTCGCGTCACCCTACGAAAATCGCACGCTACAGATAAATGGCGACTCTGCTGGGGAGTCATTTTGTTTGTATAGGCTTACAGACTAGAATTCTTAAGAGGTCTGGGATGATAGTTTTAGGAATGAATATATATATATATATATATATATATATATATATATATATATATATATATATATATCGCTTTTCCTACTTGATATCCATGTTTATTTTTTTGCTAATGGGAATGCAGGTGATGCCGCATGTGGAAAGTTTGAGTGATACCTAACATAGGTGATGGCATAGACGGGTGGTCTTACAGGGAGTGATTCCCGAATAAGCGATCCCGGTAGACCATCAAATGAGTGGAGATACCCTTTGCGGATTCAATGTCTAACGACTTCGGCTATGAAAGCAGATTGTTCGATTGTGGTATCCATGAAACTGAGGATTTAGTAGACTGAAACCATGTGACTATTTTGTAGTGCGGAAGCTATCGAAAATTGTTATCACGCAATACTACCCTCATTTGAGATTACCCTAAGATACTATAGCTCATTCGGGTGAACAAGCCTACTGTTGTTATCCCAAGGGGGATCAATGATTTTGAGGACAGGTACAAAATTCACCATAGTACACCCTTTGGGAATGGGTAGAGCCATGACACCATGCTCGTGACGCTGAACCTTTGAACCCATGTTTTTTCTATGTTTTTGTGTGCTGCATTCTGTCATACCCCAAAATTTGACCACTAAGAGTCCCCATCATTGTGCAAATCATCATCACAATATGGATGGACCATCATGCCTCATTAGTCTCCCCAAATATGGGTGAGCATCCACTATAATCAAAATTAGGGTTTCAAGCCCTCTCAGAGTTCTTAGACAAAGGATCAATCTTGGAATGACACGATCTTCAACTTGTCTATCCTTTCAAACATTCCCAATGGATCAAGAGGACTCCCACATCAAGGATCAAGCACAAGGCTGCAACATTCCAAGTGGATTAAGCCTCAAGATCACCAGTGTCACCAAATTAGGGTTTTGGTCGACTAGGGCCTCCAGATGGAAATTTTCCTCTGGGCACGAGCCAATGCTTCAAAGAATAACCTAAAATACTCTAAGGGACCTCATAAACCCAATCATCAAGTCAATTAAGCCTCAGGGGATGCATTCATAAAAAATCAAGAATTAGGGTTTCTTGACCTAATTCACCCCTAAGTTGACTTTTGGGACAAAACATGAGCCAAGACCTCAAGAGATGATTTGAGGGTCCCTAACACACTACATTTATCCATGTGCAACAATGGATTGATCCAAGAAGCTTGAGCAACAAGTTTCAATTTCATCAGAACCACAATTAGGGTTTCGCGGGAAAAGTCAACTGTGCCTTTGACTTTTGACCCAGGCATGCTCCCAAACCTTGGGACATGATTCAATACACCCTATAATACCTATGAAATCAATCCATCAAGTTTGATTTAGGACAAGGACTTGATTTCATAGAGGATCGCGCATTTTGAAGTTCATCTGACAAAAAGTTAACTGTGCACAAAAGTCAAATTTGACTTTTTGAAAATTTTCACAATTATGGTTCTTTGACCCTAAAATAATGTTAATGTGTGATTAGGATCATCATTCATCAAGAAAAATCAAGAAAAGTGGGATAACTTGTAAAAGGGGTAACCATAAAAACTTAGAAATTTTCTAAGTTATGGAACAAAGTGGCTAGGGTACCAACTTTGGAGGGTCATATCTCCTAAACCACAAGGCCATTTTTCCCCATTCAAAGCTGGATTTGTAGCTCTCATGGCCCTCTACAAAAGCTTCAACTACACCTCATTCCAATTCATCATGGGTTTTGAGTTATGGAATGATCAAAATGGCTGAAAACATGAAATGTCATTTTTTCCAACACTTAGTGAAATTTTCACTAATTCAGAATCTGCCTTCACTTTTTTCCAAATGTAGGGGCATTTTTCACTTGGATCCAAAAGGTATCAAAACAAACTATGATCACACATATGTTGTATCATATGAGAGCTTTCCAAAATGGCCAAGAACTTCACCAAACTCAATTTGAGCAAGAAGTTATGACTGTGGCAATATGCCTTGCTGCAGCTGTCATAACAAGGCAGATTTGGGAGTTTTGCTCGATTTGCTCAAAATTTGCAAAGGGCAAGCAAGTCTATCCATCTAAACACCTCAAGGGGAGACCAAGGAGGGACAAACACTGATCCATAAGCCTCCCAAGTCTTTGGAACCAAAAGTAGCATGCCAAACCTAGAAATGCCTAAAAGAGTGACAAGACCCCAATTTGTTTTGGAGAATTCAATGGATGCACCAAGGTGGCATGGACTGAGCCTCTTCCAACTGAATTCAGTCAAGACATATCCAAGACCAAGCGAACCAGCAACCTTTTCCCTAACCTCTAGTCAATGGCTAGAGGAGACTTGGATTCCCATTGATCAACATTGGCCAAACCTATGGTGCAGTTGCCATTCGCTATTGCTTGCAAAACAAACTTGCTCCGCTATAAATAAAGCTCATTTGTGATCATTTTGAGTACACCAAAGCCATCAAATAGATGCTTTCCCCAAAATCACCTTCTCACTTCCAAATTTGCCTTCCAAAGTAAGTCACTATCGGGTTTTGAGTTTGAGAGCAATTCCAACCAAACCAATCACACACACACCTCATAAACATCATATATAGGTGATCCAAACACTCACAAGTGACCTGTAACACCAAAATCTCAAAGTCACCTCTCAAAACCTCAAAATTGGACTTTTGTGCATTTTTCAAGCCATGTCTTGATTCAATCACTTTCCAAACCAGATAAGACCTCAAACACACTCTAAATATCATCCTTGAACTGTCCCAAATGGTTCCACACATCTGGAACACCATTTGAGAGAGTTTCTATTTTGGCCACTTTTGTCCCTTTTGCAAGAAAGAGCTTAAACTTGTTCCTGAGGTTTCCAACTGATTCCAACCATCCTAAAAGCTTCTAAGAGATCATTTGAGGGTGTCCAAAGCATCAAATCATTTCTGGAACAAAGCCCTTAACAGATTGCACAAAAGCTCCAAAAAAGGGGTAAGCATCACAACGTGAATTCTTTGAATCATGCTTTCCTTTAATGTCCACTGATCATGCATCTCTTATACATGTTATATGTGTTATGTTTGCACCAATTTATCATATAATTCATACCTGTACCAAGAGATAGCACAGAAAATGCAAATCATGGCCTATTTCAAAACCACTATTGGGTTTTTAAATAGGAGCATGATCTGAAAAAAAACACCACCACCATTAGATTCCTTGTGAAATTCTAGGCAGGATAAACCTAAATTTTGTCCCAATCCATGAAGAAATGAGAAAGTTGTGGCCTTCACGTTTCTAACCAAAATCTTGCCTTGCCTTGCCTTGGGTCAGGCCAAAAACAAGGCAAGCCTTGTATATTTGTCGTTGTGTTTCAATCAACGGATGTATCACCACCCCAGTGGTAAGGCGCGCGCCCTGTACACAAGAGGTCTGGGGTTCGAATCCCCCTCGTCCCAGATCCTCTTTTTTACCACTTTTTTTTTTCATATTTTTCATATTTTACTATTTTTCATATTATTTTTAATGATTTGAAAAATTAATAACTCCCTCAATTTTAATTATTTTTGATTGGTTCTTTTTGCAAAAAATCACAAAAATGTTAAAATATTTTATCCCACAAAAAAATCAAATTTATATTATTTATTTAATATAATTAGTATTTTTGTGAATAAATTCATTTTTAAACATTTAAAAGTGAATATTTACCTTGAAAATCAAAACCAAATGAGTTTTAATTCATCTTGTGATTAAAACCTCATTTTTCAAACCTTAAACAAAAATCACAAGTGGTTTATTCAAACTTATTTGGTATTTTTTATCATTTTATTGATTTTCTTTAAATATTTACTTTTAAAGGAAAACGAATTTAGGGTTTCTTTGATTTTCACCCTCACAAATCTTTTTCAAACACTTTGGGCCTCTAATAGAGTGTAAGACCCATCCCTTGTAAATAAAACCTTTTTGGGCCTCAATGCATTGTATAAGACCCAGTACGTTAAAGAAATCTCGGCGCGATCGACATTTTTCAAACAAAGCCTCTGGGCCTCTCCTTGAGTTGTAAGCCCCATCTTTTCTTTTAAAATCACCTTTGGGCCTCTAATAGAGTGTAAGACCCAAACCCTTTTTTAACTAAAACCTTTTTGGGCCTCAATGCATTGTATAAGACCCAGTGCGTTAAAGAAACCTCGGCGTAATCGCCAGTTCAAAAAATCAAATCATCTGGGCCTACCCTCGTGTTATAAGCCCCATTCCTTTTCTTTAAAACACCTTTGGGCCTCTTGAGAGAGTGCAAGACCCATCCCTTTGTACAGAAAACCTTTTTGGGCCTCAGTCACTTGTATAAGTCCCTGTACAATTTCAAAATAACAGTACAATCACTGATAAAACCTTGGGCCTCTCCTTGAGCTGTAAACCCCAACAATCTTTTCAAAGTACTTTCTCCTTTGATTTACAATATAATATTGTTATCAAAGCTTTCATTGTTGAACAACTAACAAAACAACATGGAAGCTCTACAACCGAGTAAGTGTTTACACACTTTCTTTATCCACTTTCATATATATATATATATATATATATATATATATATATATATAACTGTATTGTGGGGCTGCTCACTGTAAGTCTTCTTTCACATCCTTTTATATACTTGTCAAATATCAACTGTGTAATACTAGTATAGTTATTTAGAGTTTTTCCCGGCAACTACGTCTAGAACTAGGTAAAGCCTATTGGTCACTCTTAAATACAAACAAAACTAGATCCCCCATAGGATTACCAGATACAGTCTTCCCTCCTCTTGGGGTTAAAGAATATGGAGACGTGAAAGGCATCATTCTCAGTGAACCCTTTCTCAGACTGTCACCCTTAGAAATTTTCAAAGAAACTCTAACTCCCCAGATATGATATTTTCTTCGTGAATGGCACCTCTTGAGTTTCTTCCAAATTCTCAGACTTTCCTGGCTTGATCTATTCTCGGTGAATGGCATGTCTTGAACTTCTCGGGGGTTGGGGACCCACAGGCTTCTTAAAAGCATCCCCGCCTCCTCTTGGGCATTGTACAAGGACCCTTCGGCTTCTTAAAAGCTCCCATCCTTCTCTTGGGCTTAGTACAAGGACCCAGAGACCTCTACAGGTATAGAAACAGAGCCTAGTCATCAATTTGCTAGACCTGCCTATCTGAGTCAAGTGTCAGACTAGTTAATGGGTTGACCTTCATCCTTTAACATACCAGCCTTCTCTTGGGCATCATACAAAGATCATTCACTATCTGAGAATCGATTTCTCAAAACACCAGTAGACTTGGACAGTCTCAATACCCTTTGGATCTACCATTTTCTCAAAGAACAGGAAATAACCCTGATCCTCTGATCAGTACCAAAGCACAACCTTACCTTTACTCTTTCCCAGCAAGAGTCAATTACTGTAAACTCACAGAAATTCTCACTAGAGAAAAGAACTCAACTGTCACAATACAGTAAAAATTCCAACTCAGACCATTTTACTGTCATGAACACATCGGAGCCTCATGGTATCTGACATCCTTCATAAGAACTGATTTTCTCTTTTATCCAACATAATAGACCTGTCACTAAACTGAAACAGTCACCAGCATAGATAGCCTCTTCTTGGCCTTTGTACAATGATTCTCCCCAATGGAGCTAACCTTTTCACACTCTCTTGTTGAGTATAAAAGACTCTCTTGTTGAGTCAACCACTGTTAGCCTCATTCTCGGGCTTCATACGAGATAGAAAATCACTCTCTTGTTGAGTATAAAAGACTCTCTTGTTGAGTCAACCACTTTTAGCCTCCATCTCGAGCTTCATATGAGATAGAAAACACTCTCTTGTTGAGTATAAAAGACTCTCTTGTTGAGTCAAACACTTTAGCCTCCATCTCGGGCTTCATACGAGATAGAAAACACTCTCTTGTTGAGTATAAAAGACTCTCTTGTTGAGTCAAACACTTTAGCCTCCATCTCGGGCTTTAAACGAGATAGAAAAGACTATCTTGTTGAGTATAAAAGACTCTCTTGTTGAGTCAAACACTTTTATCCTCCGTCTTGGGCTTCATACAAGGCACAACAAAAAACTCTCTTGTTGAGTATAAAAGACTCTCTTGTTGAGTCAATCACCTGTCAAACAGACTCTCTTGTTGAGTCACTTCCCTTTTAGCCTCCATCTCGGGCTTCGTACAAGATACTAAAGCACCCTCTTGTTGGGTCAATAGCCTCCTCTTAGGCTTTGTATAAAGAAAACCCCGGTTGCGTCAAACAACCTTTTAGCATCAAAGTCATACAAACATCAACAACTCCTTTTTAGAGATGACAAATTCTCTCTCATCCAACCCTTCAGCTTCACATCTTGTTCTTTGAACAAGATACAAACCACCTTTATCTTCGCGTCTTGGGCTTTGAACAAGACACCAAAACACCTCTTTCCTCCCATAGAATAGGATGAACTACGATCGCTCTAATTTCCCTATTTCATCAAACGGGAATACGTAGGCATAAGATTGAAAAAATCTTAGCGAGCATACTAATCAAAAACCCAAAATCTAGTATCTCCACCAAATTAACCCAAAAGCATCAAATTTAAACACATTACCAAAAACCTCACAAATAATCCAGACACTGTGTTCTTAACAAAATAACCAAAGATTGGGCCCCACATCCACATAGCATCTGTAACCTAACAGACCGCTGTTCAAACTCAGTATGCAAGCAGGGTTAATTGGAGACATCTATTTCCCTTCCTTAATCAGCTCAATTGGATAAAAAATGAATCGAACTGTAGTACCCAAGCGATAGTGACTCAGGACCACAAAAATCGCGCTACAGAAAAAATGGCGCCCACCGTGGGGCCAGTCTTCTCTTTCTTACAATCTTCAGTGAAAATCTTGAGTTTACAAAGTATCACAGAAATGGCGACTCTGCTGGGGAGTCATTGTTTGTATAGGATCATAAGACTAGAGGTCTAGAATGATTAAGACAAATATATATACTGCTTTTCCTAATTGATATCTATGTTTATTTTTCTGCTAATGGGAATGCGTGTGATGCCGCATGTGGAAAGATTGAGTATACACCTAAGATAGGTGATGGCAATGCGGGTAATCTTGCAGGGAGTGAATCCTAGTTAAGAGTCCCCGATCGACCATCAAACTCAGTGGAGACTCATTTTGCAAATACATTTCCTATACGACTTTGGTTGTTGAAAGTAGTGTGATCGACTGAGTTATCTAAGAAGCTGAGGTTTTTAGTTGGCTGAAACCATTTTGTAGTGGAGAAGCTATCGGAAATAGTTGTCACGTGATACTACCCTCATCTGAGATCACTCTAAGATACATCAGCTCGCTGGCGATCCGCTTGCTGTTGTTATCCCAAGAGGGGTCAATGATTTTGCGGACAGGTACAAAAAATCACTATTATAAACCTTTGGGGAGGGGGGGGGGGGGGGTAGAGCCTTGACTTCATGACACTGATCCTTTGACCCCATGTTTTTCTATGTTTTTGTGTGCTGCATTCATACATTCATTTAAAAAACATTAAAACCAAAAAAATCTTCTCTTCTAGTCTCTATTTTTCAAATTAAACTAAGACAATGATTGCAAATGTCAGAGAAAGGAGATTGCGCTAATGGATTTCGGTAGAAGGAAGACTCATAAGTACACCTTCAAGGTTCCAAAGTTAGAGGATTTGAGAGGTTTGGCGAGAATGATCACCAACCACGAGGCTTTTAGAGCCAAGTATGGGGGACTACTGTCTCTATTAAGGGTCCATGTAATCGAAGGAATCCTGTCCACCCTAATCCAGTTCTACGATCCGGTCTATCACTATTTCATATTCCCGGATTATCAGCTAGCACCAACGTTGGAGGAGTATTCTCACTTAACTGATCTGTATATCACTGATCAAGCTCCCTTTTCTGGACTGGATGAAATTCCAAAGGATCAAACTATTGCAAGAGCAATTTATTTGGATGAGTCAGAGGTCAGGACTCACATGACCACTAAGGGTGGAATCCAGGGTTTGCCAGCCCAGTTCTTGACAAAGAAAGCTCTATACTTTGCTAGTATAGGGAACGTGGCTGCTTTTGAGAGCATCTTTGTTTTGCTTACCTACGGGTTATTTTTGTTTCCTAACATTGATAACTTTGTAGATATCAACGACATTAAGATTTTTCTTATTGGAAACCCTGTACTGACCTTACTCGCAGATGCGTATCATTTGGTACACTTAAGGAACTTATACAGTGGAGGAATGATCACGTGCTGTGTACCCTTGCTTTACAAATGGTTCACTTCCCATTTGCCCAAGTCTGCTGCATTTTGGGATCAAAAGAATACTTTACGTTGGTCATAGAGAATCATGTCTCTTACCATCTCTGACATCGATTGGTACAATCGAATCTACGACAGGATCAGGATCATTGACCGTTGTCGAAATTTCCTAAATGTACCCCTTATAGGAACTAAAGGGGGAATCAACTATCATCCGGTGTTAGTTCGTCGTCAATTTGGATACCCAATGAGGCATGTCCCACGTAATTCTCATCTGGAAGGTCTTTTCTTCAAGGAAGGAGAAAATGATAGTGCACTAAAGACAAAAATAGTGCATGCTTGGAAACACGTTCATAGGAAAGGAAGAGAGTCTCTAGGAAAACCGGACTGTGTCTCGGTGGAGCCTTATCTCCACTGGGTACAAACTAGAGCTCTTAAGCTGAGGATGCCTTACCCTCGTCAGAAAGTTCTTCCGTTAAGGGACTCTGTCCTTTATTTCATGTCAGACATGGAAAAACTACAGGTTACTCTCAACAAAGTTCAGCAGGAGAAGAGGTCTTGGAAGAACAAGTATCGTATTCTCAATGTGGAGTGCAAGAAAATACAACAACTGTTAAGAGAAAAGGATGCTCTGATTGAGATTTTAGAGCAGCATGCTATGGAGAATCAGGATGACCAAAGGAATTTGCTCGCTCCTTTCACATGGCAAAGGAATGACAACCCGACAAAGACCCGAGAGCCCCGGTCAAAGAAAAGGAAAATACCAGAACCAGCACCTGAGCTCTCCTCAGAAAGGACTCAGGATCCATTAGCTTAGATTTCCTTTTGCAACACTTTGTAAATTACTGTATTTCCATTTCCGCAATCCTTTGAACTCAATAAAATGGGGTTTCCCCACTGTTTGATATTTGCAATCCAATTGTCGAAGTTTATTTTGATTAAACAAAAAATGCATAATTAACATAATAATTGCATATCATTCATCATTCTCACGTAACGCATTCTTTTTACCTACGAATCTCACGTTTGCATCTCGATTCTAGAGTCAAACTGTCTCATTCGTACAATACTCGGGTCAATCGCCAGAAAAAGATGGATGATCTCGAGGAAGAGAACAGAGAGTTGAGAGAAGAGATCAACACTCTGAAAGAGGATTTGAGGAAGCTTCATAGCGACATGCAAGCTCTAGCAGAAGCTCAGATGCAACAACGGACTGTGATCTCAGAGACTGCGTCCATGCCCATAGTGGAAAAGTATGATCCTAGGTATAAAATTCCGAAAGATCGTCCCTGGGGCATGCCACTCAACTATATCCCGGAAGGATATGTTCCGCCAATCGCTGAAGATCAAGGAACCGCAGCAGGAACTGCTGGGCCTGAAGGTTACAAACTTCGGGAGACATCGAGAGTCTCGGCCATAATGACTATACCACCACCCGTGGTACACACTGTCCCGGAAGGACAGATTCCACAGATACCTTCTGGTGGAAACGACAGCATGTTTGACAGAATGAATGAATTCCAGGAACAATTCCTGGAGATGCATAAAGAACTAAAAGCCCTTCGCGGTCAGGATTTATTTGGAAAGGACGCGGCGGACCTTTGTTTGGTCCCCAATGTGAAAGTTCCGCACAAATTCCAGGTACCCGACTTTGAAAAGTACAAGGGTAACTCTTGCCTTCAAAGCCATTTGGTGATGTACGCTCGGCAAATGTCAGCTCAGACAAAGAACCAGGAGCTACTAATTCACTACTTTCAGGATAGTTTAACTGGTGCCGCATTAAAATGGTACATGGGTATAAACCGTGCTACGATCGGCACGTTCAGAGATCTTGGCACTGCTTTCGTTCAACAATATAAATACAATTTGGACATGGCACCGGACAGAGATCAACTCAGATCGATGTCACAAAAGGACAAGGAAACCTTTAAGGAGTACGCTCAGAGATGGCGTGAAGTTGCCGCTCAGATTTCTCCACCTCTGGAGGAAAAAGAGATGACAAAAATCTTCTTAAAAACCCTGAGCTCATTTTACTACGATAGAATGGTTGCCAGTGCGCCCAGTGACTTCACCGAGATGGTGGGCATGGGAGTTCGTCTTGAGGAACCGGTCCGGGAAGGACGTTTAGTTAAAGATGCTGGATCATCAAGCAGTACCAAACGATACAATCACTACTATGAAAAACCCATTTAACAACGGTTGGAAATGACATATAATGACGGGGGCAAAGACGTTGTTATCTAGAGTGTTGTTGTATATGAGGTACGTACAATGACGGTCCTGGGACCGTTGTTGTATTCCAGTATGCGCGCACCATTTCACGACGGTTAGTTTAGTCAACCGTTGTGATATAACTAAACTGTGATCTGGTTCGATTCTCAGCAACAACATTTTTTATTTATATTAGTGTTTGACATACAACTACGGATATGTTTATAACCGCTGCAAAAAACAGCCTGTTTTAAATATAAAATTTATCTGCTTATCAAATTATTCCTATAATTTATCCTGTCAAAACAACTTCTGTTTACATGCAAACACAATATGTGCATCAAACACAATTCTTCCTATATTTTATCCTTATAAATGAATCAGAGAATTTACATCAAAAGAAATTTACATCAAAAGCTAAATGAATCAGAGAATTAAACTGCTAACATTATTTAAATCAAAAGCCAATATTATTGATTTCATATTGTGCATCAAAAGCCAAAACTATTGTTCACATTATGTGCATCAAAAGCAAAAAATATGTGCATAAAAAAATGTTGCTGATATATCAAACAACAGGAGCAGAACCCTTAAGCGCATTGTGGATATCGCCCAACATTTACGAAGATCCACAAAGTCCTCAATGGGGAATGGGGTTTCGTCATTAAACATCTACATAAGAGCAAAAAATTGAAGATCATGCATGATAATAATTCAATAGTCAACTTATATATTAATATATGTAAACATTTTATGGCATATATTACCATATCCCATGAATCAACAGTGTCGGAAAGGACAATGTTTAACATGTATTTCATGATAAAATACCCACACTCGTAACTCCCACGTTGTTTCCTCATCTACAAATTAAATGAATATAAAAACATGAATACAACCACACATGCATGAATGTAAATGAAATAAACAGGTAATCGGGGCACTTACTTTAGGAGCAAGGTATGTGGGCTTTTTTCTAACATTATTCAATATATTAACTTGCTCCACAATACTGCACATTGAAAATTGAATTAAACATATTAAATGATAAACTAATTACAATTAATGCCAAAGAAAATGATATTAAACAAAGACACTTACGTTATACAAGATCTTTCATTTGTTTGTGGAGTGGATCATGCAAGGAACACAATAATGTCACCATACTTGTCCTAAACGATATTACGATCAATTGCCAATGACCACTGAATGAACACGAGAATATATATATATATATATATATATATATATATATATATATATATATATATATATATATATATATATATATATATATATATATATATATATATATTATTAGTTGTTACTAAATATAGAATATAGAAATAAATTACAACAATATTAACCTACATAGGAATGGTGCAAGGTAACATTCTTTTCCTCCGACATGTATCCGGCTTTTCAAGTCTTTTCTCTGATATTTTTATCATTATACGCCCAAGCAATAAAACTTGGGTCCAAGATTCCATAGGTACTTGATTTATTCAATTCTATACAAACACGGAGAATGTACCTAAATGGTAAAAGAAAATGAATAAATTAAGGGAGAAAATACAAAAAACTATAATGTTCTATAATGACATGTATATTCGACTATATACTTACGTGCACCAAACTTGAAAAATAGATATGTCAAGCCACTTATATCCTGCCAGAAAATCACTCACATCTTCAGGAGTGTAATACACTAAATCCAATTTAGGGCAATGTTCTAGCGGGAGAGCTTGCGCAAGGTCTGTTGTTGAAATGGACAAGTATAAACTTTTTATTTCATTTGGACTAGGGTCCAATATCCCATTATGGTTATCTACAGGGGGGGAGGGGTTGTACAATTACTCCCTTTTGTAGAAGCGTGATTTACGACACTTCTACTTGGAGTTTGATCATCACCAATGCAACGATGATCTTCATTAGTTCGTTGTTCGAGGCTTTCACTTAATCTCTACATCATAACATTCAATTAGAACATAAAACAAAAATAAGCACAATATATTCAATTAGAACATACAATATATATCATACAAAAATAAGCGCGATTTACGACACATACCGAATACAACTCTTGTAACCTTTCCACTTCTTTCTCCCTTTTTTCCCTCTCCTCTTCAAACAGCCTCCTTTGCTCTGCCAATTGCTTCTCAACATTCTCAATCTTTTGTCGTTGAGCAAGAAATTCAGCAGTTTCGATGCTTCTTCTTTGAGATCCAAAGTATGATCTCAAGCTGACACCATCTCCAACACCACGGACACGACCTCCATGCTCAACTGTTTCGATAGCTTCGACTAATATGTCGTGTCGTGCTTCCGGAACAAATGTGCCTTCACGTGCCGCCACAACAAAATTATCCTACACAACATGAGCAACTTACATAAGCAAACACATTTAAATAACAACTCATGAGCAACTTACATAAGCAAACGCATTTAAACAAAACATATACTTACAATTTTCTCAGCAACTACTCTTGAAGCCTCAGAGGTGTACTCTCCATTAGGTCTTAATCGAGCCCTCTTCCATTTCTCATGTCTTGAAGGTGGAGATGGAATGTCACCATCTCCTCCTTCTTGTAGTTTTTCCTGCAGGATCCTCTTCTCAAGTTTCTTGTAACCCCCACGAGACAATCAATGGGGGTACATGTTTTTCGCCTTTTTCTGAATTCCCACTTCGCTTTTAGCCTGTTATTAACATAGTGAAAAATGTGTATGATTAGTATCTATAACTCATTAGCATAACATTATAGGTTACATAAGACTAGTACTAACCTTGAATTCCTCAGAACGGCATTTCTTCACAAACTTGTGCCACACCTTCTCCGATAAAAAACTATACCGAATCCATGGAGGTTGAAGACCGCTCTTATGCTTCGTAATGTAGTCAGCCGTGAGCCGTGACTTAAATCCCCTCCAACGAACACCGGCATAAGTTATCCACTTTCTTTTCAATTTTTAGTCATTGCTAAACTCAAAATTCAACTACATTAAATACATATATAAGTATGAATTAGAAACTATAGGTAGTGATATCAAATATATGAAAATTATAGTATGAAATACCTTAACATTTGTCCATATGCTGTCTTTGACATTAACATCCACTTCTCTCCAATCATCAATCAGTATACTGACTTTGCTACGTGCAAGGAACGCAACATAACTCCTAAAAGTAGCGTAATGTCGACAATCCACTAATCTGTAGTGCGAATCAAACTCGATCGGAATTTTTACACCAGATGAGTTGCGGACTGATGTGAATTGGGACATCATTGTGACACCTCTTTGTGATCTTTTCGTTTGACTTTCTGTTGTTTGAGTTTCATTGGCTAACCTTTCATTTGTTTGAGTTTCTTCGCTGGTTTCTGATGAAGAACTCGACAAGGTCGACATCTAAATTTAAAAACAACAACAACAACATGAACAACAATGGCAAAAGAGTTTACTGTTGATGCATGGGGAAAATATTTTACGTACCCTAAACATGACGACGAAGTAAACGATGTTGGTGTTGGTGTTGTTGTTGTCTTCGTTCCTTACGACAACGATTGTGTTGTTGTTATCTTCCTTCTCGACGGTGATGATGATGATGACGGTGTTGGTATGTGCGTAATCTTCTATTTTCTTCACAATGGTGGCGATTATGACGAAAATGATAACAAATGGATACTGATGATGCAAGCTTTGGTTGAAATCGTGTATTGTTTCACTGTATTGAATGTTAGGGTTTAGGGTTGAAATCGTGTAACGTTTCGTCTGGTTTCTATTTTCGATGGAAAAAAGGATACTAAAGAGACAATGAAACTAGCTAGCATGGAGAATATTGAAAAGCTACTGCGACGGTCAACAATTTAAACCGTTATGATATATTATTTTCTTAATGAAATTTCATATCAAAGCGACAAAGTTATTTTTAGAATTAAAAATTAAAAAAAACATACAAAATATATCACAACGGTGTATATAAACAACCGTAGTCATAAATTTTAATTGTTTAAATTGAAAGTAAATAAAAAAGTAAAGGCGCGCTTTAACATAAAAGGAATAATATATATGAATGCGCCGAGGTTCGAACACATGAAAGCATGAAGGTATCACCACGGTTGATTTATCAACCATTGTTATATACAGATAATCACCACGGTTGGTTTATCAACCGTTGTTATATACATATAATTTTTATTCAATAAACAAATAAAATACAACCACGCCTTAGTTTAGATATGTCAAAACGGTGTAGGAATGAATCGTTGTGAGCATGGCGTCGTTGTTTACGCGTTTTGTAGTAGTGGGTAGTGCTCTCCCTAAGGAAAAAGAGCAAGATATTGGGAATATCTCTCTCAGAAAGCAAAGGCGACGTTACCAACCAGTAGCAGCCGTAACTCCTGCTATCAACCCCGCGCCTGTTCCTACGTATCAACCTCAGGTTGCGCAGAGTCAACCAAATCAACAACAATATCAGCAAATGACACAACACCTCTTAAGCAGGCCCGTCCCCCGTATAACCACAACCGTACAACGCGACCACTAGAGTTTGATCATATACCCATGTTGTATGTAGAATTGTTTCCATTACTACTGGTCAAGGGGCATGTCCAAACTAAGTCTCCTCTTACATTACCGGAAAATCCACCTTTATGGTTCAAAATGGATCAGACTTGTCCTTACCATCAAGGAGGACCAGGGCATAACATAGAAAACTGTCTCATTTTCAAATCCGATGTGCAAAAACTTGTTAGGAACGGGGGCTTATCTTTCAAAGATACGAATCCGAATGTTCTCACGAACTCGTTGCCTCAACACGAGAAAGCTGCGATAAATTTGATAGAGGGAGAGTCCAATAACAGTTATCAAATTCATGATGTACTCTTATTAAGGGCCAATCTGGTCAAGATGCATTGTAGACAGAGCGGATACAGCCATGTGCCACCTCATAATTATCACCAATGTGATATCTGCTCTAAAAACAATCAAGGATGTTCTGTGGTGCAATCAGCTCTACAGGAACAATTGGATCTCGGGTGGATCCAAGAGCATCGAGTTCGTGGAGTTGACATGACTTACTCGAATTCCAACATCATCCAGAATCATGACATTCAAGCGATAAATTTCAACTTAGTGGCAATGCACTCAAGGCAAAGCCAGTATCATAATCTGCCACAACATGATTACAATTCCTGTCTGACTTGTTCGGTAAATAAACAGGGATGCGCTTTTGTACAAAAGGCCCTCCAGCATCAGATGGATCTTGGTTAGATCCAGGACTACCGGGATAGAAATCCTTATTAGATCAAAATGATTCAAATCTTTGATATTCGTTTGATGAATACCAGCTTGGTGGAATTACACGCTAAGCAGGTCCAACTCGGTTTTCTCACTTCGCATAATTATCAGAACTATAAAGGATGTTGTGAGAGTAACCAAGGGTGCACTCTTGTTCAAATAACTTTACAACACTTGTTAAACCACTGGTGGCTTCTGATCTATCTGGATGAAAACACGCAACAAATCAGTGTGCTTAATGGGAACCCTACTCGGCGTCAAAGTCAGGATGTCCGATCTATGGAAACTGACCTGGTAAGGTTGCACTGCATTCAAAGCGGACGTGGCCAAGTGCCACCACACAACTATGGACGCTGTAGAGTCTTCTCGGAGAATAACTAAGGATGCTACCTTGTGCGGGCAACTCTTCAAGGTCAGTTGGATCATAAAGAGATTCACCCGTGTCCGAGTTCCGAGCCAATCAACTGGACGCCGGACTACTTCGTTGATCAAATCAAAGACGTTGTCATAATCTCTGATCATCAATAGAACAAGGATGTTTATACCATCATCCCTCTACTGGACGAATCAAAGGTTCCTAGCCAGGAACTGATTGAAGTTACCTACGACATTCAGAAAAATCAGAAGGCTCCTGTACTTATCTATCAACCGGGACCATTACCGTATGAATCAGCTAAGGCGATCCCTTACAAATACGGTGCAAAATTAATTGAGAATGGAAAGGAAATTCCATTACCCTCTGTCGTGAATATTACAGACATTAGTCGAGTAACACGGAGTGGTCAAATCTTCAACCGAGGAGTTGGAGAACCTAACAAAGAAAAGGAACTTCCGACACAAGCTCCTGATCCACGAGTCGGTCAATCCTGTAATCCCGACCTTTCGAAAAACAATGATGAGATGCTGAAGCTCATCCAAAGGAGTGAATACAACATTGTTGATCAACTATTACAAACTCCTTCGAAGATCTCTGTGCTGTCACTTTTACTCAGTTCCGAAGCCCACAGAGAGGCTCTACAGAAAGTCTTAAAGCAGGCCTTCGTGGAACAGGATGTGTCAATACGACAATTCGATAACATCATCTCTAACACCACTTCCTGCAACAACTTAGGATTCAGTGATGAGGATTTTCCAGAGGAGGGCAAAAGTCACAACATGGCGCTCAATATCACAGTCAACTGCCAGGATGATGCTTTAGCCAGCGTACTGGTAGACACAGGATCGACCATCAATGTTATGCCAAAGTCCACTTTAATGCGACTATCATTCAAAGGATCCCCGATGAGGGGCAGTGAGGTCATCGTCAAAGCCTTTGACGGATCTCGGAAAGCAGTTATCAGTGAAGTCGACCTTACCATAACTATCGGTCCTCACACTTTCCTAATCACTTTCCAGGTCATGGACGTCCGGGCAGCTTACAGCTGTTTGTTGGGAAGACCTTGGATACACCAGGCTGGGGCAGTCACTTAGACGCTGCACCAGAAACTGAAGTTCGTCAAGAACGATCAACTTGTCACGGTCTGTGGAGAACAAGCCTTGATCGTGAGTAACCTGTCATTATTTACTTGTATAGAACCCGAGGAGATCGTTGGAACTCAGTTCCAGGCACTTTCGGTGAGCAATGAGAATCAATTAGAGAAGGGAACCTCTATTTCCTCATACAAAGATGCTCTCGAGGCAATTGAAAGTAACAATGCGAAAGGATGGGGACAGCTTGTCATTCCTACTAATAATAAAACAAATAAGGGTCTTGGTTTTTCTGCGACCTGCACCTAGACAGCTGCTAACGATGAAAGTTTTCATCCCATTCAGAACTTCTTCCACAGTGGGGTTTCCTTCACCCAGTGCCTCAAGCAGTCCATACCATCAACGAGGGAGATCCCTCTGATACAGAGGAAGAGTGGAAGTCCTATCTTAACAAGGAAGGTTATATGTCTCAGGAAGAAGTGCCTACGCCATTTTGCTATCCCGCACAGAGTCCGAGATTTATACCAAGGTCAGATGTCAAAATGATGTAAGGAGATTGTGATCCGGAAGGATGTCGTGCTCCACCAAACTCATTAGAGGAGGACACTCTAATGAAAGACCATTTTGACCACGACTATTATGGCCCGATGGATGACCTGCCTATCTGGAAGCCGTATCCAGGAAACTCGGGGAAAGAAAATCATCCAAACAATGAAAATCAGCTGAGCATCATTGAATAGAATACCTGCGTCCCCACCATACCATGGGATCATTACTCAGGGAATTCAGAAAATATCCAGTACGACGATGAATTGGCAAAGCTTGCCGGACTAGAATTCATCAACTATCCTTTTCCTGAGGTTAACGTCATCGAAAGAGATGACTCCTCCAGTTCCAAAGAAGTGTGGGACACCTTAGGACAACCAAGTGGAAAATACGACTATATGGTCAAGTACACCGCTCCTGAGAGCTCTCGTATCAGACTCGAAGACATCCAGCCAACTGGATGGGGAGATTTTCCTGAGAACACAAATACTATGCAAAATATAACTAAGGAATCCTCCTACGACAACTCTGCCTGGGAGACAGATTCCAATGATCCTGCTCCACCAGAAATCAGCGTTATTTCTGAAGAAAAATCGAGGAAGGTACCAGACTTTGTGATTCACCGAAGAGTTTGCCGCCAATGGGTTGATGTCGATGTTCCTAAGATCGTTCATAAGTCAAAGTAATTGTTGTCTTTATCTTAACTTTTCACGCTGCCCAGGTGAAACAGATGTTTTGATAGGGCTCACTTTCTGTAAATATCCCTCTTCGCTTCACCCAAAGCGATAGAGTTTTATTTTATAGGGCTGTAGTTTCAAGAATCAACTTGTTCATAAATAAAATAACGTCGTTCTCTAATCTCCGCATTAATTGTTGTTTTTTCTTTTCGCTTTTCTTAGAAAATGGTAATCCTAAAAAAAAATTCAAAATAAACAAGCAGTTTTTCAAAAAAAATAATACACCGCACGCAATCTTGCATTTTCTCTATCTCTTCTAAAACAATCATCACGTCATGCATATTGCTTGTTTTAAACCCCATTGAAACATACGATCCGATGCCTTCTCCCAACTTTGAATTCCCGGTATTTAAGGCTGAAGAAGAAGAGGACGATGAAATTCCAGAAGAGATCTCCTGACTCCTCAGGCAAGAGGAAAGGTCTATTGAACCTCACAAAGAGCCAGTGGAAATAGTCAACTTGGGTTCAAAAGAGGAAAGAAAACAAGTCAAGATTGGGGCACTACTTAGTCCAACTGTCAAAGAAAGTTTGACAAAGCTTCTCAAAGAATTTCCCGATGTATTTTCTTGGTCCTATCAGGACATGCCAGGGTTGGATACCAACATCGTGGAACATCATCTACCGTTAAAGTCAGAATGTCTGCCAGTGAAATAGAGGTTGAGACGGACCCACCCGGACATGGCCATCAAAATTAAGAAGGAGGTACATAAATAGTTTGACGCGGGTTTCCTCGCCACCTCAGAATATCCTCAATGGTTAGCCAACATAGTACTAGTTCCGTAAAAGGATGGAAAGGTCAGAATGTGTGTAGACCACAGGGATCTGAACAAAGCCAGTCCAAAGGACGACTTTCCCTTACCACACATTAACATACTGGTAGACAGTACAACAAAGTTCAAAGTATTCTCCTTCATGGATGGATTCTCGGGCTATAATCAAATCAAAATGGCGCCGAAAGACATGGAGAAAACTTCGTTCATTACCCCATGGGGCACCTTTTGTTACAAGGTAATGCCGTTCGGCTTGAAGAATTTCAGGGCAACCTATCAAAGGGCCATGACTACTCTGTTTCATGACATGATACACAAAGAAATCGAAGTATATGTCGATGACATGATTGCCAAATCTAAAACAGAAGAGGAACCTGTGACCCACCTGTCGAAACTATTCAAGTGGTTGAGAAAGTACAAACTCCGCTTAAATCCCAATAAGTGCACATTCGATGTCCGTTCAGGGAAACTCTTAGGGTTCATCGTCAGCCAGAAAGAAATTGAGGTTGATCCTGACAAAGTCAAGGCCATTCAAGAAATGCCTTCTCCGAAAACTGAAAAACAAGTAAGAGGATTCCTGGGACATTTGAACTACATCTCCAGATTCATATTCCTCATGACCGTGACATGCGCGCCAATTTTCAAATTACTCAAAAAGAATCAGGACTGTGTTTGGATAGAAGACTGTCAAACCGCCTTCAACAGTATTAAGGAATACCTGTTGAACCCACCGATTCTATCACTTCCAGAGGAAGGAAGACCACTGATCATCTACCTCACGGTCCTAGAGGACTCAATGGGTTGTGTGCTTGGCCATCAAGACGAAACCAAAAGGAAGGAGTCTTCCATTTACTATTTGAGCAAGAAATTCACCGACTGTAAGACTCGGTACACTATGCTCGAGAAAACTTGTTGTGCTTTGGCTTGGGAAGCCAAACGTCTTCGCCAGTATATGATTCGTCACACTACTTGGTTAATCTCCGAAATGGATCCAATCAAGTACGTCTTTGAAAAGCCTGCTCTCACGGGAAGGATTGCCCGTTGGCAGATGTTGTTATCAGAGTACGACATCGAGTACCACGCTCAGAAAGTAGTTAAAGGAAGTGTTTTAGCCGATCATTTGGCTCATCAACCGATTGACGATCAAGAATCAGTCGGGTTTGACTTCCCAGACGAAGATGTCATGTATCTAAAAATGAAAGATTGCGATGAACCACTACCCAGTGAAGGGCCAGAACCAGGTTCCCAATGGGGACTAATCTTTGACGGAGTTGTCAACCATTATGGAAACGGAATTGGGGCAATCATCATAACACCTCAGGGTACCCACATTCCTTTTACCGCCAGACTTACGTTCAAGTGTACAAACAACGAGGCCGAATACGAAGCTTGTATCATGGGTATCGAAGAAGCGATCGACTAAAAGATCAAAAACTTGGATGTATATGGCGACTCAGCTCTAGTCATCTGTTAGTTCTGGTGTTGGCAGCAATTTTGGTAAAACAATGTGCTGGTTCAAGATGTCTTGCTTGATGTCTTAACATGTGCTTTTGTGTTTCTAACATTCAGCATAAGGTGTATAGGTTAGTGTTGCAGGTCTGTGTACTGATGTCAAACACGATGTCCTGAGATCTGTTGACAGTACATCAGTTTGGTTTATTTCTAGAGCTGCGCTGTTTTTAATATATCTTGGGAGATTTTATTGGAGAAGATTTATTCTGATACAATCAATTCCTATTACTTTGTGGAGTATATTTTGTTACTATTTTAGGGTGAAGAGATTTGGAGAATAAATCTGCTTTATTGTTAAATCAAATCTGTGATTTTATAATGCACAAGCCCAATGTAAGGAATGTTTTTGGGAATATTATGGTATCCTTTGTGGAGATGATTTAAAGGTCTGGAAGATTCAAGATAAAATCAAGAGAAGATTGAGTATTTAAATATGGAGATATTTTAGGAAGATTTGATTGAAGATCTAATTTGTAGGAGAATCTTTTGCAGATTTGTAGCAGCTGATATATTGTGATTTGAAGCCCAAATCCAGTTGGGTTTAGGTTATAAATAGAAGCATTGTAACCTAGAAAAATAGGCCAGCCATCATGTAAATTATAAGGGCTGTGTTGGTCGATGAACCACTCGGTTTGTGGGATGGTCATCGTGTTTATCTCGAAGCCTGTAGGTAAGAGATGTATTGTTCTTGGAGGAAGCTTTTAAGCAAATTCAAGATGGTGTTCTTAGTCAAGAGTCTTGTCTGAGTATTAGCATATGAGTGTGTCTTCTATTTTTATGTGTTTGAAGAGTTGTTGGAAATCAAGTTGTTGATGCAGTGGCTGAGGTGTTGACTGCTAGACATCATTCCGATGATTGGAAGTGAGATGGAGTCTCTTACCTAGGGAGGACTTAGGTAGAAGGGTCATTGGGTAGTTATTAAGTGAGTAGACTATCAACTGGTATGTTGATTGTAAAGTCTGTGAATTGATACTGCTAATAGTGGACTTCTTTCCTGGCTTGGTATGCGCCTAGATGTAGGTTGTTAGACCGAACTGGGTGAACTAATTCTATGTGTTGCTTATGATTTTTAGTACTGTTATTGTTTATACCTTGCCAAGTTATCTGTAACAGACCAGATGTCTCGACATCCTGTAGGACATCTGGGATCTGTCATACCAGAATTTCAATTGGTATCAAAGCAGGCATCCTGTTCGTTTTTCTGGGTGGATCCTAGGGAAGATACTTTCTGGTTCATGTGCAAGGAAAATAGTTTTGGTCAGTTCATATGTTGTTTGAATGGTCCCTTGAAGTGGAGGATGGACTATTCATGATAGGGTGTGTATTGGCTCTGTTTGAAGTTGTCAGGCGTGTAGCTTTGGTAGTGAGCTGCTTTGTAGGGTGATGCTGACCTGTTGCACCTGGAGTGTGGTGTTTGTGCAATGGTTATTAAGTTTTGCCTGAAGGTTGTTGAGGGGTTTTCTTTATCTGTGTTCCGCAGTATATGTATCTGTCAGAAAACTCCTGGTGGTTTTGTGTGTTGAGGCCACAACACTCTATTCTCCTCTGAAGGTGTATCACATGGAGTTGTGATACTTGAGGATAATATTAACTGACTTATTAAAGTGACCAAAGATACTTGAGGTTTGACCCAAGTCCACTCATAAAAGCAGTTTCATTAAGTTTGGTGATGAGAGATCAGAAGGATGCAATTTATTTTTGCTCTCTTCTCTGAAAGACCATCCACAGGTATATATTGAAGGATCCCTTGGTACTGTTATTGAATGATGTTCTACCAGTTGTTGGGACATCAAACCAGCAGAGTGTGCAGAATCTTGTGGATTAGGGGCTAAACAAATGTGTATTGATCACATCTGTCTGGAACCTACTCCTGGCTTGCATAGAGGAGGTGTAATAACCTAACTGGTTGACTGGTGTTGGAATGTCATCCAAACCATCTAGGATGACCCGTTGTGTTTGGATCAAGGAGGAGTTGGTGGGACCAAAAGATTATGGTATCTGCATGAGAAGCTGGATAGTTATGTAGTGTCCTCACATAATGGAACATCCTCTTGTAAGGATTGAAGAGCATCCTTGTAGGTTGAAGTGTTGGGAGAAGCATATTTGTCTATGCTGTTTGTGATGACCAGTCAATGGTTTCTCTCCTTTAGGTGCAGAAGGATGGCATCCAACATCTCAAAGACAGACAGAAGGTCTGAACATTAGAAGTTTGAGAAGAAGATTCTTGAGATGTAGAGTATGCAGGTTCCTGCTTGTGTGTATGTTCTGGGTTTGAAGGTTGATCAGCTACTGATGATCAATCCTCTTGTGTCCCTTGCAAGAGATGTGTGTGGATTACTATGGTTGTTGTCTCCAAAGCTAGAGTAGATGTTTAATGTGATTTACTATGGTTGCTGATGTCGGAACTGATGTTGAAACATCATTTCAGTTCTTTGCTCAGGGTGGAGTGATAGGTCAAGACACTGACCTAACCAGGAAAGTTTTTGTGGTATGAATGGTTGTCATGATGGTTTGTCATGAAGAAGATTCAGAAGATGCAGGAATCTGAAGAAGGGTTAAACCACAGGGATTTAAGATCAATTGCTATTTGTGAAATTCACAAGTATTTAATTGATTATCCTTGAAAGACAGGATTAAGGATGTTCTGTCAATTGTTTTAACATCTTTTCATCAGAGGTTTGGAGAATCAT
This sequence comes from Lathyrus tuberosus, assembly GCA_022829125.1. Lineage (NCBI taxonomy): Eukaryota > Viridiplantae > Streptophyta > Magnoliopsida > Fabales > Fabaceae > Lathyrus > Lathyrus tuberosus. The sequence goes on along the minus strand of JALAZF010000008.1, from coordinate 9,354,356 downwards.
GGGAGGGGTTCTACATTCGCTCACAAGTCGCCTAGGTGTTGACCTGGGATTATTGCTTAGCATCTATTCCTAGAAAGTATTGTGGATGACTTGTCCAGATGGTGGTGCTGTTGAAGATGAAGATGGAAGACTATGAAGACATCATTATCTTGATGGTTACAGCTTGGATCAGTTTATTTCTGATCTAAGTGGTTTGGAGCATGGTGTTTGCTCTGGTTGTGAAAGTCAAGGATAAGTGACAGTTATCTCTAGCTTTCTACTGGCGGCTCTACTAAGGGAAGTGACATTCTTTAGTATTGTTAAGGGGTAGTCTTGGACTACTTATTTTCTGAAGATTCAGATGTGTTAGGTTTGAAGTCTTTGGAGTTTCTAAGCAGGATGGAGGTTGTCTACTCAAACTTGATTGTTGAATCAAGTTTATGAGAGCATGGAAATCTGTTTCTGTAAAGGGAGGAGGTTCTTCTGAGTGGCAGAAGCAAGAGCTTAATTCAACAGTTGGATGTCATAATGTTCTAACATCTAGCTTAACATCAGAAGTCTCAGCTGGTGATGTGGCACATCAGCTTATGATAGGGTGATCTACAGGAATGAACAATAGGATGGTTTAAAAAGATCGTTCTCATGGAAGTGTGAGGGAGCTGCAGGAAGGAGAAGATGTTACATGACCATGGCTTAGGGAGTCTAAGTGTGCTTGCTATTGAGCAATTGGAACATGTGACTTGAAGATCAAGTTTCCTTGGTGGATCAGGATATCTTTGTGAGAGTTCTGACAAACGTGAAAAAGGTCAAAATGTGGCATTTGGTTGTTTTCATACGAGGATTCATGAATGAGGTGATCAAACTGTGGCATTTGGTTGATCTCAAAAGTGGATTCGAAGAATCAAGATAATCAGAGTGTGGCAGCTGGTTATTATTGAGGATGGTCTTGGAACAAGTTACTCTTGGGTAGAAGGGTCATGAGTTGAAGACTCAAGGAGATTATTCTTCTTGAAGGTGGATGAGAGTTTATTTCTCTAGTTCTTTGGATTACTATGCTATAGTAAGTCCAGTTGGTGGAGCATATCAAGAATCATGGTGATGATGTCTTGGTGTGTGGCAGATGTTCTAACTTGTGTTGGGACATTATCTGGTTGGATATCCTTGGTGAAGGATGATTATGCTCTGGTTCAAAAGCGTGGTGCCTACATTATGCCTAAGGAGCGTCTACATAGTCATACAGGAGAATGATGAAGTAGAAGGTCTGCCTTGGATGGAGAATGTAGAGAAGACTGAAGTAGATCAGGAATTGATTGATTGGAAGTGTGAAGATGAAGAGTATGATAGGGAATGACTGCCTTTGGAGAGTTAGGGGATCTATGTGACTTTGATCCTTATCTAACAGTGTGTTTGAAGGAGGATGGTGATTCTTATGTTCCTCACGAATAACCTAATTGTAACTTCATGTGGAGTTGGATGCTCAAACATTATTGTCAGAAGAGGTGTTTTCTGACTTTGTGGATTAGAATGTGGGGATTCTGAGCTTGTTTTTAGTAGTATGTTCTGGCAAAGCATGACTACTAATTTTGAAGACTTCACTAGTATCAACAACAACAAGTGAATGTAATGGCAGAGGAATTGTGTCATATGATGTGATCTGATCAGAAAGTTTTTTTAAGAGCTGTTCTTTCTTTTGCTGCAAGTATCTCTTGAAGAGATTGGATCTCAGTAAAGCTTTTAAGTAAGCTGAGAATTCGTGGGGTCTGTATGAGCATGAAGATGTTCATGTGCTTGAACTGAGGATTGGTGTTTTTGTTTCCGTTGTGTGCCTCAAAGGGAGTAAAGTGGTGTTTTGTTTGATGTTTATGATGTCAGATCAGATGTCATGACTTTATGTCATGTGTGTACTACTGCTTAGGAAGAGTAGTTACATTTTTGTTGCTGAACTTGTGCAACTATTTAAGGGGAGCATGATAGTCTATCATGCGTGATTGCTGCTGCTGAAAAGATGTGGAACTCCTTACTGTGTCTGGGAGAATTTATTTTTCTCTGCTGTTTTTTTTGGAAGAACTCTGTAGGGGTCTTGGTTGATGGGAGATGTCACACTTGTCTTGGTGTGTGTTATTAATTCAAAGTAAGAGCACTTTACTTAGAGTGTAGTGGAAGGCAGTGTGTTTGTGCTTCAGAACTTGTGGGTGATTTTGTGGTGGTTCTTGTTAAATGTACTAGTGTTGTTTGAGGATCAAGCATTATATGAATGCGTTCAGCAGGTGTGTTGAACAGAGGGTGCGCTCTTGAAGACATGAAGATGAGTCTTATGTTTTCCATTCATTTAAGGTGTTCATCTTGCAAAGGAGCACTAGTTATCTTAGATAGGGGGAGTTGAAATTATGTTGTTGAAGTAGTACAGTTGTTTATCAAGATTGTTTGTGGCTCTGGTGAGGGTGTTATGTCAGACAAGATGTCATGACATTGTGTTACTGGTGGACATGACAGTTTAGACATGGTGTGTCAATGGATTGAACAAGAAGTTTAGTCATGACAGTTTACCCCAATGCTTGTCAATTTTTGGCCAAAAAGGGGGAGAGAAGTAGGTTTGTTCAGCTATTGTGAGATGTAGAATAGTCTGTTCTGGTCTGAGTATGTTGGTTGGATGATTCAGAGTTTGCCTTTGGAATTTTTTGTGCTTGCTGCTATGTTCAGAATTTGTCCAATTATGGCTAAAAAGGCTAAAAAGGGGGAGAGTAGCCTTTTTTTTTGTGAGAGGAGCTGCGTTGCTGCGTTGTGGTGTGTTGTGTTTGTTAGATATGGTTGTGGTGCTGTTTGTGGTGTTGTTTCTGCTGCTGGTATCCCTGATGTGTGCTGATATTGTTTTAGCCAAGATTTGCCAAAGGGGGAGATTGTTAGTTCTGGTGTTGGCAGCAATTTTGGTAAAACAATGTGCTGGTTCAAGATGTCTTGCTTGATGTCTTAACATGTGCTTTTGAGTTTCTAACATTCAGCATAAGGTGTATAGGTTAGTGTTGCAGGTCTGTGTACTGATGTCAAACACGATGTCCTGACATCTGTTGACAGTACATCAGTTTGGTTTGTTTCTAGAGCTGCGCTATTTTTAATATATCTTGGGAGATTTTGTTTGTAGAGTCTGTGAATTGATACTGCTAATAGTGGACTTCCTTCCTGGCTTGGTATGCCCCCAGATGTAGGTTGTTAGACCGAACTGGGTAAACAAATTTGTGTGTTGTTTATGCTTTTTTGTACTGTTATTGTTTATACCTTGCCATGTTATCTGTAACAGACCAGATGTCTCTACATCCTGTAGAACATCTGGGATCTATCATACCAGAATTTCATCATCAATCAGATCAAAAGAGATTGGAACACATACCAATCCGGATTGATTCCTTACAAAGATTTTGTGAGAAGGTTGTTACCATTCTTCAACAGAATCAAGTTTCATCACATCCCTCGTGAAGAGAATCACATGGCTGATGCATTAGCCACTCTCTCTTCCATGATTAGTGTAGGTCAATGGAACGACTTACCTAAGATTAACATAATGCGCCTTGAGCGGCCCGTTTACATTTTCACGATTGAAGTAGTCATAGACGACAAACCTTGGTATCACGATATCAAATGCTTCCTTCAGAAACAAGAGTACCCACCTGGGGCATCCAGGAAAGATAGAAAGACTCACAGAAGGCTAGCAGGCAGCTTTTTTCTGAGCGGTGATACACTCTATAAGAGAAACTTTGACATGGTCTTGCTCCGATGCGTAGACAGACCAGAAGCAGACATGCTGATAAAAGAAATTCACGAAGGATCCTTTGGCACTCATGCCAACGGACACACAATGGCAAGAAAAATTTTAAGAGCAGGGTACTACTGGTTGACCATGGAATCCGACTACTACAAGTACATGAGGAAGTGTCACAAGTGTCAGATATACTCAGACAAAGTTATTTTTTCCCCATGGCCTTTTTCCATATGGGGAATCGACATGATCAGCATGATCGAACCTATGGCTTCAAACGAACATCGGTTCATCCTGGTAGCCATTGACTACTTCACCAAGTGGGTCGAAGCAGCATCGTACGCCAATGTAACCCGATAAGTGGTGGTCCGATTCGTCAAAAACAATATCATCTGCCGTTATGGTGTTCCAAGCCAGATCATTACTGATAATGGATCCAACTTGAACAATTAGATGATGAAAGAGTTGTGCGCTGAGTTCAAGATCGAACACCATAACTCATCTCTCTACCGACCCAAGATGAACGAAGCGGTAGAAGCGGCTAACAAGTACATCAAGAAGATCGTTTAAAAGATGGTTGTAACCTATAAAGATTGGAACGAAATGCTCCTCTCTGCTCTTCACGGTTATCGTACATGTGTCCGCACTTCAACAGGGGCAACCCCTTTCTCTCTAGTATATGGCATGGAGGCAGTGCTTCCCATAGAAGTAGAGATCCCATCAATTCCGGTATTGATGGAAGCTAAGCTAACAGAAGATGAATGGTGTCAAAGTCGGCACGATGAACTAAATCTGATCGAAGAAAAGAGAATAACGGCACTATGTCATGGTCAATTGTATCAACAAAGAATGAAGAAGGCGTTTGACAAAAAGGTTCGACCTCGCGTCTTCAGGAAAGGAGACCTTGTGCTCAAGAAGATACAATCATTTCTCACTGATTCTCGGGGCAAATGGACTCCGAATTATGAAGACCCCTATGTGGTTAAGAAAGCCTTCTCAAGCGGCACCTTGAGACTCGCAACCATGGATGGAGAGGAATTTGCCTACCCCACAAATGTTGATGTAGTCAAGAAATACTTCGCCTAAAATAACTAAAAAAAAAACGTCTCGGTGGATTGAAAACTCGAAAGGGCGGTCCAGGCAAAAATTAGAGACACAATAAAAAATCATCCCGGTGGATTGGAAACATCACAGTACAATCCAAGCAAAAATTAGGGATAATGCCAAGTAACTTTGTCCAATAGAGGCAAGTCCCTCAGCAGCAGTTACATCATACATCGAAGGAAATCTCAGTCACGGTCATCTTCGACGGAAGCGCAGAATGTCCCGAATTCAAAGTTGGTAGAAGGATAGTGGTCGTTATATTTCAATGTAGCCCTTTTCCCTTAAATTACCATTTTCTAAACTTTGTAAATACTCTATGTAATCACGCGTTTGGCTAATTTCCATCCTATCAATAAAATTTGAGCCCTCGTGCTTTTGTTTGCAATTCTTATTTGTTTTAGCTTTATAGAACGACATTTTAACATGATTAACGATTCTTGAAATGAGACAAAAATGAATTTACTTGTCAAACTTTTTCTGCTTTTGAAATAAAGATGGCAATGCCTTTTGACTGTTGAACATCGAAAGAACATAGATCGCTTCGCCAGAAGTAATCGAGCTCCAAAGTGCAGAATCAAAGTACTCATTCTAAACCAGTGAACCTGAATGAAGGATCAACTATTTCAGAGACCATGTTTTATCTGACATCCCCGACAGAGTTCTTACCTCCTAAGCCCGACCAACGGTTATTCCCCACAGGGACTATCTCTCCTAAGCAAGGCAGAATTGCTATCATGAACAAGTAATACTTTACATCTCCCACTGTGGCCGAGTATCCCGTCATGTTCATCTATTAGTCTGTATGTCGCGTCAGTTCTGTTAGCATAAACATACATACATCATGCATTGTTGATTTACATTCATAATCATATTGCATCACTGTCGTACCTCGAAAAATATGATCCTCGCGATGGGCGCGGAAAAAAATGTTCGAAACAGAGTCGCCACCGAACTTTATTCATTCCAAGGGTTCGGGAGTCGATTACGCAAAGGGAAGGTATTAGCACCCTCTACGTCCGTTGTACTCAACGGGAATCTCTTGATTCGATTTGGGAGAAATGTTAGCTTGGTTTGTTTGTTTTCTTCTTCGGTAATATTGTTTTCTAAGGGGGAAAATGGTTGTTTTTTATTAGTGTGCTCGGCAAGGATTGAGAACCCTTGGCTCTACGTATTCCCTCGTGCAATGGGAAAGTCAGAGCATTCGTAGTTCGTGGGACTACGGTTTGTTGGTTCATGTTTTTTAAAATGAACGAGTGTTTAATTCGCATTCTAACTGCTAAACGTTAGCTTGTCTGCTCGTCAAGGGAGGCTGAAGCACTAGTTCATATGCGCGGAAGAATGGACTAAACAATTTTCTTTTTGTGAAAAGTTGTTTGATTTGGATTAAGTGTGTTAGAGTTTTGATTGAGAAAAAGGTTTGATTTGCGTGTGTTTTAGGGTTTCGGTCGCACGGGGGTGAGGAGAAGAGGTCTGATTTGTTAAGTATTTTAGAGGAAGAATGATGATTATTTGATAATCGAGACGTCGGCCTCGCAACCAATTAATCGGGGCATTACTGAGATGCTAGATCTCAACGACACCTTTTTCATTCCATTAATTGCGAAATCATGTTTGTTGGACAATGGGCTTCTTTGTCCATGTAATTTAGGGTAAGTGTTTTAGGGACAAAAGATCGGAACGAACACAATCTAAAGCGTGCGCCTCAAGAGCATTCATTCAAGGGCCCATGAGGTGCTAGACCTCAAAAGTCCACTACTTTCTCAATTTGATTTAAGAAAAAGATTGGAATTTGATGTGTTTTAGACGCGCTAATTGAATTAGGGTTTGAATAAGCTAACGATTAAGGGTTGTAAGTTTTTTAAGTCTTTAAATGGGAGACCGAAATGAACACAACCCAAGGCGTGCGCCCCAAGAGCGATCGTTTCAAGACCCAAAGAGTGCTAGACTCTAAAAGCCCATTACTTCCAATAATTAATTGTGTGAATGGTTTAAGAAGCTTGACTTAAATATTTTATGAGAATATTTTTAGTATTTCAAAGTTGATTATGATTATAAGTTAAAAGAATATTTGTAAAGGATTAAGGTTTTTGTTTTTTTAATTTGAATTAAGATTTATAAGTCAAAAAAGTTTTATTAAGGTTGAAAGTTTTAGTTAGATTAAAATATCTTTAAGTATTTTAAAAATGGAAGACGGAACGATCACAACCCAAGGCGTGCGCCCTAAGAGCGATCGTTCAAGGACCTAAGGAGTGCTAGACTCCAAAAGCCCACTTTTTCCATTATTGATTAGAAAATAATTTAGATATCTTAAGAAATGTTTTATGCTTTGATATAATAAAATAATTATTGATTAGGCAAAATGGACTATGATTTAATTTGATTTGAAAAAAATATTTTTAAAAAGTTAAGAAATTAACTAGATAAGGAATTAAGTAGATAAGTAATTTTTGGATTTTTAGAATTAGGACTAAATCAATAATTAATCAAATTAAAATTCAATATTTAATAAGATTAACCATTAAATAGATTAATCATTATTAAATAATTTTTTTTAATAAGATTAACTAAATTATTTTAGTAATATTATTTTCAAGAGTTTTGTTTTTAAGGAAAATAGATAAAATATTTTTGTATTTATATTATTAATATTATAAAAAAAAAGTTTTTAAAAGACAAATAAGAAAAAAAAATGAATGGGCCAGAAAACCGAAAATAGGAGGGGTGTGTTTAGGAAAATTTCCCAGGCCCAACACAAAAGAAGCCCACACGGTGGGGAGAGTCCATGATGGACCCTAGGTCAGCAGTTAATCAGTGGAGGAAATCAAGGCCGTGAGATCTGATTAAAGAGTCAACTCTGACTCTAATCTGAAGGCTGAAACCTGATGGTGCAAGGTATGACCATGGGGGGCCTCACGCAGAACCGGGAAAGGATGAGGACCGGTGACACTTGTCACCGGAGGAGAGGTCCACCGTGCCAGCTCACCAAAGTTAACAAGAGAAAATGAAAGGTGAAGAAACCTCATTTCTACACTCAGTTCTCTCTCTCGTTTGTCTCTCTCAACGGAACCCTAATTTCCCTTTATCCTCTCATTCCAAAACTCCGACCATCTTCCTCTCTCGTTCAAAACTTCTCATCTTCCTCTCTCGTTCAAGCCCTTATCCCTCTCTCAACTTCCATGAAAAATGTTTCTTAAACTCACAGCGATCAAATCATCTCAAAACCAACCCCAATGAAACCAAACCAAACCCTAGATTTTCATTCAGAAATTAAACTGCAATGGAGCGATAGAGCAAGAAATTAGGATATGGGTTTTTATCAACATGACAAAGTGAGTAACATACCAAAGAGGGGTCGAGTAAAAGGAGCAAGGACTTACACGATCGGAGCTAGTCCGATGAGAAACTCCGACGAGGGTGGTGTTTCGAGCAGGTAAATCTCGCTTTTGTTGCTTTCCACTCTTTCCTTTTCCTTCAATTTGCTTCTTCTTCCTCTATCGCGTGTTCTGGTTAAAGCGTTTCTGAGAGTGCAAGGCTGTGGTTAAGCTCACCTTGTTCAGAGCTCTGATGTGAGCTCGGAGAAGGTTTGAGAAAAGAGCTTTAGAAAGGGTTAGGTATTGATTTTGGCCATGATTCAGTAGGTTTTTTTTTCGTTCTTATTTGCCAATGATTAGCCATATTTATAGGGGAGTTTGGGATGGGTTCGTACGTGTGACTCAAGGAATTCTCAGAGGAATATTCCTTTGAGTGTGTGAGGATTTGAGCCGGCGATTTGTAATACCGTTAGAAAGAATTTTCGTAGTGGGATTTTGTGGGGTGTGACTCTGAGAGAATCAACCCGTTGCAAATTGTGTACGAGTCCTGATTCCCTGGGATCCTCAGAGAGTGGATTTTGCGTGGGGTCCTAAAAAATGACTCACTCTTTTCTTTTGTCTGTAGTGAATACTTGCTTCTAGAATGCATATTTTTACTCAATTTTCACTACGTGTATATTCTCACAATTCTTACTTTGCTGATGTGGCTTATGTTGTCTATTTGAATATCTGGAATGAATTGTTGTACAACTTGTTTTTGGTTTTCCTTGTATTTTTACTTCATATGCTGTGAAGGTCTTGGTATAATCATGTTATTGTCACCAATTTGTAATGTTAATGTTGATATTTGAATAACTTTGATATCCCTGAACTCAGCATCTGACTTGGTATCATTGTTTTGCATTGTATCTAACCTTGCTTCATTAGTTTCATGTATGTGAACTTGGGGGGAAGCTGTTTGGTATGGATATCCAATTTGAATTTGGAGGTGCATCATTGCTTGAGAATTGGTGTGAAATCATTGAGACTGTCAACCTGGAACAACATCATTACCTAAACAAGATCCTATCGTCCAAAGGCCTTTGGGTGCATCTTGGAACTGCAGGCTACATTGGTTGTGCATAAAGGTTTTGGAAGAGTTCATCTGTAATAGGTTATTATCATACTCTTTGTTGTTGTAGCAGTATGTAATGGTAGGTTTTGTATTGGCTTATGAGGATGACATTATGTGGCTTAGTTTTGGGAATATAGCATGAGTTTGACATTAGTTTGAACTGAAACTTTGAATTTATCTTGATTTATTAAACTTGTTTTTTTTTTAAATTGTGAGTGGATGAATTTGGGTGAGTTTAGGATACTAGGATGATGAATTGAAAATGAGTTCATTTGGATTGAAACCTCTTGGATCCTTTTTTGTTTTGAATTTATGACATAATTTGAAATGGTTGAAATGGTCTTGGACTTTATTGATGGATTTGGATGACAGGTTTTGTTTTGGTTTTAACTGTTTAAACAACATGACAGTTTTCTTGTAACAAATTTTGAGGTTTTCGGCTGCTGTTGTTTTGATGGCAGGTGTTGGTGATTCAAATCAGATGAGCAAAAGACTAACCAGAGTGCCTCAGATGATTAAAGGCATTGCTAAAGTTATCACTAGTGCAAAAGATCTTCCAAGCTTTTTGAGGAGTCATTTTGTCAGACTTCTGAATAGCATAGACAGAAAAATGCTTTATTCTGATGAAGCTCCAATATTATGATGATGCGACGTCAATGGATTATGAGCCTCCTTTCTTTAGGGAGTGCACAGAAGAAGAAGCGAATCATCCATGGGGTGAAAAATCCATTGAAAATAGAGGTCAGAAATATAAACAGCAAGCATTTTATCCTAGCTCTGAAGGTGAAGAGCGTTCTTAACCCTTGTGAGGATGACAATGAGGTTATCCAAGATGGTATGAGTGTGGTGGTGTAAAATCTTTTAAATTAAAACCTTCACATGCTGTGTTCATTTTAATGTTTTAATGATGTAATTCCTTTGTAATTTGAAACATTAGAGTCATTGGATTTTTGTCAACCTTTGCATTACATTTGTAGTAATCTTAGGACTCTCTTGGAATTAAATTCCAACAATGAAAAGAAGAAAGATTTCTTATGGCTTGTGGTTAGTCTGCTCATAATTTGACTTAAATGACACCAAGGCTTCGAAGCATGACTCATGTGCCATTACTTAAATGCAGAAACTCTAATCAAAACCAAGTTGAGCTTTCATGACAAAAACTTCTTGGGTCAAACAATTACAATCAAAAGTCAATTGCAAAACAAACTTTGAAGACAAGAAAACCAAATAGGATTGTAGCTCACGCACCAACTTTAAACATGGTTTGAAGTTCACTTCCAATGCAATTTAAATTAAGCACATCTTGCTCACAAATTAAATTATATAATGAAGCCCATCCATTAATCTTGGCATCAAAACTCAAATATGTCTCAAAGATAACACATCTTTCCATTGGAGCATGAATGATCATTCCTTGAATCAATTTACAACAAAGAGGTAGATTTAAAAAAAGTGATTAAATAAAATGGATAAAAACAAATGGATATAAGAAATGACTTGAATTTTAGATGTGGTTTATGGACATAGACAATTGGCTTAGATAAAAAGAATGGTTTAAAATGGATAGCAAAAAAGATAAAAATGTATATTGGATAAAAAAATGGTTTAAGGTGAAAATGAGGGTGTGACAGATGAAAGTTATACACGGGTAGGACAAATTTGTGGTATGACAGATGCCCCTATCTAATTGGCTTGAACCCGAGAGAGTGAACGGCTGCATGGCGTTCATTTTAAGGGTAGAAGTCAATTAGATATAAGAATGCCCCAAAAATTTGTCTTACAAAAGGTAAAGTGTTTGTAGAGTAAGAGCTGACAGAATGAAGTAGCGGGGTTTAAACTGAACAACGTAACTTGAGGTCCTTTGGGTGGTCGAAGCAGTCCCTTATCCATATAAGGTTCTCCGATGATACCAAAGTTGTATTTTTGCGGTGAATTTGCTGAGTAATAGTTGTGCAAGATTCCTGTCGGAGGAAATGTGCTGGCTCTGCAGGGGAAGGCTCACAAGAAACTTTCTAGGATAGCCTCTGCTTGGGGAGTACTGACAATATTTGCTGGGGATTGTCATTATCAATTGCATGGCTGAAGAATGACTTGCTGGGGAATAGAATTCCTTGAGCATGTGCGGGGTACCAACTCCTTTAGAAGAATACTGCCGACTTTGAAGGAGGACTAGCCAAGATGCTTGCAAACTGATCCTGGATCCTGCTATGTTATGCTGGGGATGGAAATGCCATGCATATAGGAATGCAAATGAACTTGTTTATAAGAGATGCATATGGGAATGCCATGTAGGTATGATTGGATTGGTATGCCAGGTATGCGGGAATGCAACTGGGCAAGGCCTTATTTCTGATTTCCAAAGAAGGATTAATGGGGATTAGATGGAGCAAGGTGAAAGACTCACTGGGAAAAATGGCATATCAACTCGGGGGTTGAGAAAAGGAAATACAATATCGACTCGGGGGTCGAGAAACATTAAGATAAACTGTCGTCAACTCGGGGGTTGAAAGAAAGGTAAAGGTAATATCGACTCGGGGGTCGAGGAAATAAAGACAATATCGACTCGGGGGTCGAGAAAATAAAGGCGAGATAATCTATCAACTCAGGGGTTGAAGGAAATAACAGAATATCAACTCAGGAGTTGAAGGTAAAAGCAAATATCGACTCGGGGGTCGAGGAAATAAAGACAATATCGACTCGGGGGTCGAGGAAATAAAGACAACATCGACTCGGGGGTCGAAGAAGATAAAGATAACAATGACTCGGGGGTCAGTACAAGCAATAAGATGTCAACTCGGGGGTTGAAGATGTAATAATGATATCGACTCGGGGGTCAAGAAACTAAGGCAATATCGACTCGGGGGTCGAGAAAATAAAGACAAAATATCATCAACTCGGGGGTTGAAAGAAAGGTAAATATCGACTCGGGGGCCGAAGAAAATAAAGACAACATTGACTCAGGGGTCAAGAACAAAAAAATATATATCAATGCGGGGGTTGAGGAAGGAAATAGGTTATTATGTATATGGTGCTTGTATGTTATATGTGATGCATATGTGGATGCAAGCAGGTTATTGGTCTTATGAAAGTGCCAGCAGGGTCGACTTTTGGAGGTGCCAAGCAGGGTTGGACTTTGATGAGTTGCCAAGCAGGGTTGGACTTTTGGTTAGTTGGAAAGATTTGATTTCCCGACACTCGAAAATGGAAGATATTATGATCAGTAGACCAATATGACAGATGTTATTGGTGCCCCAAGTTTGATCCTTTGCAGAATTTGCATACTTGTTCCCGAGAGAACCTCATTTCTAGCTTATGTGCCATGATGGTTTGCAAATGGTTGTATGAGCGCAACGGCGTAACCAATGCATGTTGATTGTGTAAGCGTAGCGACTTATCCAATGCATTCTGATGGTGCATTTGCTGTGCCCCAAGGCTTTTAATACTTGTTGAATTCAAGGGTCGCTTAGTGCATGACATGGCCAACTTGACCAACTTAAATATATGAAGGGAATCTGCCCCTGTCTGGAGGGTAATGAGATGATTTGCCCTAGTGTATGGATCAGTGGTCTGCCCCAGTCTTGGCCTTTGAAAGACTTGCCTCAGATTGACTTAGTATTGCTTTTGAGGGACTTGCCCCAGATTCACAAGGTTATGAGATAGTCTCGATTCGAGTTAGTACCAACGAATGCTCAAGTTTTCCCTGATTGCACTTTGTTGGAATTTTCATAATGTCAAATGCTAGTTTGCAGTTAAAATTGATCATTCAGAAATGGTAATTTTAATGTGACATTCATGCAAGTTTTGAAAAAAATCATTTATTGGAATGGTGTGTCAGTGTGTGACGAGTGAACTATTAGTCCAAATGCAATGTTGATTTACTGGTGTGTGAAAGATACAGCAAGAATATGACACCAATTTAGAAGATTAGCAAATATGTAGGAGTCAGTTTACGCAACCTTGCTGTAGTATGCTTTCAGAATAAACCCCGCCTCAATTAGGTCTTTTGAGGGTTGTAACGTGGTCTGGTTCACGGTTATAGAAACAAAGGATATAAGGCTCAAAGTTATATTTGTACCCACCCTTTCTTCGTGATGATCTCCAGCCTTACGTTCAGTTAAATCGACACACGCACTTAGATTTTGACGGTGTAAGAGTGAAGATGAAGGTTCAAGATTCGTTTGAAATGGCAGTCATCTTATTTTGTTTTTGATGGACGTCAGTGACATTTTGATTTTTGATATGGTGGTCACTGAATCTTATTTTGCTTTTGATTTTTATTTCGATCCCTAACTTTTGCCTGGACTGATTTTTTTTTTCAAGTCCACCGGGATTGCCCTAATTTTTGCCTAAGTCTCCTTTTTGAAGTGTTTGACTTAGCGGGCTCTCTTCTTTTTTTGAGTAAGGCTTGTGACTGCCAAGTCAGTAGTCATTAAAGAACAACCATCATTACTTCTGGATTTTGCATGATTCCTTCGACACGCCCGTATGTGTACGAAGAATACGGAGTCAGATTAACTGAACACTACCCTGCCCCGGGTTGAGTGTAAGGGTTTGAATATCCGAAGGAAACTTCTACTTCTCGGCTCGAAGTGGTTAACTAGGGATCAACTCCTTATCTCTCCAGTGTTTGGGGATTTGAAACAATGCATGTATATCCTTGGCAGGATTCTATCCGAAAGCATACCATAAGCAATTATGGGTATCTCGTTTTCATCATCCTCCCTCCAATCTTTGCTAAACACAATTTGGTAAAGAAAGTGAATGAGAGGCATATAGATGAATATTTTGGTTTTTTGATATCAGTGAAGAAAATGTGAGCGAATGCGACGTGATTTGTTGAAAAAATGCATGATCACTTCATTAATATTACCATTAATAAACAAGAATGTCTAAAAGAAAATAGCGCATAACATAAAGAAACTACAAATGCATAGAAACGACATGATCTAAAAATTGCCAGCATTGGGGACTGGGCTTTTCTTTCCTGACCCACTGTTGGACTAGCATTCTTGTTCATCAAGACCGGTGTAATAACCTTCTTCACACCTACTCTCAGCAGCTTCTTCCATAACATGGACTGATGGGCCCACATAATCAAGTGAAGGATTGACGTTGATTTGAAGACCTCGAGGCGTAAATGAGATTAGTTTGGACTCAATCAGGTCTTGGATCTTGTTTTTGAGTTGTTTGCAATTCTCAGTCGAATGCCCCATGACGCCAGCATGGTATCCACATCTTGCATTGGCGTCGAAGCTTGGTGGGTATGGAGGAATAACATGATCCAAGCCCTTTGGCACTATTAGTCCGCTACTAATCAAACGTGGCAATATATGACTGAATGGCACTGGCAAATGATCAAAATGCCTTTTTGGTCTTTGATTATAGTAGCGTCGGGGTTGTGAAGAATGTTGTTGTGCAATCTGTTGTTGACGAGGGGGACCTCTATTGGTAGGAGTATATTGACCATGTGGAGCGAATGGAATTGCACAGGGAGGCCCATGGGATTGCTGACTTTGAACATTTGAGATGCTTGGGTATGGAGCTTATGGAGTGTCCCAGATTGTATTAATTTCATCCTCCTCTCCCTCTTGAGAACTGACAATGGATTCAGTCTCTCTAGTCTGGCTGCTCGAGGCATCTAGGATCTTTCCACTTTTGATATGACTCTCAATACGTTCTCCTACTAAAACCAAGTCAGAAAAGTTTGATGTCCCATTGCTCATCATTTTTTCTAGGTATGGCCCTTGCAAATAATCTATGAACAGGTCAACCAATTCTCTATCTAAAAGTGGTGGTTGAACGTGAGCAGCTACTTCTCTCCATCTCTGAGCATACCCCCTGAAGGATTCGTTCTCCTCTTGAGATAAGCCTTGCAACTGTATGCGGTTGGGAGCCATGTCAAGATTGTATTGGTATTGCTTCAAAAAGGCGTTGGCTAAGTCCAACCATGACTGAATATGGTTACTCTGTAGCTGAATGTACCAACTCAACGATGCCCCACTTAGACTGTCTTGGAAATAGTGGATCATAAGTTTGTCGTTGAGAGCATTGGACGTCATCTTTCTGCAAAACATCACCAAATGTTGCTTTGGACAACTATCTCCTTTGTACTTCTCAAATTTTGGCATCTTGAACTTTGGAGGTAATACAAGTCCGGGTGCCAAACACATGTTCAAAGCATTCAGATCAAAAGCATCGCGTCCCTTTATGGTTTCAAGCTTCTCTTCCAACACACGACATCTTTCAGCAAACTCAACATCTTGCGGTCGTTCAGTATTCACCACCAGACTTGTCCCTCGGGAATTCGGTGTAGTGAATGCAAAGCTATGGTATTCAACTGCATCATGAGACGAGGCATGTTCATCTTGAATAGTGTGACATTCTTGTATAACCTGGTCCCCAACAGGAATCTGCACAGGCTGAAATTATGCAAGACTATTCACTTGAGGCAGAATGACGTTCTCAGTGACTGTAGGCCTTTGAATTTTGTCGTCTTTCCTTGCCAAGGCTATCATAGCTTCCACAAGTTGGTCTAGCTGGTTCTTCATCAAATTAACATCTGTTCTTGACGCAAACTAGTTCTGTTCTTCTGAGTCCATGATTCTTCCAAAAGCGGCTTCAATTCCGATACGGGTGTCGGGAAATCAACTGCGGGTTATGGACAAAGGATGGATGAGTTTTTTGGTTTTGGAAAATGTCATGCAATGGTGATGAATGCAAACGCAATGGTATGCCAATGAATGCAATGCGGGTAGATTCAGGATCCAGGATAACATGAGCATTTGCAAATCACCCTAATAGGTAGGCTTCATAAGGAAAGTTCTAAATTCTTTACCCATAAACCCCCTCACAGGATAGCTTTTACGTTGATGAATAAGGTTCCCAGGATTACGGACACCAATCGCATCAACACCACGCAACAGGCTAGCTGCATTATGATGGGAATACGAAAAGGTATCTCCTGAGTGTAGTCTTCATGCTAGGCCCACGAGAAGCGAGTCCTCGGAGATTGAGACTAACGACCACCAATATGGAAAGTGGTGCTAAGAGTGGTACCCAGAGTCACGGACCCTTCATGAATCAAGTCGTGCGACAGGCTAGCTGCGTTACAACAAGATCTACGAAAAGGTCTACTCTAGGTGAAGCTTTCATGCTAGGCACACAAGGAGCGGGTCCTTGGGGACTAACACTAATTACTTCCAAAATCTAAATTAGGTGTTCTCTCTTCTTTTTCCAAGACTCGGGTATAGAGCCTTACTTGTGATATCAACCCAAAATCCAACAGTCAAGTATGATAAACAACACGTAATAAAAAGAAAGCAACACAGAGCAAATAAAGAAGTAATAGGAGAAAACAAACAAGAAATCAAATAAGCGAATCTAACACTCTCGAACCGAGTCAAGTTAGGCTTGACTCTCTCTAGCATAGGGCAATACATCCCCAGCAGAGTCGTCATCTGTCGTACATCAAAAAATACGATCCTCGCGATGGACGCGGAAAAAACTGTTCGAAACAGAGTCGCCACCGAACTTTATTCATTCCAAGGAAGGAATAGGAAAATATCAATAAAACCTTTAAAGGGATAAGAAAATGGTCATCGCAACCAAATTCGGGTTCGGGAGTCGATTACGCAAAGGGAAGGTATTAGCACCCTCTACGTCCGTTGTACTCAACGGGAACCTCTTGATTCGATTCGGGAGAAATGTTAGCTTGGTTTGTTTGTTTTCTTCTTCGATAATATTGTTTTCTAAGGGGGAAAATGGTTGTTTCTTATTAGTGTGCTCGGCAAGGATTGAGAACCCTTGGGCCTACGTATTCCCTCGTGCAATGGGAAAGTCAGAGCATTCGTAGTTCGTGGGACTAGGTTTGTTGGTTCGTGTTTTTTAAAACGAACGAGTGTTTAATTCGCATTCTAACTGCTAAACGTTGGCTTGTATGCTCGTCAAGGGAGGCTGAAGCACTAGTTCATATGCGCGGAAGAATGGACTAAACAATGTTCTTTTTGTGAAAAGTTGTTTGATTTGGATTAAGTGTGTTAGAGTTTTGATTGAGAAAAAGGTTTGATTTGCGTGTGTTTTAGGGTTTCGGTCGCACGGGGGCGAGGAAAGGAGGTCTGTTTTGTTAAGTAGTTTAGAGGAAGAATGACGATTATTCGATAATCGAGACGTCGGCCTCGCAACCAATTAATCGGGGCATTACTGAGATGCTAGATCTCAACGACACCTTTTTCATTCCATTAATTGCGAAATTATGTTTGTTGGACAATGGGCTTCTTTGTCCATGTAATTTAGGGCAAGTGTTTTAGGGACAAAAGATCGGAACGAACACAGGCCAAAGCGTGCGCCTCAAGAGCATTCATTCAAGGGCCCAAGAGGTGCTAGACCTCAAAAGTCCACTACTTTCTCAATTTGATTTAAGAAAAAGATTGGAATTTGATGTGTTTTAGACGCGCTAATTGAATTAGGGTTTGAATAAGCTAACGATTAAGGGTTGTAAGTTTTTTAAGTCTTTAAATGGGAGACCGAAATGAACACAACCCAAGGCGTGCGCCCCAAGAGCGATCGTTTCAAGACCCAAAGAGTGCTAGACTCTAAAAGCCCATTACTTCCAATAATTAATTATGTGAATGGTTTAAGAAGCTTGACTTAAATATTTTATGAGAATATTTTTAGTATTTCAAAGTTGATTATGATTATAAGTTAAAAGAATATTTGTAAAGGATTAAGGTTTTTGTTTTTTTAATTTGAATTAAGATTTATAAGTCAAAAAAGTTTTATTAAGGTTGAAAGTTTTAGTTAGATTAAAATATCTTTAAGTATTTTAAAAATGGAAGACAGAACGATCACAACCCAAGGCGTGCGCCCTAAGAGCGATAGTTCAAGGACCCAAGGAGTGCTAGACTCCAAAAGCCCACTTTTTCCATTATTGATTAGAAAATAATTTAGATATCTTAAGAAATGTTTTATGATTTGATTTAAGAAAATAATTAATGACTAGGAAAAATGGACTATGATTTAATTTGATTTGAAAAAAATATTTTTAAAAAGTTAAGAAATTAACTAGATTAGGAATTAAGTAGAAAAGTAATTTTTGGATTTTTAGAATTAGGACTAAATCAATAATTAATCAAATTAAAATTCAATATTTAATAAGATTAACCATTAAATAGATTAATAATTATTAAATAAATTTTTTTAATAAGATTAACTAAATTATTTTAGTAATATTATTTTCAAGAGTTTTGTTTTAAAGGAAATAGATAAAATATTTTTGTATTTATATTATTAAGTATTATAAAAAAAAAAGTTTTAAAAAAACAAATAAGAAAAAAAAATGAATGGGCCAGAAAATCGAAAATAGGAGGGGTGTGTTTAGGAAAATTTCCCAGGCCCAACACAAAAGAAGCCCATGCGGTGGGGAGAGTCCATGATGGACCCTAGGTCAGCAGTTAATCAGTGGAGGAAATCAAGGCCGTCAGATCTGATTAAAGAGTCAACTCTGACTCTAATCTGAAGGCTGAAACCTGATGGTGCATGATATGACCATGGGAGGCCTCACGCAGAACCGGGAAAGGATGAGGACCGGTGACACTTGTCACCGGAGGAGAGGTCCACCGTGCTAGCTCACCAAAGTTAACAAGAGAAAATGAAAGGTGAAGAAACCTCATTTCTACACTCAGTTCTCTCTCTCGTTTGTCTCTCTCAACGGAACCCTAATTTCCCTCCATCCTCTCATTCCAAAACTCCGACCATCTTCCTCTCTCGTTCAAAACTTCTAATCTTCTTCTCTCGTTCAAGCCCTTATCCCTCTCTCAACTTCCATGAAAAATGTTTCTTAAACTCACATCGATCAAATCATCTCAAAACCAACCCCAATGAAACCAAACCAAACCCTAGATTTTCATTCAGAAATTAAACAGCAATGGAGCGATAAAGCAAGCAATTAGGATATGGGTTTTAATCAACATGACAAAGTGAGTAACATACCAAAGAGGGGTCGAGTAAAAGGAGCAAGGAATTACACGATCAGAGCTAGTTCGATGACAAACTTCGGCGAGGGTGGTGTTTCGAGCAGGTAAATCTCGCTTTTGTTGCTTTCCACTCTTTCCTTTTCCTTCGATTTGCTTCTTCTTCCTCTATCGTGTGTTCTGGTTAAAGCGTTTCTGAGAGTGCAAGACTGTGGTTAAGCTCACCTTGTTTAGAGCTCTGATGTGAGCTCGGAGAAGGTTTGAGAAAAGAGCTTTAGAAAGGGTTAGGTATTGATTTTGGCCACGCTTCAGTAGGTGTTTTTTTCGTTCCTTATTTGCCAATGATTAACCATATTTATAGGGGAGTTTGGGATGGGTTCGTACGTGTGATTAAGTAAATTCTCAGAGGAATATTCCTTTGAGTGTGTAAGGATTTGAGCTGGCGATTTGTAACACCGTTAGAAAGAATTTTCGTAGTGGGATTTTGTGGGGTGTGACTCTGAGAGAATCAACCCATTGCAAATTGTGTATAAGTCCTGATTTCCTGGGATCCTCAGAGAGTGGATTTTGTGAGGGGTCCTAAAAAATGACTCACTCTTTTCTTTTGTCTGTAGTGAATACTTGCTTCTAGAATGCAGCTTTTTACTCAATTTTCACTACGTGTATATTCTCACAATTCTTACTTTGCTGATGTGGCTTATGTTGACTATTTGAATATCTGGAATGAATTGTTGTACAACTTGTTTTTGGTTTTCCTTGTATTTTTACTTCATATGCTGTGAAGGTCTTGGTATAATCATGTTATTGTCACCAATTTGTAGTGTTAATGTTGATATTTGAATAACTTTGATATCCCTGAACTCAGCATCTGACTTGGTATCATTGTTTTGCATTGTATTAACATTGCTTCATTAGTTTCATGTATGTGAACTTGGGGGGAAGCTGTTTGGTATGGATATCCCATTTGAAGTTGGAGGTGCATCATTGCTTGAGAATTGGTGTGAAATCATTGAGACTGTCAACCTGGAACAACACCATTACCTAAACAAGATCCTATAGTCCAAAGGCCTTTGGGTGCATCTTGGAACTGCAGGCTGCATTGGTTGTGCGTAAAGGTTTTGGAAGAGTTCATCTGTAATAGGTTATTATCATACTCTTTGTTGTTGTAGCAGTATGTAATGGTAGGTTTTGTATTGGCTTATGAGGATGAAATTATGTGGCTTAGTTTTGGGAATATAGCATGAGTTTGACATTAGTTTGAACTGAAACTTTGAATTTATTTTGATTGATTAAACTTGTTTTTTTTTGAAATTGTGAGTGGATGAATTTGGGTGAGTTAAGGATACTAGGACGATGAATTGAAATTGAGATCATTTGGATTGAAACCTCTTGGATCCTTTTTTGTTTTGAATTTATGACATAATTTGAAATGGTTGAAATGGTCTTGGACTTTATTGAGGGATTTGGATGACAGGTTTTGTTTTGGTTTTAACAGTTTAAACAACATGACAGTTTTCTTGTAACAAAGTTTGAGGTTTTCGGCTACTGTTGTTTTGATGGCAGGTGTTGTTGATTCAAATCAGATGAGCAAAAGACTAACCAGAGTGCCTCAGATGATTAAAGGCATTGCTAAAGTTATCACTAGTGCAGAAGATCTTCCAAGCTTTTTGAGGAGTCATTTTGTCAGACTTCTGAATAGCATAGACAGAAAAATGCTTTATTCTGATGAAGCTTCTCTATTATGATGATGCGACGCCAACGAATTATGAGCCTCCTTTCTTTAGGGAGTGCATAGAAGAAGAAGCGAATCATCCTTGGGGTGAAAAATCCATTGAAAACAGAGGTCGGAAATATAAACAGCAAGCATTTTATCCTAGCTCTGAAGGTGAAGAGCGTTCTTAACCCTTGTGAGGATGACAATGAGGTTATCCAAGATGGTATGAGTGTGGTGGTGTAAAATCTTGTAAATCAAAACCTTCACATGTTGTGTTCATTTTAATGTTTTAATGATGTAATTCCTTTGTAATTTGAAACATTGGAGTCATTGGATTTTTGTCAACATTTGCATTACATTTGTAGTAATCTTAGGACTCTCTTGGAATTAAATTCCAACAATGAAAAGAAGAAAGATTTCTTGTGGCTTGTGGTTAGTCTGCTCAGAATTTGACTTAAATGACACCAAGGCTTCCAAGCATGACTCATGTGCCATTACTTAAATGCAGAAACTCTAATCAAAACCAAGTTGAGCTTTCATGACAAAAACTTCTTGGGTCAAACAATTACAATCAAAAGTCAATTGCAAAACAAACTTTGAAGACAAGAAAACCAAATAGGATTGTAGCTCGCGCACCAACTTTAAACATGGTTTGAAGTTCACTTCCAATGCAATTCAAATTAAGCACATCTTGCTCACAAATTAAATTATATAATGAAGCCCATCCATTAATCTTGGCATCAAAACTCAAATATGTCTCAAAGATAACACATCTTTCCATTGGAGCATGAATGATCATTCCTTGAATCAATTTACAACAAAGAGGTAGATTTAAAAAAAGTGATTAAATAAAATGGATAAAAACAAATGGATATAAGAAATGACTTGAATTTTAGATGTGGTTTATGGACATAGACAATTGGCTTAGATAAAAAGAATGGTTTAAAATGGATAAAAAAAAAGATAAAAATGTATATTGGATAAAAAAATGGTTTAAGGTGAAAATGAGGGTGTGACAGATGAAAGTTATACACAGGTAGGACAAATTTGGGGTATGACAATCACCAGCACTCTAGTCGGTCTTATCCCATAGTGATAAAAGTCCTCTCAATCGAGTTGTCGTCTCTTTCCTCGTCAGGAAGGGAACTATCTAAACGATCTCTCCTCCAGTTTATTTATGGATTGGAGATAGTCCTTGAACACTTTTATAACTTGAACCTATGAAAAGCCAGAAAACCTTCAGCCAACGTCACTCTTCGCCATTGAAGATGATGTCTTCGCTTTCTCGAATTAAGGAAAATCCCCAGAGAAATCCTCTTAATCTGAGATCCGACAATGCAACAGTTTTTCTGTGAAAAATCCCCTGACAAAAAGGTCATCAGCACCTCAAAATTGGATCACATCGTATGGCATTTCTCCGAGAAGATCCCAAGAAAAGTATGATGAAATACCCCAAGCAGAAAGCAGTCTCTCAAGAGACTTGTTTCCCCAGTAGAGTTAGCAAATGGCATCTCCCCAGGAAAATTTGACGAGAAGTTTGAAGAAAAACCGCTACGAATAACGTTTCTTGTCAAGAAAGTTTATTGACAAAAGAAACTAAAACTGGTTCCTTGGTAGGAAACCAGGATCGAGGGGAAGTTTATTTCAGAAACTGAGACCAGTTCCTTGGTAGGAAACCAGGATCGATGGGAGGTTTATTTTAGAAACTGAGACCAGTTCCTTGGTAGGAAACCAGGATCGAGGGGAAGTTTATTTCATAAACTGAGACCAGTTCCTTGGTAGGAAACTGGGATTGAGGGGAAGTTTATTTCAGAAACTGAGACCAGTTCCTTGGTAGGAAACCAGGATCGAGGGGAGGTTTATTTCAGAAACTAAGACCAGTTCCTTGGTAGGAAACCAGAATCGATGGTAAGTTTATTTCAGAAACTGAGACCAGTTCCTTGGTAGGAAACCAGGATCGAGGGGAGGTTTATTTCAGAAACTAAGACCAGTTCCTTAGGAAACCAGGATCGGGGGGAGGTTTATTTCAGAAACAAAGACCAGTTCCTTGGTAGGAAACCAGGATCGAGGGGAAGTTTTACCTTTTCTAAGCATTATCGCTTAGCAGAAGAAGATGAATGTGCAAGTTACCATTCATAACCACCATCAAAATTTCAGGTATTCCGATATTTAATCCTCTTGCACCCCGAATGCCCGAATACCTTCGCCATTCATACCTTCGGGTCCAAGAAGATTAAATAGGGGCATCTATCATACCCCAAATTTTGACCACTAAGATTCACCATCATTGTATAAATCATCATCACAATATGGATGGACCATCATGCCTCATTAGTCTCCCCAAAGATGGGTGAGCATCCACTATAATCAAAATTAGGGTTTCAAGCCCTCTCAGAGTTCTTAGGCAAAGGATTAATTAAGGAATGACATGATATTCAACTTGTCTATCCTCTCAAACATTCCCAATGGATCAAGAGGACTCCCAAATCAAGGATACAACACAAGGCTGCAACATTCCAAGTGGATTAAGCCTCAAGATAGCTAGTGTCACCAAATTAGGGTTTTGGTCGACCAGGGCCTCCAGATGGAAATTTTCCTCTGGGAATGAGCCATGCTTCAAAGCATAACCTAAAATACTCTAAGGGACCTCATAAACCCAATCATCAAGTCAATTTAGCCTCAGGGGATGCATTCATAAAAAATCAGGAATTAGGGTTTCTTGACCTAATTCACCCCTAAGTTGACTTTTGGGACAAAACATGAGCCAAGACCTCAAGAGATGATTTGAGGGTCCCTAACACACTACATTGATCCATGTGCAACAATGGATTAATCCAAGAAGCTTGAGCAACAAGTTTCAATTTCATCAGAACCACAATTAGGGTTTCGCGGGAAAAGTCAACTGTGCCTTTGACTTTTGACCCAGGCATGCTCCCAAACCATGGGACATGATTCAATACACCCTATAATACCTATGAAATCAATACATCAAGTTTGATTTAGGTCAAGGACTTGATTTCATAGAGGATCGCACAATTTGAAGTTCATCTGACAAAAAGTCAACTATGCACAAAAGTCAACTTTGACTTTTTGAGATTTTTCACAATTATGGTTCTTTGACCCTAAAATAATGTTAATGTGTGATTGGGATCATCATTCATCAAGAAAAATCAAGAAAAGTAGGATAACTTGTAAAAGGGGTAACCATAAAAACTTAGAAATTTTCTAAGTTATGGAACAAAGTGACTAGGGTACCAACTTTGGAGGATCATATCTCCTAAACCGCAAGGCCATTTTTCCCCATTCAAAGCTGGATTTGTAGATCTCATGGCCCTCTACAAAAGCTTCAACTACACCTCATTTCAATTCATCATGGATTTTGAGTCATGGAATGATCAAAATGGCTGAAAACATGAAATGTCATTTTTTCCAACACTTAGTGAAATTTTCACTAAGTCATAATATGCCTTCACTTTTTTCAAAATGCAGGGACATTTTTCACTTGGATCCAAAAGGTATCAAAACAAACTATGATCACACATATGTTGTATCATATGAGAGCTTTCCAAAATGGCCAAGAACTTCACCAAACTCAATTTGAGCAAGAAGTTATGACAGTGGCAATATGCCTTGCTGCAACTGTCATAACAAGGCAGATTTGGGAGTTTTGCTCGATTTGCTCAAAATTTGCCAAGGGAAAGCAAGTCTATCCATCTGAACATCTCAACGGGAGACCAAGGAGGGACAAACACTGATCCATAAGCCTCCCAAGTCTTTGGAACCAAAAGTAGTATGTCAAACCTAGAAATGCCTAAAAGAGGGACAAGACTCCAATTTTGTTTTGGAGCATTCAATGGATGCACCAAGGTGGCATGGATTGAGCCTCTTCCAAATGAATTCAGTCAAGACATATCCAAGACCAAGGGAACCAGCATCCTGTGCCCTAACCTCTAGTCAATGGCTAGAGGAGACTTGGATTCTCATTGATCAACATTGGCTAAACCTCTGTTGCATTTGCCATTCACTATTGCTTGTAAAACAAACTTACACCACTATAAATAGAGCTCATTTGTGATTAGTTTGAGTACACCAAAGCCATCAAACAAATGCTTTCCTCAAAATCACCTTCTCACTTCCAAATTTGCCTTCCAAAGCAAGTCACTATCAGGTTTTGAGTTTGAGAGCAATTCCAACCAAACCAATCACACACACACACACCCCTCATAAACATCATATAGAGATGATCCAAACACTCACAAGTGACCTGTAACACCAAAATCTCAAAGTCACCCCTCAAAACCTCAAAATTGGTCTTTTGTGCATTTTTTAAGCCATGTCTTGATTCAGTCACTTTCCAAACCAGATAAGACCTCAAACACACTCCAAATATCATCCTTGAACTGTCCCAAATGGTTTCACACATCTGGAACACTATTTGAGAGAGTTGCTATTTTGGCCACTTTTGCCCCTTTTGCAAGAAAGAGCTCAAACTTGTTCCTGAGATTTCCAAATGATTCCAAACATCCTAAAAGCTTCTAAGAGATCATTTGAGGGTGTCCAAAGAATCAAATCATTTCTGGAACAAAGCCCTTGACAAATTGCACAAAAGCTCCAAAAAAGGGGTAAGCATCACAACTTGAATTCTTTGAATCATGCTTTCCTTTGATGTCTACTGATCATGCGTCTCTTATACATGTTATATGTGTTGTGTTTGCACCAATTTATCATATAATTCGTACCTGTACCAAGAGATAGCACAAAAAATGCAAATCATGGCCTATTTCAAAACCACTATCGGGTTATTCAATAGGAGCATGATCTGAAAAAAAACACCACCACCATTGGATTCCTTGTGAAATTCTAGGCAGGATAAACCTAAATTTTGTCCCAATCCATGGAGAAATGAGAAAGTTGTGGCCTTCACGTTTCTAACCAAAATCTTGCATTGCCTTGCCTTGGGCCAGGCCAAAAACAAGGCAAGCCTTGTATATTTGTGGTTATGTTTCAATCAACGGATGTATCACCACCCTAGTGGTAAGGCGTGCGCCCTGTACACAAGAGGTCTGGGGTTCGAATCCCCCTCGCCCCAATTCCTCTTTTTTACCACTTTTTTTCATATTTTTTATATTTTACTATTTTTCATATTATTTTTAATGATTTGAAAAATTAATAACTCCCTCAATTTTAATTATTTTTTATTGGTTCTTTTTGCAAAAAATCACAAAAATGTTAAAATATTTTATCCCTCAAAAAAAATAAAATTTATATTATTTATTTAATATAATTAGTATTTTTGTGAATAAATTCATTTTTAATTTTTTTAAACATTTAAAAGTGAATATTTACCTTGAAAATCAAAACCAAATGAGTTTTAATTCATCTTGTGATTAAAACCTCATTTTTCAAACCTTAAACAAAAATCACAAGTGGTTTATTCAAACTTATTTGGTATTTTTTTATCATTTTATTGATTTTCTTTAAATATTTACTTTTAAAGGAAAGCGAATTTAGGGTTTCTTTGATTTTCACCCTCACAAATCTTTTTCAAATACTTTGGGTCTCTAATAGAGTGTAAGACCCATCCCTTGTAAATAAAACCTTTTTAGGCCTCAATGCATTGTATAAGACCCAGTACGTTAAAGAAATCTCGGCACGATCGTCATTTTTCAAACAAAACCTCTGGGCCTCTCCTTGAGTTGTAAGTCCCATCTTTTCTTTTAAAATCACCTTTGGGCCTCAAATAGAGTGTAAGACCCAAACCCTTTTTTAACCAAAACCTTTTTGGGCCTCAATGCATTGTATAAGACCCAGTGCGTTAAAGAAACCTCGGCGTAATCGCCAGTTCAAAAAATCAAATCATCTGGGCCTACCCTCGTGTTATAAGCCTCATTCCTTTTCTTTAAAACACCTTTGGGCCTCTTGAGAGAGTGTAAGACCCATCCCTTTGTACAGAAAACCTTTTTGGGCCTCAGTCACTTGTATAAGTCCCTGTACAATTTCAAAACAACAGTGCAATCACTGATAAAACCTTGGGCCTCTCCTTGAGCTGTAAGCCCCAACAATCTTTTCAAAGTAATTTCTCCTTTTATTTAGAATATCATATTGTTATCAAATCTTTCTTTGTTGAACGACTAACAAAACATCATGGAAGCTCTACAACCGAGTAAGTGTTTACGCGCTTTCTTTATCCACTTTCATATATATATATATATATATATATATAACTGTATTGTGCGGCTGCTCACTGTAAGTCTTCTTTCACGTCCTTTTATATACTTGTCAAATATTAACTGTGTAATACTAGTATAGTTATTTAGAGTTTTCCCCGGCAACTACGTCTAGAACTAGGTAAAGCCTATTGGTCACTCTTAAATACAAACAAAACTAGATCCCCCATAGGATTACCAGATATAGTCTTCCCTCCTATTGGGGTAAACAATATGGAGACGTAAAAGGCAGCATTCTCAGTGAACCCTTTCTCAGACTGTCACCCTTAGAAATTGTCAAAGAAACTCTAACTCCCCAGAGATGATCTTTTCTCCGTGAATGGCATCTCTTAAGTTTCTTCCAAATTCTTGGACTTTCCTGGCTTGATCTATTCTCAATGAATGGCATGTCTTGAACTTCTCGGGGTTTGGGGACCCACAGGCTTCTTAAAAGCATCCCTGCCTCCTCTTGGACGTTGTACAAGGACCCTTCGGCTTCTTAAAAGCTCCCATGCCTTCTCTTGGGCTTAGTACAAGGACCCAGAGACCTCTACAGGTATAGGAACAGAACCTAGTCATCAATTTGCTAGAGCTGTCTATCTGAGTCAAGTGTCAGACTAGTTAATGGGTTGACCTTCATCCCTTAACATACCAGCCTTCTCTTGGGCATCATACAAAGACCATTCACTATCTGAGAATCGATTTCTCAAAACACCACTAGACTTGGACAGTCTCAATACCCTTTGGATCTCCTATTTTCTCAAAGAACAGGAAATAACCCTGATCCTCTAATTAGTACCAAAGCACAACCTTACCTTTACTTTTTCCCAGCATGAGTCAATTACTGTAAACTTAAAGAAATTCTCACCAGAGAAAAGAACTCAACTGTCACAATACAGTAAAAATTCCAACTCAGACCATTTTACTGTCATCAACCCATCGGAGCCTCATGGTATCCGACATCCTTCATAAGAACTGATTTTCTCTTTTATCCAACATACTGGACCTGTCACTAAACTGAAATAGTCACCAGCATAGAGAGCCTCCTCTTGGGCTTTGTACAATGATTATCCCCAGCGGAGCTAACCTTTTCATACTCTCTTGTTGAGTATAAAATACTCTCTTATTGAGTCAACCACTTTTAACCTCCATCTAGGGCTTCATACGAGATAGAAAATCACTCTCTTGTTGAGTATAAAAGACTCTCTTATTGAGTCAACCACTTTTAGCCTCCATCTCGGGCTTCATACAATATAGAAAACACTCTCTTATTGAGTATAAAAGACTCTCTTGTTGAGTCAAACCTTTAGCCTCCCTCCCGGGCTTCATACGAGATAGAAATCACTCTCTTGTTGAGTATAAAAGACTCTCTTGTTGAGTCAAACACTTTAGCATCCATCTCGGGCTTCATACGAGATAGAAAACATTCTCTTGTTGAGTATAAAAGACTCTCTTGTTGAGTCAAACACTTTTAGCCTCCGTCTTGGGCTTCATACAAGGCACAACAAAAAACTCTCTTGCTGAGTATAAGAGACTCTCTTGTTGAATCAATCACCTGTCAAACAGACTCTCTTGTTGAGTCACTTCCATTTTAGCCTCCATCTCGGGCTTTGTACGAGACACTAAAGCACCCACTTGTTGGGTAAAAAGACTCCTCTTAGGCTTTGTATAAAGAAATCCCCGATTGCATCAAACAACCTTTTAGCATCCTAGTCATACAAACATCAACAACTCCTCTTTAGAGATGACAAATTCTCTCTCATCCAACCCTTCAGCTTCACATCTTGGGCTTTGAACAAGATACAAACCACCTTTAGCTTTACGTCTTGGGCTTTGAACAAGACACCAAAACACCTTTTTCCTCCCATAGAATAGGAGGAACTATGATCGCTCTGATTTCCCTGGTTCATCAAACGAGAATACGTAGGTATAAGATTTAAAAAATCTTAGAGAGCATACTAATCAAAAACCCAAAATCCAGTATCTCCACCAAATCAACCCAAAAGCATCAAATTTAAACACATTACCAAAAACCTCACAAATAATCCAGACACTGTGTTCTTAACAAAATAACCAAAGATTGGGCCCCACATCCACATAGCATCTGTAACCTAACAATCCGCTGTTCAAACTCAGTATGCAAGCAGGGTTAATTGGAGACATCTATTTCCCTTCCTTAATCAGCTCAATAGGATAAAAAATGAATCGAACTGTAGTACCCAAGCGATAGTGACTCAGGACCACAAAAATCGCGCTACAGAAAAAATGGCGCCCACCGTGGGGCCCGTCTTCTCTTTCTTACAATCTTCGGTGAAAACCTGGAGTTCACAAAGTATCACAGAAATGGCGACTCTGCTGAGGAGCCATTGTCTGGATAGGATCATAAGACTAGAGGTCTAGAATGATTAAGACAAATATATATACTGCTTTTCCTAATTGATATCTATGTTTATTTTTCTGCTAATGGGAATGCGTGTGATGCTGCATGTGGAAAGATTGAGTATACACCTAAGATA
The DNA here is from genome assembly GCA_022829125.1 of Lathyrus tuberosus. NCBI lineage: Eukaryota > Viridiplantae > Streptophyta > Magnoliopsida > Fabales > Fabaceae > Lathyrus > Lathyrus tuberosus. The sequence continues at coordinate 9,324,693 of JALAZF010000008.1, read as the reverse complement.
GGTGATGGCAATGCGGGTAATCTTGCGGGGAGTGAATCCCAGTTAAGTGTCCTCGATCGACCATCAAACTCAGTGGAGACTCCGTTTGCAAATACATTGCCTATACGACTTTGATTGTTGAAAGTAGTGTGGTCGACTAGGTTATCTGAGAAAATGAGGTTTTTAGTAGGATGAAACCATTTTGTAGTGCGGAAGCTATCAGAAATAGTTGTAACGCGATACTACCCTCATCTGAGAATACTCTAAGATACATCAGCTCGCTGGCGATCCGGTTGTTGTTGTTATCCCAAGAGGGGACAATGATTTTGCGGACAGGTACAAAAAATCACCAGTATAAACCTTTGGGTGGGGGGGGGGGGGTAGAGCCTTGACTTCATGACACCGACCCTTTGACCCCATGTTTTTTCTATGTTTTTATGTGCTGCATTCATACATTCATTTAAAAAACATTAAAACCAAAAAAATATTCTCTTCTACTCTCTCTTTTTCAAATTAAACTAAGACAATGATTACAAATGTCAGAGAAAGGAGATTGCGCTAATGGATTTCGGTAGAAGGAAGACTCATAAGAACACCTTCAAGGTTCTAAAGTTAGAGGATTTGAGAGGTTTGGCGAGAATGATCACCAACCATGAGTCTTTTAGAGCCAAGTATGAGGGACTACTGTCTCTATTAAGGGTCCATGTAATCGAAGGAATCCTGTCCACACTAATCCAGTTCTACGATCCGGTCTATCACTGTTTCACATTCCCGGATTATCAGCTAGCACCAACGTTGGAGGAGTATTCTCACTTAACTGATCTGCATATCACTGGTCAAGCTCCCTTTTCTGGACTGGAAGAAATTCCAAAGGATCAAACTATTGCAAGAGCAATTTGTTTTGATGAGTCAGAAGTCAGGACTCACATGACCACTAAGGGTGGAATCCAGGGTTTGCCAGCCCAGTTCTTGACAAAGAAAGCTCTATACTTTTCTAGTATAGGGAACGTGGCCGCTTTTGAGAGTATCTTTGTTTTGCTCACCTACGGGTTATTTTTGTTTCCTAACATCGATAACTTTGTAGATATCAACGCCATTAAGATTTTTCTGATTAGAAACCCTGTACCGACCTTACTCGCAGATGCATATCATTCGGTACACTTAAGGAACTTATACAGCAGAGGAATGATCTCGTGATGTGTACCCTTGCTTTACAAATGGTTCACTTCCCATTTCCCCAAGTCTGCTGCATTTTGGGATCAAAAGAATACTTTACGTTGGTCGCAGAGAATCATGTCTCTTACCAACTCTAACATCGATTGGTACAATCGAATCTACGACGGGATCAGGATCATTGACCGTTGTGGAAATTTTCCAATTGTACCCCTTATAGGAACTAAGGGGGGAATCAACTATCATTCGGTGTTAGTTCGTCGTCAATTTGGATACCCAATGAGGCATGTCCCGCGTAATGCTCATCTGGAAGGTCTTTTCTTCAAGGAAGGAGAAAATGACAGGGGACTAATGACAGAAATAGTGCATGCTTGGAAACACTTTCATAGGAAAGGAAGAGAGTCTCTAGGAAAACCGGACTGTGTCTCGGTGGAGCCTTATCTCCACTGGGTACAAACTAGAGCTCTCAAGCTGAGGATACCTTACCCTCGTCAGGAAGTTCTTCCGTTAAGGGACTCTGTCCTTTATTTCATGTCAGACACGGAAAAACTTCAGGTTACTCTCAAAAAAGTTCAGCAGGAGAAGAGGTCTTGGAAGAACAAGTACCGTATTCTCAATGTGGAGTGCAAGAAAATACAGCAACTGTTAAGAAAAAAGGATGCTCTGGTTGAGATTTTAGAGCAGCATGCTGTGGAGAATCAGGATGACCAGAGGAATTTGCTCGCTCCTTTCACTTGGCAAAGGAATGACAACCCGACAACGGCCCGAGAGCCCCGGTCAAAGAAAAGGAAAATACCAGAACCAGCACCTGAGCTCTCCTTAGAAAGGACTTAGGATCCATTAGCTTAGATTTCCTTTCGCAGCACTTTGTAAATTACTGTATTTCCATTTCTGCAATCCTTTGAACTCAATAAAATGGGGTTTCCCGACTGTTTGATATTTGCAATCCAATTGTCGAAGTTTATTTTGATTAAGCAAAAAATGCACAATTAACATAATCATTTCATATCATTCATCATTCTCACGTAACACATTCTTCTTACCTATGAATCTCACGTTTGCGTCTCGATTCTAGAGTCAAACTGTCTCATTCGTACAATACTCGGGCCAATCGCAAGAAAAAGATGGATGATCTCGAGGAAGAGAACAGAGAGTTGAGAGAAGAGATCGACACTCTAAAAGAGGATTTGAGGAAGCTTCATAGCTACATGCAAGCTCTAGCAGAAGCTCAGATGCAACAACGGACTGTGATCTCAGAAACCGCGTCCACGCCCATAGTGGAAAAGTCTGATCCTAGGTATAAAATGCCGAAAGATCATCCCTGGGGCATGTCACTCAACTATATCCCAGAAGGATATGTTCCGCCGATCGCTGAGGATCAAGGAACTGCAGCAGGAACCGCTGGGCCTGAAGGTTACAAACTTCGGGAGACATCGAGAGTCTCGACCATAATGACTATACCACCACCCGTGGTACACACTGTCCTGGAAGGACAGATTCCATAGATACCTTCTGGTGGAAACGACAGCATGTTCGACAGAATGAATGAATTCTAGGAACAATTCCTAGAGATGCAGAAAGAACTACAAGCCCTTCGCGGTCAGGATTTATTTGAAAAGGACGCCGCGGACCTTTGTTTGGTCCCCAATGTGAAAGTTCCGCACAAATTCCAGGTACCCAACTTTGAAAAGTACAAGGGTAACTCTTGCCCTCAAAGCTATTTGGTGATGTACGCTCGGCGAATGTCAGCTCAGACAAAGAACCAGGAGCTACTAATTCACTACTTTCAAAATAGTTTAACCTGTGCCGCATTAAAATGGTACATGGGTTTAAACCGTTCTACGATCGGCACGTTCAGAGATCTTGGCGCTGCTTTCGTTCAACAATATAAATACAATTTGGACATGGCACCGGACAGAGATCAACTCAGATCGATGTCACAAAAGGACAAGGAAACCTTTAAGGAGTACGCTCAGAGATGGCGTGAAATTGCCACTCAGATTTCTCCACCTCTGGAGGAAAAAGAGATGACAAAGATCTTCTTAAAAACCCTGAACTCATTTTACTACGATAGAATGGTTGCCAGTGCGCCCAGTGACTTCACCGAGATGGTGGGCATGGGAGTTCGTCTTGAGGAAGCGGTCCGGGAAGGACGTTTGGTTAAAGACGCTGGATCATCAAGCAGTACTAAACAATACAGTCACTACTACGAAAAACCCATTTAACAACGATTGGAAATGACATATAATGACGGGGTCAAAGGCGTTGTTATGTAGAGTGTTGTTGTATATGAGGTACGTATAATGACGGTCCTGGGACCATTGTTGTATTCCAGTATGCGCGCACCATTTCACGACGGTTAGTTTAGTCAACCGTTGTGATATAACTAAACTGTGATCTGGTTCGATTCTAAGCAACAAAATTTTTTATTTATATTAGCGTTTTACATACAACTACGGATAGGTTTATAACCGCTGCCAAAAACAAACTGTTTTAAATATAAAATTTATCTGCTTATCAAATTATTCCTATAATTTATCCTGTCAAAACAACTTCTGTTTACATGCAAACACAATATGTGCATCAAACACAATTCTTCCTATATTTTATCCTTATAAATGTATCAGAGAATTTACATCAAAAGAAATTTGCATCAAAAGCTAAATGAATCAGAGAATTAAACTGCTAACATTATTTAAATCAAAAGCCAATATTATTGATTTCATTATGTGCATCAAAAGCCAAAACTATTGTTCACATTATGTGCATCAAAAGAAAAAATATGTGCATAAAAAAATGTTGATGATATATCAAACAGCAGAAGCAGAACCCTTAAGCGCATTGTGGATATACGCCCAACGTTTACGAAGATCCACAAAGTCCTCAACGGGGAATGGAGTTTCGTTGTTAAACATCTATATAAGAGCAAAAAATTGAAGATCATGCAAGATAATAATTCAATAGTCAACTTATATATTAATATATGTAAACATTTTATGGCATATATTACCGTATCCCATGAATCAACAGTGCCGACAAGGACAATGTTTAACATGTGTTTCATGATAAAATACCCACACTCGTAACTCCTGCATTGTTTCCTCGTCTACAAATTACATGAATATAAAAACATGAATACAACCACACATGCATGAATGTAAATGAAATAAATAGGTAATCGGGCCACTTACTTTAGGAGCAAGGTATGTGGGCTTTTTTCTAACATTATTCAATATATTAACTTGCTCCACAATACTGCACATTGAAAATTGAATTAAACATATTACATGATAAACAAATTACAATTAATGCCAAAGAAAATGATATTAAACAAAGAAACTTACGTTAATACAAGATCTTTCATTGGTTTGTGGAGTGGGTCGTGCAAGGAACACAGTAATGTCACCGTATTTGTCCTAAACGGTATTACGATCAATTTCCAATGACCACTAAATGAACACGAGACTATGTATATATATATATATATATATATATATATATATATATATATATATATATATATATATTATTAGTTGTTACTAAAACAAAACTAAATATAGAATATAGAAATAAATTACAACAATACTAACCTACATAGGAATGGTGCAAGGTAACATTCTTTTCCTCCGTCATTTAGCCGGCTTTTCAAGTACTTTTCTCTGATATTTTTATCATTATACGCCCAAGGAATAAAACTTGGGTCCAAGGTTCCATAGGTACTTGATTTATTCAATTCTATACAAACACGGTGAATGTACCTAAATGGTCAAAGGAAATGAATAAACTAAGGGAGAAAATACAAAAAATTATAATGTTCTATAATGACATGTATATTCGACTATATACTGACGTGCACCAAAATTGCAAAATAGATATGTCAAGCCACTTATATCCTGCTAGAAAATCCCTCACATCTTCAGGAGTGTAATACACTATATCTAATTTAGGGCAATGTTCTAGCGGGAGAGCTTGCGCAAGGTCTGTTGTTGAAATGGACAAGTATAAACTTGTTATTTCATTTGGACTAGGGTCCAATATCCCATTGCGGTTATCTACAGGGGGAGGGGCTGTACAATTACTCCCTTTTGTAGAAGCGTGATTTACGACACTTCTACTTGGAGTTTGATCATCACCAATGCAACGGTGATCTTCATTAGTTCGTTGTTCGAGGCTTTCACTTAATCTCTACATCATAACATTCAATTAGAACATAAAACAAAAATAAGCACAATATATTCAATTAGAACATACAATATATATCATACAAAAATAAGCGCGATTTACGACACATACCGAATACAACTCTTGTAACCTTTCGACTTCTTTCTCCCTTTTTTCCCTCTCCTCTTCAAACAGCCTCCTTTGCTCTGCCAATTGCTTCTCAAAATTCTCAATCTTTTGTCGTTGAGCAAGAAATTCAGCAGTTTCGGTGCTTCTTCTTTGAGATCCAAAGTATGACCTCAAGCCGACACCATCTCCAACACCACGGACACGACCTCCATGCTCAGCTGTTCCAATAGCTTCGACTAATATGTCATGTGGTGCTTCCGGAACAAATGTGCCTTCACGGGCCGCCACAACCAAATTATCCTACACAACATAAGCAACTTAGATAAGCAAACGCATTTAAATAACAACTCATGAGCAACTTACATAAGCAAACACATTTAAACAAAACATATACTTACAATTTTCTCAGCAACTACTCTTGAAGCCTCAGAGGTGTACTCTCCATTAGGTCTTAATTGAGCCCTCTTTCATTTCTCATGTCTTGAAGGTGGATATGGAATGTCACCATCTCCTCCTTCTTGTAGTTTTTCCTGCAGGATCCTCTTCTCAAGTTTCCTGTAACCCCCACGAGACAATCTATGGGGGTACATATTTTTTGCCTTGTTCTGAATTCCCACTTCGCTTTTAGCCTGTTATTAACATAGTGAAAAATGTGTATGATTAGTATCTATAACTCATTAGCATAACATTATAGGTTACATAAGACTAGTACTAACCTTGAATTCCTCAGAACAGCGTTTCTTCGCAAACTTGTGCCACACCTTCTTTGATAAAAAACTATACCGAATCCATGGAGGTTGAAGACCGCTCTTAGGCTTCGTAATGTAGTCAGCCGTTAGTCGTGACTAAAATCCCCTCCAACGAACACCGACATAAGTTATCCACTTTCTTTTCAATTTTGAGTCATCGGTAAACTCAAAATTCAACTACATTAAATCAATATATAAGTATGAATTAGAAATTATAGGTAGTGATATCAAATATATGAAAATTATAGTATGAAATACCTTAACGTCTGTCCATATGTTGTCTTTGACATTAACATCCACTTCTCTCCAATCATCAATCAGTATACTGACTTTGCTACGTGCAAGGAATGCAACATAACTCCTAAAAGGAGCGTAATGTGGACAATCCACTAATCTGTAGTGCAAATCAAACTCGATCGGAATTTTTATACCAGATGAGTTGCAGACTGATGTGAATTGGGACATCATTGTGACACCTTTTTGTGATATTTTTGTTTGACTTTCAGTTGTTTGAGTTTCATTGGCTAACCTTTCATTTGTTTGAGTTTCTTCGCTGGTTTCTGATGAAGAACTCGACAAGGTCGACATCTAAGTTCAAAAACAACAACAACAACATGAACAACAATGGAAAAAGAGTTTGCTGTAGATGCATGGGGAAAATATTTTACGTACCCTAAACGTGATGACAAAGTAAACGATGTTGGTGTTGGTGTTGGTGTTGTCTTCCTTCTTTACGACAATGACGGTGTTGTTGTTATCTTTCTTCTCGATGGTGACGATGATGACGACGGTGTTGGTATGTGCGTAACCTTCTATTTTCTTCACGATGGTGACGATGATGACGAAAATGACAACAAATGGATACTGATGATGCAAGCTTTGGTTGAAATCGTGTATTATTTCACAGTATTGAACGTTAGGGTTTAGGGTTGAAATCGTGTAACGTTTCGTCTGGTTTCTATTTTCAATGGAAAAAAGGATACTGAAGAGACAATGAAACTAGCTAGCTTGGAGAATATTGAAAAGCTACTGCGATGGTCAACAATTTAAACCGTTATGATATATTATTTTCGTAATGAAATTTCATATTAAAGCGCCAGAGTTATTTTTAGAATTAAAAATTAAAAAAACATACAAAATATATCACAACGGTGCATATAAACAACCGTAGTCATAACTTTTAATTTTTTTAATTAAAAGTAAATAAAAAAGTAAAGGCACGCTTTAACATAAAAGGAATAATATATATGAATGCACTAAGGTTCGAACACATGAAAGCTTGAAGGTTTCACCACGGTTGATTTATCAACCGTTGTTATATACAGATAATCACCACAGTTGGTTTATCAACCGTTGTTATATACAGATAATTTTTATTCAATAAATAAATAAAATACAACCGCGCCTTAGTTTAGATATGTCACAATGGTGTAGGGAAGAAGCGTTGTGAGCATGGCGTCGTTGTTTACGCGTTTTGTAGTAGTGGGTAGTGCTCTCCCTAAGAAAAAAGAGCAAGATATTGGGAATATCTCTCTCGGAAAGCAAAGGCGACATTACCAACCAGTAGCAGTCGTAACTCCTGCTATCAACCCCGAGCCTGTTCCTACGTATCAACCTCAGGTTGCGTAGAGCCAACCGAATCAACATCAATATCAGCAAAGGACACAACAACCTCTTCAACAGGCCCGTCCCCCGTACAATAACAACCGTACAACGCGACCACCAGGGTTTGATCCTATACCCATGTTGTACGCAGAATTGTTTCCATTACTACTGGTCAAGGGGCATGTCCAAACCAAGTCTCCTCTTACAGTACCAGAAAATCCGCTTTTCTGGTTCAAAACAAATCAAACTTGTCCTTACCATCAAGGAGGACCAGGGCATAACATAGAAAACTGTCTCAGTTTCAAATCCGATGTGCAAAAACTTGTTAGGAGCGGGGTCTTATCTTTCAAAGATACGAATTTGAATGTTCTCACGAACTCGTTGCCTCAACACGAGAAAGCTGCGATAAATTTGATAGAGGGAGAGTCCAATAACAGCTATTAAATTCATGATGTACTCTTATTAAGGGCCAATCTGGTCAAGATGCATTGTAGACAGAGCGGATACGGCCATGTGCCACCTCATAATTATCACCAGTGTGATATCTGCTCTAAAAACAATCAAGGATGTTCTGTGGTGCAATCATCTCTACAGGAATAATTGGATCTCGGGTGGATCCAAGAGCATCGAGTTCGTGGAGTTAACATGACTTACTCAAATTCCAACATCATCCAGAATCATGACATTCTAGCGATAAATGTCAACTTGGTGGCAATGCACTCAAGGCAAAGCCAGTATCATAATCTGCCACGGCATGATTACAATTCCTGTATGACTTGCTCGGTAAACAAACAGGGATGCGCTTTTGTACAAAAGGCCCTCCATTGTTAGATGGATCTTGGGTGGATCCAGGACTACCGGGATAGAAATCCTTATCAGATCAACATGATTCAAATCTTTGATATTCGTTTGATGAATACCAGCTTGGTGGAATTACACGCTAAGCAGGTCCAACTCGGTTTTCTCAATTCGCATAATTATCAGAACTGTAAAGGATGTTGTGAGAGTAACCAAGGGTGCGCCCTCGTTCAAAGAACTTTACAACACTTGTTAAACCACTGGTGGCTTCCGATCTATCTGGATAAAAACACGCAACAAATCAGTGTGCTTAATGGGAACCCTACTCGGCGTCAAAGTCAAGATGTCCGATCTATGGAAACTGACCTGGTAAGGTTGCACTGCATTCAAAGCGGGTGTGGCCAAGTGCCACCACATAACTATGGATGCTGTAGAGTCTGCTCAGAGAATAACCAAGGATGCTACCTTGTTCGGGCATCTCTTCAAGGTCAGTTGGATCGTAAAGAGATTCACCCGTTTCCGAGTTCCGAGCCAATCAACTAGACACCGGACTACTTCGCTGATCAAATCAAAGACGTTGTCATAATCTCTGATCCTCAACAGAACAAGTATGTTTGTACCATCATCCCTTTACTGGACAAATCAAAGGTTCCTAGCCAAGAACTGATTGAAGTTACCTACGACAGTCAGAAAATCAGAAGGCTCCTGTAGTTATCTATCTGCCGGGACCATTACCGTATGAATCAGCTAAGGCAATCCCTTACAAATACGGTGCAACAATAATTGAGAATGGAAAAGAAATTCCATTACCCTCCGTCGTGAATATTACAGACATCAGTCGAGTAACACGGAATGGTCGAATCTTCAACCGAGGAGTTAGAGAACCTAACAAAGAAAAGGAACTTCCATCAGAAGCTCCTGATCCACGAGTCGGTCAATCCAGTAATCCCGACCTTTTGAAAAAAAATGATGAGATGTTGAAGCTTATCCAAAGGAGTGAATACAACATTGTTGATCAACTGTTACAAACGCCTTCGAAGATCTCTGTGCTATCACTTTTACTAAGTTCCAAAGTCCACAGAGAAGCTCTATAGAAAGTCTTAGAGCAGGCCTTTATGGAACAGGATGTGTCAATATGGCAGTTCGATAGCATCATCTCTAACATCACATCCTGCAACAACTTAGGATTCAGTGATGAGGATTTGCCAGAGGAGGGTAAAAGTCACAACATGGCGCTCAATATCACAGTCAACTGCCAGGACGATGCTTTAGCCAGTGTACTGGTAAACACAGGATCGACCATCAACATTATGCCAAAGTCCACTTTAATGCGACTGTCATTCAAAGGATCCCCGATGAGGGGCAGTGAGGTCATCATCAAAGCCTTTAATGGATCTCGGAAAGCAGTTATCGGTGAAGTCGACCTTCCCGTAACTATCGGTCCTCACACATTCCTAATCACTTTCCAGGTCATGGACGTCCGGGCAGCATACAACTGTTTGTTGGGAAGACCTTGGATACACCAGGCTGGGGCAGTCACTTCGACGCTGCACCAGAAACTGAAGTTCGTCAAGAACGATCAACTCGTCATGGTCTGTGGAGAACAAGCCTTGATCGTGAGAAACCTGTCATTATCTACTTGCATAGAACCCGAGGAGATCGTTGGAACTCAGTTCCAGGCTCTTTCGGTGAGCAATGAGAATCAATCAGAGAAGGGAACCTCTATTTCCTTATACAAAGATGCTCTCAAGGCAATTGAAAGTAACAATACGAAAGGATGGGGACAGCTTGTCATTCCTACTGATAATAAAACAAAGAAGGGTCTTGGTTTTTCTGCGACCTGCACCTAGACAGTTGCTAACGATGAAAGTTTTCTTCCCATTCAGAACTTCTTCCACAGTGGCCTTCACCCAGTGCCTCAAGCAGTCCATACCATCAACGAGGGAGATCCCTCTGATACAGAGGAAGAGTGGAAGTCCTATCTTAACAAGGATGGTTATATGTCTCAGGAAGAAGTGCATACGCCATTTTGCTATCCCGCACAGAGTCTGAGATTTATACCAAGGTCAGATGTCAAAATGATGTACGGAGATTGTGATCCGAAAGGTTGTCGTGCTCCACCAAACTCATTAAAGGAGGACACTCTAATGAAAGACCACTTTGACCATGACTATTATGGCCCTATGGATGACCTGCCTATCTGGTAGCCGTATCCAGGAAACTCGGGGCAAGAAAATCAACCGAACAATGAAAATCAGCTGAGCATCATTGAAAAGAATACCTGCGTCCCCACCATGTCATGGGATCATTACTCAGGGCATTCAGAAAATATCCAGTAGGACGATGAATTGGCAAAGCTTTCCGGTCTAGAATTCATCAACTATGCTTTTCCAGAGGTTAACGTCATCGAAAGAGATGACTCATCCAGTTCCAAAGAAGTGTGGGACACCTTAGGACAACCAAGTGGAAAATACGACTATATGGTCAAGTACACCGCTCCTGAGAGCTCTCGTATCAGGCTCGAAGACATCCAGCCAACTGGATGGGGAGATTTTCCTGAGAACACAAATACTATGCAAAATACAACTGAGGAATCCTCCTACGACAACTCTGCCTAGGAGACAAATTCCAATGATCCTGCTCCACCAGAAATCAGCGTTATTTTTGAAGACAAATCGAGGAAGGAACCAAACTTTGTGATTCACCGAGGAGTTTGCTGCCAATGGGTTGCTGTCGATGTTCCAAAGATCGTTCATAAGTCAAAGTAATTGTCGTCTTTATCTTAACCTTTCACCCTGCCCAGGTGAAATGGATGTTTTTATAGGGCTCACTTTCTGTAAATATCCTTCTTCGCTTTGAATAAAGCAACCGAGTTTTGTTTTAAAAGGCTGTAGTTTCAAGAATCGACTTGTTCATAAATAAAATAACGTCGTTCTGTAATCTCCGCATTAATTGCTATTTTCTAATTTCGCTTTTCTTATAAATTGGTAATCCTAAAAAACAATTCAAAATAAACAAGCAGTTTTTCAAAAAAAATAATACACTGCACGCACTCTTGCATTTTATCTATCTCTTCTAAAACAATCATCACGTCATGCAGATTGCTTGTTTTAAACCCCATTGAAACTTACGATCCGATGCCTTCTCCCAACTTTGAATTCCCGATATTTGAGGCTGAAGAAGAAGAGGACGACGAAATTCCAAAAGAGATCTCCCGACTCCTCAGGAAAGAGGAAAGGTCCATTGAACCTCACAAAGAGCCGTTGGAAACAGTCAACTTGGGTTCAAAAGAGGAAAGAAAAGAAGTCAAGATTGAGGCACTACTCAGTCCAACTGTCAAAGAAAGTTTGACAAAGCTTCTCAAAGAATTTCTCGATGTATTTGCTTGGTCCTATCAGGACATGCCAGGGTTGGATACCAACATCGTGGAACATCATCTACCGTAAAGGTCAGAATGTCCGCCAGTGAAATAGGGGTTGAGACGAACTCACCTGGACATGGCCATCAAAATCAAGGAGGAGGTACAGAAACAGATTGACGCGGGTTTCCTTGCCACCTCAGAATATCCTCAATGGTTAGCCAACATAGTACCAGTTCTGAAAAAGGACGGAAAGGTCAGAATGTGTGTAGACTACAGGGATCTGAATAAATCCAATCCAAAGGATGACTTTCCCTTACCACACATTGACATGCTGGTAGACAGTACAACAAAGTTCAAAGTATTCTCCTTCATGGATGGATTCTCGGGCTATAATCAAATCAAAATGGTGCCAAAAGACACGGAGAAAACTTCGTTCATTACCCCATGGGGCACCTTTTGTTACAAGGTAATGTCGTTCGGTTTGGAGAATGCCGGGGTAACCTATCAAAGGGCCATGACTACTCTGTTTCATGACATGATACACAAAGAAATCGAAGTATATGTCGATGACATGATTGCCAAATCTAAAACAGAAGAGGAGCATGTGACCCACCTATCAAAACTATTCAAGCGGTTGAGAAAGTATAAACTCCGATTAAATCCCAATAAGTGCACATTCGGTCTCCGTTCAGGGAAACTCTTAGGGTTCATCGTCAACCAGAAAGGAATTGAGGTTGATCCTGACAAAGTCAAGGCCATTCAAGAAATGCCTTCTCCTAAAACTGAAAAACAAGTCAGAGGATTCCTAGGACGTTTGAACTACATCTCTAGATTCATATTCCTCATGACCGCGACATGCGCGCCAATTTTCAAATTACTCAAAAAGAATCAGGACTGCGTTTGGATAGAAGACTATCAAATCGCCTTCAACAGTATTAAGGAATACCTGTTGAACCCACCAATTCTATCACCTCCAGTGGAAGGAAGACCACTGATCATCTACTTCACAGTCCTAGAGGACTCAATGGGTTGTGTGCTTGGCCAGCAAGACGAAACTAAAAGGAAGGAGTCTGCCATTTACTATTTGAGCAAGAAATTCACCGACTTCGAGACTCGGTACCCTATGCTCGAGAAAACTTGCTGTGCTTTGGCTTGGGCAGCCAAACGTCTTCGCCAGTATATGATTTGTCACACTACTTGGTTAATCTCCGAAATGGATCCAATCAAGTACGTCTTTGAAAAACCTGCTCTCACGGGAAGGATTGCCTGTTGGCAGATGTTGTTATCAGAGTACGACATCGAGTACCACGCTCAGAAAGCCGTTAAAGGAAGTGTTTTAGCCGATCATTTGGATCATCAACCGATTGACGATCAAGAATCAGTCAGGTTTGACTTCCCAGACGAAGATGTCATGTATCTAAAAATAAAAGATTGTGATGAACCACTACCCAGTGAAGGGCCAGAACCAGGTTCCCAATGGGGACTAATCTTTGACGGAGCTGTCAACCATTATAGAAACAAAATTGGGGCAATCATCATAACACCTCAGGGTACCCACATTCCTTTTACCGCCAGACTTACGTTCAAGTGCACAAACTACGAGGCCTAATACAAAGCTTGTATCATGGGTCTCGAAGAAGCGATCGACTTAAGGATAAAAAACTTGGATGTATATGGCGACTCAACTCTAGTCATCAATCATATCAAAGGAGATTGGAACACATACCAATCTGGATTGATTCCATACAAAGGTTACGCGAGAAGGTTGTTACCATTCTTCAACAGAATCAAGTTTCATCACATCCCTCGTGAAGAGAATCACATGGCTGATGCATTAGCCACTCTCTCTTCCATGACTAGTGTAGGTCAATGGAACGACTTACCTAAGATTGACATAATGCGCCTTGAGCGGCCCGCTTACATTTTCACGATTGAAGCAGTCATAGACGACAAACCTTGATATCACGATATCAAATGCTTCCTTCAGAAACAAGAGTACCCACCTGGGGCATCCAAGAAAGATAGAAAGACACTCAGAAGGCTAGCAAGCAGCTTTTTTTTGAGCGGTGATACACTCTATAAGAGAAACTTTGACATGGTCTTGCTCCGATGCATAGACAGACCAGAAGCAGACATGCTGATAAAACAAATTCACTAAGGATCCATTGGCACTCATGCCAACGGACACACAATGGCGAGAAAATTTTTAAGAGCAGGGTAATACTGGTTGACCATGGAATCCGACTGCTACAAGTACATGAGGAAGTGTCACAAGTGTCAGATATACTCAGACAAAATCCATGTACCGCCAACACATCTCAAAGTTCTTTCTTCCCCTTGGCCTTTTTCCATATGGGGAATCGACATGATCGACATGATCGAACGTAAGGCTTCAAACGGACATCGGTTCATCCTGGTAGCCTTTAACTACTTTACCAAGTGGGTCGAAGCAGCATCGTACGCCAATGTAACCCGACAAGTGGTGGTCCGATTCGTCAAAAACAATATCATATACTTTTATGGTGTTCCAAGCCAAATCATTACTGATAATGGATCTAACTTGAACAATAAGATGATGAAAGAGTTGTGCGCTGAGTTCAAGATCGAACACCATAACTCATCTCCCTACCGACCCAAGATGAACGGAACGGTAGAAGCGGCTAACAAGAACATCAAGAAGATCGTTCAAAAGATGGTTGTAACCTATAAAAATTGGAACGAAATGCTCCCCTCTGCTCTTCACGGTTATCGTACATGTGTCCACACTTCAACAGGGGCAACCCCTTTCTCTCTAGTATATAGCATGGAGGCAGTGCTTCCCATAGAAGTAGAGATCCCATCAAACCGGGTATTGATGAAAGCTAAGCTAACAGAAGATGAATGGTGTCAAAGTCAGCATGATGAACTAAATCTGATCGAAGAAAAGAGAATAACGGCATTATGTCGCGGTCAATTATATCAGCAAAGAATGAAGAAGGCGTTTGACAAAAAGGTTCGACCTCGCGTCTTCAAGAAAGAAGACCTTGTGCTCAAGAAGATACAATCATTCCTCACTTATTCTCGGGGAAAATGGACTCCGAATTATGATGGCCTCTTGTGGTTAAGAAAGCCTTCTCACGCGGCGCCTTGAGACTCGCAACCATGGATGGAGAGGAATTTCCCTACCCCACAAATGTTGATGTATTCAAGAAATACTTCGCCTAAAATAACTAAAAAAAAAAACGTCTCGGTGGATTGAAAACCCGAAAGGGCGGTCCAGGCAAAAATTAGAGACATAATCAAAAATCATCCTGGTGGATTGGAAACATCACAGTATAATCCAGGCAAAGATTAGGGATAATAGCAAGTAACTATGTCCAACAGAGGCAAGTCCCTCAGCAGCAGTTACATCATACATCGAAGGAAATCTCAGTCACGTTCATCTTCGACAGAAGCGCAGAATGTCCCGAATTCAAAGTTGGTAGAAGGATAGTGGTCGTTATATTTCAATGTAGCCGTTTTCCCTTAAATTACCATTTTCTAAACTTTGTAAATACTCTATGGAATCACGCGCTTGGCTGGTTTCCATCCTATCAATAAAATTTGAGCCCACGTGCTTTTGTTTGCAATTCTTATTTGGTTTAGCTTTATAAAATGACATTTTAACATGATTAACGATTCTTGAAATGAGACAAAAATGAATTTACTTGTCAAACTTTTTCTGCTTTTGAAATAAAGATGGTAATGTCTTTTGACTGTTAAACATCGAAAGAACATAGATCGCTTCGCCAGAAGTAATCAAGCTCCAAAGTGCAGAATCAAAGAACATAGATCGCTTCGCCATGTTTCATATGACACCCCCGACAGAGTTCTTACCTCCTAAGCCCGACCAACGGTTGTTCCCCACAGGGACTATCTCTCCTAAGCAAGGCAGAATTGCTATCGTGAATAAGTGATACTTTACATCTCCCACTGTGGCCGAGTATCCCGTCATGTTCATCTATAAGTCTGTATGTCGCGTCAGTTCTGTCAGCAAAAACATACATACGACATGCATTATTGATTTACATTCATAATCATATTGCATCACCAGCACTCTAGTCAGTCTTATCCCTAGTGATAAAAGTCCCCTCAATCGAGTTGTCAGCTCTTTCCTCATCAGGAATGGAACTATCTAAACGATCTCTCCTCCAGTTTCTTTCTGGATTGGAGACAGTCCTTGACCACTTTGATAACTTGAACCTCTGAAAGGCCAGAGAACCTTCAGCCAACGTCACTCTTCGCCATTGAAGATGATGTCTTCGCTTTCCCGGAATAAGCAAAATCCCCAGAGAAAGCCTCTTAATCTGAGATTCGAAAATGCAACCGTTTTTCTCCGAAAAATCCGGTGACAAAAAGGTCATCAGCACCTCAAAATTTGATCACATCGTATGGCATTTCTTCGAGAAGATCCCGAGAAAAGTATGATGAAATACCCCAAGCAGAAAGCAGTCTCTCAAGAGACTCGTTTCCCCAGTAGAGTTAGCAAATGGCATCTCCCCAGGAAAATTCGGCGAGAAGTTTGAGGAAAAACCGCTACGAATAGCGTTTCTTGTCAAGAAAGTTTATTGACAAAAGAAACTAAGACTAGTTCCTTGGTAGGAAACCAGGATCGAGGGGAATTTTATTTTAGAAACTGAGACCAGTTCCTTGGTAGGAAACCAGGATCGAGGGGAGGTTTATTTCAGAAACTGAGACTAGTTCCTTGGTAGGAAACCAGGATCGAGGGGAAGTTTATTTCAGAAACTGAGACCAGTTCCTTAGTAGGAAACCAGGATCGAGGGGAAGTTTATTTTAGAAACTGAGACCAGTTCCTTGGTAGGAAACCAGGATCGAGGGGAGGTTTATTTTAGAAACTAAGACCAGTTCCTTGGTAGGAAACCAGGATCGTGGGGAAGTTTATTTCAGAAACTGAGACCAGTTCCTTGGTAGGAAACCAGGATCGAGGGGAGGTTTATTTCAGAAACTAAGACCAGTTCCTTAGGAAACTAGGATCAAGGGGAGGTTTATTTCAGAAACTAAGACCAGTTCCTTGGTAGGAAACCAGGATCGAGGGGAAGTTTTACCTTTTCTAAGCATTATTGCTTAGCAGAAGAAGATGAACGTGCAAGTTACCATTCATAACTACCATCAAAATTTTGGGTATTCCGATATTGAATCCTCTTGCACCCGGAATTCCCGAATACCTTCGCCATTCATACCTCTAAGAAGATTAAATAGGGGCACTTGTCATACCCCAAATTTTGACCACTAAGATTCCCCATCATTGTTCAAATCATCATCCCAATATGGATGGACCATCATGCCTCATTAGTCTCCCAAAAGATGGGTAAGCATCCACTACAATCAAAATTAGGGTTTCAAGCCCTCTCAGAGTTCTTAGACAAAGGATCAATCAAGGAATGACATGATCTTCAACTTGTATATCCTCTCAAACATTCCCAATGGATCAAGAGCATTCCTACATCATGGATCAAGCACAAGGCTCCAACATTCCAAGTGGATTAAGCCTCAAGATCGCCAGTGTCACCAAATTAGGATTTTAGTCGACCAGGGCCTCCAGATGGAAATTTTCCTCTGGGCACGAGCCAATGCTTCAAAGCATAACCTAAAATACTCTAAGGAACCTCATAAACCCAATCATCAAGTCAATTTAGCCTCAGGGGATGCATTCATAAAAAATCAAGAATTAGGGTTTCTTGACCTAATTCACCCCTAACATGACTTTTGGGACAAAACATGAGCCAAGACCTCAAGAGATGATTTGAGGGTCCCTAACACACTACATTGATCCATTTTCAACAATGGATTGATCCAAGAAGCTTGAGCAACAAGTTTCAATTTCATCAGAACCACAATTAGGGTTTCGTGAGAATAGTCAACTGTGCCTTTGACTTTTGACCCAGGCAGGCTCCCAAACCTTAGGACATGATTCAATACACCCTATAATACATATGAAATCAATCCATCAAGTTTTATTTAGGTCAAGGACTTGATTTCATAGAGGATCGCGCAGTTTGAAGTTCATCTGACAAAAAGTCAACTATGCACAAAAGTCAACTTTGACTTTTTGAGATTTTTCACAATTATGGTTCTTTGACCCTAAAATAATGTCAATGTGTGATTGGGATCATCATTCACCAAGAAAATCAAGAAAAGTGGATAACTTGTAAAAGGGGTAACCATAAAAACTTAGAAATTTTCTAAGTTATGGAACAAAGTGGCAAGGGTACCAACTTTGGAGGATCATATCTCCTAAACCACAAGGCCATTTTTCCCTATTAAAAGCTGGATTTGTAGCTATCATGACCCTCTACAAAAGATTCAACTACACCTCATTCCAATTCATCATGGATTTTGAGTTATGGAATGATCAAAATGGCTGAAAACATGAAATGTCATTTTTCCGACACTTAGTGAAATTTTCACTAATTCAGAATCTGCCTTCATTTTTTTCCAAATGTAGGGGCATTTTTCACTTGGATCCAAAAGGTATCAAAATAAACTATGATCACACATATGTTGTATCATATGAGAGCTTTCCAAAATGGCCAAGAACTTCACCAAACTCAATTTGAGCAAGAAGTTATGACAGTGGCAATATGCCTTGCTGCAACTGTCATAACAAGGCAGATTTGGGAGTTTTGCTCGATTTGCTCAAAATTTGCAAAGGGCAAGAAAGTCTATCCATCTGAACACCTCAAGGGGAGACCAAGGAGGGACAAACACTGATCCATAAGCCTCCCAAGTCTTTGGAACCAAAAGTAGCATGCCAAACCTAGAAATGCTTAAAAGAGGGACAAGACTCCAATTTTGTTTTGGAGCATTCAATGGATGCACCAAGGTGGCATGGACTGAGCCTCTTCCAACTGAATTCAGTCAAGACATATCCAAGACCAAGGGAACCAGCAGCCTGTGCCCTAACCTCTAGTCAATGGCTAGAGGAGACTTGGATTCTCATTGATCAACATTGGCCAAAACTCTGCTGCAGTTGCCATTCACTAGTGCTTGCAAAAAAAACTTGCTCCACTATAAATAGAGCTCATTTGTGATCAGTTTCAGTACATGAAAGCCATCAAACAGATGCTTTCCTCAAAATCACCTTCTCACTTCCAAATTTGCCTTCCAAAACAAGTCACTATCGGGTTTTGAGTTTGAGAGAAATTCCAACCAAACCAATCACACACAAACACACCTCATAAACATCATATAGAGGTGATCCAAACACTCGCAAGTAACCTGTAACACCAAAATCTCAAAGTCACCTCTCAAAACTTCAAAATTGGACTTTTGTACATTTTTCAAGCCATGTCTTGATTCAATCACTTTCCAAACCAGATAAGACCTCAAACACACTCTAAATATCATCCTTGAACTGTCCCAAATGGTTCCACACATCTGGAACACCATTTGAGAGAGTTTCTATTTTGGTCACTTTTGCCTCTTTTGCAAGAAAGAGCTCAAACTTGTTCCTGAGGTTGCCAGCTGATTCCAACCATCCTAAAAGCTTCTAAGAGATCATTTGAGGGTGTCCAAAGCATCAAATCATTTCTGGAACAAAGCCCTTGATAGATTGCACAAAAGCTCCAAAAAAGTGGTAAGCATCACAACGTGAATTCTTTGAATCATGCTTTCCTTTGATGTCCACTGATCATGCATCTCTTATACATGTTATATGTGTTGTGTTTGCACCAATTTATCATATAATGCATACATGTACCAAGAAATAGCACAGAAAATGCAAATCATGGCCTATTTCAAAACCACTATCGGGTTTTTCAATAGGAGCATGATCTGAAAAAAAACACCACCACCATTGGATTCCTTGTGAAATTCTAGGCAGGATAGACCTAAATTTTGTCCCAATCCATGGAGAAATGAGAAAGTTGTGGCCTTCACGTTTCTAACCAAAATCTTGTCTTGCCTTGCCTTGGGCCAGGCCAAAAACAAGGCAAGCCTTGTATATTTGTGGTTGTGTTTCAATCAACGGATGTATCACCACCCCAGTGGTAAGGCGCACGCCCTGTACACAAGAGGTCTGGGGTTCGAATCCCCCTCGCCCCAGATCCTCTTTTTTACCACTTTTTTTTTCTTCATATTTTTCATATTTTACTATTTTTCATATTATTTTTAATGATTTGAAAAATTAATAACTCCCTCAATTTTTATTATTTTTTATTGAATCTTTTTGCAAAAAATCACAAAAATGTTGAAATATTTTATCCCACAAAAAATCAAATTTATATTATTTATTTAATATAATTGGTATGTTTGTGAATAAATTCATTTTTAATTATTTTTAAACATTTAAAAGTGAATATTTACCTTGAAAATCAAAATCAAATGAGTTTTAATTCATCTTGTGATTAAAAACTCATTTTTCAAACCTTAAACAAAAATCACAAGTGGTTTATTCAAAGTTATTTGGTATTGTTTATCATTTTATTGATTTTCTTTAAATATTTACTTTTAAAAGAAAACGAATTTAGGGTTTCTTTGATTTTCACCCTCACAAATTATTTTCAAACACTTTGGGCCTCTAATAGAGTTTAAGACCCATCCCTTGTAAATAAAACCTTTTTGGGCCTCAATGCATTGTATAAGACCCACTACGTTAAAGAAATCTCGGCGCGATCGTCATTTTTCAAACAAAACCTCTGGGCCTCTCCTTGAGTTTAAGCCCCATCTTTTCTTTTAAAATCACCTTTGGGCCTCTAATAGAGTGTAAGACCCAAACCCTTTTTTAACCAAAACCTTTTTGGGCCTCAATGCATTGTATAAGACCCAGTGCGTTAAAAAAACCTCGGCGTAATCGCCAGCCCAAAAAATAAAATCATCTGGGCCTACCCTTGTGTTATAAGCCCTATTCCTTTTCTTTAAAACACCTTTGGGCCTCTTGAGAGAGTGTAAGACCCATCCCTTTGTACAGAAAACCTTTTTGGGCCTTATTCACTTGTATAAGTCCCTGTACAATTTCAAAACAACAGTGCAATCACTGATAAAACCTCGGGCCTTTCCTTGAGTCGTAAGCCCCAACAATCTTTTCAAAGTACATTCTCCTTTGATTTAGAATATAATATTGATATCAAAGCTTTCTTTGTTGAATGACTAACAAAACAACATGGAAGCTCTACAACCGAGTAAGTGTTTACACATTTTCTTTATCCGCTTTCATATATATATAACTGTATTGTGGGGCTGCTCACTGTAAGTCTTCTTTCACATCCTTTTAAATACTTGTCAAATATCAACTGTGTAATACTAGTATAGTTATTTAGAGTTTTCCCTGGCAACTACGTCTAGAACTAGGTAAAGCCTGTTGGTCACTCTTAAATACAAACAAAACTAGATCGCCCATAGGATTACCAGACACAGTCTTCCCTCCTCTTAGGGTTAAACAATATGGAGACGTGAAAGGTAGCATTCTCAGTGAACCCTTTCTCAGACTGTCACCCTTAGAAATCGTGAAAGAAACTCTAACTCCCCAGGGATGATCTTTTCTCCGTGAATGGCATCTCTTGAGTTTCTTCCAAATTCTCGGACTTTCCTGGCTTGATCTATTCTCGGTGAATGGCATGTCTTGAACTTCTCGGGGTTTGGGGACCCACGGGCTTCTTAAAAGCATCCCTGCCTCCTCTTGGGCATTGTACAAGGACCCTTCAGCTTCTTAAAAGTTCTCTTGGGCTTAGTACAAGGACCCAGAGACCTCTACAGGTATAGGAACAGAACCTAGTCATCAATTTGCTAAAGCTGTCTATCTGAGTCAAGTGTCAGACTAGTAATGGGTTGACCTTCATCCCTTAACATACCAGCCTTCTCTTGGACATCATACAAAGACCATTCACTATCTGAGAATCGATTTCTCAAAACGCCAGTAGACTTGGACAGTCTCAATACCCTTTGGATCTCCCATTTTCTCAAAGAACATGAAATAACCCTGATCCTCTGATCAGTACCAAAGCACAACCTTACCTTTACTCTTTCCCAACATGAGTCAATTACTGTAAACTCACAGAAATTCTCACCAGAGAAAAGAACTCAACTGTAACAATACAGTAAAAATTCCAACTCAGACCATTTTACTGTCATCAACCCATCGGAGCCTCATGGTATCTGACATCCTTCATAAGAACTGATTTTCTCTTTTATCCAACATACTGGACCTGTCACTAAACTGAAACAGTCACCAGCATAGATAGCCTTCTCTTGGGTTTTGTACAATGATTCTTCCCAGCGGAGCTAACCTTTTCACACTCTCTTGTTGAGTATAAAAGACTCTCTTTCACTTTTAGCCTCCATCTCGGGTTTCATACGAGATAGAAAATCACTCTCTTGTTGAGTATAAAAGACTCTCTTGTTGAGTCAACCACTTTTAGCCTCCATCTCGGGCTTCATACGAGATAGAAAACACTCTCTTTTTGAGTATAAAAGACTCTCGTGTTGAGTCAAACACTTTAGCCTCCATCTCGGGCTTCATATGAGATAGAAAACACTCTCTTGTTGAGTATAAAAGATTCTCCTGTTGAGTCAAACACTTTAGCCTCCATCTCGGGCTTCATACGAGATAGAAAACACTCTCTTTTTGAGTATAAAAGACTCTCTTGTTGAGTCAAACACTTTTAGCCTCCATCTTGGGCTTCATATAAGGCACAGCAAAAAACTCTCTTGTTGAGTATAAAAGACTCTCTTGTTGAGTCAATCACCTATCAAATAGACTCTCTTGTTGAGTCACTTCCCTTTTAGCCTCCGTCTCAGGCTTCGTACGAGACACTAAAGCACCCTCTTGTTGGGTCGATAGCCTCCTCTTAGGCTTTGTATAAAGAAAACCTCGGTTGCGTTAAACAACCTTTTAGCATCAAAGTCATACAAACATCAACAACTCCTCTTTAGAGATGACAAATTCTCTCTCATCCAGCCCTTCAATTTCACATCTTGGGATTTGAACAAGATACAAACCACCTTTAGCTTCACGTCTTGGGCTTTGAAGAAGACACCAAAACACCTTTTTCCTCCCATAGAATAGGAGGAACTACGATCACTCTGATTTCCCTGGTTCATCAAACGAGAATATGTAGGTATAAGATTGAAAAAATCTTAGAGAGCATACTAATCAAAAACCCAATATCCAGTATCTCCACCAAATAAACCCAAAAGCATCAAATTTAAATACATTACCAAAAACCTCACAAATAATCCAGACACTGTGTTCTTAACAAAATAACCAAAGATTGGGCCCCACATCTACATACCATCTATAACCTAACAGACCGCTGTTCAAACTCAGTATGCAAGCAGGGTTAATTGGAGACATCTATTTCCCTTCCTTAATCAGCTCAATAGGATAAAAAATGAATCGAATTGTAGTACCCAAGCGATAATGACTCAGGACCACAAAAATCGCACTACACATTCATGCATTCATTTCATCTAAAAAACATTCAAACAATGAAAAATTTTCTTTTCTAGTCTCTCTCTTTTTCAAATTAAACTAAGACAATGATTGCAAATATCAGAGAGAAAGATCGCGTTATGGATTTCGGTAGAAGGAAGACTCACAAGTACACCTTAAAGGTTCCAAAATTAGAGGATTTAAGAGAGTTGGCATGGATGATAATCAACCCTGATGCTTTCAGAGCTAAGTACGCAGGACTGATGTCTCTGTTAAGAGTCCATGTAGTTGAAGGAATCTTGTCCATGCTGATTCAGTTTTACGATCCAGTTTATCACTGTTTCACATTCCTAGATTATCAGCTAGCACCAACACTGGAGGAGTACTCTCCCCTGTCTGATTTACCCATTACTGACCAAGCTACATTTTCTGGACTGGAAGAAATTCCAAAAGATCAAACCATTGCAAGAGCAATCTATTTAGACGAGTCAGAAGTCAGGACTCACATGACCGCTAAGGATGGAATATGAGGTTTACCAACCAAGTTTTTGATAGAGAAAGCCCTGTACTTTGCCAGTATAGGAGACGTTACTACTTTCGAAGATATTTTTGTCTTCCTCACATACGAGCTTTTCCTTTTTCCCAACATTGATAACTTCATTGATATCAATGCCATTAAGATATTTCTGATTGGAAACCCCGTACCAACCTTGCTCGTAGATGCTTATCATTTTGTACACTTAAGGAATTTGTACAACGGAGGAATGATCACCTGCTGTGTACCCTTGCTTTACAAGTGATTCACTTCTCATTTACCTAAGTCTACTGCTTTTTGGGATCATAAGAGTACTCTACGTTGGTCACAAAGAATCATGTCTCTTACCAACTCTGACATAGATTGGTACAATCGGATTTATGACGGGATAAGAATCATTGACCGTTGTGGAAACTCCCTTATTGTACCCCTCATAGAAACTAAAGGAGGAATCAATTATCATTCAGTTTTAGTTCATCGTCAACTCGGATTCCCGATGAGACATATCCCACGTAATGTTCATCTGGAAGGTTTTTTCTTCATGGAAGGAGAAAATGACAGGGCACTAAAGACGGAAATAGTGCATGCCTGGAAATATGTTTACATGAAAGGAAGAGAGTCTTTAGGAAAACCAAACTGTGTCTCTGTGGAACCTTATCTCCGCTGGGTACAAACTAGAGCCCTCGAGCTAAGGATGCCTTACCCCCGTCAAGAAGTTCTTCCGTTAAAGGAATCTGTCCTTTATTTTATGTCTGACACAGAAAAACTCCAGGTCACTCTCAACAAAGTTCAACGGGAAAAGAAATCTTGGAAGAACAAGCACCGCATTCTCAATGTGGAGTGTACCAGAATACAGCAACTGTTAAAAGAGAAGGATGCTCTGATCAAGATTTTAGAGCAACATGTTGTAGAATGTCAAGAAGACCGAAGAAACTTGCTTGCTTCTTTCAATTGGCAAAGGAATGACAACCCGACAACGGATCAAGAACCTCGTTCAAAGAAAAGGAAAATACCAGAACCAGCACCTGAGCTCTCTTTAGAGAGGACTCAGGATCCATAAGCTTAGACATTTCCTTTAACAGTACTTTGTAAATTACTGTATTTCCATTTCCGCAATCTTTGAATTCAATAAAACGGGGTCTCCCTACTGTGTGATATTTGCAATCCAATTGTTGAAGTTTCTTTTGAAAATAACAAAAAAATTTAAATATAATTATTGCATATCATTCATCATTCTCACATAACGCATTCTTCTTACCTATAAATCTCACGTCTGTGTCTCGATTCTAGTGTCAAACTGTCTCATTCGTACAATAGTCGGGCCAATCAACAAAAGAAAATGGATGATCTCGAGGAAGATAACAGAGAGCTGAGAGAAGAAATCGACACTCTGAAGGAAGATCTGATAAAACTTCACAATGACATGCAATCTCTAGAAACAACTCAGAAACAACAACAAAGGACTGTGATCTCAAAGAACATATCTGCGCCCATAGTGGAGATGTATGATCCTCGATATAACATGCCTAAAGATCATCCCTGAGGCATGCCACTCAACTATATCCCTGAAGGATACATTCCGCCGATCACGGAAGATCCTGAAACTGCAGCAGGAACCGTTGGGCTGAAGGTTACAGACCGGGAAAGCGAAGATGCAATGGGCATGACAGCAACTCCTGAAGGTTACAAACTTCGAGATAGGGAAGCACCAAGAGTCATTGCCATAATGACTATACCACCACCCGTGGTACACACTGTCCCAAAAGGATAGATTCCACAGATACCTTCTGGTGGAAACGAAAGTATGTACGACAGAATGAATGAGTTCCAGGAACAATTCCTGGAAATTTAAAAGTAATTGCATGGCATTCACGGCCAGGATTTATTTGGAAAGGACGCCGCAGACCTTTGTTTGGTCCCCAATGTAAAAATTCTGCACAAATTCAAGGTGCCCGAGTTTGAAAAATACAGGGGCAACTCTTGCCCTCAAAGTCATTTGGTGATGTACGCTCGAAAGATGTCAACTCAAACAGAGAATCAACAGCTACTGATCCACTATTTCCAAGATAGTTTAACCGATGTCGCACTCAAATGGTACATGGGTTTAAACCGCACTAAGATCGTCACTTTCAGAGATCTTGGCGCTGCCTTCATTCAACAATATAAGTATAACCTGGACATGGCACCAGACAGAGATCAACTTTGAGCCATTTCCCAGAAGGACAATGAAAGCTTTAAGGAATATGCTCAGAGATGGCGTGAAATTTCCGCCCAAATTTGTCCACCTCTTGAGGAAAAAGAGATGACAAAAATCTTTTTGAAAACCTTGAGCTCATTCTACTACGACCGAATGGTCGCCATTGCGCCCAGCTGTAGCGCGGTTTTTGTGGTTTCGAATCACTATCACTTTGGTACTACAGTTTGATTCATTTTTTATCCTGTTGAGCTGATTAAGGAAGGGAAATAGATGTCTCCAATTAACCCTGCTTGCAAACTGAGGTTAAACAGTCAAAACTGTTGGTTTACAGATGCTATCGAAATAGGGGGTTTGTCTTTTAGGGTTATTTTTTTAAGAACAGGATCTGGACTATTTATGAGGTTCTAGGTCTGATGCTTTTCGATTGATGTATGATGGTACGGGATTTTGGGTTTTTGATTAGTATGCTCGCTAAGATTTTTGCAATCTTATGCCTACGTATTCTCGAAACAGGGAAATCAGAACGATCGTAGTTCCTCCTATTCTACGGGAGGAAAAAGGTTGTTTTGGTGTCTTGTTCACAGCCCAAGACATGAAGCTAAAGGTGGTTTGTATCTTGTTGAAGCTAAAGGGTTTGACTGAGAGAGAACTTGTCATCTCTAAAGAGGGATCTTTAATGTTTGTATGATGTGAGCAAGGCACAAATTTGATGCTAAAAGGTGGATTGACTCAACCGGGGTTTCTTTATACAAAGCCTAAGAGGAGGCTAGGAGTTTGACTTTTCCGGGGAAAATGTTCTTTCTGTCTTGTAAAAGCCCAAGATTGAGGCAAAAAGGGATTTTGACTCCGTTGGGGAGAATGTATCTTGTATAAAGCCCAAGATGGAGGCTGAAATGGTTTGACTCAACAAGAGAGTGCTTTTATATGTCCTGTATAAGGCCCAAGACAGAGGCTAAAAAAAGTTTGACTCAACAAGAGAGTTCGGAGATTGATTGACTCGACAAGAGAATCTGAAGGTAGATTGACTCAACAAGAGAGTCCTTTATACTCAACAAGAGAGTGATTTGCTATCTCGTACGAAGCCCGAGATTGAGGCTAAAAGGAGATTGACTCAACAAAAGAGTCTTTTACACTCAACAAGAGAGTGTTTTTTCTATCTCGTACAAAGCCCGAGATTGAGGCTAAAAAGAGATTGACTCAACAAGAGAGTCTTTTATACTCAACAAGAGAGTGGTATTTTCTATCTCGTACAAAGCCCGAGATTAAGGCTAAAAAGTGATTGACTCAACAAGAGAGTCTTTTATACTCAACAAGAGATTGTTTTTATATGTCTTGTACAAAGCCCAAGACGGAGGCTAAAAGTTGTTGACTCAACAAGAGAGTCTGAAAAGGTTAGCTCCACTGGGGAGAATCATTTGTACAAAGCCCAAGGGGAGGCTATCTTAATGCTGGGGATTATTGAGATCCTGAATCGTGTCTAAGTGTGGGTAACTCTCATGAGAGAGATCGGGTTTTTGCGGGAGATTGATCCAGGGTGATCGGTGTTTTTTCCTATGTTTGATAGGAACTTGAGAATGTCTTTGAGACTCAAGAGGTTTAGACTGTCCAAGTCTAGAGTTTTATCTTTTGTACAATGCCCAAGAGGAGGCACAGGCATTAAGGGATGAGTATCAACCCTACAACGACCGGAGTTTTGACGCTGGAAAGACTGCTCTAGCAAAGGATGACTAAGTTCTGTCTTATACCTTTAGGAGGTCGTCAGGGTCCTTGTATTAAGCCCAAGAGAAGGCATGAGAACTTTTAAGTAGCCGAAGGGTCCTTGTACAACGCCCAAGAGGAGGCGGGGATGCTTTTAGGAAACCTGTGGGTCCCCAAACCAAGAGAAGTTCAAGAAATGCAATTCACCGAGAAGAGATAATTCCAGGAAAGTTCGAGAATTTGGAAGAAACTCAAGAGATGCCATTCACGGAGAAAAGATCATATCTGGGGAGTTAGAGTTTCTTTGACAATTTCTAAGGATGACAGTCTGAGAAAAGGTTCACCGAGAATACTGTCTTTCTCTTTGTTCCATATTGTTTAACCCCAAGAGGAGGGAAGACTGTATCTGGAATCCTACGGGGGATCTAGTTTTGTTTGTATTTAAGAGTGACCAACAAGGCTTTACCTAGTGCTAGACCTAGTTGTCGGGGAAAACTCTAAATAACTATACTAGTATTACACAGTGGATATGTGACCAGTATATAAAAGGATGTGAAAGAAGACTTACAGTGAAACCGCCCCACAATACAATTATATATATATATATATATATATATATATATATATGAAAGCAGTAAACGAAAGCGGATAAACACTTACCCGTTGTAGAGCTTCCATGTTGTTTTGTTAGTTGTTCAACAAATAAATTAAAGAAAGTTTTGATAACAACATATATTTGAATTCAAAATCAAAGGAGAAAGTGCTTTGAAAAGATTGTTGGGGCTTACAGCTCAAGGAGAGGCCCAAGTTTTAACGATGATCGCATCGTGGTTTTGAAAACTGTACAAAGGGACTCATACAATATGTGAGGCCCACAAAGTTTTTATGTACAAGGGGATGGGTGTTACACTCTATTAGAGGCTCAAAGATTTATTTTTGTACAAGAGATGGGACTTACAACTCAAGGAGAAGCCCAGGGTTTTGATTTTTGAACTGGCGATCGCGCCGAGATTTTTGAAAGCACCGTGGGTCTTATACAATGATTGAGGCCCAAACTATTTTGGTTTCAAAGAGGGATTGGGTCTTACACTCTATTAGATGCCCAAAAGTGTTTTAAAGATAAGAGATGGGTCTTATAGCTTAAGGAGAAGCCCAGCTTATTTGATTTTGAACTGGCGCTCGCGCCGAGGTCTTTGAAAATACAGTGGGGCTTATACAATGAAGGAGGCCCAAAATGATTTTGGTTGAAAAGGGATTGGGTCTTACACTCTATTAGAGGTCCAAAGATTTTTGAAAATGATTTGTTTAGGGTGATTAAGATCAAAACCCTAAATTAATTTCAAAAATGTATTTTAATTAAATAAAAATTTAATTAAAATGATTAAAATTATCAAACATGTGTGAAAAACAAGTTGTGATCTTGGATTAATGTTTGAAAAATCAAGTTTATATCCACAAAAGGATTGAAAATCAATTAAGTTTGGGAAATCAAGGAAAAACAAATATTTCAAATGTTAAAAACAAATGAAACATTAATTCTTTGTAAAAATATCAAATATATGAAATAAAAAATATTTTTTTGAATTTTTGGATAAATAAAATATTTTAACATTTTTGTGAATTATTAAAAAAAGAATCAACTCAAACTCATTAAAATTCAGAGAGAAATTAATTTTTAAATCAATTAAATAAAATCCCAAAATTCAAATATTTGAATTTTCAAAAAAGGCGCCAAGAACATGGCAAGAGCACGCGCGTGTTCTGAGTTTGGCCTGATTTGCATTTTCTATCCAATCTCACTGAATGCTTGATGAAATCACACAATCCACATATCAATTTGCTCATTTTTACCTCACGATCATGTCTATGGTCTTTAATTTCATTTATTTTAAGCATGACATAAGAAATCAAGACAAAACCTCAAGAACCCTAAAATTTGCATAAAGGCTGAGAATTTTGATACACAATCCAAACAAGACAATTAATTGAGGGGAAACACTCTATGCATGATTATGATCATTTGGTAAAAGTATTGTGCGAGGAAATATGCATAGATTAAAAGATGACCAAGTTTAGGCTTACTTGAAGGTCGTGACAGCAAGAGCAAAGTGATTTTTGAGTTGGAGGTGTTACAGATGAGTTGTGATGATCTGAACAGCTTGCCTACACCATATGGAGCATGTTTGAATGCTTGGACTTGATTGGAAATGGCTGGATCACTTCATGGCATCTCAGCTACAACTTGGTTAAAACCTTGAGCAACTGGCTGGTGATTATGAGAAATCAGTGTTACAGTTGTTGTTTAAGTGTTTAGATCACTTCTATATGATGTTTATGAGGTATGTGTGTGATTGGCTTGGTTGGAATAACTCTCAAACTCAAAACCCGATAGTGACTTGCTTTGGAAGGAAAATTTGGAAGTGAGAAGCTGATTTTGAGGAAAGCATCTGTTTGATGGCTTTGGTGTACTCAAACTGAGCACAAATAAGCTCTATTTATAGTAGCGCAAGTTTGTTTTGCAAGCAATAGTGAATGGCAACTGCAGCAGAGGTTTGGCAAATATTGATCAATAGGAATCCAAGTCTCCTCTAGCCATTGACTAGAGGTTAGAGCATAGGCTGTTGGTTCCCTAGTTCAGAGATCAACCTTGACTCATTCAGTTGGAAATGGCTCAATTCATGCCACCTTGGTGCATCCATTGAAGGCTCCAAAACAAAATTGGAGTCTTGTCCCCTCTTTAGGATTTTTTAGGTTTGGCAAGCTATTTTTAGTTCCAAAGACTTGGGAGGCTTATGGATCAGTGTTTGTCCCTCCTTGGTCCCTCCCTGAGGTGTTCACATGGATAAACTTGTTTTTTCATTTGCAAAATTTGCTCAAATCGAGTAAAATGCACAAATCTGCCTTGCCATGACAGTTTGCAGCAAGGCACATTGTCATTGTCATATCTCATGGCTTAAGTGGTGTTTCATGGAGTTCTCTGCCATTTTTGAAAGCTCTTATATGATACAACACATGTGTCATCATAGTTTGTCTTGATAATTTTTGGATCCAAGTGAAAAATACCCCTACTTTTGGAAAAAAAACAAGACAGATTCTGACTTAGTGAAAATTTCACTAAGTGTTGGAAAAAGTGAATTTCATGTTTTCAGCCATTTTGATCCAACCATAACTCAAAATTCATGAAGAATTGGAAGGAGGTGTAGTTGACGCTTTTAAAGTATGACATGAGAGCTACAAATCCATCTTTGAATCAACCCAAATGGTTGCTTGGATCTCAAGTTATGATCTTTGGAAGTTGGTACCCTAGCCACTTTGTTCCATAACTTAGAAAATTTCTAAGTTTTTTATGGTTACCCCTTTTACAAGTTATCCCACTTTTCTTGATTTTTCTTGATGAATGATGATTCCAATCACACATTAACATCATTTTAGGGTTAGGGAACCATAATTGATCAAAAAATCAAAAAGTCAAACTTTGACTTTTAGGCACAGTTGACTTTTTATCAGATGAATTCCAAACTGTGCGATCCTCTATGAAATCAAGTCCTTGACCCAAATCAAACTTGATGTATTGATTTCATAGGTGTTATAGGGTGAATTGAATCATGTCCCAGGGTTTGGGAGCATGTCCTGGTCAAAATTCAAAGGCACAGTTGACTTTTTCTACGAAACCCTAATTGTGGTTCTGATGAACTTGAAACTTGTGAATCAAGCTTCTTGGATCAATCTATTGTTGCAAAGGGATCAATTTAGTGTATTAGGGACCCTCAAATCATGTCTTGAGGTCTTGGCTCATGTTTTGTCCTAAAAGTCAACTTAGGGGGGAATTAGGTCAAGAAACCCTAATTCCTGATTTTTATTATATGCATCCCCTGAGGCAAATGGACTTGATGATTGGGTCCATGAGGCCCCTTGGAGTATTTTGGGTTATGCTTTGAAGCATTAGCTCAGGCCCAGAGGAAAATTTCCATCTGGAGGCCTTGGTCGACCAAAACCCTAATTTGGTGACACTGGTGATCTTGAGGCTTGATCCACTCAGAATGCTGCAGCCTTGTGCTTGATTCTTGATGTGGGAGGCCTCTTGATCCATTGTGGATGTTTGAGAGGTTAGACA
The DNA here is from genome assembly GCA_022829125.1 of Lathyrus tuberosus. NCBI lineage: Eukaryota > Viridiplantae > Streptophyta > Magnoliopsida > Fabales > Fabaceae > Lathyrus > Lathyrus tuberosus. The sequence goes on along the minus strand of JALAZF010000008.1, from coordinate 9,292,787 downwards.
AGTTGAAGATCATGTCATTTCTTGATTGATCTTTTGTCTAAGGCTCTGAGAGGGCTTGAAACCCTAATCCTGGATTGTGGTGAATGTTCAAACATCTCTGAGGAGATTGATGAGGCATAAAGGTTCATCCATGTTGTGATGATGACTTGCACAATGATGGGAAATCTTAGTGGTCAAAATTTGGGGTATGACAGATGCCCCTATTTAATCTTCTTGGACCCGAAGGTGTGAATGGCGAAGGTATTCGGGCATTTGGGGTGCAAGAGGATTAAATATCGGAATACCCGAAATTTTGATGGTGGTTATGAATGGCAGTTCGGTCATCCATCTCCTTTTGCTAATCACTGATACTTAGAAAAGGTAAAACTTCCCCTCGATCCTGGTTTCCTACCAAGGAACTGGTCTCAGTTGCTGAAATGAACTTCCCCTCGATCCTGGTCTTCAGCCAAGGAACTGGTCTCAGTTTCTAAAATAAACTTCCCCTCGATCCTGGTTTCCTACCAAGGAACTGGTCTCAGTTGCTGAAATAGACTTCCTCTCGATCCTGGCCTTCAGCCAAGGAACTGGTCTCAGTTTCTTGTGTCAATAAACTTTCTTGACAAGGGACGCTGTTCGTAGTGGTTTTCCTCAAATTTCTCGCCAAATTTTCCTGGGGAGATGCCATTTGATAGAAAAATTTGATGTCAGAGTCGCTGGGGAACCCAGTCATCTGAGTTGTAGAGGTGTACAAACTTCTCTGTTGGAGACGCCATTTGACGACTCTACTGGGGAAAGCAGGTCTTTCGAGAGACTGCTGTCGTTTGGGGGTGTTACATCATACTTTTATCGAGATCTTCTCGGAGAAATTCCATATGATGTGATCCAATTTTGAGGTGCTGATGACCTTTTCTTCAGCGGATTTTTCGGAGAAAAACTGTTGTATTGCCGAATAACTGATTAATAGGCTTTCTCTGGGGATTTTCCTTAATCCAGGAAAGCGAAGATATCATCTTCAATGGCGAAGTGTGATGTTTGTCGCAGGTCTTCTTGTTTTTCAGAGGTTCAAGTTATCCAAGTGGTCAAGGGACCAACTTTAATCCAGAAATAAACTGGAGGAGAGATCGTTTAGATGGTTCACTTTCTGACGAGGAAAGAACTGACAACTCGATTGAGAAGACTTTTATTACTTGTGGATAAGACCGACCGGAGTGATAGTGATGCAATATGAATATGAATGTAAATCAATAATGCATGATGTATGTATGTATATGCTGACAAGACTGACATGACATACAGACTAATGGATGAACACGACTGGATACTCGGCCACTACAGGGGATAAAAAGTATCACTGGTCCAAAAGTAGCACTTCTGCCTTGCTTAGGAGAGATAGTCCCCGTGGGGAACACCGTTGGTAGGGCTTAGGAGATAAGAACTCTGTTGGGGGGTGTGTCAGATGAAACACGGTCTCTGACACAGTTGATCCTTCGTTCAGGCGTACTGGTTTAGAAGGAGTACTTTGATTCTGCACTTTGAAGCTCAATTACTTCTGGAGAAGCGATCGATGTTCTTTTGGTGTTCAACAGTCAAAAGAAAATGCCATCTTTATTTTAAAAGTAGAAAAAGTTTGACAAGTAAATTCATTTTTGTTTTATTTCAAGAATCATTAATCATATTAAAACATCATTCTGTAAAGCTAAAACAAATGAGAATTGCAAACAAAACCACTAGGGCTCAAATTTTATTGATTGGATGGAAATCAACCAAGCGCGTGATTCCATAGAGTATTTACAAAGTTTAGAAAATGGTAACTTAAGGGAAAAGGGCTACATTGAAACATAACGACCGATATCCTTCTACCAACTTTGAATTCTGGATATCCTGAGCTTTTGTCGAAGATGACCTTGACTGGAGTTTTCTTGATGGATGGCATTACTGCTGAGGAGTTGAACTGATCAGACGTAGTTACTTGCCATTATCCCTAACTTTTGCCTAGATTGTACTTTGAGATTTCCAATCCATCGGGATGATTTTTTTTTGCTTATGTCTCTAATTTTTGCCTGGACCGCCCTTTCGGGTTTTCGATCCACCGAGACGTTTTTTTTTTGTTTAGGTGAAGTATTTCTTGACTATGTCAACATTCGTGGGGTAGGCAAATTCCTCTCCATCCATGGCTGTAAGACTCAAGGCGCCGCCTGAGAAAGCGTTCTTGACCACATAGGGGCCGTAATAATTCGGAGTCCATTTTCCCCGAGAATCGGTGAGAAATGATTGTATCTTCTTGAGCACGAGGTCTCCTTTCCTGAAGACACGAGGTCGAACCTTTTTGTCAAATGCCTTTTTCATTTTTTGCTGATACAACTGACCATGGCATAGTGCTGTTATTCGCTTTTCTTCTATCAGATTGAGTTTGTCATGTCGACTTTGACACTATTCAGCTTCTTTTAGTTTAGCTTCCATCAATACCCGAATTGATGGGATTCTACTTCTATGGGGAGCATTGCCTCCATGCCATATACTAGAGAGAAAGGGGTTGCCCCATTTGAAGTCCAGACAGATGTGCGATAACCGTGAAGAGCAAAGGGTAAGTGAAGGTGCAAGAAAGACACAAGAAAGGGGGGTTTGAATTGTGTATTTACTTTTTTCATAACTTTTCGCATCTTGTTAAAGAGACGCTCAAGAGCCTTCAAAGTTCGTTGAGAGATTCTGATCTCTTAACTATGGAGCATGAGAACCATATAGATTCTGATCATAAGACACGATACTCAGAACTTGCAGTGCGGAAGCTTATCAGAGATAGGCTGCAAGGTTCTGACTTTGCTTAATATGAGGTTCTGATATTCAATGCAGAAACATAAATAGAGATACTAAGCAAGAGAGTAAAGGACACACGATATATCCTGGTTCACCACGCGGGCTAATCTAGTCCACCCTCCTCAGGTGATTTCGCCTTGAACACAAGGTCTTAATCCACTATAACCAAATCATGATTACACTTGCACGGGCAACGCCGATGACTAACCATTTGCACAGCCGCACTGTGACTAACATGCAATGAACCTTTATCAAACAAGTAGTGTAATTTTGCGTCAGGAGTGCACCGAATGAATGCATGATTGAGAGTGATACCTTCCAATGGACATTCAATGGCTTCAGCGATTTTTGAAGCGTTGAAGGAGAGAGGGATACCATAAATGTCTGAAGAAATGGTCATACCATCATGGCTGACAACAGCGTTGATCCAAAAGGTTTTTACGATGTTTGGATAATTGGGACCTCTAAGCATATGAATGTACTTATTCCAATTTTGTGAATGAATGCCCAGATGAAAATTATGATCAACATCCATTAGCTTAGGTTGTTTTTCATTGATGATTTCAAGAGAGTTGTCGTCACCAAAGAAGGTTCTTAGAGTCAAGGATTAGTTTGCCATGAAAATGGTGAGGAAGTCTTTTGAGGAGATTAAGCCAGGAGTTAGAGAAGTGTGAGTTTTAATAAGTTAGAAACTGAGGATAATATATATGTATAGAATAAGACTTATATTTTTGATGAGTAGGGGTAGCTAAGATAAACAGATACTCTTTTGTTACATAGAGGGTAAAAAGGGATACGGTTGCAGTTTAGTTTTTATCCTAGACCATATTTTTAAGATGAAAAAATTTGAATAAGCACAGATTGTAGTGCAAGGATTTTGCTGTTATATAATTCAAAAATTAATGATCAAGTCTTCTTAGTGAATTGTCTTAGTTGAGAGATCATGCTTCCTTAATGCTTTTCAATCGAGCGGCTGACATCTAACATGCGTATTTCACGGCTAGGAAATTTCTAGTAAGAATTAAGGGAAAAGCCTTTTGTACGCAACTACCTATATGGGATGAATTAATGAGTGTCATTTAATTTAATCATTTTGTTTTTTAATATCTGTTGGATTATCTAAGAGACTCTATAAGAGAGAGAGAGAGAGAGAGAGGAGAGATTAGGTTCTAGTAGAGGTGTTGGCTGAAGCATACCTATGGGTTATAGGATATGACTAGACGCTGATGGAAGGAATCTTTTACTCAGGACAGATTTTACTAGAGGACATATGCACACATAAGATCTCAGGCTTTATTACGTTGTCAGAGATATGTTATGTTTTTAAAAGATTCACATTTATTATGGTGTTCATTTGCGTGTAGATTTTGTTAAAGGATTTTCTTTTATATAGCAATTTCTTACAACTAAGTTTTATCAGATATTCTTTTAGTGGAATAATTTTCCTAAAGGGGTATGTAATGAGTCCTAAACATTTAACTAGTAAGATATGTCATGACAATTTATAAAAGTATTTTATGGGTTTACAGATTATAAGAGAAAGAGAAAGTGTACCTTAGGGATGCTTAACTTTTGAAGAGAATCGTATAACTAAACCATTTCGTGAAAGCATTCCTTTCTAAATATTTGAGCATATTTCTGATTCTGCCTATTTCAGAGTAAGCTGCAGATATTTCTTGGGTTCTTCAAGATATGATTGTGTTATGCCTTTTAAGGAAAATGAATATTTTCTTGGAATGTGATCCTGGTTGAATTACAACTTTCCCTCTTCTCTTGTTCAACCTTGTCCATCAACTCTCTAGGTTATAATAACCGAGATTAAGACTTAACATGATCAGAGTGACCACTTCATCTGAACTTAGCCAATTACATGCAATCCTTTTGGTAAGGCGATGCAATGAATGTTCTGAAGGAAAATTGACACTCATATGCTTGGGAGCAGTACTGATAATAAATTCTATTTGATGACCCCATTCATAAGCAACAGATTACATCTGTTTTTGATTGCTTCTCACTTTTCATTTCCTTGATCCGTAGAACCTGTTTGGTTCCAATACAGTTATTAAGTTATGGATCTGAATCTTAAACGACAAACTTTATGAATTGGTTGAGTTCTCCTTTCATAGCCTGAATTTAGTTTGCGTTTGTGAGAATTTCTTTTCTTCGAAAGATGGTTGATTTCACAAGATTAGTGAGAACCTTTGAGAGGTTATACAAAGAAGAATTAACATATCAGCTTCTGACTTTGTTCCTCAAGGTTGTTTCATAACTTGTTCAGAACCAAAACATCATCATGTAACACATGTGTACATCACTAGACATGGTTTGCATGAAACTTCTTTTTCTCACAATGCTGATCAACTTATTTAGGGTTGGTCACGCATATCTATGAGTTAACAGATTTCTTCAAAAGAACAACATTAACGTCATCTTTTAAGACATCACTTAGAGAACCTAGATGTCTAGATTGATAGCTTCTAATTTCATAGCTCAAGTGGTTTTGAGAACACTTGAACTAGCGAAAATCAGATTATCAATAATTGGTTCTACTAGGATAGTCTTTGTTGGAACTTGATTTTTGAACCAGTTAAAACTTAAAAGTTCGATAAGGATCAAGTATTTACTGAATCTTTAGGATTCAGTTCTTCATTGAATCTTTTGATCTTTTCAGATTCTGATATTGAATCATTTCTAATAATTTGAATTTTTTAGATTCTGACTTCAGCAGAGATTTTTTTGAATTTTAAAGTCATAGAGCAGCAATCTTTCTTCTTTACATGAAGAGATTCAGAATGAGTTTCAACCGAGAAAGTCAAGGGTGGACCTAATCCGTTTCTTGAAAACATCTCAAAAACTCATAAAGAATTAATCTTCAGCAAACAAGATTTCTTGCTTTCTGATGATTCATCTTTTAAGCATATACGTGGTTTTATCCACACGTATTTTCCAGGATGAGCATTCAACAGATATAGTTTCTTATCTGATGAATTTATCTTATCAGCTGATTCTTCAATTTTTAATGAGACTTCATCTAGAATCAGTGAATTTCTCAAGAAGTAATCAGATTGATTACAATTTTGTACACAGTCAACTACTAAACTGTTACAGAAATTGTAAGTGGATTTCAATCTCACCCAGAGTACTTCTATGCACCACATCTGGATCTTTTTCTGACACTGTTAAGTATTTGATGTAAATCAATAACAGAACCGGAGCTCTAATACCAATTGAAGGTGCGAGAAAGACACAAGAAAGGGGGGTTTGAATTGTGTATTTACTCTTTTCATAACTTTTTGCATCTTGTTAAAGAGACGCTCAAGAGCCTTCAATGTTCGTTGAGAGATTCTGATCTCTTAACTATAGAGCATGAGAACCATATAGATTCTGATCATAAGATACGATACTCAGAACTTGCAGTGCGGAAGCTTATCAGAGATAGGCTGCAAGGTTCTAACTTTGTTTAATATGAGGTTCTGATATTCAACGCAGAAACATAAATAGAGATACTAAGTAAGAGAGTAAAGGACACACGATATATCCTGGTTCACCATGCGGGCTAATCTAGTCCACCCACCTCAGGTGATTTCGCCTTGAACACAAGGTCTTAATCCACTATAACCAAATCATGATTACACTTGCACGGGCAACGCCGATGACTAACCATTTGCACAGCCGCACTGTGACTAACATGTAATGAACTGTTCAGGGATTCAACTTAATGAATATAACGAACATTGACTGAGCAGAACCACTGCTGGGATTTCACAGCTAGCCATTCAGGGATTCATCACAATGAATATAACGCTACTGACCATATTTCAGGATTTTCCACAATGACACCCAACCATTGTCATCTCAAGTATCTGATCACCACGTGATCTACTCAAGGGCCTCAACTCACAGCTGAATCATTCAGGGATCCATTCTGGATATAACATTCACTGGTGGAGTCTCAATTCATTTAGTTGAATTGGCAAACTGGAGATTACAAATTATGCTTCTTAATAAGCAAGTTTCTCCTAAGTTTAAATACAAAGAACACATAAGTATTCAAGCAAGATTTGAGCAACAACTCCTTGCTTTCCTAAGAAACTACAAAGATGTATTTAGATATTACAAATGTTGACATCTTGTAGATCTTCTTCTTCTTCGTCTTCTTGGTTGAGCAAGCTTTGAGCAGCAACTCCTTGCTTCAGATCTTCAATGTAGTCCTGACGAGAAGGTAGGTTGATGACTTGACAGATCTTCAATGTTGTCTTCTTCATCAATAGCTTCTGTTCTTGATTGTTGTTGTTGTGTTGATTTGTCTTCTTGAGTTTCAACAACAATTGCTATTAGTGATATAATGATAGCTTTTGAATATTCTAAGTGTTACAACAAGAACTCATCGTTGTGGCTATCTTCACAATGACTTGGTCAATTTTGTAGATGAACATTCAGTTCGTGATTCTACAAGTGATCGACACCTCAGTAGCAAAAGCTATTTTCGTTAAATAGCCAGTAGAAATATAGCCATTTGAGAATACTATTGGTTGTTTGGAAAAGAGACGACGTTGTGATATAATGAGTTGTACTGACACATCTCCTTTTTGCAAAGGGAGAAGTGACCGAACATCTTTTCTTGGGCAGTGTGTACATTTAACTAACAACTGTAATATTTAGACTTCAAAACTTCAGTGGCTTCTGATGTTAATTTGATGAAGCATGAGTAGAGTCTTCTTAGCAGAATATCTGATGCTTCAGGTCTTCAGTCGATTGAAGAAGTCCATTAGGAATCAGTCTTCAGAACTTCAGCACTTGGTCTTTAAGAATGTTATTCTTTTCTGCTTCAAGTCTTCCGAATCTTCAGAACCTGTCTTCAGAGTCTTCAGAACTTGATATTTGAAACCTTGATCTTCAGAACTCATAAGTCTTCAGATTCTTTCTGCACTTAGTTTTCAGCGCCTTCAGCCATCAGAACTTCATGTCATAGGAGTCTTCCGCACTTTGGTTCTTTCAGAGTGTACTTCTTCAGGAGCTTCGCTATCTTCAGAATCTCAATCACTTTCAGAGAGCATCCACAAGAGCATTGCAACAGCAATCTTGACATCCTTGGATCTGGCTGATCATGACAAGATAAAGAAGCGTTCTTGCTTCTCGCGACTTTAGTCACACATAGTAACTTCGCATATGTATATATTCAATCATAGTACATCTAGCTGGTGCATGTTGGTTCTGATGTCTTTAGTTCTTATGATCTGCACACAACACACGTTAGACTATAAAATGGTTCTTTCACAAATACTAATTATTATCATCAAAACATAGATTGACTTGTAGAGACAATTCTTGCTCTCACAGTAGCATCTCGTGCCAATCTTTGTAGGTTATAACCATGTTTTGAACAATCTTCTTGATGTTCTTGTTAGCCGCTTCTACCACTCCGTTCATCTTAGGTCGGTAGAGAGATGAGTTATGGTGTTCAATCTTAAACTCAGCACACAAATCGTTCATCATCTTGTTGTTCAAGTTGGATCCATTATCAGTAATGATCTGGCCTGGAACACCATAACGGCAGATGAGATTGTTTTTGATAAATCGGACCACCACTTGTCGGGTTACATTGGTGTATGATGCTGCTTTGACCCACTTGGTGAAGTAGTCAATGGCTACCAGGATAAACTGATGTCCGTTTGAGGCTTTGGGTTCGATCATGTCGATCTTGTCAATTTCCCATATGGAAAAAGGCCATTGGGAGAAGAGAACTTTGAGATGTGTTAGCGGTACATGGATTTTGTCTGAGTATATCTGACACTTGTGACACCTTCTCATGTACTTGTAGCAGTCAGATTCCATGGTCAACCAGTAGTACCCTGATCTCAGAATTTTTTCACCATTGCGTGTCCGTTGGCATGTGTGCCAAAGGATCCTTCGTGAATTTCTGTTATCAGCATGTTTGCTTCTGGTCTGTCTACACATCGGAGCAAGACCATGTCAAAGTTTCTCTTATAGAGTGTATCGCCGCTCAGAAAGAAGCTGCCTGCTAGCCTTCTAAGGGTCTTTTTTATCTTTCCTGAATGCCCCAGGTGGATATTCTTATTTCTGAAGGAAGCATTTGATATCGTGATACAATGGTTTGTCGTCTATGACTGCTTCAATTATGAAGATGTAGGCGGGCCTTTCAAGGTGTATTATGTCGATCTTAGGTAAGTCGTTCCATTGACCTACACTAATCATGGAAGAGAGAGTAGCTAAGGCATCAGCCATGTGATTCTCTTCATGAGGGATGTGATGAAACTCGATTCTGTTGAAGAATGGTAACAACCTTCTCGCGTAGTCTTTGTAAGGAATCAGTCCTGATTGGTATGTGTTCTAATCTCCTTTGATCTGATTAATAACCAGGGCTGAGTTACCATAAACATCCAAGTTTTTGATCCTTAAATCCATTGCTTCCTCGAGACCCGTGATACAAGCTTCGTATTCGGCCTCGTTGTTTGTACACTTGAATGTCATTCTGGCAGTGAAAGGAATGTGGGTACCCTGAGGTGTTATGATGATTGCCCCAATTCTGTTTCCATAATGATTGACAACTATGTCAAAGATTAGTCCCTATTGGGAACCTGGTTCTGGCCCTTCACTGGGTAGTGGTTCATCGTAATATTTCATTTTCATGTACATAACATCTTCATCTGGGAAGTCAAACCCGACTGATTCTTGATCGTCAATCAGTTTATGAGCCAAATGATCGGCTAAAACACTTCCCTTAACGGGTTTCTAAGCGTGGTACTCTATGTCGTATTCTAATAACAACATCTGCCAACGGGCAATCCTTTCAAAGACGTACTTGATTGGATCCATTTCTGAGATTAACCAAGTAGTGTGACGAATCATATATTGGCGAAGATGTTTGGCTGCCCAAGCCAGAGCACAACAAGTTTTCTCAAGAATAGTGTATTGAGTCTCGCAGTCGGTGAATTTCTTGCTCAAGTAGTAAATGGCAGACACTTTCCTTTTGGTTTCGTCTTGTTGGCCAAGTACACAACCCATCGAGTCTTCCAAGACTGTTAGGTAGATGATCAGTGGTCTTTCTTCCACTGGAGGTGATAGAATCAGTGGGTTCAACAAGTATTCCTTGATACTATCGAAGGCAGTTTGATAGTCTTCTATCCAAACGCAGTCCTGATTCTTTTTGAGTAATTTGAAGATTGGCGCACATGTCGCGGTCATGAGGAATATAAATCTGGAAATTTAATTCAAATGTCCCAGGAATCCCCTAACTTGTTTTTCAGTCTTTGGAGAAGGCATTTCTTGAATGGCCTTGACCTTGTCAGGATCAACCTCAATTCCCTTTTGGCTGACGATGAACCCTAAGAGTTTCCCTAAACGGATACCGAATGTGCACTTGTTGGGAATCAAGTGGAGTTTGTACTTTCTCAACCGCTCGAATAGTTTTGACAAGTGGGTCACATGCTCCTCTTCTGTCTTATATTTGACAATCATATCATCGACATATACCTCGATTTCCTTGTGTATCATGTCATGAAAAAGAGTAGTCATGGCCCTTTGATAGGTTGCCCCGGTGTTATTTAAACCGAACGGCATTACCTTGTAACAAAAGGTGCCCCATGGGGTGATGAAGGAAGTTTTCTCCATGTCTTTTGGCGCCATTTTTATCTGATTATAGCCCGAGAATCCATCCTTGAAGGAGAAAACTTTGAACTTTGTTGTACTGTCTACCAGCATGTCAATGTGTGGTAAAGGAAAGTCGTCCTTTGGACTAGCTTTATTTAGATCTCTGTAATCCACACACATTCTGACCTTTCCATCCTTTTTCGGAACTGGTACTATATTGGCTAACCATTGAGGATATTCTGATGTGGCGAGGAAACCCGCGTCAATCTGTTTCTGTACCTCCTCTTTGATTTTGATGACCATATCCGGGTGAGTCCGTCTCAGCCTTTGTTTCATTGGCGGACATTCTGATCTTAACGCTAAATGATGTTCCATGATGCTGGTATCCAACCCTGGCATATCCTGATAGGACCAAGCGAATACATCGGGAAACTCTTTGAGAAGCTTTATCAAACTTTCTTTGATAGTTGGATTGAGAGTGCCCCAATCCTGATCTCTTTTCTTTCTTCCTCTGAGCCCAAGTTGATCGTTTCCAACGGCTCTTTGTGAGGTTTAATAGACCTTTCCTTTTGTTTGAGTAATCGGGAGATCTCCTCTAAAATTTCTTCGTCATCTTCTTCTTCAGCCTCAAATACCGGGAATTCAAAGTTGGGAGAAGGCATCGGATCGTGCGTTTCAATGGGGTTTAAAACAAGCAACCTGCATGACATGATGATGGTTTTTTTAGAAGAGATAGAGAAAATGCAAGAGTGTGTACAGTGTATTTTTTTTACTGCTTGTTTTTATTATTTATTGTTTTTTAGGATTACCATTTTCTGAAAAAGCGAAAAAGAGAAAACATCAATTAATGCTGAAATTACAGAACGATGTTTATTTTATTTATGATCTTGTTGATTCTTGAAACTACAGCCCTATAAAACAATACTCTATCGCTTTGGGCGAAGCAAAGAGGGACATTTATAGAAAGTGAGCCCTATCAAAACATCCATTTCACCTGGGCAGGGGGAAAGGTTAGAGACGGCAATTGCTTTGACTTATGAACAATCTTTGGAACATCGTCTGCAACCCATTGGAGGCGAAATCCTTGGTGAATCACAAAGTTTGGTACTTTCCTTGATTTGTCTTCAGAAATAACGCTGATTTCTGGCAAAGCAGGATCGTTGGAATCTGTCTCCTAGGAAGAGTTATCGTAGGAGGATTCCTCTTTTGTATTTTGCATGGTATTTGTGCTCTCAGGAAAAGCCCCCCATCCAGTTGGCTGGATGTGTTCGAGCCTGATACGAGAGCTTTCAAGAGCTGTGTATTTGACCATGAAGTCGTATTTTCCACTCGGTTGTCCTAGGGTGTCCCACACTTCTTTGGAACTGGAGGAGTCATCTCTTTCGATGACGTTGACCTCTGGAAAAGCATAGTTAATGAATTCTAGTCCTGCAAACTTTCCAAATTCATCGTCGTGTTAGATACTTTCCGAATGACCTGAGTGTTGATCCCATGACATGGTGGGGATGCAGGTATTCTTTTCAATGATGCTCAGCTGATTTTCATTGTTCGGTTGACTTTCTAACCCCAAGTCTCCTGGGTACGGCTGCCAGATAGGCAGACCATCCATCAGGCCATAATAGTCGTGGTCGAAGTTGTATTTCATCAGAATGTCTTCCTCTAATGAATTTTGCGGAGCACGGCATCCTTCCAGATCACAATCTCTGTATATCATTTCGGCGTCAGATCTTGGTATAAATCTCTGACTCTGTGCGGGATAGCAAAATGGCGTAGGCACCTCTTCTTGAGACATATAACCGTCCTCGTTAAGATAGGACTTCCATTCCTTATCTGTGTCAGAGGAATCTCCCTCGTTGATGGTATGTACTTCTTGAGGCACTGGGTGAAGGAAACCTCAACTACAGGTTGCAGAAAAACCAAGACCCTTCTTTGTTTTATGATCAGTAGGAATGACAAGCTGTCCCCATCCCTTTGCATTGTTACTTTTGATCACCTCTAGAGCATCTTCGTACTAGGATATTGATGTTCCCTTCTCTAATTGATTCTTATTGCTCATCGAAAGTGCCTGGAATTGAGTTCCAACAACCTCCTCGGGTTTTACACAAGTGGATAATGAAAGGTTACTCACGATCAAGGCTTGTTCTCCACAGACCGTGACGAGTTGGTCATTCTTGACAAACTTCAGTTTCTGGTGAAGTGTCGAAGTAACTGCCCCAGCTTGGTGTATCCAAGGTCTTCCCAACAAACAATTGTATGTTGCTCGGATGTTCATGACCTAGAAAGTGACTTGGAAAGTGTGAGGACCGATAGCTATGGGAAGGTCGACTTCGCCGATAACTATTTTTCTAGACCTGTCAAATGCTTTGACGACGACCTCACTGCCTCTCATCGGAGATCCTTTGAATGATAGTCGCATTAGAGTGAACTTCGACGTAACGTTGAGAGCCGATCCGGTATCTACCAGTACGCTGGCTAAGGCATCATCCTGGTAGTTGACTGTGATATTGAGTGCCATGTTGTGACTTGGTCCCTCTTCCGACAATTCCTCATCACTAAACCCCAAGTTGTTGCAGGAAGTGATGTTAGAGATGATGCTGTCAAATTGTCTTATTGACATATCTTGTTCCACAAAGGCTTGCTCTAAGACTTTCTGTAGAGCTTCCGTGTGAGCTTTGGAACTGAGTAAAAGAGACAACACATAGATCTTTGAAGGAGTTTGTAACAGCTGATCAACAATGTTGTATTCACTCCTTTGGATGAGCTTCAGTATCTCATCATCGTTCTTTGAAAGGTCGGGACTACTGGATTGACCGACTGGTGGATCGGGAACTTCTGTTTGAGGTTCCTTTTCTCTGTTAGGTTCTCCAACTCCTCGGTTGAAGATTCGACCGCTTCGTGTTACTCGACTAATGTCCGCAATATTCACGACGGAGGGTAATGGAGTTTCCTTTCCATTCTCGATTGTTGTTGCACAGTATTTGTAAGGGATAGATTTATCGGACTTGTATGGCACTGGTCCCGGTAGATAGATAACTACAGGAGCCTTCTGATTTTTTTGACTGTCGTAAGTAACTTCAATCAGTTCCTGGCTAGGAACCTTTTACTCGTCTAGTAGAGGGATGATGGTACAAACATCCTTGGTTCTTTCAGGATCAGAGATTACAACCACATCTTTGATCTGGTTAGCAAAGTAGTCTGGCGTCTAGTTAATGGACCCCGAATCTGAAGATTGTTGAATCTCTTTGCGGTCCAACTGACTTTGAAGGGCTGCATGCACGAGGTAACATCCTTGATTATTTTCCGAGCAGACTCTACAGCGCTCGTAGTTATGTGGTGGCACCCAGCCACGTCCGCTTTGAATGCAGTGTAACCTCACTAGGTCCATTTTCATTGATCGAGCATCCTGACTCTGATGCTTAGTAGGGTTCCCATTAACCACACTGATTTGTTGCGTGTCTTTATCCATAAAGATCGGAAGCCACCAGTGGTTTAACAAGTGTTACAAAGTTCTTTGCACGAGAGCACACCCTTGGTTATCTCATGACATACTGTACAGTTCTGATAATTATGCGAAGTCCAAAAACTGAGCTGGACTTGCTTGGAGTACAACTCCACCAAGCTGGTATTCATCAAACAACTATCGAAGATTTGAACCATGTTGATCTGATAGGGATTTCTATCATGGTAGTCCTGGATCCACCCAAGATCCATCTGACGCTGGAGGGCCTCTTGTACAAAAGAGCATCCTTGTTTGTTTACCGAGCAACTCAGACAGGAATCGTAATCATGCCGTGGTAGATTATGATGTTGGCTTTGCCTTGAGTGCATTGCCACCAAGTTGGCATTCATTGCACGGATGTCGTGATTCTGAATGATGTGGGAATCCGTATAAATCATGTTGACCCGATGAATTCTGTGTTCTTGGATCCATTAGAGATCCAACTGTTCCTGTAGAGCTGATTGCACCATAGAACATCCTTGATTATTCTTAGAGCAGATATCACACTGGTCGTATCCACTCTGTCTACAATGCATCTTGACCAAGTTGGCCCTCAATAAGAGTACGTCATGAATTTGATAGATGTTGTTAGCCTCTCCTTCTATCAAATTTACCGCAACTTTCTCGTGTTGAGGAAGCGGGTTTGTGATAACATTCAGATTCGTATATTTGAAAGATAAGACCCCGCTCCTAACAAGCTTTTGCACATCGGATTTGAAACTGAGACAGTTTTCTATGTTATGCCCTGATCCTCCTTGATGGTAAGGGCAAGTTTGATCCGCTTTAAACCAAAAAGGAAGATTCTCCAGTACTGTAAGAGGAGACCTGGTTTGGACATGCCCCTTGACCAGTAAGAGTGGAAACAATCCTGCGTACAACATTGGTATATGATCGAACCCTGGAGGTCGAGTTGTACGGTTGTTGTTATATGGAAGATGAGCCTGCTAAAGAGGCTGTTGTGTCCTTTGCTGATATTGGTGTTGAATCGGTTGGCTCTGAGCAACCTAGGGTTGATACGTAGGAATAGGCGCAGGGTTGATAGCAGGAGTTATAGCTGCTACTGGTTGATATCTTCGCCTTTGCTTTCTGAGAGAGATATTCCCAATATCTTGCTCTTTTTTTTAGGGAGAGCACTACCGTATCGTTTTGTACTACTTGATGATCCCGCGTCTTTAACTAAACGTCCTTCTCGGACTGCTTCCTCCAGACAAACTCCCATTCCTACCATCTCGGCGAAGTCACTGGGCACACTGGCGACCATTCTATCGTAGTAAAAGGAGCTTAAGGTTTTCAAGAAGATCTTTGTCATCTCTTTTTCCTCTAGAGGTGGACTAATTTGTGCGGCAATTTCACGCCATCTCTGAGCTTATTCCTTAAAGGTTTCTTTGTCCTTTTGCGACATGGCTCTGAGTTGATCTCTGTCTAGGGCCATGTCCAGATTATACTTATAATGCTGCACGAAGGCAGCTCCAAGATCTCTGAAATGGCCGATCTTAGTGCGGTTTAAATCCATGTACCATTTGAGTGCGGCACCGGTTAAACTATCCTAGAAATAGTGGATCAGTAGCTCTTGGTTCTTTGTCTGAGCTGACATTCGCCGAGCGTACATCACCAAATGGCTTTGAGGACAAGAGTTACCCTTGTACTTTTCAAATTCGGGCACTTTGAATTTGTGCGGAACTTTCACATTGGGGACCAAACAAAGGTCAGCGGCGTCTTTTCCAAATAGATCCTGACCGCGAATGGCTTGCAGTTCCTTCTGCATTTCCAGGAACTGTTCCTGGAACTCATTCATTCTGTCGAACACACTTTTATTTCCACCAGAAGGTATTTGTGGAATCTGTCCTTCGGGGATAGGGTGTACCACAGGTGGTGGTATAGTCATCATGGCAGTGACTCTTGGTGCTTCCCTCTCCAGAAGTTTGTAACCTTCATGAGTTGATGTCATGCCTCTTGCATCTTCGCTTTCCCAAAGTTTGTAACCTTCAGGCCCAGCGGTTCCTACTGGGGTTCCCTGATCTTCAGTGATCGGCGGAACATATCCTTCTGGGATATAGTTAATAGGCATGCCCTAGGGACGATCTTTAGGCATGGTATACCGAGGGTCATACTTTTCCACTATGGGCATTGATGTGATCTCTGAGATCACAGTCCTTTGTTGTTGCATCTGAGCTTTTACTAGAGCTTGCATGTCATTATGAAGCTTTCTCAGATCCTCTTTCGGAGCGTCGATCTCTTCCCTCAACTCTCTATTCTCTTCCTCGAGATCATCCATCTTTTTATGTCGATTGGCCCGAGTATTGTACGAATGAGACAGTTTGACTCTAGAATCGAGACGTAAACGTGAGATTCGTAGGTAAGAAGAATGCGTTACGCGAGAATGATGAATGATATGCAATGATTATATTTCAATTAATTTTTGTTTAATCAACATAAACATCAACAATTGGATTGCAAGTATCAAACAGTGGGGAGACCCCGTTTTATTGAATTCAAAGATTGCGGAATGGAAATACAGTAATTTACATAATGCTGTAAAAGGAAATCTAAACTCATGGGTCCCGAGTCCTCTCTGAGGAGAGCTCAGGTGCTGGTTCTTTCTTTTTCTTTGACTGGGGCTCTTGAGCCGTTGTCGGGTTGTCACTCCTTTGCCAAGTAAAGGAGCGAGCAAATTCCTTTGGTCCTTTTGGTTTTCTATAGCGTGTTGCTATAAAATCTCAATCAGAGCATCTTTTTCTTTTAACAGTTGTTGTATTTTCTTGCACTCCACATTGAGAATACGATACTTGTTTCTCCAAGACCTCTTCTCCTGTTGAACTCTGTTGAAAGTAACCTGAAGTTTTTCTGTATTAGACATAGAATAAAGGACAGGGTCCCTTAATGGAAGAACTTCTTGACGAGGGTAAGGTATCCTCAGCTTGAGAGATCTAGTTTGTACCCAGTGGAATAAGGTTCCACCGAGACACGGTCTGGTTTTCCTAGAGACTCTCGTCCTTTCCTATGAACGTTTTTCCAGGCATGCACTATTTCCGTCTTTACTGCTCTGTCACTTTCTCCTTCCTTGAAGAAAAGACCTTCTAGATGAGCATTACGCGGGACATGCCTCATCGGGTATCCGAATTGACGACGAACTAAAATTGGATGATAATTGATTCCTCCTTTAGTTCCTATAAGGGGTACATTTGGGAAACTTCCACAATGGTCAATGATTCCGATCTCGTCATAGATTCGATTGTACCAATCGATGTCAGAGTTGGTAAGAGACATGATTCTTTGCGACCAACATAGAGAGCTCTTAGGATCCCAAAATGCGGCAGACTTGGGTAAGTGGGAAGTGAACCACTTGTACAGCTGGGGTACACATCATGTGATCATTCCTCCACTGTACAAATTCCTTAAGTGTACAGAATGATAAGCATCTGCGAGCAAGGTCAGTACAGGGTTTCCAATTAAGAAAATCTTAATGGCGTTGATATCTACAAAGTTATCGATGTTGGGAAACAAAAATAACCCGTAGGTGAGCAAAATAAAGATGCTTTCGAAAGCAGACACATTCCCTATACTGACAAAGTACAGGGCTTTCTTTATCAAGACCTGGGCTGGCAAACCTTGAATTCCACCTTTAGTGGTCATGTGAGTCCTGATTTCTGACTCGTCCAAATAGATTTCTCTCGCAATGGTTTGATCCTTTAGAATTTCTTCCAGTCCAGAAAAAAGAACTTGATCAGTGATATGTAGATCAGTCAGGTGAGAGTACTCCTCCAGCGTTGGTGCTAGTTGATAATCTGGGAAGGTGAAACAGACATAGACCGGATCGTAGAACTGGGTTAGTGTGGACATGACTCCTTCAATTACATGGACCCTTAACAGAGACAGCAGTCCTCCATACTTGGCTCTGAAAGCCTCGGGGTTGATGATAATCCTCGCCAAACCTCTTAAATCCTCTAGTATTGGAACCTTGAAGGTGTACTTATGAGTTTTCCTTCTACCGAAATCCATTATCGCAAACTCTTTCTCTGACTTTTGTAATCATTGCCTTAGTTTAATTTGAAAAAGAGAGACCAAAAGAGAAGATTTTTTCTTTGTTTTAATGTTTTTTAAATGAATGTATATATGCAGCACACAAAAACCTAGAAAAAACATTGGGTCAAAGGATCGATGTCATGAAGTCAAGGCTCTACCCATCCCCAAAGGTTTATACTGGTATTTTTTGTACCTGTCCGCAAAATGATTGACCCGTCTTGGGATAACAACAGTAAGCGGATCGCCAGCGGCTGATGTATCTTAGAGTGATCTCAAATGAGGGTAGTATCGTTTAACAACTATTCTCGATAGCTTCCGCACTACAAAATGGTTTCAGTCTACTAAAAACCTCAGCTTCTCAGATAACCCAATCGACCACACTACTTTCAACAACCGAAGTTGTATAGGTAATGCATCTGTAAAAGGAGTCTCCACTGAGTTTGATGGTTGACCGGGGGCTCTTAACTGGGATTCACTCCCCGTAAGATTACCCGTATAATGCCATCCCCTATCTTAGGTGTATACTCAATATTTCCACATGCGGCATCACACGCATTCCCATTAGCAGAAAAATAAACACAGATATCAATTAGGAAAAGTAGTATATATATTTTTCTTAATCATCCTAGACCTCTAGTCTTATGATCCTATACAGCCAATGATCCCCCAGCAGAGTCATCATTTCTGTAGTATTTTGTGAACTTAAGACTTTCTACCTTAAAAGAGGCCAGAAAGAATGCCTCCCACTATGGTCGCTGATGCGTCTGCAAGTGCACGGAAATATCGAAGTAATATAAAAGATTGTCGTACCCACATAGACCAATGCCAACCTACTGTAATCGATCGTCGCTTTGTAAAGCTAAGGCTAATGATATTAGATAAAAGGGAAACTAAGACTAACGCTAAAATAAAACTAAGAAAATATGATAATAAAGAGAGGCCGGAATATGGATTCCGCGTTCCTAAAGGACTTTGTAGAATTCGGGTACTAATTACAACTATAACTTAGTTCCGTAAAATATACCTACTTAAAAACTCCGCATCACGCTCTCGCGGTATTAACTAAAGTCATGTCCCCTAATTCAAAGATTTTGCTCTCTCTCGCTCGGTAACTAGGAAATCTATTTTAAAAGGCAATAATATCCTAAATGTATCTAAATCGCTCTCACTGTATTTAGATATGTTGCCTAATTTCCACTATCCAGTTCGACCCCACACTCTCTCAGTGCCGGCTCTAACCTTAATTAATTTCTCACTCTCGTGACAAAATCGTGTTAAATAACCTCTCACTCTCGTGACAAAGCTATTTAAATTAGACTTGGAAATTAAAACCAAAACAGAATTTTAATCATAAGTTCGCACCTATTATTTTCTACCGAGTCCCGTCAGTAACGACTGTCCTCATATGTCGGACTCAAGAATATTTAGAAAGACATAGTGATAGAAAGAAATAAATAATTTTGGCTTTTTGGATTAAACGAAAACATAAGAAGCGGTTTAATATAATTTAAAGCAATGTTTGAAGAAAAATGGTAAAAACTTGAATTTATAATAATGGCAGAAAGATAAAGCATAAATATAAATGGCAGGAAATAAAAGCAAGAAAGTAAATTGCTGTAAAAGTAAATGAACCTGTAATTAATTTGAAACTGGAATTGTAATACACCGGCTAAGTTGAATCCAGAACATAAATTAATGCAGAAATGAATCCTAAGACTATATTTGTAATAGTCCCCCGATGTGGAGAACTATTAATTTTACATCAATGAGAACTGCTAAAAACTAAACAAGAAATATTCTGGCCAAGAGAATTCCCCCGTTAATGGAAGCCTTCGATTGGTTTTATACTTGACTAGGATGCAGAAGCTTCGGTTGGTGGCGTGAGAATCGGCATGAGAACCGGATGAATCACGACTGGTTTGCTGGGCGAGGAAATATGAAGAAGTGGAGAAAAATCAGGGAGAAGTTGGAGAATCCTTCTCCTCACTCATAGGTGGCCCACGCCACCTCTTCTCTCTCTCATAAAAGGTGGCTTGCGCCACATGAACATGGGTGGTGGGCGCAACCCTTCAAATGTGGCTTGGGCCACATATGAGAGTGGTGGTGGGCCCTACCCCTTTTATTATTTTTTTTTATTTTTTTTCTTATAATATTTCTTTTCTTCTTTTCTTCATATTTCTTCATTAATTCTTCATTAATTCTTCACTTTTCGATAAAATCCTCTCCGACTCGAGTACCTGAAAACGGAAATAAATACGGGTAATATAAAACATAAATCAGGAAAAATCAAATGAAACATAACTAAATTTCATGTAAGTCAAGTCAAATAAACGATACATTTACGTGTTATCAACACCCCCATACTTAAACCTTTGCTTGTCCTCAAGCAAACCATGACTCGCGAGAAAAATAGTGTATACGGATACTCATCCTTGGCTACCAACTCTACTTCGGTTAAGTTTGTGTCAATAGGTACTTGCTCACACACTAAGGATATCGTAACAACACAATTCCGCTTTTGCGGTCATTAACCTTCCTCCTATACAAACCAATCCGAATCATGTCATTATACCTGAGCCTAACTCACTCATCCTTCTTTTATCCCTTTTCATTCTGGCGCGATCACATTAAGCCCGTTATCCTTTCACACTCATGGTAGGATAGCCTGTTAATGACTATGATCTCATTATCATCATTCTTTTTTTTTTCTTTTTGCACATTGGCTTAAATATCAATAAAATAAAGAAGTTTGCACCGTTGGGCTAAATGATCGGGTGAGGACCATCTAACTTAGAAGGAGCATTCCTTCTCATTCATTCATTTTTTTATTATTATTATTTTTTTTTTTACCTTTTAAGTGTGAGATCATACACATATTTGCATCGACTTCCTACTTACAGCGTGCTTAGGATGGTGCTGACTGCTAAATAAACTAATTAAGGACTGCTAAAGGGATGAGAACTTAAGTCTATGGCATAACAAGTACTCAAATTGATTTCCATAATAGGGAGGCTCACGGTGTTAGAACGATACTGATCTTGCAGAATTTTCCCAAGTCTCACAATCTAACCCTCAATTTTGTCTGTAACCTAAGATTTTCAAAAGAAACACTATTTTTAACTAAGATATTTTCAAAATATTTGGTATGGATCAAGAAAATGGGGAAATCGATAAACAACATAAAATCATGCATAAATACTCGACAACACATGCAAAGACGCAACGAAACATTAAAACAGAAAAAATTTTAAAATCATGCTAGAAAACAGTAAATCTAACTAGAAAGCGGTAAAATGAAAGCGGTAAATGTTCCTCCCCCACACTTAAACCAAACATTGTCCTCAACGTTTTGATAAAAGGTGGTAGAGAAAGGATAGAACCTGTATGAATGCCATTGCATGCTACCACGGCCAAATTCGCGCTGATTCTTCCCTTGTTGTCCCTGTCTTCGCTGGCCACTTCTACTCCGGTGTCTTGTACCACGAGTTATCTGAATTTGCTGAAACTTCATTTTCTTGAAGCCGCTCATCATATTGCCTGTTTCCGAAGGAAGTTCCTGCAAAATTGTTAGAAAAAAAAGACGGTGCGGTGTGTGCAGGTGGAACTAAACCAAACGGAAAGACAAGGAGGAGGTGAGTTATGAACGGGAGAGACAAGCCCTCTCCTATCATACTCAACATTGGTGTCACCACCAGCAGAGACATTCATTGGAATGTCTGTGGGCACCAACTCATGTTAAGGGATTGTCAAATAGAGATCTTTCGCCTAAATGTAGCTGAGACGGGACAAGCGATACAATTCTTTATTTTTTGCAAACAAAAACAGTAAAACATTAAATTAAAAGCTCGTGGGTTACCTCCCACGCAGGGCTTTGTTTAACGTCGATAGCTCGACGGTCAAGAGAGTTAATCTTCGGTTTCCATGGCCATTTATCAAGCCATCTCACATATCCCTCACCTTTTCTTTTCTTCCTTCT
This sequence comes from Lathyrus tuberosus, assembly GCA_022829125.1. Taxonomy (NCBI): domain Eukaryota; kingdom Viridiplantae; phylum Streptophyta; class Magnoliopsida; order Fabales; family Fabaceae; genus Lathyrus; species Lathyrus tuberosus. The sequence continues at coordinate 9,270,885 of JALAZF010000008.1, read as the reverse complement.
GTGGGGTGGTTCATTCTTTTAAACTTGTGGTGGTGGTTCAAGATCTATCCTACCTATTAGTTTTTCAAGTTTGGGCTTAGTTATTTCATCCATCACCTCAAAGTTTAATCTTACCCTCCTAACACTAATGATATCCCTAGTTTCATGGTCCTCGAATTTTCTCTTTTTATGCGTGACCTCAAGCAAAGATGCATCGGTGTGGATATTTTCCAATATCTCCACATACGTTTTGGATTGGGGTTCTACCTTAGCTTCCACAAACCTTTGCGAGAAAGGAATTGGTGGGGTATATGGAGAAGGAACGACATTAGGTGCTTCCTTCACTACCTCTTCGACAACCTCCCTTTCGGGTGGTGTCATTAAATTTTTTGGAATCTCTACTTTTTCTTCATCCGAACTCTCCTCAACCTCCTTATCAGTCTCCTTAGGATTTTCGATTTGTCTTTCACTACTGGTCAATACAACATCCACATGCTCCTCAAGGGAGGGTCCTATAGGTGTCTGTGCAAGCAGGGAGATTTGAGTCTCCAATGCCTCAGTGTGAGTCATGAGGGACTCGACCATAGTGTTTATCTGCCTAAGGGTTTCATAAGTATCGAGATGTTGTCTTCCAAGCTCTTCATTCTGGAGAGTTTGTGTCTCCACAAAGTGCTCCATCATATATTCTAACCTCGAATTAGTTGTTGTTTGAATGAAATCATCCATTAATGTTTCGAGGTTGGAATTAACGGATTCTTGTGGTTCCTCAAAATATTGGGAGTGGTAATCGTAGGGAAAATTTGGTTGCGGTTCCTCAAAATACTGGGAGTATTGCGGTTGGTAATTGTAGAGAAAATTTGGGTGCAAATCCTTAAGATATTGGGAGTGAGTCAGCGTCGCATTGAAATCCTGCATTAATATTTCTATGTTGGAATTATGAGATACTTGCGACTCCTCAAAATGTTGGGATTGGTAGTTGCAGAGGCAATTTGGTTGAGAATGAGTTAGTGATGCATTGAAATTCTCCATTTGTATTTCAAGGTTGGAATTATGGGATTCTTGCGATTCCTCGAAATACTGGAAGTGGTGATTGTAGAAAAATTTGGGTGATACATAGTAATGAGTGCCTTAGTCTATACGGTTCAACAACGGAATAACAATATTGACTCTTGGTCCCCGACAACGGTGCCAAAAACTTGATGCGTCCGCAAGTGCACGGAAATATCGAAGTAATATAAAAGATTATCGAACCCACAGAGACCAATGTCAACCTAGTGTAATCTATCGTCGCTTTGTAAAGCTAAGGCTAATGATAGTAGATAAAACAGAAATTAAGACTAGCGCTAAAATAAAACTAAGAAAATATGATAATAAAGAGAGGTCGGAATATGGATTCCGCGTTCCTAAAGGACTTTGTAGAATTCGGGTACTAATTACAACTATAACTTAGTTCCGTAAAATATACCGACTTAAAAACTCTGCCTCACGCTCTCGCGGTATTAACTAAAGTCATGTCCCCTAATCCCAAGATTTTTCTCTCGCTCGCCCGGTAACTAGGAAATACATTTTGAAAGCCAATAATATCCTAAATGTATCTAAAGCGCTCTCGCTGTATTTAGACATGTTGCCTAATTTCCACTATCCGGTTTGACCCCCACGCTCTCGCAGTGCCGGCTCTAACCTTAATTAATTTCTCACTCTCGTGACAAAATCGTGTTAAATAACCTCTCACTCTCGTGACAAAGCTATTTAAATTAGACTTGGAAATTAAAACCAAAACAGAATTTTAATCATAAGTTCGCACCTATTATTTTCTACCGAGTCCAGTCGGTAACGAAGGTCCTCATACGCCAGATTCAAGAATATTTATGATTAAACGAAAACATAGTGACAGAAATAAATAAATAATTTTGACTTTTTAGATTAAACGAAAACATAAGAAGCGGTTTAATATAATTTAAAGCGACGTTTGAAGAAAAATGGTAACAACTTGAATTGATAATAATGGCAGAAAGATATAGTATAAATATAAATGGCAGGAAATAAAAGCAAGAAATTAAATTGCTGTAAAAGTAAATGAACCTGTAATTAATTGGAAACTGGAATTGTAATACACCGGCTAAGTTGAATCCAGAACATAAATTAATGCAGAAATGAATCTTAAGACTATATTTGTAATAGTCCCCCGATGTGGGGAACTATTACTTTTACATCAATGAGAAATGCTAAAAACTAAACAAGAAATATTCTGGCCAAGAGAATTCCCCCGTTAATGGAAGCCTTCGATTAGTTTTATACTTGACTAGGATGCATAAGCTTCGGTTGGTGGCGTGAGAATCGGCGTGAGAACCGGATGAATCACAACTGGTTTGCTGGGCGAGGAAATATGAAGAAGTGGATAAAAATTAGGGAGAAGTGGGAGAATCCTTCTCCTCACTCATAGGTGGCCCACGCCACCTCTTCTCTCTCTCATAAAAGGTGGCTTGCGCCACATGAACATGGGTGATGGGGCCACCCCTCTAATGTGGCTTGCGCCATATATGAGAGTGGTGGTGGGCCCCACCCCTTTTATTTTTTTTCTTTTATTTTTTTCTTATAATATTTCTTTTCTTCTTTTCTTCACATTTCTTCATTAATTCTTCATTAATTCTTCACTTTCCGATAAAATCCGCTCCGAGTCGAGTACCTGAAAAACAGAAATAAATACGGGTAATATAAAACATAAATCAGGAAAAATCAAATAAAACATAACTAAATTGCATGTAAGTCAAGTCAAATAAACGATACATTAATGTGTTATCAGTCACTATTTTTCTGTACAATGCCCAAGAGGAGGCACGGGCATTAAGGGATGAGTATCAATCCTACAACGGCCGGAGTTTCGACGCTGGAAAGACTGCTCTAGCAAAGGATGACTAAGTTATGTCTTATACCTTTAAGAGGTCGTCAGGGTCCTTGTAATAAGCCCAAGAGCAGGCGGGATGCTTTTAGGAAGCCTGTGGGTCCCCAAACAAAGAGAAGTTCAAGAAATGCAATTCACCGAGAAGAGATCATTCCAGGAAAGTTTGAGAATTTGGAAGAAACTCAAGAGATGCCATTCACAGAGAAAAGATCATCTCTGGGGAGTTAGAGTTTCTTTGACAATTTCTAAGGGTGACAGTCTGAGAAAAGGTTCACCGAGAATACATCCTTTTTCTTTGTTCCATATTGTTTAAGCCCAAGAGGAGGGAAGACTGTATCTGGAATCCTACGGGGGATCTAGTTTTGTTTGTATTTAAGAGTGACCAACAAGGCTTTACCTAGTGCTAGACATAGTTGCCGGGGAAAACTCTAAATAACTATACTAGTATTACAGAATGGATATGTGACAAGTATATAAAAGGATGTGAAAGAAGACTTACAGTGAAACAGCCCCACAATACAGTTATATATATATATGAAAGCGATAAACGAAAGCGGATAAACACTTACCCGTTGTAGAGCTTCCATGTTGTTTTGTTAGTTGTTCAACAAAGAAATTAAAGAAAGTTTTGATAACAACATATATTTGAATTCAAAATTAAAGGAGAAAGTGCTTTGAAAAGATTGTTGGGGCTTACAGCTCAAGGAGAGGCCCAAGTTTTAACGATGATCGCATCGTGGTTTTGAAAACTATACAGAGGGACTTATACAATATGTGAGGCCCACAAAGTTTTTATGTACAAGGGGATGGGTGTTACACTCTATTAGAGGCCCAAAGATTTATTTTTGTACAAGAGATGGGACTTACAACTCAAGGATAAGCCCAGGGTTTTTATTTTTGAACTGGCGATCGTGCCGAGATTTTTGAAAGCACCTTGGGTCTTATACAATGACTGAGGCCCAAACTATTTTGGTTTCAAAGAGGGATTGGGTCTTACACTCTATTAGAGGCCGAAAAGTGTTTTAAAGAAAAGATATGGGTCTTATAGCTCAAGGAGAAGCCCAGGTTATTTGATTTTGAACTGGCGCTCGCGCCGAGGTTTTTGAAAATACACTGGGACTTATACAATGAAGGAGGCCCAAAATGATTTTGGTTGAAAAGGGATTGGGTCTTACACTCTATTAGAGGCCCAAAGATTTTTGAAAATGATTTGTTTAGGGTGATTAAGATCAAAACTCTAAATTAATTTCAAAAATGTATTTTAATTAAATTAAAATTTAATTAAAATGATTAAAATTATCAAACATGTGTGAAACACAAGTTGTGATCTTGGATTAATGTTTGAAAAATCAAGTTTATATCCATAAAATGATTGAAAATCAATTAAGTTTGGGAAATCAAGGAAAAAAAATATTTCAAATGTTAAAAACAAATGAAACATTAATTCTTTGTAAAAATATCAAATATATGAAATAAATAATATTTTTGGGAATTTTTGGGAAAATAAAATATTTTAACATTTTTGTGAATTATTAAAAAAAGAATAAACTCAAAATTATTAAAATTCAGAGAGAAATTAATTTTTGAATCAATTAAATAAAATCGCAAAATTCAAATATTTGAATTTTCAAATAAGGCACCAAGAACATGCAAGAACACGCGCGTGTTCTGAGTTTGGCCTGATTTGCATTTTCTATCCAATCTCACTGAATACTTGATGAAATCACACAATCCACATATCAATTTGCTCGTTTTTACCTCACGATCATGTCCATGGTCTTTAATTTCATTTATTTTAAGCAGGGCATAAGAAATCAAGATAAAACCTCAAGAACCCTAAAATTTGCATGAAGGCTGAGAATTTTGATACACGATCCAAACAAAGCAATTAATTGAGGGGAAACACTCTATGCATGATTATGAGCATTTGGCAAAAGTATTGTGCGAGGAAATATGCATAGATTAAAAGATGACTAAGTTTAGGCTTACTTGAAGGTCGTGACAGCAAGAGCAAAGTGATTTTTGAGTTGGAGGTGTTACAAATGAGGTGTGATGATCTGAACAGCTTCCCTACACCATATGGATTGTGTTTGAATGCTTGGACTTGATTGGAAATGGCTGGATCACTTCATGGCATCTCAGCTGCAACTTGGTTAAAACCTTGAGCAACTGGCTAGTGATTCTTAGAAATCAGTGTTACAGTTGTTGTTTAAGTGTTTGGATCACTTCTATATGATGTTTATGAGGTGTGTGTGTGTGTGTGATTGGTTTGGTTGGAATAGCTCTCAAACTCAAAACCCGATAGTGACTTGCTTTGGAAGGCAAATTTGGAAGTGAGAAGGTGATTTTGAGGAAAGCATCTATTTAATGGCTTTGGTGTACTCAAACTGAGTACAAATGAGCTCTATTTATAGTAGAGCAAGTTTGTTTTCTAAGCAACAGTGAATGGCAACTGCAATAGAGGTTTGGCAAATGTTGATCAATAGAAATCCAAGTCTCCTGTAGCCATTGACTAGAGGTTAGAGCACAGGCTGCTGGTTCCCTAGTTCAGAGATCATCCTTGACTCATTCAGTTGGAAATGACTCAGTTCATGCCACCTTGGTGCATCCATTGGAGGCTCCAAAACAAAATTGGAGTCTTGTCCCCTCTTTAGAGTTTTTTTAGGTTTGGCATGCTATTTTTAAATCCAAAGACCTGGGAGGCTTATGGATCAATGTTTGTCCCTCCTTGATCCCTCCCTGAGGTGTTTAGATGGATAAACTTGTTTGTCATTTGCAAAATTTGCTCAAATCGAGCAAAATGCACAAATCTTCCTTGCCATATCAGTTTGCAGCAAGGCACATTGTCATTGTCATATCTCATGGCTTAAGTGGAGTTTCATGGAGTTCTTGGCCATTTTGGAAAGCTCTTATATGATACAACACATGTGTGGTCATAGTTTGTCTTGATACTTTTTGGATCCAAGTGAAAAATCCCCCTACTTTTGGAAAAAAAAAAACAAGACAGATTCTGATCCAACCAAGACAGATTTCACTAAGTGTTGGAAAAAGTGACATTTCATGTTTTCAACCATTTTGATCCAACCATAACTCAAAATCCAAGATGAATTGGAAGGAGGTGTAGTTGAAACTTTTAAAGTATGCCATGGGAGCTACAAATCCATCTTTGGATCAGCCCAAATGGTTGCTTGGATCTCAAGTTATGATCTTTGGAAGTTGGTACCCTAGCCCTTTTACAAGTTATCCCATTTTTCTTGATTTTTATTGATGAATGATGATTCCAATCACACACTAACATCATTTTAGGGTTAGGGAACCATAATTGGTCAAAAAATCAAAAAGTCAAACTTTGACTTTTTGGGCACAATTGACTTTTTATCAGATGAATTCTAAACTGTGCGATCCTCTATGAAATCAAGTCCTTGACCCAAATCAAACTTGATGGATTGATTTCATAGATGTTATAGGGTGTATTGAATCATGTCCCAGGGTTTGGGAGCATGTCCTGGTCAAAAGTCAAAGGCACCGTTGACTTTTTCTGCGAAACCCTAACTGTGGTTCTGATGAACTTGAAACTTGTGAATCAAGCTTCTTGGATCAATCCATTGTTGCAAAGGGATCAATGTAGTGTATTAGGGACCCTCAAATCATGTCTTGAGGTCTTGGCTCATGTTTTCTCCCAAAAGTCAACTTAGGGGGGAATTAGGTCAAGAAACCCTAATTCTTGATTTTTATTATATGCATCCCCTGAGGCAAAATTGACTTGATGATTGGGTCTATGAGGTACCTTGGAGTATTTTGGGTTATGCTTTGAAGCATTGGCTCATGCCCAGAGGAACATTTCCATCTGGAGGCCTTGGTCGACCAAAACCCTAATTTGGTGACACTGGTTATCTTGAGGCTTGATCCACTCAGAATGATGCAGTCTTATGCTTGATTCTTGATATGGGAGTCCTCTTGATCCATTGTAGATGTTTGAGAGGTTAGACAAGTTGAAGATCATGTCATTTCTTGATTGATTTTTTGTCTAAGGCTCTGAGGGGGCTTGAAACCCTAATCCTGGATTGTGGTGAATGCTCAAACATCTCTGAGGAGATTGATGAGGCATGAAGGTTCATCCATATTGTGATGATGACTTGCACAATGATGGGAAATCTTAGTGGTCAAATTTTGGGATATGACACCAGCGACTTCACAGAGATGGTGAGCATGGGAGTTCGTCTTGAAGAAGCGGTCCGAGAAGGACGTATGGTCAAAGATACCGGACCATCAAGCAGTACCAAAAGATACGGTAGTGCTTTCCCTGAGAAAAGAGAGCAAGATATTGGTAATATCTCTCTCGGAAAGCAAAGGCAACGGTACTAAACAGTAGCAGTTGTAACTCCTTCTATCAACCCTGTGCCAGTTCCAACGTATCAATCTCAGGTTGCTCAGAGCCAATCAAATCAACAAAAATATCAGTAAAGGACACAACAGCCTCTTCGGCAGACTCGTCCTCAGTACAACAATAACAACCGTGTGACGTGATCTCCAGGGTTTGATCCCATACCAATGTTGTACGCATAACTGTTTCCACAACTACTGGTCAAGGGCACGTCTAAACCAGGTCCCCTCTTACAGTACCAGAAAATCTGCCTTTTTGGTTCAAATCAGATCAAACTTGCCCTTACCATCAAGGAGGACCGGGGCATAACATAGAAAACTGTCTCAGCTTCAAATCCGATATGCAGAAGCTTGTCAGGAACAAGGTCTTATCCTTCAAGGATACAAATCCAAATGTTCAGACGAACCCGTTGCCTCAACATGAGAAAGGTGCAACAAATTTGATAGAGGAAGAGTCTAACCACAGCTATCAAATTCATGATGTACTCTTATTGGGAACCAACCTGGTCAAGATGCATTGCAGACAGAGCGGATACGGGTATATACCATTTCACAATTATCATCAGTGCGATATCTGCTCTAAAAACAATCAAGGATGTTCTGTGGTGCAATCAGCTCTGCAAGAACAGATGGATCTTGGGTGGATCCAAGATCACTGAATCCTTGAAGTCAACATGACCTATACAAATTCCAACATCATTCAAAACCACGACATTCGTGCGATGAATGTCAATTAGGTGGTAATGCACTCAAGGCAAAGCCAACATCATGATCTGCCACGACACGATTACGATTCATGTCTGATCTGCTCAGTAAACAATCAGGGATGATCTTTTGTACAAGAGGCCCTCCAGCGTCAGATGGATCTTGGATGGATTTAGGACTACCGTGATAGAAGTCATTATCAAGTTAACATGATTCAAATCTTTGATGTTCGCTTGATGAATACCAGCTTGGTGGAATTACACGCTAAGCAAGTCAGGCTCAGTTTTCTGCTTCACTTGACTATCAGAGCTGTAAAGTATGTCGTGAGGATAACCAATGATGTGCAATTGTTAAAAGAATGCTTCAACACTTGTTGAACCAATGGTGGCTTCCAATCTATCTAGATGAAGACACACAACAAGTTAGTATGATTAACGGGAACCCTACTAGGCATCAAATTCAGGATGTTCGATCAATGGAAACATATCTAGTGAGGTTACACTACATACAAAGCGAACGTGGCCGGGTGCCACCACACAACTATGAGCGTTGTAGAGTTTGCTCGGAGGATAACCAAGGATGCTACCTCGTGCGAGCAGCCCTTCAAAGTCAGTTGAACCACAAAGAGATTCGGTCGTGTTCAAGCTCTGGTCCAGTTAAGATAATGTCAAACTATCTTCCTAATCAAGCCATAGAAGTTGTCTTAATCCCTAAATGAGAAGTGGCCAAAGATGTATGCGCCATAATCCCTTTACTTGATGAATCAAGAGTTCCTCTTGATAGTGGAAAGATTCTCAACATTGAACCAATTGAGGCCAGCTACGATGCTACGAAAAATCAAAAGGCTCATGTGGTTATCTATCTTCTAGGACCAGTACCGTACAAATCCGATAAAGCTATCCCTTACAAATACGGTGCAACAATAATTGAGAATGCAAAGGAAACTCTATTACCCCCCTTCGTGAATATTGCAGACATCAGTCGAGTAACACGGAGCGGTCGAATCTTCAACCGAGGAGTTGGAGAACCTACCAAAGAAAAGGAACCTCAAACAGAAGGTCCCATTCAACCAGTCGGTCAATCCAGTAATCTCGACCTTTCAAAGAACAACGATGAGATGCTGAAGCTCATCCAAAAGAGCGAGTACAACATAGTAGATCAGTTGTTGCAAACTCCTTCAAAAATCTTTGTGCTATCTCTTTTACTCAGTTCCAAAGCTCACAGGGAGGTTCTACAGAAAGTCTTAGAGCAAGCCTTTATGGAACAAGATGTAACAATAGGACAATTCGACAGCATCATCTCCAATATCACTTCCTGCAACAACTTAGGATTTAGTGATGAGAAACTTCTTGAAGAAGGCAAAAGTCACAACATGGCGCTTAACATTACAGTCAACTGCCAGGACGATGCTTTAGCCAGCGTACTAGTAGATATCGGATTAGCTTTGAATGTTATGCCAAAGTCTACTTTAATGCGACTATCATTTCAAGGATCTCCGATGAGAGGCAGTGAGGTCATTGTCAAAGCATTTGACGGATCCCGAAAAACAGTTATCGGTGAAATCGATCTTCCCATAACTATCGGTCCTCACACTTTCCAAGTGACTTTCCAAGTCATGGACATCTGGGCAGCATACAGCTGTTTGTTAGGAAGACCTTGCATACACGAGGTTGGGGCAGTCACTTTGACACTTCACCAGAAGCCGAAGTTCGTCAAAAATGACCAACTAGTCACAGTCTGTGGAGAGCAAGCCTTGATCGTGAGCAACTTATCGTCGTCCACTTGTGTAGAACCAGAGGAGGTTGTTGGAACCCAGTTCCAAGCACTTTCGGTGAGCAATGACAACCAATAAGAAAAAGGAACATCAATTTCCTCGTACAAAGATGCTCTCTAAGTGATCAAAAGTAACAATGCAAAAGGATGGGGACAGCTTGTCATTCCTACTAACAATAAGACAAAGAAAGGTCTTGGTTTTTCCTCAACCTGTACCAAGACTGCTATTAATGATGAAAGTTTTCATCCCATTCAGGACTTCTTCCACAGCGGAGGCTTCCTTCACCCAGTATCTCAAGAAGTACACACTATCAACGAGGGCGACTCCTCCGATACAGATAAAGAGTGGGAGTCTTATCTCAACGAGGAAGGTTATATGTCTCAGGAAGAAACGCCTACACCATTTTGCTATCTCGCACAGAGTCTAAGATATATACCGAGATCAGATGTCAGGATGATATACGGAGATTGTGATCCTGAGGAATGCCGTGCTCCGCCAAACTCATTAGAGGAAGACACTCTGATGAACGACAACTTTGACCACGACTATTATGGCCCAATGGATGGCCTGCCTATCTGGAAACCATATACAGAAGACTTGGGGCAAAAGAGTCAGCCCAACGACGCTTATCAACTAAGCATCATTGAAAAGAATACTTGTGTCCCCACCACTTCATGGGATCATTACTCAGGAAATTCAGAAGATATCCAGCACAATGATGAATCTGCAAGGATTGCAGGGCTAGAATTCATTAAATATGCTTTCCCGGAGGTCAAAGTCATCAAAAGGGATGATTCCTCCAGTTCGAAGGAAGCATGGTACACCTTAGGACAACCAAGTGGCAAGTACGACTATTTGGTCAAGTACACCGCTCCTGAAAGTTCTCATATCAGGCTCGAAGACATCCAGCCCACTGGATGAGGAGATCCACCTGAGGATGAAAACACAGTGCAAGATACAACAGAAGAGTTCATCTATGACAACTCTGCTTGGGAGACAGACTCCAACGATCCTGCTCCACCAGAAATCAGCATTATTTCTGAAGACAAGTCAAGAAAGAAGGTACCGGACTTTGTGATTCAACAAGGAGTTCGCCGCCAATGGGTTGCTGTCGATGTCCCAAAAGTCGTTCATAAGTCTAAGTAATTGTCGTCTTTAACCTTTCACCCCGCCCAGGTGAAACTGATGTTTTATAGGGCTCATTTTCTGTAAATGTCCCTCTTTGCTTTTCCCAAAGCGACAGAGTTTTGTTTTATTGGGCTGTAGTTTCAAGAATCGACCAAATCATAAATAAAATAACATCGTTCTATAATTTCCGCATTAATTGTTGTTTTCAATTTTTTCTTTTTTAGAAAATGGTAATCCTAAAAAAAACAAGCTCGGAATAAAAACAAGCATTTTTCAGAAAATACACTGCACGTACTCTTGTATTTCTCTCCATCTCTTCTAAAAAACAATCATCACGTCATGCAGATTGCTTGTTTTAAACCCCATTGAAACATACGATCCAATGCCTTCTTCCAACTTTGAATTCCCGGTATTTAAGGCTGAAGAAGAAAATGACGAAGAAATTCCAGGAGAGATCTCCCGATTACTCAGACAAGAGGAGACGTCCATTGAACCTCACCAAGAACCGTTGGCAACAGTAAACTTGGGTTCAGAAAAAGAAAGGAAAGAAGTCAAGATTGGGGCACTGCTCAGTCCAACTGTTAGAAAAGACTTGATAAAACTTCTCAAAGATTTTCCCGATGTATTCGCTTGGTCTTATCAGGACATGCCCGGGTTGGATACCAGCATCGTGGAACATCATCTACCGTTAAGATCAGAATGTCCGCCGGTAAAACAAATACTAAGACGGACTCATCCAGACATAGCCATCAAAATTAAAGAGGAAGTATAGAAACAGATTGACGCGGGTTTCCTCGCCACATCAGAATATCCTTAATGGCTAGCCAACATAGTACCAATTCCAAAAACGAACGGAAAGGTCATAATGTGTGTAGACTACAGGGATCTGAACAAAGTCAGTCCAGAGGATGACTTTACCTTACCACACATTGACATGCTGGTAGACAGTACAACAAAGTTTAAAGTATTCTCCTTCATGGATGGATTCTCGGGCTATAATCAGATAAAAATTGCGCCGAAAGACATGGAGAAAACGTCATTCATCACCCCATTGGGCACCTTTTATTACAAGGTAATTCCATTCGGTTTGAAGAACGCCGGGGCAACCTATCAAAGGGCCATGACTACTCTGTTCCACGACATAATACACAAAGAAATAGAAGTGTATGTCGATGACATGATTTCCAAATCTGAAATAGAAGATGAGCATGTAACCCACCTGTCAAAACTATTTGAGCGTCTGAGAAAGTACAAACTCCACTTGAATCCCAACAAGTGCATATTCGGTGTCTGTTCAGGAAAACTTTAGGGGTTCATCATCAGCCAGAAAGGAATTGAGGTTGATCTTGACAAGGTCAAGGCCATTCAAGAAATGCCTTCTCCAAAGACTGAAAAACAAGTCAGGGGATTCCTAGGACGTTTGAATTACATTTCCAGATTTACATTCCTCGTGACCGTGACATGTGCGCCGATCTTTAAATTACTCAAAAAGAATCAGGACTACGTATGGACAGAAGACTGCCAAATCGCCTTCGAAAGTATCAAGGAATACCTATTGAATCCACTGATTCTGTCACCTCCAGTAGAGGGAAGACCATTGATCATCTATTTAACAGTCTTGGAAGACTCCATGGGTTGCGTGTTTGGTCAACAAGACGAAACAAAGAGAAAAGAATCTGCCATCTACTATTTGAGCAAGAAATTTATCGACTGTGAGACGCGGTACACTATACTTGAGAAAACTTGTTGTGCTCTGGCTTGGGCAGGCAAACGTCTTCGCCAGTACATGATTCGTCACACTACTTGGTTAATCGCCGAAATGGATCCAATCAAGTATGTCTTTGAAAAACCTGATCTCACGGGAAACCGTCAAGGGAAGTACTTTAGCCGATCATTTGGCTCATCAACCGATTGACGATCAAGAATCAGTCGGATTTGACTTCCCAGAAGAAGATGTCATGTACTTGAAAATGAAAGATCACGGTGAACCGCTACCCAGTGAAGCACCAGAACCAGATTCCCAATGGGGATTAATTTTTGACGGGGCTGTCAACAATTATGGAAACGGAATTGGGGCAATCATCGTAACACCTCAAGGTACCCACATTCCTTTGACAGCTCGATTGACATTCAAGTGTACAAACAACGAGGCCGAATACGAAGCTTGTATCATGGATCTCGGCGCGATCGCTAGTTCAAAACCAAATCACCTGGGCCTCTCCCTGAGTTATAAGTCACATCCTCTCTTTAAAATAAATATTTGGGCCTCTAATAGAGTGTAAGACCCAATCCCTTTTTGACCAAAAACCTCTTTGGGCCTCTAATAGAGTGTAAGACCCAACCCTCTTTTGTAAATAAAATAAAACTTTTTGGGCCTCTCCTTGAGTTGTAAGCCCCATCACTTGTAGAAAAATAAATCTTTGGGCCTCTAATAGAGTGTAAGACCCAACTCTCTTTTGTAAATAAAATAAAACTTTTTGGGCCTCTCCTTGAGTTATAAGACCCATCCTTTTGTACAAAAACCCTCTTTCGGCCTCAGTCATTGTATAAGACCCATTACAGTTAACAAACAACGGTAAGATTACTGTTTTTCATCTGGGCCTCTCCTTGAGTATAAGCCCCAATAATCTTTTCAAAAACAACTTCCCTTTTGATTTAGGTTCAAATATACAATTCTTATCAAAACTTTCTTTAATTTCTTTGAAAACTAACAATACAGCATGGAAGCTTGCTCACCTATAAGTTTTTATCAGCTTTCATTTACTTGCTTTCATATATATAACTATATTGTGGGAAGCTGCTCCCTGTAAGTCCTTCTTTCATACCCTTTTAAATACTTGTCATATATCAACTATATATATACCAGTATATCTATTTAGTTTTCCCGGCAACTAGGTCTAGAACTAAGTAAAGCCAGTTGGTCACTCTTTAATATAGTCAAAACTAGATCCCCATAGGATTTCCAGATACAGTCTTGCCTTCTCTTGGGCTTAAACAATATGAAACAAAGAGAAAGGCAGTATTCTCAGTGAACCTTTTCTCAGACAATCACTATTATAAATTGTCAAAAGAAATTCTACTCCCCAAAAATTATTCATTCTCGGTGAATGACATCTCTTGAATTTATTCAAACCTCAGAACTGTTCACTGAATGACTCATTCTCGGTGAATGACATCTTTTGAACCTCTCTTTGGTTTGGACCTAGAGGCTTCCTAAAAGCATCCCCGCCTCCTCTTGGGCTTTGTACAAGGAGCCTCCAGCTTCTTAGAAGTTCTCATGCCTTCTCTTGGGCTTAATACAAGGACCCTGAAGACCTTTTAAAGGTATAGGACAGAACTTAGTCATCCTTCGTTAGAGCTGTTTTTCTAAAAGGAGTCGAAAACCCTCAGACCAATTTTAGGGTTGATACTCATCTCTTAAAAGAGTCAGCCTCCTCTTGGGCGTTATACAAAGATAAACTCTTCCATACCAGTAGACTTGGATAGTCTAATTCCCCTTTCGGATCTCAAAGACATTCTCAAGCACTTTATAAATATAGGAGAAACTCAGGTCATTCTGGATCAATCTCTAGTAAAGTTAAAACCCAAGGGTTCTAAAACCCAGTCTCTCTCCTAAAATTCCCCAGCTAGGGTCAGTTTATCATCAGTATAACACTATCCTAAATTAGAACCTCAAGGCATCTGATACCTCAGCTCTTCTGTAACCCTCAGCAAGAGTTGATTCTCCCCATTTGGACTTGCCTCGGGATCTCAATAATCCCTAGCAGAAGCTAGCCTCCTCTTAGGCTTTGTATAATGATCCTTCCTTTCCTCAGCATAACCAACCTACTCTTGGGCTTTGTACAATGATTCTCCCCAGCGGAGCTAACCTTTTCAGACTCTCTTGTTGAGTTAATCAACTTTCAGACTCTCTTGTTGAGTCAATCACCTCTTAATACTCTCTTGTTGAGTCAACCCTTTTTTAGCCTCAATCTTGGGCTTTGTACAAGACAGATAAAACCATTCTCTTGGTTATAACCTCCTCTTAGGCTTTGTATAATGATTTCCCCTAGCAGAAGTTAGCTTCCTCTTAGGCTTTGTATAATGATTTCTCCAGCTTGTTCAGCCACAATCCTGGGCTTTGTACAGGACAGATAAAAGCACCCTCTTGTTGAGTCAACCCCTTTCTTCCTCAATCTTGGGCTTTGTACAAGACACCATATAAATTTCCCTAAACATAATCAATCCTCATTTTTAGCCTCAATCTTAGGCTTTGTACAAGGCAGATAATACTCTCCCGCAGAGTCAAACTCATTTCAGCCTCAATCTAGGGCTTTGTACAAGACACCTAAAATATCCTCAGTCGAGTCAATAAAGTCTCAGTTTAGCCTAATATCTTGGGCTTTGTACAAAACAGATAAAGATTTCTTTCCCACAAAGTCAGTCTTCTTTTCAGCCTCAATCTTGGGCTTTGTACAAGACACATACAAACCCTCCCCGGCGGAGTCAAAATCCTTTTTTAGACTCAATCTTGGGCTTTGTACAAGACAGATAAATACCTCCCCAGCGGAGTCAATTCATCCTAGCCTCCTCTTATACTTTGTATAATGATATCCCCACAAGAATCAGTCTCTTTTAGCACAATCTTGGGCTTTGTACAAGACATATATAAACACTCTTTTGTTGAGCCAGTCTTTTCCAGCCTCCTCTTAGGCTTTGTATAAAGACTTCCCCAGTGGAGTCAATCAACCTTTTAGCTTCAACCTTGGGATTCGATCAAGGCACACAAAAATCAACATCCCCTCAGAGGAAATCAAAATCTCTCTGTAGGAAGTCATTTCTCTATATTATCACATGTCAAAACAGAAAAATCAAAACAAACCCTAATCCCAGATAACTGCTGTAAGTGGCGCACTTGTTGATTTAAATATCCAAGTTGTTGTCCATCTTTTATCCTGGTAAATCCTCTCTTTCATCTAATTGCTGTAAGCAGCAAGCCTCTAGGTTATTTACATCCACGCCATTATCCCTCTCTTAGTATGAGAAATTCTTAAGGAAAAATGGCATTGCTCTACACTGATTTAAAAGTTTTCTCCTTCAGGATAAATTCCCTATAAAGGAAATTATGGAATTGTTGGATTCATATATCCCAATTAAAGTAATTCTCCTTTATAAATAGTCACCCAACAGTTGTGATAAACATACAAAGATGTCTCCCTTTAGAATTCTCTCTCAGTTAAACTTTTAGCTTCAAATCTTGGGCTTTGAACAAGACACAAATACTCAACCTTTTTTTATCAATCTTGGGCTTTGAACAAGACACCAAAATATATTTTTCCTCCCTTAGAATAGGAGGAACTATGATTGCTATGATTTCTCTGTTTCATTTAAATGGGAATACGTAGGCATAAGATTGCGAAATATTAGCGAGCATACTAAACAAAAACTCTAGGTCCAGTACCTTCATATCAATCAAAACTTAGGTCCAGTACCTTACCAAAAACATCGGAGAAACCCAAACATCAACAAAAACTCACTCTCTCTCTCTCATATTTCCCAAGAAACTTTCCCAACCCATTAACGGATAAACACCATCTGGTACAAAGCAGAACCTAAAGCTAACAACCTGTGGATAACCACATATAGGATGGGTAATTGACAACTCCCCATTGTATAACCTGACCCCGAACTCCCCGAATCTATTTAAGCATTTGTTCAGTTAAACATTCACGTGCAATGTTAGTTTGAGATAGCTTCCCTTTCCCTTTCAGCTTCACAGGATAAATAAGAAATTAGAAAGTAGCACCCACTCCTACCATTGCGGTGAGGAACCCATGTGCGATAAGGTGGTCGCGTCACCGACAAAAATCGCACGCTACAGATATCCCTAGGGGGGGTCAATGATTTTGGGAACTTTTTACCTGTTCTATAGGTTCAAAAATTGACCAAAATACAACCTTTGGGGATGGGTAGAGCCATGACTCCATGCTCGTGACGTTGAACCTTTGAACCCATGTTTTTTCAATGTTTTTGTGTGCTGCATTCATGCATTCATTTAAAAAACTCTTAAACAAAGAAAAAATATCTTCTCTTCTTTCTCTTTCTTCTATTTTCTCTTCTCTTTCTTTTTCAAAATAAACTAAAACAATAATTGCAAATATCGTAGAAAGATTGCATTATGGATTTCGGTAGAAGAAAGATGGACAAGTATACCTTCAAGGCTCCAAAGTTAGACGATTTAAGAGGGTTGGCAAGAATGATCACCAACCCTGATGCTTTCAGAACTAAGTACGGAGGATTCCTGTCTCTGTTAAGGGTCCATGTATTTGAAGAATCTTGTCTACGTTGATTCAGTTCTACGATCCGGTTTATCAATGTTTCACATTCTCGGATTATCAACCAGCACCAACGCTAGAAGAGTACTCTCATCTGACTGGTTTACCCATCACTGACCAAGCTCCCTTTTCTGGACTGGAAGAAATTCCAAAGGATCAAACCATTGCAAGAGGAATCTATTTGGACAAGTCAGAAGTCAGGACTCACATGACCACTAAGGATGGAATCCAAGGTTTACTAGCCAAGTTTTTGGTAGAGAAAGCCCTATACTTTGCCAGTATAGGAAACATCACTGCTTTCGAAGATATATTTGTTCTGCTCACATATGGGTTATTCCTTTTTCCCAACATTGATAACTTCGTTGATACCAATGCCATTAAGATATTTCTGATTGGAAACCCCGTACCAACCCTGCTCGTAGATGCTTATCATTATGTACATTTAAGGAACTTATACAGCAGAGGAATAATCACATGCTGTGTACCCCTGCCTTACAGCAGAGGATCATGTCTCTTACCAACTCTGACATAGATTGGTACAATCGGATCTATGACGGGATAAGGATCATCGACAAATATGGAAATTTCTCCAATGTACCCCTCATAGGAACTAAATGAGGAATCAACTATCATCCAATTTTAGTTCACCGTCAACTCGGATACCCGATGAAGCATATCCCGCAAAATGTTCATCTGAAAGGTTGTTTCTTCATGGAAGGAGAAAATGACAGGGCACTAAAGAAGGAAATAGTGCATGCCTGGTAACATGTTCACAGGAAAGGAATAGAGTCTCTAGGAAGACCGGACTGTATCTCCGTGGAACCTTATCTCCACTAGGTACAAACTAGAGCCCTCAAGCTGGGGATGCCTTACCCTCGTCAAGAAGTTCTTCCTTTAAAGGAGTATGTCCTTTATTTTATGTCTGATACGAAAAAACTCCAGGTCGCTCTCAACAAAGTTCAACGGGAAAAGAACTCTTGGAAAAACAAATACCGCATTCTCAGTGTTGAGTGTACCAAGATTCAGTAACTGTTAAAAGAAAAGGATGCTCTGATTAAGATACTAAAACAACATGTTATAGAAAATCAAGAAGACCGAAGGAACTTGCTCGCTCCTTTCACTTGGCAAAGGACTGACAACCCGATAACAGCTAAAGAGTCCCGGTCAAAGAAAAGGAAAATACCAAAACCAACATCTGAGCTCTCTTCAGAGAGGACTCATGATCCATAAGTTCAGACATTTATTTTACAACACTTTGTAAAATACTGTATTTCCCTTTCTGCAAACTTTCAAATTCAATAAAACGGGGTCTCCCCACTGTATGATATTTGTAATCTATTTGTTGAAGTTTCTTTTTTATTAAAGCAAAAACAAAAACAATTAATATATATCCTTGCATATCATTCATCATTCTCACATAACGTATTCTTCTTACCTTCGAATCTCATGTATACGTCACGATTCTAGAGTTAAACTATCTCACTCGTACAATACTCGAGCCAATCGACAAAAGAAAATTGACGATCTCGAGGAAGAGAACAGAGAGCTGAGAGAAGAAATTGACACTCTGAAGGAAGATCTGAACAAACCTCACAATGACATGCAATCCCTGGAAACAACTCAGAGGCAACAACAAAGGACTGCGATCTCGGAGATCACATCTACGCCCATAGTGAAGATGTATGATCCTCGGTACAACATGCCCAAAGATCGTCCCTGGGGCATGCCCATTAACTTTGTCCCTCAAGGATACATTCCACCGGTCACGAAAGACCCATAAACTGTAGTAGGAACCGCTGGGCCTGAAGGTTACAAACTTCGGGAAATCAAAGATGCAAGAGTCATGACAACAACTCCTGAAGGTTACAAACTTCAGGGCATAGAAGAACCAAGAGTCACCGTCGTAATGACTATACCACAACCCGTGGTACACACTGTCCCGGAAGGACAAATTCCACAAGTAATCTCTGGTGGAAACAAAGACATGTACGAAAAAATGAATGAGTTCCAGGAGCAATTCCTAGAGATGCAGAAGGAACTACATGCCATTTGCGGTCAGGATTTATTCGGAAAGGACGCTGTGGATCTTTGTCTGGTCCCTAATGTGAAAATACCGCACAAATCTAGGCGTCTGACTTCGAAAAATACAAGGGCAACTCTTGCCCTCAAAGTCATTTGGTGATGTACGCTTGAAAGATGTCAACTCAGACAAAGAATCAACAACTACTGATCCATTACTTCCAAGACAGTTTAACCGGTGCCGCACTAAAATGGTACAAGGGTTAAAGCCGCACCAAGATTGTCACTTTCAGAGATCTTGTCGCTGCCTTCGTTCAGCAGTATAAGTATAACCTGGACACGGCACCAGACAGAGATCAACTCAGAGCAACGTCGCAGAAGGACAAAGAAAATTTCAAAGAATATGCTCAGAGATGGCGTGAAATAACCGCCAAGATCAGTCCCCCTCTTGAGGAAAAAGAGATGACCAAGATCTTTTTGAAAACTTTGAGCTCACTCTACTACTGCCGAATGGTCGCCAGTGCACCCAGTGACTTCTCTGAAATGGTGAACATGGGGGTACGCCTTGAGGAAGCAGTCCGAGAAGGACGTCTGGTCAAGGATGCACAGCCATCAAGTAGTACCAAAGGATACGGTAGTGCTTTCCCAAAGAAAAAAGAGTAAGATATTGGTAATATCTCTCTCGGAAAGCAAAGGCGAAGGTATCAACCAGTAGCAACGGTAACTTCTGCTATCAACCCAACACTGGCTCCAAAGTATCAACCTCAGGTTTCTCAGAACCAACCAAATTAACAGTATCAGCAAAGGACACAATAGTCTCTTCAGCAGGCTCGTCCTCATTACAATAGCAACAATCGTACGACACGACCACCAGGGTTCGACCCTATACCAATGTTGTACGCATAACTGTTTCCACTTCTACTGGTCAAGGGGCATGTCCAAACCAGGTCTCCTCTTACAGTACCAGAAAATCGGTCTTTTTGGTTCAAAGCGGATCAAAATTGCCTTTATTATCAAGGAGGACCGAGGTACAACATTGAGAACTGTCTCAGCTTCAAATCTGATGTACAGAAGCTTGTTAGGAACGGGGTCCTATCTTTCAAGGATACAAATCCAAATGTTCAGACGAAACCGTTGCCTCAACATGAGAAGACTGCAATAAATTTGATAGAGGAGGATTTCAACCGCAGTTATCAAATTCACGATGTAATCCTATTAGGACCCAATCTGGTCAGGATGCATTGCAGACAGAGCGGGTATGGTCATGTACCATTTCACAATTATCACCAGTGTGATATCTGCTCAAAGAATAATCAGGGGTGTGCCATAGTGCAATCAGCTCTACAAGAATAGATGGATCTCAGATGGATCCAAGAGCATCTAATCCATGAGGTCAATATGGCTCACAGAAATCCCAACATTGTCCAGAACCACAACTTTCTGACGATGAACATCAACTTGGTGGCAATGCACTCAAGGCAAAGTCAATACCATGATCTGCCACGGCATGATTACAATTCCTGTCCGATCTGCTCAATAAACAATCAGGGATGCTCTTTTGTACAAGAGGCCCTCCAGCGTTAGATGGATCTCGGATGGATCCAGGATTACAGTAATAGAAGTAGCCATCAAGTTAATATGATTCAAATCTTTGATATTCGCTTAATGAATACCAGTCTGGTAAAATTACATGCTAAGCAAGTCAGGCTCGGTTTTTTGGCTTCACATGATTATCAGGACTGTAAAGTGTGTCGTGAAGACGACCAAGGATGCACACTTGTCCAAAGAACACTTCAACACTTGGTGGACCACTGGTGGCTTCCAATCTTCTTGGATGAAGCTACACAACAGATCAGTATGACTGATGGGAATCCTACTATGCATCAAAGTCAGGATGTTCGCTCGATGGAAACAGATCTAGTAAGGTTGCACTGCATACAAAGCGGACGTGGCCAGGTGCCACCACACAACTATGAGCGCTGTAGAATTTGCTCATAGAACAACCAAGGATGCTACCTCGTGCACTCAGCTCTTCAAAATCAATTGGACCGAAAGGAGATTCGACCATGTTCAGGTTCTGGTTTGATCAATGTAATACAAGACTATCTTCCTAATCAAAGCAAAGACGTTGTTATAATCTCTAATCATGAAACGACCAAAGGTGTTTGCGTCATAATCCCTCTACTCCATGAATCAAGAGTTCCTCTTGACTGTAGAAAGATTCTCAACCTCTAACCAATTAAGGCCGGCTACGATGGTCAGAACAATCAAAAGGCTCCTGTGGTTATCTATCTGCCGAGATCAATACCGTACAAATCCGATAAGGCTATCCCTTACAAATACAGTGCAACAACAATCGAAAATGGAAACTAAACTCCATTATCCTCTGTCGTAAACATTGTCGACATCATTCGAGTAACACGGAGCGGTCAGATCTTCAACAGAGGAGTTGGAGAACCCACCAAAGAAAAGGAACCTCAAACAGAAGTTCCTAATCAACCAGTCAGTCAAACCAGTAATCCCGACCTTTCAAATAACAATGATGAGATGCTGAAGCTCATCCAGAATAGTGAGTATAACATTGTAGACCAACTGTTGCAAACTCCTTCGAGAATCTCTGTGCTATTTTTCTTACTCAATTCCGAAGCTCACAGGGAAGCCTTGCAGAAATTCTTAGAGCAAGCCTTTGTGGAACAAGATGTGACGATAAGACAATTTGACAGCATCATCTCCAACATCACTTCCTGTAAGAATTTAGGATTCAGTGATGAAGAACTGCCAGAAAAAGGCAAAAATCACAACATGGCGCTTAACATTACAGTCAGCTGCCAAGACGATGCTTTAGCCAGCGTACTGGTAGACACGGGATCAGCTCTGAATGTTATGCCAAAATCTACTCTGATGCGACTATCATTTCAAGGATCTCCGATGAGAGGCAGTGAGGTCATCGTAAAAGCCTTTGATGGATCCCGAAAAATAGTTATCGGCGAAGTTGATCTTCCCATACCTATCGATCCTCACACTTTCCAAATCACTTTCTAGGTTATGGACATCCAGGCAGCATACATCAATTTATTAGGAAGACCTTGGATACACGAAGCTGGGGCAGTCACTTAGACACTTCACCATAGGCTGAAGTTCGTCAAGAATGACAAGCTAGTCAAAGTCTGTGGAGAGCAGGCCTTAATCGTAAGCCACTTATCATCATTTTCCTTTGTAGAACCCGAGGAAGTTGTTGGAACCCAGTTCCAAGCACTTTCGGTGAGCAATGAGGATCGATTAGAAAGAGGAACATCGATTTCCTCATACAAAAATGCTCTCAAAGTGATCGAGAGAAACAACCCAAAAGGATGGGGACAACTTGTCATTCCTACTAATAACAACACGAAGAAAGGTCTTGGTTTTTCCTCAACCTGTACCCAGACTAATAAAGATGAAAGTTTTCATCCCATTCAGGACTTCTTCCATAGTGGAGGCTTCCTTCACTCAGTGTCTCAAGAAGTACACACCATTAATGAGGGTGACTCCTCCAATATAGATGAAGAGTGGAAGTCATATCTCAACGAGGACGATTATATGTCTCAGGAAGAAATGCATATGTCATTTTTTTTCCTACGCAGAGTCCAAGATATATACCAAGATCAGACGTCAAGATGATATACGAAGATTATAATCCTGAAGGATGTCGTGCTCCACCTAACTCATTAGAGGAGGACACTCTGATGAAAGACAACTTTGACTATGGCTATTATGACCCAATGGATGAATTGCCTATCTGGCAGCACTACGCCAAAAATAGGAATAGACAGCACTAAAAAGACAGCGCTTTTATCAAAAAGCGCTGCTAAAAAGAATAAAAAAATTTTGCTGAAAAAAAAGCGCTGTAAAAGACAGCCTTTAGAAAGCGCTTTTTAAAAGCGCTGTTAAATGCCATAAATGGAAGCCACCTTAGAAAGCGCTTTTTGCACAAAGCGCTGCTATAAGTAATTAAAAAATTTCGATAAAAAAAGCGCTGTAAAAGACAGACTTTAGAATGCGCTTTTTAAAAGCGCTGTTAAAGGCCCTAAATGGAAGCCACCTTAGAAAGCGCTTTTTCAAAAAAGCGCTTTTTCAAAAAAGCGCTTTTATAGGTAGCACTTAAGAAAGTGTTTTATGAAAAGCGCTCTCTAAGGTCAATTATGAATTAAATTATAAAACAATTTCTATTCATTTTCAGAAACCTCTTTTCATTTTCTTCTCTAGACCGTTTCTTTCATGCGTTATGAAACCCTTGCTTTCAATCGTTCTTGCATGCGTTTTGAAACCTTGTTGTCACCGTTGCCGTCACCGTTGCCATCGTTCTGAAACCTTTGCCATCACCGTTGCCATCGTTCTAAAACCCTTGTCGTCATTGTCACCATCGTTCATTCTTTTCGTCGTGAAGGAGAAGACGGAAACGAAGAAGAGTTACGTTGTTGTTGTTGTTCTTGCTTCTTACATTGTTCTTGTCGTCATTGTTATTGTTGCCGTTCATTCTTGCCGTCACCATTGAAACCGTTCTGTTGTTGTTGCCCTCGTTGTGTTGTGGTTGTTGTCGTTCTGTTTCTGTTGTTGTTACTTCTGTTATTTTTTGTATCAGAATGAATGTTTGGCATAAATGTATCAGGATGAATGTTGTTGTTGCTTCTGTTATTAACATTGTTATTAACATTGCTTCTATAATGGAGAGATATACATGTACATAGAAATGGATTTATCATTAACAGAAGCAACATTGCTTGGCATAGAAATGGATATACATTAACATTGTTTGGCATAATTTTATTCTTTCATGGATTTATCATATACATAGAAATGGAGACTCATACTTAGAAATGGAGAGATTTATCATATATTGGAAATAAAAGAAGCAACATTTCTATCATGGATTACTATCATATATTGTGTAGTTTACTATCATAGATTGGATATAAAAGAAAGACATAGTTTTGAGATTAATTCAAAGAAAATGTTGTGTAGTTTGTTAATGATCCATCCTTATAGTGCAACGAATTCTCTTTCCGCGTTGGAGATAATCAAAAGCCTTGTTAATATCTTTGAATTCCACCTCTTGTGTTATGAAACCATCCAAGTTAAGTTCCTGTAACATAAATATATGGCCATAACCAATCACAACATTGCTATTATATAGTGACTATATATATTGAGAAAGAGTACTTACTTTTGAGGCCACAATGTAGGTGTTTACCTCTAATTGTTGCTTGTTTGTGATTACATGTTGCCACTTATCAAGTTATAACTCATAATTGGTCAATTAATGATATTTCATTTTATGATATGATGGAGTTACTAACTTATTTTTGTTTTTGTTTAGTTTAAATAGTATAACTATGGATAAGAAATGGATGTCTTCAAGTTGATTGTCGAAAGAGTACGAGAATGGGGTATCGGAATTTGTTAAGTTTGCTGTTGCGCACGCCAAAGACCCCAGTCGAATGAGATGTCCTTGCTTGGGTTGTTGATTTGGGAGTCGGGTTGACGCGGTTCAGTTGGCATCGCATTTAATGAGGAGTGGAATTGATAGAAGTTATACATGTTGGAATTTGCATGGTGAGAAAATTAACGAGAATGTTGAACCGGGGGATAATACGACCTATGCTTCAAACGACAATGACACAGATACATACGATTCTGATCGAGCCGAAGAGATTGCAGAAGCACTTGAAGAAGATCTTAAGGATTGTCCCAAAATGTTTGAGAGGTTGGTAAGCGATGCAGAGAAACCGTTATATAATGGTTGCACCAAATTCACAAGATTGTCTGCGGTATTAAAGTTGTACAACTTAAAGGCGGGCAATGGATGGTCGGATAAAAGTTTCACAGAGTTATTGGCCCTTATGAAAGATATGCTTCTAGAGGATAATGTTCTTCCCAATCGAACATATGAGGCCAAAAAGATGTTGTGCTCTATTGGCATGAGATATGATAAGATACATGCCTGTCCAAATGATTGCGTTTTGTTTCGAAATGAGTATGCATCATTAAATGAGTGTCCTAAATGCAGTGTCTCTCGATATAAGGAAAAGTTATCTCCAGCAAAAGTCTTATGGTATTTTCCTATCATTCCGTGATTTAGACGCATGTTTCGTAGTGAGGCCGATTCAAGACACTTGACTTGGCAATGTTATTGGTACGTTACTCAATATACAAGGAAAGTCTAAGGATGTCCTTAAAGCAAGAAAGGACCTGGTAGCGATGGGAATAAGAAATGAATTAGGACCCATGAAGAAAGGAACACGAACATATCTACCACCTGCTGCTTATACTCTATATAGAAAAGAGAAAAAGGTATTGTGTAAGTTTCTAAGTGAAGTTAAAGTTCCAGAAGGATACTCTTCAGATATTAGAAGACTTGTGTCTATGAAAGACCTCAAGTTAAAGAGTTTAAAGACGCATGACAGCCATGTTATAATGGAACATTTTCTACCAATAGGTATACGTTCTATTCTGCCAGAAAAAGTAAGAAGCGCAATAACTAAATTGTGTTTTTTCTTCAAGTCAATTTGCAGTAAGGTGATCGATCCTGGGATCTTACCAACATTGCAAAAAGAAATAGTTATTACTTTGTGTGATCTTGAAATGATTTTTCCTCCCTCGTTTTTTGACATAATGGTTCATCTAGTTGTTCATCTGGTGAAAGAGACACAATTGTGTGGACTGGCTTATATGAGATGGATGTACCCTGCTGAACGTTATATGAAAATATTAAAAGGGTATGTGAAAAACCGAAGTCGACCAGAGGGTTGTATTGCCGAACGATACATTGTTGAAGAAGCGATTGAGTTTTGTACTGAATATCTGTCCAATGTACAATCAATTGGACTCCCCAAATCTCATATTGTCGAAAAAAAAGAAGGAAAAAAGTTAATTAGAAATGAAGTTGTGACAATATCAAGGGTCGAACGGGATCAAGTGCATTTGTATGTTCTGCACAATGAGAATGAGGTTGAGCCGTATGTTGAAATGCACAAGGATGTTCTCCGAGGTTTAAATCCAAATAGAAATGAGAATTGGATAGTACGAGAGCACAATCAAAGTTTCATACCTTGGTTTAAGGATCATATTTATTCAAAGTATTATTCATATCCCACTTCAATAACAGAAAGGTTGAGATGTTTAGCATATGGTCCAAGTTTGGTTGTGTTTTCTTATAGCGCATACGCAATTAATGGATACACATTTTATACCAAAGAACAAGATGATAAAAGTACTATGCAAAATAGTGGTGTCACCGTGGTAGCTGAAGCAATGCACATTTCAAGTGTGAAAGATTTAAACCCCAAATTTGCAAATCTGTCATATTTTGGGGTTATCGAGCGCATTTGGGTGTTTGATTATGAGAAGTTTCAGATTCCTATATTTCGTTGCAAGTGGGTTGAAAATAATAATGGCGTACGAATGGATAAGTCAGGATTTTTGCAAGTGGATCTTAATAGGGTACAAAGATGAGCCTTTTATTCTAGCCTCTCAAGCTAAACAAGTGTTTTATGTCACTGATCCGACAAGTACAAAATGGTCTATAGTGCTTTTATCTAACAAAGTAATTGATGAAAACATTGGAGATCAAGGTGATATTAATGTTGATATTGAATCATTTACTAGAAATGATCAAGATGAAAATATTATAGCGAATGAATCATATACAAGAAATGATCATAATGAGGGTATTTGGATCAATCCAACCATCCGTGTTGTTAAGAGACGGGTAGAACATATTCCAACCAAGAAAAGAAAGAGACGTTAGTGAAAAAGGTACTAGTTATAAAATTATAGCTTATATCATTCAATAATATTAATTAGTTGTCATGTTATATATAGCTTATATCATTCAATGGATTATGGATTATGGATTTTTATATTTGTCATTTAATTCTTATTTGTTTGTCTATGTGTAGTGCCCTCGTCAGCGTAATGGCATAGACTGCGGGTATTTAGTTTTGAGGTTTATGAGAGAAATCTTTCAAATGGATCGATTAGAGATTCCGATTACGGTATGCATGGATTTATAACTTAGGATTTATTTTAATATTTATCGTATATGTCATATAATTTATTATTTTTAACTAAATCATGCATATTTTGTTTTGTTATGTAGTACTTTGATGAATACACGTGTTCTCATTACACGAAGGATAAATTGCAAGAAATTAAGGAGGAATTGTGCGAATACCTTATTGAAAAAAGAATCCTATATAAGGTATTGAAAAGAGTCAGCCCAACGATGCTTATCAGCTAAGCATCATTGAAAAGAATACCTGCGTCCCTACCATATCAAGGGATCATTACTCAGGATATCTTGAAGATATCCAACACGACGATGAATTTGCAAAGATTGCAGGACAAGAGTTCATCAACTATGCTTTTCCTGAGGTCAACGTCATCGAGAAGGATGACTCCTCCAGTTCCACAGAAGTATAGGACACATTAGGACAACTGAGTGGCAAGTACGACTTCTTGGTCAAGTACTCTGCTCCTGAAAGCTCTCGGATCAGGCTCGAAGACATCCAGCCCACTGGATGGGGAGATCCTCCTGAGAATGAAAATACTATGCAAGATACAACAGAAGAGTTTGTTTACGACAACTCTGCCTAGAAGGAAGACCCCAATGATCATGCTCCGCCAGAAATCAACGTCATTTCTGAGGACAAACCAAGAAAGAAGGTACCAGACTTTGTGATTCACCGAGGAGTTCGTCGCCAATGGGTTGCTGTCGATGTCCTGATAGTCGTCCATAAGTCTAAGTAATTGCCATCTTTGTTTTAACCTTTCACCCTGCCCAAGTGAAACAGATGTTTTTATAGGGCTCACTTTCTGTAAATGTCCCTCTTCGCTTTGCTCGAAGTGACAAAGTGTTGTTTTATAGGGCTGTAGTTTCAAGAATCGACAAGATCATAAATAAACGTCATTCTGTAATTTCCGCATTCATTGTTGTTTTCACTTTTTGCTTTTTCAGAAAATGGTAATCCTAAAACATCCCAAAAATTAAAACAAGCATTTTTCAGAAAATACACTGCACACACTCTTGCATTCTCTCTATCTCTTCTAAAAATAAATCATCACGTCATGCAGATTGCTTGTTTTAAACCCCATTGAAACATATGATCCAATGCCTTCTCCCAACTTTGAATTCCCAGTATTTGAAGTTGAAGAAGAAGAAGACAAAGAAGAGATCTCCCGATTACTCAGACAAGAGGAAAGGTCCATTAAAGCTCACAAAGATCCATTGGAAATGGTCAATTTGGGTACAGAAAAAGAAAGGAAGGAAGTTAAGATTGGGGCACTGCTCAGTCCGGTTGTCAAAGAAAGCTTGATAAGTCTTCTCAATTAATTTCCAGATGTGTTTGCTTGGTCCTATCAGGACATGCCAGGGTTGGATACCAGCATCGTGGAACATCATTTGCCGTTAAAATTAGAATGTCCGCAGGTGAAACAACGTCTGAGACGGACTCACCCAGATATGGCTATTAAAATCAAAGAGGAAGTGCAGAAACAGATTGACGCTGATTTCCTCGCCACGTCAGAATATCCTCAATGGTTGGCCAACATAGTGCCAGTTCCAAAAAAGGACGGAAAGGTCCGAATGTGTGTAGACTACAGGGATCTGAACAAAGCCAGTATAAAAGATGACTTTCCCTTACCACACATAGACATGCTGGTTAACAGTACAACAAAGTTCAAAGTCTTCTCCTTCATGGATGGATTCTCGGGCTATAATCAAATCAAAATGGCGCTGGAGGATATGAAGAAAACTTCATTTATCACCCCATGGGGCACCTTTTGTTACAAGGTAATGTCATTCGGCTTTAAGAATGCCAGGGAAACCTATCAAAGGGCCATGACTACTCTGTTTCACGACATGATGCACAAAGAAATCGAAGTGTATGTCGATGATATAATTGCCAAATCTAAAACAGAAGAGCAGCATGTGACCCACTTGTCAAAACTATTAGAGCGTCTGAGAAAGTAAAAACTCTGCTTGAATCCCAACAAGTGCACGTTAGGTGTCCGCTCGGGAAAACTTTTTGGATTCATTGTTAGCCAAAAGGGAATTGAGGTTGATCCTGACAAGGTCAAGGCCATTCAAGAAATGCCTTCTCCAAGGACAGAGAAACAAGCCAGAGGGTTTTTGGGACGTCTGAATTACATCTCCAGATTTATATTCCTCATGAACGCGACATGCACGCCAATCTTCAAATTACTCAAAAAGACTCAGGACTACGTATGGACAAAAGACTGCCAGAAAGCCTTCGACAGTATCAAAGAATATTTGTTGAATCCACCAATGTTGTCACCTCCAATGGAGGAAAGACCACTGATCATCTACCTAACAGTCCTGGAAGACTCAATGGGTTGTGTACTTGGCTAACAAGATGAAACCAAAAGAAAAGAGTCTGTCATCTACTGTTTAAGCAAGAAATTCACTGACTGTGAAACTCGGTATACTATGCTTGAGAAAACTTGCTGCGCTCTGGCATGGGCAGCCAAACGTCTTCGCCAGTATATGATTTGCCACACTACTTGGTTAATCTCCGAGATGGATCGCCCGTTGGCAGATGTTGTTATCAGAATACGACATAGAGTACCATGCCCAGAAAGCAGTCAAAGGAAGTATTTTAGCCGATCATTAGGCTCATCAACCGATTGACGATTAGGAATCAATCGGGTATGACTTCCCAGACGAAGATGTCATGTACTTAAAAATGAAAGATTGCGATGAACCGCTACCCAATGAAGGGCCAGAACCAGATTCCCAATGGGGACTAATTTTTAACGGAGCTGTTAACAATTATGGAAACGAAATTGAGGCAATCATTATAACACCTCAGGGTACCCATATTCCTTTCTCTGCCCAATTAACATTCAAGTGTACAAACAACGAGGTCGAATACGAAGCTTGTATCATGGGTCTCGAAGAAGCGATTGACTTAAGGATCAAGAACTTGGATGTGTATGGAGACTCAACCCTGGTTATTAATCAGATCAAAGGAGATTGGAACACATACCAATCATAACTGATTCCTTACAAAGATTACGCGAGAAGGTTGTTATCATCCTTCAACAGAATCGAGTTTCATCATATTCCTCGTGAAGAGAATCACATGGGTGATACACTAGCCATTCTCTCTTCCATGATTAGTGTAGGTCAATGGAACAACGTACCTAAGATTAACGTAATACGCCTAGAAAGGCCCACTTACATCTTCACAATTGAAGCAGTCATAGATGACAAACCTTGGTATCACGATATCAAATGCTTCCTTTAGAAACAAGAGTATCCACCTGGGGCATCAAGAAAAGACAGAAAGACCCTCAGAAGACTAGCTGGCAGCTTCTTTCTGAGCGGCGATGCACTATATAAGAGAAACTTTGACATGGTCATGCTCTGATGCGTAGATAGACCAGAAGCAAACATGCTGATAAAATAAATTCACGAAGGAGCCTTTGGCACTCATACCAACAGACACACAATGGCAAGAAAAATTCTGAGAGCAGGATACTATTGGTTGACCATGGAATCCGATTGCTACAAGTACATGAAGAGATGTCACAAGTGTCAAATATACGCTGACAAGATCTATGTACCGCCAACGCATATCAAAGTTCTTTCTTCCCCGTGGCTTTTTTCCATATGGGGAATCGACATGATTGGCATGATCGAACCCAAGGCTTCAAACGGACATCGGTTCATCCTTGTAGCCATTGACTACTTCACCAAGTGGGTCGAAGCAGCATCATATGCCAATGTAACCAGACAAGTAGTAGTCCGATTTATCAAAAATAATCTCATCTACCATTATGGTGTTCCAAGCCAGATCATTACTGATAATGGATCTAACTTGAACAACAAGATGATAAAAGAGTTATGTGTTGAGTTCAAGATCGAACACCATAACTCATCTCCCTACTGACCTAAGATGAACAGAGCGGTAGAATTGGCTAACAGGAACTTCAAGAAAATTGTTCAAAAGATGGTTGTAACCTACAAAGATTGGCACGAGATGCTGCCCTTTGCTCTTCACGGTTATCACACATCTGTCCACACCTCAACAGGACCAACCCCTTTCTCTCTAGTATATGGCATGGAAGCAGTGCTTCCCATAGAAATAGAGATCCCATCAATCCGGGTATTGATGGAAGTTAAGATAACAGAAGCAGAATGGTGTCAAAGTCGACACGATGAATTGAACCTGATCAAAGAAAATCGAATAACGGCTCTATGCCATGGTTAGTTGTATCAGCAAAGAATGAAGAAAGCGTTTGACAAAAAGGTCCGACCCCGTGTCTTCAGGAAAGGAGACCTCGTGCTCAAAAAGATACAATCATTTCTCACTGATTCCTGAGGCAAATGGACTTTGAATTATGACGGCCCCTATGTGGTCAGGAAAGCCTTCTCAGGCGGTGCCTTGAGACTCGCAACCATGGATGGAGAGGAATTTGCCTACCCCACAAATGTTGATGTAATCAAGAAATACTTCGCCTAAATTAAAAAAACGTCTCGGTGGATTGAAAACCCGAAAGGGCGGTCTAGGCAAAAATTAGAGACATAAGCAAAAATCATCTCGGTGGATTGGAAATCTCAAAGTACAATCCAGGCAAAAGTTAGGGCTTTGTGGCAAGTAACTACGTCCGCCGAGGTTAAATCCCCGACAGTAATGCCATCCATCAAGAAAACTTCAGTCAAGGTCATCTTCGACAGAAGCTCAAGATGTCCATAATTCAAAGTTGGTAGAAGGATAACGGTTGTTATGTTTCAATGTAGCCTTTTCCCCTTAAATTACCATTTTCTAAGTTTGTGAATACTCTATGGGATCACGCGCTTGGCTGATTTCCATCCTATAAATAAAATTTGAGCCCTAGTGCTTTTGTTTGCAATTCTTATTTTTTTTAGCTTTACAGAATGACATTTTTAACATGATCAACGATTCTTGAAATAAAACAAAAATGAATTTACTTGTCAAAATTTTTCTGCTCTTTAAATAAAGATAGCAATTCTTTTTGACTGATGGATATCGGAAAGGACATCGATCGCTTCTCTGAAGGTGATCGAACCTCAAAGTACAAAATCAAAATACTCCTTCTAAACCAGTACGCCTGAATAAAAGATCGATTGTTTTAGATGTCATGTTTCATCTGATATCCCCGGCAGAGTTCTTACCTCTTAAGACCGATCGACGATTCTCTTCCCCCCGCAGGGTCCATTCCTCTCCTAAGCAAGGCAGGATTGCTATCTTAAACCAATGGTACTTTTCACTCCCCACAGTGGCCGAGTATCCAGTCGTGTTCATTCATTAGTCTGTATGTCACATCAATTTTGTCAGTATAAACATACATACATCATACATAATTGATTCACCTTCATAATCATATCGGATCACTATCACTCTGGTCAATCTTATCCCCAAGTGATAAAGTCCACTTATCAATCGAGTTGTCAGTCCTTTCCCCGTCAGGAAAAGTATCGCCTAAACAAATCTCTCCCCAGTTTATTTCTGGATTGGAAACGGTCCCCGACCACTTTGATTACTTGAACCTCTAAAAGACAAGAACGCATTCGACAAACGTCACTATTCACCATTGAAGATGATATTTACGCTTTCCGGGATTAAGGAAAATCCCAAGAGAAAGCCTCTTAACCAAAGACTCTCGGCAATACAGCAGTTTCTCTCCGAAAGGTTTGCTGTCAACAAGGTCATCAGCACCTCCAAATTGGATCACATCACATGGCATTTCTCCGAGAAGATCTCGAAGAAAAGTATGATGTAGTACCCCCCCCCCCCAAGCGGAAAAGCAGTCTTTCAAGAGATTCATTTTTTTCCCCAGTAGAGAAAACAAATGGCATCTCTGACAGAGAAGTTTGCACACCTCTACAGCTCAGGCAAATGGTTTTCCCCCAGCAAGTCTAATGACAAAACTTTTCCCAACAAATGGCATCTCCCCAGGAAAATACGGCAAGAAATTTGATGAAGGCCGCTACGAATACCGTCCCTTGTCAAGGAAGGAGCTTGACAAGAAGAAACTGAGACCAGTTCCTTGGTAGAAGACCAGGATCGAGGGGAAGTTTATTTCAAAAGAAACTGAGACCAGTTCCTTGGCTGAAAACCAGGATCGAGGGAAAGTTTATTTCAAAAGAAACTGAGATCAGTTCCTTGGCTGAAGACCAGGATCGAGGGGAAGTTTATTTCAAAAGAAACTGAGACCAGATCCTTAGTTGAAGACCAGGATTTAGGGGAAGTTTATTTCAGAAACTAAGACCAGTTCCGCGGTTGAACACCCGGATCGAGGGGAAGTTTTACCCTTTTCTAAGTAATACTGCTTAGCAAAAGAAGATGGATGAGCAAACTGCCATTCATAACCGCCGTCAAAATTTCGGGTATTCCGATATTTAATCCTCTTGCACCCTGAATGTCCGAACATCTTCGCCATTCACACCTTCAGGTCCAAGAGGATTAAATATGGGCATCTGTCATACCCCAAATTTTGACCACCAAGATTTCCCATCATTCTGAAAATCATCATCGCAATATGTAAGTACCTTCATGCCTCAACAATCTCCTTAAAGATGGTTGAGCATTCACCATAATCAAGAATTAGGGTTTTAAGCCCTCTCAGAGCACTTAGACAAAGGATCAATCAAGAAATAACATGATCTTCAACTTGTCTAACCTCTCAAACACCCATAAAGGATCAAGAGGACTCCCACATCAAGAATCGAGCACAAAGTTTCAACATTCCAAGTGAATCAAGCCTCAAGATCGCCAGTGTCACCAAATTAGGGTTTTGGTCAACCAAGGCCTCCAGATGGAAATTTTCCTGTGGGAATGAGCCAATGCTTCAAAGCACAACCCAAGATACTCCAAGGGACCTCATGGACCTAATCATCAAGTCAATTTAATCTCAGGGGATGCATTTACCAAAAAATTAGGAATTAGGGTTTCTTGACCTAATTCACCCCTAAGTTGACTTTTGGGACAAAGCCTGAGCCAAGACCTCAAGACATGATTTAAGGGCCTCCAATACACTACATTGATTCATTTACAATAATGGGTTTACCCAAGAAGCTTGGTTCACATGTTTCAATTTCATCAGGACCATAATTAGGGTTTTGAGGAAAAAGTCAACTGTATTTTTAACTTTTAACCAAGACATACTCCCAAACCTTGGGACATGATTTAATATACCCTATAACACCTATGAAATCCATACATTAGGTTTGATTTAGGTCAAGGACTTGATTTCACAAAGGATCGCTCAGTTTGGATTTCATCCAATAAAAAGTCAACTGTGCACAAAATCAAGTTTGACTTTTTGGAATTTTTCACAAATATGGTTACCCTAAGTTAAAAATAATGTTAATGTGTGGTATTGATCATCATTCATTAAGAAAAATCAAGAAAAGTGAGGTTTCTTGCAAAAGGGGCAACCTTGAGAAACAAAAAATTTTCTAAGTTATGGAACAAAAGTGGTTTTGGTACCAACTTTGCAAGGTCATAACTCCTAAACCACAAGGTCTTTTTCTCCCATTCAAAGCTCAAAGGAAAGTCCATCTGACATACTTTAAAAGTGTCAACTACAAGAGATTCCAAATCCTCATGTATTTTGAGTTATGGACTGATCAAAATGACAAAAATGAAGAAAATAGCACTTTTCCAACACTTAGTGAAGATCTGCCTAAGTTATCAACTTTAAACACCAATGTTCATGAGGATTTTTTAGTTGGATTCAAATAGTTTCAAGACAAACTATGATCACAAATGTATTGTATCATATGAGGGCTTTCTAAAAAGCACAAGAGCCTCTCATAACTCAACCTGAGCAGGGAGATATGATCCCCTGAAAATCACCAATTCTAACAGTCTTGTACAAGCCCGAAATTGGTGTTTTGCTCGATTTGGCAAATTTGAATAACTCCAAGCCTTGTCATCCATTTGGACACATCAGAGGATGAAATCAAAGGGGAATGATCTGATCCCCAAGCCTCCCAAGTCCAAGAATCTACATATAGCCCTAACAAACCTAAAAAGGCTAAAAAGTGCCAAGACTCCAATTTTGTTTCAATGCATTCAATGGATGCATCAAGGTGTCATGAATTGAGGCAAACTTAAGTGAATGAGTCAAGCCTTATCTCTGAACTAAAAGACCATAGACCTGTGCTCTAACCTCAAGTCAATGGCTAGAGGAGACTTGAGATTCCATTTGATCCATATTGGCTACAGACCTGCTGCAGTTGCCACACACTATTGCTGCCAAAACAAACTTGACACACTATAATTAAAGATCATTTGCGATCAGTTTGAGTACACCAAAGCATCCAAACTGATGCTTTCCTCAAAATCTCTTCTTCACTCGAATTTTGCCTTCTAACTCAAGTCACTATCGGGTTTTGAGATTGAGAGTGATTCTAACCAAACCAATCACACACACACACACACACACACACCTCATAAACATCATGTATGAGTGATCCGTAACACAAAATCACATCTGGAACATCAAATTCACAAAATCACCAGCCAATTGCTCAAGTTCTTGACAGAGTTGTAGTTGAGGTACCACAACCAGTTCTAGCTCATTTCAATCCACTCCAAGCATTCAAACACACTCCTTGGTGTCATACCCCAAATTTTGACCACTAAGATTTCTCATCATTGTGAAAATCATCATAACAATATGGGGGAACCATCTTGCCTCATTAGTCTCCCCAAAGATGGGTGAGCATCCACTGCAATCAAAATTAGGGTTTCTAGCCCTCTCAGAGCTTTAGACAAATGATCAATCAGGGAATGACATGATCTTTAACTTTTCTAACCTCTCAAGTAGCTACAAAGAGATCAAAAGGACTCCCACTCCAAGGATTAAGCACAAAGTTGCTCCCTTCTAGGTCGGTCAAGCCTCAAGATCGCCAGTATCACCAAATTAGGGTTTTCGTCGATCAGGGCCTCCAAAGGGAAATTTTCCTCTGGGCATGAGCCAAGGATCCAAAACACAACCTAATATACTCCATGGAACCTCATGGATCCAACCATCAAGTTAATTTTGCCTCAGGGGATGCATTCATCAAAAATCAGGAATTAGGGCTTCTTGACCTAATCCACCCCTAAGTTGACTTTTAGGGCAAATCATGAGCCAAGACCTCAAGAGAGGGTTTGAGGGTCTCTAATGAACTATATTGATCCATTTGGAACAATTGATTAATTCAAGAAGTTTGAGCAACAACTCTCAATTTCATCTGTACCACAATTAGGGTTTTGCGGGAAAAGTCAACTGTAACTTTGACTTTTGACCTAGACATGCTCCCAAATCCTAAGACATGATTCAATATACCCTATGACACCCATGGAACATGTCCATCAAGTTTGATTTAGGTCAAGGGCATGATTTCCTGAAGAATTACACAGTTTGGAATTCATCTGATAAAAAGTCAACTGTGCACAAAAGTCAACTTTGACTTTTTGAGATTTTTCACCAAAATGGATTTTTAACCCTAAAATGATGTTAATGTATGATTTGAATCATCATTCATCAAGAAAAATCAAAGAAAGTGGGATAACTTGTAAAAGGGGTAACCATAAAAACTTAGAAAATTTTCTAAGTTATGGAAAAAGTGACACTAATGTGCCAACTTTGGAGGACCATAACTCCTAAACCACAAGGCCATTGTTCCCCATTCAAATCTTGATTTGTAGATCACACTGCCCTCTACAAAAGCTTCATATTGACCTATGTCCAAATTCCTCATGGATTTTGAGTTATGGAGTGATCAAAATGAAGAAAAGTCACTTTGTTCCAACACTTAGTGAAAATTTCACTAAGTCAGAATTTGCCTTACTTTTTTCCAAATGTAGGGGGATTTTTCACTTGGATTCAAAAGAGATCAAAACAAAACATGTTCAAACAGTTGTTGTATCATGTAAGGGCTTTCCAAAATGGCCAAGAACATTACCAAATTCAATTTGAGTCATGAGATATGACATTGGCAAGTTGCCTTGTTGAAATCTGTCAAGGCAAGGCAGAATTTGCATTTTTTCTCGATTTGCCAAAATTGTGCAAATCCAAACACTCCTATCCACTTGGACACATCTGAGGATTGAATCTAAAGGGGACAATCACTGAGCCAAGCCTCCAAAGTCTTTGGAACAAGAAATAGCATGTTGAACCTAGAATTGCCAAAATAGGGACAAGACTCCAATTTTGGATTGGAGCATTCAATGGAAGCATCAAGGTGGCATGGACTGAGCCATTTGCAACTGAATTCAGTCAAGACTTATCCAAGACCAAGGGAACCAGCAGCCTGTGCCCTAACCTCTAGTCAATGGCTAGAGGAAACTTGGATTTTCATTTGCCAACATTGGCCAAACCTACTCAGCAGTTGCCATTCACTATTCCTTGCAAAACAAACTTGCTCTACTATAAATAGAGCTCAATTGTGATCAGTTTAAGTACACCAAAGGCCTACAACACTTGCCTTTCTCAAAATCCCTTTCTCTTGGCAAAAATGCCTTTCTTTGCAAGGTAGCTATCGGGTTTTGAGCTAGAGGGAAATTCCACTCAAACCAATCACACACGCACCCCATATACATCACATATGAGCTGATCAAACACTTAAACAACAACTGGAACGCTGATTTCTCAGAATCACCAGTCAATTGCTCAAGGTTTTAACCAAAATGCAGTTGAGATGCCATGAAGTGATCCAGCCAATTTCAATCAAGTCTAAGCATTCAAACACACTCCATAGGGTGTAGGGAAGCTGTTCAGATCATCACCACTCATCTGTAACACCTCCAAATCAAAAATCACATTGTACTTGCTGTCACGGCCTAGAGGTAAGCATAAACTTGGTCATCTCTCAATCTATGCATATTTCCTCGCACAATAATTTTGCCAAATGTTCGTAATCATGCATGGAATGTTTCCCCTCAATTGATTGCATTGTTTGAATCGTGTATCAAAAATCCCAGCCTTCATGCAGAATCTAGGGTTCTTGAGGATTTTTCGTGATTTCTTATTATATGTTGGCTTAAATAGTGTTTTCGTCCCTGTAAGTTGGCGAGTTTTTGGTTTTGGTCCCTGAATCTTTTTTTTTTCGGTCCAAGTCCTTAACATTTGATTTCTTTTTGCGATTAGTCCCTGACGTTAAACTTCCGTTACAAAAATGATGATGTGGCTAACGTCGCTGACGTGGCAAGTGTTTTTTATCATTTTTCATTTATTTTAATCCCCAATAATTCCACATAAGCTGTTTTGATTTTGGTCCCTATTATTTAAGAAGGCAAAAATGGAAATTTTGGTCCCAATAGGACTTGAACCCATGACCTTTGCT
This sequence comes from Lathyrus tuberosus, assembly GCA_022829125.1. Classification (NCBI taxonomy): domain Eukaryota; kingdom Viridiplantae; phylum Streptophyta; class Magnoliopsida; order Fabales; family Fabaceae; genus Lathyrus; species Lathyrus tuberosus. Next base: position 9,232,321 of record JALAZF010000008.1, on the reverse strand, counting down.
TCCACAACATGCTTCTTAGCCACTAGACCATTTAACTCACTTGTACTTTTATTTGCAACAAATCTATATATTACATAAATCCAATATTTACAATTTAATACTTATATTTAAAATATAAATTAGTATAAATAATTAGTTTATTAAATATTTCATTAATTTAATATTCCAAATATTTAATATTTCAATTATTAATTATCATAATTATTTATTATTTAGTATCATAATTATTTACTATTAACTAATAATACAATATTATTTATTAATAATTATTTATTATTTATTATTTATTATTTATTATCGTAACTAATAATTATTTATTATTTAAATAACTAAATAATTTTAATATTAATAATCATAATTATTTAATATCTCATTTATTTAATTTACTGTAATTAATATTATAATTATTTAATAAATTAAACTATTATTAATAATTTACTGTAATTAATTAATACTCTAAATATTTAGTAAATTAAACTAATAAATTTACTGTAATTATTTAGTAAATTATTTATTATTAGTTATTAATAATTAGTTACAGTAAATTATTTAGTTATTTAATAGTTTAATTTACTAAATACAGTAAATTTAAATTACTAAATACAGTAAATTTTTAATAGTTTAATTTAATATATTTATAATTTACTATATTTAGTAAATAATTTACTGTATTTATTATTTAATAATTTAATGTATTTATTATTTAGTAACTAATAATAAATACAGTAAATTATTTATTAAATAATAACTACATTATTTACTAAATTATTTAATAAATACAGTAAATTATTTAATAAATACAGTAATTTAATAATTAGTTACAGTAAATTATTTAGTTATTTAATAGTTTAAATTACAGTAAATTATTTATTAAATACAGTAAATTAGTTATTTAGTTATTTAGTACATTAGTAATAATTACAGTATTTATTTAGTAAATACAGTAAATAAATACAGTAAATAATGATTAAAAACTAATAATAAATAATTTAGTAACTAATTATTTAATAAATACAGTAAATTATTTACTAAATTATTTACTAAATTTAAATTTTTAATGTATTTATTATTTAGTTAATAATAAATACAGTAAATTATTTACTAAATATAGTAAATTATAAATATATTAAATTAAACTATTAAAAATTTACTGTATTTAGTAAATTAAACTATTAAATAACTAAATAATTTACTGTAACTAATTATTAATAACTAATAATAAATAATTTACTAAATAATTACAGTAAATTTATTTAGTTTAATTTATTAAATATTTAGAGTATTAATTAATTACAGTAAATTATTAATAATAGTTTAATTTATTAAATAATTATAATATTAATTACAGTAAATTAAATAAATGAGATATTAAATAATTATGATTATTAATATTAAAATTATTTAGTTATTTAAATAATAAATAATTATTAGTTACGATAATACATAATAAATAATTACGATAATAAATAATAAATAATTATTAATAAATAATATTGTATTATTAGTTAATAGTAAATAATTATGATACTATATAATAAATAATTATGATAATTAATAATTGAAATATTAAATATTTGGAATATTAAATTAATGAAATATTTAATAAACTAATTATTTATACTAATTTATATTTTAAATATAAGTATTAAATTGTAAATATTGGATTTATGTAATATATAGATTTGTTGCAAATAAAAATACAAGTGAGTTAAATGGTCTAGTGGTTAAGAAGCATGTTGTGGAAGCAAAGGTCATGGGTTCAAGTCCTATTGGGACCAAAATTTCCATTTTTGCCTTCTTAAATAATAGGGACCAAAATCAAAACTGCTGATGTGGAATTATTGGGGATTAAAATAAATGAAAAATGATAAAAAACACTTGCCACGTCAGCGACGTTAGCCACATCATCATTTTTGTGACGGAAGTTTAACGTCAGGGACTAATCGCAAAAAGAAATCAAATGTTAAGGACTTGGACCGAAAAAAAAAAGATTCAGGGACCAAAACCAAAAACTCGCCAACTTACAGGGACGAAAACACTATTTAAGCCTTATATGTTTAATTTAAATGAAATTAAATGCCATAGACATGATCGTGAGGTTGAAACAAGTTGATTGGTATGTGGATTGCATGATATGATTAAGTATTCAGTGAGATTGGATAGAAAATGCAAATCTGGGAAACTCAGAACACGCGCGTGTTCTTGCCCTTGTTCTTGGCGTCATTTTTCCAAATTTGAATATTTGAATTTTGTTGTTTTATTTAATTGATTCAAAAATTAATTTCTCTCTGAGTTTTAATGATTTTGAGTTGATTCTTTTTTTAATAATTCACAAAAATGTTAAAATCTTTTATTTTAACAAAAAATCCCAAAAATATTAGTTATTTCATATAATTGATATTTTTGCAAAGAATTAATATTTTAATTGTTTTTGACATTTTAAATATTTTTTCCACCTTGATTTTGCAACTTTTAATGCCTTCTAATTATTTTGTAGGTCAATACTTAATTTTTGAAGCATTAATCCAACATCACAATTTGTTTTCCATATGTTAAACAATTTTGATCATTTTAATTGAATTTTTATTCAATTAAATACATTTTTGAAAACAAATTAGGGTTTTGGATTAATTCAACCCTCGTAAATCATTTTCAAAACACTTTTGGGCCTCTATTAGAGTGTAAGACCCAACCCCCTTTGTACAGAATAATTTTTGGGCCTCATTCGTTGTATAAGTCCCTCTGTACATTTTCAAATAAACGACGCGATCGTCGCCAGTTTAAAATTAACCACTTGGGCCTACCCTCGAGTAGTAAGACCCATTTCTTTTCTTAAAACTTTTGGGCCTCTAAAAGAGTGTAAGACCCAATCCCCCCTTGTACAAACCATTTAGGGCCTCACTTATTGTATAAGTCCCTCCGTACAAGTAAACGGCACGGTCGTCGCCTTTTCAAAAACAAAAACTCTGGGCCTACCCTCGTGTTATAGGCCCCACTCTTTTCCTTTTCAAAACTCTTGGGCCTCTATTAGAGTGTAAGACCCAATCCCCTTTTAACCAAAACAAACTTTGGGCCTCAGATATTGTATAAGCCCCTTCGCGTTAAAAGAAAAACCTTGGCGCGATCGCCAATTCAAAATCAAATCAACTGGGCCTACCCTCGAGTAGTAAAACCTATTTCTAAAACTCTTTGGGCCTCTTGAGAGAGTGTAAGACCCATCCCTTTGTACAGAAAACTTTTTGGGCCTCAGTCACTTGTATAAGTCCCTCTGTACAAATTCAAACAGTGCAATCACTGATAAAACCCTGGGCCTCTCCTTGAGCTGTAAGCCCCAAATCTTTCTTTTTCAAAGCACTTTCTCCTTTGATTTTGAAATATACTGTTGTTTTCAATCTTTCTTTGTTGAACAACTAACCAAACAACATGGAAGCTCTACAACCGAGTAAGTGTTTATCCGCTTTCATTTACCGCTTTCATATACATATAACTGTATTGTGGGGCTGTTTCGCTGTAAGTCTTCTTTCATAAACTCATATCAACTGTGTAATAATAGTATAGATATTTAGAGTTTCCCCGGCAACTACGTCTAGCACTAGGTAAAGCCGTCTCGATCACTCTTAAATAGTCAATACTAGATCCCCATAGGATTACCAAACACAGTCTTCCCTCCTCTTGGGGTTAAACAATATAGAGACATGAAAGGCAGCATTCTCGGTGAACCCTTTCATAGACTATCACTCGTATAAGTTGTCAAAGAAACTCTATTCCCCAGAGATGATCTTTTCTCCGTGAATGGCATCTCTTGAGTTTCTTCCAAATTCTCGGACTTTCCTGGCTTGATCTATTCTCGGTGAATGGCATGTCTTGAACTTCTCGGGGTTTGGGGACCCACAGGCTTCTTAAAAGCACTTGTCAAGAAACTCTACTCCCCAGAGATGATCTTTTCTCCGTGAATGGCATCTCTTGAGTTTCTTCCAAATTCTCGGACTTTCCTAGCTTGATCTATTCCTCGTGAATGACCTATCTTGAATTTCTCGGGGTTTGGGGACCCATCGGCTTCTTAAAAGCATCGGCCTCCTCTTGGGCATTGTACAAGGACCCACAAGCTTCCTAAAAGCACCATCGCCTCCTCTTGGGCTTAGTACAAGGACCCGTCGGCTTCTTAGAAGTCTTCATAGCCTCCTCTTAGGCTTCATATAATGATTTCTTCCTCCGGGAATGATAGCCTTCTCTTGGGCTTCGTACAAGGACCGATCGGCTTCTTAAAAGTTTCCAGCCTCCTCTTGGGCTTTGTACAAATTGTCCCAACGACCTCCTAGAGGTATAGGAACAGATATTAGTCATCTCCATAGAACAGTCTCTCACAGAGTCTGGATCTTTCTACCATGAACACTACTGCTGTTTCTCAGCATAGTACAAATGATGACACTCTAGACTTAGACAGTCTAAATTCCTTGAGTCTCCAAGACATTCTCAAGCACCCTTCAAGAATAGGAAGGAACCCCGTAGACTTGGACAGTCTCGATACCCTTCGGATTTCCCATTTCTTTAAAGAACAGGAAACCACCTTGATCCTCGAATCAAAATCCCTGAGTGCAAACATTACTCATATAAGAACTAATTTTCTCTTTAAATCAGCATACTGGACCTGTCACTCAACTAAAACAGCACCATAGCCTCCTCTTGGGCTTTGTACAATGATTCTCCCCAACGGAGCTAACAATTTCAGCCTCTATCTCGGGCTTCGTACGAGATACAAAGACTCCATCGTCGAGTCAAAACCTTTCAGCCTCTATCTCGGGCTTCGTACGAGAAACAAAGACTCCATCGTCGAGTCAAAACCTTTCAGCCTCTATCTCGGGCTTCGTACGAGATACAAAGACTCTCTTGTTGAGTCAAAAACCTTTTAGCCTCCATCTCGGGCTTTATACGAGATACCAAAAGACTCCATCGTCGAGTCAAAACCTTTTAGCCTCTCTCCTGGGCTTTGTACGAGACACATATTAGCCTCTTCTTAGGCTTTATATAAGAAAACCACTGGTTGATCCAATCAACCTTTTAGCATCAAAGCTGCGCCTCGTTCACAGTACACAAACATCAACAACTCCTTCCATATAATCGCTGTAAGCGGAAAGCCTCTGGATTATTCACATCCACGCCACTGTCCCTCTTTTAGCATGAGAAATTCCTAAGGAAAGATGGCATTGCTCTACACTGAGTTGAAGTCTTCTCCTTCAGGTTAAAACCCCCTATAAAGGAAATTATGGCATTACTAGGATCTGTGTATCCCAGTTAAAGTAATCCTCCTTTACAGTCAGTCACCCAACAGTTGTGACAAACAGACCCCCTTTAGAGATGACAAATTCTCTCTAAAGTCAACACCTTTAGCTTCACATCTTGGGCTTTGAACAAGATACAAATAAACTCTTCAACTTCACATCTTGGGCTTTGAACAAGATATATATCACCTTTCGCTTCATGTCTTGGGCTTTGAACAAGACACCAAAAACACCTTTTTCCTCCCATAGAATAGGAGGAACTACGAACGCTCTGATTTCCCTATTTCGGTAAATGGGAATACGTAGGCATAAGATTGAAAGAAAAATCTTAGCGAGCACACTAAACAAAAACCCAAAATCCTATACCTCCCATCAATCGACTGAATGCTATTTTAACAAAATAACCTAGGAGAGACCCCGAATCTTTGTAGCTTCTGTAAACCAACAGTTTTGACTGTTTAACTTCAGTATACAAGCAAGGTTAGTTGGAGACATCTATTTCCCTTCCTTCATCATCTTCAATAGGATAAAAAATGAATCGAGTTGTAGTACCAGAGCGATTGTGCTTCGCAACCACATCCAAAAATCACTCGCTACAGAAAAATGGCGACTCTGCTGGGGATGCTGGTTAGATCCTAGGTAGAAACCTTAAAATTTCGTTCTTTCTTTCTTTTCGGGGATGGGACTCTTTGTTGACTTCACTAGGATCTTAGGTCAAAAACCATTAAATAGGGAAAGAACCACAGAATGGTGACTCCGCCGGGGAGCCATTTTTGTCAGAAACATAGGATTCATAGCTCTTTAAAGTCTAGGACTTTAGGACAAATATATATATTGCTTTTCTTAATTGCTATACTTGTTTATTTTTCTGCTAATAGGAATGCGTGTGATGCCGCATGTGGAAAGATTGAGTATACACCTCAGAAAAATCACCTTTTTTTGTAGTGCGGTGGCTATCGGGAATGGCTGTTACGCGATAAACTACCCTCTTCTGAGATTTCTTTGAAAGGACACCACCTAGCACGGTTCCCGGCCCGCTGGTGTTCTCAGGAATCAATGATTTTGAGTGACAGGTACAAAGAATCATCAGTAGAAAACCTTTGGGGATGGGTAAAGCCTTGACTTCATGACAACGACCCTTTGACCCCATGTTTTTCCTATGTTTTTGTGTGCTGCATTCATGCATTCATCTAAAAAAAACATTAAAACGAGGAAACAATCTTCTCTTCTAGTCTCTCTTTTTCAAATTAAACTAAGACAATGATTGCAAATGTCAGAGAAAAAGATTGCGCTCATGGATTTCGGTAGAAGGAGAACCCATAGGCCTACCTTCAAGGTTCCAAAGCTAGAGGATTTGAGAAGGTTAGTGTAGCGAGCGATTTTGGACGCGGTTCTTAAGCGCTGGTCGCTCTCTGCGGTTTGAGCTTTGACTACAGGTCGATTCATTTTTTATCCTATTGTGAGCAGAATAAGGAAGGGAAATAGATGTCTCCAATTAACACTGCTTGCATACTGAGTTTAAACAGCGGTCTGTTAGGTTACAAATGCTATCAATGTGGGGGGCCTTTGTACTGGTTATTTGTATTTTCGCCAATACTGGTTTTTATCTAGGCAGAAGGTTTCTGGCAGGGAACAAGGGTTAGGATGTTAGGACTGATGCTTTTGAATTACTGCTTTTGATTGATGGAGATATGGGATTTTGGTTTTTTGTTGATTGTGCTCGCTAAGATCTTTTCTTTTGATCTTATGCCTACGTATTCCCGTTTACCGAAACAGGGAAATCAGAGCGTTCGTAGTTCCTCCTATTCTATGGGAGGAAATGGGTGTTTTGGTGTCTTGTTTAAAGCCCAAGACGTGAAGCGAAAGGTGATTTGTATCTTGTTTAAAGCCCAAGATATGAAGCTGAAAAGTCTATTTGTGTCTTGTTCAAAGCCCAAGACGTGAAGCTGAAAGACCTCGGCTTTAGAGAGAATTTGTCATCTCTAAAGAGGGGAGAAGGAGAATTACTTTAACTGGGATACGCGGATCCGAGCAATGCCATAATTTCCGAAGAAAGGGTTTTAACCTGAAGGAGAAGACTTTAACTCAGTGTAGAGCAATTCAATCTTTCCTTAGGAATTTATCATGCTAAAAGAGGGACAGTGGCATGGATGTAGATGATCCAGAGGCTTGCCGCTTACAGCTATTAGATGAAGGGAAAGGAGTTGTTGATGTTTGTATACTGTGAACGAGGCACAGCTTTGATGCTAAAAGGTTGATTGGATCAACCAGTGGTTTTCTTATACAAAGCCTAAGAGGAGGCTAATTTCCGCTAGGAAAATCATTATACAAAGCCTAAGAGGAGGCTATTTTGTGTTCCGTACAAAGCCCGAGAGAGAGGCTAAAAGATTTTGACCCGACGATGGAGTCTTTGTGTCTCGTACGAAGCCCGAGATGGAGGCTATTGTTTGTTTGACTCAACGAGGGAGTCTTTATGTGTCTCGTACGAAGCCCGAGAGAGAGGCTAAAACGTTGTTTGACTCCGCTGGGGAGAATCATTGTACAAAGCCCAAGAGAAGGCTAAGGTTATTGTGTCAGTTAAGTGACAGGTCCAGTATACTGATTTTGAAAGAGAAAATCAGTTCTTATATGAGCATCACTGTACTCATGGGTTAGATCTGAGGATCGGGGTTGTTTCCTTTTCTTTGAGGAAACTGGAAATCCAAAGGGTATTGAGACTGTCCGAGTCTGCGGGTTTCCTTTCTATTTAACGAAGGGGTCACTTGAGAATGTCTTTGAGACTCAAAGAAGTTAGACTGTCCGTGTCTAGAGTTTCATCTTTTGTACTATGTTTTGAGAAACAGTAGTAGACTCTTTGAAAGGACTGTTCTATGAGGATGACTAGGTTCTATTCCTATACCTCTAGCAGGTTGTCGGGACAATTTGTACGAAGCCCAAGAGGAGGCTGGAAACTTTTAAGAAGCCGACGGGTCCTTGTACGAAGCCCAAGAGGAGGCTATCATTCCCGGAGGAAGAGATCATTATACGAAGCCTAAGAGGAAGCTGTGAATACTTCTAAGAAGCCGTAGGGTCCTTGTACGAAGCCCAAGAGGAGGCGGGGTTGCTTTTAGGAAGCCTGTGGGTCCTTGAACAATGCCCAAGAGGAGGCCGATGCTTTTAAGAAGCCCGTGGGTCTATCATCTCCTTTCCATTAGGAGAGATAACTCTTTTAAAGATAAAAACCACTGGTAAACGTGCGAGGTTTACTATCCAGCGACTTTTAGCTTTTAAAGAGGGTTCCTTAGTTAAGGTCCAAGATTATGACCGTAGTGGGTACCCAAACCCCGAGACATTCAAGGCAAGCTATCCACAAGGAATAGATCAAGTCAGGAAAGTTCGAGAATTTGGAAGAAACTCAAAGATGCCATTCACGGAGAATACATTCATCTTGGGGAGTAGAGCTTCTTGACGATTCCTAAGGAGGACAGCCGAAGAGAAGACTGTATCTGGTGCTCCTATTGGGGATCTAGGCGTCTATTTCTACGAATAAATGAAACGGCTTTACCTAGTGCTAGACGTAGTTGCCGGGGAAACTCGAAATATCTATACTATTATTACACAGTAGATATGAGTTTATGAAAAGAGACTTACAGTGAGCAGCCCCACAATACAGTTTATAATATGAAAGCAGTAAACGAAAGCGATAACCACTTACTCGGTTGTAGTGCTTCCATGCTGTTTGGTTAGTTGTTCAACAAAGAAAGATTGAAAACAACAGTATATTCAAAATCAAAGGAGAAAGTGTTTTGAAAAAGAAAGATTTGGGGCTTACAGCTCAAGGAGAGGCCCAGGGTTTTATTAGTGAGCGCACTGTTTGACTTTGTACAGCGGGACTTATACAAGTGACTGGGGCCCAAAAATGGTTTTCTGTACAAAGGGATGGGTCTTACACTCTCTCAAGAGGCCCAAAAAGTTTAGAGAAAAAAGAGTGGGGCTTATAACATGGGGTAGGCCCAAATGATTTTTCGTTTAAAAATGGCTATCGCGCCGAGGTTTTCTTTTAACGCAGAGGGACTTATACAATAAGTGAGGCCCAAGATGTTTGGTTAAAAGGGGGATTGGGTCTTACACTCTAATAGAGGCCCAAAGTGTTTTGAATGGGTCTTATAGCTCAAGGAGAGGCCCAGATGATTTTTTACTTTTAAACGGGCGACGATCGCGCCGTTTACTTGTACAGAGGGACTTATACAATGAGTGCGGCCCAAAAAGTTTTTGTACAAGGGGGGATGGGTGTTACACTCTCTCAAGAGGCCCAAAAAGTTTTGAAAATGATTTATGAGGGTTGAATTAATCCAAAACCCTAATTTGTTTTCAAAATGTATTTAATTGAATAAAAATTCAATTAAAATGATCAAAAATTGTTTAACACATGGAAAACAAATTGTGATCTTGGATTAATGCTTCACAAATTAAGTATTGACCTACAAAATAATTAGAAAGCATTAAAAGTTGCAAAATCAATGTAGAAAAAATATTTAAAATGCCAAAAACAATCAAAATATTAATTCTTTACAAAAATATCAATTATATGAAATAAATAATATTTTTGGGATTTTTTGGGAAAATAAAATATTTTAACATTTTTGTGAATTATTAAAAAAAGAATCAACTCAAAATCATTAAAACTCAGAGAGAAATTAATTTTTGAATCAATTAAACAAAATCACAAAATTCAAATATTTGAATTTCGAAAAAATGGCGCCAAGAACAAGCTGAAGAACACACGCGTGTTCTTGGTTTCTCAGATTTGCATTTTCTATCCAATCTCACTGAATACGTAATCATATCATGCAATCCACATATCATTATGCTCGTCTCAACCTCACGATCATGTCTATATCCATTAATTTCATTTAAATTAAACATACAACAAGAAATCACGAAGAGACCTCAAGAACCCTAATTTCTGCATGAAGGCTAGGATTTTTGATACACGATTCAAACAATGCAATTAATTGAGGGAAAACATTCCTTGCATGATTATGAACATATGGCCAAATTATTGTGCGAGGAAATATGCATAGATTGAGAGATGCCCAAGTTTAGGCTTACCTTTAGGTCGTGACAGCAAGTTCAAAGTGATTTTTGATCTGGAGGTGTTACAGATGAGTTGTGATGATCTGAACAGCTTCCCTACACCCTATGGATTGTGTTTGGATGGTTGGACTTGATTGAAATTGGCTGGATCATTTTGTGGTACCTCAACTGCACTTTGGTTAAAACCTTGAGCAACCAGCTGGTGATTTTGTGAAATTGGTGTTTCAGAAGTAATCTAAGTGTTTGATCAGCTCATATGTGATGTATGTGAGGTGTGTGAGTGATTGGTTTGATTGGAATTTCTCTCAAACTCAAAACCCGATAGTGACTTGCCTTAGAAGGCAAAATTGGAGTGAAAGAAGAGATTTTGAGGAAAGCATCTGTTAGATGGCTTTGGTGTACTCAAACTGACCACAATTGAGCTCTATTTATAGTAGAGCAAGTTTGTTTTGGGATCTACAGTGAATGGCAACTGCAGCAGGTGTTTCCTCAATGTTGGCCAATGGAAATGCAAGTCTCCTCTAGCCATTGACTAGAGGTTAGGGCACAGAGCTATGGTCCCCTTGGTCTTGGATAAGTCTTGACTGATTTCAGATGAGAATGGCTCAGTCCATGCCACCTTCATGGTTCCATTGAATTCCTCATTCCAAATTTGAAGTCTTGTCCCTATTTTGGCCATTCTAGGTTCAACATGCTATTTCTTGTTCCATGGACTTTGGAGGCTTGGCTCAGTGATTGTCCCCTTTAGATTCAATCCTCTGAGGTGTACAAGTGGATAGGAGCAATTAAATTTGGCTGATTTTGGCAAATCGACCAAAGTTGCAAATTCTGCCTTGCCTTGACAGATTTCAGCAAGGTAACTTGCCAATGTCATATCTCATGGTGTAAGTTGAATTTGGCAATGTTCTTGGCCATTTTGGAAAGCTCTTACATGATACAACAACTATTTGAACAAGTTTGGTTTTGATCCCTTTTGATTCCAAGTGAAAAATCCCCCTACAGTTGGCAAAAAGTGAGGCAAAATCTGACTTAGTGAAAATTTCACTAAGTGTTGGAAAAAGTGACATTTTCACTTTTCAGCCACTTTGATCACTCCATAACTCAAAATCCTTAATGAATTGGAATGACTTGTAGTTGAAGTTTTTGTAGATGATAATGAGGGCTACAAATCCATCTTTGGATGAGAAAAAATGGCCTTGTGGTTTAGGAGTTATGGTCCTCCAAAGTTGGTACCCTTGCCACTTTATTTTTAACTTAGAAAAATTTCTAAGTTTTTATGGTTACCCCTTTTACAAGTTATCTCACTTTTCTTGATTTTTCTTGATGAATGATGATTCAAATCATACATTAACATCATTTTAGGGTTAAAAATCCATTTTGGTGAAAAATCTCAAAAAGTCAAAGTTGACTTTTGTGCATAGTCGACTTTTTATCCGATGAATTCCAAACTGTGCAATTCTTCAGGAAATCATGTCCTTGACCTAAATCAAACTTGATGGACATGTTCCATGGGTGTCATGGAGTATATTTAATCATGTATTAGGGCTTGGGAGCATGTCCAGGTCAAAAGTCAAAGTTACAGTTGACTTTTCTCGCGAAACCCTAATTGTGGTGCAGATGAAATTGAGACTTGTGGCTCAAGCTTCTTGGATCAATCCATTGTTCCAAATGGATCAATATGGTATATTAGAGACCCTCAAACCCTCTCTTGAGGTCTTGGCTCTTGATTTGCCCTAAAAGTCAACTTAGGGGTGAATTAGGTCAAGAAACCCTAATTCCTGATTTTTGATGTATGCATCCCCTTGAGGCAAAATTGACTTGATGCATGCGTTCATGAGGTTCCATGAAGTATATTAGGTTATGTTTTGGATCAATTGCTTGTGCCCAGATGAAATTTTTCATCTGGAGGCCCTGGGTGATCAAAACCCTAATTTGGTGACACTGTCGATCTGGAGACTTGATCCACCTAGAAGGGAGCAGCTTTGTGCTTAATCCTTGAAGTAGGAGACCTTTTGATCCTTTGGGGATGTTTGAGAGATTATACAAGTTGAAAATCAAGTCATTTCTTGATTGAGCCTTTGTCTAAAGCTCAGAGAGGGCTTGAAACCCTAATTTTGATTGTAGTGGATGCTCACCCATCTTTGGGGAGACTGATGAAGCATAAAGGTACATCCATATTGTGGTGATGATTTGCACAATGATGGGAAACTCTAGTGGTCAAAATTTGGGGTATTACAGATGCCCCTATTTAATCTTCTTGGACCCGAAGGTGTGAATGACGAAGGGATTCGGGCATTCGGGGTGCAAGAGGATTAAATATCGGAATACCCAAAATTTTGATGGTGGTTATGAATGGTAACTTACGCATTCATCTTCTTTAGCTAAGCAATGATGCTTAGAAAAGGTAAACTTCCCGTCGATCATGGTCTTCATCCAAGGAACTGGTCTTAGTTTCTTAAGTAAACATCCCCTCGATCCTGGTTTCCTACCAAGGATCTGGTCTCGGTTTCTGATATAAACTTCCCCTCGATCGTGGTTTCCTACCAAGGAACTGGTCTTAGTTTCTTTTGTCAACTTCCCCTCGTTCTTGGTTTCCTACCAAGGAACTGGTCTTAGTTTCTTTTGTCAATAAACTTTATTGACAAGGGACGCTATGAGTAGCGGTTTTCCTTCAAACTTCTCGCCGAATTTTCCTGGGGAGATGCCATTTGAGTAGAAAATGTTTTGCTGTCAGACTTGCTGGGGAACCCAGTCGTCTGAGTTGTAGAGTTGTACAAACTTCTCTGTTGGAGACGCCATTTGTTTCTACTGGGGAAAGCGAGTCTCTTGAGAGACTGTTTTTGTTTGGGATCTTTCATCATACTTTTCTCGGGATCTTCCCGGAGAAACGCCATATGATGGGGTCCAATTTTGTGGTGCCGATGACCTTTTCATCAGCGGTCTTTTCGGAGCAAAATTGGCGTGCTGCCGAATCTCTGATCACGAGGCTTTCTCTGTGGATTTTCCTTAATCCGGGAAAGCAAGGATATCATCTTTGATGGCGAAGAGTGACATCTGTTGAAGGTTCTCTGATCCTTCAGAGGTTCAGATTATCAAAGTGGCCAAGTGCCGACTCTGATCTAAAGATACACTGGTGGCGAGATTGTGCAGACGCAACACTTCCTGACGAGGAAAGAACTGACAAACTCGATTGAGAAAACTGTTTATCACTAGGGGACAAGACCGACTCAAGTGATAGTGATGCAATACGAAATGCGAACGCAAATAAAATGCATGAAGTACGTATGTATATGCTGACAAAACAGACGCGACATACAGACTAATGGATGAACACAATTGGATACTCGGCCATCGCGGGGCGAAGAAGTATCGTTGGTTCAAAATAGCAATTCCACCTTGCTTAGGAGAGATAGTCTCGTTGGGAGCTATGTTGATCGGGCTTAGGAGATGAGAACTCGGCTGAGGTGTGTCAGACGAAACAAGGTCTCTGGCACAGTTGATCCCTTCATTCAGGCATACTGGCTTAGAAGGAGTACTTTGATTCTGCACTTTGAAATTCGCTTACTTCGGGAGAAGCGATCGATGTTCTTCTGATGTTCAACAGTCAAAAGAAATGCCATCTTTAATTTAAAAGCAGAAAAAGTTTAACAAGTAAATTTATTTTTGTTTTATTTCAAGAATCGCTGATTAAGTTTAAACAACGTCATTCTGTAAAGCTAAAACAAGTAAAGAATTACAAACAAAAGCACAAGGGCTCAAATTTTATTGATAAGATGGAGATCAGCCAAACGCGTGATTCCAAAGAGTATACACAAAGTTAGAAAATGGTAATTTACAAGGAAAAGGGCTACGTTGAAACATAACGACCACTATTCTTCTACCAATTTTGAATTCGGGACATCCTGAGCTTCTGTCGAAGATGACCTTGACTGGAGTTTTCCTGACGGATGATGTAACTGCTGCTGCTGCTGAGGGACTTGCCTCTGTTGAACATAGTTACTTGCCATTATCCCTAATTTTTGCCTGGATTGTATTTTGATGTTTCCAATCCACCAGGATGATTTTTTTCCATGTCTCTAACTTTTGCCTGGACCGCCCTTTCGGGTTTTCAATCCACCGAGACGTTTTTTTACCTTTTTTTTTTTTAGCTTAGGCGAAGTATTTCTTGACTACATCAACATTCGTGGGGTAGGAAAATTCCTCTCCGTCCATGGTTGCAAGTCTCAAGGCACCGCCTGAGAAAGCTTTCGTGACCACATAGGGGCCATCATAATTTGGGGTCCATTTGCCCCGAGAATCAGTGAGAAATAATTGTATCTTCTTGAGCACAAGGTCTTCTTTCCTGAAGACACGAGGTCGGACCTTTTTGTCAAACGCCCTCTTCATTCTTTGCTGATACAACTGACCGTGGCATAGTGCCGTGATTCGTTTTTCCTCGATCAGGTTCAGTTCGTCGTGTCGACTTTGACACCATTCGGCTTCGGTGAGCTTAGCTTCCATCAATACCCGGATTGATGGGATCTCTACTTCTATGGGGAGAACTGCCTCCATGCCATATACTAGAGAGAAAGGGGTTTCCCCTGTTGAAGTGCGGACAGATGTTCGATAACCGTGAAGAGGAAAGGGTAGCATTTTGTGCCAATCTTTATAGGTTACAACCATCTTTTGAACGATCTTCTTGATGTTCTTGTTAGCCGCTTCTACCGCTCCATTCATCTTGGGTCGGTAGGGAGATGAGTTATGGTGTTCAATCTTGAACTCTATGCACAACTCTTTCATCATCTTATTGTTCAAGTTAGATCCATTATCAGTAATGATCACGCTTGGAACACCATAACGGCAGATGATATTGTTTTTGATAAATCGGACCACTACTTGTCGGGTTACATTGGCGAATGACGCTGCTTCGACGCACTCGGTGAAATAGTCAATGGCTACCAAGATGAACCGATGTCCGTTTGAAGCCTTGGGCTCAATCATGCTAATCATGTCGATTCCCCATATGGAAAAAGGCCATGGGGAAGAAAGAACTTTGAGATGTGATGGCGGTACATGAATTTTGTCGGAGTATATCTGACACTTGTAACACCTCTTCATGTACTTGTAGCAGTCGGATTCCATTGTCAACCAATAGTACCCTGCTCTCAGAATTTTTCTCGCCATTGTGTGTCCGTTGGCATGAGTGTCAAAGGATCCTTCATGAATTTGTTTCATAAGCATGTCTGCTTCTGGTCTGTCGATGCATCGGAGCAAGACCATGTCAAAATTTCTCTTATAAAGAGTGTCACCGCTCAGGAAGAAGTTTCCAGCCAATCTTCTGAGGGTTTTCCTGTCTTTTCTGAGTGCCCCAGATGGGTACTCTTGTTTCTGAAGGAAGCATTTGATATCGTGATACCAAGGTCTGTCGTCTATGACTGCTTCAATCGCGAAGATGTAAGCGGGCCGTTCAAGGCGCATGATGTCGATCTTAGGTATGTCATTCCATCGACCTACACTAATCATTGAAGAGAGAGTGGCTAATGCATCAGCCATGTGATTCTCATCACGAGGGAAGTGATGAAAGTCGACTCTGTTGAAGAAGGGTAACAACCTTCTTGTATAGTCTTTGTAAGGAATCAATCCTGATTGGTATGTGTTCTAATCTCCTATTATCTGATTGATAACCAGGGCTGAGTCGCCATATACGTCCAAGTTTTTGATCCTTAAATCAATCGCTTCTTTGAGACCCATAATACAAGCTTCGTATTCGGCCTCGTTGTTCGTACATTTGAACGTAAGTCGAGCGGTGAAAGGAATGTGGGTACCCTGAGGGGTAACAATGATTGCCCCAATTTTGTTTCCATAATGATTGACTGCTCCGTCAAAGATAAGTCCCCACTGGGAACCTGGTTCTGGCCCTTCACTGGGTAGCGGTTCATCGCAATGTTTCATTTTTAGATACATGACATCTTCGTCCGGGAAGTCAAACCCGATTGATTCTTGATTGTCAATCGGTTGATGAGCCAAATGATCGGCTAAAATACTTCCTTTAACGGCTTTCTGAGCGTGGTACTCTATGTCATATTCTGATAACAACATCTGCCAACGGGCAATTCTTCCCGTGAGAGCAGGTTTTTTGAAAACGTACTTGATTGGATCCATTTCGGAGACCAACCAAGTAGTATGACGAATCATGTACTGGCGAAGACGTTTGGCTGCCCAAGCCAAAGCGCAACAAGTTTTCTCAAGCATTGTGTACCGAGTCTCGCAGTCGGTGAATTTCTTGCTTAGATAGTAGATGGCAGACTCTTTCCTTTTAGTTTCGTCTTGTTGGCCAAGTACACATCCCATTGATTCCTCTAGGACTGTGAGGTAAATTATCAGTGGTCTTCCTTCCACTGGAGGTGATAGAATCGGAGGATTCAACAGATATTCCTTAATACTATCAAAAGCGGTTTGGCAATCTTTTGTCCAAACGCAATCCTGGTTCTTTTTGAGTAATTTAAAAATTGGCGCACACGTCGCGGTCATGAGGAATATGAATCTGGAGATGTAGTTCAAACGTCCCAGGAATCCTCTGACTTGTTTTTCAGTTTTCGGAGAAGGCATTTCTTGAATGGCCTTGACCTTGTCAGGATCAACTTCAATTCCTTTCTGGCTGACGATGAACCCTAGTAATTTCTCCGAACGGACACCGAAGGTGCACTTGTTGGGATTCAAGCGGAGCTTGAATTTTCTTAGACGTTCGAACAATTTTGACAGATGTTCAACGTGCTCATCCTCTGTTCTTGATTTTGCAATCATGTCATCGACATATACCTCTATCTCTTTGTGTATCATGTCATGAAACAGAGTAGTCATGACCCTTTGATAGGTTGCCCCGGCATTCTTCAAACCGAACGACATTACCTTGTAACAAAAGGTACCCCATGGGGTAATGAACAAAGTTTTCTCCATGTCTTTCGGCGCCATTTTAATCTGGTTATAGCCCGAGAATCCATCCATGAAGGAGAATACTTTGAACTTTGCTGTGCTGTCAACCAGCATGTCAATGTGCGGTAAAGGAAAGTCATCCTTTGGACTTGCCTTATTTAGATCTCTGTAATCAACATACATTCTAACCTTTCCGTCCTTTTTGGGAACGGGTACGATGTTGGGTAACCATTGAGGATATTCAGATGTAGCAAGGAAACCCGCGTCAATCTGTTTCTGTACCTCCTCCTTGATTTTGATGGCCATGTCCGGGTGAGTGCGTCTCAACCTTTGCTTTACTGGCGGACATTCCGATCTTAACGGTAAATGATGTTCCACGATGCTGGTATCCAACCCTGGCATATCCTGATAGGACCAAGCGAATACATCGGGAAATTCTTTGAGAAGCTTTATCAGATCTTCTCTGGCAGTTGGACTGAGCAGTGCTCCGATCCTGGTTTCTTTTCTCTCTTTTTCTGAACCCAAGTTTACCGTTTCCAACGGCTCTTTGTGAGGTTCAATGGACCTTTCCTCTTGTCTGAGTAGTCGGGAGATCTCTTCTGGAATTTGGTCGTCATCTTCTTCTTCAACCCCGAATACCGGGAACTCAAAGTTGGGAGAAGGCATCGGATCGTATGTTTCAACGGGGTTTAAAACAAGCAATCTGCATGACGTGATGATTCGTGTTTAGAAGAGATAGAGAAAATGCAAGTGTGTGCAGTGTATTTATTTTACTGCTTGTTTTTTATTTTTGAATTGTTTTTTTTTTAGGATTACCATTTTCTGAGAATAAGCAAAAAGAGAAAACAACAATAATGCGGAAATTACAGAACGACGTTATTTTATTAATGAACAAGCCGACTCTTGAAACTACAGCCCTATAAAACAAAACTCTATTGCTTTGGGCGAAGCGAAGAGGGATATTTACAGAAAGCGAGCCCTATCAAAACATTCGTTCCACCTGGGCAGGGTGAAAGGTTTAAAGATGGCAATTACTTTGACTGATGAACGACCTTCGGAACCTCGACGGCAACCCATTGGCGGCGAACTCCTCGGTGAATCACAAAGTCTGGCATCTTCCTTGATTTGTCTTCAGAAATGACGCTGATTTCTGGTGGAGTAGGATCATTGGAATCTGTTTCCCAGGCAGAATTGTCGTAGGAGGATTCCTCTGTTGCATTTTGCATAGCATTGGTGCTCTCAGCTGTATCTCCCCATCCAGTTGGCTGGATGTCTTCGAACCTGATACGAGAGCTTTTGGGAGCGGTGTACTTGACCATAAAGTCGTATTTTCCACTTGGTTGTCCCAAGGTATCCCACACTTTTTTGGAACTGGAGGAGTCATCCCTCTCGATGACGTTGCCTCAGGAAAAGCATAGTTGATGAATTCTAGTCCTGCAAACGTTGCGAATTCATCTTCATGTTGAGTAGTTTCTGAATGACCTGAGTGTTAACCCCATGACATGGTGGGGACACAGGTATTCTGTTCAATGACGCTCAGCTGAGTTTCATTGTTCGGCTGACTTTCTTGCCCCAAGTCTTCTGGGTAAGGCCGCCACATTGGCAGGCCATCCATCGGGCCATAGTAATTGTGATCAAAGTTGTCTTTCATCAGAGTGTCTTCCTCTAATGAATTTGGCGGAGCACGGCATCCTTCCGGATCACAATCTCCGTAGATCATTTCGACATCTGATCTTGGTATAAATCTCGAACTTTTTGTAGGAAAGCAAAAAGGCAAAGGCACCTCTTCCTGAGACATATAACCGTCCCTGTTAAGGTAGGACTTCCATTCTTCATCTGTGCCAGAGGGATCTTCCTCATTGATAGCATGTACTGCTTGAGACACTGGGTGAAGAAAACCTCCACTGTGGAAGAAGTTTTGAAGGGGATGAAGACTTTCATCATTGGCAGCTGTCTGGGTACAGGTCGCAGAAAAACCAAGACCCTTCTTTGTTTTATTGTCAATAGGAATGACAAGCCGTCCCCATCCTGTCGTATCGGTACTCTCGACCGCTTTGATAGCATCGTTGTATGAAGAAATTAAAGTTCCTCCTTCAGATTAATCGTTCTTGCTCACCGATAGTGCTTGGAACTGAGTTCCAATAACCTCCTCCGGTTCCACACAAGTAGATGATGATAGGTTACTCACAAGCAAGGCTTGTTCCCCACAAACCGTGACAAGTTGATCGTTCTGAACGAACTTTACCTTTTGGTGGAGGGTTGAAGTGACCGCTCCAGCCTGATGTATCCAAGGTCTTCCTAATAAACAACTGTATGTTGCTCGGATGTCCATGACCTGGAAAGTGATTTGGAAAGTGATTTGGAAAGTGTGAGGACCAATAGTTATGGGAAGATCAACTTCGCCGACAACCATTTTTCTGGATCCGTCGAATGCTTTGACGACAACCTCGCTGACTCTCATCGGAGGGCCCTTGAATGATAATTGCGTCAAAGTGGACTTTGGCATAACATTCAGGGCTGACCCTGTGTCTACCAGTACGTTGGCTTAAGCATCGCCCTAGAAGTTAACTGTAATGTTGAGCGCCATGTTATGACGGCGACCCTCTTCGGGTAATTCCTCATCACTAAATCCCAAATTGTTGCAGGAAGTGATGTTAGAGACAATACTATCGAACTGTCTGATTGTTACATCTTGTTCCACAAAGGCTTGCTCCAAGACTTTCTGTAGAGCCTCCCTGTGGGCTTCTGAACTGAGTAACAGTGATAATACCGAGATCTTTGAAGGAGTCTGTAACAGTTGATCAACAATGTTGTATTCACTCCTTTGGATGAGCTTTAGCATCTCATCTTTGTCTTTTGAAAAGTCGGGATTACTAGATTGACCGACTGGTGGATCAGGAATTTCTGCCTGAAGTTCCTTTTCTTTGTTGGATTCTCCAACCCCTCGGTTGAAGATTCTACCACTCCGTGTTACACGACTGATGTCTGCAATATTCATGACGGAGGGTAATGGAATTTCCTTTCCATTCTCGATTATTGTTGCACCGTATTTGTAAGGGATTGCCTTAGCTAATTCATATGGTAGTGGTCCCGGTAGATAGATGATTACGGGAGCCTTCTGATTTTTCTGACCATCATAAGTAATCTCGATCCGTTCCCGGTTGGGAACTCTAGATTCGTCAAGTAGAGGGATGATGGAAAAAACATCCCTGGTCCTGTGATGACCAGAGATCGTGACAACATCCTCGACTTGCTCGGCAAGGTAGTTCGGCGACCAAATGATGGGTCCAGAACCCGGATATGGACGAATTTCTTCATGATTGACCTGACCCTGAAGAGCTGCTCTCACAAGGTAACATCCTTGGTTACTTTCTGAACAGACGCTACATCTGTCATAGTTGTGTGGTGGTACCTGGCCACGCCCACTTTGAATACAATGTAACCTCACTAGGTTACCTTCCACTGATCGGACATCCTGACTTTGACGACGAGTAGGATTCCTGTTACTGATACTAATTTGCTGAGTATCTTCATCCATGTAGATTGGCATCCACCAATGATTTAACAAGTGCTGAAGTGCCTCCTGGACAAGAGTACAACCTCGATCATTTTTGCAACCTGCTTTACAGCTTTGATAGTCATGTGATATTAAGAATCCGAGTCGGACCTGTTCAGCATGTAACTCTACCAGGCTGGTGTAGCGGCAAAATCGTGAGTGTAAGCTATTGATTAACTTAACTCGAAAAAGCAAGAGTCGCCACCGCACTTTTATTTTATCCAAAAAGGAAAGGAAAAAGAGCGAACAAAACCTACACAAGCTCTACAACAAGAACAAGTGAAGAGAGTCCGGGTTCGGGGGGTTGGTTACGCAATGGGAAGGTGTTAGCACCCAAAACGTCTATAGTACTCTATAGGAGCCCTTTGAAATATCTACCGCTTTTGGTCTGAAAAAGTTTGCTTGAAAATTGATTGAGGAGATGAGAAGAGAAATTTTTTTTTATGATTTTTGTGTTTGGAGAGACTTGTCGTCTCATGCCTACGTACCCACGATGTGCAATGTAGGATCAAAACCCCGTAGTTCGTGGTACAAAGAGTGAAAATTGTTTGTTTTGGTTGTTTTTAAATGTAAAGACAAGTCGTCATTTCCAAGCGAATAATTCCGCTTAAAGAAATGACTCATGTCTAAACTTATGAAAAGGATAAAGTAAAAAGTGCACGAGGGCACAAAAAGAGAGTAAGTGAGTTTGGTGTTTTTTAAGTATTTTGAAAAAATGTCAATATGCTTATGTAGTTTAGCATTTGATTAAGAAATGAAAGGAAAAGAGTAAAATCACTTGACAAAGTCAAGGTTTGTTTATGAAAGCGGTTATAGTTTGAAATCAAGAAGGTTTTGAAAAAGGGAGAAAGTTTTGAAAATTGAAGAATGGGGAGGAGAAGAAGAGACTATCCTAAAGCATAAAAGAAAAGCTAAGGAAGAGAATAGCCTAACCACACAAGTATGCTTCCAAGTCTTCGAACCATAATTCCAAAGCAAAGGGAGAAAGGTCCTAAGTTCTAAGTCCAAGGTTCCAAGAATTGCATTGGATGTCCAAGGTCTAAGTCCAAATCTCCATGTCCATTGCAAGGGATAGTAACCATAGTCCAAGATTAGAAGCACAAGTTTTTTTAGAGGTTTTAGCCTTTATTAATGTTTTTGGTCCAAGTGGACAAAGAGAAAAAGGCATAAGCATAAACATGTGTCCAACGGACAAAGGAAAAATTGCGGAAGCATAAACATATGTCCAACGGACAAAGGAAAAATTGCGGAAGCATAAACATAATATGAAATGATAAAATGAAGCATAAAAGTAAAAGAGATAGGGTGCGAGAAGTAATTGTAAAGAAGTTAGTACAAGAGTAAATGTTAGTAAGTTAGTAATTAGTAGTTAAAGTTAGTGATCAATTATAATTGGATACTTGCACTTAGGTCAAGATTAATGAGAACTCATTAGAGGATTGATAAGACCAAAGCCTCCTAACAACAAGTTCCATAAGTTTTGAACCAAAAGACAAATAATCAATTATTTTTGATAATTATTCCGAGGCGGGACAAATTTTGGTCTATGTTAAGCGCACGCCGAGTAATTTGTTCGAGCAATTACCCTACGAATGAGGCCGGCCATGAGATGTATGTGTTAATGCACGCGAGATGAACGATATAGGGATCGTTATCCTAAAGCGGTGCCACACGAAAAGAAAAGGTGGAAATGATCTCGTCTCGATCGAAATTCAACAAAGAAATTTCACGATCACTTCGACTTTCATCGATCAAAAAGAAAATAGATGAAGAAAAGTGGATCTAAAAAATTATGATCCACACAACCAAACCAAAATGAAGTAAAATGAGAAAATCAAGATAAAATAAAAACAAGAATTAAAAGATAATTCACATAATAGAAATTTTTTCATGACTTTTTTTCAAGAAACTTTTATAACAAAATTCTAAAACCAGAATTTAAGAAAAAAACTAAATCAAAAGTTACTAAAAAAATAGAAACTAATTGGAATTATTTTAAAAAAAAAAGAAAGAAATGGAGGTAAGAATGGAATGGTGGTGTAGTGTTAGAAAATCCATGCGCATGGCTAGGCCCATGGTACTACATAGTTTTGTTTTTTAGAAAATAAAAAAAAAGAATGCTACAAAAGTAATAAAAGGAAAAAATCAGAAAAAAGAAAAAGTAGTAGCAATGTATCTTCTTCTTCTTCATTTGCAACGAACACTATTCATCCACCATAGCCAACACTTCGAAACTCCACCAAATCGGAAGCGACGGGAAGAAAATTTGTGACGGTTTCAATCGGGAAGAAATGCTCTACACAACGGTATAACCGGTTTCAAGAATCGTTACCGACGGATACGACTCGAAATTACCGAAAAAAGCTTCAAACTACCTTCAAAGTGGTGAGAAATGTTCTTCAATTTTTCTTCCTCTGATTATAGCTTGAATTTCTTTAAAATGGAGAATGAATTGTTGTTGTTGATGTTGAATTGGAATTGTGAGAATTTGTTACGGTTTAGATTTTGGAGTTGAAACTTTGATGAAGATGAAAGAAGATGGAGTTGGAAGGTTGTTGAAGCTTGAATTTGATGGAGGTTGAGTATGGATTTTGACAGAGGTTTGAAGGCTTTCCAAGCTTGAAATTGGAATGAGGTGAGTATGTTATTTATAGAAGGATTTGGTGAATTGAAATGAATTTTCCGCTGCCGTTTTGGATTGGTTTCTTGCGTTTTGAAATTGTGATGAATTTTCGTGTGTGTGTTGCGTGTGATGTTTGCGGACGGCGTGGCTTGTGATGAAGTGAAGCTGATGGGAGTTTACGTGATGGGCACGGCTGGGACGTGTTGTGAGACTTGCATTGAAGGTAATAGTGAAGCTGGGTGTAGCCGTGTGGGAGCTGTTGCGAGAGGGAGTGATCACGGCTTGTTTTGCTGCTCGGTTGGTGAGCTGATGGCGTGGGAAATTTGGATGTGGGGAGTTTTGTTCGTGATGTTGTGAGGAGTGTTGCTGGCTTAGCTTGCGTTGGGAGTTTGGATGATGGTGTGGCGTGAGGGAAGTCGTGGCTTGATGATGGCGTTATGTGAGGTGGGGACGTGTTTATGACTTGGAGTAGGGAGAATGACGTGAAGCTGGGAATTGTTTGTAAATTGAAGATTATTCCAATCAATTTTTTTATTTTTTGGTTAATGGGTTAATGGGCTTTCTAATTTTTTTTGAAATTGTGATGGGCCTTTTATGAAATTGAATCATGGATTTAGAAAAAAATTGGAAATAGAAATGTGGATGATTATTTAGAGAATGGATTTGAAAATGGATATTTATGAAAAGAAATGGATTTGAGAAATTGGTATTGAATGGTAAGAAAAAAAATGGTTTATGAAGTGGATTTGAATTTAAAAAATGGTTATTAAAATGGATATTGGAAATTTTGGTTGTGAACTTGGTTTAGAAAAATGGATAATTGAAATAAAAATGGATTTATTTGGATATTGGATAATGAAATGGGATAATTGGAAATGGATATAGAAAAATGGTTTAGAGAATGGATAAATGAAAAAAAATGGTTTAGACAGCAAAAAGTGAAATATGTGAAAAATGGTTAAAATGTGTGGATAATGGATAACAAGTCTCTTTTTTTTTTAGCCCAAAACGAAACTTGAATTTTTTTGTTTTCACAAGCCTCTGATAACATATGCAACACAGCCACTACTGAACCAGCCAGACCCGAACAATAGCCATTTGAATCTGACTTTCTAAACCCAAAACTCACATGAACCACTGCTGATAAACTGAAGGATCTCAATCACAAGACATCTTGCTTTTGAACAATCACATGTGACTTGAAATTAGGCCCTTGTCTTTGACGGACCTGTACAACACACAGAGAGAAAAACAAGCAAACGACAGCATATTTTTTTGTATTTTGGTTAGAGGTCAGATAAACAAAAACAAGTAAAGCAACAGAGAATCACACAGGTGCTCAGGAGAAACACAAACCGTGATCTTGTTTGTGGTTATGAGATGGAAATGATATGAGCGAAATCTTAGGGGTAAAAATTTGGGTCTTACAGCTGCCCCTATTTAAGTTTCTTCAATCAGGAGATATGAAGGTTGAAAACTTCGTCTCGACAAGATTGAAGATACTTAAATACAGAAATCCGAATTTTTAGCCATAAGATGTCACAAGATGATATGTATGCAAAGAATGAAACACACTGCGGGGAAACTTGAAACAAAGGGTATAAGGTAAATTGAGGGAGATGGCGTGAAAAGACACGCCGGGGAGTACATAAGCTATTTCTGGATATCTGTCAAGGTGACAAGAAGTATCCATCAATAGTTGGAAAGAGAGGGACAAGACCCTGGGAAGACAAGTAGTGACATCCAAGAATAGCATTGGATAAAAACTACGAACGAGACAAAGGTGTGTCGAAAGATGTCCAAGAATGGCATTGGACAGCAACAAGAAAGTTTCTGGTAAAAACAACAGCGTCATCCAAGAATAGCATTGGATGAAAGTGAAAAACACTCTATTGGGTAAGATATCCAAGAATGGCATTGGATAAAGGCACTGCAACATTCAAGAATGGCATTGAATGAGGCAACAACAAGCATCAGAGACATCCAAGAATAGCATTGGATTCAGCTGAGGAAAAGATATCCAAGAATGGCATTGGACTTAGCTGGGGAAAAGATGTCCAAGAATGGCATTGGACTCTGTCGAGGGAATCATATCCAAGAATGGCATTGGACAAAAGAAATCACAACATCCAAGAATGGCATTGAATGTAGTGAGAAAAGTTCTGGAAAATATATCAGAATTATCCAAGAATGGCATTGGATAAAAGGTTCACAATATCCAAGAATGGCATTGAATAAAGTGAGCAAGGACCTTCAGGAATGGCACTGAAAGGTAAAGATAAACTCATTCAGGAATGGCACTGAATGAACAGGTACAACTTTCAGGAATGGCACTGAAAGGTAAAGGTAAAAACTCATCCAGGAATGGTACTGAATGAACAGGAAAAACTTTCAGGAATGACACTAAAAGTAAAGGTAAATCACTTCATTCAAGAATGGAATTGAATGACAGTGAAAAAGACATCCAGGAATAGCACCGAATGCAAAGGAGAAAACTCATCCAGGAATGGCACTGAATGAACAGGTAAAACTTTCAGGAATGACACTGAAAGTAAAGGTAAAAACTCATCCAGGAATGGCACTGAATGAACAGGTAAAACTTTCAGGAATGGCACTGAAAGTAAAGGTAAAAACTCATCCAGGAATGGCACTGAATGAACAGGTAAAACTTTCAGGAATGGCACTGAAAGATAAAGGTGAATCACTACATTCAAGAATGGAATTGAATGACAGTGAAAAAGACATCCAGGAATAGCACTGAATGCAAAGGAGAAAACTCATTCAGGAATGGCACTTAATGAACAGGTAAAACTTTCAGGAATGGCACTGAAAGATATCCAAGCAGATATAATGGGTATTATAGAGGAGAGAAAAGACTTCCAGGAATAGCACTGGGAGAAACAAGAGGAACAAGGTATCCAGGAATGGCACTGGAGATCAAAAGAGACAGACATCCAGGAATGGCACTGGAGAAACAAGAGGCATACATCCAGGAACGGCACTGGAGTGAAAGAATATAAAGATCCAGGAAAGCAAGACATCCAGGAATAGCACTGGAAAGAAAGAAGACAGGACAAGACATCCAGGAATAGCACTGGGTGAAAAGACAGGTAATTGGCAACATTCAGGAATGGAACTGAATGAAAAGGTAGGTAAAAGTTTTGGTAGGTGCCAAGTAAGTTGGACTTTGACCACAAGGTGAGATGTTGAAAGCAACAGGACCTCGGAAAAATGCATATGAGCATGAAGCAAACTTCGAGCTATGAAAATGTTTCTATGCAATGATATGTAAATGATTTATGTATGCAAATGCAGATGATAGGGACAAACGAGATAGACTCTTTTGTAAGGGTAGAATGGAAATCTGATTCCTCAACACAGGGAACACTGCCCACTCTGCTTGGAGAGAAGATGTTGAACACATCTCTGCCACCCTTATGAACTATATCAGGCTGATAAAATCGCCCCAGATTGATTGACTAATAAGGATAAACTGATCATAGCCTCAGTTTGACTATTGCAGGGAAAAAATGAACTGATCATGGCTTCAATTCTTGAAATGATTGCTGAGGATAAACTGATCATGGCTTCAGTTGTTGGGGATGAATGAACTGATCATGGCTTCAGTTCTTGAGATGATTGTTGAGAAGGCTAAACTCAGTATGAATCTTGAAAGAGATCTTATGGTTAACCAAATCTGAGAATACCTTGCACTGAGCAACAAATCTGATTCACAACAGGATCTGGATGTAATGTGCCCCTGATAAGATCACTGACCAGGTTTCTCAACTGTTTGAAAATTCCTTGATGAGGAAAGTTTGCCTGCAGATAGGATTATTCAAACAAACATGGTAATTTTAATGCAAAGCTCATGCAATTTTGAAATCAAAAAAATCATTTTTGGAATGATATTATTGATGTAAAGCAAAATGAAACACTTGTCAAAACACGGCGGTTAAGACATGCAAAGATGAAAGATAAAGCAAAGGTAAGACATCAAAGCAAATGATTGGCAACAAACATAGGAGTCAGTTTACGCAACCTTGCTGTAGTATGCTTTCAAAAGAAACCTGGCTTCAATTAGGTCTTTTGAATGTTGTAACGTGGTCTGGTTCACGGTTTTTGAAACAAAGGATATAGGCTCAAAGTTTATTGGTACCCAACCCATTCTTCGTGATGACCTCCAGTCCTATGCTCAGTTAATTCAAACTATGCATTCAGGTTCCAAGAGATTTTGGAATTGCAACACTGTTATGATGATGGCTCAAGGGCTAAGGGATTTTTGAGATGGCAGTCACTCTCCCTTACAACATTTTGTTGTTTTTAATGAGGACCTTAGTCAACTTGTTTTGTCTTTGAGGATTTTGGTAACCTCTTGATTTTTCTTTTGTTATCCCTAACTTTTGCCTGAATTGTGTCATTTGAGCTTACAGTCAGCGGGATGCCCCAATTTTTGCCTAAGTCACCTTCATAGGTTTTGACTTAGCGGGCTCTTCTTTTGATTTTTTCATTTTTTTTTTGAAAGATAGTGACTGCCTGGCTTTATGATTACGGTGAACCATCATTGGCTTTTGACTTGAAAGACATCTTCGACACTTCTTTGGTGTGTACGAAGGAAAACTTGTGATTGCAACCTTTATTGAAAGTGTTTTGCATGCACAGTCAAATTAACTGAGAACTACCCATCCCCAGGTTAAGATGCGGGTTTTTTCGTACAGAAAGAAACTCCAACTTCTAGGCTCGAAAGGCTTGACAAGAGATTAACTTCCTTATTTCTCCAGTGTTTGGGAGTTGAAACAATGCCTGTACATCCTCAGCCAAGTTTTTATTGAAAGCATACAGTAGCAATTTTAGGTATTTTGCTTTCGTCATCCTCCCTCCAATCTTTGCATAAACAAAAGCTTAATGAAGAAAGTGAACAGGAGATACATTTTTTTTTGTGAAAAAGGAAAGCATAAAGATGCACACAGTGAATATAAATGAATTTGAATCAAACATTGCATTGCTCATTTCACTGAAATTACCATGAAAGTACAAATAAAGTTCGAAAGCAAACAGTCAATACAATCAAAGGAAAATGCAAACAGAAAGAAACAAGGCCTAGTGATTAATCAGCAACAAGGATGAGCTGTCCTGTCTGAAACACTGGCTTTTAGGAGATGATCCGTTTGAACTGACACAAACTTCACTTGGCATGCTCTGGCAAAGGATTGTTGACAACATTGGGATTATTATCAATAAAGTCCAGAATTTTTAAGTTCACCAATTCTTGTACTCTAGCTTTCAATGCAAAGCAACCTTCCAAGTTATGGCCTGCCCCACCTTGATGGAACTCACAGTGAACATTAGCCCTGTAGCCGGCTGGGAGAGGATTTGGAGGAGGAGGTAGAGTCCTTGTTGTAATCAAACCTTTCTTAACAAGACATGGATACAACTCAGTGTAGGACATTGGGATAGGATCAAAGTTAACCCTATTGCGAGTCTGATTCTGTCTGACAGTCTGACGAGGAGCTTGAGCTGGTTGACCATTAACAACTGGAGCCACTGCAGCTACATATTGTTGTTGTCTGCGACGAGGTTTACCTTCAACCGAAACAGCATGGGTATCACCATCCTTTTTCTTTTGAAAATTCCCAGCATACTTTTTAGCACCACTAAAGGCTTCAGCATTAGCAATCCTTCCTTTCTTGATACCTTCTTCTAGTCTTTCTCCAATAGTGACTAGGTCAGCAAAACCAGATGATACACTGCCTATCATCTTTTCCCAATAGAGTGGCTGAAGAGTGTCCATGAACAGACCAGTCAATTCTTTTTCAGCTAATGGTGGCTCCACTTGAGCAGCTAGCTCTCTCCATCGCTGAGCGTACTCTTTGAAGGATTCTTTTTCTTTCTGAGACATATTCTGCAATTGACGGCGGTCAGGTGCCATGTCCAGATTATACTTATACTGCTTTAAGAAAGCATCAGACAAGTCCATCCAGCTTTGAATACGGTTCTTATCAAGTCCCATATACCATTTCATTGAAGCCCCACTCAAGCTGTCTTGGAAACAATGAATGAGCAGTTTGTCATCTTTTGCGTGAACAGCCATCTTACGGCAATACATCACCAAGTGGGTTCTGGGACAGGTGTGCCCCTGGTATTTCTCAAAATTAGGAGTTTTGAATTTTGGAGGAATAACCAAGTCGGAAACCAGACACGTGTCCATTGCGGCAGCATTAAAGACATCACTTCCTTCCACGGCTCTTATCCTTTTTTCTAGAGTTTGCCATTGCTCTCTGACTTCTTCAATGTATCTAGGTTCTCCCTGACTTTCAGATTGTGGACCAGCAACATGGTACACGAAAGGATTCTCAGGAGCAGCTTGAGCAACAGAATGCACAACAGGCTGAGGTTCAGTGAACAGTGGAGCTGAAGGTACTGGTGAGACAAACACAGGAGTAGTTGCAATGGGTGGCGAGTAATTCGGAGGTAACCCAAATTCTGGCCAAGTAGAAGCTGGTTGCTGAATCAGTGGAGGGTCAACAGCAGCAGTTGATGTTTCAACAATCACAGTCCTCTGAGGTGGTTCACCTCTGGCGATCAAAACTTGCAGCATTTCTGTGAGCTTGGTCATACCGGCCTTCAACTCATCAATTTCCATTCTGACTTCGGCGTTGTGTTGTTCTTGATTTTCCATTCTCAATCTGACAGCAGCTCTAGTCCTGTAGTTGTGTTGAGGAAACAGCTTGACGGTGAACAGATAACTGGAGAAGGAGATAGCTGAAATGAGTTTCTGAGACAACCTGGAAGAAATGCATATGTATGCTCATGGATGTAAGAGTGCATGGATGCAACAACCACAAACAAGATCACTCAAAGCACACAGGTTCAAAGGTTCGAGTCACGAGCATGAAGCCAAGGTTAAGGACCAACCCACAAAGGTATGTACTAAGGTTTATCTTCATTGTACCTGCAGAAAACAGCGGTTCTAACAGAGTGCCCAGGGTCCACAATTCACTATCAGACACACCAGCACACCGATTTGCTCGGAGGTTGGTAGTTATCCTCAAGAGAATCTAACCTGAGTGTGGCATCGCGTGACAGCTAAGTCAGATTTGCATCTTCATAGCTTCCGCGCCACGATCCTAAAATGGCTAGGATGGGTTAAGGGTTACTACGGTTCTCAGTGTTATAGGCTTATATGGAAAGAGTAATGCCTTCTCGATTGCTCGATCGGCATCAGTAATTCCAAAGAAGCAACCACCGAGTGGATGGATTCTCAAGTTCTTCTTTTTCAGGATTCGACTCCCTCAAAGTTCCCTTGACTATACCATCCTCCTATCTCAAAGTACACTCTGGTCCGGGTATAGGACCTATCTCACCCACAGAGGAACTCCAAAACAGAACAATCCAGTAACAAGCAAATCAGACAAAAGGTAGTAAATAAGTCAAAGTAGGCTAAACCCCTCAAGGAACCAGAGGTTCCCCAGCAGAGTCGCCACTTTTCTGTAGCGGCAAAATCGTGAGTGTAAGCTATTGATTAACTTAACTCGAAAAAGCAAGAGTCGCCACCGCACTTTTATTTTATCCAAAAAGGAAAGGAAAAAGAGCGAACAAAACCTACACAAGCTCTACAACAAGAACAAGTGAAGAGAGTCCGGGTTCGGGGGGTTGGTTACGCAATGGGAAGGTGTTAGCACCCAAAACGTCTATAGTACTCTATAGGAGCCCTTTGAAATATCTACCGCTTTTGGTCTGAAAAAGTTTGCTTGAAAATTGATTGAGGAGATGAGAAGAGAAATTGTTTTTTATGATTTTTGTGTTTGGAGAGACTTGTCGTCTCATGCCTACGTACCCACGATGTGCAATGTAGGATCAAAACCCCGTAGTTCGGGGTACAAAGAGTGAAAATTGTTTGTTTTGGTTGTTTTTAAATGTAAAGACAAGTCGTCATTTCCAAGCGAATAATTCCGCTTAAAGAAATGACTCATGTCTAAACTTATGAAAAGGATAAAGTAAAAAGTGCACGAGGGCACAAAAAGAGAGTAAGTGAGTTTGGTGTTTTTTAAGTATTTTGAAAAAATGTCAATATGCTTATGTAGTTTAGCATTTGATTAAGAAATGAAAGGAAAAGAGTAAAATCACTTGACAAAGTCAAGGTTTGTTTATGAAAGCGGTTATAGTTTGAAATCAAGAAGGTTTTGAAAAAGGGAGAAAGTTTTGAAAATTGAAGAATGGGGAGGAGAAGAAGAGACTATCCTAAAGCATAAAAGAAAAGCTAAGGAAGAGAATAGCCTAACCACACAAGTATGCTTCCAAGTCTTCGAACCATAATTCCAAAGCAAAGGGAGAAAGGTCCTAAGTTCTAAGTCCAAGGTTCCAAGAATTGCATTGGATGTCCAAGGTCTAAGTCCAAATCTCCATGTCCATTGCAAGGGATAGTAACCATAGTCCAAGATTAGAAGCACAAGTTTTTTTAGAGGTTTTAGCCTTTATTAATGTTTTTGGTCCAAGTGGACAAAGAGAAAAAGGCATAAGCATAAACATGTGTCCAACGGACAAAGGAAAAATTGCGGAAGCATAAACATATGTCCAACGGACAAAGGAAAAATTGCGGAAGCATAAACATAATATGAAATGATAAAATGAAGCATAAAAGTAAAAGAGATAGGGTGCGAGAAGTAATTGTAAAGAAGTTAGTACAAGAGTAAATGTTAGTAAGTTAGTAATTAGTAGTTAAAGTTAGTGATCAATTATAATTGGATACTTGCACTTAGGTCAAGATTAATGAGAACTCATTAGAGGATTGATAAGACCAAAGCCTCCTAACAACAAGTTCCATAAGTTTTGAACCAAAAGACAAATAATCAATTATTTTTGATAATTATTCCGAGGCGGGACAAATTTTGGTCTATGTTAAGCGCACGCCGAGTAATTTGTTCGAGCAATTACCCTACGAATGAGGCCGGCCATGAGATGTATGTGTTAATGCACGCGAGATGAACGATATAGGGATCGTTATCCTAAAGCGGTGCCACACGAAAAGAAAAGGTGGAAATGATCTCGTCTCGATCGAAATTCAACAAAGAAATTTCACGATCACTTCGACTTTCATCGATCAAAAAGAAAATAGATGAAGAAAAGTGGATCTAAAAAATTATGATCCACACAACCAAACCAAAATGAAGTAAAATGAGAAAATCAAGATAAAATAAAAACAAGAATTAAAAGATAATTCACATAATAGAAATTTTTTCATGACTTTTTTTCAAGAAACTTTTATAACAAAATTCTAAAACCAGAATTTAAGAAAAAAACTAAATCAAAAGTTACTAAAAAAATAGAAACTAATTGGAATTATTTTTAAAAAAAAAGAAAGAAATGGAGGTAAGAATGGAATGGTGGTGTAGTGTTAGAAAATCCATGCGCATGGCTAGGCCCATGGTACTACATAGTTTTGTTTTTTAGAAAATAAAAAAAAAGAATGCTACAAAAGTAATAAAAGGAAAAAATCAGAAAAAAGAAAAAGTAGTAGCAATGTATCTTCTTCTTCTTCATTTGCAACGAACACTATTCATCCACCATAGCCAACACTTCGAAACTCCACCAAATCGGAAGCGACGGGAAGAAAATTTGTGACGGTTTCAATCGGGAAGAAATGCTCTACACAACGGTATAACCGGTTTCAAGAATCGTTACCGACGGATACGACTCGAAATTACCGAAAAAAGCTTCAAACTACCTTCAAAGTGGTGAGAAATGTTCTTCAATTTTTCTTCCTCTGATTATAGCTTGAATTTCTTTAAAATGGAGAATGAATTGTTGTTGTTGATGTTGAATTGGAATTGTGAGAATTTGTTACGGTTTAGATTTTGGAGTTGAAACTTTGATGAAGATGAAAGAAGATGGAGTTGGAAGGTTGTTGAAGCTTGAATTTGATGGAGGTTGAGTATGGATTTTGACAGAGGTTTGAAGGCTTTCCAAGCTTGAAATTGGAATGAGGTGAGTATGTTATTTATAGAAGGATTTGGTGAATTGAAATGAATTTTCCGCTGCCGTTTTGGATTGGTTTCTTCCGTTTTGAAATTGTGATGAATTTTCGTGTGTGTGTTGCGTGTGATGTTTGCGGACGGCGTGGCTTGTGATGAAGTGAAGCTGATGGGAGTTTACGTGATGGGCACGGCTGGGACGTGTTGTGAGACTTGCATTGAAGGTAATAGTGAAGCTGGGTGTAGCCGTGTGGGAGCTGTTGCGAGAGGGAGTGATCACGGCTTGTTTTGCTGCTCGGTTGGTGAGCTGATGGCGTGGGAAATTTGGATGTGGGGAGTTTTGTTCGTGATGTTGTGAGGAGTGTTGCTGGCTTAGCTTGCGTTGGGAGTTTGGATGATGGTGTGGCGTGAGGGAAGTCGTGGCTTGATGATGGCGTTATGTGAGGTGGGGACGTGTTTATGACTTGGAGTAGGGAGAATGACGTGAAGCTGGGAATTGTTTGTAAATTGAAGATTATTCCAATCAATTTTTTTATTTTTTGGTTAATGGGTTAATGGGCTTTCTAATTTTTTTTGAAATTGTGATGGGCCTTTTATGAAATTGAATCATGGATTTAGAAAAAAATTGGAAATAGAAATGTGGATGATTATTTAGAGAATGGATTTGAAAATGGATATTTATGAAAAGAAATGGATTTGAGAAATTGGTATTGAATGGTAAGAAAAAAAATGGTTTATGAAGTGGATTTGAATTAAAAAAATGGTTATTAAAATGGATATTGGAAATTTTGGTTGTGAACTTGGTTTAGAAAAATGGATAATTGAAATAAAAATGGATTTATTTGGATATTGGATAATGAAATGGGATAATTGGAAATGGATATAGAAAAATGGTTTAGAGAATGGATAAATGAAAAAAAATGGTTTAGACAGCAAAAAGTGAAATATGTGAAAAATGGTTAAAATGTGTGGATAATGGATAACAAGTCTCTTTTTTTTTTAGCCCAAAACCAAACTTGAATTTTTTTGTTTTCACAAGCCTCTGATAACATATGCAACACAGCCACTACTGAACCAGCCAGACCCGAACAATAGCCATTTGAATCTGACTTTCTAAACCCAAAACTCACATGAACCACTGCTGATAAACTGAAGGATCTCAATCACAAGACATCTTGCTTTTGAACAATCACATGTGACTTGAAATTAGGCCCTTGTCTTTGACGGACCTGTACAACACACAGAGAGAAAAACAAGCAAACGACAGCATATTTTTTTGTATTTTGGTTAGAGGTCAGATAAACAAAAACAAGTAAAGCAACAGAGAATCACACAGGTGCTCAGGAGAAACACAAACCGTGATCTTGTTTGTGGTTATGAGATGGAAATGATATGAGCGAAATCTTAGGGGTAAAAATTGGGGTCTTACAGCTGGTATTCATCAGACGAATATCGAATATCTGAACCATATTGATCTGATAAGGGTTCCTATCAAGGTAGTCTTGGATCCATCCAAGATCCATCTGACGCTGGAGGGCCTCTTGTATGAAAGAGCATCCCTGTTTGTTTACCGAACAAGTCAGACAGGAACTGTAATCGTGCCGCGGCAGATTATGATACTGGCTTTGCCTTGAGTGCATCGCCACCAAGTTGACATTCATCGCACGGATGTCGTGGTTCTGAATGACGTTAGAATTCGTGTAAACCATGTTAACTCCACGAACTCGGTGCTCTTGGATCCATCCGAGATCCATTTGTTCCTGCAGAGTTGCTTGCACTACAGAACATCCCTGGCTGTCTTTAGAGCAGATATTACACTGGTGATAATTATGAGGTGGCACATGGCCATATCCACTCTGTCTACAATGCATCTTGACCATATTGGTCCCCAATAAGAGTACATCGTGAATTTAATAGACATTGTTAGTCTCTTTCTCAATCAGATTGACTGCAGCTTTCTCATGTTGAGGCAGCGGGTTCGTAAGAACATTAGGATTCGTATCTTTGAAAGATAAGAGTCCGCTCCTAACAAGCTTTTGCACGTCGGATTTGAAATTGAGGCAAGTCTCTATGTTATGCCCTGAACCTCCTTGATGATAAGGGCATGTTTGATCCGCTTTAAACCAGAAAGGAGGATTTTCCGGAACTGAAAGGGGAGACTTAGTCTGAATGTGCCCCTTAGCCAGCAGTAACGGAAACAGCTCTGCGTACGTTACGGGTATAGGATCAAATCCTGATGGTCGTGTTGTACGGTTGTTGTTATATGGAGGACGAGCCTGTTGAAGAGGCTGTTGTGTCCTTTGTTGGTCAGGTTGGCTCTGCGCAACCTGAGGTTGATACATAGGAACAGGTGCGGGGCTGATAGCAGGAGTAACAGCTGCTACTGGCTGATAACGTCGCCTTTGCTTTCCGAGAGAGATATTCCTAATATCTTGCTCTTTTTTCTTAGGGAGAGCACTACCGTATTTTTTAGTACCGCTCATTGATCCAGTGTCTTTTACCAAACGTCCTTCTCGGACGGCTTCCTCAAGACGTACACCCATGCCGACCATTTCGGTGAAATCACTAGGCGTACTGGCGACTATTCGGCCGTAGTAAAATGAGCTTAAGGTCTTTAAGTAGATCTTTGTCATCTCTTTTTCCTCAAGAGGTGGACAAATTTGAGCGGCAATTTCACGCCACCTTTGAGCATACTCCTTAAAAGTTTCCTTGTCCTTTTGTGACATTGATCTGAGTTGATCTCTGTCGGGTGCCATGTCCAAATTGTACTTGTATTGTTGGACAAAGGCAGTGCCAAGATCTCTGAATGTGCTGATCGTGGCACGGTTTAAACCCATGTACCATTTGAGTGCGACACCGGTTAAACTATCCTGAAAGTAGTGAATCAGTAGGTCCTGATTCTCTGTCTGAGCTGACATCCGCCGAGCGTACATCACCAGATGGCTTTGAGGGCAAGAGTTACCCTTGTATTTTTCAAAGTTGGGCACTTGGAACTTGTGCGGGACTTTCACATTTGGGACCAAGCAGAGGTTTGCGGCGTCCTTTCCAAATAGATCCTGACCGCGAATGGCTTGCAGTTCCTTCTGCATTTCTAAGAACTGTTCCTAGAATTCCTCCATTCTGTCAAACATAGTTTCCTTCTTACCAGAAGGTGTCTGTGGAATATGTCCTTCCGGGACAGTGTGCACCACAGGGGGTGGTACCGTGACTACGGCAGTAAGTCTTGGCGCCTCCCGAAGTTTGTAACCTTCAGGAGTCTTGAGTATGCCCCTGGCATCTTCGCTTTCCCAAAGTTTGTAACCTTCAGGCCCAGCGGCTTCTGTTGCGATTCCCTGATCTTCAGTGATCGGCGGAACATATCCTTTCGGGATATAGTTAACAGGCATGCCCTAAGGACGATCTTTCGGTATCTGATACCTAGGATCATACTTCTCCACTATGGGCGTTGAGGTGATCTCTGAGATCACAGTTCTTTGTAGCTGAGCTTCTGCCATGGCTTGCATGTCATTACGAAGCTTTCTCATATCCTCTCTCAGAGTGTCGAGCTCTTCTCTCAACTCTCTGTTCTCTTCCTCAAGATCATCCATCTTTTTTTGACGATTGTCCTGAGTATTATACGAATGAGACAGTTTGACTCTAGAATCGAGACACAAACGTGAGATTCGTAGGGAAGAAGAATACGCGATGCGAGAATGATGAATGCAATGATTATATTAATTGTTTTTTTTAGTTTAATCAAAATAAACTTCGAAAATTAGATTGTAAATATCAAACACTGAGGAAACCCCTTTTTATTGAATTCCAAAGGATTACAGAAATGGAAATACAGTAGATTACAAAGTGCAGAAACAGAAACCTAAACTAATGGGTCCTGAGTCCTCTCTGAAGAGAAATCAGGTGCTGATTCTGGTATCTTCCTTTTCTTTGACCGGGGCTCTTGGGCCGTTGTCGGGTTGTCATTCCTTTGCCAAGTGAAAGGAGTGAGCAAATTCCTTTGGTCATCTTGATTCTCTACAGCATGTTGCTCCAAAATTTCAATCAGAGCATCTTTCTCTTTCAGTAATTGCTGTATTTTGATGCACTCTACGTCGAGGGTGCGGTACTTGTTCTTCCAAGATCTTCTTTCCTGTTGAACTTTGTTGAGAGTAACCTGAAGCCTTTCAGTTCCCGTCATGAAGTACATGACAGACTCCCACGGCGGAAGAATTCCGTAACGAGGATAAGGCATCTTTAGCTTGAGAGCTCTAGTTTGTACCCAATGGAGATAAGGCTCCACCGAGACACAGTCCGGTTTTCCCAGAGACTCTCGTCCTCTCTTATGAACATGTTTCCAAGCTTGCACTATTTCCATCTTTAGTGCTCTGTCGTTTTCTCCTTCTTTGAAGAAAATACCTTCCAGATGAACACCCAGTGGGATGAGTCTCATCGGGTATCCAAATTGACGAAGAACCAATATCGGATGCTAGTTGATTCCTCCTTTAGTTCCTATGAGGGGTACGTTGGGGAAGTTTCCACAACGGTCAATGATTCTGATTCCCTCAAAAATCCTATTACACCAATCTATATCGGAATTGGTGAGAGACATGATCTTCTGCGACCAACGTAAGACACTCTTGCAATCCCAAAAAGCAGCAGACTTGGGCAAGTGGGAAATAAACCATTTGTAGAGCAAAGGTACACAGCATGTGATCTCCCCTCCGCTGTACAAATTTCCCAAGTGTACAGAATGATACGCATCTGCAAGCAAAGTCGGCACAGGGTTTCCAATGAGAAAAACCTTAATAGCGTTGATATCGACGAAGTTATTGATGTTGGGAAACAAAAATAACCCGTAGGTGAGAAAGACAAAGATGCTTTCAAAAGCAGTCCCGTTCCCTATACTAGCGAAGTATAAAGCCTTTTTTATCAAGAACTGGGCTGGAAAACCTTGGATGCCACCCTTAGTGGTCATGTGAGTCCTGACCTCAGACTCGTCCAAATGAATTGCTATTGCAATAGTCTGATTCTTTGGAATTTCTTCCAGTCCAAAAAATGGAGCTCGATCAGTGATATGTAAATCAGTCAGATGAGAATACTCCTCCAGCGTTGGTGCAAGCTGGTAATCCGGGAATGTGAAACAGTGATAAACCGGATCGTAGAATTGAATGAGCGCGTCCATGATCCCCTTAATCACATGGACTCTTAACAGTGGTAGCAAACCACCGTGCTTGGCTCTGAAAGCCTCTGGGTTAATGATCATCCTCGCTAACTTTCTCAAATCCTCTAGTTTTGGAACCTTGAAGGTGAACGTATGAGTTCTCCTTCTACCGAAATCCATTAATGCAATCTTTTTCTCTGATATTTGCAATCACAGTCTTAGTTTAATTTGAAAAACAGAGAGACTAGAAGAGAAGTTTTTTGAATGTTTTAATGTTTTATTAAATGAATGCATGAATGTAGCACACAAAAACATAGAAAAAAAATGGGGTCAAAGGGTCGTTGTCATGAAGTCAAGGCTCTACCCATCCCCAAAGGTTTATACTAGGGTGATTTTTGTACCTGTACTCATTATCATCAGCTCTTCCCAGGAAAGTAAAACAACAAGCGGATCGCCAGCGAGTTGTAGAGCAATCTTAGAGTAAGTGCCATTCACCGAGAATAGATCACCAGCCTCAAATGAGGGTAGTATCGCGTAACAACTATTTCCGATAGTTTCCGCACTATGAAAGGGTTTGGCTCCTCAGCTTCTCAGACTTAACAACCGGCCCATTGGCTAGAAGAGTGAATGGGTTGCGTTGGTCA
The DNA here is from genome assembly GCA_022829125.1 of Lathyrus tuberosus. NCBI lineage: Eukaryota > Viridiplantae > Streptophyta > Magnoliopsida > Fabales > Fabaceae > Lathyrus > Lathyrus tuberosus. Next base: position 9,193,123 of record JALAZF010000008.1, on the reverse strand, counting down.
GCCTCCACTGAGGTTGATGGTCGACCCCGTCGCCATCACTTATCTTAAGTGTATACTCAATCTTTCCACATACGGCATCACCCGCATTCCCATTAGCAGAAAAATAAACATGTATAGTAATTAGGAAAAGCAATATATATATTTGTCCTAATCATCCTAGACTTATAAAGCTAAGAATCCTAAGTTCCTGACAGAAATGGCTCCCCGGCTAAGTTACCACTCTGTAGTTTTTCACACAAGAGGTGAAAAGGAAGACCGTGCCTAGATTTGACTTTGAAATGGCCCCACGGTGGGCGGCACTTTTTCTGTAGCGAGCGATTTTGGACGCGGTTCTTAAGCGCTGGTCGCTCTCTGCGGTTTGAGCTTTGACTACAGGTCGATTCATTTTTTATCCTATTGTGAGCTGAATAAGGAAGGGAAATAGATGTCTCCAATTAACCCTGCTTGCATACTGAGTTTAAACAGCGGTCTATTAGGTTACGAATGCTATCAATGTCGGGGGCCTTTGTACTGGTTATTTGTATTTTCGCCAATACTGGTTTTTATCTAGGCATAAGGTTTCTGGCAGGGAACAAGGGTTAGGATGTTAGGACTGATGCTTTTGAATTACTGCTTTTGATTTATGGAGATATGGGATTTTGGTTTTTTGTTGATTGTGCTTGCTAAGATCTTTTCTTTCGATCTTATGCCTACGTATTCCCGTTTACCGAAACAGGGAAATCAGAGCATTCGTAGTTCCTCCTATTCTATGGGAGGAAATGGGTGTTTTGGTGTCTTGTTGAAAGCCCAAGACGTGAAGCGAAAGGTGATTTGTATCTTGTTCAAAGCCCAAGATATGAAGCTGAAAAGTCTATTTGTGTCTTGTTAAAAGCCCAAGACGTGAAGCTGAAAGACCTCGGCTTTAGAGAGAATTTGTCATCTCTAAAGAGGGGAGAAGGAGAATTACTTTAACTGGGATACGCGGATCCGAGCAATGCCATAATTTCTGAAGAAAGGGTTTTAACCTGAAGGAGAAGACTTTAACTCAGTGTAGAGCAATGCTATCTTTCCTTAGGAATTTATCATGCTAAAAGAGGGACAGTGGCATGGATGTAGATGATCCAGAGGCTTGCCGCTTACAGCTATTAGATGAAGGGAAAGGAGTTGTTGATGTTTGTATACTGTGAACGAGGCACAACTTTGATGCTAAAAGGTTGATTGAATCAACCAGTGGTTTTCTTATACAAAGCCTAAGAGGAGGCTAATTTCCGCTAGGAAAATCATTATACAAAGCCTAAGAGGAGGCTATTTTGTGTCCCGTACAAAGCCCGAGAGAGAGGCTAAAAGATTTTGACCCGACGATGGAGTCTTTGTGTCTCGTACGAAGCTCGAGATGGAGGCTATTATTTGTTTGACTCAACGAGGGAGTCTTTATGTGTCTCGTACGAAGCCCGAGAGAGAGGCTAAAACGTTGTTTGACTCCGCTGGGGAGAATCATTATACAAAGCCCAAGAGAAGGCTAAGGTTACTGTGTCAGTTAAGTGACAGGTCCAGTATACTGAGTTTGAAAGAGAAAATCAGTTCTTATATGAGCATCACTGTACTCATGGGTTAGATCTGACGATCGGGGTTGTTTCCTTTTCTTTGAGGAAACTGGAAATCCAAAGGGTATTGAGACTGTCCGAGTCTGCGGGTTTCCTTCCTATTTAACGAAGGGGTCACTTGAGAATGTCTTTGAGACTCAAGGAAGTTAGACTGTCCGTGTCTAGAGTTTCATCTTTTGTACTATGTTTCAAGAAACAGTAGTAGACTCTTTGAAAGGACTGTTCTATGAGGATGACTAGGTTCTGTTCCTATACCTCTAGGAGGTTGTCGTGACAATTTGTACGAAGCCCAAGAGGAGGCTGGAAACTTTTAAGAAGCCGACGGTTCCTTGTACGAAGCCCAAGAGGAGGCTATCATTCTTGGAGGAAGAGATCATTATACGAAGCCTAAGACGAGGCTGTGAATACTTCTAAGAAGCCGTAGGGTCCTTGTACGAAGCCCAAGAGGAGGCGGGGTTGCTTTTAGGAAGCCTGTGGGTCCTTGAACAATGCCCAAGAGGAGGCCGATGCTTTTAAGAAGCCCGTGGGTCTATCATCTCCTTTCCATTAGGAGAGATAACTCTTTTAAAGATAAAAACCACTGGTAAACGTGCGAGGTTTACTATCCAGCGACTTTTAGCTTTTAAAGAGGGTTCCTTAGTTAAGGTCCAAGATTATGACCGTAGTGGGTACCCAAACCCCGAGACATTCAAGGCAAGCTATCCACAAGGAATAGATCAAGTCAGGAAAGTTCGAGAATTTGGAAGAAACTCAAAGATGCCATTCACGGAGAATACATTCATCTTGGGGAGTAGAGCTTCTTGACGATTCCTAAGGAGGACAGCTGAAGAGAAGACTGTATCTGGTGCTCCTATTGGGGATCTAGGCGTCTATTTCTACGAATAAACGAAACGGCTTTACCTAGTGCTAGACGTAGTTGCCGGGGAAACTCGAAATATCTATACTATTATTACACAGTAGATATGAGTTTATGAAAAGAGACTTACAGTGAGCAGCCCCACAATACAGTTTATAATATGAAAGCAGTAAACGAAAGCGATAACCACTTACTCGGTTGTAGTGCTTCCATGCTGTTTGGTTAGTTGTTCAACAAAGAAAGATTGAAAACAACAGTATATTCAAAATCAAAGGAGAAAGTGTTTTGAAAAAGAAAGATTTGGGGCTTACAGCTCAAGGAGAGGCCCAGGGTTTTATTAGTGAGCGCACTGTTTGACTTTGTACAGCGGGACTTATACAAGTGACTGGGGCCCAAAAATGGTTTTCTGTACAAAGGGATGGGTCTTACACTCTCTCAAGAGGCCCAAAAAGTTTAGATAAAAAAGAGTGGGGCTTATAACACGGGGTAGGCCCAAATGATTTTTCGTTTAAAAATGGCGATCGCGCCGAGGTTTTCTTTTAACGCAGAGGGACTTATACAATAAGTGAGGCCCAAGATGTTTGGTTAAAAGGGGGATTGGGTCTTACACTCTAATAGAGGCCCAAAGTGTTTTGAATGGGTCTTATAGCTCAAGGAGAGGCCCAGATGATTTTTTACTTTTAAACGGGCGACGATCGCGTCGTTTACTTGTACAGAGGGACTTATACAATGAGTGAGGCCCAAAAAGATTTTGTACAAGGGGGGATGGGTCTTACACTCTCTCAAGAGGCCCAAAAAGTTTTGAAAATGATTTATGAGGGTTGAATTAATCCAAAACCCTAATTTGTTTTCAAAATGTATTTAATTGAATAAAAATTCAATTAAAATGATCAAAAATTGTTTAACACATGGAAAACAAATTGTGATCTTGGATTAATGCTTCAAAAATTAAGTATTGACCTACAAAATAATTAGAAAGCATTAAAAGTTGCAAAATCAATGTAGAAAAAATATTTAAAATGCCAAAAACAATCAAAATATTAATTCTTTACAAAAATATCAATTATATGAAATAAATAATATTTTTGGGATTTTTTGGGAAAATAAAATATTTTAACATTTTTGTGAATTATTAAAAAAAGAATCAACTCAAAATCATTAAAACTCAGAGAGAAATTAATTTTTGAATCAATTAAACAAAATCACAAAATTCAAATATTTGAATTTCTAAAAAATGGCGCCAAGAACAAGCTGAAGAACACGCGCGTGTTCTTGGTTTCTCAGATTTGCATTTTTTATCCAATCTCACTGAATACATAATCATATCATGCAGTCCACATATCATTATGCTCGTCTCAACCTCACGATCATGTCTATATCCATTAATTTCATTTAAATTAAACATACAACAAGAAATCACGAAGAGACCTCAAGAACCCTAATTTCTGCATGAAGGCTAGGATTTTTGATACACGATTCAAACAATGCAATTAATTGAGGGAAAACATTCCATGCATGATTATGAACATACAGCCAAATTATTGTGCGAGGAAATATGCATAGATTGAGAGATGCCCAAGTTTAGGCTTACCTTTAGGTCGTGACAGCAAGTTCAAAGTGATTTTTGATCTGGAGGTGTTACAGATGAGTTGTGATGATCTGAACAGCTTCCCTACACCCTATGGATTGTGTTTGGATGGTTGGACTTGATTGAAATTGGCTGGATCATTTTGTGGTACCTCAGCTGCACTTTGGTTAAAACCTTGAGCAACCAGCTGGTGATTTTGTGAAATTGGTGTTTCAGAAGTAATCTAAGTGTTTGATCAGCTCATATGTGATGTATGTGAGGTGTGTGAGTGATTGGTTTGATTGGAATTGCTCTTAAACTCAAAACCCGATAGTGACTTGCCTTAGAAGGCAAAATTGGAGTGAAAGAAGAGATTTTGAGGAAAGCATCTGTTAGATGGCTTTGGTGTACTCAAACTGACCACAATTGAGCTCTATTTATAGTAGAGCAAGTTTGTTTTGGGATCTACAGTGAATGGCAACTGCAGCAGGTGTTTCCTCAATGTTGGCCAATGGAAATGCAAGTCTCCTCTAGCCATTGACTAGAGGTTAGGGCACAGAGCTATGGTCCCCTTGGTCTTGGATAAGTCTTGACTTATTTCAGATGAGAATGGCTCAGTCCATGCCACCTTCATGGTTCCATTGAATGCCTCATTCCAAATTTGAAGTCTTGTCCCTATTTTGGCCATTATAGGTTCAACATGCTATTTCTTGTTCCATGGACTTTGGAGGCTTGGCTCAGTGATTGTCCCCTTTAGATTCAATCCTCTGAGGTGTCCAAGTGGATAGGAGCAATTGAATTTGGCTGATTTTGGCAAATCGACCAAAGTTGCAAATTCTGCCTTGCCTTGACAGATTTCAGCAAGGTAACTTGCCAATGTCATATCTCATGGTGTAAGTTGAATTTGGCAATGTTCTTGGCCATTTTGGAAAGCTCTTACATGATACAACAACTGTTTGAACAAGTTTGGTTTTGATCCCTTTTGATTCCAAGTGAAAAATCCCCCTACATTTGGCAAAAAGTGAGGCGAAATCTGACTTAGTGAAAATTTCACTAAGTGTTGGAAAAAGTGACATTTTCACTTTTCAGCCACTTTGATCACTCCATAACTCAAAATCCTTAATGAATTGGAATGACTTGTAGTTGAAGTTTTTGTAGATGATAATGCGGGCTACAAATCCATCTTTGGATGAGAAAAAATAGCCTTGTGGTTTAGGAGTTATGGTCCTCCAAAGTTGGTACCCTTGCCACTTTATTTTTAACTTAGAAAAATTTCTAAGTTTTTATGGTTACCCCTTTTACAAGTTATCTCACTTTTATTGATTTTTCTTGATGAATGATGATTCAAATCATACATTAACATCATTTTAGGGTTAAAAATCCATTTTGGTGAAAAATCTCAAAAAGTCAAAGTTGACTTTTGTGCACAGTTGACTTTTTATCCGATGAATTCCAAACTGTGCAATTCTTCAGGAAATCATGTCCTTGACCTAAATCAAACTTGATGGACATGTTCCATGGGTGTCATGGGGTATATTCAATCATGTATTAGGGCTTGGGAGCATGTCCAGGTCAAAAGTCAAAGTTACAGTTGACTTTTCTCGCGAAACCCTAATTGTGGTGCAGATGAAATTGAGACTTGTGGCTCAAGCTTCTTGGATCAATCCATTGTTCCAAATGGATCAATATGGTATATTAGAGACCCTCAAACCCTCTCTTGAGGTCTTGGCTCTTGATTTGCCCTAAAAGTCAACTTAGGGGTGAATTAGGTCAAGAAACCCTAATTCCTGATTTTTGATGTATGCATCCCCTTGAGGCAAAATTGACTTGATGCATGGGTTCATGAGGTTCCTGAAGTATATTAGGTTATGTTTTGGATCAATGGCTTGTGCCCAGATGAAATTTTTCATCTGGAGGCCATGGGTGATCAAAACCCTAATTTGGTGACACTGTCGATCTGGAGACTTGATCCACCTAGAAGGGAGCAGCTTTGTGCTTAATCCTTGAAGTAGGAGTTCTTTTGATCCTTTGGGGATGTTTGAGAGATTAGACAAGTTGAAAATCAAGTCATTTCTTGATTGAGCCTTTGTCTAAAGCTCAGAGAGGGCTTGAAACCCTAATTTTGATTGTAGTGGATGCTCACCCATCTTTGGGGAGACTGATGAAGCATAAAGGTACATCCATATTGTGGTGATGATTTGCACAATGATGGGAAACTTTAGTGGTCAAAATTTGGGGTATTACAGTTAGCGAGGATGATCACTAACCCTGAGGCTTTCAGAGCCAAGCACGGAGTTCTTCTACCACTGTTAAGAGTCCATGTGATTGAGGGAATCATGGATGCACTCGTCCAGTTTTACGATCCAGTTTATCACTGTTTCACATTCCCGGATTACCAGCTCGCACCAACGCTGGAGGAGTATTCTCATCTGGTTGATCTACACATTACTGATCAAGCTCCTTTTTCGGGACTGGAAGAAATTCCAAAGGATCAGACCATTGCAAGAGCAATTTATTTGGACGAGTCTGAGGTCAAGACTCACCTGACCACTAAGGGTGGCATCCAAGGTTTGCCAGCCCAGTTCTTAACAAAGAAAGCCTTGTATTTTGCCAGTATAGGGAACATAACTGCTTTTGAAAGCATCTTTGTCTTGCTCACCTACGGGTTGTTTTTGTTTCCCAATATCAATAACTTTGTAGATATCAACTCCATTAAGGTTTTTCTCATTGGAAATCCTGTGCCGACTTTGCTCGCAGATGCGTATCATTCTGTACACTTAGGAAATTTGTACAGCCGAGGGAAGATCACATGTTGTGTACCTTTGCTTTACAAATGGTTTATCTCCCACTTGCCCAAGTCTGCTGCATTTTGGGATCATAAGAGTGCCTTACGTTGGTCGTAGAAAATCATGTCTCTTACCAACTCTGATATAGATTGGTGTAATAGGATCTATGATGGGATCAAAATCATTGATCGTTGTGGAAACTTCCCCAACGTTCCCCTCATAGGAACTAAAGGAGGAATCAACTACCATCCGATATTGGTTCATCGTCAGTTTGGATACCCGATGAGGCATTTCCCACGTAATGCTCATCTGGAAGGTCTTTTCTTCAAGGAAGGAGAAAATGACAGAGCACTAAAGATGGAAATAGTGCAAGCCTGGAAGCATGTTCATAAGAAAGGACGAGAGTCTCTGGGAAAACCAGACTGTGTCTCAGTGGAGCCTTATCTCCATTGGGTACAAACTAGAGCTCTCAAGCTAAAAATACCTTATCCGCGTCACAGAATTCTTCTGCCAAAGGAATCTATCATGTATTTCATGACAGAAACGGAAAGAAGGTCTTGGAAGAACAAGTACCGCACCCTCAGTGTAGAGTGTACCAAGATACAGCAACTACTGAAAGAGAAAGGTGCTCTGATTGAAATTTTGGAGCAACATGCTGTAGAGAATCAAGATGACCAGAGGAATTTGCTCGCTCCTTTCACTTGGCAAAGGAATGACAACTCGACAACGGCCCAAGAGCCCCGGTCAAAGAAAAGGAAAGAGTCCGCACCCGATTTCTCTTCAGAGAGGACTCGGGACCCATTAGCTTAGGTTTCTATTTCCGCACCTTGTAATCTACTGTATTTCATTTCCGCAATCCTTTGAAATTCAATAAAAGGGGTTTCCCCACTGTTTGATATTTGCAATCTAATTGTCGAAGTTTATTTTGATTAAACAAAAAATAATTAATATAATCATTGCATTCATCATTCTCACATCGCGTATTCTTCTTACCTATAAATCTCACGTTTGTGTCTCGATTCTAGAGTCAAGCTGTCTCATTCGTATAATACTCGAGCCAATCGTCAGAAAAGGATGGATATCTTGAGGAAGAAAACAGAGAGTTGAAGGAAGAGATCGACGCTCTGAGAGAGGATATGAGAAAGCTTCGTAACGACATGCAAGCCATGGCAGAAGCTCAGCTACAAAGGACTGTGATCTCAGAGATCACCTCAACGCCCATAGTGGAGAAGTATGATCCTAGGTATCAAATGCCGAAAGATCGCCCTTGGGGCATGCCTGTTAACTATATCCCAGAAGGATATGTCCCGCCGGGAAAGCGAAGATGCCAGGGGCATATTGAAGACTCCTGAAGGTTACAAACTTCAGAAAATGCCAAGATTCACTGCCGTAGTCACGGTACCACCCCTTGTGGTGTACACTGTGCCGGAAGGACAGATTCCACCAATACCTACTGGTAAAAAGGAAACTTTGTTTGACAGAATGGGTGAATTCCAGGAACAGTTCTTGGAAATGTAGAAGGAACTGCAAGCCATTCGCGGTCAGGATTTATTTGGAAAGGACGCCGCAGACCTTTGCTTGGTCCCCAATGTGAAAGTCCCGCACAAATTTCAAGTGCCCGACTGTGAAAAGTACAAGGGTAACTCTTGCCCTCAAAGCCATCTGGTGATGTACGCTTGGCCAATGTCAGCTCAGAAGGAGAATCGGGACCTACTGATTCACTACTTTCAGGATAGTTTAATCGGTGCCGCATTAAAATAGTACATGGGTTTAAACCGTGCCACGATCAGCACTTTCAGAGATCTTGGCACTGCCTTCATCTAACAATACAAATACAATTTGGACATGGCACCCGACAGAGATCAACTCAGCTCGATGTCGCAAAAGGATAAGGAAACCTTTAAGGAGTATGCTCAGAGGTGGCGTGAAATTGCCGCTCAAATTTGTCCACCTCTTGAGGAAAAAGAGATGACAAAGATCTTCTTAAAGATCTTAAGCTCATTTTACTATGACCGAATGGTTGCCAGTGCACCCAGCGACTTCACAGAAATGGCCGGCATGGGCGTACGTCTTGAGGAAGCCGTCCGAGAAGGACGTTTGGTAAAAGACACTGGATCGACGAGCGGTACTAAAAAATACGGTAGTGCTCTCCCTAAGAAAAAAGAGCAAGATATTGGGAATATCTCTCTCGGAAAGCAAAGGCGTCGATATCAACTAGTAGCAGCTGTAACTCCTGCTATCAACCCCGCGCCTACGTATCAACCTCAGGTTGCGCAAAGCCAACCTGATCAGCAAAGGACACAACAGCCTCTTCTGCAGGCTCGTCCCCAATTCAACAACAACCGTACAACACGGCCACCAGGATTTGATCCTATACCCGTATCATACGCAGAGCTGTTTCCATTACTGCTAGCCAAGGGGCACATTCAGACTAAGTCCCCACTTACAGTACCGGAAAATCCGCCTTTCTAGTTTAAGGTGGATTAAACTTGCCCTTACCACCAAGGAGGACCAGGGCATAACATTGAGACTTGTCTCAATTTCAAGTCCGACGTACAAAAGCTTGTTAGGAGCGGGGTCTAATCCTTCAAGGATACAAATCCTAATGTTCTTACGAACCCGCTGCCTCAACACGAGAAGGCTGCAGTTAATTTGATAGAAGGAGTGACTAACAATGTCTATAAAATTCACGATGTACTCTTATTGAAAACCAATTTGGTTAAGATGCATTGTAGACAGAGTGGATATGGCCATGTGCCACCTCATAACTATCATCAGTGTGATATCTGCTCTAAAGACAACCAAGGATGTTCTGTGGTGCAAACAGCTCTACAGGAACAAATGGATCTCGGATGGATCCAAGAACACCGAGTTCGTGGAGTTAACATGGTCTACATGAATTCTAACATCATTCAGAACAACGATATTTGTGCGATGAATGTCAACTTGGTGGCAATGCGCTCAAGGCAAAGCTAGTATCATAATCTTCCGCGGCACGATTACAGTTCTTGTCCGACTTGCTCAGTAAACAAACAGGGATGCTCTTTCGTACAGGAGTCCCTCCAGCATCAGATGGATCTTGGATGGATCCAAGACTACCATGATGGGAATCCCTATCAGATCAACATGGTTCAGATCTTTGATATTCGCGTGATGAATACCAACTTAGTAGAGTTGCATGCTGAACAGGTCCGACGCGGATTCTTAATATCACATGACTATCAAAGCTGTAAAGTGGGTTGCAAAAATGATCGAGGTTGTACCCTTGTCCAGGAGGCACTTCAGTACTTGTTAAATCATTGGTGGATGCCAATCTACATGGATGAAGATACTCAGCAAATTAGTATCAGTAACAGGAATCCTGCTCGGCGTCAGAGTCAGGATGTCCGATCAGTGGAAGCTAACCTAGTGAGGTTACATTGTATTCAAAGTGGGCGTGGCCAGGTGCCACCACACAATTATGACCGTTGTAGCGTCTGTTCAGAAAGTAACCAAGGGTTTTACCTTGTGAGAGCAGCTCTTCAGGGTCAGGTGGATCGTGGAGAGATTCGTCCATATCCGGGTTCTGGACCCATCAACTGGACACCGAACTACCTTGCCGATCAAGGCGAGGACGTTGTTACAATCTCTGGTCATTATAGGACCAGGGATGTTTTTGCCATCATCCCTCTACTTGACGAATCTAAAGTTCCCAACCGGGAACGGATCGAGATTACGTACGATGGTCAGAAAAACCAGAAGGCTCCCGTAGTCATTTATCTGCCGGGACCACTACCGTATGAATCAACTAAGGTTATCCCTTACAAGTACGGTGCAACAACCATTGAAAATGGAAAGGAAATTCCATTACCCTCCGTCGCGAACATTGCAGACATCAGTCGAGTAACACGGAGTGGTAGAATCTTCAACTGAGGGGTTGGGGAACCTAACAAAGAAAAGGAACTTCAGACGGAAGTTCCTGATCTACCAGTCGGTCAATCCAGTAATCCTGACCTTTCGAAAAATGATGATGAGATACTGAAGCTCATCCAAAGGAGTGAATACAACATTGTTGATCAGCTATTACAGACTCATTCAAATATCTCGGTATTATCACAGTTACTCAGTTCATAAGCGCATAGGGAGGCTTTACAGAAAGTTTTGGAGCAAGCCTTTGTGGAACAGGATGTAACAATCAGACAGTTCGATAGCATTGTCTCTAACATCACTTCCTGCAACAATTTGGGATTTAGTGATGAGGAATTACCTGAAGAGGGTCGTCATCATAACATGGCGCTCAATATCACAGTTAACTGCCAGGACGATGCGTTGGCCAGCATACTGGTAGACACAGGGTCAGCCCTGAATGTTATGCCGAAGTCCACTTTGATGCAATTATCATTCAAAGGCCCTCCGATGAGAATCAGCGAGGTTGTCGTCAAAGCATTCGACGGATCCAGAAAAGCGGTTATCGACGAAGTTGATCTTCCCATACCTATCGGTCCTCACACTTTCCAAGTCACTTTCCAGGTCATGGACATCCGGGCAACATACAGTTGTTTATTAGGAAGACCTTGGATACATCAGGCTGGAGCGGTCACCTCGACCCTTCACCAAAAGCTAAAGTTCGTCAAGAACGATCAACTTGTCACAATCTGTGGAGAACAAGCCTTGCTTGTAAGCAACTTATCATCATCTACTTGTGTAGAACCCGAGGAGATTATTGGAACTCAGTTCCAAGCACTGTCGGTAAGCAAGGACAATCAGTTCAAAGAAGGAACTTCCATTTCTTCATACAACGATGTTATCAAAGCGGTCGAGAGTACTGATACAAAAGGATGGGGATAACTTGTTATTCCCATTGACAATAAAACAAAGAAGGGTCTTAGTTTTTCTGCAACCTGTACCCATACAGCTGCCAGCGATGGAAGTCTTCACCCCCTTCAAAACTTCTTCCACAGTGGAGGTTTCCTTCTCCCGGTGCCTCAGGCAGTTCATGTTATCAATGAGGAAGATTCCTCTGACACAGAGGAAGAATGGGAGTCCTATCTTAACAAGGACGGTTATATGTCTCAGGACGAAACGCAAACTCCATTTTGCTATCCTACACAAAGTCTGAGATTTATACCCAGATCTAACGTCGAAATGATCTATGGGGATTGTGATCCGGAAGGATGTCGTGCTCCACCAAATTCATTAGAGGAGGACACTCTGATGAAAGACCAATTTGACTACACCTACTATGGCCCAATGGATGGTCTGCCAATGTGGCAGCCTTACCCAGGAGATTTGGGGCAAGAAAATCAGCCGAACAATGAAAATCAGTTGAGCATCATTGAACAGAATACCTGTGTCCCCACCATGTCATGGGATCAACACTCGGGTTATGCTGAAGCTACTCAACATGAAGATGAATTCGCAACGTCTGCGGGACTTGAGTTCATCAACTATGCTTTTCCTGAGGTCAACGTCATCGAAAGAGATGACTCCTCCAGTTCCAAAGAAGTTTGGGACACTCTGTGAGAACCAAGTGGAAAATACGACTTTATGGTCAAGTACACCGCTCCCGAAAGCTCTCGTATCAGGCTCGAAGATATCCAGCCAACTGGATGAGGAGATACAACTGAGAGCATAAATGCTATGCAAAATGCAATAGAGGAATCCTCCTACGACAATTCTGCATGGGAGACAGATTCCAATGATCCTGCTTCACCAAAAATCAGCATTATTTCTGAAGACAAATCAAGGAAGGTGCCAGACTTTGTGATTCACCGAGGAGTTCGCCGCCAATGGGTTGCCGTCGAGGTTCCACAGGTCATTCACCAGTCAAAGTAATTGCCATCTTTTAACCTTTCACCCAGCCCAGGTGGAACGAAAGTTTTGATAGGGCTCACTTTCTGTCAATTTCCCTCTTCGCTTCGCCCAAAGCGACAGAGTTTTGTTTTATAGGGTTGTAGTTTCAAGTTTCGACTGTTCATAAATAAAAAACGTCGTTCTGTAATTTCTGCATTAATTGTTGTTTTCTCTTTTCGCTTTTCTCAGAAAATGGTAATCCTAAAAAACAAATAATAAAAATAAGCAGTAAAATAAAACACTGCACACACTCTTGCATTTTCTCTATCTCTTCTAAACACAAATCATCACGTCATGCAGATTGCTTGTTTTAAACCCCGTTGAAACATACGATCCGATGCCTTCTCCCAACTTTGAGTTCCCGGTATTCGAGGCTGAAGAAGAAAATGTCGGCAAAATTCCAGAAGAGATCTCCCGACTACTCAGACAATAGGAAAGGTCCATTGAACCTCACAAAGAACCGTTGGAAACGGTAAACTTGGGTTCAAAAAAAGAGAAAAAAGAAATCAGGATTGGGGCACTGCTCAGTCCAACTATCAAAGAGAGTTTGATAAAGCTTCTCAAAGAATTCCCCGATGTATTCGCTTGGTCCTATCACGATATGCCAGGGTTGGATACCAGCATCGTGGAACATCACTTACCGTTAAGATCGGAATATCCGCCAGTAAAGCAGAGGTTGAGACGCACTCACCCGAACATGACCATCAAAATCAAAGAGGGGGTACAGAAACAGATTGACGCAGGTTTCCACGCTACATCTGAATATCCTCAATGGTTAGCCAATATCGTACCCGTTCTAAAAAAGGACGGAAAAGTCATAATGTGTGTCGATTACAGGGATCTAAACAAGGCTAGTCCAAACGACGACTTTCCTTTACCACACATTGACATGCTGGTTGGCAGTACAGCAAAGTTCAAAGTCTTCTCCTTCATGGATGGATTCTCAGGCTATAACCAGATCAAAATGGCGCCGAAAGACATGGAGAAAACTTCGTTCATCACCCCATGGGGTACCTTTTGCTACAAGGTAATGTCGTTCGGTTTGAAGAACGTCGGGGCAACCTATCAAAGGGCCATAACTACTCTGTTTCATGACATGATACATAAAGAAATCGATGTATATGTCGATGATATGATGGTAAAATCAAAAACAGAGAGTGAGCACGTTGAACATCTGTCAAAATTGTTTGAACGTCTAAGAAAATTCAAGCTCCGCTTGAATCCTAACAAGTGCACCTTCGGTGTCCGTTCAGGAAAACTACTAGGGTTTATCGTCAGCCAGAAAGGAATTGAGGTTGATCCTGACAAGGTCAAGGCCATTCAAGAAATGCCTTCTCCGAAAACTGAAAAACAAGTCAGAGGATTCCTGGGACGTTTGAACTACATCTCCAGATTCATATTCCTCATGACCGCGACATGCGCGCCAATCTTCAAATTACTCAAAAAGAATCAGGACTGCATTTGGATAGAAGACTGCCAAACCGTCTTCAACAGTATTAAGGAATATCTGTTGAATCCTCCGATTCTATCACCTCTAGTGGAAGGAAGACCACTGATCATCTACCTCACAGTCTTGGAAGACTCAATGGGGTGTGTACTTGGCCAACAAGACGAAACCAAATTGAAAGAGTCTGCCATTTACTATCTAAGCAAGAAGTTCACCGACTGTGAAACTCGGTACACGATGCTCAAGAAAACTTATTGTGCTTTGGCTTGGGCAGCCAAACGTCTTCGCCAGTACATGATTCGTCACACTACTTGGTTGGTCTCCAAAATGGATCCAATCAAGTACGTCTTCGAAAAACCTGCTCTCACGGGAAGGATTGCCCGTTGGCAGATGTTGTTATCAGAATATGACATAGAGTACCATGCCTAAAAAGCCGTTAAAGGAAGTATTTTAGCCGATCATTTGGCTCATCAACCGATTGACGATCAAGAATCAATCGGGTTTGACTTCCCAGACGAAGATGTCATGTATCTAAAGATGAAAGATTGCGATGAACCATTACCCAGTGAAGGGCCAGAACCAGGTTCCCAGTGGGGACTTATCTTTGACGGAGCAGTTAATCATTATGGAAATGGAATTAGGGCAATAATTGTTACCCCTTAGGGTACCCACATTCCTTTCACTGCTCGACTGACATTCAAATGTACGAACAACGAGGCCAAATACGAAGCTTGTATTATGGGTCTCGAAGAAGCGATTGATTTAAGGATAAAAAACTTGGACGTATACGGCGACTCAGCCTTGGTTATCAATCAGATAAAAGGAAATTGGAACACATACCAATCAGGATTGATTCCTTACAAAGATTACGCGAGAAGGTTGTTACCATTCTTCAACAGAGTTGAGTTTCATCACATCCCTCATGAGGAGAATCACATGGCTGATGCATTAGCCACTATCTCTTCCATGATTAGTGTAGGTCAATGGAATGACATACCTAAGACCGACATCATGCGCCTTGAATGGCCCGCTTACATCTTCATGATTGAAGCAGTCATAGACGACAAACCTTGGTATCACGATATCAAATGCTTCCTTCAGAAACTGGAATACCCACCTGGGGCATCCACGAAAGATAGAAAAACCCTCAGAAGATTGGCTGGAAACTTCTTCCTGAGCAGTGACACTCTCTATAAGAGAAATTTTGACATGGCCTTGCTTCGATGCGTCGACAGACCATAAGCAGACATGCTGATGAAAGAAATTCATGAAGGATCCTTTGGCACTCATGCCAATGGACACGCAATGGCGAGAAAAATTCTTAGAGCAGGGTACTATTGGTTGACAATGGAATTCGACTGCTACAAGTACATGAGGAGGTGTCACAAGTGTCAGATATACTCCGACAAAATCCATGTACCGCCAACGCATCTCAAAGTTCTCTCTTCCCCATGGACATTCTCGATATGGGGAATCGACATGATTGGCATGATTGAGCCCAAGGCTTCAAACGGACATCGATTCATCCTGGTCGCCATTGACTACTTCACCAAGTGGGTCGAAGCAGCGTCATACGCCAATGTAACCCGACAAGTGGTGGTCCGCTTTATCAAAAACAATCTCATTTTCCGTTATGGTGTTCTAAGCGAGATCACTACTGATAATGGATCCAACTTGAACAACAAAATGATGAAAGAGTTGTGTGCTGAGTTCAAGATCAAACACCATAACTCATCTCCCTACCGACACAAGATGAATGAAGTGGTAGAAGCGGCTAACCAGAACATCAAGAAGATCGTTAAAAAGATGGTTGTAACCTATAAAGATTGGCATGAGATGCTACCCTTTGCTCTTCACAGTTATCGCACATCTGTCCGCACTTCAACAGGGGCTACCCCTTTCTCTCTAGTATATGGCATGGAAGCAGTGCTCCCTATAGAAGTAGAGATCCCGTCAAACCGAGTATTGATGGAAGCTAAGCTCACCGAAGCTGAATGGTGTCAAAGCCAACACGACGAACTCAACCTGATCAAAGAGAAACGAATCACGGTGATATGCCACGGTCAGTTGTATCAGCAAAGAATAAAGAAGGCATTCAACAAAAAGGTTCGACCCCGCATCTTCAGGAAAGGAGACCTCGTGCTCAAGAAGATACAATCTTTTCTCACTGATTCTCGGGGCAAGTGGACTCCGAATTATGATGGCCCCTATGTGGTCACGAAAGATTTCTCAGGCGGTGCCTTGAGACTTGCAACCATGGACGGAGAGGAATTTGCCTACCCCATGAATGTTGATGTAGTCAAGAAATACTTCACCTAAACTAAAAAAAAAACACGTCTCGGTGGACTGAAAACCTGGAAGGGCGGTCTAGGCAAATATTAAAGACATGATCAATAATCATCCCGGTGGATTGGAAACATCAAAGTACAATCCAGGCAAAAGTTAGGGATAATGGCAAGTAACTATGTTCAACAGAGGCAAGTCCCTCAGCAACAGTTACACCATCCATCGAAGGAAAACTCCAGTCAAGGTCATCTTCGACAGAAGCTCGGGATGTCTCGAATTCAAAGTTGGTAGAAGGATAGCGGTCGTTATGTTTCAACGTAGCCCTTTTCCCTGTAAATTACCATTTTATAACTTTGTATATACTCTTTGGAATCACGCGTTTGGATGATCTCCATCTTATCAATAAAATTTGAGCCTTTGTGCTTTTGTTTGAAATTCTTATTTGTTTTAGCTTTACAAAACGACATTTTAATATGATTAACGATTCTTGAAATAAAACAAAATGAATTTACTTGTAAAACTTTTTCTGCTTTTAAAATAAAGGCGGAAATTTCTTTTGACTATTGAACATCAGAAGAACATCGGTCGCTTCTCCAGAAGTAATCGAACCTCGAAGTGCAGAATCAAAGTATTCCTTCTAAACCAGTACGCCTGAATGAAGGATCAGCTATATCAGATGTGGCTTTCCCATCTGATACCCCTCGACCGAGTTCTCATCTCCTAAGCCCGACCAACATAGTTCCCCGCGAGGACTACTTCTCCTAAGCAAGGTAGAATTGCTATCTTGAACCAGTGATACTTTTCATCCCCTGCAGTGGTCGAGTATCCAGTCGTGTTCATATGTTTGTTTGTATGTCGTGTCAGTTTTGTTAGCATATACATACATACATCATGCATTATTGATTTGCATTCACATTTCATATTGCATCACTATCACTCCAGTTGGTCTAGTCCCCTAGTGATAAAAGTCCTCTCAATCGAGTTGTCAGTTCTTTCCTTGTCAGGAAGGGTTGCGTCTGAACAATCTCGCCTCCAGTTTATTTCTAGAATGAAGTTGGCCCTTGACCACTTTGATAATTTGAACCTCTGAAAAGCCAGAGAAAACGTTCAATAAACATCACTCTTCGCCATTGAAGATGATATCCTTGCTTTCTCGGATTATGGAAAATCCACAGAGAAAGCCTCGTAATCAGAGATTCGGCAGCACATCAGTTTCGCTCCGGAAAACCACTGGTGAAAAGGTCATCGGCACCTCAAAATTGGACCCCATCATATTGCATTTCTCCTGGAAGATCCCGAGAAAAGTATGATGTAAGATCCCAAGCGACTGCAATCTCTCAAGAGACCTGCTTTCCCCCAGTAGAAACAAATGGCGTCTCCAATAGAGAAGTTTGTGCAACTCTACAACTTAGACGGTTGGGTTCACCAGCAGGTCTGATATCAATTTTTTTGTTTTTCTCCATCAAATGGCATCTCCCCAGGAAAATTCGGCGAGAAGTTTGAGGAAAACCGCTACGAATAGCGTCCCTTGTCAATAAAGCTTATTGACAAAAGAAACTGAGACCAGTTCCTTGGTAGGAAACTAGGATCGAGGGGAAGTTTACAAAAGAAACTGAGACCAGATCCTTGGTAGGAAACCAGGATCGAGGGGAAGTTTACATGAGAAACTAAGACCAGTTCCAGGGTAGGAAACCAAGATCGAGGGGAAGTTTGTTTCCGCAACTTAGACCAGTTCCATGGTGGGAAACCAGGATCGAGGGGAAGTTTACCTTTTCTAAACATCATTGCTTAGCAAAAGAAGATGAATGCACAAGCTGCCATTCATAGGCGTCAAAATTTCGGATATTCCGATATTTAATCCTCTTGCACCACAAATGCCCGAATACCTTCGTCATTCACACCTTCGGGTCCAAGAAGATTAAATAGGGGCATCTGTCATACCCCAAATTTTGACCACTAAAATTTCCCATCATTGTGAAAATCATCATCACAATATAGGGGAACCATCTTGCCTCATTAGTCTCCCCAAAGATGGGTGAGCATCCACTGCAATCAAAATTAGGGTTTCTAGCCCTCTCAGAGCTTTAGACAAATGATCAATCAAGGAATGACATGATCTTCAACTTGTCTAACCTCTCAAGTAGCTACAAAGAGATCAAAAGGACTCCCACTCCAAGGACTAAGCACAAAGTTGCTCCCTTCTAGGTGGGTCAAGCCTCAAGATCGCCAGTATCACCAAATTAGGGTTTTGGTCGATCAGGGCCTCCAAAGAGAAATTTTCCTCTAGCCATGACACAAGGATCCAAAACACAACCTAATATACTCCATGGAACCTCATGGGCCAAACCATCAATTCAATTTTGCCTCAGGGGATGCATTCATCAAAAATCAGGAATTAGGGCTTCTTGACCTAATCCACCCTAAGTTGACTTTTAGGGCAAATCATGAGCCAAGACCTCAAGAGAGGGTTTGAGGGTCTCTAATGAACTATATTGATCCATTTGTAACAATGGATTAATTCAAGAAGTTTGCACCACAATTAGGGTTTTGCGGGAAAAGTCAACTGTAACTTTGACTTTTGACCTGGACATGCTCCCAAATCCAAAGTCATGATTCAATATACCCTATGACACCCATGGAACATGTCCATCAAGTTTGATTTAGGTCAAGGACATGATTTCCTGAAGAATTACACAGTTTGGAATTCATCTGAAAAAGTCAACTGTGCACAAAAGTCAACTTTGACTTTTTGAGATTTTTCACCAAAATGGATTTTTAACCCTAAAATGATGTTAATGTATGATTTGAATCATCATTCATCAAGAAAAATTAAAGAAAGTGGGATAACTTGTAAAAGGGGTAACCATAAAACTTAGAAAATTTTCTAAGTTATGGAAAAAGTGACACTAATGTGCCAACTTTGGAGGACCATAACTCCTAAACCACAAGGCCATTGTTCCCCATTCAAATCTTGATTCGTAGATCACATTGCCCTCTACAAAAGCTTCATACTGACCTATGTCCAAATTCCTCATGGATTTTGAGTTATGGAGTGATCAAAATCAAGAAAAGTCACTTTGTTCCAACACTTGGTGAAAATTTCACTAAGTCAGAATTTGCCTTACTTTTTTCCAAATGTAGGGGGATTTTTCACTTGGATTCAAAAGAGAATAAAACCAAACATGTTCAAACAGCTGTTGTATCATGTAAGGGCTTTCCAAAATGGCTAAGAACATTACCAAATTCAATTTGAGTCATGAGATATGACATTGGCAAGTTGCCTTGTTGAAATCTGTCAAGGCAAGGCAGAATTTGCATTTTTTCTCGATTTGCCAAAATTGTACAAATCCAAACACTCCTATCCACTTGGACACATCTGAGGATTGAATCTAAAGGGAACAATCACTGAGCCAAGCCTCCAAAGTCTTTGGAACAAGAAATAGCATGTTGAACCTAGAATTGATAAAATAGGGACAAGACTCCAATTTTGGATTGTAGCATTCAATGGAAGCATCAAGGTGGCATGGACTGAGCCATTTGCAACTGAATTCAGTTAAGACTTATCCAAGACCAAGGGAACCAGCAACCTGTGCCCTAACCTCTAGTCAATGGCTAGAGGAGACTTGGATTTTCATTTGCCAACATTAGCCAAACCTACTCAGCAGTTGCCATTCACTATTCCTTGCAAAACAAACTTACTCTACTATAAATAGAGCTCAATTGTGATCAGTTTAAGTACACCAAAGGCCTATAACACTTGCCTTTCTCAAAATCTCTTTCTCTTGGCAAAAATGCCTTTCTTAGCAAGGTAGCTATCAGGTTTTGAGCTAGAGGGCAATTCCACTCAAACCAATCACACACACACCCCATATACATCACATATGAGCTGATCAAACACTTAAACAACAACTGGAACACTGATTTCTCAGAATCACCAGCAATTGCTCAAGGTTTTAACCAAAATGCAGTTGAGATGCCATGAAGTGATCCAGCCAATTTCAATCAAGTCCAAGCATTCAAACACACTCCATAGGGTGTAGGGAAGCTGTTCAGATCATCACCACTCATCTGTAACACCTCCAAATCAAAAATCACATTGCACTTGGTGTCACGGCCTAGAGGTAAGCATAAACTTCGTCATCTCTCAATCTATGCATATTTCCTCGCACAATAATTTTGCCAAATGTTCAAAAATCCCAGCCTTCATGCAGTGTCTAGGGTTCTTGAGGATTTTTCGTGATTTCTTGTTATATGTTTAATTTAAATGAAATTAAATGCCATAGACATGATCGTGAGGTTGAAACGAGTTGATTGGTATGTGGATTGCATGATATGATTAAGTATTCAGTGAGATTAGATAGAAAATGCAAATCTGAGAAACTCAGAACACGCGTGTGTTCTTGCCCTTGTTCTTGGCGCCATTTTTCCAAATTTGAATATTTGAATTTTGTGGTTTTATTTAATTGATTCAAAAATTAATTTCTCTCTGAGTTTTAATGATTTTGAGTTGATTCTTTTTTTAATAATTCACAAAAATGTTAAAATATTTTATTTTAACAAAAAATCCCAAAAATATTAGTTATTTCATATAATTGATATTTTTGCAAAGAATTAATATTTTAATTGTTTTTGGACATTTTAAATATTTTTTCCACCTTGATTTTGCAACTTTTAATGCCTTCTAATTATTTTGTAGGTCAATACTTAATTTTTGAAGCATTAATCCAAGATCACAATTTGTTTTCCATATGTCAAACAATTTTGATCATTTTAATTGAATTTGTATTCAATTAAATACATTTTTGAAAACAAATTAGGGTTTTGGATTAATTCAACCCTCGTAAATCATTTTCAAAACACTTTTGGGCCTCTATTAGAGTGTAAGACCCAACCCCCTTTGTACAGAATAATTTTTGGGCCTCATTCGTTGTATAAGTCCCTCTGTATATTTTAAAATAAACGGCGTGATCGTCGCCACTTCAAAATTAACCACTTGGGCCTACCCTCGAGTAGTAAGACCCATTTCTTTTCTTAAAACTTTTGGGCCTCTAAAAGAGTGTAAGACCCAACCCCCCTCTGTACAAGTAAACGGCGCGGTCGTTGCCTTTTCAAAAACAAAAACTCTGGGCCTACCCTCGTGTTATAAGCCCCACTCTTTTCCTTTTCAAAACTCTTGGGCCTCTATTAGAGTGTAAGACCCAATCCCCTTTTAACCAAAACAAACTTTGGGCCTCAGATATTGTATAAGCCCCTTCGCGTTAAAAGAAAAACCTCGGCGTGATCGCCAATTCAAAATCAAATCAACTGGGCCTACCCTCGAGTAGTAAGACCCATTTCTAAAACTCTTTGGGCCTCTTGAGAGAGTGTAAGACCCATCCCTTTGTACAGAAAACTTTTTGGGCCTCAGTCACTTGTATAAGTCCCTCTGTACAAATTCAAACAGTGCAATCACTGATAAAACCCTGGGACTCTCCTTGAGCTGTAAGCCCCAAATCTTTCTTTTTCAAAGCACTTCCTCCTTTGATTTTTAAATATACTGTTGTTTTCAATCTTTCTTTGTTGAACAACTAACCAAACAGCATGGAAGCTCTACAACCGAGTAAGTGTTTATTCGCTTTCATTTACAGCTTTCATATACATATAATTGTATTGTGGGGCTGTTTCACTGTAAGTCTTCTTTCATAAACTCATATCAACTGTGTAATAGTAGTATAGATATTTAGAGTTTCCCCGGCAATTACATCTAGCACTAGGTAAAGCCGTCTCGATCACTCTTAAATAGACAATACTAGATCCCCATAGGATTACCAGACACAATCTTCCCTCCTCTTGGTGTTAAACAATATGGAGACATGAAAGACAGCATTCTCGGTGAACCCTTTCATAGACTGTCACTCGTAGAAGTTGTCAAAGAAACTCTATTCCCCAGAGATGATCTTTTCTCCGTGAATGGCATCTCTTGAGTTTCTTCCAAATTCTCAGACTTTCCTGGCTTGATTTATTCTTGGTGAATGGCATGTCTTGAACTTCTCGGGGTTTGGGGACCCACAGGCTTCTTAAAAGCACTTGTCAAGAAACTCTACTCCCCAGAGATGATCTTTTCTCCGTGAATGGCATCTCTTGAGTTTCTTCCAAATTCTCGGACTTTCCTAGCTTGATCTATTCCTTGTGAATGACCTGTCTTGAATTTCTCGGGGTTTGGGGACCCATCGGCTTCTTAAAAGCATCGGCCTCCTCTTGGGCATTGTACAAGGACCCACAGGCTTCCTAAAAGCACCATCGCCCCTCTTGGGCTTAGTACAAGGACCCGTCGGCTTCTTAAAAGTCTTCATAGCCTCCTCTTAGGCTTCATATAATGATTTCTTCCTCCGGGAATGATAGACTTCTCTTGGGCTTCGTACAAGGACCGATCGGCTTCTTAAAAGTTTCCAGCCTCCTCTTGGGCTTTGTACAAATTGTCCCGACGACCTCCTAAAGGTATAGGAACAGATATTAGTCATCTCCATAGAATAGTCTCTCACAGAGTCTAGATCTTTCTACCATGAACACTACTGTTGTTTCTCAGCATAGTACAAAAGATGACACTCTAGACTTGGACAGTCTAATTTCCTTGAGTCTCCAAGACATTCTCAAGCACCCTTCAAGAATAGGAAGGAACCCCGTAGACTTGGACAGTCTCGATACCCTTCGGATTTCCCATTTCCTTAAAGAACAGGAAACCACTTTGATCCTCGAATCAAAATCCCTGAGTGCAAACATTACTCATATAAGAACTGATTTTCTCTTTAAATCAGCATATTGGACCTGTCACTCAACTAAAACAGCACCATAGCCTCCTCTTGGGCTTTGTACAATGATTATGCCCAGCGGAGCTAACACTTTCAGCCTCTATCTCGGGCTTCGTACGAGATACAAAGACTCCATCGTCGAGTCAAAACCTTTCAGCCTCTATCTCGGGCTTCGTACGAGATACAAAGACTCCATCGTCGAGTCGAAACCCTTCAACCTCTATCTCGGGCTTCGTACGAGATACAAAGACTCTCTTGTTGAGTCAAAAACCTTTTAGCCTCCATCTCGGGCTTTATACGAGATACCAAAAGACTCCATCGTTGAGTCAAAACCTTTTAGCCTCTCTCCCGGGCTTTGTACGAGACACATATTAGCCTTCTCTTAGGCTTTATATAAGAAAACCACTGGTTGATCCAATCAACCTTTTAGCATCAAAGCTGCGCCTCGTTCACAGTACACAAACATCAACAACTCCTTCCATCTAATCGTTGTAAGCGGCAAGCCTCTGGATTATTCACATCCATGCCACTGTCCCTCTTTTAGCATGAGAAATTCCTAAGGAAAGATGGCATTGCTCTACACTGAGTTGAAGTCTTCTCCTTCAGGTTAAAACCTCTATAAAGGAAACTATGGCATTACTAGGATCCGCGTATCCCAGTTAAAGTAATCCTCCTTTACAGTCAGTCACCCAACAGTTGTGACAAACAGACCCCCTTTAGAGATGACAAATTCTCTCTAAAGTCAACACCTTTAGCTTCACATCTTGGGCTTTGAACAAGATACAAATAAACTCTTCAACTTCACATCTTGGGCTTTGAACAAGATATATATCACCTTTCGCTTCATGTCTTGGGCTTTGAACAAGACACCAAACACCTTTTTCCTCCCATAGAATAGGAGGAACTACGAACGCTCTGATTTCCCTGTTCCGGTAAACGGGAATACGTAGGCATAAGATTGAAAGAAAAATCTTAGCGAGCACACTAAACAAAAACCCAAAATCCTATACCTCCCACCAATCGACTGAATGCTATTTTAACAAAATAACCTAGGAGAGACCCCGGATCTTTGTAGCATCTGTAAACCAACAGTTTTGACTGTTTAACCTCAGTATGCAAGCAGGGTTAGTTGGAGACATTTATTTCCCTTCCTTCATCAGCTTCAATAGGTTAAAAAATGAATCGAGTTGTAGTACCAGAGCGATTATGCTTCGCAACCACATCCAAAAATCATTCGCTACACTTGGCACCTAAGGAAGCTGTCTAGATCATTGGAACCTAGCTGTAACACCTCCATCACAAACTCTATCACCAGCTGCAAGAGGTAGGCCTGAACCCTCCAAACTCTATGATCCATGCATCATGAATGAATTTTTGAGTTACCATCTTGTTTATGCATGTTTGTAGAGTAATAACCCTCAATCAATTGCCATGAATCCATCGTGTATGGAATTTCATTGTGTTCATGCTGAAACTAGGGTTCTTGAGGTTTTCTGTTGATTTCTTCCTCCGTACTTAATATAAATGCAATTAATCTATGTGGTTGTGATCCTTGTTAAAAAATGAACAAGATTGGTACTTGAATCATGCAAAACCATTGAGAAATCATGGAGAAAAGTGAGAAAACGTAAATCTGCAAAAACAGAGGACGCGTGCAAAAACTAAGTGTTCTTGGCGCCATAATTCAAATTTTTGAATTTTAGTTATTTTGTTTAATTGATTCAAAAATTAATTTCTCTCTGAATATTTGTGTTTTTGAATTGATTCTTTTTCTCAAAATTCACTAAAATGTTTAAATATTTTATTTTACAAAAAAAAAATAATTTATATGATTTATTTAATATAGTTAGAATTTTTGTAATTAATTTCATTTTAATTGTTTTTAAACATTTTTAAATGAAATTCCCACTTTGATCTTTCAAAATCAATTGAATTTCAAGCTTTCATGCGATTAAACATGATTTTTCAAAATATTTTTCAAAGTGTATAACTTGTTTTTGAATGTATTTGATATTTTATCATTTATTATTTAAATTTACTTTTAAAAAATGTCATTTTAATTTAAAATTAGGGTTTCCTCTCAATTTTAAATTTTCAAACACTTTTGGGCCTCTAATAGAGTGTAAGACCCAACCCTTGTTGAAAACCAAATTATTTTGGGCCTCAGACATTGTATAAGTCCCTCTGCGATTTTCAAAACGACGGTGCGATCACTGTCTATCACATGGGCCTATCCTTGAGTTGTAAGCCCCATCTTTTGTAGAAAATTAACTTTTGGGCCTCTTGATAGAGTGTAAGTCCCATCCCTGGTAAATAAACCTAATTTGGGCCTCAGTCATTGTATAAGTCCCTAGGCGATTTCTAAAATCTCGGCGCGATCGTCGCCTTTTAAACAAAAGTCATATGGGCCTCTCCTTGAGTTGTAAGCCCCATTTCTTTTCATTTTCAAACACTTTGGGCCTCTCCTTGAGTTGTAAGACCCATACCTTTGCAAATAAAACCTAATTTTGGCCTCAGTCATTGTATAAGCCCCAATACAATTTTCAAATCAACAGTACGATTACTGTTTTCATCTGGGCCTCTCCTTGAGTATAAGCCCCAATCTTCTTTTCAAAACAACTTCCCTTTTGATTTGGGTTCAAATTCATAGTTGTTATCAAAACTTTCTTTAATTTCTTGAACAACTAACCATACAGCTGTTACAATGGAAGCTTGCTCGCCTGTAAGTTTTAAACAACTTTCTTTTACATACTTGCACACATATATATATATATATATATATATATATATATATTTTGTTTGTGCTGGAAGCTTGCTCACCTATAAGTCCTCCTACCCTCTTTTTACATACTTGTCTATATATATTTGTATATATATGCCTGTATATATCTGCTTAGAGTTTTCCTCTGTAATTAGGTCTAGAACTAGATAGAGCCAGTGGTCACTCTTTCAACACAGTCAAAACTAGTTCCCCATAGGAATTCCAGATACAGTTTTGCCTTCTCTTGGGCTTAAACAATATGGAACAAAGAGAAAGGCATTATTCCCCGTGAAACTTTTCTCAGACTGTCACTATTAGAAATTTGTCCAAGAAATTCATTTCCCCCAGAGAGGATTGATTCTCGGTGAAACCTCTCTTGAATTTCTTCAAACCCTAAAAATGTTCACTAAAGAAAAGATTATTCCTGGTGAAACTTTTCTTGAACTCTTCATAGGATTGGACCCACAGGCTTCCTAAAAGCATCCCCGCCTCCTCTTCGGCTTTGTACAAGGACCCTCCGACTTCTTAGAATTTCTCATGCCTTCTCTTGGGCTTAGTACAAGGACTCTGAAGACATCTTAAAGGTATAAGACAGAACTTAGTCATCCTTTGTTAGAGTTGTCTTTCTAAAAAGTCAAAACCTCAGATCATGTTTAGGGTTGATCCTCATCCCTTAAAATAACAGCCTCCTCTTGGGCATCATACAAAGATGAATTCTTCCATACCAATAGACTTGGACAATCTAACTCCTCTTGGATCTAAAAGGCATTCTCAAGTTCCCTACAAATACAGGAGAAACACTGGTCATTTAATCAATCCCCAGTAGAGTTGTAACCCGTAGGTTCTAAAACTCAGTCTTTCATCCTAAATTTCCTCAGCTAGGGTCAGTTTATCATCAGAACCTCGAGGCATCTGATACCTCAACTCTGCTGGAACCTTTAGCAAGAGTTGATTCCCCGTTTTAGACATGCCTCTAGATCTCAATAATCCTCAGCAGCAGCCAGCCTCCTCTTTGGATTTGTATAATGATTTTCCTCAATAGATCTAGCTTCAAAAGGCACTCTTTTGTTGAGTCAACCCTCTTTTATCCTCAATCTTGGGCTTTGTACAAGACAGATAAAAACACTCTCTTGTTGAGTCAGTCTTTTCAAGCCTCCTCTTAGGCTTTGTATAAGGACTTCCCCAGTGGAGTCAATCAATCTCTTAGCTTCAACCTTGGGCTTTGATCAAGGCACATACAAAAACCACCATCCCCTCAGAGGAAATCAAAAACTCTCTGCAGGAAGACATTTCTCTGTGTTATCACTCATCAAAATAGATAAACACAAACAAACCTTAATCCCTGATAACTGTTTTAATTGGCACACTTGTTGATTCAAACATCCAACCTGTAGTCCATCTTTTATCCTGTTAAACTTCCTCTCTCATCTAATTGCTATAAGCCGTAAGCCTCTGAATTATTTACATCTACGCCACTGTCCCTCTCTTAGCATGAAAGATTCCTAAGGAAAAATGGCATTGCTCAACACTGAGTTAAAGTTTCCTCCTTCAGGATAAATCCCCTATAAAGGAAATTATGGCATTACTGGATTCATATATCCCAGTTAAAGTAATTCTCCTTTATAATCAGTCACCCAACAGTTTTGATAAACAGACGAGATGTCTCCCTTTAGAGATGACAAATTCTCTCTCAGTCAAACCTTTAGCTTCAATTTTGGGCTTTGAACAAGACATAAATACTCAACCTTTTAGCTTCAATCTTAGGCTTTGAACAAGACACCATAACATCTTTTCCTCCCATAGAATAGGAGGAACTACGATTGCTCTGATTTCCCTGTTTCTTTAAACGGGAATACGTAGGCATAAGATTGCAAAATCTTTGCGAGCATACCAATCAAAAACTTTAGGTCTAAGTACCTTCATATCAATCAAAACTGAGGTCCAGTATCTCACCAAATCATCAAAAACTTACTCTCTCTCACAGACATCCCCCAAAGAAGAATATTTCCCATTTACAGATAAACACCATCAAGTACAAAGCAGAACCTAATGCTAACAACCTGTGGATAACCACATATAGGATGGGTAATTGCAACTACCTATTGTATAACTTGACCTCGAACTCCCTGAATCTCTTAAGCGTCTGTTCAGTTAAACATTCGCGTGCAAGGTTAGTTTTAGATAGCTTCCATTTCCCTTCCAGCTTCACGGGATAAATAAGAAATCAGAAAGTATCCCCCCACGTTCCTCCCATTGAGGTGAGGAAATCCCCATGGCGATAAGGTGGTCGCGTCACCGACAAAAATCGCACCCTACAAAAGATTTGTCGGCCGAAGGCGGACTCACAACTAAAAGATTTAAAAGGAAAGCCGACAAAAGGAAGACTCACGTCTAGAAAATAATAGAAGATGACTCCGTTGGGGAAAAGAGAAGCCTAAACAGACAACTCTGCAGGGGTGCACAAGTAAGACTTCACTGGGGATGAAGTAACACAAAATCTCCTGAGTTATGCCATTTCCTACTGAGGGCATGTCTGGCAGATGATATCAAACCTGGCTTATGCTTCAGATGCATATGTTTGAATTTTTTTGGAACGTAATTCTCCATACGAAATGGAAATGCTACGCATTTTTGAGGATGCAATGCAAAGATGCTTATGATACGCAAAAGGACACCACACCGGTAGAAGTGCTGAGAAAATCAGAAATAAATTCGTCGAGGAAGACAAACTGAATTGCCTCCCTGATTATAACCTCTGCTGTAGAGAAACCCAGAATGCACTTCCAATCTGTCGGGATGTGAGAGTAACAGACATCTGCTGGGGAATTGTCCCAGGAACCTGATGAAGAAAAGTGCCAATAATGATTGGGCTTGGAACCTGTCAGTGATATCAACCGCTGTTGATTTACCTGTCGAGGAAATCAATACCAAACTCTGCTTGGGGAGAGAAGTCAATGCTACCAAACTTGCTAGGGAATAATGTTGAACTTATCCCGCTGTTGGGGAAATGACCTTTGAAATTCTGGCATAGTAAATAGCAGATATCCTAACATATGTCACGACATTGTTCTCTGTATAACTTTAAAACAAGGACATATCATTAGAAGTCACGTCTACTTGATAAGAGAAACCCATCTCACTCTCTAAATCACAACCTGTGATTATCTAACAGTTAAAATCGACATCAGCTGTATCATCCTACTTGAAAGACACCTCTTTCAATGCAAAGTTCAGTCAAGCATTCTTGACTAACAAGCTAACTCGGATTTGCTTCAACGCTTCATCCTAGAACAATACACGATTCATTACCTACAGGTTTCTGAATCTGTCTAACAACTATGTCTTCCACAATGTATCAAATTGATACAGAGGGATACTTACAACACAAAGGAACCAACGAATCTCAAAACCCTAAACCCTACTTTACAAAAGTTTACAAAATAGGATTCCTAAGTCTCTGTCATTCTCTCTCTCTTTTCTACCCTAAGACTTGATCTTCTTTTAAAGCCTTTTGCAGCCTTGGGCTTCAAATCTTTTTTCCTTGATCCACTGCAAAACCGCGTCTTGAATCTTGGAACAAATTTAAAACATGCTATATCAGTCCAGATGTCGAGTCTTCATGCTGGGACATTTCATCTGACATCTTTATTTTCTGGCAGAAATCTTCATGTTGTACTGCTTGTTCTTCATCAAGTTTTAACCAAAATTTAGTCAAACCACAAGAGCTTTCAATCTCCCATTTTTGACAAATTTTGGCTAAAACTCCTTTTGCACAATAAACCCAGGGTGAGTGAAGTTGAAAAAGGGTCAAGAAAGGAAGTTGAGACTCCTAAAGAAACTAGAAGGGATTCTGAAAGGGTTAATCAAACAACACTTCATTCAAACACACTCCCCCTCCATATATCTCCCCCTTACTCAAGAATTTATACTTCCTAACCTGGGTAACTCAGAACACATGGCACAATTGTATTCATAACTCAGATCACAGGACACGAAGGAAGGACTCAGAACAATAGGGAAACTTGAGACTCAGTCAGAATGTCAAAACATTCTGTCCAACATCCTTGCAAACCAACTGCAAGGACAGACTCAAGCCTTGTACTATTCTCCCCCTTTTTAGCTAAAAATTGACAAATATGTCCAAGACAGACCCAAACCTAAACTAAACAAACCCAAAAGTGGATAAATCCCATGAGAACCCAGCACAACAGAACAGACAAAATGAGCCAAGTCGAAGCCAAGAATTCCCTTTATATACAAGAGCGTTTTTCTTAGGATGTAACGAACCATTGAAAGTAACACTTGTCCATTCAATGATAGCATTAAATGAAGGGATGTAACTTCAAAGACAAATGTGCACCAGCCAAATCGTATTTGACTGTTTCTTCTTTTAACGAGGACCATCCAAGGAATGCGCATTTACCGAGACGCGTGTTTAACACCCGTTCCCTAAGACACATTCTCTCCATAGTTCAAAACAATCAATAAGGATACATCCATATGTCTTAACCAATGTTCTGACACCTTGTCAGACATTGTTTAGTCCCTCTTGTAACATCTGACGCATAGTCACAATGCCTTTCAAAGAACCCCCAGAATAATCCTATCAATCAGCAGAAAACAAAGTTGACCAAGATGTTTAGACATTTCTTCAAACATCTCCCAAATAGCAGCAAAGTCTCTCAAGAAGCTTGAACAACTCTAATCCAATCCATTAACACACAATGACTGAATCAACATTAACCAGTCAAGTTTACCAAGCCTAAACCAGTAACACAGTGTCACGACATCTTGTCTGACATTACATCCTCACCTAAGGTATTCTATCACAAACTGCTTGAAGCCACAAGCCATCTTGATAAACAATTGCACTAATGCAGCTACAGATCTAAAACAGAAGTCCAACTCCCCCTATCTAAGATAACCAGTGCTCCTTTGCAAGACGAACATCTTAAATGAATGGAAAATATAAGACTCATCTTCATGTCTTCAAGAGCACACCCCCTGTTCAACACACCTGCTGAACGCATTCACTTAATGCTTGATCCCCAAGCAATCCATGTACCACACTAGTAAACTTAACAGACAGAAGTTCTCCCCTTATCTTTCACAAACGATGCTCCTTCAACAAGAAACACCCAAAATCACCACATGATATCCCATGAAAAACTTCATGATCATATAGTGACCAAGTACCAGGATCACATCCTTGTACCATAACCAACAAACTCTTGGATTGAGACCAAAATCACCATTGATCCTTCTCATCCAGAAATTATCCATACCCTGTCCAAATCCACCTTGAATTTTACAGCCATAGATATCCTTGTTCCTTGAGATACATTCCAATTGAATCTGGAATGCTTCACATTCCTAAAAGAGATATATAGAGTACCTTAGCTTGTTAGCTAGCCCATATGTTCTTCACACTTGAAGGACATCAAATATGTGCTCTAGAAATCCTCAGCTTACTTTCTTTAGAAGCACCAAACTGATCCACTTCTTTCTAGAGTTACTTGCAGCAGAAGAAACCGCCTCTCCACAAGCATTCTGACCTCAGCAAGAGTCAGCCATCCGGATAAACACCCCATAATCCAAGACAGTCTTCAATTTATCATTCTCCCATATGATAAGATATAACTCTTCTAATTCAACTGGTGAATATCATCTTCCACAATCTGAACTTCAAGTTCAAAAACCATGATGTTGTTCTAACATCAGTTAGGACATCCTGATCATATCACAGACGCCACACACTATGGTTCTAGATACAATCACCATTGGACATACTATCTGCATAGTAATCTAAATGAAGATCTTCAGAGAACACAACTCATCCAGCTTGATCAATAAGAACTACAGACAACCAAAGAGAGAAACAAACTCTCATTCAACTCCCAAAAGAAGGTAATCTTCCATAAGAAACTTAGGGCTTCTACCACAAGCTCCAAGATATGAACAGAACCAGAACCTCCTTTGATTTTCAACTAACTATCCTTCGGCACAAGAGTAATTAGTTCCAAGCACACTGCTTGAATGCACGATAAAGATCAACCAAATGCCACTGTTTGGTTAATCTCAGCTTTCTTCAGAGTTCCAAAAAATCTTCTGATCCACCAATGAAACCTAATCTTCAAGTTACATAATCCACATACTCCATAGCAAGCCATCTTAGATACATCAAGACTTAGACATGTAACATCTACTTCTTCTTGCAGCTCCCACAAATTTCATGAGATAGACCTTTTTGAAGCATTAAATCCATTTATTTCAGAGAATATCAACTTATCCTTCGATGATGCACCATAACATCAACTAAGACCCTGAAGTTTCCGCTTGAAGTACAACACCTGATCAGATATCCAGTTGGAGAGTTCAGTCCTTTATTCTGTCACTTAGAAGAACCTCCTCTCTATAACAGAACAAGAGTTCCATGTTCTCATAGACTTGATAAATGATATCAAGTTAGAGTAGACAACCTCCAGCCTGCTTTATTGTACTACAATAACCACCTTATCTTAAGAGAAACCAAACATGCCAAAGCATTATTCTTCATAAGAGATCAGTCACACAAGGTCTTTACAAAAGGAATCCCACTTTCCTTAAGTATAGCCTTCTTCAGAAGACCATAAATAACTGCCACTTAACCTTCACCTCCAAGATGAGCAAGATCACATGCTCCTACGCACCTAGATCAGAAATAAACTGACCCAAGAAAAATGTCTTCATCTTCACTTCCATAAGCTCTACATTCTAGCCAAGCTTCCTGCCACGAAACTTCCTAGTCTGATTACATGCCTTGTAATACTAGAATGAAGACATATCGTACCACACACATGTGTATGGTACTAAGATCATCAGCTACAACTCCATTTCTCTAGAGATTCACTCCTTGAATCAATAGGATTCTACACATACTCTACTGTCAAGATGTTTCAACATCTGAGAGAACACCAGCTCCTTATCTTGATTATACCCATTCTCCAAAGAACAGATCCTTGAGCAGATGCAACAAGAGATGTTGCTCTTCCTGATGTACCAACTTGTCACCAGTAATCTTGTACTCCAAAATACAAGGATAATCAATTAAACATTTGTGAATTTCACAAACATCAATTTATCTTAAATCCTTGTCCATAAATCCATATCATATAGGATATATGCTCTACCAAATCTCAACACAAAACAAGAATCTTTGTGTCAATATCTTTCTAGTCAAACAACATGTTGAGACATCAAGTCTGTCACCCTTGACTCAACCTGCCTATAACTTTCTATTGCTAATGGAATTCTTGCAAATCATGGATGGTGAAAATAAATCACCTCCCATTATCTCCAAGTTGACTAATATCCATCAACACCAGAGATCTTCAGAAATCCATGTTCAACAGGAGAACTAGATTATCCTTCTGAAAGAGCTCTTAAACACGACCTGAAATGCCTTTATGAGTGGACTTGATTGAAAACTCAAGTATCTTTGGCAACTTTGTCGAAAAGAACATTTACCAAATTCATAAATTTGATAAACACGGCCTTAACTCACCTTCTCTTCAAACTGACTTCAAGATACAAGATGGAACCAAGCTTCCAAGTACTAAGTCAACATGACAGACATCGACCAAAAACTCTCTCCATTCCATTGTGCTCGACTTTGGAATGACTAGAGCTTTCACAGATGCTGATATCTTCAAGAAAAAGAGGCCAACAATCAAGATCTTCCACCATTTTTCTTCTATCACAACTCCAGAATCCCATAAATACCAGAGTTCTTCCAACAGAAACATATGCAGCGGAACCACCAAGGAACATCTTCAACATGCCCTAATAAGATGTTAGAACATCTTATACGACACCATACAGGAGAACTAGCCACTCCTCCGGCAGTTGCAGTAGAAACCCCTCAGAAAACTTGAACAACTAGCAGTAATTGTTACCATTGATCTAGAACATTCATCCCATCCATTAATAACCTTGAGTATGTCCGAGTGAATGATTTGATCTCCCAAACTCCTCCTTGTTTAAAGCCAGAAAGTATCTCCCAAGATCTCATCCAGAAACATACAGGATGTCTTCTCTGATACCAATTAAAATTCAGGCATAACAGATAGCAGATGTCCTAACACATGTCACGACATTGTTCTCTGCATAACTTTAAAACAAGGGCGGAATAAACAAGATAATATCCAGAATATCAGCAATAGCAGCAAGACATATGTTTCAACATCTGTTACAACATGCTAATCAAAACTGAGCTGTAAATTAGAGAATGATAAACAACACAGAATATGATAACCCATTTCGGTGTAAATCACCTACATCTGGGGGCATACCATGCCACGAAGAAGAATCCACTATTTGTAGTGTAGTTTTATGTAAACAACCTCTGGTTTACAGTAAACAACATCTGGTTTACCTATCACTACCCAATAGAGACTTTATCATTAGAAGTCACATCTAATTGATAAGAGAAACCCATCTCACTCCCTAAATCACAACTTGTTATTATCTAACAGTTATAATCGACAACAACTGTATCATCCTACTTGAAAGACACCTCTTTCAATGCAAAGTTCAGTCAAGCATTCTTGACTAACAAGCTAACTCGGATTTGCTTCAAAGCTTCATCTAAGAACAACACATGATTCATTACCTACAGGTTTCTGAATCTATATAATAACCATGTCTTCCATAATGTATCAAATTGATACAGACAGAGACTTACAACACAAAGGAGCCAACGACTCTCAAAACCCTAAACCATACTTTACAAAAGTTTACAAAATAGGATTCCAAAGTCTCTATCGTTCTCTCTCTCTTTTCTGCCCAGGACTTGATCTTCTTTTATAGCCTTTTGCTGCCTTGGGCTTCTAATCTTCTTTCCTTGATCCACTGCAAAACCGCACCTTGAACCTTGGAACAAACTTAAAACCTACTGTATCAGTCCAGATGTCGAGTCTTTATGCTGGGACATTTCATCCGACATCTTTATTTTCTGGTAGAAATCTTCATGTTGTACCTCTTATTTTCATCAAGTTTTAACCAAAATTTATTCAAACCACAGGAGCTTTCAACCTTTAACCTTACCTTGATGAGGATAAAGGAAACCCCAGTGTTGGAAACATGAACATGCTCGGGAAGCATGCACAAACCATCAATATCCTGTCTGGGGTAACAAACTTCTGAAGACCCGCTAGGGAGTAACAAAACCTGGTTGGGGAAAGCAATCTTATGAACTCCTGCTGGGGGAGAATGATTGAGAGTTTCATCATGCTCTACTGAGATGATAAAACTTCAATTTTTGGGAGAGAAACTCTACTAGAGAGAGGAGAGGTCAAACGAGCCTCCTACCGGGGCATATGAGGATATGTGAGCCATTGGGAAAGATTGTGCCATATACAGTTGGGCTTTTGGTTAGGTGTGAGACCGGATTGATGGTAATTATTTTTTTGGGATTTTATTCTTGGTTACCAATCAATTGGAATTTGGAGGTGAACTACTAGACGAGAACTGGTATTATAAAGGGTAAACTACCAGACGAGAACTGGTGGCAAAAGGTTAAGTTATCAGATGAGAAATGACTCCTTGTTTTTGTATAAGATGGGAACTGATTTTGTGGTTTGCCAGACGAGAACAGGACTTTGAAACGGTGTTTACCAGATGGGAACTAGTTAAAGAATGGGTGACCAGACTGGAACTGGTTTAGAAGTTGACATGTACCAGGCGGGAACTGGTATTTGGTGAAGGGTTGGCCAGACGGGAACTGGTTTTGAAGTGATTTAGGTTACAAAGTTCTGAAAGGTGACAGGTTCGGGCTAAGGGATGAAACCTAATGACAAAATGCAAGGATACGAAGATTCCCAGCAATGGAAGGGATATCCTTTGCAGCAAGGCTTCTTCAGAAGGCAAAAGTTATCTAATGAGGTGATGGCATGATTCCCCGACACTCATCTTGAACTCAACAGTTGCTGAAGAAATAGAACTTGCCCGAGTAGCTTGACAGCAAGGAGAGGTCTTGCCCCAATTTAATTCAACTTGCCCTAGTCTGGTCCCCGGGACGGTTCACCTTGAAATGAGGTTGGAAGCAGTTGTACCATGAGATGACCTCGAGATGGCTTGCCCCAGAATCGGCATCATGAAAGGACTTTTCCTTGATTAACCGTCTCTTGGAGTGGTTGGCTTCGATGTACTCTTGAAGTATCTTGCTCCAGAATGAGCATTGAAGCGACTTAACCTGTTCTGATTGAACACCGAAGGGACTCTCCCCTAATAAAAATAACCTTTGAGTGACATGCCCCCTAGTTGATAGAGTCTCGAGAGATTCTCCTCTGATCAACCGGTTCTCAAATATTTTGCCCCATAATCAACTGATGCTCGAGGACTTGCTTTAAATAGATTGGCTTCATACTCATTGGATGTCAATGCCCCAGATCCATAGGGCTACAAAGTACACTTGATTCTGATCAACTTTACTGAATGATCCAACCCTGTTCGATTGCTTCCTGTTGGAATTTCCTCAATGTCAATTAGTGACCTGCAATTAAAACTGTTCGTTGACAAATGGCAATTTTAATGCGATACTCATGCAGATTCTGAAAAATCAATCATTATTAGAATGATGTGATAGTGTGTGACGAATGGACCTTTAGTCCAAACGCAATGCTGATTTAGCTAGTGAAAGATATAGTAAGAAGTAAATTAGCAAATCTTGTAGGATTCAGTTTACGCAACCTTGCTGCAGTATGCCTTCAGAACAAACCCCGCCTCAATTAGGTATTTTAAGGGTTGAATGGCGGTCTGGTTCATGGTTATAGAAACAAAGGATGAAAGGCTCAAAGTTTGACTATTACCCACCCTTTCTTTGTGATGACCTCCAGTCCTACGTTCAGCTAACTTGTCACAAGCGCTCATCTTTCAAAAAGTTTATTGAATGGTAGGAGTGATGGCTAAAGAATCCACAAGGTTTTCAGAGTGACAGTCGCCCCCTTCATCTTTGGTGTCTGTAGTCACACGACTTTGATCTTACTCAAAGATTTTCCTTTGGCAATCCTTTTTGCTTTTTATTCTTTGTTTCCTAATTTTTGCCTGAGTCACTTGTTTTCAAGTTATCGACTTAGCGGGCTTTCTTTATTTCTTCTTTTATTTTTCTCTTTGAAACAAGTCGTGTGACACTGGCTGTCTTGATTTCTTCGAAAGGGTTATGACCGCCTCACTCCTCGCGCTGACGGATAACCATTGTGGTTGGTGAGGTATGACCTCTTAAGAGGGATAGGATGTGACTGGTCCTCGAACGGGGACACTCCTCTTGAAATTTGAATGCTTGGTCAAATTAAATGACGACTACCCTGCCTCAGGTTAAGATTGAGGGTTTGAAAGTCCGAAGGAAACTTCTACTTCTAGGCTCAAAGTGGCTAACTAGGGACTAACTCCTTATCTCTCCGGTGTTTAGGGGATTCGAAACAAGGCTTGTACATCATCACTAGGATTTTATTCGAAATCATACGACCAGCAATTACGGGTATTCAGTTTTTGTCATCCTCCCTCCAATTTTTGCTAAAACAATAGTGATAAAAGGAAGTGAACAAGAGGTGTATGCATCTGTGCTTTGCAATAAATGAGAAAAATGAGCGAGTGCGACATAATTGATTCAGAAAATGCATGATCACTTCATTAATATTACCATTCAGAACAACAATGTTTAAAAACAAGTAGCAATTAACAGGAAAGAAACTACAAATGCAAATGATAAAAGTGCCCAAGGATTGCCAATGTTGAGGACGTCTTCCTATCTGGACCACTGGCTTTAGTAGATGACCCTTAAAGTCATCGAGCTCAAATAGATGAGAGGTTGACATGCACAACCAAACTTCCTTCTGTAAAGGATATGTACCCTTTGTCAATCAACTGTTGTACCTTAGCTTGGAAGGCTTTGCAATCTTCGTTTGAGTGCCCTATGGATCCTCCATGATATCCACATTGTACATGGGGATTGTACCCAGGAGGGTATGGCTCTGGAACAGGCTTCAGAGTCTTGGGCTCCACCAATGAGTTTCGAACCAAATATGGAAAGAATTGGCCATATGTCATGAAAATTGGATGAAGAGGAGCATTCCTTCTTTCCAAGTTGTTACGAGGCCTATTCTAATTCTGGCGCTGATTCTAATTACCTCGGCCATGGGCTCGTTGATTTGCATGAGGAACGACCCATGATTTCTGGGATGAAGCTCTAGGCATGGTTGGTTGCCCATAAGGATAGCATGGCACTGGAAATAATGACTGCTGAGAAGATGAGGGACCACAAGATTTTACCAACGCATCCTGAGAATACTCAACATCTGCCATGACTGCATTGATTAAATCCTCTTCTTCCTCTTGGAAATTCCTAAGGGATTGAGTCTCACCGGCCTGTCTACTCGAGGAATCCTAGATTTTTCCATTCTATAGGCTGCTCTCAATGGGTTCTCCAGCTATTATTAGGTCAGAGAAGCTTATTGTCCCACCGATAATCATTTTATGCATGTACGAACCCTGCAAAGTATCCATGAATAGGTCAACCAATTCTTTGTCTAGTAGTGGTGGTTGCACTTTGGAAGCCAATTCTCTCCATCTCTGAGCATGCCCTCTGAAGGATTCATTGTTCTCTTGAGATAAGCTTTGCAACTGCATGCGACTGAGAGCCATGTCAAGATTGTATTCATAATACTTCAGAAAAGCCTTAGCTAATTCCAACCATGATCGGATGTGGCCACTTTCCAACTGCATGTACCAACTCAATGATGTTCCACTAAGACTTTCCTGGAAAACAGTGGATCATTAGCTTATCGTTGTGAACATACAAAGTCATTCTTCTTTAAAACATCACCAAATGTTGCTTCGGGCAACTATCCCTCTTGTACTTCTCAAACTTTGGTGCTTTGAAACTAGGAGGTAACACTAGATCGGATACCATGCATATGTATGAAACATCAAGACCAAAAGCATCTTGAACTTCCAAGGCTTTGAGTTTCTCATCCAACACACAATATCTTTCAGCAAACTCAAGAGCTCTCGGGTCCTTGGTTTTCATCGTCGGGACCTCCCTTCGGGAATTCGACACAGAGAAAGCAAAACTATAATAGTGTGTAGTATCAAGATAAGAGGAATGTCCACTTCAGACAATAGACTGTTCATGTAAATTCTGATTCTCAATAGAGAGCTGCACAGACTGAGCTTGAGTAAGGTTGTTCACTTGTGGAAGTTCTTCTTCAGTCAGAAAACCAAATAGTGGGTTGGTTGTGTAGCGAGCGATTTTTGTCGGTGATACGACCACCTTATCGCTGGGTTTTCCTCACCGCAATGGTAGGAGAGGGTGCTACTTTCTGATTTCTTATTTATCCCATGAAGCTAGAAGGGAATAGAAGGTATCTAAAACTAACCTTGCACGCGAATGTTTAACTGAACAAATGCTTAATGAGAGATTGGGGGGTCCGGGTCAGATTATACAATGGGTAGTTGTCAATTACCCATCCTATATGTGGTTATCCAAAGGATATTAGCGTTAGGTTTCACTTTGTAATTGATAGTGTTTATCTGTTAATGGGTACGGAAAGTTTCTCGGGAAATTTGAGTGAGTGAGTGAGTTGATGTTGAAGTTTGGGTGTCCCCGATGTTTTTGGTAAGGTGTTGGACCTAAGTTTTGGTGTGAAGGTACTGGACCTAGAGTTTTTGATTGGTATGCTCGCTAAGATTTTGCAATCTTATGCCTACGTATTCCCGTTTAAACGAAATAGGGAAATCAGAGCAATCCTAGTTCCGCCTATTCGAAGGGAGGAAAAAGAGGTTTGGTGTCTTGTTCAAAGCCCAAGATTGAAGCTAAAAGGTTTATTTGTTTCTTGTTCAAACACCAAGATTGAAGCTAAAAGGTTTGACTGAGAGAGAATTTGTCATCTCTAAAGAGGGATTGGACTTCCTCTGAGGGAATTGTTGATTTTTGTGTGCCTTGATCAAAGCCCAAGGTTGAAGCTAAAAGGTTAATTGACTCGGTTAGGGATTTCCTTATATAAAGCCTAATAGGAGGCTAAATAGGATCAACTCAACAAGAGAGTGTATATATTGGTGTCTTGTACAAAGCCCAAGATTGAGGCAAAAAAAAGACTGACTCTTTGGGGGATATCATTATACAAAGCCTAAGAGGAGGCTAAAAGCTTGACTTTTCCGGGGAAAATGTTCTTTATGTCTTGTACAAAGCCCAAGATTGAGGCTAAAAGGGATTTTTGACTCCGCCGGGGGAGGCTTGTATGTGTCTTGTATAAAGCCCAAGATAGAGGCTAAAGGATTTGACTCTGCTGGAGAGCATTATCTATCTTGTACAAAGCCCAAGATGAAGGCGGAAAAAGGTTGACTCTGCTTAGGAATTATTTCTCGAAGTCTAAAGGAAGGCTCGGAGGAAATAACTCCGCTGGGGAAGATGTTTGTCCCCAAGCTTAAGAGAAGGTTATGAAATTTTATATCTTGTACAAAGCCCAAGATAGAGGCTAAAAAGGGTTTGACTTAACAAGAGAGTGCTTTTTATCTGTCCTGTACAAAGCCCAGGATTGTGGCTGAACAAGCTGGAGAAATCATCATACACAGCACAAGGGGAGGTTAACTCCTGCTAGGGGAAATCATTATACAAAGCCTAAGAGGAGGCTATTGACTCAACAAGAGAGTGTTTTTTATCTGTCTCGTACAAATCCTGAGATTGAGGCTAAAGAGTTGACTCAACAAGAGAGTGCTGAAAGGTGATTGACTCAACAAGAGAGTCTGTAAGAGTGATTGACTCAACAAGAGAGTCTAAAAGTTGATTGACTCAACAAGAGAGTCTGAAAAAGGTGAGCTCTGCTGGGGAGAATCATTTGTACAAAGCCCAAGAGGAGGCTGACTATGTTGTGGAAAGATCATTTATACAAAGCCTAAGAGGAGGCTAGCTTCTGCTGGGATTTATTGAGATCCCAAGGCAGGTCCAAATGGGGGATCAACTCTTGCTGAGGGTTGCAGAAGAGTTGATAGATCAGAAACCTTGAGGTTCTATTTTGGGATAGTGTTATACTAGTGATAGACTGATCCTGGCTAGAGGATTTTAGGAGAGAGGCTGGGTTTTAGAACCCACAAGTTTTAACTCTTGTTGGAGGTTAATCCAGAATCTGGAGTTTCTCCTATGTTTGTAGGGTACTTGAGAATGTCTTTGAGACTCAAGGGGATTAAAATGTCTAAGTCTATTGGTATGGAAGAGTTTTATCTTTTGTATGATGCCCAAGAGGAGGCCGACTTTTTTAACGGATGAGTATCAACCCTAAAATTGGTCTGAGGGTTTTGACTATGGAAAGACTGCTCTAGCAAAGGATGACTAAGTTCTATCTTATACCTTTAAGAGGTCGTCAGGGTCCTTGTATTAAGCCCAAGAGAAGGCATGAGAACTTCTAAGAAGCCGGAGGGTCCTTGTACAAAGCCCAAGAGGAGGCGGAGATGCTTTTAGGA
Organism: Lathyrus tuberosus; assembly: GCA_022829125.1. NCBI lineage: Eukaryota > Viridiplantae > Streptophyta > Magnoliopsida > Fabales > Fabaceae > Lathyrus > Lathyrus tuberosus. The sequence goes on along the minus strand of JALAZF010000008.1, from coordinate 9,151,725 downwards.
AGCCTGTGGGACTCAAACCAAGAAAAGTTCAAGAAATGCTATTCACCAAGAATAGATCATTTAGTGAAAGTTATAAGGTTTGAAGAAACTTAAGAGATGCTATTCACCGAGAATAGATCAACTCTGGGGAGTAGAATTTCTTTGACAATTTCTAGGGGTGACAGCCTGAGAAAAGGTTCACGAGGAATACTGCCTTTCTCTTTGTTCCATATTGTTTAAGCCCAAGAGAAGGCAAGACTGTATCTGGAAATCCTATGGGGATCTAATTTAGACCGTATTTAAAGAGTGGCCAACTGGCTTTACTTAGTTCTAGACCTAACTGCCGGGGAAAACTCTAAATAACTATACTAGTATATATATTGTTGATATATGACAAGTATGTAAAAGGATATGAAAGAAGACTTACAGTGCGCAGCTTCCCACAATACAGTTATATATATATATATATATATATATATATATATATATATATATATATATTATATATATATATATATATATATATATATATATGACATGTATTTAAAAGAATGAAAGAAGACTTACAGTGCGCAACTTCCCACAATACAATTATATATATTAAAGCAAGTAAATGAAAGCGGATAAAACTTACAGGTGAGCAAGTTTCCATGTTGTATTGTTAGTTGTTCATAGAAATTAAAGAAAGTTTTGATAACAACTGTATATTTGAAACTAAATCAAAAGGGAAGTTGTTTTGAGAAGATTCTTGGGACTTATACTCAAGGACAGGCTCAAGGAATGGTTTTCTGTACAAAGGTATGGGTTTTATAACTCAATGAGAGGCCCAAAGATTATTTAAAGAAAAGAAATGGGGCTTACAACTCAAAGAGAGGCCCAGATGAAAATGTTTTGAAAACGACGATTACGTCGAAATTTCTAAATATGTATCGGGACTTATACAATACACTGAGGCCCAAAATGGTTTTGGTTAAAAGGGGATTGGGTCTTACACTCTATTAGAGCCCCAAGAGTTTGAAAACGAATAAAGATGGGTCTTATAGCTCAAGGAGAAGCCCAATTGATTTTGTTTTAAAAGGCGACGACCGCGCCGAACTTTTGAAAATATACAGAGGGACTTATACAACGCGTGAGGCCCAAAATTGTTTTATTTACAAAGGGTTTAGGTCTTACACTCTATTAGAGGCACATGAGTGTTTGAAAAAGATTGATGAGGGTGGAATCAATCAAAACCCTAATTTTGTTTAAAAATGGAATTAATTTTGTTAAAAAATTAATAAAAAATATTTAAAAACATGTGAAAAATGAGTGGTGATCTTGGATCAATGTTTCAAAAATCATGTTTTTGTCCACAAAATGATTGAAAACCATTTAAGTTTGGAAAATCAAGAGAAAGAAAATTTTCAAAATGTTGAAAAACAAATAAAAATTAATTCTTTTCAAAAATATCAAATATGTGAAATAAATAATATTTTTGGGGAATTTTTGTAAAATAAAATATTTTAACATTTTTGTGAATTATTAAAAAAAGAATCAACTCAAAATCATTAAAATTTGGAGAGAAATTAATTTTTGAATCAATTAAATAAAATCACAAAAATTCAAATATTCAAATATTTGAAAAAGGGCGCTAAGAACATCTTGTTCTTGCCCGCGTGCCCTATTTTGCCCAAATTTGCGTTTTCTCATCAATCTCACTGAATACTTGATGGAATCATACAATCCACATATCAATCTACTCGTTTTCAACTCACGATCATGTCTATGGTCTTTAATTTCATTTATTTTAAGCATGGAATGAGAAATCAAAACAAAACCTCAAGAACCCTAACTTGTGCATGAAGGCTGAGAAATTTGATACACGATTCATTCAAAGTAATCAATAGAGGGGAAACATTCTATGCTTGATTATGAACATTTGGCAAAAGTTTTGTGCGAGGAAATATGCATAAATTATGAGATGACCAAGTTTAGGCTTACTTGAAGGTCGTGGCAGCAAGAACAATTTGATTTTTGAGTTAGAGGTGTTACAGATGAGTTGTGATGATCTGAACAGCTTCCCTACACCATATGGAGTGTGTTTGAAAGCTTGGATTGATTTGAAATGAACTGGAACAGATTATGGCACCTCAACTGCAACTTTGTTGAAACCTTGAGCAAATGGATGATGATTTCATGAATTTGGTGTTCTAGTTGTTTGTTTAGTGTTTGATCAGCTCACATATGATGTTTATGAGGTGTGTGTGTGATTGGTTTGGTTGTAAACACATTCTAATTCAAAACCCGATAGTAGCTTACATTAGAAGGCATTTTTGGAAGTGAGAGTTTGATTTTGAGAAAGGCAAGTGTTATAGGCCTTTGGTATACTCAAACTGATCAGAAATGAGGTCTATTTATAGTGTGTCAAGTTTGTTTTGCAAGGAATAGGGAATGGCAACTGCAGCAGGCCTTTGGCCAATTGTGATCAAATGGAATCTCAAGTCTCCTCTAGCCATTGACTTGAGATTAGAGAACATGCATATGGTTCTTTGATTCAAGGATAAGGCTTGACTGAAGTGTTCATCTTTGCTCTGATACATACCACCTCTAAGCATCCATTAAATGTTCCAAAACAAAATTGGAGTCTTGAGGAATCTTTAGCTTTTTAGGGGTGGCATACCTACTTGTAGTTCCAAAGACTTGGGAGGCTTATGGATCATTGTTTGTTCCTCCTTGGTCTCCCCTTGAGGTGTGCAGATGGATAAACTTGTTTCTCATTTGCACAAATTGATCAAATCGAGCCCTTATGCACAAATATGCCTTGCCAAGACAGTTTGCAGCAAGGCATGTCGCAGTTGTCATAACTCCTAGCTCAAGTGGAGTTTGATGGAGTTATTGGGCATTTTGGAAAGCTGACATATCCTATTTCAACATGATGTCCAACTTTGGTTTTGATCCAACTTGAGTTATAATGAAAAATGCCTCTACATTTGGGAAAAAATAAGGCAGATTCTGACATAGTGAAAATTTCACTAAGTGTTGGAAAAATGTCACTTTTGTGTTTTCAACCATTTTTATTACTCCATAACTAAATATCCATGAGGAGTTGGAATGATATGTAGTTGACCCTTTTAAAGTATGCCATGATAGCTACAAATTCAGCTTTGGACCATCCAAAATGGTTGCTTAGATATCAAGTTATGGTCCTTGGAAGTTGGTACCCTAGCTACATTGAAACATAACGATTGTTATCCTTCTACCAACTTTTAATTTTGGACATCCTGAGCTTCGATCGGAGATGACCTTGGCTGGAGTTTTCCTGATGGATGGCATTACTGCTGCTGGAGGACTTGCTCCTTTCTTGGACATAGTTACTTGCCATGAATCCCTAACTTTTGTCTGGATTATACTTTGAGATTTCCAATCCATCTGGATGATTTTTTATTATGTCTCTAATTTTTTCCTGGACGGCCCTTTCAAGTTTTCAATCCACCGAGACGTTTTTTTTTATTTAGGCAAAGTATTTCTTGACTACATCAACATTCATGGGGTAGGCAAATTCTTCTCCATCCATAGTTGCAAGACTTAAGGCACCGCTTGAGAAAGCTTTCTTGACCACATAGGGGCCGTCATAATTCGGAGTCCATTTACCCCGAGGATCAGTGAGAAATAATTGTATCTTCTTGAGCACCAAGTCTCCTTTCCTGAAGACACGAGGCCAAACCTTTTTGTCAAACGCTTTCTTCATTCTTTGCTGATACAACTGACCGTGACATAGAGCCGTTATTCACTTTCCTTCTATCAGATTCAGTTCGTCGTGTCGACTTTGACACCATTCAGCTTCTGTTAACTTAGCTTCCATCAATACCGGGATTAAGGGGATCTCTACTTCTATGGGAAGTACTGCTTCCATGCCATATACTAGAGAGAAAGGGGTAGCCCCTGTTGAAGTGCGGACAGATGTGCGATAACCGTGAAGAATAATGGGTAGCATCTCGTGTTAGTCTTTGTAGGTTACAACCGTTTTCTGAACAATCTTTTTAATGTTCTTGTTATCCGCTTCTACCGCTCCGTTCATCTTTGGCCGGTAAGGAGATGAGTTATTAAGTTCGATCTTAGCACACAACTCTTTCATTATCTTGTTGTTCAAGTTAGATCCATTATCCGTAATGATCTGGCTCAAAACACCATAACAGCAGACGATGTTGTTTTTGATAAATCAGACCACCACTTGTCGGGTTACATTGGCGTACGATGCTGCTTCGACCCACTTGGTGAAATAATCAATGGCTACTAGGATGAACCGATGTCCGTTTGAAGCTTTGGGCTCGATCATGCCAATCATGTCGATTCCCCATATGGAAATAGGCCATGGGGAAGAAAGAAGTTTGAGATGTGTTGGCGGTACATGGATTTTGTCTGAGCATATCTGACACTTGTGACATCTTCTCATGTACTTGTAGCAATCGGATTCCATGGTCAACCAATAGTACCCTACTCTTAGAATTTTTCTCGCCATTGCGTGTCCGTTGGCATGAGTACCAAAGGATCCTTCATGAATCTCTTTTATCAGCATGTTTGCTTCTAGTCTGTATACGCATCAGAGCAAGACCATGTCAAAGTTTCTCTTATAGAGTGTATCACCGCTCAAGAAAAAACTGCCTGCTAGCCTTCTGAGGGTCTTTCTGTCCTTTCTGGATGCCCCAGGTGGGCACTCTTGTTTCTGAAGGAAGCATTTGATATCATGATACCAAGGTTTGTCGTCTATGACTGCTTCAATCGTGAAGATGTAAGCAGGCCTTTCATGGTGCATTATGTCGAACTTAGGTATGTCATTCCATTGACCTACACTAATCATGGAAGAGAGAGTGGATAATGCATCAGCCATGTGATTCTCTTCACGAGGGATGTGATGAAACTCGATTCTGTTGAAGAATGGTAACAAACTCCTCGCGTAATCTTTGTAAGGAATCAATCATGATTGGTATGTGTTCCAATCTCCTTTGATCTGATTGATAACCAGGGATGAGTCTCCATACACATCCAAGTTCTTGATCCTTAAGCCGATCGCTTCTTCGAGACCCATGATACAAGCTTCGTATTCGGCCTCGTTGTTTGTACACTTGAACATTAATTGGGCGGCGAAAGGAATGTGGGTACCCTGAGGTGCTATGATGATTGCCCCAATTCCGTTTCCATAATGATTGACAGCTCCGTCAAAGATTAGTCCCCATTAGGAACCTAGTTCTGGCCCTTCACTGGGTAGCGGTTCATCGCAATCTTTCATTTTTAAGTACATGACATCTTCGTCCGGGAAGTCAAATCCGACTGATTCTTGATCGTCAATTAGTTGATGAGCCAAATGATCGGCTAAAATACTTCCTTTAACGGCTTTCTGAGTATGGTATTCTATGTCATATTCTGATAACAACATCTGCCAACAGTCAATCCTTCTCGTGAGAGCAGGCTTTTCAAAGACATACTTAATTGGATCCATTTCTGAGATTAACCAAGTAGTGTGACGAATCATGTACTGGCAAAGACATTTGGCTGCCCAAGCCAGAGGGCAGCAAGTTTTTTCAAGCATAGTGTACCGAGTCTCGCAGTCAGTTAATTTCTTGCTCAAATAGTAAATGGCAGACTCTTTCCTTTTGGTTTTGTCTTGTTGGCCAAGTACACAACCCATGGAGTCTTACAAGAATTTTAAATAGATAATCACTGGTCTTTCTTCCACTGGAGGTGATAGAATCGGTGGGTTCAACAGGTATGCCTTGATACTGTCGAAGACGGTTTGGCAGTCTTCTGTCCAAACGCAGTCCTGATTCTTTTTGAGTAATTTGAAGATCGGCGCACATGTTGCGGCCATGAGGAATATAAATCTGGAAATGTAATTCAAACGTCCCAGGAATCCCCTGACTTGTTTTTCAGTTCTTGGAGAAGGCATTTCTTGAATGGCCTTGACCTTGTCAGGATCAACCTCAATTCCTTTCTGGCTGACGATGAACCCTAAAAGTTTCCCTGAACGGACACCGAATGTGCACTTATTGGGATTCAAACGGAGTCTGTACTTTCTCAACCGCTCGAATAGCTTTAACAGGTGGGTCACATGCTCCTCTTCTATCTTATATTTGGCAATCATATCATCGACATACACTTCTATTTATTTGTGTATCATGTCGTGAAACAGAGTAGTCATGGCCCTTTGATAGGTTGCCCTGACATTCTTCAAACCAAACAACATTACCTTGTAACAAAAAGTGCCCCACGGGGAGATGAACGAAGTTTTCTCCATGTCTTTCGGCGCCATTTTGATTTGATTATAGCCCGAGAATCCATCCATGAAGGAGAAGACTTTGAACTTTTTTGTACTATCTACAAGCATGTCAATGTGTGGTAAGGGAAAGTCATCCTTTGGGTTGGCTTTGTTCAAATCCTTGTAGTCTACACACATTCTGACCTTTCAGTCCTTTTTCGGAACTTGAACTATGTTGGCTAGCCATTGAGGATATTCTGATGTGGCAAGGAAACCCGCGTCAATCTGTTTCTGTACTTCCTCTTTGATTTTGACGGCCATGTCTGGATGAGTCCGTCTTAACCTTTGTTTTACTGGCGGACATTCTGATCTTAACGGTAGATGTTGTTCCACGATGTTGGTATCCAACCCTAGCATATCCTGATAGGACCAAGCGAATACATCGGGAAAATCTTTGAGAAGCTTTATCAAGTTTTCTTTGACAGTCGGGCTGAGCAATGCCCCAATCTTGACTTCTTTTCTCTCTTCTTCTGAACCCAAGTTGACCATTTCCAATGGCTCTTTGTGAGGTTCAATGGACCTTTCCTCTTGTCTGAGTAATCGAGAGATCTCTTCTGGAATTTCTTCTTTATTTTATTCTCCAGCCTCGAATACCGGGAATTCAAAGTTGGGAGAAGGCATCGGATCGTATGTTTCAATGGGGTTTAAAACAAGCAATCTGCATGACGTGATGATTTGTTTTTAGAAGAGATAGAGAGAATGCAAGAGTGTGTGCAGTGTATTTTTTTCGGAAAACTACTTGTTTATTGTTTGAGTTGTTTTTAGGATTGCCATTTTGTGAAAAAGCGAAAAGAGAAAACAACAATTAATGCGGATATTACAGAACGACGTTATTTTATTTATGATTTTGTCGATTCTTGAAACTACAGCCCTATAAAACAAAACTCTGTCGCTTCGAGCAAAGCGAAGACAGACATTTACAGAAGGTGAGCCCTATCAAAACATCCGTTTCACCTGGGCAGGGTGAAAGGTTAAGATAAAGACGGCAATTACTTAGACCTATGAACCACTTTCAGAACGTCGACAGCAACCCATTGGCGGCGAACTCCTCGGTGAATCACAAAGTCTGGTACCTTCTTTCTTGACTTGTCTTCAGAAATGATGCTGATTTTTAGTGGAGCAGGATCGTCGAAATTTGTCTCCTAGACAGAGTTGTCGTAGGAGGATCCTTCAGTTGCATCTTGCATAGTGTTTGTACTCTCAGGAAAATCTCCCCATCCTGTTGGCTGGATGTCTTCGAGCCTGATACGAGAGCTTTCAGGAGCGGTGTACTTGACCAAGAAGTCGAATTTTCCACTCGGTTGTGCTAAGGTGTCCCACAATTCTTTGGAACTAGAGGAGTCATCCCTTTCGATGACGTTGACCTCAGGAAAAGCATAGTTGATGAACTCTAGTCCTGCAAGCTTTGCAAATTCATTATCGTGTTAGATATTTTCTGAATGCCCTGAGTGCTGATCCCATGAAATGGTGGGGACGCAGGTATTCTTTTCAATGAAGCTCAACTGATATGCATCATTCGGCTGACTCTCTTGCCCCAAGTCTCCTGGGTACGGCTGCCACATAGGCAGGCCATCCCTTGGGCCATAATAGTCGTGGTCAAAGTTGTCGTTCATCAGAGTGTCCTCCTCTAATGAGTTTGGTGGAGCATGGCATCCTTCTGGATCACAATCTTCGTATATCATCTTGACATCTGACCTTGGTATAAATCTCGGACTCTGTTCAGGATAGCAAAATGGCGTAGGCACTTCTCCTTGAGACATATAACCGTCCTCGTTAAGATAGGACATCCACTCTTTCTGGAGAGCTTCTCTGTAGGCCTTGGAGCTGAGTAAAAGAGACAGCACATAGATTTTTGAAGGAGTTTGTAACAGCTGGTCAACGATGTTGTATTCACTCCTTTGGATGAGCTTCAGCATCTCATCATTATTCTTTGAAAGGTCGGGATCACTGGATTGACCGACTGGCTGATTGGGAACTTCTGTTTGAGGTTCCTTTTCTTTGTTAGGTTCTCCAACTCCTCGGTTGAAGATTCGACCGCTCCGTGTTACCCGACTGATGTCTACAATATTCACGATTGAGAGTAATGGAACTTCTTTTCCATTCTCAACTGTTGTTGCATCGTACTTGTAAGGGATAGCTTTATCAGACTTGTACGATACTAGTCCCGGCAGATAGATAACTATAGGAGCCTTCTGATTTTTATGACCATCATAACCGGCCTCAATTGGTTCGAGGTTGAGAATCCTTCCACTATCAAGAGGAACTCTTGATTCATGGAGTAAAGGGATTATAGCGCATACATCTTTGGCCACTTCTCGCTTAGGGATTAAGACGACATCTTTGCTTTGATTAGGACTATATTCTGACGTTGAACTAGAGCTTGACCATGGTTAAATCTCCTTATGTTCCAACTGACTTTGAAGGGCTGCTCGCACGAGGTAGCATCCTTGATTATTCTCCGAGCAGACTCTACAACGCTCGTAGTTGTGTGGTGGCACCCGACCACATCGGCTTTGAATGCATTGTAACCTTACTAGGTCGGTTTCCATTAATCGAACTGTCACACCCCAAATTTTGACCACTAAGATTCCCATCATTGTGCAAATCATTATCATAATATGGATGAACCATCATACCTCATTAGTCTCCCCAAAGATGGGTGAGCATTCACTACAATCAGGTTTAGGGTTTTTAGCCCCCTCAATGCACTTAGACAAAGGATCAATCAAGAAAGGACATGATCTTCAACTTGTCTAAACCTCTCAAACATCCATAAAGAATCAAGAGGACTCCCACATCAAGGATCAAGCACAAGGTTGCAACATTCCAAGTCGATCAAGCCTCAAGATCGCCAATGTCACCAAATTAGGGTTTTGGTCGACTGAGGCCTCCAGATGGAAATTTTCATCTAGGCATGAGCCAATGCTTCAAATCATAACCCAAGGTACTCCGTGAGACCTCATGGAGCCAAGCATCAAGTCAATTTAGCATCAGGGGATGCATTTATCAAAAATTAGGAATTAGGGTTTGTCGCTCCCGGGATTTTCATCCAAGTACAAACGCGAAAGTGGCGCGGAAACAGAGTCCCCAGCAATGTGTATTTATCCCAAGAGATGGAAAGGAAACACCGCATAAACCTGAGAGAAAGGATAGAGAATGGTCTTGCAACCAAGAGAACTGGGTTCAAAAGTCGGTTACGCACGGGGAAGGTATTAGCACCCCCACGCGTCCATCGTACCCGATGGGATCCACGCTTGCTTGTCTCGATCAAAGGGTGATAGAAAAGATACTGGAAAAAGAGCTGCTAACCGGAGAACTGGAAAAGGAAAGGAGAGAGAATGAAACAAATGTAGGGAAAATAAAATAAGTGCTCGAATGGGCCCTACCCCACTGCCTACGTATCTCATCGAGAACATAGAACATGAGAATCAGAGCGACGTAGTTCCCCTCACCTAGGGAAAACTGTTTGTGTTTTTTAGGGAACGGCTAATGTTCTAGCTTAGGTGTTGTAGGCTCGTTGAATCGAGTGCGTTACCGTCTTGCAAGAGAACAAGGAGAAGCACCTTCGTACATTGAGAATGAGTGAGATGAGAAGAGAATTCCTGAAGGAAAGACGTTATTGTTTATTTTTGTCTTTTAAGCAAGAAGTGTTTTGATTATTTTTGTTTTGTAACATGTATTCTATTTAAGTCCTTCATGTAGGATCGAATGCCTCGCATATCGACCCAAGACGGGACGTACGCTAAACATTCTAAGAAAATGAGAGAAGACCCCTCACCTTCTTATCCCCACAGGAAAGACCTAAATACATTATTTGTTATGCCTTTATTAAGTGTTTTTTACTTTTATTTTGAGATGAGAAAGAGACTCAAAAGGAAACAAAGGTAAAATCTAATATGGGGGACTAAGACTCACCCTAGTGTTAGCATGCTTGGAGATCCTATAGTTAACGTGGTTTAAGAAAACCTAATCCTAAGAGAAAGGAGAAGAAGAGCAAAAGAAGCAACTTACTTCCAAGGTGGAAGTTAAGTTGATCTTAAAGAGGGATGAAGAAGAAGTTATTCAAGGAAAGTGTATAAATGCTTATCAAGATCACAAGTTGAAATATTAAAAGAAATAAGAGAAGATGAGAGGGAGAAGTGCATGTGGAAACATGTCCACACGCTTGCTTACCATGTGCACCTACATGAAAAGGTTAGTTCACACGAATTACAAGTAGTGAAAGATGGAAAGTATAACAAACAATGATTAGACACATTAAAATCCAATGAATAAAGATCCTAAGAGTTAAGAATCATTCAAGGTCAGAACCTAAACCAAAAGAGAATCCTCTAAAATTAAAAGATCTAACACATACAAACTATGCACAATCAAAGCACTAAACATCAAAGAAATGTGCTTATGAAAGGAATAGAGGAAGAATGAGCGGAAATGCAAAGTGATCATGTAATAATGCTTCACAAAATATCAAAGTCAGAACCACATACTATTTATAAATGTCTCATCAAGCACATGAATCACCATACCAACATAGATAAAAGAATACAAGTAGAAGAGATAAGATGAAGTAGAAGTAAGGAGAAGTGAAACATGTTCAATTAGATACACAAACTGACATATCAAAGATGCATAATATGTGAAATGATTAATGAATGCATATGAGCAGTGGCATAACATTGATGAGATGCAAATGGAATGAGGGAAATGGCATACAAAATGCAAGCACAAAATGTGTAAAGCTCAAGAAGAGATAAGAGGTGGAAACATGTCAAAGTTTCAAATTAGAATGCATACTCAAATCAAATGCCAATGCAAATCAAAATGACCTATAATGAAACAAATAAGACCTATAATATCATACAAATTACCTATAAAATATGCACTAACAAATCATAATGGGATGGCATAAATGCTTACCAAAAACTAGAGTTTAGATGTTAGCAAAATTTCACAAAAAGCCCTCTAATCTAACAAGCATAAACAAATGGCAAATGAAATTGTAAAATCCTGAAAATAGAACAGAAGTCAACTAAGTCATAATGTAATCACATGTAAAAATAATAGCACAAAATTCAAAAATAAATGTGCTCAAATGACCTCACAACTTCACCTTGAAACACATCCATAGAAAGCTCAAATATGCACATCAAAACACATGAGAAAATGAGTTTAAAAATACAAACAAAATAGTTTTATATGCTTCAGTATGTTATTTAACCAATGCAAAAAGAATGAGCAAAAAATGTTGTGCGATATGGGAAAAATAAAATTTACAAGTGCAAGTATCAAAGAAAAGTTCAATTGAAAAATAAATTGAAAAGAAATTATGAAAATATGATCCATTCTTAATAAAATCTGAATTAAAAATAGTGGAAAATTACCTAAATGTGTTAAGAACACATATGAATTATTTTGTAATTTTTGGAATTTATATGGTATTTTTAAAAATCAAAATGTGAAATGTATGGAGAAACAAAATAAAAATAAGAAGGAATCAAAAAGGAGGTGCAGCGTGAGTAGTTTTCCAGATCAAAAATGGCATTGGGCTCGACATGGAGGTGCGAAAAACAAATTCAGTCCAATCCACTAGGGGCATGCTTGGGTGTGATAGAGCACATCAATCAAACATGTTGATGCAATCAAGGCCATACGATTATCAAGCAACAATCAGTCAAGTCAATCAAAGGAATCTAACAAATCAGCACGCATGAACACGAAAGCTACCATGTATGTACACGCATGTGAATAATCTGAGGTCAAAAAAATGAAACACGTGATAAGCCACACACTCATTAATGCATTGCTGCATTCCTATTGGCCCGCCGAAAAGTGAAATGGTTGCACCAATCAAATTGCCACATGCAGTTCCTTTCTCTCGCTATCATTACTTCATAATTACATAATCGTTGAAAAAAACAAGAACACATCCAATGATTTGAGGACACATAACCCTCTTCATTATTAGCTCATGCAAAAGAGATTAAAACTCATACAAAACCACACAAAAAACGCAGAATTTTTATCCAAATTCTACATCAAATAACTCCATCAATTCTTAACGAAAATCAACAAAATAAAATTCCAAACTGAAGCCCAAACTTCATAGATCATGAATATACTAATTAAATCTCAAAAAGATCATTCTAACATCAAGAAAAATGGCACGAAAGTAACATGTTTAACATAAATTTCACAAAAATCACAAAATCACATAAAATCCAAATTGAACAATTAATGGTGTGCCATCATCTCAGGACTTTCAGATGCAATGCATGATTACTAATTTCACATTATAAATCCCTCAAATCATGATGAAATAAAGTAAAAGTTTCAAGATCCCTAACCTTGTGGGATGCAATTTGTGTTTTAGAAACCCAAGAACTTCTTGCAAGATCCTCAAATCAAAACTTTAAGCCAAATAAAGGCTAAAACCAGATCCTATACTTGATTGGAGCAGAAATTTGGAGTAACGAGTGAAACTTGAGATTTCTTCAATGGTGGATTCAAGAAAATCTAATGCATACAGTAGAAAGAGGAGGTTATGGAGGTGATGCTGCTCAAAGACTCTTCGAAAATGATGGAGAAATGAGAGCAAAATCCTGATCTGAACACTTGAGAGTGAGAGAGAATCTTGAGATTTTTGAGAGTGATTATGATGAAAAGGTGAAGAATAGTGTGAGATCAAAGAGAGAGAGTGAGGAGAAAGTTTGAGAACGTTTTCTGAAAATGTGAAATAAATGAGAGAGAGATTGAAATTGTGTGTGAATTTTCTTATATAGTTGGGGTTAGAACTTAACTACCATGGTTAATTGAGTTGGTTAAATGAGTTGGAGTTGGGTTAACTGAGTCCAACCTAACTAACTGAGTTGAGTTAGTTAGGGGGTGAGTTGTGAAGGGTTGGCTAAGGTGTGGGTGAGTTCATGAAGTGTATGGTGTTGATGTTGTGTTGCTACAGAATGAATGGCCATGATGTTAGTGTGTAGGAGAATGTTTGGCTTAAAGAGGAAGTAAAGAGTTGGAAAATGTGTAGTGTTGTGGTATGCGTGTGAATTAAACAACAACACCAATTCCATAACATTCTAACTTGGCAGCATGGTTTCAATGCAACCAAGGGATTTTGGTGATGAATATCTCTCACTTTAATGAATGGAAATGTGTGATTTTGGTGGAAAATGAAAGAGTAGACATAGGAGAATAAGTTTGGTGTGGAAATTGAATTGAATAGAGGCTTGTAGGATGGTGTAAAATGACTCCAAACATTATGGTTCAAAACTGGTGCATGGGTGTGGCAAGTTGGTAGGCTCGCCTGGAAACATGATTTGGAAAATTAAGCATGAACATATCAATTTTGGACCACTATAACTCCCTCATAAATTATTCAAATGGAAAAATGTCCAACATAAAAGTTTAAGAGGACATTTAGATGAACAACTTTTATGTTAAACATTTTTTCATTTGAAGCTTCCTTCGATGAGAAAAATGGCTTGACATTCTGCCCACCATGTGTTTGACAAAATTATGGCGCATAGGCCTGGCCTTGCTTGGTCATGACTTGGTTTTTGACCTAGTTTTGCCAAACTTTGATTGATCATAACTCACTCAATTTTGATCCATTGGAAGAGTTCTTTACATGGATTTGAAGCTTAGAGTGTGAACTTTAATTGGCTCAACTTGGGCCTGAGGTTTGGAGCTTTTATCACGGAGAAAGGATACCTCAAAGTGTGGTGCAAAATGGTCCAAACTTGCCATTTTTGGAAACCTTAAGTTTCTAAAAATGGAAACTTTGTACATTTCTTGATTTTTCATGATTCCTCCATCATTTCTTGATCAAATTTTATCCAAGGAACATATGTAACTTGAATTTCATGAATTTAACCTTGAAAAGTCAGGAGTTGACTTTCTCCTCTGCACAGTTGACTTTTCCCCAATTTTCCTGATTCTCAATCCATTGACCAATTGAACCTCTTCTGAAATGAACTAATGGGCAATTTTCCCTCCCTATACATTTAAGAACATGTAGAATACCATGAGATCAAGTTTTGCCCAAGAAATTAGAAATAAACTGCTTTCATGGCAAACCCTAGTTTCAAACCCTCAGTCTAGGAGAAAATAACATATCCTCCAAATCCAAATTCCTCTGAATATGATGTATATCATGTCTAACAAAGAAGGCATATGACATTTGGAGGTGATAAAAACTCAAAGATCTTGCCCATTGGGGAATTCTACTAAAGAATTCCAAAACCCTAGTTTTACACTAAGTAGGAAGATATGATTCCCTTGCTTTCTCTTGCCAGACTTGATCATATGATAAGGTGATGACTCAATTAAGACCTCTTGAGGCTCCAGGCTCCATGGATTTGGTTTAAACACCCTGATCCCATACCAAAGAACCAATGAAATACAAAATGATGATTATGCCAAAATGCAATGCAGCATAAGCCAATAAAAGCTAAAAACAAAAGGGAAAATTTTGAGGTGCTACAGTTGCCCCTATTCAAACTTCTTGGATCCGAGGGTATGATAGAGATGGCTTTCAGATAATCAGGATACACGGGGTTTGAATACTAAAGTAACCTGGAAATTTGCAAACTGTGGGGATAACACAATAGAGTTGTTAACGAGGACGACCGAAGACGAACTTGAAAAGGTAGACCGACCGAAGGCAGACTACGCTAGGGAGAAACAAAATAATACGAGCACGACCGAAAGCGGACTCGAAAAGAAAGACCGACCGAAAGCGAAATTTCAACAACAAACGAGTACGACCGAAAGCGGACTCGAAAAGAAAGACCGACCAAAAGCGGAATTTCAACAACAAACGAGTACGACCGAAAGCGGACTCGAAAAGAAAGACCGACTGAAAGCGGAATTTCAACAACAAACGAGTACGACCGAAAGCGGACTCAAAAAGAAAGACCGACCGAAAGCGGACTCGAAAAGAAAGACCGACCGAAAGCGGAATTTCAACAACAAACGAGTACGACCGAAAGCGAACTCGAAAAGAAAGACCGACCGAAAGCAGAATTTCAACAACAAACGAGTACGACCGAAAGCGGACTCGAAAAGAAAGACCAACTGAAAGCGGAATTTCAACAAGAATCGAGTACGGCCGAAAGTGGACTCGAAAAGAAAGACCGACCGAAAGCGGAATTTCAACAACAAACGAGTACGATCGAAAGCGGACTCGAAAAGAAAGACCAACCGAAAGCGGAATTTCAACAACAAACGAGTACGACCGAAAGCGGACTCGAAAAGAAAGACCGACCGAAAGCGGAATTTCCAAGAAAGACTAAGTCAAAGATAGCCTTTCAAACCCCAGATAGGTAGGATTCACGTACCCGCAAAACTGATTCCGCTGGGGAAAGAGAAATCTAGACAGACAACTCTGTAAGGGATTATGTGAAGGCATAGGAAGGACGAATCCACTGGTTGTTGAGTAATGTTAAACAACATCTCCTGAATTGCATCTCTTTCTGCTGGGGAAAGAGTCTTGGTAGAAGGTATCAAACCTGGCTTATGCTTCGAATGCATATGTTTGAATTTTTTAATGGCGTAATGCTCCATGCGACATGGAAATGCTACGCGTTTGGGAGGATGCCATGCAAGAATGCTTATACAATGCAAAAGAGGCGCTCCAGCAAAATAAGTGCTGAAGATGAAGGCAACTCCACCGGGATGACAAACTAAATTGTCTCCGAGAATAACCCTGTTGAGGAAGATTTCACTGAATGACTCCCTGATCACAAACTCTACTGGAGATGAAATCCCAAAAGAATATCCACTCTACTGGGGATCATACATGATTCTTTGAAGGGGAAACCAAGACCTGAATCAGAAGAGTGCCAAATATCACTTGGACTTAAAACCTGCTAGGGATGTCAACCATTGTTGAACAAACTGCTGCGAGGATTACCACCAAACCTCGCTTAGGGAGACAAATCACCAATACTAGACCCGCTGCTGAGGAAATGACTTTGTCCTTATCCTACTGGGAAATATCAGTTGACACCAGCAAACCTGCTTGGGGAATATTGATTGATAACATCAGCTCTGCTAAGGAGTACCCTCAAGATTACTCCTCTGCTGGGGATCAGACCAAACCATTGTTGGTGAGAAAACATTTCCTGATTAGCCGAGGAAGATGAGTGTTCAAACTCTGTGGGGAAATAACATCTTTGTCCAAATAAGATACTCCACCAGTCTCTTGCTGGGGATTAGAGCACTCAGCTGCTAGTGAAACATACGTTTCCCGTCCTTGAAACAACCCACTTCTGACTACTTGCCGGAGAGTAATAGATCAACCATGACTTTGATTAGGGACACCATACCCGACACACTTACAGGGAAGAGTAAGCTTTGCTGAGGATGATGATCTTTCAGATGCTGAAGAGAATAACTCTACTGGGGATAAATCCTGCTACCCTGCAAGAAAAATCAACAGACAATGCAAAATGGCTATCTAGATCATCATTTTAATGACTATTTCATGAGCAAATTCCACTGTTTTCCGATATGCTTCGCAAAGCTTAACATCCTGCATGCAATGTCTTATCAAAATATCAGACTTTTCACAAACAAAACAGTAAAAATAAAACAAACATGGAAAGCTCTTTGACTGAAGTGAAAATTTTATTGAATGGATTGGCCTGTATATAGGCATTTACATTCGGAGGCAATTCCTGAAAAGAGGTAATTGCGCAAAAAGTAAAAGAAAATACACATGTCGGCAATATGGGGAACAGATATCCACCATGATTCAATTTAGCTACGGCCTGTATGTCCCGCTTATCCGCATATGTTTTGACCTTCGAAGAGGCTGATTGGGCTGATTCCTTTCCTCCGAGATTCCCATGCATCACAAGTATTCACAGATCGAACGCAAATCGTAGCCTCTTGCTTTCAAATCCGTAACTTTTGCCTAGATCGCCCTTTACGGGTTTTCAATCCACCAGGATACCCATTTTTGCCAAAGTTGCCTTGTCAGGTTTTCAACTTTGCGGGTTTATTCTCTCTTTTTCTTTTTATCCCTAACTTTTGCCTGAACCTTTTCTTTTTATGGTTCGTCGGGATGCCCCATTTTTGCCTGGACTTTCTTTTTATGTCCAGCGGGTCTCTTTTATGCAAAGTATTTTTTGACTACGTCTGCGTTCACAGGGGATGTAAAATCTTCGCCATCCATAGTTGAGAGTAATAGGGCTCCGCCAGAGAAAACCTGTCTTACTACATATGGCCCTTTGTAGTTTGGAGTCCACTTCCCCCTGTGATCTGTTTGAGGAGGAAGGATCCTTTTCAAAACCAATTCACCAGCTTGAAAGTACCCAGGACGCACTTTCTGATCAAAGGTTTTCTTCATCCTGCTCTGGTACAACCGGCCATGTGCAATGGCTACCAATCTCTTTTCCTCGATTAGGTTCAACTGATTCAATCGGGAACGCACCCATTCAGCTTCATCAAGCTTCACATTTGCCAAAATCCTTAATGAAGGAATCTCAACCTCTACCGGTAGAACTGCTTCCATGCCATATACAAGCGAGAAGGGTGTCGCCCCAGTTGATGTACGCACCGAAGTACGATAACCGTGTAAAGCATAGGGCAACATCTCATGCCAGTCTTTATACGTTACCACCATCTTCTGCACAATCTTCTTAATATTCTTATTTGCTGCTTCAGCAGCTCCATTCATTTTCGGACGATAGGGAGAAGAATTATGATGTTCAATCTTGAAGCTCTGACACAGCTCCTTCATCATCTTGTTATTCAAATTTGAACCATTATCAGTAATGATTCTCTCCGGGACCCCATACCGACAGATGATATCCTTCTTGATAAACCGGGCCACCACTTGTTTGGTAACGTTGGCATATGAAGCTGCTTCCACACACTTCGTGAAATAATCAATGCAACCAAAATGAAACGATGCCCGTTGGAAGCAGTCGGCTCAATCTTCCCTATAATATCAATGCCCCACATAGGAAAGGGCCAAGGTGACGACAACATATTCAGATGAGTAGGCGGTTGTGTACCTTATCTGCATAGATCTGGCACTTATGACATTTCCGAGCGTATTTGAAGCAATCAGACTCCATAGTCATCCAATAATACCCCGCCCTCAACAGTTTTCTGGCCATAGCGTGCCCATTGGCATGAGTACCAAAAGAACCTTCATGAACTTCCTCCATCAACAGGCTTGCCTCGTGTTCATCAACACAACATAGCAAGACCATGTCAAAGTTCCTCTTGTATAACACATCATCTTTGTTCAAAAAGAAGTTTCCCGCCAGCCTCCTCAGAGTTTTCTTATCTTTGGTGGACGCGTCAACCGGATACTCTTGACTCTTCAGAAAACCTTAATATCATGATACCAAGATTTTCCATATGATACCCCTTCAACTGTAAACACAAAACCGGGTCTATCCATACGCATGATTCTGATCG
Source organism: Lathyrus tuberosus (assembly GCA_022829125.1). Lineage (NCBI taxonomy): Eukaryota > Viridiplantae > Streptophyta > Magnoliopsida > Fabales > Fabaceae > Lathyrus > Lathyrus tuberosus. The sequence goes on along the minus strand of JALAZF010000008.1, from coordinate 9,133,016 downwards.
AGGGAGTTTCATTCCAACGGTTCACCTGATACATCGAAGATAACGTTGCCAACGCATCTGCCATCTGATTCTCCAACCAGGGTATGTGATGGAAATCAACTCTGTCAAAGAAAGGTAACAACCTTCTGGCATAGTTGTTATAAGGCACCAAATTCGCTTGACGAGTTTCCCATTCACCTGTAATCTGATTAACCACCATCGCGGAATCACCATAAACATCGAGGTTCTTGATTCTCAAATCAATGGCTTCTTCTAACCCCATTATGCATGCCTCATACTCCGCCTCGTTGTTGGTACATATGAACGCTAACCGAGCAGTAAAGGGTATATGAGAACCCTGTGGAGTCATAATGACTGCCCCGATTCCGTTACCATATGAGTTGACAGCCCCATCAAAGACTAGCTTCCACTGGGATCCAATTTAAGGTCCTTCATCATGTAGAGGCTCTTCACAGTCTTTCATCTTCAGATACATAATATGCTCATCGGGAAATTCAAACTTCATCGGTTGATAATCCTCAATTGGTTGTTCGGCAAGATATTCTGACAAAACACTTCCCTTAATGGCTTTTTGGGAAACATATTGAATATCGTACTTTGTCAGAACCATCTGCCAATGGGCTATCCTTCCAGAAAGCGCCTGCTTTTCAAACACATACTTGATCGGATCCATCTTCGAAATCAAGAGGGTTGTGTGGTTTAACATATACTGCCTCAAACACTTAGCTGCCCAAGCGAGTGCACAACATGTTTTTTCCAGCATTGAGTATCTCGACTCACAATCAGTGAATTTTTTACTCAGGTAGTATATGGCATGCTCTTTTCTACCTGACTCGTCTTGTTGACCGAGCACACACCCCATTGAGTTCTCAAGAACCGTAAGATACATAATCAATGGCCTTCCTGGCACTGGTGACATAAGGACCGGAGGTTCCTGCAAATACACTTTTATTTTTTCGAACGCCTTTTGACAGTTTTCATTCCACCTGACCGCTTGGTCTTTTCTTAGCAATTTGAATATTGGTTCACAAGTGGCTGTAAGATGAGATATGAACCTAGCAATGTAGTTCAACCTCCCCAGAAAACCACGAACCTCTTTTTCTGTACTCGGCTCAGGCATTTCTTGTATGGCTTTTACTTTAGCAGGATCAACCTCGATACCTCTTTCACTGACAATAAACCCGAGTAGTTTTCCCGATCTCACCCCGAAGGTGCACTTGTTCGGATTCAACCTCAGTCTGAACTTTATCAACCTATCAAAAAGCTTATGCAATTTTACCAGATGCTCCTCCTCCATTTGTGACTTCGCAATCATGTCATCAATATATACTTCGATCTCTTTGTGAATCATATCATGAAAGAGAGTCACCATTGTCCGCTGATAAGTTTCCCCAGCATTTTTCAATCCAAAGGGCATTACTTTGTAACAAAATGTCCCCCACGGTGTTATGAACATTGTTTTTTCCATGTCCTCTGAGGCCATTTTGATTTGGTTATACCCAGAGAAACCATCCATGAAGGAAAACACGGAATATTGAGCAGTGTTGTCCACTAACACGTCGATGTGAGGGAGCGGGAAATCATCTTTTGGGCTTGCTCTATTCATATCTCTATAATCAACACACATCCTGACCTTTCCATCGTTCTTAGGTACAGGCACAATGTTAGCAACCCACGGAGGATAACTTGTCACAGCCAGAAATCCAGCATCTATCTGCTTCTGAACCTCCTCTTTGATCTTGACATACATTTCAAGTTTCGTTCTTCTCAACTTCTGCTTAACCGGAGTACAACCCTCTTTGAGCGGCAACCGGTGTACCACGATGTCAGTGTCAAGCCCAGGCATGTCTTGGTAAGACCAGGCGAAGATATCCACATACTTTCGGAGCATTTCAATCAATCTTCCCTTTACACTGTCTTCCAAAGCGGCCCCAATCTTCACCTCTTTTTACGCATCCTCGGTTCCTAAATTAATGATCTCAATCACCTCCTGATGAGGCACGACTACCCTCTCCTCCTATTTTAGCAATCTGCCCAATTCCTCAGGAAGTTCACAGCATTCCTCAACCTCTTCTTCAGCCTGATATATGGGATTATCGAAATCATACTGAGCCATAACCCAATCATGAAGGATGGAATCCGAACAAGGTAACCTGCATGATAGATGATTCGTGTTTTATTATGTATGCAACAAACAAAACACGTTGCCATTTTGATGTGATTTTATGCAAAATAAAACAGAAAAACCGGGATCAGAAATATTTGAATGCGAAAAGTCCTTTATTATTGATAAAGAAACACATACGAAATGTTCAAGCCCTACAAACAAGATTCACTACACCTTGGGCAGAGCATAGGATCAAACATAACAAGAAAACAGAAAAAATTACTCTGGTCCAATCACTGGGATGATCTTCTCTGATGACCAGTTGCATGGACCTTGACCAGGTATGCAGGGACGGATCCAATTATCCATGTCACAATCGCTGTCCCAATCCTCTTCAACAGCATTGATTCTATCAAAGAAAACCCCGGCACTGGTAAAACGAACCGGATCATAAAACTTCGGAGGCTCTTCAGGACGCCTAGGTGGCTTGTAACCCAGCCCATAAGTATCTTGCTTCTTCTGTACCTCAATAATCTGACCCCATTTTTGTGAGCTTCCAGCTTCCACAACGGCCCTCGCGTCTTTGAGGGATGACATAGAAATCTCCGGCTGATCTATCACTGTAAGCTGCTTAACCACTTCAGAAGGACTAACCTCCTTGGGGGCTTCCTCGTAAACTTTTACCACTTCGAAAGCCTGGCATAACGTTTCCTGTATCTCGCCATCTACCTCCACATATTTGAAGGTAGATAGATGGCTTATCATAATGTCCTCCTCTCCGCAAACTGTCACTACGTGTCCATCCACCATATACTTCAGCTTCTGATGGAGCGTAGACGTTACAGCCCCAGCGCTGTGAATCCACGGCCGACCAAGTAGACAACTGTAAGCGGACTGGATATCCATTATATAGAATGTGGCGTCAAAGACCTCCAGGCCAACCTTAATTGGCAGCAAAACCTCTCCAAAAACAACTCTTTTAGAACCATCAAATGCGCGCACCACAAAATCACTTGGCGTGAATATCAACCCTCAGGTGTCTTGCTTCATCAATGCCTTCTTAGGCAAGACATTTAAAGATGATCTTGTATCCACCAGCACATGAGACATCAACGACCCACGAGACTCCACAGAAATATGCAAGGCATTGTTATGGTTCCTCCCAGCTGGAGTCAAGTCAACATCAGTGAACCCCAAACTGTTGCTTGCATTAACATGAGCTATCACCCCCTCAAGCTGATTGACTGAAATCTCTTGGGGCACATAAGCGGCATTCAGTACCTTCAACAATGCGTTTCGGTGAGCTTCCGAACACAACAACAAGGATAATATTGATATTTTGGATGGAGTCTGATGCAAATGGTCCACTATTTTATAGTCACTTCTTTGAATCAATCTCATGAATTCTTCCACATTCTCGGAGAAAGGACTATCAGCTGGCCTTACTACGGAGTCAGTCACTGCCGGGGTCTGCACGGAATTATCTACGGCCCGTTTACCCTTGTCCTGTCTAGAATTATCAGCCTGTTCTTCGGAAGGAGTGAATATTCTGCCACTTCAGGTAATGGTTCCCACTTCTTCGTTATTTTCAAGACTAGAAATTGCTACTGAAGTTCCCCCTAACTCCTGATTCTGCCCATTGACGAAAACTTCTGCACCATAGTTCCAAGGAATGGCCTTGGTACTCTCATAAGGAATGGGTTCAGGACCTGTAATTATAACCGGCGCTGGTCTTGCTGCCGCTGAAATTGTGATTGTCTTGAATGGAATAGTGATAGTAGCCACATCGCTGCCAATAACATCTTGTCATTGGTCACACCTGTCAAACTGCAACCTACCTTCATCGATCAACTTTTGAACTCCTGATTTCAACAACTCACAACCATTCGTCCGTAACATACATTCTGAACAATTCTTGTCACAACCGGGGTCCACGCCACCCATCAATAATTTCTCCTTTACCACCAACAAAGGAGTCTTTAATTTGCTCACATCCATAACCAGATTCATAAATTCATTCTCCTTTAACACAGCACTAACCCTTGGCCTGCCATGATCAGGCATTGGGTTCTAGATAACATTTGGCCCATCATTTGAAAAGTTTATAGCCTTAGAATCCACCAAGTCTTGGACTTTGTGCTTAAAAGCCTTGCAGTCCTCGATATGATGTCCGGGTGCCCCAGAATGGAGGTCGCAATGGGCGTTAGGATTATAACCCGGAGGTGGATTGCCAGTGATAGGAGCTAGAGTCCTCTTTTGAATTAGCTACAACTGAAGTAAGTATTGGAATAACTGTGAATACGGTAGAGGTGGAGTGTCAAAATGTCGGTTCTGTCTAGGCGTAAAATGCTGCTGGCGTGGAGCACGATTCTGCTGCTGCTGTGGAGGTGCTGCCGGAATTGTCACTGATGCTACTTACTGATTATAGTCCTTGTATTGCTTCCCTTTGCCTCGGTAAGATGAGACAGAATTGGTTTCCTCCTTCTTTTTGTAATTCACATATGGTTTCTTCCCCTGGCTAGAAGACGAGCCATCATTACCCGAAACTTTCCCAGCTTTGATTCCACCCTCTAGCATTTCCCCAACCATGATTAAGTCGGCAAACCTGCCCGACATGCAAGGTAACATCTTTTCATAATACTGTCTCGGCAAAGTATCCATAAACAGATTCAACATCTCTTTCTCTAGCATGGGCGGTTGTACCCTTGCCGCCAACTCGCGCCATCTTTGCGCGTACTCCTTTAAGCTTTCACCACTCTTTTGAGACATATTTTGCAATTTTGTATGATTGGGAGCCAAGTTAGTATTATATTGATAGTGTTTCACAAGTTCTTCCACCATCTCTCTCCATTTGCGTACATGGCTCCTCTCAAGTTGCATATACCATTCCAGGGACGCTTCAGACAAGCTGTCCTGGAAGAAGTGCATCAGCAATTTTTCATCACAGGAGTACGCCGCCATCTTTCTTGCGTATGCCCAAACATGTGTCCTGGGACAAGTAGTGCCGTTGTACTTCTCAAAAGTGGGGACTTGAAACTTATGAGGGATTCTCACATCAGGAACCATCCCTAGGTCATCCAGATCCATTCCCACAGAATTCTGATTTACCACCCCTCTTAGTTGCTCTTCAATCATTCTAATTTTTTGATCGTCAACAACCGGGAGACCAGCATCTCCGCCTGGTACAGAGAAAACATCGTCTTGTATTGCATGGATACTGTTTCCTCCTCCAACCACAGGAGGAATCACCACATTCTCTCCTCCGCCCAGAGGGATAACAACAGAGGGAACTGGAACTCTGCCCAGAGGTCCATTCTGAATAACATTTCCGTTGACGCCTCCGCCCGGAGGAATAACATTGTTCTGGACACCGCCATGAAGTACCCCATTCTCATCCACCCTTGCTACCAGGGGCTGAACGAGAGTCCTGAGTTGCTCTTGTCCCTGTACGACCCCTTGCATCATTTCCATGAATTGGGTGATGCGGGCTTGCATAGCGGCCATCTCTGCTTGCATTTGCTCCATTACTCTTTTCTGGTTGAGTCGAGTAGAATATTGGTGAATCGGTTGGTCAGCTATCCTGCCTGAAACCAAATAAGGGTTAGGAAAAAACTGGAGCAAGTACCTATTATGCAAAAATGCTTATGATTATGAGAATGCAAATGTCATGTTTTTCATTCCCAGGGCGTTTTACACCCTGATTCCAGTCTTAATCACAAGAACCTCAATAATAGTCACACAATGTGAGAGAAAATATTGCGAAGAACTGTGCTGTGATAAAATGTAGTGATAATGTGCGGGTGAATAACGTGATGCTGAAGAAACCCCTTTGAATAAACCATTCATTGTATTCAACTGAAAACAAATAAGTGCCGAAGCATTTTACAATGAGTACGTAAATGGGAAGTACATCAAGGAAATGGCTCCATTAACAAGCCTGATAGTAGCCAACAGTACATCAACAAAACTACATTAAGAAGATGGAAAAGTAAGATCAAACATCTAACTCCAAATCTTTCAATTTCTCACTATAATGCTAGATTTCTTCAAAAAGGATTCTGGTGCGCTGATGCCCCGGTCTTTCAATCAACTCTTTGATCAAAATGTCTCTCCTCTTCAGAGCTTTGGCTTATGAATCTGCGTGCATCAAGAGAGCTTCATCAGTACTCATTTGCTTAAACCTTTTCACCCCAGCTTGTATCTTGAGTCTTCCCATCTCCACCATGGCGTCCTCAAGCTTTTTCTTGGACATCTTCAGTTCATCATTAACATTCTCCAGCTGCTATTGGCTTTTTCCAAAATCTTCCCGATGTTTTCTCTGTTGTTCATGCGCTCTAAGAAGCTCATCGTCTTTGGCCTTTAATTGCTCTCGCAACTCTGTATTCTCCATTCTGACCTCATCCCAGGCTTGCTGAAGCTTGGCTAGTTTGTCTTTAGTCTGGGCTAAAGCCTGTTTGGTCTTCTTATGCGCTTGAGTAGCAGCATCGGCACCCTTACTGATTTTCTGGAAATGTTGAGCTATTTCGGTGAAATCCTTTTATTTTGCAGCTAGAATCTTTCCGGCATCTTGGGCTTTATGCTCTAACTCTTTGTTGGCATGTAGAGTATTTTGAAGAAGGCTACTCAGATCGGAATTCTCCACCAGAAGCTCCTTTACCAACTTCTGCATCTTGTCAAATTCCTCAATGGCTACCGTAGTAGGCTGCCTGGCATTACGGGATACAGAGGTGGTTCCCATGAAAAAGGCAAGAGTAGTTCGTTCACCTTCATTTCAACCCATCCTTCATAATCAGGGTAAGATCTGCAATCCATCTTTCCAAAAGCTGTTTTTCCTTCTTTGCGGCAGTGCCCCCAAGCATTCCCAACTTCTCTTAGCATTTCCTCATCGTCAGTCCCTGTAAAGAACAAAGATTTCTCAATATCCCGCTCAGTGGGAGGATTTCGGGAAGCATATCCAAGCTGCCTAATGGCCAGGATTGGGTTATAATTGATTCCCCCTTTCCTGCCAATTAGAGGCACATTGGGAAAACGCCCACAACTGGTGATAATCTCTATTCCCAGCAGCTTATGATCAAACCAGATAATGTTATTGGCATTTAATCCCATTATCCGCTTGGACCACTTTAGGGAATCTTTTGTGTCTACAAAAGCACCTGTTTGAGGTAAATGCTTCAAGAACCAGTGAGATAAGAGTGGAGTGCAACAGTTGACATATCCTCCCCTTCTTTTTTTGTTCTTGAAGTGCACAGAGTGGTCAAAATCTCCTAACAAAGTAGGAACCGAGTTTTTGAGAACAAATACTCTTATAGCCTGCATATCCACGAAATCCTGTTGGTTAGGGAAAAGAACAATGCCATATATGCACACCGCCAAGATGGAATTGTAAACCGCCCAATCCTTTGATCCAGCAGCCTCTTGAGCTTGATCAGCAAGAAATCCTAGGTGATAACCCCATTTTTGATAGCCACATTTCCCTTCAGCGCTGACTCTTTCACTTTTACCGCAGCTGCAATCTCCTCTATGCTAGGATGACTACCAGAAAAGAATGGTACCGCTGAGTCGACCAGAATTCCCAAAATAAATGAGAACTCTTCGAGAGTAGGCATCAAAATGTAGTCAGGGAAGAGAAAGCATCTCAACGACGGCTCATAAAACTGTAGCAAAGTGTGAAGGGCATCATTCTCATACTGTGTGATCCTGTGAACCATCTCCACCAATTTCCCATATTTCTTCTGGAAGTTGACAAGAACACCCGGGTCAGCCATAGCTATCACCTTGTGCAGTAAATCCAAAGTAGGTTCTGGGTATTTGTAAGCAACATTGTTCTTCCTCTTAGCATTTGTCTCCGTCGAACCCATTGACTGGAATCAGAGGTAAAATAAGAACCTGGAAATGACAAACATGAATGTTATGATATGATAATACAATGCATAAGGCATGGTATCAGTATGCTTTGTGTCTGTGCTGAACTGTGTGCACGGTGTCTATACAAATCTGAGAATAATACTGTAGATAGAAACCCACTGACTGTAATAAGTTACATCATATGTCTGTGAAAATACCAGAATATTAGGGTATGTGGGAGGCATGGTCACCTGCAAACCTGTAAACACCGACCATACTCACATGTGGGTTCTAAAACAGCGGTTCCTCAGCATCGAATCTCAGAATGAGAAGCAATAGCATATTCAGCCCGTAGGATACAATGCTATCGCCAAACAAAGAGATCGTCCACTGATTCCCCAAAAATAAAGGCCATCCTATGCAAGTTCCAAAGTGGGCCCTCGGGTGCGAATGGTTTTGCCACAGAATGTGGGCTGCCACTGTCACCACTAAAGAGGGATGTTTCTGCTAAGGTACTCAATGATCGGTCACCAGCGTCGACAGCTTTCTAGGTTAACACCCTGAAATGCACAAGACGCGCAAATCAGAACATCTCCCAAGAAAACCTCGTCTGGTAGTGGATTTTGTATAAACCATACATAACAAGATGCTACGTAGGCCACACTACCATCCACTCTAATCCAATGTATGTACTCAATCCTGTGTAATGGGCTTATCTCTCAGATCACCCATCCTGCCAAACAGAAAAACCAGCACAGTCCAGCATAATAATGAAAAGAAAAAGCTAAAATGCGGTAAAACAGTAATACAGTAAAGCAATAAATAACAATACAGTAAAAATAGTAAATACAACATCAGAGTAAACACCCAATGAAAGAAAAAATAGACAAGCGCAAGGATTGACTCGCTAAGGAAACCAGAGATTCTGGGTTCGATCCCCAGCAGAGTCGCCAGCTATCGCTCCCGGGATTTTCATCCAAGTACAAACGCAAAAGTGGCGCAGAAACAGAGACGCCAGCAATGTGTATTTATCCCAAGAGATGGAAAGGAAACACCGAATAAACCTGAGAGAAAGGATAGAGCATGGCCTTGTGACCAAGAGAACTGGGTTCGGGAGTTGGTTACGCGCGGGGAAGGTATTATCACCCCCACGCGTCCATCTTACCCGATGGGATCCACGCTTGCTTGTCTCGATCAAAGGGTGATAGAAAATATACTGGAAAAAGAGGTGCTAACCGGAGAACTAGAAAAGGAAAGGAGAGAGAATGAAACAAATGTAGGGAAAATAAAAGAAGTGCTCAAATGGGCCCTACCCCACTGCCTACGTATCTCATCGGGAACATGAGAATTAGAGCGACATAGTTCTCCTCACCTAGGGAAAACTGTTTGTGTTTTTGAGGGAACGACTAATGTTCTAGCTCAGGTGTTGCAGGCTCGTTGAATCGAGTGCATTACCGTCTTGCAAGAGAACGAGGAGAAGCATGTTCGTACGTTGAGAATGAGTGAGATGAGAAGAGAATTCCCGAAGGAAATACGTTATTGTTTGTTTTTGTCTTTTAAGCAAGAAGTGTTTTGATTATTTTTGTTATGTAACATGTATTATATTTAAGTCCTTCATGTAGGATCGAATGCCTCGCATATCGACCCAAGACGGGACGTACGCTAAACATTCTAAGAAAATGAGAGAAGACCCCTCACCTTCTTATCCCCACATGAAAGGCCTAAATACAATATTTGGTATGCCTTTATTAAGTGTTTTTTACTTTTATTTTGAGATGAGAAAGAGACTCAAAAGGAAACAAAGGTAAAATCTAATATGGGGGACTAAGACTCACCCTAGTGTTAGCATGCTTGGAGATCCCATAGTTAACGTGGTTTAAGAAAACCTAATCCTAAGAGAAAGGAGAAGAAGAGCAAAAGAAGCAACTTACTTCCAAGGTGGAAGTTAAGTTGATCTTAAAGAGGGATGAAGAAGAAGTTATTCAAGGAAAGCATATAAATGCTTATCAAGATCACAAGTTGAAATATTAAAAGAAATAAGAGAGAATGAGAGGGAGAAGTGTATGTGGAAACATGTCCACACGCTTGCTTACCATGTGCACCTACATGAAAAGGTTAGTTCACACAAATTACAAGTAGTGAAAGATGGAAAGTATAACAAACAATGATTAGACACATTAAAATCCAATGAATAAAGATCCTAAAAGTTAAGAATCATTCAAGGTCAGAACCTAAACCAAAAGAGAATCCTCTAAAATTAAAAGATCTAACACATACAAACTATGCACAATCAAAGCACTAAACATCAAAGAAATGTGCTTATGAAAGGAATAGAGGAAGAATGAGCGGAAATGCAAAGTGATCATGTAATAATGCTTCACAAAATATCAAAGTCAGAACCACATACTATTTATAAATGTCTCATCAAGCACATGAATCACCATACCAACATGGATAAAAGAATACAAGTAGAAGAGATAAGATGATGTAGAAGTAAGGAGAAGTGAAACATGTTCAATTAGATACACAAACTGACATATCAAAGATGCATAATATGTGAAATGATTAATGAATGCATATGAGCAGTGGCATAACATTGATGAGATGCAAATGGAATGAGGGAAATGGCATACAAAATGCAAGCACAAAATGTGAAAAGCTCAAGAAGAGATAACAGGTGGAAACATGTCAAAGTTTCAAATTAGAATGCATACTCAAATAAAATGCCAATGCAAATCAAAATGACCTATAATGAAACAAATATGACCTATAATATCATACAAATGACCTATAAAATATGCACTAACAAATCATAACGGGATGGCATAAATGCTTATCTAAAACTAGAGTTTAGATGTTAGCAAAATTTCACAAAAGACCCTCTAATCTAACAAGCATAAACAAATGGAAAATGAAATTGTAAAATCCTAAAAATAGAACAGAAATCAACTAAGTCATAATGTAATCACATGTAAAAAGCATAGCACAAAATTCAACAAGATATGTGCTCAAATGAGCTCACAACTTCACCTTGAAACACATCTATAGAAAGCTCAAATATGCACATCAAAACACATGAGAAAATGAGTTTAAAAATGCAACCAAAATATTTTTATATGCTTCAGTATGTTATTTAACCAATGCAAAAAGAATGAGCAAAAAATGTTGTGCGATATGGGAGAAATAAAATGTACAAGTGCAAGTATCAAAGAAAAGTTCAATTGAAAAAGAAATTGAAAAGAAATTATGAAAATATGATCCATCCTTATTAAAATCCGAATTAAAAATAGTGGAAAATTACCTAAATGTGTTAACAACACATATGAATTATTTTGTAATTTTTGGAATTTATATGGTATTTTTAAAAATCAAAATGTGAAATGTATGGAGAAAGAAAATAAAAATAAGAAGGAATCAAAAGGGATGTGCAGCGTGAGTAGTTTTCCATTTCAAAAATGGCATTGGGCTCGACATGGGGGTGCGAAAAACAAATTCAGTCCAGTCCACTAGGCGCATGCTTGGGTGTGATAGAGCGCACAACAATCAAACATGTTGATGCAATCAAGGCCATACGATTATCAAGCATCAATCAATCAAGTCAATCAAAGGAATCTAACAAATCAGCACGCATGAACACCAAAGCTACCATGTGTGTACACGCATGTGAATAATCTGAGGTCAAAAAAATGAAACACGTGATAAGCCACACACTCATTAATGCGTTGTTGCATTCCTATTGGCCCGCCGAAAAGTGAAATGGCTGCACCAATCAAATTGCCACATGCGGTTCCTCTCTCTCGCTATCATTACTTCATAACTACATAATCATTGAAAAAAACAAGAACACATCCAATGATTTGCGGACACATCACCCTATTCATCATTAGCTCATGCAAAAGAGATTAAAACTCATATAAAATCACAAAAAAACGCAGAATTTTTATCCAACTTCAACATCAAATATCTCCATCAATTCTTAACGAAAATCAACAAAATAAAATACCAAACTGAAGCCCAAACTTCATAGATCATGAATATACTAATTAAATCTCAAAAAGATCATTCTAACATCAAGAAAAATGGCACGAAAGTAACATGTTCAACATAAATTTCACAAAAATCACAAAATCACATAAAATCCAAATTGAACAATTAATGGTGTGCCATCATCTCAGGACTTTTCAGATGCAATGCATGATTACTAATTTCACATTATAAATCCCTAAAATCATGATGAAATAAAGTAAAAGTTTCAAGATCCCTAACCTTGTGGGATGCAATTTGTGTTTTAGAAACCCAAGAACTTCTTGCAAGATCCTCAAATCAACACTTTATGCCAAATAAAGGCTAAAACCAGATCCTATACTTGATTGGAGCAGAAATTTGGAGTAACGAGTGAAACTTGAGATTTCTTCAATGGTGGATTCCTGCAAATCTAATGCATACAGTAGAAAGAGGAGGTTATGGAGGTGATGCTGCTCAAAGAATCTTCGAAAATGATGGAGAAATGAGAGCAAAATCCTGATCTGAACTCTTGAGAGTGAGAGAGAATCTTGAGATTTTTGAGAGTGATTATGGTGAAAAGGTGAAGAATAGTGTGAGATCAAAGAGAGAGAGTGGAGAGAAAGTTTGAGAACATTTTTTGAAAATGTGAAAAAAATGAGAGAGAGATTGAAATTGTGTGTGAATTTTCTTATATAGTTGGGGTTAGAACTTAACTACCATGGTTAATTGAGTTGGTTAAATGAGTTGGAGTTGGGTTAACTGAGTCCAACCTAACTAACTGAGTTGAGTTAGTTAGGGGGTGAGTTATGAAGGGTTAGCTAAGGTGTGGGTGAGTTCATGAAGTGTATGGTGTTGATGTTGTGTTGCTATAGAATGAATGGCCACGATGTTAGTGTGTAGGAGAATGTTTGGCTTAAAGAGGAAGTAAAGAGTGGGAAAATGTGTAGTGTTGTGGTATGCGTGTGAACTGAACAACAACACCAATTCCATAACATTCTAACTTGGCAGCATGGTTTCAATGCAACCAAGGGATTTTGGTGATGAATATCTCTCACTTTAATGAATGGAAATGTGTGATTTTGGTGGCAAATGAAAGAGTAGACATAGGAGAATAAGTTTGGTGTGGAAATTGAATTGAATAGAGGCTTGTAGGATGATGTAAAATGACTCCAAACATCATGGTTCAAAACTGGTGCATGGGCGTGGCAAGTTGGTAGGCTGGCCTGGCAACATGATTTGGAAAATTCAGCAAGAACATATCAACTTTGGACCATTATCACTCCCTCATAAATTGTTCAAATGGAAAAATATCCAACATCAAAGTTGAAGAGGACATTGAGACGAACAACTTTGATGTTCAACATATTTTCATTTGAAGCTTCCTTCAATGAGAAAAATGGCTTGACATTCTGCCCACCATGTGTTTGACAAAATTATGGCGCATGGGCCTGGCCTTGCTTGGTCATGACTTGGTTTTTGACCTAGTTTTGCCAAACTTTGATTGATCATAACTCACTCAATTTTGATCCAATGGAAGAGTTCTTTATATGGATTTGAAGCTTAGAGTATGAACTTTAATTGGCTCAACTTGGGCCTGAGGTTTGGAGCTTTTATCATGGAGAAAGGATGCCTCAAAGTGTGGTGCAAAATGGTCCAAACTTGCCATTTTTGGAAACCTTAAGTTTCTAAAAATGGAAACTTTGTACATTTCTTGATTTTGCATGATTCCTCCGTCATTTCTTGATCAAATTTTATCCAAGGAACATATGTAACTTGAATTTCATGAATTTGACCTTGAAAAGTCAGGAGTTGAATTTCTCCTCTGCACAGTTGACTTTTCCCCAATTTGCCTGATTCTCAATCCATTGACCAATTGAACCTCTTCTGAAATGAACTAATGGGCAATTTTCCCTCCCTATACATTTTAGAACATGTAGAATACCATGAGATCAAGTCTTGCCCAAGAAATCAGAAATAAACTACTTTCATGGCAAACCCTAGTTTCAAACCCTCAGTCTAGGAGAAAATAGCATATCCTCCAAATCCAAATTCCTCTTAATATGATGTATATCCTGTCTAACAAAGAAGGCATATGACATTTGGAGGTGATAAAAACTCAAATATCTTGCCCATTGGGGCATTCTACTCAAGAATTCCAAAACCCTAGTTTTACACTGAGTAGGAAGATATGATTCCCTTGCTTTCTCTTGTCAGACTTGATCATATGATAAGGTGATGACTCAATTAAGACCTCTTGAGGCTCAAGGCTCCATGGATTTGGTTTAAACACCCTGATCCCATACCAAAGAACCAATGAAATGCAAAATGATGATTATGCCGAAATGCAATGCAGCATAAGCCAATAAAAGCTAAAAGCAAAAGGGCAAATTTTGAGGTGCTACAGGGTTTCTTGACCTAATTCAACCCTAAGTCGACTTTTGGGAAAAAACATGAGACAAGACCTCTAGGCATGATTTGAGGGTCTCTAATACACTACATTGATCCATTTTCAATAATGGATTGATCCTAGAAGCTTGATCTACAAGTTTCAATTTCATTTGGACCACAATTAGGGTTTCGCGGGAAAAGTCAACTGTACCTTTGACTTTTGACTAGGACATGCTCCCAAAACTTGGGATATGATTCAATACACCCTATAACACCTATGGAATCCATCCATTAAGTTTGATTTAGGTCAAGGACTTGATTTCACAGAGGATCGCACAGTTTGGAATTCATCTGATAAAAAGTCAACTGTACCAAAAAGTCAAAGTTTGACTTTTTGATTTTTTGGTCAACCAAAGTTCCCTAATCCTAAAATGATGTTAATGTGTGATTGGAATCATCATTCATCAAGAAAAATCAAGGAAAGTGGGATAACTTGTAAAAGGGGTAACCATAAAAAACTTAGAAATTTTCTAAGTTATGGAACAAAGTGGCTAGGGTACCAACTTCCAAGGATCACAACTTGAGATCCAAGTAACCATTTTGGCTGATCCAAAGATGGATTTGTAGCTCTCATGGCATACTTCAAAAGTGTCAACTACAACTCATTCCAATTCCTCATGGATTTTTAGTTATGGAGTGATCAAAATGGCTGAAAACACAAAAGTGACAATTTTTCAACACTTAGTGAAATTTTCACTAAGTCAGAATCTGCCTTACTTTTTCCCAAAAGTAGAGGCATTTTTCATTATAATTCAGGTTGGATCAAAAACAAAGTTGGACATCATATTGAAATAGGATATTTCAGCTTTCCAAAATGTCCATGAACCCCATGAAATTCCACTTGAGCTAGGAGTTATGACAATGGCAATATGCCTTGCTGCAAACTGTCTTGGCAAGGCAGATTGTGCATTAGGGCTCTATTTGTCTAATTTTTGCAAATGAAAAACAAGTTTATCCATCTGAACACCTCAGGGGGAGACCAAGGAGGAACAAACACTGATCCATAAGCCTCCCAAGTCTTTGGAACTACAAGTAGCATGCCAAACCTAAAAAGCTTAAAAGTGGGACAAGACTCTAATTTTGTTTTGGAGCATTCAATGGATGCTTAGAGGTGGCATGTATCAGAGCAAAGATGAACACTTCAGTCATGCCTTATCCTTGAATCAGAGAACCATATGCTTGTGCTCTAATCTCAAGTCAATGGCTAGAGGAGACTTGAGATTCCAAAATGATCCAATTGGCTACAGACCTGTACCGGTTGCCATGCACTATTCCTTACAAAACAAACTGGATATACTATAAATAGAGCTCATTTGTGATCAGTTTGAGTACACCAAAGCATCCAAACTGATGCTTTCCTCAAAATCTCCACTTTCACTCCAATTTTGCCTTCTAAAGCAAGTCACTACTGGGTTTTGAGTTTGAGAGCAGTTCCAACCAAACCAATCACACAAACACCTCATAAACATCATATAGAAGTGATCCAAGAACTTAAACAACATCTGGAACACCAATTTCACAAAATCACCAGCCAATTGCTCAAGTTTTCAATCAAGTTGCAGTTGAGGTGCCATAATCTGTTCCAGTCCATTTCAAATCACTCCATGCATTTAAACACATTCCATATGGTGCAGGGAAGCTGTTCAGATCATCACAACTCATCTGTAACACCTCCAACTCAAAAATAAAATTTCTCTTGCTGCCACGACCTTCAAGTAAGCCTAAACTTGGTCATCTCAGGATTCATGCATATTTCTTCGCACAATAATTTTTCCATATGTTCATAATCATGTTTGGAGGGTTTCCCCTCAATTAATTGCTTTGTTTGAGTCGTGTATAGAATTTCTCAACCTTCATGCAGAATTTAGGGTTCTTGAGGTTTTGTCTTGATTTCGTATTTCATGCTTAAAATAAATGAAATTAAAGACCATAGACATGATCGTGAGGTGAAAACGAGCAGATTGATTTGTGGATTGTGTGATTTCATCAAGTATTCAGTGAGATTGAAGAGAAAATGCAAATCAGGCCAAGACCAGAACCCGCGCGTGTTCTTGGTGTGTTCTTGGCGCCTTTTTTCAAATATTCAAATATTTGAATTTTTGTGATTTTATTTAATTGATTCAAAAATTAATTTCTCTCTGAATTTTAATGATTTTGAGTTGATTCGTTTTTTAATAATTCACAAAAATGTTAAAATATTTTATTTTAGAAAAAATATCCCAAAAATATTATTTATTTCATATACTTGATATTTTTGCAAAGAATTAATCTTTTAATTGTTTTTAACATGTAAAATATTTTTTTCTTTCTTGATTTTCCAAACTTAATTGGTTTCCAATCATTTTTGTGGATTAAAACAAGATTTTTGAAACATTGATCCAAGATCACCACTCATTTTTCACATATTTTCATAATTTTTATTAATTTTTAAACAAAGTTAATCCCTTGTTAAACAAAATTAGGGTTTTGATTAATTCAACCCTTACCAATCTTTTTTCAGACTCATGGGCCTCTAATAGAGTGTAAGACCCAATCCCTTTTTAACCAAAACCATTTTGGGCCTCAGTTATTGTATAAGACCCACTGCGTTAAAAAAACCTCGACGCGATCGCCAGTTTAAATAAAAAACAACTGGGCCTCTCTTTGAGTTGTAAGCCCCATCCCTTGTACAAAAACAAACTTTTGGGCCTCTAATAGAGTGTAAGTCTCATTCCCTTGTACATAAAAACTTTTTGGGCCTCACATATTGTATAAGTCCCTCTGTACAGTTCTCAAAACAACGGCGTGATCGTCGCCTTTTCAAAGTCATCTGGGCTTCTCCTTTGAGCTATAAGTCCCATTCCTTTTCGAAAAAACAACTTTGGGCCTCTTGAGAGAGTGTAAGACCCAACCCTTTTGTAAATAAACTCTTTTGGGCCTTAGTTGTTATATAAGTCCCTCTGTATATTTTTAAAATAGCGGTGTGATCAGTGTTAAAACCTTGGGCCTCTCCTTGAGCCGTATGCCCCAACAATCTTTTCAAAACACTTTCTCCTTTGATTTTGAATTCAAATATATATATATATTCATCAAAACTTTCTTTAGTTTCTTTGTTGAACAACTAACAAAACAACATGGAAGCTCTACAACGGGTAAGTGTTTATCCGTTTTCATTTACTACTTCCATGTATATAACTGTATTGTGGGAAGCTGCGCATGGTTAGTCTTCTTTCATAACCTTTTAAAATACTTGTCATATATCAACTGTATATATACTAGTATAGTTATTTAGAGTTTTCCTTGGCAACTAGGTCTTGAACTAGGTAAAGCCCTGTTGGTCACTCTTAAATACAAACAAAACTAGATCCCCATAGGATTTTTAGATACAGTCTTCCCTTCTCTTAGGGTTAAACAATATGGAACAAAGAGAAAGGCAGTATTCTCGGTGAACCTTTTCTCAGACTGTCACCCTTAGAAATTGTCAAAGAAATTCTACTCCCCGGAGTTGATCTATTCTCTGTGAATAGCATCTCTTGAGTTTCTTCCAAACCCTCGAACTTTCCTGGAATGATCTCTTCTTGGTGAATTGCATTTCTTGAACTTCTCTTGGTTTGGGGACCCACAGGCTTGGGCATTGAACAAGGACCCTTCGGCTTCTTAGAAGTTATCACGCCTTCTCTTGGGCTTAATACAAGGACCCTGAATACCTCTTATAGGTATAGGACAGAACTTAGTCATCGTTCGGTAGAGCTGTCTTTCTAAAAAGAGTCAAAAATCCTCAGACCAATTTTAGGGTTGATACTCATCCCTTAAAAGAGTCGGCCTCCTCTTGTGCATCATACAAAAGATAAAACTCTTCCAATAGACTTGGACAGTCTAAATACCCTTGAGTCTCAAAGACATTCTCAAGTTCCCCAAAACATAGGAGAAACCCCAGATTCTGGATTAATCTCCAGCAAGAGTGAAAACTTGTGGGTTCTAAAACCCCGTCTTTCTCCTGAAATTCCCAAACCAGGGTCAGTTTACCATCAGAATAACACTATCTCAAATCAAAACCTCTTGGTTTCTGATCTATCAATTCTTTTGCATTCCCTTGTAAGAATTGATTCCCCATTTGGATCTACCTCGGGATCTCCCGAATCCCTGGCAGAAGTTTCGCCTCCTCTTACGCTTTGTATAATGATCCTTCCTCAATGAAGTCAGCCTCCTCTTGGGCTTTGTACAAATGATTCTCCCTAGTGGAGCTAACCTTTTCAGACTCTCTTGTTAAGTCGATAAACTCTTCAGACTCTCTTGTTGAGTCAAACACCTTTCCAGACTCTCTTGTTGAGTCAGACTCTCTTGTTGAGTCAATCATCGTCTCAAACTCTCTTGTTGAGTCAATCACTTTTAGTACTCTCTTGTTGAATCAACCCTTTTAGCCTCTATCTCGGGCTTTGTACGAGACAGATAAAAGCACTCTCTTGTTGAGTCAAACCCTTATAGCCTCTATCTTGGGCTTTGTACGAGATATAAACCTTCATAAGCTTGGGGCAAACATTTTCCCCAACAAAGTCAATTCCTCTGAGCCTTCATTATACTTTGAGGAATGAACTCCCAAACAGAGTCAAACTCTTTTCCGCCTCCATCTTGGGCTTCGTACAAGATAGATAGCGCTCTCCAGCAGAGTCAAAACCATTTAACCTCTGTCTCGGGCTTTGTACAAGACACGTAAAATATCCTCAGTCGAGTCGATTAAATTTCCCCTTTTAGCCTTTATCTTGGGCTTTGTACAAGACACATACAAAACTCCCCGGCGGAGTCAAAATCCCTTTTAGCCTCAAATCTTGGGCTTTGTACAAGACAGAAAGAACATTTTCCCCGTAAAAGTCAAACTTTTAGCCTCCTCTTATACTTTGTATAATGATACCCCCAAAGAGTCAGTCTTTTTTTTGCCTCAATCTTGGGCCTTGTACAAGGCATATATACACTCTCTTGTTGAGTCGATCTTATTTAGCCTCCTCTTAGGCTTTGTATAAGGACTTCCCTAGTGGAGTCAATCAATCTCTTAGCTTTAACCTTGGGGTTTGATCAAGGTACACAAAAATCAACAATTCCCTAAAAGGAGGTTCAAACCCTCTTTAGAGGTGATAAATTCTCTCTCAGTCAAACCTTTTAGCCTCCATCTTGGGCTTTGAACAAGATACAAATACTCAACCTTTCAGCTTCAATCTTGGGCTTTGAACAAGACACCAAATCATCATCTTTTTCCTCCCTTAGAATAGGAGGACTACGATTGCTTTGATTTCCCTGTTTCGTTTAAACGGGAATACGTAGGCATAAGATTACAAAATCTTAGCGAGCATATCAATCAAAAACTCTAGGTCCAGTACCTTCATACATCAATAAAAAAAATCAGGTCTAGCATCTTCCCAAAAGCCTCACGAACAGTCAAGACACTCTATTCTTAAGCAAAATAATCTAAGAGAGACCCACTATCTTGATAGCATCTGTAAACCAACAGTCATCTGTTTAAACTCAGTATGCAAGCAGGGTTAATTGGAGACATCTATTTCCCTTCCTTAACCAGCTTCACAGGATAAAAAATGAATCAAACTGTAGCACCCTAAAGCGATAGTGATTCGAAACCACAAAAACCGCGCTACACGAACATCCTGACTTTGATGCCTAGTATCGTTCCCGTTAGTCATGCTGACTTGTTGTGTGTCTTCGTCTAAATAGATCAGAAGCCACCAGTGGTTTAACAAGTGTTACAAAGTTCTTTGGACGAGAGCACATCCTTGGTCGCTCTCATAGCATACTGTACAGTTATGATAATTATGCGAAGTCAGCAAACCGAGCTGGACTTGTGTAGCCTGCAACTCCACCAAGCTGGTATTCATTAAGCGAATATCAAAGATCTGAATCCTATTCACTTGATAATGACTTCTATCGTGGTAATACTAAATCCATCTAAGATCCATCTGACGCTGGAGGGCCTCTTGTATAAAAGAGCATCCCTGATTATTTTTTGAGCAGATAGGATAGGAATTGTAATCGTACCGTGGCAGATTATGATGCTGGCTTTGACTTGCGTGCATTCCCACCAAGTTGACATTCATTGCCAGGATGTTGTGGTTCTGGATGATGTTGGAATTTGTATAAGTCATGTTGACTTCACGAGTTCGGTGATCATGGATCCATCTGTTCCTGTAGAGCGATTGCACCACAGAACATCCTTGATTGTCTTTCGAGCAGATATCACACTGGTGATAGTTATGAGATGGTACATGACCGTATCTACTCTTCCTGCAATGCATCTTGACCAGCTTAGTTCCTAATAAGAGTACATCATGAATTTGATAGATGTGATTAAACTCTCCTTCTATCAAATTTACCGCAGCTTTCTCGTGTTAAGGCAACGGGTTCGTCTGAACATTTGGATTTGTATCCTTGAAGGATAAGACCCCGCTCCTGACAAGCTTTTGCACATCAGACTTGAAGCTGAGATAGTTTTCTATGTTATGCCCTGGTCCTCCTTGATGGTAAGGACAAGTCTGATCCGTTTTGAACCAAAAAGGTGGATTCACCTGTACTGTAAGAGGAGCTCTGGGTTGGTGTAGCGAGCGATTTTTTTCGGTGACGCGACCACCTTATCGCTGAAGTTTAGGTTTTCCTCCTCGCGGAGAAAGGGGTGCTACTTTCTGATTTCTTATTTATCCCGTGAAGCTGGAAGAGAAAGGGAAGGTATCTAAAACTAACCTTGCACGCGAATGTTTAACTGAACAAATGCTTAAAGAGATTCGGTGAGTCGAGGTCAGGTTATACAATGGGTAGTTGTCAATTACCCATCCTATATATGGTTATCCACATGATCTTAGCATTAGGTTTCTCTTTTGTACTTGATGGTGTTTATCTGGTAATGGGTTGGGAAAGTTTCTCGATAAATATGAGTGAATGAATGAGTTTTTGTTGATGTTCGGGTTCTTCCCGATGTTTTTGGTAAGGTACTGGACCTAAGTTTTGATTGATGTAAAAGGTACTGGACCTAAGGTTTTTGATTAGTATGCTCACTAAGTTTTCACAATATTATACCTACGTATTCTTGTTTAAATGAAACAGGGAAATCAGAGCCATCGTAGTTCCTCCTATTCTAAGGGAGGAAAAGTTGTTTTGGTGTCTTGTTCAAAGCCCAAGACAGAGGCTGAAAGGAGTATTTGTGTCTTGTTCCTATCTACACTCATCCAGTTCTACGATCCGGTCTATCACTGTTTCACATTCCCAGATTATCAGTTAGCCCCAACACTGGAGGAGTACTCTCACCTGACTGATTTACCCATTACTGATCACGCTCCCTTTTTTGGATTGGAAGAAATTCCAAAGGAACAAACCATTGGAAGAGCAATTTATTTGGACGAGTCAAAAGTCAGGACTCACATGACCACTAAGGGTGGAATCCAAGGTTTTCCATCCCAGTATTTGATAAAGAAAGCCTTGTACTTTGCTAGTATAGGGAATGTGACTGCTTTCGAAAGCATCTTTGTTTTGCTCACCTACGGGTTATTTCTATTTCCCAACATTGATAACTTCGTTGATATAAATGCCATTAAGATATTCTTGATTGGAAACCCTTTACCAACCTTGCTCGCAGATGCCTATCATTCTGTACACTTAAGGAATTTATATAGCGGAGGAATGATCACATGTTGTGTACCCCTGCTATACAAATGGTTCACTTTCCATTTGCCAAAGTCTGCCGCATTTTGGGATTTTAAAAGTACTTAAAGTTGGTCGCATAGAATCATGTCTCTTACCAACTCTGACATAGATTGATACAATCGAATCTATGACGAAATCAGAATCATTGACCGTTGTGGAAACTTCCCTAATGTACCCCTCATAGGAACTAAAGGAGGAATCAACTATCATCCAGTTTTAGTTCGTCGTCAATTTGGATACCCGATGAGGCATGTCCCGCGTAATGCTCATCTGGAAGGTCTTTTCTTTAAGAAAAGAGAAAATGACAAGGCACTAAAGAAAGAAATAGTGCATGCCTGGAAACATGTTCACAAAAAAGGAAGAGAGTCCCTAGGAAAACCAGACTGTGTCTCGGTGGAACCTTATCTCCACTAGGTACACACTAGAGCTCTCAAGTTGAGGATACCTTACCCTCGTCACGAAGTTCTTCCGTTGAAGGAGCATGTCCTTTATTTCATGTCTGACACAGAAAAACTTCAAGTTACTCTCAACAAAGTTCAACAGGATAATAAGTCTTGGAAGAACAAGTATCGCATTCTCAATGTGGAGTGTAAAAAGATACAGCAACTATTGAAAGATAAAGATGCTCTGATTGAGATTTTATAACAACATGCTATAGAGAATCAAGAAGACCAAAGGAACTTGCTCGCTCCTTTCACTTGGCAAAGGAATGACAACCCGACAACGGCCCAAGAGCCCCGGTCAAAGAAAAGGAAAGTACCAGAACTAGCACCTGAGCCCTCCTCAGAGAGGACTCAGGATCCATTAGCTTAGACATTTCCTTTTGCAGCACTTTGTAGTTACTATATTTCCATTCCACAATCTTTAAATTCAATAAAATGGGGTTTCCCCATTGTTTGATATTTGCAATCCAATTGTTGAAGTTTCTTTTAATTAATCAATTAATAACTAAATATAATCATTTCATATCATTCATCATTCTCAAGTAACACATTCTTCTTCACTATGAATCTCACGTTTGTGTCTCGATTCTAGAGTCAAACTGTCTCATTCGTACAATACTCGGGCCAGTCAACAAAAGAAAATGGATAATATCGAGGAAGAGAATAGAAAGCTGAAAGAAGAAATCGGCGCTCTGAGAGAAGATCTGAGAAAGCTTCACAATGACATGCAAGCTCTGGCAGCAGCTCAGATACAACGGACTGTGATCTCAGAGATCACATCAATACCTATAGTGGAAAAGATTGATCCTCGGTATAACATGCCTAAAGATCATCCCTGGGGCATGCCACTCAACTATATCCTGGAAGGATATATTCCGCTGATCACTGAAGATCCAGAAACTGCAGCAGGAGCCACTGGGCCTGAAGGTTACAAACTTTGGGAAAGCGAAGATGCCAGGGGCATGACAACAACTCCTGAAGGTTACAAACTTCGGGAGGCAC
Organism: Lathyrus tuberosus; assembly: GCA_022829125.1. Taxonomy (NCBI): domain Eukaryota; kingdom Viridiplantae; phylum Streptophyta; class Magnoliopsida; order Fabales; family Fabaceae; genus Lathyrus; species Lathyrus tuberosus. The sequence continues at coordinate 9,109,490 of JALAZF010000008.1, read as the reverse complement.
CAAGAGTCACTGCCGTAATGACTATACCACCACCCGTGGTACACACTATTCCGGAAGGGAAGATTTCCCAGATACCTTTCGGTGGAAGAAAAAGTATGGACAACAGAATGAAGGAGTTCCAGGAGCAGTTCCTGGAGATGCAGAAGGAACTGCAAGCCATTCGCGGTCAGGATCTATTCGTAAAGGATGCTGCAGACCTTTGTTTGGTCCCCAATGTGAAAGTTCCGCACAAGTTCAAGGTTCCCGAATTTGAAAAGTACAAGGGTAACTCTTGCCCTCAAAGTCACTTGGTGATGTACGCTGGGAGGATGTCAACACAGACAGAGAACCAATAGGTACGGATCCACTATTTTCAGGATAGTTTAACCGGTGTCGCACTCAAATGGTACATGGGTTTAAACCGCACTAAGATCGTCACTTTCAGAGATCTTGGCGTTGCCTTTGTTCAATAATATAAGTATAACCTGGACATGGCACCGGACAAAGATCAGCTTAGAGCCATGTCGCAGAAGCACAAGGAAACCTTTAAGGAATATGCTCAGAGATGGCGTGAAATTGCCGCCCAGATTTGTCCACCTCTTGAGGAAAAGGAGATGACAAAGATCTTCTTGAAAACCTTGAGCTCACTTTACTACGACAGAATGGTTGCCAGTGCGCCCAACGACTTTACTGAAATGGTTGGCATGGGAGTTCGTCTTGAGAAAGCAGTCCGAGAAGGACGTGTAATTAAAGACGCTGGACCATCAAGCAGTACGAAAAGATACGGTAGTGCTCTCCCTAAGGAAAAATAGCAAGATATTGGCAATATCTCTCTTGGAATGCAAAGACGATGGTACCAATCAGTAGCAGCCGTAACTCCTGCTATTAACCCTGCGCCTGTTCCTACATATCAGCCTCAAGTTACTCAGAGCCAACCGAATCAACAACAATATCAGCAAAGGACACAACAACCTCTTCAGTAGGCTCGTCCTCCATACAATAACAATCGTACAACGCGACCACCAGGGTTTGACCCTATACCAATGTTGTACGCAGAATTGTTTCCGTTACTACTGGTCAAGGGGCATGTCCAAACCAGGGTTCCTTTTGCGATTCCGGAAAATCTGCCTTTTTGGTTCAAAACGGATCAGACTTACCCTTACCATCAAGGAGGACCAGGGCATAACATAGAAAAATGTCTTAGTTTCAAATCTGATGTGCAAAAGCTTGTCCGAAGCGGGGTCTAATCTTTCAAGGATACAAATCCAAATGTTTAGACGAACCCGTTCCCTCAACACGAGAAAGCTGTAGTAAATTTGATAGAGGGAGAATTTGACCACAGCTATCAAATTAATGATGTACTCTTATTACGGGCCAACCAGGTCAAGATGCATCGCAGATAGAGCGGGTACGGTCGCATACCTTCTCACAATTATCACCAGTGTGATGTCTGCTCTAAAGACAATTAAGGATGTTCTGTGGTACAATCAGCTCTACAGGAACAATTGGATCTCAGATGGATTCAAGAGCACCAAGTTCGTGGAGTCAACATGACTTATACGAATTCCGACATCATTCAAAACCACGACATCCTTGCGATGAATATCAACTTGGTGGCAATGCACTCAAGGCAAAGCCAGTATCATAATCTGCCACGACACGATTACCATTCCTGTCTGACTTGCTCAGTAAACAAACAGGGATGCTCTTTCATACAAGAGGCCCTCCAGCATTAGATGGATCTTGGGTGGATTCAGGACTACTATGATAGAAATCCTTATCAAGTCAACATGATTCAAATCTTTGACATTCGTTTGATGAATACCAGCTTAGTGGAATTACACGCTAAGCAAGTCCAGCTCAGTTTTCTGACTTCGTATAATTATCAGAACTGTACAGTATGCCGTGAGAGCGACCAAGGATGCACTCTCGTTCAAAGAACTTTCAAACACTTGTTAAATCACTGGTGGCTTCCGATCTATCTAGATGAAGACACACAACAAGTCAGCATGATTAATGGGAACCCTACTAGACATCAAAGTCAGAATATTCGATCTATGTAATAGACCTAGTGAGGTTACACTGCATACAGAACGGATGTGGCTAGGCGCCACTACACAACTACGAGCGCTGTAGAGTCTGCTCAGAGAATAACCAAGGATGCTACCTCGTACAAGCAGCCCTTCAAAGTCAGTTGGACCGCAAAGAGATTCAATCGTGTCCAGGTTCTGGGTCAATCAACTTGATGCCAGACTATTTCGCTGAACAGATCAAAGATGTTGTCGTAATCTCTGATCGTGAGATGACCAAAGATGTTTGTGATATAATCACTCTGCTGGACAAATCAAGAATTCCTTTGGACAGTAGGAAAGTTCCCAACCAGGAACTGATTGAGGTTACTTACAATGGTCAGAAGAATCAGAAGGCTCTTGTAGTTATCTATCTGCCACGACTAGTACCGTACAAATCAACTAAGGTTATCCCTTACAAATACGGTGCTACAACAATTGAGAATGGAAAGGAAATTCCATTGCCCTCTGTCGTGAACATTGCCGACATCAGTCGAGTAACACGGAGCGGTCGAATCTTCAACCGAGGAGTTGGAGAAACTACCATAGAAAAGGAACCTCAAACGGAAGTTCCCATTCCACCTGTCGGTCAGACCAGTGATCCTGACCTTTCAAAGAACAGTGATGAGATGTTGATGCTCATCCAAAGGAGTGAATACAACATCATTGATCAACTATTGCAGACTCCTTCAAAAATCACTGTGATATCCCTATTACTCAGTTCCGAAGCCCACAGAGAGGCTCTACAGAAAGTCTTAGATCAAGCCTTTATGGAACAGGATGTAACAATACGACAATTCGACAGCATCATCGCCAACATCACTTCCTGCAACAACTTGGGATTTAGTGATGAGGAATTGCCAGAAGAAGGCAAAGGTCATAACATGGCGCTCAATATTACAGTTAACTGCCAGGACGACGCTTTAGTCAGCGTACTGGTAGACACCAGATCAACTTTAAATGTCATGCCGAAGTCTACTTTAATGCGAATTTCATTTAAAGGATCTCCGATGAGTGGCAGTGAGGTCGTCGTCAAAGCATTTGATGGATCCCGAAAAAAGATTATCAATGAAGTCGACCTTCCCATAACTATCGATCCTCACACTTTCCAAGTCACTTTCCAAGTCATGGACATCCGAGCAACATACAACTGTTTGTTGGGAAGACCTTGGATACACGAGGCTGAGGAAGTCACTTCGACACTTCACCAAAAACTAAAGTTCGTCAAGAATGACCAACTCGTCACAGTCTGTGGAGAACAAGCCTTGATCGTGAGTAACCTATCATCGTCCACTTGTGTAGAATCCGAGGAGGTTATTGGAACCTAGTTCTAGGCACTTTCGGTGAGCAATGAGAATCAATAAGAAAAAGGAACCTCGATTTCCTCGTACAAATATGCTCTCGAGGTGATCAAAAGTAACAACACAAAAGGATGGGGACAACTTGTCATTCCTAATGATAACAAAACAAAGAAGGGTCTTTGTTTTTCTTTAACCTGTACCCAGACTACTACTAACGATGAAAGCTTTCATCTTATTCAGGAATTCTTCCACAGTGGAGGTTTCCTTCACCCAGTGTCTCAAGAAGTACATACCATTGATGAAGGAGACTCCTCCGATACAGATGAAGAATGGAAGTCCTATCTTAAAAAGGACGGTTATATGTCTCAGGAAGAAGCACCTACGCCATTCTGTTCCCCCACGCAGGGTTCGAGATATATACGAAGATCAGACGTCAAAATGATATATGGAGATTATGACCCGGAAGGATGCCGTGCTCCACCAAACTCATTAGAGGAGGACACTCTGATGAAGGACAACTTTGACCACGACTATTATGGCCTAATGGATGGTCTGCCTATCTGGCAGCCGTACCCAGGAGACTCGGGGCAAGAGAATCAGCCGAACAATGAATATCAGCTAAGCATCATTGAAAAGAATACCTGTGTCCCCACCATGTCCTGGGATCAACACTCAGGGCATTCTGAAAATATCCAGCACGAGGATGAATTTGCAAAGTTCGCAGGACTAGAGTTCATCACTTATGCTTTTCCCGAGGTCAACGTCATCGAGAGGGATGACTTCTCCAGTTCCAAAGAAGTGTGGGACACCCTAGGACAACCAAGCGGAAAGTACGACTACTTGGTCAAGTACACCGCTCCTGAAAGCTCTCGTATCGGGCTCGAAGACATCCAGCCCACTGGATGGGGATGTTTACTTGAGAGTACAAACATTATGCACGACACAACAGAGGAATCCTCCTACGACAACTCTGCTAGGGAGACAGATTCCAATAATCCTGCTCCACCAGAAATCAGCGTTATTTATGAGGAAAAGTAAAAAAGGAAGGTACCAGACTTTGTGATTCAACGAGGAGTTCGCCACCAATGGTTTGTTGTCAACTTTCCGAAAGTCGTTCAAAAGTCTAAGTAATTGTCGTCTTTATCATAACCTTTCACCCTGCCCAGGTGAAACGGATGTTTTGATAGGGCTCACTTTCTGTAAATGTACCTCTTCGCTTTGCCCAAAGCGAGAGAGTTTTGTTTTATAGGGCTGTAGTTTCAAGAATCGACAAAATCATAAATAAAATAACGTCGTTGTGTAATTTCCACATTTATTGCTGTTTTCTTTTTTTGCTTTTTCAGAAAATGGTAATCCTAAAAAACACAAATATTAAAAACAAGCAGTTTTACAAAGAAAATACACTGCACACACTCTTGCATTTCTCTCTATCTCTTCTAAAAAACAATCATCACGTCATGCAGATTGCTTGTTTTAAACCCCATTGAAACATATGATCCAATGCCTTCTCCCAACTTTGAATTCCCAGTATTTGAGGCTGAAGAAGAAAATGACGAGGAAATTCCAGAAGAGATCTCCCGATTACTCAGACAAGAGGAAAGGTCCATTGAACCTCACAAAGAGCCATTAGAAACGGTTAACTTGGGTTCAGAAGAAGAGAGAAAAGAAGTTAAGATTGGGGCACTGCTTAGTCTGACTGTCAAAGAAAGTTTAACAAAGCTTCTCAAAGAATTTCCCGATGTATTCACTTGGTCCTATCAGGACATGCCAGGGTTGGACACCAGCATCGTGGAACATCATCTACCGTTAAGATCAGAATGTCCACCAGTAAAACAAAGGTTGAGACGGACTCATCCAGACATGGCCATCAAAATCAAAGAGGAAGTACAAAAACAGATTAACGCGGGTTTCCTCGCCACATCAGAATATCCTCAATGGCTAGCCAATATAGTACCAATTCTTAAAAAGGACGGAAAGGTCAGAATGTGTGTAGACTACAGGGATCTGAATAAAGCCAGTCCAAAGGATGACTTTCCCTTACCGCACATTGACATGCTGGTCGACAGTACCACAAAGTTCAAAGTTTTCTCCTTCATGGATGGATTCTCGGGCTATAATCAGATAAAGATGGCGCCGAAAGACATGGAGAAAACTTCATTTATCACCCCATGGGGCACTTTTAGAACGTCGGGCGACTTATCAAAGCGCCATGACTACTTTGTTTCATGACATGATACACAAAGAAATTGAGGTATATGTCGATGATATGATTGCTAAATCTAAAACAGAAGAGGAGCATGTAACCCACCTGTCAAAACTATTCGAGCGTCTGAGAAAGTACAAACTCCACTTGAATCCCAACAAATGCACGTTCGATGTCCGTTCAGGGAAACTCTTAGGGTTCATCGTCAGCCAGAAAGGAATTGAGGTTGATCCTGACAAATCAAGGCCATTCAAGAAATGCCTTCTCCAAAGACTGAAAAACAATTCAGGGGATTCCTGGGATGCTTGAACTACATTTCCAAATTCATAGTTCTCAAGAGCGCGTCATACACCAATGTAACCCGACAAGTGGTGGTCCGCTTTATCAAGAAAAATATCATCTGCCGTTATGGTGTTCCGAACCAGATCATTACTGATAATGGATCTAACTTGAACAACACGATGATGAAAGAGTTGTGCGCAGAGTTCAAGATCGAACACCATAACTTATCTCCCTACCGGCCTAAGATGAACAGTGCAGTAGAAGCGGCTAACAAGAACATCAATAAGATTGTTCAGAAGATGGTTGTAACCTATAAAGATTGGCACGAGATGCTACTCTTCGCTCTTCACAGTTATCGCACATCTGTCCGCACTTCAGTAGGGGCAACCCCTTTCTCTCTAGTATATGGAATGGAGGCAGTGCTCCCCATAGAAGTAGAGATCCCATCAATCTGGGTATTGAAGGAAGCTAAGCTAACAGAAGCTGAATGGTGTCAAAGTCGACACGACGAACTGAATCTAATCGAAGAGAAGCGAATAACGGCTCTATGCCACGGCCAGTTCTATCAACAAAGAATGAAGAAGGTGTTTGACAAAAAGGTCCGACCCCGCGTCTTTAGGAAAGGAGACCTTATGATCAAGAAGATACAATTATTCCTCACTGATTCCCAGGGCAAATGGACCCCGAATTATGACGGCCCTTATGTGGTCAAGAAAGCATTCTCAGGCAGCGCCTTAAAACTCGCAACCATGGATGGAGATGAATTTGCCTATCCCACAAATGTTGACATAGTCAAGAAATACTTCGCCTAAATAAAAAAAAACGTCTCGGTGGATTGAAAACCCGAAAGGGCGGTCCAGGCAAAAATTAGAGACATAACCAAAAATCATCCCGGTGGATTGGAAACCTCAAAGTACAATCCAGGCAAAAGTTAGGGATTTATGGCAAGTAACTACGTCTGATCAGTTCAACTCCTCAGCAGTCGCGCCATCCATCAGAGAAAACTCCGGTCAAGGTCATCTTCGACAGAAGCTCAGGATGTCCAGAATTCAAAGTTGGTAGAAGGATAGTGGTCGTTATGTTTAATGTAGCCCTTTCCCCGTAAATTACCATTTTTTAACTTTGTAAATACTCCAAGGAATCACGCGTTTGGCTGATTTCCATCCTATATATAAAATTTGAGCCCTTGTGCTTTGTTTGCAATTCTCATTTGTTTTAGTTTTACAGAACGATATTTTAATATGATTAACGATTCTTGAAATAAAACAAAAATCAATTTACTTGACAAATTTTTTCTGCTTTTAAAATAAAGATGGCAATTTCTTTTGACTGTTGAACATCGAAAGGACATAGATCGCTTCTCCAGAAGTAATCGTACTTTAAAGTACAGAATCAAAGTTCTCCTTCTAAACCAGTACACCTAAATGAAGGATCAGCTGTGTCAGATGCGAACATCCTATCCGACACCCCCGACAGAGTTGTTACCTCCTAAGTCCGACCAATGTTGTTCCCCTCAGGGATCATCTCTCCTAAGCAATGCAGAATTTCTATCTTAGACAAAATGATACTTCTTCATCCCCTGCAGTGGCCGAGTATCCAGTCGTGTTCATCCACTAGTTTGTATGTCGTGTCCGTTTTGTCAGCATAAACATACATACATCATACATTATTAATTTACATTCATATTCATATTACATCACTCTCACTCTGGTCGATCTTATCCCCTAGTGATAAAAGTCCTCTTGTCCATCGAGGTGCCAGTTTTGTCTTCGTCAGGAAGTGAATCAGCTAAACAATCTCTCCCCTAGTTTATTTCGGGATTGGAGATGGTCCTTGATCACTTTGATAACTTGAACCTTTGAAAGGCAAGAAAACTTTCAATAAGCGTCACTCTTCGCCATTGAAGATGACGTCTTCGCTTTCCCGAATTAAGGAAAATCCCCAAAGAAAGCCTCGCAACTAAAGACTTTTAGCAACACATTGGTTCTTCTCTCTGTTAATGAAGTCATCGGCACCTCAAAATTGGGGTACATTGTATGGTATTTCTCTGAGAAGACCTCGAGAAAAGTATGATGTAATATCCCCAAGCGGAAGCAGTCTCTCAAGAAACTCATTTTCCCCAGTAGAGTGGACAAATGGCATCTCCAACAGAGAAGTTTGAACACCTCTACAAGCTCAGACAGATGGGTTCCCCCAGCAAGTCTGACATTAAAACTTTTTCAATCAAATGGCATCTCCCCGGGAAAATTTGGCAAGAAGTTTGATAAAAACCGTTATAAATAGCGTCCCTTGTCAAGAAAGTTTATTGATAAAAGAAACTGAGACCAGTTCCTCGGTAGGAAACCAGGATCGAGGGGAAGTTTATTTCAGAAACTTAGACTAGTTCCTCGGTAGAAAACCAGGATCGAGGGGAAGTTTATTTCAGAAACTTAGACCAGTTCCTCGATAGGAAACCAGGATCGAAGGGAAGTTTATTTCAGAAACTTAGACCAGCTCCTCGGTAGGAAACCAGGATCAAGGGGAAGTTTATTTCAGAAACTTAGACCAGTTCCTCGATAGGAAACCAGGATCGAGGGGAAGTTTATTTCAGGAACTTAGACCAGTTCCTTGGCAGGAAACCAAGATCGAGGGGAAGTTTTTACCTTGTCTAAGGCATCATTTCCTAGCAAAAGAAGATGGATGAGTACACTGCCATTCACAACCACCATCAAAATTTCGGGTATTCTGATATTTAATCCTCTTGCACCCCGAATGCCCGAATACCTTCGCCATTCACACCTTCGGGTCCAAGAAGACTAAATAGGGGCATCTGTCATACCCCAAATTTTGACCACTAAGATTCCCATCATTGTGCAAATCATTATCACAATATGGATGAACCATCATACCTCATTAGTCTCCCCAAAGATGGGTGAGCATTCACTACAATCAGGTTTAGGGTTTTTAGCCCCCTCAGAGCACTTAGACAAAGGATCAATCAAGAAAGGACATGATCTTCAACTTGTATAAACCTCTTAAACATCCATAAAGGATCAAGAGGACTCCCACACAAGGATCAAGCACAAGGTTGCAACATTCCAAGGGATCAAGCCTCGAGATCGCCAGTGTCACCAAATTGGGGTTTAGGTCGACTGAGGCCTCCAGATGTAAATTTTCATCTGGGCATGAGCCAATGCTTCAAAGCATAACCCAAGGTACTCTAAGGGACCTCATGGATCTAAGCATCAAGTCAATTTAGCCTCAGGGGATGCATTTATCAAAAATTAGGAATTAGGGTTTCTTGACCTCAAGGCATGATTTAAGGGTCTCTAATACACTACATTGATCCATTTTTAACAATGGATTGATCCTAGAAGCTTGATCTACAAGTTTCAATTTCATCTGGACCATAACTAGGGTTTCGCAGGAAAAGTCAACTGTACCTTTGACTTTTAACCAGGACATGCTCCCAAAACCTGGGACATGATTCAATACACCCTATAACACCTATGGAATCCATCCATTAAGTTTGATTTAGGTCAAGGACTTGATTTCATAGAGGATCGCATAGTTTTGAATTCATCTGATAAAAAGTCAACTGTACCAAAAAGTTAAAGTTTGACTTTTTAATTTTTTGGTCAACCAAGGTTCCCTAACCCTAAAATGATGTTAATGTGTGATTGGAATCATCATTCATCAATAAAAATCAAGGAAAGTGGGATAACTTGTAAAAGGGGTAACCATAAAAATCATAGAAATTTTCTAAGTTATGGAACAAAGTGGCTAGGGTACCAACTTCCAAGGATCATAACTTGAGATTCAAGCAACCATTTTGGCTATTCCAAAGATGGATTTGTAGCTCTCATGGCATACTTCAAAAGTGTCAACTACAACTTATTCCAATTCCTCATGGATTTTTAGTTATGGAGTGATCAAAATGGCTGAAAACACAAAAGTGACATTTTTTTCAACACTTAGTGAAATTTTCACTAAGTCCGAATCTGCCTTACTTTTTCCCAAACGTAGAGGCATTTTTCATTATAATTCAGGTTGGATCAAAACCAAAGTTGGACATCATATTGAAATAGGATATATCAGTTTTCCAAAATGTCCAAGAACCCCATGAAATTCCACTTGAGCTAGGAGTTATGACAATGGCAATATGCCTTGCTGCAAACTGTCTTGGCAAGGTAGATTGTGCATTAGGGCTCGATTTGGCTAATTTGTGCAAATGACAAACAAGTTTATCCATATGAACACCTCAGGGGGAGACCAAGGAGGAACAAACACTAATCCATAAGCCTCCCAAGCCTTTGGAACTACAAGTAGCATGCCATACCTAAAAATCCTAAAAGGGGGACAAGACTCCAATTTTGTTTTGGAGCATTCAATGGATGCTTAGAGGTGGCATGTATCAGAGCAAAGATGAACACTTCAGTCATGCCTTATCTTTGAATCAGAGAACCATAGGCTTGTGCTCTAATCTCAAGTCAATGGCTAGAGGAGACTTAAGATTCCAAAATGATCCAATTGGCCACAGACCTGTACCAGTTGCCATGCACTATTCCTGGCAAAACAAACTTTTTCTACTATAAATAGAGCTCATTTGTGATCAATTTGAGTACACCAAAGCACCCAAACTGATGCTTTCCTCAAAATCTCCACATTCACTCCAATTTTGCCTTCTAAAGCAAGTTACTATCAGGTTTTGAGTTTGAGAGAGTTCCAACTAAACCAATCACACACACACACACCTCATAAACATCATATAGAAGTAACCCAAGAACTTCAACAACATCTGGAACACCAATTTAAAAAAATCACCAGCCAATTGCTCTAGTTTTCAATCAAGTTGCAATTGAGGTGCCGTAATCTGTTCCAGTCCATTTCAAATCACTCCAGGCATTCAAACACATTCCATATGGTGTAGGGAAGCAGTTCAGATCATCACAACTCATCTGTAACACCTACAACTCAAAAATCAAATTGCTCTTGTTGCCACGACCTTCAAGTAAGCCTAAACTTGGTCATCTCATGATTCATACATATTTCCTCGCACAATAATTTTGCCATATGTTCATAATCATGTATGGAGGGTTTCCCCTCAATTAATTGCTTTGTTTGAGTCGTGTGTAAAATTTCTCAGTCTTCATGCAGAATTTAGGGTTCTTGAGGTTTTGTCTTGATTTCTTATTCCATGCTTAAAATAAATAAAATTAAAGACCATAAACATGATCGTGAGGTGAAAACGAGCAGATTCACATGTGGATTATGTGATTTCATCAAGTATTCAGTGAGATTGGAGAGAAAATGCAAATCAGGCCAAGACCAGAACCCGCGCGTGTTCTTGGTGTGTTCTTGGCGCCTTTTAATGATTTTGAGTTGATTCTTTTTTTAATAATTCACAAAAATGTTAAAATATTTTATTTTACAAAAAATTTACCAAAAATATTATTTATTTCATATACTTGATATTTTTACAAAAAATTAATCTTTTATTTATTTTTAACATGTAAAATATTTTTTCTTTCTTGATTTTCCAAACTTAATTGGTTTCCAATCATTTTTGTGGATTAAAACATGATTTTTTAAACATTGATCCAAGATCACCACTTATTTTTCACATATCTTCATAATTTTTATTAATTTTTTAAAAAAATTAATCCCTTTTTAAACAAAATTAGGGTTTTGATTAATTCAACCCTCATCAATCTTTTTTCACACTCATGGGCCTCTAATATAGTGTAAGACCCAATCCCTTTTTAACCATCTCGACACGATCGCCAGTTTAAATAAAAAACAATTGGGCCTCTCTTTGAGTTGTAAGCCTCATCCCTTGTACAAAAACAAACATTTGGGCCTCTAATAGAGTGTAAGTCCCATCCCCTTGTACATAAAAACTTTTTGGGCCTCACATATTGTATAAGTCCCTCTGTATAGTTCTCAAAACAACGGCGCGATCGCTGCCTTTTCAAAGTCATCTGGGCTTCTCCTTTGAGATATAAGTCCCATTCCTTTTCTTAAAAACAACTTTGGGCCTCTTGAGAGAGTGTAAGGCCCAACGCTTTTGTAAATAAACTCTTTTGGGCCTCAGTTGTTGTATAAGTCCATCTGTACATTTTCAAAACAGCGGTGTGATCATTGTTAAAACCTTGGGCCTCTCCTTGAGCTGTAAACCCCAACAATCTTTTCAAAACACTTTCTCCTTTGATTTTGAATTCAAATATATATATATTCATCAAAACTTTCTTTAGTTTCTTTGTTGAACAACTAACAAAACAACATGGAAGCTCTACAACGGGTAAGTGTTTATCCGTTTTCATTTACTACTTCCATGTATATAACTGTATTGTGGGAAGCTGCCCATGGTTAGTCTTGTTTCATAACCTTTTAAAATACTTGTCATATATCAACTGTATATATACTAGTATAGTTATTTAGAGTTTTCCTTGGGAACTAGGTCTTGAACTAGGTAAAGCCCTGTTGGTCACTCTTAAATACAAACAAAACTAGATCCCCATAGGATTTCTAGATACAGTCTTCCCTTCTCTTGGGGTTAAACAATATGGAACAAAGAAAAAGGCAGTATTCTCGGTGAACCTTTTCTCAGACTGTCACCCTTAGAAATTGTCAAAGAAATTCTATTTCCTGGAGATGATCTATTCTCTGTGAATAACATCTCTTGAGTTTCTTCCAAACCCTCGAACTTTCCTGGAATGATCTCTTCTCGGTGAATTGCATTTCTTGAACTTCTCTTGGTTTGGGGAACCACAAGCTTCCTAAAAGCATCCCCGCCTCCTCTTGGGCATTGTACAAGGACCCTTCGGCTTCTTAGATGTTCTCACGCCTTCTCTTGGGCTTAATACAAGGACCCTGAAGACCTCTTACAGGTATAGGATAGAACTTAGTCATCCTTTGTTAGAGTTGTCTTTCTAAAAAGAGTCAAAACCCCTTATACCAATTATAGGGTTGATACTCATCCCTTAAAAGAGTCGGCCTCCTCTTGGGCATCATAAAAAAGATAAAACTCTTCCAATAGACTCGGACAGTCTAAATACCCTTGAATCTCAAAGACATTATCAAGTTCCCCAAAACATAGGAGAAACCCCGGATTCTGGATTAATCTCCAGCAAGAGTGAAAACTTGTGGGTTCTAAAACCCCGTCTTTCTCCCGAAATTCCCAAACCAGGGTCAGTTTACCATCAGAATAACACTATCTCAAATCAAAACCTCTAGGTTTTTGATCTATCAATTCTTTTGCATTCCCTTGCAAGAATTGATTCCCCATTTGGACCTGCCTCGGGATCTCCCGAATCCCAGGCAGAAATTTAGACTCCTCTTAGGCTTTGTATAATGATCCTTCCTCAGCAAAGTCAACCTCCTCTTGGGCTTTGTACAAATGATTCTCCCCAGTGGAGCTAACCTTTTCAGACTCTCTTGTTGAGTCGATCAACTCTTCAGACTCTCTTGTTGAGTCAAACACCTTTCCAGACTCTCTTGTTGAGTCAGACTCTCTTGTTGAGTCAATCACCGTCTCAGACTCTCTTGTTGAGTCAATCACTTTTAGTACTCTCTTGTTGAGTCAACCCTTTTAGCCTCTATCTCGGGCTTTGTACGAGACAGATAAAAGCACTCTCTTGTTGAGCCAAACCCTTATAGCCTCTATCTTGGGCTTTGTACGAGATATAAACCTTCATAAGCTTGGGGCAAACATTTTCCCCAGCAAAGTCAATTCCTCCGAGCCTTCATTAGACTTTGAGGAATGAACTCCCAAATAGAGTCAAACTCTTTTCCACCTCCATCTTGGGCTTCGTACAAGATAGATAGCGCTCTCCAGCAGAGTCAAAACCATTTAGCCTCTGTCTCGGGCTTTGTACAAGACACTTAAAATATCCTCAGTCGAGTCGATTAAATTTCCCCCTTTAGCCTTTATCTTGGGCTTTGTACAAGACACATACAAAACTCCCCTGCTGAGTCAAAATCCCTTTTAGCCTCAAACCTTGGGCTTTGGACAAGACAGAAAGAACATTTTCCCTGTAAAAGTCAAACTTTTAGCCTCCTCTTAGGCTTTGCCTCAATCATGGGCCTTGTACAAGACATATATACACTCTCTTATTGAGTCGATCCTATTCAGCCTCCTATTAGGCTTTGTATAAGGACTTCCCCAGTGGAGTCAATCAATCTCTTAGCTTCAACCTTGGGATTTGATCAAGGTACACAAAAATCAACAATTCCCTCAGAGGAGGTTCAAACCCTCTTTAGAGGTGACAAATTAACTCTCAGTCAAACCTTTTAGCCTCCATCTTGGGCTTTGAACAAGATACAAATACTCAACCTTTCAGCTTCAATCTTGGGCTTTGAACAAGACACCAAATCATCATCTTTTTTCTCCCTTAGAATAGGAGGAACTACAATTTCTCTGATTTCCCTGTTTCGTTTAAATGGGAATACGTAGGCATAAGAGTGCGGAATCTTAGCGAGCATACCAATCAAAAACTCTAGGTCCAGTACCTTCATACATCAATCAAAAAAATCAGGTCTAGCATCTTCCCAAAAGCCTCACGATCAGTAAATACACTCTATTCTTAAGCAAAATAATCAAAGAGAGACCCACTATCTGGATAGCATCTATAAACCAACAGTCATCTGTTTAAACTCAGTATGCAAGCAGGGTTAATTGGAGACATTTATTTCCCTTCCTTAACCAGCTTCACAGGATAAAAAATGAATTGAACTGTAGCACCCCAAAGCGATAGTGATTCGAAACAACAAAAACCACGCTACACGAACATCCTGACTTTGATGCCTAGTAGGGTTTCCGTTAGTCATGCTGACTTGTTATGTGTCTTCGTCTAAATAGATCGGAAGCCACCAGTGGTTTAACAAGTGTTGCAAAGTTCTTTGGACGAGAGCATATCCTTGGTCGCTCTCACGGCATACTATACAGTTCTAATAATTATGCGAAGTCTGAAAATCGACCTGGACTTGTGTAGCCTGCAACTCCACCAAGCTGGTATTCATTAAGCGAATATCAAAGATTTGAATCATATTCACTTGATAATGACTTCTATCGTGGTAATCCTGAATCCATCTAAGATCCATCTGACGCTGAAGGGCCTCTTGTATAAAAGATCATCCCTGATCGTTTTTTGAGCAGATAGGACAGAAATTGTAATCGTGTCGTGGCAGATTATGATGCTGGCTTTGCCTTGAGTGCATTGCCACCAAGTTGACATTCATTGCCAGGATGTTGTGGTTCTGAATGATGTTGGAATTTGTATAAGTCATGTTGACCTCACGAATTCGGTGATCTTGGATCCATCCAAGATCCATCTGTTCCTGTAGAGCGGATTGCACCACAGAACATCCTTGATTATCTTTCGAGCAGATATCACACTGGTGATAGTAATGAGACGGTACATGACCATATCTACTCTGCCCGGAATGCATCTTGACCAGGTTGGTTCCCAATAAGAGTACATCGTGAATTTGATAGCTATGATTAAACTCTCCTTCTATCAAATTTACCGTAGCTTTCTCGTGTTGAGGCAACGGGTTCGTCTGAACATTTGGATTTGTATCCTTGAAGGATAAGACCCCGCTCCTGACAAGCTTTTGCACATCGGACTTGAAGCTGAGACAGTTTTCTATGTTATACCCTAGTCCTCCTTGATGGTAAGGACAAGTCTGGTCCGTTTTGAACCAAAAAGGCGGATTCTCCCGTGCTGTAAGAGGAGCCCTGGGTTGGTGTAGCAAGTGATTTTTGTCGGTGACGCGACCACCTTATCGCTGAAGTTTGGGTTTTCCTCCTCGCGGAGAAAGGGGTGCTACTTTCTGATTTCTTATTTATCCCGTGAAGTTGGAAGGGAAAGGGAAGGTATCTAAAACGAACCTTGCACGCGAATGTTTAACTGAACAAACTCCAAAAGATACTCGGGGAGTCGGGGTCAGGTTATACAATTAGTAGTTATCAATTACCCATCCTATATGTGGTCATTCACAGGATCTTAGCATTAGGTTTCGCTTTTGTACTTGATGGTGTTTATCTGGTAATGGGTTGGGAAAGTTTCTCGGGAAATATGAGTGAATGAGTGAGTTTTTGTTGATGTTCGGGTTCTTCCCGATGTTTTTGGTAAGGCACTTGACCCAAGTTTAGATTGATGTAAAAGGTACTAGACCTAAGGTTTTTGATTAGTATGCTCGCTAGGATTTCGCAATCTTATGCTTACATATTCCCGTTTAAACGAAACAGGAAAATCAGAGCAATCATAGTTCCTCCTATTCTAAGGGAGGAAAAGTTGTTTTGGTGTCTTGTTCAAAGCCCAAGACAGAGGCTGAAAGGAGTATTTGTGTCTTGTTCAAAGCCCAAGATTGAAGCTAAAAGGTTTGACCGAGAGAGAACTTGTCATCTCTAAAGGAAGATGTTGATTTTTGTGTGCCTTGATCAAAGCCCAAGGTTGAAGCTAAAAGGTTAATTGACTCAGCTAGAGAGTTCCTTATATAAAGCCTAAGAGGAGGCTAAATAGGATCGACTCAACAAGATAGTGTATATGTCTGTGTCTTGTACAACACCCAAGATTGATGTTAAAACAGACTAGCTCTTTGGGGAATATCATTATACAAAGCCTAAGAGGAGGCTAAAAGCTTGACTTTCCCGGGGAAAATGTTCTTTCTGTCTTGTACAAAGTCCAAGATTGAGGCTAAAAGGGATTTTGGACTCCGCCGGGGAGGCTTGTATGTGTCTTGTACAAAGCCCAAGAGAGAGGCTAAAAGGGTTTGACTCTGCTGGAGAGCATTATCTATCTTGTACAAAGCCCAAAATAGAGGCGAAAAAAGGTTGACTCTGCTTAGGAATTATTTATTCAGGTCTAAAGGAAGACTCGGAGGAAATAACTCCGCTGGGGAATATGTTTGTCCCCAAGCTTAAGAGAAGGTTATGAAATTTTATATCTTGTACAACGCCCAAGATAGTGGCTAAAAAGGGTTTGACTTAACAAGAGAGTGCTTTTTATCGATCATGTACAAAGCCCAGGATTGTGGCTGAACAAGCTGGAGAAATCATCACACACAGCTCGAGAGGAGGTTAACTCCAGCTAGGGGAAATCATTATACAAATCCTAAGAGGAGGCTATTGACTCAACAAGAGAGTGTTTTTTATCTGTCTCGTACAAGGCCCGAGATTGAGGCAAAAGGGTTGACTCAACAAGAGAGTACCGAAAAGTGATTGACTCAACAAGAGAGTCTGAGATGGTGATTGACTCAACAGGAGAGTCTGAAAATGAATTGACCTAACAAGAGAGTCTGAAAAGGTGGTTGACTCAACAAGAGAGCTCAAAAGGTTAGCTCCGCAGGGGAGAATCATTTGTACAAAGCCCAAGAGGAGGCTGATGGTATTGAGGAAAGGATCATTATACAAAGCCTAAGAGGAGGCTATCTTCTGCCAGGGGTTATTGAGATCCCGAGGCATGTCCAAATGGGGGATCAACTCTTGCAGGGGAATGCAGAAGAGTTGATAGATCAGAAACCTTTAGGTTTTGATAGTGTTATGATGACTTGACCTTAGATGGGGAATTTTGGGAGAGAGACGGGGTTCTAGAACCCACAAGTTTTAACTCTTGCTGGAGATTAATCTAGAATCCGGAGTTTCTCCTATGTTTGTAAGGAACTTGAGAATGTCTTTGAGACTCAAGGGTGTTTAGATTGACCAATTCTACTGGTATAGAAGAGTTTTATCTTTTGTATGATGCCCAAGAGGAGGCCGACTCTTTTAAGGGATGAGTATCAACCCTAAAATTGGTCTGAAGGCTTTGACTCCTTTTTAGAAATACAGCTCTAATGAAGGAAGACTAGGTTATGTCCTATACCTTTAAGAGGTCTTTAGGGTCCTTGTATTAAGCCCAAGAGAAGGCATGAGAACTTCTAAGAAGTCGAAGGGTCCTTGTACAACGCCCAAGAGGAGGCGAGGATGCTTTTAGGAAGCCCGTGGGACTCAAACCAAGAGAAGTTCAAGAAATGCTATTCACCGAGAATAGATCATTTAGTGAAAGTTCGCAGTTTGAAGAAACTCAAGAGATGTTATTCACCGAGAATAGATCAACTCTGGGGAGTAGAATTTCTTTGACAATTTCTAGGGGTGACAGCCTGAGAAAAGGTTCACGAGGAATACTACCTTTCTCTTTGTTCCATATTGTTCAAGCCCAAGAGGAGGCAAGACTGTATCCGGTAATCCTATGGGGATCTAGTTTTGTTTGTATTTAAGAGTGACCGACGGGCTTTACAAAGTTCTAGACCTAATTGCCGGGGAAAACTCTAAATAACTATACTAGTATATATATATAGTTGATATATGACAAGTATGTAAAAGGGTATGAAAGAAGACTAACCATGTGCAGCTTCCCACAATACAGTTATATATATGACATGTATTTAAAAGAATGAAAGAAGACTAACCATGCGCCGCTTCCACAATACAGTTATATATATATGACATGTATTTAAAAGAATGAAAGAAGACTAACCATGTGCCGCTTCCCACAATACAGTTATATATATTAAAGCAAGTAAATGAAAGCGGATAAAAACTTACAGGTGAGCAAGCTTCCATGCTGTATTGTTAGTTGTTCAGAGAAATTAAAGAAAGTTTTGATAACAACTGTATATTTGAAACTAAATCAAAAGGGAAGTTGTTTTGAAAAGATTGTTGGGGCTTACAGCTCACGGAGAGGCCCAAGGTTTTACAGTGATCGCACCGCTGTTCTGAGGATCGTGGAGGGACTTATACAATGATCGAGGCCCAAATTATTTCACTTACAAAAGGGTTGGGTCTTAAAACTCAAGGAGAGGCCCAAATATTATTTAAAGAAAAAAATAAATGGGACTTACAACACAAGGGTAGGCCCAAATGGTTTTCGTTTTGAAATGGCGATCGCGCCAAGATTTTTTTAACACAGTGGGACTTATACAATGTCTGAGGCGCAAAAAGGTTTTGGTTAAAAAAGGGATTGGGTTTTACACTCTATTAGAGTCCCAAAGAGTTAGAAAATGAATAAAGATGGGTCTTATAGCTCAAGGAGAATCCTAATTGTGTTTGTTACAAAGGCGACGATCGCGCCGAACTTTTAAAAATATACAGAGGGACTTATACAATATGTGAGGCCAAAAATTGTTTATTTACAAAGGGGTTGGGACTTGCACTCTATTAGAGGCCCAAAGAGTTTTTAAGAAAAGGAATGGGACTTATAGCTCAAGGAGAGGCCCAAGAAGGTTTTTGAACTGGCGATCGCGCCGAGGTTTTTGAAATCGCTGTGGGTCTTATACAATAATTGAGGCCCAAATTATTTTGGTTTCAAAAAAAGGATTGGGTCTTACACTCTATTAGAGGCCCATGAGTGTTTGAAAAAAGTTTTGTGAGGGTGAAAATCAAAGAAACCCTAATTTCATCATTTTATTAAAAGTAATCCTTTTAATAAAATGAATAAAAATGACAAAAATACCAAATAAGTCTAAATAAACCACTTGTGATTTTTGGTTAAGGTTTGAAAAATGAAGTTTTAATCACAAGATGATTTAGAACTCATTTGGTTTTGTTTTTCATGGTGAATATTCATTTTTAAAAGGTTTTGAAAACAATTAAAATGAATATATTTACAAAAATATCAACTATATAAATAAATAATATAAATTTGATTTTTTTGTGGAATAAAATATTTTAACATTTTTGTGATTTTATGCAAAACGAACCAATCAAAAATCGTTAAAATTGAAGGAGAAATTAATTTTCCAAATCATTTAAAATATAGCAAAATATATTAAAAAAATGGAAAAAAGTGGTAAAAAAGAGGATCTAGGGCGAGGGGGATTCGATCCCCAGACCTCTTAGGTGCAGCGCGCGCCTTCTACAACTGGGGTGGTGATACATCCGTGTATCAAAACCACCCCATGAATATATGACGCATGCCTTGTTTTTGGCCTAGCCAAGGCAAGGCAAGGCAAGGTTTTGGTAAAAAATGTGAAGGTTGTAACTTTCTCATTTCTCCATGGATTGGGGCAAAATTTCGGCCTATCCTGCCTAGAATTTCACAAAGAATCCAATGGTGGTGTTGGTTTTTTCAGATGAGGTCCCTATTTCAAAACCCGATGGTGTTCTTCAAATAGGCCTATAATTGCATTTTCTATGCTACCTCTTGTTACAGACATGAATTACATGATGAATTGGTTCAAACACAACATATATAACATGTATGAGATGTGCATGATCAGTGTACCTAAAAAAAATGCATATTTCAGAAAGTTCAAGTGATGATGCACTTACCTCTTGAAGCTCCTTGAGCTATCTGTCAAGTTCTTTGTGCCAGAAGTGACTTAATGCTTTAGAGACTCTCAATTGGTCCCTTAAAAGCTTTTAGGATGATTGGAATCTGCTGGAAACCTCAGGAACAGAAACTGGCCCTTTCTTGCAAAAGGGGGCAAAAGTAACCAATATGGCAACTCTCTCAAATGGTGTTCCAGATGTGGGGAACCATTTGGGACAGTTCAAGGATGATATTTGGAGTGTGTTTGAGGTCTTATCTGGTTTTGAAAGTGACTGAATCAAGACATTGCTTGAAAAATGCAAAAAAGTCCAATTTTGAGGTTTTGAGAGGGGACTTGGTGATTTTAGTGTTACATATCACATATGAGAGTTTGGACAGCTTAGATATGACATATTGGATGTGTTTGGATCATGAGTTGTGGTGGAAATGCTCTCTAACTCAAAAACTCAGAGTTACCTTGCAAAAGAAGGCATTTTGGCCTAGAGAAAGGGATTTTGAGGAAAGCATCAGTTTGGGTGCTTTGGTGTACTCAAACTGATCATAATTGAGGCATATTTATAGTGTTTCAAGTTTGTTTTGGTATCAATAGTGAATGGAGGCTGCAGCAGGCCTTTGGCCAATGTTATGCAAAAGGAATCTCAAGTCTCCTCTAGCCATTGACTTGAGATTAGGGTGCAGGCTTTGTAGCTTTGGTTCAGAGATAAACTTGGACTGAATTCAGTTGGAATTAGCTTAGTTCATGCCACCTTGGTGCATCCATTGAATGCTTGAAAACAAAAATGGATATTTGACATCTTTGTAGCTCTTTTAGGTTTGGCATGCTACTTGTAGATTCTTGGACTTTGGAGGCTTAGAGATCAGATCATCCCCCTTGGATTTGATCCAATAATGTGTCCAAAATGATAACAAGGCTTGGAATTATCAGATTTGGACAAATCGAGCAAATGCATAAATTCTGCCTTGTAAAAACCAGTCCATGATGCCATGTTTCAAGGGCTGTATCTCCTTGCTCAAATGGAATTTGGAGATGATCTGGTACTTGTTGGAAAGTTCTCATGGCATACTTTAACTTTGATGTTCAAGGATAGTCTTGATTCAGTTTGGATCCAAGTGAAAAATGCCCCTACATTTTGGAAAAAGTCAGGGAGATTCTGACTTAGTGAAAATTTCACTAAGTGTTGGAAGAATGTGATTTTCATGTTTTCATCCATTTTGATCACTCCATAACTAAAAATCCATGAAGAATTGGAATGAGACGTAGTTGACAATTTTAAAGTATGCCATGAGAGATACAAATCCATCATTGGACCATCCAAAATGGTTGCTTGGATCTCAAGTTATGATCCTTGGAAGTTGGTACCCTAGCCACTTTGTTTCATAACTTAGAAAAATTCTAAGTTTTTTATGGTTACCCCGTTTACAAGTTAACTCATTTTCTTTGGTTTTTCTTGATGAATGATGATTCCAATCACACATTAACATCATTTTAGGGTTAAGGAACCTTGGTTGACCAAAAAATCAAAAAGTCAAACTTTGACTTTTTGTACAGTTGACTTTTTCAGCAGATGAAATTTTAACTGTGCGATCCTCTATGAAATCAAGTCCTTGACCT
This sequence comes from Lathyrus tuberosus, assembly GCA_022829125.1. Classification (NCBI taxonomy): domain Eukaryota; kingdom Viridiplantae; phylum Streptophyta; class Magnoliopsida; order Fabales; family Fabaceae; genus Lathyrus; species Lathyrus tuberosus. Next base: position 9,087,753 of record JALAZF010000008.1, on the reverse strand, counting down.
AAATCAAACTTAATGGACGGAATCCATAGGTGTTATAGGGTGTATTGACTCATGTCCCAAGGATTGGGAGCATTTCTTGGTCAAAAGTCAAAAGTACAGTTGACTTTTTCTTCAAAACCCTATCCGTGGTCCTGATGAAATTGAAACTTGTAGACCAAGCTTCTTGGATCATTCCATTGTTGAAAATGGGTCAATGTGGTGTATTTAAGGCCCTCAAATCATGTCTTAAGGTCTTGGCTCATGTTTTGTCCCAAAAGTCAACTTAGGGGTGAATTAGGTCAAGAAACCCTAATTCCTGATTTTTGGTAAATGCATCCCCTGAGGTTAAATTGACTTGGTGATTGGGTCCATGAGGTCCCTTGGAGTATCTTGGGATATGCTTTGAAGCATTGGCTCATGCCCAGATGAAAATTTTCATCTGGAGGTCTTGGTCGACCAAAACCCTAATTTGGTGACACTGGCGATCTGGAGGCTTGATCCACTTGGAATTTTGCAACCTTGTGCTTCATTCTTGATGTGGGAGTCCTCTTGATCCCTTGTGGGTGTTTTAAGAATTTAGACAAGTTGAAGATCATGTCATTTCTTGATTGATCCTTTGTCTAAGTGCTTTGAGAGGGCTCGAAACCCTAATTCTTGATTGTAGTGAATGCTTAATCCTCTTTAAGGAGATTGGTGAGGCATGAAGGTACATCCATATTGTGATGATGATTTGCACAATGATGTGAAATCTTTGGTGGTCAAAATTTGGGGTATGACAGATGCCCCTATTTAATCTTCTTGGACCCGAAGGTGTGAATGGCGAAGGTATTCAGGCATTCGGGGTACAAGAGGATTAAATATCGGAATACTCGGAATTTCGATAGTGGTTATGAATGGCAGTGTACTCATCCATATTTTCTTACTAAGCGTTGATGCTTGGAAAAGGTAAACTTCCCCTCGATCCTGGTCTTCAGCCAAGGAACTGGTCTAAGTTTTCTTTCGAAATAACTTTTCCTCGATCCTAGTCTCCTACCAAGGAACCGGTCTCGGTTTATGAAATAAACTTCCCCTCGATCCTGGTTTCTGTCATACCCCAAATTTTGACCACTAAGATTTCCCATCATTGCGCAAATCATCATCACAATATGGATGAACCATTAGTCTCCCCAAAGATGGGTGAGCATCCACTACAATCTAACTTAGGGTTTCAAGCCCTCTCTGAGCTCTTATACAAAGGATCAATCAAGAAATGACATGATCTTCAACTTTTATAGCCTCTCAAACATCCACAAAGGATCAAGAGGACTCCCACTTCAAGGATTAAGCACAAGGCTTCTCTCATCTAGGTGGATCAAGCCTTAAGATCGCCAGTGTCACCAAATTAGGGTTTGGTCGACCAGGGCCTCCAGATGGAAATTTTTCTCTAGGCATGAGCCAATGCTTCAAAGTATAACCTATGATGCTCTAAGGGATCTCATGAACCCAATCATAAAGTCAATTTAGCCTCCGGGGAAGCATTCATAAAAAAATCAGGAATTAGGGTTTCTTGACCTAATTCACCCCTAAGTTGACTTTTGGGACAAAACATGAGCCAAGACCTCAAGAGGGGATTTGAGGGTCTCAAATACATCACATTGATCCATTTGCAACAATGGATTGATCCAAGAAGCTTGAGTAACAAGTTTCAATTTCATCAGAACCACAGTTAGGGTTTCGCGGAAAAAGTCAATTGTATCTTTGACTTTTGACCAGGACATGCTCCCAAGCCCTAAGACATGATTCAATACACCCTGTAACACCTATGAAATCAATCCATCAAGTTTGATTTAGGTCAAGGACTTGATTTCATAGAGGATCGCACAGTTTGGAATTCATCTGACAAAAAGTCAACTGTGCACAAAAGTCAAACTTTGACTTTTTGAGATTTTTCACAATTATGGTTCTTTGACCCCAAAATGATGTTAATGTATGATTGGAATCATCATTCATCAAGAAAAATCAAGAAAAGTGGGATAACTTGTAAAAGGGGTAACCATAAAAGACTTAGAAAATTTTCTAAGTTATAGAACAAAGTGGCTAGGGTACCAACTTTGGAAGATCATAACTCCTAAACCACAAGGCCATATTTTCCCATCCAAAGCTGGATTTGTAGCTCTCATGGCCCTCTACAAAAGCTTCAACTACCACTCATTCCAATTCCCCATGGATTTCAAGTTATGGAATGATCGAAATCAAGAAAAGTGAAAATGTCACTTTTTTCCAACACTTAGTGAAATTTTCACTAAGTCAGAATCTGCCTTCACTTTTTTCCAAATGTAGGGGCATTTTTTACTTGGATCCAAAAAGTATCAAAACCAATTATGATCAAACAGTTATTGTATCATATGAGGGCTTTCCAAAATGGCCAAGAACTCCATCAAATTCCACTTGAGCCATGAGATATGACAATGGCAATATGCCTTGCTGAAAACTGCCAAGGCTAGGCAGAATTTTGTACTTTTTCTCGATTTGGAAAAATCAGATAATTCCAAGCCTTGTCATCACTTTGGACACATCTAAGGATCAAATATAAAGGGAACAAACACTGATCCAAGCCTCCAAAGTCTTTGGAACAAGAAGTAGCATGCCAAACCTAGAAATCCCTAAAAGAGGGACAAGACTCCAATTTTGGATTGGAGCATTTAATGGATGCACCAAGGTGGCATGGACTGACACATTTGCAACTTAATTCAATCAAGATTCATCCAATAACTAGGGAACCACAACTCTGTGCTCTAACCTCTAGTCAATGGCTAGAGGAGACTTGGATTACTATTGATCAACATTGGCCAAACCTCTACTACAGTTGCCATTCACTATTGATCCCAAAACAAACTTGCTCTACTATAAATAGAGCTCATTTGTGCTCAGTTTGAGTACACCAAAGCCATCAAACAGATGCTTTCCTCAAAATCACTTTCTTTAGGCAAAAATACCTTCTTTAGCAAGGTAACTCTGAGTTTTTGAGTTAGAGAGCATTTCCATCATAGCTCATGATCCAAACACATCCAATATGTCATATCTAAGCTGTCCAAACTCACACAAGTGACCTGTAATCCTTAAATCTCAAAGTCACCTCTCAAAACCTCAAAATATGCTTTTTGTGCATTTTTCAAGCCATGTCTTGATTTAGTCACTTCCCAAACCAGATAAAGACTCAAACACACTCCAAATATCATCCTTGAACTGTCCTAGATGGCTCCCAACATCTGGAACACCATTTGAGAGAGTTGCTATTTTGGCCATTTTAACCACTTTTGCAAGAAAGGGCCAGTTTTTGTTTTTGCAAGTTCCAGCTGATTCCAATCATCCTAAAAGCTTCTAAGGGATCATTTGAGAGTGTCCAAAGCATCAAACCATTTATGGAACAAGAAACTTGGCAGATTACACAAAAAACTCCAAAAGCTCAAAAAGAGGTAAGCATCATGACTTGAACTTTCCAAAATATGCATTGCTTTGAAGTCCACTGATCATGCATCTCTTCTACATGTCATATGTGTTGTGTTTGCATCAATTTATCATGTAATTCATACCTGTACCAAGAAGTAGCACAGAAAATGCAAAATATGGTCTATTTCAAAACCACTATCGGATTTTGAGGAGGGGTCATTATCTGAAAAAAAATACCACCACCATTGGATTCCTTGTGAAATTCTAGGCCAGATGCATATAAATTTTGTCCCCAACCATGGAGAAATGAGAAAGTTATGGACTTTCCCGTTTCTTGTCAAAACTTGTCTTGCCTTGCCTTGGGTCAGGCCAAAAAACAAGGCAAGCCTTGTATATTTATGGTTGTGTTTCAATCAACGGATGTATCACCACCCCAGTGGTAAGGCGCGCACCCTATACACAAGAGGTCTGGGGTTCGAATCCCCCTCGCCCCAGATCCTCTTTTTGCTATTTTTCCCACTTTTTGTTATTTTCCATATTATTTTTTAATAGTTTGAAAAATTAATAACTCCCTCAATTTTAATTATTTTTGATTGGTTCTTTTTGCAAAAAATCACCAAAATGTTAAAAAATTTTATTCCCCAAAAATATTAGATTTATATTATTTATTTAATAAAATTAGTATTTTTGTGAATAAATATCTTTTATTTGTTTTTCAACCTTTTAAAAATAAATATCCATTTTGGAAAATCAAAACCAAGTAGGTTTTAATTCATCTTGTGATTAAAGCCTCATTTTTCAAACCTAAAACCAAAATCTCAAGTTGTTTATTCAAACTTATTTGTAATTTTTATCATTTGTATTAATTTTCTTTGAATAATTATATCAAAAAATGATGAAATTAGGGTTTTATTGATTTTCACCCTAACAAACTTTTCCGAACACTCATGGGCCTCTAATAGAGTGTAAGACCTAATCCTTTGTAAATACAAACCTATTTTGGGCCTCAAATGTTGTATAAGTCCCGTTATATTTCAAAAGTTCGGTGCGATCATCGCCCATTTAAAACAAACCATCTGGGCCTCTCCTCGAGCTATAAGACCCACTCAAAATCATTGTGGGCCTCTAATAGAGTGTAAGACCCAATCCCCTTTTGAAACCAAAAACTTTTGGGCCTCAGTCATTGTATAAGACCCACGGTGTTTTCAAAACCTCGGCGCGATCGTCGCCCTTTTCAAAATTAACCACTGGGCTTCTCCTTGAGTTATAAGACCCATCTTTGTTCACTTTTAATCATTTTTGGCCTCTTGAGAGAGTGTAAAACCCATCCCATTTGTACAGAAAACCTTTCTTGGGCCTCAGTCACTTGTATAAGTCCCTGTACAAAACGACAGTGTGATCACTGATAAAACCCTGGGCCTCTGCTTGAGCTGTAAGCCCCAATTTTCCTTTCAAAAAGGACTTTCTCCTTTGATTTTGTAACATATTGTTATTTTCAATTTCTTTGTTGAACAACTAACAATACAGTATGGAAGCTCTACAACCGAGTAAGTGTTTACCCGCTTTCATTTACCGCTTTCATATGTATATAACTGTACTGTGGGGTTGTTTCACTATAAGTCTTCTTTCATAAACTCATATCGACTATGTTATACTAGTATAGATATTTAGTGTTTCCCCGGAAACTACGTCTAGAACTAGACAAAACCTCGTCTCCTTCCCTCCGACGTTCTCCCAGATATTTCAACATAACCTAAACCATGAGAATTTTCTTTTACAACAATTTTAGATAACTAGATCTAAGAAATCTCCCCCCTTGAATAGTTCATATACAGAAGGCCAATGTTCCAAGTGAAACCCCTTCTGGAACTGTTCATCAGCCTCCTCTTGGGCTTAGTGCAATGACCCACAGGCTTCCTAAAAGTATCCATGCCTCCTCTTGGGCGTTGTACAAGGACCCGTCAGCTTCTTAGAAGTTTTCACAGCCTCCTCTTAGGCTTCGTATATGATTCTTCCTCCGGGAAGATAGCCTCCTCTTGGGCTTCGTACAAATTGTCCCTTCGGCTTCTTAAAAGTTTTTCTCGCCTCCTCTTGGGCTTCGTACAAATTGTCCCGACGACCACTTAAAGGTATAGGAACAGAAATTAGTCATCTTAATAGAACTGTCTTTCAAAGAGTCTAGATCTTCCTACGGCGAACATACTGTCTCTTGATCTCTCTTAATCCTAGTACAAAAGATAAAACTCTAGACTTGGACAGTCTAGTCTCCTTGAGTCTCGAAGACATTCTCAAGTTCCTTTCAAAAATAGGAAAAAACACTCGTAGACTTGGGCAATCTCAATACCCTTCGGATTCCCCGTTTCCTTAAAAAACAGGAAATAATCCCGGTCCTCAGATAAAATCCATGAGTACAACATTAGCCATATAAGAACTGATTTTCTCTTTTAACCAACATATTGGACCTGTCACTCAACTGAAACAGTAACCCTAGCCTCCTCTTGGGCTTTGTACAATGATTCTCCCCAGCAGAGTTAACCTTTGCAGCCTTCATCTCGGGCTTCGTACGAGATACAAAAACACTCTCTTGTTCAGTATAAAAGACTCTCTTGTTGAGTCAAACATTTTTAGCCTTCATCTCGGGCTTCGTACGAGATACAAAAACACTCTCTTATTGAGTATAAAAGACTCTCTTGTTGAGTTAACAACTCCTTTTCCCTCGTCTAATTATTGTAAGCGGCAAGCCTCTCGATTATTTACATCCACGCCATTATCCCTCTTTTAGCATGAGAAATTCCTAAGGAAAGATGACATTGCTCTAAACTGAGTTAAAGTTTTCTCCTTCAGGTTGAAAATCCCCTATAAAGGAAATTATGGCATTGTTGGATTCGTATATCCCAGTTAAAGTAATTCTCCTTTATAATCAGTCACCCAACAGTTGTACCAAACAGACCAAATATTCCCCTTTAGAGATGATGAATTCTCTCTAAAGTCAACACCCTTTTAGCTTCACAACTTGGGCTTCGAACAAGATACAAATCGACCCTTCAGCTTCACATCTTGGGCTTTGAACAAGATATAAACCACCTTTAGCTTCATGTCTTGGGCTTTGAACAAGACACCAAAACACCATTTCCTCCCATAGAATAGGAGGAACTACGATCGCTCTGATTTCCCTATCCCAGGAATACGTAGGCATAAGATTGAAAAAGAATCTTAGCGAGCACACTAATAAAAAAAACCCCAAAGTCCCCTACCTCCAGCCAATCTAGCGCAGTATCCCAACAAATTCCCAATGAACAGTCCCGATATTTCGTTCTGAACAAAATAAGCAGAGAGAGGCCCGCGAACTAAAATCGCATCTGTAAACCAACAGTTTTGACTGTTTAACCTCAGTTTGCAAGCAGGGTTAGTTGGAGACATCTATTTCCCTTCCTTCATCAACTTCAATAGGATAAAAAATGAATCGACCTGTAGTACCCTAGAGCGACAGTGCTTAAGAACCACATCCAAAATCGCTCGCTACAGTTTCCTACCAAGGAACTGGTATTGGTTTCTTTTGTCAATAAACTTTCTTGACAAGGGACGCTATATGTAGCGGTTTTCCTCAAACTTCTCGCCGAATTTTCCAGGGGGGAGATGTCATTTGATGGAAAAAGTTTTGATGTTAGACTTGCTGGGGAACCCATTCGTCTGCGTTGTAGAGGTGTTTAAACTTCTCTGTTGGAGACGCCATTTGGCGACTCTACTGGGGAAAACGAGTTTCTTGAGAGACTGTTTCCCGTTTGGGGGATATTACATCATACTTTTCTCTGAGATCTTCTCGGAGAAATGCCATGTGATGTAATCCAATTTGGAGGTGCTGATGACCTCTTCGTCTGAGAATCTTTCAGAGAAAAACTGCTATACTGCCGAATCTTTGATTAAGTGGCTTTCTTTAAGGATTTTCCTTAATCCTGGAAAGCGAGGATATCATCTTCAACGGTGAAGAGTGACGTTCCTCGACTGTCTTCTTGCCTTTCCGAGGTTCAAGTTATCAAAGTGGTCATGGACCATCTTAAATCCAGAAATAAACTGGAGAGATTGCTTAGATGATTCTTTTCCTGACGAGGAAAGAATTGACAACTCGATTGACAAGAGGACTTTTATCACTAAGGGACAAGACCGACTAAAGTGATACTGATGCAATATGAATATGAATGCGGATTAATAATGCATGATGTATGTAAATATATGCTGACATAACTGACACGACATACAACCTGGTGGAGGAACGTGATTGGATACTCGGCCACTGTGGGGGACGAAGAAGTACCATTGGTCCAACATAGCAATTCTGCCTTGCTTAGGAGAGATAGTCCCTGCGGGGAAAACTGTTGGTCGGGCTTAGGAGGCAAGAACTCGGCCGAGGATGTCGGATGGAATATTCGCATCTGACACAGCTGATCCTTCATTCAAGTGTACTGGTTTAGAAATAGTACTTTGATTCTGCACTTTGAAGCTCAATTGCTTTCGGAGAAGCGGTCGATGTTCTTTCGATGTTCCACAGTCAAAAGAAATTTCCATCTTTATTTTAAAAGCAGAAAAATGTTGACAAGTAAATTCATTTTTGTTTTATTTCAAGAAACGTTAATCATGTTTTAATGTCGTTCTGTAAAGCTAAAACAAATAAGAATTGCAAACAAAAGCACTAGGGCTAAAATTTTATTGATAGGAAGGAAATCGGCCAAGTGCATGATTCCATAGAGTATTTACAAAGTTTAGAAAATGGTAATTTTAAGGGAAAAAAGGCTACATTGAAACATAACAACCATTATCCTTCTACCAACTTTGAATTCTGGACACCCTGAGCTTCTGTTGAAGATGACCTTGACTGGAGTTTTCCTGATGGATGGCAGGACTGCTGAGGAGTTGAACTGATCAGACGTAGTTACTTGCCATTAATCCCTAACTTTTGCCTGGATTGTACTTTGAGATTTCCAATCCATCGGGATGATTTTTTATTATGTCTCTAATTTTTGCCCTGACCGCCCTTTCGGGTTTTCAATCCACCGAGACGCTTTTTTTTTTTAGTTTAGACGAAGTATTTCTTGACTACATCAACATTCGTGGGGTAGGCAAATTCTTCTCCATCCATAGTTGCGAGTCTCAAGGCGCCGCATGAGAAGGCTTTCTTGACCACATAGGGGTTGTCATAATTCGGAGTCCATTTGCCCCGAGAATCAGTGAGAAATGATTGTATCTTCTTGAGCACGAGGTCTCCTTTCCTGAAGACACGGGGTCGGACCTTTTTGTCGAAGGCTTTCTTCATTCTTTGCTGATACAACTAACTGTGGCATAGAGCCGTTATTCATTTTTCTTCGATCAGATTCAGTTCATCATGCCGACTTTGACACCATTCAACTTCTGTTAGCTTGGCTTCCATCAATACCGGATTGATGGGATCTCTACTTCTATGGGTAGCACTGCTTCCATGCCATATACTAGAGAGAAAGGGGTTGCCCCTGTTGAAGTGCGGACAGATGTGCGATAACCGTGAAGAGCAAAGGGTAGCATCTCGTGCCAGTCTTTATAGGTTATAACCATCTTCTGAACAATCTTCTTGATGTTCTTGTTAGCCGCTTCTACCGCTTTGTTCATCTTGGGTCAGTAGGGAGATGAGTTATGGTGTTCGATCTTGAACTCTGCGCACAACTCCTTCATCATCTTGTTGTTCAAGTTGGATCCATTATCAGTAATGATCTGGCTCGGAACACCATAACGACAGATGAGAATATTTTTTATAAAGAGGACTACGACTTGACGGGTTACATTAACATACGACGCATCTTCGACCCACTTGGTGAAGTAGTCAATGGCCACCAGGACGAACCGATGTTCGTTTGAAGCTTTGGGTTCAATCATACCAATCATGTCGATTCCCCACATGGAAAAAGACCATGGGGAAGAGAGAACTTTGATATGGGTTGGCGGTACATGGATTTTGTCTGAGTATATCTGACACTTGTGACACCTCCTCATGTACTTGTAGCAGGTGGATTCTGTAACACCATTCTAATCCCCGCGTAAAACATACAATAAATCAGAGTAAATAATCATGCCATTCATTTAAGGGTGTCACACATAATCATAAAACATCATACAACACCTGTCATGCTCATTAACACTTAAGTAATTTCATGCTTTTTAAAAATTTCTCTTAGCATGTAGCAGCGGATTCCAAATAATCATAATAGACATAAAGAGAGTGTCATGCTCATCACATTAATAAACGAAACTTGGGCATAAAAGCCAACTTCATACAAATCAAGTAAGCATAAAAGTATAAGTAGAGTACATAATGTATCTCTAAAACATAAGCCAAACGATCCCAGTGTTACATGATCAGAGCACGACTCGAGCCAATATAAATAAAGACACTAAACAGCTGAATCAGCGGCTACCTCGCGCTACGGGCAAGTCTACTCCTCGGTACCTGAGCGATGTCGCATAAAACATCATTCCAACAGAAGGGTGAGAAGTCACATCAATATTGAAATTATAAGATGATGATTATTGTAAAACATATAAACACAAGTATAAATAATCTCACACTTCAATATTCATCAAAATCACTCAAGTATCCACACAATTGATATCAAATTCCAATATTGAACAAGTCACAATCACACACATACTTCCTTATAACAATCATATATGCAATGCGACTCTATGCAAACTCAATGCAACTCATGCCATGTGGTACCAACACTTGTTATTTTTTTTTGGTTTTTACATTTAAACCGGGTCCGTCCCCTAGACCAATAACAAAATAAAAGCCCGTCCCCTAAGCTTTCAAACCTCACTCTAGGTTTGGGACAAGTCACTAGCTCCCACGAAACTAGGAAGCATTGCCTCTTGACACAAATGATGCGTATGCAATCAACAATCATATGCAATTAAGACCATTCCCTAATCTTAATATCATGCATATCTCCAATAATTCATCACACTTGAATTACCACACAATTGCACACACAATCACATTTTATAATCAAGTACTCATACTTTAAACATCATCACCACAATTAGCAATTTATACACAAGGATCGGCTCGATCCAATCACAATTCACAAAACACAATTACCGACTAAATATAGAATAATTAATCTATCACCAATAATTGAATCAATATTCAATAAATAATAATCAATATTTAAATAAACAATCAATATCTAAATAAATAACCAATATCTAAATAAATAATTCATATTTAAATAAATAATCAATATCTAAATAAATAATTAATATTTAAATAAATAATCAATATCTAAATAAATAATTAATATTTATATAATTAATATTTAAATAAATAATCCATATTTAATAATTAATCAATAATTAAATAACTACTCAATTGTTAAATTAGTTTTTAATTAAAAATTTAATAAAATTTCACTAAATTATAACTACACATCATTCTGCTTTTATTACATCATACTGTGAGCATGGATAACAATTATTGTCAACATAATGTCATACCAGAATTTATAGTTAATGGATTATATAACTTCGTGTGCCACATCCAAACTTTCATAGCAAAGTTTCAATGCGAATAAACTGTAACGGCAGCTAGCATCATTCTAAGCTAACAAGGTCCAATTTGACAACATGCTTTTCCTCTAACATAAACCACTGACTGTCCTAATATTTATAAGCCAACTGAACCTTTCATTGAAATAACCGTTAATTCAACTCACAAAATGTAGTAAAGAAATCACATTTCATTCATTTAGCATTGAGATAAGTAGCTGTCAGAGATCATAAATATTTTCGAGCTAACCATTTAACTCTTACTACCTTGCATTAACCCAACCCATAATCATCCAAAAGCCATATCAGTTCACACTAAACTGCAAACAAATTACACCACCCTTCAAAAGCAATTCGGTGGCTAACTTTAGAGGATTTCAATTGAACCTAATTAAGTCACCATCACAAACTAACTTTTTACAACAGAATTTTGAGTTTCCACTTTCATGAAGGCAAAACTCAACGAAACAAGCATGCCACAAAATTACCACAATTCTAAATTTAATTTCCATTGCTTATATATATAATATATAAGTATTCTGCTACAGGAACAAAGAAGAAAAGCACATGGACATAATTATTCCATATTTCTCAACTTCAATGGATACCCCAAATATTAAATAGGACTCTAAACTATTATCAAAAATCAATTTCTAAACACCCAAAAAATAATAATTTCAGAATTTCATAACAACTTTATAATTTCAATCTCAATTAAAAATTTTGGAGATTTTATTCTAACTCTATTTCTACCCATTAATCATCGCCCAATAACCCCAATAATGAGAGAAAAACCCACCCTTACCTTGGATTTCTTGGTGATGTTGTTCTTGCTCTATGGTTTTCTCTTCTTCTCCTCTTCCTCCTTTTCCTCCTCTTTTCTGGTTTTTACTCCCGCTTTCCAACTCTTACTAACTCTCTAAACCCTACTATTCATTCCACAAAATGGGCCTAATTCAACCATATTAGTTTTACTGTCAACACCTCCCTCAAGGCCCACTAATTCCAACTCTAATATCATATAAAATAGAATAGATTAAATAATTTACTAAATACTAACAATCTAATTAAAATAAATAATTAGATAAATTCCACAATTCAATTTATTTTCAAATAATAAATTAAATCGCATATTTCAATTTAATCAATTAAATCAATTAATTCACATAAATTGAATAAACCAATTAATTTATATAAACTCAATAAATTATATAAATCAAATAATTCATATAAATCCACTAAATCAAGTAATTCATTTAAATCAAATATTTCAAATAAATTAGATAAATCACATAAGTTAATATTTCATAAAATCACTCAATAATTAATATAAATAATTAATTAATAAAATCGGGGTGTTACAACCCTCCCCCACTTAAAAGATTTTCGCCCTTGAAAATTACCTCAAACGAATAACTCGGGATATGACTCCCTCATCTGGCTCTCAAGCTCCCAAGTCACGTTTCCACCGGTCGGTCCTCCCTAAGCGACCTTCACCAACGCGATCTCTTTACCTCGAAGTTGCTTCAACTCTCGATTCTCAATCCGCATAGGTGATGTCTCCACAATCAGGTTATCTCTCACTTGCACATCATCTACTTGGACTACATGAGACGGATCTGCAATGTATTTCCTCAACTGAGATACATGGAACACGTCATGGAGATTAGCAAGCAACGGCGGCAAAGCAATCCGATAGGCTACCTCTCATATCCTTTGCAAGATCTGATATGGACCAATGAAACGCGGTGTCAACTTACGCGACTTCAACGCCCTACCAACACCAATTATCGGAGTGACTCGAAGAAACACATGATCTCCTTCTTGAAACTCAAGTGCTTTCTTCCTCTTGTCATGATAACTCTTCTGACGACTCTGAGAAGCCTTCATCATCTCCTGAATCATCTTAATCTTATCAGTGGTCTGTTGAACTATCTCAGGTCCAGCCATGGCAGTCTCTCCTGACTCATACCAACACAACGGCGTCCTACACCGTCTACCATATAGTGCCTTAAACGGTGTCATCCCGATAATTGAATGAAAACTGTTATTGTAGGTAAACTCAATCAAAGGCAAGTAGGTATCCCAAGCTCCTCCTTTTTCCAACACCCAAGCTCTCAAAAGCTCCTCAAGTGACTGAATCGTCTTCTCAGTCTGACCATCGGTCTGCGGATGGTAAGCAGAATTCAACCGCAACTTCATACCCAAGGCACCTTGCAAGCTCTCCTAAAATCTCAAAGTAAACCTCAGATCTCTATCCGACATAATGCTAGATGGAATACCATGCAAACTGACAATCCTCTCAATGTACAGCTTCGCCTATCTCTCTAACGGGTAATCCATACGCATATGAGTAAAGTGAGCAGATTTTGTCAATCTATCCATAATAGCCCAAATAGCTTCAAAGTTACTCCGTGTCCTAGGTAAACCAGAAACAAAATCCATAGATATGATATCCCATTTCCACTCAGGAATAGATAACGGTTGCATTAAACACGACGGTTTCTGACGCTCAATTTTCGACTTTTGACAAAAACAATAATACACAAACTCTGCAATATCTTTCTTCATACAAGGCCACCAAAATACTTTCCTCAAATCTTGGTACATCTTAGTAGCACCGAGATGAATACTCAGTCCACTACGATGCCCTTCCTCAAGAATACTCTTCTTCAACTCAGCAATATCCATAATAAAAACTCGATCACGACATCTCATGATACTGTTCTCATCAATCTAAAAGTCACCACCTCGACCTTGATTGATCAAAGTCAGCCAATCTACCAAACTCAAATCAGATTTCTAACCTTCTCGAATCTCATCAAGAATACCACTAGTAAGCTTCAACATACAAAACTTAACTCCATAAGAAGTCTCTTCATAAACTAAACTCAAATCACGAAATTGTTCAATCATTTCCAACTCCTTTACCATCATCATTGACATATGCAAAGATTCCCTACTCAATACATCAGCTACCACGTTTGCTTTACCCGGATGGTAATTCAAACCAAAATCATAATCTTTCAAAAGTTCTAACCATCTTCTTTGTCTCGCATTCAATTCTTTTTTATCAAAGAGATACTTCAAACTCTTATGATCACTATACACCTCAAATCTCGTACCAAAGAAATAATGCCTCTAAAGTTTCAACACAAACACAACAGCGGCCAACTCTAAGTCATGCGTCAGATAATTCCTCTCATGCACTTTAAGTTGCCTTGAGGCATACGCTACAACTTGTCGATTTTGTATCAGCACACCTCCAAAACCCATCAAAGAAGCATCACAATACACAACAATTGATTCTGACGGATTCGGCAAAATCAAAACAGGACCTGTAGTCAATCTTCTCTTAAGCTCTTGAAAACTTTCCTCACACTTTGCATCCCAAACAAAAGCTTGACCCTTCCGAGTCAAAAGCGTCAACGGCAAAGATAACTTAGAAAATCCTTCAATAAATTTCCGATAGTAACCTGCCAAACCAAGAAAACTTCTAATCTCAAAAACTGATTTCGAAGCTTCCCATTGGGATACAACTTCAACCTTCAATGGATCAACTGCAATACCTCTACTTAAGATTACATGTCCAAGGAAACTTACTTCCTTCAACCAAAACTTACACTTAGAAAGTTTAGCATACAACTGCTTCTCTTTCAACACAGATAACACAATCTTCAGATGCTCAACATGTTCCTCTTCACTCTTAGAATAGATCAAAATATCATCAATGAACACAACCACAAACTTGTCCAAATAAGGATGGGAAATCCTATTCATGTACTCCATAAATACACCTGGTGCATTAGTCACACCAAATGGCATCACAGAATACTCATAATGTCCATACCTTGTTCTAAAAGCAGTCTTCTGAATATCTTCAGCCTTCACACGAATTTGATGATACCCAGATCTCAAATCTATCTTACTGAACACACTTGCACCAACTAATTGATCCATCAAATCATCAATCCTCAGAAGTGGGTACTTATTCTTGATAGTCACCTTGTTCAATTGCCTGTAGTCCACACAAAGTCTCATAGAACCTTCTTTCTTCTTAACCAACAACACTGGTGCACCCCAGAGTGACACACTCAGACGATAAACCTCTTCTCAAGTAAATCCTCAAGTTGACTCTTCAACTCTTTCAACTCCGATGCTGACATGCGATATGGAGCCATCGATATCAGACTAGTTCCAGGAACTAAGTCGACCGAAAACTCCACTTCACGTTCCGACGGTAAATCACTTATCTCATCAGGAAAAACTTCCGGAAAATCACGTACAATTGGTAAAGCATCAATTTCTCCACTTTCACCAATGCTCAAAGTTGCCATCAACATAAACACCTTGGCACCATCTTGTACTGACTCATTCACTTGCTTAGCAGACATAAACAAGTCTCCTTTATTCTCCGGTTCAAGAAAATAACTGTCTTATCACAACAATTTGTAAGCACTTGGCTTAACTCCAAATAATTCACTGCACACACCCTCTAAGCTCGCAAGACACGTCCATTCCATCCAACATGATCCCGTCTACTATCAATAAGAGATTAAGGGTGATCAGCTCCTCAATTTGTCAATAGACAGCCGACATTCATGATGGGGCATAAACTATCTTTACCAAACTATTAATAGCGTTCCCCGACACACTGAGCCACCACTCCACACTTGAAGCATCTTGGAGAAGCACAAGCTTCTCCCCCACTTATTTCAATCTCACTCCTGCGGACAAAGGTTAGAAAAACAAACGAGTACCGACAGTGTTTTGACACACATGTCGCTTACTAGGGAACAAACAACATTTGACAACCTGGTCGGATGGACCAACCAGGCTTTGATACCACTAATGTAACACCCTTCTAATCCCCGCGTAAAACATACAATAAATTAGAGTAAATAATCATGCCATTCATTTAAGGGTGTCACACATAATCATAAAACCTCATACAACACCTGTCATGCTCATTAACACTTAAGTAATTTCATGCTTTTTAAAAATTTCTCTTAGCATGTAGCAGCGGATTCCAAATAATCATAATAGACATAAAGAGAGTGTCATGCTCATCACATTAATAAACGAAACTTGGGCATAAAAGCCAACTTCATACAAATCAAGTAAGCATAAAAGTATAAGTAGAGTACATAATGTATCTCTAAAACATAAACCAAACGATCCCATTGTTACATGATCAGAGCACGACTCGACCCAATATAAATTAAGACACTAAACAGATGAATCAATGGCTACCTCGCGCTACGAGCAAGTCTACTCCTCGGTACCTGAGTGATGTCGTATAAAACATCATTCCAACAGAAGGGTGAGAATTCACATCAATATTGAAATTATAAGATGATGATTATTGTAAAACATATAAACACAAGTATAAATAATCTCACACTTCAATATTCATCAACAAGTATCACTCAAGTATCCACAAAATTGATATCAAATTCCAATATTCAACAAGTCACAATCACACACATACTTCCATATAACAATCATATATGCAATGCGACTATATGCAAACTCAATGCAACTCATGCCATGTGGTACCAACACTTGTTATTTTTTTTTCAGTTTTTACATTTAAACCGGGTCCGTCCCCTAAACCAATAACAAAACAAAAGCCCGTCCCCTAAGCTTTCAAACCCCACTCTAGGTTTGGGACAAGTCACTAGCTCCCACGGAACTAGCAAGCATTGCCTCTTGACACAAATGATGCGTATGCAATCAACAATCATATGCAATTAAGACCATTCCCTAATCTTAATATCATGCATATCTCCAATAATTCATCACACTTGAATTACCACACAATTGCACACACAATCACATTTTATAATCAAGTACTCATACTTTAAACATCACCACCACAATTAGCAATTTATACACAAGGATCGGCTCGATCCAATCACAATTCACAAAACACAATTACCGATTAAATATAGAATAATTAATCTATCACCAATAATTGAATCAATATTCAATAAATAATAATCAATATTTAAATAAACAATCAATATCTAAATAAATAACCAATATCTAAATAAATAATTAATATTTAAATAAATAATCAATATCTAAATAAATAATTAATATTTAAATAAATAATCAGAATCTAAATAAATAATTAATATTTATATAATTAATATTTAAATAAATAATCCATATTTAATAGTTAATCAATAATTAAATAACTACTCAATAGTTAAATTAGTTTTTAATTAAATATTTAATAAAATTTCACTAAATTATAACTACACATCATTCTGCTTTTATTACATCATACTGTGAGCATGGATAACAATTATTGTCAACATAATGTCATACTAGAATTTATAGTTAATGGATTATATAACTTCCGTGTGCCAAATCCAAACTTTCATAGCAAAGTTTCAATGCGAATAAACTGTAACGGCAGCTAGCATCATTCTAAGCTAACAAGTTCCAATTTGACAACATGCTTTTCCTCTAACATAAACCACTGACTGTCCTAATATTTATAAGCCAACTGAACCTTTCATTGAAATAACCGTTAATTCAACTCACAAAATGTAGTAAAGAAATCACATTTCATTCATTTAGCATTGAGATAAGTAGCTGTCAGAGATCATAAATATTTTCGAGCTAACCATTTAACTCTTACTACCTTGCATTAACCCAACCCATAATCATCCAAAAGCCATATCAGTTCACACTAAACTGCAAACAAATTACACCACCGTTCAAAAGCAATTCGGTGGCTAACTTTAGAGGATTTCAATTGAACCTAATTAAGTCACCATCACAAACTAACTTCTTACAACAGAATTTTGAGTTTCCACTTTCATGAAGGCAAAACTCAACGAAACAAGCATGCCACAAAATTACCACAATTCCTAATTTAATTTCCATTGCTTATATATATAATATATAAGTATTCTGCTACAGGAACAAAGAAGAAAAGCACATGGACATAATTATTCCAGATTTCTGAACTTCAATGGATACCTCAAATATTAAATAGGACTCTAAACTATTACCAAAAATCAATTTCTAAACACCCAAAAATGAATAATTTCAGAATTTCATAACAAATTTATAATTTCAATCTCAATTAAAAATTTTGGAGATTTTATTCTAACTCTATTTCTACCCATTAATCATCACCCAATAACCCCAATAATGAGAGAAAAACCCACCCTTACCTTGGATTTCTTGGTGATGTTGTTCTTGCTCTATGGTTTTCTCTTCTTCTCCTCTTCCTCCTTTTTCACCTCTTTTCTAGTTTTTATTCCCTCTTTCCAACTCTTACTAACTCTCTAAACCCAACTATTCATTCCACAAAATGGGCCTAATTCAGCCATATTAATTTTACTGTCAACACCTCCCTCAAGGCCCACTAATTCCAACAACTATAATATCATATAAAATAGAATAGATTAAATAGTTTACTAAATACTAACAATCTAATTAAAATAAATAATTAGATAAATTCCACAATTCAATTTATTTTCAAATAATATATTAAATCGCATATTTCAATTTAATCAATTAAATCAATTAATTCACATAAATTGAACAAACCAATTAATTTATATAAACTCAATAAATTATATAAATCAAACAATTCATATAAATCCACTAAATCAAGTAATTCATTTAAATCAAATATTTCAAATAAATTAGATAAATCACATAAGTTAATATTTCATAAAATCACTCAATAATTAATATAAATAATTAATTAATAAAATCGGGGTGTTACAGGTTCCATGGTCAACCAGTAGTACTCTGCTCTCAGAATGTTTCTCGCCATTGTGTGTCCGTTGGCATGGGTGCCAAATGATCCTTCGTGAATTTCTTTCATCAGCATGTTTGCTTCTGGTCTGTCTACGCATCGAAGCAAGACCATGTCAAAGTTTCTCTTATAGAGTGTACCACCGCTTAGAAAGAACCTGCCTGCTATCCTTCTGAGGGTTTTTCTGCCTGTCCTGGATGCCCTAGGTGGGTACTCTTGTTTTTGAAGGAAGCATTTGATATCATGATACCAGGGTTTGTCATCTATGACTGCTTCAATCGTGAAGATGTAGGCGGACCGTTCCAGGCGCATTATGTCAATCTTAGGTATGTCTTTCCATTGACCTACACTAATCATGGAAGAGAGAGTGGCTAAGGCATCAGCCATGTGATTCTCTTCACGAGGGATGTGATGAAACTCGATTCTGTTGAAGAAAGGTAACAACCTTCTTGCGTAGTCTTTGTAAGGAATCAATCCTGATTGGTATGTGTTCCAATCTCCTTTAATCTGATTGATAACCAGGGCTGAGTCGCCATATACATACAAGTTCTTGATCCTTAAGTCGATCTCTTCTTGGAGACCCGTGATACAAGCTTCGTATTCGGCCTCATTGTTTGTACACTTGAATGTCAGTTGGGAAGTGAAAGGAATGTGGATACCCTGAGGTGTTATGATGATTGCCCCAATTCCGTTTCCAAAATGATTAACAGCTCCGTCGAAGATAAGTCCCCATTGGGAATCTGGTTCTGGACCTTCACTGGGTAGCGGTTCATCGCAATCTTTCATTTTCAAGTATATGACATCTTCGTCTGGGAAGTCAAATCTGACTGATTCCTGATCGTCAATCAGTTGATGGGCCAAATGATCGGCTAAAATACTTCCTTTGAAGGCTTTTTGAGCGTGGTACTCGATGTCGTATTCTGATAACAACATCTGTCAACGGGCAATCCTTCCCGTGAGAGCAGGTTTCTCAAAGACGTACTTGATCGGATCCATTTCGGAGATTAACCAAGTAGTGTGACGAATCATATACTGGCGAAGACGTATGGCTGCCAAAGCCAGAGCACAACAAGTTTTCTCAAGCATAGTGTACCGATTCTCGCAGTTGGTGAATTTCTTATCCAAATAGTAAATGGCAGACTCTTTCCTTTTTGTTTCGTCTTGTTGGCCAAGTACATAACCCATTGAATCTTCCAAGACTGTTAGGTAGATGATCAGCGGCCTTCCCTCCACTGGAGATGATAGAATCAGTGGATTTAACATGTATTCCTTGATATTGTCGAAGGCGGTTTGGCAGTCTTCTGTCCAAACGCAATCCTGATTCTTTTTGAGTAATTTGAAGATTGGCGCGCACGTCGCTGTCATGAGGAATATAAATCTGGAAATGTAGTTCAGACGTCCTAGGAATCCCCTGACTTGTTTTTCAGTATTGGCATTTCTTGAATGGGCTTGACCTTGTCAGAATCAACCTTGATTCCTTTCTGGCTGATGATGAACCCTAACAGTTTCCCTGAACGGACATTGAATGTGCACTTATTAGGATTCAAGTGGAGTTTGTATTTCCTCAAACGCTCGAATAGCTTTGACAGGTGAATTACATGCTCCTCCTTTGTTTTAGATTTGGAAATCATGTCATCAACGTATACCTCTATTTCTTTCTGAATCATGTCATGAAACAGAGTTGTCATGGCCCGTTGATAGGTTGCCCCGACGTTCTTTAAACCGAACGACATTACCTTGTAACAGAAGGTACCCTATGGGGTGATGAACGTAGTTTTCTCCATGTTTTTCGGCGCCATTTTTATCTTATTATAGCCCGAGAATCCGCCCATGAAGGAGAAGACTTGGAACTTTGCTGTACTATCTACCAGCATGTCAATGCGTAGTAAGGGAAAGTCATCCTTGAGACTGGCTTTCTTCAGATCCCTGTAGTCTACACACATTCTGACATTTCCGTCCTTTTTCGGAACTAGTACTATGTTGGCTAACCATTGAGGATAATCTGATGTGGCGAGGAAACTCGCGTCAATCTGTTTCTGTACTTCCTCTTTGATTTTGATGGCCATGTCTGGATGAGTTCTTCTCAACCTCTGTTTTACCGGCAGACATTCTGATCTCAACGGTAGATGATGTTCCACAATGCTGGTATCCAACCCTGGCATATCCTTATAGGACCAAACGAATACATTGGGAAATTCTTTGAGAAGCTTTATCAAATCTTGTTTGACAGTTGGACTGAGCAGTGCCCCAATCTTGACTTCTTTTCTCTCTTCGTCTGAACCCAAGTTGACCATTTCCAACGGTTCTTTGTGAGGTTCAATGGACCTTTCCTCTTGTCTGAGTAATCGAGAGATCTCTTCTGGAATTTCTTCGTCATTTTCTTTTTCAGCCTCGAATACCGGGAATTCAAAGTTGGGAGAAGGCATTGGATCGTATGTTTCAATGGGGTTTAAAACAAGTAATCTGCATAACGTGATTATTGTTTTTAGAAGAGATAGAGAGAAATGCAAAAGTGTGTGCAGTGTATTTGAAAAACTGCTTGTTTTTTTTTATTTGAGTTGTTTTTTAGGATTACCATTTTCTGAAAAAGCGAAAAGAGAAAACAATAATTAATGCGGAAATTATAGAACGATGTTATTTTATTTATGATCGGTCGATTCTTGAAACTACAGCCCTATAAAACAAAACTCTGTCGCTTTGGGCGATGCGAAGAGGGACATTTATAGAAAGTGAGCCCTATCAAAACATCCGTTTCACCTGGGCAGGGTGAAAGGTTAAGATAAAGACGACAATTACTTTGACTTATGAACGACTTTCGGGACATTGACAGCAACCCATTGGCGGTGAACTCCTCGGTGAATCACAAAGTCTGGCACCTTCCTTCTTGACTTGTCCTTAGAAATGACGCTGATTTCTGGTGGAGCTGAATCGTTGGAATCTGTTTCATAGGTAGAGTTGTCGTTGGAGGATTCCTCAGCTGTATCTTGCATAGTGTTTGTGCTCTCAGGTAAATCTCCCCATCCAGGTTACTGGATGTCTTCGAGCCTGATACGAGAGCTTTCAGGAGCGGTGTACTTGACCAAGTAGTCGTACTTGCCACTCGGTTGTCCTAAGGTGTCCCACACTTCTTTGGAACTGAAGGAGTAATCCCTTTTGATGACGTTGACCTCAGGAAAAACATAGTTGATGAACTCTAGTCCTGGAAGCTTTGCAAATTCATCGTCGTACTAGGTATTTTCTGAATGCCCTGAGTAATGATCCCATGACATGGTGGGGACGCAAGTATTCTTTTCAATGATGCTTAACTGATATGCATCGTTCGACTGGTTCTATGGCCTCGATTCTCCTAGGTACGGCTGCCAGATAAGCAGGCCATCCATTGGGCAATAATAGTCGTGGTCAAAGTTGTCTTTCATCAGAGTGTCTTCCTCTAAAGAGTTTGGTGGAGCACGGCATCCTTCCGGATCACAATCTCCGTATATCATCTTGACATATGACCTTGGTATAAATCTCGGACTCTGTGCGGAATAGCAAAATGGCGTAGGCACTTCTTCCTGAGACATATAACCGTCCTCGTTAAGATAGGACTTCCACTCTTCATCTGTATCGGAGGAATCTCCCTTGTCGATGGTATGTACTTCTTGAGTCACCGGGTGAAGGAAACCTCCACTATGGAAGAAGTCATGAATGGGATGAAAACTTTCATCGTTAATAGCAGTCTAGGTACAGGTTGACGAAAAACCAAGACCTTTCTATGTCTTATGACACCCTGTCCTCATCCTTTTACATTGTTACTTTTGATTACTTCGAGAGCATCTTTGTATGAGGAAATCGACGTTCCTCTCTCTGATTGATTCCTATTGCTCACCGTCAGTGCCTGGAACTGAGTTCCAACAACTTCCTCAGGTTTTATACAAGTGGACGACGATAAGTTACTCACGATCAGGGCTTGCTCTCCACAGACTGTGATGAGTTGGTCATTCTTGACAAACTTTAGCTTCTGGTGAAGTGTCGAAGTGACTGCCCCAGTCTTGTGTATCCAAGGTCTTCCCAAAAAACAGGTGTATGTTTCTCGAATGTCCATGACCTGGAAAGTGACTTGGAAAGTGTGAGGACCGATAGTTATGGGAAGATCGATTTCGCTGATAACTATTTTTCGGGATCCGTCAAATGCTTTGACGATGAACTCACTGCCTCTCATCGGAGATCCTTTAAATGATAGTCGCATTAAAGTGGACTTCGGTATAACATTCAAAGCCGATCCAGTGTCTACTAGTACGCTGGCCAAAGCATCGTTCTGGCAGTTAACTGTAATATTGAGCGCCATGTTGTGACTTTTGCCCTCTTCTGGAAATTCTTCATCACTAAACCCTAAGTTGTTGCAGGAAGTGATGTTGGAAATGATGTTGTCGAATTGTCTGATTGTTACATCTTGTTCCACAAAGGCCTGTTCTAAGAATTTCTGTAGAGCTTCTCTGTGGGCTTCAGAACTGAGTAAAAGAGATAACACAAAGATTTTTGAAGGAGTTTGCAACAGCTGATCAACAATGTTGTACTCACTCATTTTGATGAGCTTCAGCCTCTCATCGTCGTTCTTTGAAAGGTTGGGATCACTGGATTGACTGACTGGTGGATTAGGAACTTTCGTTTGAGGTTCCTTTCCTCTGGTAGGTTCTCCAACTCCTCGATTGAAGATTCGACCGCTCTGTGTTACTCGACTGATGTCTGCGATATTCACGGTGGAGGGTAATGGAACTTCTTTTCCGTTTTCAATTGTTGTTGCACCGTATTTTTAAGGGATCACCTTATCGGATTTGTACGGTACTGGTCTCGGCAGATAGATAACTACAGGAGCCTTCTGATTTTTCTGACCATCATAACCGCCCTCGATTGGTTCGAGGTTGAGAACCTTTCCACTATCAAGAGGGAATCTTGATTCATGGAGTAGAGGTATTATGGCGCACACATCTTTGGCCACTTCTCGCTTAGGGATTAGGACAACATCGTTGCCTTGATTAGAATGATAGTCTGACATTGAACCAGAGCTTGACCATGGTTGAATCTCCTCGTGGTCCAACTGACCTTGAAGGGCTGCTTGCACGAGATAGCATCCTTGATTATTCTCCGAGAAAACTCTACAGCACTCATAATTATGTGGTGGCACCTGGCCACGCCCGCTTTGTATGCAGTGTAACCTCACTAGGTCTGTTTCCATAGACCAAACATCCTGACTTTGATGCCTAGTAGGGTTCCCATTAATCATGCTGACTTGTTGTGTGTCTTTGTCTAAATAGATCGGAAGCCACCAGTGGTTTAACAAGTGTTGTAAAGTTCTTTGAACGAGAGCACATCCTTGGTTGCTCTCACATCATACTGTACAATTTTGATAATTATGCGAAGTCAGAAAATCGAGCTGGACTTGCTTGGCATGTAGTTCCACAAGACTGGTATTCATCAGGCGAATATCGAAGATTTGAATCATGTTAACCTAATAAGGACTTCTATCATGGCAATCCTGGATCCATCCAAGATCCATCTGACGCTGGAGGGCCTCTTGTACAAAAGAGCATCCCTGATTGTTTATCGAGCAAATCAGACAGGAATCGTAATCGTGCCGCGGTAGATCATGATGCTGGCTTTGCCTTGAGTGCATTGCCACCAAGTTGACATTCATCGCACGGATGTCGTGGTTTTGAATGATGTTGGAATTTTATTAAGTCATGTTGACCTCACGAATTCTCTGATCTTGGATCCATTCGAGATTCAACTATTCCTGTAGAGCTGATTGCACCATAGAACATCCTTGATTGTTTTTAGAGTATATATCACACTGGTGATAATTATGAGATGGCACATTGTGAATTTGATAGCTGTGGTTAGACTCTACCTCTATCAAATTTACTGCCACTTTCTCGTGTTGAGGAAACAGGTTCGTCTGAATATTTGGATTTGTATCCTTGAAGGATAAGACCCCGCTCCTGACAAGTTTTTGCACATCGGATTTGAAACTGAGATAGTTTTCTATGTTATGTCCTGGTCCTCCGTGATGGTAAGGGTAAGTTTGATCCGCTTTGAACCAAAAAGCTGGATTCTTTGGTATTGTAAGAGGAGACCTAGTCTGGACGTGCCCCTTGACCAGTAGTAATGGAAATAGCTCTGCGTACAACATTGGTATAGGGTCGAACCCTGGTGGTCGCGTTGTACGGTTGTTATTGTACGGAGGACGAGCCTGCTAAAGAGACTGTTGCGTCCTTTGCTGATATTGTTGTTGATTCGGTTGGCTCTGAGCAACCTGAGGTTGATACGTAGGAACAGGCGTAAGGTTAATAGCAGGAGTTACAGCTGCTATTGGTTGGTACCGTCGCCTTTGCTTTCCGAGAGAGATATTGCCAATATCTTGCTCTTTTTCTTAGGGAAAGTACTACTGTATCATTTGGTACTGCTTGATGGTCCAGCATCTTTAACTAAACGTCCTTCTCAGACTGCTTCGTCAAGACGAACTCCCATGCCCACCATCTCAATGAAGTCACTGGGCGCACTGGCGACCATTCTGTCGTAGTAAAATGAGCTCAAGGTTTTCAAGAAGATCTTTGTCATCTCTTTTTCCTCGAGAGGTGGACCAATCTGGGCGGCAATTTCACGCCATCTTTGAGCATATTCCTTAAAGGTTTCCTTATCCTTCTGCGACATTGCTCTAAGTTGATCTCTTTCTGGTGCCATGTCCAGGCTATACTTATACTGCTGAACAAAGGCAGCACCAAGATCTCTGAAAGTGACGATCTTAGTGCGGTTTAAACCCATGTACCATTGTAGTGCAACACCGGTTAAACTATCCTGAAAATAGTGGATCAGTAGCTGTTGGTTCTCTGTCTGAGTTGACATCCTCCGAGCGTACATCACCAAGTGACTTTGAGGGCAAGAGTTACCCTTGTATTTTTCAAATTCGGGCACCTTGAATTTGTGCGGAATTTTCACATTGGGGACCAAACAAAGGTCTTCGGCATCCTTTCCAAATAGATCCTGACCGCGAATGGCATGCAGTTCCTTCTGCATCTCCAAGAATTATTCCTGGAACTCCTTCATTTTGTCGTCCATACTTTCGTTTCCACCAGAAGGTATCTGTGGAATTTGTCCTTCCGGGACAGCGTGTACCACGGGTGGTGGTACAGTCATTATGGCCATGACTCTTGGTGCTTCCCTCTCCCGAAGTTTGTAACCTTTAGGAGTTGCTGTCATGGCCCTTGCATCTTCTCTTTCCCAAAGTTTGTAACCTTCAGGCCCAGCGGTTCTTGCTGCAGTTTCTGGATCTTTTGTGATCGGCGGAATATATCCTTCCGGGATATAGTTGCGTGGCATGTCCCAGGGACGATCTTTAGGCATGTTATACCGAGGATCAATCTTTTCCACTATAGGTGTAGATGTGATCTCTGAGATCACAGTCTGTTGTTGTTGCATCTAGGCTGCTGCTAGAGCTTGTATGTCGTTGAAAAGTTTCCTCAAATCTTCTTTCAGAGCGTCGAGTTCTTCTTTCAACTCTGTTCTCTTCCTCGAGATTATCCATCTTCTTTTGAATGTTGGCCCGAGTATTGTACGAATGAGACAGTTTGAATCTAGAATCGAGACACAAACGTGAGATTCGTAGGGAAGAAGAATGCATTATGTGAGAATGATGAATGATATGCAATGATTATATATTTATTATTTGTTTAATCAAAAGAAACTTTGAAAATTGGATTTTAAATATCATACAATGGAGAAACCCCGTTTTATTGAATTCAAAGATTGCGGAATGGAAATACAGTAATTTACAAAGTGTTGTAAAAGGAAATATCTAAGCTAAAGGATCCTCAGTTTGGTTATATCTAAGTATGGCATCCTCAGTTTGAGAGCTCTAGCATGTACCCAGTGGAGATAAGGTTCCACAGAGACACAATTTGGTTTTCCTAGAGACTCTCTTCCTTTCCTATGAACATGTTTCCAGGCATGCACTATTTCTGTCTTTAGTGCCCTGTCATTTTCTCCTTCCTTGAAGAAAAGACCTTCCAGATGAGCATTACGTGGGATATGCCTCATCGAGTATCCGAATTGACGACGAACTAAAACTGGATGAGAATTAATTCCTCCTTTAGTTCCAATGAGGGGTACATTAGGGAAGTTTCCGCAACCGTCAATGATTCTTATCTCATCATAGATTTGATTGTACCAATCGATGTCAGAGTTGGTAAGAGACATGATTCTCTATGACCAATGCATAGTACTCTTATGATCCCAATATGCGGCAGACTTGGGCAAATGGGAAGTGAACCATTTGTATAGCAGGGGTATACAGCATGTCATTATTCCTCCGTTGTACAAATTCCTTAAGTGTACAGAATGATAAGCATCTGCGAGCAAGGTCGGTACAGGGTTTCCAATCAGAAATATCTTAATGGCATTGATATCAACGAAGTTATCAATGTTGGGAAATAGAAATAACCCTTAGGTGAGAAAAACAAAGATGCTCTCGAAAGCAGTCACGTTCCCTATACTAGCAAAGTACAGGGTTTTTTTTATCAAAAACTGAGCTGGCAAACTTAGGATTCCACCCTTAGTGGTCATGTGAGTCCTGACTTCTGACTCGTCCAAATAGATTACTCTTGCGATGGTTTGATCCTTTGGAATTTCTTCCAGTCCAGAAAAGGGAGCTTTGTCAGTGATGGGTAAACCAGTCAGGTGAGAGTACTCCTCCAGTGTTGGTGCTACCTGATAATCCGGGAATGTGAAACAGTGATAAACCGAATCGTAGAATTGAATGAGTATGGACAGGATTCCTTCAATTACATGGACCCTTAACAGAGACAGCAGTCCTCCGTACTTAGCTCTGAAAGCCTCAGGGTTTGTGACCATCTTTGCCAACCCTCTTAAATCCTCTAATTTTGGAACCTTGAAGGTGTACTTGTGAGTCTTCCTTCTACCGAAATCCATAACGCAATCTTTCTCTCTGACATTTGCAATCATTGTCTTAGTTTAATTTGAAAAAGAGAGACTAGAAGAGAAAATTTTCTTTGTTTAATGTTTTTAATGAAATGAATGCATGAATGCAGCACACAAAAACATAGAAAAAACATGGGGTCAAAGGTTCGGTGTCATGAAGTCAAGGCTCTACCCATCCCCAAAGGTTATACTGGTGATTTTTTGTACCTGTCCTTAAAGTCATTGACCCCTCTTAGGATAACAACAGCAGGCTGGTTCACCCGAACGAGCTGATGTATCTTAGAGCAATCTCAAATGAGGGTAGTATCGCGTGACAACTATTTCCGATAGCTTCCGCACTACAAAATAGTAACATGGTCTTAGTCTACTAAAATCCTCAGCTTCTCAGATAACCCAATCGAACAATCTGCTTTCAACAACCGAAGTCGTATAGGCATTGAATCCTCAAAGGGTATCTCCACTGATTCAATGGTCTACCGAGACCTCTTATTTGGGAGTCATTCCCTGTAAGATTACCCGTCTCGTGCCATCACTTATCTTAGGTGGCACTCAAACTTTCCAGATGCGGCATCACCCGCAATCCCATTAGCAGAAAAATAAACACGGATATCAATCAGGAAAAGCGATATATATGTTTATTCCTAAAACTAACATCCTAGACCTCTTAAGAGCTATAATAATCCTAGTCCTAAATAGATAATGCCTCCCCAGCAGAGTCGCCATTTTCCTGTGGAAGATGGGGACGATGATGACTAGATCTTACAAACCTCCCCAGCAGAGTTGCCATTTTCCTGTAGCGAGCGATTTTTGTCGGTGACGCGACCACCTTATCGCTGAAGTTTGGGTTTTCCTCCTTGTGGAGAAAGGGGTGCTACTTTCTGATTTCTTATTTATCCTGTGAAGCTGGAAGGGAAAGGGAAGGTATCTAAAACTAACCTTGCACGCGAATGTTTAACTGAACAAACGCTTAAAGAGATTCGGGGAGTCGGGGTCAGGTTATACAATGGGTAGTTGTCAATTACCCATCCTATATGTGGTTATCCACAGGATCTTAGCATTAGGTTTCGCTTTTGTACTTGATGGTGTTTATCTGGTAATGGGTTGGGAAAGTTTCCCAGGAAATATGAGTGAATGAGTAAGTTTTTGTTGATGTTCAGGTTCTTCCCGGTGTTTTTGGTAAGGTACTGGACCTAAGTTTTGATTGATGTAAAAGGTACTGGACCTAAGGTTTTTGATTAGTATGCTCGCTAAAATTTTGCAATCTTATGCCTACGTATTCCCGTTTAAACGAAACAGGGAAATCAGAGAAATAGTAGTTCCTCCTATTCTAAGGGAGGAAAAATTGTTTTGGTGTCTTGTTCAAAGCCCAAGACAGAGGCTGAAAGGAGTATTTGTGTCTTGTTCAGAGCCCAAAATTGAAGCTAAAAGGTTTGACCGAGAGAGAACTTGTCATCTCTAAAGGAAGATGTTGATTTTTGTGTGCCTTGATCAAAGCCCAAGCTTGAAGCTAAAAGGTTAATTGACTCGGCTAGGGAGTTCCTTATATAAAGCCTAAGAGGAGACTAAATAGGATCGACTCAACAAGAGAGTGTATATGTATGTGTCTTGTACAACGCCCAAGATTAAGGCTATTAGAGACCGACTCTTTGGGGAATATCATTATACAAAGCCTAAGAGGAGGCTAAAAGCTTGACTTTTCTGGGGAAAATGTTCTTTCTGTCTTATACAAAGCCCAAGATTGAGGCTAAAAGGGATTTTTGACTCCGCCAGGGAGGCTTGTATGTGTCTTGTACAAAGCCCATGAGAGAGGCTAAAAGGGTTTGACTCTGCTGGAGAGCATTATCTATCTTGTACAAAGCCCAAGATGGAGGTGGAAAAAGGTTGACTCTGCTTAGGAATTATTTATCGAGGTCTAAAGGAAGACTCGGAGGAAATAACTCCGTTGGGGAATATGTTTGTCCCCAAGCTTAAGAGAAGGTTATGAAATTTTATATCTTGTACAATGCCCAAGATAGTGGCTAAAAAGGGTTTGACTCAACAAGAGAGTGCTTTTTATCTATCATGTACAAAGCCCAGGATTGTGGCTGAACAAGCTGAAGAAATCATCACACACAGCTCAAGAGGAGGTTAACCCCTGCTAGGGGAAATCATTATACAAAGCCTAAGAGGAGGCCATTGACTCAACAAGAGAGTGTTTTTTATCTGTCTCGTACAAGGCCCGAGATTGAGGCAAAAGGGTTGACTCAACAAGAGAGTACCGAAAAGTGATTGACTTAACAAGAGAGTCTGAGACGGTGATTGACTCAACAAAAGAGTCTGAAAATGAATTGACCCAACAAGAGAGTCTGAAAAGGTGGTTGACTCAACAAGAGAGTCTAAAATGGTTAGCTCCGCAGGGGAGAATCATTTGTACAAAGCCCAAGAGGAGGTTGATGGTATTGAGGAAAGGATCGTTATACAAAGCCTAAGAGGCATGTCCAAATGGGGGATCAACTTTTACAGGGGAATGCAGAAGAGTTTATAGATTAGAAACCTTGAGGTTCTGATAGTGTTATGATGACTTGACCCTGGTTGGGGAATTTTGGGAGAGAGACGGGGTTCTAGAACCCACAAGTTTTAACTCTTGCTGGAGATTAATCTAGAATCCGGGGTTTCTCCTATGTTTGTAAGGAACTTGAGAATGTCTTTGAGACTCAAGGGTATTTAGGCTGTCCAAGTCTACTGGTATGGAAGAGTTTTATCTTTTGTATGATGCCCAAGAGGAGGCCGACTCTTTTAAGGGATGAGTATCAACCCTAAAATTGGTCTGAAGGTTTTGACTCCTTTTTAGAAAGACAGCTCTAACGAAGGAAGACTAGGTTATGTCCTATACCTTTAAGAGGTCTTCAGGGTCCTTGTATTAAGTCCAAGAGAAGGCATGAGAACTTCTAAGAAGCCGAAGGGTCCTTGTACAACGCCTAAGAGGAGGAGGGGATGCTTTTAGGAAGCCCATGGGACTCAAACCAAGAGAAGTTCAAGAAATGCTATTCACCGGGAATAGATCATTTAGTGAAAGTTCAAAGTTTGAAGAAACTCAAGAGATGCTATTCACTGAGAATAGATCAACTCTGGGGAGTAGAATTTCTTTGACAATTTCTAGGGGTGATAGTCTGAGAAAAGGTTCACGAGGAATACTGCCTTTCTCTATGTTCCATATTATTCAAGCCCAAGAGGAGGCAAGACTGTATCCGGTAATCCTATGGGGATCTAGTTTTGTTTGTATTTAAGAGTGACCGACGAGCTTTACTTAGTTCTAGACCTAATTGTCGGGGAAAACTCTGAATAACTATACTAGTATATATACAATTGATATATGACAAGTATGTAAAAGGGTATGAAAGAATACTAACCATGCGTAGCTTCCCACAATACAGTTATATATATGACATGTATTTAAAACAATGAAAGAAGACTAACCATGTACCGCTTCCCACAATACAGATATATATATATATATATATATATATGACATGTATTTAAAAGAATGAAAGAAGACTAACCATGTGCCGCTTCCCACAATACAATTATATATATTAAAGCAAGTAAATGAAAGCGGATAAAAACTTACAGGTGAGCAAGCTTCCATGCTGTATTGTTAGTTGTTCAGAGAAATTAAAGAAAGTATTGATAACAACTGTATATTTGAAACTAAATCAAAAGGGAAGTTGTTTTGAAAAGATTTCTGGGGCTTACAGCTCACGGAGAGGCCCAAGGTTTTACAGTGATCGTACCGTTGTTCTAAGGATCGCGGAGGGACTTATACAATGACCGAGGCCCAAATTATTTCACTTACAAAAGGGTTGGGTCTTAAAACTCAACGAGAGGCCCAATTATTATTTAAAGAAAAAAATAAATGGGACTTACAACACAAGGGTAGACCCAAATGATTTTCGTTTTTACAATGGGACTTATACAATGTCTGAGGCCCAAAAAGGTTTTGATTAAAAAAGGGATTGGGTCTTACACTCTATTAGAGGCCCAAATAGCTTGAAAATGAATAAAGATGGGTCTTATAGCTCAAGGAGAAGCCCAGTTGTGTTTGTTACAAAGGCGACGATCGCGCCGAACTTTTGAAAATATACAGAGGGACTTATACAATATGTGAGGCCCAAAATTGTTTATTTACAAAGGGGTTGGGAATTACACTCTATTAGAGGCCCAAAGAGTTTTTAAGAAAATGAATGGGACTTATAGCTCAAGGAGAGGCCCAAGAAGGTTTTTGAACTGGCGATCGTGCCGAGGTTTTTGAAATCGCAGTGGGTCTTATACAATAACTGAGGCCCAAATTATTTTGGTTTCAAAAAAAGGATTAGGTCTTACACTCTATTAGAGGCCCATGAGTGTTTGAAAAAAGTTTTGTGAGGGTGAAAATCAAAGAAACCCTAATTTCATCATTTTTTAAAAGTAATCCTTTGAATAAAATGAATAAAAATGACAAAAATACCAAATAATTCGAAATAAACCACTTGTGATTTTTGGTTAAGGTTTGAAAAATGAATTTTTTATCACAAGATGATTTAGAACTCATTTGGTTTTGTTTTTCAAGGTGAATATTCATTTTTAAAATGTTTTGAAAACAATTAAAATGAATTTATTTACAAAAATAACAACTATATTAAATAAATAATATAAATTTGATTTTTTTGGGGAATAAAATATTTTAACATTTTTGTGATTTTATGCAAAAAGAACCAATCAAAAATCATTAAAATTGAAGGAGAAATTAATTTTCCAAATCATTTAAAATATAGCAAAATATATAAAAAAATGGAAAAAAGTGGTAAAAAGAGGATATGGGGCGAGGGGGATTCGAACCCCAGACTCTTAGGTGCAGCGGGCGTCTACTACCACTGGGGTGGTGATACATCCGTGTATCAAAACCACCCCATGAATATATGAGGCATGCCTTGTTTTTGGCCTGGCCAAGGCAAGGCAATGCAAGGTTTTGGCCAAAAACGTGAAGGTTGTAACTTTCTCATTTCTCCATGGATTGGGGCAAAATTTAGGTCTATCCTGCATAGAATTTCACAAGGAATCCAATGGTGATGTTGGTTTTTTTAGATGAGGTCCCCATTTCAAAACCTGATGGTGTTCTTGAAATAGGCCTATAATTGCATTTTCTATGTCACCTCTTGTTACAGGCATGAATTACATGATGAATTGGTTCAAACACAACATATATAACATGTATGAGATGTGCATGGCAGTGTACCTCAAAACAATGCATATTTTAGAAAGTTCAAGTGATGATGCACTTACCTCTTGAAGCTCCTTGTGCTATTTGTCAAGTTCTTTGAGCCAGAAGTGACTTGATGCTTTAGACACTCTCAATTGGTCCCTTAGAAGCTTTTAGGATGATTGGAATTAGCTAGAAACCTCAGGAACAGAAACTGGCCCTTTCTTGCAAAGGCCGCAAAAGTGACCAATATGGCAACTCTCTCAAATGGTGTTCCAGATGTGGGGAACCATTTGGGACAGTTCAAGGATGATATTTGGAGTGTGTTTGAGGTCTTATCTGGTTTTGAAAGTGACTGAATCAAGACATGGCTTGAAAAATGTAAAAAAGTCCAATTTTGAGGTTTTGAGAGGGGACTTTGTGATTTTGGTGTTACATGTCACATATGAGAGTTTGGACAGCTTAGATATGACATATTGGATGTGTTTGGATCATGAGCTATTGTGGAAATGCTCTCTAACTCAAAAACTCAGAGTTACCTTGCAAAAGAAGGCATTTTGGCCTAGAGAAAGGAATTTTGAGGAAAGCATCAGTTTGGGTGCTTTGGTGTACTCAAACTGATCACAATTGAGGCCTATTTATAGTGTGTCAAGTTTGATTTGGCATCAATAGTGAATAGAGGCTGCAGCAGGCCTTTGGCCAATGTTATGCAAAAGGAATCTCAAGTCTCCTCTAGCCATTGACTTGAGATTAGGGTGCAGGCTTTGTAGCTTTGGTTCAGAGATAAACTTAGACTGAATTCAGTTGGAATTGGCTCAGTTCATGCCACCTTGGTGCATCCATTGAATGCTTGAAAACAAAATTGGATATTTGGCATCTTTGTAGCTCTTTTAGGTTTGGCATGCTACTTGTAGATTCTTGGACTTTGGAGGCTTGGAGATAAGATCATCCCCCTTGGATTTGATCCTCTAATGTGTCCAAAAGATGACAAGGCTTGGAATTATCAGATTTGGACAAATCGAGCAAATGCATAAATTTTGCCTTGTAAAAACCAGTCCATGATGCCATGTTTCAAGGGCTGTATCTCCTTGCTCAAATGGAATTTAGAGATGATCTGGAACTTGTTGGAAATCCCCCATGACATACTTTAACTTTGATGTTCAAGGATAGTCTTGATTCAGTTTGGATCCAAGTGAAAAATGCCCCTACATTTTGTAAAAAGTCTGGCAGATTCTGACTTAGTGAAAATTTCACTAAGTGTTGGAAAATGTGATTTTCATGTTTTCAGCCATTTTGATCACTCCATAACTAAAAATCCATGAAGAATTGGAATGAAATGTAGTTGACACTTTTAAAGTATGCCATGAGAGCTACAAATCCATCTTTGGACCATCCAAAATGGTTGTTTGGATCTCAAGTTATGATCCTTGGAAGTTGGTACCCTAGCCACTTTGTTTCATAACTTAGAAAAATTCTAAGTTTTTTATGGTTACCCTATTTACAAGTTAACTCATTTTCTTTGGTTTTTCTTGATGAATGATGATTCCAATCACACATTAACATCATTTTAGGGTTAAGGAACCTTGGTTGACCAAAAAATCAAAAAGTCAAACTTTAACTTTTTGTACAGTTGACTTTTTCAGCAGATGAAATTTTAACTGTGCGATCCTCTATGGAATCAAGTCCTTGACCTAAATCATACTTAATGGACAGATTCCATAGGTGTTATAGGGTGTATTGACTCATGTCCCAAGGTTTGGGAGCATGTCTTGGTCAAAAGTCAAAAGTACAGTTCACTTTTTCCTCAAAACCCTAACTGTGGTCTTGATGAAATTGAAACTTGTAGACCAAGCTTCTTGGATCAATCCATTGTTGAAAATGGGTCAATGTGGTGTATTTAAGGCCCTCAAATCATGTCTTAAGGTCTTGGCTCATGTTTTGTCCCAAAAGTCAACTTAGGGGTGAATTAGGTCAAGAAACCCTAATTCTTGATTTTTGGTAAATGCATCCCCTGAGGTTAAATTGACTTGGTGATTGGGTCCATGAGGTCCCTTGGGGTATCTTGGGTTATGCTTTGAAGCATTGGATCATGCTCAGTTGAAAATTTTCATCTGGAGGCCTTGGTCGACCAAAACCCTAATTTGGTGACACTGGTGATCTGGAGGCTTGATCCACTTGGAATTTTGCAACCTTGTGCTTGATTCTTGATGTGGGAGTCCTCTTGATCCCTTGTGGGTGTTTTAAGAATTTAGACAAGTTGAAGATCATGTCATTTCTTGATTGATCCTTTGTCTAAGTGCTCTGAGAGGGCTCGAAACCCTAATTCTTGATTGTAGTGAATGCTCAATCCTCTTTGAGGAGATTGATGAGGCATGAAGGTACATCCATATTGTGATGATGATTTTTACAATGATGGGAAATCTTTGGTGGTCAAAATTTAGGGTATGACAGTTAAAAGTGCCCCTTGACCAGTAATAGTGGAAACACTTCTGCGTACAACATTGGTATAGGGTCGAATCCTGGTGGTCGCGTTGTACGATTATTGTTGTACTGAGGACGAGCCTGCTGAAGAGGCTATTGTGTCCTTTGCTGATATTGTTGTTTCGGTTGGCTCTGAGTAACCTGAGGTTGATACGTTGGAATAGGCGCAGGTTTTATAGCAATAGTTACCGCTGCTACTGGTTGCTACCGTCGCCTTTTCTTTCTGAGAGAGATATTACCAATATCTTGCTCTTTTTTCTTAGGGAAAGCACTACCGTATCTTTTGGTACTGCTTGACGATCCAGCGTCTTTAACTTGACATCCTTCTCGGACTGCTTCCTCGAGACGAACTCCCATGCCCACCATCTCGGTGAAGTCACTGGGCGCACTGGCGACCATTCTGTCGTAGTAAAATGAGCTCAAGGTTTTCAAAAAGATTTTTGTCATCTCTTTTTCCTCGAGAGGTGGACTAATATGGGCGGCAATTTCACGTCATCTCTGAGCATATTCCTTAAAGGTTTCCTTGTCCTTCTGCGACATTGCTCTGAGTTGATCTCTGTCTGGTGCCATGTCCAGGTTATACTTATACTGCTGAATGAAAGCTGTGCCAAGATCTCTGAAAGTGACGATCTTAGTGCGGTTTAAACCCATGTACCATTTGACTGCGGCACTGGTTAAACTATCCTGAAAATAGTGGATCAGTAGCTGTTGGTTCTCTGTCAGAGTTGACATCCTCCGAGCGTACATCACCAAGTGACTTTGAGGGCAAGAGTTACCCTTGTACTTTTCAAATTCGAGAACCTTGAATTTGTACGAAATTTTCACATTAGGGACCAAACAAAGGTCTGCGGCGTCCTTTCCAAATAGACCCTGGCCGCGAATGGCATGCAGTTCCTTCTGCATCTCCAAGAACTGTTCCTGGAACTCCTTCATTCTGTCGTCCATACTTTCGTTTCCACCAAAAAATATCTGTGGAATCTGCCCTTCTAGGACAGTGTGTACCATGGGTGGTGGTATAGTCATTACGGCAGTGAATCTTGGTGCCTCCCGAAGTTTGTAACCTTCAGGAGTTGTTGTTATGCCCCTGGCATCTTCGCTTTCCCAAAGTTTGTAACCTTCATGCCCAGCGGCTCCTGCTGCAGTTTTCGGATCTTCCGTGATCGGCGAAATATATCCTTCCGGGATATAGTTAAGTGGCATGCCCTAGGGACGATCATTTGGCATGTTATACCGAGGATCATACTTTTCCACTATGGGCGTCGATGTGATCTCTGAGATCACAGTCCTTTGTATCTGAGCTGCTGCCAGAGCTTGCATGTCATTGTGAAGTTTTCTAAGATCTTCTTTCAGAGCGTCGAGTTCTTCTCTCAACTCCCTGTTCTCTTCCTCGAGATCATCCATTTTCTTTTGTTGACTGGCCCGAATATTGTATGAATGAGATAGTTTTACTCTAGAATCGAGACAGAAACGTGAGATTTGTAAAGAAGGAGAATGCGTTATGTGAGAATGATGAATGATATGCAAGAATTATATTAATTTTTTTTGTTTTGTTATTTTCAAAAGAAACTTCAACAATTTGGATTGCAAATATCATACAGTGGGGAAACCCCGTTTTATTGAATTCAAAGATTTCGGAAATGGAAATACAGTAATTTACAAAGTGCTGTAAAAGGAAATGTCTAAACTTATGGATCATGGGTCCTCTCTGAGGGGAGCTCAGGTGCTGGTTTTGGTACTTTCCTTTTCTTTGACCGGGGCTCTTGAGCCGTTATCGGGTTGTCAGTCCTTTGCCAAGTGAAAGGAGCGAGCAAATTCCTTTGGTTTTCTTGATTTTCTACAACATGTTGCTCTAAAATCTCGATCAGAGCATCCTTTTCTTTTAACAGTTGCTGAATTTTATTACACTCCACATTGAGAATGCGGTACTTGTTCTTCCAAGACTTCTTCTCCCGTTGAACTTTGTTGAGAGTAACCTGAAGTTTTTCCGTATCAGACATAAAGTAAAGGATAGATTCCTTTAACGGAAGAACTTCTTGATGAGGGTACGACATCCTTAGTTTGAGAGCTCTAGTTTGTACCCAGTGGAGATAAGGTTCCACCGAGACACAATCTGGTTTTCCTAGAGACTCTCTTCCTTTCCTGTGAACATGTTTCCAGGCATGCACTATTTCTGTCTTTAGTGCCCTGTCATTTTCTCCTTCCTTGAAGAAAATCCCTTCCAGATGAGCATTACGTGGGATATGCCTCATCGGGTATCCGACTTGACGACGAACTAAAACTGGATGATAATTGATTCCTCATTTAGTTCCTATGAGGGGTACATTAGGGAAGTTTCCACAACAGTCAATGATTCTTATCCCGTCATAGATTCGATTGTACCAATCTATGTCACAGTTGGTAAGAGACACGATTCTCTATGACCAATGTAAAGTGCTCTTATGATCCCAAAATGCAGCGGACTTAGGTAAATGGGAAGTAAACCATTTGTATAGCAGGGTACACAACATGTGATCATTCCTCCGCTGTACAAATCTCTTAGAATGATAGGCATCTGCGAGCAGAGTCGGTATAGGGTTTCTAATCAAAAATATCTTAACGGCGTTGATATCGACGAAGTTATCAATGTTGGGAAACAGAAATAACCCGTAGGTGAGAAAAACAAAGATATCTTGGAAAGCAGTAATGTTCCCTATACTGGTAAAGTACAGGGCTTTCTCTATCAAAACCTTGGTTGGTAAACCTTGGATTCCACCCTTAATGGTCATGTGAGTCCTGACTTCTGACTCGTCCAAATAGATTACTCTTGCAATGGTTTGATCCTTTGGAAATTCTTCCAGTCCAGAAAAGGGAGCTTGGTCAGTGATGGGTAAATCAGTCAGGTGAGAGTACTCTTCCAGTGTTGGTGCTAGCTGATAATCCGGGAATGTGAAACAGTAATAAACCGGATTGTAGAACTGGATGAGTGTAGACAGGATTCCTTCAATTACATGGACCCTTAACAGAGACAGCAGTCCTTCGTAGTTAGCTCTGAAAGCATCAGGGTTGGTGATCATCCTTGCCAACCCTCTCAAATCCTCTAATTTTGGAACCTTGAAGGTGTACTTGTGATTCTTCCTTCTATCAAAATCCATAATGTAATCTTTCTCTCTGACATTTGCAATCATTGTCTTAGTTTAATTTGAAAAAAGAGAGACTAGAAGAGAAAAATTTTCTTTGTTTAAAGTTTTTTAATGAAATGAATGCATGAATGCAGCACACAAAAACATAGAAAAAACATGGGGTCAAAGGTTCGGTGTCATGAAGTCAAGGCTTTACCCATCCCCAAAGGTTGTACTGGTGATTTTTTGTACTTGTCCTCAAAATCATTGACCCCTCTTGGGATAACAACAACAGGCTGGTTCACCCGAGCGAGCTGCAGTATCTTAGAGTAATCTCAAATGAGGGTAGTATCGCGTGACAACTATTTCCGATAGCTTCCGCAGTACAAAATAGTAACATGGTCTCAGTCTACTAAAATCCTCAGTTTCATGGACAACCACAATCGAACAATCTGCTTTCAACAACCGAAGTCGTATAGGCATTGAATCCGCAAAGGGTGTCTCCATTGATTCGATGGTCGACCGGGGTCTCTTATTTGGGAGTCACTCCCTGTAAGATTACCCGTCTAGTGCCATCACTTATCTTAGATGTCACTCAAACTTTCCAGATGCGGCATCACCCGCAGTCCCATTAGCAGAAAAATAAACATGGATATCAATTAGGAAAAGTGATATATATATATATTTATTCCTAAAACTAACATCCTAGACCTCTTAAGAGCTATAATAATCCTAGTCCTAAACAGACAATGGCTCCCCAGCAGAGTTGCCATTTTCCTGTAGCGAGCGAATTTTTTCGGTGACGCAACCACCTTATCGCTGGGTTTTCCTCACCGCAATGGTAGGAGGGGCTGCTAATTTCAGATTTCTTATTTATCCCGTGAAGCTGGAAGGGAAAGGGAAGGTATCTAAAACTAACCTTGCACGCGAATGTTTAACTGAACAAACGCTTAAAGAGAGATTAGGGGGTCCGGGGTCAGGTTATACAATGGGTAGTTGTCAATTACCCTTCCTATATGTGGTTATCCATAGGATATTAGCCTTAGGTTTCCCTTTGTAATTGATAGTGTTTATCTGTTAATGGGTAGGGAAAGTTTCTCGGGGAATTTGAGTGAGTGAGTGAGTTGATGTTGAAGTTCGGGTGTCCCCGATGTTTTTGGTAAGGTGTTGGACCTAAGTTTGGGTGTGAAGGTACTGGACCTAAAGTTTTTGATTGGTATGCTCGCTAAGATTTCGCAATCTTATGCTTACGTATTCCCGTTTAAACGAAACAGAGAAATCAGAGCAATCGTAGTTCCTCCTATTCGAAGGGAGGAAAAAGCTGTTTGGTGTCTTGTTCAAAGCCCAAGATTGAAGCTAAAACATTTATTTGTGTCTTGTTCAAAGCCCAAGATTTAAGCTAAAAGGTTTGATTGAGAGAGAATTTGTCATCTATAAAGAGGGATTGGACTTCTTCTGAGGGAATTGTTGATTTTTATGTGCCTTGATCAAAGCCCAAGGTTGAAGTTAAAAGGTTAATTGACTCGGCTAGGGATTTCCTTATATAAAGCCTAAGAGGAGGCTAAATAGGATCAACTCAACAAGAGAGTGTATATATTGGTGTCTTGTACAAAGCCCAAGATTGAGGCAAAAAAGAGACTGACTCTTTGGGGGATATCATTATACAAAGCCTAAGAGGAGGCTAAAAGCTTGACTTTTCCGGGGAAAATGTTTTTTTTGTCTTGTACAAAGCCCAAGATTGAGGCTAAAAGGGATTTTTGACTCCGCCGGGGGAGGCTTGTATGTGTCTTGTATAAAGCCCAAGATAGAGGCTAAAGGATTTGACTCTGCTGGAGAGCATTATCCATCTTGTACAAAGCCCAAGATGGAGGCGGAAAAAGGTTGACTCTGCTTAGGAGCTATTTCTCGAAGTCTAAAGGAAGGCTCGGAGGAAATAACTCCGCTGGGGAAGATGTTTGTCCCCAAGCTTAAGAGAAGGTTATGAAATTTTATATCTTGTACAAAGCCCAAGATAGAGGCTAAAAGGGTTTGACTCAACAAGAGAGTGCTTTTTATCTGTTCTGTACAAAGCCCAGGATTGTGGCTGAACAAGCTAGAGAAATCATCATACAGAGCTCAAGGGGAGGTTAACTCCTGCTAGGGGAAATCATTATACAAAGCCTAAGCGGAGGCTATTGACTCAACAAGAGAGTGTTTTTTATCTGTCTCGTACAAAGCCCGAGATTGAGGGTAAAGGGTTGACTCAACAAGAGAGTACGAAAAGGTGATTGACTCAACAAGAGAGTCTGTAAGAGTGATTGACTCAACAAGAGAGTCTGAAAGTTGATTGACTCAACAAGAGAGTCTGAAAAAGGTGAGCTCCGCTGGGGAGAATCATTTGTACAAAGCCCGAGAGGAGGCTGACTATGCTGAGGAAAGATCATTTATACAAAGCCTAAGAGGAGGCTAGCTTCTGCTGGGGATTATTGAGATCCCGAGGTAGGTCCAAATGGGGGATCAACCCTTGCTGAGGGTTGCAGAAGAGTTGATAGATCAGAAACCTTGAGGTTCTGATTTGGGATAGTGTTATACTAGTGATAGACTGATCCTGGCTGGAGGATTTTAGAAGAGGGGCTGGGTTTTAGAACCCACAAGTTTTAACTCTTGCTGGAGGTTAATCCAGAATCTGGGGTTTCTCCTATGTTTGTAGGGTACTTGAGAATATCTTTGAGACTCAAGGGGATTAGACTGTCTAAGTCTACTGGTATGGAAGAGTTTTATCTTTTGTATGATGCCCAAGAGGAGGCCGACTCTTTTAAGGGATGAGTATCAACCCTAAAATTGGTCTGAGGGTTTTGACTCTAGAAAGACTACTCTAGCAAAGGATGACTAAGTTTTGTCTTATACCTTAAAGAGATCGTGAGGGTACTTGTATTAAGCCCAAGAGAAGGCATGAGAGCTTCTAAGAAGCCGGAGGGTCCTTGTACAAAGCCCAAGAGGAGGCGGGGATGCTTTTAGGAAGCCTGTGGGACTCAAACCAAGAAAAGTTCAAGAAATTCTATTCACCGAGAATAGATCATTTAGTGAAAGTTCTAAGGTTTGAAGAAACTCAAGAGATGCTATTCACCGAGAATAGATCAACTCAGGAGAGTAGAATTTCTTTGACAATTTCTAGGGGTGACAGCCTGAGAAAAGGTTCACGAGGAATACTTCCTTTCTCTTTGTTCCATATTGTTTAAGCCCAAGAGAAGGCAAGACTGTATCTGAAAATCCTATGGGGATCTAATTTAGACTGTATTTAAAGAGTGACCAACTGGCTTTACTTAGTTCTAGACCTAATTACTGGGGAAAACTCTAAATAACTATACTAGTATATATACAGTTGATATATGACAAGTATGTAAAAGGATATGAAAGAAGACTTACAGTGCGCAGCTTCCCACAATACAGTTATATATATGACATGTATTTAAAAGAATGAAAGAAGACTTACAGTGCACAACTTCCCACAATACAGTTATATATATTAAAGCAAGTAAATGAAAGCGGATAAAACTTACAGGTGAGCAAGCTTCCATGTTGTATTGTTAGTTTTTCAGAGGAATTAAAGAAAGTTTTGATAACAACTGTATATTTGAAACTAAATCAAAAGGGAAGTTGTTTTGAGAAGATTCTTCAGGCTTATACTCAAGGAGAGGCCCAAGGAATGGTTTCCTGTAAAAAGGTATGGGTCTTACAACTCAAGGAGAGGCCCAAAGATTATTTAAAGAAAAGAAATGGGGCTTATAACTCAAGGAGAGGCCCAGATGAAAATGTTTTGAAAATGACGATTGCGTCAAAATTTCTGAAACTGTATCGGTACTTATACAATACACTGAGGCCCAAAATGGTTTTTGTTAAAAAGGGATTGGGTCTTACACTCTATTAGAGGCCCAAGAGTTTGAAAACGAATAAAGATGGGTCTTATAGCTCAAGGAGAAGCCCAATTGATTTTGTTTTAAAAGGCGACGACCGCGCCGAACTTTTGAAAATATACAGAGGGACTTATACAATGTGTGAAGCCCAAAATTGTTTTATTTACAAAGGGGTTGGGTCTTACACTCTGTTT
Source organism: Lathyrus tuberosus (assembly GCA_022829125.1). Taxonomy (NCBI): domain Eukaryota; kingdom Viridiplantae; phylum Streptophyta; class Magnoliopsida; order Fabales; family Fabaceae; genus Lathyrus; species Lathyrus tuberosus. The sequence continues at coordinate 9,045,136 of JALAZF010000008.1, read as the reverse complement.
GAGGCCCATGAGTGTTTGAAAAAGATTTATGAGGGTGGAATCAATCAAAACCCTAATTTTGTTTAAAAATGGAATTAATTTTGTTAAAAAATTAATAAAAAATATTGAAAAACATGTTAAAAATGAGTGGTGATCTTGTATCAATGTTTCAAAAATCATGTTTTTGTCCACAAAATGATTGAAAACCATTTAAGTTTGGAAAATCAAGAGAAAGAAAATTTTCAAAATGTTGAAAATCAAATAAAAATTAATTCTTTTCAAAAATATCAAATATGTGAAATAAATAATATTTTTGGGGAATTTTTGTAAAATAAAATATTTTAACATTTTTGTGAATTATTAAAACAAGAATCAACTCAAAATCATTAAAATTCAGAGAGAAATTAATTTTTGAATCAATTAAATAAAATCACAAAAATTCAAAAATTCAAAAATTTGAAAAAGAGCGCCAAGAACATCTTGTTCTTGCCCGCGTGCCCTGTTTTCCCCAGATTTGCATTTTCTCATCAATCTCACTGAATACTTGATAGAATCATACAATCCACATATCAATATGCTCGTTTTCAACTCACGATCATGTCTATGGTCTTTAATTTCATTTATTTTAAGCATGGAATAAGAAATCAAAACAAAACCTCAAGAACTCTGACTTGTGCATGAAGGCTGAGAAATTTGATACACGATTCATACAAAGTAATCAATAGAGGGGAAACATTCTATGCATGATTATGAACATTTGGCAAAAGTTTTGTGCGAGAAAATATGCATAAATTATGAGATGACCAAGTTTAGGCTTACTTGAAGGTCGTGGCAGCAAGAGCAACTTGATTTTTGAGTTAGAGGTACATATGAGTTGTGATGATCTGAACAACTTCCCTACACCATATGGAGTGTGTTTGAAAGCTTGGATTGATTTGAAATGAACTGGAACAGATTATGGCACCCCAATTGCAACTTTGTTGAAACCTTGAGCAAATGGATGATGATTTCATGAATTTGGTGTTCCAGTTGTTGGTTTAGTGTTTGATCATCTCACATATTATGTTTATGAGGTGTGTGTGTGATTGGTTTGGCTGGAAACACATTCTAATTCAAAACCCGATAGTAGCTTGCATTAGAAGGCATTTTTGGAAGTGAGAGTGTGATTTTGAGAAAGGAAAGTGTTATAGGCCTTTGGTGTACTTAAACTGATCAGAAATGAGGCATATTTATAGTGTTTCAAGTTTGTTTTACAAGGAATAGGGAATGGCAACTGCAGCAGGCCTTTGGTCAATTGTGATCAAATGGAATCTCAAGTCTCCTCTAGCCATTGACATGAGATTAGAGCACATGCCTATGGTTCTTTGATTCAAGGATAAGGCTTGACTGAAGTGTTCATCTTTGCTTTGATACATGCCACCTCTAAGCATCCATTAAATGTTCCAAAATAAAATTGGAGTCTTGAGGAATCTTTAACTTTTTAGGGGTGGCATACCTACTTGTAGTTCCAAAGACTTGGGAGGCTTATAGATCAGTGTTTGTTCCTCCTTGGTGTCCCCTCGAGGTGTGCAGATGGATAAATTTGTTTGTCATTTGCACAAATTGATCAAATCGAGCCCTTATGAACAAATCTGCTTTGCCAAGATAGTTTGCAGCAATGCATGTTGCAACTGTCATAACTCCTAGCTCAAGTGGAGTTTGATGGAGTTCTCGCGCATTTTGGAAAGCTGACATACGCTATTTCAACATGATGTCCAACTTCGGTTTTGATCCAACTTGAATTACAATGAAAAATGCCTCTACATTTGGGAAAAAATAAGGCAGATTCTGACTTAGTGAAAATTTCACTAAGTGTTGGAAAAATGTCACTTTTGTGTTTTCAGCCATTTTAATCACTCCATAACTAAAAATCCATGAGGAATTGGAATGAGACGTAGTTGACACTTTTAAAGTATGCCATGAGAGCTACAAATCCAACTTTGGACCATCCAAAATGGTTGCTTAGATCTCAAGTTATGGTCCTTGGAAGTTGGTACCCTAGCCACTTTGTTTCATAACTTAGAAAAATTCTAAGTTTTTTATGGTTACCCCTTTTACAAGTTAACTCACTTTCTTTGATTTTTCTCGATGAATGATGATTCCAATCATACATTAACATTAGTTTAGGGTCAAGGAACCATAATTGTGAAAAATCTCAAAAAGTCAAACTTGACTTTTGTGCACAGTTGACTTTTTATCGGATGAATTCCAAACTGTGCGATCCTTGGTGAAATCAAGTCCTTGACCTAAATCAAACCTAATGGGTATATTCCATAGGTGTTATAGGGTGTATTGAATCATGTCCCAAGGTTTGGGAGCATGTTTTGGTCAAAAGTCAAAGGTATAGTTGACTTTTCCCTCGAAACCCTAATTGTGGTCCTGATGAGTTTGAGACTTGTGGATCAAGCTTCTTGGATAAATCCATTCTTGCAATTGGATCAACATAGTGTATTAGAGACCCTCAAATCATGTCTTGAGGTCTTGGCTCATGTTTTGTCCCAAAAGTCAACGTAGGGGTGAATTAGGTCAAGAAACCCTAATTCTTGATTTTTTGTGAATGCATCCCCCGAGGCTAGAGTGACTTGATGATTGGGTCCATGAGGTCCCTTGGAGTATCTTGAGTTATGTTTTGAAGTATTTGCTCATGCCCAGAGGAAAATTTCCACCATGGTTGTGAGTCTCAAGGCACCGCCTGAGAAGGCTTTATTGACCACATAGGGGCCATTATAATTCGGAGTCCATTTGCCCCAAGAATCAGTGAGAAATGATTGTACCTTTTTTAGCACAAGGTCTCCTTTCCTGAAGATGCGAGGTCGGATCTTTTTGTCAAATGCCTTCTTCATTCTTTGTCGATACAACTGACCATGGCATAGTGCCGTTATCCATTTTTCTTCAATCAGATTCAGTTCATCGTGTCGACTTTAACACCATTCAGCTTCTGTTAGCTTGGCTTCCATCATTACCCGGATCGATGAGATCTCTACTTCTATGGGGAGCACTGCCTCCATGCCATATACTAGAGAGAAATGGGTTGCCCCTATTGAAGTGCGGACAAATTTGCGATAGCCGTGAAGGGAAAAGGGTAGCATTTCATGCCAGTATTTGTAGGTTACAACCATCTTCTGAACAATCTTCTTGATGTTCTTGTTAGCCGCTTCTACCGCTCCGTTCATCTTGGGTCGATAGGAAGATGAGTTATGGTGTTCGATCTTGAACTCAGCGCACAACCCTTTCATCATCTTATTGTTCAAGTTGGATCCATTATCAGTAATGATCTGGCTCAGAACACCATAACGGAAAATGAGATTGTTTTTGATAAATCGGACCACCACTTGTCGGGTTACATTGGCGTATGACACTGCTTCGACCCACTTGGAGAAGTAATCAATGGTCACTAGGATGAACCGATGTTCGTTCGAAGCCTTGGGTTCAATCATGCCAATCATGTCGATTCCCCATATGGAAAAAGGCCATGGGGAAGAAAGAACTTTGAGATGCGTTGGCGGTACATGGATTTTGTCTGAGTATATCTGACACTTGTGACACCTGCTCATGTACTTGTAGCAATCGGATTCCATGGTCAACCAATAGTACCCTGCTTTTAGTATTTTTCTCGCCATTGTGTGTCCGTTGGCATGAGTGCCAAAGGAACCTTCATGAATTTCTTTCGTCAACATGTTTGCTTTTGGTCTGTCTACGCATCAGAGCAAGACCATGTCAAAATTTTGCTTATAGAGTGTATCACCGCTCAGGAAGAAACTGCATGCCAGCTTCTGAGGGTTTTTCGGTCCTTTCTTAATGCCCCAGGTGGATACTCTTATTTTTGAAGGAAGCATTTGATATCGTGATACCAAGGTTTGTCGTCTATGACTGCTTCAATCGTGAAGATGTAAGCGGGCCATTCAAGGCGCATTATGTCAATCTTAGGTATGTCATTCCATTGACCTACACTAATCATGGAAGAGAGAATGGCTAATCCATCCGCCATGTGATTCTCTTCACGAGGGATATGGTGAAACTCGATTTTTTTGAAGAAGGGTAACAACCTTCTCGTGTAGTCTTTGTAAGGAATCAATCCTGATTGGTATGTGTTCCAATCTCCTTTGATTTTATTGATAACCAGGGCTGAGTCGCCATAAACATCCAAGTCCTTGATCCTTAAGTCAATTGCTTCTTCGAGACCCATGATACAAGCATCGTATTTGGCCTCATTGTTTATGCACTTGAATGTCAGTCGGGCGGTGAAAGGAATGTAAGTACCCTGACGTGTTATGATGATTGCCCCAATTCCGTTTCCATAATGATTGACAGCTGCATCAAAGATTAGTCCCCATTAGGAACCTAGTTATGGCCCTTCACCGGGTAGCGGTTCATCGTAATCTTTCATTTTCAAGTACATGACATCTTTGTCTGGGAAGTCAAACCTGACTGATTCTTGATCGTCAATCGGTTGATGAGCCAAATGATCGACTAAAACACTTCCTTTGACGGCTTTCTGAGCATGGTACTCTAGGTCATATTCTGATAACAACATCTGTCATCGGGCTACCCTTCCCGTGAGAGCAGGTTTTCAAAGATGTACTTGATTGGATCCATTTCGAAGATTAACCAAGTAGTGTGACGAATCATATACTGGCGAAGACGTTTGGCTGCCCAAGCCAGAGCACAACAAGTTTTCTCAAGCATAGTATACCGAGTCTCACAGTCGGTAAATTTCTTGCTCAAATAGTAAATGGAAGACTCTTTCCTTTTCGTTTCGTCTTGTTGGCCAAGCACACAACCCATTGAGTCTTCCAAGACTATTAAATAGATAATCAGTGGTCTTCCTTTCACTGGAGGTGATAGAATCAATGGGTTTAACAGGTATTCCTTGATACTGTCGAAGGCGGTTTGGCAGTCTTCTCTCCAAACGTAGTCCGGATTCTTTTTGAGTAATTTGAAGATTGGCGCACACGTCGCGGTCATGAGGAATATAAATCTGGAAATGTAATTCAGACGCCCTAGGAACCCCCTGACTTGTTTTTCAGTCCGCGGAGAAGGCATTTCTTGAATGGCCTTGACCTTGTCAGGATCAACCTCAATTTCTTTCTGGCTGACGATGAACCCTAAGAGTTTCCCTGAACGGACACCGAAGGTGCACTTGTTGGGATTCAAGCGGAGTTTGTACTTTCTCAGACGCTCGAATAGTTTTGACAGGTGGGTCACATGCCCCCCCTATGTTTTAGATTTTACAATCATATCATCGACATATACCTCTATTTATTTGTGTATCATGTCATAAAACAGAGTAGTCATGGCCCTTTGATAGGTTGCCCCGGAGTTCTTCAAACCAAACGACATTACCTTGTAACAAAAGGTACCCCATGGGGTGATGAAGGAAGTTTTCTCCATATCCTTCGGCCCCATTTTGATTTGATTATAGCCCGAGAATCCATCCATGAAGGAGAAGACTTTGAAATTTGTTGTACTGTCTACCAGCATGTCAATGTGTGGAAAGGGAAAGTCGTCCTTTGGACTAGCCTTGTTTAGATCTCTGTAATCCACACACATTCTGACCTTTCCGTCCTTTTTTGGAACTGGTACTATGTTGGCTAACCATTGAGGATATTCTGAGGTGGCGAGGAAACCTGCGTCAATCTGTTTCTGTACCTCCTCTTTGATTTTGATGGCCATGTCTGGGTGAGTCCGTCTCAACCTCTGTTTTACTGGTGGACATTCTGATCTTAACGGTAGATGATGTTCCACGATGCTGGTATCCAACCCTGGCATGTCCTGATAAGACCAAGCGAATACATCGGGAAACTCTTTGAGAAGCTTTATCAAACTCTCTTTGACAGTCGGACTGAGCAGTGCCCCAATCTTGACCTCTTTTCTCTCTTCCTATGAGCCCAAGTTGACCATTTCCAATGACTCTTTGTGAGGTTTAATGGACCATTCCTCTTGTCTGAGTAATTGGGAGATCTCTTCTAGAATTTCGTCGTCATCTTCTTCTTCAGCCTCAAATACCAGGAATTCAAAGTTGGGAGAAGGCATCGGATCGTATGTTTCAACGGGGTTTAAAACAAGCAATCTGCATGACGTTATGATTGTTTTTTAGAAGAGATAGAGAGAAATGCAAGAGTGTGTGCAGTGTATTTTTTTACTGCTTGTTTTTATTATTTGAATTGTTTTTTTTAGGATTACCATTTTCTGAAAAAGCGAAAAGAGAAAACAGTAATTAATGAGGAAATTACAGAACGACGTTATTTTATTTATAATTTAGTCGATTCTTGAAACTACAGCCCTATAAAACAAAACTCTGTCACTTTGGGAGAAGCGAAGAGGGATATTTACAAAAAGTGAGCCCTATCAAAACATTCGTTTCACCTGGGCAGGGTGAAAGGTTAAAACAAAGATGGTCATTACTTTGACTTATGAATGATCTTCGGAACATCAACTGCAACCCATTGGCGGCAAACTCCTCGGTGAATCACAAAGTCTGGTACCTTCCTTGATTTGACTTTAGAAATAACGCTGATTTCTGGTGGAGCAGGATCATTGGAATCTGTCTCCCAGGAAGAGTTATCGTAGGAGGATTCCTCAGTTGTATTTTGCATCGTATATGTGCTCTCAGGCAACTCCCCCCATCCAGTTGGTTGGAAGTCTTCGAGCCTGATGCGAGACCTTTCCGGAGCAGTGTACTTGACCAAGAAGTCATATTTGCCACTTGGTAGTCCCAAGGTGTCCCACACTTCTTTGGAACTGGAGGAGTCATCCCTTTCAATGACGTTGACCTCAGGAAAAACATAGTTGATGAATTCTAGTCCTGCAAACTTTGCAAATTCATCGTCGTAATGGATATTTTCGGAATGACCTGAGTGTTAATCCCATGACATGGTGGGGACGCATGTATTCTTTTCAATGATGCTCAGCTGATTTTCATTGTTCGGCTGACTTTCTTGTCCTAAGTCTCCTGGGTACGGCTGCCAGATAGGCAGGCCATCCATTGGGCCATAATAGTCATGGTTAAAGTTGTCTTTCATCAGAATTTCTTCCTCTTATGAGTTTGGTGGAGCACGACATCCTTCCGGATCACAATCTCCGTATATCATTTTGACATCTGACCTTGGTATAAATCTCAGACTCTGTGCGGGATAGCAAAATGGCGTAGGCACCTCTTCTTGAGACATATAACCGTCCTTGTTAAGATAGGACTTCCACTATTCATCTGTATCGGAGGAGTCTCCCTCGTTGATGGTATGTACTTCTTGAGACACTGGGTGAAGGAAACCTCCACTGTGGGAGAAGTTCTGAATGGGATGAAGACTTTCACCATTAGCGGCAGTCTGGGTACAGGTTGCAGAACAACCAAGACCCTTCTTTGTTTTATAATCAGTAGGAATGACAAGCTGTCCCCCTCCCTTTGCGTTGTTGCTTTTGATTACTTCGAGAGCATCTATGTACGAGGAAATCGATGCTCCTTTTTCTGATTGATTCTCATTGCTTACCGAAAGTGCCTGGAACTTAGTTCCAACAACCTCCTCGGGTTCTACACAAGTGGACAACGATAGGTTACTCATGATCAAGGCTTGTTCTCCACAGACCGTGACGAGTTGGTCATTCTTGATGAACTTCAGCTTCTGGTGAAGTGTCGAAGTGACTACCCCAGCCTGGTGTATCCAAGGTCTTCTCAATAAACAGCTGTATGTTGCTTGGATGTCCATGACCTGGAAAGTGACTTGGAAAGTATGAGGACCGATAGTTGTGGGAAGGTCGACTTCGCCGATAACTGGTTTTTTGGACCCGTAAATGCTTTGACGACGACCTCACTTCCTCTCATCGGAGATCCTTTGAATGATAGTCATATTAGAGTGGACTTCGACATAACGTTGAGAGTCGATCCGATATTTACCAGTACGCTGGCTAAAGCGTCGTCCGGGCAGTTGAGAGGAAGTGAGGTCGATCCGATATTTACCAGTACCCTCTACTTCGACATAGCGCCATGTTGTGACTTTTGCCTTCTTCCGGCAATTCCTCATCACTAAACCCCAAGTTGTTGCAGGAAGTGATGTTAGAGACGATACTGTCGAATTGCCTTATCGAAACATCCTGTTCCACAAAGGCCTGTTCTAAGACTTTCTATAGAGCCTCTCTGTGGGCTTCGAAACTGAGTAAAAGAGATAACACATAGATCTTTGAAAGAGTTTGTAACAGCTGATCAACAATGTTGTATTCACTCCTTTGGATGAGCTTTAGCATCTCATCATCGTTCTTTGAAAGGTCGGGATCACTGGATTGACCGACCGGTGGATTGGGAACTTCAGTTCGAGGTTCTTTTTCTCTGGTAGGTTCTCCAACTCCTTAGTTGAAGATTCGACCGCTCCGTGTTACTCGACTGATGTCTGCAATATTCACGACGGAGGGTAATGGAATTTCCCTTCCATTCTCAATTGTTGTTGCACCGCATACGTAAGGGATAACTTTATCAGACTTGTACGACATTGGTCCCGGCAGATAGATAACTACAGGAGCCTTCTGATTTCTCTGACTATCGTAAGTAACTTCAATCAGTTCCTGGTTAAGAACTTTTGATTCGTCAAGTAGAGGGATGATGGTACAAATGTCTTTGGTTCTCTCAGGATCAGAGATTACAACAACATCTTTGATCTGGTCAGCGAAATAGTCCGGTGTCCAGTTGATGGACCCCAAAACTGAACATGGTTGAATCTTTTTGCAGTCTAACTGACTCTGAAGGGCTGTTCGCAATAGGTAGCATCCTTGGTTATTCTCCGAGCAGATTCTACAGCGCTCATAGTTATGTGGTGGCACCCGGCCACGTCCGCTTTGAATGTAGTGCAACCTCACTAGGTCTGCTTCCATAGATCGAACATCCTGACTTTGATGCCTAGTAGGGTTCCCATTAATCATGCTGACTTGTTGTGTGTCTTCGTCTAGATAAATTGGAAGCCACCAATGGTTTAACAAGTGTTGTAAAGTTCTTTGAACGAGAGCGCACCCTTGGTTACTCTCACAACATACTTCACAGCTCAGATAATCATGTGAAGTGAGAAAACCGAGTTGGACCTGCTTAGCTTGTAATTCTACCAAGCTGGTATTCATCAAGCAAATATCAAAGATCTGAATCATGTTGATCTGATAAGGATTTTTATCATGGTAGTCCTGGACCCATCCAAGATCCATCTGACGCTGGAGGGCCTCTTATATAAAAGAGCATCCCTGATTATTTACCGAGCAAGTCAGACAGGAATTGTAATCAGGCCGTGGCAGATTATCATATTGGCTTTTCCTTGAGTGCATTGCACGGATGTCGTGGTTCTGAATGATGTTGGAATTTGCATAAGTCATGTTAAATCCACGAACTCGATGCTCTTGGATCCACCCGAGATCCAGTTGTTCCTGCAGAGCTGATTGCACCACAGAACATCCTTGATTATTTTTATAGCAGATATCACACTGATGATAATTATGAGGTGGCACATGGTCGTATCCACTCTGTCTACAATGCATCTTGACCAAGTTGGCCCTCAACAAGAGTACATCATGAATTTAATAGCTGTTATTGGACTCTCCCTCTATCAAATTCACCGCAGCTTTCTTGTGTTGAGGCAGCGGGTTCGTGAGAACATTCGGATTCGTATCTTTGAAAGATAAAACCCCGCTTCTAACAAGCTTTTGCACATCAGATTTGAAACTAAGATAGGTTTCTATGTTATGCCCTGGTCCTCCTTGATGGTAAGGGCAAGTCTGATCCGCTTTGAACCAAAAAGGAGGATTTTCCGGTACTGTAAGAGGAGACCTGGTTTGGACGTGCCCCTTGACTAGTAAAAGTGGAAACAAATCTGCGTATAACATTGGTATAGGATCAAACCCTGGAGGTCATGTGGTACAATTGTTGTTATATGGAGGACGAGCCTGCTGAAGAGGTTGTTGTGTCCTTTGCTGATATTGTTGTTGATTTGGTTGGCTCTGAGCAACCTGAGGTTGATACATAGGAACAGGCACAGGGTTGATAGCAGGAGTTACAGTTGCTACAGGTTGGTACCATCGCCTTTTCTTTTCAAGAGAGATATTGCCAATATCTTGCTCTTTTTTCTTAGGGAGGGCACTACTGTATCATTTTGTACTACTTGACGATCCAGCGTCTTTAACTAAAAGTCTTTCTCAGACTACTTCCTCGAGACGAACTCCCATGCCCACCATTTCAGTAGAGTCACTGGGCACACTGGTGACCATTCGGTCATAGTAGAATGAGCTCAAGGTCTTTAAGAAGATCTTTGTCATCTCTTTTTCCTCAAGAGGTGGATAAATCCGGGCGGCAATTTCACGCCATCTCTGAGCGTACTCCTTAAAGGTTTCCTTGTTATTCTGTGACATGGCTCTGAGTTGATCTCTGTCCAGTGCCATGTCCAGATTATACTTATATTGTTGAACGAAAGCAGCGCCAAGATATCTGAAAATGCCGATCTTAGTACGATTTAAACCCATGTAACATTTGAGCGCGACACCAGTTAAACTATCCTAAAAGTAGTGAATCAGTAGCTCTAGGTTCTTTGTCTGAGTTGACATCCGTCGGGCGTACATCACCAAATGGCTTTGAGGGCAAGAGTTACCCTTGTACTTTTGAAATTTGGGGACTTTGAACTTGTGCGGAACTTTCACATTGGTGACCAAACAAAGGTCTGCGACGTCCTGTCCAAATAGATCTTGACCGCGAAGGGCTTGCAGCTCTTTCTGTATCTCCAGGAATTGTTCCTGGAGCTCATTCGTTCTGTCAAATATACTTTCGTTTCCACCAGAAGGTATCTGTGGAATTTGTCCTTCCGGGACAGTGTGTACCACGGGTGGTGGTATAGTCATCATGGCAGTGACTCTAGGTCTTTCCCTCTCCGAAGTTTGTAACCTTCAGGAGTTGTTGTCATGCCTCTGGCATCTTCACTTTTCCGAAGTTTGTAACCTTCAGGCCCAACGGCTCCTACTGCGGTTCCCTGATCTTCAGTGATCAGCAGAACATATCCTTCCGGGATATAGTTAATAGGCATGCCCCAGGGACGATCTTTCAGCATTTTGTACCTAGGATCATACTTTTCCACTATGGGCGTCGATGTGATCTCTGAGATCACAGTCCTTTGTTGTTGCATCCGAGCTTCTGCTAGAGCTTGCATGTCGTTATGAAGCTTTCTCAGATCCTCTTTCAGAGTGTCGATCTCTTCCCTCAACTCTCTGTTCTCTTCTTCGAGATCATCCATCTTTTTCTATCGATATGCTCGAGTATTGTACGAATGAGACAGTTTGACTCTAGAATCGAGACGCAAACGTGAGATTCGTAGGTAAGAATAATGCGTTACGTGAGAATGATGAATGCAATAATTATATTTCAATTAATTTTTGTTTAATCAAAATAAACTTCGACAATTGGATTAGAAATATCAAACAGTGGGGAAACCCTATTTTATTGAATTCAAAATTGCGGAATGGAAATACAGTAATTTACATAGTACTGTAAAAGGAAATCTAAACTTATGGGTCTCGAGTCCTCTCTGAGGAGAGCTCAGGTGCTGGTTCTAGTACTTTCCTTTTCTTTGACCGGGACTCTTGAGCCGTTGTCGGGTTGTCATTCCTTTGCCAAGTGAAAGGAACGAGCAAATTCCTTTGCTCATCCTGATTTTCTACAGCATGTTGCTCTAAAATCTCAATCAGAGCGTCTTTTTCTTTTAACAGTTGCTGTATTTTCTTGCACTCCACATTGAGAATACGATACTTGTTCTTCCAATACCTCTTCTCCTATTGAACTTTGTTGAGAGTAACCTGAAGTTTTTCCATATCAGACATAAAATAAAGGACGAGATCCCTAAATGGAAGAACTTCCTGACGAGGGTAAGGTATCCTCAGCTTGAGAGCTCTAGTCTGTACCCAGTGGAGATAAGGTTCCACCGAGACACAGTCCGGTTTTCCTAGAGACTCTCGTCCTTTCCTATGAACGTGTTTCCAGTCATGCACTATTTCTGCCTTTAGTGCTCTGTCATTTTCTCCTTCCTTGAAGAAAAGACCTTCCAGATGAGCATTACGCGAGACATGCCTCATCGGGTATCCAAATTGACGATAAACCAAAACTGGATGATAATTGATTCCTCCTTTAATTCCTATGAGGGGTACATTTGGGAAATTTCCACAACGGTCAATGATTCTGATCCCGTCATAGATTCGATTGTACCAATCGATGTCAGAGTTGGTAAGAGACATGATTCTCTGCGGCCAACGTAAAGTATTCTTTTGATCCCAAAATGCAGCAGACTTTGGCAAATGGGAAATGAACCATTTGTACAGCAGGGGTACACAGCATGTGATCATTCTTCCGCTATACAAATTCCTTAAATGTACCGAATGATAAGCATCTACGAGCATGGTCGGTACAGGGTTTCCAATCAGAAAAATCTTAATGGCATTGATATCAACGAAGTTATCAATGTTGGGAAACAAAAATAACCCGTAGGTAAGCAAAACAAAGATGCTTCCGAAAGCGGCCACGTTCCCTATACTAGCAAAGTACAGAGCTTTCTTGATTAAGAACTAGGCTGGCAAACCCTGAATTCCACCCTTAGTGGTCATGTGAGTCCTGACTTCTGACTCGTCCAAATAGATTGCTCTTGCAATGTTTTGATCCTTTGGAATTTCTTCCAGTCCAGAAAAGGGAGCTTGGTCAGTAATATGCAAATCAGTCAGGTGAGAGTACTCCTCCAGTGTTGGTGATAGTTGATAATCCGGGAATGTGAAACAGTGATAGACCGGATCATAGAACTGGATTAGTGTGGATAGGATTCCTTCGATTACATGGGCCCTTAACAGAGAAAGCAACCCTCTATACCAAGCTCTAAAAGCCTCAGGGTTGGTGATCATCCCCGCCAGACCTCTTAAATCCTCTAGTTTTGGAACCTTGAAGGTGTACTTATGAGTCTTCCTTCTACCGAAATCCATTAGCAATCTCTTTTTCTGACATTTGCAATCATTGTCTTAGTTTAATTTGAAAAAGAGAGACTAGAAGAGAAATTTTTCTTTGTTTTAATGTTTTTTAAATGAATGTATGAATGCAACACACAAAAACATAGAAAAAACATGGGGTCAAAGGGTCGGTGTCATGAAGTCAAGGCTCTACCCATCCCCAAAGGTTTATACTGGTGATTTTTTGTACCTGTCCTCAAAATCACTCACCCCTCTTGGGATAAAAACAGCAAGCAGATCGCCAGCGAGCTGTAGTATCTTAGAGTAGTCTTAAACGAGGGTAGTATCGTGTGACAACTATTTCCGATAGCTTCCACACTACAAAATATTTTCAGTCTACTAAAATCCTCAGCTTCTCAGATAACCCAATTGAACAATCTGCTTTCAACAACCGAAGTCGTATAGGCATTGAATCCGCAAAGGGCATCTCCACTGATTTGTTGGTCGACCGGGACCTCTTATCTGGGATTCACTCCCCGTAAGATTACCCGTATAATGCCATCACTTGTCTTAGGTGTATACTCAATCTTTCCAGATGCGGCATCACACGCATTCCCATTAGCAGAAAAGTAAACACAGATATCAATTAGGAAAAGCAGTATATATATTTGTCCTAACATCCTAGACCTCTAGTCATATGATCCTCTACAGACAATGGTTCCCTAGTAGAGTCGCCATTTCTGTGACACTTCGCAAATTTAAGGCCTTCTACATAAGACTGTGAGAAAGAATGCCTCCCACTGTGGTCGCTATTTTTTTGTAGCGCGATTTTTGTGGTTTTGAATCACTATGCTTTGGTATTATAGTTCAATTCATTTTTTATCCTATGAAGCTAATTAAGGAAGGGAAATAGATGTCTCCAATTAACCCTGCTTGCATACTGAGGTTAAACAGTCAAAACTGTTGGTTTACAGATGCTATCAAAATAAGGGGCTTTTGGTTAGGATACTAGACCTGATTTTCTTTGATTGATGTATAGAGGTACTAGACTTTGGGTTTTTGATTAGTATGCTCGCTAAGATTTCGCAATCTTATGCCTACTTATTCCCACTTAACGAAACAGGGAAATCAGAGCAATCGTAGTTCCTCCTATTCTATGGGAGGAAAGAGATGTTTTGGTGTCTTGTTCAAAGCCCAAGACATGAAGCTAAAGGTGATTTGTATCTTGTTCGAAGCCCAAGATATGAAGCTAAAGGGTTTTGGCTGAGAGAGAATTTGTCATCTCTAAAGAGGAATTGTTGATGTTTGTATGCTGTGAGCAAGGCACAAATTTGATGCTAAGAGGTTGATTGACTCAATCGGGGTTTTATTTATTCAAAGCCTAAGAGGAGGCTAGAAGTTTGACTTTTCCAAGGAAAAAGTTCTTTATGTATTTTACAAAGCCCAAGATTGAGGTTAAAAGTGATTTTTGACTCCGTTGGGGAGAATGTATCTTGTATAAAGCCCAAGATGGAGGTTGAACTGAGTTTGACTCAATAAGAGAGCGCTTGTATGTGTCTTGTACAATTCCCAAGACGAAGGCTAAAAGAGTTGACTCAACAAGAGAGTCTTGAATAGGTGATTGACTCAACAAGAGAGTCTGAAGGCTGATTGACTCAACAAGAGAGTGATTTGTTGTCTCGTACGAAGCCCGAGATTGAGGCTAAAAGGAGATTGACTCAACAAGAGAGTCTTTTATACTCAACAACAGAGTGGTTTTTTATATGTCTTGTACAAAGCCCAAGACGGAGGCTAAAAGGGATTGACTCAACAAGAGAGTCTGTTATACTAAACAAGAGAGTGTTTTTATATGTCTTGTATAAAGCCCAAGACGGAGGCTAAAAGGGATTGACTCAACAAGAGAGTCTTTTATACTTAATAAGAGAGTCTTTTATATGTCTTGTACAAAGCCCAAGACGGAGGCTAAAAGGGATTGACTCAACAAGAGAGTCTTTTATACTCAACAAGAGAGTGGTTTTTTTATATGTCTTGTACAAAGCCTAAGACGGAGGCTAAAAGGGATTGAGTCAACAAGAGAGTCTTTTATACTCAACAAGAGAGTGTTTTTATGTCTTGTACAATGCCCAAGACGGAGGCTAATAGGGATTTACTCAATAAGAGAGTCTTTTATACTTAACAAGAGAGTGTTTTATATGTCTTGTACAAAGCCCAAGACGGAGGCTAAAAGTGGTTGACTCAACAAGAGAGTTTGAAAAGGTTAGCTCTGCTGGGGAGAATCATTTTTACAAAGCCCAAGAGGAGGCTGACTTACTGCTGAGGATTATTTAGATCCTGAAGCGGGTCCAAGTGTGGGGAATTCTCATGAGAGAGATCGGGTTTCTACTGGAGATTGACCTAGAGTGATCGGTGTTTTTTCCTATGTTTGAAAGGAACTTAAAAATGTCTTTGAGACTCAAGAGGCTTAGACTGTCCAAGTCTAGAGTTTTATCTTTTGTACAATGCCCAAGAGGAGGCTCGGACTTTAAGGGATGAGTATCAACCCTTCATGGTCGGAGTTTTGACGCTGGAAAGACTGCTCAAGCAAAGGATGACTAAGTTCTGCCTTATACCTTTAAGAGGTCATCAGGGTCCTTGTATTAAGCCCAAGAGGAGGCATGAGAACTTCTAAGAAGCCGAAGGGTCCTTGTACAACGCCCAAGAGGAGGCGGGGATGCTTTTAGGAAGCCTGTGGGTCCCCAAACCAAGAGAAATTCAAGAAATCCAATTCACAGAGAAGATATCATTCCAGGAATGTTCGAGAATTTGGAAGAAACTCAAGAGATACCATTCACGGAGAAAAGATCATCTCTGGGGAGTTAGAGTTTCTTTGACAATTTCTAAGGGTGACAGTCTAAGAAAAGGTTCACTAAGAATACTGCCTTTCTCTTTGTTCCATATTGTTTAACCCCAAGGAAGGGAAGACTTCATCTGGAAATTCTATGGGGATCTAGTTTTGTTTGTATTTAAGAGTGACCAACAAGGCTTTACCTAGTTCTAGACGTAGTTGCCGAGGAAAACTCTAAATAACTATACTAGTATTACACAATGGATATGTGACAAGTATATAAAAGGATGTGAAAGAAGACTTATAGTGAAACAGCCCCACAATACAGTTATATACATATGAAAGCGGTAAATGAAAGCGGATAAACACTTACCCATTGTAGAGCTTCCATGCTGTTTTGTTAGTTGCTCAATAAAGACATTAAAGAAAGTTTTGATGACAACATATATTTGAATTCAAAATCAAAGGAGAAAGTGCTTTGAAAATATTGTTGGGGGCTTACAGCTCAAGGAGAGGTCCAAGTTTTAACGATGATCGCACCATTGTCTAAAAAACTGTACAGAGGGACTTATACAATATGTGAGGCCCAAAAAGTTTTTATGTACAAGGGGATTAGGTCTTACACCCGATTACAGGGCCAATGAAGAAAAATGGGTCTTATAGCTCAAGGAGAAGCCCCAAAGCTTTTTGTTAAAAAGGCGACGATCGTGCCGAACTTTTTGACGGTATCGGGACTTATACAATACACTGAGGTCTAAAATATTTTGGTTTTCAAGAGGGGTTGGGTCTTACACTCTATTAGAGGCCCAAAGTTTTTGTTTTTGAAAAGGAAGGGGACTTATAGCTCGAGGAGAGGTCCAATTGGTTTTGTTAAAAAGGCGACGATCGCGCCGTTGTTTTTGAAAATACAGTGGGACTTATACAATGACTGAGACCCAAAATGTGGTGTATTTACAAAGAGGGTGGGTCTTGTACTCTAATAGAAGCCCATGAGTGTTTGAAAATGATTGATGTGGGTGGAATCGATCAAAACCCTAATTTCATCATTTTCAAAAGTGAATTCTTAAAGAAAATTAATAAAAAATGATAAAACACCAAATAAGCTTGAATAAACAACTTCTGATTTTTGGTTAAGGCTTGAAAAATGAGGTTTTAATCACAAGATGAATTAAAACTCATTTGGTTTTGATTTTTCAAGATGAATATTCACTTTTAAAATGCTTAAAAACAATTAAAAATGAATTTATTCATAAAAATATCAACTATATTAAATAAATAATATAAATTTGATTTTTTTGTGGAATAAAATATTTCAACATTTTTATGATTTGTTGCAAAAATAACCAATAAAAAATATTTAAAATTGAGGAAGTTATTAATTTTTCAAATAATTAAAAATAATAAGAAAAATAATAGAAAAATGGAAAAAACATTAAAAAGGGGTCTGGGGCGAGGGGGATTCGAACCCCAGACCTCTTGTGTGCAGTGTGCGCCTTCTACCACTAGGGTGGTGATACATCCGTGTTTCAAAGCCCACCCATAAATATACAAGGCTTGCCTTATTTTTAGCCTGGCCAAGGCAAGCCAAGGCAAGGTTTTGGCCAAAAACGTGAAGCTTGTAACTTTCTCATTTCTCCATGGATTGGGACAAATTTAGGTCTATCCTGCCTAGAATTTCACAAGGAATCCAATGGTGGTGGTGGTTTTTTCAGATGAGGTCCCCATTTTAAAACCCGATAGTGGTTTTGAAATAGGCCTCCATTTGCATTTTATGTGCTACCTCATGGTACAGGCATAAATCACATGATGAATTCGTCCAAACACAACATATATAACATGTATGAGATGTGTATGATCAGTGGACTTCAAAGCAATGCATATTTCTAAGAGTTCAAGTTGTGATGCTTACCTCTTTAGGAGCTTTTTGGGCAATCTGTCAAGTGCCTTGTTCCAAAAATAATTTGATGCTTTGGACACCCTTAAATGATCCCTTGGAAGCTTTTAGGATGATTGGAAACAACTGGAAACCTCAGGAATGGAAACTGGCCCTTTCTTGCAAAAGGGGCAAAAGTGACCAAAATAGCAACTCTCTCAAATGGTGTTCCAGATGTGGGGAACCATTTGGGACAGTTCAAGGATGATATTTGGAGTGCGTTTAAGGATTTATCTGGTTTTGAAAGTGACTGGATCAAGACATGGCTTGAAAAGTGCAAAAAAGTCATATTTTGAGGTTTTGAGAAGGGACTTTTAGGTTTTGGTGTTTCAGGTCACTTATGAGAGTTTGGATAGCTTAGATATGACATGTTGGATGTGTTTGGATCATGAGCTATGATGGAATTTCTCTCTAACTCAAAGACTCAGAGTTACCTTGCTAAAGAAGGCATTTTTGCCTAGAGAAAGAGATTTTGAGGAAAGCAAGTGTTGTAGTGCTTTGGTGTACTTAAACTGGGCACAAATGAGCTCTATTTATAGTAGTGCAAGTTTGTTTTGCAAGCAATAGTGAATGGAGGCTACTGCAGACCTTTGACCAATTGGAGCATTTTGGAATCTCAAGTCTCCTATAGCCACTAACTAGAGGTTAGAGCACATGCCTTTGGTTCCCTAGTTCAGAGATCATCCTTGACTCATTCAGTTGGAAATGGCTCAGTTCATGCCACCTTGGTGCATCCATTGAATGCTCCAAAACAAAATTGGAGTCTTGTCCCCTCTTTAGGGTTTTTTAGGTTTGGAATGCTATTTTTAGTTCCAAAGACTTGGGAGGCTTATGGATCAGTGTTTGTTCCTCCTTGGCCTCTCCTTAAGGTGTTCAGATGGATAAACTTGTTTGTCATTTGCACAAATTGCTCAAATCGAGCAAAATGCACAAATCTGCCTTGTTATGATAGTTGCAGCAAGGCATATTGTCACTGTCATAACTCTTAGCTCAGATAAGATTTGATGGGGCTCTTGGCCATTTTGGAAAGCTCTCATATGATAAAACACATGTGTGATCATAGTTTATCTTGACACTTTTTGGATCTAAGTGAAAAATGCCTCTACATTTTGAAAAATGTGAAACAAATTTTGACTTAGTGAAAATTTCACTAAGTGTTGGAAAAAGTGACATTTCATGTCTTCAGCCATTTTGATCCAACCATAACTCAAAATCCATGATGAATTGGATGAGGTGTAGTTGACACTTTTAAAGTATGCCATGAGAGCTATAAATCCATCTTTGGACCAGCCAAAATGGTTGCTTGGATCTCAAGTTATGATCCTTTGAAGTTGGTACCCTAGCCATTTTGTTCAATAACTTAGAAAATTTCTATGTTTTTTATGGTTACCCCTTTTGCAATTTATCCAACTTTTCTTATTTTTCTTGATGAATGGTGATTCCAATCACACATTAACATCATTTTAGGGTTAGGGAACCATAATTGATCAAAAAATCAAAAAGTCAAACTTTGACTTTTGGGCACAGTTGACTTTTTATCAGATGAATTCCAAACTGTGCGATCCTCTATGAAATCAAGTCCTTGACTTAAATCAAACTTGATGGATTGATTTCATAGGTGTTATAGGGTGTATTGAATCATGTCCCAAGGTTTGGGAGCATGTCTTGGTCAAAAGTCAAAGGCACAGTTGACCTTTTTCCGCAAAACCCTAACTGTGGTTCTGATGAACTTGAAACTTGTGAATCAAGCTTCTTGTATTAATACATTGTTGCAAATGGATCAATGTAGTGTATTATGGAGCCTCAAATCATGTCTTGAGGTCTTGGCTCATGTTTTGTCCCAAAAGTCAACTTAGGGGTGAATTAGGTCAAGAAACCCTAATGACTGATTTTTTATGAATGCATCCCCTGAGGCTAAATTGACTTGATGATGGGGTTTATGAGGTCCCTTAGAGTTTTTTGGATTATACTTTGAAGCATTGGCTCATGCCCAGAGGAAAATTTCATCTGGAGGCCCTGCTCGACCAAAACCCTAATTTGGTGACACTGGCAATCTTGAGGCTTAATCCAATTGGAATGTTGCAGCCTTGTGCTTGATCCTTGATGTGGGAGTCATCTTGATCCATTATGGATGTTTGAGAGGTTAGATAAGTTGAAGATCATGTCATTTCTTGATTGATCATTTGTCTAAGAGCTCTAAGGGGGCTTGAAATCCAAAGTTTGATTGTAGTGGATGCTCGCCTATCTTTGGGGAGACTAATGAGGTATGATGGTTCATCCATATTGTGATGATGATTTACACAATGATGGGGAATCTTAGTGGTAAAATTTTTGGGTATGACATGCTGCATATGCAGGTTAGTAGTGACGTGTTGAGGTTTTGCATAACAGTTTTGTTTTTATTATGTGAATTGTTGCGTTTTTCACGGTTTGTGGATGGTACGTGTTATTAACCTGTTGTAGGAGTCAATGAGGTGTTGTGAATACGCATCACGTTTTTTTTGTCGTATTGTACGTTTGTCTTGCTTATGGATGTACAAATCGCAAGTTGAATGGCTGGAGTTTATTGTTGTTGCTTGCTGCAAGTTGGAAAATTGTTACAACTTGTTTTGAAATGGTTAGTTGTGTGGTATCCGATGCAGATTGTAGTTTGGAAATGGTTGTGCTGCTTCATTTTCTTCTAATTGTGTTTTTTCTTTGTGGCTTAGTTTCAATTTTAGTAGTGACTTCTAGCAGCTTGTGGCTTGGAAAGCTCGGCACCAAATGCGTTGTGGTATTCACGGCTAGAATTGTCAAGTGGAATGGCTTGGAAATCATGCTTTACAACCTTTGGCTTGGGAATTTCTTTGTAATGTATGTGAATAGCTTGTATGATGTTGTGTATGGGGCCTTGTAACATGGGGCTTAACACTACCTTGTTTTCAATAAATTATCATGGGCCTCAAATGAATGTGAAAATACTTGGACATTGAAATGGTTTAGGAAAAGAAAAGATTGAAAATATATTGAATGGATAAAAATGAAAAAGGAATTTGAATTTAAAAGATGGATATAAATGAAAATGGGTATTAAATTGGATATGGATTTAAGAAATGGGTATGAACTAATCTTGAATTAAAAATGGGTTATAAAAGATGGTTAATTGAATTTGTGAAATGGATATTGAGAAATTGATTAGAAAATATGGTTTTATAGAATGAAATGGACTAGAATGGATCATGAACTCAGTTTAAAGAATGAATAACCAAATGAATCTACACTTTTCACAAACATCTGATTAAATGCACACAGCTACCACTGAACATCTTGCAACAGAAACAACTACCATATGAGTGAGTCATCCTCTGAATCTCCGATCAAGTGAATCCTAAATCACTTTGAATCTATCTGGATAAATCTCTGAGAAAATAAATCCACGGATGAACACAATTGAACCTATCATCATGATGATCCCGACTTTTGAATCAAACCTCACATGAACCACTGCTTGAAAACCTGAATAAATCTGTACAAGACAAATTGACCTTGGGCACCCACTGTTGTGGAAATAGTCCACTGATACTGATAACTTGCAATTGAAGCAGTCTCTTGATGGATTGACCATGATGAGGTCAAATTTCCATTTGATCTTAATCACGACTGAATAACTACACCTGACTTAAAGCTATGCCATCATCCCTAATAACCCTTATAACCCTATTCTTGATGAGAAACAAACTCTAATCTTGAGCGAGTTGAATATAAACTTGTCAACAAACTTGAACCAAAGAGTGTAATGAAACCCTAGGCTCTTGACGCCTGACAACTCTTGAAGAAAATAAACTTGACACTTAATGATCTTTGATGAGAAATTACAACAATAAGAATTCAACTCTCTGCCAAACTTGAATGAAAGTTTCTCAAGGCAAATAGGAAGCCCTAACTCAGAGAAACTCTTGATCCCATGTCATAGAAGACCAATGTGATGTATGATTATGAGCTATGACCTAATGAAGATGCAGATGAACGTAAAGCAAAAAGCCAGTTAAGGTTGGAAAAAGATGTGGCAAAGTTTGGGGTGTTACACATCCAACGCCGTTTTGCTTCTTGAATTGGAGCAGCCCAAAGCAAAGAATGAATCCCTGAAGAAATCTTTTCAGGAAGCACAGATGGACATCCTCTATGCTGGTGATAAGGCTTTTGAAAGATCCAAATCCCAAGTGTTGTGCATCATGCCTGGTATTAACGTTTCAAAGATGGATTTCTTTAAGGTCGTGGTGGAAGGACAGCTGGTGGACCTGGAAGAGGCTTCTCCAGAGGATGATGTTCAAGACTAGGTATGCGACATCATAAATTGCATAGGTTCATGGCCTAATGTTTATTAAGGTAATATGTACACAGTCGATTTCACCAAAAGCATCAAGTACGCTTGGATTTTGGCCAGAAGTGTGCATAACCTAGATAAAGCCGATTCCCCAGAGGTAAATTAACTTGGACTTTGGTCAGAGGCTTCAAGTGTGTATAACCCGGACAAAGACGATTCGCCAGAGGTAAATTAACTTGGATTGTGGTCAGAGGCTACAAGTGTGCATAACCCGGACAAAGTCAATTTTCTAGAGGAAAATTAACTTGGACTTTGGTCATAGGCTTCAAGTGTGCATAACCCAGACAAAGCCGATTTGCTAGAGGTAAATTAACTTGGAGTTTAATTAGAGGTTTCAAGTGTGCATAACCTGGACAAAGCTGATTTTCCAGAGGTAAATTAACTTGGACTTTGGTCATACGCTTCAAGTGTGCATAACTCGGACAAAGCTGGTTTTCCAGAGGTAAATTAACTTGGACTTTAGTCAGAGGCTTCAAGTGTGCATAACCCAGACAAAGCTGATTTTCCAGAGGTAAATTAACTTGGACTTTGGTCAGAGGCTTCAAGTGTGCATAACCCAAACGAAACCGATTTTCCAAAGGTAAATTAAATTGGACTATGGTCAGAGGCTTCAAGTGTGCATAACCTGGACAAAGCCGGTTTACTAGAGGTAAATTAACTTGGACTTTGGTAAGAGGCTTCAAGTGTGCATAACCGGACAAAGCCGATTTTCTAGAGGTAAATAAACTTGGACTTTGGTCAAAGGCTTCAAGTGTGTATAACCCGGACAAAGTCGATTTACATGGTCAGATTACATCATAGGACTAACCTGTCTATTTACATATAGCGTTTAAATATGAGTACCTCATTCAAAAACCTAGTTTTTGCAAGGGAAAAGAGTACACTCCTATGGTTTTATTTATTACATTCATTACATGACCTAACTGAGATAAAATTTAAGATTAATTACATGCCAAGTCCTAGGTATTCATTCACCATCCAAGCTTTTAAATTTGTAAGCCCCATTGCTTATTCTTTGACAAACACGATAGGGGCCTTCCCAGTTCGGACCCAATTTGCCTCTCTTTGTAGGATAATTTATCTTCTTTACTACCAAATCTCCCTTGTTAAAACCTCTTTTCCTTACTTTGATGTTGAACCGTTGCACAATTCTTTATTTTTCCGTGAATTCTCTAGCATGAGCGGACTCCATAATTTCATCCACCAAGTCAGCTGAGTTATTCAAGCTTTCCGAGTTGATATCTTTGTCAAAAGTTAAACGCCTTTATGTGGGTGTATGAATCTCAACTGGGATCATTGCATTAGAGTCATAGGCCATCCTAAAAGGGGTTTCCTGGGTAGTTGAATACGGCATAGTGTGATAAGACCATAAAATTTCATGTTGGTATTCTTCCTATAATCCTTTATTCTCATCCAGCTTCTTTTTCATTCCCGACATCATGATTTTATTTGGTGATTATGCTTGATCGTTTGCTTGTGGGTGTTCAACTGAGATGAATCTATTATGTATTATGAGATCTTTAAAGAACTCCACGACTGATAAACTAGCAAATTGCCCCCCATTATCAGACATAATAACATCGGGGAGGCCAAAACGGCATATGATGTTTCTCCAGTAAAAATGGCAAAGTCTTTCTACCGTAATTCGGGCCACAACTTCTGCCTCCACCCATTTGGTGAAGTAATCCACTGCCACTATCACGAATTTTAGCTTTCATGCTGCTACAAAAAAAGGGCCTAAAATATTTGTTTCCCACTGATATAATAGCCATGGTGAGAACACTGAGTGTAACGCTTCTACTGGTGAGTGAATAAAGGGAGCAAATACTTGGCATTTTTCACATCGACTTACAAACTACACGCAATCCTGTAACATACTCGGCCAGTAGTACCCTTCCCTCAGTATTTTTGCTGTTAACGCCCTGCCTCCAATGTGACTTTCATAAACTCCTTCATGTACCTCCTTCATAACAAAGCTCGAGTCATCTTCTGAGATACACCTTAACATTGGGGCCGATCTCCCCATTTTGTACAGGCGATCGGCCACAATGAGATATCTCACAGATATTTTTTTTATCCATTTTTATTCTACCTCCTCCACTGGTAGCTCATTTCAAATTAAAAATTGGATGATAGAAACCATCCAACCTTTAGCTTTGTTCAGTGTCATGACTTCTTCTACCTCCGTGCTCGATGATTCCAAAGTTTCTTGAATCACTGTCTTGTTCAACCTGTTGCCTTTGTGCTAGCTAGACGTGCCAGGAGATCGACTCAGGTATTTTCCTCTCGGAAATATAATTTATTTCTAATTCCTCGAACGTCTGGGACATCTTAAGGGCTTTCTGCAAGTATTTGACTAACATCAGATCTTTAGTCTAGAATTCTCCTTTGATTTGGCTGGTGACTAGCTGTGAGTCGGTTTGGACCATTATGTGTGTTACTCCAACGTCTTTCTCCAATCTCATTCCTACGATTAATGCCTCGTACTCTGCTTGATTGTTGCTAGCTTGAAAATATAAACATAACGAATATTCAAGTACCAAGTCACCCGACCCTTCCAACATTATTCCTACTCCGCTACCTTTAAGGTTGGAAGATCTATCTACTGACAAAATCCATCTACACGACGATCTTTCTGGAATCGGGTTACTAAACTCGTTCAAATAATCAGCGAGCATCTAGGATTTAATACTGCTTCTAGGCACAAATTCTATGTCTTACTCTGATAATTCTACCGACCAAGCGACCATTGTTCCCGCCAGGTCTGACTTCTTCGAGACTTGTCTGATAGGATATTAGTTTTGACTATAATGGGATGTCCCTGGAAATAATGTCTCACCTTTCTTATTGTGATTACCACCGCCAATGCAAGACGTTTGATCTTTTGGTAATGTAGTTTAGCTCCTTTTAACACTTTGCTAACAAAGTACACCAATTTTTCTCTGTTCTTGGTTTCCTGTACCAACACCGAGCTCATTGCCTTGTCTGACACGACCAACTACATAATGAATGGCTAATTCTCTTATGGTCGTACTAAAATGGGGGGTGCAGACAGAAAGTGCTTTACTTCTATAAAAGCCTCTTCGCATTCCTCTGTCCACTAAGACTTTTCTGAATTTTTCATTGTGGCAAATAAATGAATCAATTTATCTTTTGCACAGGATAAAAAACATGATAGGGAAGCCAAACGTCCTTTTAATTATTGTACCTCCTTCACCATTGACGGGCTCCTCATATTGATGATTTCCTAGCACTTATCTGGGTTCGCCTTGATTACCTTGTTCGTTAGTAGAAATCTAAGGAATTTCCCGACTTGTACTCCAAACGTGCATTTGTCCAAATTCAGTCTCATGTTATACCCAGTGATCGAAGCAAACATCTCTCTTAAGTCTTTAATATGCCCTCTATTTTTTGGGGTCTTCACCAAGATTCTACCCTATTTGTGAGGCGAACACCATGTCCATTAATCTCTTATAAGTAGCCCCTGCATTTTTCAAACCAAAAGGCATTACCTCATAGTAATAATTGTTCTAATTTGTCATGAAGGTTGTCTTGGACGCATCCACCAGGTTCATGCGTATCTAATTGTACCCGGAGTACGCATCCAAAAAAACTGAGAAGATAGAAACTAGAAGATCCATCTATAAGTCAATCTATCTAAGGGAGCGGATATGAGTCTTTTGGACATGCTTTGTTTAGATCAGTGAAATCCACACACATTCGCCACTTCCCATATTTCTTTTTTACCATGACTATATTGGCTAACCACGTCAGATACCTGATTTCCTTGACGAACCCGACCTTTAGGAGCTTCCCAACTTCTTCTTCTACAGCCTTCCATTTTTCTTCGCCCTTCTTCCTTTTCCTCTGCTCATACAGGTTTGATGGCGAGATCTAGTGCTAAATGGTGACATACTATATTAGGGTCAATTCCGGACATATTTGTTGGCTTCCAAGAAAATAGGTCCTCGTTCTCTTTTAATACTTCAAGGATCTCAACTTCTTCCTTGAGAGATAATTCCGACCCTATTTGGGTTGTTTGTGATGGCTAGGTTCCAATTTGCACAGTCTTTGCCTCTTACACTGGTGCAAGACCGCCCTCTGTCGGGTCCTCCCTTGGATCTATCTCCACCATGTTCACCTTTGGTTGTGTAACACCCCAAAATCATTAGAATATTTATTTAAATATAATATTTGTGAATTTTCGGTGAATTTTGGTGATTTGTGTTGACGTTGGCATTTTCGTGGAATTTCGGTTATTTAATTAAATAATAGTATATAATATGAATATATTAGTATTATTATTAATTTAAATAATATTAGAGGAATTAAAGGTAAGATGGAATTTTGAGGAGGATTAGTGAGGGTAATATTGGGAAAGCCCATTTTTGGAAGCCCAAAGGTTTACCAAAAAGGAATTGGGAAGAATAGGTTTCATTCGGTTAGACCGTGAAAATAAGGAGAAAGTGCAGAGCTCTGAGGAAAGAAGGAAAAAAGCGAGGATTCGTGAAGGCTTCCAAAGAATCAGTAGAGAAAACTCCAGAACGACAATCTAAGGTATGGGGAGTATTGCCTTTCATTGTTTTCAATATAGGAAGTGATGTGTTTAAAGTGGATTTTGGGGATTTTAGGGTTTATGAGTTATTGATGATTTAGAGGTATTTCTGAGGATCAGTGATGGATTATTAAGGGTTGAATTGATTCGGGTGAAAATAAGCCTTCGAGGCAAAACCTTCTTTGATGATACGTGGGATCTTGTATGAGAAAGGGATTTATGGGGTTTATGGGAATCTTGAGAATTTGTGAAGGTTTAGGTGATTTCGAGTTAAAATAGTGAAATTAACCGACCTAATAGTCGTAGGTTTTATGCTTTTGATTTCCTTGATGTTTCAGGATTGTTTTGGGAGTGTTTTGGCGTGAATTGAGGTTGGAATCATAAGGGTTTTTGGGGCTGGGAGGCAACTGGTGCGTAGCAGCGATTGCAAGAATTGCTAGTTCGTAAGGCGAATGTTCGCCCAAGCTCGCAAAGCGAGCAGCGCAACAAATGCGCGATGATTGCGTGATGATACTAAGATGAATCCTGGGAAGTGACTTTGGGGCTCCCAAAGCGAATGTCCTAGCGAAGGGCTTCGCACAGCGAATGGAGGGGCGAGGAGAGGCGGAATGGGAAACTCTCTGGGTCTGGTATGGGATTCGGGCTTCGCTGCTAGCTTCGCAAAATGAAGGTCCCAGCGAACTGCTGCTGTTCGCGAAATTTGTTTTATAATGCTGTGCTGTTTTGATGTTTGACGCTGTGATTTTTCTAATGGTTTACTGTGATGTTACTGATGATTATGAGATGATGATTTTTGATGTTTTGATGAATATATGACGACATGATTAACATGGTGTTTTGGTGAATGATGATGCACATAATGATATTTTGATGATGATGATTATTGACGTTGTGTATCATGCATTCATAACATATTCTGGTGATGATGTTAGGACTTCGGTCCAGTGATGATGATGTTAGACTTCGATCTATTTCTGGCTTCCATCCTATTGTGTGGATGTGAAGTGGATTATGACGTGCTCTGGTTCTTGTGTGGAACCGATCCTATTGACGGGGATCTTTGGAGGGTGATGGCCTAAGTGTCCATCGATTGTGACGATTGGTACCACATACACAAGTCCTGTTGTGCATTGCATTTATGTGGCATTGGTGGTGATTTACGATGACGTGTTTTGACGTTTGCCTTGTTATAACTATGATCACTACTACGAAAAACCCATTTAACAACGGTTGGGAATGACATACAATGACGCGGGCGAGGGCACTGTTATGTAGATTGTTGTTGTATATATGATACTTACAACGACGGCCTTGTATGCGTTGTAATAAACAGGAAAACGCGCTAATATCACAACGGTTTTACATTACACCATTGTAATAAATATAATTGTCCTCGGTTCGATTCCCAGCAGCAGTGTTTTGATATTTACTTTTTGCTGGACAGCCTGCCAGATATTATAACGGTTAGGAAATATAACCGTCATTAAAGTTTTTGCAAAATTAACAAATATCATCCTGCTTTTATAACTAATCCCATTTTTTTACCTGTATTATTGTTCGCCATATCTCAGCACAGCAGAAAAATACAATTCACATTTTGTGATACAGTTTTCATAATAATATTAATCGTATCATATTCATAATATCACATATACCAGATTACAGTTCATCAGAACAAACAACCTACATAAATAAAATATCACATATACCATATTACAGTTTACTCACATTACATAACTTCACATAATTGTAACTTGGTGTATTGGTATCTTGTCTCTTTGTGTCTTGTCTCCTGGCCTGGTTTCTGGACTCAAAATACCTATGATTTCAAATAATTATACTTGTTAGTAAAAATACTTCTAAATTATAACATACAATTAATATATTATGAATAAATAATAAATTACGTACTTGTTAATTTTCCCATATGCCTTCTTCATGATCGAGTCATATAGCATGCACGACATCTCCATCAACTTCATCATATGAGGTAGGAACTTGTGTTGTGTAAGAAGGTGTGGACGGAATATCAAGACTTTCATCACTAAGAGGAATGTATTTTCCTTGGAGAACGATTGACCATTTCCCCGATTTGTCCGATGGATCGGAAACATAGAAAACTTGTTTTGCTTGAGAAGCCATGATGAATGGTTCTGTATTAAAAGATGCCTTGCCAAGGTCGACCCGGGTGAATCCTAAGTCATCAATGTCTACACCATTACTATTATTGGGAACCCACTTGCATTTAAATAAAGCCACTTTGAAAATAACATAATCAATCTCCTAAATCTCATCAATGACACCATAAAACGCGGTAGTTGCAAATACTGGATTCTTATCTTTCGAACTAGAGAAATACATCGATTCGACTTCAACCATAACCCCACTATTTTGCATTGTACTACGATCATCTTTTGATTTTGTATAAAAGGTATAATGACCAATGTTGTATGCACTCCAAGTAATGACACAATATTTTGGCCCGTACGACAACCATCTAAGTATCTCGGATGCACTAGGATCATTAGATACACTTTTATTAAACCAATCCATGAATCTATTGTTATGCTCTATCAACAACAACTTGTCATTCATTCGGGGATATTTTTTCTTCATAAGTCTTTTGTGAGTATCTATGAAAGGTTGAACCTCATCTATATTATTCAATATATAGAAATGTGATTGAATAACTACATTTCGAGCCATTGACCTAACATTTAGACCTTGAATACATCTTCTGTCTGTGTCAGCATGACGAGACTTTGGAATTCCTATAGAATCTGCATCTGACAAATAGTTTGTACAAAACTCAACAACTTCTTCTGTGATGTACCTTTCAACAATCGAAGCTTCTGGTCGGTGATGATTCTTTGTATATCCTTTAAAGATCTTCATATATCGCTCTATTGGATACATCCACCGTAAATAAACTGGACCACAAATTCTGATTTCTCTTACGAGATGAACAAGTAAGTGAACCATAATGTCAAAAAATGATGGCGAAAAATACATCTCCAATTGACACAAGATTATGGCAGCCTCATCTTCTAATTCATCCAATTTTTTGAAATCAAGAACTTTATTACATATGGCATTGAAGAATAAACACAGTCTCGTTATAGTTACTCTCACATTTTTTGAAAGGATCCCACGGATAGCCACTGGTAGACGTTGTTGCATCATTACATGACAATCATGAGATTTTAAACCAATTAGTGTGACATGCTGGAGGCAGATAAGTTCTTTTTCCTTTCTCTATTGGAGCCAACTGTTTTTGTATACCCATCTTCTCTAGATCAAGACGGGAAGTCTTACTATCTTTAGTCTTTCCCGAAATGTTTAGAAGTGTGCCAATCAAACTATCACACACATTTTTCTCCACGTGCATCACATCAAGACAATGTCTAACATCAAGACTTGACCAATATGGAAGATCAAAGAAGATGGACCTCTTTTTCCATATATTTTTTGCAACTGCCCCTTTTTCTTTTCCTCTCTTCCCAACTTTTTCTTTTTCTCTCTTCCCACCTTTTTCTTTTTCTCTCTTCCCAAGGACAACATTAATGTATTCCTGCCGTTGATAAACTTCATCCCCGGTTAAAGGTTTAGGAGCCTCACCAAACTCTTGCTCTCCATTAAAAGCCTTTTGCAATCTACGATAAGGATGACCCGGTTTTAGAAATTTTCGATGCCCAAGGTAAACGGCCTTTTTTCCAAACTCAAGTTGGTGATAACAAGTATCATCTTCACATATAGGACACGCTTTATGTCCTTTGACATTGCATCCCGCCAAGTTACTGTAAGCCGGAAAGTCGTTAATTGTGCAAAATAACATTGCACGCATATTAAACTTTTCCCCAGAATATGCATCATCAACTTCAACACTTTCATCCCACAAGAGTCGTAAATCATCAATTAATGGACTAAGATAAACATCTATGTCGTTACCAGGTTGACGTGGTCCAGAAATCATCATACTTAACAGTATATACTTGCGCTTCATGCACAACCAAGGAGATAGGTTGTAAATAGTGAGAAGAACAGGCCATGAAGTATGATTAGTGCTCATATTACCAAAGGGGTTCATTCCATCCGTGGCAAGCCCAAGCCTGAGATTTCTTGGCTTGACTCCAAAATCCGGAAACAACGAATCAATTTTCTTCCATTGCAAAGAATCAGCTACATGGCAAATGTTTCCATCACAATCCTTTCATCTGCATGCCATCTAAGACTCTTTGCGTAATTTAAATTAGCAAAAAGTCTCTTTAATAGTGAAAGTATTGGCAAGTACCATAACACTTTAGCAGGAGGATGCTTCCTACTAACATTGTCATAGTGATCATTGTCATCACCATTGCTAGCCTTCAGCTTGTAACGCGATACACCACATTTTGGACATTGAAACAAGTCTTCATACTCTTTCCGGTATAATATGCAATCATTAGGGCAAGCATGTATCTTGATATACTCCAGACTCAGTGGACACAATATTTTCTTGGCCTCATAGGAACGATCCGGCAATTTGTTATCTTCTGGTAACATTTGCTGTAGCAATTCAAGTAATTCTGTGAAACTTTTATCCGACCATCCATTTTTTGCCTTCAGATTAAACAACTTTAACACCGCCGGCAATCGTGTGAACTCTGTGCATCCCTTATATAAAGGGGTGTCTTTATCACGACATAAATTATCATAAATATGAGCATTCATAAAAGAAGATTCCACAATATCACAGAACATATCCTCTAGGTGATCTTCCATATATTCATCTTCCTCCACTATTTGACTTTGTGACGCCTGACTTTCCTTATTATCCACCTCACCATGCCACGTCCATATTATATAATTTTGACATATACCATCACAACAAAGGTGACTGTGTATTTCTTTCTTTGTACCCTTTTTGATATTAGCGTAAACAACACAAGGACAATAAAAGATACCATCATTGCTGGGAAGATGTTTATCAGCGTATTCAAGGAATTCACAAACTCCGTTCTCATAAACCGGATCTAATCTATTGGCTTTCATCCAACTACGATCCATTACAACTTCTGAAATTTATACATGTATAATAATGTGAATGACACACCAAAATCTAATCCAAAGACTCAAGCATATGCATATACAATATGAACAAAGAAAAAATCAATGAAGATGTACTCTCATACTAAATGTAAAGCATATGAAACATCTCATTCTGACTTGAGCATATACAATATAAACAAAGAAAAAAGGAATGAAGATGTTGAAGAGAACCTTACTTCGAAGCTAAAGAAGCAAATGAATGATGAAGACGGTCAATATTTGAGCATAAACCAAGAAAAAAGGAATGAAGATGTTGAAAAGAACCTTACATTGAAGCTGAAGAAGTAAATGAATGATGAAGACGGTCAATATTTGAGCATAAACCAAGAAAAAAGGAATGAAGATGTTAAAGAGTACCTTATTTGAGCAATATTTGAGCTCCAAATGAATGGATATGAAGAGGGTAAAGGTTAGGGCGTCTCTGGCTCACTTGTTCGATTAGGGCGTCTTATGAAAGAAATACATAATGAGTTTTGTTTTAATTTATCAGTAAACATTTTAATCTCGGTTCGAGAAACAAACCTTCGTGGAATCTTAAGTGACACACGCTACATGTATCCTAAAAAAAGGAAAAAATATGTTGCAGGGAATCGAAGCTTGTTACATTTCATTTATTACTACGGTTGTTTATCTTAACCGTTGTAAAATAATTTACAATTTATTTTTAAAATAATGGACTTAATTGTCACATGCTAAATGTACTCTAAAAATGGAAAAAATGTAGTTGCAGGGAATCGAAGCTAGATACATTTTATTTATTACTACGGTGGTTTCACTCAATCGTCATTAAATGACTCAGCTTTTACATGGGCGAGAAATTTTTAACCTATTACAACGGCATAAAAGGATGCGTTGTAAGCCTGTAGTTGTTATTTTAGCGTTTTGTAGTAGTGGATAATGTTGTATATGATGATGACGCCATTTTATGCATATCTTATTTTATATTGATTATAATGAATTGTATTACTCACCCTACCTGTTTGAATATTGCCTCCACTTGGGTAACGTGCAGGTGATCAGGATTAGCTGTGGATGCTTTTGAGGACTTTTGAAGTTATTTGCATTTTGGTCGATGTAGAGGGTCTTGCTCTGATAGTGTAACATCGGGTTGGGTCGTTGAGTCGAACCATGTTGAGTTTTATTTGGCTGTTATTTTATTGATTATTTGATGACTATGGTTTATGTTAATAAACCCTTTTATGAGATTTTTGTGGTTATGGTGGTTCTGCTTCCCTTTGAAGGCATTTTGAGTTATTTTTGAGGAAAACCCGTTGTTTACGGAGCAATTTTGTTGATTTGAATTTATTGAGAAATGTGAACCCTTTGAGGTAATTATGACTTTACTATGATTTTCTGTTTATTCCGCTGCGATAATTGTGGGGTAGAAAGGGGTGTTACATTAGTGGTATCAGGGCAGGTCGGTCAGTCCGGCAAGGTTTTTACGTGATGTCAGTCCCCTGTCGGTCGACAAGTGTGAGTACACTATCGATGTTTTAGTTCTTCTAACCTTGTTGGTGGTGTGCAGGATGGCTAGGAGAAATGATCATGCTATTACTGATGCTTTGGAATCAGTTGCTAATGTGGTGGCGCAACTCAATCCGAATGGTGGAGTCCCATATGAGTTTCGTGCTTTGGGGGAGTTCAAGAGGAACAATCCACCAAAGTTTGAGGGTACTCACAATCCAGCAAGTGCACACAAGTGGCTGAAGGCGATTGAGAAGATTTTCCGAGGAATGGGATGTACTGATGCGCAACAAGTTCAGTTTGGAACTCATATGTTGTCGAAAGAGGCTGAGGATTGGTGGGATAACACCCGTCAGAGACTGGAAGATGTTGGCACTGTGATAACCTGGACTGTGTTCAAGCAGGAATTTCTAGGAAAATATTATCCAAAGGATGCTCGTGGTAAGAGAGAGGTGGAATTCCTTGAGCTGAAGCAAGGAGATATGACTATTGCAGAGTATGCTGCGAAGTTTAAGAAGTTGGTGAAGTTATGTCTTCACTACAACCGTGTTGATGCTGAGATGTCCAAGTGCCTCATGTTCGAGAATGGGCTGAGACCAGAGATTAAGCAGGGTATTGGGTATCAACAGATCCGCAGGTATGCTGAGTTGGTGAACAAGAGCAGAATCTACGATGAGGATAGCCGAGCTCGATCTGCTCACTACAAGCGGTTGAGTGAGAAGAAAGGGCAGTATAGGGGGAAGCCTTATACAACTTCAGCTGACAAAGGGAAGAAGAAGGCTTCAGATGGTAAAAAGACAAGTGGGGGAGCAGCTCCCACTTCTGGGAAGTGTTATAGGTGTGGCGAGCAAGGTCACCGTGCTGATGTTTGTACTAATAGTGTGTTGAGGTGCTACAGGTGTGGTAAGAAGGGTCATAGAGCTACTGATTGCAAGGATGATGTGCCAACTTGTTTCAATTGTGGTGAGAAGGGTCACATCAGTACCAAGTGTCCGAAACTGAAGAAGACGGCTATAGCTGCTCAGACCAGTGGTAGAGTGTTTGCTTTGAGTGGTGCAGAAGTATCAGAGAAGGACAACCTGATTTGAGGTACTTGTTTTATTAATGATATTGAGTTGGTTGCTATGATTGATACTGGTGCTACTCATTCTTTTATCTCGCTTGAATGTGCTAATAGATTGGGTTTGAAGTTATCTAATATGAATGGTGTCATACCCCAAATTTTGACCACTAAGATTTCCCATCATTGGGAAAACCATCATCACAATATGGATGAATCATCATACCTCATCAGTCTCCCCAAAGACAGATGAGCATCCACTACAATCAAATTTAGGGTTTCAGGCCCTCTCAGAGTTCTTGGACAAAGGATCAATCAAGGAATGACATGATCTTCAACTTGTCTAGCCTCTCAAACATCCACAATGGATCAAGAGGACTCCCACTTCAAGAATCAAACACAAGGCTGCAACATTCTGAGTGGATTAAGCCTCAAAATCGCCAGATTCACCAAATTAGGGTTTGGTCGACCAGGGCCTCCAGAGGGGAATTTTTCTCTGGGCATGAGCCAATGCCTCAAAGCATATCCTAAAATACTCCATGGAACATCATGAACCTAATCATCAAGTCAATTTAACCTCAGGGGATGCATTCACAAAAAAATCAGGAATTAGGGTTTCTTGACCTAATTCACCCCTAAGTTGACTTTTGGGAAAAAACATGAGCCAAGACCTCAAAGGAGGATTTGAGGGTCTCTAATAAACCACATTGGTCCATTTGTAACAATGGATTGATCCAAGAAGCTTGAGCAACAAGTTTCAATTTCATCTGAACCTCAATTAGGGTTTCGCGAGAAAAGTCAACTATACCTTTGACTTTTGACCAGGACATGCTCCCAAATCCTAGGAGATTATTCAATACACCCTATAACACCTATGAAATCAATCCATCAAGTTTGATTTAGGTCAAGGACTTGATTTCATAGAGGATCGCACAGTTTGGAATTCATCTGATAAAAAGTCAATTGTGCACAAACGTCAAACTTTGACTTTTTGAGATTTTTCACAATTATGGTTCCTTAACCCTAAAATGATGTTAATGTGTGATTGGAATCATCATTCATCAAGAAAAATTAAGAAAAGTGGGATAACTTTTAAAAGGGGTAACCATAAAAACTTAGAAATTTTTCTAAGTTATGGAATAAAGTGGCTAGGGTACCAACTTTGGAGGATCATAACTCCTAAACCACAAGGCCATTTTTCCCCATCCAAAACTGGATTTGTAGCTCTCATGGCCCTCTACAAAAGCTTCAACTACACCACATTCCAATTCATCATGGATTTTGAGTTATGGAATGATCAAAATCACAAAAAGTGAAAATGTCACTTTTTTCCAACACAGTGAAATTTTCACTAAGTCAGAATCTGCCTTACTTTTTTCCAAATGTAGGGGAATTTTTCACTTGGATCCAAAAAGTATCAAAACCAATTATGATCAAACAGTTGTTGTATCATATGAGGGCTTTCCAAAATGGCCAAGAACTCCATCAAATTCCACTTGAGCCATGAGATATGACAATGCCAATATGCCTTGCTGCAAACTGTCATGGCAAGGAAGATTTTGGAGTTTTGCTCGATTTGCTCAAATTTTGCAAAGGGCAAGCAACTCTATCCATCTGAACACTTCAAGGTGGGACCAAGGAGGAACCAACTCTGATCCCAAGCCTCCCAAGTCTTTGGAACCAAAAATAGCATGCCACACCTAGAAATGCCTAAAAGAGGGACAAGACTCCAATTTTGGATTGGAGCATTCAACGCACACACCAAGGTGGCATGGACTGAGCCATTTCCAACTGAATTCAGTCAAGACTTATCCAAGACCAAGGGGACCAGCAGCCTGTGCCCTAACCTCTAGTAAATGGCTAGAGAAGACTTGGATTCTCATTGCTCAACATTGGCCAAACCTATGCAGCAGTTGCCATTAACTATCCTTTCAAAACAAACTTGCTCTACTATAAATAGAGCTCATTTGTGATCAGTTTGAGTACACCAAAGCCATCAAACAGATGCTTTCCTCAAACTCTCTTCTTTCACTCCAAAATTGCCTTCCAAAGCAAGTCACTATCGGGTTTTGAGTTTGAGAGAAATTCCAACCAAACCAATCACACACACACCTCATAAACATCATATAGAAGTGATCCAAACACTTAAACAACATCTGGAACACTGATTTCTCATAATCACTAGCCAGCTGCTCAAGGTTTTAACCAAGTTGCAGTTGGGATACCATCTTCAATTCCAGATCATTTCCATTCATTCCAAGCATCCAAACACACTCCATAGCACCTAGGGAAGCTTTCCAGAACATTGGAACCAAGCTGTAACACATCTAACACAAAACACGATCACCAGCTGCAAAAGGTAAGCATGAGCTCTTCTAACTCTATGATCCATGCATTGTTTGCTGCACAATAATTTGGCCATATGTTCATAATCATGCATGGAGTGTTTTCCCTCAATCAATTGCATTGTTTGAATCGTGTATGGAATTTCTGAACCTTCATGCAAATTTTAGGGTTCTTGAGGTTTCTCTTTGATTTCTTATTTCATGTTTAAAATAAATGAAATTAAAGACCATAGACATGATCGTGAGGTTGAAACGAGTAGATTGATATGTAGATTGCATGATATCATCAAGTATTCTGTGAGATTAGATAGAAAACGCAAATATGCAGAAATAGAGAAAGGGCGCGTGTTCTTGCCATGTTCTTGGCGCCCTTTTTCAAATATTTGAATATTTGAATTTTGTGATTTTATTTAATTGATTCAAAAATTAATTTCTCTCTAAGTTTTAATGATATTGAGTTGATTCTTTTTTTAATAATTCACAAAAATGTTGAAATATTTTATTTTCCCAAAAAATCCCAAAAATATTATTTATTTCATATACTTGATATTATTTATTTCAAATTTTAGTGATTTCCAATCATATTGTGGATCAAAACCTAACTTTTGAAACATTAATCCAAGATCACAATTTGTTTTCCACATGTTTAACAATTTTGATCATTTTAATTGAATTTTTTATTCAATTAAAATACATTTTGAAAACAAATTAGGGTTTTTGATTAATTCAACCCTCATCAAACTTTTTCAAACACTTTGGGCCTCTAATAGAGTGTAAGACCCAACCCCTCTTTGAAACCAAAACATTTTTGGGCCTCAGTCATTGTATAAGACCCGCTGTGTTTTCAAAAATCACGGCGCGATCGCTGTTTTCAAACAAAAATCATCTGGGCCTACCCTCGTGTTATAAGCCCCATTTCTTTTCTTTAAATTACATTGGGCCTCTAATAGAGTGTAAGACCCAATCCCCTTTTAACCAAAACAATTTTTGGCCTCAGATATTGTATAAGTCCCTCTGCGTTATAAGAAAACCTCGGCGCGATCGCCAGTTGAAAAATCAAACCCTTGGGCCTACCCTCGTGTTATAAGCCCTATTCTTTAAAAATCATTGGGCCTCTAGTAGAGTGTAAGACCCGAACCTTTATGAAAACCAAAATAATTTGGGCCTCACTTATTGTATAATTCTCGATACCATCAAAATGTTCGGCGCGGTCATCGCCTTTTAAAATAAATCTTTGGGCCTCTCCTTGAGTTGTAAGCCTCACCACTTGTACAAAAATAAACCTTTGGGCCTCTTGAGAGAGTGTAAGACCCATCTCTTTGTACAGAAAACCTTTTTAGGCCTCAGTCACTTGTATAAGCCCCTGTACAATTTCAAACAACAATGCAATCACTGATAAAACCCTGGGCCTCTCCTTGAGCTGTAAGCCCCAACAATCTTTTCAAAGCACTTTCTCCTTTGATTTTGAATATGATATTGTCATTAAAGCTTTCTTTGTTGAACAACTAACCAAACAACATGGAAGCTCTACAACCGAGTAAGTGTTTATCCGCTTTCTTTATCTGCTTTCATATATATAACTGTATTGTGGGGCTGCTCACTGTAAGTCTTCTTTCACAAACTTTTATATACCTGTTGTCGCTCCCGGGATTTTCATCCAAGTACAAACGCGAAAGTGGCACCGAAACAGAGTCGCCAGCAATGTGTATTCATCCCAAGAGAGGGAAAGGAAACACCGCATAAACCTGAAGGAAGGGAAAGAGCATGGTCTTGCGACCAAGAGAAATGGGTTCGGGAGTCGGTTACGCGAGAGGAAGGTATTAGCACCCCCTCGCGTCCATCGTACCCGATGGGATCCACGCTTGCTTGTCTCGATCAAAGGGTGTAAGAAAAGAATGCTGGAAAAAAGGAACTGAGAGAAAGAAAGAGAAAGAGAAACAAATGTAGGGAAAATAAAAGAAGTGCTCGCATGGGCCCTACCCCACTGCCTACGTATCTCATCGGGAGCATGAGAATCAGAGCGACGTAGTTCCCCTCACTAGGGATGGATTGTCTGTGTTTTTTAGAGAACGGCTTACGTCCTAGCTCAGGTGTTGCAGGCTCGCTGGTCCGAGTGCGTTACCATCTTGCAAGAGAACGAGTAGAAGCGCGTTCGTGCGTTGAGAATGAATGAGATGAAAAAAGAATTCCCGAAGGAAAGGCGTTATTGTTTGTTTTTGTCTTTTAGAAGGAAGTGTTTTGGATTTGTTTGCATACGACAGTGTATCTGGATCTTAGTCATTGGAATGTGTACCTTCTCACATTCCAAGATGGAATGGGTAAGAAAGCACACTAAGGGTGAAGAAGACCCTCACACTTAGTTCCAATTATCAAGGTTCAAACACACTAGCATACTTGTGTTTATTAAGTGTTTTGTTGATTATGAAGTGAAGAAGTGTTTTTTATTATTTGCACCTTCAACAAGTATTGCATTTAAGTCCCTCATACAAGATCAAATATGTAACACATTGACCTAAGATGGGCCATATGCTACACATCTTAAGATTATAAGAGAAGACCCCTTATAATCTTTTCTTCATATGAAAGGCCTAAATGCAATAAATGCCTACCTTTATTAGATATTTTGAATTTTCTTTGAGATGAGCAAAGAGACTCAAGGGAGGATAAAGGTAAAAATCTATATGGACTAAGACTCAATCCTAATTGATTAGTTAAGGGAGTGATCCTAAGGTTTGTGAGGTTTCAACCTAAAGTCTAAAGAAAGAAAGAATTAAACAATTCACTTCCAAAGTAGAAGATGAATTGTAATTCAAAAAGGGAAAGTAATGAGTTATTAAAAGAAAGCACATAAGTGCTTAACAAAACACAAAATGGAATTGTAAAAGAGAAAGGATAGAAGTTGAATGTGGATTCCTTATCCACACTCAATTGAAACTTACCAAAGCCCCTACATGGTTAGTAAACATGTATAAGAAGTATAAGAAGTAAAAGAACATGTAATGCATCATAAAACTCAAAAGAATTAAATGAGAAACCAAATCCTAGAGCCACAATCAGAATGTACATCATATGGAAACCAATGGTTATTATCATACAAGTGCAAGTGAATAAGCAACAATCATCACCCATTAGCATTTAAACATGTTACAAGAAGAAGGGGTAGATGAAAGATGGAAAGAAATGAAGAGGACATGCATAAATGGAACATGTAAATCAACAACCAGAATTGAAACTAAATGGAAAATGGTTTATAAACATCTCAAAAGTATTTATGAATCAACTTCAAGACATTCAAGAAGTAATATAAGAAGAATTGAAATGAAAGTTCAAAAAGAAAGTGCAAACAATACATGTTAATGATGCACAAAGTTCAAATTGAAATGAACATGTAAAGATGACCTATAATGTGTATCAAAGACCTATAATATCATATGAATGGCTCATAACATATGCAAATGCTCATACAAATGTGCACAAAAGAATTCATGTAAACATGCACTAAAGTTGTAATGACATGCCATGGATTTTACATCCAATGTGATGCATCAAACAAAGACCAAATGGATTCATGAAAATTATGCCAACATATCATTGGAATGCCTAGGTCAGAAATGCATCATACATCAAGATAGTATGTAAAAATTCAGAGCAAAATGACTTCAAACAAAGCAATTAGGTCAAATTGAAACATCATGCAAAGTGGAGCAAATATAGGCATCAAGACATATGATAAAGTGACCTAAAAAATCAAACAAAAATCATCTAACATGCTTCAATGTATTAGTGAATCAATGCAAAAAGAATCATGTCAAAATAGTTGGTAATGAGCAAGAACAAAATTAAACAAATTCATGTATCATGCTTTGAATGCATCTAAGTGGAAATTCAAAGAAAATTATGGAACAGGGGCAAAAAGGTCATAAAATCAGAAAATAAAATCATGAAAAATTTCCTAAATGTTTTAATAATACACATGAATTTTTGTAGAAGTTTCCAATATGTTTTGGTATTTTTAAAAATTAGAAATGAAACATGTATGAAAGAAATAAAAATAAAAAATGAATGCAAAATGAAGGGGGGTATGAACATAGCAAAGTCACAGTTCAAAATCATTGGGCTTCAATACATGGGGGTGTAATTATCAATCTGAATAGGTCCAAGTCTGCGCAAAACACCATAACAATCATGCACTTCAGTCAACAGAAATTGACTCATTCTTAGCCAATGGATCAAGTCAAAGTCAATTCATGGTCAAAGTAGTTGGAATCAACACACACACGCGCATGAGCACCCTTACTATCATGTACCACATCACACATAGTTTAAATGAAATCAGAAAAGAAACACGTGAGGTGCACATGATTTTTTTATGTGCTGGCAAGTTTTGGATCGTTAGATCAACAACATCAAACGGTTAACAAACAATCTGGCTATAAACCCTAACATGAAGACCACCGGCCGGAGAGAGACCTCCGGTCACCTTCTCCGGTCAATCACCACCGTCTGCAACCTTCGTACCTCACCAAAATACACAAACATGATACCAAAATGAAGCTGAGCTTACGTAGAGCACGAATTCAGTGATAAAACGCACAAAAAGTTCATGAAACGAGAGAATCGAACAGAAACACATTTGCCCTAACATTGGATCTATACCTCTAAGAGGTCTATCAACTAGCCAGAAATGTCACATTGCTTCTAGTAAGCTATTATCAACACCAAACAAGCTATAATCAGTGACTAAAATGCAAAATAATTGGAGAAATAAGAACCTGAAACGTGGAGATTCTTGGATCTTCAGAAAACCAGAGGGGAGAACTTGAACTCTTGAACTTGCTTGAGCAAAATAAATGCTCGTATATGCTTGAGAGTGGAGAAGAAATCAAATCTGAAATGAGATATCTCTTGAGGAATTCACCTTGTTTCAGCTTGTTCTTGAACAATAATGAATACTTGCTAGTGAAGATGATTAGATGAAGAAGGAATCGTGCAATAAGAGAGAACTCAGAGAGAAAGTTCAGAGAGAAAAAGTGAGGATGATTGGTGAAAATCGTGAAAATGAATCCCCCTCTCAAATGTGTGTGAGATTTCTATTTATGTGGCTGGTTAAGAATTAACTCATATGGTTGACAGTTAGAACTCAAGTTAACTGAGCTAGTTAACTGAGTTCTGAGTTAACAGAATGAGTGAGGAGGTTAGTGGCACGAGTTGGTGAGATTAACTATGGTGATGGTGAGCTCATAGCAGCTATGGTGAGGAAGAAGTGAATCAGTGGTGATGAGATGATGTTATGACATTGCAGCATGACATTACTTAGTGCACAAGCTATTTGTTCAAACACTTTCCCCTTTGATGTATGGCTGCTATGATGTACATGCATGGTAAGAGCAAGGTTTGTCCAAATGAAGAAACAAAAGTACACAAGTGTTTGTTGTAAGCTTGAGCAAAAATCGTGCACCAAGCTGTTAATGCATCAGTGTCAAGCATTGTGATTTGCGGGTGAAAATCTCTCAATTTAGTGAATGGTTTGATGATGTTTTGGGATCATTGGAAAGAAGAAGTGTAATACTACAAGTTTGGTGTGAAACAAGATTAGAAATTAGAACTCTATCTTGCTCAAAAATGACCTGAAATATTGGAAATCGCAACTGCTGTGTGGCGAGCAACTTGGCTTGCAGACAAGGTGTGCATGGCATGGATTTTCAGTTGTGTTGACCAATCTTTGAGCTATCATAATTCCTTATCCTTTGATCATATGAAAAAATCATGAACATCAATCTTGAAGATCTCACATAGGGGAACAACTTTGATGTTGCAAGATTTTTCATTTGAAGCCTCTAACTATGAGTAATTGATCCATACATCTTGTCCACCAACTGTT
This sequence comes from Lathyrus tuberosus, assembly GCA_022829125.1. NCBI lineage: Eukaryota > Viridiplantae > Streptophyta > Magnoliopsida > Fabales > Fabaceae > Lathyrus > Lathyrus tuberosus. The sequence goes on along the minus strand of JALAZF010000008.1, from coordinate 9,002,669 downwards.
TGAGAAAATGACTGCGCGCAGACCTGGCCAAACTTGGTCATGACATGGTTTTGGGCCTACTTTCCTCCAACTTTGATCCATCATATCTCATTCAATTTTTATCCAATGGAGATGTTCCACATATGGATGTGAAGCTTAAAACAAGATCTTTCATTGAGGCAGAGTGGATTTTTCATTTGGTGCTCCAAATTTGAATGGCCTTGGTTCAAACTCTGATGCAAAATGGCCAAAACTTGCTATTTTTAGTAACCCTTCTTCATCCAAAAATGGCAACTTTCCACATCTTGATTTTTTTCATGATTCCTTTGGAGTTTCTTGATCAAATTTTGTACATTGGACATATGTAACATGAATTTCATGATTTTGGGCTCAAAAAGTCAAGAGTTGACTTTTCCTCTGATTATTTGACTTTGCCCCAATTTCTCTGATTCTTGATCTTTCTTCCAATTGAACCACTTCTAAAACCAATTGAGATGCAATTTTCCACATACATACACTTAGGGACATATGGAATACCATGACATCAAGTTTTGTTCAAAAAAACAGAAATACCCTGATTTAATTGGAAACCCTAATCTTGACCTCCTCTGGTTAGGAGGAAATTGCACATCTTCCAAATCCAAATTCCTCAGAGTATGTTATGTATCCTCTTAAAGGATGATGAGAAATGCCACTTGAGAATGATTTTGAATCAATGAGCTATCTCTTTTGAGGATTTTCCTTCAATTTTTGGACTTCTTGCATAGTGTAGGATGTAATGCTTCACTCTCCTATTGAATCTCACCTTCTTGAGGTTGTGGAAGATCCATTGAGATGGTATGAGACATGAGGGACCTCTTGGCTTGCCTAGAGCCAACTTGATTAACCTTTTGTGCTTTGAATGGTCTCTTGATTGTCCACCTCCCACCTGACCACATGCCCTGATGGTAAGAAGGATGCCATGCTTCATTTTTCTATGTTAAATGCGATGTAATGTTAATGAGGTGGATATGATATGATAAATGATAATGCCATGCTATGATGACAAAGGGGAGAGCAAATTTTGGGGTATTACAGCTGCCCCTATTCAAGCGCTGTAGACCTGAATGCCTGAAAGCAATTGCTTTCGGACTTTCAAGGTATATAGTGATTGAATACCAAATATAACCAAAAATTTGCTCTGGGTGAAGAAGAAGAAAAGGGATATAAACCCAACGAGACTGCTGGATTGAATCTTCGATGAAACGTCGGAGAGATCTGTCTTTTGAACGATGCCAGACGACTACTGGCTTGCCACGCTGATGGTGGACTTTAATACTGTCTTTTATGCAATTCCAGACGACTACTGGCCTGCCACACCAATGGTGGACTTTGATAATGTCTTTTATGCAATTCCAGACGACTACTGGCCTGCCACACTACTGGTGGACTTTGATAATGTCTTTTATGCAACTCCAGACGACTACTGGCCTGCCACACTACTGGTGGACTTTGCAGCTTCGTGCCACCCGAAGATGGACTTCTGCCAATCCACTGTTGGACTTTTGCCACCCGAAGACGGACTTTTGCCAATCCACTGTTGGACTTTTGCCACCCGAAGACGGACTTTTGCCAATCCACTGTTGGACTTTCGCCACCCGAAGACGGACTTTTGCCAATCCACTGTTGGACTTTCGCCACCCGAAGACGGACTTTTGCCAATCCACTGTTGGACTTTTAGCTGCTTTGCCACCCGAAGATGGACTTTTGCCAATCCACTGTTGGACTTTTGCCACCCGAAGACGGACTTTTGCCAATCCACTGTTGGACTTTTAGAATATGCCACCCTTAGATGGACCTTTCGCCAATCCACTGTTGGACTTTTGCCACCCGAAGACGGACTTTTGCCAATCCACTGTTGGACTTTTAGCTGCTTTGCCACCCGAAGATGGACTTTTGCCAATCCACTGTTGGACTTTTGCCACCCGAAGACGGACTTTTGCCAATCCACTGTTGGACTTTTGCCACCCGAAGACGGACTTTTGCCAATCCACTGTTGGACTTTTGCCACCCGAAGACGGACTTTTGCCAATCCACTGTTGGACTTTCGCCACCCGAAGACGGACTTTTGCCAATCCACTGTTGGACTTTCGCCACCCGAAGACGGACTTTTGCCAATCCACTGTTGGACTTTTAGCTGCTTTGCCACCCGAAGATGGACTTTTGCCAATCCACTGTTGGACTTTTAGAATTTTAAAATCGAATTACTCTCTGCCTCTGCGCCAGACATCTCTGCCGACTCTGCTGAGGAGCCACAATCAATGATTTAATCTCGGAGACTCCTAAAAGGATAATATCTCTGCTGGCGAATGGATGAACAATCCGTCTGCTTCGAATTGTCAAGCTTGCCAAAAATAAATTGGACTTTAAGATATGAGGGAATGACGACTCTGCCAGGAATTATTCCATCTGTTTGGGGGAATGAATTCTGGTCACAGCGATTCCGCTGGGGATGAGAATTTTTAAATGACGTCCTGCTGGGGAAATGAGCCATTAAAACTCTGCTTGGGGATTTATTCAACCCAAGATCCTTTATAGGGATTATCAACCTTCTGACCCGGCTGGGGAAAGGCTGTACCATCCTTGTTGAGGAATAGATTCTGTCGATCTGATAAACCTCTGCGGAGAGAACAACAACTCAGCTGGAAGTTGCTGACAAGATTCGATGCTGACCTCTGTGGGGATACCATGACCAGAGATACGATCTTGCTGGGTATCAGGGCTACTCTGCCAGGGATATGCAAATCCTGGTTAGAACATTCCACTGCAACTTGCTAGAAAGAGTCCTTAGAGATCTGTTGGGGAAACCCAAAGCAAATCCACAGTAGTCTGCTGAAGAATATGACTGTCGAGCTTAGGATAAATACCACAATGCACCATGTTAGGCGAGCTTCCCTTTAGACAATTCCGTTAGGGATGACGAGTTTATAACAAACTCTGCTGGCGGAAACTGCTTTAAAACGTCTCATGTTGGGGAATGCCTTTCGAGAGGATTTTACAGAAGACCAACTGTCCTCAAACTCTACTGGGGGTGACCAACACTTCATGTTGGGGAAACAATCATGCCCCATGCTTGGACAACACAACAATTCGTCCCCGCAGAGGATGTCATAAGAGGATTTTACAGAAGATCTAGCCTCTTCAAACTCTTGTGACTTCGCTGGGGATAATGACCATCAGTTTCGGTGTCGACGAGACCACTCTTTTGGGGAACCTGTGACCGTTATCGACATAGAAAAGCTTGTAGCTGTTGGAAATACTGTATGAGAGAATCGACTTAATAAGATGCAACGGCACCCAGTTGAACTTAATTCACTGATATCGACCCGTTATGAACAATCGTCGACCGAACGATGAACGCCGATCTCCTTACCCATAATTGCCCCAGTCTTTTGCGTGGGGTGATTTATTGCTGGTCTTGTGCTTAAAATCATCTGCACCTGCTACCTGCAACAAAAGAATATGCCCACATGCCCCGAATATTGCGTGGCTAGAATCCACCATCCGGGAGTATTCAACATTCGAAGTAATTTCAAATATTTTTTCTGCACATGTTATTGCAAGGCTGCCATGTTTTCAAATGCAATGTTTTATCAACAATTAGGACGTTTTTGCAAACAAAGCAATAAAACAAAAATAGAAAGCTTTTTATTGAAATTCAATTTATTGACTGAGAGCCCAGAATAGGCAATTACATCTGGAAGCAATCCCTGGAAAGAGGTGATCGCTGAAAATTGAGAAAAGAAACTATCCTAATGGCAATGTGAAAACGGAATTCCACTGAGTTTCCATTCTGTTATGACCAGTATGTCTTCAAAACTCCCCGACCTTGCCTTCTGAGGAATGATCAGACCGATTCCTATTCTTCAGAACGTCAGTTGTTCAAACGGTAATGGGTACAGATAACTCAGACTGTAGTCATTCGCTTAAATCCCTCTTTTGTGTGGACCGCCCTTTCAGGTTTTCGATCCACCAGGATACCCTTTTTTGCCTAAGTTGCCCTTTCGGGTTTTCAACTTACCGGGTGTACAATTTTTTTTCAATTATATCCCTAATTTTTGCCCGAACCTTATTCTGTTTTTGGTTCGCCGGGATGCCCTTTTTTGCCTGGATTTTTTTATTTTTATTATCCAGCGGGTCTATTCATGCGAAGTATTTTTTGACTACGTCCGAGTTGACAGGGGATGAAAAGTCTTCGCCATCCATGGTTGTAAGCAATAAAGCTCCGCCCGAAAAGACCTTTTTAACCACGAATGGACCTTCATAATTAGGAGTCCATTTGCCCCTGTGGTCTGTATTGGGAGGAAGGATCCTTTTGAGTACCACATCTCCGACTTTGTAAACCCGAGGACGCACCTTTTGGTCAAATGCCTGCTTCATTCTGCGCTGATATAGTTGCCCATGACATACAGCCGCCAATCGCTTTTCCTCAATAAGGCTCAGCTGATCAAATCTGGCTCGTACCCATTCAGCTTCATCTAGCTTAACATCCATCATGACTCTGAGGGACGGAATCTCTACTTCAACCGGTAGCACTGCCTCCATACCATATACAAGTGAGAATGGGGTTGCCCCAGTAGACGTGCGTACCGACGTTCGATACCCATGCAAAGCAAATGGTAACATCTCATGCCAATCTTTGTACGTGACAACCATCTTCTGTACAATCTTCTTGATATTTTTGTTGGCCGCTTCGACCGCGCCATTCATCTTTGGGCGGTACGGAGAAGAATTGTGGTGTTCGATTTTGAAGTCCCGGCATAACTCAGCCATCATCTTATTGTTCAAATTAGAACCATTATCAGTAATGATTCTTTCGGGAACTCCATATCGGCAAATGATATCCCGTTTTAAGAAACGAGCGACCACTTGTTTTGTAACATTGGCATAGGATGAGGCTTCAACCCATTTGGTGAAGTAATCAATTGCCACCAAGATGAAACGATGACCATTGGAAGCTGTAGGGTCAATCTTTCCGATCATATCAATGCCCCACATGGCAAACGGCCAAGGCGACGACATGATACTCAACGGATTTGGAGGCACATGCACCTTGTCTGCATAGATCTGGCATTTATGGCATTTGCGGGCATATTTGCAACAATCTGACTCCATAGTCAACCAATAATATCCCGACCTTAACAACTTTTTAGCCATTGCCTGCCCTCCGGCATGAGTACCGAAAGAGCCTTCGTGCACTTCAATCATCAACAAGTCTGCTTCATGTCTATCCACACATCTAAGCAGGACCGTGTCAAAATTTCTTTTATACAGCACGCCATCTTTGTTCAGGAAGAAACTACCAGCTAACCTTCTCAACGTCTTCCTGTCTTTGGACGATGCCCCGGACGGGTACTCTTGACTTTTCAAGAAACACTTAATGTCATGAAACCATGGCTTGTCATCAGACGTTGCATCGACCGCAAACACAAATGCTGGTCTGTCAAGGCGGGATACCTCAATCTTAGGTACATGGTTCCATCCTTGCACTTTGATCATGGAAGACAAAGTGGCCAAGGCATCAGCGAACCTATTCTCATCTCGAGGAATGTGGTACAGTTTCACTGTTGTGAAAAACGTCAGCAATCTCCTCGTATAATCTCTATACGGCACTAGATTTGCTTGGTGCGTGTACCAACTCCCTTTCACTTGATTGATTACCAAAGCTGAATCACCGAATATATCAAGGGTTTTAATCCGTAGATTAATCGCCTCCTCGATCCCCATTATACAAGCTTCGTACTCTGCTTCATTGTTGGTGCACCCGAAAGTTATTCGTGCAGTGAAAGGCATATGAACACCTTCCGGCGTGATAAGAACTGCTCCAACTCCGCACCCATTCATATTGACAGCCCCATCAAACATCAGACTCCATTTGGATTCAGGGTCTGGCCCCTCCTCCGGGAGTGGTTCCTCACAGTCTTTAGCTTTGAGAAACATGATGTCCTCATCAGGGAAGTCAAACTTCATGGGTTGGTAATCATCCATTGGCTGTTGCGCAAGATAATCGGACAAGATACTTCCTTTGATGGCCTTTTGTGAAGTGTACTGAATGTCATACTCTGTCAAGACCATTTGCCACCGTGCAACTCTGCCTGTCAATGCTGGTTTCTCGAAAATATACTTGATAGGATCCATCTTTGAAATCAACAAGGTCGTGTGCCTAACCATATATTGCCTCAATCGCTTAGCGGCCCATGCAAGCGCACAGCATGTCTTTTCAAGCATTGAGTATCGGGACTCACAATCATTGAACTTTTTGCTCAGGTAGTAAATAGCATGCTCCTTCCTACCTGTCTCGTCATGTTGACCGAGAACACAACCCATGGCACCTTCAAGCACTGTCAGATACATTATCAGCGGTCTCCCTTCAACTGGAGGTATTAGAATCGGAGGTTCCTGCAAGTATTCTTTTATCTTATCGAATGCCAATTGGCAATCGTCATTCCACCTGACCGTTTGATCTTTCCTTAACAATTTAAATATTGGCTCACACGTGGCTGTTAGGTGAGATATGAACCTTGCAATGTAGTTCAATCTACCCAAGAAACCACGAACCTCTTTTTCTGTTCTCGGTTCAGGCATTTCTTGTATTGCTTTCACCTTGGCAGGATCAACCTCGATTCCTCTTTCGCTCACAATGAAACCCAGTAACTTTCCAGAACGCACCCCAAACGTGCACTTGTTTGGATTTAATCTCAGACGGAACTTTCTCAACCTTTCAAACAGCTTTTTCAGGTTAACCAGATGTTCCTCTTCTGTTCTCGACTTGGCAATCATATCATCTACATAACATTCGATCTCCTTATGAATCAAGTCATGAAACAATGTCACCATCGCCCGCTGGTACGTTGCCTCTGCGTTTTTCAACCCAAAAGGCATTACTTTATAACAATATGTACCCCACGGAGTAATGAACGTGGTCTTCTCCATGTCTTCAGGTGCCATCTTGATCTGGTTGTACCCGGAGAAACCGTCCATAAATGAGAACACTGAAAACTGAGCTGTATTATCGACCAGCACATCAATATGAGGTAGTGGAAAATCATCTTTCGGGCTAGCTTTATTAAGATCTCGATAATCCACACACATTCTCACTTTTCCATCTTTCTTCGGTACTGGCACGATGTTGGCTACCCATGGAGGATACTTTGTCACAGCAAGAAAACCAGCGTCCCACTGCTTCTGGACTTCCTCCTTAATCTTTAAGGCCATGTCGGGGTGAGTCCGACGAAGTTTCTGCTTGACTGGCGGACATTCTTCTCTCAATGGTAGCCTGTGCACGACAATATCCGTATCCAACCCCGGCATGTCTTGATACGACCAGGCGAAGATGTCAACATACTCGCGCAACATTTCCGTCAAAGTTTGCTTCACATCTGCTTGCAAGCTGGCACCAATCCTGATCTCTTTCTTGGCGTCCTTGGTACCAATATTGATGATTTCTACAGTCTCCTGATGAGGCTGGATGACCCTTTCCTCTTGTTTCAACAATCTGGCCAGTTCTTCAGAAAGTTCACAATCTTTCCCATCCCCTTCTTCGGCTTGATAAATCGGATTGTCAAAGTCATACATGGCCATATCAAAATCGTTATCAGTGGTATCCGGAGGATCAAGTCTGCATGAACGGGTTCATGCCTTATTTTAGAATTTATTTTTTAAGCAAAACAAAAGAAAATGAAACATTGCCATTTTATATTTTTTGTGCAAAAATAAAAACTGAAAGACAGAGAACAAAATTTGATTGCAAAACGTCCTTTATTAATGATTAAACATTGCAAATGCAACCATGGTGGCCCTACAAATGAATCTATACGCCTTGGGCAGAGCGCAAGATTTTGACATGCATTATGGTTAGAAAAAACAAAGAAAAATTACTCTGTCTGAAGAGTAACCCGAATGACTTCTTCAACGAACCAGTTTTGCACTTGTTGTCCCGGAACATGAGGGCGTACCCAGTTGTCCAGGTCACAATCACTGTCAACACTATCCTCCGTGGCTGCACAAGACTGGTCCATGTAGATAATTCCCCCACTATTGAAAGTAATGGGTCCCCTGCTCCCCGCATCTGAAGTTGTAGAGGGATGATAACCAATACCAAATTTGTCTTCCTTCATTGGGGTCTCTATCAACCTGCCCCAACCTTGGGCGTTGCCTGCCCTGACGACTTCGACAGCTTGTTTGTAAGATGAAATGGAGGTACCAGCCCCAACTGGTACAGAAGAAGACTCAGGTGCATCGTCAATATTGACTGCTTCAAATGATTGGCACAGCATCTCATGAATTTCCCCATCCATTTCAATGTACTTGAATGTGGACAAGTGACTCACAAAGATGTCTTCCTCCCCACACACTGTCACAACCTGCCCTTCAAACTCATACTTTAGCTTTTGATGTAGAGTAGAAGTAACAGCCCCGGCTCCGTGAATCCAAGGGCGTCCCAATAGGCAGCTATATGCAGGTTGTATGTCCATTACATGGAACGTGGATTTGAATACCTGTGGTCCAATTTGTACGGGCAATTCCACCTCACCAAACACAGATCGTCTGATCCCATCGAATGCTCTGACCACCAATTCACTAGGCCTTAAGATCAAACCATCAACTTCCAGCTTCATCAATGCCTTCTTGGGCAAGACATTAAGTGATGAACCAGTGTCTACCAGTACATGAGATAACACTGCGCCCTTACACTCCATCGTGATATGAAAAGCCTTATTATGGTTTCTTCCTTCAACAGTCAAATCTCTACTTGTAAAGCCCAAGCCATGGCTGACATTAACATTGGAGATTACGCCCTCGAGCTGATTAACAGTAATTTCTTGTGGCACGTATGCACTCTTCAACACTTTCAACAACGCCTGCCGGTGCGCATCAGAGCACATCAATAGTGACAAGATTGAAATCTTTGAAGGGGTCTGATTCAGTTGGTCCACAATCTTATAATCGCTTTTCTTGATTATCTTCATAAATTCTTCCATTTCCTTATCAAAAATAATCTTTGTCTCTGCTTCAGGTGTAGGCGCACTTTCAACCACCTGTTTACCCTTAGCCTTTGCTGCAGCTTCTACCTCCTTATCACTTCTCAAGGTTTGGGGAGCGAACAACCTTCCACTCCTTGTAAAGCCCCCTACACCCCCTACATTATCAATATTTGGGCTGACTGACGGCTCAACTTCCTGCTTTTTACCTTCGTAATATACATCTGCCCCATAGTGCCATGGGATAGCTTTCGTAGATGTGAACGGAATTGGTCCTGGCACCGTGATAGTGACAGGACTGGGCCCTTCTGGCGCAACACTCGCCACGGGAACTGCATTGACCGGCATTTGAATCTCAGCGGGAGTGTAATAGATGGTCACGGTTGATATCTCATCAGTGTCTTTCACGACTCTGTCGAACTGTAGACATCCTTCATCGATCAGATTCTGTAAACCCATCTTCAACTTATCACAGCCGTTCTCCTGATTCATACACTCAGAGCAATCTTGATTACAGCCCGGGAACACCTGTCCCTTCAATAAACGATCTTTTACAACCAACAAAGAAGTTTTCACTTGATGAACGTCTAACACCAAATTCAATCTCCTCCCATCTTCAATAGCGTACACATTTGCTGCGCTATGATCAGGCATGGGATGCTGAGTAATATTAGGAGCGGGAGAGAAATTGATGGCTTTAGCATCAATCAAATCTTGTACTTTATGATGGAAAGCCCAGCATTTTTCAATGGAGTGCCCCTGAGCACCTGAGTGGAACTCACAACGAGCATTAGCATCGAAGTTAGGTGGCAGGTTTCCAGCAACCGGAGCTTTCATAGTACGGAGTTCTACCAACTTTAACTCGAGTAGCCGGGGCAACAGCGCGGCATAAGTCATAGGGAGAGGATCCATCTTACGATCCCTCTGTCTAGACCTTTGCTGGAAAAAAGGTTGTTGCTGTTGAACTTGTTGTTGGGGTTGTTGTTTCTGAACAGACGGTGTGGGGATTGTCACAGCATCTACCTGATAATAAGCTCGAGAACGCCCTCTGCCTCGTCCTCTAAACACAGCATTCGTATCACCTTCTCTTCTTTTCTGGTTACTAGCGAACGGTTTCTTCGTCCCCGAAGAGCCAGCCCCACTCACATCCTGGATCTTTCCAAGCTTTAACAGACTTTCTATTCTTTCTCCCGCAATCACAATATCAGCAAATCCAGTTGACGGACAAGCAGCTAATCTATCCAGATAGGCCCCTTGCAAGGTGCCCATGAACATATCTGCCATTTCTCTGTCTGACAAGGGAGGTTGAACCTGGGCAGCCATTTCCCTCCACCTCTGTGCATATTCTTTGAAACTCTCCTTGGCATTTTGTGACAATCCCTGCAATTGGGTGCGGTTGGGCGCCATGTCAATATTATATTGGTATTGCTTCAGGAACGCTTCTGCCAGATCTTTCCAATTCTTCACAGCATCTCTACTCAACTTCATGTACCAGGTCAAAGACGCCCCCGCCAGACTGTCCTGAAAATAGTGCATCCATAGCTTCTCGTCATCCGTATGGGCTGAAATCTTCCCAAAGTAAGCTTGAAGATGCGTTTGGGGACACGCATTGCCGTGATACTTATCAAAAGTGGGAGGTTTGAATTTAGGGGGAATTCTGACTCCTGGGACCAGCCCCAAGCTAGTAACATCAATACCCATAGAGTTCTTGCATTCCATGGCCCTGATCTTTTCTGCTAACTCATCATACCTTCGATCCCCTTGATTACCCACATCAGCATCCAGCAGAGTAAATTGGTCTTCCAGAGTATCTTCAAGAGTAACACCAGCCTGCCTACCATTTCCATTACCCCGATTGTTACCACCAGGAGGAGGGTTGCCACCGGGAGGAGGAATGCCATGTCCCTGTGAATTGTCATGATGATCACCTTCGGGCCCATTGTCGGGATGCTCTACCAGAAGCCTCAGTCTCTCCTGATTTTGCGCCATGCCAGTCATGAGGGTCATGAACTGGTCCATACGCGCCCTCATTTCCGCCAAATCACTTTGCACTTGATCCATGATTCTTACTTGATTCCTTCGCGTCGAATATCGGTGAATATGACTCTCCGCTATACTGCCTGTAACCAAATAAAGGTTAGAGTCCCTGCAACGAGTACCTGAAAAGCAAGTAACAAAAAATGCAAAATGATATGCAATGCCATGCAATGCCATGTTTGTCATTTCCGAGGTGCTTTATACCCTGATTCCAATCCAACCGCAGAAATCTGAAGACCAGAAATTGTGATATAAAGAGACGTGTCGTGGTCATGTGCTTGTGTGCAGCTATCTGATAAGGAATAATTCTGAATAAAACTGCTCATACTCATTCAACAAAGTATTCAAGTACATTTAAGAAAGGCTCATCCGCAAATGCAATACAAGGAAAAATGGATCCATCAACAAGCCTGATGGTAACCATTAATAACAAAATATAAGGAAAAGAACATCAGTCTGACAATTCCACACCCTTCAGCTTATCACTTGAGTATTTGATCTCCTCAAAAAGTATACGGGTACGCTGGTGATTCGGCTTTTCAATCATTTCTTTGATCAAGACATCCCTTTTCTCAAGAGCTTCAGTTAAAGAACCCATGTGCAGCATCAGAGCCTCGTCATCACACACTCCTTTGTGTCTCTTTATGCCGGCTTGCGTCTTGAGTATCTCCCTTTCTATCATGACTTCTTCAAGCTCTTTCTTGGTATTCCTCAGCTCACCTCTAGCTTCTTCTAGCTGTTCTTGACTCTTACCGAGGCTTTCCCGATACTTTCTCCTCTGGTCATGCGCCTTTTCAAGCTCTTCGTCCTTAATCTGCAACTGTTCCTGTAATTCAGCATTCTCTATCCTAACTTCGTCCCAAGCGTGCTGAAACTTTGTTAACTTTTCTTTGGTCTGTGCTAACGCCTGTTTGGTTTGCTTGTGGGCTTGAGTAGCATCATCAGCACCTTTACTAATCTTCCGAAAATGTTGGGCTCTTCCAGCAAAGTCTTTTTCTTTTGCAGTTAGGATTTGTTCAGCATCTTGGGCTTTCCGCTCCAGCTCTTTGTTGGCATGTAGAGCATTCTGAAGACGGCTACTCAACTCGGAATTCTCTCCTTGGAGCTTTTTCACCAAGGCTTGCAACTTGTCAACTTCTTCCACAGTAGCAGTGCTTCTTGCTTTCTCATTCTCCGGATACAAAAGGGGTGCCTTACCAAAAGGCAAGAGAAAATCTTCAACTCTTTTCTTCACCCACTCTTCATATGCTGGATAAACCCGGTTGTTAGGCTTTCCTAGAGCAACTTTCCCCTTTTTCAGTATGCTACCCCAGCTTTCAGAAGCTTTCTGTGCTGCTTCCCAACCATCTGATGTATGAAAATAGAGGGACTCCTCCACATCTCTCTTAATAGGCGGACCCGTCAGGGCATACCCAAATTGTCGAATGGCCAAAGAAGGATTGTAGTTAATCCCACCCAGCCTTCCTATCAGTGGAACGTTAGGGAACTTACCACAGCTGTGGATAATATTCTTGCCAATCAGCCCGTGATCTACCCATACGATGTCCTTGGCCACCAATCCCATTAAACGCTGTTTCCACTCTAGAGAATCTTTGGAATCCACAAAAGCCCCTGATTGTGGTAAACGGCCCGCAAACCACTTATAGAACAAGGGTGCACAACAACGAATTATCCCTCCTCTTTTCTTTTCATTTCGGTTGTACAATGAGTAGTGAAGATCTCCCAGTAGCGTTGGCACCGGGTTCTTCATCATGAATATTCGTATAGCGTCCGTATCAATAAAATCCGGCTCGTTGGGAAACAACACTATGCCGTATATACAAAGGGCTAGCAAAGCATTAAAAACAAGCCAATTCTCGCCTTTAGCTGCTTCCTGGGCCTTCTTAATCAGATATTCCAGCTTGTAACCACGAATCTTTCCTTTGTTGGAGACCTTGTCACTTAGCTCTGATTTGCTCAAATATAGAGCACCAGCCAACTTCCCAAAGTCAAGATCCCCCACTGATCCAAAGAAAGGGGGCTCCTCCTTGATAGCAATCCCCAACATGTTGGAATACTCCTCCAGGGTAGGAACCAACACATAGTCTGGAAATACAAAACATCTCAGAGGCGGATCATAGAACTGCATCAACGTATGGAGACCTCTGGCTTCATAATCACTGACATTACGGACCATAGATAAAATCCACCCATATTTCTCTTCAAAAGCTTCTCGTGCTGCCGGGCTCGCCATTCCCTTCAGCACAACAATAGGGCCCAAAGTAGGCGTAAGGAACTTATAGCTGATGATATTCTTCCTCTCTTTAGTGTTCATCTTTGCAGGGACCTGATGACTGGAATCAAGGGTAATATATGCACCTGGAAATGAATAAACATGTATGTTAGGATATGATAATGCAATGCAAAGGGCAATGTGATCAGGTAATCAGGTGTCTGTGCTGAACTGTGAACGGTGTCAGTGTAGCTCTGAGACTAATATAGAACCATAGATAAGAACCATCTGAATACAATAGGATGAAACTTCCTTTTTGTGCAATGATGATAGAAAACTGGGTATGTAGGAGGTCATGGTTACCTGCAAACCTGTAAACAACCCGCCCTTCTCACATGTGGGTACTAGGATGTTCAGTATCCCGGGCTCTCAGGTCGAGAAATGATGATACGTTCACCATTTCTGGTTTGGCATCATCATTAATCGAGGAGGCCTCAACTGATTCTCCAAAACAAAAAGGTCCTCAGCTTCTAGCACTGAGGTCGAGAAGCAATAGTACATTCATCCCTCAGGGTACAGTACTATCGCCAATCGAGGAGTGCCTCCGCTGATTCTCTTTCAAAAAGGGATGTCCTATAGCAAGTTCCCAGCATTGGGTCCTCGGATCGAGGATGTGCAATGGGTTTGCCACGGAATGTGGTCTGCCACTGTCACATCTCGGGAGGAGTGCCGCAACTGAGTCCTCGGGAATGGTCACCAGAGTCGACAGTTCCTCAAGAGAATAACCACTGGCCTGCATAACATGCAGTAGCAGAAAGCTCCTGATAGAACCTCGTCTGGTTGTGGGTCTCATGAACAACAATACGTGGTCACCACCACGCAAGCGTCATGACTATCCACTCTAATTCCTATGTGTGTACTCAAGCCTGTGTAGTGAGCTTATCTCTCAGAACACCCCGCCCGCCAAACAGAAAATAACAGCACAGTCCAGCACAATAATGATATATAATGCAGTAAATGCGATAAATACAGCAATGTACAGTAAAGCAGTAAGTAACTATACAATAAAACAGTAAATATAGCACAACAGTAAACACCCAATGAAAGAAAAACAGACAAGCGCTAGGATTGACTCGCTAAGGAAACCAGAGATTCTGGGTTCGGTCCCCAGCAGAGTCGCCAGCTGTCGCTCCCGGGATTTTCATCCAAGTACAAACGCGAAAGTGGCACCGAAACAGAGTCGCCAGCAATGTGTATTCATCCCAAGAGAGGGAAAGGAAACACCGCATAAACCTGAAGGAAGGGAAAGAGCATGGTCTTGCGACCAAGAGAAATGGGTTCGGGAGTCGGTTACGCGAGAGGAAGGTATTAGCACCCCCTCGCGTCCATCGTACCCGATGGGATCCACGCTTGCTTGTCTCGATCAAAGGGTGTAAGAAAAGAATGCTGGAAAAAAGGAACTGAGAGAAAGAAAGAGAAAGAGAAACAAATGTAGGGAAAATAAAAGAAGTGCTCGCATGGGCCCTACCCCACTGCCTACGTATCTCATCGGGAGCATGAGAATCAGAGCGACGTAGTTCCCCTCACTAGGGATGGATTGTCTGTGTTTTTTAGAGAACGGCTTACGTCCTAGCTCAGGTGTTGCAGGCTCGCTGGTCCGAGTGCGTTACCATCTTGCAAGAGAACGAGTAGAAGCGCGTTCGTGCGTTGAGAATGAATGAGATGAAAAAAGAATTCCCGAAGGAAAGGCGTTATTGTTTGTTTTTGTCTTTTAGAAGGAAGTGTTTTGGATTTGTTTGCATACGACAGTGTATCTGGATCTTAGTCATTGGAATGTGTACCTTCTCACATTCCAAGATGGAATGGGTAAGAAAGCACACTAAGGGTGAAGAAGACCCTCACACTTAGTTCCAATTATCAAGGTTCAAACACACTAGCATACTTGTGTTTATTAAGTGTTTTGTTGATTATGAAGTGAAGAAGTGTTTTTTATTATTTGCACCTTCAACAAGTATTGCATTTAAGTCCCTCATACAAGATCAAATATGTAACACATTGACCTAAGATGGGCCATATGCTACACATCTTAAGATTATAAGAGAAGACCCCTTATAATCTTTTCTTCATATGAAAGGCCTAAATGCAATAAATGCCTACCTTTATTAGATATTTTGAATTTTCTTTGAGATGAGCAAAGAGACTCAAGGGAGGATAAAGGTAAAAATCTATATGGACTAAGACTCAATCCTAATTGATTAGTTAAGGGAGTGATCCTAAGGTTTGTGAGGTTTCAACCTAAAGTCTAAAGAAAGAAAGAATTAAACAATTCACTTCCAAAGTAGAAGATGAATTGTAATTCAAAAAGGGAAAGTAATGAGTTATTAAAAGAAAGCACATAAGTGCTTAACAAAACACAAAATGGAATTGTAAAAGAGAAAGGATAGAAGTTGAATGTGGATTCCTTATCCACACTCAATTGAAACTTACCAAAGCCCCTACATGGTTAGTAAACATGTATAAGAAGTATAAGAAGTAAAAGAACATGTAATGCATCATAAAACTCAAAAGAATTAAATGAGAAACCAAATCCTAGAGCCACAATCAGAATGTACATCATATGGAAACCAATGGTTATTATCATACAAGTGCAAGTGAATAAGCAACAATCATCACCCATTAGCATTTAAACATGTTACAAGAAGAAGGGGTAGATGAAAGATGGAAAGAAATGAAGAGGACATGCATAAATGGAACATGTAAATCAACAACCAGAATTGAAACTAAATGGAAAATGGTTTATAAACATCTCAAAAGTATTTATGAATCAACTTCAAGACATTCAAGAAGTAATATAAGAAGAATTGAAATGAAAGTTCAAAAAGAAAGTGCAAACAATACATGTTAATGATGCACAAAGTTCAAATTGAAATGAACATGTAAAGATGACCTATAATGTGTATCAAAGACCTATAATATCATATGAATGGCTCATAACATATGCAAATGCTCATACAAATGTGCACAAAAGAATTCATGTAAACATGCACTAAAGTTGTAATGACATGCCATGGATTTTACATCCAATGTGATGCATCAAACAAAGACCAAATGGATTCATGAAAATTATGCCAACATATCATTGGAATGCCTAGGTCAGAAATGCATCATACATCAAGATAGTATGTAAAAATTCAGAGCAAAATGACTTCAAACAAAGCAATTAGGTCAAATTGAAACATCATGCAAAGTGGAGCAAATATAGGCATCAAGACATATGATAAAGTGACCTAAAAAATCAAACAAAAATCATCTAACATGCTTCAATGTATTAGTGAATCAATGCAAAAAGAATCATGTCAAAATAGTTGGTAATGAGCAAGAACAAAATTAAACAAATTCATGTATCATGCTTTGAATGCATCTAAGTGGAAATTCAAAGAAAATTATGGAACAGGGGCAAAAAGGTCATAAAATCAGAAAATAAAATCATGAAAAATTTCCTAAATGTTTTAAGAATACACATGAATTTTTGTAGAATTTTCCAATATGTTTTGGTATTTTTAAAAATTAGAAATGAAACATGTATGAAAGAAATAAAAATAAAAAATGAATGCAAAATGAAGGGGGGTATGAACATAGCAAAGTCACAGTTCAAAATCATTGGGCTTCAATACATGGGGGTGTAATTATCAATCTGAATAGGTCCAAGTCTGCGCAAAACACCATAACAATCATGCACTTCAGTCAACAGAAATTGACTCATTCTTAGCCAATGGATCAAGTCAAAGTCAATTCATGGTCAAAGTAGTTGGAATCAACACACACACGCGCATGAGCACCCTTACTATCATGTACCACATCACACATAGTTTAAATGAAATTAGAAAAGAAACACGTGAGGTGCACATGATTTTTTTATGTGCTGGCAAGTTTTGGATCGTTAGATCAACAACATCAAACGGTTAACAAACAATCTGGCTATAAACCCTAACATGAAGACCACCGGCCGGAGAGAGACCTCCGGTCACCTTCTCCGGTCAATCACCACCGTCTGCAACCTTCGTACCTCACCAAAATACACAAACATGATACCAAAATGAAGCTGAGCTTACGTAGAGCACGAATTCAGTGATAAAACGCACAAAAAGTTCATGAAACGAGAGAATCGAACAGAAACACATTTGCCCTAACATTGGATCTATACCTCTAAGAGGTCTATCTACTAGCCAGAAATGTCACATTGCTTCTAGTAAGCTATTATCAACACCAAACAAGCTATAATCAGTGACTAAAATGCAAAATAATTGGAGAAATAAGAACCTGAAACGTGGAGATTCTTGGATCTTCAGAAAACCAGAGGGGAGAACTTGAACTCTTGAACTTGCTTGAGCAAAATAAATGCTCGTATATGCTTGAGAGTGGAGAAGAAATCAAATCTGAAATGAGATATCTCTTGAGGAATTCACCTTGTTTCAGCTTGTTCTTGAACAATAATGAATACTTGCTAGTGAAGATGATTAGATGAAGAAGGAATCGTGCAATAAGAGAGAACTCAGAGAGAAAGTTCAGAGAGAAAAAGTGAGGATGATTGGTGAAAATCGTGAAAATGAATCCCCCTCTCAAATGTGTGTGAGATTTCTATTTATGTGGCTGGTTAAGAATTAACTCATATGGTTGACAGTTAGAACTCAAGTTAACTGAGCTAGTTAACTGAGTTCTGAGTTAACAGAATGAGTGAGGAGGTTAGTGGCACGAGTTGGTGAGATTAACTATGGTGATGGTGAGCTCATAGCAGCTATGGTGAGGAAGAAGTGAATCAGTGGTGATGAGATGATGTTATGACATTGCAGCATGACATTACTTAGTGCACAAGCTATTTGTTCAAACACTTTCCCCTTTGATGTATGGCTGCTATGATGTACATGCATGGTAAGAGCAAGGTTTGTCCAAATGAAGAAACAAAAGTACACAAGTGTTTGTTGTAAGCTTGAGCAAAAATCGTGCACCAAGCTGTTAATGCATCAGTGTCAAGCATTGTGATTTGCGGGTGAAAATCTCTCAATTTAGTGAATGGTTTGATGATGTTTTGGGATCATTGGAAAGAAGAAGTGTAATACTACAAGTTTGGTGTGAAACAAGATTAGAAATTAGAACTCTATCTTGCTCAAAAATGACCTGAAATATTGGAAATCGCAACTGCTGTGTGGCGAGCAACTTGGCTTGCAGACAAGGTGTGCATGGCATGGATTTTCAGTTGTGTTGACCAATCTTTGAGCTATCATAATTCCTTATCCTTTGATCATATGAAAAAATCATGAACATCAATCTTGAAGATCTCACATAGGGGAACAACTTTGATGTTGCAAGATTTTTCATTTGAAGCCTCTAACTATGAGTAATTGATCCATACATCTTGTCCACCAACTGTTTGAGAAAATGACTGCGCGCAGACCTGGCCAAACTTGGTCATGACATGGTTTTGGGCCTACTTTCCTCCAACTTTGATCCATCATATCTCATTCAATTTTTATCCAATGGAGATGTTCCACATATGGATGTGAAGCTTAAAACAAGATCTTTCATTGAGGCAGAGTGGATTTTTCATTTGGTGCTCCAAATTTGAATGGCCTTGGTTCAAACTCTGATGCAAAATGGCCAAAACTTGCTATTTTTAGTAACCCTTCTTCATCCAAAAATGGCAACTTTCCACATCTTGATTTTTTTCATGATTCCTTTGGAGTTTCTTGATCAAATTTTGTACATTGGACATATGTAACATGAATTTCATGATTTTGGGCTCAAAAAGTCAAGAGTTGACTTTTCCTCTGATTATTTGACTTTGCCCCAATTTCTCTGATTCTTGATCTTTCTTCCAATTGAACCACTTCTAAAACCAATTGAGATGCAATTTTCCACATACATACACTTAGGGACATATGGAATACCATGACATCAAGTTTTGTTCAAAAAAACAGAAATACCCTGATTTAATTGGAAACCCTAATCTTGACCTCCTCTGGTTAGGAGGAAATTGCACATCTTCCAAATCCAAATTCCTCTGGTTAGGAGGAAATTGCACATCTTCCAAATCCAAATTCCTCAGAGTATGTTGTGTATCCTCTTAAAGGATGATGAGAAATGCCACTTGAGAATGATTTTGAATCAATGAGCTATCTCTTTTGAGGATTTTCCTTCAATTTTTGGACTTCTTGCATAGTGTAGGATGTAATGCTTCACTCTCCTATTGAATCTCACCTTCTTGAGGTTGTGGAAGATCCATTGAGATGGTATGAGACATGAGGGACCTCTTGGCTTGCCTAGAGCCAACTTGATTAACCTTTTGTGCTTTGAATGGTCTCTTGATTGTCCACCTCCCACCTGACCACATGCCCTGATGGTAAGAAGGATGCCATGCTTCATTTTTCTATGTTAAATGCGATGTAATGTTAATGAGGTGGATATGATATGATAAATGATAATGCCATGCTATGATGACAAAGGGGAGAGCAAATTTTGGGGTATTACACCTGTCAAATATCAACTATGTAATACTAGTATAGTTATTTAGAGTTTTCCCCGACATCTACGTCTAGCACTAGGTGAAGCCCTGTTGGTCACTCTTAAATACAAACAAAACTAGATCCCCATAGGATTACCAGACACAGTCTTCCCTCCTCTTGGGGTTAAACAATATGGAGACGTGAAAGGCAGCATTCTCAGTGAACCCTTTCTCAGACTGTCACCCTTAGAAATTGTCAAAGAGACTCTACTCCCCAGAGATGATCTTTTCTCCGTGAATGACATCTTTTGAGTTTCTTCCAAAATCTCGGACTTTCCTGGCTTGATCTATTCTCGGTGAATGGCATGTCTTGAATTTCTCGGGGTTTGGGGACCCACATTCTTCTTAAAAGCATCCCCGCCTCCTCTTGGGCATTGTACAAGGACCCTTCGGCTTCTTAAAAGCTCTCATGCCTTCTCTTGGGCTTAGTACAAGGACCCAGAGACCTCTACAGGTATAGGAACATAACCTAGTCATCAATTTGCTAGAGCTGTCTTTCTGAGTCAAGTGTCAGACCAGTTAATGGGTTGACCTTCATCCCTTAACGTACCAGTCTTCTCTTGAGCATCATACAAGGATCATGCACTACCTGAGAATCGATTTCTCAAAACACCCGTAGACTTGGACAGTCTCCATACCTTTGGATTTCCCATTTCCTTAAAGAACAGGAAATAACCACGATCCTCTGATCAATCCCAAAGTACAACATTACCCATATAAGAACTGATTTTCTCTTTATCCAACATATTGGACCTGTCACTAAACTGAAACAGTCACCAGCACACTAGTATCCTCTTGGGCTTTGTACAATGATTCTCCCCAGCGGAGCTAACCTATTCACACTCTCTTGTTGAGTATAAAAAGCCTCTCTTGTTTAGTCAACCACTTTTAGCCTCCATCTCGGGCTTTGTACGAGATACAAAAACACTCTCTTGTTGAGTATAAAAGACTCTCTTGTTGA
This sequence comes from Lathyrus tuberosus, assembly GCA_022829125.1. Lineage (NCBI taxonomy): Eukaryota > Viridiplantae > Streptophyta > Magnoliopsida > Fabales > Fabaceae > Lathyrus > Lathyrus tuberosus. The sequence goes on along the minus strand of JALAZF010000008.1, from coordinate 8,981,901 downwards.
GTCACACCTTTTAGCCTCCATCTCGGGCTTCGTACGAGATAAAAATCACTCTCTTGTTGAGTATAAAAGACTCTCTTGTTGAGTCACACCTTTTGGCCTCCATCTCGGGCTTCGTACGAGATAAAAATCACTCTCTTGTTGAGTATAAAAGACTCTCTTGTTGAGTCAAACCCTTTAGCCTCTATCTCGGGCTTCGTACGAGATAAAAATCACTCTCTTGTTGAGTATAAAAGACTCTCTTGTTGAGTCAAACATTTTCAGCCTCCATCTCGGGCTTCGTACGAGGTACAAAGACTCTCTTGTTGAGTCAAACACCTTTACCCTCTGTCTTGGGCTTCATACAAGACACATACAAAAGCACTCTCTTATTGAGTCAACCCTTTTAGCCTCTCTCTCGGGCTTCGTACGAGACACATAAAAACACCCTCTTGTTGGGTCAATAGCTTTCTCTTAGGCTTTGTATAAGGAAACCCCCAGTTGAGTCAATCAACCTTTTAGCATCAAAGTTGTGCCTTGTTTATAGCATACAAGCATCAACAACTCCTTTTCCCCCATCTAATTGCTGTAAGCGGCAAGCCTCTGGATTATTTACATCAACGCCACTGTCCCTCTTTTAGCATGAGAAATTCCTAAGGAAAGATGACATTGCTCTAAACTGAGTTAAAGTCTTCCCTTTCTGGTTAAAAATCCCCTATAAAGGAAATTATGGCATTATGGGATTCACATATCCCAGTTAAAGTAATTCTCCTTTATAATTAGTCACCCAACAGTTGTGACAAACAGACCAAATATCCCCCTTTAGAGATGACAAGTTCTCTATAAAGTCAAAACCCTTTAGCTTCACATCTTGGGCTTCGAACAAGATACAAATAGACCCTTCAGCTTCAAATCTTGGGCTTTGAACAAGATACAAACCACTTTTAGCTTCACGTCTTGGGCTTTGAACAAGACACCAAAACAACCTTTTTCCTCCCATAGAATAGGAGGAACTACGATCGCTCTGATTTCCCTGTTTCGTTAAACTGGAATACGTAGGCATAAGATTGAAAAATATTAGCGAGCACACTAATCAAAAACCCAAAATCCCGTACCTTCACACATCAATCGAAAAGCATCGGTCCTAACATCCTACCAATAGCATAGTCCCATCATTCCATTTTTAGCAAAATAAGCAGAGAGAGGCCCATGATCTAAACCGCATCTGTAAACCAACAGTCATCTGTTTAAACTCAGTATGCAAGCAGGGTTAATTGGAGACATCTATTTCCCTTCCTTCATCAGCTTCAATAGGATAAAAAATGAATCGACCTGTAGTACCTCAGAGCGGTAGTGCTTAAGAACCACATCCAAAATCGCTCTCTACATAAAAATAGCGCCCACCGTGGGGCCGAAGGGTTTTGTCCCCTTATCTCTCTGGTTGAAACCCTAAATTCATGTCACAGAAATGAAGACTCTGCTGGGGAGTCAATGTCTGTATAGGATCATAAGACTAGAGGTCTAGGATGATTAAGATAAATATATATACTGCTTTTCCTAAATGATATCTGTGTTTATTTTTCTGTTAATGGGAATGCATGTGATGCCGCATGTGGAAAGATTGAGTATACACCTAAGATAGGTGATGGCAATGCGGGTAATCTTACTGGGAGTGAATTCCAGTTAAGAGCCCCCGATCAACCATCAAACTCAGTGGAGACTCCCTTTGCAGATATGTTGCCTATACGAATTCGGTTGTTGAAAGTAGTGTGGTCGACTAGGTTATCTGAGAAGCTGAGGTTTTTAGCAGACTTAAGCCATTTTGTAGTGCGGAAGCTATCGGAAATAGTTGTCACGCGATACTACCCTCATCTGAGATTGCTCTAAGATACATCACCTAGCACGGTTCCCGACCCGCTGATGTTATCTCAAAGGGAATTAATGATTTTGAGAGATAGGTACAAAAAATCACCAGTATAAACCTTTGGGGGGGGGGGGGTAGAGCCTTGACTTCATGACACCGACCCTTTGACCCCATGTTTTTTCTATGTTTTTGTGTGCTGCATTCATACATTCATTTATAAAAACATTAAGACAAAGAAAATCTTCTCTTCTAGTCTCTCTTTTTCAAATTAAACTAATACAATGATTGCAAATATCAGAGAAAGGAGATTGCGCTAATGGATTTCGGTAGAAGGAAAACTCATAAGTATACCTTCAAGGTTCCAAAGTTAGAGGATTTGAGAGGTTTGGCGAGAATGATCACCAACCATGAGGCTTTCAGAGCTAAGTATGGAGGATTACTGTCTCTATTAAGGGTCCATGTAATCGAAGGAATCTTGTCCACGCTAATCCAGTTCTACGATCCGGTCTATCACTATTTCACATTCCCGGATTATCAGCTTGCACCAACACTAGAGGAGTACTCTCACCTGAGTGATTTACATATCACTAATTAAGCTCCCTTTTCTGGACTGGAAGAAATTCCAAAGGATCAAACCATTGCAAGAGCAATTTATTTGGACGAGTCAAAATTCAGGACTCACATAACCACTAAGGGTGGCATCCAGGGTTTTCCAACTCAGTTCTTAACAAAGAAAGCCCTGTACTTTGCTAGTATAGGGAACGTGGCCGCTTTCGAGAGCATCTTTGTTTTGCTCACCTACGGGTTATTTTTGTTTCCCAACATCGATAACTTTGTAGATATCAACGCCATTAAGATTTTCCTGATTGGAAACCCCGTACCGACCTTACTCGCAGATGCGTATCATTCAGTACACTTAAGGAATTTATACAACGGAGGAATGATCACATGCTATGTACCCTTGCTATACAAATGGTTCACTTCCCATTTTCCCAAGTCTGCTGCATTTTGGGATCAAAAGAATACTTTATGTTGGTCACAGAGAATCATGTCTCTTACCAACTCTGACATCGATTGGTACAATCGAATCTACGACAGGATCAGGATCATTGACCGTTGTGGAAATTTCCCAAATGTACCCCTTATAGGAACTAAGGGGGGAATCAACTATCATCCAATTCTCGTTCGTCGTCAATTCGGATACCTGATGAGGCACATCCCACGGAATGCTCATCATGAAGGTCTTTTCTTCAAGGAAGGAGAAAATGATAGGGAACTAAAGACGAAAATAGTGCACGCTTGGAAACACGTTTATAGGAAAGGACGAGAGTCTCTAGGAAAACCGGATTGTGTCTTGATGGAGCCTTATCTCCACTAGGTACAAACTAGAGCTCTCAAGCTGAGGATGCCTTACCCTCATTAGGAAGTTCTTCCATTAAGGGACTCTGCCCTTTATTTTATGTTTAATACGGAAAAACTTCAGGTTACTCTCAGCAAAGTTCAGCAGGAGAATAGGTCTTGGAGGAACAAGTACCGTATTCTCAATGTGGAGTGCAGGAAAATACAACAACTGTTAAGAGAAAAAGATGCTCTGATTGAGATTTTAGAGCAACATGCTATAGAAAATCAGGACGACCGAAGGAATTTGCTCGCTCCTTTCACTTGGCAAAGGAATGACAACCCGACAACGGCCCAAGAGCCCCGGTCAAAGAAAAGGAAAGCACCCGAACCAGCACTTGAGCTCTCTTCAGAGAGGACTCAGGATCCATTAGTTTAGATTTCCTTTTTCAGCACTTTGTAATCTACTGTAATTCCATTTCCGCAATCCTTTGAATTCAATAAAACGGGGTTTCCCCACAGTTTGATATTTGCAATCTAATTGTCAAAGTTTACTTTGAATAAACAAAAATAATTAATAATAATTGCATTCATCATTCTCATAAACGCATTCTTCTTACCTACGAATCTCACGTTTGCGTCTCGATTCTAGAGTCAAACTGTCTCATTCATACAATACTCGGGCCAATCGCCAGAAAAAGATGGATGATCTCGAGGAAGAGAACAAAGAGTTGAGAGAAGAGATCGACACTCTGAAAGAGGATCTGAGAAAGCTTCATAACGACATGCAAGCTCTAGTAGAAGCTCAGATGCAATAATAAAGGACTGTGATCTCGGAGATCACATCTACGCCCATAGTGGAGAAGTATGATCCTAGGTACTAGATGCCGAAAGATCGCCCTTGGGGCATGCCACTCAACTATATCCCGGAACGATATGTTCCACCGATCGCTGAGGATCAGGGAACCGCAGCAGGAACCGCTGGCCCTGAAGGTTACAAACTTTGGGAAAGCGAAGATGCCAGGGGCAGGATAGTAACTCCTGAAGGTTACAAACTTCGGGAGGCACCAATAGTCTCGGCCATAATGACTATACCACCGCCCGTGGTACACACTGTCCCGGAAGGACAGATTCCATAGATACCCTCTGGTGGAAACGAAAGCATGTTCGACAGAATGAATGAATTCCAGGAAAAGTTCCTGGAAATACAGAAAGAACTGCAAACCCTTCGCGGTCAGGATACAAGGGTAACTCTTGCCTTCAGAGTCATTTAGTGATGTACGCTCGGCGAATGTCAGCTCAGACAAAGAACCAGGAGCTACTAATTCATTACTTTCAGGATAATTTAACCGGTGTCGCACTCAAATGGTACATCGATTTAAACCGTGCTACGATCGGCACCATCAGAGATCTTGGCGCTGCTTTCGTTCAATAATATAAATACAATTTGGACATGGAACCGGACAGAGATCAACTCAGATTAATGTCACAAAAGGACAAGGAAACCTTTAAGGAGTACGCTCAAAGATGGCGTGAAATTGCCGCTCAGATTTGTCCACCTCTTGAGGAAAAAGAGATGACAAAGATCTTCTTAAAGACCTTAAGCTCATTTTACTACGACAGAATGGTCGCCAGTGCGCCCAGTGACTTCACCGAGATGGTGGGCATGGGAGTTCATCTTGAGGAAGTCGTTCGAGAATGACGTTTAGTAAAAGACGCTGGATCATCAAGTAGTAAAAAACGATACGGTAGTGCTCTCCCTAAGAAAAAAGAGCAAGATATCGGGAATATCTCTCTCAGAAAGCAAAGGCGACGATATCAACCAGTAGTAGCTGTAACTCCTGCTATCAATCCCGCACCTGTTCCTACGTATCAACCTCAGGTTGCTCAGTGCCAACCTAATCAACAACAATATTAGCAAAGGACACAATAGTTTCTTCAGCAGACTCGTCCTCCATACAACAACAACCGTACAACGCGATCACCTGGGTTTGACCCTATACCCATGTTGTACGCCGAACTGTTTCCATTACTACTGGTTAAGGGGCACGTCTAGACTAAGTCTCCTCTTACAGTACTGGAGAATCCTCCTTTTTGGTTCAAAGCGAATCAGACTTGTCCTTACCAACAAGGAGGACCAGGGCATACCATAGAGAAATGTCTCAGTTTCAAATCCGATGTGCAAAAACTTGTTAGGAGCGGGGTATTATCTTTCAAGGATACGAATCCTAATGTTCTCACAAACCCACTGCCTCAACACGAGAAAGCTGCAGTCAATTTGATAGAGGGAGAGTCTAACAACACATATCAAATTCATGATGTACTCTTGTTAAGGGCCAATCTGGTCAGGAGGCATTGTAGACATAGCGGATATGGCCATGTGCCACCTCATAATTATCACCAGTGTGATATCTACTCTAAAAACAATTAGAGATGTTCTGTGGTTAAATCATCTCTACGGGAACAATTGGATCTCAGATGGATCCAAGAGCATCGAGTTCGTGGAGTCAGCATGACCTATAAGAATTCCAACATCATTCAGAACAACGACATCCATACAATGAATGTCAACTTGGTGGCGATGCACTCAAGGCAAAGCCAGTATCATAATCTGTCATGACACGATTATAATTCTTGTCTGACTTGCTCAGTAAACAAACAGGGATGCTCTTGTGTACAAGAGGCCCTCCAGCGTCAGATCAATCTTGAATGGATCCAGAATTACCATGATAGGAATACCTATCAGATCAACATGATTTAAATCTTTGATATTCGTCTGATGAATACCAGTTTGGTGGAGTTACATGCCAGGCAGGTCCAACTCAGTTTTCTCACTTCACATAATTATCAGAACTGTAAAGGATGTTGTGAGAGTAACCAAGGGCGCGCTCTCGTTCAAAGAACTTTACAACACTTGTTAAACCACTGGTGGCTTCCAATCTATATGGATGAAGACACGCAACAAATCAGTGTGGTTGATAGCAACCCTACTCGGCAATAAAGTCAGGATGTCCGATCTACGAAAACAGATCTAGTGAGGTTACACTGCATTCAAAGTGGACGTGGCCAGGTGCCACCACACAACTAAGAACGTTGTAGAGTCTGTTCGGAAAATAACCAAGGATGTTACCTCGTGCGAGCAGCCCTTCAAGGTCAGTTAGATCGCAAGGAGATTCACCCATACCTAGCTTCGGGGTCCGTTGACTGGACGCCAGACTACTTCGCAGATCAAATCAGAGACGTGGTTGTAATCTCTGACCCTGAGAGGAGCAAGGATGTTTTTACCATCATTCCTCTACTGGAAGAATCAAAAGTTCTTAGCAAGGAACTGATTGAAGTTAATTACGACAGTCAGAAAAATAAGAATGCTCCTGTAGTTATCTATCTGCCGGGACCATTACCGTATGAATCAGCTAAGGCGATCCCTTACAAATATGGTGTAACAATAGTCGAGAATGGAAAGGAAATTCCATTACCCTCCGTCTTGAATATTGCAGACATCAGTCGAGTAACACGAAGCGGCCGAATCTTCAACCGAGGGGTTGGAAAACCTAACAGAGAAAAGGAACTTCAGACAGAAGCTCCTGATCCACCAGTTGGTCAATCCAGTGATACCGACCTTTCGAAAAACAATGATGAGATGCTGAAGCTCATCCAAAGGAGTGAATACAACATTATTGATCAGCTGTTACAAACTCCTTCAAAGATCTCAGTGCTATCACTTTTACTCAGTTCCGAAGCCCACAGAGAGGCTCTATATAAAGTCTTAGAGCAGGCCTTTGTGGAACAGGATGTGTCAATACGACAGTTCGATAGCATCATCTCTAACATCACTTCCTGCAGCAACTTAGGATTCAGTGATGAGGACTTGCCAGAGGGGGGCAAAAGTCACAACATGGTGCTCAATATCACAGTTAACTTCCAGGACGATGCTTTAGCCAGCGTACTGGTAGACACAGGATCAGCCATCAACGTTATGCCATAGTCCACTTTAATGCGACTATCATTCAAAGGACCCCTGATGAGGGGCAGTGAGGTCATCGTCAAAGCGTTTCACGGGTCTCGGAAAGTAGTTATCGGCGAAGTCGACCTTCCCATAATTATCGGTCCTCACACTTTCCTAATTACTTTCCAGGTCATGGACATCCGGGAAACATACAATTGCTTATTAGGAAGACCTTGGATACACCAGGCTGGGGCAGTCACTTAGACACTTCACCAGAAAATGAAGATCGTCAAGAACAATCAACTCATCACGATCTGTGGGGAGGAAGCCTTGCTAGTGAGCAACTTGTCATTATCTACTTGTGTAGAATCCGAGGAGGTTGTTGGAACTCAGTTCCAAGCACTGTCGGTGAGCAATGAGAATCAATCAGAAAAAGGAACCTCGATTTCCTCATACAGAGATGCTCTCGAAGTGATAAAAAATAACATTACAGAAGGATGGGGACAACTTGTCATTCCTACTAATAACAAAACAAAGAAGGGTCTTGGTTTTTCTACAACCTGCACCCAGACAGCTACTAACGATGAAAGTCTTCATCCCATTCAGGACTTCTTCCATAGTGGAGGTTTCCTTCACCCAGTGTCTCAAGTAGTACATACCATCAACGAGGGAGATCCCTCTGATACGGATGAGGAATGGAAGTCCTATTTTAACAAGGACGGTTATATGTCTCAGGAAGAGGTGCCTATGCCCTTTTGCTATCCCGCACAAAGTCCGAAATTTATACCCAGGTCAGATGTCGAAATAATATATGGAGATTGTGATCCGGAAGGATGCCATGCTCCACCAAACTCATTAGAGGAAGACACTATGATAAGAGGCAACTTTGACCACAACTATTACGGCCCAATGGATGGCCTGCCTATTTGGCAGCCGTACCCAGAAAACTTGGGGCAAGAGAGTCACCTGAAAAATGAAAATCAGCTGAGCACCATTAAACAGAATACCTGCGTCCCCACTATGTCATTGGATCAACACTTAGGTCGTTCAGAACCTATCCAGTACGACGATGAATTGGCAAAGCTTGCTGGACTAGAATTCATCAATTATGCCTTTCCTTAGGTCAACGTCATCGAGAGAGATGACTCCTCCAATTCCAAAGAAGTGTGGGACACCTTAGGACAACCAAGTGGAAAATTTGACTTCATGGTCAAATACACCGCTCCTGAAAGCTCTCGTATCAGGCTCGAAGACATCCAACCAACTGGATGGGGAGATTTGCCTGAGAGCACAAATACTATGCAAAATACAACAGAGGAATCCTCCTACGATAATTCTGCCTGGGAGATAGATTCCAATGATCCTGCTCCACCAGAAATCAACTTTATTTATGAAGACAAATCAAGGAAGGTACTAGACTTTGTGATTCACCGAGGAGTTCGCCGCCAATGGGTTGCTGTCGATGTTTCGAAGATTGTTCATAAGTCAAAGTAATTGTCGTCCTTTAACCTTCCACCCTGCCCAGGTGAAACATATGTTTTGATAGGGCTCGCTTTTTGTAAATTTCCCTCTTCGCTTCGCCCAAAGCGACAGAGTTTTGTTTTATAGGGCTGTAGTTTCAAGAATCGACTTGTTCATAAATAAAATAACGTCGTTCTGTAATTTCTGCATTAATTGCTGTTTTCTCTTTTTGCTTTTCTCAGAATATGGTAATCCTAAAAAACAATTCAAAATAAACAAGCAGTTTTTCAAAAAAAAAATACACTACACACACTTGCATTTTCTCTATCTCTTCTAAACACAAATCATCACGTCATGCAGATTGCTTGTTTTAAACCCCATTGAAACATACGATCTGATGGCTTCTCCCGACTTTGAGTTCCCGGTATTTGGGGCTAAAGAAGAAGTTGACGACGAAATTCCAGAAGAGATCTCCCGATTACTCAGACTGGAGGAAAGGTCCATTGAACCTCACAAAGAGCCGTTGGAAACTGTCAACTTGGGCTCAGAAAAAGAGAGAAAAGAAATCAGGATTGGGGCACTGCTCAGTCCAACTGCCAAAGAGAGTTTGACAAAGCTTCTTAGAGAATTTCCCGATGTGTTTGATTGGCCCTATCAGGACATGCCAGGGTTGGATACCAGCATCGTGGAACATCAATTACCGTTACGGTCAGAATGTCTACCAGTAAAGCAGAGGTTGAGACGGACTCACCCAGACATGGCCATCAAAATCAAAGAGGAAGTCAGAAACAGATTGACGCAGGTTTCCTCGCCACATCAGAATATCCTCAATGGTTAGCCAACATCGTACCAGTTCCAAAAAAGGATGGAAAGGTCAGGATGTGTGTCGATTACAGAGATCTAAACAAGGCTAGTCCAAAGGACGACTTTCCCTTACCGCACATCGACATGATGGTAGAGAGTACAACAAAGTTCAAAGTTTTCTCCTTTAAGGATGGATTCTCGGGCTATAATCAGATTAAAATGGCGCTAAAAGACATGGAGAAAACTTCGTTCATTACCCCATGGGATACCTTTTGTTACAAGGTAATGCCATTCAGTTTGAAGAACGCCGGGGCAACCTATCAAAGGGCCATGACTACTCTGTTTCATGACATGATACACAAGGAAATTGAGGTATATATCGATGACATGATTGCAAAATCTTAGACAGAAGAGGAACATGTGACCCACCTGTCAAAACTATTAGAGCGGCTGAGAAAGTATAAACTCTGCTTGAATCCCAACAAATGCACCTTCGGTGTCCGTTCAGGGAAACTCTTAGGGTTCATCGTTAGCCAGAAAGGAATTGAGGTTGATCCTGATAAGGTTAAGGCCATTCAAGAAATGCCTGCTCTGAAAACTGAAAAACAAGTCAGAGGATTCCTGGGACATTTGAACTACATCTCCAGATTCATATTCCTCATGACCGCAACATGTGCGCCGATTTTCAAATTACTTAAAAAGAACCAGGACTGCGTTTGGACAGAAGATTGTCAAACCGCCTTCTACAATATTAAGGAATATCTATTGAACCCACCGATTCTATCACCTCCGGTGGAAGGAAGACCACTGATCATCTACCTCACAGTCCTAGAGGACTCCATGGGTTGTGTACTTGGCCAACAAGACGAAACAAAAAGGAAAGAGTCTGCCATCTACTATTTGAGCAAGAAATTCACCGACTGCGAGACTCGGTACACTATGCTTGAGAAAACTTGCTGTGTTTTGGCTTGGACAGCCAAACGACTTTGCCAGTACATGATTCGTCACACTACTTGGTTAATCTCAGAGATGGATCCAATCAAGTATGTCTTTAAAAAACCTGCTCTCACGGGAAGGATTGCCCGTTGGCAGATGTTGTTATCAGAATATGACATCGAATACCATGCTCAAAAAGCCGTTGAGGGAAGTATTTTAGCCGATCATTTGGCTCATCAATCAATGGACGATCAGGAATCAATCGGGTTTGACTTCCCAGACGAAGATGTCATGTATCTAAAAATGAAGGACTGCGATGAACCACCACCCAGTGAAGGGCCAGAACTAGGTTCCCAATGGGGACTAATCTTTGACGGAGCTGTCAATCATTACGGAAAAGGAATTAGGGCAATCATCATAACACCTCAGGGTACCCACATTCCTTTCACTGCCAGACTTACATTCAAGTGCACAAACAACGAGGCCAAATACGAAGCTTGTATCATGGGTCTCGAAGAAGCAATCGACTTAAGGATCAAGAACTTGGATGTATATGGCGACTCAGCTTTGGTCGTCAATCAGATCAAAGGAGATTGGAACACATACCAATCAGGACTGATTCCTTACAAAGATTACGCAAGAAGGTTGTTACCTTTCTTCAACAGATTCGAGTTTCGTCATATCCCTCGTGAAGATAATCACATGGCTGATGCACTAGCCACCCTCTCTTCCATGATTAGTGTAGGTCAAGGGAACAACTTACCTAAGATTGACATCATGCGCCTTAAATGGCCCGCTTACATCTTCAAGATTGAAGTAGTCATGGATGACAAACCTTGGTATCATGATATCAAATGCTTCCTTCAGAAACAAGAGTACCCACCTGGGGCACTAAGGAAGGACAGGAAAATCCTCAGAAGGCTAGCAGGCAGTTTCTTCCTGAGCGGTGATACACTCTATAAGAGAAATTTTTACATGGTCTTGCTCCGATGTGTAGACAGACCAGAAGCAAACATGCTAATAAAAGAAATTCACGAAGGATCCTTTGGCACTTATGCCAATGGACACACAATGGCTAGAAAAATTCTGAGAGCAGGGTGCTACTGGTTGACCATGGAATTTGACTGCTACAAGTACATGAAGAGGTGTCACAAGTGTCAGATATACTCCGACAAAATCCTTGTACTGCCAACACATCTCAAAGTTCTCTCCTCCCCGTGGCCTTTTTCCATATGGGGAATCGACATGATTAGCATGATTGAGCCCAAGGCTTCGAACGGACATCAGTTCATCCTAGTAGTCGTTGATTACTTCACCAAGTGGGTCGAAGCAGCGTCATACGCCAATGTAACCCGACAAGTGGTGGTCCGATTTATCAAAAACAATATCATCTGCCGTTATGGTGTTTCGAGCCAAATCATTACAGATAATGGATCTAACTTGAACAATAAAATGATGAAGGAATTGTGTGCTGAGTTCAAGATCGAACACCATAACTCATCTCCCTACCGACCCAAGATGAACGGAGCGGTAGAAGCGGCTAACTAGAACAACAAGAAGATTGTTCAAAAGATGGTTGTAACCTACAAAGATTGGCACGAGATGCTACCCTTTGATCTTCACGGTTATCGCGCATCTATCCGCACTTCAACAGGGGCTGCCCCTTTCTCTCTAGTATATGGCATGGAAGCAGTGCTCCCCATAGAAGTAGAGATCCCATCGATCCGGGTGTTGATGGAAGCCAAGCTTACAGAGGCTGAATGGTGTCAAAGTCGACACGACGAACTGAATCTGATTGAAGAAAAGGGAGTAGCGGCACTATGGCACGGTTAGTTGTATCAGCAAAGAATGAAGAAGGCCTTTGACAAAAAGGTCCGACCTCGCATCTTCAGGAAAGGAGACCTCGTGCTCAAGAAGATACAATCATTCCTCAGGGATTCTCGGGGCAAGTGGACCCCGAACTATGACGGCCCCTATGTGGTCGAGAAAGCTTTCTCAGGCGGCACCTTGAGACTTGCAACCATGGACGGAGAGGAATTTGCCTACCCCAAAAATGTTGATGTAGTCAAGAAATACTTTGCCTAAACTAAAAAAAAAAAAAAAACGTCTTGGTGGATTGAAAACCCGAAAGGGCAGTCCAGGCAAACGTTAGAGACATAATAAAAAAATTCATCCCGGTGGATTGGAAATCTCAAAGTACAATCCAGGCAAAAGTTAGGGATAATGGCAAGTAACTACGTCCAACAGGGGCAAATTCCCTAGTAGCAGTCATGCCATCCACCAGAAAACTCCAGTCAAGGTCATCTTTGACGGAAGCTCAGGATGTCCCGAATTCAAAGTTGGTAGAAGGATAATGGTCGTTATGTTTCAATGTAGCCCTTTTCCCTTAAATTACCATTTTCAAACTTTGTAAATACTCTATGGAATCACACACTTGGCTGATTTCCATCCTATCAATAAAATTTGAGCCCTTGTGCTTTTGTTTGCAATTCTTATTTGTTTTAGCTTTATAGAACGAAATTTTAACATGATCAACGGTTCTTGAAATAAAAAAAAATGAATTTACTTGTAAAATTTTTCTGCTTTTAAAATAAAGATGGCAATTTCTTTTGACTGTCGAACATCGAAAGAACATCGATCGCTTCGCCAGAAGTAGGCGAACTTCAAAGTGCAGAATCAAAGTACTCCTTCTAAACCAGTGCGCCTGTAACACCCCAAAATTTTCCCTCTTGTTGTGTCCTAGCTTATGTTCCATTGCATTGCATTTAGATCTCATTTCATCTCATATCTCATACATGTTGCATTGGGGCATGTGATCAGTGGATTTCAGAGTATTGATCATCCAAAGCAAGAGAACAAGAGCCAAGGGTCTTCAAGCAAGCCTCAAGAGTCTCTTACGTCTCATATGATCTTAATTGATCCCACAAGTCATTGGAAGAAGAGAATTCACGAAGAAGTTGGACAGTTCATCATTTCCTAACCAAAAACAGTCCAAATTAAGGTCTGTGATTCAAGCAGTCTCCTGGTGAATTTGTTGGTTCAAACTTGATCTCAAGGTTTTCTACATGATGTCAAGTATCTAAGGATGGAAGATTGCCCATTGGTTCATTTCAGAAGAGGTTCAATTGGCCAGTTGCTTGAGAATCAAAAAATTGGGGAAAAAGTCAACTGTGTAGTGAAAAAAGTCAACTCCTGACTTTTAAGGTCAAATTCATGAAATTCAAGTCACATATGTTCATTGAACAATATTTGATCAAGAAATGATGGAGGAATCATCAAAAATTGTTTCCATTTTTAGAAACTTAGGGTTTCCAAAAATGGCAAGTTTGGACCATTTTGCACTACACTTCAAGGCATTCTTTCTTCAAGAGAAAAGCTTCAAACTTCAGGCCCAAGTTGAGCCAATTAAAGATCATATTCCAAGCTTCAAATACATATAAATAACTCTTCCATTGGATCAAAATTGAGAGAGTTATGATCAATCAAAGTGGAGCAAAATCAAGGCAAATTCCAAGTCATGGCAAGGTAAGTTCAGGCCTCCAGGCCATAATTTCATCAAACCTTTGGTGTGCCAAATGTCACGCTAATTTTCTCCTTCAAGAAGGCTTCAAATGAAAAATTGTTGAACATCAGAGTTGTTCATTTCCATGTCCTCTTTAACTTTGATGTTGGGAATTTTCTCATTTGAACAAGTTATGAAGGTCATATGAAGGTTCCAAGACAAGGGTTTCACACTGAATTTCTCATAGGTCCATGACCAGGTTTGCCAACAATTTTCCTCGCCCATGATGCAGTTTGGATTCCTTGATTTCTAAGTCATATTTGATCATCTTACAAGCTTCCATTCATTTTTATTCCAACATCAACATTGTTCTTTGATGTACCCTTTTTCCATAGCCACCAAAAACATTCATTTTCATGCACTACATTGAGATAATTTCATCTCCAAATTTCCATATTTTCATTGATGTGAGGCTGCCAAAACATAATGCTTGCATTATCATTGGTGTTTCAATTCAGTTCACACGCATACAAACACCTCCCCAACATTTCCTCTTTTGAGCACACACCATCTTACACATACATGCACACACACCTTTACCATACATAAGTAAGGAAAGTTTCAAAAGGAAAGAAACTTGCATGACAAGTTTCTGCAGCAGGCTACACAATATAACATCATCACCATCATCCATTTAACCATCATCACCATAACATAACCAACAACACACAAGAGCTCTCTTTTCTCTCATTTTTCAAATTGCTTCAACCACCCTATCATTGCTTCACACCACCACAGTTAACTCAACTTGAGTTCCAACTGTCAACTGAGTTGGTTAGAAACTAACCACACTTATAAATAGAAACCTCTAACTGAATTGAACAACAACACTTCATTTTGCTACATTTCACAGATCTCACTCTCAAATTTCTCTCTGAATTTTCTCTTTCTCTCTGCATGATTTCATCATCATCTTCATCCATTGTTCCACATTGCAACTCTCTGATCAAGAACAAAGAAGAATCAAGATCAACCTCCTCAAGTGTAGCTTCATCACAGTTGGAATTTCATTCTGTTTTCTTCAAGATCTTAGGCAATAGAGCATTTATTTTGCTCTATTGAAGCTCAAGAACAAGCCTACACCTCTGGTTTTCTTGTTGATTCAAGTTCTTCGCAGTTCCAGGTGTGAAATCCCTCAACTGATCTTGCTTCCTTTTCTTGTATTTTAGCTTGTTATTGTTGATTATAGCTTAATAGAAGCAATGCGACTAATCTGGCAAGTGATAGGCACCTTAAGTGCTTAGATGCTAAACCTAGGGCAAAATGTTTGTTGTCGATTCTCTCTGATCATGCATTGTTTGTGAATTTTAATGGTGGATCCGTGTTCTCCTTGACTTCCTCTTTCGATTGGTGTACTTTTTGTGAATTTCTGGAGAATTTGAAGGTTGCAGGTGGTGGTGCTTCGCCGGAGAAGATGACAGGAGGTCCTTCTCCGGCCGGTGAGGATTATTTAGGGTTTTATTGCCAGATTATATCACAGCCATTGATTTAATTTCATCCAATTCTTGAGAATGTGACAACACATAAATGAGGAGGTTGCCTCTCACGTACCCTTCTTTTCTCTCAGCTTGATTACATGTGTGTGCGTGCATGCTCATTATTGTGTGCTGGCATCATGAAACGTTAGATTTGATTGCTTATCTGATCATCATTCGCTGACTGGATTCTAAGGCTCAGATTGAGTCAACGTTTGATTGGAGTTTCACCATAATCCCATGTTCCATGCATGTTCTTTGGACTTGGATCATGTTTGCTATCTGCACACCTCATTTTAAGCCCAAACGCATTTTGAACTGAAAATTTACTTTCGCCACACCCCCTGCATTATTTCTTTTACATTTTATTTTTATTTTCATACTGTTCCATTTTCTTTTATTAAAAATCCTAAATCATTCCTAAAAATTCCAAATAAATTCCTATAGCACCTAAACACATTAAAATAATTTTCCATGATTTTTAATTCTGAGTTTATTGATTTTTACTCATATTTTCTTAATTTCCATTTAATTTTCTTTTAAAATGCATTCTTCATGATACTTGGTTCATTTTCATTTTAATTGAACTAGTTTCTTTCTGATTCTTTGAATGGCATTTGGTTTGATCATATTACACATCTTGATTCATCTAATACATATTTTGGTGATTTTTAAAGTCATTTTATCTTGGAGTTTAGAGGTGATCTTTGTGCATCAATAATGTTTGATCATTGTGAACTTGTGAAGCATGTTTGAGTATGATCCCTAAATGGTTTTGACCTATAATTTTGTGATGTGTTTTCTCCCTGGTTGTACTACATGTGATATGGTTCTTGTAAATTTTTAGCATCCTTCTAATGTGTTTTTTGTTCACCTTAATTGCCTTGACACATGTTGATCTTCAAATGAATTGTTTTTGATTTTTGTGTGTGATGTGACCAAGTTGCCTTGCATTGTTTATTGAGATGTTTTATAGGTCATTTCTTGAATATTATAGGTCCTTCTTGATTCATTTATAGGTCATTTTGATTTGTGTTTACCTTTGATGTGTGTTTATGCATTTTAACTTGCATTTTTTACCTAATTCCACATCTCATTTCTTCTTGTGCTCTACATGATTTATGTTTGCATTGTGTATGCCATTTTATTCTTTCCATTTGCATATCATCAAATGTATGTTACTGGTCTATAGGCATTCATACTCATTTCATATGTCATGCATCTTTAACATGTAAATTTGTGCATCTAATTGAAACTTGTTTCTCTCCTTTTCATTTCTTCTTCATCTATTTTCTTCTACTTGAATCATTTCATCAATGACTTGTATGAATGTTCATATGCATTATAAGATATTCATAAATGATGTATACTTCTGACTTTGACATTTTATCAAGCATAAATACATGGTCATTTTGCATTTTTACTTATCTTTCATCAACTACTTTCATGGTGCATTTCTTTGATATTTAAGGCATTGTTTGTGCAAAGTTTGCTTGTGTTTGGTACCTTAACCTTAGAGGACGTTCTTAGAGTATAAGTTATGACCTTGAGTACTTCTCAACCTTTAGGACCTTTCTTCTTTAGTTCTTAACTTGTTTGATCTTTACTTGTTATTCTTTCTTTATTTCTTTACTTGCAAATTGTTTTTGCTAACATTTTCAGGGGCTAATGGTAAGTCAAGTGTGTGGGTGTGCACCCACATACAACCTCCTCTTTTGTCTCTTTTAAGCTTTCAAGTTGTGATTGTGATAAGCATCTAATGCTTTCTTTGTTCAATCTCTTTCATCCCCTTTGAGTTCTTAACTTAGCTTCCATCTTTGAAGTAAGTTAGAACTCACTCTTCTTCTCTTTTATTTTAGAGTTAGGTTTCTAAACCACACTTAACCATTAGGAATATCCATGTATGATAACTCTAGGGTTAGAGTCTTAGTCTCCCTCATTAGATTTTACCTTTCTTAACCTTTAAGTCTCTCTTCTTCTCATCTCAAAACAAAAAGCAAAAACACTTAATAAAGGCATAACATATATTGCATTTGAGCCTTTCATGTGAGAATAAGATAGTGAGGGGTCTTCTCTCACTTTCTTAGAATGTTTAGGATATGTCCCGTCTTGGGTCGATACGCGAGGCATTCGATCCTACGTGAAAGACTTAAATACAGTATGCGTTGTAAACACAAAATAATCAAAACACTTCTTTTCAAAATACAAAAACAAACAAAAAATTTTCTTCTTATCTCATTCATTCTATTCCTTAAGGATTCGTCACATCCGTTCCACCGCAAACAGGTAACGCCTAAGTCTCCATACAATGAGCTGCAACACCTAACTACTGGAACGCGCACTCTGACTTTCCCATTAAAAAACACAAACAAAGCAACCCTTGTTGAGCCGAACTACGTTTGCTCTGATTCTTCTTTCTTGTCTGATTGAAGATACGTAGGCACGAGATGCAATATCTCGACAAGCAACCTTTCCCCGTAGTCCATCGAACTACGTTGACTCTGACTTTCCCATTGCACTGAGGGAATATGTAGGCCTAGGACAACGATAATGTCCTATCGAGTCACTTCTTTCTCCTTTCCCTTTTCTTTTCTGCCTTTCATTTCTGGTTCTCCAGTTCTTTACACCCTTTGATCGAGACAGCAAGCGTGGATCCCATCGAGTACGATGGACGCGTGGGGTGCTAACACCTTCCCTTCGCGTAACCGACTCCCTTACCCTTTCTCTTTGGTTCGCTAGACCTCGTTCTTTCCTTTCTCCCGGGTTTGTGCAGCATTACCCTTCCCTTTCTTTGGGATAAAAATGCCTGGCTGGCGACTCTTCTTTCTTTCTTCCGCCCCACTTTCGCGTTTGTACTTGGATGAAAATCCCGGGAGCAAGCGGCCGGGGCCTGGGGCAATTTGTAAACAAAAGGTAAAGTTGTCTTTGGCAAGTGCAATAACGTGTCTTCTCCTCAGTATGATGCATGGTTGAAAAGAAGAGTTCAGATCACTTTCTTGCCGTTCTCTATGGAAGGTCCGTCAGATCCAGTTGCTGTGGAACCTGTGACCATGATAAGTGTTATTGAATATAACAAGATTAAGGCGGAAAAGGACAAGGCAGTTAAGATGAATGAGAAGCTAAGCGAAAGACTCCGAAAGACGCTTTGTGAAAAGCGTAAGGTTGAGCATGAAGTCCAAAAGTTAACGAGTGTCATGAGAAAAATGAGAAAAGAATTGCTGAGGACACTGTTTATATTCGCAAGATTAAACAAAATGAGATGGCATTAAATGAGGCGTGTAAGCGTATCAACGATCAGTTGGCAAAGTCTGAAAATGCACTTGCCAAAGGGCAACAGAGATGGGATGAGTTCTCCGAGTGCCAAAGGAAGATTGAAGCAGGAATCAGGGCTGAAAATGATGAGTTGAAAAAGAATTTAAAGAGTAAAGAAAGTGAATTTCTCAATAAACTTAGTTCAGCTAACCGATAGATTGAAGAGCTGAAAGTCCGCGCTGGATTAAAGAAAGTAAAAGATTTAGTTGTTAAAGATCAAATCAGGAAGCTAGAGGAAGCTGTCAAGATAAAGAGTCAGTTGATCAGGAGTCTTACAGAGCGCCCTAAGGATCCAGTTACCGAAGCACTTCTCAAGGAGGTTCGGGAAGACTAGTATGGGCTTAGTGTCTAAAGCATTTTTGTTGTTGTTCCGAGAACTCACCATCAGGATTGTTGATGGGTTTTCTTTTGTTTGTATTCATGCTTTCAGTTGTATTTGTTCAGAACAAATTTGTATTTGACAGTTCCACACCTGGTTGTGGGTTTTCATTTATGCTATGGGTATTTCGTTTTGGTTTTATTGATTCTATGAGGTGGATTCGTCATCAAGATATACAATGGTTCACACACTCACTGGGCCGTATATGATGGATGTTCTGATTCATTAATGTGCACCTCTGATGTTCTATCAATGTTAGCAATTGCAGGTGTATGCGTTATTCCATTTAGGTCAAAACTGGAATCGAAGGAAGGAATGCCTCAAAATGAATAAACATGACATTACATAGCATATATCATTTTGCATTTTGTTGCTTGCTTTTCAGGTACTCGTTGCAGGGTCTCTAACCTTAATTTGGTTTCAGGCACTATAGCTGATATCCACATCCACCGGTACGTAACTCGCAGAAACCATGCTAAGATCATGGATCAGATGCAAACTGGATTGGCTGAGTTGAGGAACAGGATGGACTAGTTCATGACATTAAGGACTGGTATGGCTCAAAATCAAGAAAGACTCAGGGCAATGGTCGAACGGCCACAGGTAGAGGTGCAGAATGGCAATAGTAATTAGGCTGGCATTAATGTAGACGGTGGCCCTCCTAGAAATATTGGGGTTTGTCAAGTTGTAGAAGATAACCTAGATGATCAGTTCACTCTGTTAGATGCTGAAGATGAGAACACTCGCCGATTCGACGAGCTCGCTGAAAAAATTAGATCCATTGAATCCCAAAACACTCTTGGTTTTGATGTTTCTGACTTGGGATTGGTACCTGGAGTAAGAATTCCACATAAGTTCAAGCCACCAACATTTGACAAGTACAATGGCACTACTTGTCCTAAAACTCATCTCCAATCTTATGTGGGGAGGATAGCCGCTCATACCGACGATGAGAAATTGTGGATGTACTATTTCCAAGACAGCCTTACTGGGGCATCTCAAGAATGGTATATGAAGTTGAGCAGAACTTCTGTAAGGAACTGGAAGGATTTTGCTCATGCTTTCGTCAAGCAGTATCAATACAATATGGATATGGCTCCAAACCATACTCAGCTGCAGAGTATGGCTCAGAATGCGAAGGAGAGTTTTAAGGAATATGCTCAAAGATGGCGCCAGTTGGCTGCCATGGTTCAACCTCCACTGCAGGACCGAGAGATGGCCGACATGTTTATGGGTACTCTTCAGGGAACTTATCTTGATAGGTTGGCCGCCTGTCCTTCAACTGGGTTTGCGGACATTGTAATCGCTGGGGAAAGGATTGAAAGTTTGCTGAAGCTCGGAAAAATACAAGATGTCAGTGGTGCTAGTTCTTTAGGAGTGAGGAAGCCATTTGTTGGAGCTACCAGAAAAAGAGATGGAGAGGCCAGTGCTGTTTATAAGAACAGAGGAAGAGGTAGAGGCTATCAAGATTCCTATAATCAGGTTGTTGCTGTGACCATTCCTAGTCCACAAGTTCAATCACAGCCGCATCAACAGAATGTTCAGGCACAGAATAATCAACAACCACGGAGATCATATCAGCAGAGACAAAATGACAGGCGTATGGATCCTCTGCCTTTGACTTACGCAGCTTTGTTACCTCAATTGTTGAAGTTCAATCTGGTGGAGCTTCGTACGATGGGCCCGGCTCCTGCTGTATTACCAAAGGGTTATGATGCTAATGCCCTCTGTGAGTTGCATTCTGGGGCTCCGGGTCATAGTATTGAAAAGTGTCAGACATTTCAGTATAAGGTACAAGATTTGATTGATGCCAAGGCAATTAATTTCTTGCCTCCACCAAACGTGCTTCAGAATCCCATGCCAAATCATAATGTGCCAAAGGTCAACGCAATTGAAGATGGGAAGGTTTTGAATTTGGTAACTGATGTGAACAGGGTGAGGACTCCCTTGAATATTGTGAAGGCTCGCTTGTTGAAGAGGCAGGTGTTCCCTGGATGTGAAGAAAGTTGTGTTGATTGTGAGAATCAGAGTAATGGTTTGATAAACTGAAGGCCGGCATCCAAGGTTTGATTGATGAAGGGTGTCTACAGTTTGATCAGGGGGACAAAAAGGACGATGATGTGTCGGCTGTTACCATTTATTTTTCGCCAGCTGAAATTCAAGTGCCAGCGCCTGCTGCTACCATTGTGCCTGAAATAGCGAGTCTTGTTACTATTACGGTACCAGGACTAGTTCCTTATACTAGTGAGCGGGCCATTCCATGGCACTAAGGTGTGGATGTTTACTACCAAGGGGAAAAGCAAGAGGTGGAAACTCCAGCTGGGGGTAGTTCCAGTATTGATAATGTTGGAGGTCTTGGGGGCTTCACTAGAAGTGGACGCTTATTCGCTCCACAGACTTTGAGAACTAGTGCTGAAACTGAGGCAGCAGCCAAAGCCAAAGGTAAACAGGTGGCTACAAAGGAGGTTGTTGTTCCTGAATCTGTGCAGAAAGGTACTTTTGAGAAAGAGGTTGAGGAGTTCATGAGACTTATCAAAAAGAGTGATTATAAAGTGGTCGATCAGTTGAACCAAACGCCATAAAAAATTTCTATCTTGTTGTTGCTTATGTGTTCTGCAGCTCATCGAGAGGTACTTTTGAAGGTTTTGAATATGGCCTATGTACCTCAAGAGATTACTGTGAATCAATTGGAGTCGGTTGTTTCTAATGTCAATGCTAGCCGTGGGTTAGGTTTTAAAGATTATGATTTGACTACGGAGGGTCGCAATCACACCAGGGCATTACACATCACCCTGGAGTGTAAAGGGGTAGTATTATCTCATGTGTTGGTGGACACGGGGTCTTCCCTGAACGTGTTACCAAAGAAGGCCTTAATGAAGTTAGACGCTGATGGAATTATTCTAAGACCAAGTGATTTGGTAGTGAGGGCTTTCGATGGTTCGAAATGTTCTGTATTCGGAGAGGTAGAGCTCCCAGTAAAAATTGGTCCTCAAGTGTTTAAGTGTGTGTTCTACGTGATGGGCATTCAACCCGCATATAGTTGCTTGTTAGGCAGACCGTGGATTCATGCCGCTGGGGCAAAGACATCTACATTGCACCAAAAGTTGAAATACGTGGTTGATGGTCAAGTGGTGACTGTATGTGGAGAAGAAGACATCTTCGTCAGTCAGCTGTCTACCTTTAAGTACGTGGAAATGGATGGAGAAATCCATGAGATGCTATGTCAAGTATTTGAGGCAGTCAACATTGGTGATTCATCCTCAAAGGCAGTATCTTCTCAGAGTGAAGGACAGGTGGGTACTTCTATTGCTTCTTACAGACAGGCAGCGAAAGTAGTCAAAGCAGGTAATGCCCAAGGCTGGGGCAAATTGATTGACGTTTCTGCAAAGGAAGATAAGTTCGGTATAGGCTATAATCCGTATCAAGTTGCTGCAACAGAGCGCAAGGGGCCGATTACTTTCTATAGCTGGGGGATCATTAATCCAAATCAGATGTGCGCTGTAAGTGAAGGTGGCGTCGACAGTGATTGTGATCTCGATAATTGGGTGCGCCCGTGTGTACCAGGTCAAGAGCTTTGCAATTGGTCTGTTGAAGAAATTGTTCAAGTTACTCTTCAAACAGAGTAATTTTCTTTGTTCTTCTTTGTTGCATGTTAAAATCTCGCGCTCTTCCCAAGGCGTGTAGATCCATTTGTAGGGCCTCATAATTGCATTTGCAAGGTTTTTTATCATTAATAAAGGACGTTTTGCATTCAAATTTTGTGTTCCCTGTCTTTCATTTTTATTTTTCCAGAAAAAACAATAAAATGGCAATGTTTTATTTTTGTTGTTTCTTTTTTCAAAAAGTCTCATTCTAAAATAAAGCATGACCCTCAATCATGCAGACTTAATCACCCGAATTTCATTGATAACGATTATGCTATGGCCAAGTATGACTTTGATAATCCAATCTATCAAGCCGAAGAGGGGGATGAAGAAGTCTGTGAAGTTCTCGAGGAATTGGCTAGATTGTTGAAGCAGGAGGAGAGGGTCATTCAACCTCACCAAGAGACAATTGAGGTTATCAACATTGGTTTCGAGGACGCCAAGAAAGAGATTAAGATTGGAGCTAGTCTGCAGGCCGAGGTGAAGAAAGAGCTGATCAGTATGCTGCGGGAATATGTTGACATCTTTGCTTGGTCGTATCAAGATATGCCGGGGTTAGATACAGACATGGTTGTGCACAGGTTGCCGTTGAAAGAGGGTTGTCCTCTTGTCAAACAAAAGCTCCGGAGAACTAAACCAGAAATGGCTCACAAAATCAAGGAGGAGGTACAAAAACAATTAGATGCGGGATTTCTGGCCGTCACCAATTACCCACCATGGGTTGCAAATATTGTTCCTGTGCCAAGAAGGATGGTAAGGTCAGAATGTACGTTGATTACCGGGATCTAAATAGAGCAAGTCCGAAAGATGACTTTCCTTTACCTCATATTGATGTACTGGTTGACAACACCGCTCATTTCTCGGTATTCTCCTTCATGGATGGCTTCTCCGGGTATAACCAAATCAAGATGGCACCGGAAGACATGGAAAAGACAATGTTCATTACCCCGTGGGGTACCATCTGTTACAAGGTGATGCCTTTTGGGTTGAAGAATGCTGGGGCAACGTATCAGCGAGCTATGGTAACACTATTCCACGATTTGATTCACAAAGAGATTGAATGTTATGTGGATGATATGATTGCCAAGTCCCGAACAGAAGAAGAGTATCTAGTTAATCTGCAGAAACTGTTTGAAAGATTAAGGAAGTTTCGACTCAGGCTGAATCCGAACAAGTGCACTTTCGGAGTGGGGTCCGGTAAATTGCTGGGTTTCATCGTAAGCAAAAAAGGAATTGAGTTTGATCCCGCCAAAATAAAAGCGATACAAGAAATGTCTGTACCAAGAACAGAAAAAGAAGTACGTGGTTTCCTGGGTAGATTGAACTACATTTAACGGTTCATATCTCACCTCACAGCCACTTGTGAACCAATATTTAAGCTGTTAAGAAAAGAACAAACGGTCAGGTGGAATGACGATTGCCAAAGGGCTTTCGAGAAAATAAAAGAATATTTGCGGGAACCTCCAATTCTCATGCCTCCAGTTCCAGGGAGACCATTGATCATGTATTTGATTGTGCTTGAAGGATCCATGGGTTGTGTTCTCGGTCAACATGACGAGACGGGTAAGCAGGAGCACACTATCTACTACTTAAGCAAAAGATTCAATGATTGTGAATCCCGATACTCAATGCTTGAGAGGACATGCTATGCACTTGCATGGGCTGCTAAGCCATTGAGGCAATATATGCTCACTCATACAACCTTATTAATTTCAAAGATGGACCCTGTCAAGTACATATTTGAGAAACCAGTATTGACCGGACGGGTTGCACGTTGGCAGATGGTGTTGACTGAATATGATATCCAGTGTACTTCTCAGAAAGCCATCAAAGGAAGTATCTTATCAGACTATCTTGCGCAGCAGCCTATTGATGATTACCAACCCATGAAATTTGATTTCCCTGATGAGGACATCATGTTTCTCAAAGTTAAAGACTGCGAGGAACCACTCCTGGAGGAGGGGCCAGACCCTGAATCCAAATGGAGTTTGATGTTTGATGGGGCCGTCAACATGAATGGATGCGGTGTTGGAGTAGTTATTATCACGCCAGAAGGTGTTCATATGCCCTTCACTGCCCGAGTAACTTTCGGATGCACCAACAATGAAGCAGAATATAAAGCTTGTATAATGGGGATTGAGGAGGCGATTAATTTGCGAATTAAGAACCTCGATATCTTCGGTGATTCAGCTTTGGTAATCAATCAAGTGAATGGGAACTGGTACACGCACTAGACACATCTGATCCCGTATAGAGATTATACGAGAAAACTGTTGACATTTTTTACAACGGTAAAGCTGTACCATATTCCCCGAGATGAGAATAAGTTTGCTGATGCCTTGGCCACGTTGTCTTCTAAGATCAAAGTGCAAAGGTGGAACCATGTACCCAAGATTGAGGTGTCTCGTCTTGACAGGCCTGCACATGTATTTGTTGTTGATGCGGTGTCTGCTGATAAGATGTGGTTTCATGATATCAAATGCTTCTTGAAAAGTCAGGAGTACCCGCCTGGGGCATCTACCAAAGATAAGAAGACTTTGAGGAGATTGTCTGGTAGTTTCTTCTTGAATGAGGATGTGTTGTACAAACGAAACTTTGACATGGTTTTGCTCAGATGCGTGGATAGACATGAGGCAGACATGTTGATGCAAGAAGTGCACGAAGGTTCTTTCAGCACCCATGCCGGAGGACATGCAATGGCAAAGAAACTATTGAGGTCAGGGTACTACTGAATGACTATGGATGCAGATTATTGTTCATAAGCCCGCAAATGCCACAAATGTCAGATTTATGCAGATAAAGTGCATGTACCTTCGAATCCGTTGAATGTCATGTCTTCTCCTTAGCCCTTTGCAATGTGGGGCAATGATATGATCGGAAAAATTGAGCCTACTATTTCAAACGGCCATCGTTTGATCTTGGTCGCTATTGATTACTTTACCAAGTGGGTGGAAGCAGCGTCTTATGCTAATGTCACCAAACAGGTGGTAGCCAGATTTCTGAAGAGAGATATCATCTGTCGCTATGGAGTGCCCGAAAGAATCATTACTGATAATGGTTCTAATCTCAAAAACAAAATGATGGCAGAATTATGTCGGGACTTCAAAATTGAGCATCACAATTCTTCGTCGTACCGTCCAAAGATGAATGGCGTTGTTGAAGCGGCCAACAAGAATATCAAGAAGATTGTGCAAAAGATGGTGGTGTCCTACAAAGATTGGCATGAGATGTTACCGTTTGCCTTGCATGGGTACCGAACATCAGTAAGGACATCTACTGGGGCAACACCGTTCTCACTTGTGTATGGTATGGAGGCAGTCCTACCAGTTGAAGTTGAGATTCCCTCACTGAGAGTTATGATGGATGTCAAACTGGATGAGGCAGAATGGGTTCGCACCCGATTCAATGAGTTGAGCCTAGTTGAGGAAAAGAGACTAGCAGCTATTTGTCATGGTCAATTATATCTGAGAAGAATGAAGCGAGCATTTGATCAGAAAGTGCGACCTCGGGAGTATCAAGTTGGTGAATTGGTACTTAGAAAGATTCATCCTCCAAACACAGATCACAGGGGAAAATGGACACCGAACTATGAAGGTCCATATGTGGTTAAAAAGGTTTTCTCTGGCGGAGCCTTAATGCTTGCAACCATGGATGGTGAAGATTTTCCATCCCCTGTCAACTCAGACGTAGTCAAAAAATACTTCGCATAAATAGACCCACTGGACAAAAAAAAGAAAAGTCCAGGCAAAAAAGGGCATCCCGGCGAGCCATAAAAAAAGAATAAAAGGGTTCGGGCAAAAATTAGGGATATAAAATAAAAAAATTGTACACCCGGTGAGTTGAAAATCCGCAAGGACAACTCAGGCAAGAAAGGGTATCCCGGTGAATTGAAAACCCGAAAAGGGCGGTCAACACAAAAGAGGGATTAAGCGAAGACTGCGATCTGAGTCATCTGTACTGCCTCATCGTTTCACTCAAACTGGCAATCTCCAAAGGGTAGGAATCGGTCCAATCATTCTCCTCAGAAAGTGAAGATAATCGGAAAGTCTTGAAGACATACTAGTCATAGCGGAATTGAAACTCAGTGAAATGCCATTTTCGCATTGCCATTAGGATAGTTTCTTTTCTCAATTTTCAGCAATCACCTCTTTCCAGGGATTGCTTCCGGATGTACTTTCCTATTCGGGGCATTTCAATCAATAAAGTTGATCATTCAGTCAAAAAGCTTCTTATTTGTTTTCATTTTACTGTTTTGTTTGCAAATACGTCCGAATTTTTCATAAAGAACATTGCATTGTTGAAAACATTAAGGCTTTATAATAACATGCGCAGGGAAAACATTTAAAATTGCTTTGAATGTTGATTAACCCTGAACAGTGGATTCAAACCATGTAGTCTCCGGGACATATGTGTGCATTTCTTTTGTTGTAGTTTCACATCCAGAAGCCTCACGTGAAGTCCTCTTCAACACAAAGCATTGGTGGGTGCTCTCCTCAACAAGTGATGGTTCATAGTTGGATTTTCTCAGTTGCTGAAGTCATATCCAGCACGGGGCATATGTACATATCTTTTGCTTGCAGGTAGCAGCCTCGTATCAGGCTCAAAAACAAGATTGAAGTGGTTACAAAAACACGAGAGCATTGACCGTTTCTTCTAGATCAGTAATCACTCACCCCTAATGCAAAATATCGGGGCAATCATGTTCAGGAAAGGGTTCACATGTCACCCTTTTGTCACAACGTTTACTGATTGAGTCCATCATTCGGCTGACGATCGCTCACGACGATTCGATATCGACAAGTTAATTGCCACTGGGTATCGTGGTATCTTATTAAGTCGATTCTCCCATTCAGTACTTCTAGCAGCTACAAGATTTTCTGTGTCGATAATGGTTACAAATTCCCCAATAGAGCTGCTTCGCAGACCTCACAGTTAATGTTCAAGACTCAGTGAGTGTCCAGGAGTTTGAAGATGCCAAATCTTCTGTAAAATCCTCTTGGGACGATTTCTTCAGATCAGCCGCGTAATCTGGGGCAAAAGTGAGTTTGTGTTCCAGATCTATTATCTCCAGTAGAGTGACTTCCCAGTTAATACGACTAGCTCAAGTCTCAGCATTTGTTTAAGAGTTTGAAGATGCTTGGGGCATCCCCAGCACGAGACGCTTTGAAGCGGTTCTACCCAGTAGAGCTTGTTGTAAACTCATTATCCCCAGCAAAATCGTATCCCCGACAGTTTGTTCTCAGCAAGAAGAGACTGTAAATTCATTGCTTAGCAACCAGGGCTAAATACGGTTGTATCCCCCACAGAGTTCAGTATTGAATCTTGTCAGTAATACTCCCCAACTGAGTTGTTCTTTCTCCCCGCAGAGGTTTAACAAATCAACAGAATCTCTTCCTCAGCAGAGTGTCAGTACATTTTTTCTCCAGCCAAGTCAGAAAATTGTCATTCCCCTAGCGGAGTTGCTATGATCAGAATTCATCTCCAGACAGATGAAATAATTCCTGGCAGAGTCATCACTTCCCCTACATCTCAAAGTCCAATTTATTTTTTTTGCAAGCATGGCAATTCGAAGCAGACGGATTGTTCGCATTTTCTCCAGCAGAGATATTATCCTTTCAGGAGCTTCTGAGATCAAATCAGTTATCATTGTTCCCCAAGCAGATTTTTAATGACCCTTTTCCTCAGCAGAACAACATTCAGAAAATTCTCATCCCCAGCGGAGTTCTATGAGCAGAATAATCTATCTCTAGGCCAGAGTCATTCCAGTGAAAACTTCCTCAACAGGATCATCACACCTCAGTGTACCTACTAGCGAATTTATTTTTGACAATTTGTGGCAAGCATTATCCCTGGCAGAAGGGTTAATCCCCACAGAGAAATTGAAGGATCGAACAATGATCTTTTCCCCGCGGAGTTGGATTCCTCGTTCGGAGTTTCTTTTGCACTTACATATAGTTTGCATAGCATTTTTCTAAAGCGTAGCATTCCATTGATATGGAGCATTATGGAAAAACTCAAACATACGCATACGAAACATAAGTCGGGTCCAACCGTTTACCTGCAAGCCAGAGCAATTCACTGACAAAACATTGTCATGCAATCCCAGCAGAGCTTACTACAACACTTGATCGTACAATCTTATTTCAATACTCGTCTGTATTGACTTTTGAGATACTCATCCGTATCTTATTAATCATCGTCTGATACTCGTCCGTATCGTCGACTTCGTCACTCGTCGTGTACCTTTGATGATTGTCTGATGCCCGTCTGCATCGTTGACCTTTGACACCCGTCTGTGTCCTTTTCAACACTCGTCCGTGTCTGAACTTTGATTCAATACTCGTCCGTATTGACTTTTGAGATACACGTCTGTATCTTATTAATCATCGTCTGATACTCGTCCGTATCATCGACTTGGTCACTCTTCGTGTACCTTTGATGATTGTCTGATGCTCGTCCGCATCGTTGACCTTTGACACTCGTCCGTGTCCTTTTCAGCACTCGTCCGTGTTGGAACCCTTACTTCAATACTCGTCCGTATTGACCTTTGACACCCGTCCGTGTCCTTTCAGCACTCGTCCGTGTTTGAACTCCTACTTCAATACTCGTCTGTATTGACCTTTGACACCCATCCATGTCCTTTCAACACCCGTCCGTGTTTTCTTTCCATACTCATCGGTATGGTCCTTGATAATCGTCCGTAGCCCTATTTCGGTACACGTCGTATCAATCTATGTGGTTATTGGCTGATACTTCCAGAAGGGTTTATATCCCTTTTCTTCTTCACTCAGCGTGCAAATTTTCTGGTTGTGTTGGTATTCAATCACAATTCACCTTGATTGTCTGAATAGTCGTTGCTTTCATCCTGCTCAGGTTAACAGATGATTGAATAGGGTAGCTGTAACACCCCAAAATTTGCCCTCTTGTTGTGGCCTAGCTTATGTTCCATTGCATTGCATTTAGATCTCATTTCATCTCATATCTCATACATGTTGCATTGGGGCATGTGATCAGTGGATTTCAGAGTATTGATCATCCAAAGCAAGAGAACAAGAGCCAATGGTCTTCAAACAAGCCTCAAGAGTCTCTTACGTATCGAATGATCTCAATTGATCCCACAAGTCATTGGAAGAAGAGAATTCAACAAGAAGTTGGACAGTTCATCATCTCCTAACCAAAAACAGTCCAAATTAGGGTTTGTGATTCAAGCAATCTCCTGATGAATTTGTTGGTTCAAACTTGATCTCAAGGTTTTCTACATGATGTCAAGTATCTAAGGATGGAAGATTGCCCATTGGTTCATTTCAGAAGAGGTTCAATTGGCCAGTTGCTTGAGAATCAAGAAATTGGGGAAAAAGTCAACTGTGCAGTGAAAAAGTCAACTCTTGACTTTTAAGGTCAAATTCATGAAATTCAAGTCACATATGTTCATTGAACAAGATTTGATCAAGTAATGATGGAGGAATCATCAAAAATCAAGAAATGTACAAAGTTTCCATTTTTAGAAACTTAGGGTTTCCAAAAATGGCAAGTTTGGACCATTTTGCACTACACTTCAAGGCATTCTTTCTTCAAGATAAAAGCTTCAAACTTCAGGTCCAAGTTGAGCCAATTAAAGATCACATTCCAAGCTTCAAATCCATATAAAGAACTCTTCCATTGGATCAAAATTGAGAGAGTTATGATCAATCAAAGTGGAGCAAAATCAAGGCAAATTCCAAGTCATGGCAAGGCAAGTTCAGGCCTCCAGGCCATAATTTCATCAAACACTTGGTGTGCCAAATGTCACGCTAATTTTCTCCATCAAGAAAGCTTCAAATGAAAAATTGTTGAACATCAAAGTTGTTCATTTCCATGTCCTCTTTAACTTTGATGTAGGCCATTTTCTCATTTGAACAAGTTATGAAGGTCATATGAAGGTTCCAAGACAAGGGTTCACATTGAATTTCTCATAGGTCCACGACCAGGTTTGCCAACAATTTGCCTCGCCCATGATGCAGTTTGGATTCCTTGATTTCTAAGTCATCTTTGATCATCTTACAAGCTTCCATTCATTTTGATTCCAACATCAACATTGTTCTTTGATGTACCCTCTTTTCATAGCCACCAAAACCATTCATTTTCATGCACTACATTGAGAGAATTTCATCTCCAAATTTCCATATTTTCATTGATGTGAGGCTGCCAAAACATAATGCTTGCATTATCATTGGTGTTTCAATTCAGTTCACACGCATACAAACACCTCCCCAACATTTCCTCTTTTGAGCACACACCATCTAACACATACATGCACACACACCTTTACCATACATAAGTGAGGAAAGTTTCAAAAGGAAAGAAACTTGCATGACAAGTTTCTGCAGCAGGCTACACAACATAACATCATCACCATCATCCATTTAACCATCATCACCATAACATAACCAACAACACACACGAGCTCTCTTTCCTCTCATTTTTCAAATTGCTTCAACCACCCTCTCATTGCTTCAGACCACCACAGTTAACTCAACTTGAGTTCCAACTATCAAATGAGTTGGCTAGAAGCTAACCACACTTATAAATAGAAACCTCTAACTAAATTGAACAACAACACTTCATTTTGCTACATTTCACATATCTCACTCTCAAATTTCTCTCTGAATTTTCTCTTTCTCTCTGCACGATTTCATCATCATCTTCATCCATTGTTCCACATTGCAACTCTCTGATCAAGAACAATGAAGAATCAAGATCAACCTCCTCAAGTGTAGCTTCATCACAGTTGGAATTTCATTCTGTTTTCTTCAAGATCTCAAGCATTAGAGCATTTATTTTGCTCTATTGAAGCTCAAGAACAAACCTACACCTCTGGTTTTCTTGTTGATTCAAGTTCTTCACAGTTCCAGGTGTGAAATCTCTCAACTGATCTTGCTTACTTTTCTTTTATTTTAGCTTGTTATTGTTGATTATAGCTTAATAGAAGTAATGTGACTAATCTGGCTAGTGATAGGACCTTAAGTGCTTAGATGCAAAACCTAGGGCAAAATGTTTGTTGTCGATTCTCTCTGATCATGCATTGTTTGTAAATTTGAATGGTGGATCCGTGTTGTCCTTTACTTCCTCTTTCGATTGGTGTACTTTTTGTGAATTTCTGGAGAGTTTGAAGGTTGCAGGTGGTGGTGCTTCGCCGGAGAAGATGACCGGAAGTCCTTCTCCGGCCGGTAAGGATTATTTAGGGTTTTATTGCAAGATTATATCACAGCCATTGATTTAATTTCATCCAATGCTTAAGAACGTGACAACACATAAATGAGGAGGTTACCTCTCACGTGCCCTTATTTTCTCTCACCTTGATTGCATGTGTGTGCGTGCATGCTCATTATTGTGTGCTGGCATCATGAAACGTTAGATTTGATTGCTTATCTGATCATCATGCGCTGACTGGATTCTAAGGCTCAGATTGAGTCAACGTTTGATTGGAGGTCCACCATAATCCCAGGTGCCATGCGTGTTCTCTGGACTTGGATCATGTTTGCTATCTGCACACCTCATTTTAAGCCCAAACGCATTTTGAACTGAAAACTTACTTTCGCCACACCCCCTGCATTATTTCTTTTACATTTTATTTTTATTTTCATACTGTTCCATTTTCTTTTATTAAAAATCCTAAATCATTCCTAAAATTTCCAAATAAATTCCTATAGCATCTAAACACATTAAAATAATTCTCCATGATTTTTAATTCTGAGTTTATTGATTTTTGCTCATATTTTCTTAATTTTCTTTTATTTTTCTTTTAAAATGCATTCTTCATGATACTTGGTTCATTTTCATTTTAATTGAACTAGTTTCTTTCTGATACATTGAATGGTATTTGGTTTGATCATATAACACATCTTGATGCATCTAATCCATATTTTGTTGATTTTTAAAGTCATTTTATCGTGGAGTTTAGAGGTGATCTTTGTGCATCAATAATGTTTGATATTTGTGAACTTGTGAAGCATGTTTGAGTATGATCCCTAAAAGGTTTTGATCTATAATTTTGTGATGTGTTTGATCCCGGGTTGTACTACATGTGATATGGTTCTTGTAAATTTTTAGCTTCCTTCTAATATGATTTTTGTTCACCTTAATTGCCTTGACACATGTTGATCTTCAAATGAATTGTTTTTGAGTTTTGTGTGTGATGTGACCAAGTTGCCTTGCATTGTTTGTTGAGATGTTTTATAGGTCATTTCTTGAATATTATAGGTCCTTCTTGATTCATTTATAGGTCCTTTTGATTTGTTTTTACCTTTGATGTGTGTTTATGCATTTTAACTTGCATTTTTGACCTAATTCCACATCTCATTTCTTCTTGTGCTCTACATGATTTGTGTTTGCATTGTCTATGTCATTTTATTCTTGCCATTTGCATATCATCAATTGTATGTTACTAGTCTATAGGCATTCATACTCATTTCATATGTCACGCATCTTTAACATGTAAATTTGTGCATCTAATTGAAACTTGTTTCTATCCTTTTCATTTCTTCTTCATCTATTTTCTTCTACTTGAATCATTTCATCCATGACTTGTATGATTGTTCATATACATTATAAGATATTCATAAATGATGTATACTTCTGACCTTGACATTTTATCAAGCATAAATACATGGTCATTTTGCATTTTTACTTATCTTTCATCAACTACTTTCATGGTGCATTTCTTTGATATTTAAGGCATTGTTTGTGCAAAGTTTGCTTGTGTTTGGTACCTTAACCTTAGAGGACGTTCTTAGAGTATAAGTTCTGTCCTTGAGTACTTCTCAACCTTTAGGACCTTTCTTCTTTAGTTCTTAACTTGTTTGATCTTTACTTGTTATTCTTTCTTTATTTCTTTACTTGCAAATTGCTTTTGCTAACATTTTCAGGGGCTACTGGTAAGTCAAGTGTGTGGGTGTGCACCCACATACAACCTCTTCTTTTATCTCTTTTAAGCTTTCAAGTTGTGATTTTGAAAAGCATATAATGCTTTATTTGTTCAATCTCTTTCATCCCCTTTGAGTTCTTAACTTAGCTTCCATCTTTGAAGTAAGTTAGAACCCACTCTTCTTCTCTTTTCTTTTAGAGTTAGGTTTCTAAACCACACTTAACCATTAGGAATTTCCATGTATGATAACTCTAGGGTTTGAGTCTTAGTGTCCCTCATTACATTTTACCTTTCTTAACCTTTGAGTCTCTCTTCTTCTCATCTCAAAACAAAAAGCAAAAACACTTAATAAAGGCATAACATATATTGCATTTGAGCCTTTCATGTGAGAATAAGATAGTGAGGGGTCTTCTCTCACTTTCTTAGAATGTTTAGCATATGTCCCGTCTTGGGTCGATACGCGAGGCATTCGATCCTACTTGAAAGACTTAAATACAATATGCGTTGTAAACACAAAATAATCAAAACACTTCTTTTCAAAATACAAAAACAAACAAATAATTATCTTCTTATCTCCTTCATTCTATTCCTTAAGGATTCGTCACGTCCATTCCACCGTAAACAGGTAACGCCTAAGTCTCCA
This sequence comes from Lathyrus tuberosus, assembly GCA_022829125.1. Classification (NCBI taxonomy): domain Eukaryota; kingdom Viridiplantae; phylum Streptophyta; class Magnoliopsida; order Fabales; family Fabaceae; genus Lathyrus; species Lathyrus tuberosus. Next base: position 8,947,658 of record JALAZF010000008.1, on the reverse strand, counting down.
TACAACGAGCTGCAACACCTAACTGCCGGAATGCGCCCTCTGACGTTCCCATTAAAAAACACAAACAAAGCAACCCTTGTTGAGCCGAACTACGTTTGCTATGATTCTTCTTTCTCGTCTGATTAAAGATACGTAGGCACGAGATGCGATATCTCGACGAGCAACCTTTCCCCGTAGTCCATCGAACTACGTTGACTCTGACTTTCCCATTGCACTGAGGGAATACGTAGGCCTAGGACAATGATAATGTCCTATCGAGTCACTTCTTTCTCCTTTCCCTTTTCTTTTCTGCCTTTCATTTTTGGTTCTCCAGTTCTTTACACCCTTTGATCGAGATAGCAATCGTGGATCCCATCGAGTACGATGGACGCGTGGGGTGCTAACACCTTCCCTTTGCGTAATCGACTCCCTTACCCTTTCTCTTTGGTTCGCTAGACGTCGTTCTTTCCTTTCTCCCGGGTTTGTGCAGCATTACCCTTCCCTTTCTTTGGGATAAAAATGCCTGGCTGGCGACTCTTTTTTCTTTCTTCCGTGCCACTTTCGCGTTTGTACTTGGATGAAAATCCCAGGAGCGACATCGCCAAAATGAAGGATCAGTTATGTCAGATGCGAATACTCCATCTGACATCTCCGGCAGAGTTCTTACCTTCTAAGCCTGACCAACGGTTGTTCCCCGCGGGAACTACTTTCTCCTAAGCAAGACAAAATTGCTATCTTGAACCAACGGTACTTCTTCGTCCCAGCAGTGGCCGAGTATCCAGTCATGTTCATCCGTCAGCTTGTGTGTCGTGTCAGTGTGTAAGCATAAACATACATACATCATGCATTATTGATTTACATTCATATTCATATTGCATCACTATCACTCTAGTCGGTCTTATCCCCTAGTGATAAAAGTCCTCTCAATCGAGTTGTCAGTTCTTTCCTCATCAGGAAATGTTGCGTCTGCACTATCTCCCTCCTCTAGTTTATTTCTGGGATGAAGTCGGTCCTCGACCACTTTGATAACTTGAACCTATGAGATGACTAGAGAAACTTTCGACAAATGTCACTCTTCGCCATTGAAGATGATATCTTCGCTTTCCCGGATTAAGGAAAATCCTCAGAGAAAGCCTCACAACTAAATACTTTCAGCAACACATTGATTTTTGCTCTTCGGAGATTCGATGTTAATGAAGTCATAGGCACCTCAAAATTGGATCAAATCATATGGCATTTCTCCGAGAAGACCTCGAGAATAGTATGATGTAATATCCCCAAGCGGAAGTAGTCTCTCAAGAGACTCATTTTCCCCGATAGAGTCGACAAATGGCATCTCCAACAGAGAAGTTTGTACCCCTCTACAATTCATACATATGGGTTCTCCAGCAAGTCTGACATCAAAAGTTTTTCCCATCAAATGGCATCTCCCCAGGAAAATTCGGCGAGAAGTTTGAGGAAAACCGCTACACATAGCGTCTCTTGTCAAGAAGTTCATTGACAAAATAAACTGAGACCAGTTCCTTGGTAGGAAACCGGGATCAAGGGGAAGTTTATTTCAGAAACTGAGACCAGTTCCTCGGTAGGAAACCAGGATCGAGGGGAAGTTTATATCAGAAACTAAGACCAGTTCCTTGGCTGAAGACCAGGATCGAGGGGAAGTTTTCCTTTTCTAAGCATCATTGCTTTGCAAAAGAAGAAGGATGCGTGAACGACCATTCTTAACCACCATCAAAATTTCGGGTATTCCGATATTTATTCCTCTTGCACCCTGAATGCCCGAATACAAGAAGATTAAATAGGGGCATCTGTCATACCCCAAATTTTGACCACTAAGATTTCCCATCATTGGGCAAACCATCATCATAATATGGATGAATCATCATACCTCGTCAGTCTCCCCAAAGATGGGTGAGCATCCACTACAATCAAATTTAGGGTTTCAAGCCCTCTCAGACTTCTTGGACAAAGGATCAATCAAGGAATGACATAATCTTCAACTTGTCTAGCCTCTCAAACATCCACAATGGATCAAGAGGACTCCAACTTCAAGAATCAAGCACAAGGCTGCAACATTCTGAGTGGATTAAGCCTCAAAATTGCCAGTGTCACCAAATTAGGGTTTGGTCGACCAGGGCCTCCACAGGGGAATTTTCCTCTGGGCATGAGCCAATGCTTCAAAGCATATCCTAAAATACTCCATGGAACATCATGAACCCAATCATCAAGTCAATTTAACCTTAGGGGATGCATTCACAAAAAATATCAGGAATTAGGGTTTCTTGGCCTAATTCACCCCTAAGTTGACTTTTGGGACAAAATATGAGCCAAGACCTCAAAGGAGGATTTGAGGGTCTCTAATAAACCACATTGGTCCATTTGTAACAATGGATTGATCCAAGAAGCTTGAGCAACAAGTTTCAATTTCATCTTAACCACAATTAGGGTTTCGCGAGAAAAGCCAACTATACCTTTGACTTTTGACCAGGACATGCTCCCAAACCCTAGGACATGATTCAATACACCCTATAACACCTATGAAATCAATCCATAAAGTTTGATTTAGGTCAATGACTTGATTTCATTGAGGATCTGATAAAAAGTCAACTGTGCACAAAAGTCAAACTTTGAATTTTTGAGATTTTTCACAATTATGGTTCCTTAACCCTAAAATGATGTTATTGTGTGATTGGAATCATCATTCATCAAAAAAATCAAGAAAAGTGGGATAACTTGTAAAAGGGGTAACCATAAAAACTTAGAAATTTTTCTAAGTTATGGAATACAGTGGCTAGGGTACCAACTTTGGAGGATCATAACTCCTAAACCACAAGGGCATTTTTCCCCATCCAAAGCTGGATTTGTAGCTCTCATGGCCCTTTACAAAAGCTTCAACTACACCTCATTCCAATTCATCATGGATTTTGAGTTATGGAATGAGCAAAATCACAAAAAGTGAAAATGTCACTTTTTTCCAACACTTAGTGAAATTTTCACTAAGTCAGAATATGCCTTACTTTTTTCCAAATGTAGGGGCATTTTTCACTTGGATTCAAAAAGTATCAAAACCAATAATGATCAAACAGTTGTTGTATCATATGAGTGCTTTCCAAAATGGCCAAGAACTCCATCAAATTCCACTTAAGCCATGAGATATGACAATGCCAATATGCCTTGCTGCAAATTGTCATGGCAAGGTAGATTTTGGAGTTTTTCTCGATTTGCTCAAATTTTGAAAAGGGCAAGTAACTCTATCCATCTGAACACCTCAAGGGGGGACCAAGGAGGAACCAACTCTGATCCCAAGCCTCCCAAGTCTTTGGAACCAAAAATAGCATGCCAAACCTAGAAATGCCTAAAAGAGGGACAAGACTCAAATTTTGGATTAGAGCATTCAATGCATACACCAAGGTGGCATGGAGTGAGCCATTTCCAACTGAATTCAGTCAAGACTTATCCAAGACCAAGGGGACCAGCAGCCTGTGCCCTAACCTCTAGTCAATGGCTAGAGGAGACTTGGATTCTCATTGCTTAACATTGGCCAAACCTATGCAGCAGTTGCCATTCATTATTCATTGCAAAACAAACTTGCTCTACTATAAATAGAGCTCATTTGTGATCAGTTTGAGTACACCAAAGCCATCAAATAGATACTTTCCTCAAAATCTCTTCTTTCACTCCAAAATTGCCTTCCAAAGCAAGTCACTATCGGGTTTTGAGTTTGAGAGCAATTCCAACCAAACCAATCATACACACACCTCATAAACATCATATAGAAGTGATCCAAACACTTAAACAACATCTAGAACACACACTTCTCAGAATCACCAGCCAGCTGCTCAAGGTTTTAACCAAGTTGCAGTTGGGATACCATCTTCAGTTCCAGATCATTTCCATTCATTCCAAGCATTCAGACACACTCCATAGCACCTAGGGAAGCTGTCCATAACCTTGGAACCAAGCTGTAACACCTTTAACACAAAACATGTTCACCAGCTGCAAAGGTAAGCATGAGCTCTGCTAACTCTATGATCCACGCATTTTTTGTTGCACAATAATTTGGCCATATGTTCATAATCATGCATGGAGTGTTTTCCCTCAATCAATTACATTGTTTGAATCGTGTATGGAATTTCTGAACCTTCATGCATATTTTAGGGTTCTTGAGGTTTCTCTTTGATTTCTTATTCCATGTTTAAAATAAATGAAATCAAAGACCATAGACATGATCGTGAGGTTAAAACGAGTAGATTGATATGTAGATTGCATGATATCATCAAGTATTCAGTGACATTTGATAGAAAACGGAAATCTGTAGAAACAGAGGAAGGGTGTGTGTTCTTGCCATGTTCTTGGCGCCCTTTTTCAAATATTTGAATATTTGAATTTTGTGATTTTATTTAATTGATTCAAAAATTAATTTCTCTCTGAGTTTTAATGATTTTGAGTTGATTCTTTTTTAATAATTCACAAAAATGTTAAAATATTTTATTTTCCCAAAAATATTATTTATTTCATATACTTGATATTTTTTAAAAGAATTAATATTTTAATTGTTTTTGACATTTAAAATATTTTCTCCTTCTTGATTTTTCAAATTTTAGTGATTTCCAATCATTTTGTGGATAAAAACCTAACTTTTGAAACATTAATCCAAGATCACAATTTGTTTTCCACATGTTTAACAATTTTGATCATTTTAATTGAATTTTTTATTCAATTAAAATACATTTTGAAAATAAATTAGGGTTTTTGATTAATTCAACCCTCATCAAACTTTTTCACACACTTTGGGCCTCTAATAGAGTGTAAGACCCAACCCCTCTTTGAAACAAAAATATTTTTGGGCCTCAGTCATTGTATAAGACCCACTGTGTTTTCAAAAATCTCGGCGCGATCGCCGTTTTCAAACAAAAATCATCTGGGCCTACCCTCGTGTTATAAGCCCCATTTCTTTTCTTTAAATTACTTTGGGCCTCTAATAGAGTGTAAGACCCAATCCCCTTTTAACCAAAACAATTTTGGGCCTCAGATATTGTATAAGTCCCTCTGCGTTAAACGAAAACCACGGCGCGATCGCCAGTTGAAAAATCAAATCTTGGGCCTATTCTCGTGTTAAAAGCCCCATTCTTTAAAAATCATTGGGCCTCTAGTAGAGTGTAAGACCCAACCCTTTTTGAAAACCAAAATAATTTGGGCCTCACTTATTGTATAAGTCTCGATACCGTCAAAAAGTCCGGCGTGGTCATCGCCTTTTAAAATAAACCTTTGGGCCTCTCCTTCAGTTGTAAGCCCCACCACTTGTACAAAAATAAACCTTTGGGCCACTTGAGAGAGTGTAAGACCCATCCCTTTGTACAAAAAACCTTTTTGGACCTCAGTCACTTGTATAAGTCCCTGCACAATTTCAAACAACAATGCAATCACTGATAAAACCCTGGGCCTCTCCTTGAGCTGTAAGCCCCAACAATCTTTTCAAAGCACTTTCTTCTTTGATTTTGAATATGATAATGTTATCAAAGCTTTCTTTGTTGAACAACTAACCAAACAACAAGGAAGCTCTATAACCGAGTAAGTGTTTATCCCCTTTCTTTATCCGCTTTCATATATATATAACTGTATTGTGGGGTTGCTCACTGTATGTCTTCTTTCACAATTTTTTATATACCTATCAAATATCAACTGTGTAATACTAGTATAGTTATTTAGAGTTTTCCCCGGCATCTACGTCTAGCACTAGGTAAAGCCCTGTTGGTCACTCTTAAATACAAACAAAACTAGATCCCCATAGGATTACCAGACACGGTCTTCCCTCCTCTTGGGGTTAAGCAATATGGAGACGTGAAAGGCAGCAGTCTCAGTGAACCCTTTCTCAGACTGTCACCCTTAGAAATTATCAAAGAGACTCTACTCCCCAGAGATGATCTTTTCTCCGTGAATGGCATCTCTTGAGTTTCTTCCAAATTCTCAGACTTTCCTGGCTTGATCTATTCTCGGTGAATGGCATGTCTTGAATTTCTCGGGGTTTGGGGACCCACAGGCTTCTTAAAAGCATCCCCGCCTCCTCTTGGGCGTTGTACAAGGACCCTCCGGCTTCTTAAAAGCTCTCATGCCTTCTCTTGGGATTAGTACAAGGACCCAGAGACCTCTACAAGTATAGAAATAGAACCTAGTCATCAATTTGCTAGAGCTGTCTTTCTGAGTCAAGTGTCAGACCATTTAATGGGTTGACCTTCATCCCTTAACGTACCAGCCTTATCTTGGGCATCATACAAAGATCATGCACTACCTGAGAATCGATTTCTCAAAACACCCGTAGACTTGAACAGTCTCCATACCTTTGGATTTCCCATTTCCTTAAAGAACAGGAAATAACCATGATCCACTGATAAATCCCAAAGTACAACATTACCCATATAAGAACTGATTTTCTCTTTATCCAACATACTGGACCTGTCACTAAACTGAAACAGTCACCAGCACACTAGCCTCCTCTTCGGCTTTGTACAATGATTCTCCCCAGCGGAGGTAACCTATTCACACTCTCTTGTTGAGTATAAAAGACTCTCTTGTTGAGTCAACCAATTTTAGCCTCCATCTCGGGCTTTGTACGAGAAACAAAAACATTCTCTTGTTAAGTATAAAAGACTCTCTTGTTGAGTCACACCTTTTAGCCTCCATCTCGGGCTTCGTACGAGATAAAAATCACTCTCTTGTTGAGCATAAAAGACTCTCTTGTTGAGTCACGCCATTTAGCCTCCATCTCGGGCTTCGTACGAGATAAAAATCACTCTCTTGTTGAGTATAAAAGACTCTCTTGTTGATTCAAACCCTTTAGCCTCCATCTCGGGCTTCGTACGAGATAAAAATACTCTCTTGTTGAGTATAAAAGACTCTCTTGTTGAGTCAAACATTTTCAGCCTCCATCTCAGGCTTCGTACGAGGTACAAAGACTCTCTTGTTGAGTCAAACACCTTTAGCCTCCATCTTGGGCTTCGTACAAGATACATATAAAAGCACTCTCTTATTGAGACAACCCTTTTAGCCTCTCTCTCGGGCTTCATACGAGACACATAAAAACACCCTCTTGTTGGGTCAATAGCTTCCTCTTAGGCTTTGTATAAGGAAACCCCCAGTTGAGTCAATCAACCTTTTACCATCAAAGTTGTGCCTTGTTCATAGCATTCAAACAACAACAACTCCTTTTCCCCCATCTAATTGCTGTAAGCGGCAAGCCTCTGGATTATTTACATCCACGCCACTGTCCCTCTTTTAGCATGAGAAATTCTTAAGGAAAGATGGCATTGCTCTAAACTGAGTTAAAGTCTTCCCCTTCAGGTTAAAAATCCCCTATAAAGGAAATTATGGCATTACTGGATTCACATATCCCAGTTAAAGTAAGTCTCCTTTATAATCAGTCACCCAACAGTTGGGACAAACAAACCAAATATCCCCCTTTAGAGATGACAAGTTCTCTCTAAAGTCAAAACCCTTTAGCTTCACATCTTGAGCTTGGAACAAGATACAAACAGACCCTTCAGCTTCACATCTTGGGCTTTGAACAAGATACAAGCCACTTTTAGCTTCACGTCTTGGGCTTTGAACAAGACACCAAAACAACCTTTTTCCTCCCATAGAATAGGAGGAACTACGATCGCTCTGATTTCCCTGTTTCGTTAAACGGGAATACGTAGGCATAAGATTAAAAAATCTTAGCGAGCGCACTAATCAAAAACCCAAAATCCCGTGCCTTCACACATAAATCGAAAAGCATCAGTCCTAACATCCTACCAATAGCATAGTCCCATCATTCCATTTTTAGCATAATAAGCAGAGAGAGGCCCACGATCTAAACCGCATCTGTAAACCAACAATCATCTGTTTAAACTCAGTATGCAAGCAGGGTTAATTGGAGACATCTATTTCCCTTCCTTCATCAGCTTCAATAGGATAAAAAATGAATCGACTTGTAGTACCCCAGAGCGACAGTGCTTAAGAACCACGTCCAAAATCGCTCGCTACAAATGGTAGTATGCTAATAGAGACTCCAGCTAATGGTTCTGTTACTACTACTTTTGTGTGTTTGATATGTCCTTTGACGATTTTTGGGAAGAGTTTTGTGATGGATTTGGTGTGTTTACCCTTGCAACAAATTGATATAATCCTTGGAATGAACTGGTTGGAGTTCAACCATGTTCATATCAATTGTTATAATAAGACTGTGGAGTTTCCTGAGTTTGGTGATAGTGGAGAGTTGATGTTCCTGTCTGCTAAGCAAGTAGACGAGCTTATGGAAGATGAAGCCTTGGTGTTTGCAATGTTTGCATCGTTGCAGATTGATCGTGAAGCTGCGAGTGTGGAGTTTCCTGTTGTCTGTGAATTTCCAGATGACATCAGTGATTTTCCTCTAGAATGTGAAGTGGAGTTTGCAGTGGACTTAATACCAGGTACGAGTCCAGTGTTGATGGCTCCTTACCGGATGTCCGCTTCTGAGTTAAGTGAATTGAATAAACAACCCGAAGAATTGCTCGAGAAGAGGTTTGTTCGACCAAGTGTTTCTCCGTGGGGTGCTCCTGTGCTGTTTGTGAAGAAGAAAAACGGAGTATGAGATTGTGTGTTGATTATCGGCAGTTGAATAAAGTGACTATCAAGAATAAATATCCACTTCCGAGAATCGACGACTTGATGGATCAGTTAGTAGGTGCTTGTGTGTTTAGTAAGATTGATTTGAGGTCTGGTTATCATCAGATTCATTTTAAACCTGACAACATTCTGAAGACAGCTTTCAGGACAAGGTATGGTCACTATGAATACACAATAGTGCCGTTTGGTGTGTCCAATGCACCTGGTGTGTTCATGGAGTATATGAATCGGATTTTTCAAGAGTATTTGGATCAGTTTGTGGTGGTTTTCATTGATGATATCTTGATATATTCTAAGTCTAAAGAAGAGCATGCTGAGCATTTGAGGACCGTGTTGCAAGTGTTGAAAGAGAAGAAGTTGTATGCAAAGCTGTCAAAGTGTGAGTTCTGGTTAAAGGAAGTGAGTTTTCTTGGCCATGTGATTTCAAGGGGTGGAATTGCTGTAGATCCTTCCAAGATTGATGGTGTGTTGCAGTGGGAGACTCAAAAGTCTGCTACTGAGATACGAAGTTTTCTGGGATTGGCTGGTTATTACCACAAGTTTATCGATGGCTTCTCTAAGTTGGCATTACCTTTGACTCATTTGACTCAAAAGGGTCAAGCTTTTGTGTGGGATGCAGCTTGCGAAGAGAGTTTTGTGGAATTGAAGAAGAGGTCGACGACCGCTCCCGTGTTGATTTTGCCTAATCCGAGCGAATCTTTTATGGTGTATTGTGATGCGTCGAAGATGGGTCTAGGTGGAGTACTGATGCAGAATGGACAAATTATTGCCTATGCTTCGAGACAATTGTGAGTTCATGAGAGGAATTATCCTACACATGACTTGGAATTGACCGCCTTGGTGTTTGTGCTGAAAATTTGGAGACATTATATGTTTGGCTCTAAGTTTGAAGTGTTCAGTGATCATAAAAGTCTGAAGTACTTACTTGATCATAAAGAATTGAATATGAGGCAAAGAAGGTGGTTAGAGATGTTGAAAGATTTTGATTTTAATTTGAGTTATCACCCAGGCAAAGAAAATGTGGTAGCTGATGCATTGAGCTGGAAGTCATTGCATATGTCGATGCTTATGGTGAAAGAATTGGAATTAATCGAGCAATTCAGAGATTTGAGTTTAGTGTGTGAAGCGACTCCTGATAGTGTGAAGTTGGGGATGTTGAAGTTGACTAATGGAATTCTAGAAGAGATCAGAGTTGGACAACAATCTGACTTGAAGTTAATGGACCAGTTGACTTTGATCAACCAAGGTAACGGAGGAGAATTCCGAATTGACGAGAATGGTGTGATGATGTTCAGAGACAGGGTGTGTGTCCTAGATGTTTTAGAAATTAAGAAGAGCATACTTGAAGAAGGACACCGAAGTTGGTTGAGTATTCATCCCGGTGCTACGAAGATGTACCAGGATTTGAAAAAGTTGTTTTGGTGGCCAGGTATGAAGAAGGATGTTGCGGAGTTTTTTTATGCGTGTTTGACTTGTCAGAAGTCGAAGATTGAGCATCAGAAGCCTTTAGGTATGATGCAACCATTGAGAATTCTAGAATGGAAGTAGGATAGTATTTCCATGGACTTTGTGGTGGGATTGTCAAAGACTGCTAAGGGAAATGATTCCATTTGGGTGATTGTGGATAGATTAACTAAATCGGCTCATTTTTTGCCGGTGAAGATTAAACATTCTATGCAGAAGTTAGCCGAGGTGTACATTGAGGAGATTGTGAAGTTTCATGGGATAACTTCGAGTATTGTGTCAGATGGAGATCCGAAATTTACATCGAGGTTCTGGAAGAGTTTGCAAGATGCGTTGGGTACTAAGTTGAGGATGAGTTCTGCCTATCATTCGCAGACGGACGGTCAGACAGAAGGGACTATCCAGTCCTTAGAGGATTTGCTGAGAGCTTGTGTGTTGGATCATGGAGGATCTTGGGATAGCCATTTGCCGTTGATTGAGTTCACATACAATAACAGTTTTCATGCTAGTATTGGAATGGCGCCCTATGAAGCTTTGTATGGGAGGAGGTGTAGGACTCCTTTATGTTGGTATGAGTTATACGAGAGTGTTGTACTCAGACCTGAGAATGTTCAAGAGACGACCGAAAAGATTAAGATGATCCAAGAAAGGATGAGAGTGTCACAGAGTCTTCAGAAGAGCTACCATGATAAGAGGAGGAAGACACTTGAATTCCAAGAGGGGGGTCACATGTTTTTGAGGGTGACGCCAGTGACTGGTGTGGGTCGAGCTTTGAAGTCTAGGAAGCTCACTCCATGTTTTGTTGGTCTATATCAAATTTCACAGAGGATAGGAGAGGTAGCCTATCAAATTGCTTTACCACCGTCACTTTCGAATTTCCATGACGTGTTCCATGTGTCTCAGATGAGGAAGTACATTCCGGATCCGTCGCATGTGATTCAGATGGATGATGTACAAGTGAGGGATAACTTGACTGTTGAAGCTTTACCGGTGCGGATTGACGGTCGAGAGATGAAGCAACTGCAGGGTAAATGCATAACTTTGGTGAAGGTGTTGTGGGGCGGACCAGCTAACGAAAGTTTGACTTGGGAACGTGAAGATCAGATGAGGGAGTCGTATATGACTCTATTTCTTTGAGGTAATTTTCGAGGGCGCAAATTCTTTAAGTGGGGGAGAGTTGTAACACCCCAAATTTATTAGAATATTTATTTAATTTATTTATATATAATATTTGTGAATTTTTGGTGAATTTTGGTGATTTGTGTTGACGTTGGCATTTTCGTGGAGTTTCGGTTATTTAATTAAATAATAGTATATAATATGAATATATTAGTATTATTATTAATTTAAATAATATTAGAGGAATTAAGGGTAAGATGGACTTTTGAGGAGGATTAGTGAGGGTAATATTGGGAAAGCCCATTTTTGGAAGCCCAAGGGTTTAACAAAAAGGAATTGGGAAGAATAGGTTTCATTCGGTTAGACCGTGAAAATAAGGAGAAAGTGTAGAGCTCTGAGGAAAGAGGGAAAAAGGCGAGGATTTGTGAAGGCTTCCAAAGAATCAGTAGAGAAAACTCCGGAACGATAATCTAAGGTATTGGGAGTATTGCCTTTCATTGTTTTCAATATAGGAAGCGATGTGTTTAGAGTGGATTTTGGGGATTTTGGGGTTTTTGAAGGGTTTATGAGTTATTGATGATTTAGAGGTATTTCTGAGGATCGATGATGGATTGTAAAGGGTTGAATTGATTCGGGTGAAAATAAGCCTTCGAGGCAAAACCTTCTTTGATGATATGTGGGATCTTGTATGAGAAAGGGATTTATGGGGTTTATGGGAATCTTGAGAATTTGTGAAGGTTTAGGTGATTTCGAGTTATAATAGTGAAATTAACTGACCTAATAGTCATAGGTTTTATGCTTTTGATTTCCTTGATGTTTCAGGACTATTTTGGGAGTGTTTGTGGTGAATTGAGGTTGGAATCATAAGGGTTTTTTGGGCTGGGAGGCTACTGGTGCGTAGCAGTGATTGCAGGAATTGCTAGTTCGCAAAGCGAACAAATCGTTCGCAAGGCGAATGTTCGCCCAGGCTTGCAAAGCGAGCAGCATAGCGAATGCGCGATGATTATGTGATGATACTGAGATGAATCCTGGGAAGTGACTTTGGGGCTCGCAAAGCGAATGTCCCGGCGAAGGGCTTCGTACAGCGAATGGAGGGGCGAGGAGAGGCAGAATGGGGAACTCACTGGGTCTAGTATGGGATTGGGGCTTCGCTGCCAACTTCGCAAAGCGAAGGTCCCAGCAAGCAGGTTTGCACAGTGAACTGTTTCTGTTCGCGAAATTTGTTTTATGATGTTGTGGTGTTTTGATGTTTGACGCTGTGATTTTTCTGATGGTTTACTGTGATGTTACTGATGATTATGAGATGATGATTTGTGATGTTTTGATGAATATATGATGACATGATTAACATGATGTTTTGGTGAATGATGATGCACATAATGATATTTTGATGATGATGATTATTGACGTTGTGTATCATGCATTCATAGCATATTCTGGTGATGATGTTAGGACTTCGGTCAAGTGATGATGATGTCAGACTTAGGTCTATTTGTGGCTTCAACCCCATTTTTGGCCCTCCCATACGCGTAATGACCATAGTCGTACGCGTATTACCTTACCTGTTACGCGTATGGCCAGATCTATTACGCAAATGCAATTTCCCTACACCAGTTTGGGTTCTGCTACAGGATCCTCACTTTTCCACTCCAATTCAGTCCTAAACTTGTTTCTACATTAATTTTAGGACCTATAATCTCATCTTACAATTTCACCTATCATTACTACATTAGAATTACATGTTTTAGATCTAATTCGTCCTCTCAACCTGCATCAAAACCAGATCTGCAATACATGCGTCTATACAACAGCAAAACACCATACAATTACATATCTCATGACAGAGCAAAACAATTCATACAATTCATCATTATTTTGACCATATCACAACAGACTCACAAACAGAATTCATGCATCCAAAATCCTACGAGGGAAAGGACCCCTCACTACCCTTTCACGTTATTATCACCTGTATTGAACCCATTCTCCCCCCTTACCTCAAAATTACTCAGAAAATTCCCGCGAAAATTGATGAAGATGGGTGCCCTAGCTCTCCCTTGTTCTTCCCTTCTCCTTAGCCTTTCTCCTTCTCTCTCTAAAATTCTGATTGTGGTTAACCCCTCACTAATTCTCACTAAACCAGCTCAATGACTAAACTGCCCTTCCTATTTTTTATCAGCCCATTAACTAATTAATTAAATTAGATTTTAATTTACTAATAATATTAATAATAATAATAACCACAATAATAATATGAAATATACTAATAATAATAATAATAATAATGCTAATAACAATAAGTTCCATATTACTATTAATGGACACGCCCCCCCCCCCCCCCCACCTTATCACTATTAACATTACCCCTTCGTACCCAGACACCCCCCTAAACAAGGCCAACCAAATCAAAATAAAACACGACAATTAAATAATTTAAATTGGGGTGTTACAATGGATGCTTTTGAGGACTTTTGAAGTTATTTGCATTTTGGTCGATGTAGAGGGTCTTGCTCTGATAGTGTAACATCGGGTTGGGTCGTTGAGTCGAACCATGTTGAGTTTTATTTGGCTGTTCTTTTATTGATTATTTGATGACTATGGTTTATGTTAATAAACCCTTTTGTGGGATTTTTGTGTTTATGGTGGTTCTGCTGCCCTTTGAAGGCATTTTGAGTTATTTTTTAGGAAAACCTGTTGTTTACGGAGCACTTTTGTTGATTTGAATTTATTGAGAAATGTGCACCCTTTGAGGTGATTATGATTTTACTATGATTTTATGTTTATTCCACTGCGATAATTGTGGGATAGAAAAGGGTGTTACAGGTTGCCTATCTTTTGTCAATCTTCCGCCATGATTTCTTTTCTTGGGTCTCAAGCTATCTTCATAGCATCTTCTTGCTGCTTCTTAATCTCCTTTTATGATTCCTTCCTAGACATTCTCCAATGGATATTTTAGTGTGAGGTACATGGTGGACAAAGCTGCTTTTAGGGTATTTAAGGAAGGTTTTCCGAGAATGATATTGTAGAGAGATGCAGCATCAATAATTAAATATTTGACATGAATGCTTTTGGCTTCGTCCCCCTCACCAAAATTAGTCTCTGCAGGTCAATAATTCAACACTTGTACATGTTCCCCAGAGAATCTGACTAACGTCCATGTGAAGGGTAATAGTTCGAAAACATCAAAGTTCATTCCTCTAAATGCTTCCCACTATTAGATATCAGCTGAACTACCTAGGTCGATTGGCACATGCCTCACATTCCAATCGTGCATCGTTACTTTGATCACCATTGGATCGTCTTCGTGAGTTCTTATTCCTTCGGCATCTTTTCCAGAGAAAGTGATTGCATCCTGATTTGCTCCTTCTTATGGAAATGGCTCCTGCATGATGTGCAATATTGTACAGGAATATCTTTTTCTAGCTGAACTGGATTCTCCACCTCATACGAATCCTCCTGCAATAGTACTCATGGTGTGAGTCCTATTATCCTTTCACATTTTCCCTATACTTTCATCTTTCTTTTATATGGCATTATCCATGTAGATACCCTGGGGATTTCCAACCGTACTACTGGTGGATTGTTGGTAATGTCAATAGATTTGGTGTTGCCTAGGCAAGTTTTACCAAGGCCCCACGGTGGGCACCAAATGTTCTTGCTAAAAACACTAAAATGGAGTTTCTGTTCTGTATATATTTTTTGTTCCTCCTTTTATATATCTCAACTTCCCATTCTCTTATGTTGTTATGCCTTTTGAAAACGTCTACCGCCTATCATAATTTCCTTATAACGTATGCCTTTTTGGTGACTACAACCCTCCAGCATAATTGTTCTTTTGTAATCGTTCCATGTGTCCTCTGGAGGGTCTCTGGTCCCTATTATTTCCACACTCGAGGTCTAGCTCATCTTGCACAAGGTCAGCTTGCCTTGGTTTCATCCGACCACCCTTTGCCAGAATTTGACTTGGAAGCATGCAGGGAGCTTGCCGAGTTCATATCTCGAAAAGTCAATATGATTTCTGGGATGTACAATTTCCCCTTTCCTAACTCCATCCTTATAGCTGGGGGTTTATCAAAGCTTTCGAGATAGTCTGCGAGGTCGTAAACATAGAGCCCACCATAGGCTTGCCTTTCTCCTTTTTTGAAGTTAAGGGTCTTGAGAAAGGTGGCTGAGTTACAATTAATGGTCTGCCTAGCAAGAGTTTTCTTCAAGTGTATACTACCAATTCCAATTATTTTAAGGATTAGTTTCTTCGAGTTTGGTGTGGACCGAGATATCCTCATGTAATGTGTGTGTTAGACAGATCTCACTATTTTCCCATCTATTAGACTAGAGGCCCACTTCCAGTATCTGGGATCGATTTCAATAAGCTAAATGACCTAGAAATAAAGTCTTTGGCCATATTAGATTCCTTTCATATGATAAAGATCTGGGATCTATTGACATTACTCGAAGAACAAGTTCTTCCCTTTCTGGGTAACACTTATTTATTTTATTTTTGAATTATTCGTTACACTACATCTCATTCTCCTAATCACTTTCCCATTTTTTATAGAAAAATGACTGACTTGTTCACAAAGGAGCAGAAAAAGCTGGTGTTGGAAGCCTGGACAGTCAGAAGAGTAATTGGCGAACATGTTGCTAGGTCGGACTTGTCCGGCTTAGAAACCTGGTTACTGAAGAACAAAAAGATATCCCCAAGCAAAAGAGCTCTGAGTATTTCTAAGCTCCATGTCTCCACCATTTCACTAGTGGCAGGCTCCTGTCGGGATTCCCCAAAGAAAATGAAAACTTTGATGAGTGACGAGGTTTGCAGAGCTGATTGGGAAATTTCCTCTTAGATGAGAGAGGTTGGTGGTAGCGATCAAGCCAAACCATCTAATGAGTTTAAATTATGGAGTAACAACTTTGACAGATTGAGATTCCTCTATGACCATCTGAATGCCACAGAGGATGTAAATAAGGCGAAGATAATAGGTTGGCATAAGTTGATCCAAAATTATAGTTCCTATTTGATGAGATGCATTGTCCTAACAAGAGGGTTATTTGAATCCGAGGATGATTATCAACAAAATGAAATTAAGCTTAATTAGGAGACCAATCAGTTGAAGGAAAAGCAGAAGATGCAAACGAATGAAATATCTAACCTAGAGAAGTAATTGCTGGATGAGAAATCAAGGAGGGAAAATCAGAGGCCGAGAACCAAAAACTGTGGTCCAATGTCCCCAAGCAGTCTGCGGAGATCATATCATCTCGGGAGTTAAATGATCAATCACAGAGAGCCTTGCAGAAAGTTCAAATTGACGTTCTTGATGCTGTCAATGATGCTTTTGACAGGAAAAAATCTCAAGTTTTGTGTCTTCACCCTGGGCTTGACTTGTCTGAGATGGATTTTTCAAAGTTGTGATGTATGGTCGTCTTGTGGATATGGAAGAAATTATGACTTCTTTAGCTGATTATCTAACCAAGGAGGATCACGGTGATGGCATTTACCTCAAAACTATTGGTGAAGACAAGAAGGAAGAATAATCTTATTTTATTATCTTTTTGTCAGTCATCCATTAGGATGCATTTTATAATGTTTTTTTGGGGGTGTTATCCATTCTGTTTTGTATCAGGGTCTTGTTTTTTATTCGTAACATCTATGATAATCTTGTATGTTGTTCTGTGCCACTGGTTATTTTTTTTTTTTTAATTTATCACTATAATTAGTTTTCTGAGGTAGATTCAAATATTTCTGTTTTGATGTACCACTCAGGTATCTTTACTGAATATACCTTGGAGCATTTATAAGACCCCGATTAGTCCATAATTTCAAGATTTCGGTTATGATAAGCATATCCCCGCCAAGTGTTTTCCTCTAAGATTAAGTGAGGCCTAGTTTCACCTAAGATCTCCTTGGTTAAGCCAGAGGTTTTAATTTACATATCTTAGTCATAGTTAATTATGACAGAGGCTTCAGGTAGCTTGGACTTTATTTAGGCCAGAGGTTTCAATTTACTTAGCCCGACTGCAGCCAATTATGCCAGACGCTTCAATTATCTTAGACTTCAGTTAGGCTAGAGGTTTTGTTAACTTTTCCTAACCACATTTGATTATTCCAGAGGCTTCAAGTAGCTTGGACTTCAGTTAGGTCAGAGGTTTTATTAACATTACCCGGCTGCGTTCGATTATGCTAGAGACTTCAAGTAGCTTGGCCTTTAGTTAGGCCAAAGGTTTTATTAACATTGCCCGGCCGCAGTCGATTGTGCCAGAGGCTTCAAGTAGCTTGAAATTTAGTTAAGCTAGAGTTTTTATTAACATTGACCAACCGCAGATGATTATGCCAGAGGCTTCAAGTAGCTTGAACTTCAGTTAGGCAAGGGGTTTTATTAATGTTTCTTGGCCACAACCGATTATGCCAGAGGCTTCAAGTAGCTTGGACTTTAGTTAGGCCAAAGGTTTTATTAACATTGCCCGGTTGCAGCCGATTATGCCTAAGGCTTCACGTAGCTTGGACTTCATTCTGGATCGTGTCCTAGGACCGTTGTACCTATTTTATATAATACATTTGTTTTAACTATAGGTGCCTCATTAAAAATCCTTTCCCTTGCAATGGAAAAGAGTGCATTCCCATAATTTTTATTTATGAAGTTTATTACATCCTCTAAATGTTTGGGATAATTTGACACCAATTTGTACCTTATTTACTTATTCAATGGTCGTCAAACTATCCTCTACTAGATCTTCTCCAACATCAATATCAATTAGGTTCACTTTTAAATAGTCATCTTTTGTTATTTCATAAGTTTGAGCTTTCCTTTTGAGTTTCAGACTGTCTTTATAACACTTCCTTGCTATCCCCGAATCACCATTTACTACTCCTACTCGGCCATCTTTGAGAGGATACTTCAGTGTGAGGTATAAAGTGGATAACGTCGCCTATAAATCATTGAACGATGGTCTGCCAATAGTAATATTATATGGAGATGAAACATTGACAATTAAATACACAACCTTAACACTTTTTGTAACACCCCGATTTATTTTAATTATTTTTCATTATTAAATTGAATGATGTTGTGTATTGGTGTGTTTTGGTTGAGGTTCGGTTGTCCTTAGGATGGGGTAGTACCCTTGGAATTATAGAAAATAAGTATCGGGAAGTGTGTGACTAATTGTATAGGAACTTGTGGTGAGAATGGTTATTCGGACTAATATTATTATTTTGACTATTATTAAGGAATATTGTTGTTATTATATAATTAGTGAAATAATAATAATAATAATATTTAATTAATAATAATAATAAATATAAATAGAAAAGGGGTTAGAAGAGAGAAAGTTTTTAGTACGTGTTTTGAAAAGAAAGAGGAAGAGCAGAGCTAGGGTCAGAGAAAGGAGACTCCATTGTTAGAGGAAAAAATTAAAGAACTCTAAGGTAAGGGTGGGGCTCTCTAATCTCTTAAGGGCTACATATTGTTTGAATGAGGGTAGAAAAATCATTAAGATCGTCTCTATGTGTTGTTTGTGTCAAATTGGGGATTGGGTTTTTGTATGACAAAAGGTTTGATAAGAGGGAAATGTATAATTGATCGATTGAATTAAGGAATATATGTTTATGCATGTTTGTATGAATTGTTGTAATTGTATGTGAGTTTATTGGGCTGCTGGTGGGCAAAATCGGGGAAGAATTGGGATAGATGGGTGCTGAAATCGCTACTGCAGAATTGCAGAATCGCGATGTTCGCAATGCGAACAAAAGTTCGCTGGGCGAATGTTTGCCCCAGATTCGCAAAGCCAATGAGGCAGTGAACGAAGAAAAAGTAGGATAATTTTGGGATGTGTGGTGAGGAAGTTCTCCCCAGGTTCGCAAAGCGAACTCCTGGCGAAGCCCAGTTCGCTGGGCGAATGAGTAGTGAACAGAGAGGGGAAAATGTGACTCTCTGGTTTTTGTATGGGGAGGAGGCGTTTCATGGAAAGTTTGATAGGAGAACCTCTAGTGATCGAGAGTTCGCTGAGCTAACTCGTAGCGAGGCATGGCAGTGCTGTTTTGCTGTGGAACGGACAGGATTTTTTCAAAACTTCAAAAATTCATAACTTTTAGTCCGTATGTCCGTTTCAGTCGCCGTTCGAAGCGTTGGAAAGTTGGTTTCATATAATTTTTGTTAAAATTGATTTCAACCCCTGAATTCCAACCCTTTGACGCATTAATTTGGAGTTTGTGTATGCTGCTATGTGTTGTAAGTTGAGTCGATGGATTCGTTGGTGTGTATGCGTGTTATCGTTGTAGATTACTATTGTGGCAGGTATAGACTGAGTGTTGTATAGTTGTAGTATGATGTATTGGCGTGTTGATGGTCATATGCATGTAATTTTCGTTGTAATTGTCGTGGTATGTTGTTGTGTGTTGTCGTTGTATGCATGACATGTTGCATAAGTTGTGTGATAAGCCGTGTGCCCATGTGGGTTGTGAGCGTCTTATCCGGATTCTTTGAAACAAAATCGTGTTGGTGTTTTTGTTGTTATTGAGGTAATCGTGTGCCCATGTGGGGTGTGAGCGATTACGGGTTATCGTGTGCCCATGTGGGGTGTGAGCGATCACGGATGTCGTGTGCCCATATGGGGTGTGAGCAACTATTATGGAAATTCCGACGGGAATTATGACCATGAAACAGGGATCTAATTGGTACCACATGCATTGAGTCGAGTCGTGGGTCTTATTGCATTGCATTATGTGTGTTGATTATCTGATTGTGTGAGAAATGCTAATTGTGTTGATGTTGTGATGATAGGGTAGATTGTGTAGTGTGTTTATGCTTTCATACTTATACTATGCATTTCTTATATTGATTTGAGAATCTCACCCTTTTTGTTTGAATGTTACCTCTATGTGGGTAACGTGCAGATAACCAGGAGTAGTGCGGAGTTGGAGTTAGCGAAGACGAGGTCTTCCATTTTATGTTATCGAGTCGTGTCTGCTCTGATTGTAACACCGGGTTGTCGGAATGCTTGTAGTCATTTACTTTGTTATGTGTTATGACTCCATTACTTGATGATGTTATGTAGTATTCACATGTTATTATTTGGTTGAATTTCTGCTGCTATAGAAATGATTAATTACTATGTTTTAATTATTGTATTGATGTGTTATTTATCGTATGCATGAAAAGTTGAATAGTTGAAAGTAGCATCCTAAACAGGTTGTAGTTATTTTATTATGATATTTTTGTTGTTAATTTGTCGCGGGGGTTAGAGTGTTACATAGTGGTATCAGAGCAGGTTGGTCTGTCCGACCAAGTTGTCGAGTCGTTGTCGTGTGACAAGTTGTCGTTGTCGTTATCGGTTCCTTGACCATTATGTTCTGTTGTTGGTGTGTAACAGATTTAGAATGGATGGAAGGAACGATGTTGCGATTGCTGCTACTTTGCAGGATGTTGCTCAAGCGGTACAGAACCCGCCACATGCTAACGAGAATGACGAGTTTTAGAAGAACAAACCGCCTACCTTCAAGAGAAGACATGATCCGGATGGAGCGCAGGCTTGGTTCAAGGAAATCGAGAGAATATTCCAGGTTATGGAATGTACCGAAGCACAAAAGGTGCAGTTAGGTACTCACATGCTGGCTGAGGAGGCTGATGATTGGTGGGTTAGCACTCGTCAACTGTTGGGAGCAACAGGAAAGGCAATCACTTGGGTTGTGTTCAGTAGGGAGTTCTTAAGTAAGTATTTTCCTGAAGATGTCTGAGGGAAGAAAGAGATTGAGTTTTTGGAACTGAAGCAGGGTAACATGACGATTACGGAGTATGCTGCCAAATTCTCAGATCTGGCTAAGTTTTATCCTCACTACAGTGCGGCAACTGCTGAGTTCTCAAAGTGTGTCAAGTTTGAGAGAAGATTGAGGCCTGAGATCAAACAGTCTATTGGTTATCAGCGGATCAGAAGGTTTCCAGACTTAGTGGATTGTTGCAGGATATTTGAAGAAGATAGCAAGGCTCGATCAACTCACTATAAGGGGCTGGCCGAGAGAAGAGGAAAGTAACCGATGAACTGTGGGAAGCTTTATGCAGCTCCAGCTGAGAAAGGTAAACATAAGCATGTTGATGGCAAGAGGCCAAGTGGGGAGGTGCCCCTGCTCCTCTTAAGTGTTACAGGTGTTGTGAGTTGGGTCATCATGTCATTGAGCGCACGAGTGATGTGAAGAAATGCTTCAAGTGTGGACAGGCATGACATCTGATTACTGACTACAAAGTTAATGTGGTGACTTGTTACAATTGTTGAGAACAAGGCCATATTAGTACTCGTTGTCAGAAACCAAAGCAAGCTTCAACTGGGGGAAGTGTTCGCGTTGATAGGGACTCA
This sequence comes from Lathyrus tuberosus, assembly GCA_022829125.1. Classification (NCBI taxonomy): domain Eukaryota; kingdom Viridiplantae; phylum Streptophyta; class Magnoliopsida; order Fabales; family Fabaceae; genus Lathyrus; species Lathyrus tuberosus. The sequence goes on along the minus strand of JALAZF010000008.1, from coordinate 8,926,112 downwards.
GATTTCTAGTGACGACAGATTGATCAGAGGTACATGTTATATTAATAATACGCCTTTGATTGCTATTAATGATACCGGTGCTACTCACTCTTTTATTGCTACTGATTGTGTAAGAAGGCTAGGCCTTGTTGTTTCTCCCCTGAAGGGAGAGATGGTTGTCGAAACTCCTGCAAAGGGATCGGTGACCACTTCTTTAGTCTGTTTGAATTGTCCACTATCAATCTGTGATAAAGACTTTGGTGTGGATCTGATTTGTTTACCGTTGGGAGGTCTCTATGTGATTTTGGGTATGAACTGGTTGGAGTTCAATCATGTTCATATTAACTGTTTCAATAAGTCGGTTCGATTTCTTGCTCCTGAGGAAGAGGAAGAGATAGTTTCCTGTCTGCTAGAGAGTTAAGAAAGTTCTTGGAAGAAGAAGCTCAGGTACTTGCATTGTTTGCATCCTTGTCAGTGGAGAGTGAGTCGGTGATCAAAGAATTGCAAGTGGTGCGTGAATTTCCTGAAGTGTTTCCAGATGACATTGCCGAGGTACCACCACAGAGGGAAGTAGAGTTTGCTATTGATATTGTCCCTGGTACCAGACCTATTTCTATGGCACCATACAGGATGTCGGCATCAGAATTATCAAAGCTGAAGAAGCAACTGGAAGAGTTATTAGAAAAGAAATTTGGGAGACCGAGTGTGTTGCCTTGGGGAGCTCCAGTGTTGTTAGTAAAGAAAAAGGATGGTAGTATGAGGTTGTGTATCAATTACAGACGGCTGAATAAAGTAACGATTAAGAACAAGTATCCACTTCCAAGAATAGATGACTTGATGGATCAATTAGTGGGTGCCCGTGTGTTTAGCAAGATTGACTTGAGGTCAGGCTATCATCAGATACGGGTAAGAGACAAAGACATTCAGAAGACGGCCTTCAGAACCCGATATGGACATTATGAGTATGTGGTGATTCCGTTCGGAGTTACTAATGCACCTAGCGTATTCATTGAGTATATGAATCGTATCTTTAATGCTTACTTGGACCAATTTGTGGTTGTCTTTATTGACTATATTCTAATATATTCTAAGTCAGAAGAGGAACACGCTAAGCATTTGCGGATTGTGCTGCAAGTGTTGAAAGAGAAGAAGCTCTATGCTAAGTTGTCTAAGTGTGAATTCTGGTTGAGAGAGGTAAGTTTTCTTGGTCATGTTATTTTAGGTAATGGTATTGCTGTGGATCCGTCCAAGGTAGACGCCGTTCTACAATGGGAGACTCCGAAGTCGGTGACCGAGATTAGAAGCTTCTTGGGTTTGGTTGGTTATTACCAAAGATTTATTGAAGGATTTTTGAAGTTTGCACTTCCGTTGACTCAGTTGACGTGCAAGGGTAAAGCATTTATGTGGGATGTTCATTGTGAGAAGAGTTTCATTGAGCTGAAGAAGAGATTGACTACAACTTCAGTTTTAATTCTACCCGAACCAAATGAACCGTTTGTGGTGTATTATGATGCTTCTTTGATGGGTTTGGGAGGTGTGTTAATGCAAGATGGTAAGGTTGTGGCTTATGCTTCACGATAGCTTAGAGTACATGAGAGGAATTATCCGACTCATGATTTAGAGTTAGCTGCAGTGGTATTTGTATTGAAGATTTGGAGGCACTATCTTTATGGTTCCAGATTTGAAGTGTATAGTGACCATAAGAGCTTGAGGTATCTGTTTGACCAGAAGGAACTGAATATGAGGCAGAGAAGATGGTTAGAATTCTTAAAAGATTATGATTTTGGCTTGAGCTATCACCTCGGTAAAGCTAATGTCGTGGCTGATGCTCTGAGTTGAAAGTCCTTGCATATGTCTGCTATGATGGTTAAAGAGTTAGAATTGATTGAATAGTTCAGAGATATGAGTTTGGTTTGCGAACAGACACGACATAGTGTGATGTTGGGTATGCTGACGATCAACAATGAATTCTTTAATAGTATCAGAGAAAGTCAGAAGTTGGATGTGAAACTGGTGGTTTTGATGATTGAAAATGACCAAGCGAAAGGTAATGAGTTCAGGGTGGATGGACAAGGTGTGTTGAGATTTCGTGATAGGATATGTATTCTTGATAATCCTGAGTTGAAAAGAATGATTTTAGAAGAGGGTCGCAAGAGTAGTTTGAGTATCCATCCAGGAGCTACAAAGATGTATCAAGACTTGAAGAAGATATTTTGGTGGCATGGATTGAAACGTGATGTGGCTCAGTTTGTATATGCTTGTTTGACTTGTCAGAAGTCGAAAGTGGAACATCAGAAACCTACTGGTTTTATGCAACCATTAGACATTCCAGAGTGGAAGTGGGACAGTATTTCTATGGATTTTGTGATCGAGTTACCTAATACGCCGAGAGGACATGATTCCATTTGGGTAGTAGTGGATAGACTGAAGAAGTCGACACATTTCATCTCGATTAATATCAATTTTCCTTTGTAGAAGCTGGCAGAGATTTACATTCAGGTGATTGTGAAGTTGCATGGAGTTCCATTGAGTATTGTGTCTGACCGAGATCCAAGGTTCACTTCCAGATTTTGGGAGAGTTTGCAAGAAGCTTTGGGATCAAAGTTAAGATTGAGTTCGGCCTATCATCCGCAGATGGATGGGCAGATGGAGAGAACTATACAATCTTTAGAGGATTTGTTGAGGGCTTGTGTGCTTGAACAAGGAGGTGCTTGGGATAGCCATTTACCGTTGATCGAGTTCACTTATAATAACAGTTATCATTCTAATATTGGAATGGCGCCTTTTGAAGCATTGTATGGTCGGAGGTGTCGGACGCCTTTGTGTTGGCACGAATCTGGTGAGAGTGTAGTACTTGGACCTGAGATTGTTTAGCAAACTACCGAAAATGTGAAGCTGATTCGGGAAAAGACGAAAGCTTCGCAGAGTAGGCAGAAGAGTTACCATGATAAGAGGAGGACAGATCTTGAGTTTCAAGAAGGAGATCGTGTGTTTTTTAGAGTCACTCCAGTGACCGGTGTTGGTCGTGCGTCGAAGTCGAGGAAGCTTACTCCTCGGTTTATTGGTCCGTGTCAGATTTCTGCAAGAGTTGGACCTATTTCCTATAGAGTGGCATTGCCACCCAATTTGTCGAATTTTCATGATGTGTTCCATGTGTCACAGCTTCGGAAGTATGTTCCAGATCCGTCGCATGTGATCCCGATGGATAATGTGGAAGTAAGAGATAACCTTACGGTTGAAGCCTTACCAATACGGATTGAAGACCGCGAGGTAAAGCAACTAAGAGGTAAAGAGATCGCTCTTGTGAATGTAGTGTGGGGAGGCGCTGCTAGTGGAAATGTGACTTGGGAGTTATAGAGCAGGATGCGAGAGTCGTGTCCGGAGTTGTTCGCATGAGGTAAATTTTCGAGGACGGAAATATTCTAAGTGGGGGAGAGTTGTAACACCCTGATTTATTTTAATTATTTTTCGTAATTAAATTGAGTGATGTTGTGTATTGGTGTGTTTTGGTTGAGGTTGAGTTGTCCTTAGGATGGGGTAGTACCCTTTGAATTATAGAAAATAAGTATCAGGAGGTGTGTGACTAATTGTATAGGAACTTGTGGTGAGAATGGTTATTCGAACTAATATTATTATTTTGATTATTATTAAGGAATATTGTTGTTATTATATAATTAGTGAAATAATAATAATAATATTTAAATAATAATAATAATAATAATAATAATAAATATAAATAAAAAGGGGTTAGAAAAGAGAAAGTTTTTAGTACGTGTTTTGAAAAGAAAGAGGAAGAGCAGAGCTAGGGTCAGAGAAAGGAGACTCCATTGTTAGAGGGAAGAAGTCAAGAACTCTAAGGTAAGGGTGGGGCTCTCTAATCTCTTAAGGGCTGCATATTGTTTCTATGAGGGTAGAAAAATCATTAGGATCGTCCCTATGTGTTGTTTGTGTCAAATTAGGGATTGGGTTTTTGTATGACAGAGGGTTTGATAAGAGGAAAAATGTATAATTGATCGATTGAATTAAGAAATAGGTGTTTATGCATGTTTGTATGAATTGCTGTAATTGTATTTGAATTTTCTGGGCTGCTAGTGGGCAAAATCGAGGAAGAATTGGGACAGATGGGTGCTGAAATCGCTACTGCAGAATTGCAGAATCGCATGTTCGCAATGCGAACAAAAGTTCGTTGGGTGAATGTTCTCCCCAGATTCGCAAAGCGAATGAGGCAGCGAATGAAGGAAAAGTAGGATAATTCTGGGATGTGTGGTGGGGAAGTTCGCCCCAGGTTCGCAAAGCGAACTCCTGGCAAAGCCCAGTTCGCTGGGCGAATGAGTAGTGAACAGAGAGGGGAAAATGTGACTCTCTAGTTTTTGTATGGGGAGGAGGCGTTTGCTGGCAAGTTCACTAGGCAAACCTCTAGCGAACAAGAGTTCGCTGAGCGAACTCCTAGCGAGGCATGGCAGTGCTGTCTTGCTGTGGAACGGACAGGATTTTTCCAAAACTTCAAAAATTCATAACTTTTAGTCTGTATGTCTGTTTCAGTCACCGTTCGAAGCGTTGGTAAGCTGGTTTCATATACTTTTTGTTAAAATTGATTTCAATCCCAGAATTATAACCATTTTACGCGTTAATTTAGATTTTGTGTATGCTGCTATGTGTTGTAAGTTGAGTCGATGGATTCGTTGGTGTGTATGCGTGTTATCGTTGTAGATTGCTGTTGTGGCAGGTATAGACTGCGTGTTGTATAGTTCTAATATGATGTATTGACGTGTTAATGGTCATATGCATGTAATTGTCGTTGTAATTTTCGTGGTATGCTGTTGTTGTGTGTTGTCGTTGTATGCATGACATATTGCATAAGTTGTGTGCCCATGTGGGGTGTGAGCGTCTTATCCGAATTCTTTGAAACAGAATCATGTTGGTGTTTTTGTTGTTGTTGAGGTAATCGTGTGTCCATGTGGGTGTGAGCGATTACGAGTGATCGTGTGCCCATGTGGGGTGTGATCGATCACGGATGTCGTGTGCCCATATGGGGTGTGAGCAACTATTATGGAAATTCCGACGGGATTTATGATCATGAAACAGGGATCGAATTGGTACCACATGCATTGAGTCGAGTCATGGGCCTCATTGCATTACATTATGTGTGTTGATTATCTGATTGCATGAGAAATGCTAATTGTGTTGATGTTGTGATGATAGGGTAGATTGTGTAACGTTTTTATGCTTTCATACTTATTGTAGCGAGTGATTTTTGGATGTGGTTACGAAGCACAATCACTCTGGGACTACAGCTCGATTCATTTTTTATCCTATTGAAGCTGATGAAGGAAGGGAAATAGATGTCTCCAACTAACCCTGCTTGCATACTAAGGTTAAACAGTCAAAACTGTTGGTTTACATATGCTACAAAGATTTGGGGTCTCTCCTAGGTTATTTTGTTAAAATAGCATTCAGTCGATTCATGGGAGGTATAGAATTTTGGGTTTTTGTTTAGTGTGCTCGCTAAGATTTTTCTTTCAATCTTATGCCTACGTATTCCCGTTTACCGAAACAGGGAAATCAGAGCGTTCGTAGTTCCTCCTATTCTATGGGAGGAAAAAGGTGTTTTTGGTGTCTTGTTCAAAGCCCAAGACATGAAGCAAAAGGTGATATATATCTTGTTCAAAGCCCAAGATGTGAAGCTGAAGAGTTTATTTGTATCTTGTTCAAAGCCCAAGATGTGAAGCTAAAGGTGTTGACTTTAGAGAGAATTTATCATCTCTAAAGGGGGTCTGTTTGTCACAACTGTTGGGTGACTGACTGTATAGGAGGATTACTTTAACCGGATACGTGGATCCTAGCAATGCCATAATTTCCTTTATAGGGGGTTTTAACCTGAAGGAGAAGACTTTAACTCAGTGTAGAGCAATGCTATCTTTCCTTAGGAATTTCTCATGCTAAAAGAGGGACAGTGGCATGGATGTAGATGATCCAGAGGCTTGCCGCTTACAGCGATTAGATGGAAGGAGTTGTTGATGTTTGTGTACTGTGAACGAGGCACAGCTTTGATGCTAAAAGGTTGATTGGATCAACCAGTGGTTTTCTTGTATAAATCCTAAGAGGAGGCTAATATGTGTCTCGTACAAAGCCCGAGGAGAGGCTAAAAGGTTTTGACTCGACGATGGAGTCTTTTGGTATCTCGTATAAAGCCCGAGATGGAGGCTAAAAGGTTTTTGACTCAACAAGAGAGTCATTGTATCTCGTACGAAGCCCGAGATAGAGGCTAAAAGGTTTTGACTCGACGATGGAGTCTTTGTATCTCGTACGAAGCCCGAGATATAGGCTGAAATTGTTAGCTCCGCTGGGGAGAATCATTGTACAAAGCCCAAGAGGAGGCTATCGTGCTGTTTCAGTTGAGTGACAGGTCCAGTATGCTGATTTAAAGAGAAAATCAGTTCTTATATGAGTAATGTTTGCACTCAGGGATTTTGATTCGTGGATCAAGGTGGTTTCCTGTTCTTTAAGGAAATGGGAAATCCGAAGGGTATCGAGACTGTCCAAGTCTACGGGGTTCCTTCCTATTCTTGAAGGGTGCTTGAGAATGTCTTGGAGACTCAAGGAAATTAGACTGTCCAAGTCTAGAGTGTCATCTTTTGTACTATGCTGAGAAACAACAGTATTGTTCATGGTAGAAAGATCTAGACTCTGTGAGAGACAGTTCTATGGAGATGACTAATATCTGTTCTTATACCTCTAGGAGGTCGTCTGGACAATTTGTACAAAGCCCAAGAGGAGGCTGGAAACTTTTAAGAAGTTGATCGGTCCTTGTACGAAGCCCAAGAGAAGGCTATCATTCCCGGAGGAAGAAATCATTATATGAAGCCTAAGAGGAGGCTATGAAGACTTCTAAAAAGCCGACGGGTCCTTGTACTAAGCCCAAGAGGAGACGGTGGTGCTTTTAGGAAGCCTGTGGTTCCTTGTACAATGCCCAAGAGGAGGACGATCCTTTTAAGAAGCCGATGGGTCCCCAAACCCCGAGAAATTCAAGACAGGTCATTCACGAGGAATAGATCAAGCCAGGAAAGTCCGAGAATTTGGAAGAAACTCAAGAGATGTCATTCACAGAGAAAAGATCATCTCTGGGGAGTAGAGTTTCTTGACAAGTGCTTTTAAGAAGCCTGTGGGTCCCCAAACCCCGAGAAGTTCAAGACATGCCATTCACCGGGAATAGATCAAGCCAGGAAAGTCTGAGAATTTGGAAGAAACTCAAGAGATGCCATTCACAGAGAAAAGATCATCTCTGGGGAATAGAGTTTCTTTGACAACTTCTACGAGTGACAGTCTATGAAAGGGTTCACCGAGAATGCTGCCTTTCATGTCTCCATATTGTTTAACCCCAAGAGGAGGGAAGACTGTGTCTGGTAATCCTATGGGGATCTAGTATTGACTATTTAAGAGTGATCGAGACGACTTTACCTAGTGCTAGACGTAGTTGCCGGGGAAACTCTAAATATCTATACTATTATTACACAGTTGATATGAGTTTATGAAAGAAGACTTACAGTGAAACAGCCCCACAATACAGTTATATGTATATGAAAGCGGTAAATGAAAGCGGATAAACACTTACTCGGTTGTAGAGCTTCCATGCTATTTGGTTAGTTGTTCAACAAAGAAAGATTGAAAACAACAGTATAGTCAAAATCAAAGGAGAAAGTGCTTTGAAAAGAGGTTGGGGCTTACAGCTCAAGGAGAGGCCAAAAAGAAAAAGAGTGGGGCTTATAACACGAGGGTAGGCCCAGATGGTTTTTCGTTTAAAATGGCGATCGCGCCGAGATTTTATTTTAACGCGAAGGGGCTTATACAATATCTGAGGCCCAAAATGGTTTTGGTTAAAAGGGGATTGGGTCTTACACTCTATTAGAGGCCCAAAAGTTTTGAAAAGGAAAAGAGTGGGGCTTATAACACGAGGGTAGGCCCAGAGTTTTTGTTTTTGAAAAGGCGACGACCGCACCGTTTACTTGTACAGAGGGACTTATACAATAAGTGAGGCCCAAAATAGTTTGTACAAGGGGGGTTGGGTCTTACTCTCTTTTAGAGGCCCAAAAGTTTTAAGAAAATAAATGGGTCTTACTACTCGAGGGTAGGCCCAAGTGGTTAATTTTAAACTGGCGACGATCGCGTCGTTTATTTGAAAATGTACAGAGGGACTTATACAAAGAATGAGGCCCAAAAATTATTCTTTACAAAGGGGGTTGGGTCTTACACTCTAATAGAGGCCCAAAAGTGTTTTGAAAATGATTTACGAGGGTTGAATTAATCCAAAACCCTAATTTGTTTTCAAAAAAGTATTTAATTGAATAAAAATTCAATTAAAATGATCAAAACTGTTTAACATATGGAAAACAAATTGTGATCTTGGATTAATGCTTCAAAAATTAAGTATTGACCTAAAAAATAATTAGAAGGCATTAAAAGTTGCAAAATCAAGGTGGAAAAAATATTTAAAATGTCAAAAACAATTAAAATATTAATTATTTGCAAAAATATCAATTATATGAAATAACTAATATTTTTGGGATTTTTTGTTAAAATAAAATATTTTAACATTTTTGTGAATTATTAAAAAAAGAATCAACTCAAAATCATTAAAACTCAGAGAGAAATTAATTTTTGAATCAATTAAATAAAAACACCAAATTTCAAATATTCAAATTTGGAAAAATGGCGCCAAGAACAAGGGCAAGAACACGCGCGTGTTCTGAGTTTCTCAGATTTGCATTTTCTATCCAATCTCACTGAATACTTAATCATATCATGCAATCCACATACCAATCAACTCGTTTCAACCTCACGATCTTGTCTATGGCATTTAATTTCATTTAAATTAAACATATAACAAGAAATCACGAAAAATCCTCAAGAACCCTATATTCTGCATGAAGGCTGGGATTTTTGATACACGATTCAAACAATGCAATCAATTTAGGGGAAACATTCCATGCATGATTATGAACATTTGGCAAAATTATTGTGCGAGGAAATATGCATAGATTGAGAGATGACCAAGTTTATGGTTACCTCTAGGCCGTGACAGCAAGTGCAATGTGATTTTTGATTTGGAGGCATTATAGATGAATGGTGATGATCTGAACAGCTTCCCTACACCCTATGGAGTGTGTTTGAATGCTTGGACTTGATTGAAATTGGTTGGATCACTTCATGGCATCTCAACTACATTTTGGTTAAAACCTTGAGCAATTGACTGGTGATTCTGAGCAATCAGTGTTCCAGTTGTTGTTTAAGTGTTTGATCAGCTCATATGTGATGTATATGAGGTGTGTGTGTGATTGGTTTGAGTGGAATTGCCCTCTAGCTTAAAACCCGATAGCTACCTTGCTAAGAAAGGCATTTTTGCCAAGAGAAAGAGATTTTGAGAAAGGCAAGTGTTGTAGGCCTTTGGTGTACTTAAACTGATCACAATTGAGCTCTATTTATAGTAGAGCAAGTTTGTTTTGCAAGGAATAGTGAATGGCAACTGTTGAGTAGGTTTGGCCAATGTTGGCAAATGAAAATCTAAGTCTCCTCTAGCCATTGACTAGAGGTTAGGGCACAGGCTGCTGGTTCCCTTGGTCTTGGATAAGTCTTGACTGAATTCAGTTGCAAATGGCTCAGTCCATGCCACCTTGATGCTTCCATTGAATGCTCCAATCCAAAATTGGAGTCTTGTCCCTATTTTGGCAATTCTAGGTTCAACATGCTATTTCTTGTTCCAAAGACTTTGGAGGCTTGGCTCTGTGATTGTCCCCTTTAGATTCAATCCTCAGATGTGTCCAAGTGGATAGGAGTGTTTGGATTTGCACAATTTTGGCAAATCGAGCAAAAATGCAAATCTGCCTTGCCTTGACAGATTTCAACAAGGCAACTTGCCAATGTCACATCTCATGACTCAAATTGAATTTGGTAATGTTCTTGGCCATTTTGGAAAGCCCTTACATGATACAACAACTGTTTGAACATGTTTGGTTTTGATCTCTTTTGAATCCAAGTGAAAAATCCCCCTACATTTGGAAAAAGTAAGGCAAATTCTGACTTAGTGAAATTTTCACTAAGTGTTGGAACAAAGTGACTTTTCTTGATTTTGATCACTCCATAACTCAAAATCCATGAGGAATTTGAACATAGGTCAGTATGAAGCTTTTGTTGAGGGCAATGTGATCTACAAATCAAGCTTTGAATGGGGAACAATGGCCTTGTGGTTTAGGAGTTATGGTCCTCCAAAGTTGGCACATTAGTGTCACTTTTTCCATAACTTAGAAAATTTTCTAAGTTTTTATGGTTACCCCTTTTACAAGTTATCCCACTTTCTTTGATTTTTCTTGATGAATGATGATTCAAATCATACATTAACATCATTTAAGGGTTAAAAATCCATTTTGGTGAAAAATCTCAAAAAGTCAAAGTTGACTTTTGTGCACAGTTGACTTTTTATCAGATGAATTCCAAACTGTGTAATTCTTCAGGAAATCATGTCCTTGACCTAAATCAAACTTGATGGACATGTTCCATGGGTGTCATAGTGTATATTGAATCATGTCTTAGGATTTGGGAGCATGTCCAGGTCAAAAGTCAAAGTTACAGTTGACTTTTCCCGCAAAACCCTAATTGTGGTGCAGATGAAATTGAGACTTGTTGCTCAAACTTCTTGAATTAATCTATTGTTCCAAATGGATCAATATAGTTTATTAGAGACCCTCAAACCCTCTCTTGAGGTCTTGGCTCATGATTTGCCCTAAAAGTCAACTTAGGGGTGGATTAGGTCAAGAAGCCCTAATTCCTGATTTTTGATGAATGCATCCCCTGAGGCAAAATTGACTTGATGATTGGGTCCATGAGGTTCCATGGAGTATCTTAGGTTGTGTTTTGGATCCTTGGCTCATGCCCAGAGGAAAATTTCCCTTTGGAGGCCCTGATCGACCAAAACCCTAATTTGGTGATACTGGCGATCTTGAGGCTTGACCCACCTAGAAGGGAGCAGCTTTGTGCTTAATCCTTGGAGTGGGAGTCCTTTTGATCTCTTTGTAGCAACTTGAGAGGTTAGACAAGTTGAAGATCATGTCATTCCTTGATTGATCATTTGTCTAAAGCTCTGAGAGGGCTAGAAACCCTAATTTTGATTGTAGTGGATGCTCACCCATCTTTGGGGAGACTAATGAGGTAAGATGGTTCCCCCATATTGTGATGATGATTTTCACAATGATGGGAAATCTTAGTGGTCAAAATTTGGGGTATGATAGATGCCCCTATTTAATCTTCTTGGACCCGAAGGTGTGAATGACGACGGTATTCGGGCATTCGGGGTGCAAGAGGATTAAATATCGGAATATCATAAATTTTGACGGCTATGAATGGCAGCTTGCGCATTCATCTTCTTTTGCTAAGAAATGATGTTTAGAAATGGTAAACTTCCCCTCGATCCTGGTTTCCCACCATGGAACTGGTCTAAGTTACGGAAACAAACTTCCCTTCGATCCTTGTTTCCTACCCAGGAACTGGTCTTACTTTCTCATGTAAACTTCCCCTCGATCCTGGTTTCCTACCAAGGAGCTGGTCTCAGTTTCTTTTGTAAACTTCCCCTCGATCCTGGTTTCCTACCAAGGAACTGGTCTCAGTTTCTTTTGTCAATAAGCTTTATTGACAAGGGACGCTATTCGTAGCGGTTTTCCTTAAACTTCTCGCCGAATTTTCCTAGGGAGATGCCATTTGATGGAGAAAAACAAAAAATTTGATGTCAGACCTGCTGGTGAACCCAACCGTCTAAGTTGTAGAGTTGCACAAACTTCTCTGTTGGAGACGCCATTTGTTTCTACTGGGGGAAAGCAGGTCTCTTGAGAGACTGCTGTCGCTTGGGATCTTACATCATACTTTTAGTTGTCGATGACCTTTTCACCAGTGGTTTTTCCGGAGCGAAACTGACGTGCTGCCGAATCTCTGATTACGAGGGTTTCTCTGTGGATTTTCCTTAATCCGGGAAAGCAAGGATATCATCTTCAATGGCGAAGAGTGATGTTTATTGAACGTTTTCTCTGGCTTTTCAGAGGTTCAATTTATCAAAGTGGTCAAGGGCCAACTTCATTCCAAAAATAAACTGGAGGCGAGATTGTTCAGACGCAACCCTTCTTGACGAGGAAAGAAATGACAACTCGATTGAGAGGACTTTTATCACTAGGGGACTAGACCGACTGGAGTGATAGTGATGCAATATGAAATGTGAATGCAAATCAATAATGCATGACGTATGTATGTATATGCTAACAAAACTGACATGACATACAAACAAACAGATGAACACGACTGGATACTCGACCATTGCAGGGGATGTAAAGTATCACTGGTTCAAGATAGCAATTCTACCTTGCTTATGAGAAGTCCTCGCGGGGAACTATGTTGGTCGGGCTTAGGAGATGAGAACTCGGCCGAGGGGTATCAGATGGGAAAGCCACATCTGATACAGCTGATCCTTCATTCAGGCGTACTGGTTTAGAAGGAATACTTTGATTCTGCACTTCGAGGTTCGATTACTTCTGGAGAAGCGACCGATGTTCTTCTGATGTTCAACAGTCAAAAGCAATTGTCGTCTTTATTTTAAAAGCAGAAAAAGTTTTAACAAGTAAATTCATTTTGTTTTATTTCAAGAATCGTTAATTATATTAAAATGTCATTCTGTAAAGCTAAAACAAATAAGAATTTCAAACAAAAGCACAAAGGCTCAAATTTTATTGATAAGATGGAGATCAGCCAAACGCGTGATTCCAAAGAGTATATACAAAGTTAGAAAATGGTAATTAACAGGGAAAAGGGCTAAGTTGAAACATAAAGACCGCTATCCATCTACCAACTTTGAATTCGGGGCATCCTGAGCTTCTGTCGAAGATGACCTTGACTGGAGTTTTCTGACGGATGATGTAACTGCTACTGCTGAGGGACTTGCCTCTGTTGAACATAGTTACTTGCCATTATCCCTAATTTTTGCCTGGATTATACTTTGATGTTTCCAATCCACCGGGATGACTATTGATCATGTCTCTAATTTTTGCCTGGACCGCCCTTCCGGGTTTTCAGTCCACCGAGACGTGTTTTTTTTTTTAGTTTAGGCGAAGTATTTCTTGATTACATCAACATTCGTGGGGTAGGCAAATTCCTCTCCGTCCATGGTTGCAAGTCTCAAGGCGCCGCCTGAGAAAGCTTTCGTGACCACATAGGGGCCATCATAATTCGGAGTCCACTTGCCCCGAGAATCAGTGAGAAAAGATTGTATCTTCTTGAGCACGAGGTCTCCTTTCCTGAAGATGCGGGGTCGAACCTTTTTGTCGAATGCCTTTTTCATTCTTTGCTCATACAACTGACCGTGGCATAGCGCCGTGATTCATTTCTCTTCGATCAGGTTGAGTTCGTCGTGTTGGCTTTGACACCATTCAGCTTCGGTGAGCTTAGCTTCCATCAATACTCAGATTGACGGGATCTCTACTTCTATGGGGAGCACTGCTTCCATGGCATACACTAGAGAGAAAGGGGTAGCCCCTGTTGAAGTGCAGACAGATGTGCGATAACCGTGAAGAGCAAAGGGTAGCATCTCATGCCAATCTTTATAGGTTACAACCATCTTTTGAACGATCTTCTTGATGTTCTTATTGGCCGCTTCTACCGCTCCGTTCATCTTGGGTCGGTAGGGAGATGAGTTATGGTGTTCGATCTTGAACTCAACACACAACTCTTTCATCATCTTGTTGTTCAAGTTGGATCCATTATCAGTAATGATCTGGCTCGAAACACCATAACGGCAGATGATATTGTTTTTGATAAATCGGACCACCACTTGTCGGGTTACATTGGCGAATGACGCTGCTTCGACCCACTTGGTGAAGTAGTCAATGGCTACCAGGATGAATCGATTTCCGTTTGAAGCCTTGGGCTCAATCATGCCAATCATGTCGATTCCCCATATCGAGAATGGCCATGGGGAAGAGAGAACTTTAAGATGCGTTGGCAGTACATGGATTTTGTCGGAGTATATCTGCCACTTGTGACACCTCCTCATGTACTTGTAGCAGTCGGATTCCATTGTCAACCAATAGTACCCTGCTCTTAGAATTTTTCTCGCCATTGTGTGTCCATTGGCATGAGTGCCAAAGGATCCTTCATGAATTTCTTTCATCAGCATTTCTACTTCTGGTCTGTCTACGCATCGGAGCAAGGCCATGTCAAAATTTCTCTTATAGAGAGTGTCACTGCTCATGAAGAAGTTTCCAACCAATCTTCTGAGGGTCTTTCTGTCTTTCCTGGATGCCCCAGGTGGGTACTCTTGTTTCTGAAGGAAGTTTTTGATATCGTGATACCAAGGTTTGTCGTCTATGACTACTTCAATCATGAAGATGTAAGCGGACCGTTCAAGGCGCATGATGTCGATCTTAGGTATGTCATTCCATTGACCTACACTAATCATGGAAGAGATAGTGGCTAATGCATCAGCCATGTGATTCTCCTCATGAGGGATATGATGAAACTCGGTTCTGTTGAAGAAAGGTAATAACCTTCTTGCATAATCTTTGTAAGGAATCAATCCTGATTGGTATGTGTTCCAATTTCCTTTTATCTGATTGATAACCAAGGCTGAGTCGCCGTATACGTCCAAGTTTTTTATTCTTAAATCAATTGCTTCTTTGAGACCCATAATACAAGCTTCGTATTCGGCCTCGTTGTTCGTACATTTGAATGTCAGTCGAGCAGTGAAAGGAATGTGGGTACCCTGAGGGGTAACAATTATTGCCCCAATTCCATTTCCATAATGATTAACTGCTCCGTCAAAGATAAGTCCCCACTGGGAACCTGGTTCTGGCACTTCACTGGGTAACGGTTCATCGCAATCTTTCATCTTTAGATACATGACATCTTCATTTGGGAAGTCAAACCCGATTGATTCTTGATCGTCAATCGGTTGATGAGCCAAATGATCGGCTAAAATACTTCCTTTAACAGCTTTTTGAGCATGGTACTCTATGTCATATTCTGATAATAACATCTGCCAACGGGCAATCCTTCCCGTGAGAGCAGGTTTTTCGAAGACGTATTTGATTGGATCCATTTCGGAGACCAACCAAGTAGTGTGATGAATCATGTACTGGCGAAGACGTTTGGCTGCCCAAGCTAAAGCACAACAAGTTTTCTCGAGCATCGTGTACCGAGTTTCACAGTCGGTGAACTTGTTGCTTAGATAGTAAATGGCAGACTCTTTCATTTTGGTTTCGTCTTGTTGGCCAAGTACACACCCCATTGAGTCTTCCAAGACTGTGAGGTAGATGATCAATGGTCTTCCTTCCACTGGAGGTGATAGAATCGGAGGATTCAACAGATATTCCTTAATACTGTCGAAGGCGGTTTGGCAGTCATCTGACCAAACACAATCCTGGTTCTTTTTGAGTAACTTGAAAATCGGCGCACAGGTCGCGGTCATAAGGAATATGAATCTGGAGATGTAGTTTAAACGTCCCAAGAATCCTCTGACTTGTTTTTCAGTTTTCGGAGAAGGCATTTCTTGAATGGCCTTGACCTTGTCAGGATCAACCTCAATTCCCTTCTGCCTGACGATGAACCCTAATAGTTTCCCTGAACGGACACCGAAGGTGCACTTGTTAGGATTCAAGCGGAGCTTGAATTTTCTTAGATGTTCGAACAATTTTGATAGATGTTCAACGTGCTCACTCTCTGTTTTTGATTTTGCAATCATATCATCGACATATACCTCGATTTCTTTGTGTATCATGTCATGAAACAGAGTAGTCATGGCCCTTTGATAGGTTGCCCCGGCGTTCTTCAAACCGAACGACATTACCTTGTAACAAAAGGTGCCCCATGGGGTGATGAACGAAGTTTTCTCCATGTCTTTCGGCGCCATTTTGATTTGATTATAGCCCGAGAATCCATCCATGAAGGAGAAGACTTTGAACTTTGCTGTACTGTCAACCAGTATGTCAATGTGTGGTAAAGGAAAGTCGTACTTTGGAATAGCCTTGTTTAGATCCCTGTAATCAACATACATTCTGACCTTTTCGTCCTTTTTTGAAACGGGTACGATATTGG
This sequence comes from Lathyrus tuberosus, assembly GCA_022829125.1. NCBI lineage: Eukaryota > Viridiplantae > Streptophyta > Magnoliopsida > Fabales > Fabaceae > Lathyrus > Lathyrus tuberosus. Next base: position 8,910,014 of record JALAZF010000008.1, on the reverse strand, counting down.
CTAACCATTGAGGATATTCAGATGTAGCGAGGAAACCTGCGTCAATTTGTTTCTGTACCTCCTCTTTAATTTTGATGGCCATGCCTGGGTGAGTGCGTCTCAACCTCTGCTTTACTGGCGGACATTCCGATCTTAACGGTAAGTGATGTTCCACGATGCTGGTATCCAACCCTGGCATATCCTGATAGGACCAAGCGAATACATCGGGGAATTCTTTGAGAAGCTTTATAAAACTCTCTTTGGCAGTTGGACTGAGCAGTGCCCCAATCTTGATTTCTTTTTTCTCTTTTTCCGAACCCAAGTTTACCGTTTCCAACAGTTCTTTGTGAGGTTCAATGGACCTTTCCTCTTGTCTGAGTAGTCGGGAGATCTCTTCTGGAATTTTGTCGTCATTTTCTTCTTCAGCCTCGAATACCAGGAACTCAAAGTTGGGAGAAGGCATCAGATCGTATGTTTCAACGGGGTTTAAAACAAGCAATTTACATGACGTGATGATTTGTGTTTAGAAGAGATAGAGAAAATGCAAGAGTGTGTGCAGTGTTTTATTTTACTGCTTATTTTTATTATTTGTTTTTTAGGATTACCATTTTCTGAGAAAAGCGAAAAGAGAAAACAACAATTAATGCAGAAATTACAGAACGACATTTTTTATTTATGAACAGTCGAAACTTGAAACTACAGCCCTATAAAACAAAACTCTGTCGCTTTGGGCGAAGCGAAGAGGGAAATTTATAGAAAGTGAGCCCTATCAAAACATCTGTTCCACCTGGGCAGGGTGAAAGGTTAAAAGATGGCAATTACTTTGACTGGTGAATGACCCGTGGAACCTCGACAGCAACCCATTGGCGGCGAACTCCTCGGTGAATCACAAAGTCTGGCACCTTCCTTGATTTGTCTTCAGAAATAATGCTAATTTCTGGTGAAGCAGGGTCATTGGAATTTGTCTCCCAGGCAGAATTGTCGTAGTAGGATTCCTCTGTTGCATTTTGCGTAGCATTTGTGCTCTCAGCTGTATCTCCCCATTCAGTTGGCTGGATATCTTCGAGCCTGATACGAGAGCTTTCGGGAGCGGTGTACTTGACCATAAAGTCGTATTTTCCACTTGGTTCTCCCAGAGTGTCCCAAACTTCTTTGGAACTGGAGGAGTCATCTCTTTCGATGACGTTGACCTCAGGAAAAGCATAGTTGATGAACTCAAGTCCCGCAGACATTGCGAATTCACCTTTATGTTGAGTAGCTTCAGGATGACCCGAGTGTTGATCCCATGACATGGTGGGGACACAGGTATTCTGTTCAATGATGCTCAGCTGATTTTCATTGTTCGGCTGATTTTTTTGTGCCAAGTCTCCTGGGTAAGGCTGCCACATTGGCAGACCATCCATTGGGCCATAGTAGTTGTAGTCAAATTGGTCTTTCATCAGAGTGTCCTCCTCTAATGTATTTGGTGGAGCATGACATCCTTCCGAATCACAATCCCCATAGATCATTTCGACGTCTGATCTGGGTATAAATCTCGGACTTTGTGTAGGATAGCAAAATGGAGTTTGCGTTTCGTCCTGAGACATATAACCGTCCTTGTTAAGATAGGACTCCCATTCTTCCTCTGTGTCAGAGGAATCTTCTTCATTGATAGCATGAACTACCTGAGGCACCGGGTGAAGGAAACCTCCACTGTGGAAGAAGGTTTGAAGGGGATGAAGACTTCCATCGTTGGCAGCTGTCTGGGTACAGGTTGCAGAAAAACCAAGACCCTTCTTTGTTTTATTGTCAATGGGAAAGACAAGTTGTCTCCATCTTTTTGTATCGGTACTCTCGACCGCTTTGATAGCATCGTTGTATGAAGAAATGGAAGTTCCTTCTTTGAACGGATTGTCATTGCTTACCGACAGTGCTTGGAACTGAGTTCCAATAACCTCCTCGGGTTCTACACAAGTAGACGATGATAAGTTGCTTACAAGCAAGGCTTGTTCCCCACAGACTGTGACAAGTTGATCGTTCTTGATGAACTTTAGCTTTTGGTGGAGGGTCGAGGTAACCGCTCCAGCCTGATGTATCCAAGGTCTTCCTAATAAACAACTATACGTTGCTCGGATGTCCATGACCTGGAAAGTGACTTGGAAAGTATGAGGACCGGTAGTTATGGGAAGATCAACTTCGCCCATAACCATTTTTCTGGATCCGTCAAATGCTTTGACGACAACCTCGCTGATTCTCATCGGAGGGCCTTTGAATGATAATTGCATCAAAGTGGACTTCGACATAACATTCAGGGCTGACCCTGTGTCTACCAATACGCTGGCTAAAGCATCGTCCTGGCAGTGAACTGTGATATTGAGCGCCATGTTATGACGACGACCCTCTTCAGGTAATTCCTCATCACTAAATCCCAAATTGTTGCAGGAAGTGATGTTAGAGACAATGCTATCGAACTGTCTGATTGTTACATCCTGTTCCACAAAGGCTTGCTCCAAGACTTTCTGTAAAGCCTCCCTATGGGCTTCTGAACTTAGTAACAGTGATAATACCGAGATCTTTGAAGGAGTCTGTAATAGCTGATCAACAATGTTGTATTCACTCTTTTGGATGAGCTTCAACATCTCATCATCGTTTTTCGAAAGGTCGGGATTACTGGATTGACCGACTGGCAGATCAGGAGCTTCCGTCTGAAGTTCCTTTTCTTTGTTAGGTTCCCCAACCCCTCGGTTGAAGATTCTACCACTCCGTGTTACTAGACTGATGTCTGCAATGTTCACGACGGAGGGTAATGGAATTTCCTTTCCATTTTCAATGGTTGTTGCACCGTACTTGTAAGAGATAGCCTTAGTTGATTTATACGGTAGTGGTCCTGGTAGATAAATGACTATGGGAGCCTTCTGGTTTTTTTGACCATCGTACGTAATCTCGATCCGTTCTCGGTTGGGAACTTTAGATTTGTCAAGTAGAGGGATGATGGCAAAAACATCCATGGTCCTATGATGACCAGAGATTGTGACAACGTCCTCGCCTTGATCGGCAAGGTAGTTCGGCGTCCAGTTGATCGGTCCAGAACCTGGATATGGACGAATCTCTCCACGATCCACCTGACCCTGAAGAGCTGCTCTCACAAGGTAACACCCTTGGTTACCTTCCGAACAGATGCTACAACGGTCATAATTGTGTGGTGGCACCTGGCCACACCCACTTTGAATACAATGTAACCTCACTAGGTTAGCTTCCATTGATCGGACATCCTGACTCTGACGCCGAGTAGGATTCCTATTACTGATACTAATTTGCTGAGTATCTTCATCCATGTAGATTGGCATCCACCAATGATTTAACAAGTGTTGAAGTGCCTCCTGGACAAGGGTACAACCTCGATCATTTTCGCAACCTGCCTTACAGCTGTGATAATTATGTGATACCAAGAATCCGAGTCGGACCTGTTCAGCATGTAACTCTACCAAGTTGGAATTCATCACGCGAATATCAAAGATCTGAACCATGTTGATCTGATAAGGGTTCTTATCATGGTAGTCCTGGATCCATCCAAGATCCATCTGACGCTGGAGGGCCTCTTGTATGAAAGAGCATCCCTGTTTGTTTATCGAGCAAGTCAGACAAGAACTATAATCTTGTCGCGGCAGATTATGATACTGGCTTTGCCTTGAGTGCATCGCCACCAAAGTTGACATTCATTGCACGGATATCGTGGTTCTGAATGACGTTGGAATTCGTGTAAACCATGTTAACTCCACGAACTCGGTGCTCTTGGATCCATCCGAGATCCATCTATTCCTGTAAAGCTGATTGCACCACAGAACATCCCTGGTTGTTTTTATAGCAAACATCACACTGATGATAGTTATGAGGTGGCACATGGCCATATCCACTCTGTCTATAATGCATCTTAACCAAATTGGTTTTCAATAAGAGTACATCGTGAATTTGATAGACATTGTTAGTCTCTCCTTCTATCAAATTGACTGCAGTCTTCTCGTGTTGAGGCAGCGGGTTCTTAAGAACATTAGGATTTGTATCCTTGAAGGATAAGACCCCGCTCCTAAAAAGATTTTGCACGCCGGACTTGAAATTGAGACAAGTCTCAATGTTATGCCCTGGTCCTCCTTGGTGGTAAGGGCAAGTTTGATCCACCTTAAACCAGAAAGGCAAATTTTCTGGTACTGTAAGAGGGGACTTATTCTGAATGTGCCCCTTGGCTAGCAGTAATGGAAACAGCTCTGCGTACGATACGGGTATAGGATCAAATCCTGGTGGCCATGTTGTACGGTTGTTTTTGTATTGGGGACGAGCCTGCTGAAGAGGTTGTTGTGTCCTTTGCTGACCAGGTTGGCTTTGCGCAACCTGAGGTTAATACGTAGGCGCGGGGTTGATAGCAGGAGTTACAGCTGCTACTGGTTGATATCGACGCCTTTGCTTTCTAAGAGAGATATTCCCAATTTCTTGCTCTTTTTTCTTAGGGAGAGCACTACCGTATTATTTAGTATCGCTCGTCGATCTAGTGTCTTTTACCAAACGTCCTTCTCGGACGGCTTCCTCAAGACGTACGCCCATGCCGACCATTTCGGTGAAGTCGCTGGGTGCACTGGCAACCATTCGGTCATAGTAAAATGAGCTTAAGGTCTTTAATAAGATCTTTGTCATCTCTTTTTCCTCAAGAGGTGGACAAATTTGAGCGGCAATTTCACGCCACCTTTGAGCATACTCCTTAAAGGTTTCCTTGTCCTTTTTCGACATCAATCTGAGTTGATCTCTGTCGGGTGCCATGTCAAAATTGTATTTGTATTGTTGGACGAAGGAAGTGCCAAGATCTCTGAAAGTGCTGATCGTGGCACGGTTTAAACCCATGTACCATTTTAATGCGGCACCGGTTAAACTATCCTGAAAGTAGTGAATCAGTAGGTCCTGATTCTCCGTCTGAGCTGACATTCGCCGAGCGTACATCACTAGATGGCTTTAAGGGCAAGAGTTACCCTTGTACTTTTCAAAGTCGGGCACTTGAAATTTGTGCGGGACTTTCACATTGGGGACCAAGCAAAGGTCTGCGGCGTCCTTTCCAAATAAATCCTGGCCGCGAATGGCTTGCAGTTCCTTCTGCATTTCCAAGAACTATTCCTAGAATTCACCCATTCTGTCAAACAAAGTTTCCTTTTTACCAGCAGGTATTGGTGGAATCTGTCCTTCCGGGACAGTGTGCACCACAGGGGGTGGTACCGTGACTACGGCAGTGAATCTTGGCGTTTCCCGAAGTTTGTAACCTTCAGGAGTCCTCAGTATGCCCCTGGCATCTTCGCTTTCCCGAAGTTTGTAACCTTCAGGCTCAGGGCTTCTGTTGTGATTCCCTGATCTTCAATGATCGACGGAACATATCCTTCCGGGATATAGTTAACAGGCATGCCCCAAGGACGATCTTTCGGCATTGGATACCTAGGATCGGACTTTTACACTATGGGCGTTGAGGTGATCTCTGAGATCACAGTCCTTTGTAGCTGAGCTTCTGCCATGGCTTGCATGTCATTACGAAGCTTTCTCATATCCTCTCTCAGAGCGTCGATCTCTTCCTTCAACTCTCTGTTTTCTTCCTCAAGATCATCCATCCTTTTCTGACGATTGGCCCGAGTATTATACGAATGAGACAGTTTGACTCTAGAATCGAGACACAAACGTGAGATTCGTAGAGAAGAAGAATATGTTACGTGAGAATGATGAATACAATGATTATATTAATTGTTTTTTGTTTAATTAAAATAAACTTCGACAATTAGATTGCAAATATCAAACAGTGGGGAAACCCCTTTTATTGAATTTCAAAGGATTGCGGAAATGAAATACAGTAGATTACAAGGTGCGGAAATAGAAACCTAAGCTAATGGGTCCCGAGTCCTCTCTGAAGAGAAATCGGGTGCGAACTCTTTCCTTTTCTTTGACCGGGGCTCTTGGGTTGTTGTCGGGTTGTCATTCCTTTGCCAAGTGAAAGGAGCGAGCAAATTCCTCTGGTCATCTTGATTCTCTACAGAATGTTGCTCTAAAATTTCAATCGGAGCATCTTTCTCTTTCAGTAGTTGCTGTATTCTAGTACACTCTACACAGAGGGTACGGTACTTGTTCTTCCAAGACCTTCTCTCCTTTTGAACTTTGTTGAGAGTAACCTGAAGTTTTTCTATTTCCTCATGAAATACATGATAGATTCCTTTGGCGGAAGAATTCCGTGACGTGGATAAGGCATTTTTAGCTTGAGAGCTCTAGTTTGTACCCAATGGAGATAAGGCTCCACCGAGACACAGTCTGGTTTTCCCAGAGACTCTCGTCCTTTCTTATGAACATGCTTCCAGACTTGTACTATTTCCATCTTTAGTGCTCTGTCGTTTTCTCCTTCCTTGAAGAAAAGACCTTCCAGATGAGCATTACGTGGGACATGCCTCATTGGGTATCCAAATTGACGACGAACCAATACCGGATAGTAGTTGATTCCTCCTTTAGTTCCTATGAGGGGCACGTTGGGTAAGTTTCCACAACGATCAATGATTCTGATCCCATCATAGATCCTATTACACCAATCTATATCATAGTTGGTAAGAGACATGATTTTCTGCGACCAACGTAAGGCACTCTTATGATCCCAAAATGTAGCAGACTTGGGCAAGTGGGAGATAAACCATTTGTAAAGCAAAGGTACACAACATGTGATCTCCCCTCCGCTATACAAATTTCCTAAGTGTACAGAATGATACGCATCTGCGAGCAAAGTCCACACAGGATTTCCAATGAGAAAAACCTTAATGGCGTTGATATCTACAAAGTTATTGATATTGGGAAACAAAAACAACTTGTAGGTGAGCAAGACAAAGATGCTTTCAAAAGCAGTCAGGTTCCCTATACTGGCAAAATACAGGGCTTTCTTTGTCAAGAACTGGGTTGGCAAACCTTGGATGCCACCCTTAGTGGTCAGGTGAGTCTTGACCTCAGACTCGTCCAAATAAATTGTTCTTGCAATGGTCTGATCCTTTGGAATTTCTTCCAGTCCCAAAAAAGGAGCTTGATCAGTAATGTGTAGATCAATCAGATGAGAATACTCCTCCAGCGTTGGTGCGAGCTGGTAATCCGGGAATGTGAAACAGTGATAAACTGGATCATAAAACTGGACGAGTGCATCCATGATTCCCTCAATCACATGGACTCTTAACAGTGGTAGCAGACCTCCGTGCTTGGCTCTGAAAGCCTCAGGGTTAGTGATCATCCTCGCTAACCTTATCAAATCCTCCAGCTTTGGAACCTTGAAGGTATACCTATGGGTTCTCCTTCTACCGAAATCCATGAGCGCAATCTTTTTCTCTCTGACATTTGCAATCATTGTCTTAGTTTAATTTGAAAAAGAGAGACTAGAAGAGAAGTTTTTTTTCTTGTTTTAATGTTTTTTAGATGAATGCATGAATGCAGCACACAAAAACATAGCAAAAACATGGGGTCAAAGGGTCGTTGTCATGAAGTCAAAGCTCTACCCCCCCCCAAAGGTTTTCTACGGATGATTTTTTGTACCTGTCACTCAAAATCATTGATTCCTGAGAACACCAGCGGGCCGGGAACCGTGCTAGGTGGTGTCCTTTCAAAGAAATCTCAGAAGAGGGTAGTTTATCGCGTAACAGCCATTCCCGATAGCCACCGCACTACAAAAAAAGGTGATTTTTCCTAGGTGTATACTCAATCTTTCCACATGCGGCATCACACGCATTCCCATTAGCAGAAAAATAAACAAGTATAGCAATTAGGAAAAGCAATATATATATTTGTCCTAAAGTCCTAGACTTTAAAGAGCTATGAATCCTATGTTCCTGACAGAAATGGATCCCCGGCGGAGCCACCATTCTGTGGCTCTTTCCCTATTTAAAGGTTTTTGAACTAAGATCCTAGTGAAGTCAACAAAGAGTCCTATCCCAGAAAAGAAAGAAAGAACGAAATTTTAAGGTTTCTACCTAGGATCTAACTAGTATCCCCAGCAGAGTCGCCATTTTTCTTTAGCGAGTGATTTTTGGATGTGGTTGCGAAGCACAATCGCTCTGGTACTACAGCTCGATTCATATTTTATCCTATTGAATCTGATGAAGGAAGGGAAATAGATGTCTCCAACTAACCCTGCTTGCATACTGAGGTTAAACAGTCAAAACTGTTGGTTTACAGATGCTACAAAGATTTAGGGTCTCTCCTAGGTTATTTTGTTAAAATAGCATTCAGTCGATTCATGGGAGGTATAGGATTTTGGGTTTTTGTTTAGTGTGCTCGCTAAGATTTTTCTTTCAATCTTATGCCTACGTATTCCCATTTACCGAAACAGGGAAATCAGAGCGTTCGTAGTTCCTCCTATTCTATGGGAGGAAAAAGGTGTTTTTGGTGTCTTGTTCAAAGCCCAAGACATGAAGCAAAAGGTGATATATATCTTGTTCAAAGCCCAAGATGTGAAGCTGAAGAGTTTATTTGCATCTTGTTCAAAGCCCAAGATGTGAAGCTAAAGGTGTTGACTTTAGAGAGAATTTGTCATCTCTAAAGGGGGTCTGTTTGTCAAAACTATTGGGTGACTGACTGTATAGGAGGATTACTTTAACCGAGATATGCGGATCCTAACAATGCCATAATTTCCTTTATAGGGGGTTTTAACCTGAAGGAGAAGACTTTAACTCAGTGTAGAGCAATGCTATCTTTCCATAGGAATTTCTCATGCTAAAAGAGGGACAGTGGCATGGATGTAGATGATCCAGAGGCTTGCCGCTTACAGCGATTAGATGGAAGGAGTTGTTGATGTTTGTGTACTGTGAACGAGGCACAACTTTAATGCTAAAAGGTTGATTGGATCAACCAGTGGTTTTCTTATATAAAGCCTAAGATGAGGCTAATATGTGTCTCGTACAAAGCCCGGGAGAGAGGCTAAAAGGTTTTGACTCGACGATAGAGTCTTTTGGTATCTCGTATAAAGCCCGAGATGGAGGCTAAAAGGTTTTTGACTCAACAAGAGAGTCTTTGTATCTCGTACGAAGCCCGAGATAGAGGCTGAAAGGTTATGACTCGACGATGGAGTCTTTGTATCTCGTACGAAGCCCGAGATAGATGCTGAAATTGTTAGCTCCGCTGGGGAGAATCATTGTACAAAGCCCAAGAGGAGGCTATGGTGCTGTTTCAGTTGAGTGACAGGTCCAGTATGCTGATTTAAAGAGAAAATCAGTTCTTATATGAGTAATGTTTGCACTCAGGGATTTTGATTCGAGGATCAAGGTGGTTTCCTGTTCTTTAAGGAAATGGGAAATCCGAAGGGTATCGAGACTGTCCAAGTCTACGGGGTTCCTTCCTATTCTTGAAGGGTGCTTGAGAATGTCTTGGAGACTCAAGGAAATTAGACTGTCCAAGTCTAGAGTGTCATCTTTTGTACTATGCTGAGAAACAACAGTATTGTTAATGGTAGAAAGATCTAGACTCTGTGAGAGACTATTCTATGGAGATGACTAATATCTATTCCTATACCTCTAGGAGGTCGTCGGGACAATTTGTACAAAGCCCAAGAGGAGGCTGGAAACTTTTAAGAAGTCGATCGGTCCTTGTACGAACCCCAAGAGAAGGCTATCATTCCCGGAGGAAGAAATCATTATATGAAGCCTAAGAGGAGGCTATGAAGACTTCTAAGAAGCCGACGGGTCCTTGTACTAAGCCCAAGAGGAGGCGATGGTGCTTTTAGGAAGCCCGTGGGTCCTTGTACAATGCACAAGAGGAGGCCAATGCTTTTAAGAAGCCGATGGGTCCCCAAAACCCAAGAAATTCAAGACAGGTCATTCACGAGGAATAGATCAAGCCATGAAAGTCCAAGAATTTGGAAGAAACTCAAGAGATGCCATTCACGGAGAAAAGATCATCTCTGGGGAGTAGAGTTTCTTGACAAGTGCTTTTAAGAAGCCTGTGGGTCCCCAAACCCCAAGAAGTTCAAGACATGCCATTCACCGAGAATAGATCAAGCCAGGAAAGTCCGAGAATTTGGAAGAAACTCATGAGATGCCATTCACAGAGAAAAGATCGTCTCTGGGAATAGAGTTTCTTTGACAACTTCTACGAGTGACAGTCTATGAAAGGGTTCACCGAGAATGCTGCCTTTCATGTCTCCATATTGTTTAACCCCAAGAGGAGGGAAGACTGTGTCTGGTAATCCTATTGGGATCTAGTATTGACTATTTAAGAGTGATTGAGACGGCTTTACCTAGTGCTAGACGTAGTTGCCGGGTAAACTCTAAATATCTATACTATTATTACACAGTTGATATGAGTTTATGAAAGAAGACTTACAGCGAAACAGCCCCACAATACAGTTATATGTATATGAAAGCGGTAAATGAAAGCGGATAAACACTTACTCGGTTGTAGAGCTTCCATGTTGTTTGGTTAGTTGTTCAACAAAGAAATATTGAAAACAACAGTATAGTCAAAATCAAAGGAGAAAGTGCTTTGAAAAGAGGTTGGGGCTTACAGCTCAAGGAGAGGCCCAAAAGAAAAAGAGTGGGGCTTATAACACGAGGGTAAGCCCAGATGGTTTTTCGTTTAAAATGGCGATCACGCCGAGATATTCTTTTAACGCGAAGGGGCTTATACAATATCTGAGGCCCAAAATGGTTTTGGTTAAAAGGGGATTGGGTCTTACACTCTATTAGAGGCCCAAAATTTTTGAAAAGGAAAAGAGTGGGGCTTATAACACGAGGGTAGGCCCAGAGTTTTTGTTTTTGAAAAGGCGACGACCGCGCCGTTTACTTGTACAGAGGGACTTATACAATAAGTGAGGCCCAAAATGGTTTGTACAAGGGGGGGTTGGGTCTTACACACTTTTAGAGGCCCAAAAGTTTTAAGAAAAGAAATGGGTCTTACTACTCGAGGGTAGGCCCAAGTGGTTAATTTTAAACTGGCGACGATCGCGTCGTTTATTTGAAAATGTACAGAGGGACTTATACAATGAATGAGGCCCAAAAATTATTCTGTACAAAGGGGATTGGGTCTTACACTCTAATAGAGGCCCAAAAGTGTTTTGAAAATGATTTACGAGGGTTGAATTAATCCAAAACCCTAATTTGTTTTAAAAAATGTATTTAATCGAATAAAAATTCAATTAAAATGATCAAAATTGTTTAACATATGGAAAACAAATTGTTATCTTGGATTAATGCTTAAAAAATTAAGTATTGACCTACAAAATAATTAGAAGGCATTAACAGTTGGAAAATCAAGGTGGAAAAAATATTTAAAATGTCAAAAACAATTAAAATATTAATTCTTTGAAAAAATATCAATTATATGAAATAACTAATATTTTTGGGATTTTTTGTTAAAATAAAATATTTTAACATTTTTGTGAATTATTAAAAAAAGAATCAACTCAAAATCATTAAAACTCAGAGAGAAATTAATTTTTGAATCAATTAAAGAAAACCACAAAATTCAAATATTCAAATTTGGAAAAATGGCGCCAAGAACAAGGGCAAGAACACGCGCGTGTTCTGAGTTTCTCAGATTTGCATTTTCTATCCAATCTCACTGAATACTTAATCATATCATGCAATCCACATACCAATCAACTCGTTTCAACCTCACGATCATGTCTATGGCATTTAATTTCATTTAAATTAAACATATAACAAGAAATCACGAAAAATCCTCAAGAACCCTAGATTCTGCATGAAGGCTGGGATTTTTGATACACGATTCAAACAATGTAATCAATTGAGGGGAAACATTCCATGCATGATTATGAACATTTGGCAAAATTATTGTGCGAGGAAATATGCATAGATTGAGAGATGACCAAGTTTATGGTTACCTCTAGGCCGTGACAGTAAGTGCAATGTGATTTTTGATTTGGAGGTGTTACAGATGAGTGGTGATGATCTGAACAGCTTCCCTACACCCTATGGAGTGTGTTTGAATGCTTGGACTTGATTGAAATTGGCTGGATCACTTCATGGCATCTCAACTGCATTTTGGTTAAAACCTTGAGCAATTGACTGGTGATTCTGAGAAATCAGTGTTCCAGTTGTTGTTTAAGTGTTTTATCAGCTCATATGTGATGTATATGAGGTGTGTGTGTGATTGGTTTGAGTGGAATTGCCCTCTAGCTCAAAACACGATAGCTACCTTGCTAAGAAAGGCATTTTTGCCAAGAGAAAGAGATTTTGAGAAAGGCAAGTGTTGTAGGCCTTTGGTGTACTTAAACTGATCACAATGGAGCTCTATTTATAGTAGAGCAAGTTTGTTTTGCAAGGAATAGTGAATGGCAACTGCTGAGTAGGTTTGGCCAATGTTGGCAAATGAAAATCCAAGTCTCCTCTAGCCATTGACTAGAGGTTAGGGCACAGGCTGCTGGTTCCCTTGGTCTTGGATAAGTCTTGACTGAATTTAGTTGCAAATGGCTCAGTCCGTGCCACCTTGATGCTTCCATTGAATGCTCCAATCCAAAATTGGAGTATTGTCCCTATTTTGGCAATTCTAGGTTCAACATGCTATTTCTTGTTCCAAAGACTTTGGAGGCTTGGCTCAATGATTGTCCCCTTTAGATTCAATCCTCAGATGTGTCCAAGTGGATAGGAGTGTTTGGATTTGCACAATTTTGGCAAATCGAGCAAAAATGCAAATTCTGCCTTGCCTTGACAGATTTCAACAAGGCAACTTGCCAATGTCATATCTCATGACTCAAATTGAATTTGGTAATGTTCTTGGCCATTTTGGAAAGCCCTTACATGATACAACAACTGTTTGAACATGTTTGGTTTTGATCTCTTTTGAATCCAAGTGAAAAATCCCCCTACATTTGGAAAGAAGTAAGGCAAATTCTGACTTAGTGAAATTTTCACCAAGTGTTGGAACAAAGTGACTTTTCTTGATTTTGATCACTCCATAACTCAAAATCCATGAGGAATTTGGACATAGGTCAGTATGAAGCTTTTGTAGAGGGCAATGTGATCTACAAATCAAGCTTTGAATGGGGAACAATGGCCTTGTGGTTTAGGAGTTATGGTCCTCCAAAGTTGGCACATTAGTGTCACTTTTTCCATAACTTAGAAAATTTTCTAAGTTTTTATGGTTACCCCTTTTAAAAGTTATCCCACTTTCTTTGATTTTTCTTTATGAATGATGATTCAAATCATACATTAACATCATTTTAGGGTTAAAAATCCATTTTGCTGAAAAATCTCAAAAAGTCAAAGTTGACTTTTGTGCACAGTTGACTTTTTATCAGATGAATTCCAAACTGTGTAATTCTTCAGGAAATCATGTCCTTGACCTAAATCAAACTTGATGGACATGTTCCATGGGTGTCATAGGGTATATTGAATCATGTCTTAGGTTGTGGTGCAGATGAAATTGAGACTTGTTGCTCAAACTTCTTGAATTAATCCATTGTTCCAAATGGATCAATATAGTTCATTAGAGACCCTCAAACCCTCTCTTGAGGTCTTGGCTCATGATTTGCCCTAAAAGTCAACTTAGGGGTGGATTAGGTCAAGAAGCCCTAATTCCTGATTTTTGATGAATGCATCCCCTGGGCAAAATTGACTTGATGATGGGTTCATGAGGTTCCATGGAGTATATTAGGTTGTGTTTTGGATCCTTGGCTCATGCCCAGAGGAAAATTTCCCTTTGGAGGCCCTGATCGACCAAAACCCTAATTTGGTGATACTGGCGATCTTGAGGCTTGACCCACCTAGAAGGGAGCAGCTTTGTGCTTAATCCTTGGAGTGGGAGTCCTTTTGATCTCTTTGTAGCTTCTTGAGAGGTTAGACAAGTTGAAGATCTTGTCATTCCTTGATTGATCATTTGTCTAAAGCTCTAAGAGGGCTAGAAACCATAATTTTGATTGCAGTGGATGCTCACCCATCTTTGGGGAGACTAATGAGGTAAGATGGTTCCCCCATATTGTGATGATGATTTTCACAATGATGGGAAATCTTAGTGGTCAAAATTTGTGGTATGACACTTATACTATGCATTTCTTATATTTATTTGAGAATTTCACCCGTTCTATTTGAATGTTACCTCTATGTGGGTAACGTGCAGATAAGCAGGAGTAGTGCGGAGTTGGAGTTAGCGAAGACGAGGTCTTCCATTTTATGTTATCGAGTCACGTCTGTTCTGATTGTAACACCTGGTTGTCGGAACGCTTGTAGTCATTTACTTTGTTATGTGTTATGACTCCATTACTTGATGATGTTATATAGTATTCACATGTTATAATTTGGTTGAATTTTCGCTGCTATAGAAATGATTAATTACAATGTTTTAATTACGGTATTGATGTGTTATTTATCGTATGCATGAAAAGTTGAATAGTTGAAAGTAGCATCCTAAACGGGTTGTAGTTCTTTTACTATGATATTTTTGTTGTTAATTTGTCACGGGGGTTTAGGGTGTTACACTTTTCGCATTGTCTCCATTGTGTAGCGTGCGATTTTTGTCGGTGACGCGACCACCTTATCGCCATGGTTGGAATTGGGTGCTACTTTCTAATTTCTTATTTATCCTATGAAGCTGGAAAGGAAAGGGAAGTTATCTAAAACTAACCTTGCATGCAAATGTTTTTCTTTGACAAATGCTAAGAGATTGGGGAGTTCGGGTTCAGGTTATACAATGGGGAGTTGTCAATTACCCATCCTATATATGGTTTTCCATAGATTGTTTAGCAATTTCTTCTGTTTTCTACTTACTGGTGTTTATCTGTCATGAATGGGAAAGTTTCTCTTTTGGGGATGTTTGAGAGAGAGTATTTTGTTAATTTTCGGGTTTTTCGATGTTATTTTGGTAAGGTACTGGACCTAAGGTTTTTGATTAGTATGCTCGCTAAGATTTCGCAATCTTATGCCTACGTATTCGCGTTAAATAAAATAGGGAAATCAGAGCAATCGTAGTTCCTCCTATTCTATGGGAGGAGAGATTATTGGTGTCTTGTTCAAAGCCCAAGATTGAAGCTAAAAGGGTTATTTGTGTCTTGTTCAAAGCCCAAGATTGAAGCTAAAGGTTTGGCTGAGAGAGAATTTGTCATCTCTAAAGGGAGATATCTCATCTGTTTATCACAGTTGTTGGGTAACTGCTTATAAAGGAGAATTACTTTAACTGGGATGTATGGAATCCAGCAATGCCATTGTAGTGCACGATTTCTGTCGGTGACACGACCACCTTATCGCGAAATTTGGATTTTCTCCTCAATGAAGATGAGGGGGTGCTACTTTCTGATTTCTTATTTATCCCATGAAGCTGGAAGGGAAAGGGCAGTTATCTCAAACTAACCTTGCACGCGAACATTTAACTGAACAAATGCTTAAAGAGATTGGGTGGTCCGGGGTCAGGTTATACAATGGGGAGTTGTCAATTACCCATCCTATATGTGGTTATCCACATGTTGTTAGCTTTAGGTCTCGCTTTGTACTTGATGGTGTTTATCTGGTAATGGGTTGGGAAAGTTTCTTGGGAAATATGAGAGGGAGAGTGAGTTTTTGTTGATGTTCGGGTTTTTTCCGATGTTTTTGGTAAGGTACTGGACCTAAGTTTTGATTGATATAAAGGTACTGAACCTAGAGTTTTTGATTAGTATGCTCGCTAAGATTTCGCAATCTTATGCCTACGTATTCCCGTTTAAACGAAACAGGGAAATCAGAGCAATCGTAGTTCCTCCTATTCTAAGGGAGGAAAATGATGTTTTGGTGTCTTGTTCAAAGCCCAAGATTAAAGCTAAAAGGTTGAATATTTGTGTCTTGTTCAAAGCCAAAGATTGAAGCTAAAAGGTTTGACTGAGAGATAATTTGTCATCTCTAAAGGAAGACATCTTTGTCTGTTTATCACTGTTGTTCGACGACTATTTATAAAGGAGAATTTCTTTAACTGGGATATGTGAATCCAGCAATGCCATAATTTCCTTTATGAGGGATTTGTCCTAAAGGGGAAAACTTTAACTCAGTATAGAGCAATGCCATTTTTCCTTAGGAATATTTCATGCTAAGGGAGGGACAGTGGCATGGATATAAATAATCCAGAGGCTTGCCGCTTACAACAATTAGATGAAAGAAAGGGAATTTTAACTTTTCTGTTTTGATAAGTGATAAACAGAGAAATGTTTTCCTACAGAGATATTTTGATTTCCTCTGCGGGAATGTTGATTTCCTCTGAGGGAATTTTGATTTCCTTGTTGAATTTGATTTCCTCTGAAGCTAAGAGGTTGATTAACCCCACTAGGGAAGTCCTTATACAAAGCCTAAGAGGAGGCTGGGAATGACTGACTCAACAAGAGAGTGTTTATATATATGTCTTGTACAAAACCCAAGATTGAGGCTAAAAGAGACTGACTCTTTTGGGGATATCATTATACAAAGCCTAAAATGAGGCTAAAAGTTTAACTTTTCCGGGGAAAATGTTTTATTTGTCTTGTACAAAGCCCATGATTGAGGCTAAAAAGGATTTTTTACTCCGCCTGAGAGGATTTGTATGTGTCTTGTACAAAGCCCAAGATAGAGGCTGAAAAGAAACTGACTCAGTGGGAAAGAAATCTTTATCTGTCTTGTACAAAGCCAAAGATTAATGCTAAACGTAGACTTTACTAACTCGGCTGAGGATATTTTAGGTATATCGTACAAAGCCCAAGATGGAGGCTGAAATGAGTTTGACTCTACGGGAGAGTATTATCTGTCTTGTACAAAGCCCAAGGTTGAGGCTGAAAAGAGTTTTACTCTGCTTAGGATATTATTTTTCATAGCATAAAAGAAGGCTGGGAGGAATTGATTCCGCTGGAGAAGATCTTTGTCCCAAGCTAAAGAGAAGGTTATGAAGATTTATACCTTGTACAAAGCCCAAGATTAAGGCTAAAAGGGTTTGATCAACAAGAGAGTGCTTTTATCTGTCCTGTACAAAGCCTAGGATTGTGGCTGAACAAGCTGGAGAAATCGTTATACAAAGCCTATGAGGAGGCTAACTTTGCTAGGGGAAATCTTTATGCCAAGCCAAAGGGGAGGCTGGAAAAGATTATCTCAACAAGAGAATGGTTTTTATCTATCTCGTACAAAGCCCGAGATTGAGGCTAAAATGGTTGACTCAACAAGAGAGTGCTAAAAGGTGATTGACTCGACAAGAGAGTCTAAAAAAGTGATTGACTCAACGAGAGAGTCTGAAAAGGTGATTGACTTAACAAGAGAGTCTAAAAAGGTTAGCTCCGCTGGGGATAATCATTGTACAAAGCCCAAGAGAAGGCTGGATGTGCTGAGGAAAGATCATTATACAAAGCCTAAGAGGAGACTATCTTCTGCGGGGAATTATTGAGATCCCGAGGCAGGTCCAAATGGGGAATCAACTTTTGCTAAGGGTTATAGACGAGTTGAGGTATCAGATGCCTTGACGTTCTGATAGTGTTATACTGATGATAAATTAACCCTGGTTGGCGATTTTTTAGGAGAGAGACTGGGTTTTAGAACCCACAAGTTTTAACTCGGCTGGAGATTGATCCAGAATGACCGGGGTTTCTCCTATATTTGTAAAGTACTTGAGAATGTCTTTGAGACTCAAGGGGGAATTTAGACTGTCCAAGTCTATTGGAAGAGTTTATCTTTGTATAACGCCCAAGAGGAGGCTGGCTCTTTTAAGGGATGAGTATCAACCCTAAAATTAGTCTGAGGCTTTTGACTCTTTTTAGAAAGATAACTCTAACGAAGGATGACTAAGTTCTGTCCTATACCTTTAAGAGGTCTTCAGGGTCCTTGTATTAAGCCCAAGAGATAGCATGAGAACTTCTAAGAAGCCAAAGGGTCCTTGTACAAAGCCCAAGAGGAGGCGGGGATACTTTTAGGAAGCCTGTGGGACCAAACCAAAGAAAAGTTCAAGAGATGTTATTCACCGAGAATGAATCATTTCTAAACAGTTCTAGGGTTTGAAGAAATTCAAGAGCTATCATTCACCGAGAATGAATCATTTCTGGGGAATAGAATTTCTTTGACAATTTCTATAAGTGACAGTCTGAGAAAAGGTTCACCGAGAATACTGCCTTTCTCTTTGTTCCATATTGTTTAAGCCCAAGAGAAGGCAAGACTGTATCTGGAAGTCCTATGGGGATCTAGTTTTGACCGTATTAAAGAGGGACCAACTGGCTTTACCTAGTTCTAGACCTAGTTGTCGGGGAAAACTCTAAATAACAATACTAGCATATATACAGTTGATATATGACAAGTATTTAAAAGGGTATGAAAGAAGGACTTACAGTGGAGCAGCCTCCCACAATACAATTATATATATATGAAAGCAAGTAAATGAAAGCTGATAAAAACTTACAGGTGAGCAAGCTTCCATGCTGTATTGTTAGTTGTTCAAAGAAATTAAAGAAAGTTTTGATAACAATTATATATTTGAACCTAAATCAAAAGGGAAGTTGTTTTTGAAAAGATTGTTGGGGCTTATACTCAAGGAGATGCCCAGATGAAAAACAGTAATTTTAGCATTGTTTGTAAACTGTACTAGGGTTTATACAATGACTGAGGCCCAAAGAGGTTTTCTGTACAAAGGGATGGGTCTTACAACTTAAGGAGAGGCCCAAGGAGTTTTTAAAAGAAAATAAGTGGGACTTATAGCTAGAGGAGAGGCCCAGGTCATTTTATTTTAAACTGGTGATCGTGCCGAGGTTTTTGAAATTGTGTTGGTTCTTATACAACGTCTGAGGCCCAAAATGGTTTATTTACAACAAGGGTTGGATCTTACACTCTATTAGATGCCCAAAGATTTATTTTTATACAAGAGATGAGGCTTACAACTCAAGGAGAGGCCCATGAGTGTTTGAAAATTTAAAATCGGTAGGAAACCCTAATTTTAAATAAAATGTTATTTTTTAAAGGAAATTAAATGAAAAAAAAATGATATTAAATACCAAATATATTCAAAAATAAGCTGTACACCTTGAATAATATTTTGAAAAACCATGTTTAATTACATGAGAGTTTGAAATTCAATTGGTTTTGAAAGATCAAAGTGGGAATTCCATTTAAAATGTTTAAAAATAATAAAAAATGAAATTAATTACAAAAATTCTAACTATAATAAATAAATAATATAAATTGGATTTTTTTGTAAAATAAAATATTTAAACATTTTTGTGAATTTTGAGAAAAAGAATCAATTCAAAAACATAAATATTCAGAGAGAAATTAATTTTTGAATCAATTAAACAAAATAACTAAAATTCAAAAATTTGAATCATGGCGCCAAGAACACTTGGTTCTTGCCCGCGCCCTCTGTTTTTCAAGATTTGCATTTTCTCACTTTTCTCCTTGATTTCTCAATGGTTTTTCACGATTCAAGCACCAATCTTGTTCGCTTTTCAACAAGGATCACAACCATATAGTTTAATTGCATTTATTTTGAGTATTGAGTGAGAAATCAAAAGAAAACCTCTAGAACCCTAATTTCAGCATGAACACAATGAAACTCCATACACGATTGATTCATGGCAATTGATTGAGGGTTATCACTCCATACATGATTATGAACATGTGGCAAAATTATTGTGCAGTAAAATATGCATGCATCATGGAGTTTGAAGAGTTCATGCTTACCTCTTGCAGCCGGTGATCGAGTTTGGTGATGGAGGTGTTGTAAGTTGGTTCCAAAGATCTAGACAGGTTCCTTAGGTGCCAAGTAGTGTGTCTGAATGCTTGGAGTGGTTTGAAATGAACTGGAACCTGAGATGGTACCCTAACTGCAACTCTGTCAAGAACTTGAGCAGTTGGCTGGTAATTTTGTGAAATTGATGTTCCAGATGTTATGTAAGAGTTTGGTTCACTTCTATATGTTATATGTGAGGTGTGTGTGTGTGATTGGTTTGGTTGGAATTGCTCTCAAACTCAAAACCCGATAGTGACTTGAATTAGAAGGCAAAATTGAAGTGAAATGGAGATTTTGAGGAAAGCATCAGTTTGGGTGCTTTGGTGTACTCAAACTGATCACAATTAACCTCTATTTATAGTGTGTTAAGTTTGTTTTGCAAGCAATAGTGTGTGGCAACTTGGATCAGATTGTGTTGAATTCCTTAATTCTTTAATCAAGGGTCTCCTCTAGCCATTGACTTGTGCCAAACTTTGCAGGCTTAACTCCTCTGTTGTATGAGCTTATCTTGACTCATTTGGCTGATCATGGAGTGATACATGCCAGCTCTATGCATCCACTAAATGTCTCAAAACAAATTGGAGTTTTGAGGCATCATTAGCTTTTTAGGTTTGGCATGGCTACTTGTGGAATCTTCGACTTAGGAGGCTTATGGATCAGTGTTTGTTCCTTGGTTGTTCCCCCTTGAGGTGTGCAGATGGATAACCATGTTTATTTTTGCACAATTTGATCAATTCGAGCCCTAATGCATAAATCTACCTTGCCAAGACAGTTTGCAGCAGGGCATGTTGCAACTGTCATAACCTCTTGCTTAGGTGGAGTTTGATGTAGTTCTTGGACATTTTGGAAAGCTGACATATCCTATTTCAACACGAGGAATTGGAACTTGATGTAGTTGAAGCTTTTGTAGAGTGTAGCAAGACCTACAAATCCAGCTTTGGATCATCCAAAATGGTTGCTTGGATCTCAATTTATGATCCTTGGAAGTTGTTACCCTAGCCACTTTGTTCCATAACTTAGAAAAATTCTAAGTTTTTTATGGTTACCCCTTTTACAAGTTAACTCACTATTCTTGATTTTTCTTGATGAATGATAATTCAAATCACATATTAACATTTTTTTATGGTTAAGGAGCCTTGGTTGACCAAAAAATCAAAAAGTTAAACTTTGACTTTTTGTACAGTTGACTTTTTCATTAGATGAAATTTTGACTTTGTGATCCTTTTGTGAAATCAATCCTTGGGCTTTATCAAACTTCATGGATGGCCTCCAAGGGTATTTAGGAACGTTTTGGACCCCTCCCCAAGGTTTGAGATCAAGGGTAGGTCAACAGTCAAGGGTAGGGATGACTTTTTCCATCAGAAACCCTAATTTGTGATCAAATGGTTTTGAGTTCTTGTGGCTTATAACTTCAGCTCTTTGTGTAACACCCCAATTCCCATCGCGGACAAATAATACATAAATAAATCAGAGTGAATAAAAATTTATTCTTAGACAGAAACAAGGATGCAACATTTAAAGAAAGAAAACACAATCCTTGCTCATAAATTTGATACATAACACAAAATGGAATAAACATAAAAGGGAAACTTTTTCCAAAAAAAGGAAAGTTCAATTACAAAAATAATTTGTTTTATAACATCAAAATATTCATACAAAGGTAATACAAAATAGATCCAACAAATGTATACATATATAACAAGAGGACCTAAAGCGACGGGGAACATTGTTTGCCCGACGGGGAGTTACACACAGTAACAAGCGACGGTTCCAATAGTTCCTGAGTGAACTAGTGTTGAGATTGACGGATGGATGGTGCCACATTTGCATAGAGTCGTTGTGTCGGTCTCTTTGCATTTGCATAAATCATGAATAGATTGATTTTGTGTGGAATTGCGAATGGAATTAATGAGTTGAGATATATATATATATTGTTGATAAATGCATTTATTTGATTATATATGCCTTGGTGATGGATATATGATGATATGCATTGTGTTGTTTTGTGTTTGAATTCTGGTATAAGTTGTGGTGAGAATATTACATGTGTATTTTGGGTGTTCTTATATAATTGTATGAAATTATATTATGATTGTGTTTCTCACCCTTCTGCTGTTTTGAATGCTCTATGAGGCATTGCAGATTAGATGCTGGAGGTCTTTTTGTGAAGCTTAGGTCTTCATTCTTTTGTCGGTCAGCTCTGATATGTAGCAACGGGTAATCGGGGAGACCGTTGTGCTTTATGTGTATATGTATATATGCCTTTTGGATTGTATATGTATAGATCTATGTATGACAGACAAACTCTTTATGTGATATATATATATATATATATATATATATATATATATATATATATATATATATATATATGAGATTCAGTTGCAGATTTTCCGCTTTTATTCTGTATCTGAATTGTGGGTAGTAGGAACTAAGTTCCTCTGTTATTTGCTACCTGATTGTTGCATATCTTTATGAGCAGGTTTATTGTGTTTTGTCTCAATTGATGTGACGCCTTCGTCTATGCCATGAATGTTTAATTATACTCTGATGAAATTTTTACCGATTTATTTAATTGGGGGTATAGATTGGGGGTGTTACATCTGCAATATTCAGGACGGAGGGTAATGGAGTTTCCTTTCCATTCTCAATTGTTGTTGCCCCGTATTTGTAAGGGATAACCTTATCGGATTTGTACGGTATGGTCCCGACAGATAGATAACTACAGGATCCTTTTGATTTTTCTGACCATCGTAGACGGCCTCAGTTGGTTCGAGGTTGAGAATCTTTCCACTATCAAGGGGAACTCGTGATTCATGGAGTAAAGGGATTATGGCGCATACATCTTTGGCCACTTCTTGTTTAGGGATCAAGACAACTTCTTTGTCTCGATTGGGAAGATAGTCTGACATTATGTTAATTGAACCAGAGCTTGAACATGGTTGAACCTCCTTGTGGTCCAACTGACTTTGAAGGGTTGCTCGTATGAGGTAGCATCCTTGGTTATCCTCCGAGCAAACTCTATCGCACTCATAGTTGTGTGGTGGCACCTGGCCACGTCCGCTTTGTATGCAGTGTAACCTCACTAGATCTGTTTCTATTGATCGAACATCCTGACTTTTATGCCTAGTAGGGTTCCCGTTAATCATACTGACTTGTTGTGTGTCTTCATCTAGATAGATCGGAAGCCACCAATGGTTCAACAAGTGTTGAAGCGTCCTTTGAACGAGAGCACATCCTTGGTCACTCTCACGACATATTTTATAGCTCCAATAATAATGTGAAGTCAGAAAACCGAGCTGGACATGCTTAGCGTGTAATTCCACCAAGCTGGTATTCATCAAGCGAATATCGAAGATTTGAATCATATTGACTTGATAATGACTTCTATCACGGTAATCCTGGATCCATCCGAGATCCATCTTACGCTGGAGGGCCTCTTGTACAAAAGAGCATCCCTGACTGTTTACCGAGCAGATCGGACAGGAATCGTAATCATGTCGCGACAGATTATAATGTTGGCTTTGCCTTGAGTGCATTGCCACCAAGTTGACATTCATCGCACGGATGTCGTGGTTTTGAATGATGTTGGAATTTGTATAAGTCATATTGACCTCATGGATTCGGTAATCTTGGATCCATCCGAGATCTATCTATTCCTAAAAAGCTGATTACACCACAAAACATCCTTGATTGTTTTTAGAGCAGATATCACACCGGTGATAATTGTGAAATGGTACATGCCTATATTCGCTCTGTCTACAATGCATCTTGACTAGGTTAGTTCCTAGTAAGATTACATCGTAAATTTGATAGCTATGGTTAAACTCTATCTCTATCAAATTTACTACAGCCTTCTCGTGTTGAGGCAACGGGTTCGTCTGAACATTTGGATTTGTATCCTTGAAGGATAAGACCCCGCTCCTGACAAGCTTTTTCACATCGGACTTGAAGTTGAGACAGTTTTCTATGTTATGCCCCGGTCCTCCTTGATGGTAAGGACAAGTTTGATCTGCTTTGAACTAAAAAGGCAGATTTTCTGGTACTGTAAGAGGAGACCTGGTTTGGATGTGCCCCTTGACCAGTAATAGTGCAAACAGTTCTGCGTACAACATTGGTATAGGGTCAAACCCTGGTGGTCGCATTGTACGGTTGTTGTTGTACTGAGGACGAGCCTGCTGAAGAGGCTGTTGTGTCCTTTGCTGATATTGTTGTTGATTCGGTTGGCTTTGAGCAACCTGAGGTTGATACGTTGGAACAAGCACATGGTTGATAACAGGAGTTACAGCTGCTACTGGTTGGTACCGTCGCCTTTGCTTTCCGAGAGAGATATTACCAATATCTTGCTCTTTTTTCTTAGGGAAAGCATTACCGTATCTTTTGGTACTTCTTGATGGTCCAGCATCTTTGACATGACGTCCTTCTCAAACTGCTTCTTCAAGACGAACTCCCGTGCTCACCATCTCAGTGAAGTCGCTGGGTGCACTGGCGACCATTCGGTCGTAGTAGAATGAACTCAAGGTTTTCAAAAAGATTTCTGTCATCTCTTTTTCCTCAAGAGGTGGACAAATCTGGGCGGAAATTTCAAACCATCTCTGAGCATATTCCTTAAAGGTTTCCTTGTCCTTCTGCGACATGGATCTAAGTTGATCTCTGTTCGGTGCCATGTCCAGGTTATACTTATATTGTTGAACGAATGCAGCGCCAAGATCTCTGAAAGTGACAATCTTAGTGCGGTTTAAACCCATGTACCATTTGGGTGCGGCACCGGTTAAATTGTCTTGAAAATAATGGATCAGTAGCTGTTGGTTCTCTGTCTGAGTCGACATCTTTCGAGCGTACATCACCAAATGACTCTGAGGGCAAGAGTTACCCTTGTATTTCTCAAATTCGGGCACCTTGAATTTGTGCGGAATTTTCACGTTGGGGACTAAACAAAGGTCTACGGCGTCCTTACTGAATAAATCCTGATCGCGAATGGCATGAAGTTCCTTTTGCATCTCCAGGAATTGTTCCTGAAACTCATTCATTCTGTCGTACATATTTTCGTTTCCACTAGAAGGTATCTGTGGAATCTGTCCTAATAGGATAGTGTGTACCACGGGTGGTGGTATAGTCATTATGGCAGTGACTCTTGGTGCTTCCCTATCCCGAAGTTTGTAACCTTCAGGAGTTGCTGGCATGCCCCTTGCATCCTCGCTTTCCCGAAGTTTGTAACCTTCAGGCCCAGCGGCTCCTGCTGCAGTTTTTGGATCTTCTGTGATCAGCGAAATATATCCGTCCGGGATATAGTTGAGTGGCATGCCCCAGGGACGATCTTTAGGAATGTTGTACCGAGGATCATACGTCTCCACTATGGGCGTAGATGTGATCTCTGAGATCACAGTCCTTTGCTGTTGTTTCTGGGCTGCTGCCATAGATTGCATGTCATTGTGAAGCTTTCTCAGATCTTCTTTCAGAGTGTCGATTTCTTCTCTCAACTCTCCGTTTTCTTCCTTGAGATTATCCATTTTCTTTTTTCGATTGGCCCGAGTATTATACGAATGAGACAATTTGACGCGAGAATCGAGACACAGACGTGAGATTCGAAGGTGAGAAGAATGTGTTATGTGTGAATGATGAATGATATGCAATAATTATATTTAATTTTTTTTTGTTTTAATCAAAAGAAACTTCAACAATTGGATTGTAAATATCATACAGTGGGGAAACCCCGTTTTATTGAATTCAAAGATTGCGGAAATGGAAATACAGTAATTTACAAAGTGCTATAAAAGGAAATGTCTAGGCTTATGGATCCTGAGTCCCCTCTGAGGAGGGCTCAGGTGCTGGTTCTGGTATTTTCCTTTTCTTTGGCCAGGGCTCTTGAGCCATTGTCGGGTTATCAGTCCTTTGCCAAGTGAAAGGAGTGGGCAAATTCCTTCGGTCTTCTTGATTTTTGATAGCATGTTACTCTAAAATCTCGATCAGAGCATCTTTTTCTTTTTAACAGTTGCTGTATTTTGGTACACTCCACATTGAGAACGCGATACTTGTTCTTCCAAGATTTCCTTTCCCGTTGAACTTTGTTGAGAGTGGCCTAGAGTTTTTCCGTATCAGACATAAAATAAAGGATAAATTCCTTTAACGGAAGAACTTCTTGACGAGGGTAAGGCATCCTCAGTTTGAGGGCTCTAGCTTGTACCCAGTAGAGATAAGGTTCCACAGAGATGCATTCTGGTTTTACTAAAGACTCACTTCCTTTCCTGTGAACATGTTTCCAGGCATGCACTATTTTTGTCTTTAGTGCCCTGCCATTTTCTCATTCCTTGAAGAAAAGACCTTCCAGATGAGCATTACGTGGGATATGTCTCATCGGGTATCCGAATTGACGACGAACTAAAATCGGATGATAATTGATTCCTCCTTTAACTCCTATGAGGGGTATATTAGGGAAGTTTCCCCAAAGGTCAATGATCCTTATCCCGTCATAGATCTGATTGTACCAATCGATGTCAGAGTTGGTAAGAGACATGATTCTCTGTGACCAACTTAAAGTACTCTTATGATCCCAAAAAGCGGCAGACTTAGGAAAATGGGAAGTGAACCATTTGTATAGTGCAGGGGTACACAGCATGTGATCATTCCTCCGATATACAAATTTCATAGGTGTATAGAATGATAAGCATCTGCGAGCAAGGTCGGTACAGGGTTTCCAATCAGAAAAATCTTAATGGCATTGATATCAATGAAATTATCAATGTTGGGAAACAGAAATAACCCGTAGGTGAGCAAAACAAAGATGCTCTCGAAAGCAGTCACGTTCCCTATACTAGCAAAGTACAGAGCCTTCTTTACCAAAAACTGGGCTGGTAAACCTTGGATTCCACCCTTAATGGTCATGTGAGTCCTAACTTCTGACTCGTCCAAATAGATTTCTCTTGCAGTGGTTTAATCTTTTGGAATTTATTCCAGTCCAGAAAAGGGAGCTTGGTCAGTGATAGGTAAATCAGTCAGGTGAGAGTACTCCTCCAGTGTTGGTGCTAGTTGATAATCCGAGAATGTGAAACAGTGATAGTCCAGATCGTAAAACTGAATCAGCGTGGACAGGATTCCTTCAATTACATGGACCCTTAACAGAGACAGTAGTCCTCCGTACTTATCTCTGAAAGCATCGGGGTTGGTGATCATCCTTGCCAACCCTCTTAAGTCCTCTAATTTTGGAACCTTGAAGGTGTACTTGTGAGTCTTCCTTCTACCAAAATCCATAACGCAATCTTTCTCTCTGATATTTGTAATCATTGTCTTAGTTTAATTTGAAAAAGAAGAGAGACCATAAGAGAAAATGTTTCTTTGTTTAAAGGTTTTTAGATGAATGCATAAATGCAGCAAACAAAAACATAGAAAAAACATGGGGTCAAAGGTTCAGCGTCATGAAGTCATGGCTCTACCCATCCCCAAAGGTTATATTCTTGTGATATTTTGTACCTGTCCTCAAAATCATTGACCCCCCTTGGGATAACAACATCAGGCTGGTTCACCCGAGCGAGCTGATGTATCTTAGGGTAATCTCAAATGAGGGTAGTATCGCGTGACAAGTATTTCCGATAGCTTGTGCACTACAAAATAGTCACATGGTCTAAGTCTACTAAATCCTCAGTTTCATGGATACCACAATCGAACAATCTGCTTTTAAAAACCAAATTTGTTTAGACATTGAATCCGCAAAGGGTATATCCATTGATTCGATGGTCTACCGGGATCGCTTATTCAGGAGTCACTCCCTGTAAGATTACCCGTCTAATTCCATCAGTTATCTTAGGTATCACTCAAACTTTCCAGATGTGGCATCACTCGCAGTCCCATTAGCAGAAAAATAAACACGAATATCAAGTAGGAAAAGCATTATATATATATATATATATATATATATATATATATATATATATATATATATATATATATATATATATATATTCCTAAAACTAACATCCTAGACCTCTTAAGAATTCTAGTCTATAATCCTAACAAATCAAAGACGTCCCCAGCAGAGTTGCCATTTTACTGTAGCGCACGATTTTAGTCAGTGACGCGACCACCTTATCGCGAAATTTGGGTTTTCACCTCAATGAAGAGGAGGGGGTGCTACTTTCTGATTTCTTATTTATCCCATGAAGCTGGAAGGGAAAGGGAAGCTATCTCAAACTAACCTTGCACGCGAATGTTTAACTGAACAAACGCTTAAAGAGATTGGCGGGTCCGGGGTCAGTTATACAATGGGGAGTTGTCAATTACCCATCCTATATGTGTTTATCCACAGGTTGTTAGCTTTAGGTCTCGCTTTTTACTTGATGGTGTTTATCTGGTAATGGGTTGGGCAAGTTTCTTGGGAAATATGAGAGGGAGAGTGAGTTTTTGTTGATGTTCGGGTTTTTTTCGATGTTTTTGGTAAGGTACTGGACCTAAGTTTTGATTGATATGAAGGTACTGGACCTAGAGTTTTTTATTACTATGCTCACTAAGATTTCGCAATCTTATGCCTACGTATTCCCGTTTAAACGAAACATGGAAATCAGAACAATCGTAGTTCCTCCTATTCTAAGGGAGGAAAATGATGTTTTGGTGTCTTGTTCAAAGCCCAAGATTGAAGCTAAAAGTATGAATATTTGTGTCTTGTTCAATTCCCAAGATTAAAGCTAAAAGGTTTGACTAAGAGAATTTGTCATCTCTAAAGGAAGACATCTCTGTCTGTTTATCACAGTTGTTGGGTAACTGTTTATAAAGAAGAATTACTTTAACTGGGATATGTGAATACATTAATGCCATAATTTACTTTATGAGGGATTTGTCCTAAAGGTGAAAACTTTAACTCAGTATAGAGCAATGTCATTTTTCCTTAGGAATCTTTTATGCTAAGGGAGGGACAGTGGCATGGATGCAAATAATCCAGAGGCTTGCCGCTTACAACAATTAGATAAAAGAAAGGGAATTTTAATTTTTTTGTTTTGATAAGTGATAAACAGAGAAATGTTTTCCTACAGAGAGATTTTGATTTTCTCTGAGGGAATGTTGATTTTTGTGTGCCTTGATCGAAGCCCATGGTTGAAGCTAAGAGGTTGATTGACTCCACTAGGGAAGTCCTTATACAAAGCCTAAAAGGAGGCTGGGAATGACTGACTCAATAAGAGAGTGTTTATATATATGTCTTGTACAAAGCCCAAGATTGAGGCTAAAAGAGACTGACTCTTTTGGGGATATCATTATACAAAGCCTAAGAGGAGGCTAAAAGTTTGACTTTTTTGGGGAAAATGTTTTATCTGTCTTGTACAAAGCCCAAGATTGAGGTTAAAAAGGATTTTTGACTCCGCTGGGGAGGATTTGTATGTGTCTTGTACAAAACCCAAGATAGAGGCTGAAAATAAACTGACTCAGTGGGAAAGAAATCTTTAATTG
This sequence comes from Lathyrus tuberosus, assembly GCA_022829125.1. Classification (NCBI taxonomy): domain Eukaryota; kingdom Viridiplantae; phylum Streptophyta; class Magnoliopsida; order Fabales; family Fabaceae; genus Lathyrus; species Lathyrus tuberosus. Next base: position 8,880,941 of record JALAZF010000008.1, on the reverse strand, counting down.
TCTTGTACAAAGCCCAAGATTGAGGCTAAACGTAGACTTTACTAACTCGGCTGAGGATATTTTAGGTATCTCGTACAAAGCCTAAGATGGAGGCTGAAATGAGTTTGACTCTACGGGAGAGTATTATCTGTCTTGTACAAAGCCCAAGATTGAGGCTGAAAAGACTTTAACTCTGCTTAGGATAGTATTTCTCATAGCTTAAAAGAAGGCTGGGAGGAATTGACTCCACTGGGGAAGATCTTTGTCCCAAGCTTAAGAGAAGGTTATGAAGATTTATGCCTTGTACAAAGTCCAAGATTGAGGCTAAAAGGGTTTGACTCAACAAGAGAGTGCTTTTATCTGTCCTGTACAAAGCCCAGGATTGTGGCTGAACAAGCTGGAGAAATCATTATACAAAGCCTAAGAGGAGGCTAACTTTGCTAGGGGAAATCTTTATGCCAAGCCAAAGGGGAGGCTGGAAAAAATTGTCTCAACAAGAGAATGGTTTTTATCTGTCTCGTACAAAGCCCGAGATTGAGGCTAAAATGGTTGACTCAACAAGAGAGTGCTGAAAGGTGATTGACTCAACAAGAGAGTCTATAAAAGTGATTGACTCAATGAGAGAGTCTGAAAAGGTGATTGACTCAACAAGAGAGTCTGAAAAGGTTAGCTCTGATGGGGACAATCATTGTACAAAGCCCAAGAGAAGGCTGGATGTGCTGAGGAAAGATCATTATACAAAGCCTAAGAGGAGGCTATCTTCTGCCGGGAATTACTGAGATCCCGAGGCAGGTCCAAATGGGGAATCAACTTTTGCTAAGGTTTATAGAAGAGTTGAGGTATCAGATGCCTTAAGGTTCTAATAGTGTTATAGTGATGATAAATTGACCCTGGTTGGGGAATTTTTAGGAGAGAGACTGGGTTTTAGAACCCACAAGTTTTAACTCGGCTGGAGATTGATCCAGAATGACTGGGGTTCCTCCTATATTTGTAAAGTACTTGAGAATGTCTTTGAGACTCAAGGGGGAATTTAGACTATCCATGTCTATTGGAAGAGTTTATCTTTGTATAATGCCTAAGAGGAGGCTGACTCTTTTAAGGGATGAGTATCAACCTTAAAATTGGTCTGAGGCTTTTGACTCTTTTTAGAAAGACATCTCTAACGAAGGATGACTAAGTTCTGTCCTATACCTTTAAGAGGTCTTCAGGGTCCTTGTATTAAGCCCAAGAGAAGGCATGAGAACTTCTAAGAAGCCGAAGAGTCCTTGTACAAAGCCCAAAAGGAGGCGGGGATGCTTTTAGGAGGCCTGTAGGAACAAACCAAAGAAAAGTTCAAGAGATGTCATTCACTGAGAATGAATCATTATCAAACAGTTCTAGGGTTTGAAGAAATTCAAGAGATGTCATTCACCGAGAATGAATCATCTATGGGGAATAGAAATTCTTTGACAATTTCTATAAGTGACAGTCTGAGAAAAGGTTCACCGAGAATACTGCCTTTCTCTTTGTTCCATATTGCTTAAGCCCAAGAGAAGGCAAGACTGTATCTGGAAGTCCTATGGGGGTCTAGTTTTGACCGTATTAAAGAGTGACCAACTGGCTTTACCTAGTTCTAGACCTAGTTGCTGGGGAAAACTCTAAATAACTATACTAGCATATATACAGTTGATATATGATAAGTATTTAAAAGGGTATGAAAGAAGGACTTACAGTGGAGCAGCTTCCCACAATACGGTTATATATATATATATGAAAGCAAGTAAATGAAAGCTGATAAAAACTTACAGGTGAGCAAGCTTCCATGCTGTATTGTTAGTTGTTCAAAGAAATTAAAGAAAGTGTTGATAGCAACTGTATATTTGAACCTAAATCAAAAGGGAAGTTGTTTTTGAAAAGAATGTTGGGGCTTATACTCAAGGAGAGTCCCAGATGATAAACAGTAATTTTACCATTGTTTGTAAACTGTACTAGGGTTTATACAATGACTGAGGCCCAAAGAGGTTTTCTGTACAAAGGGATGGGTCTTACAACTCACGGAGAGGCCCAAGGAGCTTTTAAAAGAAAAGAAGTGGGACTTATAGCTAGAGGAGAGGCCCGGGTGATTTTATTTTAAACTGGCGATCATGCCGAGGTTTTTGAAACTGTGTTGGGACTTATACAACGTCTGAGGCCCAAAATGGTTTATTAACAACAAGGATTGGGTCTTACACTCTATTAGAGGCCCAAAGATTTATTTGTATACAAGAGATGGGGCTTACAACTCAAGGAGAGGCCCATGAGTGTTTTAAAATTTAAAATCGGGAGGAAACCCTAATTTTAAATAAAATGTTATTTTTCAAAGGAAATTAAATGAAAAAAAAAAGATATTAAATACCAAATATATTCAAAAATAAGTTGTACACCTTGAAAAATATTTTGAAAAACCTTGTTTTATTACATGAGAGTTTGAAATTCAATTAGTTTTGAAAGATCAAAGTGGGAATTCCATTTAAAATGTTTAAAAACAATAAAAAATGAAATTAATTACAAAAATTCTAACTATATTAAATAAATAATATAAATTGGATTTTTTTGTAAAATAAAATATTTAAACATTTTTGTGAATTTTGGGAAAAAGAATCAATTCAAAAACATAAATATTCAGAGAGAAATTAATTTTTGAATCCATTAAACAAAATAACTAAAATTCAAAATTTTGAATAATGGCGCCAAGAAAACTTGGTTCTTGCCCGCGCCCTCTGTTTTTCTAGATTTGTGTTTTCTCACTTTTCTCCTTGATTTCTCAATGGTTTTGCACGATTCAAGCACCAATCTTGTTCGCTTTTGAACAAGGATCACAACCATATAGTTTAATTGCATTTATTTTGAGTATTGAGTGAGAAATCAGAAGAAAACCTCAAGAACCCTAATTTCAGCATGAACACAATGAAATTCCATACACGATTGATTCATGGCAATTGATTGAGGGTTATCACTCCATACATGATTATAAAACATGTGGCAAAATTATTGTGAAGTAAAATGTGCATGCATCATGGAGTTTGAAGAGTTCATGCTTACCTCTTGCAGCTGGTGATCGAGTTTGGTGATGGAGGTGTTGTAAGTTGGTTCCAATGATCTAGACAGCTTCCTTAGGTGCCAAGGAGTGTGTCTGAATGCTTAGAGTGGTTTGAAATGACCTGGAACCTGAGATGGTACCCCAACTGCAACTCTATCAAGAACTTGAGCAGTTGGCTGGTGATTTTGTGAAATTGATGTTCCAGATGTTATGTAAGAGTTTGGATCACTTCTATATGTTATATGATAGGTGTGTGTATGATTGGTTTGGTTGGAATTTCTCTCAAACTCAAAACCCGATAGTGACTTGAATTAGAAGGCAAAATTGAAGTGAAATGGAGATTTTGAGGAAAGTATCAGTTTGGGTGCTTTGGTGTAATCAAACTGATCACAATTGAGCTCTATTTATAGTGTGTCAAGTTTGTTTTACAAGCAACAGTGTGTGGCAACTTGGATCAGATTGTGTTGAATGCCTTAATTCTTTAATCAAGGGTCTTCTCTAGCCATTGACTTGTGCCAAACTTTGCAGGCTTAGGTCCTCTGTTGTATGAGCTTATCTTGACTCATTTGGTTGATCATGGACTGGTACATGCCAGCGCTATGCATCCATTAAATGTCTCAAAATAAAATTGGAGTCTTGAGGCATCTTTAGCTTTTTAGGTTTGGCATGGCTACATGTGGAATCTTGGACTTAGGAGGCTTATGGATCAGTGTTTGTTCCTTGGTTGTTCCTCCTTGAGGTGTTCAGATGGATAACCATGTTTATTTTTACACAATTTGATCAATTCAAGCCCTAATGCACAAATCTGCCTTGCCAAGACAGTTTGCAGCAAGGCATGTTGCAGCTGTCATAACCTCTTACTTAGGTGGAGTTTGATGGAGTTCTTGGACATTTTGGAAAGCTGACATATCCTATTTCAACATGATGTCCAACTTTGGTTTTTAATCAACTTGAATTACAATAAAAAATGCATCTACATTTTGGAAAAAATAAGGCAAATTCTGACTTGGTGAAAATTTCACTAAGTTTTGGAAAAATGTAATTTTCATGTTTTTTTCCACTTTGATCACTCCATAACTAAAAATCCATGAGGAATTGGAACTTGATGTAGTTGAAGCTTTTGTAGAGTGTAGCAAGACCTAAAAATCCAGCTTTGGATTATCCAAAATGGTTGCTTCGATCTCAAGTCATGATCCTTGGAAGTTGGTACCCTAGCCACTTTGTTCCATAACTTAGAAAAATTCTAACTTTTTTATGGTTGCCCCTTTTACAAGTTAACTCACTATTCTTGATTTTTCTTGATGAATGATGATTCAAATCACATATTAACATTGTTTTAGGGTTAAGGAGCGTTGGTTGACCAAAAAATCAAAAAGTTAAACTTTGACTTTTTGTACAGTTTACTTTTTCATCAGATGAAATTTTGACTTTGTGATCCTTTTGTGAAATCAATCCTTGGGGTTAATCAAACTTCATGGATGGCCTCCAAGGGTATATAGTAATGTGTTGGACCCCTCCCCAAGGTTTGAGATCAAGGGTAGGTCAACAGTCAAGGGTAGGGTAAACTTTTTCCATCAAAAACCCTAATTTGTGATCAGATGGTTTTGAGTTCTTGTGGCTTATAACTTGAGATCTTTGAGTCAATAAAATCTTGTAAACATGTTAATATAACGTATTTGAGGTCTTTGAAGTTCATCTAGAAGCTTCAAGCCATGCCTCACTTCACAAGTTAACTCAAGGGTTAAATTAGGTCAAAACCTTAATTCCTGATTTTTTGATAGATGGACTCTCAAGGTGATTTTGCCATTGTGGGTGGGCTCTTGAGATCCTTTTGAGCTTATAGGACAATACATTGAGGCATTGGCTCATGTCCAGATGGAAATTTTCATCTGGAGGCCTCAGTCGACCAAAACCCTAATTTGGTGACACTGGCGATCTTGAGGCTTGATCCACTTGGAATGCTACAACCTTGTGCTTGATTCTTGATGTGGAAGTCCTCTTGATCCTTTGTGGGTGTTTGAGAGGTTAGACAAGTTGAAGATCATGTCATTTCTTGATTGATCCTTTGTCTAAGTGCTCTAAGAGGGCTCAAAACCCTAATTCTTGATTGTAGTGAATGTTCACCCATCTTTGGGGAGACTGATGAGGTATGATAGTTCATCCATATTGTGATGATGATTTTCACAATAATGGGAAATCTTGGTGGTCAAAATTTGGGGTATGACAGCCATAATTTCCTTTATGAGGGATTTGTCCTGAAGGAGAAAACTTTAACTCTGTATAGAGCAATGCCATTTTTCCTTAGGAATCTTTCATGCTAAGAGAGGGACATTGGCTTGGATGTAAATAATGCAGAGGCTTGCCGCTTACAGCAATTAGATGAAAGAATGTTTACTAGGATAAGAGATGGACTACAACTTGGATTTTTTGAATCAACAAGTGTGCCACTTACAACAATTATCGGGGTTAAGGTTTGTTTGATTGTCTATTTTGATGTGTGATTGTACAGAGAAGTGTCTTCCTGCAGAGAGATTTTTGATTTCCTCTGAGGGGATGTTTGATTTTTGTGTGCCTTGATCAAAGCTTAAGGTTGAAGCTTCAAAGGATGACTCTGTTTAGGGAGTTTTATATCTGTCTTGTACAAAGCCCAAAATTGAGGCTGGAAAAGGAGATTAACTCTTTTTGGGGAATATTTTGTCTGTCTTGTACAAAGCCCAAGATTGAGGCTGAAAGGGATTGACTCTACTAAGGATAGGTTTTATCTGTCTTGTACAAAGCCCAAGATTGAGGCTAAAAGAAAGTTGACTCCACTAGGGAGGTATTATTTGGTGTCTTGTATAAAGCCCAAGATTGAGGCTAAAAGTTGAAGGATGATCATCATAAAAAGCCTAAAAGGAGGTTGGTTGGGGAAATTTCTTATATAAAGCCTAAGAGGAGGCTAACTTCTGCTGAGGATTATTGAGATCCAGAGACAGGTCTAAATTGGGGAATCAGCTCTTACTGGGGATTGCAGAAAAGTTGAAAATATCAGAGACCATGAGGTTCTGATTCAGGTTTTATGGATAGTGATTTGATCCTAGCTGGGGATTTAGAAAGTGAGAGAGTTTCAAGATTGAGTTTTGAAAACTATGGAGGGTTTTAACTCCGTTGGAGATTGATGATATGATCAGGGTTTATCCTGTGTTTTTAATGTGCTTGAGGGTTTCTTTGAGATCCAAGAGGAGATAAGACTGTCTAAGTCTACTGGTATAAAGAAGTTTATGTTTGTATGATGCCCAAGAGGAGGCTGACTTTTAAGGGATCAGAATCAACCCTAAATTGGTCTGATGTGTTGACTGTTTGAAAGGACTGCTCTAAGAAATGATGACTAGGTTCTGTCCTGTACCTGTAGGAGGTCTTTTGGGTCCTTGTATTAAGCCCAAGAGGAGGCATGAGAACTTCTAAGAAGCCTGAGGGTCATTGTACAAAGCCCAAGAGGAGGTTGGGGATGCTTTTAGGAAGCCTATAGGTCCAAACTTAAGAAAAGTTCCAGAAAAGTTTCATCGGGAATTATTCCTTTCTGTAATGAACAGTTCTAGTGTTTGAAGAAATTCAAGAGAGGTTTCACCGGGAATTAATCCTCTCTAGGGAAATGAATTTCTTGACAATTTTCTAATAGTGATAGTCTTGAGAAAGGTTTCACCGGGAATAATGCCTCTCTCTGTTCCATATTGTATAAGCCCAAGAGGAGGCAAGACTGTATTTGGAAATTCCTTTGGGGAACTAGTTTTGACTGTATTGAAAGAGTGACCAATGGTTTTATCTAATCCTAGACCTAATTGCTGGGGAAAACTCTAAGCAAGATATACAGGCATATATATACAGATGAAATATATAGGCAGGTATGTAAAAGAAAGCTGGTAAAACTTACAGGCGAGCAAGCTTCCATAGCTGTATGGTTAGTAATCCAAGAAATTGAAGAAAGTTTTGATAACAACTATGAATTTGAATCTAAATCAAACAAAGAAAGTTATTTTAAAAAAAGTTTGGGGCTTATACTCAAGGAGAGGCCTAGATACAAAACATCGATCGTACCGTTATTTTGAAAACTATACTGAGACTTATACAATGATTGAGGCCCAATTTTTTTGTATTTTACAAAAGAGGTGGGTCTTATACTCTATTAGAGGCCCAAGAGTTTATTTTTGTACAAGGGATGGGGCTTACAACTCAAGGAGAGGCCCAATGGAAGACAGTGATGGCACCGTCGTTTTGAAAACTGTACTGGGACTTATACAATGACTGAGGCCCAAAATTATTTATGTACAAAAGGGGGTTGGGTTTTACACTCTATTAGAGGCCCAAGAGTTTTAAAAATGATTTGAAAATGGGACTTACAACCAAAGGGAGGCCCATATAAAAATTGTTTTGAAAACGACGATTACGTCGAGATTTTTTAAATCGTATCGGGACTTATACAACGACTGAGACCCAAATTAGTTTGTGTGTGACAAGGGGTGGGTCTTATACTTTATTATAGGCCCAAAAGTGTTTAAAAAAGATTTGTGAGGGTGTGTAATAATCAAAACCCTAATTTGATTTTAAATTTTTTTTTAATTGAATAAAATTCAATAAAAATGATCAAAATTATCAAACATGTGTGAAAAAAATTTGTGATCTTGGATTAATGTTTGAAAAATCATGTTTTATCCCTAGAATTATTTAAAAATCATTTGAGTTTGAAAAACCAAGAAAAAGAAATATTTTCTAATGTTAAAAACAAGTAAAAAAATAAATTCTTTATGAAAATATTAAATATATCAAATAAATAATTTTTTTGTGAAATTTTAGTAGAATAAAATATTTAATCATTTTTATGAATTTTGAAAAAAAGAACCATTGAAAAATGGTAAAAAATATGAGTGAGAAATTAATTTCAGAAGTTGTTAAAAGATTGTGAAGAAAATGAAAGAAATAAGTAGTAAAAAAATATGGGATGGTCCTCCCAAGGTTTGAACTCACGCCCTTGGGATGGTGAGATTAAAAGTTTACCAACTGAGCCACTTGCGTGTGGCTAATAGAGGATGGAAAGTGATGATAATATATGAAAAACCTTTGAAATGTTTTAGAAAAAATAAAACCAAAAGGTCTAGGGCGAAGGGGATTCGAACCCCAGACCCTTTGCTCGCTACACACAAAAAACCTGTTGATCAACCACTGGGGCGCAATACCAATTCAAATATATAGTGGCAAGGGTAAAATATATACTATGTTTGGTTCAAAAAACCTGAAAATGGCGCCATGGCCATCTTCTTCCTTGGGAAACCATCAAACTTGCGTGAAGCAAGCTATCTTCTTCGTTTCTCAACCATTTCACAAGATGTAAACATGAAACTTATGCGTTTTTTAACAAGGAACATGATGGTTCTTTTCAATTTTGTTTAAATTAAGTGTAACAAAAGATATCACGGCATAACCAGATGAACCCTAAATAATGCAAGAACTAAATTAAAACTCATACACACGAGATAAATAGCAATTGATTGAGGGAAAATGATCTATGAACAATCAGAAACACAATGGTTACTTGAAAACATCTTTATGATGCATGATTCATTGAGTTCAGTTTTAAGGAAGCTTACCTTGCAAGTGAGAATTGAATTCTGGCTTGGAGGTGTTACAGATGTGTTCCAATGATCTAGACAACTTCCTTGACCTCTATGGATGGTGTTCCAATGCTTAGTGTAGCGCGATTTTTGTGGTTTCGAATCACTATCGCTTTGGTACACAATTCGATTCATTTTTTTCCTGTGAAGCTTATTAAGGAAGGGAAATAGATGGCTCCAATTAACCCTGCTTGCATACTGAGGTTAAACAGTCAAAACTGTTGGTTTAAAGATGCTATCAAAAGGGGGGTCTGTCTTAGGTTATTTGCTTAAAAAATAGTGGTTGGACTATTTGTGAGGTTTTTGGTAGGATATTAGGTCTGATGCTTCTTGGTTGATGTATGGAGGTACTGGATTTTGAGTTTTTTTTATTAGTATGCTCGCTAAGATTTTGCAATCTTATGCCTACGTATTCCCGTTTAACGAAACAGGGAAATCAGAGCGATCGTAGTTCCTCCTATTCTATGGGAGGAAAGGGATTATTTTGGTGTCTTGTTCAAATCCCAAGACATGAAGCTAAAGGTGGTTTGTATCTTGTTCAAAGCCCAAGATATGAAGCTAAAGGTTTGACTGAGAGAGAATTTGTCATCTCTAAAGAGGAATTATTAATGTTTGTATGTTGTGAGATAGGCACAAATTTGATGCTAAAAGGTTGATTGACTCAACCGGGGTTTTCTTTATTCAAAGCCTAAGAGGAGGCTAGAAGTTTGACTTTTTTGGGGAAAATTTTCATTCTGTCTTGTACAAAGCCCAAGATTGAGGCTAAAAGGGATTTTGACTCCGTTGGGGAGAATGTATCTTGTATAAAGCCCAAGATGGAGGCTGAAATGGTTTGACTCAACAAGGGAGTACTTTTATCTGTCCTGTATAAAGCCCAAGACAGAGGCTAAAAAAGTTGACTCAATAAGAGAGTCTTGAACAGGTGATTGACTCAACAAGAGAGTCTGAAGGTTGATTGACTTAACAAGAGAGTCTTTTATACTCAACAACAGAGTGATTTGTTGTCTCGTACGAAGCCTGAGATTGAGGCTAAAAGGAGATTAAATAAACAAGAGAGTCTTTTATACTCAACAAGAGAGTGCTTTATATGTCTTGTACAAAGCCCAAGACGGAGGATAAAGGTGATTGACTCAACAAGAGAGTCTGAAAAGGTTAGCTCCGCTGGGGAGAATCATTTGTACAAAGCCCAAGAGGAGGCTAATTTACCGCTAAGGATTATTGAGATCCTGAAGCGGGTCCAAGTGTGGGGAACTCTCATGAGAGAGACCAGCTTTCTGCGGGAGATTGATCCATAGTGATCGGTGTTTTTTCCTATTGTTTGAAAGGAACTTGAGAATGTCTTTGAGACTCAAGAGGTTTAGACTATCCAAGTCTAGAGTTTTATCTTTTGTACAATGCCCAAGAGGAGGCACGGGCATTAAGGGATGAGTATCAACCCTAAAATTGCTGGAGTTTTGACGCTGGAAAGACTGCTCTAGCAAAGGATGACTAAGTTATGTCTTATACCTTTAATAGGTCGTCAGGGTCCTTGTATTAAGCCCAAGAGAAGGCATGAGAACTTCTAAGAAGCCGAAGGGTCCTTGTATAACGCCCAAGAGGAGGCGAGGATGCTTTTAGGAAGCCTGTGGGTCCCCAAACCAAGACAAGTACAAGAAATGCAATTCGCAGAGAAGAGATCATTCCAGGAAAGTTCATGAATTTGGAAGAAACTCAAGAGATGCCATTCACGGAGAAAAGATCATCCCTGGGGAGTTAGAGTTTCTTTGACAATTTCTAAGGGTGACAGTCTGAGAAAAGGTTCACCGAGAATACTTCCTTTCTCTTTGTTCCATATTATTTAACCCCAAGAGAAGGGAAGACTGTATCTGGAAATCCTATGGGGATCTAGTTTTGTTTGTATTTAAGAGTGACCAACAAGGCTTTTCCTAGTGCTAGATGTAGTTGTCGGGGAAAACTCTAAATAACTATACTAGTATTACACAGTGGATATGTGACAAGTATATAAAAGGATGTGAAAGAAGACTTACAGTGAAATAGCCCCCACAATGCAGTTATATACATATGAAAGCGGTAAATGAAAGCGGATAAACACTTACCCATTGTAGAGCTTCCATGCTATTTTTTTATTTGTTCAACAAAGAAATTAAAGAAAGTTTTAATAACAACATATTCAAAATCAAAGGAGAAAGTGTTTTGAAAATTATTTTGGGGCTTACAGCTCAAGGAGAGGCCCAAGTTTTAACGATGATCGCACCGTTGTCTTGAAAACTGTACAGAGGGACTTATACAATATGTGAGGCCCAAAAAGTTTTTATGTACAAGGGGATGGGTCTTACACTCTATTATAGGCCCAAAGATTTATTTTTGTACAAGGGATATGACTTACAGCTCAAGGAGAAGGCCATGGTTATTTGGTCGAAAACGGCGATCACGCCGAGGTTTTTGAAAACACAGTGGGTCTTATACAACATCTGAGGCTCAAATCATTTTGGTTTCAAAAAAAGGGTTGGGTCTTACACTCTATTAGAGGCCCAAAATGTTTTTGTTTTTGAAAAGGAATGGGACTTATAGCTCGAGGTGAGGCTCAATTGGTTTTGTTAAAAAGGCGACGATCGCGCAGTTGTTTTTGAAAATACAGTGGGACTTATACAATGACTAAGGCCCAAAAAGTGGTGTATTTACAAAGGGGATGGGTCTTACACTCTAATAGAGGCCCATGAGAGTTTGAAAATGATTGATGAGGGTGGAATCGATCAAAACCCTAATTTCATCATTTTTAAAAGTGAATTCTTAAAGAAAATCAATAAAAAATCATAAAACACCAAATAAGCTTGAATAAACAACTTGTGATTTTTGGTTAAGGCTTGAAAAATGACGTTTTAATCACAAGATGAATTAAAACTCATTTGGTTTTGATTTTTCAAGATGAATATTCACTTTTAAAATGTTTAAAAATAATTAAAAATGAATTTATTCATAAAAATATCAAATATATTAAATAAATAATATAAATTTTATTTTTTTGTGGAATAAAATATTTTAACATTTTTGTGATTTTTTGCAAAAAGAGCCAATAAAAAATAATTAAAATTGATGGAGTTATTAATTTTTCAAATCATTAAAAATAATAAGAAAAATAATAGAAAAATGGAAAACACATTAAAAAGGGGTTTGGGCCGAGGGGGATTCGAACCCCAGACCTCTTGTGTGTAGTGCGCGCCTCCTACCATTGGGGGGGTGATACATCCGTGTATCAAAGCCCACCTACAAATATACAAGGCTTGCCTTGTTTTTGGCCTGGACAAGGCAAGGCAAGGCAAGGTTTTAGCCAAAAACGTGAAGCTTGTAACTTTCGCATTTCTCCATGGATTGGGACATAATTTAGGTCTATCCTGCCTAGAATTTCACAAGGAATCTAATGGTGGTGGTGGTTTTTTCAGATGAGGTCCCCATTTTAAAACTCGATAGTGGTTTTGAAATAGGCCTCCATATGCATTTTCTGTGCTACCTCATGGTACAGGCATGAATCACATGATGAATTGGTCCAAACACAACATATATAACATGTATGAGATGTGTATAATCAGTGGACTTCAAAGCAATGCATATTTCTAAGAGTTCAAGTTGTGATGCCTACCTCTTTAGGAGCTTTTTGGGCAATCTGTCAAGTGCCTTGTTCCAGAAACAATTTGAAGCTTTGGACACCCTCAAATGATCCCTTGGAAGCTTTTAGGATGATTGGAAACAGCTGGAAACCTCAGGAATGGAAACTGGCCCTTTCTTGCAAAAGGGGCAAAACCCAAATAACAACTCTCTCAAATGGTGTTCCAGATGTGGGGAACCATTTGGGATAGTTCAAGGATGATATTTGGAGTGTGTTTGAGGCTTTATCTGGTTTTGAAAGTGACTGAATCAAGACATGGCTTGAAAAGTGCAAAAAAGTCCTATTTTGAGGTTTTGAGAAGGGACTTTTAGGTTTTAGTGTTTCAGGTCACTTGTGAGAGTTTGGATAGCTTAGATATGACATATTGGATGTGTTTGGATCATGAGCTGTGATGGAATTGCTCTCTAACTCAAAAACTCAAAGTTTCCTTGCTAAAGAAGGTATTTTTGCCTAGAGAAAGAGATTTTGAGGAAAGCAAGTGTTGTAGTGATTTGGTGTATGAAACTGAGCAAAAATGAGCTCTATTTATAGTAGAGCAAGTTTGTTTTGCAAGTAATAGTGAATGGAGGCTGCTGCAGACCTTTGGCCAATTGGAGCATTTTGGAATCTCAAGTCTCCTCTAGCCATTGGCTAGAGGTTAGAGCACAGGCCTTTGGTTCCCTAGTTCAGAGATCATCCTTGACTCATTCAGTTGGAAATGGCTCAGTTCATGCCACCTTGGTGCATCCATTGAATGCTCCAAAACAAAATTGGAGTCTTGTCCCCTCTTTAGGGTTTTTTAGGTTTGGCATGCTATTTTTAGTTCCAAAAACTTGGGAGGCTTATGGATCAGTGTTTGTCCCTCCTTGGTCTCTCCCTGAGGTGTTCAGATGGATAAGCTTGTTTGTCATTTGTACAAATTTCTCAAATCGAGCAGAATGCACAAATCTGCCTTGTTATGACAGTTGCAGCAAGGCATATTGCCACTGTCATAACTCTTAGCTCAGATGGGATTTGATGGGGTTCTTGGTCATTTTGGAAAGCTCTCATATGATACAACACATGTGTGATCATAGTTTGTCTTGACACTTTTTGGATCTAAGTGAAAAATGCCCCTACATTTTGAAAAAAGTGAAACAATTCTGACTTAGCAAAAATTTCACTAAGTGTTGGAAAAAGTGACATTTCATGTTTTCAGCCATTTTGACCCAACCATAACTCAAAATCCATGATGAATTGGAGTGAGGTGTAGTTGACACTTTTAAAGTATGCCATGAGAGCTACAAATCCATCTTTGGATCGGCCCAAATGGTTGCTTGGATCTCAAGTTATGATCCTTGGAAGTTGGTACCCTAGCCACTTTGTTCCAGAACTTAGAAAATTTCTAAGTTTTTTATGGTTACCCCTTTTGCAAGTTATCCCACTTTTCTTGATTTTTCTTGATGAATGATGATTCCAATCATACATTAACATCATTTTAGGGTTAGGGAACCATAATTGATCAAAAAATCAAAAAGTTAAATTTTGACTTTTGGGCACAGTTGACTTTTTATCAGATGAATTCCAAACTGTGCGATCCTCTATGAAATCAAGTCCTTGACCTAAATAAAACTTGATGGATTGATTTCATAGGTGTTATAGGGTGTATTGAATCATGTCCCAAGGTTTGGGAGCATGTCTTGGTCAAAAGTCAAAGACACAGTTGATTTTTTTCCGCGAAACCCTAATTGTGGTTCTGATGAACTTAAAACTTGTGAATCAAGCTTCTTGGATCAATCCATTGTTTCAAATGGATAAATGTAGTGTATTAGGTACCCTCAAATCATGTCTTGAGGTCTTGGCTCATGTTTTGTCCCAAAAGTCAACTTAGGGGTGAATTAGGTCAAGAAACCCTAATTCTTGATTTTTTATGAATGCATCCCCTGAGGCTAAATTGACTTAATGATGGGGTTTATGAGGTCCATTAGAGTATTTTGGGTTATGCTTTGAATCATTGGCTCATGCCCAGAGGAAAATTTCCATCTAGAGGCCCTGGTCGACCAAAACCCTAATTTGGTGACACTGGCGATCTTGAGGCTTAATCCACTTGGAATGTTGTAGCCTTGTGCTTGATCCTTGATGTGGGAGTCCTCTTGATCCATTGTGGATGTCGCGGCCGGCTAAAAATATTCGAGTCGCCACCATATTTTTTAAAGGAAAATAATGATAAACCTAAATATCCTTATCCTAAGGTAGAGATTCCTACGGTTCGGGAGTCAGTTAAGTAAAGGGAAGGTGTTAGGCACCCCTTACTTCCATTGTACTCAATGGGATCCACCTTTGAGTTTAGGACATGTTTGTTTGTCTAAATGAAAAGAAAACCTAAGTTTTTTCCAAATTATACTCGCTAGGGTTGGTTTGCAACCCTATGTCTACGTACCCTCAAAATGAAGGATCAGAGTAACCGTAGTTCACCTCCCTTATTCCTACCCCCTAATCCTATTCCTAAATCCCAAAACCTAACCCTAAACCCCAATCCACTATTTATACTCTTGGATAAAGAGTTTTATCCCTTAAATCTAGTGTTTATACACCTAGATGAGGAGTTCTATCCCTTAAATCCCTTAAATCCCTATCCATTATTTAGACTCTCGGATGAAGAGTTTTATCCCTTAATCCTTTTATTTATACTCTCGGATATCAAGAGTGCTATCCCTAAATCCTTATCCTATATCCCTTATTTAGGCTCTCGGACCAAGAGCTTTTATCCCTTAATCCTTTTATTTATACTCTCGGATATCAAGAGTTCTATCCCTTAAATCCTATCCCTTGGACTATATTTATATTCTTGGAACCTAAGAGTGTTATCCCAAAATCCTTATCCCATTTTAAAATATCCCCTTTTAATTTATTTACCAGAATAAATTAATTATATAATATAAAATTATAAAATCTCAAATTTAATATCCCTTTAAGAGTTTTGTCCCAAGAAAAAAAAAAGTTTATCCCAATTATATCCCTAATATCCCCTTTAAACCCATAGAAATACTCCACAAGGTTATCCCATTTTTATTCCAATTCTATCCATAATATCCCTCGTTATCTCAATATTACCCCTAAGAAGAACCCTTAAATAATGAAGAATTATTTAAATTTTAGTCAACCCTTTTCATCCCTAATGAATTAATTATAAAAATTAATTAAACTAATGTTACCAACTATACCATACCAGTTAAATCCTAATTATTTAAATTATCAAAATAAGTTAAAAAAAAAATTAAATATTATAATAAACCCCCATTTATTAACTACAAAAATTAAAAATCAGCTCCAAACTAATTAAATATTATAAAAATCCCAGATTCTATCAAAAATAACATATTATGATAAATTCCCAAATTATAAGCTATTCCCAAAAAAATTAATTGTAATAATCTCAAATTTATTAATTACCCAAACATGTTATAAAAGTGAATAAATTCCAATTTATAGAAAAATAAATAAACCCATATTTTTTCTTATAAAAATAAGTTGACTAAATGAAATGACTCAAACTTATTATTTATACAAATAAATAAATCGTAATAATTTCAAGAATAAAAAAACAACCCAAACTTATTAATTATAATAATAGATAAATTTTAATGAACCCAAATTCTAAAGTTATAAAATTATAATAACCCCAAATCTATTGGTTATAAAATTAATTAAATAAAACCCCAAATTAATATTAAGTTAAAAATAAAATCCTAATAAATAAGAATAGCATATTTTCGTATTATATTTTTTTGTATTTTTTTTTATTTTTCCTCATGAAAGTCTAATTATTGATTTGAATAATTCTAACATACTAAGTGATTTTTTTATACATTAAAACCTAGTTAACACGGTAATTAAAATTATTTGTTGAAACAGAATAAAAAACTCAAAAATTCAATCATGAATCAAAATATAGTTAAGCGATATTATAACAAAATTCTGATCACAAAAGAAAGAGATCATGCAAAAAATAAATCGATATCCTAAATATCAAACATCAAAATAAAAATATCGAGCAAGAAAAGCACTAAAAGTGAGACCAACCTACGGGATCGAGGTTTATCCCGGTGAGAAAAATAATTCCCTTTTGTTTCTTTTTGCCCCTTTCTCCCTCTTTCCACTTTCTTTCATATTTTTCTCCTATTTCCTTTAGTGCAAGATCCTTTTTCCCTTTAGTGTTGTTCTTCGATGCGAAGAACCATAACTTTTTAGACTGATTTATTTGAGAATTGTGGATGAGTTAAAAATTGGAAAATAGAGTCTATTTATAGATGAAAAATTAGGCCAGACATTGAATAAAATTTTTCAGTTTAGGAAGGTTTTAATTTGACCTGATTTTCCTCTATTTCTTGGAGCCCAAGCAAATGAATCTGGATGGATTCATGGCTTGGTGAATAAAAAAATTAATATTTTAAATAAAAGAAATATCCTAATAATGATAATGAGAAAAAAAGATTTGATTGATTTTTATTTTAATTTTTATGATTTTTTGAGATTTTTTCCATAAAATATTGATTTTAATGAAAAAATCATATTTTTAAAATTGCATTAAATACAAATACGAAAATTAAAAAAAAAAAAATATTAAAAAATTATATTTTTGTGATTTTTTACTAAAAAAAAAAAAAAAAAAGTTAGTAGTAAAGATAAAACAAATACAACATTAAAAATGAAACAGGTGGGATTCGAACTCACAACCTCTCCGTCTTGTAACTCCCTATACTCCCCTTGCTACCAACTGTACCATTTTATTTATTCAAAATAAAACAACATTAGCGGGTATTTTAATAATAATTCAATGATAATATTAACATCAATAATAATATTAATATTAACATTAATCCTCTAATAACCCCACTATGACCCTGGTATAATTCGATTAAAAATTAATATGACCCTAATTAATCCCTATATATAAAAATAACAGTAATCTAACCCTATTTAACTCATAACTCCATCATAATTTATTCTACCCCTGCTATTAAAATAAATAAACCCCTCAAAACAAAAAGTAAAAAAAGAATAGACGGGTGGTCAAAATTTGGGGTACGACAGATGCCCCTATTTAATCGTCTTCGAATCAGAAAGAGGATGTTGATGAGTCTTCCTCTTTTGTTGCGGAGACGATTAAATATAAGAAGGACCCTAATTTTGACCACAGAGTCCGGTAGGTACTACGCTGATCATCCAAAGATCCCAAGTAATAAACCCTTGACGAAATACCCGATTGAACCCCTTTGAAATTTTTTTTAGTGGAACCCCTTGATAACTCCTTTTGATGAAATCGCTTAAAATTTATTGACAACCCTTAATAAAATCCCTTATGAAAACCTCCTTGATAAATCCCTTGGTGAAACCCTTTGATAAAATATGGTATAACCCTTTTGCTGGAATCCCTTGGATGAGATTTTGGAAAAAACCCTTTTGACGAAATCCCTTGATAGAAAACCCCTTGATAAGACTCCAGTGAAACCTTTTAATAAAACCATTTAATAAAACCCTAATGAAACCCCATGATAAGACATTGGGGAAGTCCTTTAATAACATTCTGGTAGAACCCCTAAAAATCTTGTAGACCCCTTTTGGTAAATCCCTGTGTAGAATGTTCGATGTAAACCCTTTGATAGAACCCCTTGATGAAATCCCTAGATGATGAAAAATCCCTGGATAGGAATTTTTGTAGAACCCCTGATAAATCCCTTGATGAAATCCCTTGATGATGAAAAATCCCTGGATAGGAATTTTTGTAGAACCCCTGATAAATCCCTTGATGAGAAAAAATCCCTGGATAGGAATTTTTGTAGAACCCCTGATAAGTCCCTTGGAAGAAAAAAAATTAAAAATTCTTTGATAAAATCCCATGAGGAAAAAAACCTTGATAAACCCTTGATAAAACCCTTAGAGGAAACCTTGAAATCCTTTAAATGAAACCCTGGATATAATCCCTCTGATAAAAACTAATGAAAAATCCTAATTAAACCCTCGACAAAACCCTTAATGGAACCCTAGATAAAAACCCTTAGATAATTGAAGAAACACGATACCTTATGAAAGCCATGTTTCCAAGTTGGGGATTAAACCCCTAAGAGTAGTTATGAACCTTATGTATGTATGCATGAGTGCATGTATATATGTTCATGCATGTATGCTCATGTATGTATGTGATGTTATGTTATATATGCATGATTAGATGCTAAGCGTAGCGACATGATTAATGCATGACAATGATTTGAATACCTCCATATGTGCCCCCAGTATTTGAACCTTGAAAATATGCCCCATATTATTAGGACATGGGAGAGTGTCTTGAGAACGAACTTGGATCCCCCCATACTGTAGTATGACTTTGGTATGAACTGCCCCCCAATATTTGAATCTTGAAAACTGTGTCCCATTGTTTGAATCCTTGAAATGTATGCCCCTGATTAGATTGACCCTTGGAGTGAGCGGTTTCACCATGTCGTTAAGGTGTCCTGCCCCTAGTCAGAAATTCCTTGAAATGATATGTCCCTGATTAGACCATTATTGATATTTCCTTGGTGCTAAGTATTGATTTGCGAGTAAAATTATTCCCTTTGAAAAGTAATTCTAACTCAATGCTCATGCAAGTTTTGAAATCGAGAAATTTTTTTTATGGCGTATACAGATAATATTTGTCCATAAGGTTGGCACAAATGAATGTGTGAGAATATGGTTAGCGATGTTCCAACAAACATTCGGATTCGGAGTCAGTTTAACAACGACTTTGCCGAGTATGCTTTTATAGTGCCCCTAGCTTCAATTAGGACTTTTATATGTTGTAACGTGGCCTGGTTCACGGTTTTAAAAAAAAAAAGATACAAGGCTCAAAATTTGAAATTTAACCCACCCCATTCTCCTTAATGTTCTCCATTCCTAAATCCAATTAACCCAACAGATGCGTTCATCCTGCAAGAGAACTTTTCAGTCACGGTGATTAAAAGGTATACTGGTTTAAGCACTCGATGAGATTTTTGAGGTGCAGTACTCACTCATGTTTAGAAGATTGTTCCTTTTTTCCTTTTCCTTTTCTTTTAATCCCTCATTTTTGCATGGGCAAATTCTTTTGAGTTTGTGGTCCATCGGGATACCCTAATTTTTTCCTAAGTCAAAGTCCACTTTTTTTTTAGTTTTATTTTCTTTTTGACTTAGCGGGTTTTTTCGTCCGTTTTTTTTAACAATTCTTGAGTGATCTTGTTTTTGACTTAGAAAGGGTGTGACTGCCATATTAGATATTATGGGCTATTATCCCTTTTTCTTCCTTAATGGTGTGAGGAAGAAGATGTGCTTTGAACCTTTATCCTTGTGATTAGGTGTACTGATTCCCTTGCATTAGGACGCAATGTTGAATTAGTTGAAACCTACCCTGCCCCTGGTTAAGATTAAGGTTTTTTTTTTAATAGAAAGAACACCAACTTCTGGCTCGAGGGGGTTGACTACGGTTTACCTCCTTATTCCTCCAGTGTTTAGGGAGTGAAACAATGCCTTACATCTTCAGCTAGGTCATACCATTAAAGCATACATCAGCATTTTTCGTTTGTTTATTTACATCCTTCTCCTCCTAAGTTTGTCAATAGGTGAGAAGTGAAATGGAAAAGGTTTGATTTTTTTATTTTGCGAGTGATGGCATAAGAAAGAGTGAAAATGAATGGATGAATTCCAAAAACATGCATGCTCATCTTATTAAAATTATTTCCCAAAAAGTACATCTTTTAATAACAAACAACACTTAGCAAAAAGGAAAATACAACTGGAAATGATAAAGGCCTAATGATCCTAGGGGGAAGCTTCCTTGTTGATCCACCAGTCTTGAAATATTGGTGTAGGATTTAGTTCCCTTCCAAACTTCCTTTGTTGTATGGGCACCATCCAAGGTTATTGCATTTGAGGCTCTAAGCACTCCTCTGGCAGACATGATGAAGGATTATCTTCTTTCCTCAATGGTACTTGTCCCTCTTGAATTCCTCCGCGGCTTCTTGAGGTATCCTTTATGTTCGTTCATGAGTATCGGGAAACCTCTTAGCACAAGGGCGAAAGCGGAAAGGATATGCAAATGTATGTGTATGTATGCAAATGCATGAAAATGCATGGGGTATGCAAAAATAATTTTAAAATTTTTTATTTGGGGGTAATTTCAAAATCCATTGTAGTCATAGATGACTATATCCAAAGGATGAAACCCATACACCTAGAATATCAAATCCAAATCCATTAGCCAATCCCAAATCCAATATGCCTTATAACAATAATTCCTCGGGAACAACCCAAAACAATGATCCCAAGATGGAAGCTCCTGAACTTAAGAAGGCGTAAACTAAGTGGATGCCCCCAATGCCTTTTTCAAATGAGCTTTAAACTCCTCCAAGTATCCTTTCTTAAGCCCTTGCACTTCCCTATCCTCCTTGTATTGAGATGATGGATCTTCAAGGGGTACAACTGAGTTTTTTTTTTTAAAGCTTGACCATTTTTATTTTTATGTTTTTTTTTTTGTTGCTTTTTCTTTCCCCTTTTTTTTCATGCCCCTTGTAAGTTTTTTTTCCTTGAAAATCCAAGTATAGCGTAAGAGCTAGTTGAAAATCCTTGAAGGGGAAGTCACGTAGAGGAGGATTGTGCAAGAGTAGTTATGGCCTCTACCTTTCTAGGAGTCCCTAAGAGATCGAGGATCCTTCCATGCTTGTGTATAACCATCCCTTGGGCAGATTTGGCATTAAGTCTTAAAGGCCTTTGAGACTTTGTAAATCAGCACTTAGCATTCTGATGCGTAGGGTAGCCCTTTTATTTGAATCAATCTTTCCCATATTCCTACAACACATCTTGAAATTCCCCACAAAAATGCATATATGCAAAAAATGTTTTTAAATGCATGATGACATGGACACCTTGCTCTTTGGTTAAATGTTCTTTGGGGGTAAGGTGAAAATGCAAGCATGACCCTAACTAGGTAGGCTTCCTACAATAAGTTTAGATCTAAAGCTTGTCTACCCCATCCCCTCACATGTAGGTTATAAAAATTTGGACAGCATAACGACCCAAACATGTTCAGACTATACCCTTGTTTTACCATGAGAAGGAGCAAGCCTTCCTACGGTAATCCTTCGGGATAAGTCTCATTTGGGGTAGGAGCCTAGTAACAGCCCTTGAGGGTTGAATACATAGGGTCTCCATAGATTGGTGTGGGGTAGGTTAAAGATTCTCAGAGTCACGGACCACATCCAAATCATTCTACTACAAGAGGGGCTAGCCCTTTCGTGAGGACGACTTTGGAAGGATCTACTCTGAGTGTGGCATCAATGCATTTTAGGGGATATTGTGTCCCCCGCAAAAACATTTCCGTTCCACTTTAGGTTCTAGGGTTATCCTCCAAGCTTTGGGTTTTAGCTTCACTCCTTGTTTTTATGTCCCAATCCCTTGCATGATAATACAAAAAACAAAATGTTAAATAAATAAATATATGACATAAAAATAAATAAATAACGATAAAAAAATAAAAAGACCAAAATAACATCCAAGACAAACAAATCCATAAATCCTAAGGCTAGGATTGACTCTCGCTAGGAAGGAGTCCCCAGCAGATAGGCCAGCTGTCGCGGCCGGCTAAAAATATTCGAGTCGCCACCATATTTTTTAAAGGAAAATAATGATAAACCTAAATATCCTTATCCTAAGGTATATATTCCTATGGTTCGGGAGTCAGTTAAGTAAAGGGAAGGTGTTATGCACCCCTTACTTCCATTGTACTCAATGGGATCCACCTTTGAGTTTAGGGCATGTTTGTTTGTCTAAATGAAAAGAAAACCTAAGTTTTTTCCTAATTATACTCGCTAGGGTTGGTTTGCAACCCTATGCCTACGTACCCTCAAAATGAAGGATCAGAGTAACCGTAGTTCACCTCCCTTATTCCTACCCCCTAATCCTATTCCTAAATCCCAAAACCTAACCCTAAACCCCAATCCACTATTTATACTCTTGGATAAAGAGTTTTATCCCTTAAATCTAGTGTTTATAATCCTAGATGAGTAGTTCTATCCCTTAAATCCCTATCCATTATTTAGACTCTCGGAGGAAGAGTTTTATCCCTTAATCCTTTTATTTATACTCTCGGATATCAAGAGTGTTATCCCTAAATCCTTATCCTATATCCCTTATTTAGGCTCTCGGACCAAGAGCTTTTATCCCTTAATCCTTTTATTTATACTCTCGGATATCAAGAGTTCTATCCCTTAAATCCTATCCCTTGCCCTATATTTATACTCTTGGAACCTAAGAGTGTTATCCCAAAATCCTTATCCCATTTTAAAATATCCCCTTTTAATTTATTTACCAGAATAAATTAATTATATAATATAAAATTATAAAATCTCAAATTTAATATCCCTTTAAGAGTTTTGTCCCAAGAAAAAAAAAAGTTTATCCCAATTATATCCCTAATATCCCCTTTAAACCCATAGAAATACTCCACAAGGTTATCCCATTTCTATTCCAATTCTATCCATAATATCCCTCGTTATCTCAATATTACCCCTAAGAAGAACCCTTAAATAATGAAGAATTATTTAAATTTTAGTCAAGCCTTTTCATCCCTAATGAATTAATTATAAAAATTAATTAAACTAATGTTACCAACTATACCATACCATTTAAATCCTAATTATTTAACTTATCAAAATAAGTTAAAAAAACAAATTTAAATATTATAATAAACCCCCATTTATTAACTACAAAAACTAAAAATCAGCTCCAAACTAATTAAATATTATACGAATCCCAGATTATATAAAAAATATATATTATGATAAATTCCCAAATTATAAGCTACTCCCAAAAAAATTAATTGTAATAATCTCAAATTTATTAATTACCCAAACTTGTTATAAAATTGAATAAATTCCAATTTATAGAAAAATAAATAAACCCATATTTTTTCTTATAAAAATAAGTTGACTAAATGAAATGACTCAAACTTATTATTTATACAAATAAATAAATCGTAATAATTCCAAGAATAAAAAAACAACCCAAACTTATTAATTATAATAATAGATAAATTATAATGAACCCAAATTCTAAAGTTATAAAATTATAATAACCCCAAATCTATTGGTTATAAAATTAATTAAATAAAACCCCAAATTAATATTAAGTTAAAAATAAAATCCTAATAAATAAGAATAGCATATTTTCGTATTATATTTTTTTGTATTTTTTTTATTTTTCCTCATGAAAGTCTAATTACTGATTTGAATAATTCTAACATACTAAGTGATTTTTTTATACATTAAAACCTAGTTAACACGGTAATTAAAATTATTTGTTGAAACAGAATAAAAAACCCAAAAATTCAATCATGAATCAATATTATAACAAAATTCAGACCACAAAAGAAAGAGATCATGCAAAAAATAAATCGATATCCAAAATATCAAACATCAAAATAAAAATATCGAGCAAGAAAAGCAGTAAAAGTGAGACCAACCTGCGGGATCGAGGTTTATCCCGGTGAGCAAAATAATTCCCTTTTGTTTCTTCTTGCCCCTTTCTCCCTCTTTCCACTCCCTTTCGTATTTTTCGACCTAAACCCTAATTTGGTGACACTAGTGATCTTAAGGCTTAATCCACTTGGAATGTTGCAGCCTCGTGCTTGATCCTTGATGTGGGAGTCCTCTTGATCCATTGTGGATGTTTAAGAGGTTAGAAAAGTTGAAGATCATGTCATTTCTTGATTGATCATTTGTCTAAGAGCTCTGAGGGGGCTTGAAACCCTAAGTTTGATTGTAGTGGATGCTCACCCATCTTTGGGGAGACTAATGAGGTATGATGGTCCATCCATATTATGATGATGATTTGCACATTGATGGGAAATCTTAGTGGTCCAATATTGGGGTATGACAGATGCCCCTATTTAATCTTCTTGGACCCGAAGGTGTGAATGGCGAAGGTATTCAGGCATTCGGGGTGCAAGAGGATTAAATATCGGAATACCCAAAATTTTGATGGTGGTTATGCTTGCCAGCTTGCATATTCATCTTTTTTTGCTAAGCGATGATGCTTAGAAAAGGTAAAACTTCCCCTCGATCCTAGTTCCCTACCAAGGAACTACTGTCAATTTTCGATGTAAACTTCCCCTTGATCCTGGTTTCCTACCAAGGAATTGGTCTAGGTTTCTGAAATAAACTTCCCCTCGGTCCTGGTCTTCTACCAAGGAACTGGTCTAAGTTTCTGATGTAAATTTCCCCTCGATCCCGGTTTCCTACCAAGGAACTGGTCTTAGTTTCTAAAATAAACTTCTCCTCGATCCTGGTTTCCTACCAAGGAACTGGTCTTAGTTTCTGAAATAAACTTGCCCTCGATCCTGGTTTCCTACCAAGGAACTGGTCTAAGTTTCTGATGTAAACATCCCGTCGATCGTGGTTTCCTACCAAGGGACTGGTCTCAGTTTCTTTTGTCAATAAACTTTCTTGACAAGGGATGTTATTCCTAGCGGTTTTTCTCAAACTTCTCGCCGAATTTTCCTGGGGAGATGCCATTTGATGGAAAAAGTTTTGATTGTAGAGGTGCACAAACTTCTCTATTTTGGAGACGCCATTTATCGACTCTACTGGGGAAAGCAGGTCTCTTGAGAGACTGTTGTCGCTTGGGGATATTACATCACACTTTTCCTCGAGATCTTCTCGGAGGAATGCCATGTGATGCAATCCAATCCTGAGGTGCTGATGACCTTTTCGTCAGCGAATGTTCCTGAGGAGAATTGTTGTATTGCCGAATCTTTGATTAAGAGGCTTTCTATGGGGATTTTCCTTAATCCAGGAAAGCGAAGATATCATCTTCAATGGTGAAGAGTGACATTTGTCGAGAGTCATTCTTGCTTTTCAGAGGTTCAAGTTATCAAAGTGGCCAAAGAACCACCTTTAATCCAGAAATAAACTAGAGGAGAGGTTGTTCAGACACGATGTTTCCTGACAAGGAAAGAACTGATAACTCGATTGAGAGGACTTTTATCACTAGGGAACATGACCGGCTAGAGTGATAGTGATGTAATATGAACATGAATGAATCAATAATGCATGATGTATGTATGTATATGCTGACAAAACTGACACGACATACAGACTAATAGATGAACATGACTGGATACTCGGCCACTGCAGGGAATGAAGAGGTACCACTGGGTTTAAAATAGAAATTCTGCCTTGCTTAGGAGAGATAGTCCTTGCAGGGAACAACCGTTGGTCGGGCTTAGGAGATGAGAACTCTGTCGGGGGGTGTCAGATGGAATATTCGCATCTGACACAGCTGATCCTTCATTCAGGTGCACTGGTTTAGAAGGAGTACTTTGATTCGGCACTTTGAAGCTCAATTACTTCCGGAGAAGCGATCGATGTTCTTTCGATGTTCAACAGTCAAAAGAAATTGCCATCTTTATTTTAAAAGCAGAAAAAGTTTGACAAGTAAATTCATTTTTGTTTTATTTCAAGAATCGTTGATCACATTAAAACATCATTCTGTAAAGCTAAAACAAATGAGAATTGCAAACAAAAGCACTACGGCTCAAATTTTATTGATAGGATGGAAATCAGCCAAGCACGTGATTCCATAGAGTATTTACAAAGTTAAAAAATGGTAATTTAAGGGAAAATGGCTACATTGAAACATAACGACCGTTATCCTTTTACCAACTTTGAATTCTGGGCATCCTGAGCTTCCGTCGAAGATGACCTTGACTGGAGTTTTCCTGACTGAAGGTGTAACTGCCGCTGAGGGATTTGCCCATTTGTTGGACATAGTTACTTGCCATTATCCCTAATTTTTGCCTGGATTGTACTGTGATGTTTCCAATCCACCGGGAGGATTTTCGATTATGTCTCTAGTTTTTGCCTGGACTGCCCTTTCAGGTTTTCAATCTACCGAGACTTTTTTTTTTTAATTTAGGCGAAGTATTTCTTGACTACGTCAACATTTGTGGGGTAGGAAAATTCCTCTCTGTCCATGGTTGCGAGTCTCAAGGTGCCGCCTGAGAAGGCTTTCTTGACCACATAGGAGCCGTCATAATTCGGAGTCCATTTGCCCCAAGAATCAGTGAGAAATGATTGTATCTTCTTGAGCACAATGTCTCATTTCCTGAAGACGTGAGGTCGGGCCTTTTTGTCAAACGCCTTCTTCATCCTTTGTTGATACAACTGACCATGGCATAGTACCGTCATCCATTTTTCTTCAATCAGATTCAACTCATTGTGTCGATTTTGACACCATTCATCCTCTGTTAGCTTAGCTTCCATCAATACCCGGATTGATGGGATCTCTACTTCTATGGGAAGCACTGTTTCCATGCCATATACTAGAGAGAAAGGGGTTGCCCCTGTTGAAGTCCAGACAGATGTGCGATAGCCGTGAAGGGAAAAGGGTAGCATTTCATGCCAGTCTTTGTAGGTTACAACCATCTTCTGAACAATCCTCTTGATGTTCTTGTTAGCCGCTTCTACTGCTCCGTTCATCTTAGGTCGGTAGGGAGATGAGTTATGGTGTTCGATCTTGAACTCAGCGCACAACTCTTTCATCATCTTGTTGTTCAAGTTGGATCCATTATCGGTAATGATCTGCCTCAGAACACCATAACGGCAGATGATATTATTTTTTATAAAGTGAAGCACGACTTGCCGGGTTACATTGGCATATGACGCTGCTTCGACCCACTTGGTGAAGTAATCAATGGTCACCAGGATGAACCGATGTCCGTTCGAAGCCTTAGGTTCGATCATTCCAATCATGTCGATTACCCATATGGAAAAAGGTCATGGGGAAGAAAGAATTTTGAGATGCGTTGGCGGTACATGGATCCTGTCTGAGTATATCTGACACTTGTGACACGTCCTTATGTACTTGTAGCAATCGGATTCCATGATCAACCAATAGTACCCTGCTCTTAGAATTTTTCTCGCCATTGTGTGTTCGTTGGCATGAGTGCCAAAGGATCCTTCATGAATTTATTTCGTCAACATGTTTGCTTCTGGTCTGTCTACGCATCGGAGCAAGACCATGTCAAAATTACGCTTATAGAGTGTATCACCGCTCAGGAAGAAACTTCCTGCCAGCCTTCTGAGGGTTTTTCAGTCCTTTCTTAATGCCCCAGGTGGATACTCTTGTTTCTGAAGGAAGCATTTGATATCGTGACACCAAAGTTTGTCGTCTATGACTGCTTTAATCGTGAAGATGTAAGCGGGCCGTTCAAGGCGCATTATGTCAATCTTAGGTAAGTTGTTCCATTGACCTACACTAATCATGGAAGAGAGAGTGGCTAAGGCATCAGCCATGTGATTCTCTTCACGGGGGATGTGATGAAACTTGATTCTGTTGAAGAAGGGTAACAACCTACCCGCGTAATCTTTGTAAGGGGTCAGTCCTGATTGGTATGTGTTCCAATCTCCTTTGATCTAATTTATAACCAGGGCCGAGTTGCCATATACATCCAAGTTCTTAATCCATAAGTCGATCGCTTCTTCGAGACCCATGATACAAGCTTCGTATTCGGCCACGTTGTTTGTACACTTGAATGTCAGTCTGGCGGTGAAAGGAATGTGGATACCCTGAGGTGTTATAATGATTGCCCCAATCCCATTTCCATAATGATTGACAGCTCCGTCAAAAATAAGTCCCCACTGGGAACCTGGTTCTGGCCCTTCACTGGGTAGCGGTTCATCGCAGTCCTTCATTTTTAGATACATGACATCTTCGTCTGGGAAGTCAAATCCGAGTGATTCCTGATCGTCAATTGGTTGGTGAGCCAAATGATCGACTAAAACACTTCCTTTTACGGCTTTCTGAGCGTGGTACTCGATGTCGTATTCTGATAACAACATCTGCCAATGGGTAATCCTTCCCGTGAGAGAAGGTTTTTCAAAGATGTGCTTGATTGGATCCATTTCGGAGATTAACCAAGTAGTGTGACGAATCATATACTGGCGAAGATGTTTGGCTGTCCAAGCTAAAGCGTAGCAAGTTTTCTCAAGCATAGTGTACCGAGTCTCGCAGACTGTGAATTTCTTGCTAAAGTAGTAAATGGCAAACACTTTCCTTTTCGTTTTGTCTTGTTGGCCAAGCACACAACCCATTGAGTCTTCCAAGATTGTTAAGTAGATGATCAGTGATTTTTCTTCCACTGGAGGTGATAGAATCGGTGGGTTCAATAGGTATTCCTTGATACTGTCGAAGGCGGTTTGGCAGTCTTCTGTCCAAACGCAGTCCTGATTCTTTTTTAGTAATTTGAAGATTGGCGCACACGTCGCGGTCATGAGGAATATAAATCTTGAAATGTAATTCAGACGTCCCAAGAACCCCCTGACTTATTTTTCAGTCCGCGGAGAAGGAATTTCTTGAATGGCCTTGACTTTGTCAGGATCAACCTGAATTCCTTTCTGGCTGACGATGAACCCTAAGAGTTTCCCTGAACGGACACCGAAGGTGCACTTGTTCAGATTCAAGCGGAGTTTGTACTTTCTCAGACGCTCGAATAGTTTTGACAGGTGGGTCACATGCTCCCCCTCTATTTTAGATTTTGCAATCATATCATTGACATATACCTCTATTTCTTTGTGTATCATGTCATGAAACAGAGTAGTCATGGCCCTTTGATAGGTTACCCCGGCGTTCTTCAAACTGAACGGCATTACCATGTAACAAAAGGTACCTCATGGGGTGATGAAGGAAGTTTTCTCCATATCCTTCGGCGCCATTTTGATTTGATAATATCCCAGGAATCCAT
The DNA here is from genome assembly GCA_022829125.1 of Lathyrus tuberosus. Classification (NCBI taxonomy): domain Eukaryota; kingdom Viridiplantae; phylum Streptophyta; class Magnoliopsida; order Fabales; family Fabaceae; genus Lathyrus; species Lathyrus tuberosus. Next base: position 8,851,827 of record JALAZF010000008.1, on the reverse strand, counting down.
CCATGAAGGAGAAGACTTTGAACCTTGCTGTACTGTCTACCAGCATGTCAATGTGTGGTAAGGGAAAGTCGTCCTTTGGACTAGCCTTAGTTAGATCACTGTAATCCACACACATTCTGACCTTTCTGTCCTTTTTCGGAACTACTACTATGTTGGCTAAGCATTGAGAATATTCTGATGTAGTGAGGAAACCCGCGTCAATCTGTTTCTGTACTTCCTCTTTGATTTTGATGGCCATGTCTGGATGAGTCCGTATCAACTTTTGCTTTACTGGCAGACATTCTGATCTTAATGGTAGATGATGTTCCACGATGCTGGTATCCATCCCCGGCATGTCCTGATAGGACCAAGCGAATACATCGGGAAACTCTTTGAGAAGCTCTATCAAACTCTCTTTGATAGTCGGACTGAGCAGTACCCCAATCTTGACCTCTTTTCTCTCTTCCACTGAGCCCAAGTTGACTGTTTCCAATGGCTCCTTGTGAGGTTTAATGGACCTTTCCTCTTGTCTGAGTAATCGGGAGATCTCTTCTGGAATTTCGTCGCCATCTTCTTCTTCAGCCTCAAATACCGGGAATTCAAAGTTGGGAGAAGGCATTGGATCTTATGTTTCAGTGGGGTTTAAAACAAGCAATCTGCATGACGTGATGATTGTTTTTAGAAGAGATAGAGAAAATGCAAGAATGCGTGCAGTGTAAATTTTTTTTGGAAAACTGCTTGTTTTTATTATTTGAATTGTTTTTTAGGATTACCATTTTCTGAAAAAGCGAAAAGAGAAAACAACAATTAATGCGGAAATTACAGAACGGCGTTATTTTATTTATGAACTTGTTGATTCTTGAAACTACAGTCTTATAAAACAAAAACTCTGTCGCTTTGGGCGAAGCGAAGAGGGATATTTACAGAAAGTGAGCCCTATCAAAACATCCATTTCACCTGGGTAGGGTGAAAGGTTAAGATAAAGATGGCAATTACTTTGACTTATGAACGATCTTCGGAACATCGACCGCAACCCATTGGCGGCGAACTCCTCGGTGAATCACAAAGTCTGGTACCTTCCTTCTCGGCTTGTCTTCAGAAATAATGCTGATTTCAGGTGGAGCAGGATCATTGGAATCTGTCTCCCAGGCAGAGTTGTCATAGGAGGATTCCTCAGTTGTATTTTGCATAGTGTTTGTGCTCTCAGGTATATCTCCCCATCCAATTGGTTAGATGTCTTTGAGCCTGATACGAGAGCTTTCGGGAGCGGTATACTTGACCAAGAAGTCGTATTTGCCACTTGGTTGTCCTAGGGTGTCCCACACTTCTTTGGAACTGGAGGAGTCATCTCTCTCGATGACGTTGACCTCGGGAAAGGCATAGTTGATGAACTCTAGTCCTGCAAGTTTTGCAAATTCATCGTCGCACTAGATATTTTCTGAATGACCTGAGTGTTGATCCCATGACATGGTGGGGATGCAGGTATTCTTTTCAATGATGCTCAGCTGATTTTCATTGTTCGGCTGACTTTCTTGCCCCAAGTCTCCTGGGTACGGCTGCCAGATATGCAGACCATCCATCGGGCCATAATAGTTGTGGTCAAAGTTGTCTTTCATCAGAGTGTCTTCCTCTAATGAGTTGGGTGGAGCACGGCATCCTTTCGGATCACAATCTCTGTATTTCATTTCGACATCTGACCTTGGTATAAATCTCAGACTCTGTGCGGGATAGAAAAATGGTGTAGGCACTTCTTCCTGAGACATATAACCGTCCTCGTTAAGATAGGACTTCCACTCTTCATCTGTATTGGAGGAGTCTCCCTCGTTGATGGTATATACTTCTTGAGACACTAGGTGAAGGAAACCTCCACTGTGGAAGAAGTTCTGAGTGGGATGAAGACTTTCATCGTTTGCAGCTGTCTGGGTACAGGTTGCAGAAAAACCAAGACCCTTCTTTGTTTTATTGTCAGTAGGAATGACAAGCTGTCCCCATCCCTTTGTATTGTTACTTTTGATCACCTCGAGAGCATCTTTGTACGAGGATATTGATGTTCCCTTCTCTAATTGATTCTCATTTCTTACCAAAAGTGCCTGGAACTGAGGTCAAACAACCTCCTCGGGTTCTACACAAGTGATCAATGAAAGGTTACTTATGATCAAGGCTTGTTCTCCACAGACCGTGACGAGTTGGTTATTCTTGATGAACTTCAGCTTCTGGTGAAGTGTCGAAGTGACTGCCCCAGCCTGGTGTATCCAAGGTCTTCCCAATAAACAGCTGTATGTTGCCCGGATGTCCATGACCTAGAAAGTGACTAGGAAAATGTAAGGAGCCATAGTTATGGGAAGGTCGACTTCGCCGATAACTATTTTTCTGGAACCGTCAAATGCTTTGACGATGACCTCACTGCCTCTCATCGGACATCCTTTGGATGATAGTCGCATTAGAGTGGACTTCGACATAACATTGAGAGCTGATCCGGTGTCTACCAGTACGCTGGCTAAAGCATCGTCCTGGCAGTTGACTGTGATATTGAGCGCCATGTTGTGGCTTTTGCCTTCTTCTAGCAATTCCTCATCACTAAACCCCAAGTTATTGCAGGAAGTGATGTTAGAGATGATACTGTCGAATTACCTTATCGACACATCCTGTTCCAAAAAGTCCTGCTCTAAGACTTTTTGTAGAGCCTCTCCGTGGGCTTCGGAACTGAGTAAAAGAGATAACACAGAGATCTTTGAAGGAGTTTGTAACAGCTGATCAACAATGTTGTATTAACTCCTTTGGATGAGCTTCAGCATCTCATCATCGTTCTTTGAAAGGTCGGGATCACTGAATTGACCGACTGGTGGATTGGGAACTTCCGTTTGAGGTTCCTTTTCTCTGTTAGGTTCTCCAACTCCTCGGTTGAAGATTCGACCACTCCGTGTTACTCGACTGATGTCTACAATATTCACAGCGGAGGGTAATGGAATTTCCTTTCCATTCTCAATTGTTGTTGCACCGTATTTGTAAGGGATAGCTTTATCAGACTTGTACGACACTGGTCCCGGCAGATAGATAACTACAAGAGCCTTCTGATTTCTCTGACTGTCGTAATTAACTTCAATCAGTTCCTGGTTAAGAACTTTTGATTCATCAAGTAGAGGAATGATGGTACATCTTTGATCTAGTCAGCGAAATAGTCTGGAGTCCAGTTGATGGACCCCGAAACTGAACATGGTTGAATCTCTTTGCGGTCCAACTGACTCTGAAGGGCTGCTCGCATGAGGTAGCATCCTTGGTTATTCCCCGAGCAGACTCTACAGCGCTCGTAGTTATGTGGTGGCACCTGGCCACGTCCACTTTGAATGCAGTGTAACCTCACTAGGTCTGCTTCCATAGATCGAACATCCTGACTTTAATGCCTAGTAGGGTTCCCATTAATCATGCTGACTTGTTGCGTATCTTCCTCTAGATAAATTGGAAGCCACCAATGGTTTAACAAGTGTTGTAAAGTTCTTTGAATGAGAGCGCACCCTTGGTTACTCTCACAACATACTTCACAGCTCAGATAATCATGTGAAGTGAGAAAACCGAGTTGGACCTACTTGGCGTGTAACTCCACCAAGCTGGTATTCATCAAGCGAATATCATAGATTTGAATCATATTCACTTAATACTGATTTCTATCACGATAATCCTGAATCCATCCAAGATCCATCTGACACTGGAGGGCCTCTTATACAAAAGAGCATCCCTGATCGTTTATTAGGCAGATAGGACAGGAGTCGTAATCGTGTCGTGGCAGGTTATGATGTTGGCTTTGCCTTGAGTGCATTGCCACCAAGTTGACATTCATTGCACGAATGTCGTGGTTTTGAATGATGTTGGAGTTCATATAAGTCATGTTGACCCCACAAACTCGGTGCTCTTGGATCCATCTGAGATCCAATTGTTCCCGTAGAGTTGATTGCACCATAGAATATCCTTGATTGTTTTTAGAGCAGATATCACACTGATGATAATTATGAGGTGGCACATGGCCGTATCCACTTTGTCTATAATGCATCTTGACCAAGTGGGCCCTCAACAAGAGTACATCATGAATATGATAGCTGTTGTTAGACTCTCCCTCTATCAAATTTACCGCAGTTTTCTCGTGTTGAGGTAGCAGGTTCGTGAGAACATTCAGATTTGTATCTTTGAAAGATAAAACCCCGCTCCTAACAAGCTTCTGCACATCGGATTTGAAATTGAGACAGTTTTCTATGTTATGCCCTGGTCCTCCTTGATGGTAAGGGCAAGTCTGATCCGCTTTGAACCAAAAAGGCGGATTTTCTGGTACTGTAAGAGGAGGCCTGGTTTGGACGTGCCCCTTGACCAGTAAGAGTGGAAACAAATATGCGTACAACATTGGTATAGGGTCAAACCCTGGAGGTCGTGTCGTACGATTGTTGTTATATGGAGGACGAGCTTGCTGAAGAGGCTGTTGTGTCCTTTGCTGATATTGTTGTTGATTCGGTTGGCTCTGAGCAACCTGAGGTTGATACGTAGGAACAGGCGCAGGGTTGATAGCAGGAGTTACAGCTGCTACTGGTTGGTACCGTCGCCTTTGCTTTCTGAGAGAGATATTGCCAATATCTTGCTCTTTTTTCTTAGGGAGAGCACTACCGTATCTTTTTGTACTACTTGGTGATCCAGCGTCTTTAACTAAACGTCCTTCTTGGACTGCTTCCTCAAGACGAACTCCCATGCCTACCATTTCAGTAAAGTCACTGGGCACACTGGCGACCATTCGGTCGTAGTAGAATGAGCTCAAGGTCTTTAAGAAGATCTTTGTCATCTATTTTTCCTCAAGAGGTGGACAAATCTGGGCAGTAATTTCATGCCATCTCTGAGCGTACTCCTTAAAGGTTTCCTTATCCTTTTGTGACATGGCTCTGAGTTGATCTCTGCCCGGTGCCATGTCTAGGTTATACTTAGATTGTTGAACGAAAGCAGCACCAAGATCTCTGAAAGTGCCGATCTTAGTGTTGTTTAAACCCATGTATCATTTGAGCGTGACACCGGTTAAACTATCCTGAAAGTCGTGAATCAGTAGATCTTGGTTCTTTGTCTAAGTTGACATCCGCCGGGCGTACATCACCAAATGGCTTTGAGGGTAAGAGTTACCCTTGTACTTTTCAAATTCGGGCACCTTGAATTTGTGCGGAACTTTCACATTGGGGACCAAACAAAGGTCTGCGGCGTCCTGTCCAAATAGATCCTGACCGCGAAGGGCTTGCAACTCTTTCTGCATCTCCAGAAACTGTTCCTATAACTCATTCATTCTGTCGAACATACTTTCGTTTCCACCAGAAGATATCTGCGGAATCGGTCCTTCTGGGACAGTGTGTACCACAGGTGGTGGTATAGTCATCCAGGCAGTGACTCTTGGTCCTTCCCTCTCCCGAAGTTTGTAACCTTCAGGAGTTGCTGTCATGCCTCTAGCATCTTCGCTTTCCCGAAGTTTGTAACCTTCAGGCCCAGCGGCTCCTGCTGCGGTTCCCTGATCTTCAGTGATCGGCGGAACATATCCTTCCGGGAAATAGTTAATAGGCATGCTCCAGGGACGATTTTTCGGAATTTTGTACCTAGGATCATACTTTTCTACTATGGACGTCGATGTGATCTCTGAGATCACAATCCTTTGTTGTTGCATCTTAGCTTCTGCTAGAACTTGCATGTCGTTATGAAGCTTTCTCAGATCCTCTTTCAGAGTGTCGATCTCTTCCCTTAACTTTTTGTTCTCTTCCTCGAGATCATCCATCTTTTTCTGTCGATTGGCCTGAGTATTGTACGAATGAGATAGTTTGACTCTAGAATCGAGACGCAAACGTGAGATTCGTAGGTAAGAAGAATGCGTTACGTGAGAATGATGAATGCAACAATTATATTTCAATTAATTTTTGTTTAATCAAAATAAACTTCAACAATTGGATTGCAAATATCAAACAGTGGGGAAACCCTGTTTTATTGAATTCAAAGATTGCGGAATGGAAATACAGTAATTTACATAGTGCTGTAAAAGGAAATCTAAACTTATGGGTCCCGAGTCCTCTCTGAGGTGAGCTCTGGTGCTGGTTCTGGTACTTTCCTTTTCTTTGACCGGGGCTCTCGAGCCGTTGTCGGGTTGTCATTCCTTTGCCAAGTGAAAGGAGCGAGCAAATTCCTTTGGTCATCCTGATTTTCTACAGCATGTTGCTCTAAAATTTCAATCAGTGCGTCTTTTTCTTTTAACAGTTGCCGTATTTTCTTGCACTCCACATTGAGAATACGGTACTTGTTCTTCCAAGACCTCTTCTTCTGTTGAACTTTGTTGAGAGTAACCTGAAGTTTTTCCGTATCAGACATAAAATAAAGGACAGGGTCCCTTAATGGAAGAACTTCCTAACGAGGGTAAGGTATCCTCAGCTTGAGAGCTCTAGTTTGTACCCAGTGGAGATAAGGTTCCACAGAAACACAGTCAGTTTTTCCTAGAGACTCTTTTCCTTTCCTATGAACGTGCTTCCAGGCATGCACTATTTCTGTCTTTAGTGCCATGTCATTTTCTCCTTCCTTGAAGAAAAGACCTTCCAGATGAGCATTACGCGGGACATGCCTCATCGGGTATCCAAATTGACGACGAACCAAAACTGGATGATAATTGATTCCTCCTTTAATTCCTATGAGGGGTACATTTGGGAAATTTCCACAACGTTCAATGATTCTGATCCCGTCATAGATTCGATTGTACCAATCGATGTCAGAGTTGGTAAGAGACATGATTCTCTGCAACCAACGTAAAGTATTCTTTTGATCCCAAAATGCAGCAGACTTTGGCAAATGGGAAATGAACCATTCGTACAGCAGGGGTACACAGCATGTGATCATTCCTCTGCTATACAAATACCTTAAATGTACAGAATGATTAGCAACTGCGAGCAAGGTCGGTACATGGTTTCCAATCAGAAAAATCTTAATGGCGTTGATATCAACGAAGTTATCAATGTTGGGAAACAAAAATAACCCGTAGGTAAGCAAAACAAAGATGCTTTCGAAAGCGGCCACGTTCCCTATGCTAGAAAAGTACAGAGCTTTCTTGATTAAGAACTGGGCTGGCAAACCCTGAATTCCACCCTTAGTGGTCATGTGAGTCCTGACTTCTGACTCGTCCAAATAGATTGCTCTTGCAATGTTTTAATCCTTTGGAATTTCTTCCAGTCCAGAAAAGGGAGCTTGGTCAATAATATGCAAATCAGTCAGGTGAGAGTACTCCTCCAGTGTTGGTGCTAGTTGATAATCCAGGAATGTGAAACAGTGATAGATCGAATCGTAAAAGTGGATTAGTGTGGATAGGATTCCTTCGATTACATGGACCCTTAACAGAGAAAACAGCCCTCCATACTTAGCTCTGAAAGCCTCAGGGTTGGTGATCATCCTCACCAGACCTCTTAAATCCTTTAGTTTTGGAACCTTGAAGGTGTACTTATGAGTCTTCCTTCTACCGAAATCCATTAGCAATCTCTTTTTCTGACATTTGCAATCATTGTCTTAGTTTAATTTGAAAAAGAGAGACTAGAAGAGAAATTTTTCTTTGTTTTAATGTTTTTTAAATGAATGTATGAATACAGCACACAAAAACATAGAAAAAACATGGGGTCAAAGGGTCGGTGTCATGAAGTCAAGGTGCTACCCATCCCCAAAGGTTTATACTGGTGATTTTTTGTACCTGTCCTCAAAATCACTGACCGCTCTTGGGATAACGACAGTAAGCGGATCGCCAGCGAGCTGTAGTATCTTAGATTAATCTCAAATGAGGATAGTATCGCGTGACAACTATTTCCGATAGCTTCCGCACTACAAAATGGTTTCAGTCTACTAAAATCCTCAGCTTCTCGGATAACCCATTGGAATAATCTGCTTTTAACAACCGAAGTCGTATAGGCATTGAATCCGCAAAGGGCATCTCCACTTATTTGATGGTCTACCGGGACCTCTTATCTGGGATTTACTCCCCGTAAGATTACCCGTATAATGCCATCACTTATCTTAGGTGTATACTCAATCTTTCCAGATGCAGCATCACACGCATTCCCATTAGCAGAAAAGTAAACACAGATATTAATTAGGAAAAGCAGTATATATATTTGTCCTAATATCCTAGACCTCTAGTATTATGATCCTATACAGACAATGACTCCCCAGCAGAGTCGCCATTTCTGTGACACTTTGCAAATTTAAGGCCTTCTACTTAAGACTATAAGAAAGGATGCCTCCCACTGTGGTCGCCATTCTTCTGTAGCGCGATTTTTGTGGTTTCGAATCACTATCGCTTTGGTACTACAGTTTAATTCATTTTTTATCCTATGAAGCTGATTAAGGAAGGCAAATAGATGTCTCCAATTAACCCTGCTTGCATACTAAGGTTAAACAGGCAAAACTGTTGGTTTACAGATGCTATCAAAATGGGGGTCTGTCTTAGGTTATTTGCTTAAAAAACAGTGTCTGGACTATTTGTGAGGTTTTTGGTAAGATGTTAGGTCTGATACTTCTTGATTGATGTATGGAGGTACTGGATTTTGATTTTTTTTATTAGTATGCTCGCTAAGATTTTGCAATATTATGCCTACGTATTCCCATTTAACGAAACAGGAAAATCAGAGCGATCGTAGTTCCTCCTATTCTATGGGAGGAAAGGGATTGTTTTGGTGTCTTGTTCAAAGCCCAAGACATGAAGCTAAAGGTGGTTTGTATCTTGTTCAAAGCCCAAGATATGAAGCTAGAGGTTTGACTGAGAGAGAATTTGTCATCTCTAAAGAGGAATTGTTGATGTTTGTATACGGTGAGCGAGGCACAAATTTGATGCTAAAAGGTTGATTGACTCAACCGGGGTTTTCTTTATTCAAAGCCTAAGAGGAGGCTAGAAGTTTGACTTTTCCGGGGAAAATGTTCTTTCTGTCTTATACAAAGCCCAAGATTGAGGCTAAAAGGGATTTTGACTCCGTTGGGGGGAATGTATCATGTATAAAGCCCAAGATGGAGGCTGAAATGGTTTGACTCAACAAGAGAGTACTTTTATTTGTCCTGTATAAAGCCCAAGACAGAGGCTAAAAAATTTGACTCAACAAGAGAGTCTTGAACAGGTGATTGACTCAACAAGAGAGTCTGAAGGTTGATTGACTCAACAAGAGAGTCTTTTATACTCAACAAGAGAGTGATTTGCTGTCTCGCACGAAGCCCGAGATTGAGGCTAAAAGGAGATTGCCTCAACAAGAGAGTCTTTTATACTCAACAAGAGAGTGTTTTATATGTCTTGTACAAAGCCCAATACGGAGGCTAAAGGTGATTGACTCAATAAGAGAGTCTGAAAAGGTTAGCTCCGCTGGGGAGAATCATTTGTACAAAGCCCAAGAGGAGGCTGACTTACTGCTGAGGATTATTGAGATCCTGAAGCGATTCCAAGTATGGGGAACTCTCATGAGAGAGACCGGGTTTTTGCGGGAGATTGATCCAGAGTGATCGGTGTTTTTTCCTATTGTTTGAAAGGAACTTGAGAATGTCTTTGAGACTCAAGAGGTTTAGACTATCCAAGTCTAGAGTTTTATCTTTTGTACAATGCCCAAGAGGAGGCACGGGCATTAAGGGATGAGTATCAACCCTAAAATGGCCGGAGTTTTGACGCTGGAAAGACTGCTCTACCAAAGGATGACTAAGTTATGTCTTATACCTTTAAGAGATCATCAGGGTCCTTGTATTAAGCCCAAGAGAAGGCATGAGAACTTCTAAGAAGCTGAAGGGTCCTTGTACAACGCCCAAGAGGAGGCGGGGATGCTTTTAGGAAGCCTGTGGGTCCCCAAACCAAGAGAAGTTCAAGAAATACAATTCAGAGAGAAGTGATCATTCCAGGAAAGTTCGAGAATTTGGAAGAAACTCAAGATATGCCATTCACGGAGAAAAGATCATCCCTAGGTAGTTAGAGTTTCTTTGACAATTTCTAAGGGTGACAGTCTGAGAAAAGGTTCACTGAGAATACTTCCTTTCTCTTTGTTCCATATTGTTTAACCCTAAGAGAAGGGAAGACTGTATCTGGAAATCCTACGGGGATCTAGTTTTGTTTGTATTTAAGAGTGACCAACAAGGCTTTACCTAGTGCTAGACGTAGTTGCCGGGGAAAACTCTAAATAACTATACTAGTATTACACAGTGGATATGTGACAAGTATATAAAAGGATGTGAAATAAGACTTACAGTGAAACAGCCCCGCAATACAGTTATATACATATGAAAGCGGTAAATGAAAGCGGATAAACACTTACCCGTTGTAGAGCTTCCATGCTGTTTTGTTAGTTGTTCAACAAACAAATTAAAGAAAGTTTTTATAACAACATATTCAAAATTAAAGGAGAAATTGTTTTGAAAAGATTGTTGGGGCTTACAGCTCAAGGAGAGGCCCAAGTTTTAACGATGATCGCACCGTTATCTTGAAAATTGTACAGAGGGACTTATACAATATGTGAGGCCCAAAAAGTTTTTGTGTACAAGGGGATGGGTCTTACACTCTATTAGAGGCCCAAAGATTTACTTTTGTACAAGGGATGGGACTTACAGCTCAAGGAGAAGCCCAGGATTATTTGTTAAAAAACGGACATCACGCCGAGGATTTTGAAAACACAGTGGGTCTTATACAACATCTAAGGCCCATATCATTTTGGTTTCAAAAAAAGGGTTGGGTCTTACACTCTATTAGAGGCCCAAAATTTTTTTGTTTTTGAAAAGGAATGGGACTTATAGCTCGAGGAGAGGCCCAATTGGTTTTGTTAAAAAGGCGACGATCGCGCCGTTGTTTTTGAAAATACAGTGGAACTTATACAATGACTGAGGCCCAAAAAGTGGTGAATTTACAAAGGGGATGGGTCTTACACTCTAATAGAGCCCAATGAGTGTTTTAAAATGATTGATGAGGGTGGAATCGATCAAAACCCTAATTTCATCATTTTTAAAAGTGAATTCTTAAAGAAAATCAATAAAAAAATGATAAAACACCAAATAAGCTTGAATAAACAACTTGTGATTTTTGGTTAAGACTTGAAAAATGAGGTTTTAATCACAAGATGAATTAAAACTCATTTGGTTTTAATTTTTCAAGATGAATATTCACTTTTAAAATGTTTAAAAACAATTAAAAATGAATTTATTCATAAAAATATCAACTATATTAAATAAATAATATAAATTTTATTTTTTTTGTGGAATAAACTATTTCAACATTTTTGTGCTTTTTTGCAAAAAGAACCAATAAAAAATAATTAAAATTAAGGGAGTTATTAATTTTTCAAATCATTAAAAATAATAGAAAAATGGAAAAAAAGACATTAAAAAGGGGTCTGGGGCGAGGGGGATTCGAACCCCGGACCTCTTGTGTGCAGTGTGCACCTCCTACCACTATGGTGGTTATACATCTGTGTATCAAAGCCCACCCACAAATATACAAGGCTTGCCTTGTTTTTGGCCTGGCCAAGGCAATGCAAGGCAAGGTTTTGGCCAAAAACGTGAAGCTTGTAACTTTCTCATTTCTCCATGGATTGGGTCAAAATTTAGGTCTATCCTGCCTAGAATTTCACAAGGAATCCAATGGTGGTGGTGGTTTTTTCAGATGAGGTCCCCATTTTAAAACCCGATATTGGTTTTGAAATAGGCCTCCATTTGCATTTTCTGTTCTACCTCATAGTACAGACATGAATCACATGATGAATTGGTCCAAACACAACATATATAACATGTATGAGATGTGTATGATCAGTGGACTTTAAAGCAATGCATATTTCTAAGAGTTTAAGTTGTGATGCTTACCTCTTTAGGAGCTTTTTGGGCAATCTGTCAAGTGCCTTGTTCCAGAAATAATTAGATGCTATGGACACCCTCAAATGATCCCTTAGAAGCTCTTAGGATGATTGGAAATAGCTGGATACCTCAGGAATGGAAACTGGCCCTTTCTTGCAAAAGGGGCAAAAGTGACCAAAATACCAACTCTCTCAAATGGTGATCCAAATGTGGGGAGCAGTTGGGACAGTTCAAGGATGATATTTGGAGTGTGTTTGAGGCTTTATCTGGTTTTGAAAGTGACTGAATCAAGACATGGCTTGAAACATGCAAAAAAGTCCTATTTTGAGGTTTTGAGAAGGGACTTTGAGGTTTTGGTGTTTTGGGTCACTTGTGAGAGTTTGGATAGCTTAGATATGACATATTGGATGTGTTTGGATCATGAGCTATGATGGAATTGCTCTCTAACTCAAAAACTCAGAGTTACCTTGCTAAAGAAGGCATTTTTGCCTAGAGAAAGAGATTTTGAGGAAAGCAAGTGTTGTAGTGCTTTGGTGTACTCAAACTGAGCACAAATGAGCTCTATTTATAGTAGAGCAAGTTTGTTTTGCAAGTAATAGTGAATGGAGGCTGCTGCAGACCTTTGGCCAATTGGAGCATTTAGGAATCTGAAGTCTCCTCTAGCCATTGACTAAAGGTTAGAGAACAGGCCTTTGGTTCCCTAGTTTAGAGATCATCCTTGACTCATTCAGTTGGAAATGGCTCAGTTCATGCCACCTTGGTGCATCAATTGAATGCTCCAAAACAAAATTGGAGTATTATCCCCTCTTTAGGGTTTTTTAGGTTTGGCATGCTATTTTTAGTTCCAAAGACTTGGGAGGCTTATGGATCAGTGTTTGTCCCTCCTTGGTCTCTCCCTGAAGTGTTCAGATGGATAAACTTGTTTGTCATTTGCATAAATTGCTCAAATCGAGCAAAGTGCACAAATCTGCCTTGTTATGACTGTTGCAGCATGGCATATTGCCACTGTCATAACTCTTAGCTCAGATGGGATTTGATGCGGTTCTTGGCCATTTTGGAAAGCTCACATATGATACAACACATATGTGATCATAGTTTGTCTTGACACTTTTCGGATCTAAGTGAAAAATGCCCCTACATTTTGAAAAAAGTGAAACAAATTCTGACTTAGTGACAATTTCACTAAGTGTCGGAAAAAGTGACATTTCATGTTTTCAGCCATTTTGATCCAACCATAACTCAAAATCCATGATGAATTGGAGTGAGGTGTAGTTGACACTTTTAAAGTATGCCATGAGAGCTACAAATCCATCATTGGATCAGCCCAAATAGTTGCTTGGATCTCAAGTTATGATCCTTGGAAGTTGGTACCCTAGCCACTTTGTTCCATAACTTAGAAAATTTCTAAGTTTTTTATGGTTACCCCTTTTGCAAGTTATCCCACTTTTCTTGATTTTTCTTGATGATTGATGATTCCAATCACACATTAACATCATTTTAGGGTTAGGGAACCATAATTGATTAAAAAATCAAAAAGTCAAACATTGACTTTTGGGCACAGTTGACTTTTTATCAGATGAATTCCAAACTATGCGATCCTCTATGAATTCAAGTCCTTAACCTAAATCAAACTTGATGGATTGATTTCATAGGTGTTATAGGGTGTATTGAATCATGTCCCAAGGTTTGGGAGCATGTCTTGGTCAAAAGTCAAAGGCACAGTTGACTTTTATCTGCGAAACCCTAACTGTGATTCTGATGAATTTGAAACTTGTGAATCAAGCTTCTTGGATCAATCCATTATTTCAAATGGATCAATGTAGTGTATTAAGGACCCTCAAATCATGTCTTGAGATTTTGGCTCATGTTTTGTCCCAAAAGTCAACTTAGGGGTGAATTAGGTCAAGAAACCCTAATTCCTGATTTTTTATGAATGCATCCCCTGAGGCTAAATTGACTTGATGATGGGGTTTATGAGGTCCCTAAGAGTATTTTGGGTTATGCTTTGAAGCATTGGCTCATACCCAGAGGAAAATTTCCATCTGGAGGCCATGGTCGACCTAAACCCTAATTTGGTGACACTAGCGATCTTAAGGCTTAATCCACTTGGAATGTTACAGCCTTGTGCTTGATCCTTGATGTGGGAGTCCTCTTGATCCATTGTGGATGTTTAAGAGGTTAGAAAAGTTGAAGATCATGTCATTTCTTGATTGATCATTTGTCTAAGAGCTCTGAGGGGGCTTGAAACCCTAAGTTTGATTGTAGTGGATGCTCACCCATCTTTGGGGAGAATAATGAGGTATGATGGTCCATCCATATTGTGATGATAATTTGCACAATGATGGGGAATCTTAGTGGTCAAAATTTGGGGTATGACACTTAGGTTGATTTGAAAACCTCTGGATTTGTCAACTCGATCCAACCTGCGGCTACCTTGTAACTTTGAGCAATTGAGGTGTGAGTTTTTGATTTTGATGTTACAGATAGAGTGTAAGTGTTTAGATCACTCCTATATGTTGTATATGAGGTGTGTGAATCATTGGTTTGAGTTGCATTGGTCTCCAACTCAAAACCCGATAATGTTTTCTCAAGAAAATGGAGTTTTTGTGCTTAAGAAGGAAATGAGAGAAAGCAATGTTGTAAGCTGCGTTGGTGTAGTGTGACTGATCAACAAGGAGCTCTATTTATAGGTGAAGAGTTGTGCTGAAGCTTCTCACTTGAAGCTCAAAGGATAAGATTGGAGTCAATGGTCTTGGCTTGGTGTAATTTCTTCTTACACAAGGTACAATAGCAGTCCCAAATAGCTCAGCTATGTATTTACTCAATTCACTTTCTGCAGACCTCTTAAATGTTGTTTATTATAGCATCTTGACTACAAGGGATAGGAATCTTGAATATGCACTATTTCACATAATTACCCTTTGAATTCAAGGCTTCCATAACAAAACCTCATCATTATCATGAGATTTTTCCTTGGCTCTTTGGTATTATCCTGCAGGTTTGTGAGGAGTTATCCTGATCACATTGAATTGGTTTGGCATAGTGATCATTGCCTTTGACTTAGAAATCGTGGCTGGCAAGAAATGCACAAAACTATCTTGCAAAACAGTTTGTAGCAAGGCATGTTGCAGTTGTCATAACCTCTAGCTCAGGTGGAGTTTTCTCATGTTCTTGGGCTCATTTGAAAGCTTGCATATCCCTATCCAACTTTGATGTCCACCAATAGTCCTGGTTCAGTTTTCATCAAGGTGAAAAATGCCTTGGAAGTTGGTGGAAATGCTGAAATAACAAAGCAGAATTTTCACTAAGTGTTTTTTGACATATTTTGGTTTTTTCACCACTTTGATTCACTCCTAACTAAAAATCCATGAAGAATTAGGGTTTGAGGTAGTTGAAACTTTTGTAGAGTGTAGGAATATCTACAAATCAGGCTTTGGATCACTCAAAATGGTTACTTGGATCAAAAGTTATGGTCCTTTGAAGTTGGTATCAAAACATTCAAATTTAGTATCTTAGAAAAATTTTCAATTTTTTCAAGATTACCCCTTTGACAAGTTATCATGATTTCTTGATCAATCCTTGTTCAAATGACATTTTAAATCATATTTTGTGAAAATATGAGTCATAAGGATCATTTTTTCCAAAAAATTCATGTTTTGACTTTTGGCTCCGGAGCGGTTTGGTGCGGAGAAACCCTAATTCCCGACTTTTGAGGAATGCATTCTCTGAGGGTGATTTAACTTTGCAAATGGACCCTTAGGGTTATTTTGAGCATATTGAGTCACATTTAAAGCCTTGGCTCATTCCCCTATGAAAATTTTACTATGGAGGTCTCAGTCGTCAAAAACCCTAATTTGGCGACACTGGTGATCCTGAGGCTTGATCCACTTGGAATGTTGCAACCTTGTGCTTGATTCTTGGTATGGGAGACCTCTTGATCCTTCATGGTTGTTTTAGAGGATAGACAAGTTGAAGATCATGTTATTTCTTGATTTACCTTTTGTCTAAGTGCTCTGAGAGGGCTCAAAACCCTAATTCTTGGTTGATGTGAATGTTCAACAATCCTTGAGAAGATTGATGAGGTGTGATGGTACATCCATATTATAGTGATGATTTGTAAAATGATGGGAAATCTTGGTGGTCAAAATTTGGGGTATGATAGATGCCCCTATTTAATCTTCTTGGACCCGAAGGTGTGAATGGCGAAGATATTCGGACATTTAGGGTGTAAGAGGATTAAATATCGAAATACCCGAAATTTTAACAGTGGTTATGGATAGCAGTTTGCACATCCATCTTCTTTTGCTAAGCAATTTTACTTAGAAAAGGGTAAAACTTCCCCCCGATCCTGGTTTTTAGCCACGGAACTGGTCTGAGTTTTTTTTGAAATAAACTTCCCCTCGATCCTGGCCTTCTGCCACGAAACTGGTCTCAGTTTCTGAAATAAACTTCCCTTCGATCCTGGTCTTCGGCCTTGGAACTGGTCTCAATTTTTGAAATAAACTTCCCCTCGATCCTGGTCTTCAGCCACAGAACTGGTCTCAGTTTCTTCTTGTCAAGTTCCTTCCTCGACAAGGAACTCTATTCGTAGTGGTCTTCATTAAACTTCTCGCCAAGCTTTACTGGGGAGATGCCATTTGATGGAAAAAGATTGAGGTCAGACTTGCTGGGGAAACCCATTTGTCTGAACTGTAGAGGTGCGCAAACTTCTCTGTTGGAGATGCCATTTGTTGACTCTATTGGGGAAAGCGGGTTTCTTGAGAGACTTCTTTTTGCTTGGGGATATTACATCATATTTTTTCTTCGAGATCATTTCGGAGAAATGCCATGTGAGGTGATCCAACTTTGAGGTGCTGATGACTTCATTAACATCGAATCTTTTGGGAGAAAAAATTGATGTATTGCCGAGAGTCTTTGGTTATAAGGCTTTCTCTGGGATTTTTCCTTAATTCGGGAAAGAGAAAATATCATCTTCACTGGTGAAGAGTGATGTTCCAAAAGTGTCTGTTGAATGTCTTCTTGCCTTTCAGAGGTTCAAGTTATCAAAGGGGTTGAGGACAGACTGATAACTCTATCGGAGAGAGGACACTTATCACTTGGGGAATGAATATGACTGGAGTGATAGTAATGCAATGTGAATATGTATGTGAATCAAATATGCATGGGGTATGTATGTTTATGCTGACAAAACTGACGCGACATACAGACTAGTGAATAAACACGACTGGATACTCGGCCACTGCAGGGGATGAAAAATATCATCGGCTCAAGATAGCAATCCGGTCTTGCTTAGGAGAGGTAGTCCCTGTGGGGGACAAAGAAACGTCAATCGGTCTTAAGAGGTAAGAACTCTGTCGGGGATATCAGATGAGACATTTCATCTGAAATAGTTGATCCTTCATTCAGGTGCACTGGTTTAGAAAGAGTACTTTGATCCTGTACTTTGAAGTTTAATCAACTTCAGAGAGGCTATCGATGTTCCTTTTCGTGTTCAGTAGTCAAAAAATATTGCCATCTTTATTTTAAAAGCAGAAGAAAATTTGAAAGTTTAAATTCATTTTTGTTTTGTTTCAAGAATCGTTGATCATGTTAAAACGTCATTCTATAAAGCAAAAATAAACGAGAGTTGCAAACAAAAGCAGTAGGCTCAAATTTTATTGATAGGATGGTAATCAGCCAAGCACGCAATACCATAGAGCATTACAAAGTTTAGAAAATGGTAATTTTCGGGAAAAGGGGCTACATTGAAACATAACGACTGCTATCCTTCTACCAACTTTGAATTTTGGACATTTTGGGCTTCTGTCGAAGGTGACCTTGACTGAAGTTCTCTTGATGGATGGCATTACTGCTGGAGATTTACCCTGGTCGGGCGTAGTTACTTGCCACTAATCCATAACTTTTGCCTGGATTGTATTTCTAGGTTTTTCAATCCATCGGGAGGATTTTTACTTGTGTCTCTAATTTTTGCCTGAACCGCCCTTTCGGGTTTTCAATCCACCGAGACGTTTTTTTCATTTAGGCGAAGTATTTCTTGACTACATCAAATTCGTGGGGTAGGCAAACTCTTCTCCATCCATGGTTGTGAGTCTCAAGGCGCCGCCTGAGAAGGCTTTCTTGACCACATAGGGGCCGTCATAATTCAAAGTCCATTTGCCCCAAGAATCAGTGAGAAATGACTGTATCTTCTTGAGCTCGAGGTCTCATTTTCTGAAGACACGGGGTCGAACCTTTTTGTCGAATGCTCTCTTCATTCTTTGCTGATATAATTGACCATGGCATAGAGCCGTCATTCTCTATTCTTCGATTAAGTTCAGTTCATCGTGCCTGTAACACCCTTCTCTACCCCACAAATATACACGGAAAAATACACAAAAATCGGAGTAAAAATCATAACCACCTCAAAGGGTGCACATTTTCTCAATAAACTCAAAAATAAACATTTGCTCCGTAAACACGGGGTTTTCCTCAAAATATTCAAAAACCGTCAAATTAGCAGCGGAACCACAATAACCATGATAATAAAAAGGGTTTTAAAAATAAAACCGTAATCTTTCATAATATAACAACAAAATAATAACTCAACATGGTTCGACTCAACGACCCTAACCCGATGTTACAATATCAGAGCAAGACCCTCTACATCGACCTAAAGCACTAAAACTCCAAAAAGCCCTCAAAGGCGTCCACAGCTAAGCCTGATCACCTGCACGTTACCCACGTGGAGGCAACATTCAAACAGGCAAGGTGAGTAATCACAATTCATTATAATCAATATAAAAACAAGATATGCATGAAATGGTATCATTATCATATACAATATCATCAGGGTCATCACAAAGGAAAACATCAAAATTACGATATCATGAATCACATCAATGTCAAATAAATGCAATGCACAATAAGACTCACGCATGTGGTACCAAATCATCAAAGTCGATGGACACTAGGCCATCACCCTCCAAAGATCCCCGTCAATAGGATCGATTCCACACAAGAACCAGAGCACGTCAAAATACCTCACATCCACACAATGGGATTGAAGCCACAATAGACCGAAGTCTAACCTGCTGGACCAAAGTCCTATAATCGTCAATAGACCGAAGTCTAAAATGCTATGAATGCATGATGCACAACATCATAATCATCATCATCAACAGAATCTTTACGTGCAACATCATTCATCAAAATTTCATGTCAATCATATCATCATTTAACCATCAAAACATCACGAATCATCATCTCATAATCATCAATATACTCATAGCAATTCATCAAACAATCACAGCTCCAAACATCAAGACAACACAAGAATTACAAAGAAATTTCGCAAACAACAGCCATTTGCTAGAACGTTCGCTTTGCGAATCTGGAGCAAATGTTTGCTTTGCGAATGATTTGTTCGCTTTACGAGGTCGCGATTTCCTGCAATCGCTGCTACGCACCTGTACCACATCAGACTCCAAAAACCTTACGGGTTCATCCCTAATTACCCCTAAAACATCCCCAAAACATCCCTAAGGCATTATGGCATCAAAGGCACAAAACCTACGACTATTAGATCGATTTACTACACTGTCTTAAACCTCAAAATCACCTAAACCTTTACAAAACCCCAATATCCCTAAAGTCCTCACAACCCCTTCACCTTCCTCATCAATCCACGAAAATATCATATTTTCCTCAATTTACTCATAAACACACAAAAATCACATAAACCTCACGAATACATCATAATTTCCTCAGTTTACTCATAAACCCACAAAAATCACATAAACCTCAAAATCCACTTTAAATACATCGAATTCCTATATTGAAAACAATGAAAGGTAATACTCCCCATACCTTATATTGTCGATTCCAAGCTTTCTTTCTTTAGTTCTTGGAAACCTTCTCGAATCCTAATCTTTTCCCTCTTTCCTCAAAGCTCAGGCCTTTTCCTTCTTTTCACGATCTAACAAAATGAACCCTATTCCTCTCAATTTCTCCTTTTTGTTAAACCTAACCCTTGGGATTCCAAAATGGGCTTTCCCAATATTACCCTCACTAACTCTTCCTTAAAAGTCCAATTTACCCTTAGTTCATCTAATATGATTTTAATTAATAATAATACTAATATATTCTATATTATATGCTATTATTTAAATAAATAACCAAAATTCCACAAGATTCCACACATAGCCCAAACCACCAAAATTCACCAAAAATCACGAATATTATATTTAATAATTTAAATAAATATTCTCATGAATTTGGGGTGTTACAACTCTCCCCCACTTAAAAGAATTTTCGCCCAAAAAAATTACCTCAAGGAAATAGAGTCGGATACGACTCCCTCATCTGATCTTCACGTTCCCAAGTCTAACTTTCTCCAGCTGGTCCTCCCCACAATACCTTCACCAAGGTTAGCTCTCTACCTCGCAGTTGCTTCATCTCTCGACCATCAATCCGCACAGGTAATGCTTCAACTGTCAGGTTTTCCCTCACTTGTACATCATCCATCTGAATTACATGCGACGGATCCGGAATGTACTTCCTCAACTGAGACACATGGAACACGTCATGAAAATTCGCAAGCGACGGTGGTAAGGCAATCTGATAGGCTACTTCCCCCACCCTCTGCGAAATTTAATACAGACCAATAAAACATGGAGTAAGCTTCCTAGATATCAAAGCTCGTCCCACACCAGTCAATGGCGTCACCCTCAAAAACACGTGATCTCCCTCTTGGAATTCAAGTGTCTTCCTCCTCTTATCATGGTAGCTCTTCTGGCGACTCTACGACGCTCTCATCCTTTCTTGGATCATCTTAATATTCTCAGTCGTCTCTTGCACAATCTAACGTCCGAGTACAGCACTTTCGTCCGACTCATACCAACGCAAAGGGTCCTACACCTTCTCTCATACAAAGCTTTATAGGGCTCCATTCCAATACTAGCATGAAAACTATTATTGTACGTGAACTCAATCAACGATAAATGGCTATCCCAAGATCCTCCGTGATCCAACACACAAGCCCTCAGTAAATCCTCTAAGGATTGGATAGTCTTTTCTGTCTGACCGTCCGTCTGCGAATGATAGGCAGAAATCATCCTCAACTTAGTACCCAAAGCATCTTGCAAACTCTTCCAGAACCTAGATGTAAATCTCGAATATCTATCTGACACAATACCCGAAGGTATCCCATGTAACTTCATAATCTCCTCAACGCACATCTCAGCCAACTTCTGCATAGAATGATTAATCTTCATCGGCAAGAAATGAGCCGATTTAGTTAATCTATCCACGATCACCAAAATTGAATCATTCCCTTTTGCCTTCCTCGGCAACCCCAACACAAAGTCCATGGAAATACTATTCCATTTCCTATCTGGAATATTCAACGGCGGCATAATACCTAGACGCTTCTAATGCTTAATCTTTGATTTCTGGCAAGTCAAACACACATAAACAAACTTCGCAATATCCTTCTTCATCCCTGGCCACCCAAAATAACTTTTTGAAATCCTGGTACATCTTCGTAGCACCGGGATGAATACTCAACCTACTTCAATGTCCTTCTTCTAGAATACTCTTCTTGATTTCTGGAATATCTGGAACACATACTGTGAGAGCAAGAGTTGTCTCTACAAGTCAATCTATGTTTTGATGATAACAATACGTATTTGTGAAATAACCATTTTATGTTCTAACATGTGTTGTGTACAGATCATATTCATAGAAGTTATCAGATCCAACAAGCACCAGCCAGATGAGCGTAATTGATAATATGTGAAGTTACTATGTGTGACACAAGTCGTAAGAAGCAAGAATGCTTCTATATCTAATTGTGATCAGTCAGATCCAAGGATGTCGATATTGCTGTTGCAATGCTCTTGTGGATGCTCTCTGAAAGTGGTCGAGATTCTGAAGATTGTGAAGCTTCTGAAGAAGAGAACCGAAGTGCTAAAGACTCTGATGACTTGAAGTTCTGAAGGCGGAAGGCTCTGAAGTCCAAGTGCAGAAAGACTCTGAAGACTTATGTGTTCTGAAGATTACGGTTCCAGAAGTCAAGTGCTGAAGACTCTGAAGATGGATTCCTAATGGACGAGTTCTAAAGTTTCGGAAGACTTGAAGAAGTAAAGGATAATGTTCTTAAAGACAAGTGCTGAAATTCTGAAGACTGATTCTTAATGGACTTCTTCAAATGACTGAAGACTTGACGTATCAGATATCCTATTAAGAAGACTCTACTCATGCTTCATCAATTTACCATCAGAAGCCTCTGAAGTTTGGAAGTCAAATGTTACCGTTGTGAGTAACTGTACATGGCGCCCAAGAAAGATATATCCCGTCACTTCTCCCACAGTAAAAAGGAGATGTGTCAGTACAGCTAGTTATTACGCAACGTCTCTTTTCCAACAGCCAACAATATCTCAAACGACTATATTTCTACTAGGCTAATTAAAGGAAAGAGTATTCACTTCTAAATATCGACAAAGTCCATGAATTGATTCACTCTACAAAAGATTGATTCATTCCATCAAAAGTGAATTGATCAAGTCATTGTGTGAAGATAGTCACAACAATGAGTTCTCGTTGTAACACTTAGAATATCCAAAGATGTCATCAATTTACACATGACCATTGTTGTTCGAGCTTAAGATCATATATCAACACAACAACAATCAATTGGTACAGAAGATGTTGATGAAGAAGACAACATTGCAAATCAGTCAAGTCATTAACCACCTTCTCGTCAGGACTACATTAAAGATCTGAAGCACGGAGTTGTTGCTGAAAGCTTGCTCAACCAGAAGACGAAGAAGAAGAAGATCTAAAAGATGTCAACAACTGTCAAATCATCATACATCCTTGTAGTTTCTTAGAATAGAAAGGAGTTGTTGCTCGTATCTTGCTGGAACACTTGTGTTTTCTTTGTACTTAAACTTAGGAGTAATCTGCTTGTTAAGAAGCATCTTTGTAACCTCCTGTAAAAATAATTCTTGGTGAATTAGGATTCCTTGAGTGGTCAGTGTGACCGGAGACTCGAGAAGACAATGGCGAGATATCATTGTGGGAAAAGCCTAAAATAGGGTCAGTAGTGTTATATTCATTGCGATGAATCCCTGAACGTCTAGCTGCAAAAGCCTAGCAGTAGATCTTGCAAGATTGGAACCTGTTGGTCAATGTTCGTTATATTCATTAAGTTGAATCCTTGAACGGTTCATTGCATGTTAGTCACAGTGCGGCTGTGCAAGTTGTTAGTCACCGGCGTGGCCCGTGCATCTGTAATCGAGATTGATTATAGTGGATTAAGACCTTGTGTTCAAGGCGAAATCACCTGAGGAGGGTGGACTAGATTAGCCTTTCTGGTGAACTAGGATATATCATGTGTTCTTTACTCTTATGCTTAATGTATTTGTTTATGTTCTATATCGAGTATCAGAACCTTACATAAGCAAGTCAGAACCTTGCAACTCTGATAAGCTTCCACTCTGCAAGTTCTGAATGTTACGCATAATGTTCAGACTCTTGTTGGTTCTCATGCTTCATGCATTGCAAGTATGAATGTAACTTCGTTAGTCAGAGTCTCTCAACGAACTCTGATTTTATCCTAAGTGCTTTAACGACAAGAAGCGAAAAGTTAAGAAAAGAGTATATACACAATTCAAACCCCCCTTTTCTTGTATCTTTCTTGCACCTTCAATTGGTATCAGAGCTCTGATTCTGTTATTGATGGATATCAAACACTTAACACTGTCAGAAAAAGATCCGGATGCGGTGTGTAGAAATACTCTGGGTGAGATTGAAATCCACTTGCAATTTCTGTAACAGTTCATAAGTTGACTGTGTACAAAATTGTAATCAATCTGAAGTACTTGAGCAAATCACTGATTCTGTAAGTTTTATAATTGTCAAACAACTAAATCTTCCTCACTTAAGTTTTAATGAAGATTGAAGAATCAGCTGATAAGATAGACTTATAAGATAAGAAGTAGTATCTGTTGAATGCCTATCTTGGAAGATACGTGTGGATGAACCACGTATTTGCTCAAAGTTAAATCATCAGAAAACAAGAAGCCTTGTTTCCTGAAGATCAATTCTTTATGAGTTTTTGAGATGTTTTCAAGAAACGGATTGGGTCCACCCTTAACTTTCTCGTTTAAAAACTCATTCAGAACCTCTTCACGTAAAGAAGAAAGATTGTTGTTCTATGATGTTGAAATTCAAGATGAAATAGGCAGAATTCAAAATAACTCAACATCTGAAGTTTGAATGATCAAGAAGCTTAAAAGATTCAATATAGAAGTGAAAGAATATTCAGAAAAAGGATTCTCACAGATTCATCAAGTACTTGATCAAGAATGAAAACTTAGAGTGTTGATTGAATCAGTATAACCAAGATCTGATGACTTAAAATTATCTATCAGTTGAACCAGACATTAGTGATCAGATCAATATCTGATAAGTGTCTCAGAACCTCTTATACATTGGAATCAGAAGATATCAATCTAAACACTTAGTTTCTCGACTTAAGGATTCTAGTTGCAGACGTCATTCAAAATAAAGAAATCAGAAGTAGGTATGCTATGGCCTATATTCAAACAAGTTAAATCAGCAGTGTGAGAGTAAGAAGTATCTTGGAAACTATGTTTTATGTTGAAAACACGCTTGATGATAATCGGTTCTAAACTAGGATATACATTATTTGAAGAGACAAGTCAGAGAATATTATGTGATGTCAATATTTCTTAGCACCTAATTTTTCAACGGTTCATAGCCTTGGACTACATGACCTTCTGGAAATAGGGAAGCCTTAAGGAAAGTTGTCGAGTAAATCAGAGTTTCTGATTGGTCATTCTTAAAAATTAGATGAGTTTGTCTGAACATGAAAAAGAATAGGATCAATTGATTCTAGTTCTCAAACCAATATCAAATTAAGAAAATAGTCATACTCTTCAGAAATGAAAATGCAAGTAAATCCTGAAGAATCCAAGAACCCTCAGCAGTTCACTCAGAAGTAAGCAGAATCTAATGGATAAAGATTAAGAGCTCAGAAACGGAATGTAGTCATAAAAGATCTTAAGCAACAGATTACAACGTCAGACCACTCTGAAGGAAGAAGAAGCAAGTAGATAATGATCAAAAGTCCTAAGTCAAAATTGAATGCAAAACATGAAAAATAGAACTTCAGACTATGTAAGGTATGATCTTCTCTATCTTAAATATTTAAACAATAATGCATGAATTTGGTAGGAAGAAATAAATGATCTGAAATATTCCTGTCTTACAAGAAAACCTCTTAACTATGTGTGCACTCAAAAGTAACCTCATTCATAACTGCGAATATTTGGAAATTATAACATATCTCTGACAACATAATCTATTCTGAAATCTTATTAAAATCCTTTAGTACTGATCTATAATTTTCCTAGACTAGGTACAACTCATCCTACCCATTTACATGTATAAAATCGCGTCTCCCTATCAAACAACCTCATACTCAAAGTTCTCTATTATAAAGCCTTAAGTGTTAAAACTCTGTCTGTCATCATGCCTCCGCTGACCTTTCTTAGAGATCAAGATCTTCTTGAAATCATTCCTGAAAAACAATTTGTAATCAATACCCCTCCACTTTCAAGTTGCATTGCTTGTAGTCTAGCAAATGTGCTTTACACTTAACAATGGACTAGATACTCCATGATGCTAGAAAAGCCTATCTATGTAAACCTTGTCAAAGATTTCTGGAAACATGCTAATCTTGATATTGAAAGCAAGTGCATCACCTCCTTTGTTTGTGAAGTCCCAATCATCATCAACCTGTTCTCAATCACTCTTGCAACTGGGTGTGAGGATGTTGGAATCCCTGTTGATTTTGACAAAAACAAATTCTTTGATGCTAAAAATTTTTCATCTCTTCATGACCTAACTTTAGGATACATACCCTTCAATCCGGAAAATCTCCTACCTGTTCCCAAAGCTTGGTACAAGCTTATGTTGTTCAATTTCCTTCCCAGAGGAGAAAGTCATGACATAATTAGATTTCATGACCATGAATTCATTTATTTACTAGTGAATGAATTTCAAATAAATCTACCACACACTATCTTCAACTGTCTCTGGAAAACCATCTCTGAGTCCAGAAACCTCACAAAGTCCTACATTCCTAATGGAAGAGTTTTGTGTGAGATTTTCTTTAGAGATGGAATTGTGGACATGATCAAGGAGAAAATTAAAGAAGATGATCCTGAAAGCCTTCCAGAAAACTGCTTGTTAAAGACTAAATGTGAAATTTTTAGCAACTAGAAAAATTATCTTATCTCTGTTTAATCTCTGTCTGGATTTTATTATTAGTCTAGGTAGTTGTACTTGCTTCAAGTTGTTTCTAAACGATTTAGGGTAAATGAAGTGTCAAGCCTATCATCTAAATCAATGAAATATCTCTTCTTTATTATTCTAGGAATATGAGATTCTCTCATGACTAACATTTAATTGGAATTAAGAAAATCAAGTATCTAACAAAGCATTAATTGATATTATCTTTTGAAAGATATTTGAAAGATCTTTTAGTGGCTCAAGATACCGTCATTATTAACTTATCAGCCCTTTGGCCACTCACTACAAAGCAGTTGTTAACACAATAATCCTTCCCAAATAAATTAGTAACTGCTCAACTTTCTTTTCCCACACGGTTACATCTTTTGGTATACCCTAAGTAATCATTCCTTACCAAGAAAATAGTGAACCAAATCCTCTGCACCAAACCAGCCACTCTCTTCACTCTAACTTGCCTATAAATAGTTGGACTTTTCCCTTGCATAACTCATCCTCAAATCTAAACTCTTTTTCTGATAAAACTCTCATTTCAACAAGATGATGAATTCCCAAAGAAATGGTCCAACCTCCTTAGGTAGAAAAGAAGACTTAGAGGTCATTCCTGAGAAAAGACCCAACCTCGCTCGTCTAGGAAACGATGGCTTAGAGATAATAAGAAGCATGCATTCCCAGTCCTGGCAGTGTTATTACTCTCTATTAAATGGTCCTATCTTTCCTGACCTTGTTAAAGAGTTTTGGAACTTTGCTAGGGTCAGCAACAATGGAAACACCGTCTTGTCTGAGGTCTACTATCACCCCATCAAAATCTTCGTATCCTCTATAGAGAAATTCACTGGCTATATCTCAGACGTAGTCACGATTGATAACTTTCAGTCTAACTTGAGCATGGTGGAAAGATGCAGAATCCTGTTTGATGATTCAGTTCCTTACGAACCAAATAACCCTGAGAAGCTCTTTCCTTCTCCAAAAACCTGGTTCAAATTCTCTCTGACCAACCTTCGTCCTCGTTGGACTGCAAGGGGTACATTGACTCACGACGACTGAATCTTCATCTTCCTCCTAACCAATCATGTTACAATAAATCTTCCGAAAACCATTTTTAACCACATGAGACGCTTCATCAGAGTCTCAAGAAACAAGAGGTTCTTTCACATTCCATATGGAAGAATATTATCAGAAATAATCTTGAAAGAAAAAGTCTGGGGATTAATAAGCAGGCTCGGACCAGGACCTACGCCAGCCGAAACTAGATGTGAAAGAGTTGATGAAGTGGAAGATTTTGATGATTAAGCTTTAAACCTTAGTGTATCTCAAATTGTTTTGCGTAGTTTGTTGATGGTTCTATATCATTTTAAATCTATGAATCAATGTTGATTCCTATGTTATCATCTATAATCACACCAGTATCAAACTCATAACTAAAATTTTTATCATTCTCTAAGATGTTTACATTGCTTAAATAAAACATTTACAACATTATCTAACGATGATCATTAGAATCAAAGACTGTCAATGATGCATTAACATCATTCAAGAATAATGCCATCACAAAAATCCAAAGCTTAGTAGATGCTTCCAGTTCCTGTGTTGACCCCATGGAAATAAGAACTATTTGGACTGAGTTCCATGAATGGATCTCAGAGGAAATTGTGAAGAGCAAAAGGCTGGCAAGTACTCAAGCAGAAGAAAAACTGCATGCCTCAAGAACTGATGGTTCTGAAAGCTCGTTCTCATCCTTATCATCATTAGGCTCCTTTTAGAACCCCATCCTCATTAAATCTGTGTTTTGATTACTTTTAGGATTAAGATTAACCTATGCTTTATATATTAAAACCATTTTGGGTTCTGTGTTAATGCTATAACTATTTTCTAAAGAAGTTGATCACCATATCAATCTTCGTATGCTCAATGCTTATATGCTTAGGTGTTCACTATCATATTAATCTACATATGCTTAAAAGCTCAGATGCTCTATAACTTTTTGATGATGTCAAAAAGGGGGAGAAAGAAAAGAATATGATTTTGATTAATGAATATTGATTGGAAGAAAGAAATCTTAAAGAAAAGGAAAGAATGCAACTGAAACAAGTAATCAGTTATATAAAATGCGTTACTACTAAAGTTTGTTGTTTGATGTTTTTCCGAGGAACTCTAAACAAGTTCACTAGGAAATCTAAGATAGATCAAGAAAGAAGAACTTTGTTAGTCATATGATAGAAGTTGTACATTTCGTGAACATTTGTTCAGAATCACATCTACCCAGCACTGTTCAGAAGTTGATAACTGTCTGAAAGTCAAAGTTTATCGTGATCTCTGTCTCACTTGGTTCAGAAGTTGTAAGCTGTCTAAGAATATGAGATTCAGAACTTAACAATCAGAAGAAGAAAACTCTGAAAGCAATCAAGACAAAGTATACATCTCACGATGCTTATTTAGAAGAACTGTGCAAATCAGAAGTCAAAGAACTGTCTGAAGATCCGGATTGAAGATCCAAGAAGAAGTAGTTCTAATGTCTACCAAGAACTCAATTAAGAAGAAATGATTTGGTATCAAACTAAGTCAACAAATGGTAATCAGACTCAGTATACACAAAGATTGGTATCAGACTCAGTCTACAATAATATCAATCAGAGCTAAGCTGTATAATGCTTTCAATACCTTCACTGGTATCAATCCCAGCACTCTAAGAAAATACCCTTCTAGTGGTATAAGAAGAATACATTCACTTGGTATCAGACTTACTCTGGATAAGACTTAGCACATCACGTGGTATTAGACTAAAATCAAATCATGTGTACCAGATTCAGAATCAAGTGTTGATTGATCACAAAAATTAACCTTCAATTAGTATCTGATCAAAAATCAAGCCTTGATGAACTATTGAGTTATAACAGTAACAAGGTTCTGATATGAAGACCAGAGTCAAACTCTGAAAAGTCACGGTCCTTATTGGTGATTAAAATTTAATATTCCTGAACTACGTTCTAAAAGATCCCAATATCTGACTTATGGAAATAAGGGGGAGACTACCCAGAAGATTCAAATGATAAATCTTATAATCTTCACAAAGTATGAAACTCAGGGGGAGTTTCTTAAAAGACGGTGTCTGTTTCTGATGAATAGCGGGGCTATGTTATCAGATAAGAACTGATATGTTTGTGCTCAAATGAATCTGCTGAAAAGTAGAAATGCTTCAGAAGACTCTGAAGATTATAAGCTCTGATACGACCACAAAGGAACTGAGTTCTGAAGATCTGAAGATGGAAGTTCTGATGAACTAGTCCATATGCTGAAGACTCTTTGTTTTCTTAAAGACAAGATAGAGAAGTAGTCCTTTTCTATTCTTCGTTCTGGCATCTCAAGTTGTTACTCTGTATATCTTTGGATCATATAAGATTCTAGATGATCACAGATAAAACTTTGAGGATAACACATTCAGGGGGAGCTGTTGTTCCAGACTCAGAATATGTTTATTTTGGTGATTACCTTGTATAAAATGTTCAATCAAAATACTTGGTTTTGTCATCATCAAAAAGGGGGAGATTGTGAGAGCAAGAGTTGTCTCTACAAGTCAATCTATGTTTTTATGATAACAATACGTATTTATGAAAGAACCATTTTATGTTCTAACGTGTGTTGTGTGCAGATCATATTCATAGAAGTTATCAGATCCAACAATCACCAGCCAGATGAGCGTAATTGATAATATGCGAAGTTACTATATGTGACACAAGTCGCAAGAAGCAAGAATGCTTCTGTATCTGATCGTGATCAGTCAGATCCAAGGATGCCGATATTGCTGTTGCAATGCTCTTGTGGATGCTCTCTAAAAGTCGTCGAGATTCTGAAGATTGCGAAGCTTCTGAAGAAGAGAACCGAAGTGCTGAAGACTCTCATGACTTGAAGTTCTGAAGGCGGAAGGCTCTGAAGTCCAAGTGCAGAAAGACTCTGAATACTTATGTGTTCTGAAGATTACGGTTCCAGAAGTCAAGCGCTGGAGACTCTGAAGATGGATTCCTAATGGACGAGTTCTGATGTTTCGAAAGACTTGAAGAAGTAAAGGACAATGTTCTTAAAGACAAGTGTTGAAGTTCTGAAGACTTATTCCTAATGGACTTCTTCAAATGACTGAAGACTTGACGTATCAGATATCCTATTAAGAAGACTCTACTCATGCTTCATCAATTTACCATCAGAAGCCTCTGAAGTTTGGAAGTCAAATGGTACCGTTGTGAGTAACTGTACACGGCACCCAAGAAAGATATATCCCATACTTTCTCCCACAGTAAAATGATATATGTCAGTACAGCTAGTTATTACGCAACGTCTCTTTTCCAACAGCCAACAATATCTCAAACAGCTATATTTCTACTGGGCTATTTAAAGGAAAGAGTATTCACTTCTAAATATTGACGAAGTCCATGAATCGATTCACTCCACAAAAGATTGATTCATTCCATCAAAAGTGAATTGATCAAGTCATTATGTGAAGATAGCAACAACGATGAGTTCTCGTTGTAACACTTAGAATATCCAAAGTTGTCATCAATTTACACATGACCATTGTTGTTCGAGCTTAAGATCATATATAAACACAACAACAATCAATTGGTATAGAAGCTGCTGATGAAGAAGACAACATTGCAAATCAGTCAAGTCATCAACCACCTTCTCGTCAGGACTACATTGAAGATCTGAAGCACGGAGTTGTTGCTGAAAGCTTGCTCAACCAGAAGACGAAGAAGAAGAAGATCTACAAGATGTCAACAACTGTCAAATCATCATACATCCTTGTAGTTTCTTAGAATAGCAAGGAGTTGTTGCTCGTATCTTGCTTGAACACTTGTGTGTTCTTTGTACTTAAACTTAGGAGTAACCCGCTTGTTAAGAAGCATCTTTGTAACCTCCTGTAAAACTAATTATTGGTGAATTAGGATTCCTTTAGTGGTCAGTGTGACTGGAGACGCGAGAAGACAATGGAGAGATGTCATTGTGGGAAATGCTTGAAATAGGGTCAGTAGCATTATATTCATTGCGATGAATCATTGAACGTCTAGCTGCAAAAGCCTAGCAGTATATCTTGTGAGATTGGAACCTGCAGGTCAATGTTCGTTATATTCATTAAGTTGAATCCTTGAATGGTTCATTGCATGTTAGTCACAGTGCGGTTGTGCAAGTTGTTAGTCACCGGCGTGGCCCGTGCATCTATAATCGAGATTGATTATTGTGGATTAAGACCTTGTGTTCAAGGCAAAATCACCTGAGGAGGGTGGACTGGATTAGCCTTTATGGTGAACCAGGATATATCGTGTGTTCTTTACACTTATGCTTATTATATTTATTTATGTTCTATATCGAGTATCAGAACCTTACACAAGCATGTCAGAACCTTGCAACTCTGATAAGCTTCCACTCTGCAAGTTCTGAATGTTACGCATAATGTTCAGACTCTTGTTGGTTCTCATGCTTCTTGCTTTGCAAGTCTGAATGTAACTTCGTTAGTCTGAGTCACTCAACAAACTCTGATGTTATCCTAAGTGCTTTAACGACAAGAAGCGAAAAGTTAAGAAAAGACTAAATACACAATTCAACCCCCCCCCCTATCTTGTGTCTTTCTCACACCTTCACATACCCTATCCTGAAACCTCATCACACCATTCTCATCAATCCGAAATTCTCCTCCATTGTCTTGGTTAATCAAAGTCAATCGGTCAACCAACTTTAAATCAGATTGATGTCCCACTCTGATTTCTTCCAGAATACCACTAGTCAACTTCAACATTCCCAACTTCACACTATCAGAGGTTGCTTTGTAACGCCCCAAATCTGTAAGAATATTTATTTAATTTATTTAAATATAATATTCGCGAATTTTTGTGAATTTTGGTGGTTTGTGTTGGTGTCAGTATTTTTGTGGAGTTTTGGTTATTTATTTAAATAATAGTCTATAATATATAATATATTGTATTATTATTTATTTTAAATAATATTAGAAGGATTACGGGTAAATTGGACTTTTGAGAAGGAGTTAGTGAGGGTATTATTGGGAAAGCCCATTTTAGAAGCCCAAAGGTTAGGTTTAACAAAAAGGAGAATTTTGGGAAGAATAAGATTCATTTGGTCAGAACGTGAAAAAAAGGAAAAAGGCCAGAGCTCTGAGGAAAGAGGGAAAAGCTTAAGATTCGAGAAGGTTTCCAAGAAATCTAGAAAGAAAGCTTGGAATCGACAATCTAAGGTATGGGGAGTATTGCCTTCATTGTTTTCAATATAGGGATTTGATGTGTTTAAAGTTGATTTTTGAGGTTTACGTGGGTTTGTGGGTTTATAAGTAAATTGATGATTTAGGGCATTTTTGTGGATTGATTATTAAGGGATGAATTGAATCAGATAAAAGTAAGCCTTCGAGGCCAATTTCTGTTGATGTTGTTTTGGCCTTGTGGAAAAGAGAATTGTGAGGGCTATAAGGGTGATTGAGGTTTTGTGAAGGTTTATGTGATTTTGAGGTTTAGGGTAGTGTAATAAATCGGCCTAACAGTAGTAGGTTTTGTACCCCTGTTGCCATGATACCTTAAGAATGTTTTGGGAATGTGGTTGAGGTAAAAAGGAGGTTGAATTCGTGAGGTTTTTGGGTCTGTTATGCTACTGATGCGTAGCAGCGATTTCCTGAAATCACGAGTTCGTAAAGCGAATAATTCCTTCACAAGGCGAACATTCGCCCCAGACTCGCAAAGTGAGCAGTGTAGCGAATGCACAATTTTTTTGTTTGATAATACTGAGATGAACTCTGATTGTGATTTTTAGTTCGCACGGTGAACTTCCCAGCGAATGACTTCGCAGAGCGAATAGAGGTAGCGATAGGAGACAGAGTGGGATTTCTCTAGTTTTTGTATGGAGTTTGTGGGTTCGCTGGAAGCTCGCAAAGCAAACATCCTAGCGAATGAGTTCACACGGCAAACTTGGTAGCGAACGACTGTTGTTCGTGAATTGTTTTATGATTCTTGTGTTGTCTTGATGTTTTGCTGCTGTGATTTTTCTGATGATTTACCATGATTTTATTGATGATTTTGAGGTGATGATTTCATGATGTTTTGACGATATAATTAACATGAGATTTTGATGAATGATGATGCACATGATGAATTTTATTGATGATGATGATATTGACATTGTGTATCATGCAATCATAGCATTTTAGGGCTTCGGTCCAGTGGTGGCTCTAATCCCACTGTGTGGATTCGAGTGTATGACCTGCTCCGGTTCTTGTGTAGAATCGATCCTAATGATCGGGATATTTGGAGGGTGATGGCCTAGTGTCCATCGATTGTGACGATTGGTACCACATGCATGAGTCTTGTTGTGCATTGCATGTATTTGGCATTGATATGATTTATGACGTCGTGATCTTTGATGTTTGCCTTGTGATGACCCTGATGATGTTGTATATGATGATGACGTCAATTTTATGCATATCATGTTTTAATATTGATTATAATGAATTGTGATTACTCACCCTGCCTGTTTGAATGTTGCCTCCACGTGGGTAACGTGCAGGTGATCAGGCTTTGCTGTGGATGCCTTCGAGGACTTTTGGAGTTTATTTGCTTTTAGTCGATGTAGAGGGTCTTGCTCTGATATTGTAATATCGGGTAGGGTCGTTGAGTCGAACCATGTTGAGTTGTTATTTTTGTTGTTATTTGATTATTATGGCTTTTAATGAAAACCCTTTTTATTTTGGATTATTGTGGTTATGGTGGTTCCGCTGCTATTTGATGGCTTTTTTATTATTTTAAGGAAAACTCCGTTGTTTACGAAGCAAATGTTTTATTTTGAGTTTATTGAGAATTGTGCACCCTTATGAGGTGATTTTTACTCTAATAATTTTTGTATTTTGCCGTGTATATTAATGGGGTAGAAAAGGGTGTTACACGCTTCACATACCAAACTCAAATCTCGGAATTGCTTAATTAATTCCAATTCTTTCACCATAAGCATCGACATATGCAATGACTTCCTGCTCAATGCACCGAACACTACATTTGCTTTGCCCGGATGACAACTCAAATCAAAATCAAAATCCTTCAACAGCTCTAACCACCTCCCCTGCCCTATATTCAATTCTTCTGATCAAATAAGTACTTCAGACTTTTATGATCACTGAACACTTCAAACTTAGAGCCAAACAGGTAATGTTTCCAAATCTTCAACACAAACACCACAGCGGCCAATTCTAAGTCATGTGTAGGATAATTCCTCTCATGAACTTGCAATTGTCTCGAAGCATAGGCAACAACTTGTCCATTCTGCATCAATACTCCACCAAGACCGATCATCGACGCATCACAATACACCACAAAAGATTCGTTCGGATTAGGCAAAATCAACACTGGAGCGGTCGTCAACCTCTTCTTCAATTCCACAAAACTCCCTTCGTCGGCTATGTCCCACACAAAAGCTTGACCCTTTCGAGTCAACTGAGTCAAAGGTAATGCTAACTTAGAAAAGCCTTTGATAAACTTGCGGTAATAACCTGCCAATCCCAGAAAACTTTGTATCTCGGTAGCAGACTTCGGAGTCTCCCACTGTAACACAACATCAATTTTTGAGGGATCAACAGCAGTCCCGCCACTTGAAATCACATGGCCAAGAAAACTCACTTCCTTCAACCAAAACTCACACTTGGACAGCTTTGCATACAATTTCTTCTCCTTCAATACTTGGAACACAGTTCTCAAATGCTCAGCATGTTCTTCTTCAGATCTAGAATATATCCAGATATCCTCGATAAACACCACCACAAACTTATCCAAATACTCATGAAAAATCTGGTTCATGTACTCCATGAACACACCAGGTGCATTGGATACACCAAATGGCATCACAGTATTCTCATAGTCATCATACCTCGTCCTGAAAGTTGTCTTCGGAATATCATCAGGCTTAACACGAATCTGATGATAACCAGACCTCAAATCAATCTTGAAAAAACACAAGCGCCCACCAATTGATCCATAAAATCATCAATCCTCGAAAGTGGATACTTATTCTTGATTGTCACTTTATTCAACTGTCTATAATCCACACACAATCTCATAGTACCATCTCTCTTCTTCACCGACAACGCATGAGCACCCCACAGAGAAACACTCGGTTAAACAAACTTCATCCCAACCAACTCTTCCAATTGTTTCTTCAATTCTCCTAACTAAGATGCAGACATCCGGTAAGGAGCCATCGACACCTGACTCATACCTGGTATCAAATCTACCGCAACCTCTACCTCACGCTCTGGAGGAAAATCACTTAAGTCATCAGGAAACACTTCTGAAATTTCACAAACAAATGGCAAAACACCAACTTCTCCACCTTCACTAATACTCAAAGTTGCCCTCAACATAAACATCACAGCACCATCCTGCATCGACTCATCAAAACAATCTGTAAGCACTTGGCTTAACTCCAAACAATTCACTGCGTACACCACTTAAGCTCGCAAGACACGTCTATCCCATCCAACATGATCCTGTCTATTATCAACAAGAGATTAAGGGTGGTCAGTTCCTCAATTTGCCAAAGATAGCCGACAATCATGAAGGGGCATAAACCGTATTTCCCAAACTACAACACCGTTCCCTGCATCTTAGGCACGAAGCTACCTAAGGCACAATTCTTAGTTGCCATACGCCTTATCTTCGTATTTCCTTCAACTTCGGAACCCACACAAATCCCACAATGCTCACACTCTTGCAATCAGCGGCACACCGATTAACATTCCACAACCAAAACCTTTCAGAGAAGCAAAAGCTTCTCCCCCACTTGTTTCAAACCAACTCCTGCAGACAACGGTTAGAAAACAAACAAGTACCGACAGTGTTTTCACACACATGTCGCGTACTAAGGAACAAACACCATTAGATAACCTGGCCGGACGGACCGACCTGCTCTGATACCACTAATGTAACACCCATTTCTACCCCACAAATATACACGACAAAATACACAAAAATCAGAGTAAAAATCAGAACCACCTCAAAAGGTGCACATTTTCTCAATAAACTCAAAAATAAACATTTGCTCCATAAACACGGGTTTTCCTTAAAATATTCAAAAACTGTCAAATAAGCAGCGGAACCACCATAACCACGATAATAAAAAAGGTTTTAAAAATAAAACCATGATCCTTCAGAATATGACAACAAAATAACAACTCAACATGGTTCGACTCAACGACCCCAACCCGATGTTACAATATTAGAGCAAGACCTTCTACATCGACCAAAAGCACTAAAACTCCAAAAAGTCCTCAAAGGCGTCCACAGCTAAGCCTGATCACCTGCACGTTACCCACGTGGAGGCAACATTCAAACAGGCAGGGTGAGTAATCACAATTCATTATAATCAATATAAAAATAGGATATGCATAAAATGGCGTCATTATCGTATACAATATCATCAGGGTCATCACAAAGGAAAACATCAAAATTACGATATCATGAATCACATCAATGTCAAATAAATGCAATGCACAACAAGACTCATGCATGTGGTACCAAATCGTCAAAGTCGATGGACACTAGGTCATCACCCTCCAAAGATCCCCGTCAATAGGATCGATTCCACACAAGAACCGGAGCACGTCAAAATACCTCACATCCACACAATGGGATTGAAGCCACAATAGACCGAAGTCTAACCCGCTGGACCAAAGTCCTAAAATCGTCAATAGACCGAAGTCTAAAATGCTATTAATGCACGATGCACAACATCATAATCATCATCATCAACAGAATCTTTACATGCAACATCATTCATCAAAATTTCATGTCAATCATATCATCATTTATCCATCATAACATCATGAATCATCATCTCATAATCATCAATATACTCATAGCAATTCATCAAACAATCACAGCTCAAAACATCAAGACAACACAAGAATTACAAAGAAATTTTAAAAATAACAGTCATTCGCTAGAACGTTCGCTTTGCGAATCTGGAGAGAATGTTCGCTTTGCGAATGATTTGTTCACTTTGCGAGGTCTCGATTTCCTGCAATCGCTGCTACGCACCAGTAGCACATCAGACTCCGAAAACCTTACGGGTTCAACCTCAATTACCCCAAAACATCCCTAAGGCATTATGGCATCAAAGGCACAAAACCTACGACTATTAGATCAATTTACTACACTGTCCTAAACCTCAAAATCACCTAAACCTTCACAAAACCCCAATATCCCCAAAGTCCTCACAGCCCCTTCACCTTTGTCATCAACCCACCAAAATATCATAGTTTCCTCAGTTTATTCATAAACACACAAAAATCACATAAACCTCACGAATACATCATAATTTCCCCAGTTTACTCATAAACCCATAAAAATCACATAAACCTCAAAATCCACTTTAAATACATCGAATTCCTATATTGAAAACAATGAAAGGTAATACTCCCCATACCTTAGATTGTCGATTCCAAGCTTTCTTTCTTTAGTTCTTAGAAACCTTCTCGAATCCTAAGCTTTTCCCTCTTTCCTCAGAGCTCTGGCCTTTTCCTTCTTTTCACAATCTAACAAAATGAACCCTATTCCTCTCAATTTCTTCTTTTTGTTAAACCTAACCCTTGGGCTTCCAAAATGGGCTTTCCTAATATTACCCTCACTAACTCTTCCTTAAAAGTCCAATTTACCCTTAGTTCATCTAATATTGTTTAAATTAATAATACTACTAATATATTCTATATTATATGCTATTATTTAAATAAATAACCAAAACTCCACAAAATTCCACACATAGCCCAAACCAC
Organism: Lathyrus tuberosus; assembly: GCA_022829125.1. Taxonomy (NCBI): domain Eukaryota; kingdom Viridiplantae; phylum Streptophyta; class Magnoliopsida; order Fabales; family Fabaceae; genus Lathyrus; species Lathyrus tuberosus. The sequence goes on along the minus strand of JALAZF010000008.1, from coordinate 8,813,888 downwards.
CAAAATTCACAAAAAATCACGAATATTATATTTAATAATTTAAATAAATATTCTCACGAATTTGGGGTATTACAGTGTCTGCTTTGGCACCATTCAGCTTCTGTTAACTTATCTTCCATCAATACCATGATTGATGGGATCTCTGCTTCTATGGGGAGCACTGCCTCCAAGCCATATACTAGAGAGAAAGGGGTTTCCCCTATTGAGGTGTGAACAGATGTGCAATAACCGTGAAGAGCAAAGGGTAGCATCTCGTGTCAGTCTTTGTAGGTTACAACCATCTTCTGAACGATCTTCTTGATGTTCTTGTTAGCCGCTTATACCGCTCCGTTCATCTTAGGCCGGTAGGGAGATGAGTTAAGGTGTTTGATCTTGAACTCAGCACACAACTCCTTCATCATCTTGTTGTTCAAGTTAGATTCATTATTAGTAATGATCTGGCTTGGAACACCATAAAGGCATATGATATTATTTTTGATGAATCGGACCACCACTTGTCTGATTACATTAGTGTATGATGCTGCTTTGACCCATTTGATGACGTAGTCAATGGCTACCATGATGAATCGATGTTTGTTCGAAGCTTTGGGTTCGATCATGCCAATCATGTCGATTCCCCGTATGGAAAAAAAGGCCAAAGAGAAGAGAGAACTTTGCGATGCGTTGGCGGTACATGGATTTTGTCAGCGTATATCTGACACTTGTGACACCTTCTCATGTACTTGTAGCAATCGGATTCCATCGTCAACCAATAGTACCCTGCTTTTAGAATTTTTCTCGCCATTGTGTGTTCATTGGCATGAGTTCTGAAGGATCCTGCGTGAATCTCTTTTATTAACCTGTTTGCTTCTAGTCTATCTACACATCTGAGCAAAACCATGTTGAAGTTTCTCTTATAGAGTGTATCACCGTTCAGAAAGAAGTTGCCTGCCAGTCTTCTGAGAGTCTTTCTGTATTTCCCAGATGCCCCGGTGGGTGTTAGATGTCAAACATGCTATATATTTGTATTTGATACTTGGCATTTTTCAACACTTTCATGTTTTAATTGTGAATTTTAGTAGTAAATTGTTATTGTTGTTCATGCATTGTATTTATACCTATGGTGCTTGTAATGTGTGTGCTATTGTGCAGAAAAGTGCACTAATTGATCAAAGAAAGAAGACACAAATAGATGATACAAGCTGCCAAAGAAAGAGGAAAACAATAGCAGGTTCGCTTTGCGAACTAGCTGGCGAAGGTTCGCTTTGTGAACAGCAGCGAGGTCTCCAGTGAATAGCTCCAGATTATGGCAGTGGGAAAAGAGACTAAAGTTTTCTTTGCGAACTCCCAGCGAATGTTCGCTGCTTAGCTCACTTTGCGAAAGACCTGGCGAATGGTCCCAGAATGAGGCAGTGGAAAAAGGACCCAAAATTTGCTTTGCGAATGTTTTGGCGAGTGGTTCGCTTTGCGAATGAAACGTTCGCTTTGCGAACTCACGAAGATAGACAATGGCGGTTTAACTCTCATAAGGCACTTAAGGTGTAATTTTCTTCATTCGCTAGGCGAATGGATCATTCACAGTGCGAATGTATCAGATTTCAAGTGCTTTATAAATATAGGGTTATTTATATGAAACCCCCTGCCATATGAGCGTGTTTCGTTTTACCCCCCCCCCCCCCCCCCCCACCATTGCCATAGGCAGGTTTAGGCAACGCTTTTTTTGAAAAAACCATTGCCAAAAGGCATGGAGGGGGGGAAAGAAAAATTCGCTAACATTACAGGGGTGAAATTCACTATTAACCCATAAATATATTTTTACTTTTTCTTGGGATAATAACTTGATATTTTCACACCAAAACATAATTTTCTGAGTTTTCTTCATCCAAGAGAGATTTTACACTTTGAGAAGCTGAAGTCGCATCCGATCTCGATTATTCGACGCAGATGCATTTTCATCTCCTCACGAAACTTGTGAAGCAAGCTACCATGAATATGTGTAGCTAAACACATATGATGAAGTTGTTTGTTCTTAATGATACATTTATGGTTTGAATCACTCTAGACATTGATTTTCCAAATCTTGACCTAATATCTTCATCTCTTAAAAACCAAACTCTAGACATAGATTTGGGGTTTATTATTCGCTTTGTATTGATCTTAACGGTTGTTGTTTCAATTGTTTGCGTGAGACATCATCTAACGATTTAAACAATGATACTCATGAATTTGCTTTAGACATAAACTTATTTGCGAGGATACGCGATTGTATTGATCGAAACTAAGTTCATATGCTTGATTAATCGGATATGTATGAAAAGGATTAACGAAATCTAATCTTGACATGTTTTTATCAAACCCTAAAACCAATCTTTTTACCATTGAATTCTAATTTTTATGCAAACGTTACGAAACATAAAACCAAACCTTTATTACTATAAAGTTTGAAACGCTTTTGATTATCGAACGGCAGCAATATACACAATCTTTGCGGATACGATAAAACACCCCTGAAATATTCTTCAACAAAATGGCGCCATTGTCGGGGATTGTTGTTATATTGTGAGCATTGCAATAGTTATTGAGTTTTAACCTTGTTAACTTTTTCTTGTACTTGTTGATTTGTTTGGTTTAGTGTGCAGATTCTGTTTTATGCGAGGGAAGTTACCCGCAGACCAACTTCTTTTTCATCCTGAAATCGAAAGAATTGCGCGTAAATTAAATAGCAGAACAAGGTGGAGGAGGCAACTTGCCAAGGAAAGACAAGAACGAGAGGGAAGTTCAACTTCGATACCAACCATGGCTGCTCCACCACCACCACTACCACCTGCTTCAGTTCCTTGCACTAATAGTCTGAGGCATACTACACAGTTCACACGGAATGCTCAGAATGGTCGGCATTCAAAAATGAAGACGGGTATTCTCTCACTTCTATACCAGAATCCATTCACTGGTATGGATCACGAGGATCCTTTTACTCACCTGACTAAGTTCTATGAGATTGCGGGCGCGACTGGTGCACCCGAAGCTAAAGAAGAATCATTGTTTAAGAGACTATTCCTGCATTCCCTCATTGGGAAGGCTAAGGAATGGTATCTTGATCAATCTACGACAATTATGACAAACTGGAATGTGCTTGAAGAAAAGTTCTTAGAACAATTTTTTCCACACAATCGTTTCATGGAGGCTAAAACGGAAATAGTAGTTTTCACTCAAGGTGGAAATGAATCTCTCAACAAAGCTTGGGAGAGATTCAAGTCCATGTTGAGAAAGTGTAAAAGGCACGATTTCGATGAGCTTACTCAAGTTCATATTTTTAGAAATGGGCTTCAATTGGTTCATAAAACATTGTTGGATGCCCCCACGGGTGGATCGTTAATGGCTAAAAGTGTCGAGGAGGCTATTTCTATCATTGACTGGATGGCTCTAAATGACCATCAAGGGAGCCATAACTGTGGCTCTTCTCAAAAGAAAGCGGGAGTGTTAGAGTTGGGAACAAATGACACAATTCTTGCACAAAATAAATTGTTATCTCAATAGGTTGAGTTGCTCACGCAACAAATGTCCAAGCTACCTCAACAGATTAAAGAGATGCATGAGTTGTCGAACAAAAATGTGCAAGTCTTGGTATGTGAGCTTTGTAAAGGTGATCACCCAATCGGCTATTGTCCTCCTTGTCCTCCGATGGAAGAAGAAGTTAATTACATGAACAATCCAAATAAAAAAAACGGTTATCAAAGGCAACAACAACCTTATCAACAAGGGTATCAAAACCAACAACCAAGACCAAATTATCAAAATCAACAAGGATATCAACAAAATCGACAAAATCCTTATCAACCTCAAGGTGGGAGTTCCAAGCTTGAAGAAACTCTTAACCAATTCATTCAAATGTCCATGGCTAATCAAAAGTCAAATGAAGCATCGATCAAAAATCTCGAGAATCAAGTTGGGCAACTTGCAAAACAAGTGGCCGAGCAACAAGCGGGGCCTTCTTTTTTCGCCAATATTCAAACCAACCCAAAGGAGCATTGTAAAGCTATTGTTACTAGAAGTGGGAGAGAGTTGGGAGAAGGAGAAAAAAATGAGAAAGATGTTGATGTAAGAATTGAGGAGGTTGTGGAGGAAGAAAAAGTTGATGATGTTGTAGTTGAAAATAATGATAAGGAAGAAGTTGAAAAAGATAAAGATAGTGATGAGAATGAAGTAGAAAAAAATGTTGAGGGAGATTTAGTTGAAAATGAAAAGAAAAAAAGTGAGGAAGAAGAAAAAAGAAAGAGAGAAGAAAAAGTGAAAAATACTAGGAAGGGGAAGGAACCATTGAGTACTATTTTGATCCAACATTTTCCATATCCTCATGCTCCGTCAAAGAAAGATAGTGCGAGGCACTATGCTCAGTTTATGGATATTTTCAAACAATTGCAAATAAACATTCCATTTTCTGAGGCTTTGGAGCAAATGCCGAAATATGCAAAATTCATGAAGGATATCCTCACAAAAAAGAAAAGGTATACGGATCAAGAGACTATCATGGTTGATGCTAGTTGTAGCGCTATCCTTCAACGGACTCTCCCGAGGAAAGAAAGTGATCCGGGACGAGTCACTTTGCCGGTTACAATAGGAAATGTATATGTGGGCAATGGGTTGATCGATTTGGGCTCTAGTATCAATTTGATACCTTTGTCGATTGTGAAAAGGTTGGGACAGATGGAATTGAGAACCACTCAGATGACATTGCAACTTGCCGATAAATCCACTACCCGTTCTCACGGTGTAGCGAAAGATGTATTAGTTAAGGTGGACAAATTCTTATTTCCTATCGACTTTGTGGTGATTGAAATGGAGGAAGATGAAGATGCTCCATTGATTCTTGGAAGACCGTTTATGAAAACTGCTAGAATGGCCATTGATATGGACGACTGTCTTATGAAGGTTAGAGTCCAAGATGAGGAGGTTTGTTTCAATCTATTTGAGGCCATGAAGCAAAAAAAGGTCAAAGCCAATTGTTTTAGAAGGCGGTTAAAGAATTAAATGAGCAATTACAAGTTCCAACCCCATTACAAAAAGTTCTCACAAATGCTCTTCAAAATATCGATGAAGCCGAAGAAAAAGAGATCGAAAAGTATTTGCGAGACCTAGAAGAATTGGATGAAATTCCTCATTTGAAAGAAAGGGTGGAAGTTTTGAAAAAAGAAAACAATGAGGAAATTAAGCTTGAATTGAAGTTGTTGCCATCTCATCTTAAGTATGTTTTTCTTGATGATGAGGGGTATAAACCGGTGATCATAAGCAAGGAGCTAACCACAAGGGAGGAGAAAAAATTAATGAGTGTTTTGAAGAAGAATCAAGAGGAAATGGGATGGACTCTTTCCGATCTAAAAGGAACAAGTCCCTCTTATTGTATGCATCGAATATTCATGGAAGAAGATTTCAAACCGGTCGCTCAACCGCAACGCCGCTTAAATCCTACCATGAAAGAGGTGGTTAGGAAGGAAGTGGTAAAAATGTTAGAGGCCGGAATGATTTATCCCATTTTTTATAGCCCATGGGTTAGTCCGGTACATATGGTGCCGAAATAAGGCGGATTTACAGTTATTCGAAACGAGAAAAATGAGTTAATCCCAACAAGAACCGTGATCGGGTGGAGAATGTGTATAGATTACCGTAGGCTAAACCAAGCTACGAGGAAAGATCATTTCCCTCTCCCGTTTATGGACCAAATGCTGGAGAGACTTTCCGGTCAACAATTCTACTATTTTTTGGATGGTTATTCGGGTTACAATCAAATTATTGTGAACCCTGAGGACCATGAAAAGACTGCTTTCACATGCCCTTTTGGAATCTTCGCTTATAGGAGGATGCAGTTTGGGTTGTGTAATGCATCGGCGACTTTTCAAAGGTGTATGCAAGCAATATTCTCATATTTGATCGAAAAGACAATTGAGGTTTTCATGGATGACTTCTCAGTTTTTGGGCAATCGTTTGATATTTGTTTGAAAAACTTAGATGTGGTATTGGAACGGTGTGTGGAAACCAACTTGGTACTCAATTGGGAAAAATGTAACTTCATGGCGACTGAAGGAATTGTGGTCGGCCACAAAGTTTCTTCAAAGTTCCTTGAAGTCGATTAAGCCAAGGTGGATATTATTGAGAAATTACCACCACCGTTGAATGTAAAGGGTATAAGGAGCTTCCTTGGACATGCGGGATTTTATCGGAGGTTCGTCAAGGATTTCGCAAAGATAGCAAAGCCTTTGAGCAATTTTCTCAACAAAGATAAGTCCTTTGATTTTGATGAGTCTTGCATGGTCGCTTTTAATTCTTTAAAGAAAAGTTTGACTACCACACCCATAATCATCGCGCCCAATTGGAAAATGGATTTTGAACTCATGTGTGATGCGAGCGATTATGCGGTGGGTGCGGTATTGGGTCAACGGAAAACAATACATTTTCATGCTATACACTACGCGAGCAAAGTCTTGAATGAATCTCAAGTAAACTATGCAACAACTGAAAAAGAGTTGCTTGCGATAGTGTATGCATTGGAGAAATTTCATTCTTATTTAATTGGGTCTCGAGTAGTGGTTTACACGGATCACGCGGCGATTAATTATTTTCTCACCAAGCCGGATTCAAAACAAAGACTAATTCGTTGGATCCTCTTGTTACAAGAATTTGATTTGGAAATTCTTGACAAGAAAGGATCTGAGAATTTGGTGGCGGATCACTTATCCTGCCTTGTAAATGTTGAAGTGACCAAAAATTAATTAGAGGTCAAGGAGGAATTTCCGGACGAAAAGTTGTATATGGTGCAAGTTAGACCATGGTCCGCCGACATGGCTAATCACAAAGCCGCCGGATTAATACCGGATGGTCTAACTCACCATCAGAAAAAGAAATTTTTATCTGGCTTCAAGTCTTTTGCGTGGGATGAACCATATTTGTTTAAGCTTGGTGTTGATAACCTTTTGAGAAGATGTGTGTCAAAATAAGAGGCCACTAGCATACTTTGGCATTGTCACAACTCTCCTTATGGAGGGCATTTTAGAGGATTAAGAACGGCAACGAAAGTCCTCCAATCGGGCTTTTATTGGCCTTCTTTATTCAAAGATGCACATGCGCATGCGCAAAGTTGTGACAAGTGTCAAAGGAGTGGTGGAATTTCAAAACGGCATGAAATGCCTTTACAAAACATGTTGGAAATTGAGGTGTTTGATTGTTGGGGAATCGACGTTGTTGGACCTTTTCCATCATCGTTTTCTAATGAGTATATTTTGGTCGTAGTTGATTACGTATCCAAATGGGTAGAGGCAATAGCATGTGCTAAAGCGGACGAAAAAATTGTGATAAAATTTTTGAAAAAAAAACATTTTTTCTCGATTTGGTACTCTGCGGGTGTTGATAAGTGACGGAGGATCCCACTTTTGCAACACTCAGCTTGAAAAAGCCTTAGAGCAATATGGTGTAAATCACAAAGTTGCAGCACCATATCATCCACAGGCAAATGGGCAAGCGGAGGTATCAAACCGGGAAATTAAAAGAATTTTGGAAAAAACGGTGTCATTCGCAAGAAAAGATTGGTCAAATAAGCTCGACGATGCTTTGTGGGCCTATCGAACAGCTTTTAAAGCTCCGATTGGTCTCACACCTTTTAAATTGGTCTATGGTAAGAATTGTCATTTACCGGTGGAGTTGGAACATAAGGCATTTTGGGCCATGAAATTTCTGAATTTTGATCCAACTTTAAGCGGAGAAAGAAGAAAGATGCAATTGCATGAAATGGAGGAATTGTGCCTCCAAGCATATGATACTAACAAGCTGTAAAAAGATCGAGTCAAAACTGACCATGACAGAAAGATAGTGACCAAACAGTTTGAAGTAGGGCAGCTGGTCTTACTTTTCAATTCTCGATTAAAACTGTTCCCTGGAAAATTTAAATCTAAGTGGTCTGGTCCATTCCGGATTCAGGAGATCAAACAATATGGGGCAATAGTCATTGAAGACACAAAGTCAAATGAGGGTTAAACTGTAAATGGTCAGAGGTTAAAGATTTATCTCGGTGGTGATTTCGAGCCGAATCCCTCCGTTGTGCCGTTTTGCGATCCTTGAGGTTGCATTGAACCGTCGAGCTTAGCCGACATTAAACAAGCGCTTGTTGGGAGGCACCCTAACATTGTAAGTATTTATTGTTGTATTTACTGTTTTAATGATTTTAGATGTTTAGAACTGGTTTAGGAAGTGGCAGCAGTGCAGAAAAAATTTTCAAAATCCTGTCATGTTCGCTGGCCAGTTCGCTTTGCGAACCTGGGGCGAGAATTCGCTGCCTTGTTCGCTTTGCGAACTTAGCGAGACAGGGGAAGTATGTTTGCTGCCACCTCATTAAAAAGGTTAATTTTTATGGGTGGGCCAGAACTTGGGCCTATGACCCATATCATTTTCTGAACTTTAGAGAGGCAACCCTATTTCCTTTTCCATTTCAACTCTTGCCTCTCTCTCACTCTTTCTCTATCAAGAACAAAATCTCTCACGTGCACTATTCATCTCAAATTTCACCAAGTTTTCCCCAATTTCAATTACAAGTTCAGGTTTGAATCTCGTTTTCTTTCTAATTTCTGTTTAGGAATTATGTTTAGGGTTGTGGTTTGTACATTAGAGACATTGTTAATTTTAGGTTTTCACCTCTGTTTTAAGATTTCTTTGTTGTTGCATGTTGAATTGTTTGTAAATTTTAGAATAGAGGTGACATTGTGAATGAAACTCTGATGTGGAAAGTCTGGATGTTTTGTTTTTCTGAAATATTCGTGGGTTCGCTATTATGTTCACCTTGCGAACCTGCGCAAGCATTCGCTAGACTTCGCTTTGCAAATCTGGGGCGAATGTTCGCCAGCCTTCGCTTTGCGAACCCTGGAGCAAACGTATAAGAATTCTGAATTTTTTTTATGTTGTTTTAGTTGTGATTTTGTTTTGGCTTCCAAATTCTAATGAACTGTGCTACTTGTTGTTGTTTTTATTTGTTGATTTGTGCAGATGGTTCCTCAGGTTAACCCCGCAAAGAAAAGAAAAGCCACCACATCTCGACAAGTTCCAATAGAGTTTGATAGCGATCGGTTTAAGGGTGCCAAACAAGCAGCAAGGTATCTTACCTTGGAAAAGAGAACCATCTTGCTAGAAAAGAGATTTAACTTAAGTGATCGAGGGAGTTATCGGTCTGTGGCTGCACTTTTAGAAGAAAAAAATGGGGACGACTGATAACTCCAGTCGATAGTTACAATGTAGAGATTGTCTGAGAGTTCTATGTGAACGCACTCCCTGATGATGGGGAGCTTTTAGTTGGACAACCGTAGTTGGGGGGAAAGTTGTGAGATTTGACCGTAGAATGATTAATGTCGTTCTTGGAGATCCTTTGCCATTAGTAGCGAGCCAGTTAGATGTCTACCATCGAGACTTGCATCTTCACCAAGATATTCCACAAATGACCAGATATCTTCTACGGCCAGGAAAAACTATAGAACTCAACCCATCTGGGGTTGCAATTAGGTATCGTCGTAAGGACATGCAACCTTTGGCTCAGCTTATTTTACTTTTGGTGATAACCAACATTAAGCCGAAGTCGCATTCGTCTACCATCCCTATACCACTAGCCCACCTTGTCCACAGTATTTTGACTAATGTGCAGATTGATGTGGCCCGTATTATTTCCAATGAGATAAGGGCAATTGTTCAGAGTGGTCTTGGCGGTTCCGCTTCTCGGGAAAATGCCCCTCTTGCATTTCCTTGTCTCATCATGATGTTGTGTGCTCATGCTAGGGTTAACATACCCCCACGCTGTCAGGTCACTATTCCTTCTGCAATCAATGATCATTATGTCGACAAGTTTTGAAAACCAAAGGGGGCAAGGGGTGATACATCGAGTGCTGGTGCTGGTGTTGAGGCCGACACAAGGGGTGGTGATGCTTCTGGTTCTAGGTCGCAGGATTTTTACCCTTGTCAGCAGGAGATATGCTAGTATAAGTGGGACTGGATAACGGCTTCTCTGCGTGCCATGTTAGATTTACATGACTCCATGCAGGTATTGCAGCTACAGATTCGCGATCCTGCCGCTGATCATACGATGATGACGAGGGAGCAGTTCATTGCTCATGATGGTTGGCCTGAGGCTAAGCCAGTTTTCGGAGGGGGAGCGGATGCAGCTGGTCCTGAGGATGCTAATGAGGAGGAGGGTGATGGTACGGATATTGAGGTGTCTGGTTCTGGATCTGGTTCAGAGGAGGAGGAGATCGAGGTTTATGGTTCAGAGTCCGAGGAGGACTAATTTTTTGTTGTGATGATTTTGTACTTCCTTTGAGCATCAAAGTGAAGTTTTCTTGTATTTTTATTTTTATTTCAGTTTTTATTGATGTACTCTATCCACTTTGTTGGATTATTTTTTATATTTTGATGTACTTTGTACCCATTTGAGGTACTTTTGACTTTGTAGGTGTTTTCACACCAGTACATTTTATGGTATTATTAGTAATATTTTGTTTTTCAGTAAATTATTCTATTTTAATTTTACTAATATTTTTTTTCATTATTGTTATTAAGAGTTGAATTCTTCAGTTTAAGAATGTTCAACTCTTAAATTGTTGGTATGCTTCGTTTTAATTATTGTTATTAAGAGTTGAATTCTTCAGTTTACGGATGTTCAACTCTTAAACTGTTGGTATGATTTTTATTGCTTTATGTTGGTATGCTTATGGAAATTTAATATTTCCAATTTTTGGATGTTTTGTGTGAAGAAACTTATAGGTTGGTGTTGATGTGCATCAAAGAAGATTCTTCCAAGTTGGATGGCTATGATAGTAATTTTAAGCATGATGTTGTTGGCAAGGTACATAGTTACCTAGTTCTAGAGTTTAGAATGTATTAGAACTTTTTGTCTTTGTACAAATGAAATTATGTTTCTTGTTACAACTTTAGTGATTGCTTGTGTCATTTAGGTCCACAACTACAAAAGTGAGAAACCTCCATGTTATACTAAATGCTTTGGATTGATGATGAATTTTGCTTTATACTTTTAATTCATGCTTTATCTTGTGATTTATGTGATATTGTGGAAGCATTAGACATGACCAAGGCACTTATTGATATTGAGCACAACCATGTCCAAATATTAATTTACCCGTGAGTAGAGAGTATTCGTTAACCCCCTTGAGCCTAAATAGTTTAGATCTCGATTAGTGATGGACTTTGTGTTGTACATTATTTGAAAATCAAGTTCATCATTAAAATTTTGAGAGTTTCTAAAAGTTTTTCTTCTTGAACCTTAGAACTTTGTTTTATTGATTTCCTTGCCTTAAAAAGCAAGGAGCATTCACTTAAGGTTTAGTTGAAAATAAGTTGGGGAGAATGAGAAAGAAGATTGGTAAATTGCTCAAATTTTTGAAAAATTTCAAGCAAGCATGAAAAGAAAAAGAGAATGTGAATATGAATGTGAAAAAAAATAGAAAAGGATGCTTGCTTGATTGAGAAAAATAGAAACCAATAATTGTGCATGAGGAAGTTTGAGAAGGTTTGTGATAAAGGTGTAAAATTGGTGAATGAAGTTGAGAAGTGTGTGAATACCTTGTATAGTGAATGTTCTTTTGCGTCGAAAACTTCGATTCAATGGCCTTTAGAAATATCCCTTTGTTGTTAACCCGACCAAGCTGCAACCTTAAAAGCCCTTAGTGATCTCTTGCTTCCATGATTTTTTATGTGATCGATTAGATATTGTATGAATTGCTTTGTATTTGCATCATTTGTCATTCGAGCGAAATTGCCCCGCGGTTGCAAACGCGTTAATTTCCTTCAATCCTTTTTCGAAGAGAAGTGTTAGAGTGACATGAGCATGATGGTTTAGTTGTCTCTTGAAACATTGTCTGAGAGTTGTTTAAGAATCAAGTTATTTTGCATTGTCGATTCTAGGATTGTGTAATTGTTGCATTGTTACAATTGTTGTTTATTTGATCCGTTTATCCTTTTTTGGTTGAATCAAATGCTCGAGCAAATCCTCTTATTTTCAATGAGGCAAACTTTTCTTGAGGACAAACAAAGAGTTAGTTGGGGAGAGTTTATTAGATGTCAAACATGCTATATATTTGTATTTGATACTTGGCATTTTTCAACACTTTCATGTTTTAATTGTGAATTTTAGTAGTGAATTCTTGTTGTTCTTCATGCATTGTATTTATACCTTTGGTGCTTGTAATATGTGTGCTATTGTGTAGAAAAGTGCACTAATTGATCAAAGAAAGAAGACACAAAGAGGTGATACAAGCTGCCAAAGAAGAGGAAAACAATAGCAGGTTCGCTTTACGAACTAGCTGGCGAAGGTTCGCTTTGCGAACAGCAGCGAGGTCTCCAGCGAATAGCTCCAGAATATGGTAGTGGGAAAAGAGACTAAAGTTCGCTTTGCGAACTCCCAGTGAATTTTCGCTGCTTAGCTCGCTTTGCGAAAGACCTGGCGAATGGTCCTAGAATGAGGCAGTGGAAAAAGGACCCAAAATTTGCTTTGCGAATGTTTTGGCGAGTGGTTCGCTTTGCGAATGAAACATTCGCTATGTGAACTCACGAAGACAGACATTCACTTTGCTTATATATATTTCTTTTGATCTTTTGTATATGAATAAGGTTGATGATCAATATATGATGAAGTTGTTTGTTCTTAATGATACATTTGTGGTTTGAATCACTCTAGACATAGATTTTTCAAATCTTGACGTAATATCTTCATCTCTTAAAAACCAAACTCTAGACATAGATTTGGGGTTTATTATTCGCTTTGTATTGATCTTAACGGTTGTTGTTTCAATTGTTAGCGTGAGACATCATCTAACGATTTAAACAACAATACTCATGAATTTGCTTTAGACATAAACTTATTCGCGAGGATACGTAATTGTATTGATCGAAACTAAGTTCATTTGCTTGATTAATCGGATATGTATGAAAAGGATTAACAAAATCTAATCTTGACATGCTTTTATCAAACACTAAAACCAATCTTTTTACAGTTGAATTCTAAATTTTATGCAAACATTACGAAACAAAAAACCAAACCTTTGTTACTATAAAGTTTGAATCGCTTTTGACTATCGAACGGCGGCAATATGCACAATCTCTGTGGATACGGTAAAACACCCCCGAAATATTCTTCAACAGTGGGTACTCTTGTCTTTGAAGGAAACACTTAATATCATGATACCAGGGTCTGTCATCTATGACTGCTTCAACCATGAAGATATAAGCGGGCCTTTCAAAGGGCATTATGTCAATCTTAGGTATGTCGTTCCATTGACCTACACTAATCATGGAAGAGAGAGTGGCTAGTGCATCAGCCATGTGATTTTCTTCACGAGGGATGTGATGAAACTCGATTCTATTGAAGAATGATAACAACCTTCTCGCATAATCTTTGTAAGAAATCAGTCCTGATTGGTATGTGTTCCACTCTCCTTTGATCTGATTGATAACCAAGGTTGAGTCTCCATATACATCCAAGTTTTTAATCCTTAAGTCAATTGCTTCTTCGAGACCCATTGATACAAGCTTTGTATACGGCCTCGTTGTTTGTGCATTTGAACGTCAATCTGGCAGTGAAAGGAATATGGGTACCCTAAGGTGTTACAATAATTGCCCCAATTTTGTTTCTGTAAGTGTTGACAGCTCCTTCGAAAATTAGTCCCCACTGGGAATCTGGTTACGGCCCTTCATTGGGTAGCGGTTCATCGCAATCCTTTATTTTCAAGTACATGACATCTTCGTCTGGGAAGTCAAATCTGACTGATTCCTGATCATCAACCAGTTGATGAGCCAAATGATTGGCTAAAATACTTCCTTTGACGGCTTTTTGAGTATGGTAATCAATGTCGTATTCTGATAACAACATTTGCCAACGGGCAATCCTTCCCGTGAGAGCAGGTTTTTCAAAGACATACTTGATTGGGTCCATTTCTGAGATCAACCAAGTAGTGTGACAAATCATGTACTGGCGAAGACATTTAGCTGCCCAAGCCAGAGCACAACAAGTTTTCTCGAGCATGGTGTACTGAGTTTCACAGTCAGTGAATTTCTTGATTAGGTAGTAAATGGCAGACTCTTTTCATTTGGTCTCGTCTTGTTGGTCGAGTACACAACCCATGGAGTCTTCCAAGACTGTTAGGTAGATCATCAATGGTCTTCCCTCCACTGGAGGAGATAGAATCGGTGGATTCAACAGATATTCTTTAATACTGTCGAAAGCTTTTTGGCAATCCTCTGTCCATACACAGGTTTTATTCTTTCTAAGCAGTTTGAAGATCGTGCGCATGTCCCGGTCATGAGGGATATGAACCTTGAGATATAGTTCAGACGTCCCAAAAATCGTCTGACTTGTTTTTCAGTCTTTGGTGAAGGCATTTCTTGAATGGCCTTGACCTTGTCAGGATCAACCTCAATTCCTTTCTGGCTGATGATGAATCCTAGGAGTTTTCCTGAGCGAACACTGAACGTGCATTTGTTAGGATTCAAGCGGAGTTTTTACTTACTTAGACGCTCGAATAACTTTGACATGTGTGTCACATGCTCTTCTTCTGTTTTATATTTGGGAATCATGTCATCGACGTACACCTCAATTTCTTTGTGCATCATGTCATGAAATAGAGTCGTCATGACCCTTTGATAGAATGCCCCGGCGTTCTTCAAACCGAACGACATTAAATTGTAACAAAAGGTGCCCCATGGGGTGATGAATGAAGTTTCTCCATATCTTATGGCGCCATTTTGATTTGATTATAGCCCAAGAATCCATCCATGAAGGAGAAAACTTTGAACTTTGTTGTACTGTCTACCAGCATGTCAATGTGTGGAAAGGGGAAGTCGTTCTTTGGATTTGCTTTGTTCAGATCCCTGTAGTCTACACACATTCTGACTTTTTCGCCCTTTTTCGGAACTGGTACTATGTTGCTAGCCATTGAGGATATTCTGAGGTGGCAAAGAAACCAGCGTCATCTGTTTCTGCACTTCCTCTTTAATTTTGATGGCCATGTCCGGATGAGTCCTTCTCAGCCTTTGTTTTACCGACGGACATTCTGATTTCAACGGTAAATGATGTTCCACAATGCTGGTATCCAACCCTCGCATGTCCTGATAGGACCAAGCGAACACATCTGGAAACTCTTTGAGAAGTTTTATTAAGCCCTTTCTGACAGTTGGACTGAGCAGTGCCCCAATCTTGACTTCTTTCCTCTCTTCTTCTGAACCCAAATTGACCGTTTCCAACGGCTCTTTGTGAGGCTCGATAGACCTTTCCTCTTGTCTGAGTAGCCGGGAGATCTCTTCCAGAATTTCTTCGTCCTCTTCTTCTTCAGCTTCAAATACCGGGAACTCAAAGTTGGGAGAAGGCATTCGATCGTATATTTCAATGGGGTTTAAAACAAGAAATCTGCACGACGTGATGATTCGTTTTTAGAAGAGATAGAGAGAATGCATATTACAGTGTATTTTCTTAAAAAAATTTGTTGTTTTATTTTATTTTGGGTTGTTTTAGGATTACCATTTTCTGAAAAAAAATGAAAAATAAAAACAGCAATGACTGCAGAAATTACAGAATGACATTATTTATTTATGGTTTTGTCGATTCTTGAAACACAACCCTATAAAACAAAACTTTGTTGCTTTAGGCGAAGCAAAGAGTGACATTTACAGAAAAGTGAGCCCTATAAAAACATTCGTTTCACCTGGGCAGGGTGAAAGGTTAAAACAAAGACGGCAATTACTTATACTTAGCAACCCATTGGCGACGAACTCCTCGGTGAATCACAAAGTCTGGTACCCTCTTTCTTGGTTTATCCTCAGAAATAATGTTGATTTCTGGAAGAGCATGGTCGTTGGAGTCTTCCTCCCATGTAGAGTTGTCATAAACAAACTCTTCTGTTGTTTCTTCCTTAGTGTTTTCACTCTCAAGAGGATCTCCCCATCCAGTTGGTTAGATGTCCACGGATCTGATGCGAGAGCTTTCAGGATCGGTGTATTTGACTAAGAAGTTGTACTTGACACTCGGTTGTCCTAAAGTGTCCCATACTTCTGTGGGAGGGGTCGAGTCATCTTCCTCGATGACGTTGACCTCGGGAAAATCATAGTTGATGAACTTTGGTCCTACAAACTTTGCAAATTCATCATCGTGTTGGATATCTTTGGAATGTCCTGAGTAATGGTCCCATGACTTAGTGGGGACGTGAGTATTCCTTTCAATATTACTCAGCTGATAAGCATCGTTGGGCTGACTCTTTTGCCCCAAGCATTCTATGTATGGCTTCCAGATAGGCAAGTCATCCAGGGGATCATAATAATCTTGATCGAATTTATCTTTCATTGGATCATCTTCTAGTGAGTTAGGTGGAGCACGACATCCCTCAGGATCACAATCTCTATAAATCATTCGGGCGTCTGTTCTTGGTATATATCTCAGGCTCTTCTTTGGAAAACAGAAGGGCATGTGAGCTTCTTCCTGAGACATATACTTGTTGCTGTTAAGATAAGACTTTCACTCCTCATCCGTGTCGGAGGAGTTGCTCTGGTTGATGGTGTGTACTTATTGAGACACTGGATGGAGAAAGCCTCCACTGTGGAAGAAGTCCTGAATGGGATGAAAACTGTCATCTTTCTTGGCCGTCTGGGTACAGGTTAAAGAGAAACCAAGACCTTTCTTTGTCTTGTTATTCGTAGGAAATACAAGTTGTCCCCATCCCTTTACGTTATCACTCTTGATTACTTCGAGTGCGTCTTTGTATGAAGAAATCGACGTTCCTTTTTCTGATCGATTCTCATTGCTCACCATGAGTGCTTGAAATTGGATTCCAACAACCTCCTCTGGTTCTAAACAGGAAAAAGATGATAAGTGGCTCACAATTAAGGCTTGCTCTCCGCAGACTGTGACTAGCTTGTCATTTTTGACGAACTTCAGTTTTTGGTGAAGTATCGAAGTGACAGCCCCAGCTTCGTGTATCCAAGGTCTTCCTAGTAAACAGTTGTACGCTGCTCGGATGAACATGACCTGGAAAGTGACTTGGAAAGTGTGAGGACCGATGGTTATGGGAAGATCGACTTTGTCGATAACTGTTTTTCTGGATTCGTCAAAGACTTTGACTATGATCTCACTGCCCCTCATCAGAGCTCCTTGGAATGATAGTCGTATCAGAGTCGATTTCGGCATAACATTCAGAGACGATCCTGTGTCTACCAGTACGCTGGCTAAAGGATCGTCCTGGCAATTGACTGTAATGTTAAGTGACATGTTATGATTATTGCCTTCTTCCGGTAGTTCTTCATCACTGAACCCTAAATTGTTGCATGAAGTGATATTGGAGATGATACTGTCGAATTTTCCTACCGTCACATCTTGTTCCACGAAGGCTTGCTCTAAGACTTTCTGCAGAGCTTCCCTATGAGCTTCAGAACTTAGTAAGAGAGACAACACATATATTCGAGACGGAGTTTGCGACAATTGGTCTGTAATGTTGTACTCGCTTTTCTAGATGAGCTTTAGAATCTCATTTATGTTCTTTATAAGTTCAGGATTAATGGATTGCCCGACTTGTTGACTTGGAACTTCCATTTGAGGTTCCCTTTCTTTTGCAGGTTCTCCAACTCCTCTGTTGAAGATCCGGCCGCTCCGAGTGACTCGACTGATGCTGGCAATGTTCATGACGGAGGGTAATGGAGTTTCCTTTCCATTTTCTATTGTCGTTGCACCGTACTTGTAAGGGATATCCATTTCTGATTTGTACGGTATTGGCTATGGCAGGTAAATAACCACAAGAGCTTTTTGATATCTCTGACCATTATAGGCGACCTCAATCAGTTCCTGGTTGAGAACTTTTCTACCATCAAGAGAGATTCCTGATTCATTGCCTAGAGGGATTATGGAGAATACATCCTTGGTTTTCCTATGATCGGAGATTACGACAACATTTTCACTTTGATGAGGGAGAGAGTCTTGCACCACGTTGATCAACCCAGAACTTGAACACGGTCGAATCTTTTTTCGGTCCAACTGATTTTGAAGAGCTGCTCGTACGAGATAGCATCCTTGGTTGTTCTCTGAACAAACTCTCCAGCACTCGTAATTGTGGGGTGGCACCTGGCCGCTCCCGCTTTGTATGCAGTGCATCTTTACTAGATCTATTTCCATTGAGCGGACATCCTGACTTTGATGCCTACCTGGATTCTCATCGGTTATGCTGATTTGTTGTGTAGCTTCATCCAGGTAGATTGGAAGCCACCAATAGTCCAACAAGTGTTGTAGTGTTCTTTGGACAAGTGCACATTCTTGGTCGTCTTCACGGTATTCCTCATAGTCTTGATAATTGTGTGAAGCCAGAAAACCGAGCCTGACTTGCTTAGCATGTAGTTCTACCAAACTGGTATTCATCAAGCGTATGTCAAATATCTGGACCATATTGACTTGATGGTTATTTTCTTCACGATAATCCTGGATCCATCTGAGATCCATCTGACGTTGGAGGGCCTCTTGTATGAAAGAGCATCCCTGATTGCTTGTTGAGCAGATCGGACAAGCGTTATAATCATGTCGTGGCAGATTATGATATTGACTTTGCCTCGAATGCATCGCCACCAAATTGACGTTCATTGCGAGAATGTTGCGGTTTTGAACAATGTTGGGATATGCATAGGACATGTTGACTTCCCGGATCCTGTGATTGTAGAGCTGATTGCACTACGGAACACCCCTGATTGTTCTTTGAGCAAATATCACACTGGTGATAATTGTGAGATGGTACATGACCGTACCCACTCTGCCTGCAATGCATCTTCACCAGATTTGTTCCTAGTGAGAGTACATCGTGAATTTGATAACTGCAGCTAAATTCTTCCTCTATTAAATTTACTGCAAACTTTTCATGTCGCGGCAACGGGTTCATCTGAACATTCAGATTAGTATCTTTGAAAGATAGGATCCCATTCCTGACAAGCTTTTGTACGTCAGACTTGAAGCTGAGATAATTCTCAATGTTGTGCCCTGATCCTCCTTGATGGTAAGGGCAAGTTTGATCTGCTTTGAACCAAAAAGGAGGATTTTCTGGAATTGTAAGAGGAGTCCTGGTTTGGACGTGCCCCTTGGCCAGTAGAAGTGGAAATAGCTCTGCGTACAACATCAGTATATGGTCAAACCCTGATGGTCGTGTCGTACGATTATTGTTGTTGTATTGAGGACGACCCTGCTGAAGAGGCTGTTGTATCCTTTGCTGATACTGTAGTTGACTTGGTTGGCTCTGAGCAACCTGAGGTTGATAAGTCAGAGCCGGCGCAGGGTTGATAGAGGGGGTTATCGCCGCTACTAGTTGATACCTTCGCCTTTGCTTTCCCAGAGAGATATTACTGATCTCCAGTTCTTTCTTCTTTTGGAAAGCACTACCATATATCTTAGTACTGCTAGATGGCTCTGCATCTTTGACCAATCTTCCTTCTCTGACTGCTTCCTTAAGGCATACTCCCATGTTCACCATCTTAGTGAAATCACTGGGCGCACTGGCGACCATTCGGTCGTAATAGAATGAGCTTAAGGTTTTATAAAAGATCTTGGTCATCTCCTTTTCCTCAAGAGGGGGACAGATCTGGGCGGCAATTTCATGCCATCTCTGAGCAAATTCTTTAAAAGTTTCTTTGTCCTTTTGTGACATTGCTCGGAGCTGATCTCTATCTGATGCCATGTCCAAATTGTATTTATACTTGAAATTCTGGTACCAGATATATGATGTCACACTTAATGTCACAACAACACACTCTACACTGGACAATGTAAAACAACAATAAATCAACACAATGAGTTATTCACCCAGTTCGGTTTAACTACCTACGTCTGGGGGCTACCAAGCCAGGGATGAATTTCACTATCAGTTGATTTAATTTACAGACTCAACAACCCAGTTGACATCTCCTAAACTTAACCTCTACTTAATGAACCTTCTAACTAAGAGACCACTTAGGTATGATAACACTACTCAGTCCCTAAATCACTTCAGTGATATAATTCAAAGATCACACACTTAGAATAACACAACTTGATTCTGCTTCACAGCTTTGATCAAGAACAACTCAAAACAACAACACCAATTCACACTAGAATGGTTTACAATACAAACACGAAGACTCAAACGACTCTCAGTCTTTAGCTCTTTTTCTTCGTTACTTTTCCTTCAGGATTGATGCGCTTTATATAGCTATTTGAATTGGTCTTGGACCTGCTACAATATCTGACCTGATTTGTTATTTAAAACTGAATCTTCGACAGATTTTCTCTCTCAAAATCTTCTTAAATCTTCAGCCTTTAAACACTCCTACAAATCTGCATCAAATCTGTTTGTAACAGAAAATATCTCCTCCAAGATATTCGCATCCAATGAGACTAACAGCTCTCCCAATATCCAGCTAAAACGCATAACCCTAACAACATCACTAAACCTGATGTTATTAATCTTCTGCAGATCTGATGTCATGACATCGCATGTGACATCAGACTTCACAACTTCAACAAGATAAATACTTAACATAAACCAATGTTTAGACTCAATGTTAAGACATCACCCATGTGACATCAACATTGAACAACTTTGTTTTACCAAAATTCTAGCCAATCCAAGAACCAACAATCTCCCCCTTTGGCTAATTTTGGCTAAAACAATCTCTGCAACATCAGAGACTTCAACAGCGGATAAAAATTTTAAAATAGCCAGCATAATAAACAAAGGGCAAACTCCCCCTCAAAACCAGAACCAGCATAAACAGCTGTTCAACATGCACACTCCCCCTCAACATCTGCACCACACCAGAGCTGAGACAGGTCATACTCTACACACAAAGGCTAGGCTAACTCTCCCTCTTTTTATTCACAATTGGACAATCACCAAACATAATGTCCTGACATAATAAATGACACAGTCAAACACCAAGCTTTCCCAAAAAAAAACAAGTTTCAATACCTTGACTGGTCAGGCGATACAAACAATGCTCCTTGTTTGCATTATAAAAACAAGCCTTCTTCCTTCTAGCAGCACCACACAGCAACCAAGAATGAGCCAGTCAAACTCCAAAGATGCAGCAAAGAACTTCAAGCAGAAAGACAAGACTTCAGATCCACCTCAGAAGGGGAGCAAGACAAGGACTGCATCTGAAACTACTTCAGGAACCACAAAGACAGGCAGAACCTCAAAAACAACCATGAAACCAAGCAAGAAGCTTCCTGTGCAACAACAAGCTTCTGATGATGATTGGGATGAAGACTGGAAAGCTTTTCTAGATGCAGTGGGTTGGGATAATCTGTAACTAATGATGCACTTCAAACCTGTATGCCTTCGGCAGTTGAATAAAATCAATTTCTAATAAAGAATACAACTGCTTAATACACTCTTTAGCTCATTTAATCTTCATAAATGCAAATTCCTAATTTACTTCTCAAACTTTCAAATTCGTTTGCATCTAAGGCTTTTGTAAAAATGTCAGCTAATTGTTTATCTGTAGCAATATGTTCCAAGGCAACTACTTTGTCTTCAACCAAATCTCTTATAAAATGATGCCTTATATCAATATGCTTAGTTCTGCTATGCTGAATGGGATTCTTAGATATATTGATAGCACTCAAATTATCACAGTACAATGTCATGACATCTTGCTTGACATTGTATTCTGTTAACATTTGCTTCATCCAAACAAGTTGAGAACAACTACTCCCTGCTGCTATGTACTCAGCTTCAGCAGTAGAAAGAGACACACAGTTCTGCTTTTTACTAAACCATGATATCAGATTATTCCCTAAGAAGAAACAGCCTCCTGAAGTGCTTTTCCTATCTTCAGCACTCCCAGCCCAGTCAGCATCACAATATCCCCTTAACTCAGTCCCAGATCCATGACTATACAGCATCCCATAGTCACTAGTGCCATTTACATATTTCAAGATCCTCTTTACTTGATTCAAGTGACTAACCTTAGGCTCAGATTGGTATCTGGCACAAACTCCAATGGCAAAAGCAATGTCAGGTCTGCTAGCTGTGAGATACAATAGACTCCCAATCATGCTTCTATATAAACTTTGATCCACACTGACACCATGTTCATCCTTGGATAATTTTAGATGAGTATGAGCAAGTGTCCTCTTGTGATTAGCATTCTCTAGACCAAACTTCTTCACTATGTTCTTTGCATATTTGCTCTGAGAAATGAATATGGAGTCCTCCATTTGTCTAACTTGTAGACCAAGAAAATAGTTTAGTTCACCAACAAGACTCATTTCAAATTCAGACTGCATCTGTTCCACAAAATGTTTCACCATTGCATCTGACATCCCTCCAAATACTATGTCATCAACATAGATTTGAGCTATCATCAGTTTTCCTCCTTCCTCTTTCACAAACAAAGTCTTGTCAATCCCTCCTTTTCTGTAGCCATTCACAACTAGGAATTCAGTAAGTCTTTCATACCAAGCTCTTGGTGCTTGCTTCAAACCATATAGAGCTTTCCTTAGTTTGTACACATGGTCAGGAAATGTTGGATCAATAAATCCTTTTGGTTGATCAACATACACCTCTTCATTTAAGTATCCATTCAAGAAGGAACTTTTAACATCCATCTGAAAAAGCTTGAATTTGAAATTACACGCCACACCTAAGAGCAATCTGATAGATTCCAGTCTTGCCACAGGAGCAAATGTTTCATCATAATCAATTCCTTCAACCTGAGTGTATCCCTGAGCAACTAACCTGGCCTTGTTTCTGGTGACCACTCCTTGTTCATCAGATTTATTCTTGTAGATCCACTTGGTGCCAATCACATTAACTCCATCAGGCCTAGGTACAAGCTCCCATACTTCATTCCTCTTGAATTGCTCCAGCTCTTCATGCATTGCATTTATCCAAAACTCATCAGTCAAAGCTTCCTTGACATTCTTTGGCTCAATTTTGGAGACAAAACATGAACTTGCTATAACATCTCTTGACCTAGTCGTCACTCCAGAATTTGGATCACCTATAAGAAGCTCCTTTGGGTGGTCCTTCTGCACTCTGATAGAGGGATCTTTATGAGGTTGCTCAGTTTCAGGCTCAGCAGCAGCAACACTAGGAGTTGGACTTCCATATTCAGCTTCTGGTGCAACTTCACCAACTGATGTTTCAACATCATCTAGGACATCATCATCTTCCTGCTTATCATTGTCATCAATAACCACATTGATGGACTCCATCATCACCTTGGTCTAGAGTTGAAAACCCTATATGCTCTGCTGTTGGTAGAGTATCTCAAAAATATTCCTTCAACACTTTTGGAATCCAATTTTCTTCTCTGTTCTCTATCAGCCAGAATATAACATCTACTTCCAAAAACATGAAAGTATTTAACATTAGGTTTTCTTCCCTTCCATAGTTCATACAGAGTGGATGAAGTGCCTCTTCTCAGGGTAACCCTGTTGTGAATGTAGCAGGCAGTATTCATGGCTTCAGCCCAGAAATGATAGGGAAGTTTCTTGGCATGGATCATAGCTCTAGCAGACTCTTGGATAGTTCTGTTCTTCCTCTCAACTACTCCATTTTGCTGAGGAGTAATTGGAGATGAAAACTCATGACTTATACCTTCATCAGAGCAAAACTCTTCAAACTTGCTATTCTCAAACTCTCTTCCATGGTCACTCCTTATCCTGATAACATTACTCTCCTTTTCTCTTTGGAGTCTTTGACAAAGATCTTTAAAAACATCAAACACATCTGATTTATCTTTGATGAAGCTCACCCAGGTGTACCTTGAATAGTCATCCACAACTACATATGCATATTTCTTTCCACCCAGACTTTCAACCTGCATAGGTCCCATCAAGTCTATATGAAGAAGTTCCAAGACCTTGGAGGTGGTGTCATGTTGAAGCTTCGGATGAGACATCTTTGTCTGCTTCCCTTTTTGACGGTCTCCACACACTTTTCCTTCCTCAATATTAAGTTTGGGAATTCCTCTGACTGCTTCTGAGGAGATGATTCTCTTCATTCCCTTCAAGTGAAGATGTCCCAACTTCTGATGCCAGATTTTGACATCATCATCTTTAGCAAAAACACATGTGGGAGAATTTGAGTCTTGTGGCACCCAAAGATAATAATTGTCCTTGGACCTGGCTCCCTTCATAATGACTTCTCCTTTATCATCTTTGACAATGCATTCAGACTTTGTAAAGTCTACTTTGAATCCTTGATCACAAAGTTGACTAATGCTAATCAAATTAGCTGTCAGCCCTTTAACAAGAAGAGCATCCTCTAGTCTGGGAGCACCAGCACAGTTTAGTTTACCAATCCCCCTTGATCTCTCATTTGACCCCATCACCAAATGTAACATAGCCTGAAGAATGAAGCTTCACATCTCCCAACAGATTCTTTACTCCAGTTATGTACCTTGAACACCCACTGTCAAAGTACCAATCTTCTTTGGCAGAAACCCTTAAAGAAGTGTGAGCTATCAAGCTGGTAATCTTAACTTTAGGGACCCATTGCTTCTTAAGCTTGGAAACCTGCCTTCCTTTATAGCAGTTCTGTTTAGGAACAACCTGATGAGCCTTCTGTGGATACCCATGTAGCTTATAACAATAAGCCTTAATGTGTCCAAAACATCCACAATGGTGACACCTCCAGCGTCTGTATTTCTTCTTAGATGGAGTTCTGTCATGATGTTTTAACATCAATTTTAGCATCACTGGTTTTGAGGTGATAGAACCTGCATCACTGGTGAATCCCAAACCACATTTGTCTGCAGCCATCTTCCCAATACTAAGAATGTTGTCTAACGCATTAGTACCATTGTTCAACATTCTGATAGTTTTGGTCATAGAGTCCAGTTTATAGTTAAGCATACTGACTTCAGCTTCAAGTTCAGTCTTTTCAGCTTTTAACTATACTATGGTTTTCTTCAGCTCTTCTCCTTCAAGACACACTTGTTCACTTCTCACGAAAAGATCTTTATAAGTGACAGCAAGTTCATCGTAAGAAACCTCATCATCACAAGAATCATTATCTGACTCATAAACCCCAACCATAGCTCTAACAAGTTTAGCTGAATTTCTTTAGATTCACTCTCACTGTCAGACCAAGAAGCTGATAACCCTTTCTGCTTCTTTAGAAAATTAGGACATTCCTTCTTGACATGTCCATACCCTTCACACTAAAAGCATTGTATCCCTTTGTCATTACTGGATTTTTCTTCATCTTTAGACTTCTTCCCTTGTTCTCCTGATCTGTTGATGTCAGAGGTAATGTTCTTGACATTGGGATTATAACTCCTATTTATCCTCTTCATAACTTTGTTGAACTGTTTTCCTAGCAAAGCAATAGCCTGAGACAGTTCCTCCTGAGAATCATCCTCTTTCCCTTTCTTGGCTTCTTCAGAACTGGAAACCAAAGCTATACTCTTGGACTTCTTCTCAAGTTCTTCTTCACTTAACCCTAGCTCAAATGTTTGAAGAGATCCAATAAACTCATCAACCCTCATTTTGCTGATGTCTTGAGCTTCTTCAATTGCAGTCACCTTCATCTTATACCTCTTGGGAAGGGATCTAAGGATTTTCCTCACCAGCTTTTCTTCAGTCATCTTTTCTCCAAGAGCACTAGAGGCATTAGACAACTCAAGAATACTCATATGAAAGTCATGAATAGTTTCATCTTCCTTCATCTTTAGACTTTCAAATTTTGATGTCAGAAGTTGAAGTCTTGACATCTTAACCTTTGAAGTTCCTTCATGAGTAGTCTTCAACATGTCCCAAGCTTCCTTAGCAACTTCACAGGTATTGATCAACCTGAATATATTCTTATCCACTCCATTGAAAATAGCATTTAAAGCTTTGGAATTACCAAGGGCAAGCTCATCTTCTTCCTTGGTCCATTCTTCTTCAGGTTTCAATTTTGAACTACCTTCTTTATCTTTCCCAGCATCATCTTTCTCCACAACAACAGGTGCTTTCCATTCTTTTATGATAGCCTTCCAAGCCTTGCTGTCCAAGGATTTCAAAAAGGTAATCATCCTTGGCTTCCAATAATCATAATTAGAGCCATCCAAAATAGGGGGTCTATTAACAAATCCTCCAACTTCTTTGTCCATCTTTACACCAGAAAGTAACTTCCCTAGATCTCACCCAAAGACAGACATGATGCCTGCTCTGATACCAATTGAAATTCTGGTACCAGATATGTGATGTCACACTTAATGTCACAACAACACACTCTGCACTGGACAATGTAAAACAACAATAAATCAACACAATGAGTTGTTCACCCAGTTCGGTTTAACTACCTACGTCTGGGGGCTACCAAGCCAGGGATGAATTTCACTATCAGTAGATTTAATTTACAGACTCAACAACCCAGTTGACATCTCTTAAACTTAACCTCTACTTAATGAACCTTCTACCTAAGAGACCACTTAGGTATGAGAACACTACTCAATCCCTAAATCACTTCAGTGATATAATTCAAAGATCACACACTTTAAATAACACAACTTGATTCTGCTTCACAGTTTTGATCAAGAACAACTCAAAACAACAACACCAATTCACACTAGAATGGTTTACAATACAAACACGAAGACTCAAACGACTCTCAGTCTTTAGCTCTTTTTCTTCGTTACTTTTCCTTCAGGATTGATGCGCTTTATATAGCTATTTGAATTGGTCTTGGACCTGCTACAATATCTGACCTGATTTGTTATTTAAAACTGAATCTTCGACATATTTTCTCTCTCAAAATCTTAAATCTTCATCCTTTAAACACTCCTACAAATCTGCATCAAATCTGTTTGTAACAGAAAATATCTCCTCCAAGATATTCGCATCCAATGAGACTAACAGCTCTCCCAATATCCAGCTAAAACGCATAACCCTAACAACATCACTAAACCTGATGTTATTAATCTTCTGCAGATCTG
The DNA here is from genome assembly GCA_022829125.1 of Lathyrus tuberosus. Lineage (NCBI taxonomy): Eukaryota > Viridiplantae > Streptophyta > Magnoliopsida > Fabales > Fabaceae > Lathyrus > Lathyrus tuberosus. Next base: position 8,786,951 of record JALAZF010000008.1, on the reverse strand, counting down.
ATGTCATGACATCGCATGTGACATCAGACTTCACAACTTCAACAAGATAAATACTTAACATAAACCAATGTTCAGACTCAATGTTAAGACATCACCCATGTGACATCAACATTGAACAAACCAAAATTCTAGCCAATCCAAGAACCAACAATACTGTTGAACGAAAGCTGCACCGAGACCTCTAAAAGTACTGATCTTGGTGCAGTTTAAACCCATGTACCATTTGAGTGCGGCACCGGTTAAACTGTCTGGGAAGTAATGGATCAGTAGCTGTTGATTTTCTGTCTGAGTTGACATTTTTCGAGCGTACATCACCAAATGACTTTGAGGGCAAGAGTTGCCTTTGTATTTTTCAAAGTCAGGCACCTTGAACTTGTGTGGTATCTTTACATTGGGGACCAAACAGAGGTTTGCGGCGTCCTTTCCGAATAAGTCTTGACCGCGAATGGCATGCAGTTCCTTCTGTATTTTCAAGAATAGTTCCTGGAACTCATTTATCCTTTCTTACATGTCTTCGTTTCCACTGGAAATTACTTGTGGAATATGTCCTTCTGGGACAGTGTGTACCACCAATTGTGGTATAGACATTACAGCGGTGACTCTTGGCGCTTCAATGCCCTGAAGTTTGTAACCTTCAGGAGTTACTGTCGTAATCCTTACATCTTTGCTTTCCCGAAGTTTGTAACCTTCAGGTCCAGCGGTTCCTATTACGACTTCTGGGGCTTCAGTGACCGGCGGGATATATCCTTCAGGTATAAAGTTGAGAGGCATGCCCCAGGGATGACCTTTAGGCATGTTGTACCAAGGATGATTCTCATGTGTCTCCATAATGGGTGTAGATGTGATCTCTGAGATTACAGTCTTTTGATGTCGCTGCTCTTGAGCTGTTGCCAGGGATTGCATGTCACTATGAAGTTTTTCCAAATTTTCCTTCAGAGCATTGATTTCTTCTCTCAACTCTCTGTTCTCTTCCTTGAGATCGTCCATTTTCTTTTGTCGATTGGCCAGAGTATTGTATGAGTTAGACAGTTTGACTCTAGAATCGTGACACAGACGTGAGACTCAAAGATAAGAAGAACGCGTTATGTGAGAATGATGAATGTAATGACATATTTTTTAAGTTTTTATTTTAATCAAAAAGTAACTTTAACAAATAGATTGCAAATATCATACAGTGAGGGGAGACCCCTTTTATTGAATTCGAAAGATTGCAGTATGTTACAATGAAAAGTACAGTATTTTACAAAGTGCTGAAAAAGGAAATGTCTAAGCTCATGGACCCTGAGTCCTCTCTGAAGACAGCTCAGATGCTGGTTCTGGTAGTTTCCTTTTCTTTGATCGGGGCTCCTCAACCGTTGTCGGGTTGTCAGTCCTTTTCCAAGTGAAAGGAGCGAGCAAATTCCTTCGATCTTCCTGACTTTCTATAGCATATCGCTCTAATATCTCAATCAGAGCATCCTTCTCTTTTAACAGTTCCTGAATCTTGATACACTCTAAATTGAGGATTCGGTATTTGTTTTTCCAAGAGTTCTTTTCACGTTGAACTTTGTTGAGAGCGACCTGGAGTTTTTCCGCATCAGACATAAAATAAAGGATAGATTCCTTTAATGGAAAAACTTCTTGGTGAGGGTAGGCATCCTCAGCTTGAGGGCTCTAGTTTGCACCCAGTGGAGATAAGGTTCCATGGAGGTACAGTCTGGTCTTCCTAGAGACTCTCTTCCTTTTCTGTGAATATGTTTCCAGGCATGCACTATTTCTTTCTTTAGTGCCCTTTCATTTTCCCCTTCCTTAAAGAAAAGACCTTCCAGATGAACGTTATGTGGAATATTCTTCATCGGGAATCCGAGTTGACGGCAAGCTAAAATTGGATGATAGTTGATTCCTCCTTTAGTTCCAATGAGGGGTATGTTAGGGAAATTTCCACATCTGTCGATGATCTCTATCCCCTTATAAATCCTATTGTACCAATCTATGTCAGAGTTGGTGAGAGACATGATTCTATGTGACCAACGTAGAGTACTCTTATGATCCCAAAAAGCAGCAAACTTTGGCAAATGGGAAATGAACCATTTGTAGAGTAAGGGTACACAGCATGTGATCATTCCTCCACTGTATAAATTCCTTAAGTGTACAGAATGATAAGCATCTGCGAGCAAGGATGGTATGGGGTTCCCAATCTGAAATATCTTAACAGCATTGGTGTCGACGAAGTTGTCGATGTTAGGAAAAAGGAATAATCTGTAGGTGAGTAGGACAAAGATATCCTCGAAAGCATTTATGTTTTCTATACTGGCAAAGTATAGAGCTTTCTCTGTCAGGAATTTAGCTGGTAAACCCTGGATTCCTCTTTTAGTGGTCATGTGAGTCCTAACCTCTGACTCGTCCAAATAGATTGCTCTTGCAATGGTCTGTTCCTTTGGAATTTCTTTCAGTCTAGAAAATGGAGCTCGGTCGGTGATAGTTAAATCAGTCAGATGAGACTGGAACTTAGAACTGAATCAGCATAGACAAGATTCCTTCAACCATGTTAACCTTTAACAGAGACATCAGTCCTCCGTGCTTAGCTCTGAAAGCCTCAGGGTTGGTAATCATCCTTGCTAACCTTCTTAAGTCCTCTAGTTTTGGAGCCTTGAAGGTGTACTTGTGCGTCTTTCTTCGACCGAAATCCATAACGCAATCTCTGATATTTGCAATTATTGTTTTAGTTTATTTTGAAAAAAGAATATTTTTTTTCTTGTTTGAAAAGAGTTTTTTAGATGAATGCATGAATGCAACACACAAAAACATTTGAAAACATGGGTTCAAGGGTTCAACATCACGAGCATGGAGTCATGACTCTACCCATCCCCAAAGGTTGTACTATTTTGGTCAATTTTGTACCTGTAGAATGGGTTCAAGGTTCCCACAATCATTGACCCCCTAGGGATATCAACAGCAAGCTGGTTCACCCGAGTGAGCTGTAATATACTAGGATAAATCTCATTTGAGTGTAGTATCGCGTATCAACTATTCTCGATAGTCACCGCACTACCAAATGGCCATATGGTTAAAGTCTACTAAATCCTCAGGGTCGTGGGTACCGCACTGGGAAAACTATGCTTTCACGGCAATCGGTCGTTCAACATTAAGTATCCACATGGGTACCTCGCCTGATTCAGCGGGCTACCAAGATAGCTTATTCGGATTCACTCCTTATAAGTTCTCTCGTCTATGTCGCACCTATCTTATGGTTCTCTCAAACTTTCCACATGCGTATCAATCGCATTCCCATTTGACAGAAAAATAAACACGGATATCAAGTAGGAAAAACAGTAAATATATATATATATATATATATATATATATATATATATATATATATATATAGTATGAAAACTACTAAACAACCTAGACCTCTTAGGGATTCTAATCCTAGTTTGGCTCCCCAGCAGAGTCGCATTTTTTTCTGCAGCGTGCAATTTTTGTCGGTGACGCGACCACCTTATCACCATGGTTGGAATTGGGTGCTACTTTCTGATTTCTTATTTATTCTATGAAGCTGGAAAGGAAAAGAAAGCTATCTAAAACTAACCTTGCACGCAAATGTTTTTCTTTAACAAATGCTAAGAGATTGGGGAGTTCGGGGTCAGGTTATACAATGGGGAGTTGTCAATTACCCAACCTATATATGGTTATCCATAGATTGTTTAGCAATTTCTTCTATTTTCTACTTACTGGTGTTTATCTGCCATGAATGGGAAAGTTTCTCCTTTGGGAATGTTTGAGAGAGAGTATATTGTTGATTTTCGGGTTTTTTTATGTTTTTTTGGTAAGGTACTGGTCCTAAGGTTTTTGATTAGTTTGCTCGCTAAGATTTCGCAATCTTATGCCTACGTATTCTTGCTAAATAAAACAGGGAAATCAGAGCAATCGTAGTTCCTCCTATTCTATGGGAGGAAAGTTGATTGGTGTCTTGTTGAAAGCCCAAGATTGAAGCTAAAAGGGTTATTTGTGTCTTGTTCAAAGCTCAAGATTGAAGCTAAAGGTTTGACTGAGAGAGAATTTGTCATCTCTAAAGGGAGATATCTCATCTATTTATCACCGTTGTTGGGTAACAGCTTATAAAGGAGAATTACTTTAACTGGGATGTATGGAATCCAGCAATGCCATAATTTCCTTTATGAGAGATTTGTCCTGAAGGAGAAAACTTTAACTCTATATAGAGCAATGCCATTTTTCCTTAGGAATCTTTCATGCTAAGAGATGTACATTTGCTTGGATGTAAATAATCCAGAGGCTTGCCGCTTACAACAATTAGATGAAATAAGGTTTACCAGGATAACAGATGGACTATAACTTAGATTTTTTGAATCAACAAGTGTGCCACTTACAGCAATTATCTGGGGCTAAGGTTTGTTTGATTGTATGTTTTGATGTGTGATTGTACAGAGAAGTGTCTTCCTGTAGAGAGATTTTTTATTTCCTCTGAGGGGATGTTTGATTTTTGTGTGCCTTGATCAAAGCCCAAGGTTGAAGCTTAAACGGTTGACTCTGTTTAGGGAGTTTTATATCTGTCTTGTACAAAGCCCAAGATTGAGGCTGAAAAAGGAGATTGACTCTTTTTGGGAAATATTTTGTCTGTCTTATACAAAGCCCAAGATGGAGGCTGAAAAGGATTGACTCTACTGAGGGGAGGTTTTATCTGTCTTGTACAAAGCCCAAGATTGAGGCTAAAAATTATTGACTGACTCAGCCGGAGAATATTTAGATGTCTTGTACAAAGCCCAAGATTGAGGCTAAAAGAAAGTTGACTCCACTGGGGAGGTCTTTATTTGGTGTCTTGTACAAAGCCCAAGATTGAGGCTAAAAGTTGAACGATGATCATTATACAAAGCCTAAGAGGAGGCTGGTTGGGGGAATTTCTTATATAAAGCCTAAGAGGAGGCTAACTTCTACTGAGGATTATTGAGATTCAGAGACAGGTCCAAATTGGGGAATCAACTCTTACTGGGGATTGCAGAAGAGTTGAAAATATCAGAGACCATGAGGTTCTGATTCAGGGTTTATGGATAGTGATTTGATCCTAGCTGGGGATTTAGAAAGTGAGAGAGTTTCAAGATTTTGTTTTGAAAACTATGGAGGGTTTTAACTCTGTTGGAGATTGATGAAATGATTAGGGTTTATCCTGTGTTTTTAAGATGCTTGAGGTTTTCGTTGAGATCCAAGAGGAGATAAGACTGTCCAAGTCTACTGGTATAAAGAATTTTATCTTTGTATGATGCCCAAGAGGAGACTGGCTTTTAAGGGATGAGAATCAACCCTAAATTGGTCTGATGTTTTGACTGTTTGAAAGGACTGCTCTAACAAATGATGACTAGGTTCTGTCCTATACCTGTAGGAGGTCTTTTAGGTCCTTGTATTAAGCCCAAGAGGAGGCATGAGAACTTCTAAGAAGCCTGAGGGTCATTGTACAAAGCCCAAGAAGAGGTTGGGGATGCTTTTAGGAAGCCTATGGGTCCAAACTTAAGAAAAGTTCCAGAAAAGTATCACCGGGAATTAATTCTTTCTATAATGAATAGTTTTAGTGTTTGAAGAAATTCAAGAGAGGTTTCACCGGGAATTAATCTTCTCTAGGGAAATGAATTTCTTGACAATTTTCTAATAGTGACAGTCTTGAGAAAAGTTTCACCGGGAATAATGCATTTCTCTGTTCCATATTGTATAAGCGCAAGAGGAGGCAAGACGGTATCTGGAAATTCCTATGGGGAACTAGTTTTGACTGTATTGAAAGAGTGACCACTGGCTTTATCTAATCCTAGACCTAATTTCCAGGGAAAACTCAAAGCAAGATATACAGGCATATATATATATACAGATGAAATATATAGGCAGGTATGTAAAATAAAGCTGGTAAAACTTACAGGCGAGCAAACTTCCATAGCTGTATGGTTAGTTGTCCAAGAAATTGAAGAAAGTTTTGATAACAACTATGAATTTGAATCTAAATCAAACAAAGAAAGTTGTTTTAAAAAGAGTTTGGGGCTTATACTCAAGGAAAGGCCCAGATAGAAAACAGCCATCGTACCGTTATTTTGAAAACTGTACTGGGACTTATACAATGATTGAGACCCATATTTATTGTATTTTACAAAAGAGTGGGTATTATACTCTATTAGAGGCCCAAGAGTTTATTTTTGTACAAGGGATGGGGCTTACAACTCAAGGAGAGGCCCAATGGAAGACAGCGATCGCACCGTCGTTTTAAAAACTATATTGGGACTTATACAATGACTGAGGCCAAAAATTATTTATGTACAAAAGGGGTGTTGGGTCTTACACTCTATTAGAGGCCCAAGAGTTTTAAAAAAGATTTGAAATGGGACTTACAACCAAAGGGAGGCCCAGATGAAAATTGCTTTGAAAACGGCGATCACGTCGAGATTTTTTAAATTGTATCGGGACTTATACAACGACTGAGGCCCAAATTAGTTTGTGTGTGACAAGGGGTGGGTCTTACACTCTATTAGAGTCCCAAAAGTGTTTAAAAAAAATTTGTGAGGGTGTGTAATAATCAAAACCCTAATTTGATTTTAAAATGTATTTTTAATTGAATAAAATTCAATAAAAATTATCAAAATTATCAAACATGTGTGAAAAATAATTTTTGATCTTGGATTAATGTTTAAAAAATCATGTTTTATCCCTAGAATGATTTAAAAATCATTTGAGTTTGAAAACCCAAGAAAAAGAAATATTTTCAAATGTTAAAAACAAGTAAAAAATAAATTCTTTATGAAAATATTAAATATATCAAATAAATAATTTTTTGTGAAATTTTTGTAGAATAAAATATTTAATCATATTTATGAATTTTGAAAAAAAAGAACCATTCAAAAATGGTAAAAAAAAATGAGTGAGAAATTAATTTTAGAAGTTGTTAAAAGATTGCGAAGAAAATGAAAGAAATAAGTAGTAAAAAAATATGGGATGGTCCTCCCAAGGTTTGAACTCACGCCCTTGGGGTGGTGACATTAAAAGTTTACCAACTGAGCCACTTGCGTGTGGCTGATAGAGGATGGCAAGTGATGATAATATATGAAAAACCTTTGAAATGTTTTAGAAAAAAATAAAACTAAAAGGTCTGGGGCGAGGGGGATTCGAACCCTAGACCCTTTGCTCGCTACACACACAAAACCAGTTGATCAACCACTAGGGCGCAATGTCAATTCAAATATATAGTGGAAAGTGTATAATATCTACTATGTTTGGTTCAAAAAACCTGAAAATGGCGCCATGGCCATCTTCTTCCTTGGGCAACCATCAGACTTGCGTGAAGCAAGCTATCTCCTTCGTTTCTCAACCATTTCACAAGATGTAAACATGAAACTTATGCCTTTTTAACAAGGAACATGATGGTTCTTTTCAATTTTGTTTAAATTAAGTGTACCAAAAGATATCACGGCAAAACCAGATGAACCCTAAATAATGCAAGAACTAAATAAAGTCTCATACACACGAGATAAATAGCAATTGATTAAGGGAAATGATCTATAAACATCCAGAAACACAATGGTAACTTGAAAACATGTTTATGATGCATGATTCATTGAGTTCAGTTTTAAGGAAGATTACCTTGCAAGTGAGAATCGAATTCTGGCTTGGAGGTGTTACAGATGTGTTCCAATGATCTGGACAGCTTCCTTGACCTCTATGGATGGTGTTTCAATGCTTAGGTTGATTTGAAAACCTCTGGATTAGTCAACTCGATCCAACCTGTAGCTACCTTGTAACTTTGAGAAATTGAGGCGGGAGTTGATGATTTTTATGTTACATATTGAGTGTAAGTGTTTAGATCAATCCTATATGTTGTATAATGAAGTGTGTGAATCATTGATTTGAGTTGCATTGGTCTCCAACTCAAAACCCGATAGTGCTTTCTCAAGAAAATGAAGTTTTTGTGCTTAAGAAGGAAATGAGAGAAAGCAATGTTGTAAGCTGCTTTGGTGTAGTGTGAATGATCAACAAGGAGCTCTATTTATAGGAGAAGAGTTGTACTGAAGCTTCTCACTTGAAGCTCAAAGGATAAGATTGGAGTCAATGGTCTTGGCTTGGTGTAATTGCTTCTTACACAAGGTACAGTAGCAGTCCTAAATAGCTCAGCTATGTATTGACTCAATTCACATTCTGCAGACCTCTTAAATGTTGTTTATTAGAGCATCTTGACTACAAGGGATATGAATCTTAAATATACACTATTTTACATAATTGCTCTTTGAATTCAAGGCTTCCATGACAAAACTTCATCATTCTCATGAGATTTTTCCTTGGCTCTTTGGCATTATCCTGTAGGTTTATGAGGAGTCATCCTGATCACATTGAATTGGTTTGGCATAGTGATCATTTCCTTTGACTCAGAAATCGTGGCTAGCAAGAAATGTACAAAACTGTCTTGCAAAATAGTTTGTAGCAAGGCATGTTGCAGCTGTCATAACCTCTAGCTCAGGTTGAGTTTTCTCATGTTCTCGGGCTCATTGGAAAGCTTGCATATCCCTCTCCAACTTTGATGTCCACCAATGGTCCTGGTTTAGTTTGCATCAAGGTGAAAAATGCCTTGGAAGTTGGTGGAAATGCTGAAATAACAAGGCAGAATTTTCACTAACTGTTTTTTGACATATTTTGGTTTTTTCACCACTTTGATCCACTCCTAACTAAAAATCCATGAAGAGTTAGGGTTTGAGGTAGTTGAAGCTTTTGTAGAGTGTATGAAGATCTACAAATCAGGCTTTAGATCACTCAAAATGGTTACTTGGATCAAAAGTTATGGTCCTTTGAAGTTGGTATCAAAACCATTCAAATTTAGTAACTTAGAAAAATTTTCAATTTTTTCAAGATTACCCCTTTTACAAGTTATCATGATTTCTTGATTAATCCTTGTTCAAATGACATTGTAAATCATGTTTTGTGAAAATATGAGTCATAAGGATCATTTTTGCCAAAAAAAGTCATGTTTTGACTTTTGGCTCCGGAGCGGTTCGGTGCGGAGAAACCCTAATTCCCGACTTTTGAGGAATGCATTCTCTGAGGGTGATTTAACTTTGCAAATGGACCCTTAGGCTTATTTTATGCATATTGAGTCACGTTTTGAAGCCTTTTCTCATTCCCCTATGAAAATTTTACTCTGGAGGTCTCAGTCGTCAAAAACCCTAATTTGGCGACACTGGCGATCTTGAGGCTTGATCCACTTGGAATGTTGCAACCTTATGCTTGATTCTTGGTATTGGGAGACCTCTTGATCCTTCATGGGTGTTTGAGAGGATAGACAAGTTAAAGATCATGTCATTTCTTGATTGACCTTTTGTCTAAGTGCTCTGAGAGGGCTCAAAACCCTAATTCTTGGTTGATGTGAATGCTCAACAATCCTTGAGAAGATTGATGAGGTGTTATGGTACATCCATATTGTGGTGATGATTTGTATAATGATGTAAAATCTTGGTGGTCAAAATTTGGGGTATGACACATTGCCAAAAGTCGTGATCACGGGCAAATGCCCTAGCACCTATACATGCTCTACGGAAAATCTGACCAAAGTACCTTTAAAAGGTAATAACTTATCAATATCGAAATGCGTCCCATTGAGTGCATCCCAATACAGAACATCTGTTGAACTTCTCGGATCTACTAAGACTTGTTTCAATCTTCAGTCCCAAATATGTACTTTAATTACTATTGGGTCATTTTTGTGGGCCAACACTCATTCAGTGTCTCTTCTAGAGAAATTGATTACGATTAGGTTTTCCTCCCCCTTTGAGGGTGACTTCTGCCTGCCATGCATCACTGGCCGAGAATATCATTTTCTAGTTGAACTGGTTTCTCCTCCTCCTGATAATCCCTCTGCAATGGTGATTAATGTATGATGAGTCACTCGGGATTCGCAGACTTCCTACGTATTCTCCCCCTTCTTATTTATAGGTTTTTCCGAGCTGGTATCTTCTCGGGAAGGGCTTCTCTTTCCTGGATGTCCTCCGACGTCTTTAACATAGGATAACACCCGACCTCTCTGAATTAAAATTTCAATTTCTTTTTTAGCTGATGACAATTATCCATGTGGTATCCACGGATTCTGTGGTACACACACCATGCACTCTCGTTTTTTCCCATCACAACATGGACCCCTTTTGGACGCCCCAGTATGGGAAGTAATATGAGATGATAAACTTCTCTTAAGATATCCTCTCGTCCTGCATTCAATGGCATATACTCAGCCTATTTGTCAAACGGATGCTGGGATGGCCTCATCATTGTCCGATCCCTAAGTCCAGAGTTAGGGTATTCATTCTTGTGCCCAGATCCTTCCTCATTAGCTCACAATTTTTCTTTGGCATCCCAGGACATCTTTTCCATGTTACTTTCCTCTCCTTTGATGTATAATTCCGCTCTGGTAATAACTTCATCCATGTTGGATGCCAGCTTTTGTGCTAAGGATTTGAAATTCTAGAATAGTAGATAACAGATGTCCTAACACATGTAAAGACATTGTTCTCTGCATACTTTAAAACAAGAGCAGAACACACAAACTGATATTCAGAATATCAGTAACAACATCAAGACAGATGTTTCAACATCTGTTACAACATGTTAATCAAAACTGAATTGTAAATTGCAGAATGATAAACAACACAGAATATGATAACCCAGTTTGGTGCAAATCACCTACATCTGGGGGCATACCAAGCTAGTAAGAAGAATCCACTATCAGTAGTATAGTTTTATGTAAATAACCGCTGGTTTACAGTAAACAACCTTTGGTTTACCTATCACTACCCAATGAAAACTTTATCTAAGAACTCCATCCTAGATAAGAGAAACCCATCTCACTCCCTAAATCACAACCTGTGATTATCTAACAGTTATAGTCACAATAACTGTATCATCCTACTTGAAAGACACCCCTTTCAATACAAAGTTCAGTCAAGCGTTCTTGACTAATAAGCTAACTCGAATTTTCTTAAAAGCTTCATCCAAGAACAATACACGATTCATTACCTACGGGTTTCTGAATTTGTACAAGTATCTATGACTTCCACAATGTATCAAATCGATACAGAGGGAGACTTACAAGAAAGCCTACGACTCTTAAACCCTAAACTCTACTTTACAAAAGTTTAAAAAATAGGATTCCTAAGTCTATGTCGTTCTCTCTCCCTTTTCTGGCTTAGGATTAGGTCTTCTTTTATAGCCTTCTGCTTCTTTCGGCTTCAAATCTTCTGTTTGTTGATTCCTTGATCCATGCCTTTACTCTTGGAACTGATCTACAAGTATCCTGCTGTTAGTAACAGACACGATGTCCTAACATCGTGTTGGGACATCTTGTCCAACATGTCTTCTTTCAGCAGAATTCTTTTTGTTGGAACATCTTTGTATAGCATCCTGTTTTACTAAAATTTGCTCAAATCTTTAGAGCCTTCAATCTCCCACTTTTGACAAATTTTGGCTAAAACTCCTTTTGCACAATAAACCCAGGATGCTCCAAAACAGAGTAGAAAGTCCCGAAGTCATTTCAGCTGGAAGCTTACACTTTTCTCATGTTCCCATTACCCATTGTCCTGGTGTACATGAGGAAGAAGATGCACACCACTCCCCCTCAAACCCAAGACCAATACTAGTTACCGGAGCAACCAAACATCAACCTGACTTATCCCGTTAAGGACTTAGGGAAGCAGGCTGCTACTCCAGGTAACTCAGAACACAGGATACGACTGCATTCATAACTCAGATCACAAGACACGAAGGAAGTACTCAGAACAAAAAGGAAACCTGAGACTCAGTCAGAATGTCAGAACATCCTGTCCAACATCCTTGCAAACCAACTGCAAGAACAGACTCAACCCTTGTACTTTTCTCCCCCTTTTTAGCCCAAAATTGACAAACAGGTCCAAGACAGACCTATACCCAAACTGAACAAACCCAGAAGCGGATAAATCCCATGAGAACATGACACAACAAAATAGACAACCTGAGACAAGATGAAGTCAAGAACACCCTTATATACAAGAGCGTTTTTCTTCAGATGTAACGAACCATTGGAATTAACACATGTCCATTCAATGTGAGCATTAAATGAAAGGATGTAACTTCAAAGACAAGAATGCACCGGCCAAATCGGTTTTGACTATTTCTTCTTTTAATGAGGACCATCCAAGGAATACACATTTACTGAGGCGCACGCGTTCCCTAAGACACATTCTCTCCATCATCCAAAACAATCAATAAAGATACAGCCATACATCCTAACCAATGTTCTGACATCTTGTCAGACTTTTTTTAGTCCTTCTTGTAACATCTGATGCAAATTCACAATCCCTTTCAACCAGAAGACCAAGGATAACTGACCAAGATGTTAAGACATTTCTTCAAACATCTCCCACTTAGCAGCAAATTCTCCCAAGATACTTGTATCACTCTGATTCAATTCATTTGCACCGAATGATAGAATCAAAACAACCTGATAAGTCCACCTAGAACTTATACAGTAGCACAATGTCAAGACATGTCATCTACCATTTCATCCTCACCTGAGGCATTCTATCACAAATAGCTTGAAACCACAAACAATCTTGATAAACAACTGCACCACTGCAGCAATATATCCAAAACAGAAGTTCAACTCCCCCTTTCTAAGATAACCAAGGGTCCTTTGCAAGAAGAACACCTTAAATGAATGGAAAACATAAGACGCGTCTTCATGTCTTCAAGATCGCACCCTCTGTTCAACATACCAACTGAACAGATTCACCTAATGCCTGATCCTCAAACAGTCCATGTACCACACTAGTACATTTAACAGACATAGGTTCTCCCCCTATCTTTCACAAATGATGCTCCCTCAACAAGAAACACCCCAAAATCACCACATGACATCCCATGACAACTTCATGATCATATAGTGAGAAAGTACCAGGACCACATCCTTGTACCACCCCTAACAAACTCTTGGATTGAGACCAAAATCACCATTGATCTCTCTCATCCAGAAACCATCCATACCCTGTACAAATCCACCTTGAATTTTACTGCCATAGATATCCTTGTTCCTTGAGATGCAATCCAATTGAATCTAGAATGCTTCTCATTCCTCAAAGAAACATGTAGAGCCCCTTAGTTTGCTAGCTCGCCCAAATGTTATTCACACTTAAAGGACATCAAACACATGCCCTTAGAGATCCTCAGCTTACTTGCTTTACAAGCACCAAACTGATCCACTTCTCTCTAGCATGACTTGTAGCAGAAGAAACCACCTCTCCACAAGCATTCTGACCTCAACACTAGTTAGTCTTCCAGATAAAAACCCCATGATCCAAGACAGTCTTCAATTTATCATTCTCCCATATGATAAGATAGAACACTTCTAATTCAACTTGTGAATATCAGCTTCCACAATTTAAACTCCAAGTTCAAAAACCATGATGATGTTCTAACATCAGTTAGGACATCCTGATCATATCACAAACACCATACACTATGGTTCTTGATATAATTACCATTGGACTTACTATCTTCATAGTAATCCAAATAAAGATCTTCAGAGAACACAACTCATCCAGCTTGGTCAATAAGAACTCCAAACAACCGATGAGAGAAATAAACTCTCATTCAACTCCCAAAAGAAGGTAATATTCCATAAGCAACTTAGGGCTTCTGCCACAAGCTCCAAGATATGAACAGGACCAGAACCTCCTTTGATTTTCAACCAACTACCCTTCTGCACAAGAGTAATTAGTTCCAAGAACCGTGCTTGAATACATGATAAAGATCAACCAAATACCATTGTTTGATTAATCTCAGCTTTCTTCAGACATCCCAAACTTGCCAAAGCTTGATTCTTCATAAGAGATTAGTCACACAAGATCTTTACAAAGGAATCCCACCTTCCTTAAGTAGAGACTTTTGCAGAAAGTCAGAGATAACTGCCACTTATCCTTGACCTCCAAGATGAGCAATGTAACACCCCAATTCCCATCGCGAAAAAAATAATACATAAATAAATCAGAGTAACTAAAAATTTATTTTTCCGACAGAAACAAGGATGCCACATTTTAAAGTAAGAAAACACAACCCCTGCTCAATTATTTGATACATAGCATAAAATAGAATACCCTCAAAGGGGAGACTTTTTCCATCTAAAAGGAAAGGTCAATTATGGAATAAAGCAAAAAGATCCATAACCGACTTGTTTTACAAAATAAATCATTTTAGAACATCAACTATATACGCACAAGTACTACAAAATACAATCAACAAATGTATACATATATATATATATATATATATATATATATATATATAATCGTTCCCCGACTCCCGTGCTACGTATCAGAGCAGACACCAAGACCGACAACAGAACGGAGAGCTAATCTCCACAAAAGCCTCCAAGACACTAATCTGCAATGCCTCATAGGGCATTATAAAATAGCAGAAGGGTGAGAAATAACAACTAAAATCAAGATTGCATAATAATATGCAAATACATAACAATTCACAAGCATAGTTATTCTCACCACAATTATCATATGCCAACACATAGAGCATATATAGATAATATTCACATAATCACATATTCACACATAATGCATATGTTTATACACAAAACATATCATTCATAATTCAATGCATTTAACACGACTGCACATCAATTCCCAAATGCTATCACAAGCTCAATCACATAATTACTCCATTCCCAATTGCATATTAATCATGCACTATACATTTATCACAAATGCATAACACAATGTCTCACACATAATCAATTAAATCATGATTTTCCACACATAATGCATTCCTGATTTATGCAAATGCACAGAGACCGACACAACGACTCTATGCAAATGCCATGCGGTACTGACTTCCAATGTTTCATATCTCATCACCAGTTCACTCAGGAACTATTGGAACCATCGCTCGTTACTGAGGGTCGCTCAAGTAACACCCCGTCGGGCATACGATGTTCACCCGTCGCTTTAGGTCCCCACATGGGCACACGACGTTTATGGATCGCTTTAGGTCCCGACATAGGCAAACGATCTGATTGCTTTTGGTCCCTACATGGGCACACGATCGTCTATAACCATCGCTTTAGGTCCCCACATGGGGACACGATGTTATAGCAGATTCCCTCTGGAACCAAACCGTCACTCAGGACGTCACAACAATGCATATCATGATGCTTGGCACACAAGAACTCATGACAATCAAATGCCTCTTCACAAATCAACAATATGATTATCACATCATCATATTCATGCATTGACAACAATTCAAACAATGCATTTCATCACATACCACATACCACAACAATCATACAATCATTACAATTCATTCCACAAGAGATTCACACCACAAAGGCTATTCACAACACATCATAACAACATCCTTAATCATGCATCGAAGTTTAACCCTAACAATGCACATTTTTGCCATAAGGCCACCAAATATCACACATTGAATTTCACATAAGCAATGCATTTCACAAACCACAACAACAAACCACGAACCAACACAACATCATAACCACATACATTGATATTCAATCAAACAATGTATTTACCGCACAACAACAACATTATCACAACCTCGCATCACAACACCTTATCCCAACATCTCATTACATGCATTCACATCATATAACAGCACACAAGCTATACGTTATATAACAAAAGCATATAGCATGATAACACATCAATCGCACACATTGTACGCGATAAAAACCCGACAACCCGACTATTTTCAAAAACACAAATTAATTAAATCATCTTTTACCCTCCAAACCATCTTTAATAGAAATAACTTTTCATTAGCTTTCCAACGCTTCAAACGGGGGTCAAAACAGACTTACGGTTCAAAAGTTATGAAGAAAACAAAATCGGACATTTCGGAAAATTTTCATCACTTGCGAGTATGCTCAGGTCGAGTCCATAGGTCGACGCAAAGCACTTTAGGTTGACGCAAAAGTCCTTCAGGTCGATGCTTACTGCGCAGAATTTGATAAAAACTCAGTTTTCGATCGTTAAATGACTTCCGGTCCTCCGATTTCGATTCCGTAAAAAGTTGCGGTCTCAGAATTCAACATACTACAATATTTTCACTATTAAAAATCCATATAACACATTTTCCATTTTTGAAATATTTTTAAACATAGTTTTATCAATTTACTCTACTCCAAACTCGCTCAAAACCACTCGAAAACACAAAAACCACCATTCCCGATTAATTCCTATCCTTACCCGATTAAATATCAATCTATACCAATGTTACCAGACATATCCAAACACTTTTACTCGATCACAACATCAATTTGCACAAAAACATCAATATATATCAAAAACTCAACAGTTACAAATTCGACTCGATTCAATCAAACGATCACACTAAATCACGACCCAACATCACACGACTCTACTACGCGATTTATTCCGACTTTCGTCCGTAAAAACATCGATTTCTAATCATTTTTCTCATTTTGACCTAGAATTGAAAAATTATGAAAAACAAGTAAAACATTCACACAATCACACACATATACATATACAAGCAAGATATAATTGAAACTTCTCACCCTTACCCGATTATTCGCGCTTTAAACGGAGTTTTCCCGATTTTTCCTCTTTCTCCTCTTCTCTCTTTCTTTCTTCTCCTTTCTTTTCTCTTCTCTTTCTTTTCTCTTTCTTTCCTCTCTTTTTCTCTCCATTTTCTATTTATAAAATATCTACTACCCAAATGACCAAAATACCCCTTAGCTCAAATATCTCCCAAACGCTCTCAAAATGCGATAAAACATAAATATACCGATGAAATATATTTCGGGAAATAAAAGTTGAAAAGAAATTATAATTTAATACAATTATTTTATCTATCAGAGAAATTAACAAATTAACTCAATTAGTAGGTAAGATACAATAAATTCACACATTTCACAAAATTCACATAAATGAAATAAATAAATACAATTAAACAAATTGGGGCGTTACAAGCAAGATCACATGCTCTTATGCACCTACATCAGAAATAAACTGACCCAAGCAGTGCTACCACCAACACCATATTTTAGACAAGTCTCCTGCCAGGAAAATTTCCAGAAAAAAAAAAATTAGATGCTTCTAGTAAAAACTGGAACACACCTACTGCACTCCTATACTCCTAGGTCAGAAATAAATTGAACCAAGAGAATTGTCTTCATCTTCACTTCCAACAGCACTACATTCTAGTCAAGCTTCCTGCCACGAAACTTCCTAGTCTGAATACATGCCTTGTAATAAAGACTAATCTTACCACACACACGTGTATGGTACCAGGATCATCAGCTATAACTCCTTTGCACCAGAGATTCACTCCTTGAATCAACAGGCTTCTGCACATACTCCACTGTCAAGATGTTTCAACATCTGATAGAACACTAGTTTCTTATCTTGACTATACCCATTCTCCAAAGAACAGATCCTTAAGCAAAAGCAACAAGAGATGTTGTACTTCCTGATGTACCAGCTTGTCACCGGTGATCTTGTACTCCAACATACAAGGATAATCAATTAAATACTTGTAAATTCCACAAATAGCAATTGATCTTAAATCCTTGTCCTCTAAACCATACATCCTGTAGGATATATGATCTACCAAATATCAACAAAATTGTGTCAACATCTTTCTAGTCAAACATCATGTTGAGACATCAAGTCTGCCACCCTTGACTCAACCTGCCTATGACTTTCCTTTGCTAATAGAATCCTTGTAAATCATGATTGGTGAAAATAAATCACCTCCCATTATCTCCATCCATCAGCACCAGAGATCTTCAGAAATCCATCTTCACCATGAGAACAAATTATCCTTCTGAAATAGCTCTTCAACAATGACCAGAGATGCCTTTATGAGTAGACTTGAGTGAAAGCTCAAGTATCTTTGGAAACTTAGTCGAAAAGAACATTCACCAAAATCATAGATCATGAATTTAATAAACACGATCTCAACACACCTTCTCTTCAAACTGACTTCAAGATACAAATTGGAACCAACCTCCAAGTATTAATCCAACATGACAGAAAGCAACCAACAACTCTCTCCATTCCATTGCTCCCGACTTTAGAACGACTAGAGCTTTCACAGATGCTGATATCTTCAAGAAAAGAAGCCAACAATCGAGATCTTCCACCATCTTTCTTCAGTCACAACTCTAAAATCCCATAAATACCAGAGTTCTTCCATCAAAAACATATGCAGCGGAACCACCAAGGAACATCTTCAACATGCCCTAATAAGACGTCAGAACATCTTATAAGACACCGCATAAGAGAACTAGCCACTTCTCTTGTAGTTGCTGTAGACACTCCTCAAAAAACATGAACAACCACCAGTAGTTGTTCCCTTCGATCCAGAACATTCGTCCATTCATTAATACCCTTGGGTATGTCTGAGTGAATGATCTGATCTCCCAAACTCCTCCTTGTTTAAAGTGCCAAAAAGTATCTCCCAAGATCTCATCCAAAAATAGACAGGATGCCTGCTCTGATACCAATTGAAATTCTGGCATAGCGGATAGCAGATGTCCTAACACATGTTTGCCACTGATGAACTAGAAAATTGTGTATCGTTGTATGACGCCATAACCTTGGGAAAACCAAACCAACATATTACCTTTTTCCAATATAGTTGGCATACACTTTCCGTTGTGGTTCATGCCACCACTTCTGTCTCCATCCATTTAGTGAAGTAATCGACAACCACTATTAAGAGCTTCATCTGTCTAGCTGCCAAGGTAAGTAGACCCAAAATACCTGACCACCAGTGATAAAATAACCATGGTGTATATATAGGATCAAGCGCTAGATGATGATAGACTATGTTTGGGTTGATTCCGAGCGTATTATTTGTTTTTCATTCAAACATATCTATGTTCCTCCTCAATATTCTTATGATCTCAGATTCCTCCATCGAATACCAAATAAATCCAATTTAAGTTGTCTGGGATAATTTGACTCCAATATGTACCTTCTTTACCTCTTCTCTACTAGATCTTCTCCGGGGATCAATATCAATTAGGTTCACTTTTAAATAGTCATATTTTATTATTTCATCAGTTTGAGCTTTCCTTTTGAGTTTCAGAATGTCTTTATAATACTTCCTTGCTATCCCCGGATCACCCTTTACTACTCCTACTCGGCCATCTTCAAGAGGATACTTCAGTGTGAGGTAAAAATTGGATAATGTCGCCTATAAAGCATTGAACGATGGTCTTCCAATAGTAATATTATATGGAGATGCAACATTGATAATTAAATACCTAACCTTAACACTTTCCCCATTGTCTCCATTGCCAAAAGTTGTCATCACGGGCAAATGCCCTAGCACCTATACATGCTCTATGGAGAATCTGACCAAAGTACCTTTAAAAGGTAATAGCTTATCAATATCAAAATGCGTCCCATTGAATGCATCCCAATACAGAACATATGTTGAACTTCTCGGATCTACTAAGACTCGTTTCAAGCTTCAGTCCTAAATATGTACTTTGATTACTATTGGGTCGTTTTTGTGGGCCAACACTCATTCAGTGTCTCTTCTAGAGAAATTGATTATGATTGGGTTTTCCTCCCCCTCTGAGGGTGATTTCTGCCTGCCATGCATCACTGGCTGAGCATATCTTTTTCTAGTTATAGGTTTTTCCTCCGTATTCTCCCCCTTCTTATTTGTAGGTTTTTCCGAGCTGGTATCTTCTCGGGAAGGCCTTCTCTTTCCTGGATGTCCTCCAACGTCTTTAACATAGGATAACACTGGACCTCTCTGAATTAAAATTTCAATTTCTTTTTAAGCTGATGACAATTCTCCATGTGGTGTCCACGGATTCAATGGTACACACACCATGCACTATCGCCTTTTCCCATAACAACATGGACCCCTTTTGGACGCCCTAATATGGGAAGTAATATGAGATGATAAACTTCTCTTAAGATATCCTCTCGTCCTGCATTCAATGGCGTATACTCAGCCTATTTGTCAAACGGATGCTGGGATGGCCTCATCATTGTCCGATCCCTAAGTCCAGACTTAGGGTATTCATTCTTGTGACCAGATCCTTTCTCATTAGCTCATAATTTTTATTTGGCATCCGGGGACCTCTTTTCCATGTTACTTTCCTCTCCTTAGATGTAGAATTCCCCTCTGGTAATAACTTTATCCATGTTGGATGCTAGCTTTTGTTCTAAGGATTTGAAATTCTGGAAGAGCAGATAGCAGATGTCCTAACACATGTCAAGACATTGTTCTCCGCACACAATAAAACAAGAGCAGAACACACAAACTGATATTCAGAATATCAGTAACGGCATCAAGACAGATGTTTTGACATCTGTTACAACATGTTAATCAAAATTGAACTGTAAATTGCAGAATGATAAACAACACATAATATGATAACCCAGTTCGATACAAATCACCTACATCTGGGGGCATACCAATCCAGGAAGAAGAATCCACTATCAGTAGTATAGTTTTATGTAAACAACCACTGGTTTACAGTAAAAAAAACCTCTGGTTTACCTATCCCTACCCAATGAAAACTTTATCTAAGAACTCCATCCTAGATAAGAGAAACCCATCTCACTCCCTAAATCACAACCTGTGATTATCTAACAGTTATAGTCATAATAACTGTATCATCCTACTTGAAAGACACCCATTTCAATACAAAGTTCAGTCAAACATTCTTGACTAATAAGCTAACTTGAATTTGCTTAAAAGCTTCATCCAAGAACAATACACGATTCATTACCTACGGGTTTCTGAATGTGTACAAGTATCTATGTCTTCCACAATGTATCAAATCGATATAGAGGGAAACTTACACGAAAGCCTACGACTCTCAAAACCCTAAACCCTACTTTACAAAAGTTTACAAAATAGGATTCCTAAGTCTATGTCGTTCACTCTCCCTTTTCTAGCCTAGGACTAGGTTTTCTTTTATAGCCTTCTGCTTCTTTGGGCTTCAAATCTTCTGTTTGCTGATTCCTTGATCCATGCCTTTACTCTTGGAACTGATCTGCAAGTATCCTATTGTTAGTAACAGACACGATGTCCTAACATTCTGTTGGGACATATTGTCCAACATGTCTTCTTTCAGCATAATTGTTTTGGTTGGAACATATTTGTATAGCATACCTGTTGTACCCCAAATTTTACCCTTAGATCCATTGATCTCTTGCATGTCATTTTAGGTCAATCATCTTGCATAGCTAACCCTTTTATCAGGTTTTTTTTTGTGTTTGTTTCTTTTTTCATCAGGTGTTATCTTAAGGAGATTCAAGAGTTGATTAATCAGGATTATAGATGGAGCATAGAATCAAGCAAGTCCCTCATCTCTAAGAGATTGTCTCCATAACCCTAACCATGATCCTCTCCATGACCAAATTTCTGCCCACATCATCTACCCTCAATTGTCACCTTCAATTCCAAACATATTTCAATAGCCCTTCATTTAACCAATTTTATCCAATTTGTCATTTTTAATTCTCCTAAACCATATCTATAACCCCAATCAATTAATCCACCATTATTATTTGTTTTCCTAATCTTTCATTTTCTTTTATAACAAGAAGATAAATAAAACCATTTCCAATTTTATTTCATAAACCCAATTTGATTGGCCCAACGTACAATATGTGTTACAAACTATTTTGAGTTTGCTTCCTTAACCAAGAACCAATAGGAAGCAAGTATAGTTGTGTTGACTTTTCAACTCATTTTCCAACCAATGAAAAGATGACATGTGGCGCACAAGAGACCAAAATCAACCGAGTTGCTCTTCTTCCTCGTTCTTGCTTGCGAAACTCAGAGTGGAAAGGAGGAATTCAAATACAAGCTTGTCAATTCATTCAAAAACTTGTTTCAATTCAATCCTTGGCGCGCAATTTGTTCAATTTGAATTCCCCAATACCATTCCCTTTTGAGCTCTCAACTGTTTGGTTCATAAAAGTGGTTCTGAGGATTTACCAATTTCAGAATTCAAACTGTCCTCGCCTGCGAACCTCTTCACGCCATCCCCAACCTTTGCCTCATTTGATACCCCTCCCAATGACATCAAGTGGAGAACTCTGAATCAATACATGAAGTTGTGAATTGACCCTGCAATTCTGAGATTTGCACAGCATGAACGGCGTATTTGTCTCCAAGATATGGACCAACATTTGAATTTCAAAAGAGACGTTGGCTCCAATTCCTACTCAGTACTCCACATGTTTGATGTTTGGACTCACTCAACCCTTGGGTTCAGCCTATAAAAAGGACTCGCTCCTACACATCTATTCACCAACAATTTTCACCAAAAACTCAAAAATCTTCTGAAGTTCCAAAGAGGTCGAGCAAGCAAGTTGAAAGGTGTTTTTGGAGGGCTTTGGAAAGGAAGCAATCAGTACATTTGGAGATAGTGGACATTATTCCACTTGGTATCGTATTCTGTCCCTTTTGTTTAAATATGTTCATTTAATGTCATTACATCATATGCATCTTGTTTTCTTTCTTTTACATATGAATCTTGTTGGTATATGCTTGAATACTTTGTTTGTGTGCTCATGACTCGAGTTCATAAGATAAGATGATGTTGTTTCATTGATATGATACACATGAATGCCTTTTTGATGAGTTATGCTACCTCTGACTTTTGTTCTTTAAATGGCTGCAATTAAATTATCATTGTGATATTATGTTGATTGAATGTTTAATGCTGCTAAATTACTTGGTTGTCATGGACCTTTACTCCTCTTTGTAGTTCTGATGTACTCTTAGGTTGTGGAATATATGATCTTAGCTATTTTTGTTGCTGATTTAATGATTGTTTGGTGTTGTCAAGTGATTCTTGTTAAAGTAGCATTAGTGTCTTTTTTCTGCCACTACTAATATAGGAGCATCTTTGTATTCAGTCATTGATTTTAACCTTGTCATTATGAATGTTTTAAGGTTGAAAGTTTTGTTCCCATTTGTATGCAATATTGTCTTTGTCATGGTTGATTCTTGATCATATGTTTGAGATTGGTTTGTAATTTGTCCTCGTTTCGTTACATTGAAGCTGATGAAGATGCTTTGGAAACTTCTTTCCAGGCTCTTGAAATAGCTAATGTCGTTATGCTTGACGACAAGGAACCAGTAGCCTCTGGTTGTCCATCTTTTGTTTCTTTCAAAAGCATTCAATCTGCCTTACGAGGAGAAGTACCTGAAGGCTGAGGCAAGATCGTCGAAGTCCCAGAAAGAGAGAAATACCAAGGGTTAGGTTACAAACCAACCTTTGAGGGAAGAGCTGCTTCAACAAAAGGAAGACCAAGGATCATTCAAGTGTTCGTCAGTGGAGGACAGCAAGTCCATGCAATTATTAAAGATGCTGAAGACGGAGATATCAACCACTTGGTGTTTCAGTGTGATGCTGCCTTAAGTAACTGGGAAGCCATTGAGATACCTACTTTGTACCCTATGCCAGAGTAATTTGTTTGTTTGCTTTGATGTTTTCAATTCCGTAGCCTTGCCCGAGGCTTTCGGATTATTTTGTATGGGCCACCGCTTTTAAATCTTATTAATCAATGAAGTGTTTGTTTTGTTAAACTTCCTTGTCTTTATTCCTGTTTTCGTTTTAAGAAAAATGGCAATCTTTTCAAAACTACAAATTTCTTCTTTTGTTCATGTTTGTGCATTTTTAATAAAATAAATCCCTCCATCGTGCAGAGTGATTCCCAAACCTGTTGTATTCAATGACCCTACTCTCACTATAGACTTTGATTCACCCATTTATCAAGCTGAGGAAGAAGAGAATTATGAGGTCCCCGATGACTGGCCAGAAATGTGTGAGTATCAGTACACGGATCTTCAGCCACACGAAGAGAAAGTTGACGTCATCAACCTTGGCACTAAAGAGAAGAGGAAAGAGGTCAAGATTGGGGCAACCCTTGGGGCAGAGATCAGACAACGGCTAGTCCTGCTTTTGGAAGAATATGTAGATGTGTTTGCTTGGTCTTATCAAGACATGCCTGGATTGGATACAGATATAGAAGTTCATAAGCTACCACTCAAGCCTGAATGTCCACCCGTGAAGCAAAAGCTCCGTAGAAGTAGACCAGATATGGCTCTCCAGATCAGAGATGAGGTTAAGAAGCAACTAGATGCAGGATTCTTGGCAGTCTCAAAATATCCAGAATGGGTAGCCAACATCGTGCCAGTTATGAAGAAAAATGGCAAAGTACGAATGTGCGTAGATTATAGGGGTCTCAATAAAGCTAGCCCCAAAGACGACTTTTCCCTACCGCATATTGATACTCTTGTGGATAATACAGCTAAGTTTGCAGTGTTCTCCTTCATGGATGGTTTTTCCGGTTACAATCAGATCATAATGGACCCAGCTGACATGGATAAAACTACCTTTATCACCCCGTGGGGAACCTACTGTTACAAAGTTATGCCCTTTGGTTTGAAGAACGCAGGGGCAACCTACCAGCGAGCTATGGTGACTCTGTTCCATGACATGATCCACAAGGAAATTGAAGTATACGTGGATGACATGATTGCTAAATCCCGAAGCGAGGAAGAACATTTGGACCATCTCTTGAAGTTGTTTAAGAGACTCCGGAAGTATCAATTGAAATTGAATCCGGCCAAGTGTACTTTTGGTGTCAGGTCAGGGAAGTTGCTTGGTTTCATCGTCAGCCAGAAAGGAATTGAAGTAGATCCTGACAAAGTACGAGCTATTCAAGAAATGCCAGCTCCGCAAACTGAATCACAAGTGAGAGGATTTCTAGGTCGTTTGAACTATATATCTAGATTTATTTCCAACATGACTCCAATTTGCGAACCGATCTTCAAACTACTCCGCAAAGACCAGACTGTAGAATGGAATTCTGATTGCCAACAAGCTTTTGAGAAGCTCAAGAGTTATTTGAAAGAACCACCTATTCTGATTCCTCTGGTCCCTGGAAGACCTCTCATTATGTACATTACTGTTTTAGAGGGATCCATGGGTTTTGTATTGGGCCAACGTGATGAAACTGATCGCAAAGAGCATGCCATTTATTACTTGAGTAAGAAGTTCGTTGGTAGTGAAAGCCGTTATTCATTACTTGAGAAAACCTGTTGTGCCTTAGCATGGGCCACTAATAGCTTGAGGCAGTATTTGATATGCCACACTACTTTGTTGTTCTCGAAAATGGATCCAATAAAGTATATCTTTGAGAAGCCTGCTCAAACAGGAAGACTTGCTCATTGGCATATGCTATTGTCAGAATACGATATCCAGTATGTACCTCAGAAGGCTATCAAAGGAAGTGTATTATCAGAATACCTCACAGACCAGCCTGTTGAAAATTATGAACAGCTCAAGTTTGATTTCCCGGATGAAGACATTATGGTAGTAAAAGATTGTGAAGAGTCTGGCCCTAATGAAAGTTTCGAGACCAGTTATAGATGGAAGATGATGTTTGACGGTTCTTCCGATTTCAAAGGACATCGTGTAGGTGTTGTATTGATAAATCCCGATGGTGGTTATACTCCTTTTACAGCAAGGTTATACTTTGGGTGCACAAACAATATCGCTGAGTACGAAGCGTGTATTTTGGGTCTAGAAGCTTGAATTGATCCTGGAATCAATGTTCTTGAAGTTATGGGTGATTCTACTTTGGTCATTTATCAAGTCAAGGGAGAATGGGAAACCAAAGATGAAAAGCTCTTTCCATACCGTGCTTACATTATGGAATTGATTAAGTGTTTTGATGAGATCACTTTCCATCATGTACCACGTACTGAAAATCACATAGTTGATTCCCTAGCCATGTTAGCCTCAATGTGGCAAGACAGGTTTCACAATGAAGCACCTCTCATCAGTATCGAGCGCAAGACCAAACCCGCTTATTGCCAGTCAGTTGAAGAAGAGACAGATGGAAAACCATGGTTTCACGACATCATGAATTATTTGAAGACTCAGGAATACCCTGTCAATGCTTCCAATCTTGATAAGAAAACTTTACGAAGATTGTCATCCAAATTCTTTCTCAGTAACAATCTGCTTTATAAGAGGAATCATGACATGGTTCTGCTAAGATTTGTTGATAAATGAGAAGCAGACCTATTGATTCACGACATTCACGAAGGAGCCTTTGGCACTCACGCCAATGGGTATGCCATGGTTAAGAAAATTTTAAGGGTTGGATACTATTGGTTAACTATGGAAGCCGATTGCATCCAATACGCCAGGAAATGTCATAAGTTCCAGATCTACGCTGATAAAATGCACGTTCCTCCTACTTTGTCGAATGTTTTGTCATCCCCTTGGCCTTTCTCCATGTGGGGCATTGATATGATCGGAGCTATTGAGCCGAAAGCTTCTAATGGCCATCATTTCATTTTTGTGGCCATTGATTATTTCACCAAATGGGTTGAAGCCGCTTCTTTTACTAATGTGACCAGGCAAGTAGTTGCTCGTTTCATCAAGAATAACATGATTTGTCGTTATGGAATTCCCAGCAAGATCATCACTGGCAATGGAACAAATTTGAATAACAAGACAATGAAAGAATTGTGTGACAATTTCAAGATTGAGCATCATAATTCCTCACCTTACCGTCCCAAGATGAATGGAGCTGTCGAAGCTGCTAATAAAAACATCAAGAAGATCCTGCAAAAAATGGTCAAGACATATAAAGATTGGCACGAGATGTTACCATTTGCTCTGCACGGATACAGAACTTCGGTTCGAACCTCAACAGGGGCAACCCCTTTTTCTCTCATATATGGAATGGATGCAGTACTCCCCATTGAAGTAGAAATACCATCCTTGAGAATCCTGGTGGAAACTAAGCTTGGCGAAGCTGAATGGGTTAGAGAGAGATATGACCAACTGAACCTCATTGACAAGAAGCGACTAACTGCTATATGTCATGGTCATCTGTATCAGAAGAGAGTGAAGAGTGTGTTTGACAAGAAGGTCCATGTCCGGGAATTTCGAGAAGGAGATCTTAGACTCAAGAAGATTCTGCCATCTCAAAGGGACGCTCATGGAAAGTGGGCGCCTAATTATAAGGGTCCGTTTGTGGTAAAGACTGTATTTTCAGGAGGTTCTTTATTCCTCACAACAATGGATGGTGAACAGCTCACACACCCTGTGAATGCTGACTCAGTACAAAAATATTATGCTTGAAAAGAATTCTAGGATTTTAGTCATTAGGGAGTAGGTCATTGAATATGATGTAATCCTTTCCTTTTGCCATTTTTCAATTGTAACGATCCACAGAACTTCGCTATTGGCAAGTTACCATTCTAATGAAATCAGTTTTTCTTGAGCCATTTCTTTATTTTATATTTATCATTACTCCAATATTTTCATTGTTATGAAAAGCTTCACTTATTTATTAATAATGGTTTTAAAAGCGGAATGTTTTGAAAATTTTGAACTCTAAAAGAAGATTGGCAATATCTCCCTGATTTAAAAGCTTTAACAATGGCTAACCACTAAGGACGTCTCGCCCGTATCCACACAAGGTGTTTATTGAGAAGTTGTTTCCCTAGTAAATTAAATATGTTCCCATATTGGCTTTGAAGACTGACTACCTGCTCAGATTTCAGTGTGACTCTTTGTGGTGGACACATTGTTTTCCTTTTGGCTGTCCCCGGACTGTCGTTTCTTGCATATCATTGAGCATTAGCATCATACCATAGCATTGAGCATCTTCGCATTTGGGTGATTTGTTTGTGTGGTTTTGTTTTGTGTCTTTTTCCCCTTTTGTGGGTCTTTGATTCTTTGTCTTTGTTTCGCTTGTGTCCAGTCTTTCACCTCTATACGCCAGATTTTGAACCTTTGTGCAGTATTCCCCAGGAAGTTTAACCTGCAACCATTTTATTACCTATATCACCTTATTTGGATACCTAACATTTCAGTGACCACTAGCACTATAAACCTCTGGTTATCGTGAGCCAGTTGTTTATTTCGGGTTATCGTGAACCTGTACCATTTGTTTGAGATCAGATTATCGTGAATATGTATTTCTGGTTATCGTGAACCATTTGTTTGAGATCAGATTATCGTGAAACTGTATTTCTGGTTATCATGAACCATTTGTTTGAGATCACATTATCGTGAATCTGTATTTCTGGTTATCGTGAACCATTTGTTTGAGATCAGATTATCGTGAATCTGTATTTCTGGTTATTGTGAACCATTCGTTTTATTTCAGGTTATCGTGAACCTCAACCTCTGGTTATCGTGAACCAATTGTTTGTTTCTGGTTATCGTGAATCAACTTTTTTTATATTTTTTTTTTCGGTTATCGTGAACCGTTTGCTTATATCAGGTTATCGTGAACCTGTATTGCTCAAACCCGGGTCAAATATGAACCTAAACCAAATTACAAATCCAGTTCACACTGTTTTTCTTCATAAAGCAATTATTTGTTACCAGAGTCTATTCTTGGTTTATTAACCTTGTTCTCTTTTAAACCCCAGGTGTTTTTATCTGGCGCGCAGAGTTCGTCTCTGTCTTTTCTGGCTTTTCTTGAAGATCCCGTTTGAACTCTTCAGCATAAGAAATCCCCAGAAAATCTTTTGTTCGGGTGTCTTTCCTTTTATTTCAAACTGATCTCCAGTGGAGATCATGTCTTCTTTCTGGTTTCTTGCCCAGTAAGAATGTGTTCTTTTCCCCAGTGTCGTCCGGTCATATCTGAACCTGTCGTCCACCTCCCTGGATCCTTCCCTAGTGGAGAATCCCTTCTGTTTTCTATCCCCGGTGTTGCCTCCGGGTCTCCCCAGTGAGTCTCATCTCTTTTGTTGGTTAGCCTGCATCCCCAAGGAGCTTTCCTTGTGGATACTAACCTTCTTTGCTTCCCCAGTGAAGCTTTTATGTTTGATAGCCCTTTGTTCTTTGGTGTCTTGTATTGTCTTCATTTTAGCATCTTTCAGTTATCTGTATTTAAATATCTTTCACCACGATTTCATGAGGATTTTCATCTCTCATGTCATCCAGTGAAGATATTTAAATAGGGGCAACTGTTGTACCCCAAATTTTACCCTTAGATCCATTGATCTCTTGCATGTCATTTTAGGTCAATCATCTTGCATAGCTAACCCTTTTATCAGGTTTTTTTTGTTTGTGTTTGTTTCTTTTTTTATCAGGTGTTATCTTAAGGAGATTCAAGAGTTGATTAATCAGGATTTTGGATGGAGCATAGAATCAAGCAAGTCCCTCATCTCTAAGAGATTGTCTCCATAACCCTAACCATGATCCTCTCCATGACCAAATTTCTGCCCACATCATCTACCCTCAATTGTCACCTTCAATTCCAAACATATTTCAATAGCCCTTCATTTAACCAATTTTATCCAATTTGTCATTTTTAATTCTCCTAAACCATATCTATAACCCCAATCAATTAATCCACCATTATTATTTGTTTTCCTAATCTTTCATTTTCTTTTATAACAAGAAGATAAATAAAACCATTTCCAATTTTATTTCATAAACCCAATTTGATTGGCCCAACGTACAATATGTGTTACAAACTATTTTGAGTTTGCTTCCTTAACCAAGAACCAATAGGAATCAAGTATGGTTATGTTGACTTTTCAACTCATTTGCCAACCGATGAAAAGATGACATGTGGCGCACAATAGACCAAAATCAACCGAGTTGCTCTTCTTCCTCGTTCTTGCTTGCGAAACTCAGAGTGGAAAGGAGGAATTTAAATACAAGCTTGTCAATTCATTCAAAAACTTGTTTCAATTCATTCCTTGGCGCGCAATTTGTTCAATTTGAATTCACCAAGACCATTCCCTTTTGAGCTTTCAACTGTTTGGTTCATAAAAGTAGTTATGAGGATTTACCAATTTCAGCATTCAAACTGTCCTCGCCTGCGAACCTCTTCACGCCATCCCCAACCTTTGCCTCATTTGATACCCCTCCCAATGACATCAAGTGGAGAACTTTGAATCAATACATGAAGTTGTGAATTGACCCTGCAATTCTGAGATTTGTACAGCATGAACGGCGTATTTGTCTCCAAGATATGGACCAACATTTGAAATTTAAAAGAGGCGTTGGCTCCAATTCCTACTCAGCACTCCACGTGTTTGATGTTTGGACTCACTCAACCCTTGGGTTCAGCCTATAAAAGGGACTCGCTCCTACACATCTATTCACCAACAATTTTCACCAAACACTCAAAAATCTTCTGAAGTTCCAAAGTGGTCGAGCAAGCAAGTTGAAAGGTGTTCTTGGAGGGCTTTGGAAAGGAAGCAATTAGTACATTTGGAGATAGTGGACATTATTCCACTTTGTATCGTATTCTGTCCCTTTTGTTTAAATATGTTCATTTAATGTCATTACATCATATGCATCTTGTTTTCTTTCTTTTACATATGAATCTTGTTGGTATATGCTTGAATACTTTGTTTGTGTGCTCATGACTCGAGTTCATAAGATAAGATGATGTTGTTTCATTGATATGATACACATGAATGCCTTTGTGATGAGTTATGCTACCTCTGACTTTTGTTCTTTAAATGGCTGCAATTAAATTATCATTGTGATATTATGTTGATTGAATGTTTAATGCTGCTAAAGTACTTGGTTTTCATGGACCTCTACTCCTCTTTGTAGTTCTGATGTACTCTTAGGTTGTGGAATATCTGATCTTAGCTATTTTTGTTGCTGATTTAATGATTGTTTGGTGTTGTCAAGTGATTCTTGTTAAAGGAGCATTAATGTCTTTTTTCTGCCACTACTAATATAGGAGCATCTTTGTATTCAGTCATTGACTTTAACCTTGTCATTATGAATGTTTTAAGGTTGAAAGTTTTGTTCTCATTTGTATGCACTATTGTCTTTGTCATGGTTGATTCTTGATCATATGTTTGAGATTGGTTTGTATGAACTGTTAGCATATACAAGCCATTGACTTGTGTTACATCCTGTTGGAATGATTTTGTTGCAACATATGTTTAAAGCTTATGAATATTGAATCTTGATATGTGTTGCCTTGAGTTGTTTCTATCATATGCCTCATGTTCTACAATTTTCCATACTATGCCATTTCATTTTGTATGTGCTAAACTTTTTCTCTGGAACTATAACCTCAGAAGCCATGTTTTTATAATGTTAACACTATGTTCATGATGTGTATGCTAGCCTTGTTATGTTTAACATGCTTCCTAAATTATGCCTTTGTGATATCACGATTTTTGTACATGTATGTTTAATGTATGTGCTTGCTTGATGTTGCCCAACTTGGTTCTATAATGTCATATGCCACTGCCTATTCTTTGGTGTCCCTACTTGAATGATTTTGGTTGCCATATTGTCTTATAACCTGTCCTATTTTTGAGTTTTTGACTAACATGATATGTGTACAATTTACTGTATGTAGTTCATCTTGCTATCTGTTTGAATATGGCATGCCTCTACTCATATATATGATTCTGCTTAATCTGTGCCTCATGATATACAAAAGACTATGAACCTAAATGACTTGCATTGCCATTGTGTGTTTGGTGTACCTTTAACCAAGCTTTGATTCTTGACTCATCTCTGTGATTTCTACCTTCATGTTTGAATGCACCTTTAGTTGACATCATGTGACTGGCTGGCTTTCTTATTACTTGACTTAGGTATGCATCTAGGATGTATGAACTCTGTTTGTATTTTGCTTTGTATGTTAGCCTTGGTAAGTGCCTTCTTTATCTTGTGGAATGTATTATGACTGGCCTAAAATGTTGGTTACTTGTCAGCCTTGGTGTTTTTGTTTGTTGATGTTTTACCATATGTTTGTACACCATTTCAATACTCTTTTAGCAGGTTCTAATGCCAGTCCTTGATATTAGATCCATTTTAGGGTGTGCCTCTTTTTTTTAACCTTGCCTTTGCAAATGGATTAACATGTTTGAACTGTTTTTGGATTTTGAAAAGCATCATTGAAACTGACTTATCATTATGCCCTAGCATATCCTTTGTTAGCTTGCATTACAAACTCTTTACTTTGCCAATCATTTGATATCAGTATTAAAACATCTTTGCTATTCCTCACTGAACATATTAATTCTTGAAGTTGTTTTTGACATACTCGAAACTAACCTCATTACCATGATGGTCTGTATCTATATATGGCCTATTAATTGCATTTCAAGGTGTTTTCCATTTCATTTAAACCTTTCTTAAACATGACACATGATTGCTGCTAGGGTTGTGTGTTAATTTGCTAGCTTATTTTGTTGTTTGTGCTAATTTGCTTGCCAACATGTAGCTCATGATCAAAACCATGCCCTACTGTTTTGAATTCCATAGTATGCATGTTTGTTTATCAATTGTGTTCAAGACATGTCCTTGTGTGATTTCCAAATGAGTATGTGGTATGCTTGCTGAACATTACTTGCCATGGATGTGTATGGTTTCCTTATCTTGTGCTTTCAAAGGTGTTTGCTTTTGATGGCCAGTTTGTATGATTGAACCTTTACTTGATAGTTAGTATGTGTAGCAATCCTTGGTTTTTCCTTGACAATCATGTTTCTGCCTCTCTTACCTAATTATGTCTGATCTTGGATGGCTTAGCCCATTGCTTCCCTTTTGTGAACAACTGGTATGATAGTTTGGTTCGTGTTTAAATTTTAAATGTGTTGTTTGATTGTTGCCACTGTTGAAAGAATTTAACACTCTACACCTTCAAATATTCCCTACTTTGTAATCCCATACGTGTGGCTGGTTATTACATTCAAGGTGTTGGATATCTTGCTGCTATGTTTGTGTGAATTCATTGCAACATCCAATTATTCTTACTTTGTTGAATTTATGTGTTAAGCTTTTGTTTGATTTTGTTTAATATGTGTGGAATTTCATGACTGCAAGTTTAGATCATGCTTTCTGTTCCATTTGGTTTGACATTGATCATTGATGAATGGTATGGTATGGAGATCACTATCGTGAGTGGCTTGATGTTGGTTGGTTTGGTTGGTTCATTTGAATCATGCACGCATAGAAGGATCATGTATTTATTGAAGCAATTATAACACCGGATGTAACAGCCACCCCAGTGGCAATCACACACTATCACACGCCTTGCCTACCTCTAGGACTGGGGTTCGAATCCCCCTCGCCCCAGTCCTTTTGGTTATTTTTCTGAATTTCGCCTCCTTTTAAATATATACTTGTGTTATCATTTATCATTCAAAGGTGCGCGTTGGCCTGGTGGTGATAATTTTGAGCTACAAGCGAATGGACCCGGGTTCAATCCCTAGGAGTGCATTTCTCTTCCTTTTTATGACTTAGTTGTTTTTATTTATTTTCAAGTTTATATCTCAATTTTCAAAATCCCATAATTTGTTCATTTTATATCTTTTTCTCTCCATTCTTTTTTCTATATTCTTCTAATTAAATTTGCTTTCTAAATATAAAAGAAAATTGTTAAGAATATTTAATTTTGAGACATTTATTCGTGTTAAGATTAGGAATGCTTATTGGGGTTTTGTTGCACTTCCTTATTCATCTTGCCATGATTATCTCCATTTATCATGTTTGATCTTCGTCCAACATGTATGTTTTTAACTTTGCATTGACATCATAATTTTGTTTCATCTCATATCTTATTCATGTCTTTTACATCATCATATTTGAATTATTGACTTGTTATCTTTTGGTAATCTTTACAACTGTTATCCTTCCCCCATTCCAAAGGGAGACCTTCTTAAATTGACTCTTGAAGTCACTAAACAACCACCCTACCTTATCCTTCTAGGTTTACCCTTATTTCTTGGCCTCATGAGAGCCAGTGAAATCATAACTTAGAAGTAGGTTAGAATCTTGAACTCTATGTGATTCTCATCATTATGAGAACTCACTTTCCCCTATAATGTAGATTTAGAGAGTTATCGTGAACTCTAGAATGAGCTCATACTCATTTCCCCTTGGAACTTCGGCCATAGCCAATGGTTCTTCTCCTTCACCCTTAGATCGGTGAACTACGGATACTCTGATTCCACTCCCGTAAGGATACGTAGGCGCAAAGTGCGATGCTTTGTCGAGTATACTTAGATATTAACCCCTAGGGTTTCAGCCTTTAGCATAGCACCCTTAGCAAGCGAGTAAGATAAAATAATCATTAACAAGAGGTTCCTGTAGAGTACTACAGATATTAAGGGTGCTAATACCTTCCCTTAGTATGACCAACCCCCGAACCTTAGATCTCCCCCCTTTAGGTTTTTCTCGATCTTGAACCTTTCCTTTGGATAAATCAAAGTTGGTTGTGAATTCAAAGAAATGTGATGCAAGTTAATTAATAGCTTGTTATCTGATTCTCACCGCAACAGAAATGGCGACTTCACTGGGGATATACTTATTTTTTAGGGTTAAGCCCACCTTGTTTTTGTTTGTTTTATTTATGCTTGTTTGCAATATTTGTGTATATTTGTTTGACTGCCTGCTTGATTATCTTTTGTTGGCTTGATTCTTGAGTGGTGAGATAAATCCTAACCCGGATTTGAGTGCACTTATGATAGGACGATGGTATATTAAAGGAGGCTTTGAGGGAGTCAAATCCTGAAAAAGTTGAATTGAGACACCATCACTCTGTTGAGGCCCTCTTGAGAGTCTAGTTATGTTGAACGAATCTGTTTGTGAAAACGTGCTACTCTCGACCTAGAAACCCTTGATATTGAGAACCGTAGTTACCAAACCCCACTTAATCCTTTTAGGATGTAGTGCGATGACCATAATGGAGTCTATTTCTGAATTGGTTGTCACGCGATACTACACTCAGACGAGATTCTCTTGAGAATTTTATTGATTACCAAGTCATCTGAAAAATCGTTAAAATCCGAAAGATGGGTTGTCGACTCTGGGAATTTCTTAGAACCTCGTTCAGCAGGTGAAAACCAATAGAACATACCAATGGGAAGGGTGAACCCTAGCTCCATGCTCAACCTATCCCCTTTTGCTTGTGTTTGTATGCTTTGTGTGAGCCTTGCATTCATACATCATAAGCATTCATGCTGCATCTGTTTCATGGAACTCAGATTTCTTTTCTTATATCAGAGGGATATCGTGGATAGTTTAAGAAGAAACACCATCAAATACACTTTCAAGAGTCCCAAATTGGATTACCTAAGGAAATTGGGAGATTTGCTAACAGATCCTGAAGGATTCATAAACAGATATGGGAAGTTGTGGGTTTTGTTGAAGAAGACCATTGATGAAGGACTCCTCTCAACTCTGCTTCAGTTTTATGATCCAAAGTATCATTGCTTCACGTTTCCTGATTATCAACTCTTACCCACCCTCGAGGAATACTCTCAGATAATTGGTTTGCCTATCAAGGATGAGTCCCCGTTTCCTATCCTCGAGAAGGATCCTAAAGAAGAAGAAATAGCTAAGAAAACTCATTTGGAATTGGTTGACATCAAAAGCAATTTGACTTCTAAGGGAGGAATATTTGGGCTAACTACTAAGTTCCTGCTTGAGAAGGCTCGTTATTTCGCTAAACACTCTAACCGGGATGCCTTTGAAGCTGTTTTTGCATTACTTATCTATGGACTTTTCTTGTTTCCAAATATTGACAATTTTGTGGATCTAAATGAAATCAAGATCTTCTTGAAATAGAATCCAGTACCTACCCTGCTTACTGAAGCTTATCACTCAGTCCATACAAGAAACGCTCATAGGAATGGACAGATTACTTGTGTGTCCTCATACTGTATAAATGGTTTATTTCGCATCTACCGAAGGCAGGCGCATTCTGGGATTCCAAGAAAGGATGGTGGTCTCAAAAGATTATGGCACTCTCCCACGTAGACATTGACTGGTATAATAGGGTGTATGATGGAAACCTGATTATAGACAGCTGTGGAAAATATGGCAATGTGCCTCTTCTTGGCATTAAAGGAGGCATCAGCTACAACCCTGTATTAGCACGACGCCAATTAGGGTATCCTTTGGAAGATAAACCTCTCAATGTACATGTGGAAATCATCTACTTTGAAACATATGACAAGAACGAAGAACAGAAGAAGCTGATTTTGGACGCTTGGGGTAGCAAGCACAAAAGAGGAAGAAGTTCTTTAGGAAGACCTAACTGTGTGTCCTTGGAGCCCTATCTTCAATGGGTCAGAAGAAGAGCTATAGAGTTAAAGATGCCCTACAAAAGACAGGAACCAATCACTTTGAAGAAGGAGCCTGTTTTGTACTTCATGTCAAAAGAGGAAGAGCTGGAGATTTCTTTAAGACAAGCCCAAAGGTCAGAAAAATCCTGGAAGCTCAAGTATCAGGTGGTTGTTGAAGAAAACCTAGAACTCCAGAAGCAGCTACAGATCAAGAATGAAGAGTTACTTTCATGCAAGAAGAGAAAGGCCCTGGAAGATCCAAGTTCCTCTAACAGTCAGCCTCCTGCTTGGAAATCCATTCTTGACAACCTCATCGCAGAAAGGGATCAGATAGAGAAAGAAATCAGAAGACTCAACACAAGGCTCTTAGGAGAATTTCCTTAGGACTTTCTAGCTTTTATTTAGCTTTATGTTTAGGGCTTTTGAAAGTGTATCAACTATTGTAATTCTCCTTTTATTTAATGAAAATGAGGTCTTTTGATATCTCTTGATATTTTGCGAGCGTCGGAATTCCATGAAACTTTGCATTGCATTTTGCATTCCTGCTAAACTATCAAGATACTAATTTTGTTTTGCAGATTTTGTAGAAATGGATGCTACAGGGAAAAGAGTTTGGCCTTATTTCTTTGAACTGCCAGAGGTGGAGCGTTTGTTTTGGTTAGGAGAAATGATTGAAGACCAGTCAGCCTTCGCTAATAGATATGGGTGTGTCATTCCACTGATGAAGACACCAGTGACTGTAAGGCCCCTTGAAGTTTTGGTCCAATTGTATCATCCCGCGTACCGCTATTTCGTATTCCCTGAATTCCAGTTGGTGCCGACCCTAGAGGAGTTCTCAGCCATGATAGGGATTCCAGTTAGAGAAGCTCCCATCTTTTCTGGGATTGAAGAAATGCCTTCCGCCAGAGACATCGCCAGAGTAACCAGAATCAGATTATCTGACATCCAGGCTAACTTGACTAACAAAGGAGGGAAGCGTGGACTTCCCGCTCAGTTCTTGATGGAAAAGGCTATGTACTTCAAAAACAGAGGAAGTGAGGCTTTGTTTGAGTCAACCTTAGCTCTGATGATATATGGATTGTTTTTGTTCCCAAATGTCAAGAACTTCGTGGATACCCAAGCCATTCAGCTTTTTACCGTCAACAATTCGGTACCAACACTGCTAGCTGATGTTTACCATTCCATACAAACTAGATACACCAGAGGCTGTGGGCCAATTATTTGCTGCGTAGCCCTCTTTTACAAGTGGTTCGTTTCTTATCTGCCAAAGACTCCGACTTTTTAGGAGGTCGAGGACTATAAAATTTGGTCCAAAAAGCTGATGGAGTTAAAACATACCGACATCGAATGGTATGATTCAACCGAAGAAGGAATTATCATAATCCATAGTTGTGGGGATTGCCCTAATGTGCCTCTCATGGGAAGAAACGGTTGTATCAATTACAACCCTGTCCTTGCACGCTGCAGTTGGGTCATCTGAAGGAGGGATTTCCAGACGACGAGGATATGCAGATGATGTTTTATGATGAAAGAGGAGGTTTTGAAATGAAGATGCGATTGGAGCGCGCTTGGCGCCAGATTAACAGACAGCTATGGAAAGCTGAATACCCAGTCACAGAGGCTCACTTGCAATGGTCTCGTGATATAGATCGTGTGATGATGAAGCCACATCCTCACCATGAATCCCCTTCTAAAACAAAGCAGAAGATGGTGGAAGAGTTAGGAGAATTGGTTCTTGCAAGAGAGGAGGCACAAGAGCGTATCAGTAAGTTGATGAGGGTGATTAATGGAGGAGAAGGATCATCAACTAGTGGATTCAATCCTTAGTGTTACTGTTGTTGTTTCTTTTGTTGCTAATGTTCCCCTTCGCTTTTGATGTATTTCTATTTATGTACTTGGAATATGAGGATACACTGCTCCTAATGTAATGTTCACCAGACTCTTGAATGAAGAAGTTTATTTTGATAAAGAATCCATCGTCTATATTATTTGCAAAATTTCTTTGGTTTCTTGATAGTTTAGCCTGCATTTGCATTCGCATCCTCATTAACATCTTCATGTGCATTTCTTTCCTTGTCTTTGTCTTATGTCGCCGTGTTCTCTCCAGAATCGTCACACTGAATCCCAGACACAACTACAACACCCGGGCCCAAGCTTGATTCAGAATGTCAAAGATATACGGAGAAATGGACAAAGTCAACAATGAATTGAATGAGATACGAGGAGGAATGGGACAAATCCTCGAGGCTATTAATGTTATGAAGTCAAAGATGGACACCCAGACCACTGTGGTCTCTGAAATCGTCACTACAACGGTAGAACCTCCTATCGTCCCTGTCATGAATCCCACCTTGGGCATGCCAGAAGATTTTATCCGTGCTACAGTTCCTTTGACAACACAGCAAGCAGTTCCTTTGGGTAATGAGACTCTTCAAGCTATTCCTACCTATGTTCCACCAGCAGTGCAAACACAAGTGCATCCGGTTTTCCAAAACCACCAGCTCTACGACTACATTGATGTGTCAGAAGGAGATGATAAACACGAGAAGTTGAGAAAAAGTGTTGAGACAATGCAGAGAAATATGAAGGCAATGGAGTTGAGCAATGCATTCAGTACTGACATTAAAGACATGTGTTTGGTTTCAGATTTGGTAATTCCACCCAAGTTCAAGTTACCAAGTTTTGAGTTGTACTCAGGGGCCACGTGTTCCAAATCCCATTTGATTATGTACTACTAAAGAATGGCCGCGCACGTACGCAATGATAAGCTGATGATCCATTGTTTTCAGGACAGTTTGAAGGGGGCTGATGCTAAGTGGTATTTGAGTCTAGACCAGTCCCAGATCCGTTGTTTCCAGGATGTGACTGATGCTTTTGTGAAACACTACAAGTATAATATGGATTTAGCCCCTGACCGTAGGCAGTTGTTGAGTATGGCCCAGAAAGGTATTGAGACTTTCAAAGAATACGCATAACGTTAGAGAGAGACTGCTTCTCAGGTTGAACCACCTTTGACTGAGAAAGAGTTGGCTGATTGGTTTGTAGACACAGTAAAGCCTGAGTTTTATGAGAGAATGATCAGCAGTGTCAGTGCTAATTTCGCTGATATTGTTGCAATTGGTGTGAAAGTAGAAGCGGGATTAAAGAGTGGAAAAGTAATCGGTTCTCCGAGCAGTTGAGCTGGTGTCAGTACTAAGAAGTCCCCTAGTCATTCTCATAAAAAGAGGGAAGGAGAAACTAGTGCCATTATGGTAGGAAAGACCCAGATCCCTCGATGGAAGCAACCAATGTATCAGCAACAGCATAGACCAAACTTCTCTCAGCATCCAATTTACCAGATGCAGTATGCTCAGCAACCTTACGTAGCTGCTGTTACGCCTACTTTTAACCACCAAGCTGCGCAGCAGGCGCCAGCATATCAACAGACAGCTTATCAGCAATGGCCTAAAAACCAGAATTATCAGCAACCAAGACCACAGGTTCCATAGCAGAATTCTTCCCACAAGAAGCAAGGAGGAAAGCCAGCATTTCCACCTATACCAATGTCATATACAGAGCTTTACCCTTCTTTAGTGGAGCAAGAATTGATTGTTACTAGACCTTTGGGACCACCAACCGAGAAATTTGTGCCTTTCTTCAACCCAAATGCAACTTGTGCTTTTCATCAAGGAGGCGCTGGTCACGACTTGGAAGGCTGTTTAGCGTTGAAGAATGTAGTGAAGGTTTTGATGGAGAAGAATATTCTTTCATTCGCTGATAATCAACCAAATGTAAAGAACAATCCTTTGCCTACCCATGGGACCACTAATGCTATAGAAGATGAGAAGGATGAGGTATTAGTTTTGGATGCAACAAAGATAAAAACTCCTATCAAGGCTTTTCATGCTAAGCTGTTCAAAGCTGGGTTAGTTGAAGTTTGCCATGATGACTGTGAAGAATGTAATGCCAGTATCAAGGGCTACCGTTTAGTCCAAGATGATGTTCAGTATCTGATCAATGAAGGGTTCCTACAGGTGTTCAGTAAAGAAAAGGAAAACAAAGTTGCAGCAATTGAGCTTGTGTTTAACCTACCAAAGCCAAAAGGGCAAGTATCCAGGTCCAACACATCCAAGTCTGGGTCTATAGTTCCTGTGTTTAATAAACCAGTACCAATTTTCAGCAATCATGAAACGATTGATGCTTCCACCGTTAATCACTCTAAGCAACGTGACATCAGACAACCTGTTCCATTTAGGTTCCGTGGGACCAAGGCCGTGCCGTGGGTCTATGAAAATGTCATGAGTAGCAGAAGACGAGAGGACGTGATTCCAAGGAAAGAGGTGGGAATCGCTGTTGAAGACGTAGTTCCAAGGAAAGAGGTGGGAACTACTACTGAAGATGTGACTAATATAGTTGGAACTGGAAAGATGACCCGAAGTGGAAGAGTATACACTCCTTCCTTCAAAGAAGCCGTACCCAAGGAAACTGTTAGCCCCACACCATCTAGAGACAAAGGGAATGAGGTGATTTCTCAAGAAGCATACGAAGAGTTCCTAAGAATTATCAAGAGGAGTGATTACAAAGTGATAGATCAGCTCCATCAGACACCATCCAAGATTTCGATCTTGTCTCTATTAGTTAATTCGCCAGTTCATAGATCATCTTTGCAGAAGGTGTTAGCCCAGGCACATGTAGCTCAGGATATAATAGCCAGACAGTTTGATCATGTCGTCGCCAACATCACAGCTTGTAACACTCTTAGTTTCAGTGACGAGGAGTTACCCAGAGCTGGAAGGAATCATAATCTGGCTTTACACATATCAGTGAAATGTCAGGAGAATACAATGGCCAGAGTTCTCGTAGATACCGGTTCATCCTTGAATGTTCTACCAAAAAGAACTCTTGATAAACTGTTTTACCAAGGAGCTATAATGAGACCCACCTCTCTTATTGTCAAAGCTTTTGATGGTTCAAGAAGATCGGTGATGGGAGAAATTGAGC
Organism: Lathyrus tuberosus; assembly: GCA_022829125.1. Classification (NCBI taxonomy): domain Eukaryota; kingdom Viridiplantae; phylum Streptophyta; class Magnoliopsida; order Fabales; family Fabaceae; genus Lathyrus; species Lathyrus tuberosus. The sequence continues at coordinate 8,745,851 of JALAZF010000008.1, read as the reverse complement.
TACCTGTTTTGATTGGCCCTCAAACATTCAACATCCTTTTTCAGATTTTGGATATCAACCCTGCCTAAAGTTGTTTACTGGGTAGACCTTGGATCCACGAGGCTGGCGCTGTAACCTCTACCTTACATCAAAAGATGAAGTTCGTGGCCGACGAAAAGTTAGTTATCATACATGGTGAAGAGGACTTGATGGTTAGTAATTTGTCCTCGTTTCGTTACATTGAAGCGGATGAAGATGCTTTGGAAACTTCTTTCCAGACTCTTGAAATAGCTAATGTCGTTATGCTTGACAACAAGGAACCAGTAGCCTCTGGTTGTCCATCTTTTATTTCTTTCAAAAGCATTCAATCTGCCTTACGAGGAGGAGTAACTGGAGGCTGGGGCAAGATCGTCGAAGTCCCAGAAAGAGAGAAATACCAAGGGTTGGGTTACAAACCAACCTTTGAGGGAAGAGCTGCTTCAACAAAAGGAAGACCAAGGACCATTCAAGAAGTGTTCGTCAGTGGAGGACAGCAAGTCCATGCAATTATTGAAAATGCTGAAGACGAAGATATCAACCACTTGGTGTTTCAGTGTGACGCTGCCTTAAGTAATTGGGAAGCCATTGAGATACCTACTTTGTACCCTATGCCAGAGTAATTTGTTTGTTTGCTTTGATGTTTTCAATTCCGCAGCCTTGCCCGGGGCTTTCGGATTATTTTGTATGGGCCACCGCTTTTAAATCTTATTAATCAATGAAGTGTTTGCTTTGTTAAACTTCCTTGTCTTTATTCCTGTTTTCGTTTTAAGAAAAATGGCAATCTTTTCGAAACTACAAATTTCTTCTTTTGTTCATGTTTGTGCATTTTTAATAAAATAAATCCCTCCATCGTGCAGAGTGATTCCCAAACCCGTTGTATTCAATGACCTTACTCTCACTATAGACTTTGATTCACCCATTTATTAAGCTGAGGAAGAAGAGGATTATGAGGTCCCCGATGACTTGGCAGAAATGTGAGAGTATCAGTACACGGATCTTCAGCCACACGAAGAGAAAGTTGACGTCATCAACCTTGGCACTGAAGAGAAGAGGAAAGAGGTCAAGATTGGGGCAACCCTTGGGGCAGAGATCAGACAACGGCTAGTCCTGCTTTTGGAAGAATATGTAGATGTGTTTGCTTGGTCTTATCAAGACATGCCTGGATTGGATACAGATATAGTAGTTCATAAGCTACCACTCAAGCCTGAATGTCCACCCGTGAAGCAAAAGCTCCGAAGAAGTAGACCAGATATGGCTCTCCAGATCAGAGATGAGGTTAAGAAGCAACTAGATGCAGGATTCTTGGCAGTCTCAAAATATCCAGAATGGGTAGCCAACATCGTGCCAATTATGAAGAAAAATGGTAAAGCACGAATGTGCGAAGATTATAGGGATCTCAATAAAGCTAGCCCCAAAGACGACTTTCCCCTACCACATATTGATACTCTTGTGGATAATACAGCTAAGTTTGCAGTGTTCTCCTTCATGGATGGTTTTTCCGGTTACAATCAGATCAGAATGGACCCAACTGACATGGATAAAACTACCTTTATCACCCCGTGGGGAACCTACTGTTACAAAGTTATGCCCTTTGGTTTGAAGAACGCAGGGACAACCTACCAGAGAGCTATGGTGACTCTGTTCCATGACATGATCCACAAGGAAATTGAAGTATACGTGGATGACATGATTGCTAAATCCCGAAGCGAGGAAGAACATTTGGACTATCTCTTGAAGTTGTTTAAGAGACTCCGGAATTATCAATTGAAATTGAATCTGGGCAAGTGTACTTTTGGTGTCAGGTCAGGGAAGTTGCTTGGTTTCATCGTCATCCAGAAAGGAATTGAAGTAGATCCTGACAAAGTACGAGCTATTCAAGAAATGCCAGTTCCGCAAACTGAATCACAAGTGAGAGGATTTCTAGGTCGTTTGAACTATATATCTAGATTCATTTCCAACATGACTCCAATTTGCGAACCGATCTTCAAACTACTCCGCAAAGACCAGACTGTAGAATGGAATTCTGATTGCCAACAAGCTTTTGAGAAGCTCAAGAGTTATTTGTAAGAACCACCTATTATGATTCCTCCGGTCCCTGGAAGACCTCTCATTATGTATATGACTGTTTTAGAGGGATCCATGGGTTGTGTATTGGGCCAACGTGATGAAACTGGTCGCAAAGAGCATGCCATTTATTACTTGAGTAAGAAGTTCGTTGGTAGTGAAAGTCGTTATTCATTACTTGAGAAAACCTGCTGTGCCTTAGCATGGGCCGCTAAACGCTTGAGGCAGTATTTGATTTGCCACACTACTTTGTTGATCTCGAAAATGGATCCAATAAATTATATCTTTGAGAAGCCTGCTCAAATAGGAAGACTTGCCCGTTGGCATATGCTATTGTCAGAATACGATATCTAGTATGTACCTTAGAAGGCTATCAAAGGAAGTGTATTATCAGAATACCTCGCAGACTAGCCTGTTGAAAATTATGAACCGCTCAAGTTTGATTTCCCGGATGAAGACATTATGGTAGTAAAAGATTGTGAAGAGTCTGGCCCTAATGAAAGTTTCGAGACCAGTTATAGACGGAAGATGATGTTTGACGGTTCTTCCAATTTCAAAGGACATGGTGTAGGTGTTGTATTGATAAATCCCGATGGTGGTTATACTCCTTTTACAGCAAGGTTATACTTTGGGTGCACAAACAATATCGCTGAGTACGAAGCGTGTATTTTGGGTCTAGAAGCTACAATTGATCTTGGAATCAATGTTCTTGAAGTTATGGGTGATTCTGCTTTGGTCATTTATCATATCAAGGGCGAATGGGAAACCAAAGATGAAAAGCTCATATCATACCGTGCTTACATTATGGAATTGATTAAGTGTTTTGATGAGATCACTTTCCGTCATGTACCACGTACTGAAAACCACATAGTTGATTACCTAGCCATGTTAGCCTCAATGTTGCAAGACAGGTTTCACAATGAAGCACCTCTCATCAGTATCGAGCGCAAGACCGAACCCACTTATTGCCAGTCAGTTGAAGAAGAGACAGATGGAAAACCATGGTTTCACGACATCATGAGTTATTTGAAGACTCAGGAATACCCTGTCAATGCTTCCAATCTAGATAAGAAAACTTTACGAAGATTGTCATCCAAATTCTTTCTCAGTAACAACGTGCTTTACAAGAGGAATCATGACATGGTCCTGCTAAGATGTGTTGATAAACGAGAAGCATACCTATTGATTCACGACATTCACGAAGGAGCCTTTGGTACTCACGCCAATGGGTATGCCATGGTTAAGAAAATTTTAAGGGATGGATACTATTGGTTAACTATGGAAGCCGATTGCATCCAATACGCCAAGAAATGTCATAAGTGCCAGATCTACGCTGATAAAATGCACGTTCCTCCTACTTTGTTGAATGTTTTGTCATCCCCTTAGCCTTTGTCCATGTGGGGCATTGATATGATCGGAGTTATTGAACCGAAAGCTTCTAATGGCCATCGTTTCATTTTAGTGGCCATTGATTATTTCACCAAATGGGTTGAAGCCGCTTCTTTTACTAATGTGATCAGGCAAGTAGTTGCTCGTTTCATCAAGAATAACATTATTTGTCGTTATGGAATTCCCAGCAAGATCATCACTGACCATGGAACAAATTTGAATAACAAGACAATGAAAGAATTGTGTGATAATTTCAAGATTGAGCATCATAATTCCTCACCTTACCGTCCCAAGATGAATGGAGCTGTCGAAGCTGCTAATAAAAACATTAAGAAGATCCTGCAAAAAATGGTCAAAACATACAAAGATTGGCACGAGATGTTACCATTTGCTCTGCACGGATACAGAACTTCGGTTCGAACCTCAACAGGGGCAACCACTTTTTCTCTCGTATATGGAATGGATGCAGTACTCCCCATTGAAGTAGAAATACCATCCTTGAGAATCCTGGTGGAAACTAAGCTTGACGAAGCTGAATGGGTTCGAGAAAGATATGACCAACTGAACCTCATTGACGAGAAGCGACTGACTGCTATGTGTCATGGTCATTTGTATCAGAAGAGAGTGAAGAAGGCGTTTGACAAGAAGGTCCGTGTCTGGGAATTTCGAGAAGGAGAGCTTGTACTCAAGAAGATTCTGCCATCTCAAAGGGACGCTCGTGGAAAGTGGGCGCCTAATTATGAGGGTCCGTTTGTGGTAAAGACTGTATTTTCAAGAGGTTCTTTATTCCTCTCAACAATGGATGGTGAACAGCTCACACACCATGTGAATGCTGACTCAGTACGGAAATATTATGCTTGAAAAGAATTCTAGGATTTTAGTCATTAGGGAGTAGGTCATTGAATATGATGTAATCCTTTCCTTTTTCCATTTTTCAATTGTAACGATCCACGGAACTTCGCTATTGGCAAGTTACCATTCTAATGAAATCAGTTTTTCTTGAGCCATTTCTTTATTTGATATTTATCATTACTCCAATATTTTCATTGTTATGCAAAGCTTCACTTATTTATTAATAATGGTTTTAAAAGCGGAATGTTTTGAAAACTTTGAACTCTAAAAGAAGATTGGCAATATCTCCCTGATTTAAAAGCTTTAACAATGGCTAACCATTAAGGACGTCTCGCCAGTATCCACACAAGGTGTTTGTTGAGAAGTTGTTTCCCCAGTAAATTAAAGATGTTCCCATATTGGCTTTGAACACTGACCACCTGTTCAGATTTCAGTGTGACTCTTTGTGGTGGACACGTTGTTTTCCTTTTGGCTGTCCCTGGACTGTCGTTTCTTGCATATCATTGAGCAGTCGCATCATACCATAGCATTGAGCATCTTCGCATTTGGGTGATTTGTTTGTGTGGTTTTGTTTTGTGTCTTTTTCCCCTTTTGTGGGTCTTCGATTCTTTGTCTTTGTTTCGCTTGTGTCCAGTCTTTCACCTTTATACGCTAGATTTTGACCCTTTGTGTAGTATTCCCCAGGAAGTTTAACCTGCAACCATTTTATTACCTATATCATCTCATTTGGATACCTAACATTTCAGTGACCACTAGCACTATAAACCTCTGGTTATCGTGAGCCAGTTGTTTATTTCGGGTTATCGTGAACCTGTACCATTTGTTTGAGATCATATTATCGTGAATCTGTATTTCTGGTTATCGTGAACCATTTGTTTGAGATCAGATTATCGTGAATCTGTATTTCTGGTTATCGTGAACCATTTGTTTGAGATCAGATTATCGTGAATCTGTATTTCTGGTTATCGTGAACCATTTGTTTGAGATCAGATTATCGTGAATCTGTATTTCTGGTTATCGTGAACCATTCGTTTTATTTCAGGTTATCGTGAACCTCAACCTCTGGTTATCGTGAACCAATTGTTTGTTTTTGGTTATTGTGAATCAGCTTTTTTTTCTGTTATCGTGAACCGTTTGCTTATTTCAGGTTATAGTGAACCTGTATTGCTTAAACCTGGGTCAAATATGAACCTAAACCAAATTACAAATCCAGTTCACACTGTTTTTCTTCATAAAGCAACTATTTGTTACCAGAGTCTATTCTTGGTTTATTAACCTTGTTCTCTTTTAAACCCTAGGTGTTTTTATCTGGCGCGCAGAGTTCGTCTCTGTCTTTTCTGGCTTTTCTTGAAGATCCCGTTTGAACTCTTCAGCATAAGAAATCCCCAGAAAATCTTTTGTTCGGGTGCCTTTCCTTTTATTTCAAATTGATCTCCAGTGAAGATCATGTCTTCTTTCTGGTTTCTTGCCCAGTAAGAATGTGTTCTTTTCCCCAGTGTCGTCCGGTCATATTTGAACCTGTCGTCCACCTCCCTGGATCCTTCCCCAGTGGAGAATCCCTTCTGTTTTCTATCCCCGGTGTTGCCTCCGGGTCTCCCCAGTGAGTCTCATCTCTTTTGTTGGTTAGCCTGTGTAACGCCCCAGTTTTGTTAGTTTTTATTTAATCGAGTCGTTTTGATTATTTTATTATTATTTTATTTTATTTTCGACTTTTATCTGAAAATATGTTATTTTTCAATGTTGTAATATTTTATCGGGTTTTGGGGACGTTTGCGAGATATTTGAGTGTGGGGGTATTTTGGTCATTTCATAATATTTTTCATTAAGATAGTAAGAATAGAAAATAGAAAGAGAGAAAAAGGGAGAGAAAGAAAAAGAGAAGAAAGAAAAAGGGAAGAAAAGAGGAGAAGAGAAGAAAAGTGATAAAATCTTGGGAAATCAAAGAAAACAACTTCTAGAATCGATTTAATCGGGTAAGGGTGCGAAACTCAATTATTGTATGCTTGTGTATAATTATGTATGTGTGTTTGTGATTGTTATTGGATTGAAATGATAAATATAGTAAAAATCATAATGTTTAGAAATTGGTAAAAAAATTGATCCAAATGTGTCTAATTCATGTTGATTGTGGTCTTTGTTGTTTATACATGTTGGATATGTATTGTTATACCTCAAATTGGTGTTTTTCTGAGTTTGGATGATGATTTGGAGGGTTTTTGGTTGGAACCCGTAGCAGCAAGTTCTGCAGGAATTTTTCTGGTTTTTCCAGGTCATACGCGTATGGGGCATGGTCATACGCGTATGGAACTTGGCAATACGCGTAACGTGGGCGAGTCATGGGCCAATACGCGTATGGGATGTCATTTTGCTCGACCATCTGCCCATTTGCGTATGATACGCGTAACATTTCAGGGCAATACGCGTACGGTGTTGGCACTACGCGTATTGGAATTTTAACTTGAATTTTGGGAAAAATGGGTCTCTGCCCATACGCGTATGACCTTGGGCAATACGCGTATGGCATGGCGAGGAATTAGGGCAATACGCGTATGGCTCAGGGCAATACGCGTATGGCCAGGAGAATGGTAAAATGGGACTTTTCAAAATATCGTTTTCGTTTTTCTTTCGTAACTTGGGTTCCGTTTATCCGATTTTGACATTCTTGGTATCGTTGGAAAGCTATTGAGCTGTACTTTCTTGTTATGATGGTTTGGAAATTGTTATCCGATTTAATTATGTCAGGAATCGGGAATAGTGTTGTTTTGTCGACTTTTGTCGTTGTAGTGATGCGTAATTGATGTGTATCATGCAAGGTGTTGTTGTATGATGTAAATGCGTGTGGTTAGATGGTGTTGTGATGATTTGTGGCCGTATGGCAATTAAATGCATTGTTTTGGGCATAAGTGCAAAGTGTGATTTTGTTGATGTAGATGAATGTATTTATGTGTGCATATTAAATATCATGAGTCATTGTATGCCAAGCATCATGATATACATTGTTGAGACGTCCTGAGTGACGGTTTGGATTCTAGAGGGAATTTGTTATAACGTTGTGTGCCCGTGTGGGGTGTGAGCGATGATTATAGACGATCGTGTGCCCATGTGGGGTGTGAGCGATCGGGTCGTGTGCCCGTGTGGGGTGTGAGCGATCCATAAACGTCGTGTGCCCGTGTGGGGTGTGAGCGACGGGGAACATCGTATGCCCGACGGGGAGTTATAGTGATGTAACGAGCAATGATTCCAGCAGAGTTCCTGAGTGAACTAGTGATGAGAAACATTGGAAGTCGGTACCCGCATGTGCATATGCATAGAGTCGTTGTGTCGGTCTCTTGCATTTGCATAAATCATTAATGGTTTGTTTATGTGTGGAATGGTGGATAAAATTGATAAATTGATATATGGATATGTGTTGGTGATGGAAACATGAATTATTCCTTGTATTGCCTTGTGTTTGAATTATGGCGTGAGTTGTGGTGAGAATCGTATATATGTGTGTTTTTGGTGTTATATATAATTGTATGCAATTATATTATGGTTGTTTTTCTCACCCTTCTGCTGTTTTATAATGCCCTATGAGGCATTGCAGATTAGAGTTGCTGGAGGTATTTTTGTGAAGCTTTGCGTCTTCATTCTTTTGTCGGTCGGCTCTGATATGTGACACCGGGTAGTTAGGGAGGCCGTTTGTGGTTATTGTGTACTATGTATATATACATCTTTTGGCTTGTGCATGTATAGCTCGATGTATGACAAACTTTTCATGTGATATATATATATATATATATATATATATATATATATATATATATATATATATATATATATATATATGTTATTCAGTTTTAGATTTTCCGCTTTTATTCTAAAATCTGAAATGTGGGTGTAAGGAACTGAGTTCCTCTGTTGATTGCTACCCCACTGTTGCATATCTTTATGAGCAGGTGTTGTATGAATTGTTTCAATATAATGTGATTTCCCCCCGTCTATGCCATGATAATTTAAATATACTCTGATGACATATTGAATTTTCTTTTACTGCTTTATTTAATTGGGGGTATAGATTGGGGGTGTTACATTAAGTGGTATCAGAGCCAGTTTGTGTCAGTCTGTGTCAGTTGTGTCAGTCCTTGTTGGTCGTTGTGGTTGGATGAGTTGTTTGTTTAACCATAGTGCTGTTATTGGAAATGAACAGAATATGGTTGGTAGGAACGATGCTGCTTTGGCTGCTGCTATGCAAGCTATGGCTCGTGTTGTGCAGGGTGCACCTCATGCTGCTGGTAATGATGAGTTCAGGAAGAACAAACCGCCTGTCTTCAAGGGAAGATATGATCCTGATGGTGCACAGATTTGGTTGAAAGAGATTGAAAGGATTTTCCGAGTTATGGATTTTGCGGAGGATTAGAAGGTGAGACTGGGTACTCACATGTTATTGGAAGAAGCTGATGATTGGTGGGTTAGTACTCGTCGTGTGTTGGAAGCTGCAGAGGAGGAGATTACTTGGGCTGTGTTTAGTATGGAGTTTCTGAGGAGGTATTTTCCTGAAGATGTAAGAGGAAAGAAGGAGATTGAGTTCTTGGAACTGAAACAAGGTAATATGTTTGTTGTTGATTATACTGCTAAGTTTGTGGAACTTGTGCAGTTTTATCCTCATTATGCTGAAGCGACTGCGGAATTTTCCAAGTGTGTAAAGTTTGAGAATGGCTTGCGTCCTGAGATAAAGCAGGCAATTGGTTATCAAAGGATTCAGAGGTTCTCTGATTTGGTAGATTGTTGTAGGATTTATGAGGAGGATAGTAAGGCTCGTTCTACTCACTATAAGAGTGTGAGCGAGAGGAAAGGGAAGCAACAGTTCCGTGGTGGTCCGTATGTAACACCAGCTGATAAGGGTAAACAAAAAGGAAATTTTGAGAAAAGGTCAAGTGGAGGAGGGATGTCTGGTCCTTTGAGGTGTTATAAATGTGATGAGTTGGGGCATCGTCAGTTTGAGTGCAGGAAAGATATGAGGAAGTGTTCTAATTGTGGAGGTGTAGGACATGTTGCTGCTGATTGTGCCAGGAAAAATGTGGTGAAATGTTACAACTGTGGTGAACCTGGGCATATTAGTACGAAGTGTCCGAAACCGAAGCAAGCTCCAGCTAGTGGGAAAGTGTTTGCATTAGCGGGAACTCAGACTTCAAGTGCAGATAGTCTGATCAGAGGTACTTGTTTTATTAATAGTACTCCTTTAGTTGCTATTATTGATACTGGAGAGACTCATTCGTTTATTTCGTCTGAGTGCGCGAAGCGTTTGAATCTTGTGTTGTCTTTGATGGGTGGTGAGATGGTTATTGATACTCCAGCAATGGGGTCAGTAGCTACTTCGTTGGTTTGTCTAAGTTATCCTTTGACCATTTATGGTAAAGACTTTGAGATGGATTTGGTGTGTTTACCGTTGGAAGGTTTAGATGTGGTTCTTAGAATGAATTGGTTGCAATTCAATCGAGTTCATATTGATTGTTATCATAAGCTGGTAAGGTTTCCTTCTCTTGAGGAAGACGAAGACTCGAGTTTCTTATCTACCAAAGAGTTGAAGAAACTTTTGGCGGAGGAAGCTCAGTTGTTTGGGTTGTTTGCATCTTTAACTGTGGAGAATCAAGTTTCACTTGATGTGTTTCCTGTTGTGTGTGAATTTCTGGAAGTGTTTCCTGAGGATATTTCAGACTTGCCGCCAGAGAGAGAGGTGGAGTTTTCTATAGATCTAGTTCCTGGTACTAGACCTGTTTCTATGGCACCTTATCGTATGTCGGCATCTGAGTTGGTGGAGTTAAAGAAGAAGTTGAATGAGTTGTTGGAGAAGAGGTTTGTGATACCAAGTGTTTCTCCTTGGGGTGCTCCAGTTTTATTGGTGAAAAAGAAGGATGGAAGTATGCGGTTGTGTATTGATTATCGCCAGTTGAATAAGGTGACGATTAAGAATAAGTATCCTCTTCCAAGGATTGATGATCTGATGGATCGGTTGGTTGGTGCTTGTATGTTCAGTAAGATTGACTTGAGATCAGGGTATCATCAGATAAGGGTGAAAGAGGAAGATATTCAGAAGATGGCCTTTAGAACACGTTACGGTCATAATGAATATTCTGTGATGTCGTTCGGGGTTTCTAATGCGCCAGGTGTGTTTATGGAGTACATGAATCGTATTTTTCACGAGCAGTTGGATCGTTTTGTGGTGGTGTTTATTGATGACATTTTGATTTATTCTAAGTCTCAGGAGGAGCACGCAGAGCATTTGCATATTGTTTTGCAGGTTTTGAAAGAAAGAAAGCTTTTTGCCAAATTGTCCAAGTGTGAATTCTGGTTGTCGGAGGTGAGTTTTCTTGCGCACGTGATTTCAGGTAATGGTATTGCTGTGGATCCATCTAAAGTAGAAGCAGTTCTACAATGGGAGGTTCTGAGATCTGTTACTGAAATTCGAAGCTTTTTGGGTTTGTCTGGTTATTATCGAAGGTTTATTGAAGGTTTTTCTAAGCTAGCACTTCCTTTGACCCAGTTGACTTGTAAAGGGCAAGCGTTCATTTGGGATATTCGGTGCGAGGAAAGTTTTAATGAGCTGAAGAGAAGATTGACAACAACTCCGATTTTGATTTTGCCAAATCCTAATGAACCATTTGTGGTTTACTGTGATGCGTCTTTGATTGGCCTAGGTGGTGTTCTGATGCAAGAAGGTAAGGTTGTGGCGTATGCTTCAAGGCAGTTGAGAGTGCATGAGAAAAATTATCCTACTCATGTTCTTGAATTAGCGGCTGTGGTTTTTGTGTTGAAGATCTGGAGGCATTATCTCTACGGTGCGAGGTTTGAAGTCTTTAGTGATCATAAAAGTTTGAAATATTTGTTTGATCAGAAAGAACTAAATATGAGGCAACGTAGATGGTTGGAATTCTTGAAGGACTACGACTTTGGCTTGAATTACCATCCTGGTAAAGCTAATGTGGTAGCTGATGCATTGAGCCAGAAATCGTTACATATGTCCGCTTTAATGGTTAAGGAGTGGGAACTTTTGGAATCGTTTAGGGACTTGAGTTTGGTATGTGAAGTGACGTCGGATAGCGTGAGGCTTGGAATGCTAACGATTACTAATGATTTTCTGATGACGGTTTGTGAGAAACAGAAGTTGGATGTGAAACTTGTGGATTTGATGTTGGATGGAGGAAAAGATGCGAATAGTGATTTTCAAGTGGATATTAATGGTGTTTTGAGATTCCGAGGTAGAATTTGTATTCCTGATGATGCGGAGTTGAAAAAGATGATTTTGGAGGAAGGACACCGGAGTAATTTAACTATACATCCGGGAGCGAATAAGATGTACCAAGATTTGAAGAAGATTTTCTGGTGGTCTGGGTTGAAAAGAGATGTGGCTCAGTTTGTTTATGCATGTTTGACTTGTCAGAAATCGAAGGTGGAACATCTGAGGCCTAGTGGTTTGTTGCAACCGTTGGATATTCCTGAGTGGAAATGGGATAGCATTTCGATGGATTTTGTAACAGGATTACCGAATACTCAGCGAGGCCATAATGCTATTTGGGTGGTTGTTGATAGGCTGACTAAATCGGCTCATTTCATTCTGATTAACATCAGTTTTTCTATGGAGAGGTTGGCTGAGATTTACATCAGTGTGATTGTGAAGTTGCATGGGGTTCCATTGAGTATTGTTTCGGATCGAGATCCAAGGTTTACCTCGAGATTTTGGGAAAGTTTACAGAAGGCTTTGGGTTCTAAATTGAGATTGAGTTCGGCTTATCATCCGCAGACGGATGGTCAGACGGAGATGACGATTCAGTCTTTGGAGGATTTGTTGAGAGCTTGTGTTCTTGAACAAGGTGGTGCATGGGATAGTTATCTTGCATTGATTAAGTTCACGTATAATAACAGTTTCCATTCTAGTATTGGAATGGCACCGTTTGAAGCATTATATGGACGAAGGTGTTGAACACCGTTGTGTTGGCACGAATCTGGTGAGAGAACGGTGGTTGGACCAGAGTTGGTGCAACAGACGACGAAAAAAGTGAAGTTTATTCGAGAGAAAATGAAAGCTTCTCAGAGTAGACAAAAGAGTTATCATGATCGGAGACGAAAAGATCTTGAGTTTCAAGAGCGCGACCATGTATTTTTGAGAGTTACACCGGTAACGGGTGTGGGTCGTGCATTGAAATTGAGGAAACTTACTTCTCGGTTTATTGGTCCTTACCAGATATCTGCGAGAGTGGGTGCGGTGGCTTATAGGGTGGCGTTGCCGCCGAATCTTTTGAATTTGCACAATGTGTTTCATGTTTCACAGCTTCGGAAGTATGTTCTGGATCCGTCGCATGTGATTCCGATGGATGAGGTTGAGGTAAGGGAGAAACTTACGGTTGAGGCATTACCAGTTAGGGTTTTGGATTGCGAGGTGAAGCGGTTGAGGGGCAAGGATATTGCACTGGTGAAAATGGCGTGGGGAGGCGCTGCTGAGGGCAATTTGACTTGGGAGTTGGAGAGTCGGATGCGGGAGTCGTATCCAGAGTTGTTCGTCTCAGGTATATTTTTTAGGGCGAAAATTTCTAAGTGGGGGAGAGTTGTAACGCCCCAGTTTTGTCAGTTTTTATTTAATCGAGTCGTTTTGATTATTTTATTATTATTTTATTTTATTTTAAACTTTTATCTGAAAATATGTTATTTTTCAATGTTGTAATATTTTATCGGGTTTTGGGGACGTTTGCGAGATATTTGAGTGTGGGGGTATTTTGGTCATTTCATAATATTTTTCATTAAGATAGTAAGAATAGAAAATAGAAAGAGAGAAAAAGGGAGAGAAAGAAAAAGAGAAGAAAGAAAAAGGGAAGAAAATAGGAGAAGAGAAGAAAAGTGAGAAAATCTTGGGAAATCAAAGAAAGCAACTTCTAGAATCGATTTAATCGGGTAAGGGTGCGAAACTCAATTATTGTATGCTTGTGTATGATTATGTATGTGTGTTTGTGATTTTTATTGGATTGAAATGATAAATATAGTAAAAATCATAATGTTTAGAAATTGGTAAAAAAATTGATCCAAATGTGTCTAATTCATGTTGATTGTGGTCTTTGTTGTTTATACATGTTGGATATGTATTGTTATACCTCAAATTGGTGTTTTTCTGAGTTTGGATGATGATTTGGAGGGTTTTTGGTTGGAACCCGTAGCAGCAAGTTCTGCAGGAATTTTTCTGGTTTTTCCAGGTCATACGCGTATGGGGCATGTTCATACGCGTATGGACCTTGGCAATACGCGTAACGTGGGCGAGTCATGGGCCAATACGCGTATGGGATGTCATTTTGCTCGACCATATGCCCATTTGCGTATGATACGCGTAACATTTCAGGGCAATACGCGTACGGTGTTGGCACTACGCGTATTGGAATTTTAACGTGAATTTTGGGAAAAATGGGTCTCTGCCCATACGCGTATGACCTTGGGCAATACGCGTATGGCATGGCGAGGAATTAGGGCAATACGCGTATGGCTCAGGGCAATACGCGTATGGCCAGGAGAATGGTAAAATGGGACTTTTCAAAATATCGTTTTCGTTTTTCTTTCGTAACTTGGGTTCCGTTTATCCGATTTTTAAATTCTTGGTATCGTTGGAAAGCTATTGAGCTGTACTTTCTTGTTATGATGGTTTGGAAATTATTAGCCGATTTAATTATGTCGGGAATCAGGAATAGTGTCATTTTGAAGACTTTCGTCATTGTAGTGATGCGTAATTGATGTGTATCATGCAAGGTGTTGTTGTCTGATGTAAATGCGTGTGGTTAAATGGTGTTGTGATGATTTGTGGCCGTATGGCAATTAAATGCATTATTTTGGGCATAAGTGCAAAGTGTGATTTTGTTGATGTAGATGAATGTATTTATGTGTGCATATTAAATGTCATGAGTCATTGTATGCCAAGCATCATGATATGCATTGTTGAGACGTCCTGAGTGACGGTTTGGATTCCAGAGGGAATTCGCTATAACGTCATGTGCCCGTGTGGGGTGTGAGCGATGATTATAGATGATCGTGTGCCCATGTGGGGTGTGAGCGATCCATAAACGTCGTGTGCCCGTGTGGGGTGTGAGCGAAGGGGAACATCGTATGCCCGACGGAGAGTTACAGTGATGTAACGAGCGATGATTCCAGCAGAGTTCCTGAGTGAATTAGTGATGAGAAACATTGGAAGTCGGTACCCGCATGTGCATATGCATAGAGTCGTTGTGTCGGTCTCTTGCATTTGCATAAATCATTAATGGTTTGTTTATGTGTGGAATGGTGGATAAAATTGATAAATTGATATATGGATATGTGTTGGTGATGGAAACATGAATTATTCCTTGTATTGCCTTGTGTTTGAATTATGGCGTGAGTTGTGGTGAGAATCGTATATATGTGTGTTTTTGGTGTTATATATAATTGTATGCAATTATATTATGGTTGTTTTTCTCACCCTTCTGCTGTTTTATAATGCTCTATGAGGCATTGCAGATTAGAGTTGCTGGAGGTATTTTTGTGAAGCTTTGCGTCTTCATTCTTTTGTCGGTCGGCTCTGATATGTGACACCGGGTAGTTAGGGAGGCCGTTTGTGGTTATTGTGTACTATATATATATATATATATATATATATATATATATATATACATCTTTTGGCTTGTGCATGTATAGCTCGATGTATGACAAACTTTTCATGTGATATATATATATATATATATATATATATATATATATATATATATATATATATATATATATGTTATTCAGTTTTAGATTTTCCACTTTTATTCTAAAATCTAAAATGTGGGCGTAAGGAACTGAGTTCCTCTGTTGATTGCTACCCCACTATTGCATATCTTTATGAGCAGGTGTTGTATGAATTGTTTCAATATAATGTGATTTCCCCCCGTCTATGCCATGATAATTTAAATATACTCTGATGAAATTTTGAATTTTCTTTTACTGCTTTATTTAATTGGGGGTATAGATTGGGGGTGTTACAGCCTGCATCCCCAAGGAGCTTTCCTTGTGGATACTAACCTTCTTTGCTTCCCCAGTGAAGCTTTTCTGTTTAGTAGCCCTTTGTTCTTTGGTGTCTTGTTTTGTCTGCATTTTTGCATCTTTCATGGCATCATATCATCATATTAGTAGCATTGCATGTCTTTGCATCTAAGGACAAAATTTTCGATTATCTGTATTTAAATATCTTTCACCATGATTTCATGAGGATTTTCATCTCTCATGTCATCCGGTGAAGATATTTAAATAGGGGCAACTGTTGTACCCCAAATTTTACCCTTAGATCCATTGATCTCTTGCATGTCATTTTAGGTCAATCATCTTTCATAGCTAACCCTTTTATCAGGTTTTTTTTTGTTTGTGTTTGTTTCTTTTTTTATCAGGTGCTATCTTAAGGAGATTCAAGAGTTGATTAATCAGGATTTTGGATGGAGCATAGAATCAAGCAAGTCCCTCATCTCTAAGAGATTGTCTCCATAACCCTAACCATGATCCTCTCCATGACCAAATTTCTGCCCACATCATCTACCCTCAATTGTCACCTTCAATTCCAAACATATTTCAATAGCCCTTCATTTAACCAATTGTATCCAATTTGTCATTTTTAATTCTCCTAAACCATATCATAACCCCAATCAATTAATCCACCATTATTATTTATTTTCCTAATCTTTCATTTTCTTTTATAACAAGAAGATAAATAAAACCATTTCCAATTTTATTTCATAAACCCAATTTGATTGGCCCAACGTACAATATGTGTTACAAACTATTTTGAGTTTGCTTCCTTAACCAAGAACCAATAGGAATCAAGTATGGTTGTGTTGACTTTTCAACTCATTTGCAAACCAATGAAAAGATGACATGTGGCGCACAAGAGACCAAAATCAACCGAGTTGCTCTTCTTCCTCGTTCTTGCTTGCGAAACTCAGAGTGGAAAGGAGGAATTCAAATACAAGCTTGTCAATTCATTCAAAAACTTGTTTCAATTCAATCCTTGGCGCGTAATTTGTTCAATTTGAATTCCCCAAGACCATTCCCTTTTGAGCTCTCAACTGTTTGGTTCATAAAAGTGGTTCTGAGGATTTACCAATTTCAGCATTCAAACTATCCTCGCCTGCGAACCTCTTCACGCCATCCCCAACCTTTGCCTCATTTGATACCCCTCCCAATGACATCAAGTGGAGAACTCTGAATCAATACATGAAGTTGTGAATTGACCCTGCAATTCTGAGATTTGCACAGCATGAACGGCGTATTTGTCTCCAAGATATGGACCAACATTTGAATTTCAAAAGAGACATTGGCTCCAATTCCTACTCAGCACTCCACATGTTTGATGTTTGGACTCACTCAACCCTTGGGTTTAGCCTATAAAAGGGACTCGCTCCTACACATCTATTCACCAACAATTTTCACCAAACACTCAAAAATCTTCTGAAGTTCCAAAGAGGTCGAGCAAGCAAGTTGAAAGGTGTTCTTGGAGGGCTTTGTAAAGGAAGCAATCAGTACATTTGGAGATAGTGGACATTATTCTACTTGGTATCGTATTTTGTCCCTTTTGTTTAAATATGTTCATTTAATGTCATTACATCATATGCATCTTGTTTTCTTTCTTTTACATATGAATCTTGTTGGTATATGCTTGAATACTTTGTTTGTGTGCTCATGACTCGAGTTTATAAGATAAGATGATGTTGTTTCATTGATATGATACACATGAATGCCTTTGTGATGAGTTATGCTACCTCTGACTTTTGTTCTTTAAATGGCTGCAATTAAATTATCATTGTGATATTATGTTGATTGAATGTTTAATGCTGCTAAAGTACTTGGTTGTCATGGACCTCTACTCCTCTTTGTAGTTCTGATGTACTCTTAGGTTGTGGAATATCTGATCTTAGCTATTTTTGTTGCAGATTTAATGATTGTTTGGTGTTGTCAAATGATTCTTGTTAAAGTAGCATTAGTGTCTTTTTTCTGCCACTACTAATATAGGAGCATCTTTGTATTCGGTCATTAATTTTAACCTTGTCATTATGAATGTTTTAAGGTTGAAAGTTTTGTTCCCATTTGTATGCACTATTGTCTTTGCCATGGTTGATTCTTGATCATATGTTTGAGATTGGTTTGTATGAACTGTTAGCATATACAAACCATTGACTTGTGTTACATCCTGTTGGAATGATTTTGTTGCAACATATGTTTAAAGCTTATGAATGTTGAATCTTGATATGTGTTGCCTTGAGTTGTTTCTATCATATGCCTCATGTTCTACAATTTGCCATACTATGCCATTTCATTTTGTATGTGCTAAAGTTTTTCTCTGGAACTGTAACCTCAGAAGCCATGTTTTTATAATGTTAACACTATGTTCATGATATGTATGCAAGCCTTGTTATGTTTAACATGCTTCCTAAATTATGCCTTTGTGATATCACGATTTTTGTACATGTATGTTTAATGTATGTGCTTGCTTGATGTTGCCCAACTTGGTTCTATAATGTCATATGCCACTACCTATTCTTTGGTGTCACTACTTGAATGATTTTGGTTGCCATATTGTCTTATAACCTGTCCTATTTTTGAGTTTTTGACCAACATGATATGTGTACAATTTACTGTATGTAGTTCATCTTGCTATCTGTTTGAATTTGGCATGCCTCTATCATATATATGAGTCTGTTTAATTTGTGCCTCATGATATACAAAAGACTATGAACCTAAATCACTTGCATTGCCATTGTGTGTTTGGTGTACCTTTAACCAAGCTTTGATTCATGACTCATCTCTGTGCTTTCTACCTTCGTGTTTGAATGCACCTTTACTTGACATCATGTGACTGGCTGGCTTTCTTATGACTTGACTTAGGTATGCATCTAGGATGTATGAACTCTGTTTGTATTTTGCTTTGTATGTTAGCCTTGGTAAGTGCCTTCTTTATCTTGTGGAATGTATTATGACTGGCCTAAAATGTTGGTTACTTGTCAGCCTTGGTGTTTTTGTTTGTTGATGTTTTACCATATGTTTGTACACCATTTCAATACTCTTTTAGCTG
Source organism: Lathyrus tuberosus (assembly GCA_022829125.1). Taxonomy (NCBI): domain Eukaryota; kingdom Viridiplantae; phylum Streptophyta; class Magnoliopsida; order Fabales; family Fabaceae; genus Lathyrus; species Lathyrus tuberosus. The sequence goes on along the minus strand of JALAZF010000008.1, from coordinate 8,727,439 downwards.
GTTCTAATGTCAGTCCTTGATATTAGATCCATTTTAGGGTGTGCCTCTTTTTTTTAACCTTGCCTTTGCAAATGGATTAACATGTTTGAACTGTTTTTGGATTTTGAGAAGCATCATTGAAACTGACTTATCATTATGCCCTAGCGTATCCTTTGTTAGCTTGCATTTCAAACTCTTTACTTTGCCAATCATTTGATATCAGTATTAAAACATCTTTGCTATTCCTCACTGAACATGTTAATTCTTGAAGTTGTTTTTGACATACTCGAAACTAACCTCATTACCATGCTGGTCAGTATCTATATATGGCCTATTAATTGCATTTCAAGGTGTTTTCCATTTCATTTAAACTTCTCTTAAACATGATACATGATTGCTGCTAGGGTTATGTGTTAATTTGCTAGCTTGTTTTGCTGTTTGTGCTAATTTCCTTGCCAACATGTAGCTCATGATCAAAACCATGCCCTACTATTTTGAATTGCATAGTATGCATGTTTGTTTATCAATTGTGTTCAAGACATTTCCTTGTGTGATTTCCAAATTAGTATGTGGTATGCCTGCTGAACATTACTTGCCATGGCTGTGTATGGTTTCCTTATCTTGTGCTTTCAAAGGTGTTTGCTTTTGATGGCCAGTTTATATGATTGAACCTTTACTTGATAGTTAGTATGTGTAGCAATCCTTGGTTTTGCCTTGACAATCATGTTTCTGCCTCTCTTACCTAATTATGTCTGATCTTGGATGGTTTAGCCCATTGCTTCCCTTTTGTGAACAGCTGGTATGATAGTTTGGTTCGTGTTTAAATTTGAAATGTGTTGTTTGATTGTTGCCACTGTTGAAAGAATTTAACACTCTACACCTTCAAATATTCCCTACTTTGTAATCCCATACGTGTGGCTGGTTATTACATTCAAGGTGTTGGATATATTGCTGCTATGTTTGTGTGAATTCATTGCAACATCCAATTATTCTTACTTTGTTGAATTTATGTGTTAAGCTTTTGTTTGATTTTGTTTAATATGTGTGGAATTTCATGACTGCAAGTTTAGATCATGCGTTCTGTTCCATTTGGTTTGACATTGATCATTGATGAATGGTATGGTATGGAGATCACTATCGTGAGTGGCTTGATGTTGGTTGGTTTGGTTGGTTCATTTGAATCATGTGTGCATAGAAGGATCATGTATTTATTGAAGCAATTATAACACCGGATGTAACAGCCACCCCAGTGGCAATCACACACTATCACACGCCTTGCCTACCTCTAAGACTGGGGTTCGAATACCCCTCGCCCCAGTCCTTTTGGTTATTTTTCTGAATTTCGCCTCCTTTTAAATATATACTTGTGTTATCATTTATCATTCAAAGGTGCGCGTTGGCCTGGTGGTGATAGTTTTGAGCTACAAGTGAATGGACCCGGGTTCAATCCCTAGGAGTGCATTTCTCTTCCTTTTTATGACTTAGTTGTTTTTATTTATTTTCAAGTTTATATCTCAATTTTCAAAATCCCATAATTTGTTCATTTTATATCTTTTTCTCTCCATTCTTTTTGCTATATTCTTCTAATTAATTTTGCTTTCTAAATATAAAAGAAAATTGTTAAGAATATTTAATTTTGAGACATTTATTCATGTTAAGAATAGGAATGCTTATTGGGGTTTTGTTGCACTTCCTTATTCATCTTGCCATGATTATCTCCATTTATCATGTTTGATCTTCGTCCAACATGTATGTTTTTAACTTTTCATTGACATCATAATTTTGTTTCATCTCATATCTTATTCATGTCTTTTACATCATCATATTTGAATTATTGACTTGTTATCTTTTGGTAATCTTTACAACTGTTATCCTTCCCCCATTCCAAAGGGAGACCTTCTTAAATTGACTCTTGAAGTCACTAAACAACCACCCTACCTTATCCTTCTAGGTTTACCCTTATTTCTTGGCCTCATGAGAGCCAGTGAAATCATAACTTAGAAGTAGGTTAGAATCTTGAACTCTATGTGATTCTCATCATCATGAGAACTCACTTTCCCCTATAATGTAGATTTAGAGAGTTATCGTGAACTCTAGAATGAGCTCATACTCATTTCCCCGTGGAACTTCAGCCATAGCCAATGGTTCTTCTCCTTCACCCTTAGATCGGTGAACTACGGATACTCTGATTCCACTCCCGTAAGGATACGTAGGCGCAAAGTGCGATGCTTTGTCGAGTATACTTAGATATTAACCCCTAGGGTTTCAGCCTTTAGCATAGCACCCTTAGCAAGCGAGTAAGATAAAACAAACATTAGCAAGAGGTTCCTGTAGAGTACTACAGATATTAAGGGTGCTAATACGTTCCCTTAGTATAACCAACCCCCGAACCTTAGATCTCCCCCCTTTAGGTTTTTCTCGATCTTGAACCTTTCCTTTGGATAAATCAACGTCGGTTGTGAATTCAAAGAAATGTGATGCAAGTTAATTAATAGTTTGTTATCCGATTCTCACCGCAACAATACCAACATGTCTTCTTTCGATTTAATACCTCAACAGATCAAACTAATTTCCAGGATGTACAATACGCGTAATATAATTGTGGTGCTCGTATGTATAATTCTTACGGGGATTTCAATTTATATTCATTGTTCACATACTTTAACATAAAAGTTTTGACATTTGCATTAACTTTTAATTTTGGTCCTGCATGAGATGTGTGTTGAAAGGAAATTGAAAAAGTATTGTTTCATAGATCCATTGAACATTAAATTTCAAGGTAATTCAGCAAACACTATCATGACACACTTATAAAACAAGATGGTTAAAGAGAATTAAGATTGTTACATGGCACCGTTTATCCATAAGTAAGTATATGTCTTAATTTATGTTTTCATTTATAAGTCAATTTCATACACATTATTACTTATTTTGAGTGTTTATGTAGGGAACATTAACAACTAATTATTTTATGTCCAAAGAAAAGCACTGTAGTTATGTTATGTTCGTTACCCTATCATATTGATGAAGATATGCACAATATTTTGAACGGGTAAGTGGTATTATTTGTAGTACTCAAATTTTACCTTTAATTTCAAATAGTTTTTATTCATTTGAATAGTTTTTATTCATGTTTAATTTTTATCGATATGTAGAGCTATTGAGGGATACACTTTTGTGAAGAGTAATCTACAAGGCAAAAACTCAAATTTCATATAACCACGTATAAGTATTACTTGTGATTTTTCACATTCTTTTATTTTCGCCAATGTATTACATATGCTTTGTATGTGTTAATTAATTACTATATGAAAATTATTTGTAAATGTCAAATGTCAAAAACCCATCTCATGCAGGACAAATGTCAAATTTAAATTGTTTACAAAACTAAATGTACAATGCTTATAAGTATTATAAGCATTGTACATTTAGTTTTGTAAACAATGTAAATTTGGTATTCTGTGTTAAATTCAGTATAAAATACAAATGATCTGATTCTGTCACATTATTGTGTAGGTCCTGTGTAAAAAATGTCCAGATTCAGTGAAAATGGGATTTAAAACAAAAAAAAATGGTTATACCCCTTGATTATTTACAAAATCCTACGTAAATAGGTGCATATTTCCCTCAGTTATAAATAAAAATGGATATGTATATGGCGCACGTTACATTGTTTTGAAAATAGAAAATGTTATTGTTATGGATTAAACCAATGACCTTTTCACATATCCCCTCTATTATTTAGAATCGAGGGGGTAAGGTGGAGGTTTCCATGAAGCCCTTTGTTACCTCGCCTCTATAACCAAGGTAAACTCTAATTCGTGTCTGAGGTAAAATGGGTATATTTGTAGTAGTGTCCCTAGAGACATCTAATAAAACTTCAAGCAAGATCTTAGAAGAGAAACTACATCCCAGAGAAACGAACTCAGAAATGAAAGAAATATCACTTTAATAGGTAAAAACAATGGTAAGTAACAAACTTGTAATACACATTGCAAAATACGAATAGTAAAACATACTTATTCATTGGATACCCACATGTCAGGTACAATTACGGTTACATTGCTGATTTCAAGGGTGATTTATTGAAGGAGTTTGAAATGACCGACCTTGGTCACATGACATATTTCCTTGGCATTGAGTTTTACAAGTCCGGAAAGGGACTGCTCATGCACCCAAGGAGGCATGCTCTTGATATACTAAGGAAGTTCCAAATGGAGCATTGTAGTATTGTAATTACCTCTGCAGAGCTAAGATTGCAGTTGTCAAAGAATGAAGATGAGCGAGATACAATCTAATGTAGTACAAGAGACTGATTAGATCATTCTAGTATTGGTGCAATACAAGATCAGACATGGCATTTATTGGGGGCATAGTGAGAAAACATATAGGGAAGCCAAAGCCATTATATTTGGCAGTGGTCAAGAGAATTCTGAGATACGTCAAAGGTTTGATTAATTGTGGAATTCTATTTCACGCAATGGATAAAAGTAGAAGTTGTAAATTGCTCGGTTATACTGACTCAAACTGGTGTGGAGATAAAGATGATATAAAATCCAGTGTTGGATACATCTTTATGTATGGATAAACACCAATATTTTAGTGTTCTAAGAAGGAATGAGTTGTGTTACCCTCTTCTTGTTAATGAATTTGATGAAAGAGTTGTGTAGTGAAAAGTATGAAGCTGTGAGATTGATGACAGACAATGTTTCTGCTGTAAACCTTGCTAAAAATCCCATTGCACATGGGAGAAACAAGCATATAAAGATGATATTTCACTACTTAAGAAAGCTTGTGAATTAAGGAAAACTGAAGTTGTGGTATTGCAAAAGTGAAGATCAAGTGGCTGATTTACTAACCAAATGAGTAACAATTAAAGTGTCAAAGAGGTTTAAGAAGCACATAAGTATGGAAGACTTGGAGGACTTGAATTAAGGCAGTGTGTTATGAAAAGTAGTAATTCAAGTTGGTGAAATCGATTACACATTCGAATGTGTAATTTATTATCACCCCTTCAGTAGTAGTTAGAAGCAAAGAAAAACATCATGTAATTAATTTTGTAATCGATTACATATTGGTGTAATCGATTACCACCTCTTAAGTTTCTAGTTTTTTGAGACAGGAGTATGTTGTAATCGATTACACCAAATGTGTAATCGATTACATGTCTGGGAAGTTTGTTTTTCTTATTAGTTAGTTAGCTACATTGATGTTTTGTTGTATATAAACCCCACCCCATGTTGGATCATTAATGAAGTAACACCATATTTCACCATAATTCTTTCTAATTCTCTAATTCTCTCCATGTCTCTATTATCCACCATTATCTTGTAATTGGGTTTTTTTTTCTAACAGTGTTAACCTTGAAGGTCAACCTCTTTTTACCGTATCAGAAAATCAAGTCTAATGTAACCGACATTACTTTCTTCATTCACACAACAATTTTTCCCACCATAGAAAGAGTATTTAACCTGCCATCCCCTCTTTTATACCTGTCATCCCCCATATTTTCATATTGACAAAATTGTCTCTGCCATTATTTACCTATCCAAATTTACATTTATTCAAAAACTTCACTTTTACTAATCTGTAAAAAACTAAATTTATGGTACGATTTTTTTTCCATTTTTTTTGAAAAACAAGTATTTTTATTGATTCTTTTCGTGAATTTTTGGTGAAGAAATACCGATAATTTTGAAAGTTTCGATATTTTTCTGGAAAAAACCAAAAACATATCGACAATTTTCACAATTTTCGGATAGCTACTAAAACTTCTGGAAATTTCAAATTTTCCGGTACACCGAAAATTTTGCCTATATACATAATTTTAGGTAGTGTAGGATAATGATTTACTTGTGTGATCCAGAACCGGCGGGGTCTTCTACAGATTCCAGTATAGATTTTACATAGTTCTTCACCACTGACACTATATGTTTTCTATGTAACAAGTTTAATTTAAAGATTTTCCCATTTTTATGATATTGATAATTTACTCTTTATATGTTGTAAATGACAGATATTCGAGTCCTGATCTGAAGTATTAACATGAGCATAAATTATTGGTAAACAACATGGTATTATTGTTTTCTCTATTCATTCTGATACTGCAAATGGGAAGTGATGGAGGAAAGATAAATTGATTATGGGTTGTGATAGTATGAAAGTTAAATGTCCTTTTAGGAAGAGATCTGTGCCAAGTGGTAGCGGTTGGAAGGTGATGGTTAGGTGTTGGTTGCACAATCATAAACTATCTAAGGATTAAGATGGTCATGACATATTGGGTCATCTAAAAGATCATGAAAGATAATTTGTGAATGACATGACGAAGTGCAATATGGCTCCAAGGTACATAGTGGCAGCTTTGAAAGACAAAGATATAGAAAACCTCACCAATGTTACCCAAGTGTATAAAGTTAGAGCTACATACAATGTGAGCAAGAAAGGTTTATTGACGGAAATTTGAGTCTTATTCATATAGAGAAGTACACGTGATGGACTAGAAATAAGGAAAACTCAAATGTTGTTGCTGATATCTTTTGGACACATCTTGATTTAGTGAAGTTGTTGAATATGTTTCGTTTGGTGTTGATTTTTTTATTGTACATACAAGACAAATAGGTATTGGTCAAATGTTGATTTTTGAAATCTTTTGGACAAATTTTGATTTATTAGATTTTTTATTATGTGCATCGTGATCATATAGGTACCGACTACCAGTGCTTGAGATTGTTGGTGTTACGTCAACAAAGTCGACGTTTTCGGCTGGCTTTGCCTATTTGTAACATGAAAGAGAGGAGAACTTCAAATAGGCACTAGAGAAGCTCAAAGAGTTGTTCTCTTCCGAGAATTTTCTACCGAAGGTTGTGGTGACGGACCGGGAACTTGCATTGATGAATGCCATGTAAGTTGTGTTCCCGAATTTAACTCATCTGTTGTGTTTGTTCCATATTTCAAAAAATGTTAGTATGAAATGTAAAGACTGTGTTAAATCAGAAAGACAAGAACATGTCATGGATCTATGGAACAACATCATGTACGCTAATAGAGAAATTGAGTTTTTCGAACACATGAAACACTTTGAGACTGTTTGTGCTGATATTCCTTTACTTGTTAAGTATGTGTGTGAAACATGGTTGACACCTCATAAAGAAAGGTTTGTTACTGCTTGGACTAACAGAGTCACTCATTTAGGGAACACAATAACAAATAAGTACACTGATGTCATTTTGATGTTATTACATTACTAAAAATAATTTAACATATATTTCTATTTATGGTTTTTAGGGTGGAGTCTACTCATTGGAGACTAAAAAACATGTTGACTATAAGCAGGGGAGATTTATGCCAAAGTTTGGATGATGTGAACACCATGCTAAAGTTGTAACTAAGTTCAATCAGAGTCTCATTTCAAAAAGGTATTTTCAACATTGAGCATATGTATAACACTCCATTCTATGCCACCTTGCATGGTTTTGTTTCAAGACAGTGTATACAACACATTGGAAAGAAACTATAAAGGGTAAAATTTATTGGTGCAAGCCAAGATGGATGTGGTTGCTTCATTAGAACAACACATAGGTTATCGTGTGTGTGTTAACTTGTCGGTTTCCAAATACAAGGAATCTTGTTGCTTTAGAAACAAGTTATGTATTTCGGAAGAAATTACACATTGAATAGCATGAGGTCAGTATGAAGAAAGTGGTACTCAATTAGATTTAGAAGTAGAATGTGAACAATTGAAGACATATTTCAGTTTTTGGATACTGTAGGCCAAATGGTGCTGAAGAAAAAGGTTCGGGAACTAACATATCTATTCACAACTTCTATGTGTCCACCACCGGTAAAGTACAAGCCAAAGAGGGGAGTTAAAAAAAGTAGAAAGAGTTAAGAGAGTGATGTGCATCTTGATTCTTCATAGTGAGAGTATGGCGAGGGCTTACAGGGGAGTCAAACTACAAAGAGATCATGCACAAAACCAACTGCAAGTCAACCGTCAAGTATCCCGGCTAGAAGTCAAATGTCCACCGCATCTTCAAGAGATGTTTACTTGTCCCAGATTCCTGATTTCTTACATCCATACATTGATGACATTGTTAATGTGGGTGACGATGGAAATTGTTATTTTCGGGCTATTGCAGATTTACATGGATGAGACTAAGAGTTATGGCTTTGATTCAGACGCAGTTAGATGCTCAAGTTCATGGACACCCTCAATTATTTTCTAATTTGTTCTATGACACAATCTATACAGCTAGGAATGTGTTACGAGTAGAACACTTAGGTGTGTAGGGTATTGATAAATAGACAACGATTCCTGATATGGGTTACCCTATTGCTTGTAGATACAGTGTCATATTTTTCTCCCTATCCAAGAGATTAACATCACATTTTTCCATCTTGCCTTAACTCCACCTGTGTATATGAGCAGGCATAAAATCATTGTTGTCAGTTTTGTCAACAACAAACATTGTGTTCAGGTAAAGTTGAAACCTAATTCTCCATTGCCTCAAATCATCGACCGTTGAAGACAGGAGTGTACTGAAGATGCAAAAGCATGAGAATCAACATATGCGGGACACATTAGGCATTAGGAAGACGAAGTTAGGAAGTCGTCCTAATTTGTTTTGTATTCTTATATATAGCACAATTTTTTATTATATGTATATAATTTATCGGATAGTTTTTATCGAGTCAATTATTCTAGAAAAATTAATGGAGGAAAAAAATGAACAATTTGCACTCACTATACCAGAAATTTCGTATTTTAAAATTGTGGTAAATATAAGAAATTTCATAATTTTTGGTAAGAGAGCACATATATTCACCGAACCGAAAATTCTAAATTGCCAATACGTTTACTTTGTTACGATAAAAAAAATATGTAATTTTCAAAAAAGTTTGATAAATATTTCAAAATTTCAGACTAATTAATGATTGTATTACTATTATACCCTTAATTTAATTCAAAAGCATTTAATGTTGGTAATTGATTCATTAAATAAACTAAGGATATTATCGTAAATTTTACTTTAATTGTACATGAAATCAAGAAAATTAATTACACTTAACTAACTTTCTTAATACGTGTGAAAGTAGTTATTTTGACTTATAATTGTGACCGGAGGGAGTATATAAATAGAATGACAGGTTAAATGCTCTCTTTAGAACACACCTCACATGGGCCTTGACTAATCTGTAAGGTAAATGTACATTAAATCCACGTATTTTAGATGTACATTGCAGTATTTGTTTCCTTTTTTTAAATAACACCATATTTGCATTAAGCAAAGTAACAATTACTATATTCTATTATTTAACTCCATGACGCGTGTAATAAATAATTACTTTTTATGAATCATCAAGAAAATTCTAATTACCATTAGAGGAACTAGAAAACCGATCATGAGTATCAAAACAAAGTAAGACAAGAAGAATTTCACCTAAAAAGAATGTTTGCCGTTTCCCATGGTATATCGTCTTAATTCATGAAAGCCAGCAAGGTTCCAACTCATGCAAATTCATCACCAAATCACCAAAATAAGATTCATATTAAAATCTCCTTCCTTATAAGGCTTTCTTCAAAAAATTCATAAATGTATAGTCATCATCATTATCATATGATGACGGTGTTCACGAAGGTAGTACTAATTTTCCTACCAAAAAAAAAAAAATAATAAATAAATAAATAAATAAATATTATTTGATTAATAAATAAGTATGGATAAATGAAAATATGATGATCCATATATATCTTTCCGTCAACACCACGACCTCTTCTCCATAATCGAACGGTATAAATTGATAATCTATATCTACTGTTTGATCAAAATCCAACGGTTCATATTTAATTCCACTTGAACTTTTTCATTTCTCATCCTTTCGTATATATAATAATATTTCTTACACACAACAACAACACAACCAAGCTCAAAAACCAAAGGCGCATCATCGTAAACTGCGAAACTCACCGGTTTTGTTTTTTTAATTATTTTTCTTCCTCAAAAATACCAACGAAGAAAACAATAACCTTCGACAATTCCAACTATTCTTCTTACTTTCTTCTGTTTTTTTTTTTTAAAACCGGCGAAAAAAAGTTTAGTTACCGGTGATTGAAACTTCTCTTACTGTCTACCACCGTGTAGCCTGAGATGTTACCGGCGCAACCGTTAATAAAAACCGTGGTGGTGAGAATCTCGCGATATAGGTGGGGGTAAAGTATAGGTTAAGTGAAGCGGGTAAGAAAAAGAAGAGTAAATCGTACGGTGTAGATTGAATCTGGTGCGTCCCATTAAAGATGGAAACTCAGAATACGAATAGCCAAAGCAAGCTCACCCGAACCAAATCCTCGCTGCTTCGGTGTTCTTCTCCGACCAACCGATCCTCCATTCATAGCCTCGGTTCTGTAAACGAAGACGAGTTTTACGATGTAGAGAAACTCGATAAGAAGAAGAAGAAAAACGGAAATAAAAAGAATAAGAAGAAGCGCCGGTTCATTTCCGGTTCCGGTTCAGGTTCGATCCGGTTCGTTGCTGCTCCAATTCTAGGTTTTTTCAGCGGGTGTTCACTCTTCTTCTACGTTTTCTATTTTTTCTATATTGGTTCAGTGGGTCCCACTTCCGAGAACGTGTTGCTGATTCTAATATTCGTGGCTCTAGCGCTTTACTTGGTAAACAGGAACAAACGCGTGATTCATAGAAGCGTTTCGGTTTTGAAACATTCATGGGACGGGAATTTAAAACGACTCGGGTTTAGTTCCAGCGGAAGTGAAAAACCGGTTCAGTGGTTCATCGGTGAAACCGGTTCAGCGGATAAGGAGAAGGAGAATGGAACAAGGAAAGAGGGTGTGGAGTGTTATAGCAATGGTGATTTTTACGAAGGAGAGTTTCATGGAGGAAAGTGTAATGGAAGTGGAGTTTATCATTATTTTGGGAGTGGAAGATATGAAGGTGATTGGGTTGATGGAAAGTATGATGGTTATGGAATTGAGAGCTGGGCTAGGGGAAGTCGTTATAAGGGTTGTTATAGACAAGGTTTGAGACATGGTTATGGAGTTTATAGATTCTATACTGGTGATTCTTATTCTGGAGAATGGTGCAATGGACAGAGTCATGGTTTCGGTGTTCAATCTTGTTCCGATGGTAGTTGTTATGTTGGTGAGTTTAAGTTTGGTGTCAAACATGGACTTGGATGTTACCAATTTAGGTAAGTTTCTGTTTCTTTTGTTCTGTAGTTTTATTTTTTACTCTTTCTTTTTTTTTTTTTTTTACTATTTATGATCTTTTGGTTGCAATTTTTTAATCTTTTTGTTAATTTTGGAACATTCTTCCTTTTATATTGTGTCTGTTAATAGAATATGTCATGTATTGAAAGTCCTCAAAATTGATGGTCAAATTTTGTTGCTAGTATTTATTTCATGTTTCTTGTTCAATTCAACTATTGATTGTTTGACAAGTTAAACAGGTGACAGTTGACAATTTGCAATATCAATAGTAAAAGTGTTCTGTTGTGAAGTTTCTCTTCTACTTATAACCAATTTCTTTTAGGAAAGCTATAGTAGAAGATTTTAGACTATAGTAATAGGTTCTAATAAGCTCATTCTGTTACATTTTAATGTAGAAATGGAGATAAATATATTGGGGAGTATTTTGGAGACAAAATCCATGGATTTGGGGTCTACCATTTTGCGAATGGACATTGTTATGAAGGAGCATGGCATGAAGGTCGTAGGCAAGGTTATGGTGTTTATAGTTTTCGAAATGGAGACCGAAAACTTGGTGAATGGGGTGGTGGCATCCTCAGACAATCTCTACCACCACAGACTCATGCTGTTCTTACATCAGTTCAGGTATTTGTCCTTAACATTCACTAATGTTGCCTTCTCTCCCAATAATCAAGCAACTGTTTGGTTACGAGTTCTGCACAAAACTCGCGCGTCTCAATGAGAGCTTACCATTCATTGTATTTTTCTCTTTCATTGATGTTGTAATTTTGGGGGTTAATTTGCAGGCTGCTAGGAGAACAGCAGAAAATGCTGTAAACCTTCTCCGGAATGATGAACAAGTGAACAAAGCAGTTACCGCTGCGAACATGGCCGCGATTGCTGCTAGAGTTGCAGCAGTGAAAGCAGTTCAGAATAGAATGGGTGGAAAATTTTGCAATGATCAAGTTTAAGTTTAAGAGTGAGTGAGATATTAGATGTTAGCCTCTGTTTGGAATTGTAGATTTTTACTAATTATAAGTATTTGAAATATGTGCCACCCTGGTGAGAAAAAAAAGCTTATCGGAGGAGGCTGAAAAGAGTAAGTTATAAATCTAATCTTTGTTTCAGAAAGTAACTTGTACATAAACAATGTATATGGCTGAAAGATTAATTTTCACTAGTACTTTTTTTTATGAAATTTTCACTAGTATTTTTAATGTGTGGTGATTATGGTTGATTGTAAAATTTGAGATAATGTAAAGAGATGGTATTTAAGTTTGGCGTGACCCTTATGAGGAAAAAATAGTGCCCCTAATCTTGATACACTCAAATTGTTGACAAAAATGAAGAGATGGGATGAGTCTTGGGCAACCACAAGACTTGATTTGGCCAACAACTCTCCATAAAGGATCAAATAGAGCATCATCACTAGTATTCTTGTTTGTTTTCGTATAAGTCGGTTACATGGTGTTCAATATTTTATTTGGAAATTGAATTTATAATATGTTGTTAACGGTTTTGATTTTGATCGCACAAAGATTTTTTTTAAGGGTGTGTTTGTTTGATGGATTAAAATTATAATCTTGGGAATATTATTCCTAAGAATATTATTGTTAGGAAATTTATTCCCATCAACGTGTTTTGGCAAATGCATAAAGTTTTCAGAAATATTTTTAAGTTTTATTTGACGTGAGAAGTTATGGTTAGTTATTTTATATTTCCATGGGAATGTAAGATTCTTATTCTTTGACATGGAAATAAAAATAGAAATAAAAATGAATAAAAATGAAAATAATTCATGAACAAAACTTATTCCTGGGAATAAAAAGTACCCGAACATAAATTATCAAAACTTAAAATAAACAAAAAAATATGTGAATTTCAAAGCCTCTTTTCCAGAAATAATATTTATATCCACGAAACAAACACCTCCTAAGAGAATGATATCTAGGTCTTTTTAGTTGGGGATAAGTCATCATCACTTGAATAGATAAAAATCACAATAGAGATAACGCAAATTAGAATTGCTCTTGCCTTCTAAAATGACTATTAACTATATCACCTGATCATTTAAGTTTCATTCTGGTAACAAATTAATCCTTTTGATTTTTATTATCCTGTTAGTCCCATGTCCTATAATCTCATTTGAATATTTTTAAGATACGAGAAATTAAAATAGAATAGAATAGGAGAAAATAGATGATGCATTGACACTGTAAATTAATTTTATATGGTTAATCAATGACGATCAAATATTCTGCTAAGTCAGGCTAAATTTTTTGAATTATTTATATAATATATCATATTGATATGTTTTCATTAGATGACAGTGTAAGTACATCTCCATTACGAGACGTCTCCTCTCGCCGAGTAAGATTCCAGACATATACTCTACAAAACGATGTTGTTAAAACATATAAAGCCGTAAGGAAGTGATCAAGTAAGAAGGTTCCTTTCATACCATAAAGGTTGCGTAAATACTTTTCTACCCCACCACATCTTTTTGGTCCAAGGTGATCATAATACAAGAGCTCATAAGTTTGAAGCATTTTAAAACCTAGATCACCTCTCTCTCAAGGGAAATGGGCATTGAAGTTTATTCCTTTGATGAGTTGAGCATTTGTTGTGCACGATAGAAGAAAGAGAAAGGCAAATGTCGCCTTTGCAGTTACCATGGTCGTGTCGTCTCGCCCTTTTACCCGCATGAATCTATATTTCCAATTCTCATAAGACTCCACGTAAGGTTCCAATAAACGCCTACCACATAAAAAACATAGAGTTACCTAACAAAAAACGGGGAGGAACTCTACCCCATAAAAAGAAAGGAATATCTCAAAGGTGGGGAGGACGCCCAGATGACAACATATGATCTCAAAGGCCCTGATGATGATCCATACGTTGGGCGTGATGTGGGAAGGGGCCACATTAATGGTTGCCAGGAAATCTGCTTCAAAAGGCATAAAGGGTATTAGAACCCCAAATACATGAATAACAGGGAGATGCAAGTAAAAATAAGAGGGCAGATTAACCACCCAATGTGGACATATTGGCTATTGCCATTTTTGAACAAGGCTCCAAGATTAAGTTCTCTTCGTGCCATGTACTCGAGAACCCAATATCTTAACAGAACCTCACGATCATGTCAGAATCATAATAGAGGGATACAATTTCTCGAACATGGACACACTTAGCTTTCTTATTGGCCATCAATTTCTGATGAGATGAAAGAGGTTATAAAGACATAGTGTGTGATCCCTGATAGACTAATGAACCCCGTATTCTCTTCTTTTCCTATCCGAGCTTAAAGAAACACCACCACACTTATGAATTTTCTCTGATTAAGCAAAGCGGAAATGCTGAAGTGGAAGGGAGAGAAAAAGGTCTTTCTAAAAAGAAAACTATGACTCTTTATAGAAAAAAAAAACCAATAGCGTAAGCAACTTACTTGCCTAATAGTGCAACTGTTGCCAAAAGTGAAAGGGGTTACACACGTCAAGTACACATGTAATGAAAGAAACTAGATTGGGTTTACCTAGAAAAACCATTATGAGCAGCATTAAATGTCACATTCCCATATTTCCCACTAAACGATCACAATTTCATATCTGACTAACGTTTGACATCTCCTAAAAATCACTTGATTGATGTTTGATATCCCTCAACTGACATACAAGTTACACAGGAGACACCTGGAAGGAAAATTATGACTCACTGCTTAGTTGGGGGAATCACCCTGATTAAGGGACTCGTCCTTGATTAAGGGACTTCCCCTAATTGAGGGACTCTTCCCTGATTGGGAGACTCACCCCTAATTGAGGGACTCATTTCTGATTGAGCGACTTACCCCTAAATATAGAGCTCAACTAAGGGGAATAAAAGGCATAAAGCTATGAGGATAAATATCTTAATAACTTTTCCCTTTACAAGTCCTCATGCTTGAGGATTGTGTAGTGATATATTTGTAAAGGCTCATAATAGGGTGACACATGGTCAAACCTCATCAGGCGTCCGTCCTAGAATATTCTTCCCAAACGTAACCCTTACTCAATAGGTGGCTCTCCATAATGAGAAACGTGGGGGTGACATGTACATGATATATAACCTCGTTTGAAAGAAGTCCTAACACTACTACGGAAAATACCTCTTATAACAGTTGAAAAAGGGATACAACCACGTCCGACCAACCGTTGTGTGGTAAGGTGTGATTATATGTATGGTTCTTTCCACCACGATCGTTCGACCATGATTATAAGTTAAATAGTGCACAACCTTTCACAATGGTTAATTTGAACAACCGTTGTTGTATGTCTCAACCTATCACAATTATTACTTTAAACAACCGTTGTTGTATGTATTTTAATAAAATAAAAAATGCAGTAGTAGAACAACAATAACAATAATAAGTTAGAATAACAAGAACAAAAACAAGAACAATAAGAACAACAAGAAATACAACAAGAACAACAAGAATAAGAACAACAACAAAAACAAGAAGAAGAAGAAGAAGAAGAAGAAGAAGAACAATAACAATAACAACAACAAAAACAACAAGAACAACAACAACAAGAAGAACAACAACAAGAACAACAAGAACAACAAGAATAACAACAACAATAACAACAAAAAGAACAAAAAGAATAATAACAACTAACATTGCTAACTTGAATCCATGTTTTCCTTGTCTTGTTCAAGTTGGAGAAGAGGTGATGGAGTTTTAAAATTTTTTCATGAAAGAAATGATGTTTTCGAGTTTTGTTTATGGAAGAAATGATGTTTCGAGCTTGGTTTAGTGGAGAAATAAAGTGTTGTAAATGGAAAATGATGTTTGGAGGTAGAAGATGAAGCTCATCTAAGTTGGAAGTTCATCTAAGTTTTAGGTTTCACGCGCATCACTAATGATAGTGTCTTGGACGTTGATACTCGCTAAATGTACGACAAAGATTTGTTCAAGGACGGTGAAAAAACTCAATAAACACGCATATATTTTCCCATGACCCTGAGTGACTTTTCACCTCGGTTGGAAGTTCGAACCGTGGTAAAAAGTGGCTTAAAAATAAATAAAAACAAAACTCTAAGTGCTAGGATTCGAACTCATCACCATGTGCCACTTTTCACCACAGTTTGATGTTCCAACCGTGGTAAAAAATGACTTATAAATAAATAAAAACAGAACTGTAGGTGCTAGGATTTAAACTATTGACCATGCACCACTTTTCACCACAGTTGGAAGTTTCAACCGAGATACAAAGTGGCTTAAAAATAAATAAAAAACAAAATTGTAGATGCTATGATTCAAACTCATGACTAGGCGCAACTTTTCACCACGGTTGGAAGTTCCAACAGTGGTGAAAAATGGCTTAAAAATTAAAATAAAAGGAAAGAGCCTAAGTGAATATATTCTACCATGGTGGATACTTTGGCCGAGGTGAAATTACGTTATGAAATGTACTTTTGGTAGTAGTGTAGTGATGATTTCCTAATAAATTGGCATTCAAACAACTTCCCTGGTTAAAGTGGAACAATTACTACTTCTTAGGATTCTTGAAATCCATGCCCATAGACCTATATAAATACCTTAACCAGATATTCTAAACACACATAAAATACCTCAGAAATACAGAGTTTCTCAATCTATGTGAGCTTTCTCTCTCCACACCAAACACACCTTTAAAACAGGTCTCTCACCACTCTGAGTTTTTCCTAAACCATAGAAAATCCTTAAAGCCTCTAACCTCCTACCAACATAGAAGTGTCACACATCTGTATATTTTAACAAGTATAAGTATTGAACATTCGCTTTATAACCTTCACTCTTTTATTATGTAAAATACATGTGAATCTTCTATTTTAAAAATAAATCATATATAAAATGGTGAGATCCACATAAATTTCACTAAATAAAAATTATGAATATTATTGAGTGTTGAAAAAAAAAATGTTATTAGCACTTTTTAGCTTTAACATATTACATAATCCATCTCTTGCAAACACTAATGCAATATTAAGAAAAAGATTTAAAAGAGAGGCTATGTGAAGTTACAAAATATTACGAGAATATAAAATTGTATTTTTAATAAATAAAAAATAGTGATTTTTTTAAATTTCATTTCCTTCTTTTTAAATTGAAGAAGGACAAGGGAAGTGGTGTCATCTTATTCTATTTTATGTTATTTATCATATTTTAAATAATTAAAATAATAAAATATATATTTATTTAAAAACAAGAGTCTTTTTTGGCTTATGCTAATCTCCATGAGGACTATATGTATAGAATTAAAAGGTATAAAATTGCGATGTAGGACTCTAAGTGTTGATTACTCCTCCTATGAGTTAGTTAAGAAATTCTCAGACGCATTTTTCTTTAGAGGTACTTATATGCATATATTTATATAAAAAAGGACAACCCTAAAAAAGTCATACCGATATTTAAAATTTAGAAGCTCCTTACAATAAATTGTGTATTCTCAAAAGGAATCTTGACACACCTTCCGACAAACAACGCAAGACCTATAAATAAAAAATAATGAAATTATGAGGCAATATTTAAGGATATCATCATACTTTTCTTGTGATATATTTTGACCTAACCCATCGATAGGAATATCTAGAAGAAAATCAAACTCAAAAAATATTTCTTATCTTTTGGTCATGTCAAGCTTTACTGCCATGTCCTAGAAACTTTTACTAAAAACGACGCTCGTCAAAACATGATAGCCTTTAGGAGGACAGTTTCTTTGCAAGTAAAATTGCTAAGGTTAAAAGTTGAAATAATACCATTTAGACCATCCAAACTTCTGTTAAAATTATAATCCATACCACATATCTTTCCCCCTCTCAATATATGATCTTGTAATACTTAAGATTGGATCCTAAAAGCCACTAAAATGTACAAGTAGCCTTTAGTATCAATTACAAACCCAACCTCTAACCCTAATAGAAAAAGAAGCTACATTCCATTAAAGGCCTCCAAAGAATGGTTCTTCACCAAACACAATGTCTTCGACCACTCCTCACAACTCTCTATTAAATAAAATAACCGTTCCATGTGAATCGCTTTACACATAATTAGGCAAAATAATATTTTCGCAATACCCATGCAAGATTAAAGTAGCTGAAGCTTACTATGTGAATCCTCTATCTATAGAAGAATATCCATTAATTCAACATCCCTCAAAACTCTCTTCATGGGCAACCCCTTGGTAAAATCTATATCTCGACTAACATCCTCTCCGAGCAATTTCATCCCCAAGATCAACCTCTCAAATGTTCAAGGTGAACAACCCCATCTATAATGCTTACAATCATCACACGAAGGCCAAAAGATATCAGTCATACACATATTTAATTCAAGGTCCAATACTTGACAAGTCTCCTAGTTGATATTAAGAGATTTAACCACCTCCTTTGAATCTTTTATGACTCTCCCATAATCTAAATGCCAAGCATGAAGAAGAAACTTATAATTGTCTATGATCTTATGATTAAGAGAGTGTAACACAAGAGCAACAAAGAATACCTAAAATGGATCGCCTTGTTGTTTGCCATTGGATGACATAATATGTACATGTTCAAGGTACAATCTCGCTCTCTAACCATAAATAAACTCAACCCATAAGGAAATAGATGGAAATCTCATCATCACTTTGTGGAGAGTTCTAATTGATCTTCCATGTTGAAAGCAATTGAAAAATCTATTGTGAATATAGCCAAAGAAGAAATCTATTGTGAATATAGTCAAAGAACCATCTTCATGTCATTTTCTCAACACCTTATTTGTACTGTACAAAATAGTCTCAGCACCACCAGATACCCGATCTCAAACTAATAGTGGTAGAGACACATTTTTTTACTCTCTAAATCATAAAATTTTATCCCTTTTCTTTATTCTTCTTTTATTGAAGAATCAAAATCATCCTTCAAATTAAGAATTTTAGTAATATTTAGTAAGAAAAGTATAAATAAATTATGCAATTTTATTTTTACAATAAAAAAAATAAGAAAGAGGAATGAAAAACAAAAAAGAAGATATACTTTTCTCATGAATGAAGTATTTACAAATTAGCGTGTCCTACAATATTTCAAACATATTTATGTCATGTAGAAGGAATCTATATAAAAAGAAACACAATTAAAGTTGTTAGATTAGTTGTAGAAAATCGAATTGTGATAAATGATTTAAATATTTAGTTGACATAGGTGAGGAGAGTGTTCAAAACCACGTTGCATTATTGACATGACCTATGTAATTTATAAATATGACCAATAAGAACCCCCTTTTAGCTCATATGCACTAAACAATTGAGCCATTCTTGTCCAACAATTACCAAGTTCGTGTCTCCTTAGGTTCTGCACAAATGCCTCTTTTGTGTTAGGATCATGTATTCATGTTCACATCTACTAGGAAATGCTTGGATATAACTAGCTCACAAGTCACAAGTACTCGATCTAGGATACAAGATAAGTAAGTTTCATGTCTTATTTTTTAAAGCCACGTGTATGTGTTTATATCAAATACGTGTTTGATTTAAACACTTAAGAGCTCGATGACAACACCCTACCTTTAGTTTTCTTTTCAACTTTTCTAATTGTATTATAACGAATTTGAAGCATATTAAGACTCTTCTATAAACTGACTCCATTTTTTCTGGCGAGGAATTAATTTTTGCTGGACCAATTTGCATTATAATTGTGCCAAGTGTCCGAGTATGAGTGAATAAAAAAATAACTTTAAATTCAACTAGGGGAAATATTTCTATTTAGTGTTTGATACTATTTCAAATAAAATGACTTTTATTATTATTATTTTTTTATATAAAAAGTAAATAAATATAAGTATTATAATGTGAATTATGAGTTATTGTCACTGCAAAGATGTTAGTAACTTTGGAGTGAACAAGGTTATTCAAAATTTATGGGTGTTTTTGGAATTTATAATAGTGTTGTTTTACATTTTAAAAAGCACAATTGTTACAATATATTATGATTATATGATAGGTTATGATTATCTCATTATTGTAATTTATATTTTAATTATATTAGATTTAATTAGTCTTTATGTATTTTTTTTTCTTTATCTGCAATCTTATATCACAAATATGAGTTTTTGTTGGTACTTGAAATAAATTTTCAATACACAAATATATTTTTATCTTTCGGAGTTTCTACATGATATCAGAGTTTAGATCTTTTTAACCCTTTTCTCCGTCTGAGTTTTTTTTCCGATAATAATCTTTCCTCCGCTTCTGTTTGTAAACGGTGGAAATTCTTTCATTGTCATAGATTTGTAATAAGTGGGATTCCTTGCTTGTATTTGTGTTTTTGTTTTCAATTAAACTTTATTGTGCTATAATGGAGAAATATGAGGTTACTCGCCCAATTACCTATTGATGACTCTAATTATAATCAATGGATTGAAGCAATAAACGAATTCTTGAAAGGTCCTTAACTTTGGCGATACGTGACGAGCGATAAAAAGTCTCCAACGAGACTGAAACTTCAAAAGCTTATGATGATAAATTAGAGGAATGAGATAGAAAAAATTATCAAATCATTACTTGGTTTCATAATACCTCCACTTTGAGTATTCATCTGCAATTTGGGCGATTCGAGAAAGCAAAAAAGGTATGAGATCATTTAAAACAATGTTATACTATCTCTGATTTATTCTATCAATATCAATTATTGGAGGATCTTAGTAATTTGAAACAACAAGCTGGTTAACCTATTTATGAGTTTTTAGCACATATGGAAGTTATTTGGAATCAGTTAGCCTCATGTGAGCTTTTTTTTTAAAGATGTTACTGACCTAAAAACATATGAGACTCATCACAATCGTCATTGCCTTATTCAGTTTCTGATGGCTCTCACTAATGATTATGAACCGATTTGAGCTTCCTTGTTGCATTAAAACTCTTTGCTTACACTAGAGAATGTTCTTCCTTGTCTCAAGTTTGAAGAAACTTGTTCGCCAACAAGTTGATCATGCCTTTGTAGTTACGAATAAGCCTACCAAATTTTGTCGTCGGTGTCGTAAGTCTTATCATTATTTTTTTGATTGTCCCACAATTGAATGCCATAATTGCATGAAAAAGGTCACATTGCTTTAAATTGTTGTCGATACTGCAAGACACCTGAACACTTAATTCAAAATTGTCCCACTTGTCCTCCGCGTTCTGATCAAAATAGAAATCAACCTCGTCCTAACTATTCAAGGTCTGCACTTCCAACTGCTACTACTACCAATGAATCTATAGAGTCCCCTCATCCAACCATATATGTCACAAATCTTCAGTATCTTCTTAGACAACTTCTTCCTTCTGATAATACTTCTGTTGTTCTTTCGACCACACTAGATAATTCTAAATGGTATTTTAAATCTGCATGTTGTAACCACATGACATCCACATCTAATTTATTTTCTCCCGTATCTAAAAAAGACATTACCTATTACATTCACACTGCTGATGGATCTCTTATGAATGTAAGCCATAAATGTTCTATCTCACTGTCTAGTTTAAGTCTACCTGACACATGTCTCATTACTAAATTAAGTTTTAACCTTATCTATGTTTGCCAATAATGTGATATTGGTTATGAACGTACCTTTTCTTTCTCTGGATATCGTGTGCAGGATACATAGACGGGACAACTCGTTGGGACTGAATGTAAAATTGGAAGCTAATTGAGCTCACTCAACTGCATGTTCCTCACGAGTCTAACATTTGTGTCGCTTGCGCATATTCATCCATTCAAATTTGGCATCGTTTTTCCCATAGTTCTATTAGTAAATTACGTCATCTAGTGCCTTAAGGTTATTTAGGACCTGTCATTAATGAGTCCTTTAATTGTACTGTTTGTTAAACTACTAAGCAACCACCTTTATCTTTTAATAAAAGTACTTCTTCAGCTGCACCATTTGATCTTGTGCATTCTGATATTTGGGGACCTGCTCCCACACCTACTATGGGAGGTTCTTTATATTATATGTTATTTATTGATGATTATTTTCGATTTACTTGGATATACATGATGAAAATTTGGCATGAACTTCTTCAAATTTAAATTAACTTTTCCAAAATGATTCAAACACATTTTTCTAAACCCATTGAAATTTTTTGACTATGCAATGCCATGGAATATCGTGACTATAAAATATTATCAATTCTTTATGAGTACCTTGTCTGAATTTTCTTGTCCATACATGTCTCAACAAAATGGTTAGACCGATAGAAAGCATTGTCACATTCTTGACTCAGTTCGTGCCATGCTTATCTCAGTCTCTTGTCCAAAATGCACTTGGGGTGAAGCAACTCTTACTACTGTCTGTATTATCAATTGTCTCCATTCTTCTGTCCTTGGCAATGTATCCCCTTTTGAGCATCTTTATCTCACTACACTAAATTACAAGTCAATTAAGGTGTTTGGTTTTGCTTGTTTTGTCCTCCTTTAGCCCCCATGAATATACTAAACTTGAACCTCGTGCACGTCTATGTTGCTTTCTTGGTTATAGAACCTACACAAAGGTTATAGATTTTGAGACCCAATATCTCAGCGCATCTGCATCTCTTGCCATGTTATATTTTGGGAACACATAATGTTCTCCTCTGTGTCAAAATCTACCTCAATCATGTCCACTTTCACTCCTCTCTTTACTAACCATGATGTCGATTACTTTCCTAGTGACACATATACAGGTTCTGAGACATATTTAAGTTCTTATAGTGAGCTTTCAACCCCTTATGATGTTTCATCCACTTCTGGGGATGATGTTTCAGTTGTTGTTCATGCACCTACCACTAATGAGCTTCCTCTGAGGGTAGCAAATCATTCTACCTATCTTCGTGATTACCATTGATTTTCTACTATGTTTCACCTTCATAAACCACAACCCGATAATGAAGCCTCTATAGATCCACATCGAAAGTACGCTATCCAGGAGGAATTACAGGAATTAGAGACAAACCACACATGGGAACTTGTTGAACCTCCTTCTGATAAGCCTATTGTAGGATGCAAATGGGTATATAAAATAAATAATTTTTCTAATGGATCTATTAAGCGATACAAAGCTTGTCTAGTGGAAAAATGGTTCACTAAAGAGTGTGGTATTCATTATGAAGAAACATTTTCTCCTCTTTCACGCATCACCTATGTTCAATCTCTTCTTGTCATGGTAGCCACTAAAAAATGGGTACTTATGCAAATGAATGTTAAAATTTCCTTTCTGAATGATGAGTTAGAAGAAGAGGTTTATATGTGTCCTCCTTCAGGATATATCTGCCAAGAATATAAAGTGTGTCATCTTCGTAAGGCTCTATATGGCCTTAAGTAAGCACCTCGAGCTTGGTTTGCTAAATTTCACAATACCATTACTTCGTTGGATTTCTCTTCCAATTGTCACGACTCTTCTCTTTTTACTCAAAAAACAAAAATGGTAATGTTGTCTTACTTATTTATGTTGATGACATAATTATCACTGACAATGACTTTGTTGGAATTGAAGCGCTCAAGAAATTCTTATGTGAGAACTTTGAGATGAAGGATCTTGGATCATTAAGGTACTTTTTGGGACTTGAGGTCTTATCTTCTAGTGATGGCTTATTTATCTCACAAGCTATGTATGCTTCTGATCATGTTTCATGAGCAAGTCTCACTATTGTTAAATTGAAAATACTCCTCTAGAACCCAATGTTAAATTTACCTCTCAAGATGGTACACTGGGCGATGTTGCCTCTCTTTATCAATAACTCGTAGGTAGCCTGACTTATCTCAGAATTACTAGACCAGATATATCATATGTTCATTTAGTTAGTCATTTCATGGCCTCTCTGGTAATCCTAGTGATCGTCAATCCACCACATTGATTTTTTGTATTTTCCTCGGAGATTTTCTTATTTCTTGGCATTAAATTTGGATATTATGCACTTGCTGATTTAGAGACATCTCAACCTCCACCAACAAATCTTTATCATGACAATCATAATTCCATTCAAATTGACCACAATGATGTTTTTCATGAGCGAACAAAACATATTGGAATTGATTTTCATTACATTTATCAACATCTCTCTATGGTGAACTTTATCTTATCTCCATAGGCACTATTGACCAATTTTCTGACTTGTTCATAAAACCTTATTCTCTTGGTCGCTTCCGAAGTTTTATTTCTAAACTCAAGTTGTTTACAACTCCACCATTTGATTTTTAGGGGGGATGTTACGATATGTTATGATTATCTCATCATTGTAATTTATATTGCAATTATGTTAGGTTTAATTAATCTTCATGTGACTGAATCGTGAGGCCTAATTAAACATAAGAACATTATTATTAAAGTATCTATAATTAAACCTTACTTTTAGAGAGGACAACAATAATGAATATAAACTATTATGTGAGTATATTGTTGATTGTATCTTACGGGTCATAGATATGAGATATCAAGTCTCCGTATAAGCATAAACATTAGAGTAATATCTATACTAGATTCACCTACCATGAGAATGATGAAGTTGTGAGAAAACACAAGAAATGGGGGTTTGAATTGGGTTTTCAAAAATGAAAGCTTTTTGTGAAACCCAAACAAAGATCACAAATATACTAACAAGAGAGAAAGACATACGATATATCCTGGTTCACTTGAAAACTATCAAGCTAATCCAGTCCACCTGCCAAGGTGATTTCGCCTTATACATAAGGACTTAATCCACTATAATCAACTGATTACATTTGCACTAGCAACTGCTGGTGACTAACAACCACAAAGACTAATTGTCTCTTCTTAAGGATTCTGACGTAACTAGTCCCATAAGGAATTACAAACAACTGTTTGAAAAATAAATGTTTAAAAAGAGATGCTTCTACACAAGAATATAATAACACTTTGAATAACAAAAATGACTTAAATAAAATTTACACATTATGAACAATGTTCTTGCGTTGTATTGTAGTGCTTCACTGTTCCTTTTTTTTTCTTCAAGTAATCAAGTCCTTATATAGCCAGTAAAAGATCCGTTGGAGGGCACATCAGGAATATCCTTGAGTGAGCTGGCGACTTGAAAGAATGTCATCACGCAGGGATGAAAATCGTACACAATAGTTGTCCTTTCTACAACCAAATCAGGGTAGTGGAATGGTAGTGGAATGAAAAGTTTTGATATGTACAATGTACTATTTTCCCTCATAAACTTTTGATCTTATCTTCTGTACATCAGAGGCTTCTGAATAGAGATGATTGAAGCATGAGTAGAAGAGTTGATCACTGGGTCTTCAGAGTCTTGAGTCTTCAGAGTCTTCAGAACTTGTTCACCAGAACCTTGTCTTCAGAATCTTCAGCACTCAGTCTTCAGAACCCTTGGTCTTCAGAAACTTAAGTCTTTAGAGTCTTCAAAATGTTGTTCAGCAGAACCTTGTCTTCAGAGTCTTCAGCACTTAGTCTTCAGAAACTCAACTCTTTAGAATCTTCAGAACTTTGATCAGCAGAACCTTGTCTTCAGAGTCTCCAGCACTTAGTCTTTAGAAGATAACGACTTTAGAAGCTAGAAAGCCTTTAGAAGTAAATCATCAGAGTTACGCTCAGAACCAGAATCCAAGAGAGCATTGCAGCAACAACATATTGTCTTCTTAGAATCTTTCTGAATGTGAGTATATCAGAAGCAGACTTGCTTCTTTGGCGTAGAAGTGACTTTTGGTCAAACCAGATTGACGTTGTACATGGTGTCTATCAGATTCAGATCCTTCTATATCATAGTCAGAGCCTTTTTGTTAAAACTTTAGAATAACAAACATTAGAGTACCAAAATTATTCTCACACAAATACTACTTTGTTATTATCAAAACTTAGAGATATCCAGTAGAACCAAATCTTGTTCTAACAAATGGTACATAGTGTGTTTGTAAATGTCATAATGATAGTGGAGTATGTCACCTTTTAACCTGAAACTACTATGATCCCTACATGACGAGTTGATTATTTTAGTACCGTAAAAAATTTTGTATAGCAAAATGATTATAAAGTCAATTAACTCAGTACTCCATGAGTCATGCGAGGGAAATGAGTGATCTAGACGATATTTTCTCCTCTTAAGTATGCAACAGTAATATATATGGTCCCTTGATCGAGTACGACTATTAAATGCATGGTCATGCTCAAATAAATAAATCTGATAGATTGAGCTTATTTTTTGGTGCTAAGTATACTTGGGTATCAAGGAATATAATATTGGAATATACAAGAGTGGCACATACTATGTCTTGTGTTTAATATAAATATAAGGGTAAAAGAGTAGTTACGCACATGATCATTATCATACAAAAGTTAAGTCACATCACTCACATTTTCATCACTTGGGTAATAGAAATGTGTCACTAGATAGTGCTCATTGTTTGTAATGTTAAATATAATATATAATATTTTTTAAGCAAAGAAAAATATCATAAATAAAAAATAAAGTACAAAAAACTTGGGGACATAAATCTGACCCAACAACCACATATTAGCCCTAAATGGTAATACAACAATAAAAAATAATAGTGGTATGTAAAAACAAACTGGACATAAATCCAATAAATAGCCCAGTGCAAGGCAGATAGATATTAAAAAAAAAAACAATCTAGCAAACCTAGTGTGGAACTCAAAACCAAATCGCAAAAGAAATGTGTGTAAAAAGTCGCGACTGTAACACCTTAAACTCCAAAACTTATATAAAAAGGTTTAATTGACAATTTAAGGTGTCACTACGAAAACCATCCAAAAATTCAACAATGCATTTGACAACAAACTGAAAATCACATCATAACAACTTCAAATTAATTTTCGCAAAATAAAGTATTATACTTTAAACCACATAATTCAACATCAACTTAAAACATAGCAAAATGCATCGTTCCCGATGTTACAAGATCAGAGCACTAAAACCACTAAATTCCAACAAGCCACCTTCCATACACAACAAAATTTTTACTCCTAATCATCTACAAGATGTCCATGGTTGACAACATTAAGTAAAAGGGGTGAGAAATAAACTTCGATGTAAAACGGTGTAAAGAGTGCAAGGGTAGATAAACACATGCATATCATACATTCAATATACAACCGACATCATCATAATCTCACACCCATTCCACAATAATATGCAAATATATGTAATGCAAATCACGACACAACATGATAATATGCATGTGATACCTTTTCAACATCTAATTCTCTCAGGAACTGGGATCCCCCTACTGAACCCATGAGCCCCCCCACCCCCCTTTTGAGCTCTAAGCCCCCCTTTTGAGCTTGGGACAAGCCACTAGTCCCCCTTCTGAACTAGCGAACATGCCTCTTTCAACGACATGACACAATGATGCATGTCAATCTAAATCAATGCAACAACAATAACAATGTTTATGATCCCTCTTCTGACCCTAAACAAAATGCATTGACTCACAATATTAATTCCCCCCTTCTGAACTACTATTCAACAATCACAACAACAACACATATAATCATACAAATAGTCCCCCTTTTGATCTATTTACCATCACGTCAATAATACATAATTAATTCCCATATAATTATGCATATCACAATAATACTAGTCATTTTCACATCATATAATATCATAAAACAGCATCCTATGCATTCCATACAATTGCTACACCAAATAAACAACGACAAACAATTAATTAAACTTGTAATAATTAATTAACAGCACCAACATAGCCAAACAATAGCCAATCACCAATTAAACTACAAAACAACATCAAAATTTTGAGCCGACAGTTCGAATTACACAACAAGGACAAAAATGCCCATTCTAACAACATGGCGGGTACCCCGTCACCAGGGTGACACATGTCGTCCTATTAAAGACACCAACCCGTCACTATAGTGACAAACGATTTGAAAAACCAAGCCTTGAGATCACGAAGGTCTCCCTGTCATAGCGCTGACGCCCCCCTTTAGTGTCTTAAGGTGTATGACGGTCAACCCGTCATCTGGGTGACGCCCGTCACCCTGCACCAATTTGTAAAAACGTAAATTAGCCATAAGACTCCACTTACAACTCCAAATTTGGCTTCCCAATCATCCCAACACGCCTAGAAAATTATACCACACATAATATCATCATTATAACATGCTAAATCAAAGATTTATACATTTTATTCATCAATTTCATAAAATTCAGGTTTATGTTTCAAAGCTTTAAAACCTCAACAATGGCACATATCATACAGACATAAAATATAATTTTACACATATGAATATAGTCACGAGAATTAGATAATAACACCTTTAATCATCAATTTTCAGATTATCATACCACAACAACAATTCATAATGGACTTCACAAAATTCCTAAGGAAAGTAAGTGCCCCTCTTCTACCCTTTCATGCAAAACCCCAATATAAAAGCCCTTTTCACCCTTACCTTATATTCATAGCAGCAATTTTGAATTGATTAAGGTTGGTGGTTTGTCTTCTTCCCTCTTCAAGCGCTAACCTCATCTTTCTCCCAAAACTCCAACTTTACGTACTTTTCCTCCAAAAGCTCTACTAACCCATTTTTATCTCTAAAAACCTAATTTAATCTTTTACTAATTACACCATGGCCCAAATCTTCCTATAATCCTTACCATTTCCCTTATTTTTCACTGGTTCCTATTTTCCACCAAAAACCTTTATTCCTATTTATTTTAATTAATTAAGTAAAAACAATGATTAATTCTAATTATTCTTAATCTGTTTAATCATTCTATCAACCCACCAATACTCTCACTACACCCCATCATATGCCACATACACATAGATTAATCAAAACACGACCTTGAATAATTAATTAAAAGCACACCACATACTAAATAATTAAATAAAAACACGAATAACCTGGTTAAATAAGTTAATTAATTTCGGGGTGTTACAACGATCATTCTAAATGAACCAGAGATGAGCTTGAATAATTAAGCCCATATTTTGTAGAATGGTGAATATACTGATCGTCAACATGAACAAATACGCATTTCCATTTAGGCAACTCATTTGGTAGTTCTGCAGGGACATCACTTACAGGGGGTGCAAGTTTGAACCCGCGACATCCCACTTATTCACCTTTAAAGGGTGAAATTCTAGTTACTAAGCTACTTGAAAAAAAAACACAAAACAAATACACATACCAACAACTTATGTGAAATAAACCACAACAAACTTAACAACTCTTTCAAGCCTACCAAACTTATACCAAAATGAGCTAGTTCAAAGAAATCCAATTGGACAACAACAAAACATTACATCGACGATGAGAATTTAACCATGAATTAATGATGCGGTGTCGAAAACCCAAACACCTTGAAAATAGTAAATCTCAAGAGATATGGAAAGAACTAGAGACCAAAGTCAAGAATCCACCACCAACATGGATGAATTATAGCGTTAGAATAACAACAATCTAATATGAGGCGAAATAAGGAAAACAAAACCAACATGTGTAACAAGACAACAAAGTGATGCCGAACCAAACACTGAAAATTTCATCGGAACCAAATGCTAGCAAACTAGAAACGACCACCAGAAAGGACAACGAAACTCGCTATCGGCGAGGGCTCACCCAAAAATGAACACTTTGCTAATCGGAGGATTAGAACCTGAGATCCCACCGCATTGAACAAGACCAAAGCTCCAGCTGGTGAACTTTGCACAAATATTTTTGCATTGGAGATTTTAAAATAATAGATATGAAAGTAAAGAAACCAACGACGAACACCAACAGTTCAAAAACCTCAACGAAGATTAATAGTGGAGCGGCCCGGGGAGAGACATCGCACCACCAAAACTGGAGGCTACATCACCATACGAGCTATTTGGATTGATGGAAAGAAGACGGGGGTGGGTTGACTTAGCGAGAAGGCAAAGAAGAAGAAGAAGAAGTTTCACAAGTTGAGAGAGGACTTCTAAGGACACACATCTAAATAATGAGAATGGAACAAATGATTAAATTAAATATGATTTAATTTAATTAAGATGCTAATTGTATTTAATATTATTTAACACATTACAAATACATAATTCATTTTATTAAATATGGTTTGACTAAATAAATGAAAGTCAATAATTAATTAAATTAACTATAATTTAATTAATATTTTATATTCAATTAAAAGAGTTTAATTAAATATAAATCAGATTTATTTTGATAATGTTCAAAATAACAGTATTAGGGATTTAGTGACACACTCTTTATAAATAGAATAAGAATGCACTATTGTACTAATCTTAATTGTAATTTTACTCATTAAATTTCTAGCACGGTGTTTTATTTTGTGCTTGTGTAGACTATGTAGAGACGCTGATATTTTTTTCATTTGTAATCAAAGATAAAATATGTTTTAGAAGGTATTTCTAAAATCCTTAATTTAATGTTGGGTTTGTGATCAATGATTTAATAAAAATATTTTTATAGAGGTTCTTCCTCTAAGAGGATTAAAATTTTGAAAAATTCTCTTAAATTCGAACATTTCATAATATATATATGTCACACCCCAATTTTAACCCTGAATCGCCGATAAATGCATTATTGTAGCATTCACATCATACGCATAACATATTATACATTTCATTCTGCATAATGCCTAAAAATGTCAGCCAGATAAATTTCTCGCATTTACAAACAAATCGATCAAATTGGATGTCAATTGTGCATAAAATCAATGAACGAAAAGTTTCAAATTTGAGCTTGCAAATGTCAGTATTCTTGATCTACGTTTCACGTAGTTTGACCTGACGCGCTCGTCTTATTTTTTGTAACTTTTTCAGTCGCATTTTTATCAGCTGAGCCTTTTAACCGGTCAAAATTTATTTTCAAATCTAACCAAATGTTGTATTTTCCAAGTTGTATATTATGCGCTAATCCTTTTGATACGCTCATTTTACTTTTTTGGGAACTTTTGCGCTCGACTGTTACTCGTTTTTGATCCGTTTATTTTCGTTTTGTAGACAAAAAACCAAGACATTTATTTAGAATTATTCTTAAATTTAATTAGCATATTTGTTTTTGATTTATTTACTAAATATTTTCTTTAATATTATATATATATATACATATAATTGATATTATTTGATTTTGTATTGGATTCCTTTTTCTATCATATCAGTCTGTTGCCAGCTGTAAAATAATGAAACAATTCTTCTTTCCACATTTTGGAGACCATATGTGATAGAAGGAGAGTGAGAGTATCCTTCTCTTTATGGACTCCCAACGTCCATTTTTGCTGGTGACCTGCAGCAAACTGACACGTCGCCACTCACATGCAATAGCGGACAAAAAAAGGGAGGAATCCTCCATTCATGTAGTACCACCATCCCACAATGTTATTGATTCACTTTTCTGAGTCACTGAAAAGAGAAAGAAAAATTGGACAAACATTACCACCCACCTTCAAAATGCAGGAAGAAAAACTTTTAAGATATTAATCTTCTCTCTCTCTCTATCTCTCTCTCTCTCTCTCTCTCTCTCTCTCTCTCTCTCTTTCCCTCTTTCTCGCTTTCTCTCTTTCTCTCCCTCTCTCTCACACACACACACACGCACACACACACACACACACACACACACATACACACAAAGACACACAACAATTCACATTTCTAATACTACCTTTCATACCACTCTCTCATGCTTTTCCATTCTTCATTTAATAGATCTTTTTTTCTCACTACAAAAAAAAGAAGACCACTCAAAACCACCACTTTTCCTCATGTGAAACCACTACTTTTCTTCAGCAAAACCATGATAGCATTCTCATAAGCAAAAAACAGAATCAAAAGAGAGCAAAAGAAGAGGTTGTTTCAGATCAAACAACTCACTTTATCATTCACACCACAATACCATCTTTGTCATAATCAAACACTCGACTCTCCTTTCACAAATACCATCACAATTAGCACTCCTTCAAAACAAAATCCACTTCACACGAATAACTCACCATGAACTCACCTTCCTTCTTGCTAGTCCATGATAGAACTCCATCTCCTTAATCCATCAAATACCAACTTTGTTTCTTAACACAACCCAACCTTCACCAAAAACCGATTCATCAGAATCTTCCACCTTATACCAGTCTACTGTTCCTACAAATTCAAAACTACATCTACCATTCACAGTCGTAAAACCTCCATTTTCGACCTTTTCTCAAACACAACCATGAACAAAGCATATTCGCATCACAAAACCAACAATGGTTCACAACTTTGAGTTGAAATTTTTGATAACCACCGTGAGATAGTTTCAAAACCTACGACGTCATTCACCTCACCTCCATGAACATCAACGCCACACACAATCACAACAAACTCAACAACTCAACAATGATACCACAATAACACCATTTCAGTTGTAGCTCCGCGCAAACAATAACTAGTGGTCGCAGCGGTTTGTTTCTTTCACTTTTGTTACGTCGTTATTGTTTGGATTATGGTGAATTTCGTTTTAGCCTTTGCCCATGTTTGTTTGCTGGTTTTCCATTTCGGTTACGTCGAGTTTTTTTGCAATTCTATCATGTCTTGCAGTTCTCATGTGTATCATATTTTGGTAAGGATGATGAGCAAGGTTTGAAAAAAAAAATGTTTGGATGTTAATAGGATTTTATTCATAAGCATTTTTAAATCTGCATTACTGTAGCTTCAGTCTTATTTAATGTTTTTCTTACTTATTTTATTCATTGACCACGTTTTGTTTTTCCACCATGAAGCTTCTAAGTCCACGAGTCCACCGAAAATGAAAATATTTTGTTTTGGGCCTTATTTGGTTTTTGTCCCAAATCCATATGGCTTTTGTTTTATACACCCCACATCCACATTTGCAATCTCCTATGTTTTCTCAATTATTTTGGTTATTGTGATTTCTATGTTTTTATTTTTGTTTAGTCTAAAATATCAATTAACCAGTTAATTATTTAATTTATTGGTGGATTAGGTGTCAATGGTTTCTTTCAGTTTTAATTGTTATAAAGATTATTTAATGGTTACTATCTTTAATTGCGTTATGAATTCGGAGCACAAATTTGATTTTGCTTTCGAACATCATTTAGATGCATAAGTTGTGGACCGACTATGTATAGAGTGATTCCCACTTGAATTCACTCTAAATGAGCTTGACATGGTTCTAAATTTGAGGCTTTCGATTTCGGTTGGTTTTCGGTCCCATGTCTTACTCTTACAATGAGTCCCTTTTATTTAGTTGTACTAGTTCGATTGGGTTCGATTTAATTATTTCATTATCTCCTATCGGCATTCGATAAAATTTACCCTAATTCCCTTGAAGTGTTATAATTTTATCGCTTTTCTTTCTTTTGTTTATATCTTTCCATCACCTAAATAATTTTCAAAATAATTCTCGATTCATATCGAGCCATCTTTTACACCCTTGTAAGTTGATCGCTATGTAAGCATCGTCATCAACCTCATGGTCACCATACCCAACATTCATAGCTTACTCCTGGGCTTTCTTACAGTGAGACCTATTCGATCAATTACTTCTAGTTGGTCGTTTAGAAGACTAGCCCACTTTGCTAGTGCACACGATTAAAATTTGTTTTGATTGCTTTCCTTTACTTGTTTGTTTATATTTTGTCTTTGCATGATGATTAAATTCCAAAACCTAAAGTACTTGATCCATATATCAATCCCTACCCGCTCTTGTAAGCCGATTGCCTTGTGCATCGCCATCGACCTTACCCTATACCAAATAGGACCTGTTTTCTTTTAGTTCAAACCCTTGCACTATGAATAAACCCTTGATTCAACGTCAAGTGGCATTTTCTAAGTCAAATTAATCAACTTAATTATACTTAGATACTTTTCAATAATATATGAAAAAGGAGTGGAGTGTAGTCAATATCTCCCAGAGAATGAAGATCCGAGATGTAGTTCTCGTGATTCGAGCTCTCGTCATCCTAAAATCAACCAAAAAATTGTAGTTGTCAGAACTACGAACGCTATAACTTCTCATTCCAGTTGAGAATACTTAGGCACAAGGGCCCCAATCCTTGGCGAGCAACCTTTTTCTTTTCACCCCTTTTCCTCGTAGTTCCCCGAACTATGATTGCTCTGACTTCCTCATTGCACTATGAGGATACGTAGGCACAAGATTGCAATGATCTTAGCGAGCACCCTAGGAAAATAAACCATCTAGTCCCTATCCTTATTCTTTCCTAATAACCTGAGAATCCTATCATTTCTAAGCAAACATTAATACGCACACCTAACCTAATTGTTCCTGTTGAGTACATCGGATGTGAGGGATGCTAATACCTTCCCTTTGCGTAACCAACTCCCGAACTCAAACTCTTGGTTGTGATGACCATGTTCTTTCCTTTCGTTTAGGGGTTTTATCGATATTTTCCCTTCCCCTTATGGGAATAAATAAATTTTGGTGGTGGCTCTGTTAGTCCATCCCGCGGGCGTGCAATTGTGCTTTGTGAGGTTGTCTCTCATTTTTCGAGGTACGATAGCTGGCGACTCTGCTGGGGAACTTTCCCATCCTTAAGTGAGTCAAGCCTATTTAGGTTTCGTTTGTGTGTTTATGTTTGCTTTACTTTTATGGCTTTTCTTTATCCTATTAATGTTATCTCTATTGCTTCATTGTCATATAATATATGTTTCAATTATTGTTGTGGTATTGGATTGTTACTTTGATTGCAAAACCTTATAGGAAAGGCTCTATACCCGAGCCTAGAGAGAAAACATAAGATAGGTTGATGGTTGAGTAATGTGGGCCCGTGGGATTTAGATCTCATTAGGGTCGACATGAGAACCTCGCTTAGAGTAGATCCTTTGAGAATATTGGCGCCCGATATGTAGTTTCCCTTGGCCTCGATGTTTGTATAAGGATCCTTTACTCTAAGGACCTTTGTCGAACCTTTAACCGTTGGCCTACTAGGAATGATGGTCGCGTAGTGCGGGCTCCCTGAGAGGTAGATTTCAAAGGGTCGGTACGAGGATCTCGCTCAGAATAGATTCTCACGTTGGAGTTAACGCCTGGCATGTAGTTGCCGATGGAAACAAACATTCATGTGAATTTATGACTCTGAGACCTCTTTTAAACCTTAGATCACACCTAGTGAGAACCTTGTTCCGTGAAAAGCAATCAACCTTATCCTCCATCTGTACCTCGGAATTTTGAGATCCTGTACCTGGAATTACAAATATTGAATTCATTTGCATATCATTGCCTTTGCATTCATCAGCATGCATTGCATATCATTCTTCCAATAAGAAACTCATTCCACCTTTTGACCATTGTCAGCCAATTAATTTCCCGACACTCATACTAAACCTGTGGTAGCTGTAAGAAATTTGAAGCGGGATCCAACAGTGATAAGAGTAATATAGACACCTTGAAAGGCCAGCCAAACCGAGTTGAAAGTTATGGTAGCTATGTCAAAGAACAACCTTTCAGCATGTTAAGGAGGAGAGTGTTGATCCCCCACCAGGTTTTACTGTGACAACCAACCCACTGTTTGATCTTCTGACTAATGATGATCCTCAACAAGTGGATGTTCCTACTCAACTTCACCAGGTGTATATCCCGATATCAAACGAAGTTCCCATTGTGTAGAAGAACTCCACTGTTCGTATTGACAAAGAGGGTCCTCAATTTGCAAGAAATGTTCCAAATTCTCAGAGTGCCCGCCTGATGAAAAATAATGAAGCGTTCTCAAGTGGTTAAAGTCGCAGAAATAGGTCGTGATTTTGATAAATGATTGAAGGATATGGAAGGCTCTAACACAGTGAGACTTGATGACATGTGTTTGGTGCTAGGTCTTATTATACCTCTGAAGTTTAAAGTACCCAACTTCGAGAAGTACTAAGGGAATAGTTATCCAAGGAGTCATTTGGTGATGTTCTGCCAAAAATGACCTCCCATACTCATGATGATAAGTTGATGATTCACCGTTTTCTAGACAGTTTGTGTAGGGAATCATTGAGTTGGTACATTAAGCTAGAAAAGAGTCATATTCAATCATGGGAAGACTTAGCCAACGCCTTTTTGAAGCAGTACAACTACAACTTGGATGTGGATCTGAATAGGAGACAGGTGTTGAGTATGTCTCAGAAAGACAATGAATCCTTCAAAGGATATGCACAGCGGTGGATATAATTGGCAGTCTAAGTGCAACCACCACTCTTAGCCAGAGAGTTAGTCGACATGTTCATGGATACCTTGCAGAGCCCATACTTTTAAAGGATGATAGGTATTACATTATCTGACTTCTCTGACTTGGTGAAAGTTGGAGAATGCATCGAGAGCGGTCTCAAGAGCGGAAAAATCCAAGATGTCTTAAGCAGCCAGGCTAGTGAGAATGAATCCCTCATCAACTCCCAGAGGAAGAAGAGGATGTAATCAATACAGTGATGGCAGATGTCAAGTATTCTCTTGGTACACCAGCAAGACCTTTGGGTCCCTCATCTCTTCAGCAGTCATCATTTATGTAACACCCTACTCTAACCATTAGTAAAATAATTAAGAATACGGAAATAGTTTGCAGAAATTAATCAGAGTTATACACGTATGATGTCACATAAAAAACATATCATCATGAAGTATCAAGTCACTTCATATCTTATTCCTTAATAAAGATAAATAATTTGATTAAATAATGGAAAATCCAAATGGTTCAGCACTAAGGCTCCAAGTACATCAACCTTCCACAAAAACAGTAGTCCAACAACATTAAATAAATCATGATACATAACATATAACAAACAACAAATATCATAAAGAATATAACGAAGTCCCCATCCTTCCCGTGTTACATATCAGAGCGACTCCTAAGACTCGATCAATAGCAACACATGCTCCAAGCACTACTCAGGTACCTGAATATCTGTACTCCTCAAGGAGCACAGACACAACAACAGAAAAGGGGTGAGAATTACATTCAATAATACAGGTGAAAATCACATGGTAAGGAGTAGTTAACACATAAATCACACCAATCATACAGTTACAATGCACATACAAGTGCCACATCAGGACTCGGTATATTCAGCCCACATTCAATACATATGCAATGCGACTCAAATGACATGACACAATGCATGCGGTACTATCACAATCCATATGGTTCCTTCATGGAACCTGATTCCCGTCGGAATCTGGATAAGTCGTATACGTTCCTATGAACTACAATCCATATGGTTCATTCATGCATAACTAATGATCCTCAATGATCACACGTGAGCCACATACTCACTGTAATTCCCTCAGAAATTACCACCACAACCCAAGACTGTCCACGTGGCAACAGTCTAGGCGCAAAAGCATCAAACACATCTCCTAAAGACAATCATGTAAAATCCCATGTTTTATCACATTTACTATCATTACCAGTCCCCCTACGTCCCATTATATCATTTTAGTCTTACGGATAAAGAGAAATTGCATCCCATGCAAAATTGGGTCAAAAATCGCGAAAACGGGAAAATTACCCTACAGCCCTGCCCATACGCATATGGCCACTTTTCCTCGCCCTAGGCTTGCATATCATACGCGCAAGGCTCAAGTTCCTAGGCCTCCATACGCGTATTGCCTTAGGACTTACGCGTATGACCAGAGGGGATTTCCCTCCAAAACTTCCCCAAAAGCTTCACATACGCGTAATGCCCTTTCCATACGCATATGGCCACTCTCCCTTAAGCGTAGCTTATGCGTATGGCCAGAAGGTCATGCTGGCATGGGGACGGGGTGCGTATCATACGCATATTTCCCCCTGGGAGTGTCCCCTATACGCGTATTGCCCCCTGGCATATGTGTATGGCCAATCTGTTGCTAAAAAATG
Source organism: Lathyrus tuberosus (assembly GCA_022829125.1). Taxonomy (NCBI): domain Eukaryota; kingdom Viridiplantae; phylum Streptophyta; class Magnoliopsida; order Fabales; family Fabaceae; genus Lathyrus; species Lathyrus tuberosus. The sequence goes on along the minus strand of JALAZF010000008.1, from coordinate 8,689,444 downwards.
GGTTTTTTGCATCAGTGCGATTTTCCCCCATTTGAGCACTTCCAAGCTCATCTACACCAGTCTATCGTTAATAGTTTCCTTATACTTCATTAACCTATCATTCTATTAATGTTTTTCACCAATTAAATCATAGTTTCATCATATCTCAAAACCCCTAATTTTCCAGATCTGATTTCTATGGTAAAACACAGCAACCACAACACATAATTTCCACGAATTACATGTCAGAACAGTTCACAGATGCGAATTCACAGCAACAATTACACAAACATGGAAATCAGACAAGGAGAAGGAAGAATGTAAAGAAAATCCTAAGAGGGGAAGGAACCCTCACTACCCTCTCATGTTAAGATCACCGTTAAAGACCCCATTCTCCCCCTTACCTTAATTCCAAGCTTTCTTTCTCTAACAATGTTGGAAAATATCTTGCTCCTCTCTTGCCCTAGCTCTCCTTCTTTCTCTTTTCTGTTCTCTTTTTACGTGTAACTGACTAGTCTCTTCTCTTTTCCCCACTTCTCTCTAATTATGTTTTTAATTCCTTAATTTTAGTAATAATAATAATAATGGTCATAATAATATTAATAATCCTAATAATAATAATATTAATTATCATAATAATAATAATAATAATAATAATATTAATAATAATAATAATATTAATAATAATACCAAGAATGTTAGTATTAATAGAATATTTCATTATTCATATTATTATTATTACAATGTTGTCCTAAGGCTTAATTTAATTCATTCCACTCAGCTCTCACACCCACCCTTACACACATACCCTTAACTAAAACAATGTCAAGAATAATCACACAAAAGTAGACCACAAAACGACTAAATAATTAAATGGGGTGTTACAACTCTCCCTCACTTAAATTATTTTCGTCCTAAAAAATGTACCCGATGAGAACAATTCTGGATATGACTCTCGCATCTTTCTCTCCAATTCCCAGGTCACACTTCCTCCAGTAGCTCCTCCCCAAGCTACTCTCACTAAAGGAATGTCCTTTCCCTTTAACTGTTTCATCTTGCGATCCTCGATCCTTATCGGCATCACCTCCATGGTAAGATTATCCTGAACCTGCACGTCACCCCTTTGAAGAACAAGGGATGGATCAACAATGTACTTTCAAAGTTGCGACACATGAAACACATCATGCAAATTCGAAGTTCGGGTGGCAGCGCCACTCTATACGTAACAGCTCCAAATCTCTGTAAAATATGATACGGTCCGATGAACTTAGGATTCAGCTTCTTCAATTTCAGCGCTCGACCAACACTGGTCACCGGATTGACCCTTAGAAACACATGGTCACCTTCGCTGAATTCCAAATCCTTCCTCCTATTATCATGATAAATTTTCTGCCTACTCTGGGGTGCCTTCATCTTCTCCCTAATCATCTGAATTATCTCCGTAGTCTGTTACACAATCTCGGGTCCAAGTACAGTGCTCTCACCCGACTCATACCAGCATAGAGGTGTCATACACCTCCTGCCATACAATGCTTCAACAGGTGTCATTCAATACTAGAATGGTAACTGTTATTGTAAGTAAATTCAATCAAAGGTAAATGAGTATCCCAAGCACCTCCTTACTCGAGTATACAAGCCCTCAACAAGTCTTCCAGTGACTGAGTAGTCGTCTCAGATTGCCCATCTGTCTACGGATGATAAGCAGAAATCAACTTTAAACTAGAACCCAAAGCTTCCTGCAAGCTCTTCGAAAATTCGGAAGTAAACCTCAGGTCTCTATCAGAAACTATACTCAACGGAACCCCGTGCAACTTCACTATTATTCTGATATAAATCTCTGCTAACATTGACAAAGGAAAACTGATGTTAATCGGTATAAGATATGCTGATTTCTTCAGTCTATCCACAATCACCCAAATAACATCAAAGCCTCTCTCCGTATTCGGTAACCCAGTCACAAAATCCATTGCGATACTATCCCACTTCAACTCTGATATTTCCATTGGTTTCATCAAACCGGAAGGCTTCTGATGTTCCACTTTTGACTTATGACAGGTCAAACAAGCATACACAAACCGAGCTACATCTTTCTTCATACCTGGCCACCAAAACAATTTCTTAAGATCCTGATACATTTTTGTAGCTCCTGGATGAATACTCAAGCTAACCCTGTGGCTTTCCTCCAAGATCATTTTTCTCAATTCAGGATTATTTGGCACCTCAATTCTGCCTCGAAATCTCAACACACCAAAATCGTCTACCTTAAAGTCACCTCCTGCATCCGACCCTCTTGCGCTCATCAAATCCATCAGCTTCAAATCGAGTTTCTGACTCTCTCTAGCCTCATTAAGGAACTCATTATTAACCTTCAGCATACCCAACATCACACTCTTAGGACTCAGTTCACAAACCATGCTCAAGTCTCTAAACTATTAAATTAAGTCCAACTCCTTAATCATTAATGTCGACATATGAATTGTCTTCCGACTCAAAGCATCTGCCATGACGTTAGGCTTACCGAGTTGGTAACTCAAGCTAAAATCACAGTCCTTCAAGAACTCCAACCATATTCTCTGTCTCATATTCAATTCCTTCTGGTCAAATAAATATTTCAAACTTTTATGATCACTGAACACTTCAAATCTTGATTCGTACAAGTAATGTCTCCTAATTTTCAACACAAAAACCACTGCAGCTAACTGAAGATCATAAGTAGGATAATTCCTTTCCTGTACTCTCAATTGTTGTGAGGCATAAGCCACGACCTTACCCCCATGCATCAATACTCTACCTAATCCCATTTTAGACGCATCACAATATACCGTGAAAGGTTCATCTGGATTTGGTAGAATTAATACTGGCGATGTAGTCAACCTCTTCTTTAATTCCCGGAAACTCTCTTCACATAAGATATCCCACACAAATGCCTGACCCTTTCTAGTCAACTGAGTCAGAGGAAGGGCCAAATTGGAAAACCCTTCAATATACTTGCGGTAATAACCTACTAAGCCCAAGAAACTCCTAATCTCCGTCACTGATTTTGGAGGTTCCCACTGAAGTACAACACTCACTTTGGATGGATCCACTGCTATGCCATCACCAGAAATAACATGTCCTAGAAAACTCACCTCATGCATCTAGAACTCATATTTTGAAAGTTTCGCAAATAACTTATTATCTTTCAACACTTGCAATGCAATCCTCAGATTCTCTGTATGATATCTTTCCGACCTGGAGTAAATCAAAATGTCGTCAATAAAAACCACAACAAACTGATCTTAGTAGGCATGAAAGATACGATTCATGTACTCCATGAATACGCCCGACGCATTGGACACTCCGAACGACATCACAACATATTCGTAATCACTACTACATAAATACCAATTAACAATGGTTGGGAAAGGTATATAATGACGCTGGAACATGCATTGTTATGTAGAGTGTCGTTGTAAATTGATACTTATAATCACAGGCCATTAACCGTTGTAATAACCTGGAAACAGCGCGCCCAATCACAACAGTTATTAAAACGAACCGTTGTGATAAATATAATGCTCCTAGGTTTGATTCCTAGTTGTTCTATTTTGATATTTTTTGTGTGTGCAGCGCGCGAGATATTATGACGGTTTTATTTTATACCAGTCGTTATATATTCTGCAGACACAAATATACAACCACGACTAGATTTTATAACCGCGGTCAAAACTTCCTATGTTTTAAATATGCATTTCTCAGCAATTCAAATTCATCCCATTATTGAACCTGTAACCATTTTAACCATAACACATAAGGTATACATGCATATAAAGAGCATAAAATACTTCCTATGTTTTAAATATGCATTTCTCAGCAATTCAAATTCATCCCATTTTTTAACATGTAACCATTTTAACCATAACGGATAAGCTAACATTGTTCATTTGTAAGTATTGTAACTATTATAACCATAAAATACAGCTAGCAGATAAGGTATACATTCTGTAAGTATTATAACTATTATAACCATATTTAAACCAAACACTATATTCATGTCATCAATACAGAAAAGTGTTATTCACATCGTCTCTACAGAAAAGTGTTATTGACATCATCAATCAGCAGGACCCTTAAGATCATTGTGGATATATGTCCAACGTTTACGAAGATCTACGAAGTCCTCAACGGGGAATGGGGTTTCGTCGTTAAACATCTACATAAGAAAGAGGCAATAACATGTATGATAATAATTCAATAGTCAAATTATATATTAATATATGTAAACATTTTATGACATGTATACCTTATCCCATGAATCAAAAATGTCGGCAAGGAAAATGATTAACATGTGTTTCATGACATAATAACCACACTCGTAATTCCCGGGTTGTTTCCTTGTCTACAAATTTAAACAAATATCACATGAATACAACCACACATGAATGTAAATGAAAGAAACATAATTGTGCCACTTACTTTAGGACATATCCATCTGGGCTTTCTTCTAACATTATTCATCATATTCACTTGCTCCACAACACTGTACATTGAATTTGAATTAAACATATTACATGATAAACTAATTACAATGTCAAAGAAAATGAATTAAGCATAGACTTACGAATTAATCATATATTTCATTTTTTTTCCAGTGGATCATGCAAGGAACACAGAAAAGTTATCATATTCGTCATAAATGACATGATGATCAATTGCCAATGACCACTGAATAAACAAGAGCATATATAGGTTAATGGTATTTGCTAAAACAAAACTAAATATAGAATACATAAACATCAAATCCAAAAATACTTACTAACAGAGGAATGGTGTTAAGTAACATTCTTTTCCTCCCTCATTTAATCGTGTTCTCAAGTACTCTCGGATATCTTTTGGTTCATTAAAAGCCCAACGAATAAAAAGTGGATCCAAGATTCCGTAAGTACTCGATTTATTCAACCATATACAAAGACGATGAATGTACCTAAATGGTTAAAGAAAATGAATAAATTAGGGGTGATGTTCTATAAATGATCTATAATGACATGTATATTCAACTATATATACTTACGTGCACCAAACTTGAAATATCCCGATGTCCAGCCACTTATACCCACCAAGAAAATCCCTTACATCTTCAGGACTATAATAGAATAAATCCAAACGTGGACAATGTTCTAGCGGGAGAGGTTGCGTTTCATTTAACACCGCAACTTTCAAGTATAACATTGTGATTTCATTTGGATTAGGGTCCATTATATCATTGCGGTTACCCGCGGGAGAGATGGGCTGAACAATTACTTCCTTTTGTAGAAGCATGACGTATAACACTTCTACTAGGAGTTCGATCATCATCATCACCATCAACATTACGGTGATCTTCATTTGTCCGTTGTTCAAGGTTTTCACTTTATCTCAACATCATAATATTCAATTAAAACATAAAACAAAAACAAGCACAATATATATCATACATTTTCGATAAAACACTAACATCTCAAGTAAAGTACATACCGAATATAACTCTTGAAACCTTTCCATATCTTTCTCCCTTTTTTCCTTCTCCTCTTCTAACATTCTCCGATTTTCTTCTAATTGCTTCTCAAAATTTTCAATCTTTTGTCTCTATGCAATAATTTCTGGGCTTTCGGTACTTTTTCTTTGAGACCCAAAGAATGACCTTAAGCCGACACCTTACCCAACAACACGGACACGCCCACCATGCTCATCTATTCCGATAGCTTCTACTAATATGTCATATCGTGCTTGCGGAACAAATGTACCTTCACGGGCTGCCTCAACCAACTTATCCTACACAACAAGAGAAACTTACATATATTGTTACCAACGCATTTAAATAAAAAATAACATAAGCACTACAAATCATACTTACAATTTTTTCAGCAACTACTCTTGACGCCTCAGAGGTGTACTCTCCATTTGGTCTTAATCAAGCCCTCTTCCATTTCTCATGTCTTGAAGGTGGAGATGGGATGCAATCATCTCCTGTTTCTGATTGTCTTTCAAGCATGATTTTTTTTCTCAAGATTCCTATAACCCCCACGAGACAATCTATGGGGGTACATGTTCTTGGCCTTATTGAGTATTCCGACTTCGCTTTAACCTGTTATGAACATAGTGAAAAAAATATATGATTAGTATCGATAACTCATTAGCATAACATTATCGGTTACATGAGAATAGTACTAACCTTGAATTCCTCAGAACGGTGTATCTTTGCAAACCTTTTCCATTGCTTCTTCGATATAAAACTATATCGAATCCATGGATGAGCAAGACTGTTCTTAGGCCTCCTAATGTAGTCAATCGTGAGTTGTACCTTAAATCCCCTCCAACGAGTACCAGCATATGATATCCACTTTTTTTTCAAATTTGAGTCATCGGTAAACTCAAAATTCAACTACATTTAAATCAATATATAATTATGTATTAGAAATTATAGATATTGATATCTGCAATATATAAAAATTATAGTATGTAATACCTTAACATCAGTCCATATGCTTTCTTTGACCTTATTATCAACTTGTTTCCAATCATCAATCAATATACTAACCTTGCTACGTGCTAGGAACGAAACATAACTCTTAAAAGTAGAGTAATATTGACAATCCACTACTCTGTACAATGAATCAAACTGGATAGGAATTTTTTCACCAGATGAGTTCCTGACAAATGTGAATTGGGGCATAATTGTGACACCTCTTTGTGATCTTTTCGTTTGACTTTCAGTTGTTTGAATATCATTGTCTAACCTCTCATTTGTTTGAGTTTCTTCGCTGGTTTCTGATGAAGAACTCAACAAGGTCGACATCTAAGTTCAAAAATAACAATAACAACATGAACAACAAGAACATAAACATCAACCACAAAATAAAACAACAACAACCATAACAATGGCAAATATAGTTTACTGTAGATGCATGGGGAAAAATATTTTACGTACCCTAAACGTGATGACTAAGTAAATGATGTTGGTGTTGGTGTTGTCTTTCTTCCTCGTGGTGACGACGGTGTTGTTGTTATTTTCCTTCTAGACGGTAACAACTTGGTTAATCGTGATGATCTTGTCAACTTGGTTGACGATGACGACGACAATGGAAAATACACAGTGAAGTAGGAACGATGGTGTTTTGGATGAAATCGTGTAATGTTTCACAGTATTGAACGTTAGGGTTTGGGTTGAAATCGTGTATTATTTCGTCTAGTTTCTATTTGCAATGGAAAAAAGGACACTGAAGAGACAAGCTAACTAGGAGTGTATAATATTATCACGCTACCACAACAACCAATACATGCAACCGTAGTGATATTTTACTTTCATTATGAATTTTCATAAAAAAAAACGTCAGAGTATTAACAATTAAAAAAATTAAATAAAAAACAAAATATATCACAACGGTTGTAAACATCAACCGTAGTCATAAAATTTAAAGTTTTTTATTTAAAAATAATTAAAAATGAAAAGGCGTGACTTAACAACGGTTGGCTCTTCAACCGTCGTCTTATACTTTTAAGTTTTTTATTTAAAAATAAATAAAAATGAAAAGGCGCAACTTAAGAACGGTGGAACTCTTGAACCGCCGTCATAAACTTTTAAGTTTTTTATTTAAAAATAATTAAAAAAGAAAAGGGGCCACTTAACATTAATGAAATAACATATATGAGGGCCCTAAGGTTCCAACCCATGAAAGCTTGAAGTTATCACAACTGTTGACTCCTTAACCGTTGTTATATACAAATAATTTTTAATCAAAAAACAATAATATTATGATAGCGCCTTAGTTTAGAGATGTCACAACGGTGTAGGGAATAAACGTGGTGACCATGGCGTTTTCGTTTACGCGTTTTGTAGTAGTGAATGTCCATACCGAGTCCTGAAAGTCGTCTTCTAAATATCATCCTCTTTCACCCGAATCTGATGGTAACCTGATCTCAAATCAATTTTACTAAAAAGACGAGCTCCCATGAGTTGATCCATTAGATCATAAATTCTTGGAAGCGGATATTTGTTCTTGATGGTAACCTTATTCAGCTGACGATAATCAATACACAATCTCATACTACCATCTTTCTTCTTAACCAACAACACTGGAGCTCCCCACGGCGACACACAATGGGTCTAATAAACTTCTTATCAAGTAATTCTCCGAGTTGAGATTTCAAGTCCGCCAATTCTGATGTTGACATTCTGTATGGTGCCGTAGATATAGGTCTGGCACCAGGAACAAGATTGATTGCAAATTCCACCTCTCGCTTCGGAGGCAACTCTGAAATATCATCCGAAAACACTTCTGGAAACTCTTTCACTACAGGTAATTCATTAATCGACGTTTTGCTTTCAACTGACAATGAGGCAAATACTGCAAACATTTTAGCTTCATCTTCCAACAAAGTTCTCAATTCCTTGGTAGATATAAAATTAGCTAACTCTTCCTCCTTTGGGGTAAGAAATAACAGCCTCTTCCTATAACATTCAATGTAGACATAATTGCTCTCTAGCCAATTCATCCCTAAAATAACATTCAGATCACTAAGTGGTAAGCAAATTAAATCCACTGTGAAATCTTTACCAAAGATAGACACAAGACAGTTCAAGCACAGTAACGATGTAGTTATCGACCCAATAGATGGAGTATCAATCACTATCCCTTTACTCAAAGTAGATGACACAAGTTCTAGTTTCTTCACACAATCAATAGAAATAAACAAGTGGGTCGCACCTGTATCAATGATAGCAATCAAAGGAGTGTTATGAATGTAACAAGTACCTCTGACCAAACGATCCTCACTGGTAGGCCGAGCTCCCACAAGTGCAAATACCTTCCCATCGGTCTGCGACTTCTTCGGCTTCTGACAGTGGGTGCTGATGTGACCCTGTTCACCATAGTTGTAACAGGTAGTTATATTTGTCCTACAATCTACCACAACATGACCTGGCTTCCCGCATTTGAAATACTTCTTCACCTCATTCTGACATTTATTAGCACAGTGACTCGCACCACCACATCTGAAACACTTGATAGGGTTGGAAGAATTTCCTCCCCAACTTGGCTTTTTGCCAACAACGACTTTCTCCTTCCCTTTATCGGCCGGAGCACTGTAAGGTGTACTCTCGTGTCTCTACTTACCTGTTTTATCACTCAGGGTCTTGTAGTGAGCAACCCGAGCCATGTTATCTTCATCATAAATTTGACACCTATTCACCAACTCAGGGAAGTATCTGATCTTCTGATAACCGATACCTTGTTTGATCTCGGGACACAACCCGTTCTCAAACTTGATACACTTCGAACTCATAGCAGCATCAGTATTGTAATAAGGACAATACTTCTCCAGTTCCTTGAACTTGGCTGCATATTTCGCAACTGTAGAGTTTCCCTGCTTCAATTCCAGGAATTCAACTCTTTCTTGCCACACACATCTTCTGGAAAATACCGCTCTAGAACCTCATCCCTGAACATCGTCCAAGTAATAGGACTACCTGCAGTCTCTAACCTTTGACTGGTGTTATCCCACAAATCTTCAGCGTCCTCAGTCAACATATGAGTGCCAAACTGCACCTTCTGAGCCTCGGTGCATCCCATAACTCTGAAGATCTTCTCAATGTCCTTCAGCCAGTTCTGCACCGCATTTAGTTGGTGCCTACCCTCGAACTTAGGTGGCTTGTTGTTCTGGAACTTTTCAAAATTGTGGAACTCGACATCCCCAGCATTTTGATTGGTATTTTACACCGCCTGCGCAACAGCTTGTAACACAGTAGCAATCGCAGCATCATTCCTACCAGCCATACTGCTCAACACCAAAGAAAATATAGGTTAGAAGAAACACATGACTATATACACTCTATAGTCAGACTCTACTATGACACTGGCCGAACGGACCGACCTGCTCTGATACCAATTGTAAAACTGTATTCTACCCATTCGTATAATAATTAAAAATACGAAAATAGTTTGCAGAAATTAATCAGAGTTACACACGTAGGATGTCACATCAACAACATATCATCATGAAGTATCAAGTCACTTCATATCTTATTCCTTAATAAAGATAAATAATTTGATTAAACAACAGAAAATCCAAATGGTTCAGCACTAAGGCTCCAAGTACATCAAACTTCCACAAAAACAGTGGTCCAATAACATTAAATAAATCATGATACATAACAGATAACAAACAACAAATATCATAAAGAAAATAACAAAGTCCCCATCCTTCCCGTGTTACGTATCAGAGCGACTCCTAAGACTCGATTAATAGCAACACATGCTTCAAGCACTACTCAGGTACCTGATTATATGTACTCCCCAAGGAGCACAGACACAACAACAGAAAAGAGGTGAGAATTACATTTAATAATACATGTGAAAATCACATGCTAAGGAGTAGTTAACACACAAATCACACCAATCATACACTTACAACGCACATACTTGACATATTCAGCCCACATTCAATCATACACATATGCAATAGGACTCAACTGACACGACACAATGCATGTTGTACCATCACAATCCATATGGTTCCTTCATGGACCCCGATTCCCGTCAGAATCCGAATAAGTCGTATACGTTCCTCTGAACTACAACTTATCTCCACTCAACTCCCACATGGAGTCCGGGCGAGACTAGGCATCCATCATGGACTCCCATCTAGCTCATCTCCATACAACATGACATAAATGCATGGCACATAGTTATGCACAATACAACAATCATTCATGCATAACTTACGATCCTCAATGATCACACGTGAGCCACATAATCACCGTAAGTCCCTCCGGAATTACCACCACAACCCAAGACCGTCCACATGGTAACAGTCTAGGCGTACAAGCATCAAAAATATCTCCTAAAGACAATCACATAAAATCCCATGTTTTATCACATTTACTATCATTACTAGTTCCCCTACGTCCCATTATATCTTTTTAGTCTTACGGATCAAGAGAAATTGCATCGCACGCGAAATCAAGACAGAATTCGTAAAAATGGGAAAATTGTACTACTGCCCTGCCCATACGTGTATGGCCCTGCGCCATATGCGTATGGTCATTTTTCCTTGCCCCCGGCTTGTGTATCATACGCGTAGGGCTCAAATTCCCAGGCCTTCATATGTGTATTGCCTTAGGCCTTACACGTATGACCAGAGGGGATTTCCCTCCAATACTTCCCCAAAAGCTTCCTATACGTGTAACGCCCTTGCCATACACGTGTGTCCACTCTCCCTTATGCGTATGGCTAGAAGGTTGTGCTAGCATGGGGACGGGGTGCGTATCACACGCGTATTGCCCCCTGGGAGTGTCCCCCACACGCGTATTGCTCTCTGGCATACGTGTATGGCCAGTCTGTTGCTGAAAAATGGGTTTTTCGCATCAGTCCAATTTCCCCCATTGGAGGACTTCCAAACTCCTAATTCAGACCCAAAACAACATCTACACCGGTCTATCATTAATTGTTTCCTTCTACTTCATTAACCTATCATTCTATTAAGGTTTTTCACCAATTAAATCATATTTTCGTCACATCTCAAAACTCCTAATTTTCCATATCTGATTTCTATGGTAAAACACAGCAACCACAACACATAATTTACACGAATTTCATGTCAGAACAGTTCACAAATGCGAATTCACAGCAACAATTACACAAACGTGGAAATCAGACAAGAAGAAGGAAGAATATACAGAAAATCCTGAGGGGAAGGAACCCTCACTACCCTCTCATGTTAATATCATCATTAAAGACCCTATTCTCCCCCTTACCATAATTCCAAGCTTTCTTTCTCTAACAATGGTGGAAAATCTCTTGCTCCTCTCTTGCCCTAGCTCTCCTTCTTTCACTTTTCTATTCTCTTTTTACGTGTAGCTGACTAGTCTCCTCTCTTTTCCCCACTTCTCTCTAATTATGTTTTTAATTACTTAATTTTAGTAATAATAACAATAATGGTCATAATAATATTAATAATCATAATAATAATAATAATATTAATAATCATTATAATAATATTAATAATAATACTAATAATGTTAGTATTAATAGAATATCTCATTATTCATATTATTATTATTACAATGTTGTCCTAAGGCTTAATTTAATTTATTCCACTTAGTTCTCACACCCACCCTTACACACATACCCTTAACCAAATCAATGTCAAGAATAATCATACAAAGTAGACCAGAATACGACAAAATAATTAAATGGGGTGATACAATTTCCAGTGCCACACTATCCTTACAGGCAGCCACTAGTGCCTAAAGCACCGTACCAGAAACCCTGGATTGCTCCTCTTGCAAATCAACGAGCCCATGGCTGAGGACATCAATATCAGCGGTAGAGTCAACATAGGCCTCACAATAATCTGGAAAGAAGGAATGCTCTTCTCGATTCAATTCCTATGTCATACACTGAGCTTCTGCCACACTTGGTTCAAAGCTCGCTGGTAGAGCCCAAATCTCTCAAGCTGTTGCCAGAACCATATCTGTCTGGGTACGATCCTGATGTGCAATATAGATATCATGCTGGATCAATGGGGCACTCAACTAAAGATTGTAAAGCTTTCCAAGCCAAAGCACAGAAGTTGATTGACAAGAAGTACATACCCTTTCAAGAAGGAAATTTGGTTGTACACGTCAACTTCTCGCCCGAATGAGTTTGAAGACTTCAAGAGGCATCTCCTAAAGCCAGTGGTTTAGAGAGGAAGACATCCTCAACATTGGTAATCGTTGGATAAATTTTATCATTTGCATTTGTATTTTCTTTCCTGTTAATTGCTACTTGTTTTTAAATATTGTTGTTTTGAATGGTAATATTAATGATGTGATCATGCATTTTCTGAATTATTCATGTCGCATTCGCTCATTTTTTTCTTCTCCTATATCAAAAACAAAAAATAAATCCATATACCTCTCATTCACTTTCTTTATCAAACTGTTGTTTTAGCTAAGATTTGAGGGAGGATGACAAAAACTGAATACCCTTAATTGTTGAAGGTATGCTTTCAAACAAGATCATGCTGATGATATACATGCATTGTTTCAAATCCCCAAACACTGGAGAGATAAGGAGTTAGTCCCTAGTTAACCACTTCGAGCCTAGAAGTATGAGTTCCTTCAGATCTACAAACCCTTACGCTTAACCTTGGGCAGGGTAGTGATCAGTTAATCTAACTACATAATCGAATTATCAAGATGAAATATCCCGTATGGGGATCAACCACATGATATTCTTCGCACACTTCCTAAAATGTCGAAAGAATCATGTAGAATCCAAAATTTATGGCAGTTGTTCTTCAGTAACCAATGAGTTGACAGTCACAACCTTTCAGCAAAGTCGAAAAAAATCAAAAGAAAAGCCCGCTAAGTTGAATACCCAAAGAAGAGACTTAGGCAAGAATCATGGCAATCCCAGTGGACTAAAAACTTCAAAAAGCGGTCCAGGAAAAAATCAGGGATTAAAATATGAAAAAATCAAAAGAAAAAGTGGTCCTCAAATTCTCAAGCAAAGCAAAATGAGATTTAGTGACCACCATGTCAAAATCAAAGGGTCACTGGCATTATGACAAATAAAATAAGGTGACTACCATTTCAAGCGAATCTTGAACCCTCATCTTCACTCTCTTACCGATGAACTATCTTTGAAGATGAATGTGTGTAGAATTAAATGAATGTAGGACTGAAGTTCATCACGAAGAAGGGGTGAGTACAAATCAATTTTGAGCCTCATAAGTCTACCATCCCAAGAATTGGATAATTAGAGGAAGACCATTTCAAAGTCCACAGAACATTGGGGCAACTCACCTAAGACCATGACATGCCAAGCTGCTTCCAATTTCCTTTCATGGAAAACATTTTCAAAGACCCAACAGACTAGGGCAAGATAAGTCACAGACAAGGGCAAGATGTCCTAAAGAGGGGCAAATCCTCTTCATGCCTTCAAGCTGCTCATGTAAGCAAGCCATACATCAGCAACTTTTGAGTTCAAGACGAGGGTCGGGGATCATGCTATCACCCTCACCAAATAACATTTTGCCTCCTGACATGAGCCTTGCTGCAAAAGAACCTTTCACCCATTACCCACATCTGGGGCATGTTGAAAACCTGCAAATCACTATATAAATCATTCTCATTCATTAATCATGTCGCTTCGCTCTAGCGTTAAGCCATGCATATTATCTCATTCATCGAGCATATGACTATAGCATGAAAGACCAAACTTCAAAACCATTTTTTTGTCTGGTAAACCATTTGTAATCCAATCAGTCTTAAACACCAGTTCTCATCTGGTAGTCGGTTTCTTAAAGCTAGTTCATGTCTGGTAGCCTATGTTTAACTCCAGTTCACGTTTGGTAGTAAGTTTTCTTTTCAAAACTAGTTTTCTTATGGTAATCTACCCTTCAAACCAGTACCTGTCTGGTGGCCTATTTCTAACCCCAGTTCTCGTCTGGTCAGGTTCTTTTCAATAACCAGTTCCAGTCTGGTAGTCACTTTTCTTTTTAAACACCAGTTCTCATCTGGTAAATCATTCGATAGTCAGTTCTCGTCTGACCTTAAATCAGAAAAAAAATAGTTCTCATCTGGTAGACTATCTGAAAGTCAGTTCCCGTCTGACAAACAAAAAAGACAAAAGACCAGTTCCCGTCTGGTATATTCCTCAAATCCAATTCTCATCTGGAAGTCCTTTCTTTCAAGTCTAATTGTTGCTGGCACTCTGTGTTTAAAGTCCAATTTTGTCGAAACCCACTCAATCGGTATTTGCCAGGGTTTATTTATTTTGTCAATCTAAATATTTTCGAATCATCCACTAGATGAGGCGTATCTTCTAGTAGTTTTGTTTAATCAAATTCCCAGGTAATCATTCTTGTGCTGTGTTGGAAAACATTACTGTCAATTTTTCTCTGTGCGAATCCGGAGTCATTTCCTTTTCTTTACTCTGTGAGAATTCGGAGTCATTTCTTCTTTCACTCTGTGAGAACCCGGAGTCAATCCAGATGGTTATGTGAGAACCTGTAACCTATTTTTTGTTTTGTGAGAGGCCAGAACCTTTTTTTTATACTCTGTGAGAACCCGGAGTCAATTCAGATGGTTATGTGAGAACCCAAAACCTATCTTTTTGTTCTGTGAGAAGCCAGAACTTTTTTTTCACTCTGTGAGAACCCGGAGTCAATCCAGATGGTTATGTGAGAACTCATAACCTATCTTTTTGTTCTGTTAGAATCCATGACCTTTTTTCTTTACTCTGTGAGAACCCGGAGTCAATTCAAATGGTTATGTGAGAACCTGTAACCTATCTTTTTGTTCTGTGAGAGGCCATAAATTTTTTTTCTTTACTCTGTGAGAACCCGAAGTCAATCCAGATGGTTATGTGAGAACCTGTAACCTATCTTTTTGTTTTATGAGAATCCAGAACCTTTTTTCTTTACTCTATGAGAACCTGGAGTCAATTTAGATGGTTATGTGAGAACCTGTAACCTATCTTGATGTTATATGAGAAGCCAGAACCCTTTTTCTTTACTCTGTGAGAACCCCAAGTCATTTCAGATGGTTACGTGAGAACCCGTACCTATCTTTTTGTTTAGTGAGAAGCCAGAAACCTTTTTCTTTACTTTGTGAGAACCTGGAGTCAATTCAGATGGTTATGTGAGAACCCGTAATCTATCTTGATGTTTTGTGAGAAGCTAGAATCCCTTTCTTTACTCTGTGAGAACCCGAAGTCAATTCTGATGGTTATGTGAGAACCCGTAACCTATCTTGTTGTTCTCTGAGAAGCCAGAACTCTTCTTTATTCACTTTGTGCAAACCCGGAGTCGTGTCATTATTTACAGTCAATCGTCCCATTTATCTCCGTGAGAACCCAGAGCTTGCCTTTCATTACACAAATTGTCCATAATCTTTGGTTTATTCCGAGAGAAGCTAGAACTAACCATTTTCATCAAGTGTCTCCAGTGAGTCATTTTACCTTACTTTATTTAATCCCCAGCAAATCTCATTGGTAATCATCTCAATAATCCCCACAGAGTTTTGCATACATGCATCACATCACATATCATATCATGTCATATGCATTCAGGATCAAAATTCAGGTCTTTTTTAGTATTTAACTATCTCCCACCGCGATCATATGAATAACGTCCTTCTTCATACTCTCTGGTTGAAGATATTTAAATAAGGGCAGTTGTCACACCCAAATTTTGACCATGAATCGCCGATAAATGCATTACTGTAGCATTCACATCATACGCATAGCATATCATCCATTTCATTTTGCATAATGCCTAAAAATTTCAACCAGATAAATTTCTTGGATTTACAGACAAATAGGTCAAACTAGATGTCAATTGTGCATAAAATCAGTGCACGAAAAGTTTTGAATTTGAGCTTGCAGATGTTAGTATTCTTGATCTACGTTTCGCGTAGTTTAACTTGGCACGCTCGTCTTAATTTTCGACAACTTTTTCAATCGCATTTTTATCAGCTGAGCCTTTTTACCGGTCAAAATTTATTTTCAAATCTGACCAAATGTTGTATTTTTCCAAGTTGTTTATTCTGCACTGATCATTTTGATACGCTCATTTTAATTTTTTGGGAACTTTTGCGCCTGAATGTTATTCCTTTTTTATCCGTTTATTTTTGTTTTTTAGACAAAAAAATCAAGACATTTATTTAGAGTTATTCTTAAATTTAATTGGCATATTTGTTTTTGATTTATTTACTAAATATTTTCTTTAATATTTTAAATATATATGTATATATAATTGATATTATTTGATTTTGCATTGGATTCCTTTTTCTCTCATATCAGTCCGTTGCCAGCTGTAAAATAAAGAAAATAATTTTTCTTTCCACATTTTGCAGACCACATGTGATAGAAGGAGAGTGAGAGTATCCCTCTCTTTATGGACTCCCAACGTCTATTTTTATAGGTGACCTGCACCAAACTGACACATCGCCACTCACATTGCACTAGCGGACAAAATAGGGAGGAATCCTCCATTCATGTAGTACCATCATCCTACAATGTTATTTATTCACTTTTTTGACTCACTGAAAAGAGAAAGAAAAATTGGACACACACTACCACCCACCTTCAAAACGCAGGAAGAAAAACTTTTAAGATATTACTCTTCCCTCTTTCTCACAAAGACACACAACAATTCACATTTCTAATACTACCCTTCATACCAATCTCTCCTACTTTTCAATTCTTCATTAATAGATATCTCTTTCTCACTACAAAAAAAAAACCACTCAAAACCACCATTTTTTCTTATGTGAAACCACTACTTTTCTTCAGCAAAACCATGATAGCATTCTCATAATCAAAAAACAGAATCAAAAGAGAGCAGAAGAAGAGGTTGTTTTAGATATAACAACTCACCTTATCATTCACACCACCATACCATCTTTATCATAACCAAACACTGGACCCTCCTTTCACAAATACCATCACACTTAGCCCTCCTTCAAAACAAAATCCACTTCACACGAATAACTCACCATGAACTCACCCTCCTTCTGCTAGTCCATGATAGAACTCTATCTCCTTTATCCATTAAACACCAACTTTGTTTCTTAACACAACCCAAACTTCACCATAAACTGATTCATCAGAATCTTCCGCCTTATACTAACCTATTGTTCCTGCAACTTCAAAACTACATCTAACATCCACAGCCGTAAAACCTCCATTTTTGACCTCTTCATAAACACAACCATGAACAAAGCATACTCGCATCACAAAACAAACAATGGTTCACAACTTTGAGTTGAAATTTCTGACAACCACCGTGAGATAGTTTCAAAACCTACGTTGTCATTCACTTCACCGCCATGAACATCAACTCCACACACAATCACAACAAACTCAACAACTCAACAATGATACTGCAATAGCACCATTTCATTTGTAGTTCCAAGCAAACAATAACTAATGGTTGCAGCGGTTTGTTTCTTTCACTTTCGTTACGTCGTTATTGTTTGGATTATGGTAAATTTTGTTTTAGCCTTTGCCCATGTTTGTTTGCTGGTTTTCTATTTCGGTTACGCCGAGTTGGTTTACAATGCTATCATGTCTTGCAGTTCTCATGTGTATCATATTTTGGTAAGGATGATGAACAAGGTTTGAAAAAAAACGTTTGTACGTTAATAGGATTTTATTCAGAGGCATTTTGTAAATCTGCATTACTGTAGCTTCAGTCTTGTTTAATGTTTTTCTTACTTATTTTATTCATTGACCACATTTTGTTTTTCCACCATGAAGCTGCTAAGTCCACCAGTCCACCAAAAATGAAAATATTTTATTTTGGGCCTTATTTGGTTTTTGTCCCAAGTCCATATGGCTTTTGTTATATACACCCCACATGCACATTTGCTATCTCCCATGTTTTCTCAATTATTTTGGTTATTGTGATTTCTATGTTTTTATTTTTGTTTAGTCTAAAATATCAATTAACCTGTTAATTATTTAATTGATTAGTGGATTAGGTGTCAAGGGTTTCTTTCAATTTTAATTGTTAAAAAGTTTGTTTAATGGTTACTATCTTTTATTGCGTTATGAATTCGGAGCACAAATTTGATTTTGCTTTCGAAAATCATTTGGATGCATAAATTATGGAGCGACTATGTATAGAGTGATTCCCACTTGAATTCACTCTAAATGAGCTTGACATGGTTCTAAATTTGAGGCTTACGATTTCGGTTGGTTTTCGGTCCCGTGGCTTACTCTTACAACGAGTCCCTTTTATTTACTTGCACTTGTTCGATTGGGTTTGATTTAATTATTTCAATATCTCATATCCCCATTTGATAAAATGTACCATAATTCCCATGAAGTGTTATAATTTTATTGCTTTTCTTTCTTTTGTTTATATCTTGCCATCACCTAAATCATTTTCAAAATAATTCTTGATTCATATCGAGCCATCTTTTACACCCTTGTAAGTCGATCGCTATGTAAGCATCGCCATCAACCTCATGGTCACCATACACAACATTCATAGCTTACTCTTGAGCTTTCTTACATTGAGACCTATTCGATCAATTACTTCTAGTTGGTCGTTTAGAAGACTAGCCGACTTTGCTAGTGCACACGATTAAAATTCATTTCGATTGCTTTCCTTTACTTGTTTGTTTATATTTTGTCTTTGCATGATGATTGAATTCCAAACCATAAAGTACTTGATCCATATATCGAGCCCTACCCGCTCATGTAAGCCGATTCCATTGTGCATTGCCATTGACCTTACCCTATACCAATTAGGACCTCCTTTCCTTTAGTTCAAACCCTTGCACCATTAATTAACCCTTGATTCAACGTCAAGTGGAATTTTCTAAGTCAAATTAATTATACTTAGATACTTTTCAATAAAAGATGAAAAAGGAGAGGAGAGTAGTCAACGTCTCCCCGAGAATGAGGATCTGAGATGTAGTTCTCGTGATTCGAGCTCTCGTCATCCTAAAATCAGCCCACAAACTGTAGTTGTCAGGACTACGAACGCTCTGATTTCTCATTCTCGTTGAGAATATATAGGTACAAGGGACCCAATCCTTGGTGAGCAACCTTTTTCTTTTCACCCCTTTTCCTCATAGTTCCCCGAACTACGATTGCTCTGACTTCCTCATTACACTATGAGGATACGTAGGCACAAGATTGTGATGATATTAGCGAGCACCCTAGGAAAATAAACCATCTAGTCCCTATCCTCATTCTATCCTAATAACCTGAAAGCCTATCATTTCTAAGCAAACATTAACATGCACACCTAACCTAATGGTTCCCGTTGAGTACAACAGACGTGAGGGATTCTAATACATTCCCTTTATGTAACCGACTCCCGAACTCAGACTCTTAGTCGGAATGACCATGTCCTTTCCTTTCGTTTAGGGGTTTTATCGATATTTTCCCTTTCCCCTTATGGAAATAAATAAATTTTGGTGGCGACTTTGTTAGTACATTCCGCGGGCGTGGGTTAACGCTTAGCGAGGTCGTCTCTCATTTTTTGAGGCACGACAATATATATATATATATATATATATTAAAAAACTTCTTTGGCTGTGCACTACCTTTGGCTGGCCTGTCATGGAAGAATTGCAACTAAAGCCCGTCTGAAGAAACTCGGTTTACTACAAGATGATATGTGCAGTCTCTGTCAGGGGTATGCTGAAACAATAGATCACCTTATGTTTGATTGTGTAATCACAAAAGAAATTTGGAAAGGAGTTTTATCTTGGATGGACGTGAACCATAGTCCATTGCCATGGACAGAGGAACTAAATTGGCTCACGAGGAACACTAGAGGGAAAGGCTTCAAGTGGGGCTTCTGAAAACGGCAATTGCTGAGACCGTGTATGGGGTATGGAGACATAGAAATTTTGTTATTTTTGGAGGTGTGGAAGATCAACATAGCACTATACGAAACATTATAGATAATACGACATATAGAGTGTGAATGATAAATAAGTATAGGAAGCAATTAGCAAAGCTAATGATATAGTTTTCTTTTGTTTTTTATGTTGGTTTGACTTACGATGGATCACTTTTGATCTCTTGATGTATTTTGACGCTATTTTTTGGAATACATATTTCTTTTATTTCAAAAAAAAAAACTTCTTTAATTATAAATAAATAAAAGTTATTAATTTAACAAAATAATTGATTTCTATGGTTTACATCAACAATAGTCACATTATAAGACATGAAGATTCACCGAGTCTCTAGAGGTATCCTAACTCTGACAACTCCTGTTGTTACACCTCGACAATGGATTCTCGAAATATAAGTATGCCGATAAGATTTATATTTTCCCAACAACTCCTCACTAACCTATGAATATGCGCCCTCATTCAAAGGGGAATTCGAGTTATGCGAGTTCTTTTACCCATCTTAGCCAGAAGCATGGAGGAAGAAAATGATTTTGATATTATTAGGTTCACTCTTCCGCACACTATTCAAATGAAAGAGTATAAAAACCTCACAAAAACCTAAAACTATTATGCTAGAGTAACTTTATGGCCAAAGTACTTCCCTAAAAACCATCACATCAAAAGAAAAATACAAAAAGAAACACCACTCGTTGGAATTTAAAAAGGGTATTTCAAAATTTTAATCCTCTTAGTGAAATATTCTTAATAAATGGATCTTGATTAAACCATTAATTACACATAAAAGTTATGACTCTCCGAATACCACTTGAAGTGTGTTTTAACTTTGATCACGAGCCTGGAAAATGTCATTGTCTCTATGAAGTCCACGCGAGTACAAAGTGTAACGCGATGCGAGTTGTTTTTTGAGAAAATATGACGAATATGATTCATAAGGGAATGAGCTCTTCTATTATTAACATATTTAATAAATTGCACAAATATGATTCATAATTAAAATATGTTTTATTTGATCATATTTAAACATATTAACACAAATATGTTTTATTTAATTAAATGTTATGGTCTAACCGTTAACCAACTTTATGATCATCCTGTTACAGACAACATTTGAAAGGAAATAAAGTATTCGACTTCATATCTAGGGTATATAGTTGTTTTAGATCGAATGGTTGTATACACCACTATCACTATAAAAATAACTTATGACACTTACATAACACACTATGTAGTATTCTCATGGCGGGTCAATCTAATTTAAATATCACTATTAGAATTTATATTAATGTGAAGACTTGATATCTCATATTCATGACTCGCGAGATACTCACATAATAATCTCTATACATTATTTTTTTCTTATCTAACAATAAATCTTGACTACATATATTTTAAGAATAACATATTTATATTTAATGAAGTCTCACGAGTAAGTCACACTTAATGTAACCATTAAAGATTAATTATTCTAAAGACTTTATCGTCATATATAAATAATACAATAAATTCAATGCCTAATATATGTTATTCTTAATATATATATATATATATATATATATATATATATATATATATATATATATATATATATCTTGATACATGTAGCGTGCGATTTTTGTCGGTGACGCGACCACCTTATCGCATAATGGTTTCCTAGTGGGGTGCTACTTTCTGATTTCTTATTTATCCCGTGAAGCTGAAAGGGAAAGGGAGGCTATCTAAAACTAACCATGCATGCGATTGTTTAACTGAACAAAAGCTAAGAGAGATTCGTGGAGTTCGGGGCCAGGTTATACAATGGGGCATTGTCAATTACCCATCCTATATGTAGTTATCCACAGGTTGTTAGCATTAGGTTACACTTTGTACTTGATGGTGTTTATCTGGGAATGGGTTGGGAAAAGTTTGAGATAGAGAGTGAGTTTTTGATGATTTTGGTGAGGTACTGGACCTCTGTTTTGATTGAGGTGAAGGTACTGGACCTAAAGTTTTTGTTTGGTATGCTCGCTAAGATTTTGCAATCTTATACCTACGTATTCCCGTTTAAAAGAAACAGGGAAATCAGAGCAATCGTAGTTCCTCCTATTCTAAGGGAGGAAAAAGATGTTTTGGTGTCTTGTTCAAAGCCCAAGATTGAAGCTAAAAGGTTGAGTATTTGTGTCTTGTTCAAAGCCCAAGATTGAAGCTAAAAGGTTTGACTGAGAGAGAATTTGTTATCTCTAAAAGGAGACATCTCATCTATTTATCACAACTGTTGGGCGACTGTTTATAAAGAAGGGTTACTTTAACTGGGATATGAGAATCGAGCAGTGCCATAATTTCCTTTATAGGGATTTATCTTGAAGGAGAAAACTTTAACTCAGTGTAGAGCAATGCCATTTTTACTTAGGAACCTTTCATGCTAAGAGAGGGATAGTGGCATGGATGTAAACAATCCAGAGGCTTGCCGCTTACATCAATTAGATGAAAGAGATGATGTTTACCAGGATAAGAGATGGATGACAACTTGGATATTTGTATCAGCAAGTGTGCCACTTACAGCAATTATCTGAGATTTAGGGTTTGTTTTGATTTCTGTTTTGTACAGTGATATACAGAGAAAAGTCTTCCTATAGAGAGATTTTTATTTTCTCTGAGGGGATTTTGGTTTTTGTATGTGCCTTGATCAAAGCCCAAGTCTGAAGCTAAAAGTTTGTTTGACTTCACTTGGGAAGTTTTTATACAAGCTGACTCAACAAGAGAGTGTTTATGTGTCTTGTACAAAGCCCAAGATTGAGGCTAAAAGAGCTGACTCTTTAGGGATATCATTATACAAAACCTAAGAGGAGGCTAGGAGGAATCGAATCCATTGGGTAGGTATATATCTATCTTGTACAAAGCCCAAGATTGTGGCTAAAATAGGATTTACTTAGGGAAATTTATATAGTGTATTGTACAAAGCCCAAGATTGAGGTTGAAAGAGGTTTTACTGACTCGGCTGAGGATCTTTTAGGTGTTTTGTATAAAGCCCAAGATTGAGGCTAAAATGAGTTTGACTTTGCTGGAGAGTATTATCTGTCTTGTACAAAGCCCAAGATTGAGGCTGAACAAGCTGGAGAAATTATTATACAAAGCCTAAGAGGAGGCTGGCTTTTGCTAGGGGAAATCATTATACAAAGCCTAAGAGGAGGCTGGAAAGAGATTGACTCAACAAGAGAGTGATTTTATCTGTCTTGTACAAAGCCCAAGATTGAGGCTAAAAGGGTTGACTCAACAAGAGAGTATTGAAAGGGGATTGACTCAACAAGAGAGTCTGAAAAGTGATTAACTCATCAAGAGAGTCTGAAACGGTGCTTGACTCAACAAGAGAGTCTGAAAAGGTTAACTCAGCTGGGGAAAATCATTGTATAAAGCCCAAGAGAAGGCTGGCTTCTGCTGAGGATTAATGGGATCCAGAAGCAGGTCCAAAGTAGGGAATCAACTCTTGCTGAGGGTTTACAGAAGAGTTGAGCTATCAGATGCCTTGAGGTTCTGATGATAAACTGACCCTAGCTGGGGAAGTTTAGGATAAAAGACGAAGTTTTAGAACTCACGGGTTTTAGCTCTCTGGGGATTGATTAAATGACCAGTGTTTTTCCTGTATTTGTAGGGAACTTGAGAATGTCTTTAAGACTCAGGAGGAGATTAGACTGTCCAAGTCTATTGGTATAAAGGAGTTTATCTTTGTATAACGCCCAAGAGGAGGCTGACTCTTTTAAGGGATGAGTATCAACCCTAAAATTGGTCTGAGGTTTTGACTCTTTTAGAAAGGCAACTCTAACAAAGGATGACTAAGTTCTTTCCTATACCTTTAAGAGGTCTTCAGGGTCCTTGTATTAAGCCCAAGAGAAGGCATGAGAACTTTTAAGAAGCCGAAGGGTCCTTGTACAAAGCCCAAGAAGAGGCGGGGAATGCTTTTAGGAAGCTTGTGGGACCAAACCTAAGAAAAGTTCAAGAAAGGTTTCACCGAGAATAATTCCTTTAGTGAACAGTTCTAGGGTTTGAAGAAATTCAAGAGATGTCATTCACCGAGAATGAATTACCTTTGGGGAGTAGAATTTCTTTGATAATTTCTATGAGTGACAGTCTGAGAAAAGTTTCACCGAGAATAATGCCTTTCTCTTTGTTCCATATTGTTTAAGCCCAAGAGAAGGCAAGTCTGTATCTGGAAATCCTATGGGGATCTAGTTTTGACTATATTTAAGAGTGACCACCTGGCTCTATCTAGTTCTAGACCTAAATTTTGGGGAAAACTCTAAGCAGATATACTAGTATATATACAGTTGATATATGACAAGTATTTAAAAGGATATGAAAGAAGGACTTACGGGTGAGCAAGCTTCCAGCAATACAGTTATATATATATATATATATATATATATATATATATATATATATATATATATATATATATATATATATATATATATATATATGAAAGCATGTAAGTGAAAGCTGATAAAACTTACAGGCGAGCAAGCTTTCAGTGTAACACCCCAAAAATCTAAATTAATCATTTATTTATTTATCTAATTAATTTAGAAGGAATTAAGAGGTTTTTGGCAATTTGGAGAATTATGGATTAAAAGAGTATTTTTAAATAATTTTAATAGAGTGAATAATCATGTATTATTTAGATTATTATTTATTATTTAAAAGTATTAAGAAAAGGGCAAGATGGTCATAAAGGAAAAGGAGTAAGGGTAGAGTTGGAAGTTCATAAACTAGGATAATGTAACTAAAGAAGAAAGATCGATCAATTTTCTAACGGATCGTATTTTTGTGAAGAACGTTGAAGAAGAGAAGAGGAGGAGGAAAACAAGGGTTTTGAAGGATTGCTAGGAGAATCTTGGAGAAAGAAGGATAAAGCTTCGGATTACTCTAAGGTATGGGGAGTTTTCATGGTGTAATATAGTTCTATAGGGTTTGGTTATGACTAGATTAGGTATTTGTGGATTTTTAGAAATTGTGGTGTTTGATGATGTAGAATGAGTTAGGGATGAATGATTCGATGAAATAGAATGAGATAAAATGTTGTGTGTTAATGTATGTGTGTTGTGTGAGTCTTTGATCAAATTTTCATATTGGGAAAAACTGAATTTTGAGATAATTGAAGTCAAAACGCAGCAGAAAAACCCTTTGAAAAATTCTGAGTTTTCGCGTCCTGACACGGCCGTGTCACAGGACACGGGCGGCCGTGTCAGACCACCATTCTTGCTGTATTTTACTTTTGTTGGATTTGTGCTACAGAGCTTCTGACACGGTCCGTATCACAGGACACGAGCGGCCGTGTCAGACCACTGTATTTGCTGTATTTTGTCTGTTTCGTGTTTTGAGTGCAGGTTTCCTGACACGGGCCGTGTTCCAGGACACGGGTGGCCGTGTCAGACATGATGTTTTGCTGTTTTTGTTGTTTTCTTGAGGTTTCTTGACGTTTTCTCGTACTGATCTTTTGTGGTCGAGTTATTGTTGATGTAAGATGATAAAACATGATTGTATGATAAACACTTGTTGAATATGAAATGAATGATGCACACGTTGATAATTGATGAATTGAGGAGAATTAGCATCATTGCATTTTATAGCATTTTTATGTTGGGGTTTCGGCCTATTGGTAGCTTCAATCCCATTGTGCGGATTGAAGTGATACGTTGATTACGCTATGCTCCTTTTGGAGGGTTGATGGCCAAGTGTCCATCCACGTTGAATTAGTACCACATGCATGTTTTCGATGAAGTTGCATTTCATTCTAAGTGGCATTGCATGTGTATGAGTTGATTGTCGAATAATATGTATGTTTTATTGTGGATATCATGGTGTTGTTGTTGATTGTATCATGATGTTGTTGTTGATTATATCATGATGTTGCCATTGATTATACTATGATGTTGATGTTGAGGGTATCATGATGTTGTTGTTGATTGTACCATGATGTTGATGTTGATTGTATCATGATGTTGTTGTTGATTATGTCATGATGTTGTTGTTGATTATACTATGATGTTGTTGTTGACTATGCTATGAGATTGATATTGATTATGCTATGATGTTGTGGTTGATTATGCTATGATGTTGTTGATTAATTATGATCTGATGCTGTTGTTGGTTATGCTATGTTGTTGTTGTTGCCATCTGTAGCGAGCGAAACTAGACGTGGTTCTTAAGCACTGTCGCTCCTTGGAGGGTGACTACAGGTCGATTCATTTTTTATCCTATTGTGAGCTGATGAAGGAAGGGAAATAGATGTCTCCAATTAACCCTACTTGCATAATGAGTTTAAACAGTGGTCTGTTAGGTTACGAATGCTATCAATGTGGGGGGGGGGGGGGGGCTTTGTATTGGTTATTTGTATTTTCGCCAATACTGATTTCTCTCTTGGATTTTGTTAGGATACTGCTTCAGATTATGATATATGGGATTTTGGGTTTTTTGTTGATTGTGCTCGCTAAGATTTTTCTTTCAATCTTATGCCTACATATTCCCGTTTACCGAAACAGGGAAATCAGAGCGTTCGTAGTTCCTCCTATTCTATGGGAGGAAATGGGTGTTTTTGGTGTCTTGTTCAAAGCCCAAGACGTGAAGCGAAAGGTGATTTGTATCTTGTTCAAAGCCTAAGATGTGAAGCTGAAGAGTTTATTTGTATCTTGTTCAAAGCCCAAGATGTGAAGCTGAAGGTGTTGACTTTAGAGAGAATTTGTCATCTCTAAAGGGGGTCTGTTTGTTATGACTGTTGGGAGACCGACTGTAAAGGAGGATTACTTTAACCGGGATACGCGGATCCTAGCAATGCCATAATTTCCTTTATAGGGGGTTTTAACCTGAAGGAGAAGACTTTAACTCAGTGTAGAGCAATGCTATCTTTCCTTAGGAATTTCTCATGCTAAAAGAGGGACAATGGCGTGGATGTAAATAATCCAGAGGCTTGCCGCTTGCAACGATTAGATGGAAGGAGTTATTGATGTTTGTGTACTGTGAACGAGGCACAACTTTGATGCTAAAAGGTTGATTGGATCAACCAGTGGTTTTCTTATATAAAGCCTAAGAGGAGGCTAATATGTATCTCGTACAAAGCCCGAGAGAGAGGCTAAAAGGGTTTGACTCGACGATGGAGTCTTTTGGTATCTCGTATAAAGCCCGAGATGAAGGCTATTTGACTCAACAAGAGAGTTTTTTGTATCTCGTACGAAGCCCGAGATGGAGGCTAAAAATGGTGCTTGACTCAACGAGGGAGTAATTTGTGTCTTGTACAAAGCCCAAGACGGAGGCTAAAAGGCATTTGACTCAACAAGAGAGTCCTTTTATGGTATCTCGTACGAAGCCCGAGATGGAGGCTATGGTGACTGTTTCAGTTGAGTGACAGGTCCAGTATGCTGATTTAAAGAGAAAATCAGTTCTTATATGAGTAATGCTGTACTCAAGGATTTTGATTCGAGGATCAGGAATATTTCCTGTTCTTTGAGGAAATGGGAAATCCGAAGGGTATTGAGACTGTCCAAGTCTACTGGTGTTTTTCCTTACTGGAAGGGTGCTTGAGAACATCTTTGGGGACTCAAGGGTCTTAGACTGTCCAAGTCTAGAGTTTCATCTTTTGTACTATGCTTTGAGAAACAGTAGTAGACTCTTGGAAATACTGTTCTATTAAGATGACTGATTTTTGTTCCTATACCTCTAGGTGGTCGTCGGGACAATTTTTACGAAGCCCAAGAGGAGGCTGGAAACTTTTAAGAAGCCGATAGGTCCTTGTATGAACCCCAAGAGGAGGCTATCATTCCCGGAGGAAGAATCATTATACGAAGCCTAAGAGGAGGCTGTGAATACTTCTAAGAAGCCGAAGGGTCCTTGTACTAAGCCCAAGAGGAGGCGGGGACGCTTTTAGGAAGCCGATGGGTCCCAAACCCCGAGAAGTTCAAGACAGGCTATTCACGAGGAATAGATCAAGCCAGGAAAGTTTGAGAATTTGGAAGAAACTTAAGAGATGCCATTCACAGAGAAAAGATCATCTCTGGGGAGTAGAGTTTCTTGACAAGTGCTTTTAAGAAGCCAGTGGGTCCCCAAACCCCGAAAAATTCAAGACAGGCTATTCACGAGGAATAGATCAAGCCAAGAAAGTTTGAGAATTTGGAAGAAACTCAAGAGATGCCATTCACGGAGAAAAGATCATCTCTGGGGAGTAGAGTTTCTTGACAAGTGCTTTTAAGAAGCCTGTGGGTCCGTAAACCCCGAGAAGTTCAAGACATGTCATTCACCGAGAATAGATCAAGCCAGGAAAGTCCGAGAATTTGGAAGTAACTCAAGAGATGCCATTCACAGAGAAAAGATCATCTCTGGGGAATAGAGTTTCTTGAAAAGTGCTTTTAAGAAGCCTGTGGGTCCCCAAACCCTAAGAAATTCAAGACATGCCATTCACCGAGAATAGATCAAGCCAGGAAAGTTCGAGAATTTGGAAGAAACTCAAGAGATGCCATTCACGGAGAAAAGATCATCTCTGGGGAATAGAGTTTCTTTGACAACTTCTACGAGTGACAGTCTATGAAAGGGTTCACCGAGAATGCTGCCTTTCATGTCTCCATATTGTTTAACCCCAAGAGGAGGGAAGACTGTGTCTGGTAATCCTATGGGGATCTAGTATTGACTATTTAAGAGTGATCGAGACGGCTTTACCTAGTGCTAGATGTAGTTGCCGGGGAAACTCTAAATATCTATACTATTATTACACAGTTGATATGAGTTTATGAAAGAAGACTTACAGCGAAACAGCCCCATAATACAGTTATATGTATATGAAAGCGGTAAATGAAAGCGGATAAACACTTACTCGGTTGTAGAGCTTCCATGCTGTTTGGTTAGTTGTTCAACACAGAAAGATTGAAAACAACAATATATTCAAAATCAAAGGAGAAAATGCTTTGAAAAAGAAAGATTTGGGGCTTACAGCTCAAGGAGAGGCCCAGGGTTTTATCAGTGAGCGCACTATTTGAATTTGTACAGAGGGACTTATACAAGTGACTGGGGCCCAAAAAAGGTTTTCTGTACAAAGGGATGGGTCTTACACTCTCTCAAGAGGCCCAAAGAGTTTTAGAAATGGGTCTTACTACTCGAGGGTAGGCCCAGTCGATTTGATTTTGAATTGGCGATCGCGCCGAGGTTTTCTTTTAACGCAGAGGGACTTATACAATAAGTGAGGCCTAAAAAGTTTTGGTCAAAAAAAAGGATTGGGTCTTACACTCTATTAGAGGCCTAGTTGATTTTTTTAAACTGGCGACGATCGCGTCGTTTATTTGAAAATGTACAGAGGGACTTATACAACGAATGAGGCCCAAAAAGTTTTGTACAAGGGGGTTGGGTCTTACACCCTAATAGAGGCCCAAAAGTTTTAAGAAAAGAAATGGTTCTTACTACTCGAGGGTAGGCCCAAGGTATTTTCTTGTTTTGAAAAGGCGACGATCGCGCCGTTTGTTTTTGACGGTATCGGGACTTATACAATATACTGAGACCCAAAAATGATTTGGTCCAAAAAAAGGATTGGGTCTTACACTCTATTAGAGGCCCGTAAGTGTTTTGAAAATGATTTATGAGGGTTGAATTAATCCAAAAACCCTAATTTGTTTTCAAAATGTATATTTAATTGAATAAAAATTCAATTAAAATGATCAAAATTGTTTAACATATGGAAAACAAATTGTGATCTTGGATTAATACTTCAAAAATTAAGTATTGACCTACAAAATAATTAGAAGGCATTAAAAGTTGCAAAATCAAGGTGGAAAAAATATTTAAAATGTCAAAAACAATTAAAATATAAATTCTTTGCAAAAATATCAATTATATGAAATAAATAATATTTTTGGGATTTTTGGTTAAAATAAAATATTTTGACATTTTTGTGAATTATTAAAAAAAGAATCAACTCAAAATCATTAAAACTCAGAGAGAAATTAATTTTTGAATCAATTAAATAAAATCACAAAATTCAAATATTCAAATATTCAAAAAAATGGCGCCAAGAACACCCAAGAACACGCGCGTGTTCTGGGTTTGCCCAGATTTGCATTTTCTCTTCAATCTCACTGACTACTTGATTATACCATGCAATCCACATATCAATAAACTCATTTCAACCTCACGATCATGTCTATGGCATTTAATTTCATTTAAATTAAACATATAATAAGAAATCATGAAAAATCCTCAAGAACCCTAGATTTTGCATGAAGGCTGGGATTTTTGATACACGATTCAAACAATACAATTAATTGAGGGGAAACATTCCATGCATGATTATGAACATTTGGCATACTTAACCTGATCACAATTGAGCTCTATTTATAGTAGAGCAAGTTTGTTTTGCAAGGAATAGTGAATGGCAACTGCTGAGTAGGTTTGGCCAATGTTGGCAAATGAAAATCCAAGTCTCCTCTAGCCATTGACTAGAGGTTAGGGCACAGGCTGCTGGTTCCCTTGGTCTTGGATAAGTCTTGACTGAATTCAGTTGCAAATGGCTCAGTCCATGCCACCTTGATGCTTCCATTGAATGCTCCAATCCAAAATTGGAGTCTTGTCCCTATTTTGGCCATTCTAGGTTCAACATGCTATTTCTTGTTCCAAAGACTTTGGAGGCTTGGCTCAGTGATTGTCCCCTTTAAATTCAATCCTCAGATGTGTTCAAGTGGATAAGAGTGTTTGGATTTTCACAATTTTGGCAAATCGAGCAAAAGTGCAAATTCTGTCTTGCCTTGACAGATTTCAACAAGGCAACTTGCCAATGTCATATCTCATGACTCAAATTGAATTTGGTAATGTTCTTGGCCATTTTGGAAAGCCCTTAAATGATACAACAACTGTTTGAACATGTTTGGTTTTGATCTCTTTTGAATCCAAGTGAAAAATCCCCCTACATTTGGAAAAAAGTAAGGAAAAATCTGACTTAGTGAAATTTTCACTAAGTGTTGGAACAAAGTGACTTTTCTTGATTTTGATCACTCCATAACTCAAAATCCATGAGGAATTTGGACATAGGTCAGTATGAAGCTTTTGTAGAGGGCAATGAGATCTACAAATCAAGCTTTGAATGGGGAACAATGGCCTTGTGGTTTAGGAGTTATGGTCCTCCAAAGTTGGCACATTAGTGTCACTTTTTCCATAACTTAGAAAATTTTCTAAGTTTTTATGGTTACCCCTTTTACAAGTTATCCCACTTTCTTTGGTTTTTTCTTGATGAATGATGATTCAAATCATACATTAACATTATTTTAGGATTAAAAATCCATTTTGGTGAAAAATCTCAAAAAGTCAAAGTTGACTTTTGTGCACAGTTGACTTTTTATCAGATGAATTCCAAACTGTGCAATTCCTTAGGAAATCATGTCCTTGACCTAAATCAAACTTGATGGACATGTTCCATGGGTGTCATAGGGTATATTGATTCATGTAATAGGGCTTGGGAGCATGTCCTGGTCAAAAGTCAAAGTTACAATTGACTTTTCCCGCGAAACCCTAACTGTGGTCCAGATGACATTGAGACTTGTTGCTCAAGCTTCTTGGATTAATCCATTGTTGCAAATGGATCAATGTAGTATGTTGGAGACCCTCAAATCATGTCTTGAGGTCTTGGCTTATGATTTGTCCCAAAAGTCAACTTAGGGGTGAATTAGGTCAAGAAACCCTAATTCCTGATTTTTGATGTATGCATCCCCTGAGGTCAAATTGACTTGATGATTGGGTTTATGAAGTTCCATGGATCATATTAGGTTATGTTTTGGATCTTCGGCTCATGCCCAGAGGAAAATTTCCATATGGAGGCCCTGATCGACCAAAACCCTAATTTGGTGATACCGGCGATCTTGAGGCTTGATCCACCTAGAAGGGAGCAGCTTTGTGCTTAATCCTTAAAGTCGGAGCCCTCTTGATCCCTTGTAGCTACTTGAGAGTTTAAAGAAGTTGAATATCATGTCATTCCTTGATTGATCCTTTGTTAAAAGCTATGAGAGGGCTTGAAACCCTAAATTTGATTGCAGTGGATGCTCACCCATCTTTGGGGAGACTAATGAGGCAAGATGGCTCCCCCATATTGTGATGATGATTTTCACAATGATGGGAAAACTTAGTGGTCAAAATTTGGGGTATGACAGATGCCCCTATTTAATCTTCTTGGATCCGAAGGTGTGAATGATAAAGGTATTCGGGCATTCGGGGTGCAAGAGGATTAAATATCGGAATATCCGAAATTTTGATGGTGGTTTATGAACGGCAGCTCGCGCATTCATCTTCTTTTGCTAAGAAATGATGCTTAGAAAAGGTAAACTTCCCCTCGATCCTGGTTTCCTACCAAGGAACTGGTCTCAGTTTCTGATTTAAACTTCCCCTCGATCCTGGTTTCCTACCAAGGAACTGGTCTTAGTTTCTTATGTAAACTTCCCCTCGATCCTGGTTTCCTACCAAGGAACTAGTCTCAGTTTCTGATTTAAACTTCCCCTCGATCCTGGTTTCCTACCAAGGAACTAGTCTTAGTTTCTTTTGTTAATAAACTTTTTTGACAGGGGACGCTATTCGTAGTAGTTTTCCTCAAACTTCTCGTCGAATTTTCCTGGGGAGATGCCATTTGACGGAAAAAGTTGACGTCAGACTTGCTGGGGAACCCATCTGTCTGAGTTGTAGATGTGCACAAACTTCTCTGTTGGAGATGCCATTTGTTTCTACTGGGGAAAGTGAGCCTCTTGAGAGGCCGCTTCTGCTTGGGATCTTACATCATACTTTTCTCGGGATCTTCCCGGAGAAATGCCATATGATGGGGTCCAATTTTGAGGTGCCGATGACCTTTTCATCAGTGGTCTTTTTAGAGAAAAACTGCCGAATTTCTGATTACGAGGATTTCTCTGGGGATTTTCCTTAATCCGGGAAAGCAAGGATATCATCTTCAATGGCGAAGAGTGATGTTGACTGAGGTCTCTCTGGTTTTTCAGAGGTTCAAGTTATCAAAGTGGTCGAGGGCCAATTTCAATCAAGAAATAAACTGGAGGTGAGATTGTTTAGACACAGTATTTCCTGACGAGGCAAGGACTAATAACTTGATTGAGAGGACTCCTATCACTAAGGGACAAGACCGACTAGAGTGATAGTGATGCAATATGAAATGTGCATGCAAATCAATAATGCATGATGTATGTATGTATATGCTGACAGAACTGACGCGACATACAAACTGACGGGTGAACACGACTGGATACTCGGCCATCGCAGGGCATGTAGAAATATCGCTGGTTCAAGATATCAATTCCACCTTGCTTAGGAGAGATAGTCCCCGCGGGGAACTATGTTGGTCGGGCTTAGGAGATAAGAACTCGGCCGAGGGTGTCGGATGAAACAATGTCTCTGACACAGTTGATCCCTTCATTCAGGCGTACTAGGTTAGAAGGAGTACTTTGATTCTGCACTTCGAGGTTCAAACACCTTTGGAGAAGCAATCGAGATTCTTCTGATGTTCAACAGTCAAAAGAAATTGCCGACTTTATTTTAAAAGCATAAAAAGTTTTAACAAGTAAATTCATTTTTGTTTTATTTCAAGAATCGTTGATCATGTTAAAAGGTCGTTCTGTAAAGCTAAAACAAATGAGAATTATAAACAAAAGCACAAGGGCTCAAATTTAATTGATAAGATGGAGATCAGTCAAACGCGTGATTCCAAAGAATACATACAAAGCTAGAAAAT
Organism: Lathyrus tuberosus; assembly: GCA_022829125.1. Taxonomy (NCBI): domain Eukaryota; kingdom Viridiplantae; phylum Streptophyta; class Magnoliopsida; order Fabales; family Fabaceae; genus Lathyrus; species Lathyrus tuberosus. The sequence goes on along the minus strand of JALAZF010000008.1, from coordinate 8,655,356 downwards.
GGTAATTTACAGGGAAAAGGGCTACGTTGAAACATAACGACCACTATCCTTCTACCAACTTTGACTTCGGGACATCCTGAGCTTCTGTCGAAGATGACCTTGACTGGAGTTTTCTGACGGATGATGTAACTGTTGCTGAGGGACTTGCCTCTGTTGAACATAGTTACTTGCCATTATCCCTAATTTTTGCCTGGATTGTACTGTGATGTTTCCAATCCACCAGGATGATTTTTTTTACTTTGTCTCTAACTTTTTCCTGGACCGCCCTTTCGGGTTTTCAATCCACCGAGACGTTTTTTTTAGGCGAAGTATTTCTTGACTACATCAACATTCGTGGGGTAGGCAAATTCTTCTCCGTCCATGGTTGCAAGTCTCAAGGCGCCGCCTGAGAAAGCTTTCGTGACCACATAGGGGCCGTCGTAATTCGGAGTCCACTTGCCCCGAGAATCAGTGAGAAAACATTGTATCTTCTTGAGCACGAGGTCTCCTTTCCTAAAGACGCGAGGTCGGACCTTTTTGTCAAACGCCTTCTTCATTCTCTGTTGATAAAACTGACCGTGGCATAGAGCCATGATTCGTTTCTCTTCGATCAGGTTCAGTTCATCGTGTCGACTTTGACACCATTCAGCTTCGGTGAGCTTAGCCTCCATCAATACCCAGATTGATGGGATCTCTACCTCTATGGGGAGCACTGCTTCCATGCCATACACTAGAGAGAAAGGGGTTGCCCCTGTTGAAGTGCGGACAGATGTGCGATAACCGTGAAGAGCAAAGGGGAGCATCTCGTGCCAGTCTTTGTAGGTTACAACCATATTTTGAACGATCTTCTTGATGTTCTAGTTGGCCGCTTCTACCGCTCTATTCATCTTGGGTCGGTAGGGAGATGAGTTATGGTGTTCGATCTTGAACTCAGCACACAACTCTTTCATCATCATGTTGTTCAATTTGGATCCATTAATAGTAATGATCTGGCTCGGAACACCATAACGGCAGATGATATTGTTTTTGATAAAGCGGACCACCACTTGTCGGGTTACATTGGCGTATGACGCTGCTTCGACCCACTTGGTGAAGTAGTCAATGGCTACCAGGATGAACCGATGTCCATTTGAAGCCTTAGGTTCGATCATGCCAATCATGTCGATTCCCCATACGGAAAAAGGCCATGGGGAAGAAAGAACTTTGAGATGCGTTAGCGGTACATGAATTTTGTCGGAGTATATCTGACACTTATGACACCTCCTCATGTACTTGTAGCAGTCGGATTCCATTGTCAACCAATAGTACCCTGCTCTCAAGATTTTTCTCGCCATTGTGTGTCCGTTAGCATGAGTGCTAAAGGATCCTTCATGAATTTCTTTCATCAACATTTCTGCTTCTGGTCTGTCTACGCATCGGAGCAAAACCATGTCAAAATTTCTCTTATAGAGAGTGTCACCGCTCAGGAAGAAGTTTCCAGCCAGTCTTCTGAGGGTTTTTCTATCTTTCCTGGATGCCCCGGGTGGGTACTCCAGTTTCTGAAGGAAGCATTTGATATCGTAATACCAAGGTTTGTCGTCTATGACTGCTTCAATCACGAAGATGTAAGCGGCCCTTTCAAGGCGCATTATGTCGATCTTTGGTATGTCATTCCACTGACCTACACTAATCATGGAAGAGATAGTGGCTAATGCATTAGACATGTGATTCTCCTCACGAGGGATGTGATGAAACTCGACTCTATTGAAGAAAGGTAGCAACCTTCTCGCATAATCTTTGTAAGGAATCAATCCTGATTGGTATGTGTTCCAATCTCCTTTTATCTGATTGATAACCAGAGCTGAGTCGCTGTATACGTCCAAGCTTTTGATCCTTAAATTAATCGCTTCTTCGAGACCCATGATACATGCTTCGTATTCGGCCTCGTTGTTCGTACATTTGAACGTAAGTCTGGCGGTGAAAGGAATGTGGGTACCCTGAGGGGTAACAATGATTGCCCCAATTCCGTTTCCATAATGATTGACTTCTCTGTCAAAGATAAGTCCCCACTGGGAACCTGGTTCTGGCCCTTCACTAGGTAATGATTCATCGCAATCTTTCATTTTTAAATACATGACATCTTCGTCTGGGAAGTCAAATCCGACCGATTCCTGATCGTCAATCGATTGATGAGCCAAATGATCGGCTAAAATACTTCCTTTAACGGCTTTCTGAGCGTGGTACTCTATGTCATATTCTGATAACAGCATATGCCAACGGGCAATCCTTCCCGTAAGAGCAGGTTTTTCAAAAACGTACTTGATTGGATCCATTTCGGAGACCAACCAAGTAGTATGACGAATCATGTACTAGCGAAGACGTTTGGCTGCCCAAGCCAAAGCACAGTAAGTTTTCTCGAGCATCGTGTACCGAGTTTCACAATCGGTGAACTTCTTGCTTAGACAGTAAATGGCAGACTCTTTCTGTTTAGTTTCGTCTTGTTGGCCAAGTACACACCCCATTGAGTCCTCTAGAACAGTGAGGTAAATGATCAGTGGTCTTCCTTCCACTGGAGGTGATAGAATCGGAGGATTCAACAGATATTCCTTAATACTGTCGAAGGCGATTTGGCAGTCCTCTGTCCAAATGCAGTCCTGATTCTTTTTGAGTAATTTGAAGATTGGCGCGCATGTCGCGGTCATGAGGAATATGAATCTGGAGATGTAGTTCAAATGTCCCAAAAATCCTCTGACTTGTTTTTCAGTTTTCGGAGAAGGCATTTCTTGAATGGCCTTGACCTTGTCAGGATCAACCTCAATTCCTTTCTGGCTGACGATGAACCCTAGGAGTTTCCCTGAACGGACACCGAAGGTGCACTTGTTGGGATTCAAGCGGAGTTTGTATTTTCTTAGACGTTCGAACAATTTTGACAGATGTTCAACGTGCTCACTCTCTGTTTTTTATTTTGCAATCATATCATCGACATATACCTCGATTTCTTTATGTATCATGTCATGAAACAGAGTAGTCATGGCCCTTTGATAGGTTGCCCCGGCGTTCTTCAAACCGAACGGCATTACCTTGTAACAAAAGGTACCCCATGGGGTAATGAACAAAATTTTCTCCATGTCTTTCGGCGCCATTTTGATCTGGTTATAGCCCGAGAATCCATCCATGAAGGAGAAGACTTTAAACTTTGTTGTACTATCTACCAGCATGTCAATGTATGGTAAAGGAAAGTCGTCCTTTGGACTAGCCTTGTTTAGATCCCTGTAATCTACACATATTCTGACCTTTCCATCCTTTTTGGGAACGGGTACGATGTTGGCTAACCATTGAGGATATTCTGATGTGGCGAGGAAACCTGCGTCAATCTGTTTCTGTACCTCCTCTTTGATTTTGATGGCCATGTCCGGGTGAGTCCGTCTCAACCTCTGCTTTACTGGCGGACATTCCGATCTTAACGGTAAGTGATGTTCCACGATGCTGGTATCCAACCCTGGCATATCCTGATAGGACCAAGCGAATACATCGGGGAATTCTTTGAGAAGCTTTATCAAACTCTCTTTGGCAGTTGGACTGAGCAGTGCCCCAATCCTGATTTCTTTTCTCTCTTGTTCTGAACCCAAGTTTACCGTTTCCAACGGCTCTTTATGAGGTTCAATGGACCTTTCCTCTTGTCTGAGTAGTCGGGAGATCTCTTCTGGAATTTTGTCGTCATTTTCTTCTTCAGCCTCGAATACCGGGAACTCAAAGTTGGGAGAAGGCATCGGATCGTATGTTTCAACGGGGTTTAAAACAAGCAATCTGCATGACGTTATGATTCGTGTTTAGAAGAGATAGAGAAAATGCAAGTGTGTGCAGTGTATTTATTTTACTGCTTATTTTTATTATTTGTTTTTTAGGATTACCATTTTCTGAGAAAAAGCAAAAAGAGAAAACAGCAATAAATGCGAAAATTACAGAACGACGTTATTTTATTAATGAACAAGTCGATTCTTGAAACTACAACCCTATAAAACAAAACTCTGTCGCTTTGGGCGAAGCGAAGAGGGAAATTTTACATAAAGTGAGCCCTATCAAAACATCCGTTTCACCTGGGCAGGGTGAAAGGTTAAAGATGGCAATTACTTTGACTTGTGAACAATCTTCGGAACATCGATAGCAACCCATTGGCGGCGAACTCCTCGATGAATCACAAAGTCTGGCACCTTCCTTGATTTGTCTTAAAAAATAACGCTGATTTCTGGTGAAGCAGGATCATTGGAATCTGTCTCCCAGGCAGAGTTGTCGTAGGAGGATTCCTCTGTTGCATAATGCAGTGTAGTTGTGCTCTCAGTTGTATCTCCCCATCCAGTTGGCTGGATGTTTTCGAACCTGATACGAGAGCTTTCGGGAGCAGTGTACTTGACCATAAAGTCGTATTTTCCACTTGGTTCTCCCAGAGTGTCCCAAACTTCTTTGGAACTGGAGGATTCATCCCTCTCGATGACGTTGATCTCGGGAAAAGCATAGTTGATGAACTCAAGTCCCGCAAACGTTGCAATTCATCGTCATGTTGAGTAATTTCAGCATGACCTGAGTGTTGATCCCATGACATGGTGGGGACACAGGTATTCTGTTCAATGATGCTCAGCTGAGTTTCATTACTCGGCTGACTTTCTGGCCCCAAGTTTCCTGGGTAAGGTTGCCACATTGGCAGACCATCCATTGGGCCATATTAGTTGTAGTCCGATTGGTCTTTCATCAGAGTGTCCTCCTCTAATGAATTCGGCGGAGCACGACATCCTTCCGGATCACAACCTCCGTATATCATTTCGACATCTGACCGTGGTATAAATCTCGGACTCTATGCAGGATAGCAAAATGGCGTAGGCACATCTTCCTGAGACATATAACCGTCCTCGTTAAGATAGGACTTCCATTCCATATCTGTGTCGGAGGGATCCTCCTCATTGATAGTGTGTACTTCCTGAGACACTGGGTGAAGGAAACCTCCACTGTGGAAGAAGTTTTGAAGGGGATGAAGACCTTCATTGTTGGCAGCTGTCTGGGTACAGGTTGCAGAAAAACCAAGACCCTTCTTTGTTGTATTACCAGTAGGAATGAAAAGCTGTCCCCATCCTTTTGTATTGGTACTCTCGACCGCTTTGATAGCATCGTTGTATGAAGAAATGGAAGTTCCTTCTTTGAACTGTTCGTCCTTGTGTAACGAAAGCGCTTGGAACTGGGTTCCGATTATCCCCTCTGGTTCCACATAAGTGGATGACGATAAATTGCTGACGAGCAAGGCCTGTTCCCCACAAACTGTGATGAGTTGATCGTTCTTGACGAACTTTAGCTTTTGGTGGAGGGTCGAGGTGACCGCTCCAGCCTGATGTATCCAAGGTCTTCCTAATAAACAACTGTATGTTGCCCGGATGTCCATGACCTGGAAAGTGACTTGGAAAGTGGGAGGACAATAGTTATGGGAAGATCAACTTTGCCGATAACCGCTTTTCTAGATCCGTCGAATGCTTTGACAACGACCTCGCTGATTCTCATCGGAGGGCCTTTGAATGATAATTGCATCAAAGGGGACTTCGGCATAACATTCAGGGCTGACCCTGTGTCTACCAGTACGCTGGCCAACACATCGTCCTGGCAGTTAACTGTGATATTGAGCGCCATGTTATGACGACGACCCTCTTCAGGTAATTCCTCATCACTAAATCCCAAATTGTTGCAGGAAGTGATGTTAGAGACAATACTATCGAACTGTCTGATTGTTACATCCTGTTTCACAAAGGCTTGCTCCAAGACTTTCTGTAGAGCCTCCCTGTGCATTTCTGAACTGAGTAACAGTGATAATACCGAGATCTTTGAAGGAGTTTGTAACAGTTGATCAACAATGTTGTATTCACTCCTTTGGATGAGCTTCAGCATCTCATCATCATTTTTCGAAAGGTCGGGATTACTGGATTGACCGACTGGTAGATCAGGAGCTTCCGTCTGAAGTTCCTTTTCTTTGTTAGGTTCCCCAACCCCTCGGTTGAAGATTCTACCACTCCGTGTTACTCGACTGATGTCTGCAATGTTCACGACGGAGGGTAATGGAATTTCCTTTCCATTTTCAATGGTTGTTGCACCGTATTTGTAAGGGATTGCCTTAGCTGATTCATATGGTAGTGGTCCCGGCAGATAGATAACTACGGGAGCCCTCTGATTCTTTTGACCATCGTAAGTAATCTCGATCTGTTCTCGGTTGGGAACTTTAGATTCGTCTAGTAAAGGGATGATGGCAAAAACATCCCTGGTCCTATGATGACCAAAGATGACGACAACATCCTCGACTTGATCGGCAAGGTAGTTCGGCGTCCAGTTGATGGGTCCAGAACCCGGATATGGACGAATCTCTCCACGATCCACCTGACCCTGAAGAGCTGCTCTCACAAGGTAACACCCTTGGTTACTTTCCGAACAGGCGCTACAACGATCATAATTGTGTGGTGGCACCTGGTCACGCCCACTTTGAATACAATGTAACCTCACTAGGCTAGCTTCCACTGATCGGACATCCTGACTCGGTCGCCGAGTAGGATTCCTGTTACTGATACTAATTCGCTAAGTATCTTCATCCATATAGATTGGCATCCACCAGTGATTTAACAAGTGCTGAAGTGCCTCCTGGACAAGGGTACAACCTCGATCGTTTTTGCAACCCGCCTTACAGCTGTGATAATTATGTGACACCAGGAATCCGAGTCGGACCTGTTCAGCATGTAACTCTACCAGGTTGGTATTTATCACGCGAATATCAAAGATCTGAACCATGTTGATCTGATAAGGATTCCTATCATGGTAGTCTTGGATCCATCCAAGATCCATCTGACGCTGGAGGGCTTCTTGTATAAAAGAGCAACCCTATTTGTTTACCGAGCAAGTCAGACAAGAACTATAATCGTGACGCAGCAGATTATGATACTGGCTTTGCCATGAGTGCATTGCCGCCAAGTTGACTTTCATCCCATAGATGTCGTGGTTCTGAATGATGTTAGAATTCGTGTAGACCATGTATACTCCACGAACTCGGTGTTGTTGGATCCATCCGAGATCCATTTGTTCCTGTAGAGCTGCTTGCACCACAGAACATCCCTGGTTGTCTTTAGAGCATATATCACACTAATGATAGTTATGAGGTGGCACATGGCCATATCCACTCTGTCTACAATGCATCTTGACCAGATTGGTCTTTAACAAGAGTACCTCGTGAATTTGATAGGCGTTGTTAGATTCTTTCTCAATCAGGTTGACGGCAGCCTTGTCATGTTGAGGCAGCGGGTTCGTGAGAACATTAGGATTTGTATCCTTGAAGGATAAGACCCCGCTCCTAACAAGCTTTTGCACATCGGACTTGAAATTGATACAATTCTCTATGTTATGCCCAGATCTTCCTTGGTGATAAGGGCATATCTGATCCACCTTAAACCAAAAAGGCGAATTTTCCGGTACTGTAAGAGGGGACTTAGTCTGGATGTGCCCCTCGGCTAGCAGTAATGGAAACAGCTCTGCGTACGATACGGGTATAGGATCAAATCCTGGTGGCCGTGTTGTACGGTTATTGTTGTATGGAGGATGAGCCTGCTGAAGAGACTGTTGTGTCCTTTGCTAATCAGGTTGGCTTTGCGCAACCTGAGGTTGATACGTAGGCGCGGTGCTGATAGCAGGAGTTACAGCTGCTACTGGTTGATATCGACGCCTTTGCTTTCCGTGAGAGATATTCCCAATATCTTGCTCTTTTTTCTTAGGGAGAGCACTGCCGCATTTTTTAGTACCGCTCGTCGATCCAGCGGCTTCCTCAAGACGTACGCCCATGCCGACCATTTCGGTGAAGTCACTGGGCGCACTGGCAACCATTCGGTCATAGTAAAATGAGCTTAAGGTCTTTAAGAAGATCTTTGTCATCTGTTTTTCCTCAAGAGGTGGACAAATTTGAGCGACAATTTCACGCCATCTTTGAGCGTACTCCTTAAAGGTTTCCTTGTCCTTTTGTGACATTGATCTGAGTTGATCTCTGTCCGGTGCCATGTCCAAATTGTATTTGTATTGTTGGACGAAGGCAGTGCCAAGATCTCTGAAAGTGCTGATCGTGGCACGGTTTAAACCCATGTACCATTTTAATGCAGCACCGGTTAAACTATCCTGAAAGTAGTGAATCAGTAGGTCCTGATTCTCTGCCTGAGCTGACATCCGCCGAGCATACATCACCAGATGGCTTTGAGGGCAAGAGTTACCCTTATATTTTTCAAAGTCAGGCACTTGAAATTTGTGCGAAACTTTCACATTGGGGACCAGACAAAGGTCTGCGGCGTCCTTTCCAAATAAACCCTGACCGCGGATGGCTTGCAGTTCTTTCTGCATTTCCAGGAACTGCTCCTGGAATTCATCCATTCTATCAAACAAAGTTTCCTTTTTACCAGCAGGTATCGGCAGAATCTGTCATTCCGGGACAGTGTGCACCACAGGGGGTGGGACCGTGACTACGACAGTGAATCTTGGCGTTTCCCGAAGTTTGTAACCTTCAGGAGTCTTCAGTATGCCCCTGGCATCTTCGCTTTCCCAAAGTTTGTAACCTTCAGGCCCAGCGGCTTCTGTTGTGATTCCTTGATCTTCAGTGATCGGCGGAACATATCCTTCCGGGATATAGTTAACAGGCATGCCCCAAGGACGATCTTTCGGAATTTGATACCTAGGATCATACTTCTCCACTATGGGTGTTGAGGTGATCTCTGAGATCACAGTTCATTGTAGCTGAGCTTCTGCCATGGCTTGCATGTCGTTACGAAGCTTTCTCATATCCTTTCTCAGAGCGTCGATCTCTTCCTTCAACTCTCTATTTTCTTCCTCAAGATCATCCATCCTTTTTTGACGATTGGCCCGAGTATTATACGAATGAGACAGTTTGACTCTAGAATCGAGACACAAACATGAGATTCGTAGGTAAGAAGAATTCGTGATGTGAGAATGATAAATGCAATGATTATATTAATTGTTTTTTGGTTTAATAAAAATAAACTTCGACAATTAGATTGCAAATATCAAACAGTGGGGAAACCCCTTTTATTGAATTTCAAAGGATTGCGGAAATGAAATACAGTAGATTACAAGGTGCAGAAACAGAAACCTAAGCTAATGGGTCCCGAGTTCTCTCTGAAGAGAAATCGGGTGCTGACTCTGGTACTTTCCTTTTCTTTGACCGAGGCTCTTGGGCCGTTATCGGGTTGTCATTCCTTTGCTAGGTGAAAGGAGTGAGCAAATTCCTTTGGTCATCTTGATTCTCTACAGCATGTTGCTCCAAAATTTCAATCAGAGCGTCCTTATCTTTCAGTAGCTGCTGTATTTTGATGCACTCTATGTTGAGGGTGCGGTACTTGTTCTTCCAAGACCTCTTCTCCTTTTGAACTTTGTTGAGAGTAACCTGAAGCTTTTCCGTTTCCGTCATGAAATACATGACAGATTCCTTTGGCGGAAGAATTCCGTGACGCGGATAAGGCATCTTTAGCTTGAGAGCTCTAGTTTGTACCCAATGGAGATAAGGCTCCACCGAGACACAGTCTGGTTTTCCCAGAGACTCTCGTCCTTTCTTATGAACATGTTTCCAAGCGTGCACTATTTCCATCTTTAGTGCTCTGTCGTTTTCTCCTTCCTTGAAGAAAAGACCTTCCAGATGAACACCCCATGGGACGTGTCTCATTGGGTATCCAAATTGACGACGAACCAACACTGGATGGTAATTAATTCCTCCCTTAGTTCCTATAAGGGGTACGTTGGGGAAGTTTCCACAACGATCAATGATTCTGATTCCGTCATAGATCCTATTACACCAATCTATATCAGAGTTGGTAAGAGACATGATCTTCTGCGACCAACGTAAGGCACTCTTATGATCCCAAAATGCAGCAGACTTGGGCAAGTGGGAGATAAACCATTTGTAAAGCAAAGGTACACAACATGTGATCTCCCCTCTGCTGTACAAATTTCCTAAGTGTACAGAATGATATGCATCTGCGAGCAAAGTCGGCACAGGATTTCTGATGAGAAAAACCTTAATGGCGTTGATATCTACAAAGTTATTGATGTTGGGAAACAAAAATAACCCGTAGGTGAGCAAGACAAAGATGCTTTCAAAAGAAGTCACGTTCCCTATACTGGCAAAATACAGGGCTTTCTTTGTCAAGAACTGGGCTGGAAAACCTTGTATGCCACCCTTAGTGGCCATGTGAGTCCTGACCTCAGACTCGTCCAAATGAATTGCTTTCGCAATGGTCTGATTCTTTGGAATTTCTTCCAGTTCAAAAAATGGAGCTTGATCGGTAATGTGTAGATCAATCAGATGAGAATACTCCTCCAGCGTTGGTGCAAGATGGTAATCCGGGAATGTGAAACAATGATAAACTAGATCATAAAACTGAATGAGTGCATCCATGATTCCCTCAATCACATGGACTCTTAATAGAGGTAGCAGACCTCCGTGCTTGGCTCTGAAAGCCTCTTGGTTTGTGATCATCCTCGCCAAACCTCTTAAATCCTCTAGTTTTGGAATCCTGAAGGTGTACTTATGAGTTCTCCTTCTACCGAAATCCATTAGCGTAATCCTTTTCTCTGATATTTGCAATCACAGTCTTAGTTTAATTTGAAAAACAGAGAGACTAGAAAAGAATTTTTTTGAATGTTTTACAGTTTTTTAAATGAATGCATGAATGCAGCACACAAAAACATAGAAAAACATGGGGTCAAAGGGTCGTTGTCATGAAGTCAAGGCTCTACCCATCCCCAAAGGTTTATACTAGGGTGATTTTTGTACCTGTACTCAAAATCATCAGCTCCTCCCAGGATAACAAACAGCAAGCAGATCGCCAGCGAGCTGTATGAAATCTTAGAGTAAGTGCCATTCACCGAGAATAGATCACCAGCCTCAAATGAGGGTAATATCGCGTGATAACTATTTCCGATAGCTTCCGCACTACAAAAGGGTTGGCTCCTCAGCTTCTCAGACATCACAATCGGCCCATTGCCTATGAGAGGGAATGGGTTGCATTGGTCAGACTCTACTGAGGTTGATGGTCGACCTCGTCGCCATCACTTATCTTAAGTGTATACTCAATCTTTCCACATGCGGCATCACACGCATTCCCATTAGTAGAAAAATAAACAGGTATAGTAATTAGGAAAATCAGTATATATATTCGTCCTAAAGTCCTAGACTTTAAAGAGCTACGAACCCTATGTTCCTAACAAAAATGGCTCCCCGGCGGAGTCACCATTTTGTGGTTTCTTCCCTATTTAAAGGTTTTTGACCTAAGATCCTAGTGAAGTCAACAAAGAGTCCTATCCTAGAAAGAAAGAAAGATAGGCCCCACGGTGGGCGCCACTTTTCTGTAGCGAGCGAAATTGGACGTGGTTCTTAAGAACTGTCGCTCCTTGGAGGGTGACTACAGGTCGATTCATTTTTTATCCTATTGTGAGCTGATGAAGGAAGGGAAATAGATGTCTCCAATTAACCCTGCTTGCATACTGAGTTTAAACAGCAGTCTGTTAGGTTACGAATGCTATCAATGTGGGGGGGCCTTTGTATTGGTTATTTGTATTTTCGCCAATACTGATTTCTCTCTTGGATTTTGTTAGGACACTGCTTCAGATTATGATATATGGGATTTTGGGTTTTTTGTTGATTGTGCTCGCTAAGATTTTTCTTTCAATCTTATGCCTACCTATTCCCGTTTACCGAAACAGGGAAATCAGAGCGTTCGTAGTTCCTCCTATTCTATGGGAGGAAATGGGTGTTTTTGGTGTCTTGTTCAAAGCCCAAGACGTGAAGCGAAAGGTGATTTGTATCTTGTTCAAAGCTCAAGATGTGAAGCTGAAGAGTTTATTTGTATCTTGTTCAAAGCCCAAGATGTGAAGCTGAAGGTGTTGACTTTAGAGAGAATTTGTCATCTCTAAAGGGGGGTCTGTTTGTCACGACTGTTGGGTGACCGACTATAAAGGAGGATTACTTTAACCGGGATATGCGGATCCTAGCAATGCCATAATTTCCTTTATAGGGGGTTTTAACCTGAAGGAGAAGACTTTAACTCAGTGTAGAGCAATGCTATCTTTCCTTAGGAATTTCTCATGCTAAAAGAGGGACAGTGGCGTGGATGTAAATAATCCAGAGGCTTGCCGCTTACAACGATTAGATGGAAAGAGTTGTTGATGTTTGTGTACTGTGAACGAGGCACAAATTTGATGCTAAAAGGTTAATTGGATCAACCAGTGGTTTTCTTATATAAAGCCTAAAAGGAGGCTAATATGTATCTCATACAAAGCCCGAGAGAGAGGCTAAAAGGTTTTGACTCGACGATGGAGTCTTTTGGTATCTCGTATAAAGCCCGAGATGGAGGCTATTTGACTCAACAAGAGAGTTTTTTGTATCTCGTACGAAGCCCGAGATGGAGGCTAAAGATGGTGATTGACTCAACGAGGGAGTAATTTGTGTCTTGTACAAAGCCCAAGACGGAGGCTAAAAGGTGTTTGACTCAACAAGAGAGTCCTTTTATGGTATCTCGTACGAAGCCCGAGATGGAGGCTATGGTGACTGTTTCAGTTGAGTGACAGGTCCAGTATGCTGATTTAAAGAGAAAATCAGTTCTTATATGAGTAATGTTGTACTCAAGGATTTTGATTAGAGGATCAGGGATATTTCCCGTTCTTTGAGGAAATGGGAAATCCGAAGGGTATTGAGACTGTCCAAGTCTACTGGTGTTTTTCCTTACTGGAAGGGTGCTTGAGAACATCTTTGGGGACTCAAGGGTCTTAGACTGTCCAAGTCTAGAGTTTCAACTTTTGTACTATGCTTTGAGAAACAGTAGTAGACTCTTGGAAAGACTGTTCTATTAAGATGACTGATTTTTGTTCCTATTCCTCTAGGAGGTTGTCGGGACAATTTTTACGAAGCCCAAGAGGAGGCTGGAAACTTTTAAGAAGCCGATAGGTCCTTGGATGAAGCCCAAGAGGAGGCTATCATTCTCGGAGGAAGAATCATTATACGAAGCCTAAGAGGAGGCTGTGAATACTTCTAAGAAGCCGAAGGGTCCTTGTACTAAGCCCAAGAGGAGGCGGGGATGCTTTTAGGAAGCCGATGGGTCCCCAAACCCCGAGAAGTTCAAGACAGGCTATTCACGAGGAATAGATCAAGCCAGGAAAGTTCGAGAATTTGGAAGAAACTCAAGAGATGCCATTCACGGAGAAAAGATCATCTCTAGGGAGTAGAGTTTCTTGACAAGTGCTTTTAAGAAGCCAGTGGGTCCCCAAACCCCGAAAAATTCAAGACAGGCTATTCACGAGGAATAGATCAAGCCAGGAAAGTTAGAGAATTTGGAAGAAACTCAAGAGATGCCATTCACGGAGAAAAGATTATCTCTGGGGAGTAGAGTTTCTTGACAAGTGCTTTTAATAATCCTGTGGATCCCCAAACCCCGAGAAGTTCAAGACATGTCATTCACCGAGAATAGATCAAGCTAGGAAAGTCCGAGAATTTGGAAGAAACTCAAGAGATGCCATTCACGGAGAAAAGATCATCTCTAGGGAATAGAGTTTCTTGACAAGTGCTTTTAAGAAGCCTGTGGGTCCCCAAACCCCGAGAAATTCAAGACATGCCATTCACCGAGAATAGATCAAGCCAGGAAAGTTCAAGAATTTGGAAGAAACTCAAGAGATGCCATTCACGGAGAAAAGATCATCTCTGGGGAGTAGAGTTTCTTGACAAGTGCTTTTAAGAAGCCTGTGGGTCCCCAAACCCCGAGAAGTTCAAGACATGCCATTAACCGAGAATAGATCAAGCCAGGAAAGTCTGAGAATTTGGAAGAAACTCAAGAGATGCCATTCACGGAGAAAAGATCATCTCTGTGGAATAGAGTTTCTTGACAAGTGCTTTTAAGAAGCCTGTGGGTCCCCAAACCCCAAGAAATTCAAGACATGCCATTCACCGAGAATAGATCAAGCCAGGAAAGTTCGAGAATTTGGAAGAAACTCAAGAGATGCCATTCACGGAGAAAAAATCATCTCTGGGGAATTGAGTTTCTTTGACAACTTCTACGAGTGACAGTCTATGAAAGGGTTCACCGAGAATGCTGCCTTTCATGTCTCCATATTGTTTAACCCCAAGAGGAGGGAAGACTGTGTCTGGTAATCCTATGGGGATCTAGTATTGACTATTTAAAAGTGATCGAGACGGCTTTACCTAGTGCTAGACGTAGTTGCCAGGGAAACTCTAAATATCTATACTATTATTACACAGTTGATATGAGTTTATGAAAGAAGACTTACAGCGAAACAGCCCCATAATACAGTTATATGTATATGAAAGCGGTAAATGAAAGCGGATAAACACTTACTCGGTTGTAGAGCTTCCATGCTGTTTGGTTAGTTGTTCAACACAGAAAGATTGAAAACAACAGTATATTCAAAATCAAAGGAGAAAGTGCTTTGAAAAAGAAAGATTTGGGGCTTACAGCTCAAGGAGAGGCCCAGGGTTTTATCAGTGAGCGCACTGTTTGAATTTGTACAGAGGGACTTATACAAGTGACTGGGGCCCAAAAAAGGTTTTCTGTACAAAGGGATGGGTCTTACACTCTCTCAAGAGGCCCAAAGAGTTTTAGAAATGGGTCTTACTACTCGAGGGTAGGCCCAGTTGATTTGATTTTGAATTGGCGATCGCGCCGAGGTTTTCTTTCAACGCAGAGGGACTTATACAATAAGTGAGGCCCAAAAGGTTTTGGTCAAAAAAAAGGATTGGGTCTTACACTCTATTAGAGGCCCAGTTGATTTTTTTTAAACTGGCGACGATCGCGTCGTTTATTTGAAAATGTACAGAGGGACTTATACAACGAATGAGGCCCAAAAAGTTTTGTACAAGGGGGTTGGGTCTTACACTCTAATAGAGGCCCAAAAGTTTTAAGAAAAGAAATGGGTCTTACTACTCGAGGGTAGACCTAAGGTTTTTTTTTGTTTTGAAAAGGTGACGATCGCGCCGTTTGTTTTTGACGGTATCGGGACTTATACAATATACTGAGGCCCAAAAATGATTTGGTCAAAAAAAAGGATTGGGTCTTACACTCTATTAGAGACCCAAAAGTGTTTTGAAAATAATTTATGAGGGTTGAATTAATCCAAAAACCCTAATTTGTTTTCAAAATGTATATATAATTGAATAAAAATTCAATTAAAATGATCAAAATTGTTTAACATATGGAAAACAAATTGTGATCTTGGATTAATACTTCAAAAATTAAGTATTAACCTACAAAATAATTAGAAGGCATTAAAAGTTGCAAAATCAAGGTGGAAAAAATATTTAAAATGTCAAAAACAATTAAAATATAAATTCTTTGCAAAAATATGAATTATATGAAATAAATAATATTTTTGGGATGTTTTGTTAAAATAAAATATTTTAACATTTTTTTGAGTTATTAAAAAAAAGAATCAACTCAAAATCATTAAAACTCAGAGAGAAATTAATTTTTGAATCAATTAAATAAAATCACAAAATTCAAATATTCAAATATTAAAAAAAATGGCGCCAAGAACACCCAAGAACACGCGTGTGTTCTGGGTTTGTCCAGATTTGCATTTTCTCTTCAATTTCACTGAATACTTGATTATACCATGCAATCCACATATCAATCAACTCGTTTCAACCTCGCGATCATGTCTATGGCATTTAATTTCATTTAAATTAAACATATAACAAGAAATCATGAAAAATCCTCAAGAACCCTAAATTCTGCATGAAGGCTGAGATTTTTGATACACGATTCAAACAATGCAATTAATTGAGGGGAAACATTCCATGCATGATTATGAACATTTGGAAAAATTATTGTGCGAGGAAATATGCATAGATTGAGAGATGACCGAGTTTATGCTTACCTCTAGGCCGTGACAGCAAGTGCAATGTGATTTTTGATTTGGAGGTGTTACAGATGAGTGGTGATGATCTGAACAGCTTCCCTACACCCTATGGAGTGTGTTTGAATGCTTGGACTTGATTGAAATTAGCTGAATCACTTCATGGCATCTCAACTGCATTTTGGTTAAAACCTTGAGCAATTGACTGGTGATTCTGAGAAATCAGTGTTCCAGTTGTTGTTTAAGTGTTTGATCAGCTCATATGTGATGTATGTGAGGTGTGTGAGTGATTGGTTTGATTGGATATTCTCTCAAACTCAAAACCCGATAGTGACTTGCCTTAGAAGGCAAAATTGGAGTGAAAGAAGAGATTTTGAGGAAAGCATCTGTTTGATGGCTTTGGTGTACTTAAACTGATCACAATTGAGCTCTATTTATAGTAGAGCAAGTTTGTTTTGTAAGGAATAGTGAATGTCAATTGCTGAGTAGGTTTGGCCAATGTTGGCAAATGAAAATCCAAGTCTCCTCTAGCCATTGACTAGAGGTTAGGGCACAGGCTGCTGGTTCCCTTGGTCTTGGATAAGTCTTGACTGAATTTAGTTGCAAATGGCTCAGTCCATGCCACCTTGATGCTTCCATTGAGTGCTCCAATCCAAAATTGGAGTCTTGTCCCTATTTTGGCCATTCTAGGTTCAACATGCTATTTCTTGTTCCAAAGACTTTGGAGGCTTGGCTCAGTGATTGTCCCCTTTAGATTCAATCCTCAGATGTGTCCAAGTGGATAGGAGTGTTTGGATTTGCACAATTTTGGCAAATCGAGCAAAAGTGCAAATTCTGCCTTGCCTTGACAGATTTCAACAAGGCAACTTGCCAATGTCATATCTCATTACTCAAATTGAATTTGGTAATGTTCTTGGCCATTTTGGAAAGCCCTTACATGATACAACAATTGTTTGAACATGTTTGGTTTTGATCTCTTTTGAATCCAAGTGAAAAATCCCCCTACATTTGGAAAAAAGTAAGGCAAAATCTGACTTAGTGAAATTTTCACTTAGTGTTGGAACAAAGTGACTTTTCTTGATTTTGATCACTCTATAACTCAAAATCCATGAGGAATTTGGACATAGGTCAGTATGAAGCTTTTGTAGAGGGCAATGAGATCTACAAATCAAGCTTTGAATGGGGAACAATGGCCTTGTGGTTTAGGAGTTATGGTCCTCCAAAGTTGGCACATTTGTGTCACTTTTTCCATAACTTAGAAAATTTTCTAAGTTTTTATGGTTACCCCTTTTACAAGTTATCCCACTTTCTTTGGTTTTTCTTGATGAATGATGATTCAAATCATACATTAACATCATTTTAGGGTTAAAAATCCATTTTGGTGAAAAATCTCAAAAAGTCAAAGTTGACTTTTGTGCACAGTTGACTTTTTATCAGATGAATTCCAAACTGTGCAATTCCTCAGGAAATCATGTCCTTGACCTAAATCAAACTTGATGGACATGTTCCATGGGTGTCATAGGGTATATTGATTCATGTAATAGGGCTTGGGAGCATGTCTTGGTCAAAAGTCAAAGTTACAGTTGACTTTTCCCGTGAAACCCTAACTGTGGTACAGATGAAATTGAGCCTTGTTGCTCAAGCTTCTTGGATCAATCCATTGTTACAAATGGATCAATGTAGTATGTTGGAGACCCTGAAATCATGTCTTAAGGTCTTGGCTTATGATTTGTCCCAAAAGTCAACTTAGGGGTGAATTAGGTCAAGAAACCCTAATTCCTGATATTTGATGTATGCATCCCCTGAGGTCAAATTGACTTGATGATTGGGTTTATGAAGTTCCATGGATCATATTAGGTTATGTTTTGGATATTTGGCTCATGCCCAGAGGAAAATTTCCATCTGGAGGCCCTGATCGACCAAAACCCTAATTTGGTGATACCGGCGATCTTGAGGCTTGATCCACCTAGAAGGGAGCAGCTTTGTGCTTAATCCTTAAAGTGGGAGCCCTCTTGATCCCTTGTAGCTAATTGAGAGTTTAAACAAGTTAAAGATCATGTCATTCCTTGATTGATCCTTTGTCAAAAGCTCTGAGAGGGCTTGAAACCCTAAATTTGATTGCAGTGGATGCTCACCCATCTTTGGGGAGACTAATGAGGCAAGATGGCTGCCCCATATTGTGATGATGATTTTCACAATGATGGGAAATCTTAGTGGTCAAAATTTGGGGTATGACACATTCATGTTCATTTTCCGTGTACTTATATTACTATAATGAATTGTGATTTCTCACCCTGCCGGCTTGGAAATGTTGCCTCTTATGTGGGTAACTTGCAGATAACCAAGAGTAGATTCGCGACGATGGAGGATGTAGCTTTGGAGTGCGTCTTTATCGCTATTTAGTTTAGAGGTGTCCTGCTCTGTGTCATGTAACATCGGGTTGGGATTTGTTGTGAACCTCGCGTTCTTTTGTTTTATGTTGAATTTTTACATTGTTGGCGATGATGTGATTTGGATATATTTCGTATGAAGTATTTTATTGAAATGACATAAAAAGTTTATTTCTGCTGCGTAGTTGTTAATTTTATTATTAAGTATGTGTAACCCGCGTTACGGGACAGGACAATGATTACTAAATGATGTTTTTGAATATATGTGGCACCTTTCTTGCTAATTTTACTCTGATAATATTACGTGTTTTCCCTAAAATTGTTTGTGGGGTAGAAGGGTGTTACATTAGTGGTATCAGAGCAGGTCGGTCTGTCCGGCCAAGTTTTCTAAATGTCATTTATCCCTTGGTACACAATAAGTGTGTGGAACACAGTCGGTACTTGTTTGTTTTCTAACCGTTGGCTCCCGGTGTTGGTTAGAAACAAGTGGGGGAGAAGTTTTCTTCCCGGAGATGTTTCTGGTGTGAGGAGTTAACTCAAGGTGATATTAAGGGTAGAAGTACAAGTGTTGTTAGAGTTGATTTGATTTTGTGCAAGTGTTGTCAGAACTGTGTTGTTGCGAATTGACGAGAGTATGGACTCATGATTTTATCTGTCGGTCCAGTTGAGACATTTGAAGGAGGACGAGTCAGTATGATTGATGTTTGCTTCTCAGAGAAGATAGGGCAATGTGACGAATAGTGATATGCAACGGGAGTATATCTGGAGTGAAGTCGGATGATTTTTCAGAGTTGGGTGAAGAGCAATGATACTTGGAAGAGTTTGGAAGCAAGAGAAAGAGGTAGAACTCATGTTCACCAATTTCTGTTTTTATTTTCACATTTATGGAACAGCCTTCAGTATAAGAGGCATAACCTTCAACTCGTAACTCCGATGAAATCGATTCTGGACTTTTCGAAAAGTTTACGAAATTCCCTACGGTTTGCATATAAATTTTGTCTTTGGCATGTTTTTGAGGAGAGAGAAGGACGCGTTGGAATAGTTGGGTCTGATGCTGATTTTGTTTGGTGGAAGTTTGTATACGAGATTTCTTGACCAGTCCCATTGCAAGGACGATAACTTTTTACTCGTAATTCAGATTTGAGCAATTCTTGAGGTTCTGGAATCTACATGAAATTCCCTTAATTTTGGAATATAATTTTGTGTCTGGGAGGTCTGTATTGAAGAAGATAATCGTGTTTGAAGTGGACAATTCTTGCTGGAAATAGTAAGATGAAGTCAAGTATAAAATGTTTGGTAATAAGAAGAAGAGCATCGGAGAAGCACATGGAAGTGTGGCGCATGATAGTTGAGAATGATTAAAGTATAGAAATTGTTGAGGGATGTTAAATAGTAAAGTGGATTGGGTGTTGTTGGCGAGATGTGTCGACATGAGTCGAAATTTTTTGGAAGCTATATCACCAACCAGATGATGAGATGGTATTGTTGAGATTGTGATTGGAATGAGAATCAAGTGTGAAACTATACGGATCATCGAAGCTGTGAGATTAAGAAGAGAGACGACAGATTTGTTAGTGTTGTTAAAGATCTTAACTTGGATAAGTGTTTCGGTGGAAGTGGACCGATTTGGATGGTACTTGATGTGGTAGCGATTCCGGTATTGGAAGGATATTTGATATTCGTATTGTGCAACAAGTGTGTATAGGAATATATGTGTTAGATTTTGGACGTTGTGCATCACTGACGAAGTTGGAAATAAAGAAATTAAGAACACGTTTGTAAGCCTTAGAGGAATGGTGGAGCAGTATGCTTAGTTAATCTTGAGCACAAGGTAAAGGACGCTATTGTAGTTGGGTAATGATGATTTATGCCACCATTATGGTTGCCGGCTGTCTATTGACAAATTGAGGAACTGATCACCCTTAATCTCTTGTTGATAGTCGACGGAATCATGTTGGATGGAGTAGACGTGTCTTGCCAACTAGAATAGTATGCACAGTGAATTGTTTGGGGTTGAGCCAAGTGCTTATGAATTGTTTGAGTTGTCGATGCGGATTTCTATATAGGGAAATGAGGTGGACTTGAGGATGTTAGTATGAGGTTGCGAATTGACCGATGAGTAGTTTGGAAACTCACAGTTGTGTTCTGGATAACTTGGGTTTTGGTTTGTGGTGGATCGAGAATTCGACTGACATGAGACTTGAAGAACTGTAGAGATAAACCAAGTAGGAAGTAAATGGTAATGTAAGACTATGATTTGACCAAGGATGTCGGATCGAGAAGGGAAGTGGCTGGTATGCCTTAAAGTGTATATATGGTAATATGAATGGTATTTTCCGTACTTGTTTGGATAAGTTATAACTGGTGTTCGTTGTGAATATTCTGATGTTTTATAAAATCAGAAGAAGAGCGCGTAGAGTATCTGAGAGTTGAGTTTCAAGTATTGAAAGAAGTGAATCTATATGCTGAGTTAGCAAGGTGTGAATTATGATTTGTAAAGATGAAGTTGAGAGGTTGTGTTAATTCGGATGAGGGATTTTAGAGAATTGTGCTAGTATGAGTAGGACTTGAGGAATTAGTTTGTTTGATTGGTTTGGTTAATGTGCCATGTTAAGTGTAGGTTATTGAGGCTAAATCTATGGCTATTGGGTGTTAAGCTCTATTTGGAAGATGATTTTTTTCTTGTTGAGATTAATTGGACACACGTATCCTTATGTTGTAGTGAGGTTGTTATGCGTTGAGATGAATTTTGATGATGTGTTAATACAAGGTGGTGAAGTTGTGGCTTATGTTAACGATAATTAGGAATTCTTGAAGGTATCTATCCTATTCAAGATTTGGAATTGGCTGCAGTTGTAGTTGTGTTGGATATTCGGAGGTATTGTTTACGGATCTAAGTTCGAAGTATTCAGTAATCACAAGAGTATAGAATGCCTGTTTGGATGGAATTTCCGATGAGTTAAGTTGAAAGGTCTTTTCTTATGTCTGCTTTGATGGTCGAAAGTTAATGTAAACTTGGTAGATTAGATAGTTGCGAGTACTCATAGTGCGCAGTGAAAGCATGGGTAGCGCAGTTGGTTCCTATGTGAGTATCAACGATGTCAGTAGTTGGTTACGTTGAAATTATGCTTTGGGCCTTTGTGTTCTTACCTTTGTTGTTGCCTCGTTACCTATGGTGATGGTTCGAGTGCGAGTAGCTAATTCCTATGATGGGGAGTTAGGGGAGGGTTGCCTATGGCGATGGTAACGATCGTGTTGTATTCTGGTTCATTGTGAACCTGTAAGTTCCTAACCTGATTATTCCCGGTGTTTTGAGTTGGTCGTCGAGTATATCGCGTGAGCATTTCATCTTGTTGTCGTTGGCATTGATAAGGTGTATTGTCGTATTGCGTTATTCGTGGTATTGCCACACGCGGCATGAGAGTTGATTAGTCGGAGGTGATAACGTATCTGGAGTGGTCTGCATCGAGTAAATTTTCGAGGACGAAAATTCTTAAACTAGGGGAGAGTTGTAACACCCCAAAAATGTAAATTAATCATTTATTTATTTATCTAATTAATTTAGAAGGAATTAAGAGGTTTTTGGCAATTTGGAGAATTATGGATTAAAAGAGTATTTTTAAATAATTTTAATAGAGTGAATAATCATGTATTATTTAGATTATTATTTATTATTTAAAAGTATTAAGAAAAGGGCAAGATGGTCATAAAGGAAAAGGAGTAAGGGTAGAGTTGGAAGTTCATAAACTGGAATAATGTAACTAAAGAAGAAAGATCGATCAATTTTCTAACGGATCGTATTTTTGTGAAGAACGTTGAAGAAGAGAAGAGAAGGAGGAAAACAAGGGTTTTGAAGGATTGCTAGGAGAATCTTGGAGAAAGAAGGATAAAGCTTCAGATTACTCTAAGGTATGGGGAGTTTTCATGGTGTATTATAGTTCTATAGGGTTTGGTTATGACTAGATTAGGTATTTGTGGATTTTGAGAAATTGTGGTGTTTGATGATGTAGAATGAGTTAGGGATGAATGATTCGATGAAATAGAATGAGATAGAATGTTGTGTGTTGATGTATATGTGTTGTGTGAGTCTTTGATCAAATTTTCGTATTGGGAAAAACTGAATTTTGAGATAATTGAAGTCAAAACGCAGCAGAAAAACCCTTTGAAAAATTATGAGTTTTCGCGTCCTGACACGGCCGTGTCAGACCACCATTCTTGCTGTATTTTGCTTTTGTTGGATTTGTGCTACAGAGCTTCTGACACGGTCCATGTCACAGGACACGGGCGGCCGTGTCAGATCACTGTATTTGCTGTATTTTGTCTGTTTCGTGTTTTGAGTGTAGGTTTCCTGACACGGACCGTGTCCCAGGACACGGGTGGCCGTGTCAGACATGATGTTTTGCTGTTTTTATTGTTTTCTTGAGGTTTCTTGACGTTTTCTCGTACTGATCTTTTGTGGTCGAGTTGTTGTTAATGTAAGATGATAAAACATGATTGTATGATAAACACTTGTTGAATATGAAATGAATGATGTACACGTTGATAATTGATGAATTGAGGAGAATTAGCATCATTGCATTTCATAGCATTTTTATGTTGGGGCTTCGGCCTATTGGTAACTTCAATCCCATTGTGCAGATTGAAGTGATACGTTGATTACGTTGTGCTCCTTTTGGAGGGTTGATGGCCAAGTGTCCATCCACATTGAATTGGTACCACATGCATGTTTCCGATGAAGTTGCGTTTCATTCTAAGTGGCATTGCATGTGTATGAGTTGATTGTCGAATAATATGTATGTTTTATTGTGGATATCATGGTGTTGTTGTTGATTGTATCATGATGTTGTTGTTGATTATATCATGATGTTGCCGTTGATTATACTATGATGTTGATGTTGAGGGTATCATGATGTCGTTGTTGATTGTACCATGATGTTGATGTTGATTGTATCATGATGTTGTTGTTGATTATGTCATGATGTTGTTGTTGATTATACTATGATGTTGTTGTTGACTATGCTATGAGATTGATGTTGATTATGCTATGATGTTGTGGTTGATTATGCTATGATGTTGTTGATTGATTATGATATGATGTTGTTGTTGGCTATGCTATGATGTTGTTGTTGCCTTCCTGTTCATTTTCTGTGTACTTATATTACTATAATGAATTATGATTTCTCACCCTGCCTGCTTGGAAAATTTTGCCTCTTATGTGGGTAACTTGCAGATAACCAAGAGTATATTCACGACGATGGAGGATGTAGCTTTGGAGTGTGTCTTTATCGCTATTTAGTTTAGAGGTGTCCTGCTCTGTGTCATGTAACATCGGGTTGGGATTTGTTGTGAACCTCGCGTTCTTTTCGTTTTATGTTGAATTTTTACATTGTTGGCGATGATGTGATTTGGATATATTTCGTATGAAGTATCTTATTGAAATGACATAAAAAGTTGATTTCCGCTGCGTAGTTGTTAATTTTATTATGAAGAATGTGTAACCCGCGTTACGGGACAGGACAATGATTACTAAATGATGTTTTTGAATATATGTGGCACCTTTCTTGCTAATTTTACTCTGATAATATTACGTGTTTTCCCTAAAATTGTTTGTGGGGTAGAAGGGTGTTACATCCAGCAATACAGTCATATATATATATATATATATATATGAAAGCATGTAAATGAAAGCTGATAAAACTTACAGGCGAGCAAGCTTCCAACAATACAGTTATATATATATATATATATATATATATATATATATATATATATATTATGAAAGCATGTAAATGAAAACTGATAAAACTTACAGGTGATCAGGCTTCCATAGTTGTATCGTTAGTTGTTCAAGAAATTAAAGAAAGTTTTGATAACAACTGTATACTTGAATCCAAATTAAAAGGGAAGTTGTTTTGAAAAGGTGGTTGGGGCTTATACTCAAGGAGAGGCCCAGATGAAAAACAGTAACTCTACCGTTGTTCTGTAAACTGTATTGGGACTTATACAACGACTGAGGCCCAAAGAGGTTTTTTGTACAAAGGGATGGGTCTTACAACTCAAGGAGAGGCCCAAAGGTTTGAAAAAAGAACAGAAATGGGACTTACAACACAAGGGTAGGCCCATATAATTTTGTTGAAAACTGGCGATCGCGCCGAGATTTTTGAAAAACATAGTGGGTCTTATACAATGATTGAGGCCCAAAATAGTTTGGTTTCAAAAAGGGGTTGGGTCTTACACTCTATTAGAGGCCCAAAGTTTTGAAAAGAAATCGGACATACAACACAAGGGTAGGCCCAGATGATTTTGTTTGAACTAGCAATCACGTCGGGATTTTTGAAAACACCGTGGGTCTTATACAATGACTGAGGCCCAAACAAGTTTTAGTATTTACAAGGGATGGGTCTTACACTCTATTAGAGGCCCAAGTGTTTGAAAAAAGATTTGTTAGGGTGATAGTGATCAAAACCCTAACTTTTGGTTTTTAAATGTATTTTAATTGAATAAAAATTCAATTAAAATAATCAAACATGTGAAAAAGGTTGTGATCTTGGATTTATATTTGAAAAATCATTTTTCATTCATGGGATGATTTAAAAATCATTTGAATTTTGTAAAACCAAGAGAAAAAAATATTTTTAATGTTTAAAACAAATAAAAATATAGATCTTTACAAAAATATAAAATATATGAAATAAATAATATTTTTGGGAAATTTTCATGGAATAAAATATTTTAATATTTTTAGGAATTTTCAAAAAAAGAACTAATAAAAAATAATTAAAATTGAGAGAGAAATTAAATTTTCAATTAATTAACAAAAACATGAAAATATTGAAAAATAGCAAAATGTGAAAAAGAAGCAAAATGGTCTGGGTGGGGTTTGAACCCACGACCTTGTACACAAATACACATGCACGCTACCACTGGGGTGGTGATACATCCGTGTACCAAAACCACCCCATGTGCATATATGGGGTGCCTTGTTTTCAGGCTTGGGCAAGGCAAGGCAAGGCAAGTTTTGGCAATTTTATTGAAGCCTCTAACTTTCTCATTTCTCCATGGATTGGGACAAAATTTAGGTGCATCTGACCCTGAATTTCATAAGGAATCCAATGGTGCCCTTGGAATTTTTAGAAAATGTTTCCTCCTCAAAATCCGATAGTGGTTTCAAAACAGGCCTATTTTTGCATGTTCTATGCTATCTCATGGTGCATGCAAGAATTACATGGTAAATTGGTTTAAACACAACATATACAACATGTATGAAATGTTTATGATCAGTGGACATCAAAGGAATGCATAATTCAAAGAGTTCAAGTTGTCATGCACTTACCTCTTGGATCTTTTTGTGCTATCTGCCAAGTCCCATGTGCCAGAAGTAATTTGATTCTTTGGACACTCTCAATAGATCCCTTAGAAGTGTTTAGGATGACTGGAACCATCTGGAATCCTCAGGAACAAGTTGGGCTCTTTCTTGCAAAAGTGGCAAAAGTGACCAATATGGCAACTCTCACAAATGGTGTTCCAGATGAGGGGAACCATTTGGGATAGTTTGAGGATGATATTTGAAGTGTGTTTGAGGCTTTGTCTGGTTTTGGAAGTGACTGAATCAAGACATGGCTTGAAAAATGCAAAAAAGTCCAATTTTGAGGTTTTGGAAGTTGACTTTGTGATTTTGGTGTTTCAGGTCACATGTGAGTGATTGAACAACTTAGATATGATATATTAGATGTGTTTTGATCATGAGTTGTGGTGGAATTGCTCTCTAACTCAAAAACTCAGAGATTACTTGCAAAAGAGGTATTTTGGCCTAGAGAAAGAGATTTTGAGGAAAGCAAGTGATGTAGTGCTTTGGTGTACTCAAACTGAGCACAAATGAGCTCTATTTATTGTAGAGCAAGTTTGTTTTGCAAGCAATAGTGAATGGCAGCTGCAGCAGGCCTTTGGCCAATGTCAAGAAAAAGGAATCACAAGTCTCCTCTAGCCATTGACTTGAGGTTAGGGCACAAGCCTATGGTCCTTTGATTCAGTCCTGATCCTTGACTCATTCAGTTAAGAATGTGTCAGTCATGCCACCTTGGTGTATCCATTAAATGCATTGCAACAAAATTGGAGTCTTGGCACCTTTTTAGCCTTTTTAGGTTTGGCATGGCTATTGTAGATTCTTGGACTTTGGAGGCTTGGGGATCAGATCATTCCCTTCTTGTTTTATCCTCAATGTGTCCAAATTGATGACAAGGCTTGGATTTATCAGATTTGGACAAATCGAGCAAAATGCACAAATTCTGCCTTGTAAAAACCAGTTCATGATGCCATGTTCCAAGGGTTGTATCTCCCTGCTCAAATGGAATTTGGAGATAATCTGGTACTTGTTGGAAAGCCCTCATGGCATACTTAAACTTTGATGTTCACCCCTAGACCTGGTTTAACTTGGATCAAGGTGAAAAATGTCCCTACATTTTGGAAAAAGTAAGGCAGATTCTGACTTTTGAAAATTTCACTAAGTGTTGGAAAAGTGCCATTTTCATGTTTTCAGCCACTTTGATCACTCCATAACTAAAAATCCATAAGGAATTAGAGTTGGAGGTAGTTAAAACTTTTGTAGAGTGTAGCAAGACCTACAAATCCAGCTTTGGATCACCCAAAATGGTTGCTTGGATCTCAAGTTGGTACTAAAACCACTTTTATTCCATAACTTTGAAAAATTTTAGTTTCTTATGGTTGCCCCTTTTGCAAGAAACCTCACTTTTCTTGATTTTTCTTGATGAATGGTGATCAATATCACACATTAACATTATTTTTGACTTAGGGAAATCATATTTGTGAAAAATTCCAAAAACTCAAACTTGATTTTGTGCTTGGTTGACTTTTTATCGGATGAAATCCAAACTGTGCGATCCTTTGTGAAATCAAGCCATTGACCTAAATCAAACCAAATGGATGGACTCCATAGGTGTTATAGGGTGTATTGAATCATGTCCGAAGGTTTGGGAGCATGTCCTGATCAAAAGTCAAAGGTACAGTTGACTTTTCCTTCAAAACCCTAATTGTGGTCCAGATGAAATTGAAACTTGTGAATCAAGCTACTTGGATCAATCCATTGTTGCAAATGGATCAATGTGGTGTATTTAAGGCCCTCAAATCATGTCTTGAGGTCTTGGCTCATGTTTTGTCCCAAAAGTCAACTTAGGGGTGAATTAGGTCAAGAAACCCTAATTCTTGATTTTTTGGTAAATGCTTTCCCTGATACTAAATTGACTTGATGATTGGTTCCACAAGGTTCCTTGGAGTATCTTGGGTTGTGCTTTGAAGCATTGGCTCATGCCCAGTGTAGCGAGCGATTTTGGACGCGGTTCTTAAGCGCTGGTCGCTCTCTGCGGTTTGAGCTTAAACTACAGGTCGATTCATTTTTTATCCTATTAAAGCTGATGAAGGAAGGGAAATAGATGTCTCCAATTAACCCTGCTTTGCATACTGAGTTTAAACAGCGGGCTGTTAGGTTACGGATGCTATCAATGTGGGGGGGCCTTTGTACTGGTTATTTGTATTTTCGCCAAAACTGTTTTCTTCTTCTTTTTTATCTAGACAGAGGGTTTCTGGCGGGGAACAAGGATTAGGATGTTAGGACTGATGTTTTTGAGTTACTGCTTTTGATTGATGGAGATATGGGATTTTGGGTTTTTGTTTAGTGTGCTCGCTAAAATCTTTTCTTTCGATCTTATGCCTACGTATTCCCGTTTACCGAAAAACAGGGAAATCAGAGCGTTCGTAGTTCCTCCTATTCTATGGGAGGAAATGGTTGTTTTTGGTGTCTTGTTCAAAGCCCAAGACGTGAAGCGAAAGGTGTTTTGTATCTTGTTCAAAGCCCAAGATGTGAAGCGGAAGAGTCTATTTGTATCTTGTTCAAAGCCCAAGATGTGAAGCTGAAAGGGTGTTGACTTCAGAGAGAATTTGTCATCCCTAAAGAGGGGTCTGTTTGTCACAACTGTTGGGTGACTGGTTATAAAGGGAGGATTACTTTAACCGGGATACGTGGATCCTAGTAATGCCATAATTTTCCTTTATAGGGGATTTTAACCTGAAGGAGAAGACTTTAACTCAGTGTAGAGCAATGCCATCTTTCCTTAGGAATTTCTCATGCTAAAAGAGGGACAGTGGCATGGATGTAGATGATCCAGAGGCTTGCCGCTTACAACAATTAGACGAAGGGGAAAGAGTTGTTGATGTTTGTGTACTGTGAACGAGGCACAGCTTTGATGCTAAAAGGTTAATTGGATTAACCAGTAGTTTTCTTATACAAAGCCTAAGAGGAGGCTATTATGTGTCTCGTACAAAGCCCGAGAGAGAGGCTAAAAGGTTTTGGCCCGACGATGGAGTCTTTTGGTATCTCGTATAAAGCCCGAGATGGAGGCGATTTGACTCAACAAGAGAGTTTTTTGTACCTCGTACAAAGCCCGAGATGGAGGCTGTTGTTTATTTGGCTCAATAAGAACCTTTTTGTATCTCGTATAAAGCCCGAGATGGAGGCGAAAGGGGTGATTGACTCAACGAGGAAGTCTCTTATGTGTCTCGTATAAAGCCCGAGAGAGAGGCTAAACGTTGTTTGACTCCGCTGAGGAGGATCATTGTACAAAGCCCAAGAGGAGGCTAACTTCACTGGAGAAGGATCATTCTAAAAAGTCTAAGAGGAGGCTATGGTTACTGTTTCAGTTGAGTGACAGGTCCAGTATACTGATTTTAAAGAGAAAATCAGTTCTTATATGAGCAATACTGTACTCAAGGATTTGATTCAAGGGTCCGGGTTATGCCTGTCCTTTAAGGAAGCGGGAAATCCGAAGGGTGTTGAGACTGTCCAAGTCTACGGGTTTCCTTCCTATTTAACGAAGGGGTCACTTGAGAATGTCTTTGAGACTCAAGGAAGTTAGACTGTCCAAGTCTAGGGTTTTATCTTTTGTACTATGCTTTGGGAAATAGTAGTAGACTCTATGAAAGGACTGTTCTATGCAAATGACTAAGTTCTGTTCCTATACCTCTAGGAGGTCGTCAGGACAATTTGTACGAAGCCCAAGAGGAGGCTGGAAGCTTTTAAGAAGCCGACGGGTCCTTGTACGAAGCCCAAGAGAAGGCTATCATTCCCGGAGGAAGAGATCATTATACGAAGCCTAAGAGGAGGCTGTGAATACTTCTAAGAAGCCGTAGGGTCCTTGTACTAAGCCCAAGAGGAAGCGGGGTTGCTTTTAGGAAGCCTGTGGGTCCTTGTATAATGCCCAAGAGGAGGCCGATGCTTTTAAGAAGCCCGTGGGTCCCCAAACCCCGAGAAATTCAAGGCAAGCTATTCACGAGGAATAGATCAAGTCAGGAAAGTTAGAGAATTTGGAAGAAACTCAGAGATGCCATTCACGGAGAATACATTCATCTCTGGGAATAGAGTTTCTTGATAATTCCTAATGAGGACAGCCTGAGAGAAGACTGTGTCTGGTGATCCTATTGGGGGATCTAGTTGTCTATTTCTACGAATAAACGAAATGGCGTCACCTAGTTCTAGACGTAGTTGCCGGGGAAACTCGAAATATCTATACTATTATTACACAGTTGATATGAGTTTATGAAAGAAGACTTACAGTGAAACAGCCCCACAATACAGTTATATGTATATGAAAGCAGTAAATGAAAGCAATAACCACTTACTCGGTTGTAGAGCTTCCATGCTGTTTGTTTAGTTGTTCAACAAAGAAAGATTGAAAACAACAGTATATTCAAAATCAAAGGAGAAAGTGCTTTGAAAATGAAAGATTTGGGGCTTACAACTCAAGGAGAGGCCCAGGGTTTTATCAGTGAGCGCACTGTTTGAATTTGTACAGAGGGACTTATACAAGTGACTGAGGCCCAAAATGTTTTCTGTACAAGGGGATTGGGTCTTACACTCTAATAGAGGCCCAAAAAGTTTTAAAGAAAAAGAGTGGGGCTTATGACACGAGGGTAGGCCCAAATGATTTTTTCGTTAAAAATGGCGATCGCGCCGAGGTTTTCTTTTAACGCGGAGGGACTTATACAATAAGTGAGGCCCAAATTATTTTGGTTAAAAGGGGGTTGGGTCTTACACTCTATTAGAGGCCCAAAGTGTTTTGAATGGGTCTTATAGCTCGAGGAGAGGCCCAGGGGTTATTTTGAAAAGGCGACGATCGCGCCGTTTGTTTTTGACAGTATCGGGACTTATAAAATGCACTGAGGCCCAAAAATAAGTTGGTCAAAAAAAGATTGGGTCTTACACTCTATTAGAGGCCCATGAGTGTTTGACAATGATTTTTTTGAGTGAAAATCAAAGAAACCCTAATTTTATTCTTTAAAAGTAAAGATTTAAAGAAAATCAATGAAAAATACCAAATAGGTTTGAATAAACCACTTGTGATTTTTGTTTAAGGTTTGAAAAATGAGGTATAAATCACAAGAGATATTAAAACTCATTTGGTCTTGATTTTTCAAGATGAATATTCATTTTAAAATGCTTAAAAACAAATAAAAATGAATTTATTCACAAAAATACTAATTATATTAAATAAATAATACAAACTCAATTTTTTTGTGGAAAAAAAATATTTCAACATTTTTGTGATTTTTTGCAAAAAGAACCAATAAAAAATAATTAAAATTGAAAGAGTTATTAATTTTCCAAATAATTAACAAAACATGAAAATAGTTGGAAAAATAGCAAAATGTGAAAAAATCACAAAATGGCATGGGTGGGGTTTGAACCCACGACCTCAAGCATACAAGGCGCGCGCCTTACCACTGGGGTGGTGATACATCCATTGTTTGAGACAAACCAACAAATACACAAGTCATGCCTTGGTTTTGGCTTGCCCAAGGCAAGTTTTGGCTCAAAAACGTGAAGGTCATAACTTTCTCAATTCTTAATGGTTTGAGACAAAATTTATATGCATCTGGGCCAGAATTTTATAAGGAATCCAATGGTGGTGGTAGTTTTTTCAGATCACACTCCCTCCTCTAAACCCGATAGTGGTTTTGAAAATGACCTATAAATGCATTTTCTATGCTACAACTTGGTACAAGCATGGATTACATGGTGAATTAGCTCAAACACAACATATATGACATGTATGAGATGTTTATGATCAATGAACTTCAAATGCACACATGTTTTGGTGAGTGCAAGTTGAGAGGCTTACCCTTCTTTGAGATTTTGGAGGTTTCTCTGCAATCTGCCAACCCTCTTGCTCCAGATATGATTTTATGCTTTGAACCACCTCAAATGATCCCTTGGATGCTTTTAGGATGATTGGAATCAGCTGGTACCTGCAAAAACACAAACTGTCCCTTTCTTGCAAAAAGGGTTAAAGGTGACCCAAATAGCAACTCCCTCAAATGGTGTTCCAGATGGTGGGAGCCATTTGGGACAGTTCAAGGATGATATTTGGAGTGTGTTTGAGGTTTTATCTGGTTTGGAAAGTGACTGAATCAAGACATGGCTTAAAAAATGAAAAAAAGTGTTATTTTGAGGTTTTGAGAGGTGACTTTGTGATGTTGTGATTACAGGTCACTTTTGATGGTTTGCACAGCTTACATATGATATATATGAGGTGTGTGTGTGATTAGTTTGGGTGGAATTGCTCTCTAGCTCAAAAACTCAGAATTACTTGCTTTGGAAGGCAAGTTTGAGGTGAAAGAATAGATTTTGAGGAAAGCATCTGTTTGATGGCTTTGGTGTACTCAAACTGAACACAATTGAGCTCTATTTATAGTAGAGCAAGTTTGTTTTGGGATCCACAGTGAATGGCAACTGCAGCAGGTGTTTGTTCAATGTTGGCCAATCGAAATGCAAGTCTCCTCTAGCCATTGACTAGAGGTTAGGGCACAGGGCTGTGGTTCCCTTGGTCTTGGATAAGTCTTGACTGATTTCATATGAGAATGGCTCAGTCCATGCCACCTTGATGCTTCCATTGAATGCTTCAATCCAAATTTGGAGTCTTGTCCCTATTTTGGCCATTCTAGGTTCAACATGCTATTTCTTGTTCCATGGACTTTGGAGGCTTGGCTCAGTGATTGTCCCCTTTAGATTCAATCCTCATATGTGTCCAAGTGGATAGGAGCATTTGAATTTGGCTGATTTTGGCAAATCGAGCAAAATTGCAAATTCTGCCTTGCCTTGACAGATTTCAGCAAGGCAACTTGCCAATGTCATATCTCATGGTGTAAGTTGAATTTGGTAATGCTCTTGACCATTTTGGAAAGCCCTTACATGATACAACAACTATTTGAACATGTTTGGTTTTGATCTCTTTTGAATCCAAGTGAAAAATCCCCCTACATTTGGCAAAAAGTGAAGACAGTTTTGGACTTAGTGAAAATTTCACTAAGTGTTGGAAAAAGTGATATTTTCACTTTTCAACCACTTTGATCACTCCATAAATCAAAATCCTTAATGAATTGGACTTAGGTCTAGTTGAAGTTTTTGTAGAGGGTAATGAGGGCTACAAATCCATCTTTGGATGAGGAAAAATGGCCTTGTGGTTTAGGAGTTATGATCCTCCAAAGTTGGTACCCTTGTCACTTTATTTTTAACTTAGAAAATTTTGTAAGTTTTTATGGTTACCCCTTTTACAAGTTATCCAACTTTTCTTGATTTTTCTTGATGAATGATGATTCAAATCATACATTAACATCATTTTAGGGATAAAAATCCATTTAGGTGAAAAATCTCAAAAAGTCAAAGTTGACTTTTGTGCACAGTTGACTTTTTATCGGATGAATTCCAAACTGTGCCATTCTTCATGAAATCATGTCCTTGACCTAAATCAAACTTGATGGACATGTTCCATGGGTGTCATAGGGTATATTGAATCATGTCTTAGGGCTTGGGAGCATGTCCTGGTCAAAAGTCAAAGTTACAGTTGACTTTTCCCTTAAAACCCTAATTGTGGTGCAGATGAAATTGAGACTTGTTGCTCAAGCTTCTTGGATTAATCCATTGTTACAAATGGATTAATATAGTTCATTAGAGACCCTCAAACCCTCTCTTGAGGTCTTGGCTCATGGTTTGTCCCAAAAGTCAACTTAGGGGTGAATTAGGTCGAGAAACCCTAATTCCTGATTTTTGATAAATGCATCCCCTAAGGAAAAATTGACTTGATGATTGGGTCCATGAGGTTCCATGGAGTATATTAGGCTATGTTTTGGATCATTGGCTTGTGCCCAGATGAAAATTTTCATCTGGAGGCCCTGGTCGACCAAAACCCTAATTTGGTGATACTGTCGATCTTGAGACTTGATCCACCTAGAAGGGAGCAGCCTTGTGCTTAATCCTTGAAGTGGGAGTCCTTTTTGATCCTTTGTGTATGTTTGAGAGGTTAGACAAGTTGAGGACCAAGTCATTCCTTGACTGATCCTTTGTCTAAGGCTCTGAGAGGGCTTAAAACCCTAATTTTGATTGTAGTGAATGCTCAACAACCCTTGAGGCATTTGATGAGGCATGATGGTTCATCCATATTGTGATGATGATTGACACAATGATGGGACATCTTAGTGGTCAAAATTTGGGGTATGACAGATGCCCCTATTTAATCTTCTTGGACCCAAAGGTGTGAATGACGAAGGTATTCGGGCATTCGAGGTGCAAGAGGATTAAATATTAGAATACCCGAAATTTTGATGGTGGTTATGAATGGCGGATCACATCCATCTTCTTTTGCTGAGCAATGATGCTTAGAAAAGGTAAACTTCCCCTCGATCCTGGTCTTCAGCCAAGGAACTGGTCTCAGTTGCGGAAACAAACTTCCCCTCGATCCTGGTTTCCTACCCAGGAACTGGTCTTAGTTTTTCATGTAAACTTCCCCTCGATCCCGGTTTTCTACCAAGGAACTGGTCTCAGTTTCTGAAGTAAACTTCCCCGCGATCCTGGTTTCCTACCAAGGAACTGGTCTCAGTTTCTGATTCAAACTTCCCCTCGATCCTGGTTTCCTACCAAGGAACTGGTCTTAGTTTCTGATTTAAACTTCCCCTCGATCCTGGTTTCTTACCAAGGAACTGGTCTCAGTTTCTTTTGTCAATAAACTTTATTGACAAGGGACGCTATTTGTAGCGGTTTTCCTCAAACTTCTCGCCGAATTTTCCTGGGGAGATGCCATTTGATGGAAAAAGCTTTGATGTCAGGCTTGCTGGAGAACCCAGTCGTCTGAGTTGTAGAGTTGCACAAACTTCTCTGTTGGAGATGCCATTTGTCGATTCTACTGGGGAAAGTGAGTCTCTTGAGAGACTGTTTCGTTTGGGATTACATCAAACTTTTCTCGGGATCTTCCCAGAGAAATGCCATATGATGGGGTCCAATTTTGAGGTGTCGATGACCTTTTCATCAGCAATATTTTCGGAGCGAAACTAGCATGCTGCCGAATCTCTGATTACGAGGCTTTCTCTCGGGATTTTCTTTAATCCGGGAAAACAAGGATATCATCTTCAATGGCGAAGAGTGATGTTAACTGAAAGTTCCTCTGGTTTTTCAGAGGTTCAAGTTATCAAAGTGGTCAAGGACCAACTTTATTCCAGACATGAACTGGAGGAGAGAGAATGTTCATACGTAACACTTCCTGACGAGGAAAGGGCTGACAACTCTATTGAGAAGACTTTTATCACTAGGGGACAAGACCGACTAGAGTGATAGTGATGTAATATGACTGTGAATGCAATCAATAATGCATGATGTATGTATGTATATGCTGACAAAACTGACGCGACACACAAACTAAAAGATGAACAAGACTGGATACTCGGCCATCGCGGGGCATGTAGAAATATCGTTGGTTCAAGATAGCAATTCCACCTTGCTTAGGAGAAATAATCCCTGTCGGGAGCTATGTTGGTCGGGCTTAGGATATGAGAACTCGGCCGAAGCGGTTCAGATGAAACAAGGTCTCTGACATAGTTGATCCCTTCATTCAGGCGTACTGGGTTAGAAGGAGTACTTTGATTCTGCACTTTGAGGTTCGATTACTTCTGGAGAAGCGACCGATGTTCTTCTGATGTTCAACAGTCAAAAGAAATTGCCGTCTTTATTAAAAGCAGAAAAAAGTTTTAACAAGTAAATTCATTTTTGTTTCATTTCAAGAATCGTTGATCATGTTAAAATGCCATTCTGTAAAGCTAAAACAAATAAGAATTATAAACAAAAGCACAAGGGCTCAAATTTTATTGATAAGATGGAGATCAGCCAAACGCGTGATTCCAAAGAGTATATACAAAGTTAGAAAAATGGTAATTTACAGGAAAAAGGGCTACGTGGAAACATAACGATCACTATCCTTCTACCAACTTTGAATTCGGGACATCCTGAACTTGTGTCGAAGATGACCTTGACTGGAGTTTTCTGACAGGTGATGTAACCGCTGCTGCTGAGAGACTTGCCTCTGTTGAACATAGTTACTTGCCATTATCCCTAACTTTTGCCTGGATTGTACTATGATGTTTCCAATCCATCGGGATGATTTTTTTTCATGTCTCTAACTTTTTCCTGGACCGCCCTTTCGGGTTTTCAATCCACCGAGACGTTTTTTTCTTTTTTTTTAGGCGAAGTATTTCTTGACTACATCAACATTCGTGGGGTAGGCAAATTCCTCTCCGTCCATGGTTGCAAGTCTCAAGGCGCCGCCTGAGAAAGCTTTCGTGACCACATAGGGGCCATCATAATTTGGACTCCACTTGCCCCGAGAGTCACTGAGAAATGATTGCATCTATTTTAGCACGAGGTCTCCTTTTCTGAAGACACGAGGTCAGACCTTTTTGTCGAACGCACTCTTCATTCTCTGTTGATACAACTGACCATGGCATAGTGCCGTTATTCTCTTTTCTTCGATCAGATTCAGTTCGTCGTGTCGACTTTGACACCATTCAACTTCGGTGAGCTTAGCTTCCATCAATACTCGGATTGACGGGATCTTTACTTCTATGGGGAGCACTGCTTCCATGCCATACACTAGAGAGAAAGGGGTTGCCCCTGTTGAAGTGCAGACAGATGTGTGATAACCGTGAAGAGCAAAGGGTAGCATTTGTGCCAATCTTTGTAGGTTACAACCATCTTCTGAACAATCCTCTTGATGTTCTTATTGGCCGCTTCTACCGCTCCGTTCATCTTGGGTCGGTAGGGAGATGAGTTATGGTGTTCGATCTTGAACTCTGCACACAACTCCTTCATCATTTTGTTGTTCAAGTTAGATCCATTATCAGTAATGATCTCGCTTGGAACACCATAACGGAAGATGATATTGTTTTTGATAAATCGGACCACCACTTGCTGGGTTACATTGGCGAATGACGCTGCTTCGACCCACTTGGTGAAATAGTCAATGGCTACCAGGATGAACCGATGTCCATTTGAAGCCTTAGGTTCAATCAAGCCAATCATGTCGATTCCCCATATGGAAAAAGGCCACGGGGAAGAAAGAACTTTGAGATGTGATGGCGGTACATGAATTTTGTCGGAGTATATCTGACACTTGTGACACCTCCTCATGTACTTGTAGCAGTCGGTTTCCATGGTCAACCAATAGTACCCTGCTCTCAGAATTTTTCTCGCCATTGTGTGTCCGTTGGCATGAGTGCCAAAGGATCCTTCATGAATTTCTTTTATAAGCATGTCTGCTTCTGGTCTGTCTACGCATCGGAGCAAGACCAAGTCAAAATTCCTCTTATAAAGAGTGTCACCGCTCAGGAAGAAGCTGCCTGCCAGTCTTCTGAGGGTTTTTCTGTCTTTCTTAGATGCCCCAGGTGGGTACTCTT
This sequence comes from Lathyrus tuberosus, assembly GCA_022829125.1. NCBI lineage: Eukaryota > Viridiplantae > Streptophyta > Magnoliopsida > Fabales > Fabaceae > Lathyrus > Lathyrus tuberosus. The sequence continues at coordinate 8,618,295 of JALAZF010000008.1, read as the reverse complement.
GTTTCTGAAGGAAGCATTTGATGTCGTGATACCAAGGTTTGTCCTCTATGACTGCTTTAATCGTGAAGATGTAAGCGGGCCGTTCAAGGCGCATTATGTCGATCTTAGGTAGGTCGTTCCATTGACCTACACTAATAATGGAAGAGAGAGTGGCTAATGCATCAGCCATGTGATTCTCATTACGAGGGACATGATGAAACTCAACTTTGTTGAAGAAAGGTAACAACCTTCTTGTATAGTCTTTGTAAGGAATCAATCCTGATTGGTATGTGTTCCAATCTCCTGTGATTTGATTGATAACCAGGGCTGAATCGCCATATACGTCCAAGTTTTCGATCCTTAAATCAATTGCTTCTTCGAGACCCATGATACAAGCTTCGTATTCGGCCTCGTTGTTCGTACATTTGAACGTAAGTCTAGCGGTGAAAGGAATGTGGGTACCCTGAGGGGTAACAATGATTGCCCCAATTCCGTTTCCATAATGATTAACTGCTCCGTCAAAGATAAGTCCCCATTGGGAACCTGGTTCTGGCCCTTCACTGGGTAACAGTTCATTGCAATCTTTCATTTTTAGATACATGACATCTTCATCTGGGAAGTCAAACCCGATTTATTCTTGATCGTCAATCGGTTGGTGAGCCAAATGATCGGCTAAAATACTTCCCTTAATGGCTTTTTGAGCGTGGTACTCTATGTCATATTCTGAAAATAGCATTTGCCAACGGGCAATCCTTCCCGTGAGAGCAGGTTTTTTGAAGACGTACTTGATTGGATCCATTTCGGAGATTAACCAAGTAGTATGACGAATCATGTATTGGCGAAGATGTTTGGCTGCCCAAGCCAAAGCGCAACAAGTTTTCTCAAGCATTGTGTACCGAGTTTCACAGTCGGTGAATTTCTTGCTTAGATAGTAAATGGCAGACTCTTTCCGTTTAGTTTCATCTTGTTGGCCAAGTACACACCCCATTGAGTCTTCTAGGACTGTGAGGTAAATGATCAGTGGTCTTCCTTCCACTGGAGATGATAGAATCGGAGGATTCAACAGATATTCCTTAATACCATCGAAGGCGGTTTGGCAATCTTCTGACCAAACGTAATCCTGGTTCTTTTTCAGTAATTTGAAGATCGGCGCACACGTGGCGGTCATAAGGAATATGAATCTGGAGATGTAGTTCAAACGTCCCAGGAAACCTCTGACTTGTTTTTCAGTTTTCGGAGAAGGCATTTCTTGAATGGCCTTGACCTTGTCAGGATCAACCTCAATTCCTTTCTGGCTGACGATGAACCCTAGTAGTTTCCCTGAACGGACACCGAAGGTGCACTTGTTGGGATTCAAGCGGAGCTTGAATTTTCTTAGACGTTCGAACAATTCTGACAGATGTTCAACGTGCTCACTCTCTATTTTTGATTTTGCAATCATATCATCGACATACACTTCGATTTCTTTGTGTATCATGTCATGAAACAGAGTAGTCATGGCCCTATGATAGGTTGCCCCAACGTTCTTCAAACCGAACGGCATTACCTTGTAACAAAAGGTACCCCATGGGGTAATGAACAAAGTTTTCTCCATGTCTTTAGGCACCATTTTGATCTGGTTATAGCCCGAGAATCCATCCATAAAGGAGAATACTTTGAACTTTGTTGTACTGTCTACCAGCATGTCAATGTGTGGTAAAGGAAAGTCGTCCTTTGGACTTGCCTTGTTCAGATCTCTGTAGTCGACACACATTCTGACCTTTCCGCCTTTTTGGGAATGGGTACGATGTTGGCTAACCATTGAGGATATTCAGATGTAGCGAGGAAACCCGCGTCAATCTGTTTCTGCACCTCCTCTTTGATTTTGATGGCCATGTCCGGGTGAGTCCGTCTCAACCTTTGCTTTACTGGCGGACATTCCGATCTTAACGGTAAGTGATGTTCCACGATGCTGGTATCCAACCCTGGCATATCCTGATAGGACCAAGCGAATACATCGGGAAATTCTCTGAGAAGCTTTATGAAACTCTCTCTGGCAGTTGGACTGAGAAGTGCCCCAATCTTGATTTCTTTTCTCTCTTTTTCTGAACCCAAGTTTACCGTTTCCAACGGCTCTTTGTGAGGTTCATTGGACCTTTCCTCTTGTCTGAGTAGTCGGGAGATCTCTTCTGGAATTTCGTTGTCATTTTCTTCTTCAGCCTCGAATACCGGGAACTCAAAGTTGGGAGAAGGCATCGGATCGTATGTTTCAACTGGGTTTAAAACAAGTAATCTGCATGACGTGATGATTCTTGTTTAGAAGAGATAGAGAAAATGCAAGTGTGTGCAGTGTTTTTATTTTACTGCTTGTTTTTATTTGAATTGTTTTTTAGGATTACCATTTTCTGAAAAAGCAAAAAGAGAAAACAGCAATTAATGCGGAAATTACAGAACGACGTTATTTTATTAATGAACAAGTCGATTCTTGAAACTACAGCCCTATAAAACAAAACTCTGTCGCTTTGGGCGAGGCGAAGAGGGATATTTACAGGAAGCGAGCCCTATCAAAACATCCATTTCACCTGGGCAGGGTGAAAGGTTAAAAGACGGCAATTACTTTGACTGATGAACGACCTTCGGAACCTCGACAGCAACCCATTGGCGGCAAACTCCTCGGTGAATCACAAAGTCTGGCACCTTCCTTGATTTGTCTTCAGAAATGACGCTGATTTCTGGTGGAGCGGGATCATTGGAATCTGTCTCCCTGGCAGAATTGTCGTAGGAGGATTCCTCTGTTGTATTTTGCATAGCATTTGTGCTCTCAGCTGTACCTCCCCATCCAGTTGGCTGGATATCTTCGAGCCTGATACAAGAGCTTTCGGGAGCGGTGTACTTGACCATATAGTCGTATTTTCCACTTGGTTCTCCCAAGGTGTCCCAAACTTCTTTGGAACTGGAGGAGTCATCTCTCTCGATGACGTTGACCTCGGGAAAAGCATAGTTGATGAATTCAAGTCCGGCAAACGTTGCAAATTCATCTTTATGTTGAGTAGTTTCTGAATGACCTGAGTGTTGATCCCATGACATGGTGGGGACACAGGTATTCTGTTCAATGATGCTCAGCTGATTTTCATTGCTCGGCCGACTTTCTTGCCCCAAGTTTCCTGGGTAAGGCTGCCACATTGGCAGACCATCCATTGGGCCATAGTAATCATGGTCAAAGTTGTCTTTCATCAGAGTGTCCTCCTCTAATGAATTTGGTGGAGCACGGCATCCTTCCGGATCACAATCTCCGTATATCATTTCGACGTCCGACCTTGGTATAAATCTCGAACTCTGTGCAGGATAGAAAAATGGTGTAGGCACCTCTTCCTGAGACATATAACCGTCCTCATTAAGATAGGATTTTCATTCTTCATCTGGGTCAGAGGGATCTTCCTCATTGATAGCATGTACTGCTTGAGACACTGGGTGAAGGAAACCTCCACTGTGGAAGAAGTTTTGAAGGGGATGAAGACTTTCATCGCTGGCAGCTGTCTGGGTACAGGTTGCAGAAAAACCAAGACCCTTCTTTGTTTTATTGTCAGTAGGAATGATAAGCTGTCCCCATCCTATTGTATTAGTACTCTCGACCACTTTGATAGCATCTTTGTATGAGGAAATCGAGGTTCCTCCTCTGAACTGATTGTTCTCGCTCACCGACAGTGCTTGGAACTGCGTCCCAATAACCTCCTCGGGTTCTATACCAGTAAATGATGACAAGTTGCTTACAAGCAAGGCCTGTTCCCCACAGACTGTGACAACTTGGCCGTTCTTGACGAACTTTAGCTTTTGGTGGAGGGTTGAAGTAACCGCTCCAGCCTGATGTATCCATGGTCTTCCTAATAAACAACCGTATGTTGCCCGGATGTCCATGACCTGGAAAGTGACTTGGAAAGTGTGAGGACCGATAGTTATGGGAAGTTCAACTTCGCCGATAACCATTTTTCTGGATCCGTCGAACGCTTTGACGACGACCTCGCTGATTCTCATCGGAGGGCCCCTGAATGATAATTGCATCAAAGTGGACTTCGGAATAACATTCAGGGCTGACCCTATGTCTACCAGTATGCTGGCTAAAGCATCGTCTTGGCAGTTAACTATGATATTGAGTGCCATGTTATGACGGCGACCCTCTTCGGGTAATTCCTCATCACTAAATCCCAAATTATTGCAGGAAGTGATGTTAGAGACAATGCTATCGAACTGTCTGATTGTTACATCTTGTTCCACAAAGGCTTGCTCCAAGACTTTCTGTAGAGCCTCCCTATGCGCTTCTGAACTGAGTAACAGTGATAACACCGAAATCTTTGAAGGAGTCTATAACAGTTGATCGACAATGTTGTACTCACTCCTTTGGATGAGCTTCAGCATCTCATTATTGTTTTTCGAAAGGTCAGGATCACTGGATTGACCGACTGGTGGATCGGGAGCTTCTGTCTGGAGTTCCTTTTCTTTGATAAGTTCTCCAACTCCTCGGTTGAAGATTCGACCGCTCCGTGTTACACGACTGATGTCTGCAATATTCACGACAAAGGGTAATGGAATTTCCTTTCCATTTTCAACTGTCATTGCACCGTATTTGTAAGGGATAGCCTTAGCTGATTCATACGGTAGTGGTCCCGGTAGATAGATGACTATAGGAACCTTCTGATTTTTCTGACCATCATAAGTGATCTCGATTCGTTCCCGGTTGGGAACTTTAGATTCGTCAAGTAGAGGAATAATGGCAAAAACATCCCTGGTCCTGTGATGACCAGAGATCGTGACAACATCCTCAACTTGCTCGGCGCCCAATCGATGGGTCCAGAACCCGGATATGGACGAATTTCTCCACGATCGACCTGACCCTGAAGAGCTGCTCTCACAAGGTAACACCCTTGGTTACTTTCCGAACAGACGTTACAAATGTCATAGTTGTGTGGTGGCACCTGGCCACACCCACTTTGAATACAATGTAACCTTACTAGGTTAGCTTCCACTGATCGGACATCCTGACTTTGACGCCGAGTGGGGTTTCTATTACTGATACTAATCTGCTGAGTATCTTCATCCATATAGATTGGCATCCACCAGTGATTTAACAAGTGCTGAAGTGCCTCCTGGACAAGGGTACAACCTCGGTCGTTTTCGCAACCCGCTTTACAGCTTTGATAGTCATGTGATATTAAGAATCCGAGTTGGACCTGCTCAGCATGTAACTCTACCAGATTGGTATTCATCACGCGAATGTCAAAGATCTGAACCATGTTGATCTGATAGGAATTCCTATCATGGTAGTCTTGGATCCATCCAAGATCCATCTGACGCTGGAGGGCCTCTTGTGTGAAAGAGAATCCCTGTTTGTTTGCCGAGCAAGTCAGACAGGAACTGTAATCGTGCCGTGGCAGATTATGATACTGGCTTTGCCTTGAGTGCATTGCCACCAGGTTGACATTCATTGCGCGGATATCGTGGTTCTGAATGACGTTAGAATTCTGTAGACCATGTTAACTCCACGAACTCGGTGCTCTTGGATCCATCCGAGATCCATCTGTTCCTGCAGAGCTGCTTGTACTACAGAACACCCCTGATTGTCTTTAGAGCAGATATCACACTGATGATAGTTATGAGGTGGCACATGGCCATATCCACTCTGTCTACAATGTATCTTGACCAGATTGGTTTTCAACAAGAGTACATCGTGAATTTGATAGACATCGTTAGTCTCTCCTTCTATCAAATTGACGGCAGCCTTCTCGTGTTGAGGCAGCGGATTCGTGAGAACATTAGGATTTGTATCCTTGAAGGATAAGACCCCGCTCCTAACAAGTTTTTGCACGTCGGACTTGAAATCGAGACAAGTCTCTATGTTATGCCCTGAACCTCCTTGATGATACGGGCATGTTTGATCCACCTTAAACCAAAAAGGCGGATTTTCCGGTACTGTAAGAGGAGATTTAGTCTGAATGTACCCCTTAGCCAGTAGTAATGGAAACAGCTCTGTGTACATTACGGGTATAGGATCAAATCCTGGTGGCCGTGTTGTACGGTTGTTGTTATATGGAGGACGAGCCTGCTGAAAAGGTTGTTGTGTCCTTTGCTGGTCAGGTTGGCAATGCGCAACCTGAGGTTGATACGTAGGAATAGGCGCAGGGCTGATAACAGGAGTCACAGCTGCTACCGGTTGATAACGTCGCCTTTGCTTTCCGAGAGAGATATTCCCAATATCTTGCTCCTTTTTCTTAGGGAGAGCACTACCATATTTTTTAGTACCGCTCGTCGATCCAGGGTCTTTTACCAAACGTCCTTCTCAGACGGCTTCCTCAAGACGTACGCCCATGCCCACCATCTCGGTGAAATCACTGGGTGCACTGGCAACCATTCGGTCATAGTAAAATGAGCTTAAGGTCTTTAAGAAGATCTTTGTCATCTCTTTTTCCTCAAGAGGTGGACAAATTTGAGCGGCAATTTCACACCACCTTTGAGCATACTCCTTAAAGATTTCCTTGTCCTTTTGCGACATCGATCTGAGTTGATCTCTGTCGGGTGCCATGTCCAAATTGTATTTGTATTGTTAGACGAAGGCAGTGCCAAGATCTCTGAAAGTGCTGATCGTGGCACGGTTTAAACCCATGTACCATTTGAGTGCGGCACCGGTTAAACTATCCTGGAAGTAGTGAATCAGTAGGTCCTGATTCTCCATCTGGGCTGACATCCGCCGAGCGTACATCACCAGATGGCTCTGAGGGAAAGAGGTACCCTTGTATTTTTCAAAGTCGGGCACTTGAAATTTATGCGGAACTTTCACATTTGGGACCAAGCAGAGGTCTGTGGCGTCCTTTCCAATTAGATCCTGACCGCGAATGGCTTGCAGCTCCTTCTGCATTTCCAAGAATTACTCCTGGAATTCCTCCATTCTGTCAAACATAGTTTCCTTCCTACCAGAAGGTGTCTGTGGAATCTGTCCTTCCGGGACAGTGTACGCCACAGGGGGTGGTACCGTGACTATAGCAGTGAGTCTTGGTGTTTCCCCAAGTTTGTAACCTTCAGGAGTCTTCAGTATGCCCCTGGCATCTTCGCTTTCCTGAATTTTGTAACCTTCAGGCCCAGCGGCTTTTGTGGCGATTCCCTGATCTTCAGTGATCGGCGGAACATATCCTTCCGGGATATAGTTAACATGCATGCCCCAAGGACGATCTTTCGGCATCTGATACCTAGGATCATACTTCTCCACTATGGGCGTTGAGGTGATCTCTGAGATCACAGTTCTTTGTAGCTAAGCTTCTGCCATGGCTTGCATGTCGTTACGAAGCTTTCTCATATCCTCTCTCAGAGCGTCAATCTCTTCTTTCAACTCTCTGTTTTCTTCCTCAAGATCATCCATCTTTTTCTGACGATTGGCCCGAGTATTATACGAATGAGACGGTTTGACTCTAGAACCGAGACACAAACGTGAGATTCGTAGGTAAGAAGAATACGCGATGTGAGAATGATGAATGCAATGATTACATTAATTGTTAAAGGTTTAATCAAAATAAACTTCAACAATTAGATTGCAAATATCAAACAGTGGGGAAACCCCTTTTTATTGAAATTCAAAGGATTACAGAAATGGAAATACAGTAGCTTACAAGGTGCAGAAACAGAAACCTAAGCTAATGGGTCCCGAGTCCTCTCTAAAGAGAAATCGGGTGCTGATTCTGGTATCTTCCTTTTCTTTGACCGGGGCTCTTGGGCAGTTGTCGGGTTGTCATTCCTTTTCCAAGTGAAAGGAGCGAGCAAATTCCTTTGGTCATCCTGATTATCCACAGCATGTTGCTCCAAAATCTCAATCAGAGCGTCTTTCTCTTTCAGTAATTGCTGTATTTTGATGCATTCTACATCGAGAGTGCGGTACTTGTTCTTCCAAGACCTTCTCTCCTTTTGAACTTTGTTGAGAGTAACCTGAAGCTTTTCAGTTTCCGTCATGAAGTACATGACAAATTCCTTTGGCGGAAGAATCCCGTAACGAGGATAAGGCATCTTTAGCTTGAGAGCTCTAGTTTATACCCAATGGAGATAAGGCTCCACTGAGACACAGTTCGGTTTTCCTAGAGACTCTCGTCCTTTCTTATGAACATGCTTCCAAGCGTGCACTATTTCCATCTTTAGTGCTCTGTCATTTTCCCCTTCCTTGAAGAAAAGACCTTTCAGATGAACACCCAGTGGGATGACTCTCATCGGGTATCCAAATTGACGGCGAACCAATACCGGATGGTAGTTGATTCCTCCTTTAGTTCCTATGAGGGGTACATTGGGGAAGTTTCCACAACGGTCAATGATCCTAATTCCCTCATAAATCCTATTACACCAATCAATGTCAGAGTTAGTAAGAGACATGATCTTCTGCGACCAACGTAAGACACTCTTACAATCCCAAAAAGCAGCAGACTTGGGCAAGTGAGAGATAAACCATTTGTAAAGCAAAGGTACACAACATGTGATCTCCCCTTTGTTGTACAAATTTCCCAAGTGTACAGAAAGATACGCATCTGCGAGCAAAGTCGGCACAGGGTTTCCAATGAGAAAAACCTTAATGGAGTTAATGTCAACGAAGTTATTGATGTTAGGAAACAAAAATAACCCGTAGGTGAGCAAGACAAAGATGCTTTCAAAAGCAGTCACGTTTCCTATACTGGCGAAATACAAGGCTTTCTTTGTCAAGATCTGGGCTGGCAAACCTTGGATGCCACCCTTAGTAGTTAGGTGAGTCCTAACGTCAGACTCGTCCAAATGAATTGCTCTTGCAATAGTCTGATTCTTTGGAATTTCTTCCAGTCCAGAAAATGGAGCTCGATCTGTAATGTGTAGATCCATCAGGTGAGAATACTCCTCCAGCGTTGGTGCGAGCTGGTAATCCGGGAATGTGAAATAGTGATAAACTGGATCATAAAACTGAATGAACGCATCCATGATTCCCTCAATCACATGGACTCTTAACAGTGGTAGCAAACCTCCGTGCTTGGCTCTGAAAGCCTCTGGGTTAGTGATCATCCTCGCTAACCTTCTCAAATCCTCTAGCTTTGGAACCTTGAAGGTATACTGGTGAGTTCTCCTTCTACCGAAATCCATTAGTGCAATCCTTTTCTCTGATATTTGCAATCACAGTCTTAGTTTATTTTGAAAAAAAAAGCAGAGAGACTAGAAGAGAAATATTTTGAATGTTTTAATGTTTTTTTAGATGAATGCATGAATGCAGCACACAAAAACATAGAAAAAACATGGGGTCAAAGGGTCGTTGTCATGAAGTCAAGGCTCTACCCATCCCCAAAGGTTTATACTAGGGTGATTTTTGTACCTGTACTCATTATCATCAGCTCCTCCCAGGAAACCAAAACAACAAGCGGATCGCCAGCAAGTTGTAGTGCAATCTTAGAGTAAGTGCCATTCACCGAGAATAGATCACCAGCCTCAAATGAGGGTAGTATCACGTAACAACTATTTCCGATAGTTTCCGCACTACGAAAGGGTTTGGCTCCTCAGCTTCTCAGACTTAATAAATGGCCCATTGTCTAGGTGAGAGAATGGGTTGCATTGGTCAGCCTCCACTGAGGTTGATGGTCGACCTCGTCGCCATCACTTATCTTAAGTGTATACTCAATCTTTCCACATACGGCATCACCCGCATTCCCATTAGCAGAAAAATAAACACGTATAGCAATTAGGAAAAATGGTATATATATTTGTCCTAATCATCCTAGACCTTTAAATCTATGAATCTTAAGTTCCTGACAGAAAATGGGTTCCCCGGCGGAAGCCCCAATCTGTGGTATCACACAAGAGATGAAAAGGAAAAAGGAACACAGAGACTGGCCCCACGGTGGGCGCCATTTTTCTGTAGCGAGCGATTTTGGACGCGATTCTTAAGCGCTGGTCGCTCTCTGCGGTTTGAGCTTAAACTACAGGTCGATTCATTTTTTATCCTATTAAAGCTGATGAAGGAAGGGAAATAAATGTCTCCAATTAACCCTACTTTGCATACTGAGTTTAAACAGTGGGCTGTTAGGTTACGGATGCTATCAATGTGGGGGGCCTTTGTACTGGTTATTTGTATTTTCGCCAGTACTGTTTTCTTCTTCTTTTTTATCTAGACAGAGGGTTTCTGGAGGGGAACAAGGATTAGGATGTTAGGACTGATGTTTTTGAATTACTGCTTTTGATTGATGGAGATAAGGGATTTTGGGTTTTTGTTTAGTGTGCTCGCTAAGATCTTTTCTTCCGATGTTATGCCTACGTACTCCCGTTTACCGAAACAGGGAAATCAGAGCGTTCGTAGTTCCTCCTATTCTATGGGAGGAAATGGTTGTTTTTGGTGTCTTGTTCAAAGCCCAAGATGTGAAGCGGAAGGTGTTTTGTATCTTGTTCAAAGCCCAAGATGTGAAGCTGAAAGGGTGTTGACTTCAGAGAGAATTTGTCATCTCTAAAGAGGGGTCTGTTTGTCACAACTGTTGGGTGACTGGTTATAAAGGGAGGATTACTTTAACCGGGATACGCGGATCCTAGTAATGCCATAATTTTCCTTTATAGGGGATTTTAACCGGAAGGAGAAGACTTTAACTCAGTGTAGAGCAATGCCATCTTTCCTTAGGAATTTCTCATGCTAAAAGAGGGACAGTGGCATGGATGTAGATGATCCAGAGGCTTGCCGCTTACAGCGATTAGACGAAGGGGAAAGAGTTGTTGATGTTTGTGTACTGTGAACGAGGCACAGCTTTGATGATAAAAGGTTAATTGGATTAACCAGTGGTTTTCTTATACAAAGCCTAAGAGGAGGCTATTATGTGTCTCGTACAAAGCCCGAGAGAAAGGCTAAAAGGTTTTGCCCCGACGATGGAGTCTTTTGGTATCTCGTATAAAGCCCGAGATGGAGGCGATTTGACTCAACAAGAGAGTTTTTTGTACCTCGTACAAAGCCCGAGATGGAGGCTGTTGTTTATTTGGCTTAATAAGAACCTTTTTGTATCTCGTATAAAGCCCGAGATGGAGGCAAAAGGGGTGATTGACTCAACGAGGGAGTCTCTTATGTGTCTCATATAAAGCCCGAGAGAGAGGCTAAATGTTGTTTGACTCCGCTGAGGAGGATCATTGTACAAAGCCCAAGAGGAGGCTAACTTCACTGGAGAAGGATCATTCTACAAAGCCTAAGAGGAGGCTATGGTTACTGTTTCAGTTGAGTGACAGGTCCAGTATACTTATTTTAAAGAGAAAATCAGTTCTTATATGAGCAATACTGTACTCAAGGATTTGATTCAAGGGTCCGGGTTATGCCTGTCCTTTAAGGAAGCGGGAAATCCAAAGGGTATTGAGAATGTCCAAGTCTACGGGTTTCCTTCCTATTTAACGAAGGGGTCACTTGAGAATGTCTTTGAGACTCAAGGAAGTTAGACTGTCCAAGTCTAGGGTTTTATCTTTTGTACTGTGCTTTGAGAAACAGTAGTAGACTCTATGAAATGACTGTTCTATGCAAATGACTAAGTTCTGTTCCTATACCTCTAGGAGGTTGTCGGGACAATTTGTACGAAGCCCAAGAGGAGGCTGGAAGCTTTTAAGAAGCCGACGGGTCCTTGTACAAAGCTCAAGAGAAGGCTATTATTCCCGGAGGAAGAGATCATTATACGAAGCCTAAGAGGAGGCTGTGAATACTTCTAAGAAGCCGTAGGGTCCTTGTACTAAGCCCAAGAGGAGACGGGGTTGCTTTTAGGAAGCCTGTGGGTCCTTGTATAATGCCCAAGAGGAGGTCGATGCTTTTAAGAAGCCCGTGGGTCCCCAAACCCCGAGAAATTCAAGGCAAGCTATTCACGAGGAATAGATCAAGTCAGGAAAGTTCGAGAATTTGGAAGAAACTCAGAGATGTCATTCACGGAGAATACATTCATCTCTGGGAATAGAGTTTCTTGATAATTCCTAATGAGGACAACCTGAGAGAAGACTGTGTCTGGTGATCCTATTGGGGGATCTAGTTGTCTATTTCTACGAATAAACGAAACGGCGTCACCTAGTTCTAGACGTAGTTACCGGGGAAACTCGAAATATCTATACTATTATTACACAGTTGATATGAGTTTATGAAAGAAGACTTACAGTGAAACATCCCCACAATACAGTTATATGTATATGAAAGCAGTAAATGAAAGCAATAACCACTTACTCGGTTGTAGAGCTTCCATGCTGTTTGGTTAGTTGTTCAACAAAGAAAGATTAAAAACAACAGTATATTCAAAATCAAAGGAGAAAGTGCTTTGAAAAAGAAAGATTTGGGGCTTACAGCTCAAGGAGAGGCCCATGGTTTTATCAGTGAGCGCACTGTTTGAATTTATACAGAGGGACTTATACAAGTGACTGAGGCCCAAAATGTTTTCTGTACAAGGGGATTGGGTCTTACACTCTAATAGAGGCCCAAAAAGTTTTAAAGAAAAAGAGTGGGGCTTATAACACAAGGGTAGGCCCAAATGATTTTTTTGTTAAAAATGGCGATCGCGTCGAGGTTTTCTTTTAACGCGGAGGGACTTATACAATAAGTGAGGCCCAAATGATTTTGGTTAAAAGGGGATTGGGTTTTACACTCTATTAGAGGCCCAAAGTGTTTTGAATGGGTCTTATAGCTCGAGGAGAGGCCCAGGGGTTATTTTGAAAAGGCGACGATCGCGCCGTTTATTTTTGACGGTATCGGGGACTTATACAATGCACTGAGGCCCAAAAATGAGTTGGTCAAAAAAAAGATTGGGTCTTACACTCTATTAGAGGCCCATGAGTGTTTGACAATGATTTGCTTGAGTGAAAATCAAAGAAACCCTAATTTTATTCTTTAAAAGTAAATATTTAAAGAAAATCAATGAAAAATACCAAATAGGTTTGAATAAACCACTTGTGATTTTTGTTTAAGGTTTGAAAAATGAGGTATAAATCACAAGAGATATTAAAACTCATTTGGTCTTGATTTTTCAAGATGATTATTCATTTTAAAATGCTTAAAAACAAATAAAAATGAATTTATTCACAAAAATACTAATTATATTAAATAAATAATACAAACTCAATTTTTTTGTGGAAAAAAAATATTTCAACATTTTTGTGATTTTTTTGCAAAAAGAACCAATCAAAAATAATTAAAATTGAAAGAGTTATTAATTTTCCAAATAATTAACAAAACATGAAAATAGTTGGAAAAATAGCAAAATGTGAAAAAATCACAAAATGGCATGGGTGGGGTTTGAACCCACGACCTCAAGCATACAAGGTGCGCGCCTTACCACTGGGGTGGTGATACATCCATTGTTTGAAACAAACCAACAAATACACAAGTCATGCCTTGGTTTTGGCTTGCCCAAGGCAAGTTTTGGCTAAAAAACGTGAAGGTCATAACTTTCTCAATTCTTAATGGTTTGAGACAAAATTTATATGCATCTGGGCCAGAATTTCATAAGGAATCCAATGGTAGTGGTAATTTTTTCAGATCACACTCCCTCCTCAAAACCCGATAGTGGTTTTGAAAATGACCTATAAATGCATTTTCTATGCTACAACTTGGTACAAGCATGGATTACATGGTGAATTAGCTCAAACACAACATATATGACATGTATGAGATGTTTATGATCAATGAACTTCAAATGCACACATGTTTTGGTGAGTGCAAGTTGAGAGGCTTACCCTTCTTTGAGATTTTGGAGGTTTCTCTGCAATCTGTCAACCCTCTTGCTCCAGATATGATTTTATGCTTTGAACCACCTCAAATGATCCCTTGGATGCTTTTAGGATGATTGGAATCAGCTGGTACCTGCAAAAACACAAACTGTCCCTTTCTTGCAAAAGGGATTAAAAGTGACCAAAATAGCAACTCCCTCAAATGGTGTTCCAGATGGTGGGATCCATTTGGGACAGTTCAAGTATGATATTTGGAGTGTTTTTGAGGTTTTATCTGGTTTGGAAAGTGACTGAATCAAGACATGGCTTAAAAAATGAAAAAAAATGCTATTTTGAGGTTTTGAGAGGTGACTTTGTGATGTTGTGATTACAGGTCACTTTTGATGGTTTGCACAGCTTACATATGATATATATGAGGTGTGTGTGTGATTAGTTTGGGTGGAATTTCTCTCTATCTCAAAAACTCAGAATTACTTGCTTTGGAAGGCAAGTTTGAGGTGAAAGAAGAGATTTTGACGAAAGCATCTGTTTGATGGCTTTGGTGTACTCAAACTGAACACAATTGAGCTCTATTTAATGTAGAGCAAGTTTGTTTTGGGATCCACAGTGAATGGCAACTGCAGCAGGTGTTTGGTCAATGTTGACCAATGGAAATGCAAGTCTCCTCTAGCCATTGACTAGAGGTTAGGGCACAGGGCTGTGGTTCCCTTGGTCTTGGATAAGTCTTGACTGATTTCAGATGAGAATGGCTCAGTCCATGCCACCTTGATGCTTCCATTGAATGCTTCAATCCAAATTTGGAGTCTTGTCCCTATTTTGGCCATTCTAGGTTCAACATGCTATTTCTTGTTCCATGGACTTTGGAGGCTTGGCTCAGTGATTGTCCCCTTTAGATTCAATCCTCAGATGTGTCCAAGTGGATAGGAGCATTTGAATTTGGCTGATTTTGGCAAATCGAGCAAAATTGCAAATTTTTCCTTGCCTTGACAGATTTCAGCAAGGCAACTTGCCAATGTCATATCTCATGGTGTAAGTTGAATTTGGTAATTCTCTTGACCATTTTGGAAAGCCCTTACATGATACAACAACTATTTGAACATGTTTGGTTTTGATATCTTTTGAATCCAAGTGAAAAATCCCCCTACATTTGGCAAAAAGTGAAGACAGATTTGGACTTAGTGAAAATTTCACTAAGTGTTGGAAAAAGTGATATTTTCACTTTTCAGCCACTTTGATCACTCCAAAACTCAAAATCCTTAATGAATTGGACTTAGGTCTAGTTGAAGTTTTTGTAGAGGGTAATGAGGGCTACAAATCCATATTTGGATGAGGAAAAATGGCCTTGTGGTTTAGGAGTTATGATCCTCCAAAGTTGGTACCCTTGTCACTTTATTTTTAACTTAGAAAATTTTCTAAGTTTTTATGGTTACCCCTTTTAGAAGTTATCCAACTTTTCTTGATTTTTCTTGATGAATGATGATTCAAATCATACATTAACATCATTTTAGGGATAAAAATCCATTTTGGTGAAAAATCTCAAAGAGTCAAAGTTGACTTTTGTGCACAGTTGACTTTTTATCGGATGAATTCCAAACTGTGCCATTCTTCATGAAATCATGTCCTTGACCTAAATCAAACTTGATGGACATGTTCCATGGGTGTCATAGGGCATATTGAATCATGTCTTAGGGCTTGGGAGCATGTCCTGGTCAAAAGTTAAAGTTATAGTTGACTTTTCCCTTAAAACCCTAATTGTGGTGCAGATGAAATTGAGACTTGTTACTCAAGCTTATTGGATTAATCCATTGTTCCAAATGGATCAATATAGTTCATTAGAGACCCTCAAACCCTCTCTTGAGGTCTTGGCTCATGGTTTGTCCCAAAAGTCAACTTAGGGGTGAATTAGGTCGAGAAACCCTAATTCCTGATTTTTGATAAATGCATCCCCTAAGGCAAAATTGACTTGATGATTCGGTCCATGAGGTTCCATGGAGTATATTAGGTTATGTTTTGGATCATTGGCTTGTGCCCAGATGAAAATTTTCATCTGGAGGCCCTGGTCGACCAAAACCCTAATTTGGGGATACTGTCGATCTTGAGACTTGATCCACCTAGAAGGGAGCAGCCTTGTGCTTAATCCTTGAAGTGGGAGTCCTTTTTTATCCTTTGTGTATGTTTGAGAGGTTAGACAAGTTGAAGATCAAGTCATTCCTTGACTGATCCTTTGTCTAAGGCTCTGAGAGGGCTTAAAATCCTAATTTTGATTGTAGTGAATGCTCAACAACCCTTGAGGCATTTGATGAGGCATGATGGTTCATCCATATTGTGGTGATGATCGACACAATGATGGGACATCTTAGTGGTCAAAATTTGGGGTATGACACCCAGAGGAAAAATTCCATCTGGAGGCCTTGGTCGACCAAAACCCTAATTTGATGACATTTGCGATCTTGAGGCTTGATCCACTTGGAATGTTGCAACCTTGTTCTTGATTCTTGATGTGGGAGTCCTCTTGATCCTTTATAGGTGTTTGAGATGTTAGAAAAGTTGAAGATCATGTCATTTCTTGATCGATCCTTTGTCTAAGTGCTCTGAGAGGGCTTGAAACCCTAAGTCTTGGTTGTGGTGAATGCTCACCCATCTTTGAGGAGATTGATGAGGCATGATGGTACATCCATATTGTGATGATGATTTGCACAATAATGGGAAATCTTGGTGGTCAAAATTTGGGGTATGACAGATGCCCCTATTTAGTTTTCTTGGACCCGAAGGTGTGAATGGCGAAGGTATTCGGGCATTCGGGGTGCAAGAGGATTAAATATCAGAATACCCGAAATTTTGACGGTGGCTATGAATGTAAATTTGCTCATCCATCTTCTTTTACTAAGAAATGATACTTAGAAAAGGGTAAAAACTTCCCCTCGATCCTGGTCTTCAGCCAAGGAACTGGTCTAAGTTTCTGATATAAACCTCCCCTCGATCCGGGTCTTCAGCCACGGAACTGGTCTAAGTTTCTTTTGTCAATAAACTTCCCCTCGATCCTAGTTTTCTACCAAGAAACTGGTCTAAGGTTCCTATATAAACTTCCCCTTGATCTGGGTCTTCAGCCACGGAACTGGTCTAAGTTTTTTTTGTCAATAAACTTCCCCTCGATCCTGGTTTTCTACCAAGGAACTGGTCTAATTTTCCAATATAAACTTCCCCTCGATCCGGGTCTTCAGCCACGGAATTGGTCTCAGTTTCTTCTTGTAGCGGTTTTCATAAAACTTCTCGCTGAGTTTTACTACTGAGGGAGACGCCATTTGATGTAAAAGATTTTGATGTCAGACTTGCTGGGGGTACCCATTTGTATGAGTTGTAGAGGTGTACAAACTTCTCTATTGGAGATGCCATTTTTTGACTCTACTGGGGGAAATGAGCTCTTGAGAGACTGTTTTCTGCTTGGGGATACTACATCATACTTTTCTTCTGAATCTTTTCGGAGAAATACCATGTGATGTAATCCCATTTGGAGGTGTTGATGACCTGTTTGATAGCAAAAAAATTCGGAGAGAATTTGCTGTATTGCCGAGAGTCTTCAGTTAAGAGGCTTTCTCTGGGGATTTTCCTTAATTCGGGAAAGCGAAAATATCATCTTCGATGATGAAAAATGACGTTTGTTGAATGTTTTCTTGCATTTCAGAGGTTCAATTTATCAAAGTGGTCGAGGACCGGCTCCAATCAAAAAATAAACTGGGGAGAAGAAATTGTTCAGACGCTACATTTCCTGGCGAGGAAAGAACTGACAACTCGATTGTGAGGACTTTTATCACTTGGGAACAAGACCGACTAGAGTGATAGTGATGCAATATGATTATGAATGTGAATCAATAATGCATGATGTATGTATGTTTATGCTGACAAAACTAACACGAGATATAGACTAAGTGATGAACAAGACTGGATACTCGGCCACTGCAGGGGGATGAAAAGTACCATCGGTTCAAGATAGAAATTCTGCCTTGCTTAGGAGAGGTATTCCCTGTGGGGAGAAAGAATTGTTCAATCGGTCTTAAGAGATACGTACTCTGTCGGGGATATCAGATGGGACATTCGCATCTGACATAGTTGATCCTTCGCTCAGGCGTACTGGTTTAGAAGGAGTACTTTGATTCTGCACTTTGAGGTTCAATCACCTTCGGAGAAGCGATTGATGTTCCTTTTGAAGTTCACAGTCAAAAGGAATTGCCATCTTTATTTTAAAAGCAGAAAAACTTTGGCAAGTAAATTCATTTTTGTTTTATTTCAAGAATCGTTGATCATGTTACAAAAATCATTTTGTAAAGCTAAAAAAATGAGAATTGCAAACAAAAGCACTTGGGCTCAAATTTTATTGATAGGATGGTAATCAGCCATGCGCGTGATATCATAGAGCATTACAAAGTTTAGAAAATGGTAATTTACCGGAAAAGGGCTACATTGAAACATAACGACCGTTATCCTTCTACCAACTTTGAATTCTGGACATCTTGAGCTTCTGTCGAAGATGACCTTGACTGGAGTTTTCCTGATGGATGGCATTACTGCTGGGGAATTTACCCGTGTTAGATGTAGTTACTTACTATAAATCCCTAATTTTTGCCTGGATTGTACTTTGAGATTTCCAATCCATCGGGATGATTTTTGCTTATGTCTCTAATTTTTTCCTGGACAACCCTTTCGGGTTTTCAATCCACCGAGACGTTATTTTTCTTTGTTTAGGCGAAGTATTTCTTGACTACATCAACATTCGTGGGGTAGATGAACTCCTCTCCATCCATGGTTGCGAGTCTCAAGGCGCCGCCTGAGAAGGATTTCTTGACCACATAGGGGCCGTCATAATTCGGAGTCCATTTGCCCCGGGAATCAGTGAGAAATGATTGTATCTTCTTGAGCACGAGGTCTCCTTTTCTGAAGACACGGGGTCGGACCTTTTTGTCAAACGTTTTCTTCATTCTTTGCTGATACAACTGACCATAGCATAGAGCCGTTATTCGCTTTTCTTCTATCAGATTCAATTCATTATGTAGACTTTGACACCATTCAGCCTCTGTTAGCTTAGCTTCCATCAATACCCGGATTGATGGGATCTCTACTTCTATGGGGAGCACTGCTTCCATGCCATATACTAGAGAGAAAGGGGTTGCCCCTATTGAAGTGCGGACATATGTGTGATAACCGTGAAGAGCAAAGGGTAGCATCTCGTGCCAGTCTTTGTAGGTTATAACCATCTTTTGAACAATTTTCTTGATGTTCTTGTTAGCCGCTTCTACCGCTCCGTTCATCTTAGGTCGGTAGGGAGATGAGCTATGGTGTTTAATCTTGAACTCAACGCACAGCTCTTTCATCATCTTATTGTTCAAGTTAGATCCATTGTCATTAATGATCTGGCTTGGAACACCATAACAGCATATGAGATTATTTTTTATAAAGCGGACTACCACTTGTCGGGTTACATTGGCGTATGACGCTACTTTGACCCATTTGGTTAAGTAATTAATGGCTACCAAGATGAACCGATGTCCGTTTGAAGCTTTGGGTTTGATCATACCAATCATGTCGATTCCCCATAGGGAAAAAGGCCATGGGGAAGAAAGAACTTTGAGAAGTGTTGGCGGTACATGGATTTTGTCCGAGTATATCTGACACTTGTGACATCTCCTCATGTACTTATAGCAGTCGGATTCCATTGTCAGCCAATAGTATCCTGCTCTCAGAATTTTTCTCGCCATTGTCTGTCCGTTGGCATGAGTGCCAAAGGATCCTTCGTGAAATTATTTTATCAGCATTTTTGCTTCTAGTCTGTCTACGCATCGAACCAAGACCATGTCAAAGTTTCTCTTATAGAGTGTATCACCGCTCAGGAAAAAGCTGCCAGCCAGTTTCCTGAGAGTTTTTCTGTCTTTCCTGGATGCCCCAGGTGGGTACTCTTGTTTTTGAAGGAAGCATTTGATATCGTGATACCAAGGTTTGTCGTCTATGACTGCTTCAATTGTGAAGATATAGGTAGGCCGTTCTAGGCACATTATGTCAATTTTAGGTATGTTGTTCCAATGATTAACAACAATCATGGAGGATAAGGTGGCTAATTCATCAGCCATGTGATTCTCTCCACGAGGGATATGATGAAACTCAATTCTATTGAAGAACGGTAACAACCTCCTCGCGTAATCTTTGTAAGGAATCAGTCCTGATTGGTATGTGTTCCAATCTCCTTTGATCTGATTGATAACCATGGCTGAGTCTCCATACGCATCCAAGTTCTTAATTCTCAAGTCAATCGCTTCTTTGAGACCCATGATACAAGCTTCGTATTCGGCCTCGTTGTTTGTACACTTGAATGTCAGTCGGGCAGTGAAAGGAATGTGGGTACCCTGAGGTGTTATGATGATTGCCCCAATTCCGTTTCCATAATGATTGACAGCTCCGTCAAAGATTAGTCCCCATTGAGAACCTGGTTCTGGCCCTTCACTGGGTAGCGGTTCATCGCAATCTTTCATTTTTAAGTACATGACATCTTCGTCTGGGAAGTCAAATCTGACTAATTCTTGATCGTCAATCGGTTGATGAGCCAAATAATCGGCTAAAATACTTCCTTTGACAGCTTTCTGAGCATGGTACTCGATGTCATATTCTGATAACAACATATGCCAACGGGAGATCCTTCCCGTGAGAGGAGGTTTTTCAAAGACATACTTGATTGGATCCATTTCGGAGGTTAACCAAGTAGTGTGGCAAATCATGTACTGGCGAAGACGTTTAGCTGCCCAAGCTAAAGCACAACAAGTTTTCTCGAGCATAGTATACCGAGTTTCACAATCGGTAAACTTCTTGCTCAAATAGTAGATGGCAGACTCTTTTCTTTTTGTTTCGTCCTGTTGGCCAAGTACACAACCCATTGAGCCTTCCAAGACTGTTAAATAGATGATCAGCGGTCTTCTTTCCACTGGAGGTGATATAATCGGTGGATTAAACAGATACTCTTTGATGCTGTCGAATGTTTTTTGGCAGTCTTCCGTCCATACGCAGTCCTGATTCTTTTTTAGCAATTTAAAGATTGGCGCGCATGTCGCGGTCATGAGGAATAAGAATCTAGAAATGTAATTCAGACATCCCAAGAATCCTCTGACTTGTTTCTCAGTCTTTGGAGAAGGCATTTCTTGAATGGCCTTGACTTTGTCAGGATCAACCTCAATTCCCTTTTGGCTGACGACAAACCCTAACAGTTTCCCTGAACGGACACCGAATGTGCACTTGTTAGGATTCAAGCAGAGTTTGTATTTTCTCAGACGCTTAAATAGTTTGACAGGTGAGTTACATGCTCCTCTTCTGTTTTAGATTTGGCAATCATATCATCGACATACACTTCTATTTCTTTGTGCATCATGTCGTGAAACAGAGTAGTCATAGCCCTTTGATAGGTTTCCCCGGCATTCTTTAAACCGAACGACATTACCTTGTAACAAAAAGTGCCCCATGGGGTGATGAACGAAGTTTTATCCATGTCTTTCGGCGCCATTTTTATTTGATTATAGCCCGAGAATCCATTCATGAAGGAGAAAACTTTGAACTTTGTTGTGCTGTCAACCAACATGTCTATGTGTGGTAAGGGAAAGTCATCCTTTGGACTGGCTTTGTTCAGATCCTGTAGTCTACACACATTTTGAATTTTCCAACCTTTTTCAGAACTGGCATTATGTTGGCCAACCATTGCGGATATTCTTATGTGGCGAGGAAACCAGCGTCAATCTGTTTCTGCACTTCCTCCTTGATTTTGATAGCCATGTCTGGATGAGTCCGTCTCAACCTTTGTTTTAATGGTGGACATTCTGATTTTAACGGTAGATGATGTTCCACGATGCTGGTATCCAACCCTGGCATGTCCTGATAGGACCAAGCGAATACATCGAGAAACTCTTTGAGAAGTCTTATCAAATATTCTTTGATAGTCGGACAGAGCAATGGCCCAATCTTGAATTTTTTTTCTCTCTTCTTATGAACCCAAGTTTACCATTTCCAACGGCTCTTTGTGAGGCTCAACAGACCTTTCCTCTTGCCCGAGTAATCGGGATACCTCTTCTGCAATTTCTTCGTCGTCGTCTTCTTCAGCTTCAAATACCGGGAATTCAAACTTGGGAGAAGGCATTGGATCGTATGTTTCAACAGGGTTTAAAACAAGCAATCTGCATGACGTGATGATTGTTTTTTAGAAGAGATAGAGAGAAATGCAAGAGTGTGTGCAGTGTATTCTCTGAAAATTGCTTGTTTTTATTGTGGAGTTTGTTTTTTAGGATTACCATTTTCTTGAAAAAGCGAAAAGTGAAAACAACAATTAATGCGGAAATTATAGAATGACGTTTATTTATGATTTAGTCAATTCTTGAAATTACAGCCCTATAAAACAAAACTCTATCGCTCTGGGCGAAGCGAAGAGGAAAATTTACAGAAAGTGAGCCCTATAAAAACATCAGTTTCACCTGGGCAGGGTGAAAGATTAAAACAAAGACGACAATTACTTAGACTTATGGACGACTTTCGGGACATCGACAGCAACCCATGAGTGACAAACTCCTCGGTGAATCACAAAATCTGGTACCTTCTTTCTTGGTTTATCCTCAGAAATGACGCTGATTTCTGGAGGAATGGGATCGTTGGAGTCTTCCTCCCAGGCAGAGTTGTCGTAGACGAACTCTGCTGTTGTATCTTGTATAGTATTTTCATTCTCAGGCGGATCCCCCCATCCAGTTGGTTGGATGTCTTCGAGCCTGATGCGAGAACTTTCAGGAGCGGTGTACTTGACCAAGTAGTTGTACTTGCCGCTCGGCTGTCCTAAGGTGTCCCATACTTCTGTGGAACTGGAGAAGTCATCCTTCTCAACAACGTTGACCTCAGGAAAAGCATAGTTGATAAACTCTAGTCCTGTAATCTTTGCAGATTCATCGTTGTGCTGGATATCTTCTGAATGTCCTAAGTAATGATCATATGACGTGGTGGGGACGCAGGTATTCTTTTCAATGATGCTTAGTTGATAAGCGTCATTGGCCTGACTCTTTTGCCCCAAGTCTTCTGTATATGGCTGCCAGATAGGAAGGTCCTCCATTGGGTCAAAATAGTCATAGTCGAAGTAGTCTTTCATCAGAGTGTCTTCCTCTAATGAGTTTGGCGGAGCACGACATCCTTCCGGGTCACAATCTTCGTACATCATCTTGATGTCTGATCTAGGTATATATCTCGGACTCTACGTGGGAAAGCAAAATGGCGTATGCGTTTCTTCCTGAGACATATAACCGTCCTCGTTGAAATAAGACTTCCACTCTTCATCTGTAGCGGAGGAGTCACCCTCGTTGATAGTGTGTACTTCTTGAGACACTGGGGGAAGGAAACCTCCACTGTGGAAGAAGTCCTGAATGGGATGAAAACTTTCATCGTTAGTAGCAGTATGGGTACAGGTTAAGGAAAAACCAAGACCTTTCTTTGTCTTGTTATCAGTAGGAATAACAAGTTGTCCCCATCCTTTTGCGTTGTTACTCTCGATCACTTTGAGAGCATCTTTGTACGAGGAAATCGATGTTCCTTTCTCTGATCGATTCTCATTGCTTACCGAGAGTGCTTGGAACTGAGTTCCAATAACCTCCTCGGGTTCTACATAGGATGATGATGATAAGTTGCTCACAATTAAGGCTTGCTCCCCACAGACTGTGACTAGTTGGTCGCTCTTGACGAACTTCAGCTTCTGGTGAAGTGTCGAAGTGACTGCCCCAGGCTCGTGTATCCAAGGTCTTCCTAATAAATAGTTGTATGCTGCTCGGATGTCCATGACCTGGAAAGTGACTTGGAAAGTGTGAGGACCGATAGTTATGGGAAAATCGATTTCGCCGATAACTGTTTTTTGGGATCCGTCAAATGCTTTGACGATGACCTCACTGCTTCTCATCGGAGATCCTTGAAATGATAGTCGCATCAGAGTTGATTTTGGCATAACATTCAGATCTGATCTCGTGCCTACCAGTACACTGGCTAGAGCATCGTCCTGGTAGTTTAAAGTAATGTTAAGCGCCATGTTGTGATTTTTGCCTCCTTCCGGCAGTTCTTCATCACTGAATCCTAAGTTGTTGCAGGAAGTGATGTTGGAGATGATGTTATCATATTGTCTTATTGTTACATCTTGTTCCACAAAGGCATGCTCTAAGAATTTCTGTAGAGCTTCTCTGTGAGCTTTGGAACTGAGCAAAAGAGATAACACAAAGACTCTCGAAGAAGTTTGTAACAGTTGGTCTACAATGTTGTACTTGCTCTTTTGGATGAGCTTCAGTATCTCATTGTTGTTCTTTGAAAGGTCGGGATCACTGGATTTCCCGGCTGGTTGATTAGGAACTTCTGTTTGAGGTTCCTTCTCTTTGGTGGGTTCTCCAACTCCTCTGTTGAAGATCCGTCTGCTCCGTGTTACTCGACTGATGTCGACAATGTTTACGACAGAGGGTAATGGAATTTCCTTTCCATTCTCGATTATTGTTGCACCGTATTTGTAAGGATAACCTTATCAGATTTGTACGATATTGGTCCCGGCAAATAGATGACCACAAGAGCCTTTTGATTTTTCTGACCGTCGTAGGCGGCCTCAATTGGTTCGAGGTTAAGAATCCTTCCGCTATCAAGAGGAACTCTTGATTCATGGAGTAGAGGAATTATGGCGCATACATCTTTGGTCATTTCGTGATTAGAGATTATAACAATGTCTTTGCTTTGATCAGGAAGATAGTCTTGCATCACGTTGATCGAACCAGAACTTAAACATGGTAGAATTTCCTTTCGGTCCAACTGTTTCTGAAGAGCTGACCGCACAAGGTAGCATCCTTGGTTGTTTTCTGAGCAAACTCTACAGCATTCATAGATATGTGGTGGCACCTGGCCACGCCTGCTTTGTATGTAGTGCAACCTTACTAGATCTGTTTCCATCAAGCGAACATCCTGACTTTGATGTCTAGTAGGATTCCCATCAGCCATACTGATATGTTGTGTAGCTTCATCCAAGTAAATTGGAAGCCACCAGTGGTCCAACAAGTGTTGAAGTGTTCTTTGGACAAGTGCACATTCTTGGTTGTCTTCACGACACACTTTACAGTCCTGATAACAATGTGAAGCCAAAAAACCGAGCCTGACTTGGTTAGCGTGTAATTCTACCAGACTGGCATTCATCAAGTGAATATCAAATATTTGAATCATATTAACTTGATGGGTACATCTATCATGGTAATCCTGAATCCATCCGAGATCCATCTGACGCTAGAGGGCCTCTTGTACAAAAGAGCATCCCTGATTGTCTATTGAGCAGATCGGACAGGAATTATAATCGTGTCGTAGCAGATCATGATGTTGGCTTTTCCTTGAGTGAATTGCCGCCAAGTTGATATTCATCGTCAGAATGTTGTGGTTCTGGACAATGTTGGGATTTCCGTGAGTCATATTGACCTCACGGATTCGATGATATTGGATCCATCCGAGATCCATCTGTTCTTGTAGAGTTGATTGCACTATGAAACACTCTTGATTATTCTTTGAGTAGATATCACACTGGTGAGAATTATGAGACGGTACGTGACCGTACCCGCTCTGTCTACAATGCATCTTGACCAGATTGGTTTCTAATAGGAGTACATCACGAATTTGATAACTGCGATTAACTTCTTCCTCTATCAAATTTACTGTCGTCTTCTCATATTGAGGCAACGGGTTCATCTGAACATTTGGATTAGTATCTTTGAAAGATAGGACCCCGTTCCTGACAAGCTTCTGCACATCAGATTTGAAGCTGAGACAGTTTTCTATGTTGTGCCCCGGTCCTCCTTGATGATAAGGGCAAGTTTGATCCGCATTGAACCAAAAAGGCAGATTTTCCGATACTGTAAGAGGAGACCTGGTTTGGACGTTCCCCTTGACCAGTAGTAGTGGAAACAGTTCTGCGTACAACATCCGTATAGGGTCGAACCCTGGGGGTCGTGTAGTACGATTGTTATTGTTGTACTGAGGACGAGCCTGCTGAAGAGGCTGATGTGTCCTTTGTTGATATTGTTGTTGATTTGGTTAGCTCTGAGCAACCTGAGATTGATACGTTGGAACCGGTGCAGGGTTGATAGCTGGAGTTACCGCTGCTACTGGTTGATTTCTTCGCCTTTGCTTTCCGAGAGAGATATTACCAATATCTTGCTCTTTTTTCTTAGGGAAAGCACTACCGTATCTTTTGGTACTGCTTGATGATTCTGTACCTTTGACCAGACGTCCTTCTCAGACTGCTTCTTCAAGGCGTACTCCCATGCTTACCATTTCAGTAAAGTCACTGGGCGCACTGGCGACCACTCAGTCATAGTAGAATGAGCTTAAGCTTTTCAAGAAGATCTTTGTCATCTCTTTTTCCTCAAGAGGGGGACAAATCTGGGCGGAAATTTCGCGCCATCTCCAAGCATATTCCTTAAAGGTTTCCTTGTCCTTCTGTGACATTGCTCTGAGCTGATCTCTATCCGGTGCCATGTCAAGGTTATACTTATACTGCTGAACGAAGGCAACGCCAAGATCTCTATAAGTGACGATCTTAGCGCGGTTTAAACCCATGCAGCAATTGAGTGCGCCACCGGTTAAACTGTCTTGGAAATAGTGGATCAGTAGCTGTTGATTCTCTATCTGAGTTGACATTTTTCGAGCATACATCACTAAATGAATTTGAGGGCAAGAGTTACCCTTGTATTTTTCAAAGTCAGGAACCTTGAATTTGTGCGGGATTTTCACATTAGGGACAAGACAAAGGTCTGCGGCGTCCTTTCCGAATAAATCCTGACCGCGAATGGCATGCAGTTCCTTCTGCATCTCCAGGAATTGTTCCTGGAACTCATTCATCCTTTTGTACATGTTTTCATTTCCACCCGAAATTACTTGTGGAATATGTCCTTTTGGGACAGTGTGTACCATGGTTATGGTATAGTCATTACGGCGGTGACTCTTGGTTCTTCTATGCCCCGAAGTTTGTAACCTTCAGGAGTTGCTACCATCACTCTTGCGTCTTCGCTTTCCCGAAGTTTGTAACCTTCAGGCCCAACGGTTCCTGCTGCAGTTCTCGGATCTTCTGTAACCGGTGGAATGCATCCTTCAGGGATATAGTTGATAGGCATGTCCCAGGGACGATCTTTAGGCATGTTGTACCGAGGATCATACGTCTCTACTATGGGAGTAGATGTGATCTCCGAGATCACAATCCTTTGTTGTTGCCTCTGAGCTGTTGCCAGAGATTGCATGTCACTGTGAAGTTTTCTCAAATCTTCCTTCAGAGCATTGATTTCTTCTCTCAGCTCTCTGTTCTCTTCCTCGAGATAGTCCATTTTCTTTTGTCGATTGGCCCGAGTATTGTACAAATGAGACAGTTTGACTCTAGAATCGAGACGTATACGTGAGATTCGTAGATAGGAAGAATGCGTTCTGTGAGAATGATGAATGATATGCAATGATATATATTAATTTTTTTGTTTTAATCAAAAAGAAACTTCAACAATTGGATTGCAAATATCATACAGTGGAGAGACCCCATTTTATTGAATTTGAAAGATTGCAGAAATGGAAAATACAGTATTTCACAAAGTGTTGTAAAAGGAAATGTCTAAGTTCATGGATCCTGAGTCCTCTCTGAGGAGAGCTCAAGTGCTGGTTCTGGTATTTTCCTTTTCTTTGACCGGGACTCTTGAGCCGTTGTCGGGTTGTCGGTCCTTTTCCAAGTGAAAGGAGCAAGCAAATTTCTTCGATCTTCCTAACTTTCTAAAACATGTTGCTCTAATATCTTAATCAGAGTGTCCTTTTCCTTTAATAGTTGCTAAATTTTGGTACATTCCACATTGAGAATACGGTACTTGTTCTTCCAAGATTTCTTTTCCCGTTGAACTTTGTTGAGAGTGACCTGGAGTTTTTCCGCATCAGATATAAAATAAAGGACAGATTCCTTTAGCGGAAGAACTTCTTGATGAGGGTAAGGCATCCTCAGCTTGAGGGCTCTAGTTTGTACCCAGTGGAGATAAGGTTCCACAGAGACACAGCTTGGTTTTCCTAGAGACTCTCTTCCTTTCCAGTGAACATGTTTCCAGGCATGCACTATTTCTGTCTTTAGTGCCCTGTCATTTTCTCCTTCCTTGAAGAAAAGACCTTTCAGATGAACATTACGTGGGATAAGTCTCACCGGGTATCCGAGTTGACGACGAACTAAAACTGGATGATAGTTGATTCCTCCTTTAGTTGCTATGAGGGGTACATTAGGGAAGTTTCCACAACGGTCGATGATTCTTATCCCGTCATAGATCCGATTATACCAGTCTATGTCAGAGTTGGTAAGAGACATGATTCTCTGTGACCAACGTAGAGTACTCTTAGGATCCCAAAAAGCAGCAGACTTAGTTAAATGAGAAGTGAACTACTTGTAAAGCAGGGGTATACAACATGTGATCATTCCTCCGCTGTACAAATTCCTTAAGTGTACAGAATGATAAGCATCTGCGAGCAAGGTTGGTACGGGGTTTCCAATCAGAAATATCTTAATGGCATTGATATCAATGAAGTTATCAATGTTGGGAAAAAGGAAAAGCCCGTATGTGAGTAGAACAAAGATATCTTCGAAAGCAGTAACGTTTCCTATACTGGCAAAGTATAGGGTTTTCTCTACCAGAAACTTGGGCCGTAAACCTTGGATTCCGTCCTTAATGGTCATGTGAGTCCTGACTTCTGACTCGTCCAAATAAACTGCTCTTGCAATGGTTTGATCCTTTGAAATTTCTTCCAATCTAGAAAAGGTAGCTTGGTCAGTGATAGGTAAATCAGTTAGGTGAGAGTACTTTTCTAGTGTTGGTGCTAGTTGATAATCCGGGAATGTGAAACAGTGATAAACCGGATCATAAAACTAAATTAATGTAGACAGGATTCCTTCAACTACATGGACCCTTAACAGAGACAGCAGTCCTCCGTATTTAGCTCTGAAAGCATCAGGGTTGGTGATCATCCTTTCCAGCCCTTTTAAATCCTCTAGTTTCGGAGTCTTGAAGGTGTACTTGTACGTCTTTTTTCTACCGAAATCCATAACGCAATCCTTTTCTCTGATATTTGCAATCATTGTTTTAGTTTAATTTTGAAAAAGAGAGAAGAGAAAAGAAGATTTTTTTCTTGTTTAAGTGTTTTTTTAAATGAATGCATGAATGCAGTACACAAAAACATAGAAAAAACATGTGTTCAAATGTTCAGCGTCACGAGCATGGAGTCATGGCTCTACCCATCCCCAAAGGTTGTACTATGATGAATTTTTGTACATGTACTCAAAATCATTGACCCCCCTTGGGATAACAACAACAAGCTGGTTCACCCGAGCGAGCTGTAGCATCTTAGGGTAATCTCAATTGAGTGTAGTATCGCGTGATAACTATTTTCGATAGCTACCACACTACTAAATAGCCACATGGTTACTGTCTACTAAATCCTCAGTTTCATGGATACCACAATCGAACAATCTGCTTTCACAACCAAAGTCGTTAGACATTGAATCCACAAAGGGTATCTCCACTGATTAGATGGTCTACCGGGACAGCTTATTCGGGATTCACTCCCTGTAAGACCGCCCGTCTCTGCCATCACCTATCTTATGTATCACTCAAACTTTCCACGTGCGACATCACTCGCATTCCCATTAGCAGAAAAATAAACACGGATATCAAGTAGGAAAAGCGATATATATATATATATATATATATATATATATATATATATATATATATTCATTCCTAAACCTAACATCCTAGACCTCTTAGGAATTCTAGTCTATATCCTAGACAGACAAAATGACTCCCCAGCAGAGTCGCCATTTTCTAGTAGTGTGCGATTTTTGTCGTTGACGCGGCCACCTTATCGCAGAATAGTTTCCTCCTCTTTGAGGAGGAGTGGGGTGTTACTTTCTGATTTCGTATTTATCCCGTGAAGCGGGAATGGAAAGGGAAGCTATCTAAAACTAACCTTGCACGCGATTGTATAACTGAACAAATGCTAAGAGAGATTCGGGGAGTTCGGGGTCAGGTTATACAATGGGGAGTTGTCAATTACCCATCCTATATGTGGTTATCCACAGGTTGTTAGCATTAGGTTACACTTTGTACTTGATGGTGTTTATCTGGGAATGGGTTGGGAAAAGTTTGAGATAGAGAGTGAGTTTTTGATGATTTTGGTGAGGTACTGGACCTCTGTTTTGATTGAGGTGAAGGTACTGGACCTAAAGTTTTTGTTTGGTATACTCGCTAAGATTTCGCAATCTTATGCCTACGTATTCTCATTTAAAAGAAACAGGGAAATCAGAGCAATCGTAGTTCCTCCTATTCTAAGGGAGGAAAAATATGTTTTGGTGTCTTGTTCAAAGCCCAAGATTGAAGCTAAAATGTTGAGTATTTGTGTCTTATTCAAAGCCTAAGATTGAAGCTAAAAGGTTTGACTGAGAGAGAATTTGTTATCTCTAAAGGGAGACATCTCGTCTGTTTATCACAACTGTTGGGTGACTGTTTATAAAGGAGGGTTACTTTAACTGGGATATGAGAATCTAACAATGCCATAATTTCCTTTATAGGGATTTATCCTGAAGGAGAAAACTTTAACTCAGTGTAGAGCAATGCCATTTTTCCTTAGGAATCTTTCATGCTAAGAAAGGGACAGTGGCGTGGATGTAAACAATCCAGAGGCTTGCCGCTTACAGCAATTAGATAAAAGAGAGGATGTTTACAAGGATAAGAGATGGACGACAACTTGGATATTTGTATCAGCAAGTGTGCCACTTACAACAATTATCTGGGATTTAGGGTTTGTTTTTATTTCTGTTTTGTATATTGATATACAGAGAAAAGTCTTCCTACAGAGAGATTTTGATTTTCTCTGAGGGGATTTTGGTTTTTGTATGTGCCTTGATCAAAGCCCAAGGTTGAAGCTAAAAGTTTGTTTGACTCCAATGGGGAAGTTTTTATACAAGCTGACTCAACAAGAGAGTGGTTATGTGTCTTGTACAAAGCCCAAGATTGAGGCTAAAAGAGCTGACTCTTTGGGGATATCATTATACAAAGCCTAAGAGGAGACTAGGAGGAATTGACTCCGTTGGGGAGGTATTTATCGGTCTTGTACAAAGCCCAAGATTGTGGCTAAAATAGGATTTGCTTAGGGAAATTTATATAGTGTCTTGTACAAAACCCAAGATTGAGGCTGAAAGAGGTTTTACTGACTCGGCTGAGGATCTTTTTGGTGTCTTGTATAAAGCCCAATATTGAGGCAGAAATGAGTTTGACTCTGTTAGAGAGTATTATCTGTCTTGTACAAAGCCCAAGATTGAGGCTGAACAAGCTGGAGAAATTATTATACAAAGCCTAAGAGGAGGTTGGCTTTTGCTAGGGGAAATCATTATACAAAGCCTAAGAGGAGGCTGGAAAGAGATTGACTCAACAAGAGAGTGCTTTTATTTGTCTTGTACAAAGCCCAAGATTGAGGCTAAAAGGGTTGACTCAACAAGAGAGTATTGAAAGGGGATTGACTCAACAAGAGAGTCTGAAAAGTGATTGACTCATCAAGAGAGTCTGAAAAGGTGCTTGACTCAATAAGAGAGTCTGAAAAGGTTAACTCAGCTGGGGAAAATCATTGTATAAAGCCCAAGAGGAGGCTGGCTTCTGCTGAGGATTATTGGGATCCTGAAGCAGGTCCAAAGTGGGGAATCAACTCTTGTTGAGGGTTTACAGAAGAGTTGAGGTATTAGATGCCTTGAGGCTCTGATGATAACCTCACCCTAGCTGGGGAAGTTTAGGATATAAGACGGAGTTTTAGAACTCACAGGTTTTAGCTCTACTGGGATTGATTAAATGACCACTATTTTTCCTGTGTTTGTAGGGAACTTGAGAATGTCTTTGAGACTCAAGAGGAGATTAGACTGTCCAAGTCTATTGGTATAGAAGAGTTTATCTTTGTATAACGCCCAAGAGGAGGCTGACTCTTTTAAGGGATAAGTATCAACCCTAAAATTGGTCTGAGGTTTTGACTCTTTTAGAAAGACAGCTCTAACAAAGGATGACTAAGTTCTTTCCTATACCTTTAAGAGGTCTTCAGGGTCCTTGTATTAAGCCCAAGAGAAGGCATGAGAACTTTTAAGAAGCCGAAGGGTCCTTGTACAAAGCCCAAGAAGAGGCGGGGAATGCTTTTAGGAAGCCTGTGGGACCAAACCTAAGAAAAGTTCAAGAAAGGTTTCACCGAGAATAATTCCTTTAGTGAACAGTTCTAGGGTTTGAAGAAATTCAAGAGATGTCATTCACCAAGAATGAATCACCTCTGGGAAGTAGAATTTCTTTGACAATTTCTATGAGTGACAGTCTCAGAAAAGTTTCACCGAGAATAATGCCTTTCTCTTTGTTCCATATTGTTTAAGCCCAAGAGAAGGCAAGACTGTATCTGGAAAACCTATGGGGATCTAGTTTTGACTGAATTTAAGAGTGACCAACTGGCTCTATCTAGTTCTAGACCTAATTGTCGGGGAAACCTCTAAGCAGATATACTAGTATATATACAGTTGATATATGACAAGTATTTAAAAGGATATGAAAGAAGGACTTACGGGTGAGCAAGCTTCCAGCAATATAAATATATATATATATATATATATATATATATATATATATATATATATATATATATATATATATATATATATGAAATCATGTAAATGAAAGCTGATAAAACTTACAGGTGAGCAAGCTTCCATAGTTGTATTGTTAGTTGTTCAAGAAATTAAAGAAAGTTTTGATAACAACTGTATACTTGAACCCAAATCAAAAAGGAAGTTGTTTTGAAAATGTGGTTGGGGGTTATACTCAAGGAGAGACCCAGATGAAAAACAGTAACCGTACCGTTGTTCTGTAAACTGTATTGGGACTTATACAATGACTGGGGCCTAAAGAGGTTTTCTGTACAAAGGGATGGGTCTTACAACTCAAGGAGAGGCCCAAAGGTTTGAAAAAAGAAAATAAATTGGACTTACAACACAAGGGTAGGCCCAGATAATTTTGTTGAAAACTGGCGATCGTGCCGAGATTTTTGAAAACACAGTGGGTCTTATACAATGACTGAGGCCCAAAATAGTTTGGTTTCAAAAAGGGGTTGGGTCTTACACTCTATTAGAGGCCCAAAGTTTTGAAAAGAAATGGGACTTACAACACAAGGGTAGGCCCAGATGATTTTGTTTGAACAGGCGATCGCGCCGGGATTTTTGAAAACACCATGGGTCTTCTACAATGATTGAGGCCTAAACACGTTTTAGTATTTACAAGGGATGGGTCTTACACTCTATTAGAGGCCCAAGTGTTTGAAAAAAGATTTGTTAGGGTGATAGTGATCAAAACCCTAATTTTTGGTTTTTAAATGTATTTTAATTGAATAAAAATTCAATTAAAATAATCAAACATGTGAAAAAAGGTTGTGTTCTTGGATTTATATTTGAAAAATCATGTTTCATTCATGGGATAATTTAAAAATCATTTGAATTTTGTAAAACCAAGAGAGAAAAATATTTTTAATGTTTAAAACAAATAAAAATATAATTCTTTACCAAAATACCAAATATATGAAATAAATAATATTTTTGGGAAATTTTCATGGAATAAAATATTTTAACTTTTTTGGGAATTTTCAAAAAAATAACCAATAAAAAATAATAAAAATTGAGAGAGAAATTAATTTTTCAATTAATTAACAAAAACATGAAAATATTGAAAAATAGCAAAATGTGAAAAAGAAGCAAAATGGTCTGGGTGGGGTTTGAACCCACGACCTTATACACAAACACACATGCGTGCTACCACTGGGGTAGTGATACATCCGTGTATCAAAACCACCCCGTGTGCATATATGGGGTGCCTTGTTTTCAGGCCTGGGCGAGGCAAGGCAAGGCAAGGCAAGTTTTGACAATTTACGTGAAGCCTCTAACTTTCTCATTTCTCCATGGATTGGGACAAAATTTAGGTGCATCTGACCCAGAAATTCATGAGGAATCCAATGGTGCCCTTGGAATTTTCAGAAAATGTTTCCTCTTCAAAATCCGATAGTGGTTTCAAAATAGGCCTATTTTTGTATATTCTATGCTATCTCATGGTACAGGTAAGAATTACATGGAAAATTGGTTCAAACACAACATATACAACATGTATGAGATGTTTATGATCAGTGGACATCAAAGGAATGCATAATTCAAAGAGTTCAAGTTGTCATGCACTTACCTCTTTGAGCTTTTTGTGCTATCTGCCAAGTCCCTTGTGGCAGAAGTAATTTGAAGCTTTGGACACTCTCAATTGATCCCTTAGAAACTTTTAGGATGACTGGAACCAGCTGGAATCCTCAAGAACAAGTTGTGGCTCTTTCTTGCAAAAGCAGCAAAAGTGACCAATATGACAACTCTCTCAAATGGTGTTCCAGATGAGGGGAACCATTTGGGACAGTTTGAGGATGATATTTGAAGTGTGTTTGAGGCTTTGTCTAGTTTTGGAAGTGACTGAATCAAGACATGGCTTGAAAAATGCAAAAAAGTCCAATTTCGAGGTTTTGGAAGTGGACTTTGTGATTTTGGTGTTTCAGGTTACATGTGAGTGTTTGAACAACTTAGATATGATATATTAGATGTGTTTGGATCATGAGCTGTGGTGGAATTGCTCCCTAACTCAAAAACTCAGAAATTACTTGCAAAAGAAGGCATTTTGGCCTAGAGAAAGAGATTTTGAGGAAAGCAAGTGTTGTAGTACTTTGGTGTACTCAAACTGAGCACAAATGAGCTCTATTTATAGTAGAGCATGTTTGTTTTGCAAGCAATAGTGAATGGCAGCTGTAGCAGGCCTTTGTCCAATGTTAAGCAAAAGGAATCTCAAGTCTCCACTAGCCATTGACTTGAGGTTAGGGCACAAACCTATGGTCCTTTGATTCAATGATGATCCTTGACTCATTCAGTTAGGAATGTGTCAGTCCATGCCACCTTGGTGTATCCATTAAATGCATTGCAACAAAATTGGAGTCTTGGCACCTTTTTAGCCTTTTTAGGTTTGACATGGCTATTGCAGATTCTTGGACTTTGGAGGCTTGGGGATCAGATCATTCCCTTCTTGTTTTATCCTCAGATGTGTCCAAATTGATGACAAGGCTTGGATTTATCAGATTTGGACAAATCGAGCAAAATGCACAAATTCTGCCTTGTAAAAACCGGTTCATGATGTCATGTTCCAAGGGCTGTATCTCCCTGCTCAAATGGAATTTGGAGATGATCTAGTACTTGTTGCAAAGCCCTCATGGCATACTTTAACTTTGATTTTCACCCCTAGATCTGGTTTAACTTGGATCAAGGTGAAAAATGTCCCTACATTTTGGAAAAAGTAAGGCAGATTCTGACTTTTGAAAATTTCACTAAGTGTTGGAAAAGTGTCATTTTCATGTTTTTAGCCACTTTGATCACTCCATAACTAAATATCCATAAGGAATTAGAGTTGGAGGTAGTTGAAGCTTTTGTAGAGTGTAGCAAGACCTACAAATCCAGCTTTGGATCACCTAAAATGGTTGCTTGGATCTCAAGTTATGATCCTTGGAAGTTGGTACCAAAACCACTTTTATTCCATAACTTAGAAAAATTTTAGTTTCTTATGGTTGCCCCTTTTGCAAGAAACCTCACTTTTCTTGATTTTTCTTGATGAATGATGATCAATATCACACATTAACATTATTTTTTACTTAGGGGAATCATATTTGTGAAAAATTCCAAAAAGTCAAACTTGATTTTGTGCACAGTTGACTTTTTATCGGATGAAATCCAAATTGTGCGATCCTTTGTGAAATAAAGTCATTGACCTAAATCAAACCTAATGGATGGACTCCATAGGTGTTATAGGGTGTATTGAATCATGTCCGAAGGTTTGGGAGCATGTCCTGATCAAAAGTCAAAGGTACAGTTGACTTTTCCTTCAAAACCCTAATTGTGGTCCAGATGAAATTGAAACTTGTGAATCAAGCTTCTTGGATCAATCCATTGTTGCAAATGGATCAATGTGGTGTATTTAAGGCCCTCAAATCATGTCTTGAGGTCTTGGCTCATGTTTTATCCCAAAAGTCAACTTAGGGGTGAATTAGGTTAAGAAATCCTAATTCCTGATTTTTTGGTAAATGCTTCCCCTGATACTAAATTGACTTGATGATTGGGTCCACAAGGTTCCTTGGAGTATCTTGGGTTGTGCTTTGAAGCATTGGCTCATGCCCAGAGGAAAAATTCCATCTGGAGGCCTTGGTCGACCAAAACCCTAATTTGGTGACACTGGCGATCTTGAGGCTTGATCCACTTGGAATGTTGCAACCTTGTGCTTGATTCTTGACATGGGAGTCCTCTTGATCCTTTATAGGTGTTTGAGATGTTAGACAAGTTGAAGATCATGTCATTTCTTGATTGATCCTTTGTCTAAGTGCTCTGAGAGGGCTTGAAACCCTAAGTCTTGGTTGTGGTGAATGCTCACCCATCTTTGAGGAGATTAATGAGGCATGATGGTACATCCATATTGTGATGATGATTTGCACAATAATGGAAAATCTTGGTGGTCAAAATTTGGGGTATGACAATACAAAAGCTAATATTACCAACATAGTTTGTCAATTAGGAGTTACTCCAAAACCACAAAGTAAACTCATTTTTCAAACCTATAAAATCTAACCATCACTCATTAACACTAAAAGCACCATCCACCGTGGTGGAAGGTCGGTCCTTCACCATTCCCTTCCTAGAAAACACGTAAACAAGGTGGAATAGGTATGCAGTCTCTTAGAGGCTAAATAAAAAAGTTGACAATTAGAAGAATGGACGAAATGAAGCATCTTCTAACCACAAATAAGAAATCTCATTGCAAATGAAGAATGCGACTGGAAAATAAAAGATGGAAGGTATATAGGAACTTAAGAGTTTACATAATAAGGAACAAAGGTTTTAAACAAATCCATTAAAATGAAGTTTCCAATATTATATACCAATAAACTGATGTGCAAGAATGAAAGGTCTAATCTCATTTAAAGCCTCATAGGGAGCCTCAAAACCGAACACTCTAGACCTAGGGGTATAATAACATAGGAAAAACTAAGGTAGAAACAAACCTAACACTTGGTTCTAGAAACAACCAATCATATTTTTTTAATTAATTAAAAAATAAAAATATAATATTCTCTCTCCTTCATAAACACAACCACCTCATGAATCCAATTTAAAAATAAATTAAATTTTAAATAAATTTAATATTTTCTCTCTTTCTTATTAGTTGTTTGTAACAATAAGGATTTAAGTTCGTTCCTATGCAAGTTTTTCTCTAAGAACATAATTGCCATTGCATCATTTGACACGTGGAAGATGGATACCAATTTTTTCAAAGTCATATATTTACAATCACAAAAGAGGCATGAATTGACTGCTAATCATAATAATTAAAATACGAGCAAACAATGATAATTACTCTCATTCAAATCGAGAAGAATCTTCAAAAAATCAAATCACAATTAAATTACCAAATATCGGTTCTCCTTAAAAGATACCGAGATACCCCTCAGACTTTATCAAGTCGAAGCATACTAACATTAACCTTGTATAACACTCAATTCTATTATTCACTTGTAGCCCGATATCTTCTGGACAAGATCAAACACTTGGATGATATCCTTCTCGGACCATCACCACCATCTAAACTGAGAGAAATCCTACTCAAATCATTGTAGGGTCCAAGTTAAAATGTCACCATTATCTCTTGATCCAAACAAGTCCCTTCCAAACAAGCCCCTCTCCGGATTATTCTCCATCTCTTTGATCAAGTCACCTCTTTTATGCCATGGGCAAACCAAAAATCATCTTCGTATTATCTCTTCAACGCTAACAAGTAAGTCACCATTCTTCATACTCTCATATTATCAACTTGGGATAACAACTTATTGGATCCAAACCCAATCCATCAGAAACTAAGTTTATAAATACAACCCAAACACAAGTCTTCCTTATTACCTCCAACGGTCAACAGAAGACAAACAAGAACGAAAAACAATGATAACTGCCAATAGCTATATTTTTTGTCATAACTTTTGTTTTCTCAAAGTATTTGCATGAGACTTTGAAATCAAATACCCACTCCGTTTTAAAATGACTGTCGTTTAAGGTTTTTGCACACAGATTAAGAAATGCAATGATATTGTCATAAAATATTGCACTTTTACTAAATTAGTCTTATTAATGTGTTGGAAATAGTGTACAGAGTAATAATTATATGACACAATTGAAAAAATAACAATTATTACTACATTGAAAAGTGAGAATGATATTCATTTTGAAACAAAAAATTTCTCTTAAAATGACAATTATTTTAATACGGAAGAAATAAAAACATACACAACATTTTATGTTTGACGCCTTACTTTTCATAAGTTCACTAGTTTGGTAGAGTTTGCAAATATCACCATCTCCATCAATTAAAAAAAAATATATTTCTTTTGGATTAAGAAAAGGTATATTGACAACATGAAATTTGTATTCTCTTTTATTCTTAAATTTTTTTCTTAAAAGCAAATGTTACCACCATACTCAATTTTTAATTATTGATTCAAATTTAAACTTTGCTACTCAACTACCCCACATGCGTATCAGAAAAGGTCTAACAAAAAGGGACTGTTCTATAGGTAATTAGGACGGGGTTACCAATATCAAAATAAAAACAGCTTTAACTATACCTATTGACTTTCAAGATCGATAATCGCAAGAACCTTAGGTAAAAACTTTTGCACAAATGAGGGTGCGTAAAAATAGAACTTTGCGTTTATTCTGGCAGGCTTTCTAAAGCACATATTGCATATCCAAATTGGGTGTCATAATTGGTTGAATTATTATGTGAATTATAATAGAGAAATGATATTCCTACACCTACATCGTATTTCGCTGTTCACCAATACGGTGAATAGTGAAATATTATAATAATATTATTTTTTATTTTAATTATTTTATTTTTTATTTTATTTTTTTAAAATTTTTTTTATTAAGGAGTATTGATATAAAATTGTGTGATTAACTAACTTTATAATTTCATTAATCAATTTTTTGTATTGTATTAACCAACTTAAATATTCCTTCCGTTTCTTTATAAGTGTCATTTTTTGACTTTTTACACTTACCAAAAAAACTAATCAATATAGTTACTTTTCAAACAATAATATTTAGACAAAAGTGCAATTAATATTATCTTGAACTTTGCAAGTGACACTTAAAAAGAAACACACACTACAAGAAAAACTTGTTTTTGCCAGGTGATTTAGTAGTGTGAAATTCACCTTGCTAATAATAACAGTTGCAGCGTGATTATCACCCCGCAACGTGTTTTTCTAATAAAAAAAAATAGAATAAATTAAATCAATCACCCCGCAACTAATTTAGAGGGAAACTTTTTTTTTAAACCAAAGTTTGCAGGGTGCTAAACACCCCGTAATATATTTTTCAAATTTCAAAAAAAAAAAAAAAAAAGCTATGGCACATTAACTAAGCGCAGAGGGTACAGTGCATGTCAAGAAATTTGTGGGGTGTAAAACACCTTGCAGAGTTGCGGGGTGAAATTCACCTAGCAATGGTTTTTTCAAAAAGTGTCGTTGCGTCACATTACATCAATTCTGAGTTGGCAGAGTGTGTCAGAATACTTGCGGGGTGGGAAGCATTTGGCAATGTTGCTGGGATCAATTCACCTCGCTAAGTGCAAGGAACAAATTCCAATACGAGCCAACGGTAACATGAGTGGTTTATATTATGTTATAACTCAGATTTATATTTCTCACAAAACCATTCTCTCATAAAACCATTCTCTCACAAAACCATTCTCTCATAAACTCAGATTTATATTTCTCATTGCAGTCCCTTCTTCGTCACAAAAAGTCACACCAATCTCATAAACTCAGATCGCCAACCGCCGCCATGCATCGCGCCTCCCTCAGGTACCGTCTTCGCGATCTATTTGCCTTTTTTCTTTTATCTGAGATCTGATATGTATGAAAGTTTCCTGTATAAAATTTATGTTTGTATAAAATTATATGAATGTAAAACTGAGAAGCTGAGGGAGAGAGAGAGAGAGAGAGACATGGTTTAGAAATGGTATAAATTGTATGTTTGTAACTGTATAAATTGTAAGAAATTGTATGTTTCTTTTATCTAACTTAATAAATATATGTTTGTATAAAAGGTGAGAAACTGTACAGCTCGTTTTAAAACAAATATAAACTCAGGACAATAATTGTATGTTTTTATTTTTTTTCGTTTTTAATAATTAATTTATAAAACAGAACATAATTATTAATTTATTTTTGGTTTTTTTTTTACTTTTTTTTTATAAAATTTACATTTTTTTGTTTGTAGTATTTAATTTATAAAACAGAAAAAAAAATATTATTTTTTTCGTTTTTTCTTTTTTTTATTGAACAGAAAAAAAATATATTATTTTTTTTATTGAACAGCAAAAAAATATATTAATTTCGTTTTTATTCTTTTTTTTATTGAACAGAAAAAAATATATTATTTTTTCGTTTTTTTACTTTAATATCTTTAATTGATTTATTAAATAATATATTTTTTGTCATATAGTTTTTTAGTATCTTTTTAGTATCTTTTTATTAAATAGTATCTTTTTGACTTTAATATCTTTAATTGATTTAGTTTATAAAACAGAAAAAAATATATTATTTTTTTCGTTTTTTCTTTTTTTTTTATTGAACATAAAAAAAATATATTATTTTTTTTATTGAACAGAAAAAATACATTATTTTCGTTTTTTTCTTTTTTTATTGAACAGAAAAAAATATATTATTTTTTTCGTTTTTTTTACTTTAATATCTTTAATTGATTTATTAAATAATATTTTTTTTGTTATATAGTTTTTTAGTATCTTTTTATTAAATAGTATCTTTTTGACTTTAATATCTTTAATTGATTTATTAATTGTTTTTAGTATGTTTTTTTCTTAAATATTATTAAATAGTACTTTAATATCGTTTTTTTATCATACAAGTATAGTTAATATCTTTAATTAAATTATCTTGTTATATATATATATATATATATATATATATATATATTTTTTTTTTTTTTTTTTTTATTATTATAAAACAGAATATTATTAAATAGTATAATATAGTTAATTATAAAACAGAATATTATAATAGTTAATTCTTAAAAAATAGAATTGCCTAAACTAGTATTTAATTTATTTTTTTATGCATGTGTAGGCGGAGTATGCAAGATTGAAGGCAACACTTTTAGCTAAACGTCCGGAGTTAGGTGGCCCATGGGGGCGACATCCACTTGCTCCAGATGTTGATCAATATTTGTGGTTGAAAGCATGTAAGGGAAGGAATAGAAATGGAAAAATTTATGCTACTGGGCCTTTAGCTGGCAACTACAAAAAAGGTGATAGGATATCTTTATTTAGGAGAATTTTAGGCGGGGAAGGGTCTTCACGTCCTCCGACATTAACCCCTGAAATAACTGAAACAATTAGACAGCTAGCTCAGAGTGAAGCAGCACGTGAAAATGAAGCATTGAGAAAAAAACAAATGGAGTTGGAGGAAGCATTGAGACTTTCACAAGAGCAAATAATGCTTACACAACAACAAATTCAACAACAAGTACAACAACAAATACAACAACAAATGCAACAACAAATGCAACAATGACAACAAATGTTTCAACAACAATATGGTGGTGGCGGAGGTGGACCGGTTGAATACCAAGGAGTGGTAGACGAGAATGATGAAGAAAACGGAAACAACCAAGATTCGGATCCGGAGTGAATGTCATTTTAAATTTAAATATTTTGGATTAATTATAAATTTATTTAATTATCAACTTTTTAAAATTAAATTTGAATTTAAATATTTAGAATTTATTATAATATATCAATTTTAAATATTTCTGAATTTAAATTATTTATTATATTTATATTATTCTAAATATTAATTTAATATTTAGAATAATATAAATATATAGTTTTTTATTATATGCGTTAGTATTTGCGTGGTGATTTAAACTTGGTATATATAACTCCTTTGCCAGGTGAATTTTACCCAGCAAAATTGAATAATCAAAATTTGCTAGGTGGTATGCACCCTGCAAATTTTTTGAACACTATAAACCTACCGGCCCCACGCCTGTTCTGTAGAGAGAAATAATTAATATTAAACATTTGCTGGGTGATTTGCACCCCGCAAAATTCTGAACAAATCTGACCCACGTCTGCTCTGCTTGCTTTTAACAGCTCTGACACGCGTGTCTCATAACAACTGTGCAAATGCATTTGCGGGGTTATTGGTACCTGGCAACGTTGCGGGGTGAAATCTACCTGGCAAGGTTGCGGGGTGATTTTCACCTTGCAAAAAGTTGCGACTACTGTTTTTGCGAGGTATTTCAAACACCCCGCAAATGTGACGTTGCAGGGTGAATTTTGGGTTTGCGGGGTGATACTCTGAGCTAGCTATTCAAACACCCTAGCAAATTCCTGTTTTTTTTGTAGTGACAAAATTATTCTAAAAATAACATTTAAAAAGGAACGGAGGGAGTAACTATTAAAAATTATTTTTAATATCTGAATGTTTATTAACCAACTTCAAACTGCATTAACCAATTTTTTTATTTTCATTAACCAACTTTGATTCACAACTAAAAATTATTTTTAATATCAGGACGTTTATTAACAAAGTTCATCACTTCATTAACCAACTTTTTACATTTCATTAACCAACTTTATTTCATAATTTTAATATAACTGTTCATGAGTACTATTCACGGATATTGTTCAAACACTGTTCACGCACTGTTCATTTACTGTTCATAAAAAATTATCTTTTTATTTTAAAAAACATTGTTCACCGTATATACGGTGAACAATATATACGGTGTAGGTATTGCTGTAAGAAAATGGTGTAGGAATAATAATGCTCATTATAATAATACTATCTCTGTTTTTTTTTATAAGTTGTTTTGGGAAAAAAAAGTACCACAATATAAGTCGTTTTATAATATCAATGAATCATTAATGTTAGTTTTCCTACTATACTCTTAAATATTTATTATTATCTCTCCTTTCAATTATGTAAATTTATCTTTTCAATAATATTAATAAATGACAATTTTGTAAAACTATTCATAATTTCTCTTTTCCATACTACATTTATTACATTTTTTAATATATGTGAAAAGTTAAAAATGACTTATAATAAAAAACCGAGAGAGTACTATATTGGTGGCATTGGTAGAGTTGAATTTTTGAACACATTTCGGTCCAAGCTTCTTGAAGAGTTCCAATAAATACTTGTTGAGAATTGTTGCAGAAAACAACAGTAACATGAAACAAGGAAATGAGTGGAGGAATATTTAATTTAATATGACATAAGCTTCCTTGCATGGTTTACCAACTAAGTTTGACACAAATTGTAAACCGTACCATTAATTAGGACAACGGTACTTGTATTTCATTTTTAATTTTAGACCGGTCCCCGTTGTTAAAAAAAAATTGATATTTGGGCAACAAAAATTCTCTGTATTAATTTAATATACTGTCCTTAATTTTTTGGTTATTTTATAAAATCTTGTACTCCCTCTTCTTTTATCATAAGATCCTTTACCAATTATTTTCCAGCTATTAAGAAAAATAATTGTAGTGTTAAATTTATAAAAAATATGTGTCGCATTTATGTAATTATCACTATAATAAGATGAGAAAATAAATTATAGTTTTCAAATCTTTATTCCAATGAGGAAGTTTATTCTTGAAAGTAACTGACTTAGGTTGTTTCAAATACCGGTCTCTAATTTGCAGTCAATAATTGTTAGATATGAGAGGTATGAAGATATTTGTGATGGGTAATCACGAGGGGGAAATATTTACATTGGGTCAAACACTCATTTAAAGGTTAAAAACTCACCCAAACAAGTGAGAAAGACATCATATATTCACCCAAAATCTTAAGGTGATAGGTGTATGGGTTCTCTCACTTATAAAGTGCTTAATCTCCACTTTTCTAAGCAATGTGGGACTTATAACTCACACTTATTTCTCAACATAACTCACATTTGTTTCCCAACAATTTGTGCCCCACCCTCGACGTCATTGCTTACGTTATTTTGTAACCTAGACCTGGTAGGAATAATTCTCATCAAGCCTGCTTTGGTGTGTTGAGGTGAGTCTTGTAACTATGCATTATATTTTTCCTTTTTTCCTTTATGGGTTATGATATTTTGAATCTATATCGATGTCATTATTTTTCAAGGCTGAGCTTCTTTCCTTTAATTGTGATCATGCTTTCCTTGACTGGGATCCTCCATTTTGTTTTTTCGTTTACTATATTATATCGTAATCATTTTTACTAGTGGACATACGTGTGAGGTTTCTCATTTCGTATGTTTTGGACTCAATCATTTCATCATTGGGGAAATGTACCCATTCATTACTTCTTCGGACAAGTGTCAACTTGATGGTTTTCTTCTTCTTTTATCTTTATTGCGAAGTATATATATATATATATATATATATATATATATATATATATATATATATATATATATATATATATATATATATATATATAGGGTTTAATGGTGATGCACTGACAGTGTAAAAACATTTTACACTGTCATCCAATGAGAATATATTATTTTTTCATATCATACAAATATTTTAAATTTTACAGTATGACTTGACAGGATGTATCGTCGTCATTGGTTGACAGTGTAAAATTAATTTACACTGTCAGTGCATAGTCCCTTCTCTCTCTCTCTCTCTCTCTATATATATATATATTTCCTTTCATTCTTTCTTTCTTTTCACCTTTTCTCTTTCTTCTTTCATCCTTCAAAATTTTTATTTGCTAGGGTTTATTTACTCCATTGTGATTGACACCTTCTTCTAGTAAGTTCCTTCTATTTTTTTTTTCTTTAACATGAATTTGATATTGTTCTTTAATAT
The DNA here is from genome assembly GCA_022829125.1 of Lathyrus tuberosus. NCBI lineage: Eukaryota > Viridiplantae > Streptophyta > Magnoliopsida > Fabales > Fabaceae > Lathyrus > Lathyrus tuberosus. Next base: position 8,573,548 of record JALAZF010000008.1, on the reverse strand, counting down.
ACTTTACCTCTAGAAAGAAATGTGATTCCTTAAACTATTTGGGCACTCCTTGTTCAAAATACAAGATCAAGATTAAGTTTTTTTTTTTTTTTTTTTTTACGATTGTACGCCTTTGTCATCTAGTTTTATCTTTTCCTTTACACATGCATGGTCAATGTATTTCCTTTCCAACTTTCATTATACAATGGTTGTCATGGAAAATTGTCTATGATAACCTTGATACGACAATACAGATTGACACCCTTCTTTTCTTTGAACAAGCGATCATGAATGAATCTTTGTGGGTTCCTCTTGGTAGTTTCATCATCTCCAAAGAATTAAGCCACTTATGGGGTAGTGTGAATAAAATTTGTGGATATATGTGCTTGCAAGTATTGTCAAGGTGATCCAAAATGGTGAGGTTTGCTGCAATCAACTGTTTGGATTTAATGATGACAACAATTGATATCCAATAATATCGGACAAAGTCCTTATATCATGAAGATAGCTTAAGGTATCCTTTTGAAGATTTTCTTGTTTAGAAGCCTCTACATCAAGTCATATCTTTGAAGTCATCTTTGTCATCCAATGATGTTTAAGTGAAGACTTCTGTTTCAAGATTCTCTGATTGTTTGGTATCGCAACTCTCTGATGATGGTAATTAACTTGAAAACATCTCAAGCCTCATCAAGCTAGAAGATTCAAAGTTCTTTTGTGATGCTATAGTCAAAGATAATGATGCCAAGACTTGCAGATTTAGAGTTATGAAAAGAGGAAGCATGAAAGTTCGCCTTGTCGTGTTTGTCTGAGTGACCAATGTCTTGTAAAGGCAAAAGGGCATTTATAGAATTAATAAGGCAAAATCACACACACACACACACACACACACACACACACACACACACACACACAAACACACACACACACACAAAAACATGTGCACGCGCGCGCATATACACTCACACGCACACATACACACACACACACATGCACTCACTCTCTCTCTCTCTCTCTCTCTCTTAAAACCTTTGAGAAACCTCTCTTAATTTGTTAAAAAAAACCTAAAAATGTTTTTAAGGCCTAGTAAATTGATTAAGGGAACTATCTGATCAATTGGAAGCGTTTTTACAAAGGATAATCGATTAGCTTTAGTGCTATAATCGATTATTTTAATTCGTAACACTTATAATCAATTAGAACAAGTATCTTAATGATATGTAACATCTAGAAATCAAAATATTCCATTTTGGCTCAAATAATCGAAAAGTATAATCGATTATGAGTGTTATTTCAACCATGGAATTTTTCCAAATTTAAACCTCATTTTGTAAAAGGAGGTTCATGGGCATATTCTATTAAAAGCTTTCAAAAAAGTGGAAACTCTCAAGAATAATATTTGGGGAGAGGGTTTGTTCACCTTCATTTAGACTGAACCTCTATAACTCACTGGTGTCTTTCTCTTTCCCTTATCTCTTTTACTTTTTCAGTTATTTTCTTTCCTATGGTTTTCTATCTGTTTCTCTATTCCACTGTTGATTTCTTTTTATTTGGTTTACAAATGGCTTCAAACTGTGGTTTTCGCAAAGATTTTGTTTTCATTCAACTTTTTTCAAACCTCGACAATTCACCCCTCTCTTGTGTTTGGAGTCACATGTCCAAAAAGTGGTATCCGAGCCTAACTCCTATTTAAACATTAATTGTCTCAGGATGATGATGACTTTAAACATTTTTTTTAACATGAGGATTATCCAAAATAAACCTCTACCCTTCAATGATGATATGTTTGATTTGTGAAAGTCAAGATTTAAAGTTATTATTGAAAGTATTAATCTTGAATTATGGGAAACTATAACCAATGGTCCATTTACCCCTAATCATTGTGTCAATAGTGAAGTAGTAGATAAAAGTAATTTCCTCTAGATCTAAGAATACATGAGAAAGTTCAAACTTGATTTCATATCTAAAATTTTTTTTTATTATATCTTTGAGTGAAAATCAATTCTTCTATGTCCTTAATTATAATTCTGCCAAGGAAGTGTGAGACACTCTTAAGATGATCTATGGAGTCTCTCCAAGTATTAAATAAGAGAGAATAAACACACAAGTCAAAGAAGTGGAAATATCCAATGAATGTGAATGTTATCTTTATTGATGGTGTTCAACCATTTGAAATATTAGAGGATATGTTAGAAATTTTCATGACTAACATATATCTAAGAGTTAATAATTAGAATAAAAAATTTGATCAAATCCTTAAATCAAGAGATGGAAGTGTTAATGATTTTCAGGAAAAATTTAGGAATGAAGAAATCATCAAGAAACTTGAAGATTCAATTCAACTGTTCAAAGATGAAGGAATTAGCTCATGAAACCTAGAAAAATCATTAGCAACTTCATCAAAAAATTATTTTGAAGAAGAAAACAAAAAGTGAACTCCGATAGTTTTAATTGAAAGAACAATCTCGGTAGGCGAACAATCCTCAGAAAATTCATCGTCTGATAATGAAGAAATTTCATCAAGGTGAATACTTGCTTCAATCGATAAAGAAGATGAATAAGCTTTATCAAATAGAATCTTTAAAAGAATAAATTTTGAAGAATCAACTTCTGGAAGAGATCCTTCATATCAAGAATTTGATGTAGAAGATGAACATGTTTGCTTGAAAGTTTCTAACGAAGAAGATGGTTGTGAGGTAACAACTCTATCATACAAGCAGTTATTTAAATTAAATGCTAAGTAAAACAAGGAACACGATACGATGGAAAATATCAATGTAGAGCATAAAGATTATAATGAGTTTCTAGAGAATAACAATGAAATGTTAAGGTATGACATTTCTAATATTAGAAACCAACCTAATAATTCTGAAACATGTGTTTCAATGAAGAAGGAAGTGAAATATTTATATGAAACCATAAGTAAATTTATTTATGGAAAAGAGAACCTAGATTTTATTATATCAAATCAAAGGCCTTCCTTAAATAAAAGTTAATTAAGGTTTAAATCAAGTATATCACTTAGTAAAGGCTTCAACAGTAGGAAGAAATTGAATAATCATATCTATAATTGCTCTTTTTGTAAACAATTTGACCACTTATATTTTTTTCCAATGATAAACTAAGAAGGTCTAAAGGAAATATATCTAGACCCGTTAGAGCTACTAATGCACTAGGACTCAAACATTTAGGTACCAAAGGTGAAAATATGATCTATTTTGCAAGAATTATTTGCAACCTTAATGGAGTATTAGTGCAAATTAAATGAAGTTGTGTAGAGTAAGTGTATACCCTTAGTATCTTGCTTAATGGAGTTTGATGATCGTGATGCTTGTGATCAAAGAATTCTCATTGATGTTGTGTTTGAATGGATATGATCAAGATGTTCTAGTTAAGGGTTGTACTATTATATTTGTGAGTGTCCTAAATTAGGGCACCCTCTCCCTATAGTGGTATCACCTAGGCTCTGACATAAGGACTTGCCCTTGGCATCCATGGCGTGTGTAAAGTTGTTAGTCAAGGAAGAGGAAGTCCACCATTACTCCCGAAAGGTTAGGTGGCCAATAATCTCTCTTGATCAAGAGGGTGTAGTTATCACCGCTTAGGTTTACCCAAACCATAGGCCCAAAAGGCCTCTATAAATAATCCTCCCTCCATGGGAAGAAGGATAAATCATAACTCATACTGATCACACCCCTGAGAAGCTTATACCTAAGCATATAATTCATCCATAAAGCCTATCACGTCACATGAGAAAGACTCCTAAAGCCCTCATAAAAAACCATCGTACATGGCTTCTCATCGCCATTGTCAAGCCTAACCACCATATAGTTTTATATACCTACTAAGGTCCTTGAGTCCCCATGCCCTTATAGGAGGAACACTCATACTTTTTAACCAATACAATGGCGCACATTGCATGGTTGTGGTAAAACTAACCTTAGCCACACCGTCTTCATCACCATCACCCCACCTACTGTTACCCTTCACTTATACACCTAGACACTTTCAGCCACAGTTAACAGGAGAGCTCCATCCCCTGTGCTAGAGGGTACTAGAGTTAGGAATGATGTTGATTCCCTGGTGGAGATGTGTGCTACAGTGGATGAGTTACACCACCATAACCAAACACTAGAGGGTGATGTCCACAACATCAGACAACTATAACAAGAGTCTAATCCCTTGGAGGAGATGGAACTGTTGAACCCCACCTAATCTCAAATGAGATATGGGGGGAACATGTCCCTGAAGGTTTCAAAACTCCCTCATTGGCAAAGTTTGATGGGCGCAATGATCCCTACGCTTTCATTAATACACAGATAGTCATCATAGGAGCCCCTGAATCCCTAAAGTGCAAGCTGCTATCTGGAATTTTCAGGGATGTCTTCCTTCGATGGTATATGGGTTTACCCCGTGCCTCAATTAAATGCTATCAAGAACTGGTAAGAAAGCTAGTACACTAGTTTGCCGCTAGTCGCCACAGGAAAATGTCCACCACAAGCCTGTATAACATACACCCGGGTCCACTAGAGTCACTAAGGACTACCTCTCCTGCTTTAACGAGGCCACCATCATGGTTATCTCACCAAACCAATAAATTTTTGTGGGGGCATTCCAAAATGGACTCAAGGCGGGACACCTCAATGAGTCCCTCACCTAAAAGGCGGTGCTTTCGTGAGCAGAAGTGGTCACCAGAGTAGAGTGCTACATATAGGGCGAGGAGAGCAACGTTTAAAAGAAGGCGCACGATGTCAAGGAGAGTGTTCCCAACGCCGAAGGCTCACATCACCAGAGGAAGAGAAATTATACCTCACCCATAGAGGACAAGACTACATTCAAAAGGGTAATTAAGGTGAAAGAGAATTTCACGTCCCTAAATACTCGCCGCGAGCAGATTTGGTGTGAGGTTTTCCACCTGCACAACATCCATACACCACAACCTCTAAGGCGTGTGTGATGGGTCCTGAACTGGGAAGATGGTGCAAATTTCATAGAGTCAAGGGACACCACACCGAGGATTTCTACCAGCTCAAAAAGAAAATCGAGATACTAATATAGGTGTGACACCTCAAGAAATATGTGAAGGGCAACTCCCCCCACTCGTCAGACAAGTCTAACCCGCAAGGACTAGGTGACACTAGAATCCCTAGGCCCAATAAATCCAAGAGTTCCTCAAGGAAAAGGTAGTACAGTTACACACCACATGCTTAACAGCTTAGCAGGAGGATTCGTCGGGGTCGGGAAACTAGCTCCTCCCGAAGAAGGTACGCTCTCTAACCTCCCTTAATTCAAGACCAAAGGAAAGTGACAAATGCCAAAAACCATGATCACCTTCTCAAAGAAAGATGTAGATGGCATCCACCCTCATAATGACGACCCCATGGTCATTACCGTCAAGTGCGAAGACTGGGAAATTATAAAGGTTATTGCTGACCAAGAGAGTTTAGTAGACATATTATACTAGGAGGAGTTTGAAAGACTTTGCCTCGACCCATAAGATTTGAAGCCTTTCAGAGGATCGTTGGTTGGATTTTTGGAGAACAGGTTCAAGTAAAGGGATATATCATCCTGATGATCTTTTTTGAGAATAGGATCAGGACAAAGTGATAAAGGTTAGGTATTTGGTTTTTGATGCCCCATCTTCCTATAATATGATTATAGGGCGTCCAACATTTAACCAGATGGGCGCCACCTTGTCAACTCTATATTTTTACATGAAGTACCTACTCCCCGATAGGCGAGTGGAAGTTATATAAGGAGATCAGTAGATCTCCAAGAAGTTTTATGCAGAAAGCCTTAAGTTGAGGAGGATCCACACTCCAAGATGCAAGGCCATGAGTATGAAATTAGGAATAATGTTGCCAGGAGAAATATGCAAGGTCAAGGAGGTTTCCTTTCTAACCTCTGAGGAGATTGAAGGATGAGATTCCAGATAGGATACACTCTGGAGAAATCGACATAGTTGTCGTTCATTTTTCTTTATTATTGTTTGAATACTTTATTGATAATTCTTATAGGCGAGTATTGCACCTTTGCCAATTGTAAATACAAGTTATTTCTGGGATGCACTCTTTTCCCTTTGCGTTTTTTCATAGAACAAGATTTTTTTTATTAAGGCACCTCACTTTTATTATTTTAGAAATTTGTATGTTTGGCTATTCCTTTCTTTGCAGGAAATCTAAAGGTTAAATAGAAAATCGCCCATAGAGATGATCAAATAGCTGGATCCTCAAATGAGATCCTTGCTGCCCATAGGGGCGATCAAATAGCTGGATCCTCAAGTGGGATCTTTGTCACCCATATAGACGATCATTTAGTTGTATCCTCAAGTAGGATCCTTGTCGTCCATAGAGGAGATCATTCAACTGGATACTCAAGTGGGATCTTTGCTGCCCATTCAGTTGGATCCTCAAGTGGGATCCTTGTCTCCCATAGAGGCGATCATTTAGCTAGATCCTCAAGGGGGATCCTTGACTCCCAAAGAAACGATAGAGAATATCATTTAGTTGGATCCTAAATTGGGATCTTTGCCACCCATAGAGGAGATCATTCAGTTGGATCCTCAAGTAGGATCCTTGCCGCCATAGACACGATCATTTAGCTAGATCCTCAAGGGGGGTCTTTGCCTCCCATAGAGGCGATCATTTAGCTGGATCCTCAAGGGGGATCCTTACTACCCATAGAGGCGATCATTCTATTGGATCCTCAAGTGGGATCCTTACCTCCCATGGAAAAGATTTTTTTCAGCTGGGTCCTCAATTAGGATCCTTGCCGCCCATAGAGGCGATCATTATGTTAGATCCTCAAGTGGGATAATTTCCACCCATAAAGGTGATCGTTTAGATATATCCTCAAGAAGGATCCTTACCTCCCTGATAAGATATCACAATGTCAACGAGATCCTTTTCAAGTCCTCTAGCGAATCATCAAATTATTACAAAGGGGACGATGATGACAGAAGACCATAGTTAAATGCTAAAGGATTAAAATCACATAGATATTTACAAAAGAAGATAGAGATAAGGGTAGTTAACATAAAAGGCTCCCATTGTTTATCAAAATTATAAAATCACCTGAAAGGGCAAAGAAGTACAAAAAAAAAATCCTAAAAAGGGGCAAAAAAAATATAAAGCCACTAGGGTCTGGTGAAAACCAAATCATAATTCTTCCTCCTGAGGAATCTCCTTCTCAACGACACTCTCTAGATGAGGGTGTCTAGACTCATCACCCTCCTTCACCGCACCCTCTCCCTGAGCATTCTCGGGGGATGCAAGATTCTCTTGCTCCGAAGAGGCTACTAACTCCTTATTCACTAGCTTGCAGCTACAAAAGACTTTGAGAAAGTATATAGGTCTCAAATCCAGCATAGGGTAGAGGAAGAGGATTTGCTATTTGGCACCCTCAAAATAGACATCATAAGTAGACACCGCCTCGTTTGTGAGGCCCGACGCCTCTTTTTCCAACTCTTTTTTACGAAGGAGAGCAACATCCAGGGATTTTTACAGGGATTCCTTCTCATAAAATATTTCCTTGACCTTGTATTTTACATTTGTCATCTCTTCCTCCCTTTTTTCCTTGTCTTTCTGAAGAGATTGCAATAACCTCTAGCTCTCATTGTAAGTATCCACTTGCTCTTAGAGCTTTTCCTCCAGCTTTTTCTTATCTTAACCGTACCTTTTCTGGTCGACCTCTTGCAACATGAGTGCCCTCAACAAGAGATTATCATTCATGTTCATAATGGTCGAGGTCAAATTGGAACGAATGGCTTGGTAATCAGGAAAGAACTCTTTGGATAAAGGGAGGTGAGACCTCTTGAACCGAAGAGTGTCAAAACCAACGTTACTGTATAAAGTCGTAGTGATCTCACCTGTAGGAGGTGTCTGAGTACTCGCCTTCCCTACATCGGGAGAATGACATTCCTCCAACCTTTGAGTGTTCACATTGGGAGAGTTGGGAGTTGGGTCCTCAACTTTCCTTTTCTCCTTATTGACATTGAAGCCTTTAGGGTGACTTTGGGGAATGTTGGTGCTCAAACCAACACCCTTAAGCTTCTCCCAACTTTTTCTCCTCTCCTTAAAAGAAACCCACAACATTTTATCTGCAAAACAACAAGTGGTGAGGTGTTTATCACCTCCAAACCAGAGCCTAACCACTTCGCAAGATTCCATAACATCGAATGGCAACAGAAGGCAGGCAATCCTATTCTCCTTGAGGGTAAGGAACACCTGGTCATATCTCATAATCACCATAGGATAACCCATCAAAGATAAGTGAAAGAGGGGGGTATCATCAACTCCCAATACACCTAGGGAATCATCTCGCCCACTCATACATGCAAACTTGTCTTTCCGATACTTATAATGGTTGAAATGAGACACAAGGAGAGCCTTCCTAGTCTGAGTGCTTAAAGATACCTACCTGCCCTTCGTCAGTTTGGTGGTGTAGAAAGAGAAAATGACTCCCACGGTCAGAGTAACATCAAGTTCCTTATAGACCACCTCAAAAGCCATAATATAACCCTAATTGTTAGGGAACAACTAGGATGTGTGACGTTGAGGACCCTTAAGACCTCCATAGAAAAGGGGGAGAATAACCCACACATTCTTGATGAAATAGAGGAAAAAGTAGAATTATGGAGAATGAGGGTTAGAGGAAACAAGTGTGGCCACCCTCTCTAATGGCGAGCAAGTCTCCAAAATGACCTGGTCTTCATCCTTTAAAGAAGGAACCTTCGATCCTGATTAGAAATAGAGGATTTGTTCAACACAAGTATAACTAGATCCAAAATTTCCAGCATCCTTGGACACAATGGAGGAGATATACATTATTTCTTTTGTTCCTAAGAAAAAGTAAAACAAAAAGAAGTCACCACCACCATCATCAAAAAGGGGGGAAACTAATGTAGAATCCTATGTTTAACCTAAGCCCCATTTCGAATGTATGTTAGTAAAATCTATTTGCTACAGAAAGCAAGAGAAAGGAAGTCACACACTTAGAAGAAGGTTATGAAAAAAGAGTTGAGAGGTTGAATAGTTCAGGCAAGCTTACAAGAATAGGGAGCGAAATAGAACAAATTAAATGAAAGAGGAAATATTTTATAGGGGAGTGGAAACCATAAAGGAAATTTTGAAATCCCCCATGGTTTAGAAAAAACACAACATTTTTCTAACACATGCCACTAACGATTAAGGTCTCGAAAAACATGCCAACATTGCTTCCACTAAATGAAAGTAAATGTGACAAGCTAAATGATTGATTAACATTCCTAGCTGATATCTTTTAGCTAATCAGGAGACATCTAGTAGATGAATCTTCCATCAATTAAGGGCTTACGCAAATAAAAAATTCAGCTTCAGCTGATGGACTCACCCACACTTGAGGGACTCACCCCCAATAAATATTCCCCCCAAGTTGAGGGACTTGTCCTCTGACAAGTATTCACATTTAGCTGAGGGATTCGTCCCTTTTATATAAGGAAGGTGTCAACCCAGGGACTCATTGATTGAGCGAGGAGCAAACTTTTAACAAAAAAAGGTCTTAAAAACACTCATCCCTTAGTAAGTCCCTCGTGCTTGAGGGACGATGTAGTGTTATATTTATGAGTGTCCTAAATTAGGGTTCCATCTCCCTAGAGTGGTATCGTCTAGGAAATGACCTAAAGACTCTCCCTTGGCACCCATGACGTGTGTAAAGTCGTTAGTCAAGGGAGAGGGACTCCACCATTACTCCCGAAAAGTTAGGTGGTCAATAACATCTCTTGATCGGGAGGGAGTAGCTATCTCCACTTAGGGTTACCCAAACCCTATACCCAAAAGGCCTCCATAAATACTCCTTCCTCCATGGGAAGAAGGACAAATCATTACTCATATTGATCGCACCCCTCAGAAGCTTATACTTAAGCATATAATTCATCCATATAGTCTCTTACCTCACGTGAGAAGGACTCCTAAAACCATCATAAAACACCATTGTACAAGGTTTCTCTCCACCGTGGGAAATCCCTAACCACCATACAACATTATATACCTACTAAGGTCTCTGAGTCCCCCTGCCCTTGCAGGAGGAACACACACACACCTGTACTTTTTGACTAATACAAGGGTGTTTTTCAGCAACTATGGTGATCTTGATGATCATGTAACCTCTTATTAGGTTGAGGTGATAATTTTTTATGGATTTAAATAGTATTGTGATTTGAACCAACTCTTGTATCAAATGATTTGCAGAGAATGAATAACAATAGTGGTTTATCATTCCCCTGAAAGGGGAAATTTTCACAAGTTGACTTAAGGTTTTAGGTACACTTTATAGAGATTAAAAAATCGAAAAACTATGATTAAGCTGAAGGAGCGAGAAACACAAGAAATGAGGGTTTGAATTGGGTTTCACCAACTATGGTATTTTCTGTGGAATTAAAAATCAATGCTAACAAGAGAAATAAAAATAAATCGACACGATTATTTTTATCCCGGTTCACTATTTACAAAGTTACTCCAGTCCACCCACAAAGGTGATTTCGCCTTAGAAAAGGAATTAATCCAATAATATAGAAAGATTACAACCTCTAAGTGTTAGAAAACAACTTAGCCCTCTCAAGTATCCAGACTAACAACTTAGTCACTTGGGGAATCTACACTTTGAAAAGTGTTATAAATGTGTGTACATGAATTGCTTCTTAACAAGCAGATGACACAATTGAAGTACAACAACACAAAATTTTTTCTAGCAAGATATGAACGACAACACCTTGCTAATTTACAAAAATATCTTAAGAATAATCTCCTAGATATTTGCAATGTATTAGCAAGAGTTTTGTGAGCTTAAAAGCTTCTTTTAATGCTTCTCTCATTTCTTGTAGAGCAATGCTCGAATTTGGTTGAGCATTGAGCATCTTATTTTTGAGCTTACAACTTGGTGCTTGCTTCCTCCTTGCACACATACTCTCGTGTTTCTTCAGCTCTTTTACTTCTTGTTCTAGTTACTCTCTCTTGATTTTCTCTTTTGATCTTGCAGCATTTTGCACTTCGGCATTTAGCATTTTTACTTGGCTCGCTGCAGCAGCATTTCTTCAAGCATTCAGATCTTCAATGTATAGAGCTTGAGAATAGATCCGTTGGAGGGTATAATAGGAAACATATTCCAAGTGTAATATCCCAATGTTCACTTACAGGAATGGTCACATCATAATACAAAAGAGCTGTCCTTGCGCCACCTATTCTAGGTAGAGGTCACAAACTACTTTGTACTTTTATATTCATTGAACCACGCTAACCATTCTTGACCTTCTGTCTTCTAATCTTCAGAGGCTTCCAATGTATATTTGATGAAGCATGTAGAGAGATCAATACTTGTAACTTCAGAACCTAAGTCTTCAGAATCTCAGATCTTTGTTCAGCAGAACTAACTTAAGAGTCTTCAACACTTGGTCTTTAGAAGTGATGTCTTCAGATACTTCAGAGCTTATTTAGCAGAACCTTGTCTTTAGAATCTTCAGAACTTATTGAGCACATATTTGTCTTCAGAGTCTTCAAAACTTCGTTCAACAGAACCTTCTCTTCAGAGTCTTCATTATTTAATCTTCAGAAATGATGTCTTTAGAATCTTCAAAACTTCGTTCAACAAAACCTTGTCTTCAAAAACTTCAGAACTTGTTCATCACATATTTGTCTTCAGAGTCTTTAGAACTTTTTTCAACAAAACCTTGTCTTCAAGATTTTGGACTTCATAAATGATGTCTTTAGAATCTTCAGAACTTCCTCAGCAGAACCTTGTCTTCAGAATCTTCAGAACTTGTAGCGATAGAAGTACATCTCTCAGAAAGCTTTCAAGTCTTACTTACAAAGTCACAATCAGAAGCTTTAGTACAAAAGTTCTTCAGAACCATTGCATTGAAAAGCATTCTTGAATATTGACTTTAAATCTTGTACACAACATATGTTTTCTTCCAGAGTGTTTAGATTAGAGTCTGATGACGTCACACTCCTTTCAATCAGATTCAAATCATGTTTAGCAAAAGCTACACACTACACAGAAACCATAGAGTACCAAATTATTCTCAAAGATAAGATGTGCAGTTATCATCAAAACTAAAGGTCAGATGCAAACCCACTCTTGTTCTTACAATCTCCCCCTTTTTTATGATGACAAACCATGTATTTTGATAGAGCAATTCGTACCTGGTAATAAAACCACTGAGTCAAAGTTAAGCTAACCATCTCCCCTTGAATTTGTTGCTCTCAAAATTCATTTATGCTTGTTTAGAGTCCCCCCCTGATCCCAAGACTCACAAAATAATTTTGAAGTACAGATACGAACAGAGAAGGAATACTTTTCAGAGACGTCTCATCAGAATCTGACTAGAACTGCCTGGTCTTCATCTCAGAACCTAGCTTGAGCATGATTGACATAATCATAACCTGATTAGTAATTTTCTTGATGCCTCACATCATGTATTAGAGCTAGGTTCTTTCAATATCTAAAACATGTCAGAAGGTGCATAAATCAACATGTCATCAGAAGGTTCAAAACTTGAGCATTTCCTGAATGACCATTTCTGGATTTGATATCCATAAGGTCAACAATCTTTGAAGTACTAAAGTCAAGCTACCATACTTTCAGAGAGTTCACAACTTCTAACAAGCCTAAGGTATCAAAGCACTCACAGACGTTCTTTCAGATTTTTCTTTTGCTTCTAATTAATAAGTGGTCAAAGCCATAAAATAAAGTATTGTATCAGAGCAAACTCATTTAGAGCAATCTTCTTGTTTCTTGAACATATATTCTGATAACCTGTTCTAACAGATAGTGAACTTTTACAAAGTTCCAGATCAAATATTAAACAAATTTTAGTGGTAAAAGCATATTGAAATATGTATTTGGGATAATATTCTTGGAATAGATATATCAAAATCATTTCACTTTCTCCCCCTTTGTCAGAAATAAAAAAGGTAAAAAAATAGTCAATAAAGATAAATAGCTAGAACATTAACAACAATATTGAAGAAGAATAAATAACCAATTCAGGATGAAGAAAACATTATTCATTATCAGTAAAAGAGTACAAGCGAAGTGTAATAGAATAACTAGGAAAAAATAACAACACGACCAAAAACTTTCAGGGTCTGAGGTTTGTAAGCTCCCCCCATGTTAAATAGTCTTAGAGATGAGGTTTGTAAGCTCCTCCTAAGTTCTATTTGTGAAGTCTAAGATGTGAAATTTTCTCCCATAAAAAGAACACCAAGCATATCTGGAACCAAAACGTAATCAAGAAGGAACCTTCAGTGATTACAAATTGTTTCAAAACAGTTCATAGAAGAACACCAGTCTGGAACAAGTTTGTCAATCAGCGGCTTGTTAGACATGAGTAACAACTCCTTGATGGTCAAGAGTTTGAGAAATAACTCTGCCCAAGGGAATGAGAAACGATAATTCATCATGAGATGAGAGTATTTATTCTTTCAGATAATTAAACATAGATAGAGGCAGATTGATCTTGATTTTGGAGACTAAGAACAAAATGAAAAGCTTATCATCAGTAGAGAACCATCCTGTCCCCTTTTCTCTAGGCCTTAGATTGGTTCCCATAATATGGTAACAGACTTTTGCCATAGGAGAAAGAGTAGAAGGACTTTCAGCAGGACCTTTGTAAGCATAGATGATGTGAACATGTTTTGCAAATCTATTGTTATGTTTGTAATTATAAATAGTATCTCCATCTTCCTCACATTTAATGGCTTGATAGATAAGTTTATAGTTGATTATCCCAGGAATACCATAAACAACAGACAACATCAGACAATCATTTGGCTCATACTGAAAGACACAGACATTTACCCATAATTCTTTCACAAGATCTGGATAGATGGGTCTAGAAAGCATTGCAAAGTATTCATCCTATTTCTGAAAATGAATATCTAAGATAATTTGTGAAATATTTCCTGCCTTTAGTTCATTGAAATCAACTGTGTATTCCTTTGGAACTTCTAGATCATGAATCTCTCCTTTAAAGGTTTTTGAAGACATGGTTGGTTTGAAAAAGAAAAGAAGGAGATGAAAGTAAGAATAAAGAAGGTTTTGTGAAAAAGGAAGAGTAAGGAATTATTGTTTGAAAATTAAGGAAGGATATAAATAGAAGAAATAAAGAGAAAATTAAAACAATAAGAACAAAACAATTTATGACATACAAATTCAAAACACGCAAAGAAATAAATGGTTAACCAAGAAAATGGACAACCATCATTTCCAAAGAGAGTAATACATAGGAAATATAAACATATGAAACATAATTAAAATGAAATAGTAAAGATTGTATTAAATACTTTTGTTATTTCAATAAAGGAATAGATGAAAGGATACCTAAGAGGTATTAGGTAACTGACAAAGCTATAAGAAAAGTTAACAGTAAAATAATTAATTCGAAAAGAAATAAAGTGATGATTTATCAGCCTGAATCCAAGAGTCTCGTCACCTAATGTGTCACGTTAAGTGAAAAGCGACCTTCATTAAAAGATAGATGACTTATAATGAATCACAAACTCTTCACTATCCTGACAACGTGTTAATGAAGTAAGCTCTTCAGTTTACAACGGTCAGAAACAAACTCAATAGAGCATTCTGACCATGGATACTTCATATACATGATAACTTCACTTGTCAGAAGCTTCACATCTTAAAAGTAAAACGCTACAACTCAAACATTAGAAATATATTTTTCTATTCTATATGACATATATATTCTGAGATACTTCTTTTCATTCTGGACATAGAACAGAGTTCATATGTAAGAATGAGAACAAGTTTATCTTCAACAAGGAATTTGAAATAGATAACACCCATAAGAAAAGACTGTATCAAAAGTTTTTAAAGGAAATAGTTCCTTTCTGAACATAATCTCAAGGTTTTAATCCTAGAATATAAAACTAAATTCTTAGAAAATTAAGTAAAAAATGGTAAGAGTTAGAAAAACGTTACTCAATTATCTGGTAGACTTCCATCTTACTTCTGTATCTTGAAGATGTGCGTGCTTCTTCAAAATGACCACTCAATTTTCTTCTGCAGTTGAGGACGTTATTGATGATGTCTCTAGCTAGAACACTAGAACAAATTCTCCTTAGAAGCTGTCTTCACAAAATCTTCTTTCTTTCTTTAGATCTTGAATGAGATGTAGTTGAGTCCTTGAGTCTTGTGCATATACAAGATCATATTCATAGCTTCTTTAGTCTTCTCATTTTGATGGATGAAGCATCTCTCCTGATGTTTGTTGTATCTAGATCATCAGAGGGATTTGAGTAATCCCTTTAGCTTTTTGTTTTTGATCAACCGCTTTTGTCTTCACTAAGACTTGTTTCCAGAAAGTCAATATATTCAATCAACTAATTCTTAGTTCCATATTTAGAAAGCCAGACGCCATGTGCTGAGATAACTATTTGTATTCTTCTTGCATCACTGGAGTACAATCTTTGATCAAACTCTCTTCCTCAACAGATGCAAATATTTTCATGAACATCAAACCAAGAAATATTTCTTCAGAGGGTTTGAATGTTGATCTTGTTCTTACTGGCTTAGTATTATCACCCAGAATCAGTACTTCAGAAAGTAAAGACTTTGTCTAAGCTTTCTCAGGGGAGTAAGAACTACGACAGCTTCTGATTGAGCATCTTCTGATTTCTTCTTCTTGTACTTCTTCAGCATCTCTATTACCTTCAGCGTGTGAAAAAGGTAATTTCGAGATTTGCAATCTTCCAATAAGCTTTGGCTTTCAACTACCAAGCTTATCATCAAATCTGACATCAAATTAATTCATCTGCAGAAGTACTTCAATTCCAAGTACTTGCAGACTTCGAGCATTCTAATCATGATGCATCAGAAGTGAGTTAAAAAGAGATTTGTTCAGATTAGCATGCTACAACTTCCTTAGAAATGCTTTGTTATGATAATTTCAAATATCATGATTTTAACCATTTCTTTTCAAGATCATGTTATCTCCTTTTCATCTGTATCTGGTTGTAAAAGAACTAGGACACGAAGAACTCATTTTGATCAAATAGCTTCTCAAGCTGTTTGCCCTCACTCTGTTGACCAGAATTATTTCTAACCTTGAACATTCTCAGACAATCACTTTGTATTTAGAGAGAGGAGAACACAAAAGGATTCATCCTTGTGTCAAGATACTTCACCAAAGTTTATTCTATAAATACTAATCGTAACTGAATCAATACTTCATACCGTGGTATTTCATTGGTTCAGATATGTCAGTGTACAAAAATTGTGCAAACAGTTAGAATCCTGGTGACAAGGCCAGAGCTTTAACTGCACTACTGAGAACTTCTGTAACAGAGATAGTTTCTGCTAAACCAGAGACAGAAACTACTTCATCTTTTGGAGGGATCTTCTTCATCATACATTCTAACTCAAGCCAATCAGTGCTACATTAGTTGGTTCTTCATCTTTATCATCTTCTGAGAACTCAAAATCATTCCATGTTGACAAACAATTGTCTAGGCATTTTGGATATATTTTCATGAGATCTTCTTCCATAGTGATCAATTCATCTGAGTAGAAGTGACATTACATATTATTCTGTACTGTTCAATCATTTAGACTTGAAGTCGCTTTGATCTTCTTCTGACAGAGATGTTGTTCAGATCTTTTGCAAACTTGGGAGTAATTACCAAAAGTATTTATCTGGACAGAGAGCTTCTGATAACTTTTTCCAAGTGATCTGACGAGGAGTAGCCTTAGTTCAGAACCCATAATTCTGCAACCGAAGTCTTAAAAGTTTGAGAACAACATCTCAACAGTTTCAGCATTCTTCGTCTTTGAAGTCTTCATGCTTCTGAATCAAAACAAGAGAAATTTTTTCTTGATTTAGAATAGTTTTTGATGAGTTATTCTTAGAAAGTCAAATAGAAATAGCAGTATGGTTTTGAAAACATCTCAAACTCAGTAAGAATTAACTTTCAGCAATCAAGGAACTTTTTGCTTTCTGACGATTCTTGTCATCCTTTTCCAACTGATCATTCAGATTTACTTTCAGCCTTTTACCAGCTTCATCTAAGGGAGATATGTAGTTATCAACTACCATATTCAAATGATCAATATCACCTTTTAGAAAGAACTTTCTAGTTCAGCTTTCCAGTACTTAACCTTTTCGCCAACAATGGTGGAAGATAAAAAATGAGAGTATTTGAGATTTGGAACATTAGGTGTTGGAGTGGAAATGTAGCTTCGGTTTTTGTGACGCGACCACTACCGCATTTAGTGCTACTTTATGATTTCTAATATTTATTCTATGATACTTAAAAGGAAGGGGAAGATACCTTAAACTAACCCTGCTCGCAAGTGTTTTTCCTACAAAGTGATATGGAATCGGGGGTTGGTTATACTAAGGGAAGCCATTAACACCCTGAGTATCTATAGTAATCTATAGGAACCTTTATTGTATATATTTTTACTATTGAATTACTTGCTTGCTTAAGTTTGTTTGCTGTTTAATTGGGAAAGTTTCTCCTTTGTGAAAGCTGAGGAAATGTTTTTTTGTTGTTTTTATGGTTTTCTATTGGTTTTGGAAGGTGCCTAGACCTAAGGTTTTTCATTAGTGTGCTCGCTAAGATCTCGCAAACTTATGCCTACGTATTCCCATAAAGATACTTTGGGAAATCAGAGTGTTCGTAGTTCCTCCTAATATATGGGAGGAAATTTTTTGTTTTGTATCTTGTTTAAAGCCCAAGATGATGAAGCTAAAAGAGTGTTTTAAAGATTTGACGAATTGTCGTCTTTAAGGGAGATATTTCACCTATTCACTACGATCGTTTGAAAGTGATGTCATAAGGGAAAGAGCATTAAACTTATTGTGTTAAGCAATGCCACTTTTTCCTTTATGATTTCTTTACATACTAACAGAAGGACCTTAACTTGGATATAGAATCGACAAGTGTGCCACTTACATCAGTTAAATGAAATAAAAGTTTTTAAACCATGATAAAGGAAGGACTCCAACTTGGATTTTGAATCAACAAGAGTGCCACTTACATCAATTATCTGGAAAAACAATGTTTTGATGTTTGACTTGAATTGAATTGTAGTGATTAGAAGAGATATCTTCCTGCAGAGATGGCTCAAGGTCTCATCTGTGAGGAGATGGATTTATTCAGGTATCTTGATTGAAGCCCAAGATATGAAGCTGGAAAATATTAACTCAACTGGGGAGTTTTATTTGTCTTGTACAAAGCCCAAGATTGAGGCTGATTGACTGGGGGAAATTATTTGTGTAAAGGCCTGAGAGAAGGCTAATGAATGTTGAGGAAATCTGAAGAGACTGACACATTACTGAGGATTTGACTAACTTTTTCGGGGATTTTTATTTGTATCATATACAAAGCCCGTGATGAATGAGGCTAAAATATTTTATTGTATAAATGACCAAGACTTGACTTATGCTTTTAAGAAGCCTGAGGGTCCTTGTATGAAGGCCAAGAGGAGGTTGTGGGGAATTGAATGAGACTTCCCAAGTCTCCTTGTATGGAGCCTAAGCGGAGGTTATCTTGTTGGGGAGATTCTTTGTATGATGCCCAAGAGGAGACAATGATGCTTGTATAAGGCCCAAGAGGAGGCCATGGAACTAGTTGTTTGAACTAAATTGTGATTAAAGATTTTAATAAGTATATTGATATGACATGTTTGAATTCATGGAAGGTTTTGCATCTTTAGGGTTTGATGTGTTGAATGTTTATTTGTGTGTTTTATTCTATTCACAAAGGTGTTGGGTCTTACACTCTACGCAGAGGTCCAAGATTTATTGAAAAGAAAGGAAAAGGTGGTCGGTCTTACACTCTTGATAGAGACCCAAGATTTATTCTATGTACAAGGGTGATGGGTCTTACACTCTAAGCAGAGGCCCAAGATTTATTCTTGTTTTGAAAACAGAAGATGACTTTGAAAGAGAGGGATGGGACTTACACTCTAATAGAGGCCCAAAATTTTGAAAATGTAATGGGTCTTACACTCTAACAGAAGCCCAAAGTTTAAAACAATTGATTTTGAAAATGTGAAAACTGATGGGTCTTACACTCTAATAGAGGCCCATGGATTTTGATGATTTGAAAATTAAAAAGGGTTGGGACTTATACTCTAGCAGAGGCCCAAAGTTTTGAAAATGTAATTAAAATTATAATGGGTCTTACACTCTAACAGAGGCCCAAAGTTTAAACAATTGATTTTTAAAATGTGAAAAGTGATGGGTCTTACACTCTAATAGAGGCCCATGGATTTTGATGATTTGAAAATTAAAAGGGGTTGGGACTTATACTCTAGCAGAGGCCCAAAGTGTTTGTTATTGAAAACAGAAGATGACTTTGAAAGAGAGGGATGGGACTTACACTCTAATAGAGGCCCAAAGTTTTGAAAATGTAATGGGTCTTACACTCTAACAGAGACCCAAAGTTTATGAAAAATGAAAAGATGATGTGCATTTCAAAGAGATATCTCTTGAAGCTCACTTGCCAATTTCCAAGAGACTTGTTACAGAAGAAAATCAGTGCCTTGGACACTTCCAATACACATTATAAAAGCTTCTTGGATGCTTGGAACCAAAGGGAAACCTTTAGAACAGAATCTGGCTCCTTCTTGCAAATGTGTCAAAAGTGGCCAAAATGGAAACTCTACCAAATGGTGTTACAATTGAGAAACTATTGTTGGAACAGTTTAAGGATGTTATTTAGATAATGTATGGAGTGTTGGATGGTTTTGAAATGGACAGAATCAAGACATGGCTTTGAAAATGCAGAAAGTCAAAGATATGATGTTTTGATAGTTGACTTTCTGATTTTGGTGGTTTGGGATGAAGAAGATGGTTTGTACACATTCAAGGGATGATTTGTGATGTGTTTGGATGGTTGTTTGAGTGGTTTAAGCTCTGAGATGAGAAATTTGATTTCTCAAGTTTTGAACTATGCAACTTTGAAACAAGAGAGCGAATGTGAGAAAACAAGCTTTGGTATTGTTTTGGTGTATTTGAATTGATGCAAAATGACCTCTATTTATAGAAGAACTGTATTGTTTTGGATGAATAGTGTTGGATGAGGGATAATGCTATTGTCCAATTGATATAGCCATGTAGCCTTTAACTTAAATGCTAAGGTACCAAAAGTCTTTTATAGCATGACTAGAATCTTGACTCAATTGCCATTTGCAGGTTTGAAAAATCATTGTTTTGGAACTGATATGAACTGGTGTGGCTCATTTCATGCTGTCATACCCCAAATTTTGACCACTAAGATTTCCCAACATTGTGCAAATCAACATCACAATATGGAGGAACCTTCATGCCTCATCAGTCTCCCAAAGATGGGTGAGCATTCACTACAAACAATAATTAATGTTTCAAGCTCTCTCAGAGCCTTAGACAAAGGATCAATCAAGAATTGACATGATCTTCAACTTGTCTAACCTCTCAAACATCCATAAAGGATCAAGAGGACTACCACATCAAGGATTAAGCACAAGGTTGCTACCTTCCAGGTGGATTAAGCCTCAAGATCGCCAGTGTCACCAAATTAGGGTTTTGGTCGACCAGGGCCTCCAGATGGAAATTTTCCTCTGGGCATGAGCCAATTCTTCAAAGCATGACCTAATATGCTCCATGGAACATCATAAACCCAATTATCAAGTCAATTTAACCCCAGGGGATGCATTCATCAAAAATCAGGAATTAGGGTTTTTTGACCTAATTCACCCCTAAGTTGATTTTTGGGACAAAACAGGAGCCAAGACCTCAAGACATGATTTGAGGGTCTCTAATAAGCTACATTGATCCTTTTGTAACAATGGGTTGATCCAAGAAGCTTGATGCACAAGTTTCAATTTCATCTGAACCACAGTTAGGGTTTCGCGGAAAAAAGTCAACTGTGCCTTTGACTGTTGACCTAGGCATGTTCCCAAACCTTGGGACATGATTCAATACACCCTATAACACCCATGGAACATGTCCATTAAATTTGATTTAGGTCAAGGACTTGATTTCACAAAGGATCGCACAGTTTGGAATTCATCTGACAAAAAGTCAACTGTGCACAAAAGTCAACTTTGTCTTTTTGAGATTTTTCACAATTATGGTTCTTTAACCCTAAAATGATGTTAATGTGTGATTGGAATCATCATTCATCAAGAAAAATCAAGAAAAGTGGGATAACTTGTAAAAGGGGTAACCATAAAAAACTTAGAAATTTTCTAAGTTATGAAACAAAGTGGCTAGGGTACCAACTTTGGAGGATCATAACTCCTAAATCACAAGGACAATTTTCCCCATTCAAAGCTGGATTTGTAGCTCTCATGGCCCTCTACAAAAAATTCAAACACAACTCATTCCAATTCCTCATGGATTTTAAGTTATGGAATGGTCAAAATCACCAAAAGTCAAAATGTCACTTTTTTCCAACACTTAGTGAAATTTTCACTAAGTCAGAATCTGTCTTACTTTTTTCAAAATGTAGGGGCATTTTTCACTTGGATCCAAAAAGTATCAAAACCAATTATGATCAAATAGTTGTTGTATAATATGAGGGCTTTCCAAAATGGCCAAGAACCCCATCAAATTCCACTTGGGCCATGAGATATGACCATGCCAATATGCCTTGCTGCAAACTGTCATGGCAAGGCAGATTTGTGCATTTTGCTCGATTTGCTCAAATTTTGCAAAGGGCAAGCAAATCTATCCATCTGAACACCTCAAGGGGGGACCAAGGAGGGACAAACACTGATCCATCAGCCTCCCAAGTCTTTGGAACCAAAAGTAGCATGTCAAACCTATAAATCCCTAAAGAGGGGACAATACTCCAATTTTATTTTGGAGCATTCAATGGATGCACCAAGGTGGCATAGACTGAGCCATTTCCAACTGAATTCAGTCAAGACATATCCAAGACCAAGGGAACCAGCAGCCTGTGCCCTAACCTCTAGTCAATGGCTAGAGGAGACTTGGATTCTCATTGATCAACATTGGCCAAACCTCTGCAACAGTTGCCATTCACTATTGCGGCCAAAATAAACTTGCTCTACTATAAATAGAGCTCATTTGTGCTCAGTTTAAGTACAACAAATCCATCAAACAAATGCTTTCCTCAAAATCACCTTGTCACTTCCAAATTTGCCTTCCAAAGCAAGTCACTATCGGGTTTTGAGCTTGAGAGAAATTCCAACCAAACTAATCACACACACACACACCTCATAAACATCATATAGAAGTGATCCAAACTCTCACAAAGTGACTTGTAACACCAAAATCACAAAGTCACCTCTCAAAACCTCAAAATAGGGCTTTTGTGCATTTTTTAAGTCATGTCTTGATTCAGTCACTTTCCAAACCAGATAAAACCTCAAACACACTCCAAATATCATCCTTGAACTATCCCAAATGGTTCCCCCCAACTGAAACACCATTTGAGAGAGTTGCTATTTTCGCCACTTTTGCCCCTTTTGCAAGAAAGAGCTCTAAATTGTTCCCGAGGTTTCCAGCTGATTCCAACCATCCTAAAAGCTTCTAAGAGATCATTTGAGGGTGTCCAAATCATCAAATCATTTCTGGAACAAAGCACTTGGCAGATTGCACAAAAGCTCCAAAAAGAGGTAAGCCTCATAACTTGAATTCTTTGAATCATGCTTTCCTTTGATGTCCACTGATCATGCACATCTTGTACATGTTATATGTGTTGTGTTTGCACCAATTTATCATGTAATTCACACCTGTACCAAGAGATAGCACAAAAAATGCAAATCATGGCCTATTTAAAAACCACTATCGGGTTTTTCAATAGGAGCATGATCTGAAAAAAAAACACCACCACCATTGGATTCCTTGTGAAATTCTAGGCAAGATAGACCTAAATTTTGTCCCAATCCATGAAGAAATGAGAAAGTTATGGCCTACACATTTCTAACCAAAATCTTGCCTTGCCTTGCCTTGGGCCAGGCCAAAAACAAGCCAAGCCTTGTATATTTGTGGTTGTGTTTCAATCAACGAATGTATCACCACCCCAGTGGTAAGGCGCACACCCTATACACAAGAGGTCTGGGGTTCGAATCCCCCTCGCCCCAGACCCTCTTTTTGCTATTTTTTTCCACTTTTCTACTATTTTTCATATTATTTTTAATAGTTTGGAAAATTAATAACTCTCTCAATATTAATTATTTTTGATTGGTTCTTTTTGCAAAAAAATCACAAAAATGTTGAAATATTTTATTCCACAAAAAAATCAAGTTTATATTATTTATTTAATATAATTAGTATTTTTGTGAATAAATTCCTTTTTAATTGTTTTTAAACATTTTAAACGTGAATATTTACCTTGAAAATCAAAACCAAATGAGTTTTAATTCATCTTGTGATTAAAACCTCATTTTTCAAACCTTAAACAAAAATCACAAGTGGTTTATTCGTACTCATTAGGTATTTTTATCATTTTTATTGATTTTCTTTAAATATTTACTTTTAAAGGAAAATAAAATTAGGGTTTCTTTGATTTCAAACCTCATCAATCATTTTCAAAACCTTTGGGCCTCTTGGTAGAGTGTAAGACCCAATCCTTTGTAAATACAAACCTTTTTGGGCCTCAGATGTTGTGTAAGTCCAGTCGTATTTCCAAAATCGCGGCGAGATCGTCGCCTTTTAAAAGAAAACCTTGGGTCTCTCTTTGAGCTATAAGACCCATTCCTTAAACCTTTGGGCCTCTTGAGAGAGTCTAAGAGCCATCCCTTGTAAATAAAAGCTTTTTTGGGCCTCAGTGCATTGTATAAGTCCTAATACATTACAGAAATCTCAGCGCGATCGTCATTTTTCAAATAAAACCCTTGGGCCTCTCCTTGAGCTATAAGCCCCACCACTTGTACAAAAATAAATTATTGGGCCTCTAATAGAGTGTAAGACCCAACCCCCTTTTGGCAAAAACTTTTTGGGCCTCTGAAATTGTATAAGTCCCTTCGCGTTAAAATAAAAATCTCGGCGCAATCGCCAGTTTAAAAAATCAAATCATCTAGGCCTACCCTCGTGTTATAAGCCCCATTTCTTTTCCTTAAACTCTTTAGGCCTCTAATAGAGTGTAAGACCCAATCCCTTTGTACAGAAAACCTTTTGGGCCTCACATATTGTATAAGTCCCACTGTACGAATTCAAATAATAGTGCAATCACTGATAAAACCCTGGGCCTCTCCTTGAGCTGTAAGCCCCAACAATCTTTTTCAAAGCACTTTCTCCTTTGATTTTGAATATAATATTGTTATCAAAGCTTTCTTTGTTGAACAACTAACAAAACAGAATGGAAGCTCTACAACCGAGTAAGTGTTTACCCGTTTTCTTTATCCGCTTTCATATATATATATATATATATATAACTGTATTGTGGGGCTGCTCACTGTAAGTCTTCTTTCATAAACTTTTATATACTCGTCACATATCAACTGTGTAATACTAGTATAGTTATTTATAGTTTTCCCCGACAACTACGTCTAGCACTAGGTAAAGCATGTTGGTCACTCTTAAATACAAATAAAACTAGATCCCCCATAGGATTACCAGACACAGTCTTCCCTCCTCTTGGGGTTAAATAATATGGAGACGTGAAAGGCAGCATTCTCGGTGAATCTTTTCTCAGACTGTCACCCTTAGACATTGTCAAAGAAACTCTAACTCCCCAGAGATGATCTTTTCTCCGTGAATGGCATCTCTTGAGTTTCTTCCAAATTCTCGGACTTTCCTGACTTGATCTATTCTCGGTGAATGGCATGTTTTGAACTTCTCGGGGTTTGGGGACCCACAGGCTTCCTAAAAGCATCCCTGCCTCCTCTTGGGCATTGTACAAGGACCATTCGGCTTCTTAAAAGCTCTCATACCTTCACTTGGGCTTAATACAAGGACCCAGAGACCTCTACAGGTATAGGAATAGAACCTAGTCATCAATTTGCTAGAGCTGTATTTTTGAGTCAAGTGTCAGACCTGTTAATGGGTTGACCTTCATCCCTTAACATACCAGCCTTCTCTTGGGCATCATACAAAGATCATTCACTACCTGAGAATCGATTTCACAAAACACCGGTAGACTTGGACAATCTCAATACCCATTGGATTTTCCATTTCCTTAAAGAACAGGAAATAACCTTGATCCTCTGATCAATGCCAAAGCACAACAATACCTCAATCTTTCCTTCATAAGAACTGATTTTCTCTTTTATCCAACATATTGGACCTGTCACTAAACTGAAACGGTCACCAGCATATATATCCTCCTCTTGGGCTTTGTACAATGATTCTCCCCAGTGGAGCTGACCTTTTCAGACTCTCTTGTTGAGTCACCTCTTTAGCCTCCATCTCGGGCTTCGTACGAGATATAAATCACTCTCTTGTTGAGTATAAAAGACTCTCTTGTTGAGTCAACCTCTTTAGCCTCTACCTCGGGCTTCGTACGAGATAGAAAAACACTCTCTTGTTGAGTATAAAAGATTCTCTTGTTGAGTCACCTCTTTAGCCTCTACCTCGGGCTTCGTACGAGATTGAAAAACACTCTCTTGTTGAGTATAAAAGACTCTCTTGTTGATTCAACCTCTTTAGCCTCTACCTCGGGCTTCGTACGAGATAGAAAAACACTCTCTTGTTGAGTATAAAAGACTCTCTTGTTGAGTCAAACACCTTTAGCCTCCATCTCGGGCTTCGTACGAGATATAAATCACTCTCTTGTTGAGTATAAAAGACTCTCTTGTTGAGTAAATCACCTTGTCAGGACTCCCTTGTTGAGTCAAACCTCTTTAGCCTCCATCTTGGGCTTCGTACAAGACACATAAAAGCACTCTCTTGTTGAGTCAGTCACTTGTTAGCACCCTTTTGTTGGGTCAATAGCCTCCTTTTAGGCTTTGTATAAAGAAAACCCCGGTTGAGTCTCTCAACCTTTTAGCATCAAAGTTGTGCCTTGCTCACAACATACAAACATCAACAACTCTTCTTTAGAGATGACAAATTCTCTCTAAAGTCTAAACCCTTTAGCTTCACGTCTTGGGCTTTGAACAAGACATCAAAACAACCTTTTTCCTCCCATAGAATAGGAGGAACTATGATCGCTCTGATTTCCCTATTTCATCAAACGGGAATACGTAGGCATAAGATTGAAAAATCTTAACGAGCATACTAATCAAAAACCTAAAATCCAGTATCTCCACTGAATCAACCCAAAAGCATCAAATCTAAACACAGTATCAAAAACCTCACCAATAGTCCAAACATCGTGTTCTCAGGCAAAATAACCAAAGATTGGGCCCCACATCCACATAGCATCTGTAACCTAACAGACCGCTGTTCAAACTCAGTATGCAAGCAGGGTTAATTGGAGACATCTATTTCCCTTCCTTAATCAGCTCAATAGGATAAAAAATGAATCGAACTGTAGTGCCCAAGCGATAGTGACTCAGGACCACAAAAATCGCGCTACAGAAAAAATGGCGCCCACCGTGGGGCCCTTTACTTTCTCTTACAATCTTAGGTAGAAAACCCTGAGTTCACAAAATGACACAGAAATGGCGACTCTGCTGGGGAGTCATTGTCTGTATAGGATCATAAGACTAGAGGTCCAGGATGATTAAGACAAATATATATAGTGTTTTTCCTAATTGATATTTGTGTTTATTTTTCTACTAATGGGAATGCGTGTGATGCCGCATGTGGAAAGATTGAGTATACACCTAAGATAGGTGATGGCAATGCGGGTAATCTTGCGGGGAGTGAATCCCAGTTAAGAGTCCCTGATCGACCATCAAACTCAGTGGAGACTCCCTTTGCAGACACATTGCCTATACGACTTCGGTTGTTGAAAGTAGTGTGGTCGACTGGGTTATCTGAGAAGTTAAGGTTTTTAGTAGACTTAAGCCATTTTGTAGTGCGGAAGCTATCGGAAATAATTGTCACGCGATACTACCCTCATCTGAGATCGCTCTAGGATACATCAGCTCGCTGGCGATCCGTTTGCTGTTGTTATCGCAAGAGGGGTCAATAATTTTGCGGACAGGTACAAAAAATTACCAGTATAAACCTTTGGGGGGGGGGGGGGGTAGAGCCTTGACTTCATGACACCGACCCTTTGACCCCATGTTTTTTCTATGTATTTGTGTGCTGCATTCATACATCCATTTAAAAAACATTCAAAAAAATCTTCTCTTCTAGTCTCTCTTTTTCAAATTAAACTGAGACAATGATTGCAAATATCAGATAAAGAGATTGCGTTATGGATTTCGGTAGAAGAAAAACTCATAAGTACACCTTCAAGGTTCCAAAACTAGAGGATTTAAGAGGTCTGGCGAGGATGATAACCAACCCTGAGGCTTTCAGAGCCAAGTATGGAGGACTACTGTCCTTGTTAAGGGTCCACGTAATTGAAGGAATCCTGTCTACACTAATCCAGTTCTACGACCAGGTTTATCACTGTTTCACATTCCCGGATTATCAGCTTGCACCAACGCTGGAGGAGTATTCTCACCTAACTGATTTGCATATTACTGACCAAGCTCCCTTTTCTGGATTGGAAGAAATTCCAAAGGATCAAACCATTGCGAGAGCAATCTATTTGGACGAGCCAGAAGTCAGGACTCACATGACCACTAAGGGTGAAATCCAGGGTTTGCCAGCCCAGGTCTTGACAAAGAAAGCTCTATACTTTGCTAGTATAGGGAATGTGGCTGCTTTCGAGAGCATCTTTGTTTTACTCACCTACGGGTTATTTTTGTTTCTCAACATCGATAACTTTGTAGATATCAATTTCATTAAGGTTTTTCTTATTGGAAACCCTGTACCAACCTTACTCGCAGATGCGTATCATTCGGTACACTTAAGGAATTTATACAGTGGAGGAATGATCACGTGCTGTGTACCCTTGCTTTACAAATGGTTCACTTCCCATTTGCCCAAGTCTGCTGCATTTTGGGATCAAAAGAATACTTTACATTGGTCTCAGAGAATCATGTCTCTTACCAACTCTGACATCGATTGGTACAATTGAATCTATGACGGGATCAAAATCATTGACCATTGTGGAAATTTCCCAAATGTACCCCTTATAAGAACTAAGGGAGGAATCAACTATTATCCAATTCTCATTCGTCATCAATTTGGATACCCAATGAGGCATGTCCCGCGTAATGCTCATCTGGAAGGTCTTTTCTTCAAGGAAGGAGAAAATGACAGGGCACTAAAGATAGAAATAGTGCATGCCTGGAAACATGTTCATAGAAAAGGACGAGAGTCTCTAGGAAAACCAGACTGTGTCTTGGTGGAGCCTTATCTCCACTGGGTACAAACTAGATCTCTCAACCTGAGGATGCCTTACCCTCGTCAGGAAGTTCTTCCATTAAGGGACTCTGCCCTTTATTTTATGTTTGAGATGGTAAAACTTCAGGTTACTCTCAGCAAAGTTTAGCAGGAGAAGAGTTCTTGGAGGAACTAGTACCGTATTCTCAACGTGGAGTGTAAGAAAATACAACAAATGTTAAGAGAAAAGGATGCTCTGATTGAGATTTTAGAGCAACATGCTGTAGAAAATCAGGATGACCAAAGGAATTTGCTTGCTCCTTTCACTTGGCAAAGGAATGACAACCCGACAATGGCTCAAGAGCCCCGGTCAAAGAAAAGGAAAGTACCAGAACCAACACCTGAGCTCTCCTCAGAGAGGACTCAGGATCCATTAGCTTAGATTTCCTTTCGCAGCACTATGTAAATTACTTTATTTCCATTTCTGCAATCCTTTGAATTCAATAAAATGGGGTTTCCCCACAGTTTGATATTTGCAATCCAAGTGTCGGAGTTTACTTTGAACAAAAAAAAAATATTCAATTAATATAATCATTGCATATCATTCATCATTCTCACTTAACGCATTCTTCTTACCTACGAATCTCACGTTTGTGTCTCGGTTATAGAGTCAAACTGTCTCATTTGTACAATACTCGGGCCAATCGTCAGAAAAAGATGGATGATCTCGAGGAAGAGAACAAAAAGTTGAGAAAAGAGATCGACACTCTGAAAGAGGATCTGAGAAAGCTTCATAACGATATGCAAGCTCTAGCAGAAGCTCAAATGCAACAACAAAGGACTGTGATCTCAGAGACCGCGTCCACGCCCATAGTGGAGAAGTATGATCCTAGGTATAAAATGCCGAAAGATCGTCCCTGAGGCATGCCTATCAACTATATCCCGGAAGGATATGTTCCGCCGATCAATGATGATCAAGGAACCACAGCATAAGCCGCTAGGCCTGAAGGTTACAAACTTCGGGAAAGCGAAGATGCCAGGGGCATGACAACAACTCCTGAAGGTTACAAACTTCAGGAGGCACCGAGAGTCTCGGCCATGATGACTATACCACCGCCCGTGGTACACACTGTCCCGGAAGGACAAATTCCACAAATACCTTCTGGGGGAAACGACAGCATGTTTGACAGAATGAATGAGTTCTAGGAATAATTCTTGGAGATGCAGAAAGAACTGCAAGCCCTTCACGGTCAGGATTTATTTGGAAAGGACGCCACAGACCTTTGTTTGGTCCCCAATGTGAAAGTCCCGCACAAATTCCAGGAGCCCGATTTTGAAAAGTACAAGGGTAACTCTTGCCCTCAAAGTCATTTAGTGATGTACGCTCGGCGTATGTCAGGCCAGACAAAGAACTAGGAGCTACTGATCCATTACTTCCAGGATAGTTTAACCGGTGCCGCACTCAAATGGTACATAGGTTTAAACCGCACTAAGATCGCTACTTACAGAGATCTTGGCGCTGCCTTCGTTTAGCAGTATAAGTATAACCTGGACATGGCACCAGACAGAGATCAGCTCAGATCAATATCAGAAAAGGACAAGGAAACCTTTAAGGAGTACGCTCAGAGATGGCGTGAAGTTGCCGCCCAGATTTGTCCACCTCTTGAGGAAAAAGAGATGACAAAGATCTTCTTAAAGACCTTGAGCTCATTTTACTACGACAGAATGGTTGCTAGTACGCCCAGTGACTTCACCGAAATGGTGGGCATGGGAGTTCGTCTTGAGGAAGCGGTCTGGGTAGGATGTTTAGTTAAAGACACTGGATCATCAAGGAGTACGAAACGATACGGTAGTGCTCTCCCTAAGAAAAAGAGCAGGATATTGGGAATATCTCTCTCGGAAAACAAAGGCGACGATATCAACTAGTAGCAGCTGTAACTCCTGCTATTACCCCTGCACCTATTCCTACGTATCAACCTCAGGTTGCACATAGCCAACCTAATCAACAGCAATATCAACAAAGGACACAACAGCCTCTTCAGCAGGCTCGTCCTCCGTACAACAACAACCGTACAACGCGACCGCCAGGGTTCGACCCTATACCAATGTTGTACGCAGAACTGCTTCCGTTACTACTGGTCAAGGGGCATGTCCAAACCAGGTCTCCTCTTACAGTACCGGAAAATCTGCCTTTTTGGTTCAAAGCGGATCAGACTTGTCCTTACCATCAAGGAGGACCAGGGCATAACATAGAAAACTGTCTCAGTTTCAAATCTGACGTACAAAAGCTTGTTAGGAGCAGGGTCTTATCTTTCAAAGATATGAATCCTAATGTTCTCATAAACCCGCTTCCTCAACATGAGAAAGCTGCAGTCAATTTGATAGAGGGAGAATCCAATAGCAGCTATCAAATTCACGATGTACTCTTATTAAGGGCAAATTTGGTTAAGATACATTGTAGACAGAGCGGATACAGCCATGTGCCACCTCATAACTATCATCAGTGTGATATCTGCTCTAAAGACAATCAAGGATGTTCTGTGGTGCAAGTAGCTCTACAGGAACAATTGGATCTCGGATGGATCCAAGAGCATCGAATTCGTGGTGTCAACATGGCTTACGCGAATTCCAACATCATTCAGAACCACGACATCCGTACGATGAATGTCAACCTGGTGGCAATGCACTCAAGGCAAAGCCAGTATCATAATCTTCCGCGGCACGATTACAATTCCTGTCTGACTTGCTCGGTAAATAATCGGGGATGCTCTTTTGTACAAGAGGCCCTCCAGTGTCAGATGGATCTTGGATGGATCCAGGACTACCATGATAGAAATCCCTATCAGATCAACATGGTTCAAATCTTTGATATTCGTTTGATGAATACCAGCTTGGTGGAGTTTCACGCCAAGCAAGTCCAACTCGGTTTTCTCACTTCGCATGATTTCTGAGCTGTAAAGGATGTTGTGAGAGTAACCAAGGGTGTGCTCTCGTTCAAAGAACTTTGCAACACTTATTAAACCACTGGTGGCTTCCAATCTATATGGATGAAGACACGCAACAAATCAGTGTGGTTGACGGGAACCCTACTAGGCATCCAAGTCAGGATGTCCGATCTACGGAAACAGAGTTAGTGAGGTTACACTGCATTCAAAGCGGACGTGGCCAGGTGCCACCACACAATTACGAGTGCTGTAGAGTCTGCTCGGAAAATAATCAAGGATGTTAGCTCGTGCGAGCAGCCCTTCAGAGTCAGCTGGACCGCAAAGAAATCCAACAATATTTAGTTTCGGGGTCTATCAACTGGACGCCCGACTATTTCGCTAATCAGATTAAGGATGTTGTTGTGATCTCCGATCATCAGAGGACCAAGGATGTTTGCGCCATCATCCCTCTAATTGACGAATCGAAGGTTCTTAACCGAGAATTGATTGAAGTTACTTACGACAGTCAGAGAAGTCAGAAGGCTCCTATAGTTATCTATCTACCGGGACCGTTACCGTATGAATCAGCTAACACTATCCCTTACAAATACGGTGCGACAATAATTGAGAATGGAAAGGAAATTCCATTACCCTCCGTCGTGAATATTGCAGACATCAGTCGAGTAACACGGAGCGGTCAAATCTTCAACCGAGGAGTTGGAGGACCTAGCAGAGAAAAGGAATCTCAGACGGAAGTTCCCGATCAACCAGTCGGTCAATCCAATGATCCCGACCTTTCAAAGAACGATCATGAGATGCTGAAGCTCATCCAAAGGAGTGAATACAACATTGTTGATCAACTGTTACAAACTCCTTCAAAGATCTCAGTGCTATCACTTTTACTCAGTTTCGAAGCCCACAGAGAGGCTCTACAGAAATTCTTAGAGCAAACCTTTGTGGAACAGGATGTGTCAATATGACAGTTCGATAGCATTATCTCTAACATCACTTCAAGCAACAACTTAGGGTTCAGTGATAAGGATTTACCAGAGGAGGGAAAAAGCCATAACTTGGCGCTCAATATTACAGTTAACTGCCAGGATGATGCTTTAGCCAGCGTACTGGTAGACACAGGATCGGCCATCAACATTATACCAAAGTCCACTTTAATGTGACTATCATTCAAAGGATCCCCAATGAGGGGCAGTGAGGTCATCGTCAAAGCATTCGACAGATCTCAGAAAGTAGTTATCGGCGAAGTCTACCTTCCCATAACTATTGGTCCTCACACTTTCCTAATCACTTTCTGGGTCATGGACATCTGGGCAGCATACAACTGCTTATTAGGAAGGCCTTGGATACACCAGGCTGGGGCAGTCACTTTGACGCTGCACCAGAAACTGAAGTTCGTCAAGAACGATCAACTTGTCACGGTCTGTGGAGAACAAGCCTTGATCCTGAGTAACCTGTCATTATCTACTTGTATAGAACCCGAGGAGGTTGTTGGAACTCAGTTCCAAGCACTTTCGGCGAGCAATGAGAATCAATTAGAGAAGGGAACCTCGATTTCCTCGTACAAAGATGCTCTCGAGGCAATTGAAAGTAACAATACGAAAGGGTGGGGACAACTTGTCATTCCTACTGATAACAAAATAAAGAAGGGTCTTGGTTTTTCTTCAACCTGTACCCTGACTATTGCTAGGTATGAAAGTTTTCATCCCATTCAGGACTTCTTCCACAGTGGAGGTTTCCTTCACCCAGTGCCTCAAGAAGTACACACTATCAACGAGGAAGAATCCTCCGACACAGAGGAAGAATGGGTATCCTATCTTAATAAGGACGATTATATGTCTCAGGAAAAGGTGCCTACGCCATTTTGCTATCCCGCACAGAGTCCGAGATTTATACCAAGGTCAGACGTCAGAATGATATACGGAGAGTGTGATCCGGAAGGATGCCGTGCTCCACCAAATTCATTAAAGGAAGAGACTCCGATGAAAGACAACTTTGACCACGACTATTATGGCCCGATGGATGGTCTGCCTATCTGGAAACCGTACCCAGGAGACTTGGGGCAAGATAATCTGCCGAATAATGAAAATCAGCTGAGCATCATTGAAAAGAATACCGGTGTCCCCACCATGTCATGGGATCAACACTCAGGTCATTCTGGAAAATATCCAGTGCGACGATGAATTTGCAAAGCTTGCAGGACTATAATTCATCAACTATGCTTTTCCCGAGGTCAACGTCATCGAGAGAGACGACTCCTCCAGTTCCAAAGAAGTGCGGGACACCTTAGGACAACCGAGTGGCAAGTACAACTTCATGGTCAAGTATTCCACTTCCAAAAGCTCTCGTATCAGGCTCGAAGACATTCAGCCAACTGGACGGGGAGATCCACCTGAGAGCACAAATACTATACAAAATACAATAGAGGAATCCTCCTACGACAAATCTGCCTGGGAGACAGATTTCAATGATCCTGCTCCACCAGAAATCAGCGTTATTTCTGAAGACAAATTAAGGAAGGTACCAGACTTTGTGATTCACCGAGGAGTTCGCCGCCAATGGGTTGTTGTCGATGTTCTAAAGATCGTTCATAAGTCAAAGTAATTGCCATCTTTAACCTGTCACCCTACCCAGGTGAAACAAATGTTTTGATAGGGCTCGCTTTCTGTAAATATCCCTCTTCGCTTCGGCCAAAGCGACAGAGTTTTGTTTTATAGGGCTGTAGTTTCAAGAATAGATTTGTTCATAAATAAAATAATGTCGTTCTATAATCTCCGCATTAAATTGCTGTTTTCTCTTTTCGCTTTTTCAGAAAATGGTAATCCTAAAAAACAATTCAAAATAAACAAGCAGTTTTTCAAAAAAAAAATACACTGCACACGGTCTTTCATTCTCTCTATCTCTTCTAAACACAAATCATACTGTCATGCAGATTGGTTATTTTAAACCCCATTGAAACATACGATCCGATGCCTTCTCCCGACTTTGAATTCCCGGTATTTGGGGCTGAAGAAGAAGGTGACGACAAAATTCCAGAAGAGATCTCCCGATTACTCTGACAAGAGGAAAGGTCCATTGAACCTCACAAAGAGCCGTTGGAAACAATCAACGTGGGTTCAGAAAGAGAGAGAAAAGAAATCAGGATTGGGGAACTGCTTAGTCCATACGCCAAAGAGAGTTTGACAAAGCTTCTCAGAGAATTTCTCGATGTGTTTGCTTGGTCCTATCAGGACATGCCAGGGTTGGATACCAGCATCTTGGAACATCACTTACCGTTGAGATCGGAATGTCCGCCAGTAAAACAAAGGTTGAGACGGACTCACTCGGACATGGCCATCAAAGTCAAAGAGGAGGTACAGAAACAGATTGACGCAGGTTTCCTCGCCACATCAGAATATCTTCAATGGTTAGCCAACATCTTACCCGTTCTGAAAAAGGACAGAAAAGTCAGAATGTGTGTAGACTACAGAGATCTAAACAAGGCTAGTCCAAAGGATGACTTTCCTTTACCATACATTGACATGCTGGTTGACAGTACAGCAAAGTTCAAAGTTTTCTCCTTCATGGTTGGATTCTCGGGCTATAATCAAATCAAAATGGCGCCGAAAGACATAGAGAAAACTTCCTTTATTACCCCATGGGGTACTTTTTGTTACAAGGTAATTCCGTTCGGTCTGAAGAACGCCGGGGCAACCTATCAACGGGCCATGACTACTCTGTTTCATGACATGATACACAAGGAAATTGAGGTATATGTCGATGACATGATTGCCAAATCTAGAACAGAGGAGGAGCATGTGACCCACCTGTCAAAGCTATTTGAGCATCTGAGAAAGTACAAACTCCGCTTAAATCCCAATAAATGCACCTTCGGTGTCTATTCAGGGAAACTCTTAGGGTTCATCGTCAACCAGAAAGGAATTGAGGTTGATCCTGACAAGGTCAAGGCCATTCAAGAAATGCCTTCCCCGAAAATTGAAAAACAAGTCAGAGGATTCCTGGGACGTTTGAACTACATCTCCAGATTCATATTCCTCATGACAGCGACATGTGCGCCGATCTTCAAATTACTCAAAAAGAACCAGGACTGTGTTTGGACAGAAGACTGCCAAACCGCCTTCGACAGTATTAAGCAATACTTGTTGAACCCACCGATTCTATCACCTCCAATGGAAGGAAGACCATTGATCATCTACCTCACAGTCTTAGAGAACTCAATGGGTTGTGTGCTTGGCCAACAATACGAAACCAAAAGGAAAGAGTCTGCCATCTACTATTTGAGCAAGAAATTCACTGAGTGTGAAATTCGGTATACTAGGCTTGAGAAAACTTGGTGTGCTTTGGCTTGGGCAGCCAAACGTCTTCGCCAGTACATGATTCATCATACTACTTGGTTAATCTCCGAAATGGATCCAATCAAGTATGTATTTGAAAAGCCTGCTCTTACGGGAAGGATTTCCCGTTGCCAGATGTTGTTATCAGAATACGATATAGAGTACCACGCTCAGAAAGCCATTAAAGGAAGTATTTTAGCCGATCATTTGGCTCATCAACGGATTGACGATCAAGAATCAATCGGGTTTGACTTCCCAGACGAAGATGTCATGTATTTGAAAATGAAAGATTACGATGAACCGCTACCCAGTGAAGGGCAAGAACCAGGATCCCAATGGGGATTTATTTTTGACGAAGCTGTCAACTATTATGGAAACGAAATTGGGGCAATCATTGTTACCCCTCAGGGTACCCACATTCCTTTCACTGCCAGACTTACGTTCAAGTGCACAAACAACGAGGCCGAATATGAAGCTTGTATCATGGGTCTCGAGGAAGCGATCGACTTAAGGATCAAGAACTTGGATGTATATGGCGATTTAGCCATGGTTATCAATCAGATCAAAGGAGATTGGAACACATACCAATCAGGACTGATTCCTTACAAAGATTATACAAGAAGGTTGTTACCATTCTTCAATCGAGTCAAGTTTCATCACATCCCTCGTGAAGAGAATCACATGGCTGATGCATTAGCCACTCTCTCTTCTATGATTAGTGTAGGTAAATGGAACGACCTACCTAAGATCGACATAATGCGCCTTGAACGACCTTCTTACATCTTCGCGATCGAAGTAGTCATAGATGACAAACCTTGGTATCACGATATCAAATGTTTCCTTCAGAAATAAGAGTACCCTCCTGGGGCATCCAGAAAGGACAGAAAGACCCTCAGAAGGCTAGCAGGCAACTTCTTCTTGAGCGGTGATACACTCTATAAGAGAAACTTCGACATGGTCTTGCTCCGATGCGTAGACAGACCAGAAGCAAACATGCTGATGAAAGAAATTCATGAAGGATCCTTTGGCACTCATGCCAATGGACACACAATGGCGAGAAAAATTCTAAGAGCAGGGTACTATTGGATGACAATGGAATCTGACTGCTACCAGTACATTAGGAAGTGTCACAAGTGTCAGATATACTTAGACAAAATCCATGTACCGCCAACACATCTCAAAGTTCTCTCTTCCCCATGGCCTTTTTCCATATGGGGAATCGACATGATTGGCATGATTGAGCCCAAAGCTTCGAACGGACATCGGTTCATCCTGGTAGCCATTGATTACTTCACTAAGTGGGTCGAAGCAGCGTCATACGCCAATGTTACCCGACAAGTGGTGGTCCGATTTATCAAAAACAATATCATCTTCCATCATGGTGTTCCAAGCCAGATCATTACTGATAATGGATCTAACTTGAATAATAAGATGATGAAAGAGTTGTGTGCTGAGTTCAAGATCGAACACCATAACTCCTCTCCCTACCGAGCCAAGATGAACGGAGCGGTAGAAGCGGCGAACAAGAACATCAAGAAGATCGTTCAAAATATGGTTGTAACCTACACAGACTGGCACAAGATTCTACCCATTGCTCTTCACGGTTATCGCACATCTGTCCGTACTTCAACAGGGGTAACCCCTTTCTTTCTAGTGTATGGCATGGAAGCAGTGCTCCCTATAGAAGTAGAGATCCCATCAATCCAGGTATTGATGGAAGCTAAGCTTACAGAAGCTGAATGGTGTCAAAGTCGACACGATGAATTAAACCTGATCGAAGAAAAGTGAATAACGGCACTATGCCACTGTCAGTTGTATCAACAGAGAATGAAGAAGGCCTTTGACATAAAGGTCCGACCTCGCATCTTCAGGAAAGGAGACCTTGTGCTCAAGAAGATACAATCATTTCTCATTGATTCCCGGGGCAAGTGGACTCCGAATTATGACGGCCCCTATGTGGTCAAGAAAGCTTTCTCAGGCGGTGCCTTGAGACTTACAACCATGGACGGAGAGGAATTTGACTACCCCACTAATGTTGATGTAGTCAAGAAATACTTCACCTAAACTACAAAAAACGTCTCAGTGGATTGAAAACCCGAAAGGGCGGCCTAGGCAAAAATTAGAGACATGATAAAAAAAATCATCCCGGTGGATTGGAAATCTCAAAGTACAATCCAGGCAAAAGTTAGGGATAATGGCAAGTAACTACGTCCAACCGGGGCAAATCCCTCAGTAGCAGTCATGCCATCCATCAGAAAATTCCAGTCAAGGTCATCTTCGACAGAAGCTTAGGATGTCCGGAATTCAAAGTTGGTAGAAGGATAGTGGTCGTTATGTTTCAATGTAGCCCTGTTCCCTTAAATTACCATTTTCTAACTTTGTAAATACTCTATGGAATCACGCACTTGGCTGATTTCCATCCTATCAATAAAATTTGAGCCCTTGTGCTTTTGTTTGCAATTCTTATTTGTTTTAACTTTATAGAACGACATTTTAACATAATCAGCGATTCTTGAAATAAAACAAAAATGAATTTACTTGTCAAACTTTTTCAGCTTTTAAAAAAAAAGGATGGCAATTTCTTTTGACTGTTGAACATCGAAAGAACATCGATCGCTTATTTAGAAGTAAGCGAGCTTCAAAGTGCAGAATCAAATTACTCCTTCTAAACCAGTGCACCTGAATGAAGGACCGGTTAAGTCAGATGCGAATACTCCATCTAACATCCTCGGCCGAGTTCTTACCTCCTAAGCTCGACCAACGGTTGTTCCCGCAGGGACTATTTCTCCTAAGCAAGGGAGAATTGCTATTTTGAACCAGTGATACATTTCATCCCCCACTGTGGCCGAGTATCCAATCGTGTTCATCTACTAGTCTGTATGTCGCGTCAGTTTTGTCAGCATAAACATACATACATCATGCATCGTTAATTTGCATTCACATTAATATTGCATAATTATCACTCCAGTCGGTCTTATCCCCTAGTGATAAAAGTCCTCTAGTCAATCGCATTGTCGGTTCTTTCCTCGTCAGGAAATGTTGCATCTGAATAATCTTTCTCCTCCAGATTATTTCTGGATTAGAGTTAGCCCTCGACCACTTTGATAACTTAAACTTCTGAAAGCCATGAAAACGTTCGACAAATGTCACTCTTCGCCATTGAAGATGACATCTTTGCTTTCCCGGATTAAGGAAAATCCCCAGAGAAAGCCTCGCAACTAAAGACTCTCAGCAACACATTGGTTTTTCTCTTCAGAAAGTCAATGTTAATGAAGTCATCAGCACATCAAAATTGGGGTACATTGTATGGCATTTCTCCGAGAATATCTCGGAGAAAAGTATGATGTAATATCCCCAAGCGGAAGCGGTCTTTCGAGATACTCATTTTCCCTAGTAGAGCCAATAAATCGCATCTCCAACAGAGAAGTTTGACCACCTCTACAGCTCAGACGAATGGGTTTCCCCAGCAAGTCTAACATCAAAAGTTTTTTCGTCAAATGGCATCTCCCCAGGAAAATTCGATGAAAATTTTGAGGAAAACCGCTACGAGTAGCGTCCCTCGTCAAGCAAGTTTATTGACAAAAGAAACTGAGACCAGTTCCTTGGTAAGAAACCAGGATCGAGGGGAAGTTTATTTCAGAAACTAAGACCAGGTCCTTGGTAGGAAACCAGGATCGAGGAGAAGTTTATTTCAGAAACTTAGACCAGTTCCTTGGTAGGAAACCAGGATCGAGGGGAAGTTCATTTCCGAAACTTAGACCAGTTCCTTGGTAGGAAACCAGGATTGAGGGGAAGTTTATTTCAGAAACTGAGACCAGTTCCTAGGTAGGAAACCAGGATCGAGGGGAAGTTGTCCTTTTCTAAGCGTCAACGCTTAGAAAAAGAAGGTGGACGGGCAAACTACCATTCATAACGACCATCAAAATTTCGGGTATTCCGATATTTAATCCTCTTGCACCCCGAATGCCCGAATACCTTCGCCATTCACACCTTCGAGTCCAAGAAGATTAAATAGAGGCATCTTTCATACCCCAAATTTTGACCACTAAGATTTCCCATCATTGTGCAAATCAACATCACAATATGGAGGAACCTTCAGGCCTCATCAGTCTCCCCAAAGATGGGTGAGCATTCACTACAAACAGCAATTAGGGTTTCAAGCCCTCTCAGAGCCTTAGACAAAGGATCAATCAAGAATTGACATGATCTTCAACTTTTCTAACCTCTCAAACATCCAAAAAGGATCAAGAGTACTCCCACATCAAGGATTAAGCACAAGGTTGCTACCTTCCAGGTGAATTAAGCCTCAAGATCGCCAGTGTCACCAAATTAGGGTTTTGGTCGACCAGGGCCTCCAGATGGAAATTTTCCTCAGGGCATGAGCCAATGCTTCAAAGCATGACCTAAGATGCTCCATGGAACATCATAAACCCAATCATCAAGTCAATTTAACCCTAGGGGATGCATTCATCAAAAATCAGGAATTAGGGTTTTTTGACCTAATTAACCCCTAAGTTGATTTTTGGGACAAAACAGGAGCCAAGACCTCAAGACATGATTTGAGGGTCTCTAATAAGCTACATTGATCCATTTGTAACAATGGGTTGATCCAAGAAGCTTGATGCACAAGTTTCAATTTCATCTGAACCACAGTTAGGGTTTCGCGGAAAAAAGTCAACTGTGCCTTTGACTGTTGACCCAGGCATGCTCCCAAACTTTGGGAAATGATTCAATACACCCTATAACACCCATGGAACATGTCCATTAAATTTTATTTAGGTTAAGGACTTGATTTCACAAAGGATCGCACAGTTTGGAATTCATCTGACAAAAAGTCAACTGCGCACAAAAGTCAACTTTGACTTTTTGAGATTTTTCACAATTATGGTTCATTAACCCTAAAATGATGTTAATGTGTGATTGGAATCATCATTCATCAAGAAAATTCAAGAAAAGTGGGATAACTTGTAAAAGGGGTAACCATAAAAAACTTAGAAATTTTCTAAGTTATGGAACAAAGTGGCTAGGGTACCAACTTTGGAGGATCATAACTCCTAAACCACAAGGCCATTTTTCCCCATTCAAAGCTGGATTTGTAGCTCTCATGGCCCTCTACAAAAGCTTTAAACACAACTCATTCCAATTCCTCATGGATTTTAAGTTATGGAATGATCAAAATCACCAAAAGTGAAAATGTCACTTTTTTCCAACACTTGGTGAAATTTTCACTAAGTCAGAATCTGTCTTACTTTTTTCACTTGGATCCAAAAAGTATCAAAACCAATTATGATCAAACAGTTGTTGTATCATATGAGGGCTTTCCAAAATGGCCAAGAACCCCATCAAATTCCACTTGGGCCATGAGATATGACCATGCTAATATGCCTTGCTGCAAACTGTCATGGCAAGGCAGATTTGTGCATTTTGCTCGATTTGCTCAAATTTTGCAAAGGGCAAGCAAATCTATCCATATGAACACCTCAAGGGGGGACCAAGGAAGGACAAACATTGATCCATCAGCCTCCCAAGTCTTTCGAACCAAAAGTAGCATACCAAACCTATAAATCCCTAAAGAGGGGACAATACTCCAATTTTGTTTTGGAGCATTCAATGGATGCACCAAGGTGGCATAGACTGAGCCATTTCCAACTGAATTCAGTCAAGACATATCCAAGACAAAGGGAACCAGCAGCCTGTGCCCTAACCTTTAGTCAATGGCTAGAGGAGACTTGGATTCTCATTGATCAACATTGGCCAAACCTCTGCAGCAGTTGCCATTCACTATTATAGCTAAAACAAACTTGCTCTACTATAAATAGAGCTCATTTGTGCTCAGTTTAAGTACACCAAAGCCATCAAACAGATGCTTTCCTCAAAATCACCTTCTCACTTCCAAATTTGCCTTCCAAAGCAAGTCACTATCGGGTTTTTAGCTTGAGAGCAATTCCAACCAAACCAATCACACACACACCTCATAAACATCATATAGGAGTGATCCAAACTCTCACAAGTGACCAGTAACACCAAAATCACAAAGTCACCTCTCAAAACCTCAAAATAGGACTTTTGTGCATTTTTTCAAGCCATGTCTTGATTCAGTCACTTTCCAAACCAGATAAAACCTCAAACACACTCCAAATATCATCCTTGAACTGTCCCAAATGGTTCCCCCCATCTGGAACACCATTTGAGAGAGTTGCTGCCCCTTTTGCAAGAAAGAGCTCAAACTTGTTCCTGAGGTTTCCAGCTGATTCCAACCATCCTAAAAGTTTCTAAGAGATCATTTGAGGGTGTCCAGAGTATCAAATCATTCCTGGAACAAAGCACTTGGCAGATTGCACAAAAGCTCCAAAAAGAGGTAAGCCTCACAACTTGAATTCTTTGAATCATGCTTTCCTTTGATGTCCACTGATCATGCACATCTTGTACATGTTATATGTGTTGTGTTTGCACCAATTTATCATGTAATTCACACCTGTACCTAGAGATAGCACAAAAAAATGCAAATCATGGCCTATTTCAAAACCACTATCGGGTTTTTCAATAGGAGCATGATCTGAAAAAAACACCACTACCATTGGATTCCTTGTGAAATTCTAGGCAGGATAGACCTAAATTTTGTCCCAATCCATGGAGAAATGAGAAAGTTATGGCCTTCACGTTTCTAACCAAAATCTTGCCTTGCCTTGCCTTGGGCCAGGCCCAAAACAAGGCAAGTCTTGTATATTTGTGGTTGTGTTTCAATCAACGGATGTATCACCACCCCAGTGGTAAGGTGCGCGCCCTATACACAAGAGGTCTTGGGTTCGAATCCCCCTCGCCCCAGACCCTCTTTTTGCTATTTTTTTCCACTTTTCTACTATTTTTCATATTATTTTTAATAGTTTGGAAAATTAATAACTCTCTAAATTTTAATTATTTTTTATTGGTTCTTTTTGCAAAAAATCACAAAAATGTTGAAATATTTTATTCCACAAAAAAATCAAGTTTAAATTATTTATTTAATATAATTAGTATTTTTGTGAATAAATTCCTTTTTAATTGTTTTTAAACATTTTAAAAGTGAATATTTACCTTGAAAATCAAAACCAAATGAGTTTTAATTCATCTTGTGATTAAAACCTCATTTTTCAAACCTTAAACAAAAATCACAAGTGGTTTATTCAAACTCATTTGGTATTTTTTATCATTTTTATTGATTTTCTTTAAATATTTACTTTTAAAGGAAAATAAAATTAGGGTTTCTTTGATTTCAAACCTCATCAATCATTTTGAAAACCTTTGGGCCTCTTGGTATAGTGTAAGACCCAATCCTTTGAAAATACAAACCTTTTTGGGCCTCAGATGTTGTGTAAGTCCCGTCGTATTTTCAAAATCGCGGCGCGATCGTCGCCTTGAAAAAGAAAACCTTGGGCCTCTCTTTGAGCTATAAGACCCATTCCTTAAACCTTTGGGCCTCTTGAGATAGTGTAAGACCCATCCCTCGTCATTTTTCAAATAAAACCCTTGGGCCTCTCCTTGAGCTGTAAGCCCCACCACTTGTACAAAAATAAATTATTGGGCCTCAATAGAGTGTAAGACCCAACCCCCTTTTAACCAAAACCTTTTGGGCCTCAGACATTGTATAAGTCCCTCCGCGTTAAAAGAAAAATCTCGGCGCAATCTCCAGTTCAAAAAATCAAATCATCTGGGCATATCCTCGTGTTATAAGCCCCATTTCTTTTCCTTAAACTCTTTGGGCCTCTAATAGAGTGTAAGACCCAATCCCTTTGTACATAAAACCTTTTGGGCCTCACATATTGTATAAGCCCCACTGTACGAATTCAAATAACAGTGCAATCACTGATAAAACCCTGGGCCTCTCCTTGAGCTGTAAGCCCCAACAATCTTTTTCAAAGCACTTTCTCCTTTAATTTTGAATATAATATTGTTATCAAAGCTTTCTTTGTTGAACAACTAACAAAACAGCATGGAAGCTCTACAACCGAGTAAGTGTTTACCCGCTTTCTTTATCCGCTTTCATATTTATATATAACTGTATTGTCGGGCTGCTCATTGTAAGTCTTCTTTCACAAACTTTTATATACTCGTCACATATCAACTGTGTAATACTAGTATAGTTATTTAGAGTTTTCCCCGACAACTACGTCTAGCACTAGGTAAAGCCTGTTGGTCACTCTTAAATACAAATAAAACTAGATCCCCCACAGGATTACCAGACACAGTCTTCCCTCCTCTTGGGGTTAAAAAATATGGAGACGTGAAAGGCAGCATTCTCAGTGAACCCTTTCTCAGACTGTCATCCTTAGACATTGTCAAAGAAAGTCTAACTCCCCAGAGATGATCTTTTCTCCGTGAATGGTATCTCTTGAGTTTCTTCCAAATTCTCGAACTTTCTTGGCTTGATCTATTCTCTGTGAATGGCATGTCTTGAACTTCTCGGGGGTTTGGGGACCCACAGGCTTCCTAAAAGCATCCCCGCCTCCTCTTGGGCGTTGTACAAGGACCCTTCGGCTTCTTAAAAGCTCTCATGCCTTCTCTTGGGCTTAGTACAAGGACCCAGAGACCTCTACAGGTATAGGAATAGAACCTAGTCATCAATTTGCTAGAGCTGTCTTTCTGAGTCAAGTGTTAGACCTGTTAATGGGTTGACCTTCATCCCTTAACATACCAGCCTTCTCTTGGGCATCATACAAAGATCATTCACTACCTGAGAAACGATATCACAAAACACCGGTAGACTTGGACAGTCTCGATAACCTTTGGTTTTTCCATTTCCTTAAAGAACAGGAAATAACCCTGATCCTATTATCAATGCTAAAGCACATAAATACCTTTAATCTTTCCTTCATAAGAACTGATTTTCTCTTTTATCCAACATACTGGACCTGTCACTAAACTGAAATGGTCACCAGCATATTTAGCCTCCTCTTGGGATTTGTACAATGATTCTCCCCAGTTGAGCTGACCTTTTCAGACTATCTTGTTGAGTCACCTCTTTAGCCTCCATCTCGGGCTTCGTACAAGATATAAATCACTCTCTTGTTGAGTATAAAAGACTCTCTTGTTGAGTCAACCTATTTAACCTCTACTTCGGGCTTCGTACGAGATAGAAAAACACTCTCTTGTTGAGTATAAAAGACTCTCTTGTTGAGTCACCTCTTTAGCCTCTACCTCGGGCTTCGTACGAGATAGAAAAACACTCTCTTGTTAAGTATAAAAGACTCTCTTGTTGAGTCAACCTCTTTAACCTCTACCTCGGGCTTCGTGCGAGATAGAAAAACACTCTCTTGTTGAGTATAAAAGACTCTCTTGTTGAGTCAAACACCTTTAGCCTCCATCTCGGGCTT
Source organism: Lathyrus tuberosus (assembly GCA_022829125.1). Lineage (NCBI taxonomy): Eukaryota > Viridiplantae > Streptophyta > Magnoliopsida > Fabales > Fabaceae > Lathyrus > Lathyrus tuberosus. Next base: position 8,528,679 of record JALAZF010000008.1, on the reverse strand, counting down.
CGTACGAGATATAAATCACTCTCTTGTTAAGTATAAAAGACTCTCTTGTTGAGTCAATCACCTGGTCAGGACTCTCTTGTTGAGTCAGACCTCTTTATCCTCCGTCTTGGGCTTCGTACAAGACACATAAAATCAATCTCTTGTAGAGTCAGTCACTTGTTAGCACCCTCTTGTTGGGTCAATAGCCTCCTCTTAGGCTTTGTATAAAGAAAACCCCAGTTGAGTCTCTCAACCTTTTAGCATCAAATTGTGCCTTGCTCACAGCATACAAACATCAACAACTCCTCTTTAGAGATGACAAATTCTCTCCAAAGTCTAAACCCTTTAGCTTCACGTCTTGGGCTTTGAACAAGACACCAAAACAACCTTTTTCCTCCCATAGAATAGGAGGAACTACGATCGCTCTGATTTCCCTGTTTCATCAAACAGGAATACGTAGGCATAAGATTGAAAAATCTTAGCGAGCATACTAATAAAAAACCCAAAATCCAGTATCTACACCGAATCAACCCAAAAACATCAAATCTAAACACAGTATCAAAAACCTCACCAATAGTCCAAACACCGTGTTCTCAGGCAAAATAACCAAAGATTGGGCCCCACATCCACATAGCATCTGTAACCTAACAAACTACTGTTCAAACTCAGTATGCAAGCAGGGTTAATTGGAGACATCTATTTCCCTTCTTAATCAGCTCAATAGGATAAAAAATGAATCGAACTGTAGTGCCCAAGCGATTATGACTCAAGACCACAAAAATCGCGCTACACATGCCAATTAAATGTTTCACATAAAAGCACAAAAACAAACTTGACTTCATGGACTTGCAATGATGATTCTCACATGCTAAGATATAAAATCCTTGACTTATGGTTCAAAGTTGAAGATATTATATGATTCAACAAGATTCCTTCCGATCTTGGAGGATGACAAGGCTTGTAAAGTGACAAAAATTGAAGGTGAAAATCGTGTGACACAAGTAATACACCAATGCTGTCTTGAAAATCAGTTTGATTAAGGCATGTTGTGAGGATCATATCTCCTTGCTCAAATAGAATCAATGGATGTTCTTGTACTTTTTGGAAAGCTGAGATATCCTATTTTAACTTTGATGTTTGAATTTGGTCTTGATTCATCTTGGATTTTGGAGAAAAATGGTCTCAAAGTTGGTTAAAACACAAAACAGATTCTGCCTAAAAATTTTCTAAGTGTCAAAGTTTAAAAAGTCTTGAAACCCTAACTTCATGGCTTCATATCTCAAAATCTATGCACTTTTTGGGAATTCACCCTCATTGACAAAGTTGTAGTATGTAACAAGCTTTTCAATTTGGTTTTTAGATCCAAGAAAATGGTTACTTGTTTTGGAAGTTATGACCTTGTAAAGTAGGGCAAAAATAATTGTTTTTCAAGACTTAGAAAAATTTCGAAGTTTCCTAAGGTTGCCCTTTTTACAAGTAACCTCACTTTTCTTGATTTTTCTTGATCAATCATGACTCAAATCACATATTAACATTGTTATTGGCTTGAAGATGCCATGGTTGACCAAAAACCCAAAAAGTCAAACTTGATTTTGGACACAGTTGACTTTTTGTATTAGATGAATCTTGAACTTTGTGATCCTTTATGAAATCAAACCCTTGGGCTATTTTAAACATCATGGATGGATTCCAAGGGTGTTTTTGAGTGTCTTGAATCATGTTCCAAGGTTTGAGACCATGTTTTGGTCAAAAGTCAAAGTTATGGTTGACTTTTTATCAAAAACCCTAATTTGTGGTCCAGATGAATTTAACTTCTTGCATAGCTTATGAATCAAGTCCTTTGGGTTAATCCAATCATATGAAGGGATTAATATGAGGCATATCAGGTCCTTGAAACATATTTGGAGGTTTGGGATCATGCCTTGCTTCAAAAGTCAACTAAGGGATTTAATTAGGTCAAAACCCTAATTATGGTGTACTGAGGGTCTTGAGGCTTGATGAGCTTGTCATGATGCAATTTTGCACTTGATTATTGATGAGTGAAAGTTCTTGATCTTCATGGATGAATGATACTTGTGGTGTTGAATATGATGCTTATCCCTTGATAGTTCATCTGCTTGAGCTTTAGGGGGATCACCTAACCTGTAAAGCAAGTAAGCACGCATATCTTGTACTTGTGATGTGTTAGTGATGCATAAAAGTATATTCATATGATATGCAAATGATGTGGGATTTTAGGGTCAAAATTTAGGGTATGACAAATGCCCCTATTTAATCTTCTTGGACCTGAAGGTATGAATGATGAAAATATTCAAACATTCAAGGTAAAAGAGGATTAAATATCAGAATGCCCGAAATTTTGACTGTAAATGTAGATGATATGATAAGTTGAACAGTGACAAATTTCCAATGTTGGAACATGTTTATCCATCTTCTTTTACTAAGCAACCCTACTTATAAAAGGATAAAACTTCCCCTCGATCCTGGTCGTCAGCCATGGAACTAGTCTCAGTTTCTTGAAATAAACTTTCCCTCGACCTGGTCTTTTAGCCACGGAACTGGCCTCAGTTTCTTCTTATCAAGTCTTTTTCTTGACACGGTTTAGGCAAGCAAGCTTCTGAAAAGGTGATCACTTATTGGACTAATAACTTTGTCGGGGATCTTCGAGGAGATGCAGGCTAATTATCTTGTAGGACAGATTTCGAAATCTGTCAAGGTCTTCATCAAACTTCTCGCTGGAATTCACTTGAGGAGATGTCATTCGATAGAAGTAGGCTTCATCTTACTTTTCTTCGAGACTTCTTTAGAGAGATTCTATATGATGAGCAAAGATCTGATAACAGACTTACTAGGGAATGCCACAGACTGTAATGTAGAGGTTTGCAAACTTCTCTGTTGAGATGCTATTTGCTTGGAGAGATTTCATCATACTTCCCTTTAAGACTTCCTCGGAGAGATGCCATGTGATGAAGGACAATTTTGAGGTGTTGATGACTTTGTTGAAAGAGGGACAAACTTCTCGAGAAAAGATTTCCATTTGTCGATCTATCGGAAATTTCTAGGACAAAAACAAGCTTCTTAAGAGATTGTCACTTGTTTTGTCGGGAGTAGATTCCAATGAGGAATAAACTTATATTTGATGGAGATAGACAAACTGTTCTGAAAGAGACTGCCATTTGTCAATTGGTAGATACTTCTTGGGAGATGTGATGTCCTTGCTACTAAGAGATTTTGCTGAAAAGCTTTCACTGGGGATTTTCCTTTACCCGAAAAAGCAAACTATGTCTTTGTTGAGGAAGAGTAAGGTTCCAATGGATGTCCTTCTTCCTTAGAGGTTCAAGTTATCAAAATGGTCAAGGACCGATTTCAATTCAGAGAGACTGTGTAAAGGAATACACTTCCAGATGAGGAATGAACTAAGACTGGGAATTTTATCCTATCCAAGTGTGAAAAGGAGAACTGAAGTAAAACTTCCATTAGAATTAAACTCAGTGGGGGTTTAGAAAGAATGTATATTTTCTACTTAAAGTTGACAACTCTATTGGAGAGAGAAAATCACTTAGGGATAAACATAACCAAAGTGAATAATGCAACTTATGCATTATGAATATGAATATGAATTGATTATGCATGATGTATGAATGAATGTTATGCTTATGCTGACAAAACAGACACGACACACAAACTGAGAATGAACAAAACTGGATACTCGACCATTCTGGGGAATAGAGGCGTCACCGGTGTTTTTAATGGTAAAACCATGTCGGGGAAAAAAGAACCAGATCTTGTCTATTTGAGGTAATGATCCGTCACTCGGGGATATTTGCGAGATTGATCGTAAGATCATTTGATTTTGTATTTCGAGGTTTTAATCACTCTTGGAGAAGCTGTTGTTACTCCTTATTATATTCAAAAATCAAAGGAAATTGCCACCTTCATTTTAAAAGCAAAAAAGTAAATTCATTTTTTTTGTTTCAAGAATGAAAATCAGATAAAAAAATGTCATTTTGCAAGGCAGAATAAAAGTGTGAATTGTAACCAAAAGGCACAAAGGCTCAAATTTTCATTAATAGGATGATAATCAGCCAAATGCGTGATTCCATGGATCATTACAAAGTTAGCAAATGGTAATTTAAAGGGAAAGAGCAACATTGAAATATAATGACCACTATCCTTCTAACAATTTTGAGTTCCAAGTACTCTTGAACTTCCGTTGAAAGTGGCTTGCTTGATGACGTTCGCCTGAGAAGATCCAATCTTTTTGGATGCAGTTACTTGCCATAAATCCCTAACTTTTGCCTAGATTACCTTTTCATATTTTTAGTCTACCGGGATGATTATTTTCTGTTTATGTCTCTGATTTTTGCCTGGACCGCCCTTTCAGGTTTTCAATCCACCGAGATGCTTTTTTTTTGCCTAAGTCGCCCTTTCGGGTTTTCAACTTAGCGAGCTGTTTTTTTTTCTTTTTTTATGTTTTTTTTTTGTTTTTAGGCGAAGTATTTCTTGACTGCATCGACATTTGTAGGTTGAGTGAACTCTTCACCATCCATAGTTGTGAGTTTTAAAGCACCACATGAGAAGGCTTTCTTAACAACATATGGGTCATCATAATTTGGAGTCCATTTGCCCCTGGAGTTGGTGAGGAAAGATTGGATCTTTTTGAGTACGAGGTCGCCTTTTTTGAACACACGAGGTCGAACCTTTTTGCCAAAAGCTTTCTTTATTCTTTGTTGATATAAATGACCGTGGCATAAAGCCGTCATTCTCTTTTCTTCGATTAGATTCAGTTCGTCGTATCTATTTTGACACCATTTGACTTCTGTTAGCTTGGCTTCCATCAATACTCTCATTGACGGGATCTCAACCTCTATGGGGAGCACTGCTTCCATTCCATATACTAGAGAAAAAGTGGTTGCCCCTGTTGAAGTGCGGATGGATGTGCGATAACCGTGAGGAGCAAATGGGAGCATTTCATGCCAATCTTTGTAAGTCACGACCATCTTCTGAATGATTTTCTTAATATTTTTGTTAGCTGCTTCAACCACTCCATTCATCTTAGGTCGGTAGGGAGACGAGTTATAGTGTTCAATCTTGAATTTAACACACAATTCTTTCATCATTTTGTTGTTCAGGTTCGATCCATTATCAGTAATGATCTGGCTTGGAACACCATAATGACAAATGAGGTTGTATTTGATAAACCGGACCACCACTTGTCTGGTTACATTGGCATATGATTCTGCTTCGACCCACTTGGTGAAATAATCAATAGCAACTAAGATGAAGAGATGTCCATTTGAAGCCTTAGGCTCGATCATGCCTATCATATGAATCCCCCATATAGAAAAGGGCCATGGAGAGGATAGAACTTTGAGAAGAGTCGGAGGTGTATGAATTCTGTCGGTGTAAGTTTGACATTTGTGACACTTCCTCATGTACTTGTAGCAATCGGATTCCATTGTCAGCCAACAATAGCTTGCTCTTAGAATTTTTCTTAACATTGTATGTCCATTGGCATGAGTGCCAAAGGATCCTTCATGAATCTCATTCATTAGCATGCTTGCTTCATGTCCATTCATGCATCTGAGCAAAACCATATCGAAGTTTCTTTTGTAGAGTACAACATTGTTCAGGAAGAAGTTTCCGACCAGTCTTCTGAGAGTCTTCCTATCTTTTCTTGATGCCCTGGGCGGGTATTCTTGTCTTTGAAGGAAGCATTTGATATCATGATATCATGGTTTGTCATCGATGACTGCTTCAACTGTAAATATGTAAGCGGGCCTGTCAAGGCGCATTATGTCAATCTTGGGTACGTTGTTCCATCGGTTCACAATAATCATGGAAGATAGAGTAGCCAGTGCGTCAACCATGTTGTTTTCTTCTCGAGGAATGTGATGAAAATTAATTTTGTTGAAGAAAGGTAACAACTTTCTTGCGTAGTCTTTGTAAGGAATCAATGCAGTCTTGCGTGTGTCCCATTCTCCTTTGATCTGATTTATAACCAAAGCAGAGTCTTCATACACTTCTAGATTCTTTATCCTTAAGTCAATTGCTTCTTCGAGACCCATGATGCAAGCTTCATATCCTGCCTAATTGTTTGTACATTTGAATCCCAATCTGGCGGTGAAAGGGATATGGGTACCCTGAGGTGTAACAATGATTTCCCCAATTTTGTTTCCATAAGCATTGACAGCTCCGTCGAATATTAATCCCCATCGGGATCCCAACTCTGACCCTTCGTCTGGTAGTGGTTCACCACAGTCTTTTATCTTTAGGTACATTACATATTCATATAGGAAGTCAAATATGATTGATTTATTATCGTCAATTGGTTGGTGAGCCAGATGACTGGCTAGAATACTTCCTTTGACGACTTTCTGAGCATGATACTCGATGTCATATTCTATAGTAACATCTGCCAACGGGCAATTCTTCCGGTTAAAGCAGGTTTCTCAATGACACACTTGATGGGATCCATTTCGGAGATTAACCAATTGGTGTGATAAATCATATACTGGTGAAGACATTTAGCAGCCCAAGATAAAGTGCAACAAGTTTTCTTGAGCATAGTGTATCGAGTTTCACAGTCCGTGAATTTCTTGCTCAAGTAGTAAATGGCGTATTCTTTTCTTCTTGTTTCATCTTGTTGACGTAGCACACAACCCATGGAATCTTCTAGGAGTGTTAAGTAGATGATCATGGGTCTTCCTTCCACCGGAGGAGACAAAATAGATGGGTTCAGCAGATATTCTTTGATACTTTCAAAAGCTCTTTGGAAATCTTTTTCCATACACATCCTTGGTCCTTTTGAAGGAGCTTGAAAATTGGTGCGCACGTCGCTGTCATGAGAAATATGAATCTTGAGATGTAATTTAGACGTCCCAAAAATACTCGTACTTGCTTTTCTGTTCTGGGTGAAGGCATTTCTTGAATGGCCTTGACTTTGTCGGGATCAACTTCAATCCCTTTCTGGCTGACGATGAATCCTAAAAGCTTTCCTGAGCGAACACCAAATGTACATTTGTTGGGATTCAAACGGAGTTTTTATTTTCTCAGACGCTCGAATAATTTTGACAAAATTTCCACATGTTCTTCTTCTGTTTCAGACTTAGCAATCATGTCGTCCACATACACTTCAATTTCTTTGTGTATCATGTCATGAAATAGAGTTGTCATTTCCCTTTGATAAGTTGTGCCTGCATTCTTTAATCCAAACGGCATTACTTTGTAGCAAAAGGTTCCCCATGGTGTGATAAATGAGGTATCTCCATATCTTCTGGCGCCATTTTGATTTGATTATAGCTTGAAAATCCATCCATGAAGGAAAAGACTTTGAATTTTGCAATGCTATCAACCAATATGTTAATGTGTGGTAGGGGAAGTCATCCTTCAGACTTGCTTTGTTTAAATCCATGTATTTTACACATATTCTGACTTTTCCATCCTTCTTGGGAACTAGCACTATGTTGGCTAGCCACTGAGGATATTCTGACGTGGCAACGAAGCCTGCATCGATTTGCTTTTGGATTTCTTCTTTGATCTTAATGGCCATATCTGGATGAGTCCTTCTCAATTTTTGTTTGACTGGCGGTCATTCTGGATTTAATGGAAAATGATGTACCACAATGTTGGTATCCAACCCTGGCATATATTGGTAGGACCAAGCAAACACATCTGGAAATTCTTTGAGAAGCTATACAAGACTCTTTCTGACAGTTGAACTGAGCAGAGCTCCAATCTTAACTTCTTTTCTTTCTTCTTCTGAACCCAAATTAACTGTTTCCAATGGCTCTTTGTGGGGTTGAATGGACTTTTCTTCCTATTTGAGTAGTCGGGAGATCTCATCTGGAATTTCTCCGTCCTCTTCTTCTTCGGATTCGAATACTGGGAACCCAAAGTTGGGAGTAGGCATTGGATCATATATTTCAATGGGATTTTTAGCAATTAATCTGCATAATGTGATTGATGATTCTTTTTAGAAAAGATAGAAAAAATGCAAAAAGTGGCGTGCAGTGTATTTTGAAAAATGTTTGTTATTTTTGTTTGTTTTAGGATTACCATTTTCTGAAAAAGCAAAAAGCCAAAACATCAATAAATGCGGAAATTTAGAATGACATCTTTATTTATGATTTTTAGATTCTTGAAACACAAGCCCTATAAAACAAAACTCATCTGCCTTGGACAAGGCAGAGAGGAAATATTTATAGGAAACAGTTGCCCTATAAAACATCCTTTCACCCGGTCAAGGTGAGAGGGAAAAATAAAGACGAGGCAATTACTTTGAGATGTGAACAACATTCGGGACATCAACAACTATACAATTGTGACCAACTTCTCTGTGGATTATAAATTCTGGTACTTTCGTTCCGAGATTGTCTTCAGTAATGACACTGACCTCCGGTGAAGTCGGATCACTAGAGTCTTCTTCCCATGTAGAGTTATTAGCAGAGAAATTTTCTGTTGCCTTTTCACATTTATCTTCTTGATCAGGAGGATCTCCCCATCCAGTTGGTTGAATGTCTTTAAACATGATGCGAGAGCTTTCAGGAGCAGTATACTTCACTAGAAAATCAAACTTTTCGCTTAGTTTTCACAAGGTTTCCCAAGTTTCTAAGGGGTTGTCTTCCTCGATGACATTGACTTCAGGTAGTGCAAATATGATAAATTCTTGTCCAACAATTCTCACGACCTCATTGAGATGATGTTTAATATGTTCAGGATTTTCTGGGTAAGGCCTCCATGCTTCTGAAGGAACAAATGGATCTTTTTCAGGGGCATCTGGAAAATATACATTCTCAAACTGACTTTGATATCCTGGATCTTCCATGTAAGGCTCCCAAATAGGTAAATCATGCATGGGATCATCCGAGCTGTAGTCAAAATTATCTTTCATCAGAGTATTAGTTTCTAATGAATTGGGAGGAGCATGACATCAATCGGTATTGTAATCTCCATAGATCATCTCGACATCTGATTTTGGAGTATGTCTCATTTGGGAAAATCAACCGGCGGAAAAGAACAGAAGAGTCGCCACCAAACGTTATTTATCCCGACGCAGGGAAAGGAAACGATCGAAGAAAACCTCAACAAAGGGAAAGGAATGGTCGTCGCAACCATAGCCTGGGTTCGGGAGTCGGTTACACGAGAGGAAGGTATTAGCACCCCCTCACGTCCATCGTACTCGATGGGATCCACGCTTGTTGTTATCGATCAAAGGGTGTAGGTTATCTGAAGCTCACTGCTAACTAGAAACGAATGGGAAACGGAGAAAATGGGGGAAGAAAACAAAAGGCGACTCGATAGGACATCACCATCCTAGGCCTACGTATTCCCTCGGGAGCGAGAAAGTCAGAGTCAACGTAGTTCAGGACTACGGATTTGTGGGGGGGGGGGGGAAGGTTGCTCGCCAAGACATCGCTGTCTTGTGCCTACGTATCCTCAATCTAACGCGAAGGAGGAAGTCAGAGCAGTTGTAGTTTGACCTACGGGCCGTGTTTTTATGTGTTTTAGTGGAAGACGCCAACGTTCGTGTTCCAGCAGTTTAGGTGTTGCTGCTCGTTGTGCGGAGTCTTACGCGTTTACCTGTTTGCGGTAGAACGGAAATGACGTTTCCTTTATGAATGGAGTAAGGTAGATGAGAAGAGAAGATAATTGTTTGTTTTTGTCTTTTAGAAGAAAGTATTTTGGTTGTTTTGTTTGCGATATGCAAAGTGTTAAAGTCTATGACATAGTGAACACTTTGTGTAACGAGTTACACGCCTCGCGCGACAAAGCATACTATGTACTTAGGGCTCATGGCACAAAAAGCACATCTTTATTCATTAAGTGTTTTAGCTTTTCTATGAGAGAGAGAGAAGGGACTCAAAGTGTGGTAGAAAATGGAAGTTAGTTGTTAGTGTGCTCGTCGAGATATCGCATCTCGTGCCTACATATCCTCAATCTGAAAAGAAAGAGGAATCAGAACATCTGTAGTTCACGCTACTACGAAACACAGGGAATGGTCTCGATCACACGTGTGTGAGAGAAAGGTGAGACTCACGAAGGCCACACAGATAGTCTAAGGGGGAAACTAAATCTATAAGTTAGCATGCAATGATGGTCCTAAGGTCAGGATCAGGGGGGAATCTATCTAATGTTGTCATACATAGATTGGACAAATGTCATTGCCTCAGGTGAGAACGGACTGAGTGACTCCTCGTCCTCAACAGAAACGGAAATGCGAATAAATAGAAAACAAGGCAATGGATAAAAATAGTAGCAACAATAGCGCTCCTACACCTGTACAGTTATAAAACCCAACCACAAGCTCAAACAGCTTTTAACAGCACCTGTTTTCAGGAAGGAATAGGTGTAAAAAACTCTGGACAGAATTGCAACATTTAACAGCTCACCTTGTGCACAGCAGCTATGTATGTAGCAGCACTTCCTACCTTTAAACAACTTAGCAAATCAAATGTGAATCACTACAAAAACAACTAAAAAATTAGTCTATGTAATCTACAACAATAAACAAGGTTAGTAACCAAAATTCAAATGGAAATTGTCAACAAGAATTAAGTGAAATCGATACCAAAATGTAATAAAAAATTAGTCAAAACTAACATTTAAGAACTATTAACAAAGTTAACAAATGAAACTACTAAGAAGATTAGTTGATGTTAGCATTAAAATCTAAGTTTAGTCCATGTTAGAACAAAATCAATTCAACTAAATCAAGATCAATTAGTTCAAAATTAGTTTCTAATTCTAAAAACAATTAGTTGACAATTAAGCCAAAAATAATGATTGAGAAATTAAGCTAAAACGATTAGTGCAATTAGTAAACAAAACAACTATTAAAAAACTATTAGCAAAATCTAAACCTAATTATCAAAATTAAGGTCTAAAGTCAATATCTAAATCAAATTGAAATTGGTTCCTAAACGAAAGTTAATCGAATTTAGTCTACAATTAGGAACGAAATCAAAGTTAAAAAATCACAATTCAAAGTTAAAACCTAAATCAAAATTAGATCCTAATTCTAAAATCTATTTGTCCGAATCTAATGTCTAAATGCAAATATCCAAAAACATTGATCAATTATCCAAAGAAACATTATTAAAATATAAACCTAAATGTAATTCTAAATCTAATTCAATCCAAATTAAATTTTAATTACCCTAAATCAATGTCTACTTAACTATTTAAACTAATCAAACCAACATTTACAGAACAACAAGGGGTGGTCAGAATAATTATATATGCCTATGGACTTTATAACAAGTCCCAGGGGTGCGAATGGTAAATATAGGGGTGTGAAAACCCCTTCTACAGTTCATCTTAAGCACCATGTCCTTGGTTATTATCTCAGGAGAGGGTACACACAAAAACCATGGTTACGCCAGCATCTCTATGGCATTTGGGCTCAGAAACCCGGTCCAAATCTCAAGGCCAAGCGAACCGGTTTATCACTTCATAAGGCATGGAACCCTAATTTACCAATCCTCATTTGTGCCTCTTCTTCCACCTCCGATGGTTTTGCCACTCCTCTTCTTTCAAAGACAAGCCTCTGGAAAAGCTTGTCACTCTACCATCCCGGAGTTCAAACCGGCAGCGGCGGAGCTTAAACCACACCACTAAGCACATGCCTAAATTCGTCTCGCACAAACCGAATTCAAAACAAAATAAACATTAAAGCAATGGAGAGAGAGATGCGATACTTTAACTCTTACCTGAGAGAGAAGAAACAACTATCATCGGCGATGGGATCTAACAAAGATGCTTCCGGGTAAATCGCAAGTCTCTTCTTCTCTACTCTGATTCACACCTTTTTCTCCTTCTTGCTAATTTGTTTCTTCTTCTATGAAAATTGCGGTTGCGATTCTTTAATTGATTCGTTGACGTTCTTGCAGATCATAAAAGAAGACGTAGCGAATGCGGATGAAAAGTTGATATTGATGATTTGATGAAGATTTGCCACCGTGAATAGAAGACGAAGATCGATGGAGTAACTCAAATCACCCGAGAAGCTTAAAGATAGCGTAGACGTGTGCGTAGGTAAGAAAATTTTATCCACTCCTCTGAGCAAGTGCTTCTTCGATCTGAGAGGTGTGTCATACCCCAAATTTTGACCACTAAGATTTCCCATCATTGTGAAACTCATCATCACAATATGGATGTACCATCATATTTCATCAGTCTCCCCAAAGATGGGTGAGCATCCACTACAATCAAAACTAGGGTTTCAAGCCCTCTCAGAGCCTTAGACAAAGGATTAATCAAGGAATGACATGAACTTCAACTTGTATAAACCTCTCAAACATACACAAAGGATAAAACATGACTCCCACTTTAAGGATTAAGCACAAGGCTGCTCCCTTCTAGGTGGATCAAGCCTCAAGATCGCCAGTATCACCAAATTAGGGTTTTGGTCGATCAGGGCCTCCAAAGGGAAATTTTCCTCTGGGTATGAGCAAAGACACCAAAAACACCCATTTCCTCCCATAGAATAGGAGGAACTATGAACACTCTGATTTCCCTGTTTCGGTAAACGGGAATACGTAGGCATAAGATTGAAAGAAAAATCTTAGTGAGCACACTAAACAAAAACCCAAAATCCCATACTCTCATGTATCTATCAAAAAGCATTAGTCCAAACATCCTAATCCTTGTTCCCCGCCAGAAACTCGTCATTATGTCAAAATAACACAAGAAAGGCCCCACCACATTGATAGCATTCGTAACCTAACAGTCCACTGTTTAAACTCAGTATGCAAGCAGGGTTAATTGGAGACATCTATTTCCCTTCCTTCATCAGCTTTAATAGGATAAAAAATGAATCGACCTGTAGTAAATTCAACCGCAGAGAGCGACCGCGGTTAAGAACCGCGTCCAAAATCGCTCGCTACAGAAAAATGGTGCCCACCGTGGGGCCCTACTTCTAAACCTTTTTTCTCTTCACTTGTGTGAAAACCATAGATTGGGGCTTCCGCCGGGAACCCATTTTCTGTCAGGAACTTAGGATTTATAGCTTTAAAGGTCTAGGATGTTTAGGACAAATATATATACTGCTTTTCCTAATTGCTATACATGTTTATTTTTCTGCTAATGGGAATGCGTGTGATGCCGCATGTGGAAAGATTGAGTATACACTTAAGATAAGTGATGGCGACGAGGTCGACCATCAACCTCAGTGGAGCTGACCAATGCAACCCATTCTCTCACCTAGACAATGGGCCGATTGTGATGTCTGAGAAGCTGAGGAGCCAAACCCTTTTGTAGTGCGGAAACTATCGGGAATAGTTGTTACGCGATACTACCCTCATTTGAGGCTGGTGATCTATTCTCGGTGAATGGCACTTACTCTAAGATTGCTCTACAACTCGCTAGCGGTCCGCTTGTTGTTTTGCTTTCCTGGGAGGAGCTGATGATAATGAGTACAGGTACAAAAATCACCCTAGTATAAACCTTTGGGGATGGGTAGAGCCTTGACTTCATGACAACGACCCTTTGACCCCATGTTTTTCCTATGTTTTTGTGTGCTGCATTCATGCATTCATTTAAAAAACATTAAAAAAAAATCTTCTCCTCTAGTCTCTCTATTTTTCAAATTAAACTAAGACTGTGATTGCAAATATCAGAGACAAGGATTGCACTAATGGATCTCGGTAGAAGGAGAACCCATAGGTATACCTTCAAGGTTCCAAAGCTAGAGGATTTGAGAAGGTTAGCAAGGATGATCACAAACCAAGAGGCTTTCAGAGCCAAGTACGGAGGTCTGCTACCTCTGCTAAGAGTCCATGTGATTGAGGGAATCATGGATGCGCTCATTCAGTTTTACGATCCAGTTTATCACTGTTTCACATTCCTGGATTACCAGCTCGCACCAACGCTGGAGGAGTATTCTCATCTGACTGATCTACACATTACAGATCAAGCTTCATTTTCTGGACTGGAAGAAATTCCAAAGAATCAAACCATTGCAAGAGTAATTCATTTGGACGAGTCTGAGGTCAGGACTCACATAACCACTAAGGGTGGCATACAAGGTTTGCCAGCCCAGTTCTTGACAAAGAAAGCCCTGTATTTTGCCAGTATAGGAAACGTGACTGCTTTTGAAAGCATCTTTGTCATGCTCACCTACGGGTTATTTTTGTTTCCCAACATCAATAACTTTGTAGATGTCAACGCCATTAAGGTTTTTCTCATTGGAAATCCTGTGCCGATTTTGCTCGCAGATGCGTATCATTCTGTACACTTAGGAAATTTGTACAGCGGAGGGGAGATCACATGCTGTGTACCTTTGCTTTATAAATGGTTTATCTCCCACTTGCCCAAGTCTGCTGCTTTTTGGGATTGCAAGAGTGCCTTACGTTGGTCGCAGAAGATAATGTCTCTCACCAACTCTGATATAGATTGGTGTAATAGGATCTATGATGGAATCAAAATCATTGATCGTTGTGGAAACTTCCCCAACGTACCCCTCATAGGAACTAAAGGAGGAATCAACTACCATCCGGTGTTGGTTCGCCGTCAGTTTGGATACCCGATGAGACACGTCCCACGGGGTGTTCATCTGGAAAGTCTTTTCTTCAATGAAGGAGAAAATGACAGAGCACTAAAGATGGAAATAGTGCACGCTTGGAAGCATGTTCATAAGAAAGGACGAGAGTCTCTAGGAAAACCGGACTGTGTCTCGATGGAGCCTTATCTCCATTGGGTACAAACTAGAGCTCTCAAGCTAAAAATGCCTTATCCTCGTTACATAATTCTTCCGCTGAGGGAATCTGTCATGTACTTCATGACGGAAACTGAAAAGCTTCAGGTTACTCTCAACAAAGTTCAAAAGGAGAGAAGGTCTTGGAAGAACAAGTACCGCACCCTCGACGTAGAGTGCATCAAAATACAGCAATTACTGAAAGAAAAAGATGCTCTAATTGAAATTTTGGAGCAACATGCTGTAGAGAATCAAGATGACCAAAGGAATTTGCTCACTCCTTTCACCTGGCAAAGGAATGACAACCCGACAACGGCCCAAGAGCCCCGGTCAAAGAAAAGGAAAGTACCAGAATCAGCACCCGATTTCTCTTCAGAGAGGACTCGGGACCCATTAGCTTAGGCTTCTGTTTCTGCACCTTGTAATCTACTGTATTTCCATTTATGTAATCCTTTGAATTTCAATAAAAAGGGGTTTCCCCACTATTTGATATTTGCAATCTAATTGTCGAAGTTTGTTTTGATTAAACAAAAAAAAACAATTAATATAATCATTGCATTCATCATTCTCACATCACATATTCTTCTTCCCTACGAATCTCACGTTTGTGTCTCGATTCTAGAGTCAAACTGTCTCATTCGTATAATACTCGGGCCAATCGTCAGAAAAAGATGGATGATCTTGAGGAAGAAAACAGAGAGTTGAAGGAAGAGATCGACGCTCTGAGAGAGGATATGAGAAAGCTTCGTAACGACATGCAAGCCATGGCAGAAGCTCAGCTACAAAGAACTGTGATCTCAGAGATCACCTCAACGCCCATAGTGGAGAAGTATGATCCTAGGTATCAAATGCCGAAAGATCGTCCCTAGGGCATGCCTGTTAACTATATCCCGGAAGGATATGTTCCGCCGATCACTAAAGATCAGGGAATCACAACAGAAGCCGCTGGGCCTGAAGGTTACAAACTTTGGGAAAACGAAGATGCCAGGGGCATACTGAAGACTCCTGAAGGTTACAAAATTTGAGAAACGCCAAGATTCACTGTCGTAGTCAAGGTACCACCCCCTGTGGTGCACACTGTCCCAGAAGGACAGATTCCGCCAATACCTGCTGGTAAGAAGGAAACTATGTTCGATAGAATGGATGAATTCCAGGAGCGGTTCTTGGAGATGCAGAAAGAGCTGCAAGCCATTCGCGGTCAGGATTTATTTAGAAAGGACGCCGCAGACCTCTGCTTGGTCCCCAATGTGAAAGTTCCGCAAAAATTTCAAGTGCCCGACTTTGAAAAATACAAGGGTAACTCTTGCCCTCAAAGCCATCTGGTAATGTACGCTCGGCGGATGTCAGCTCAGACGGAGAATCAGGACCTACTGATTCACTACTTTCAAGATAGTTTAACCGGTGCCGCACTCAAATGGTACATGGGTTTAAACCGTACTACGATCAGTACATTCAGAGATCTTGGTACTGCCTTCGTCCAACAATACAAATACAATTTGGACATGGCACCCGACAGAGATCAACTTAGATCGATGTCACAAAAGGACAAGGAAACCTTTAAGGAGTATGCTCAAAGGTGGCATGAAATTGCCGCTCAAATTTGTCCGCCTCTTGAGGAAAAAGAGATGACAAAGATCTTCTTAAAGACCTTAAGCTCATTTTACTATGACCGAATGGTTGCCAGTGCACCCAGTGACTTCACCGAAATGGTCGGCATGGGCGTAGGTCTTGAGGAAGCCGTCCGAGAAGGACGTTTGGTAAAAGACACTAGATCGATGAGCGGTACTAAAAAATACGGTAGTGCTCTCCCTAAGAAAAAAGAGCAAGATATTGGGAATATCTCTCTCGGAAAGCAAAGGCGGCGATATCAACCAGTAGCAGCTGTGACTCCTGCTATCAATCCTGCGCCTGTTCCTACTTATCAACCTCAGGTTGCGCAGAGCCAACCTGATCAGCAAAGGACACAACAACCTCTTCAGCAGGCTCGTCCTCCATACAACAACAACCGTACAACACGGCCACCAGGATTTGATCCTATACCCGTATCGTACGCAGAGTTGTTTCCATTACTGCGAGCCAAGGGGCACATTCAGACTAAGTCCCCTCTTACAGTACCGGAAAATCCGCCTTTTTGGTTTAAGGTGGATCAAACTTGCCCTTACCACCAAGGAGGTCCAGGGCATAACATTGAGAATTGTCTCAATTTCAAATCCGACGTGCAAAAACTTGTTAGGAGCGGGGTCTTATCCTTCAAGGATACAAATCCCAATGTTCTTACGAACCCGCTGCCTCAACATAAGAAGGCTGCAGTCAATCTGATTGAGAAAGAGACTAACAATGTCTATCAAATTCACGATGTACTCTTGTTAAAGACCAATCTGGTCAAGATGTATTGTAGACAGAGTGGATATGGCCATGTGCCACCTCATAGCTATCACCATTGTGATATCTGCTCTAAAGACAACCAGGGATGTTCTGTGGTGCAAGCAGCTCTACAGGAACAAATGGATCTCGGATGGATCCAAGAGCACCGAGTTCGTGAAGTTAACATGGTTTACACGAATTCCAACGTCATTCAAAACCACGACATCCGTGCGATGAATTCCAACTTGGTGGCAATGTACTCAAGGCAAAGCCAGTATCATAATCTGCCGCGGCATGATTACAGTTCTTGTCTGACTTGCTCGGTAAACAAACAGGGATGCTCTTTCATACAAGAGGCCCTCTAGCATCAGATGGATCTTGGATGGATCCAAAATTACCATGATAGGAACCCTTATCAGATCAACATGGTTCAGATCTTTGATATTCATGTGATGAATACCAACTTGGTAGAGTTACATGCTGAACAGGTCTGACTCGGATTCCTGATAGCACATGACTATCAAAGCTGTAAAGCGGGTTGCGAAAACGATTGAGGTTGTACCCTAGTCCAGGAGGCACTTCAACACTTGTTAAATCACTGGTGGATGCCAATTTATATGGATGAAGATACTCTGCAAATTAGTATCAGCAACAGGAATCCTACTCGGCGTCAGAGTCAGGATGTCCGATCGGTGGAAGCTAACCTAGTGAGGTTACATTATATTCAAAGTGGGTGTGGCCAGGTGCCACCACACAATTATGATCGTTGTAGTGTCTGTTCGGAAATTACCAAGGGTGCTACCTTGTGCGAGCAGCTCTTCAGGGTCAGGTGGATCGTGGAGAGATTCGTCCATATCCGGGTTCCGGACCCATCAACTGGACACCGAACTACCTTGCCGATCAAGTTGAGGATGTTGTCACAATCTATGGTCATCACAGGACCAGGGATGTTTTTGCCATTATCCCTCTACTTGACGAATCTAAAGTTCCCAACCGGGAATGGATCGAGATCACTTACGATGGTCGGAAGAATCAGAAGGTTCCCATAGTCATCTATCTGCCGGGACCATTACCGTATGAATCAACTAAGGCTATCCCTTACAAATACGATGCAACGATAATTGAAAATGGAAAGGAAATTCCATTACCCTCCGTCGTAAACATTGCAGATATCAGTCGTGTAACACGGAGTGGTAGAATATTCAACCGAGGGGTTGGGGAACATAACAAAGAAAAAGAACTTCAGACGGAAGCTCCTGATCCACCAGTCGGTCAATTCAGTAATCCCGACCTTTCAAAAAATGACGATGAGATGCTGAAGCTCATCCAAAGGAGTGAATACAACATTGTTGATCAACTCTTACAAACTCCTTCAAAGATCTCGGTATTATCATTGTTACTCAGTTCAGAAGCGCATAGGGAGGCTCTACAGAAAGTCTTGGAGCAAGCCTTTGTGGAACAGGATGTAACAATCAGACAGTTCGATAGTATTGTCTCTAACATCACTTCCTGCAACAATTAGGGATTTAGTGATGAGGAATTACCTGAAGAGGGCCGCCGTCATAACATGGCCATCAATATCACAATTAACTGCCAGGACGATGCTTTAGCCAGCGTACTAGTAGATACAGGGTCAGCCCTGAATGTTATGCCGAAGTCCATATTGATGCAATTTTCATTCAAAGGCCCTCCGATGAGAATCAACGAGGTTGTCGTCAAAGCATTCGACGGATCCAGAAAAGCGGTTATCGGCGAAGTTGATCTTCCCATAACTATCGGTCCTCATACTTTCCAAGTCACTTTCTAGGTCATGGACATCCGAGCAACATACAGTTGTTTAATAGGAAGACCTTGGATACATCAGGCTGGAGCGGTTACTTCAACCCTCCACCAAAAGCTAAAGTTCGTCAAGAACGATCAACTTGTCACAGTTTGTGGGGAACAAGCCTTGCTTGTGAGTAACTTATCATCATCTACTGGTATGGAACTCGAGGAGGTTATTGGAACTCAGTTCCAAGCACTGTCGGTAAGCAAGGGCAATCAGTTCAAATAAGGAACTTCCATTTCTTTATACAACGATGCTATCAAAGCGGTCGAGAGTACCGATACAAAAGGATAGGGACAACTTGTCATTCCGACTGGAAATACAACAAAGAAGGGTCTTGGTTTTTCTGCAACCTGTACCCAGACAGCTGCTAACGATGAAAGTCTTCATCCCCTTCAAAACTTCTTCCACAGTGGAGGTTTCCTTCACCCAGTGTCTCAAACAGTACATGCTATTAATGAGGGAGATCCCTCTGACACAGATGAAGAATGGAAGTCCTATCTTAACAAGGACGGTTATATGTCTCAGGAAGAGGTGCCTATACCATTTTGCTATCCCGCACAGAGTCTGAGATTTATACCATGGTCAAATGTCGAAATGATATATGGAGATTTTGATCCAGAAGGATGTCGTGCTCCGCCAAATTCATTAGAGGAAGACACTCTGATGAAAGACAACTTTGACCATAATTACTATGGCCCGATGGATGGCCTGCCAATGTGGCAGCCTTACTCAGGAGACTTGGGGCAAGAAAATCAGCCGAACGATGAAAATCAGCTGAGCATCATTAAACAGAATACCTGTGTCCCCACCATGTCATGGGATCAACATCAGGTCATTCAGAAACTACTCAACATGAAGATGAATTTGGAACGTTTGTAGGACTTGAATTCATCAACTATGCTTTTCCCGAGGTCAACGTCATCGAGAGAGATGACTCCTCCAATTCTAGAGAAGTTTGGGACACCTTGGGATAATCGAGTGGAAAATACGACTATATGGTCAAGTACACCGCTCCCGAAAGCTCTCGTATCAGACTCGAAGATATCCAGCCTACTGGATGGGGAGATATAGCTGAGAGCACAAATGTTATGCAAAATGGGATTGAAGAGCTCTCCTACGACAACTCTGCCTGGGAGACAGATTCCAATGATCCTGCTCCACCAGAAATCAGTGTTATTTTTGAAGACAAATCAAGGAAGGTGCCAGAATTTGTGATTCACCGAGGAGTTTGCCGCCAATGGGTTGCTGTCGATGTTCCGAAGGTTGTGCATCAGTCAAAGTAATTGCCATCTTTAACCTTTCACCCTGCCCAGGTGAAACGGATGTTTTGATAGGGTTCGCTTTCTGTAAATTTCCCTCTTCGGTTTGCCCAAAGCGACAGAGTTTTGTTTTATAGGGCTGTAGTTTCAAGGATCGACTTGTTCATTAATAAAATAACGTCGTTCTGTAATTTCCGCATTAATTGTTGTTTTCACTGCACACACTTGCATTTTTCTCAATCTCTTCTAAACACGAATCATCACGCCATACAGATTGTTTGTTTTAAACCCCGTTGAAACATACGATCCGATGCCTTCTCCCAACTTTGAGTTCCCGGTATTCGAGGCTGAAGAAGAAAATGACGACAAAATTCCAGAAGAGATCTCCTGATTACTCAGATAAGAGGAAAGGTCCATTGAACCTCACAAAGAGCCGTTGGAAACGGTAAACTTGGGTTCAGAGCAAGAGAGAAAAGAAATCAGGATTGGGGCACTGCTCAGTCCAACTGCCAAACAGAGTTTGATAAAGCTTTTCAAAGAATTCCCCGATGTATTCGCTTGGTCCTATCAGGACATGCCATGGTTGGATACCAGCATCGTGGAACATCATTTACCGTTAAGATCGGAATGTCCGCCACTAAAACAAAGGTTGAGACGCACTCACCCGGACATGGCCATCAAAATCAAAGAGGAGGTACAGAAACAGATTGACGCGGGTTTCCTCGCCACATCAGAATATCCTCAATGGTTAGCCAACACCGTACCCATTACCAAAAAGGACAGAAAGGTCAGAATATGTGTAGATTACAGGGATCTGAACAAGGCTAGTCCAAAGGACGACTTTCCTTTACCACACATTGACATGCTAGTTGACAGTACAACAAAGTTCAAAGTTTTCTCCTTCATGGATGGATTCTGGGGCTATAACCAAATCAAGATGGCGCCGAAAGACATGGAGAAAACTTCGTTCATTACCCCATGGGGTACCTTTTGTTACAAGGTAATGTCGTTCGGTTTGAAGAACGCCGGGGCAACCTATCAAAGGGCCATGACTACTCTGTTTCATGACATAATACACAAAGAGATCGAGGTATATGTCGATGATATGATTGCAAAATCAAAAACAAAGAGTGAGCACGTTGAACATCTGTCAAAATTGTTCGAATGTTTAAGAAAATTCAAGCTCCGCTTGAATCCCAACAAGTGCACCTTCGGTGTCCGTTCAGGGAAACTACTAGGGTTCATCGTCAGCCAGAAAGGAATTGAGGTTGATCCTGACAAGGTCAAGGCCATTCAAGAAATACCTTCTCCGAAAACTGAAAAACAAGTCAGAGGATTCCTGGAACGTTTGAACTACATCTCCAGATTCATATTCCTTATGACCGCGACATGCGCGCCGATCTTCAAATTACTCAAAAAGAACCAGGATTGCGTTTGGTCAGAAGATTGCCAAACCGCCTTCGACGGTATCAAGGAAGATCTATTGAATCCTCTGATTCTATCACCTCCAGTGGAAGGAAGACCACTGATCATTTACCTCACAGTTCTAGAGGTCTCAATGGGATGTGTACTTGGCCAATAAGACTAAACTAAATGGGAAGAGTCTGCCATTTACTATTTGAGCAAGAAATTCACCGACTGCGAAACTCGGTACACGATGCTTGAGAAAACTTGTTGCGCTTTGGCTTGGGCAGCCAAACGTCTTCGCCAATACATGATTCGTCATACTACTTGGTTGGTCTCCGAAATGGATCCAATCAAGTACGTTTTCGAAAAACCTGATCTCACGGGAAGAATTGCCCGTTGGCAGATGCTGTTATCAGAATATGACATAGAGTACCACGCTCAGAAAGTCGTTAAAGGGAGTATTTTAGCTGATCATTTGGTTCATCAACCGATTGACGATCAAGAATCAATCGGGTTTGACTTCCCAGACGAAGATGTCATGTATCTAAAAATGAAAGATTGCGATGAACCGCTACCCAGTGAAGGGCCAAAACCAGGTTCCCAGTGGGGACTTATCTTTGATGGAGCAGTCAATCATTACAGAAACGGAATTGGGGCAATCATTGTTACCCCTCAGGGTACCCACATTCCTTTGACTGCTCGACTAACGTTCAAATGTACGAACAACGAGGCCGAATACGAAGCTTGTATCATGGGTCTCGAAGAAGCGATTGATTTAAGGATAAAAAACTTGGACGTATACAGCGACTCAGCCTTGGTTATCAATCAGATAAAAGGAGATTGGAACACATACCAATCAGGATTGATTCCTTACAGAGACTACGCAAGAAGGTTGCTACCCTTCTTCAACAGAGTTGAGTTTCATCACATCCCCCGTGAGGAGAATCACATGGCAGATGCATTAGCCACTATCTCTTCCATGATTAGTGTAGGTCAATGGAATGACATACCTAAGATCAACATAATGCACCTTGAAAGGCCCGCTTACATCTTCACGATCGAAGCAGTCATAGACGACAAACCTTGGTATCACGATATCAAATGCTTCCTTTAGAAACAAGAGTACCCATCTGGGGCACTCAGAAAAGACAGAAAGGCCCTCAGAAGATTGGCTGGAAACTTCTTCCTGAGCGATGATACACTCTATAAGAGAAACTTTGACATGGTATTGCTCCGATTCGTAGACAGACCAGAAGCAGAAATGCTGATGAAGTAAATCCATGAAGGATCCTTTGGCACTCATGCCAATGGACACGCAATGGCGAGAAAAGTTTTAAGAGCAGGGTACTACTAGTTGACCATGGAATCCGACTGCTACACGTACATGAGAAGGTGTCATAAGTGTCAGATATACTCCGACAAGATCCATGTACCGCCAATGCATCTCAAAGTTCTTTCTTCCCTATGGCCATTCTCGATATGGGGAATCGACATGATTGGCATGATTAAGCCCAAGGCTTCAAACAGACATCGGTTCATCCTAGTAGCCATTGACTACTTCACCAAGTAGGTCGAAGCAGCGTAATACGCTAATGTAACCTGACAAGTGGTGGTCCGATTTATCAAAAACAGTATCATCTGTCGTTATGGTGTTCCAAGCAAGATCATTACTGATAATGGATCTAACTTGAACAACAAGATGATGAAAGAGTTGTGCGCTGAGTTCAAGATCGAACACCATAACTCATCTCCCTACCGACCCAAGATGAACGGAGCGGTAGAAGCGGCTAACAAGAACATCAAGAAGATAGGTTCAAAAGATGGCTGTAACATACAAAATCTGGCACGACATGCTACCCTTTGCTCTTCACGGTTATCGCACATCTGTCCGTACTTCAACAGGGGCAACCCCTTTGTCTCTAGTATATGGCATGGAAGCAGTGCTCCCCATAGAAGTAGAGATCCCATCAATCCGGGTATTGATGGAAGCAAAGCTCACCGAAGCTGAATGGTGTCAAAGTCGACACGACGAATTGAATCTGATTGAGGAGAAGCGAATCACGGCACTATGCCACGGTCAGTTGTATCAGCAAAGAATGAAGAAGGCGTTCAACAAAAAGGTCCAACCTCGCGTCTTCAGGAAAGGAGACCTTGTGCTCAAGAAGATACAATCATTTCTCCCTGATTCCCGGGGCAAGTGGACTCCAAATTATGATGGCCCCTATGTGGTCACGAAAGCTTTCTCAGGCGGCGCCTTGAGACTTGTAACCATGGACGGAGTGGAATTTGCCTACCCCACGAATGTTGATGTAGTCAAGAAATACTTCGCCTAAAGAGAAAAAGAAAAAAAGGTCTCGGTGGATTGAAAACCCGAAAGGGCGGTCCAGGCAAAAATTAGAGACATAATAAAAATCATCCCGATGGATTGGAAACATCATAGTACAATCCAGGAAAAAATTAGGGATAATGGCAAGTAACTATGTTCAACAGAGGCGAATCCCTCAGCAGCAGCAGTTACATCATCTGTCAGAAAACTCCAGTCAAGGTCATCTTCGACAGAAGCTCAGGATGCCCCGAATTCAAAGTTGGTAGAAGAATAATGGTCGTTATGTTTCAACGTAGCCCTTTTCCCTGTAAATTACTATTTTCTAACTTTGTAATTAC
This sequence comes from Lathyrus tuberosus, assembly GCA_022829125.1. Taxonomy (NCBI): domain Eukaryota; kingdom Viridiplantae; phylum Streptophyta; class Magnoliopsida; order Fabales; family Fabaceae; genus Lathyrus; species Lathyrus tuberosus. Next base: position 8,504,483 of record JALAZF010000008.1, on the reverse strand, counting down.
TCTTTGGAATCACTCGCTTGGCTGATTTCCATCCTATCAATAAAATTTGAGCCTTTGTGCTTTTGTTTGTAATTCTTATTTGTTTTAGCTTTACAGAATGACATTTTAATATGATCAACGATTCTTGAAATAAAACAAAATGAATTTACTTGTTAAAACTTTTTCTGCTTTTAAAGTAAAGTCGGTAATTTCTTTTGACTGTTGAACATCAGAAGAATCTCGATCGCTTCTCCAAAGGTGTTTGAACCTCGAAGTGCAGAATCAAAGTACTCCTTCTAAAAAGCCAGTACGCCTGATTGAAGGATCAACTATGTCAGAGACCTTGTTTCATCTGACACACCACGACCGAGTTCTCATCTCCTAAGCCCGACCAACATAGCTCCCAACAGGGACTATATCTCCTAAGCAAGGTGTAATTGCTATCTTGAACCAGCGATATTTCTACACGCCCCTCGATGGCCGAGTATCCAGTAGTGTTCACCCGTCAGTTTGTATGTCGCGTCAGTTTTGTCAGCATAAACATACATACATCATGCATTATTGATTTGCATTCACATTTCACAATTGCATCACTATCACTCTTGTCGGTCTTGTCCCTTAGTGATAGGAGTCCTCTCAATCGAGTTCCCAGTTCTTTCCTCATCAGGAAATACTGTGTCTAAACAATCTCACCTCCAGTTTATTTCTAGATTAAAGTTGGCCCTTGACCACTTTGATAATTTGAACCTCTGAAAGACCAGAGAACATTCAAAAAACATCAATCTTCGCCATTGAAGATGATATCCTTGCTTTCCCGAATTAAGAAAAATCCACAGAGAAAGCCTCGTAATCAGAGATTCGGCAGCACGTCAGTTTCGCTCCGAAAAAAAACGCTGATGAAAAGGTCATCGGCACCTCAAAATTGGACCCCATCATATGGCTTTTCTCCGAGAAGATCCCGAGAAAAGTATGATGTAAGATCCCAAGCAGAAGCAGCCTCTCAAGAGACTCGCTTTCCCCTATAGAAACAAATGGCGTCTCCAAACAGAGAAGTTTGTGCAACTCTACAACGCAGACGACTGGGTTCCCCAGCAAGTCTGACATCAAAAGTTTTTCGTCAAATGGCATCTCCCCAGGAAAATTCGGCGAGAAGTTTGAGGAAAACCGCTACGCATAGCGTCCCTTGTCAATTAAATTTATTGACAAAAGAAACTGAGACCAGTTCCTTGGTAGGAAACCAGGATCGAGGGGAGGTTTATCCTAAAAAGAAACTAAGACCAGTTCCTCGGTAGAAAACCAGGATCGAGGGGAAGTTTATAATCAGAAACTAAGACCAGTTCCTCAGGAGAGGGTACACACAAAAACCATGGTTACGCCAGCATCTCTATGGCTTTTGGGCTCAAAAACCCGGTCCAAATCTCAAGGCCAAGCGAACCGGTTTATCACTTCATAAGGCATGGAACCCTAATTTACCAATCCTAATATGTGCCTCTTCTTCCACCTCCGATGCTTTCGCCACTCCTCTTCTTTCAAAGACAAGCCTCCGGAAAAGCTCGTCACTCTGCCGTGCCGGAGTTCAAACTGGCAGTGGCGGAGCTTAAACCACACCACTAAGCACATGCCTAAATTCGTCTCGCACAAACCAAATTCAAAACAAAATAACCTAAAGAGATGAATCCGTCAATATATGATGCTCAGAAAGAATTACTATCTACATTAAAGCAATGGAGAGAGAGATGCGATACTTCAACTCTTACCTGAGAGAGAAGAAACAACCATCATCGGCGATGGGATCTGACAAAGACGCTTCCGGGTAAATCGTAAGTCTCTTCTTCTTTACTCTGATTCACACCTTTTTCTCCTTCTTGCTAATTTGTTTCTTCTTCTGTGAAAATTGCGGTTGCGATTCTTTAATTGATTCGTCGACGTTCTTGCAGATCATAAAAGAAGATGTAGCGGATGTGGATGAAAAGTTGATATTGATGATTTGATGAAGATTTACCACCGTGAATAGAAGACGAAGATCGATGGAGTAACTCAAATCACCCGAGAAGCTTGAAGATAGCGTAGACATGTGCGTAGGTAAGAAAGTTTTATCCACTCCTTTGAGAAAGTGCTTCTTCGATCTGAGAGGTGTGTCATACCCCAAATTTTGACCACTAATATTCCCCATCATTGTGAAACTCATCATCACAATATGGATGTACCATCATATTTCATCAGTCTCCCCAAAGATGGGTGAGCATCCACTACAATCAAAACTAGGGTTTCAAGCCCTCTCAGAGCCTTAGACAAAGGATCAATCAAGGAATGACATGATCTTTAACTTTTCTAAACCTCTCAAACATACACAAAGGATCAAAAAGGACTCCCACTTTAAGGATTAAGCACAAGGCTGCTCCCTTCTAGGTGGATCAAGCCTCAAGATCGCCAGTATCACCAAATTAGGGTTTTGGTCGATCAGGGCATCCAAAGGGAAATTTTCCTCTGGGTATGAGCCAAGGATCCAAAACACAACCTAATATACTCCATGGAACCTCATGGACCCAATCATCAAGTCAATTTTGCCTCAGGGGATGCATTCATCAAAAATCAGGAATTAGGGTTTCTTGACCTAATTCACCCCTAAGTTGACTTTTGGGACAAATCATGAGCCAAGACCTCAAGACATGATTTAAGGGTCTCCAATATGCCATATTGATCCATTTGGAACAATGGATTAATCCAAAAAGCTTGAGCAACAAGTCTCAATTTCATCTGCACCACAATTAGGGTTTCGCGAGGAAAGTCAACTGTAACTTTGACTTTTGACCAGGACATGCTCCCAAGCCCTATTACTTGTATCGATATACCCTATGACACCCATGGAACATGTACATCAAGTTTGATTTAGGTCAAGGACATGATTTCCTAAAGAATTGCACAGTTTGAAATTCATCTGATAAAAAGTCAACTATGCACAAAAGTCAACTTTGACTTTTTGAGATTTTTCACCAAAATGGATTTTTAACCCTAAAATGATGTTAATGTATGATTTGAATCATCATTCATCAAGAAAAATCAAAGAAAGTGGGATAACTTGTAAAAGGGGTAACCATAAAAACTTAGAAAAATTTCTAAGTTATGGAAAAAGTGACACTAATGTGCAAACTTTGGAGGACCATAACTCCTAAACCACAAGGCCATTGTTCCCCATTCAAAGCTTGATTTGTAGATCTCATTTCCCTCTACAAAAGCTTCATACTGACCTATGTCCAAATTCCTCATGGATTTTGAGTTATGGAGTGATCAAAATCAAGAAAAGTCACGTTGTTCCAACACTTAGTGAAAATTTCACTAAGTCAGATTTTACCCTACTTTTTGCCAAATGTAGGGGGATTTTTCACTTGGATTCAAAAGAGATCAAAACCAAACATGTTCAAACAGTTGTTGTATCATGTAAGGGCTTTCTGAAATGGCCAAGAACATTACCGAATTCAATTTGAGTCATGAGATATGACATTGGCAAGTTGCCTTGCTGAAATTTGCCAAGGCAAGGCAGATTTTGTACTTTTGGTCGATTTTCCAAAATCAGCCAAATCCAAATGTTCCTATCCACTTGGACACATCTGAGGATTGAATCTAAAGGGGACAATCACTGAGCCAAGCCTCCAAAGTCTTTTGAACAAGAAATAGCATGTTGAACTTAGAATTGTCAAAATAGGGACAAGACTCCAATTTTGGATTGGAGCATTCAATGGAAGAATCAAGGTGGCATGGACTGAGCCATTCTCAACTGAATTCAGTCAAGACTTATCCAAGACCAAGGGAACCAGCAGCCTGTGCCCTAACCTCTAGTCAATGGCTAGAGGAGACTTGGATTTTCATTTGCCAACATTGGCCAAACCTACTCAGCAGTTGCCATTCACTATTCCTTGCAAAAAAAACTTGCTCTACTATAAATAGAGCTCAATTGTGATTAGTTTAAGTACACCAAAGCCATCAAACAGATGCTTTCCTCAAAATCTCTTCTTTCACTCCAATTTTGCCTTCTAAGGCAAGTCACTATCGGGTTTTGAGTTTGAGAGCTTTTCCAATCAAACCTATCACTCACACACCTCACATACATCATATAGAAGTGATCCAAACACTCACATAACATCTGGAACACAGATTTCACAAAATCACCAGCCAATTGCTCAAGTTCTTGACAGTTTTGTAGTTGAGGTACCATCTTCAACTCCAAACCATTTCAATCCATTCCAAGCATTCATACACACTCCATGGCACCTAGGGAAGCTATCCAGATCATTGGAACCTAGCTGTAACACCTCCAACACAAATCACGATCACCAGCTGCAAGTGGTAAGCATGAGCTCTTCTAACTCTATGATCCATGCAATTTTTGCTGCACAATAATTTGGCCATATGTTCATAATGATGCATGGAATGTTTCCCCTCAATTAATTGCATTGTTTGAATCGTGTATCAAAAATCCTAGCCTTCATGCAGAAATTAGGGTTCTTGAGGATTTTTCATGATTTCTTGTTATATGTTTAATTTAAATGAAATTAAATACCATAGACATGATCGTGAGGTTAAAACGAGTTGATTGGTATGTGGATTGCATGATATAATCAAGTATTCAGTGAGATTGGAGAGAAAATGCAAATCTGGCCAAACCCAGAACACGCGCGTGTTCTTGGTGTGTTCTTGGCGCCCTTTTTCAAAAATTCAAATATTTGAATTTTGTGATTTTATTTAATTGATTCAAAAATTAATTTCTCTCTGAGTTTTAAAGATTTTGAGTTGATTCTTTTTTTAATAATTCACAAAAATGTTAAAATATTTTATTTTACCAAAAAATACCAAAAATATTATTTATTTCATATAATTGATATTTTTGCAAAGAATTAATGTTTTAATTGTTTTTAACATTTAAAATATTTTTTCCATCTTGATTTTGCAACTTTTAATGCTTTCTAAATATTTTGTAGGTCAATACTTAATTTTTGAAGCATTAATCCAAGATCACAATTTGTTTTCCATATGTTAAACAATTTTGATCATTTTAATTGAATTTTTATTCAATTAAATACATTTTTGAAAACAAATTAGGGTTTTTGGATTAATTCAACCCTCATAAATCATTTTCAAAACATTTTGGGCCTCTAATAGAGTGTAAGACCCAATCCTTTTTTTGACCAAATCATTTTTGGGCCTCATTGTATTGTATAAGTCCCGATACCGTCAAAAACAAACGGCGCGATCGTCGCCTTTTCAAAACAAACCTGAGCCTACCCTCGAGTAGTAAGACCCATTTCTTTTCTTAAAACTCATTTGGGCCTCTATTAGAGTGTAATACTCAATCCCCTTTTAACCAAAACATTTTGGGCCTCAGATATTGTATAAGCCCCTTTGCGTTAAAAGAAAATCTCGGCGCGATCGCCATTTTGAATGAAAAATCATCTGGGCCTACCCTCGTGTTATAAGCCCCACTCTTTTTCTTTAAACTTTTTGGGCCTCTATTAGAGTGTAAGACCCAACCCCCTTGTACAGAAAACTTTTTGGGCCTCATTCGTTGTATAAGTTCCTCTATACAAATTCAAACAGTGCGCTCACTAATAAAACCCTGGGCCTCTCCTTGAGTTGTAAACCCCAAATCTTTCTTTTTCAAAGCACTTTCTCCTTTGATTTTGACATATACTGTTGTTTTCAATCTTTCTTTGTTGAACAACTAACCAAACAGCATGGAAGCTCTACAACCGAGTAAGTGGTTATTGCTTTCATTTACCGCTTTCATATACATATAACTGTATTGTGGGGCTGTTTCACTGTAAGTCTTCTTTCATAAACTCATATCAACTGTGTAATAATAGTATTGATATTTCGAGTATCCCCGACAACTACGTCTAGAACTAGGTGACGCCGTTTCGTTTATTCGTAGAAATAGACAACTAGATCCCAATAGGATCACCAGATACAGTCTTCTCTTCGGCTGTCCTCATTAGGAATTGTCAAGGAACTCTACTCCCAGAGATGAATGTATTCTCCGTGAATGGCATCTTTGAGTTTCTTCCAAATTCTCAAACTTTCCTGACTTGATCTATTCCTTGTGAATAGCTTGCCTTGAATTTCTCGGGGTTTGGGGACCCACGGGCTTCTTAAAAGCATCGGCCTCCTCTTGGGCATTGTACAAGAACCCACAGGCTTCCTAAAAGCAACCCCGCCTCCTCTTGGGCTTAGTACAAGGACCCGTCAGCTTCTTAGAAGTTCTCACAGCCTCCTCTTAGGCTTCGTATAATGATCTCTTCCTCCGGGAATGATAGCCTTCTCTTGGGCTTCGTACAAGAACTTAATCATCTGCATAGAATAGTCCTTTCAAAGAGTCTACCACTGTTTCTCAAAGCATAGTACAAAATATGAAACTCTAGACTTGGACAGTCTAATCTCCTTGAGTCTCAAAGACATTCTCAAGTGACCCCTTCGGTAAATAGGAAGGAAACCCGTAGACTCGGACAGTCTCAATACCCTTCGAATTTCCCGCATCCTTAAAGAACAGGAATAACCCGGATCCTTGAATCAAATCCTTGAGTACAGTGTTGCTCATATAAGAACTGATTTTCTCTTTCAAAATCAGTATACTGGACCTGTCACTTAACTGAAATAGTCACCATAGCTTCCTCTTGGGCTTTATACAATGATTCTCCCCAGCGGAGTCAAAAAATGTTTAGCCTCTCTCTCGGGCTTTGTACGAGACACATAAGAGACTCCCTCGTTGAGTCAATCACCCATTTCGCCTCCATCTCGAGCTTTATACGAGATACAAAAGGTTCTTATTGAGCCAAACAAACAACAGCCTCCATCTCGGGCTTTGTACGAGATACAAAAAACTCTCTTGTTGAGTCAAATATCCTTCATCTTGGGCTTCAGACGAGATACCCAAAAGACTCCATCGTCGAGTCAAAACCTTTTAGCCTCTCTCTCGGGCTTTGTACGAGACACATATTAGCCTCATCTTAGGCTTTGTATAAGAAAAGCACTGGTTCATCCAATCAACCTTTTAGCATCAAAGTTGTGCCTCGTTCACAGTACACAAACATCAACAACTCTTTCCACTTCATCTAATCGCTGTAAGCGGCAAGCCTCTGGATCATCTACATCCATTCCACTGTCCCTCTTTTAGCATGAGAAATTCCTAAGGAAAGATAGCATTGCTCTACACTGAGTTAAAGTCTTCTCCATCAGGTTAAAACCCCCTATAAAGGAAATTATGGCATTGCTAGGATCTGCATATCCCGGTTAAAGTAATCCTCCTTTACAGTCAGTCACCCAACAGTTGTGACATACATACCCCTTTTAGAGATGACAAATTCTCTCTAAAGTCAACACCTTTAGCTTCACATCTTGGGCTTTGAACAAGATACAAACCACCTTTTGCTTCACGTCTTGGGCTCTGAACAAGACACCAAAAACACCCATTTCCTCCCATAGAATAGGAGGAACTACGAACGCTCTAATTTCCCTGTTTCAGTAAACGAGAATACGTAGGCATAAGATTGAAAGAAAAATCTTAGTGAGCACACTAAACAAAAACCCAAAATCCCATACTCTCATGCATCTATTAAAAAGCATCAGTCTAAACATCCTAATCCTTGTTCCCCGCCAGAAACTCGTCATTCTGTCAAAATAACACAAGAAAGGCCCCACCACATTGATAGCATTCGTAACCTAACAGACCATTGTTTAAACTCAGTATGCAAGCAGGGTTAATTGGAGACATCTATTTCCCTTTCTTCATCAGCTTTAATAGGATAAAAAATGAATCGACCTGTAGTAAATTCAACCGCAGAGAGCGACCGCGGTTAAGAACCGCGTCCAAAATCGCTCGCTACAGAAAAATGGCGCCCACCGTGGGGCCCTACTTCTAAACCTTTTTTCTCTTCACTTGTGTGAAAACCATAGATTGGGGCTTCCGCCGGGAACCCATTTTCTGTCAGGAACTTAGGAATCATAGCTTTAAAGGTCTAGGATGTTTAGGACAAATATATATACTGCTTTTCCTAATTGCTATACATGTTTATTTTTCTGCTAATGGGAATGCGTGTGATGCCGCATATGGAAAGATTGAGTATACACTTAATATAAGTGATGGCGACGAGGTCGACCATCAACCTCAGTGGAGCTGACCAATGCAACCCATTCTCTCACTTAGACAATGGGCCGATTGTGATGTCTGAGAAGCTGAGGAGCCAAACCCTTTTATAGTGCGGAAACTATCGGGAATAGTTGTTACGCGATACTACCCTCATTTGAGGCTGGTGATCTATTCTCGGTGAATGGCACTTACTCTAAGATTGCTCTATAACTCGCTGGCGATCCGCTTGTTATTTTGCTTTCTTGGGAGGAGCTGATGATAATGAGTACAGGTACAAAAATCACCCTAGTATAAACCTTTGGGGATGGGTAGAGCCTTGACTTCATGACAACGACCCTTTGACCCCATGTTTTTCCTATGTTTTTGTGTGCTGCATTCATGCATTCATTTAAAAAACATTAAAAAAAAATCTTCTCTTCTAGTCTCTCTGTTTTTCAAATTAAACTAAGACTGTGATTGCAAATATCAGAGAAAAGGATTGCACTAATGGATCTCGGTAGAAGGAGAACCCATAGGTATACCTTCAAGGTTCCAAAGCTAGAGGATTTGAGAAGGTTAGCAAGGATGATCACAAACCAAGAGGCTTTCAGAGCCAAGTACGGTGGTCTGCTAACTCTGTTAAGAGTCCATGTGATTGAGGGAATCATGGATGCGCTCATTCAGTTTTACGATCCTGTTTATCACTGTTTCACATTCCCGGATTTCCAGCTCGCACCAACGCTGGAGGAGTATTCTCATCTGAATGATCTGCACATTACAGATCAAGCTCCATTTTCTAGACTGGAAGAAATTCCAAAGAATCAGACCATTGCAAGAGCAATTCATTTGGACGAGTCTGAGGTCAGGACTCACATAACCACTAAGGGTGGCATACAAGGTTTACCAGCCCAGTTCTTGACAAAGAAAGCCCTGTATTTTGCCAGTATAGGAAACGTGACTGCTTTTGAAAGCATCTTTGTCTTGTTCTCCTACGGGTTATTTTTGTTTCCCAACATCAATAACTTTGTAGATATCAACGCCATTAAGGTTTTTCTCATTGGAAATCCTGTGCCGATTTTGCTCGCAGATGCGTATCATTCTCTACACTTAGGAAATTTGTACAGCAGAGGGGAGATCACATGCTGTGTACCTTTGCTTTATAAATGGTTTATCTCCCACTTGCCCAAGTCTGCTGCTTTTTGGGATTGCAAGAGTGCCTTACGTTGGTCGCAGAAGATCATGTCTCTCACCAACTCTGATATAGATTGGTGTAATAGGATCTATGATGGAATCAGAATCATTAATCGTTGTGGAAACTTCCCCAACGTACCCCTCATAAGAACTAAAGGAGGAATCAACTACCATCTGGTGTTAGTTCGCCGTCAGTTTGGATACCCGATGAGACACGTCCCACGGGGTGTTCATCTGGAAGGTCTTTTCTTCAAGGAAGGAGAAAATGACAGAGCACTAAAGATGGAAATAGTGCACGCTTGGAAGCATGTTCATAATAAAGGACGAGAGTCTCTAGGAAAACCGGATTGTGTCTCGATGGAGCCTTATCTCCATTGGGTACAAACTAGAGCTCTCAAGCTAAAAATGCCTTATCCTCGTTACGGAATTCTTCCGCTGAGGGAATCTGTCATGTACTTCATGACGGAAACTGAAAAGCTTCAGGTTACTCTCAACAAAGTTTAAAAGGAGAGAAGGTCTTGGAAGAACAAGTACCGCACCCTCGACGTAGAGTGCATCAAAATACAACAATTACTGAAAGAAAAAGATGCTCTAATTGAAATTTTGGAGCAACATGCTGTAGAGAATCAAGATGACCAAAGGAATTTGCTCACTCCTTTCACCTGGCAAAGGAATGACAACCCGACAACGGCCCAAGAGCCCGTGTCAAAGAAAAGGAAAGTACCAGAATCAGCACCCGATTTCTCTTCAGAGAGGACTCGGGACCCATTAGCTTAGGTTTCTGTTTCTGTACCTTGTAATCTACTGTATTTCCATTTCTGTAATCCTTTGAATTTCAATAAAAAGGGGTTTCCCCACTGTTTGATATTTGCAATCTAATTGTCGAAGTTTATTTTGATTAAACCAAAAAAAATAATTAATATAATCATTGCATTCATCATTCTCACATCACATATTCTTCTTCCCTACGAATCTCACATTTGTGTCTTGATTCTAGAGTCAAACTGTCTCATTCGTATAATACTCGGGCCAATCGTCAGAAAAAGATGGATGATTTTGAGGAAGAAACAGAGAGTTGAAGGAAGAGATCGACTCTCTGAGAGAGGATATGAGAAAACTTTGTAACGACATGCAAGCCATGGCAGAAGCTCAGCTACAAAGAACTGTGATCTCAGAGATCACCTCAACACCCATAGTGGAGAAGTATGATCCTAGGTATCAAATGTGAAAGATCGTCCCTGGGGCATGCCTGTTAACTATATCTCAGAAGGATATGTTCCGCCGATCACTAAAGATCAGGGAATCACAACAGAAGCCGCTGGGCCTGAAGGTTACAAACTTCGGGAAACCGAAGATGCCAGGGGCATACTGAATACTCCTGAAGGTTACAAACTTTGGGAAACGCCAAGATTCACTGCCGTAGTCACGGTACCACCCCCTGTGGTGCACACTGTCCCGGAAGGATAGATTCCGCCAATACCTGCTGGTAAGAAGGAAACTATGTTCGATAGAATGGATGAATTCCAGGAGCAGTTCCTGGAGATACAGAAAGAGCTGCAAGCCATTCGCGGTCAGGATTTATTTGGAAAGGACGCCGCAGACCTCTGCTTGGTCCCTAATGTGAAAGTTCTGCACAAATTTCAAGTGCCCGACTTTGAAAAATACAAGGGTAACTCTTGCCCTCAAAGCCATCTGGTGATGTACGCTTGGCGGATGTCAGCTTAGACGGAGAATCAGGACCTACTGATTCACTACTTTCAAGATAGTTTAACCGGTGCCGCACTCAAATGGTACATGGGTTTAAACCGTACTACGATCAGTACATTCAGAGATCTTGGTACTGCCTTCGTCCAATAATACAAATACAATTTGGACATGGCACCCGACAGAGATCAACTCAGATCGATGTCGCAAAAGGACAAGGAAACCTTTAAGGAGTATGCTCAAAGGTGGCGTGAAATTGCCGCTCAAATTTGTCTGCCTCTTGAGGAAAAAGAGATGACAAAGATCTTCTTAAAGACCTTAAGCTCATTTTATTATGACCGAATGGTTGCCAGTGCACCCAGTGACTTCACCGAAATGGTCGGCATGGGCGTATGTCTTGAGGAAGCCGTCCGAGAAGGACGTTTGGTAAAAGACACTGGATCGACGAGCTGTACTAAAAAATACGGTAGTGCTCTCCCTAAGAAAAAAGAGCAAGATATTGGGAATATCTCTCTCGGAAAGCAAAGGCGACGATATCAACCAGTTGTAGCTGTGACTCCTGCTATCAATCCTGCGCCTATTCCTACTTAGCAACCTCAGGTTGCACAGAGCCAACCTGATCAGCAAAGGACACAACAGCCTCTTCAGCAGGCTCGTCCTCCATACAATAACAACTGTACAACACGGCCACCAGGATTTGATCCTATACCCGTATCGTACGCAGAGCTATTTCCATTACTGCTAGCCAAGGGGCACATTCAGACTAAGTCCCCTCTTACAGTACCGGAAAATCTGCCTTTTTGGTTTAAGGTGGATCAAACTTGCCCTTACCACCAAGGAGGTCCCGGGCATAACATTGAGAATTATCTCAATTTCAAATCCGACGTGCAAAAACTTGTTAGGAGCGGGGTCTTATCCTTCAAGGATACAAATCCCAATGTTCTTACGAACAAGGGATGCTCTTTCATACAAGAGGCCCTCCAGCGTCAGATGGATCTTGGATGGATCCAAGATTACCATGATAGGAACCCTTATCAGATCAACATAGTTTAGATCTTCGATATTCGCATGATGAATACAAACTTGGTAGAGTTACATGCTGAACAGGTCTGACTCGAATTCCTGATAGCACATGACTATCAAAGCTGTAAAGCGGGTTGCGAAAACGATCGAGGTTGTACCCTGGTCCATAAGGCACTTCAGCACTTGTTAAATCACTGGTGGATGCCAATTTATATGGATGAAGATACTCAGCAAATTAGTATCAGCAACATGAATCCTACTCGGCATCAGAGTCAGGATGTCCGATCGGTGGAAGCTAACCTAGTGAGGTTACATTGTATTCAAAGTGGGCGTGGCCAGGTGCCACCACACAATTATGATCGTTGTAGCGTTTGTTCGGAAAGTAACCAAGGGTGCTACCTTGTGCGAGCAGCTCTTCAGGGTCAGGTGGATCGTGGAGAGATTCGTCCATATCCGGGTTCCGGACCCATCAACTGGACACCGAACTACCTTGCCGATCAAGTTGAGGATGTTGTCACAATCTCTGGTCATCACAGGACCAGGGATGTTTTTGCCATTATCCATCTACTTGACGAATCTAAAGTTCCCAACCGGGAACGGATCGAGATCACTTACGATGGTCGGAAGAATCAGAAGGTTCCCATATTCATCTATCTGCCGGGACCATTACCGTATGAATCAACTAAGGCTATCCCTTACAAATACGGTGCAACGATAATTGAAAATGGAAAGGAAATTGCATTACCCTCCGTTGTAAACATTGCAGACATCAGTCGTGTAACATGGAGTGGTAGAATATTCAGCCGAGGGGTTGGGGAACATAACAAAGAAAAAGAACTTTAGACGGAAGCTCCTGATCCACCAGTCGGTCAATCCAGTAATCCCGACCTTTCAAAAAATGACGATGAGATGCTGAAGCTCATCCAAAGGAGTGAATACAACATTGTTGATCAACTCTTACAAACTCCTTCAAAGATCTCGGTATTATCACTATTACTCAGTTCAGAAGCGCATAGGGAGGCTCTACAGAAAGTCTTGGAGCAAGCCTTTGTGGAACAGGATGTAACAATCAGACAGTTCGATAGTATTGTCTCTAACATCACTTCCTGCAACAATTTGGGATTTAGTGATGAGGAATTACCCGAAGCGGGTCGCCGTCATAACATGGCGCTCAATATCACAGTTAACTGTCAGGACGATGCTTTAGCCAGCGTACTGGTAGACACAGGGCCAGCCCTGAATGTTATACCGAAGTCCACTTTGATGCAATTATCATTCAAAGGCCCTCCGATGAGAATCAGCGAGGTCGTCGTCAAAGCATTCGACGGATCCAAAAAAGCGGTTATCGGCGAAGTTGATCTTCCCATAACTATCGGTCCTCATACTTTCCAAGTCACTTTCTAGGTCATGGACATCCGGGCAATGTACAGTTGTTTATTGGGAAGACCTTGGATACATCAGGCTGGAGCGGTTACTTCAACCCTCCACCAAAAGCTAAAGTTCGTCAAGAATGATCAACTTGTCACAGTTTGTGGGGAACAAGCCTTGCTTGTGAGTAACTTGTCATCATCTACTGGTATAGAACCCTAGGAGGTTATTGGAACTCAGTTCCAAGCACTGTCGGTAAGCAAGGACAATCAGTTCAAAGAAGGAACTTCCATTTCTTCATACAACGATGTTATTAAAGCGGTCGAGAGTACCGATACAAAAGGATGGGGACATCTTGTCATTCCGACTGGCAATACAACAAAGAAGGGTCTTGGTTTTTCTGCAACCTGTACCCAGACAGCTGCCAACGATGAAAGTCTTCATCCCCTTAAAAACTTCTTCCACAGTGGAGGTTTCCTTCACCCAATGTCTCAAACAGTACATGCTATTAATGAGGGAGATCCCTCTGACACAGATGAAGAATGGAAGTCCTATCTTAACAAGGACAATTATATGTTTCAGGAAGAGGTGCCTATACCATTTTGCTATCCCGCACAGAGTCTGAGATTTATACCACGGTCAAATGTAAAAATGATATATGGAGATTGTGATCCGGAAGGATGTCGTGCTCCGCCAAATTCATTAGAGGAAGACACTCTGATGAAAGACAAATTTGACCACAATTACTATGGCCCGATGGATGGCCTGCCAATGTGGCAGCCTTACCCAGGAGACTTGGGGCAAGAAAATCAGCCGAACGATGAAAATCAGCTGAGCATCATTGAACAGAATACATGTGTCCCCACCATGTCATGGATCAACACTTAGGTCATTCAGAAACTACTCAACATGAAGATGAATTTGCAACATTTGCAGGACTTGAATTCATCAACTATGCTTTTCCCGAGGTCAACGTCATCGAGAGAGATGACTCCTCCAGTTCCAGAGAAGTTTGGGACACCTTGGGATAACAGAGTGGAAAATACGACTATATGGTCAAGTACACCGCTCCCGAAAGCTCTCGTATCAGGCTCAAAGATATCCAGCCTACTGGATGGGGAGATACAGCTGAGAACACAAATGTTATGCAAAATGCAACTGAAGAGATCTCCTACAACAACTCTTCCTGGGAGACAGATTCCAATGATCCTGCTCCACCAGAAATCAGCGTTATTTCTGAAGACAAATCAAGGAAGGTGCCATACTTTGTGATTCATCGAGGAGTTCGCTGCCAATGGGTTGCTGTCGATGTTCCGAAGGTCGTTCATCAGTCAAAGTAATTTCCATCTTTAACCTTTCACCCTACCCAGGTGAAACGGATGTTTTGATAGGGCTCGCTTTCTGTAAATTTCCCTCTTCGCTTTGCCCAAAGCGACAGAGTTTTGTTTTATAGGGCTATAGTTTCAAGGATCAACTTGTTCATTAATAAAATAACATCGTTCTGTAATTTCCGCATTAATTGCTGTTTTTTCTTTTCGTTTTCTCAAAAAATGGTAATCCTAAAAAACAATTCAGTAATAAAAACAAGCAGTAAAAATAAAACACTGCACACACTTGCATTTTTCTCTATCTCTTCTAAACACGAATCATCACACCATGCAGATTGCTTGTTTTAAACCCCGTTGAAACATACGATCTGATGCCTTCTCCCAACTTTGAGTTCCCGGTATTCGAGGCTGAAGGAGAAAATGACGACAAAATTCCAGAAGAGATCTCCTGATTACTCAGACAAGAGGAAAGGTCCATTGAACCTCACAAAGAGCCGTTGGAAACGGTAAACTTGGGTTCAGAGCAAGAGAGAAAATAAATCAGGATTGGGGCACTGCTCAGTCCAACTGCCAAACAGAGTTTGATAAAGCTTCTCAAAGAATTCCCCGATGTATTCGCTTGGTCCTATCAGGACATGCCAGGGTTGGATACCAGCATCGTGGAACATCATTTACCATTAAGATCGGAATGTCCGCAAGTAAAACAAAGGTTGAGATGCATTCACCCTGACATGGCAATCAAAATCAAAGAGGAGGTACAGAAACAGATTGACGCGGGTTTCCTCGCCACATCAGAATATCCTCAATGGTTAGCCAACATCGTACCCGTTCCCAAAAAGGACGAAAAGGTCAGAATGTGTGTAGATTACAGGGATCTGAACAAGGCTAGTCCAAAGGACGACTTTCCTTTACCACACATTGACATGCTGGTTGACAGTACAACAAAGTTCAAAGTTTTTTCCTTCATGGATGGATTCTCGGGCTATAACCAAATCAAGATGGCGCCGAAAGACATGGAGAAAACTTCGTTTGTTACCCCATGGGGTACCTTTTGTTACAAGGTAATGCCGCTCGGTTTGAAGAACGCCGGGGCAACCTATCAAAGGGCCATGACTACTCTGTTTCATGACATGATACACAAAGAGATCGAGGTATATGTCGATGATATGATTGCAAAATCAAAAACAGAGAGTGAGCACGTTGAAAATCTGTCAAAATTGTTTGAACGTTTAAGAAAACTCAAGCTCCGCTTGAATCCCAACAAGTGCACCTTCGGTGTCCGTTCAGGGAAACTACTAGGGTTCATCGTCAGCCAGAAAGGAATTGAGGTTGATCCTGACAAGGTCAAGGCCATTCAAGAAATGCCTTCTCCAAAAACTGAAAAATAAGTCAGAGGATTCCTGGGACATTTGAACTACATCTCCAGATTCATATTCCTTATGACCGCGACATGCGCGCCGATCTTCAAATTACTCAAAAAGAATCAGGATTGCGTTTGTTCAGAAGATTGCCAAACCGCTTTCAACAGTATCAAGGAATATCTGTTGAATCCTTCGATTCTATCACCTCCAGCGGAAGGAAGACCACTGATCATTTACCTCACAGTTCTAGAGGACTCAATGGGATGTGTACTTGGCCAACAAGACGAAACTAAACGGAAAGAGTCTGCCATTTACTATTTGAGCAAGAAATTCACCGACTGCGAAACTCGCTACACGATGCTTGAGAAAACTTGTTGCGCTTTGGCTTGGGAAGCCAAACATCTTCGCCAATACATGATTCGTCATACTACTTGGTTGGTCTACGAAATGGATCCAATCAAGTACGTTTTCGAAAAACCTGCTCTCACGGGAAGAATTACCCGTTGGCAGATGCTGTTATCAGAATATGGCATAGAGTACCACGCTCAGAAAGCCGTTAAAGGGAGTATTTTAGCCGATCATTTGGTTCATCAACCGATTGACGATCAAGAATCAATCGGGTTTGACTTCCCAGACGAAGATGTCATGTATCTAAAAATGAAAGACTGCGATGAACCGCTACCCAGTGAAGGGCCAAAACCAGGTTCCCAGTGGGGACTTATCTTTGACAGAGCAGTCAATCATTACAGAAATGGAATTGGGGCAATCATTGTTACCCCTCAGGGAACCCACATTCCTTTCACTGCTTGACATACGTTCAAATGTACGAACAACGAGGCCGAATACGAAGCTTGTATCATGGGTCTCGAAGAAGCGATTGATTTAAGGATCAAAAACTTGGACGTATACGGCAACTCAGCCTTGGTTATCAATCAGATAAAAGGAGATTGGAACACATACCAATCAGGATTGATTCCTTACAGAGACTACGCAAGAAGGTTGCTACCCTTCTTCAACAGAGTTGAGTTTCATCACATCCCTCGTGAGGAGAATCACATGGCAGATACATTAGCCACTATCTCTTCCATGATTAGTGTAGGTCAATGGAATGACATACCTAAGATCGACATAATGCGCCTTGAAAGGCCCGCTTACATCTTCACGATCGAAGAAGTCATAGACGACAAACCTTGGTATCACGATATCAAATGCTTCCTTCAGAAACAAGAGTACCCATCTGGGGCACTCAGAAAAGACAAAAAGACCCTCAGAAGATTGGCTGGAAACTTCTTCATGAGCAGTGATACACTCTATAAGAGAAACATTGACATGGTCTTGCTCCGATGCGTAGACAGACCAGAAGCAGAAATGTTGATGAAAGAAATCAATGAAGGATCTTTTGGCACTCTACCAATGGACACGCAATGGCGAGAAAAGTTTTAAGAGCAGGGTACTACTAGTTGACCATGGAATCTGACTGCTACACATACATGAGAAGGTGTCATAAGTGTCAGATATACTCCGACAAGATCCATGTACCGCCAACGCATCTCAAAGTTCTTTCTTCCCTATGGCCATTCTCGATATGGGGAATCGACATGATTGGCATGATTGAGCCTAAGGCTTCAAATGGACATCGGTTCATGCTAGTAGCCATTGACTACTTCACCAAGTGGGTCGAAGCAGCGTCGTACGCTAATGTAACCCGACAAGTGGTGGTCCGATTTATAAAAAACAGTATCATCTGCCGTTATGGTGTTCCAAGCGAGATCATTACTGATAATGGATCTAACTTGAACAACAAGATGATGAAAGAGTTGTGCGCTAAGTTCAAGATCGAACACCATAACTCATCTCCCTACCGACCCAAGATGAACGGAGCGGTAGAAGCGGCTAACAAGAACATCAAGAAGATCGTTCAAAATATGGTTGTAACCTACAAAGACTGGCACGACATGCTACCCTTTGCTCTTCACGGTTATCGCACATCTGTCCGCACTTCAACAGGGGCAACCCCTTTCTCTCTAGTATATGGCATGGAAGCAGTGCTCCCCATAGAAGTAGAGATCCCGTCAATCCAGGTATTGATGGAAGCAAAGCTCACCGAAGCTGAATGGTGTCAAAGTCAACACGACGAATTGAATCTGATCGAGGAGAAGCGAATCACGGCACTATGCCACGGTCAGTTGTATCAGCAGAGAATGAAGAAGGCATTCGACAAAAAGGTCCGACCTCGCGTCTTCAGGAAAGGAGACCTTGTGCTCAAGAAGATACAATCATTTCTCACTGATTCCCAGGGAAAGTGGACTCCAAATTATGATGGCCCTTATGTGGTCACGAAAGCTTTCTCAGGCGGCGCCTTGAGACTTGCAACCACGGACGGAGAGGAATTTGCCTACCCCACGAATGTTGATGTAGTCAAGAAATACTTCGCCTAAAGAGAAAAAGAAAAAAATGTCTCGGTGGATTGAAAACCCGAAAGGGCGGTCCAGGCAAAAATTAGAGACATAATAAAAATCATCCCGATGGATTGGAAACATCATAGTACAATCCAGGCAAAAGTTAGGGATAATGGTAAGTAACTATGTTCAACAGAGGCGAATCCCTCAGCAGCAGCAGTTACATCATCTTTCAGAAAACTCTAGTCAAGGTCATCTTCGACAGAAACTCAGGATGCCCCGAATTCAAAGTTGGTAGAAGAATAGTGGTCGTTATGTTTCAACGTAGCCCTTTTCCCTGTAAATTACTATTTTCTAACTTTGTAATTACTCTTTGGAATCACGCGCTTGGCTCATTTCCATCCTATCAATAAAATTTGAGCCTTTGTGCTTTTGTTTGTAATTCTTATTTGTTTTAGCTTTACAGAACGACATTTTAATATGATCAACGATTCTTGAAATAAAACAAAATGAATTTACTTGTTAAAACTTTTTCTGCTTTTAAAGTAAAATCGGAAATTTCTTTTGACTGTTGAACATCAGAAGAATCTCGATTGCTTCTCCAAAGGTGTTTGAACCTCGAAGTGCAGAATCAAAGTACTCCTTCTAAAAAGCCAGTACGCCTGAATGAAGGATCAACTGTGTCAGAGACCTTGTTTCATCTGACACACCACGACCGAGTTCTCATCTCCTATGCCCGACCAACATAGCTACCAACAGGGACTATCTCTCCTAAGCAAGGTGGAATTACTATCTTGAACCAGCGATATTTCTACACGCCCCTCGATGGCCGAGTATCCAGTCGTGTTCACCCGTCAGTTTGTATGTCGCGTCAGTTTTGTCAGCATAAACATACATACATCATGCATTATTGATTTGCATTCACATTTCACAATGGCATCACTATCACTCTAGTCGGTCTTGTCCCTTAGTGATAGGTGTCCTCTCAATCGAGTTCCCAGTTCTTCCCTCGTCACGAAATACTGTGTCTAAACAATCTCACCTCTAGTTTATTTCTGGATTGAAGTTGGCCCTTGATCACTTTGATAATTTGAACCTCTGAAAGACCAGGGAACATTCAACAAACATCACTCTTCGCCATTGAAGATGATATCCTTGCTTTCCCGGATTAAGGAAAATCCACAGAGAAAGCCTCGTAATCAGAGATTCGGCAGCACGTCAGTTTCGCTCCGAAAAAAAAACGCTGATGAAAAGGTCATCGGCACCTCAAAATTGGACCCCATCATATGGCATTTCTCCGGGAAGATCCCGAGAAAAGTATGATGTAAGATCCCAAGCAGAAGCAGCCTCTCAAGAGACTCGCTTTCCCCAGTAGAAACAAATGGCGTCTCCAAACAGAGAAGTTTGTGCAACTCTACAACTCAGACGACTGGGTTCCCCAGCAAGTCTGACATCAAAAGTTTTTCGTCAAATGGCATCTCCCCAGGAAAATTCGGCAAGAAGTTTGAGGAAAACCGCTACGCGTAGCGTCCCTTGTCAATTAAGTTTATTGACAAAAGAAACTGAGACCAGTTCCTTGGTAGGAAACTAGGATCGAGGGGAGGTTTATCCCAAAAAGAAACTAAGACCAGTTCCTCAGTAGAAAACTAGGATCGAGGGGAAGTTTATAATCAGAAACTAAGACCAGTTCCTCAGGAGAGGGTACACACAAAAACCATGGTTACACCAGCATCTCTATGGCATTTGGGCTCAGAAACCCGGTCCAAATCTCAAGGCCAAGCGAACCGGTTTATCACTTCATAAGGCATGGAATCCTAATTTACCAATCCTCATCTGTGCCTCTTCTTCCACCTCCGATGGTTTCACCACTCCTCTTCTTTCAAAGACAAGCCTCCGGAAAAGCTCGTCACTCTGCCGTGTCAGAGTTCAAACCGGCAGCGGCGGAGCCTAAACCACACCACTAAGCACATGCCTAAATTCGTCTCGCACAAACCGAATTCAAAACAAAATAACCTAAAGCGATGAATCCGTAAATATATGATGCTCAGAAAGAATTACTATCTACATTAAAGCAATGGAGAGAGAGATGCGATACTTCAACTCTTACCTGAGAGAGAAGAAACAACTATCATCGACGATGGGATCTGACAAAGACGCTTCCGGGTAAATCGCAAGTCTCTTCTTCTTTACTCTGATTCACACCTTTTTCTCCTTCTTGCTAATTTGTTTCTTCTTCTGTGAAAATTGCGGTTGTGATTCTTTAATTGAGTCGTCGACGTTCTTGCAGATCATAAAAGAAGATGTAGCGGATGCGGATGAAAAGTTGATATTGATGATTTGATGAAGATTTGCCACCATGAATAGAAGACGAAGATCGATGGAGTAACTCAAATCACCCGAGAAGCTTGAAGATAGCGTAGACGTGTGCGTAGGTAAGAAAGTTTTATCCACTCCTCTGAGCAAGTGCTTCTTCGATCTGAGAGGTGTGTCATACCCCAAATTTTGACCACTAAGATTTCCCATCATTGTGAAACTCATCATCACAATATGGATGTACCATCATATTTCATCAGTCTCCCCAAAGATGGGCGAGCTTCCACTACAATCAAAACTAGGGTTTCAAGCCCTCTCAGATCCTTAGACAAAGGATCAATCAAGGAATGACATGATCTTCAACTTGTCTAAACCTCTCAAACATACACAAAGGATCAAAAAGGACTCCCACTTTAAGGATTAAGCACAAGGCTGCTCCCTTCTAGGTGGATCAAGCCTCAAGATCGCCAGTATCACCAAATTAGGGTTTTGGTCGATCAGGGCCTCCAAAGGGAAATTTTCCTCTGGGTATGAGCCAAGGATCCAAAACACAACCTAATATACTCCATGGAACCTCATGCACCCAATCATCAAGTCAATTTTGCCTCAGGGGATGCATTCATCAAAAATCAGGAATTAGGGTTTCTTGACCTAATTCACCCCTAAGTTGACTTTTGGGACAAATCATGAGCCAAGACCTCAAGACATGATTTGAGGGTCTCCAATATGCCATATTGATCCATTTGGAACAATGGATTAATCCAAAAAGCTTGAGCAACAAGTCTCAATTTCATCTGCACCACAATTAGGGTTTCGCGGGGAAAGTCAACTGTAACTTTGACTTTTGACCAGGACATGCTCCCAAACCCTATTACCTGCATCAATATACCCTATGACACCCATGGAACATGTACATCAAGTTTGATTTAGGTCAAGGACATGATTTCCTGAAGAATTGCACAGTTTGAAATTCATCTGATAAAAAGTCAACTGTGCACAAAAGTCAACTTTGACTTTTTGAGATTTTTCACCAAAATGGATTTTTAACCCTAAAATGATGTTAATGTATGATTTGAATCATCATTCATCAAGAAAAATCAAAGAAAGTGGGATAACTTGTAAAAGGGGTATCCATAAAAACTTAGAAAAATTTCTAAGTTATGGAAAAAGTGACACTAATGTGCCAACTTTGGAGGACCATAACTCCTAAACCACAAGGCCATTGTTCCCCATTCAAAGCTTGATTTGTATATCTCATTTCCCTCTACAAAAGCTTCATACTGACCTATGTCCAAATTCCTCATGGATTTTGAGTTATGGAGTGATCAAAATTAAGAAAAGTCACTTTGTTCCAACACTTAGTGAAAATTTCACTAAGTCAGATTTTACCCTACTTTTTACCAAATGTAGGGGGATTTTTCACTTGGATTCAAAAGAGATCAAAACTAAACATGTTTAAACAATTGTTGTATCATGTAAGGACTTTCCAAAATGGCCAAGAACATTACCAAATTCAATTTGAGTCATGAGATATGACATTGGCAAGTTGCCTTGCTGAAATCTGCCAAGGCAAGGCAGATTTTGCACTTTTGGTCGATTTGCCAAAATCAGCCAAATCCAAATGCTCCTATCCACTTGGACACATCTAAGGATTGAATCTAAAGGGTACAATCACTGAGCCAAGCCTCTAAAGTCTTTGGAACAAGAAATTGCATGTTGAACCTAGAATTGCCAAAATAGGGACAAGACTCCAATTTTGGATTGGAGCATTCAATGGAAGCATCAAGGTGGCATGGACTGAGCCATTCTCAACTGAATTCAGTCAAGACTTATCCAAGACCAAGGGAACCAGCAGCCTGTGCCCTAACCTCTAGTCAATGGCTAGAGGAGACTTGGATTTTCATTTGCCAACATTTTCCAAACCTACTCAGCAGTTGCCATTCACTATTCCTTGCAAAACAAACTTGCTCTACTATAGATAGAGCTCAATTGTGATCAGTTTAAGTACACCAAAGCCATCAAACAGATGCTTTCCTCAAAATCTCTTCTTTCACTCCAATTTTGCCTTCTAAGGCAAGTCACTATTGGGTTTTGAGTTTGAGAGCTTTTCCAATCAAACCAATCACTCACACACCTCACATACATCATATAGAAGTGATCCAAACACTCACATAACATCTGGAACATAGATTTCACAAAATCACCAGCCAATTGCTCAAGTTCTTAACAGTTTTGCAGTTGAGGTACCATCTTCAACTCCAAACCATTTCAATCCATTCCAAGCATTCATACACACTCCATGGCACCTAGGGAAGCTATCCAGATCATTGGAACCTAGCTGTAATACCTCCAACACAAATCACGATCACCAGCTGCAAGTGGTAAGCATGAGCTCTTCTAACTCTATGATCCATGCAATTTTTGCTGCACAATAATTTCGCCATATGTTCATAATCATGCATGGAATGTTTCCGCTCAATTAATTGCATTGTTTGAATTGTGTATCAAAAATCCTAGCCTTCATGCAGAAATTAGTGTTCTTGAGGATTTTTCATGATTTCTTGTTATATGTTTAATTTAAATGAAATTAAATACCATAGACATGATTGTGAGGTTAAAACGAGTTGATTGGTATGTGGATTGAATGATATAATCAAGTATTCAGTGAGATTGGAGAGAAAATGCAAATCTGGCCAAACCCAGAACATGCGCGTGTTCTTGGTGTGTTCTTGGCGCCCTTTTTCAAAAATTCAAATATTTGAATTTTGTGATTTTATTTAATTGATTCAAAAATTAATTTCTCTCTGAGTTTTAATGATTTTGAGTTAATTCTTTTTTTAATAATTCACAAAAATGTTAAAATACTTTATTTTACCAAAAAATCCCAAAAATATTATTTATTTCATATAATTGATATTTTTTCAAAGAATTAATGTTTTAATTGTTTTTAACATTTAAAATATTTTTTCCATCTTGATTTTGCAACTTTTAATGCTTTCTAATTATTTTGTAGGTCAATACTTAATTTTTGAAGCAGTAATCGAAGATCACAATTTGTTTTCCATAAACAATTTTGATCATTTTAATTGAATTTTTATTCAATTAAATACATTTTTGAAAACAAATTAGGGTTTTTGGATTAATTCAACCCCCATAAATCATTTTCAAAACATTTTGGGCCTCTAATAGAGTGTAAGACCCAATCCTTTTTTTGACCAAATCATTTTTGGGCCTCATTGTATTGTATAAGTCCCGATACCGTAAAAAACAAACGGCGCGATCGTCGCCTTTTCAAAATAAACCTGGGCCTACCCTCGAGTATTTAGACCCATTTCTTTTCTTAAAACTCATTTGGGCCTCTATTAGAGTGTAAGACCCAAATCCCTTTTAACCAAAACATTTTGGGCCTCAGATATTGTATAAGCCCCTTTGCGTTAAAAGAAAATCTCGGTGCGATCGCCATTTTGAATGAAAAATCATCTGGGCCTACCCTCGTGTTATAAGCCTCACTCTTTTTCTTTAAACTTTTTGGGCCTCTATTAGAGTGTAAGACCCAACCCCCTTGTACAGAAAAATTTTTGGGCCTCATTAGTTGTATAAGTCCCTCTGTACAAATTCAAACAGTGCGCTCACTGATAAAACCCTGGGCCTCTCCTTGAGTTGTAAGCCCCAAATCTTTCTTTTTCAAAGCACTTTCTCCTTTGATTTTGACATATACTGTTGTTTTCAATCTTTCTTTGTTGAACAACTAACCAAACAACATGGAAGCTCTACAATCGAGTAAGTGGTTATTGATTTCATTTACCGCTTTCATATACATATAACTGTATTGTGGGGCTGTTTCACTGTAAGTCTTCTTTCATAAACTCATATCAACTGTGTAATAATAATATAGATATTTCGAGTTTCCCCGGCAACTACGTCTAGAACTAGGTGACGCCGTTTCGTTTATTCGTAGAAATAGACAACTAGATCCCAATAGGATCACTAGATACAGTCTTCTCTTCGGCTGTCCTCATTAGGAATTGTCAAGGAACTCTACTCCCAGAGATGAATGTATTCTCCGTGAATGGCATCTTTGAGTTTCTTCCAAATTCTCGAACTTTCCTGACTTAATCTATTCCTTGTGAATAGCTTGCCTTGAATTTCTCGGGGTTTGGGGACCCACGGGCTTCTTAAAAGCATCGGCCTCCTCTTGGGCATCGTACAAGGACCCACATGCTTCCTAAAAGCAACCCTGCCTCCTCTTGGGCTTAGTACAAGGACCCGTCGGCTTCGTATAAGTACTCACAGCCTCCTCTTAGGCTTCGTATAATGATCTCTTCCTCCGGGAATGATAGCCTTCTCTTGGGATTCGTACAAGGACCTCTCAGCTTCTTAAAAGTTTCCAGCCTCCTCTTGGGCTTCGTACAAATTGTCCCGACGACCTCCTAGAGGTATAGGAACATAACTTAATCATCTGCATAGAATAGTCCTTTCAAAGAGTCTACTACTGTTTCTCAAAGCATAGTACAAAAGATGAAACCCTAGACTTGGACAGTCTAATCTCCTTGAGTCTCAAAGACATTCTCAAGTGACCCCTTCGGTAAATAGGAAGGAAACCCGTAGACTCGGACAGTCTCAATACCCTTTGGATTTCCCGCTTCCTTAAAGAACAGGAATAACCCGGATCCTTGAATCAAATCCTTGAGTACAGTGTTGATCATATAAGAACTGATTTTCTCTTTCAAAATCAGTATACTGGACCTGTCACTTAACTGAAACAGTCACCATAGCCTCCTCTTGGGCTTTATACAATGATTCTCCCCAGCGGAGTCAAACAACCTTTAGCCTCTCTCTCGGGCTTTGTACGAGACACATAAGAGACTCCCTCGTTGAGTCAATCACCCCTTTCGCCTCCATCTCGGGCTTTATACGAGATACAAAAGGTTCTTATTGAGCCAAATAAACAACATCCTCCATCTCGGGCTTTGTACGAGATACAAAAAACTCTCTTGTTGAGTCAAATAGCCTTCATCTTGGGCTTCATACGAGATACCCAAAAGACTCCACAGTCGAGTCAAAACCTTTTAGCCTCTCTCTCGGGCTTTGTACGAGACACATATTAGACTCCTCTTAGGCTTTGTATAAGAAAACCACAAGTTGATCCAATCAACCTTTTAGCATCAAAGTTGTGCCTCGTTCACAGTACACAAACATTAACAACTCTTTCCACTTCATCTAATCCCTGTAAGCGGCAAGCCTCTGGATCATCTACATCCATGCCACTGTCCCTCTTTTAGCATGAGAAATTCCTAAGGAAAGTTAGCATTGCTCTACACTGAGTTAAAGTCTTCCCCTTCAGGTTAAAACCCCTATAAAGGTAATTATGGCATTGCTAGGATCTGCGTATCCCGGTTAAAGTAATCCCCCTTTACAGTCAGTCCCCCAACAGTTGTGACATACATACCCCTTTTAGAGATGACAAATTCTCTCTAAAGTCAACACCTTTAGCTTCACATCTTGGGCTTTGAACAAGATACAAACCACCTTTCGCTTCACGTCTTGGGCTTTGAACAAGACACCAAAAACACCCATTTCCTCCCATAGAATAGGAGGAACTACGAACGCTCTGATTTCCCTGTTTCGGTAAACGGGAATATGTAGGCATAAGATTGAAAGAAAAATCTTAGCGAGCACACTAAACAAAAACCCAAAATCCCATACTCTCATGTATCTATCAAAAAGCATCAGTCCAAACATCCTAATCCTTGTTCCCCGCCAGAAACTCGTCATTCTGTCAAAATAACACAAGAAAGGCCCCACCACATTGATAGCATTCGTAACCTAACAGACCACTGTTTAAACTAAGTATGCAAGCAGGGTTAATTGGAGACATCTATTTCCCTTCTTTCATCAGCTTTAATAGGATAAAAAATGAATCGACCTGTAGTAAACTCAACCGCAGAGAGCGACCGCGCTTAAGAACCGCGTCCAAAATCGCTCGCTACAAGGTGTTGTGTAGAACTCTTCTTGTTGAACGTTAATGTTACGTTCTTGATCTTCAGCAGGTCATGGTGGTTCCCAGGAGAACCGGAGTTTGTTATAGAATCGGAGAAGAATTCGTGTTGTTGGAAATTCACAGGTTTTGAAGATCAAAATGAGAGTTGCGAAAAATTGAAGATGATGGAGTTCTAAGAAGATTTGTGGATGATAATGGTGATTATTACAGAGTGATAATGACGAAGATTGATTGAGGAAGATGAAAGCAGAAGAATAGGGAAAAATGATGAGAAAGCTTGAAAATTCAATCCAGAAAGTGAGAAGCGAGTTTTCTGTTAGAGTTAGATTTCTTCTGGTTAGGGATTCTGTTTATGTTAGAGGAATGTTAGAAGTGTTAGGGTTTGGTTCTGTTAGAGTTTTGGAAATGTTAGTGACAGTTAGGGAGAAAAAATTGTTAGAGTTTTGGAAATGTTAGGTTCAGTTAGTAAATTGGTTAGGGAAGTTATGTTAGGGAGAGTTTTGGATTTTGTTGGTAATTTTTCTGGTTTATCAGTTAATGAAAAAAGAAAAAACCGTTAGTTTCTGAACTGCTGTAGATGAATTTTCTGATGTGAACTTTTTCAAATGCTATGTACTTTTCTTTTTTTTTACACTTCTATTTCTTTCTTTTTGCTGTTAATTGTTTTTTTCCTGAATTTTCCTACTGGTATCAATGAAGCTCTGCTGCTATGTATTTCTTTTCACCTTTAGTTTCGTCAAAAAGCCTCACAGCCTCAACAGGTTCTGAAAGACGATTAGTTGTTACAAGTACCATAAATAGGGCATTCTGGTTGGTAGTGAATCCAGCCCCTAGAGCGATGGACTCAGTTTTCATGTTTAGCAAGGCCTCGTGATCTGATTGACGACGCTGACCCAAAAAAGGCTGTCTACTTCATCCATGAATATGATGACAGGCTGAAGCTTATAAACCAAACTAATCACGGCAGCCACCAGCTTTGAGGCATTTCTGCACCATCTGCTCATCATATTGGATATCCTCACATTTATAAAAACCGCTTCGGACTCCCGACAATAGCTTTGGCATGCATAGCTTTCTCAGCGTCAGGGGGTGCGTACAACAGGACCCCTTTAATGGTCCGAGGAGCTTCTAATTCAGGTATTGGGGAAAGCTTTACCACATTTGATACATAGCCCTTAACAAGGTCATTATCAGGGCTTGCAGGATGGTTGCGTGGTACTTCTTGCAAATGACGGAGAAATATTGCGGGCGTTGCGTTAGAAGTAGGTCTTTCAAATGGGTTGAATTGTAAGCACTCTTCAATCATCTTCCACAACTCCCTCGGAATTCCACCACCAACCACACTAGCATATTGTGGATGCTGCATCTTTTTGTAAATCCCATATATTTGATCCTTACAATCACTCTTGCCAATGAATGGTATTCCTGGAGAAAAGTATCCTTAACTAGTGTGCCTTTCTTTGAGACCAATATGGGACGGTGAACAAAGGCATCAATAAGACTTTCCCAGGCAACTTGCACATTTTGAAATTTGGTTATTGAAAATGTGGACTTTTGTGGTTTAATGATAAATGACAAGAATGGATATGAAATTTGAACATGAGATTTGGTTTAAATTGGATTTAATTGGGAAATGGAATTGAAATTAAATGGATAAAATGGTTAATGGATATTTATGGATATGTTTAGAAAGAAAGAAAATGGATATGGATTATTTGGAATTGGATAATGGTTTACGGTTAAAATGGATATAAAAAGTGGATAATGGTTTATGATATGGGGTGGATACAGATTTACGAACTCGTATCTTGAATTCCAAATATCTTAAAGCGCTTGCCCAATCCAAATTCAAACTCAAATACTCCATGGATTCCTAACTCCAATCAAACTTCAATCTCACCCTCATTAACGTGCATTACAATCAGCGAACAATAAGCAACTGAGAGAATGACATGCCCTGACCACAATGTGAATCCAATTGATGAATATCAACCAACTCGCACAAAAGATAAGAAACCTGAACCATTTGCTTTAAGTGCATATTGATGAAGCAGTGCCCTGATGCTCTTGAGAAAACTTGAAGAAGATATACTTGATGAGAATTCAACCCAGAATGAAGATGAAAGTCTCACAACAAGAGGGAATTTTGAGCCTGCACATAATACCTTGATCCCACGCCTTAGGAGCTCAATGAAATGCATAATTGAAAAGTTATAACCTAATGGAAAATGTAGATGGGAGTGAAAATAAGCCAGAAAAAGTTAGAAAAAGAGAGGGCAAGTTTTGGGGTGTTACAGCTGCTCCTATTCAATCGACTTGGACCTGAAGGGTCGATAGCAACGACTTTTAGACATTCGAGGTACACGGAGATTGAATACCAAAAGAACCCGGAAATTTGCACTCTGTGGGGATATATTAAAGAAAATGTTTGCCAGCCAAAGGTGGGCTCGAAGATAGCGGATACCAACCAAAAGTTGAGATAGCAAAAGGTGACAGACGAATCGATTAATGATGCCAACCAAAAGTTGGGATGAAAAGGACCCTGACAAGGGACACTGACCAAGAGTTAGAATAAAGGACGTGATATCTACCATGATCTAGGGTAAAAGATAAAGTACCAACCAATAGTTGGGATAGGAACACTAATCCACAATTAGTATAACAGGGCCGCCGACCGAAGGCGAGCTCACAAAGGGTATCAACCAAAAGATGAGATAAAACCGACGATTTCCACCAATAATTGGGGAAGAGAGAATACACCAACCAAGAGTCGGAATATAGGGGTAACCAACCAAGATATTAAGATACTGACCAAGAGGTTACCAACCAAGAGTTGGGATGGAGATACTAACCAAAAGTTAGGATGAATGAGAACGCCGACCCAAGGCGAACTCAACAAAGGGTACCAACCAATAGTTGGGATAGAAAATACTAACCAAAAGTTAGGATAAGCGAGAACTCCGACCAAAGGCATGCTCACGATGGATACCAACCAATAGTTAGGATAGAAGATACTAACCAAGAGTTAGGATGAACGAGAATGTCGACCAAAGGCGAACTCAACAAAGGATACCAACCAAGAGTTGGGATAGAAGATACTAATCAAAAGTTAGGATAAACGTGAATGCCGACCAAAGGCGTGCTCACGATGGATACCAACCAATAGTTGGGATAGAAGATACTAACCAAGAGTTAGGATGAATGAGAACGCCTACCCAAGGCGAACTCAACAAAGGATACCAACCAAGAGTTGGGATAAAAGATACTAACCAAAAGATAGGATAAACGTGAACGCCGACCAAAGGCGTGCTCACGATGGATACAAACCAATAGTAGGATAGAAGATACTAACCAAGAGATATGATGAACGAGAACGCCGACCAAAGGCGAACTCAACAAAGGATACCAACCAAGAGTTGGGATAGAAGATACTAACGAAAAGTTAGGATAAACATGAACGCCGTCCAAAGGCGTGCTCACGATGGATACCAACCAATAGTTGGGATAGAAGATACTAACCAAAAGTTAGGATGAATGAGAACACCGACCAAAGGCGAACTCAACAAAGGATACCAACCAAGAGTTGGGATAGAAGATACTAACGAAAAGTTAGGATAAACGTGAACGCCGACCAAAGACATGCTCACGATGGATACCAACCGATAGTTAGGATAAAAGATACTAACCAAGAGTTAGGATGAATGAGAACGCCGACCAAAGGCGAACTCAACAAAGGATACCAACCAAGAGTTGGGATAGAAGATACTAACCAAAAGTTAGGATAAACGTGAACGCCAACCAAAGGCGTGCTCACGATGGATACTAACCAATAGTTGGGATAGAAGATACTAACCAAGAATTAGGATGAATGAGAACACCGACCAAATGCGTACTCCACAAAAAAAATAGGCCAACCAAGGGGACCAACCAATAGTTGGGATAAATCAAAGGGCTCCAACCAATAGTTGCGATAACAAAAGGTACCAACCAATAGTTGGGATAACAAAAGGTACCAACCAAGAGTTGGAATAAAGAAAGGTACCAACCAATAGTTGGGATAACAAAGGGTACAAACCAATAGTTGGGATAACAAAAGGGTACCAACCAATAGTTGGGATAACAAAGGGTTCCAACCAATAGTTGGGATAAAGAAGGGTACCAACCAATAGTTGGGATAAAAAAGGGTACCAACCAATAGTTGGGATAACAAAAGGTACCAACCAATAGTTGGGATAACAAAAGGTACCAACCAATAGTTGGGATAACAAAAGGTACCAACCAAATGTTGGGATAATAAAAGGTACCAACCAATAGTTGGGATAACAAAAGGGTACTGAAGATGGCTGGTTTACATCCTGAGTGAATCGCACACTCAAAGATAACAATAGAGTCGCCACTGAACTTTATTTAGTCCCAAAGGACAGGGAAAATATCGATAAAACCCAAGGGGAAGAGAAACGGGAACGGGGGGTTGGTTATGCGAAAGGAAGGTATTAGCACCTAACGCATCTGCTGTACTCGAAGGGAACCATTTTGCTTACTTCTAGGCTTGGATGGGTTATCTATCTAAAGGCTTCTAGCTAAGAGAAAGAGGAGAGAGAGAGAAAGGGGAAAATGAAAGAAAAGAAAGAAAGTGCTCGCGGAGGATTGTGGCCCTCGTGCCTACGTACCCTCATAGTGCAATGAGGAAATTAGAGCGTCGTAGTTCATGGAACCAGGGGACAGAAAAGAAGGAAGAAAGGGAGAAGGAAAGAAGGGTGGAAGTGTGCTCGCCAAGACATCGTATCTCGTGCCTATGTATCTGACATTCAAACGAACACAGAATCAGAGCTTTCGTAGTTTGGGGAACTGAACGGAAAACAAAACAAGAAAGAAACAGGAAAACAAAAGAAGTGGTGTCAAAACCAAGAGCAAGAGTGAAAGAAAAACTCTACTGGGGAAGACCATGCAGTAAGAGTGATTGCACAAGAGACTAGGAGAAGAATGGTATCAAAACCAAGAAGGAAAGAAACTCCGCTGGGGATAACAGAAAGAAACTGGTGTCGAAACCAAGAAAGTAAGAGCAAAGGGTATAGAAAAGAATCCGATGGGGATCCAAATAAAGGGATAGTGGTGAAAACCAAGAGAAAAGGGAGACTCAGTGTATTAACTGGCCAACAGTGGTTAACCGAAGAAAGAAAATAAGACCCTGGCGGGGAAAAGTGGCTGGTGTCAACAGACGGACTGTGATAAACCAAGAGAGAGTGCTGAACCAAGAGAAGGTGTTTGACTCGGAGGGGACATTGGTATGTTAACTGATAAACAGTGGTTAACCGAAGAAACCAGGATTGCAACTCTATGGGGATAGAGAAGCATTGGTTTTAACAGAGAAAACTGTGATCAACCAGAAGAGCGGGTGTAGGACCGATCGATGGTCGTAACCCAAAAGGGGCGTTGGTATTGACTGAACAAACATCACTTGACCAATGAAGAAAGGGTATTGAACCAAAAGAGGTTACTAGCCCAAGGGTGCAAGTATTCGAACCAATAAAGGTTGCCAACTGCGGGTTTCGGTTTTAACAGGAGAACTGTGATTAACTGAGAAAAATGAGTGATTAACCAAAGGAAGGTGATTAACTCAAAAAAAGGGATTCATTATTTTAACAGACAAACTGTGGTTAACTGAAGAAAAGGGTGATTAACCGAGAGAAGGTGATTAACCCGGGGAAACTCAGTATTTTAATAGACAGACTGTGGTTAACTGAGAAAAGAGACAAACATTGGTGTTTTAACTAACAGGCAGTGATTAACCAAACAAAGGGAGAAGAACCAAAAGAAGGTCGCGAACTCCGCAGGGGTTTCGGTATTTAACAGGAAAACTGTGTTTAACCGAAGAAAGAGGAAAGAGACTCTCCAGGGGAATCAAAAGAACAATGATTGCAAGAAAATAGTAGGGTACGAGTTGGGTGCTAACCCAAGTGACAATGATCTTTAACCAAGAGAAATGGTGATTGATCAAAAGAGAGATTGAAAAAGATAAAAGTGATCAGGGATTAACTCAATCGGGGATGGAGGAACACTACAGTTTAAGGATAGAGGTGACTATTCTGAGCGAGAGGGCCAACGCCCTTCCCCAAGAAAAAGTCAAAATGAGGGTAGGACAACTCCCTCCTCATTCATTCTCTAGCACTCAAAGTATAGTGCTGAAATTGATACGGATAGCATAAAAGCTCCAATTTGTACAGTGCTCCTGCATGGGGAAACGGACAGTGTAACAACTTTAATTGTACAGTGCTCCGATGCTAGACGCAGCGCGAAACTCCAACTCCACGGGGGATCGAGAGAGAAAGCTCTAAAGGAAGCCTAAATAGAGGAAAGGGGAAGATCAACTAATTGAAACAT
Organism: Lathyrus tuberosus; assembly: GCA_022829125.1. Taxonomy (NCBI): domain Eukaryota; kingdom Viridiplantae; phylum Streptophyta; class Magnoliopsida; order Fabales; family Fabaceae; genus Lathyrus; species Lathyrus tuberosus. The sequence continues at coordinate 8,471,319 of JALAZF010000008.1, read as the reverse complement.
GGTTTCGATCAATTAACCAAAGGGAAAGCCATGCCAATAATTTTCCAAAGGGGATGAAAAATCATTAAGGCAAAAAGGGGAATTATTGATTATACAAAATTAAGCTCATCCATGAAGAATGAAACTTAATGCAAAACCAAGGAAGGGAGTACAAAACAGTACCAAATGATCAACAAATATGCAACACAACGTCATGCTATGGTGATCAAAGAGAAATGCAAGAATGATTATATTCACATGATGCCAAAACATGAACAATTTGAATAATTGAAAGTGTGCAACAAAAGTTCATGAATAAGCTTCAAACAGAAGTTAAATGAAATTTAAAACATCCATAAAATCAAGCATGATAATCAATGGAAGTTAAAAGGAAGAAAGCATGGCAAGTAAGCTTGAAAATGCAAGAAAATGGCCATTATGTATAGTGGTAACCGGTTACTCACCACGCGTTAACCGGTTAACCGGTTACTTATTTGAAAATTGCGTATTTTGGTGAAAATTGCACTGAGTAACCAGTTACTCACCATGTGTTAACCGGTTACCACTGTGACAGTGGCAAAAATAACAGAAAAAAACAACTTTCCAAAAGTGATTTTCAACACTTAATCACTTATACCAACCAATACATGCTAGATCAAGAATTTGTGCACGAAAATTATATCATGTAAGTGCAATTAACACACATCAAAAGCAACAATCATGGAGATTAAAGATCAAGCAAATGCGTAACAACTCGAACCGAAAACGATTGAAATTACATCGTAAATACTCGAAAAAGATCGAAAGAGTTAGCAAAGATAGATCTACCAACCTACAAGGAGGAGATGTGCCTTGGTAATTGTTGCAAAGTATTTTCGATGCAGAAAATTAAAGAAAACCAGAGGAATCTTCAATTCGGTGACGAAACATGTCGAAATCGAGCAAAATACGATAAAGCTCCAAAATGTGAATTCGAACCGCTGAATGTTGAAGCAAATACTTTAGATAATTCCACAAGCTGAAATAACTCCATAAATCCAAGTAGAATTGCAAAATTGATGAAGGTTGAGCTTAAGAAATAATCACTTTTGATGTAAAAGTGATTATCCTTCAAAGTAGAAATGAGCTTTGGTGAGGTTTTGGAAGAGAATTGGGATGAAGATGAAGATGTAGCAGAAAAATCAGAGAGAATGTGAGAGAATTGAGAGCGAATTGTGCAAAAATGGTTGAAGGTCCTTGAAAATGAGTGAAGGTGGGTTTATATGGACTTTAGGTTTGGAATATGAGAGTCTTGGAGCTAGCTTTGGACTTAGCTTTGGGAGGTTTGGAGTTAGGGTCGGAGTTAGTTACACTTGACTCACTGAGTCAAGGTGATTAACTCGGTTAGTTAGACCCAACTCGGTGCCAATCTCAAGGTGAACTCCAACATCCAAGGATTCACATTACTTGGAAAACAAGGAACATGGTGCACTTGAATTAGAGTGAAGCATTGGAATAAATGCACTTGGACTATCTTAAAATGTCTAGAGATGTCTAGAATATTCCACACACTGCTAGAATCAAGTAGAATCAATGACCAAAGAGAGTGCATGGCTGCTGTCCCAAAAATGCAGCAGGAACTACAAATTTGCACTGAGTAACCGGTTATGCACCAGGCATTAACCGGTTACTTCAGTCAATTTTTGCCCGAATTGCTTAGGAAGTGATACTGGAGTCTCGGTTACGATTTTCTACCTCTTGATTTGATGAGTGAGCATGGAAAAATTTATTTTAAGCTTGTTTTGATGATGAAATAATCTTGAGAGGATGCGATTAATCGGGCTTGGAAAACCTGAATATCCTGCAACAAGAAACACATAGATACAAGTGCGAATGCTTATGCTAATGATGCGAATGCTTATGCTCATGCAAAAGGCAAAAGAGGGAGGTCAAATTCCGGGTTACGACAGGTACCAACCAATAGTTGGGATGAAAGGGGACCAACCAAGAGTTGGGATAACGAGGACGCCGACCAAAGGCGTACTCTACAACAAAGATACCAACCAATAGTTGTGATGAAATAAGAGACCAACCAATAGTTGGGATAACAAACACTAACCAATAGTTAGGATAAAATGGTGGGTTAACCAATAGTTAGGATAAACACAGGATACCAACCAAGAGTTGGGAAACGACCAAGATTACCAACCAAGAGTTGGAATCAACAAAACACCGATCGAAGGCGAACTCACAATAAAAGATACCAACCAAAAGTTGGAATAAAAGATACTAACCAAAAGTTAGGATAAACGAGAACGCCGACCAAAGGCGAACTCAACAAAGGTTACCAACCAATAGTTGGGATAAAAGATACTAACCAAAAGTTAGGATAAACGAGAACGCCGACCAAAGGAGAACTCAACAAAGGTTACCAACCAATAGTTGGGATAAAGGAGATATACAGGAAGTAGACTTCACAGATTTACGACCTGAAAGGAGGGTGACTCTGCTAGGGAAAAGAGAAGTTTAAACACACAACTCTGCAGGGGAGTACAAGCATGATGGGCGAGTTCATCGACAACTTCACTGGGGATAAAAGAAGGTTGAATTTCCTGAAATATGCCATTCTCTGCTGAGAAACATCTTGTAAAGATAATGCCAAACCTGGCTTATGCTTTGAGTGCATATGTTTGAATTTTTCAGTGGCGTAATGCTCCATATCAAATGGAAATACTACGCATTTTGAGGATGAAATGCAATGATGATTACTATATGCAAGATGCAAAGAGAATCCTCTGTTGGGGATTACGAGTAACCTTTGTTGAAGATAACCCAAGAGGACTTCCCTTACACCGGGAATCACTAATGACAAATGCTGAAGATGGAACCCAAAGATCTGATACGGAAAAGGCGCCGGTAACCATTGGACTTGGAATCTGTCGGGGGACGTCAGTCACCACTAGTCAAACTATTGAGAGGATGAACACCAAACTCTGCTTGGGGATCACAATCAATAATACCAAACCGGCCGGGGAATATCATTGGACTTAACATGCTGTTGGGGAAACGACCTTCCTTAACATGCTGGGGATAAGAGCACACCGTTATGGGCGAGATTATACTTCCTAACCTAATGGGGAAAGGAAGCACAGATACTCGGTGGGGAACACAGATCTCTATCAAGGAGAGACACCAAACGAATCTCTGGCTGGATATGCGACATTATCCTGTCTGAGACGGTCGACTTCTGAATACTAGCTAGGAAGTAATAAGCCAATCCGACCGGGGAAAGTAATTCTCTGCACTCTTTCTAGGGAGAGAGAAATTATCAATGCTCTGCTGAGGATGCTAGATCTTCGATGCTAGAGGGAAATACTCCATTGGGGATGGGATGCCAAATGAGCCTCTTGCTGGGGAGTAGGAACAAATAATCCTTACCTCGTCTGAGGACTTAAACTCTCGCGGGAGAAAAGACAAATCCAACTCCGGCTGGGGAAACCAAACCTTAGGATTCTCGCTGGGGAGGATAATCATAATCTTCATAATGCCCCTCTGGTGCCTTACTGAGGAAGAGAAACCCCATATTGGGAACTACTTTGGCGCTTCACGCTTTTGTTGATCAACTGCATGCCAAATATCATAAGCGAACTCTCCGCTTGTTCTCAGACCACATCATCTACTGGGAGAAATAGTCTCAAGAGGATTTTACAGAAAACCCGACATTCAAAATGCCCCAGAGTATTCAAACTCTCGGAGAGGTTTATGGATCTCGACGTAACTTCCCCAGACTGCATAGATTATGAAGGAATTTGCCTCGAGATGATTCGAAATGACTTGAAATATTTTTCCCCAGTATTTTGAACCTTGAAAAGGTGCTTTGGATTAACCGTCTTTTGGAGGAGTATAACTTCTCGTGCTCTTGAGGTGGCCTGCCTCGAGCCTTGAAGTGATTTTGCCCCTGACCGATTGATCTTCGAGAGATTTGCTGAATCTCGACGTGATTACCCTGTTTGGCTGAACTTTAGAGAGATTCCTCGACGTGGCTGCTCCAGATTAGCTGGATCTTGGAATGGCTTGCCCATTTGGCGTGATCATTTGATGACTTGCCCCTGCTCAACGAAATCTTCTAGCATTTGCATCTTATCTTGATCAATCTTTCCATTGTAGAAACTCTCCTGATATCAAGTACTTACTAGCAAGTAAAACTGACCGTTTTGAAAATGACAATTTTAATGCAATGCATATGACAGCTTTGAGATCCAAGTCTGTTCACTGGAAAAGTGTTGTGACATAAAGTGAACGAATCACTTATTAGAACGTCACATCGATACCAACATGAATGGTAAGAAAAATCGTTTAAGAGTCAAAACTGACGTGATTTTAACCGAAGTGTGCTTTTGAAACAACCTTGCTTTAATTAGGTCTTTTAAAGGTTGTAACATGGTCTGGTTCGTGGTTTGAGAAAGAAAAGGTATAAGGCTCAAAGTTTTGTTTGTACCCACCCATTCTCCTTAATGTTCTCCAATCCTACGTTCGGTTAACTTGACACAAGCACTCACCTTTAAAAAAGGTTAATGAATGGTAGGAGGATAGAAGGAACCCACACAGTTTTCGGAGTGACAGTCACCCCTTTTGTCTTTGGTGTTCGTGGTCACACGACTTTGTTCTTTATCGAGGATTTTCCTTTGTCATCCTTTTCGTTTTTTGTTCTTTTCATGTTTTTGAATTCCCTGATTTTTGCCTGGACTGGTTCTTTTTGAATCTTTCGATATTGAAGTCCAGCGGGATGCCCTAACTTTTGCCTAAGTCACTTGTTTTCAAGTTTTGACTTAGCGGGCTTTCTCTTTTTTCTTTTTCTTCAATTCCCTTTTTTTTAACAAATCGTGTGACACTGGTTTGTCTGACTTGTTTGAAGGGGTTGTGACTGTCTCACTCTTCGGTTGGTGAGGGATACCCATTGTGATTTGATCCTCGAACGCGACACTCCTCTTGAAATTTGAACGCACGGTCAAATTAACTGACATCTACCCTGCCCCGGGTTAAGATTGAGGGTTTTTCGTTTTCAAAAATAAACTCCTACTACTAGGCTCAACGGGTTTGACAAAGGTTTCACTCCTTTATATCTTCGGTGTTTAGGGATTTGAAACAATGCCTGTACATCATCAACGGGGTTTTTGTTCAAAAGCACACAATCGGAAGTTCTGCGTCTTTGAATTTCGTCATCCTCCTTCTGATCTTGCTTAAACAAGCATATGATATCGATAAAAAGTATGAGTGAACACAAATGGATTTAATCAAAACATGCATATTCATTTCATTATCATTATCAACCAAAAACAAACAAGTTTTACAAATGAGTTTGCACTTTAACAGAAAAGAAAACTACAAATGCAAAGAAATGATATGATCTAAAAAACACATGGTCGAAGCATTCAGGTCAAGAGTATCACGCCTCTCCAGGGCTTTAAGCTTCTCCTCCAATACACGGTATCTTTCATCAAACTGAACAGATCGTGGGTCCTTAGGCTTCATCTTTGGAACTACCCCTTGGACATCTGGCACAGAGAATGCAAAACTCTGATAATCAGCAGCATCAAGAGAAGATGAATGTTCATCTCGGACAAAAGGATGTTCTTGCTCAACTTGATTCTCAACAGGGATCCGCACCAGCTGAGTTTGGGCAACATTGTTCGCCAGAGGTGGAATGACATTCTCAGTCCTCTGAATATTGGCCTCTCCCCTTGTCATGGCTGCCATAGCCTCCATAAGCTGGCCCAACTGATTTTTCATCAATTCAACATTGACCCTAGTCGCAAGCTGATTTTGTCCTTCTGAATTAATGATGATCCAAAAGCTGATTCAAGTCCAATACGAAAGTCGGGAAATCAACTGCATGTCGGACAAAGGATGGATGAGCTAACTGTTCTGGCCTGAAGAAGGATATGCGAAATGATGCAAAAATGCAAATGCAATGCAAAGCTATTAATGTAATAAGACATGGGATCAAAGCTTCCACATATTCTGAATAAGTGCCGTGCTGATGACTGAATAGGTTCACATGTCTGCTCTGAAGAGAATTCCGGAATACCAGAATGTCGGATAACCAGAATACCAGAATGCCAAAATACCGGAGTACCGGAATAATCAGAATACCGAAACAATCGAGATGCCGGAATAATTAGAATATCTGAATAATCATAATACCATAATACCAGGATGATAAGTCCACCCTGATAAGAAAACCAGAATATCAGGTAGGTTGAAGGTTACGGTTACCTGCAAACCTATAAACACCTGTCCATTCTCACATGTGGGTACTAAAACGCGAGATCGTCAGTTTTGAATTCTCGATTTGAGAAGTAATAGTACATTCATCCTGATGGGTACAATACTATCACCAAACAAATAGGTCGTCCACTGATTCCCCCAAAAATAAGGTCATCTTATAGCAAATTCCTAGTTTCGGGTCCTCGGCAGGATACGTAATGGGTTTGCCATTTCTGGTCTGCCATTATCGCTCCCTGAAGGAGTGCCTACGCTGAGTCCTCGGGAAATAGTCACCAGGTATTGACAATCCTCTTCAGACCGCCTAGCCACCACATACGCATGTAATGACCAAGCATCCTTGGAAAGATCTCATATGGTTTGTGAGCTTAGGCCAGCAACACGTGTCACACGCCACGCGTACCAACAAAAGCCCACACTAAAAAAACTAGGTACACTCGAGCCTGGGTACTGGGCTCACCACTCAAAACACCCTGCCCACCAAACAGAAAACAACAGTCCAACACAGTATAGAATATATGGCAACAGTAAATGTAAAGCAAGTAAATGCAATGAAAGCGATAAACATGAAACAATGCCATGGATAAAGAAAGTAAAGCATACAGGTAAACACCCTATAATCGAAAACAAACAGGCACTAGGATTGAGTCGCATAGGGGGTGGACCAACAAGAGGCCAATCTGTCCCCAGCAGAGTCGCCAGCTGTCGCATCTGCAAAAATCAACCGGCGGAAAAGAACAGAAGAGTTGCCACCGAACGTTATTTATCCCGACGTAGGGAAAGGAAACGATTGAATAAAACCTCAACAAAGGGAAAGGAATGGTCGTCGCAACCATAACCTGGGTTCGGGAGTCGGTTACGTGAGAGGAAGATAATAGCACCCCCTCGCGTCCATCGTACTCGATGGGATCCACGCTTGTTGTTATCGATAAAAGGGTGTAGGTTATCTGAAGCTCACTGCTAACTGGAAATGAATGGGAAACAGAGAAAATGGGGGAAGAAAACAAAAGGTGACTCGATAGGACATTGCCGTCCTAGGCCTACGTATTCCATCGGGAGCGGGAAAGTCGGAGTCAACGTAGTTCGGGACTACGAATTTGTGGGGAGAAGGTTGCTCGGCAAGACATCGCCATCTTGTGCCTACGTATCCTCAATCTAATGTGAAGGAGGAAGTCAGAGCAGTCGTAGTTCGACCTACGGGCCGGGTTTTTATGTTTTTTAGTGGAAGATGCCAACGTTCGCGTTTCAGCAGTTTAGGTGTTGCTGCTCGTTGTGCGGAGTCTTACGCGTTTACCTGTTTGCGGTAGAACGGAAATGACGTTTCCTTTATGAATGGAGTGAGGTAGATGAGAAGAGAAGATAATTGTTTATTTTTGTCTTTTAGAAGAAAGTATTTTGGTTGTTTTGTTTGCGATATGCAAAGTGTTAAAGTCGATGACATAGTGAACACTTTGTGTAACAAGTTACACGCCTCGCGCGACAAAGCATACTAAGTACTTAAGGCTCATGGCACACAAAGCACATCTTTATTCATTAAGTGTTTTAGCTTTTCTTTGAGAAAGAGAGAAGGGACTCAAAGTGTGGGAGAAAATGGAAGTTAGTTGTTAGTGTGCTCGTCGAGATATCGCATCTCGTGCCTACGTATCCTCAACCTGAAAAGAAAGAGGAATCAGAGCATCCATAGTTCACGCTACTACGAAACACAGGGAATGGTCTCGATCGCACGTGTGCGAGAGAAAGGTGAGACTCACGAAGGCCACACAGATAGTCTAAGGGGGAAACTAAATCTACAAGTTAGCATGCAATGATGGTCCTAAGGTCAGGAACAGGGGGGAATCTATCTAATGTTGTCATACATAGAATGGACAAATGTCGTTGCCTCAGCCGACAACGAACTGAGTGACTCCTCGTCCTAAACAGAAACGGAAATGCAAATAAATAGAAAACAAGGCAATGAATAAAAACAGCAACAACAACAGCGCTCCTGCACATGTACAATTATAAAACCCAACCACAAGCTCAAACAACTTTTAACAACACCTGTATTCAGGAAAGAATAGGTGTAAGAAACTCTGGACAGAATTGCAACATTTAACAGCTCACCTTGTGCACAGTAGCTATGTATGTAGCAACACTTCCTACCTTTAAACAACTTAGCAAATCAAATGTGAATCACTACAAAAACAACTCAAAAATCAGTCTATGTAATCTACAACAATAAACTAGGTTAGTAACCAAAATTCAAATGGAAATTGTCAACACGAATTAAGTGAAATCGATACCAAAATGTAATAAAAAATTAGTCAAAACTAACATTTAAGAACTATTAACAAAGTTAACAAATGAAACTACTAAGAAGATTAGTTCATGTTAGCATTAAAATCTAAGTTTAGTCCATGTTAGAACAAAATCAATTCAACTAAGTCAAGATCAATTAGTTCAAAATTAGTTTCTAATTCTAAAAACAATTAGTGGACAATTAAACCAAAAATAATGATTGAGAAATTAAGCTAAAACAATTAGTGCAATTAGTAAACAAAACAACTATTCAAAAACTATTAGCAAAATCTAAACCTAATTATCAAAATTAAGGTCTAAAGTCAATATCTAAATCAAATTGAAATTGGTTCCTAAACAAAAGTTAATCGGATTTAGTCTACAATTAGGAACGAAATTAAAGTTAAAAAATCACAATTCAAAGTTAAAACCTAAATCAAAATTAGATCCTAATTCTAAATCTATTTGTCCGAATCTAATGTCTAAATGCAAATATCCAAAAATAATGATCAATTATCCAAAGAAACATTATTAAAATATAAACCTAAATGTAATTCTAAATCTAATTCAATCCAGATTAAATTTTAATTACCCTAAATCAATGTCTACTTAACTATTTAAACTAATCAAAACAACATTTACAGAACAACAAGGGGCGGTCAGAATAATTACATATGCATATGGACTTTATAACAAGTCCCAGGGTTGTGAATGGTAAATATAGGGGTGTGAAAATCCACTCTATAGTTCATCCTAAGCCCCATGGCCTTGGTTATTGTCTCAGGAGAGGGTGCACACAAAAACCATGGTTACGTCAGCATCTCTATGGCATTTGGGCTTAGAAACCCGGTCCAAATCTCAAGGCCAAGGAAACCGGTTTATCACTTCATAAGGCATGGAACCCTAATTTACCAATCCTCATCTGTGCCTCTTCTTCCACCTTCGATGGTTTCTCCACTCCTTTTCTTTCAAAGACAAGCCGTCGGAAAAGCTCGTCGCTCTGTCGTGCCGGAGTTCAAACCGGCGGTGGCGGAGCTTAAACCACACCACTAAGCACATGCCTAAATTCGTCTCGCACAAACCGAATTCAAAACAAAATAACCTAAAGCGATGAATCCGTAAATATATGATGCTCAGAAAGAATTACTATCTACATTAAAGCAATAGAGAGAGATGTGATACTTCAACACTTACCTGAGAGAGAAGAAACAACTATCATCGGCGATGGGATCTGACAAAGACGCTTCCGGGTAAATCGCAAGTATCTTCTTCTCTACCCTAATTCACACCTTTTTCTCCTTCTTGCTAATTCGTTTCTTCTTCTGTGAAAATTGCGGTTGCGATTCTTTAATTGATTCGTCGACGTTCTTGCAGATCGTAAAAGAAGACGCAGCGGATGCGGATGAAAAGTTGATATTGATGATTTGATGAAGATTTGCCGCCGTGAATAAAAGATGAAGATCGATGGAGTAACTCAAATAACCCGAGAAGCTTGAAGATAGCGTAGACGTGTGCGTAGGTACGAAAGTTTTATCCACTCCTCTGAGCAAGTGCTTCTTTGATCTGAGAGGTGTTGTGTAGAACTCTTCTTGTTGAACGTTAACGTTACGTTCTTGATCTTCAGCAGGTCATGGTGGTTCGCAGGAGAACCAGAGTTTGTTACGGAATCGGAGAAGAATTCGTGTTGATGGAAATTCGCAGGTTTTGAAGATCGAAATGAGAGTTGTGAAAAATTGAAGATGATGGAGTTCTAAGAAGATTTGTCGATGATAATGGTGATTATTGCAGAGTGATAATGATGAAGATTGATTGAGGAAGATAAAAGCAGAAGAAGAGGGAATAATGATGAGAAAGCTTGAAAATTCAATCCAGAAAGTGAGAAGAGAGTATTCTGTTAGAGTTTGATTTCTTCTGGTTAGGGATTTTGTTTCTGTTAGAGGAATGTTAGAAGTGTTAGGGTTTGGTTCTGTTAGAGTTTTTGAAATGTTAGTGACAGTTAGGGAGAAAAAATTGTTAGAGTTTTGGAAATGTTAGGTTCAGTTAGTAAATTGGTTAGGGAAGTTATGTTAGGGAGAGTTTTGGATTCTGTTGGTAATTTTTCTGGTTTATCAGTTAATGAAAAAGAAAAAACTGTTAGCTTCTGAACTGCTGTAGATGAATTTTTTGATGTGAAATTTTTCAAATGCTATGTACTTTTCTTTTTTTTGAAACTGCTATTTCTTTCTTTTTGCTGTTTATTGTTTTTTCCTGAATTTTCCTACTGGTATCAATGAAGCTCTGCTGCTTTGTATTTCTTTTCACCTTTAGTTTCGTCAAAAAGCCTCACAGCTTCAACAGGTTCTGAAGGACGATTAGTTGCTGCAAGTACCATAACTAAGGCATTCTGGTTGGTAGTGAATCCATCCCCTAGAGCCATGGACTCAGTTTTCATGTTTAGCAAGGCCTCATGATCCGATTGACGACGCTGACCCAAAAAAGACTGTCTACTTCATCCATGAATATGATGACAGGCTGAAGCTTATAAGCCAAACTAAATACGGAAGCCACTAGCTTTGAGGCATCTCCGCACCATCTGCTCATCATATTGGATATCCTCACATTTATAAAAACTGCTTCGGACTCCCGGCAATAGCTTTGGCAAGCATAGCTTTCTCAGCGTCAGGGGGTGCGTACAACAGGACCCCTTTAATGGTCCGAGGAGCTTCTAATTCAGGTATTGGGGAAAGCTCTACCACATTTGATACAGAGCCCTTAACAAGGTCATTATCAGGGCTTGTAGGATGGCTGCGTGGTACTTCTTGCAAATGACAGAGAAATATTGCGGGCATTGCGTTAGAAGCAGGTCTTTCAAATGGGTTGAATTGTAAGCACTCTTCAATCATCTTCCACAACTCCCTCGGAATTCCACCACCAACCTCACTAGCATATTGTGGATGCTGTATCTTTTTGTAAATCCCATATATTTGATCCTTACAATCACTTTTGCCAATGAATGGTATTCATGGAGAAAAGTATCTTAACTAGTGTGCCATTCTTTGAGACCAATATGGGACGGTGAACAAAGGCATCAATAAGACTTTCCCAGGCAACTTACACATTTTGAAATTTGGTTATTGAAAGTGTGGACTTTAGTGGTTTAATGATAAATGACAAGAATGGATATGAAATTTGAACATGAGATTTTGTTTAAATTTGGAAATGGAATTGAAATTAAATGGATAAAATGGTTAATGGATATTTATGGATATGTTTAGAAAGAAAGAAAATGGATATGGATTATTTGGAATTAGATAATGGTTTAGGTTGAAATGGATATCAAAAGTGGATTATGGTTTATGATATGGGGTGGATACTGATTTACGAACTCGTATCTTGAATTCCAAATATCTTAAAGCGCTTGCCCAATCCAAATTCAAAATCAAATACTCCATGGATTCATAACTCCAATCAAACTTCAATCTCACCCTCATTAATGTGCATTACAATCAGCGAACAATAAGCAACTGAGAGAATGGCACTGCCCTGACCACAATGTGAATCCAATTGATGAATATCAACCAACTCGCACAAAAGATAAGAAACCTGAACCATTTGCTTTAAGTACATATTGATGAAGCAGTGCCTTGATGCTCTTGAGAAAACTTGAAGAAGATACACTTGATGAGAATTCAATCCAGAATGAAGATGAAAGTCTCACAACAAGAGAGAATTTTGAGCCTACACATAATACCTTGATCCCACGCCTTAGGAGCTCAATGAAATGCATGATTGAAAAGTTATGACCTAATGGAAAATGCAGATGAGAGCAAAAATAAGCCAGAAAAAGTTAGAAAAAGAGAGGGAAAATTTTGGGGTGTTACAGAGTATATCTGGAGTTTTGCCGTGGATAGCAAAATGGCATGTATGTCTCTTCTTGTGATATATATCCTTCATCGTTGAGGTACAATTTCCATTCTTCATATGGATCGGAAGAATTGTCTTTGAAGTCATCTCCCTTGATGGTGTGGATCTCTTGGGAAGCAGGATTGAGGAAACCTCCGATGTGGAGGAAATCTTGAATAGGGAGAGTGGCCTCGTCCTTCTTTGTAGTATTGGTAAATGCTGGTGTAAAACTGAGACCTTTCCTTATTCTGTTATCGGTAGGAATCACAACTTGTCCCCATCTTTTAGTGATACCTTTTTCCACTATTCAAACAGCATCTTGATATGAGGAAATAGATGTTCCTTTTTCTTGATTGCTTTCATTACCCATAGAAAGTTCCTGGAATTTAGTTCCAATAACTTCTTCTGGTTCCAAGTAAGAGAATGATGATAGATTACTCACGATTAAAGCTAGTTCTCCACATACTGTGACCAACTTGTTGTTCTTTACAAACTCCAGCTTCTGGTGAAGTGTTGAGGTGACTGCTCCTGCTTCATGGATCCAAGGTCGTCCCAATAAACAACTGTACGCTGCTCGGATATCCATTATTTGGAAGGTGACTTAGAAAACATGAGGACCAATGGTTTTGGGAAGATCAACTTTGCCGATAACCGTCTTTATGGATCCATCAAAAGCTTTGACTATGATCTCACTGCCTCTCATTGGAGTGCCTTGAAAAGATACTTGCACAAGAGTTGATTTTGGCATGACATTTAGGATGAACTAGTGTCTACTAGTACGCTCGCTAGAGCGTCGTCCCCGCAGCTGATTGTGATATTAAGTGCCATGTTATGATTTATACCCTCTTCCGGGAGCTCTTCATCATTGAAACTTCAGTTGTTACAGGAAGTGATGTTAGAAATGATGTTATCAAATTGATCCATTGTTACGTCTTGTTCCACGAAGGCTTGTTCCAAAACCTTTTGTAAAGCTTCCCTGTGAGCCTCCGAACTCAGTAGAAGGGATAATACAGATATTCGAGAAGGAGTATATAATAACTGATCCACAATGTTGTATTCACTCATCTGGATTAGTTTTAAAATTTCATCGTTGTTTTCCACCTGATCTGTGCCACTTGACTGGCCGACCTGTTTATCAGGAGCTTCAATTTGAGGTTTTTTTTCTTTTGTGGGCCCTTTTGTTCCTCTGTTGAAGATTAGACCACTTCGAATGACACGGCTTATATCAGCGATGTTGACAATGGATGGCAGCGGGACTTCCTTTCCATCTTCCATCATGGTGGCACCATATTTGCAAGGAATGACCTTCTCTGATTCGCATGGTACCGGGCCTAGCAAGTAGATGACCAAAGGAGTTACATGACTCTTTCGACTGTCATGGGCAATCTCTATTGGTTCCAGTTTGGGGATATCGGGAATTTTTCCACTATCGAAAGGGATCTCTAATCGCTTTGGTTCACTGAGCAGAGGAATTATGGTGAAGACATCCTCATCAATTCTGTAGTTAACTGATTATCTTTCATTGAAGATTGTGATAGTCCTTCGGTCTAACAGTTCTTGAATCTAATTTTGGATGTGGAGGCAACCATATCGGCTTCTGCAGCATTTTCTACAAGCTGAGTAATCATGGTGATATGGACCAAAGTAGTTAAATCCACACAAGCATTTGTGAAATTTGACCAATGACGTTTCAATGTGTTTGACATGATGAACTGCGTACTACCCTGGGCAATCTTGCACCATATTGATTGACTTATAATCCCCCTTTTGTTTGGTAGGATCTCTCCTCGGTCTATCTAATTCTGGAGGGCTGCTCGTACGAGGTAGCATCCTTGGTCATTTTCTAAACATATCCCACAACGTTCATAATTGTGGGGAGGTACTCGTCCATATCTACTCTGTATGCAATGCATCTTTACGAAATCTGTTTCTAATAAGTGAATGTCACAACTTTCTTGTCTACTTGGGACTTCATCAGCTATGTTGACTTGATGAGTCTCTGTGTTCTGGTATATTGGAAACCACCAGTGATCTAATAATTGTTGAAGATTTCTTTGTACAAGCGCACAAACTTGATCGCTCTCGAAGTAGACTTTACAATCTTAATAGTTGTGTGACGCTAAAAAGCCAAGTCGAACCTGTTTGGCATGTAATTCTACCAAACTTGTGTTCATCAAGCGAATGTCGAAGATTTGAACTCTTTTTGGACATTCATCAATCATGTTGATCTGATGATTGTTTCTTTCGTGATAGTCTTGGATCCACCCTAGATCCATTTGACGTTGGAGAGCCTCTTGCATAAAAGGACATCCTGGACTATCTTTTGAACAAATTGGGCAAGCGCTGTAGTCGTGCGACAGTAGATTGTGATGTTGACTTTGTCTGGAGGGCATTGCTACCAAGTTTGCATTCATTGCACGAATGTCAAAATTTTGAATAATACTAGAACATCTGTAAACCATGTTTACTCCACGGATTCTATGTTCTTGGATCCATCCTAAGTCCATTTGTTCTTGAAGGGCTGCATGTACAACGCTGCACCCTTGGTTGTTCTTGGAACAAATGTTGCACTGATGATAGTTCTGAGGTGGCACATGGCCATATCTACTTTGTCTGGAGTGCATCTTAACCAGATTTGTTTCTAGTAAGCGCACATTATGAATTTGGTAATTGTTTCCAGGCCTTTGTCAATTAAGTTTACAGAAGCTTTCTCGTGCTGAGGTAGCGGATTCCTTTGAACATTTGGATTAGTGTCCTTGAAAGACAAAACTCCATTCTTGACAAGTTTTTGTACATCAGATTTAAAACTGAAACAATTCTCGATTTTATGCCCCGATGCTCCTTGATGATAAACACAGGATTGGTCAGCCTTGAACCAACAGGAGTCCTGGTTTGAATGTGTTCTTTTGCAAGCAAAACTGTGAATAGCTATGTATATGGCATTGGTATAGGATCAAAACCTGGTGTAATACCAAAAAATTTGCCCTCTCATTTTCCATATCATTTAGCATGAGCTTTCATTTCATTGCATTGCATTCAAGCATAGAAAAATAAAACATTAAGCATTGGATTGCATCTTGTATAAGGGCATGGGATCAGTGATTCTCTAAGGGGTTGATCATCCAAAGTAAAGGAACAAGAGCCAAGGGTCTCTCACAAGCCTCAAAGGCCTCTCACATCACATGTCATCTCAATTGGTCCCACAAGGCATGAGAAGAGGAGAATTCATCAAAAAGATTGGACATTGCACCATCTCCTACACAAGACAGTCAAAAATGGGGATCTGACTCTCAAAGGGGCAAGCTCTTTGGGTTTTCATCACCTCCAAATGCCATACCTCATCTTTGTTAGAGAGGATACGCATCATATTCAGAGGAATTTGGATTTGGAGGATGTGTTATTTCCTCCTAACCAGAGGGTGCCAAAATTAGGGTTTGACCTAAAATCAGTTTATCTCTGATTTTTTAGGCAAGGCTTGATATCATGGTATTCCTTATGTTCTTAAGTGTATATGGATGGAAAATTGCTCATCAATTGGTTTCAGAAGGGTTTCAATTGATCAGTTGCTTGATAGTTAAGAAATTGGGGAAAAAGTCAACTGTGCAGTGAAAAAAGTTAACTCTTGACTTTCTAAGGTCAAATTCATGAAATTCATGTTATATAGGTTCATTGGACAAGATTTGATCAAGAAATGATGGAGGAATAATGAAAAACCAAGAAATCACAAAAATGCCAAAAATAGAAACTTTAGGGTTTCCAAAAATGGCAACTTTGGACCATTTTGCACCCTACTTTGAGGCTTTCTTTCTTCAAGATAAAAGCTCCAAACCTCAGGCCCAAGTTGATCCAATTAAAGTTCATGTTCTTAGCTTCAAATCCATATAAAGAACATCTCCATTGGATCAATATTGATGGAGATATGATCCATCAAAGTTTGGTAAAACTAGGTCCAAAATCAAGCCATGACCAAGCATGACCAGGCCCATGCGCCATAATTTTGACAAACACCTGGTGTGCCAAATGTCAAGCTGAATTTCTCCAAGAAGGAAACTTCAAATGGAAAACTTTCCAACATCAAAGTTGTTCCTTTCCATGCCCTTTTCAATGTTGATGTTGGAAAAATTTTAATTTGAGCAAGTTATGATGGAGATATGTTGGTACAAAGTAGGTATGTTCATGCTGAAATTCCATGCACCAAGTTGCCTTGCCAACCCACAACATGCCTCGCCCTTCCACCAGTTTCAAACATGGATGTTCTAAGCTATTTTACAACCTCTTCCAAACCTCATTTCAATCCAAAACCAACATCAAACTTGTTCCATGATATCTCCTCTTTCATTTGACACCAAAACCCCATTAAACCTTGCATTAACATGAGAGATATTCACCACCAAACCACAATGTTTCCATTGGTATCAAGCTGATACAAAAATCAGAAAAATAATATTATTGTTGTTGCTAAGTCACACCAACCCCACGCATGCTTCAACATCATTCTCCATATTGCCTCATTTAGACAAACACATCCTTACACACTAGGTTACACACTATTCTCTATGCACCAAAGAAGAAAGAAACGTAACTTGCTTAGTGTCGCTCCCAGGATTTTCATCCAGGTACAAACATGAGAGTGGCGCGGAAAAACAGAGTCGCCAGCCGTGTAAATTTATCCCAAGAGAGGGAAAGGGAACACCGCATAAACCTGAGGAAGAGGGAAATGAATGGTCATCGCAACCATAACCTGGGTTCGGGAGTCGGTTACGCGAGGGGAAGGTGCTAGCACCCCACGCGTCCATCGTACTCGATGGGATCCACGTTTATTGTCTAATCTAAGGGTGAGTTATACTATCATATGTGGCTGTACTAAGACGGAGAAAGGGGAAGACAAAGACAGACTCGGTAGGACGTCGACGTCCTAGGCCTACGTACCCCCTTTGTGCAATGGGGAATTCAGAGTCAACGTAGTTTGAACCAAGTTCTTTTTGAGTTTTTTATGAGCGATGTTAAGTCTGCGTCCGGCAGTTGCGTCTCAGACAGAAAGTAACGTGCCCTTTTTGAAAATAGCCTTTAGGTGGACGATCCCGAACGGCAAAAAGGTTTGAAGTTTGTTTGTACTTTTTTTAGGACAGGAGTGGCTTAAGTTAGTTCATAAGTTGCATTGCACCAAAGTCTAGGGCACAGGGGAGAATACTTAACGCATCGTCCCAAGACAGGACGCTCGCTAAGCACTCTAGAAAGATGAGAGGAAGCCCCTCATTGCTCATTCCCCACGCTTAAGGCTCGTGCGCAATACAATTTATCCTTATTAAGTGTTTTCAAGAAATTTTAAGATGAGGAGAGAGAAGACACAAAGGAAACTCTAAAGGGGAACTAAGAGTCCTAATGTTATCATGCAAGGGTGACCTACGGTTAGTGAGGTTTGACGACAACCTAAACCTAAAGAAAAAAGATGAGAGAAGGAAAGAGTAAGGTGGACATGGATAACTATCCATACCCTCAAATAACTTACCTCACTCCCTGCATAAAAGATTAGTACGAAACAGACATAAGTAAAAGAAATAAGATAGATGAAACCCAAGCAAAGACATTAAATAGTGATCAAGTGACCTATAACAGTCCAAACATGAATTAAGAAATCAAAGAACAAACCCCCAAGCAATGGCACAAGTGCCTCTCAAACAAAAACTCAGGCATGATAAAAAATATGCATACAAGAAGATCTCAAGTGAAAGCAATCAAATAATTAGAGAAACAACTTCTAAAATTGCCAAAATAAATATCAACATTGCTCAACCAGAGGCAAACAACATATCAAAAACTCCTGCAAAAATTCAAGATGTTAGTCACTCAAACAATTATGCAAAGCTCAGATGAGAAGTAGGGTTCAACATGCAAAAGGCAAGGACTAAAATGCAATATGAGATGATTTTAAAAATAATAGAAAATATTTTAATGCACTTCAGAGTGTTATCTAACAAATGCAAAAAGAATGGATTGAAAATGTTTTATGGATGCAGAGAAATAAAAGAAACAAATTTGTGTATGCAAGATGAAATAATTACAGGAAGAAAGTAATAAAATAATCATTTTAATATGATAAAATAAAATAAAATAATAAAATAAAATTTGTGAAAATTTTATAAAATGATAAATATAATGCATGAATTTTCTGGGAATTTTTTTAATGCAAAAGCTATTTTTAAAAATGAAATGTAATAAATAAATAAAATAAAAATAGAAAGAAAATGCAAGGGGGTATAAATAGTGAACCAAACATGTTGAAAGAGAATATGGGCTGAAGGGTGTGGGTGTCAATAGCAAGGCCCAAGCTGACAACAGTCCGCCAGCGAAAAAAATAAAATAAAAAAAAGAACAATAGACCTTAGTCAATGAATTGACTCAACACGGGCCTCTGGATTGATCATACGCTCAGCATTTGGTCAATAAGATCAACTAGTAATAAAGATCAACAGTCAGGATTCACACGCACATGGTTATGAAATGATCACACACATACCAAACTGGTCAGCACACAATGTACACACCACATGATCAGCACATGGTCATTTTTATTCGTTGGCAGCATAGGATCCACATGATTAATCAGACGTCTCACGATTGGTCAAACAATTGGAAAAGAATACATGATGAGAGGTTGAGATTAAGTGCACATAATAGGGACCGTGGGGTAATAAACATGTGATTAAATAAAATAAAACAAAAAAAATAGCACGCGTGGCACCATGATAGCCACACGATCAAACGAACCAACGACCTGGATTGTGTCTTCTACCTCTAGCCTCTCCCTTCGCCGGACCACCACCAGTCGCCGGAGCCCTAGCTCCGGCCGCCACCCACGGCCACCTGCAATAAATATTTTTCCAGAAAATGCAAAGGGGTACCCCATTCTGACCAGAATTTCGCCAGGATCTCAAATATCACATCCAAATTCGCAAATAACCAACGCATAATAAAAAACGAATGAGAAAAGGTTAGGGTTCAAAACTTTAAACTCACCATACAAGCAATACACACGTCCAAACACAAAACAAATTATATCATGGTGATCAGTGGGCATCACACAACATTATGTATATTTAAAAAGAGAGTTCCATGATCATCAAAAGAATGACTAACCTGAGATGGCACAACCCTTATCCTTGCTTTTAGCTGCGAATGATGGTTGGTTTATGTTCCAGGGATCCCAAGGGTTCTGATGGTGAAAGAATTTTGTGAAAACTCCTTGTAGATTGAGAGATACGAATGTGAGAAGCTTTAGGGTTGAAGTTCTTGTTCTCCTCCAAAATCACGTGTTCTTGACCTAACCAGTGCATGAATGAGTTTAAATAGATTAGGGTTTTTCAGTGATAATGATTTGGGCCTTGGTGATTCCTTGTTTTGTGAGTTTTGGATGATTTTTAAAAAATCACATAATGTGAGATACACCTCCTTCCATGCATGGATATCCAAACATTTCATGATGGATCACTTAACTTCTAATTGCTAATCACACCCACATTGAAATTGGGCCTTGAAACATTTTGATTCATGAGTTTTCAATGACTTGGCAATTTTGAATAATGGAGAATAAGTGATAAATACACCATGGATTCACTTGATTTAAAGGCCTAAAATGATCCTTGAGGAGTGTCCTTTAATGTTAGCATGTGACATGAAGCAATGGAATTAATTATAGGTCACTATGCCAAAGTTTGTGAAAATGGAATCATGAGAAACCCTAAAAACCACTTTGTCTTCTTTTGATCATAAGTTGAGTTTCACAAATGATATGGAGACCCACTAGTGCTTTTTGGAAAGAGGAGAAAAATATATTCAACTTTCATGTTGGAGAAAATTTCATTTGAAGCTTCTTTGATGATGAAAAGTCCATTTTAATGTAGTGTAAGAACTTGCCCAAAAAGGAAACTTTCAAATTATAGGTCATTTCCATATTTAGTAACTTTTGCACCAACCCCTGATTCTTGATAAATGGCATGAAACTTGACTCTTGATGACCATATGAGGATGTGAGACCTTGAAAACCTTGGGGAAAACCTCAAAATTCCACAGTTGACTTCCCCTCTCACTGTTGACTTTTACCCAATTCACCTGATTTACAATCCATTGGCCAATTAAATCTCTCCTGAACCAAACTGATGGACAACCTCCCATCCCTAGATACTTAGGGACCCAAGGAATACCATTGAATCAAGTCTTGCCCAAAAAATCAGAAATAAACTGACTTTATAGCAAACCCTAGTTTTGGTACCCTTAGTCTAGGAGGAGATAACACAGTCTCCAAATCCAAATTCCTTTGAATATGATGTGTATCCTCTCCAACAAAGATAAGATATGCCATTTAGTGATGATAAAAACCCAAGGAGCTTGCCCATTGGAGCAATAAACCCAAGAATCTCAAAACCCTAATTTCTGCACTGGTTAGGAGGAAGTGATCCACTTGAACTCTCTTGCTTGACCCTTTGAAGAACATCTTCTCCTCTTGAACATGCCTAAGGCACCTTGACCCCATGCTAAGAACCAATGATATGCACACATGATAATGCAAAAATGAGATGAAACATAAGCCAGTTAGTAATAAAGTAAGGAGGGCAAATTTTGGGATGCTACAGTTGCCCTTATTCAATCAACTTGGTCCTGAGGGTATGATAGCGACGACTTTCAGACAATCGGGATACACGGAGATTGAATACCAAAGAACCCGGAAATTTGCAATCAACAAAGGAGGGACGACTCCACTGGGGAACAAGCAATAAATGTTGCACTGTCACAACACGTACGAGTGTTGGAAATCCATACAAACAATGTATTGAAATTATGCTGAGAATAAACACTGACGGGTGTCAAGGAATCAAAGATATCAAATACGGACGGGTACTGAGAAGATACACGGACGGGCGTAAAAAGGTTAAATATGTACGGGTATCGAAAAGGTACACGGACGGGTGTCGAAAGGTTAAATACGTACGGGTATCAGAAAGGTACACGGACAGGTGTAAAAAGGTTTCAATACGTACGAGTATCAGAAAGGTATACAGACAGGTGTAAAAAGGTTTCAATACAGACGGGTATCGAAAGGATACATGGACGGGTGTAAAAAGGTTTCAATACGGACGGGTATCGAAAAGATACACGGACGGGTGTAAAAAGGTTAAATACATACGGGTATCAGAAAGGAACACGAACGGGTGTAAAAAGGCTCCAATACGGACGGGTATCGAAAAGGTACACGGACGGGTGTAAAAAGGTTTCAATACGGACGGGTATCGAAAGGATACATGGACGGGTGTAAAAAGGTTTCAATACGGACGGGTATCGAAAAGATACACGGACGGATGTAAAAAGGTTTCAATACGGACGGGTATCGAAAAGGTACATGGACGGGTGTAGAAAGGTTAAATACGTACGGGTATCGGAAAGGTACACGGACGGGTGTAGAAAGGTTAAATACGGACGGGTATCGAAAAGGTACACGGACGGGTGTAAAAAGGTTTCAATACGGACGGGTATCGAAAAGGTACACGGACGGGTGTACAAAGGTTTCAATACGGACGGGTATCAAAAAGGTACACGGGCGGGTGTAAAAGGCTCAATACGGACGGGTATCGAAAAGATACGCGGACGAGTGTAAAGAGGTTCAATACGGACGGGTATCGAAAAGGTACACGGACGGGTGTAAAATGGTTTTAAAGTAGCTGGGGAATGGATAAGTCTAAATAAAGGACTCTGCCGGGGAGCACAAATATGAGGAACGCATCTCTCCAAAATCTACTGAGTTATGCCATCTCTGCTGAGAAAGAGAACTGGCAAAGAAAGTATCAAACCTGGCTTATGCTTTGAATGCAAATGTTTGAATTTTGCCGTAATGCTCCACACGAAGTGGAAATGCTACGCGTTTGAGGATGCAATACAAGTGCTTATGATATGCAAAAGGGGTCCCTCCAGCAAAATAAATGCCGGAGAGAGAAGATTGATTCAGCTGGGGATGACAAAATTAAATTGTCCTCTGAATCCAGGAACTCTGCTGAGAAGGATCACACTGATTGACTCTTTGGATCCACAACTTCTGCCGGGGATGAAATCCCAAAAGAAACACACTACCGGGGATTACACCTGTCCTTTACTGAAGGTAACGTCGAACCTGAGATTCCTCCTCTGCTGGGGGAATTAAGAATGAATGCCAATAACGGAACCAGAAGTCTGTTACTGAGGATTGCCAATAATAGACGGGCTTAGGACCTGCTGGGGGATGCCAGCCCATAATACCATCCTGCTTGGGGAAAACAGCCCATAATACCATCCCGCTTGGGGATACTGCTGAACCTAGCCTGGTGATGGGAAAATGACTTTACTCTCACCTCGCTAGGGATTAGAACATAACGTTGTCGGTAAAAGTACACTTCCTGACTGGCTGGGGAAGGTGAACACCCTGATTCTGTGGGGAAATAACGTCTTGATCCAGAGAAAATAGGTCTTCTGCTGGGGAAAGTCTGCTCTGCTGAGGAAAGTGCAATCTCCATGCTGGGGAGAGCGAACTGCTGGGGAAATACAATCATGTTGCCCTGTAACCTGACCTGTCTCTATGGTCATAAACGGATCTTTGAACTTTTCACTTGCCCCAGACCACCAGGTCTAATGGAAGAAATCATCTCAAGAGGATTTTATAGAAGACCGGGCGTTCGCACTGCCCCAGGGTCTTCAAACTCTTGGAGAGATTTATCCTATCTCGACATAACTGCCTCAGTCTTCATAATCCATGACGTACATTACCTCGACAGGGGTCGTAATGACTTAAAAATACCCTGCTTTAGTACCTTGAGGAGGTGCTTTCAATTAACCATTTTCAGGAGTGGAGAATCTCCCATGCTCTAGAGGTGGCCTGCCCCAATATGAGCTTTGAAGTGACTTTGCCCCTGATCTTAGAATGAATGCCCCAGAGTAACTGAATTTCGGAGAGATTTCTCGACGTGACTGCCCCCGATTGGCTACATCTTAACACGACTTACTGGGGAGAGCCCACTCTGCATTAAGTTTCTTGGAAGCCTGCCCTTTGATATGATTGTCCTTTAGAATTTCTGAGCATCCCAACTTGGCAGGATCAAGCTTCTTGACTGACTTTCACTGTGTAAGTTGCATTGATGCTTAGGCATATATATGCAAACATAAAATGTTTATTATGAGAATGATAATTTTAATGCAACACTCATGTTAACCTTGCAGTTTTTATTGAAAATGCGTCGCCGAGCCTTGTGAATGAATCACTAGCTGGGATGCGACCTTGATTTTTGAATGGCAAAAACAATGTGCACATGCAATACCAACAAATCTTATTAGCACAAATCATAGGAGTCAGGAACGCCATCCAGTTGGAGTACGCTTTCGGACTGAACCCTGTTTCAATTAGGACTTTTAAGGGCTGTAACTTGGTTTGGTTCACAGTTTCAGAAAAAGGGTTTATGGCTCAAAATTTGCCGGTGCCTACCCACTCTTCGTGATGTTCTCCAATCCTATGTTCAGTTAATCTGACACAAACGCTCATCTCTCAAAAGGTTTATGATCTTTAAGGAACCTATGCCACTAATAGTTTGGCACCTAAGGGAGTTGTGGAATGACAGTCACCCCTTTCGTGTCTGTAATCACACGAATTTGTTCTTATCGAGGATTTTATTTTGTAATGCTTTTCGCTTCTTCTTTCTTTTGCTTTTTGATCCCTAATTTTTTCCTGGACTGACTCTTTTGATTTTTAAGTCCAGCGGGATGCCCTAGCTTTTGCCTAAGTCGCCTGTTTCTGAGTTTCGACTTAGCGGGCTTTCTTTTTTATTCCCCTTTTCGAACAAAGCGTGTGACACTGGTTGTCTTAGTTGACTGCCTCACTCCTTGATTGCTGATGGATAACCATTGTGGTTTCACATCTCTTGACCTCTAGATGGTGGGAAAGAAGGTAATGGTTCCTCGGCTGCACACTCCCTTTGAAATTTGAACGCTCGGTCAAACTAACTGACGCCTACCCTGCCCCTGGGTTAAGTATGAGGGTTTTTTCGTATGAAAGAAGCTCTTACTTCAAGGCTCGAAGGGGTTAACGAGGGTCTATCTCCCTTATATCTTCAGTGTTTAGGGGTTTGAAACAATGCCTGTACATCCTCAACAGGGTTCTATCCTTGAACATACAACCAGAGATTCTGCGTTTTCGTCTCATCATCCTCCCTCAGGAGTTCTAAGCAAGAAAATTAGTATTGCAGTGCATATAAACATTTAAGAGTGAAAACGAATGGATTACTTCAAGAAAAACACACTCATTGCATTAATATCATCATAAGAAAACAAACAAGTCTTACATGCATACGATGCTTTAACAAGAAATGAAAAACTACAAATGAAAATGCAGTAAAGAAGCTGAAGATTGCCATTGCTGAGGAAGCTTAATTCTATCTGGACGTACTTGCAGACTGAGTGTTCATTTGAGAAAGGAGGCCTCCATTGATGTACATATCATCTTCAGTGAATACAATGATCTCTGAGTCTACCAGGTCTTGCACCTTGTGCCTGAATACATTACACTCATCAATTGTGTGCCCAAACGTTCCCGAGTGGAACTCGCACCTAGCAGTCATGTCATAATCCGGAGGAATAGGGTACAGTACCGGCGCGGTACTCCTCGTTTGAATCAGAGAGTTCTTGAGCAGACGAGTAAACAACTGACTATAAGGGATAGGAATAGGATCAAATATCCTCGTGGGAGCTCTTGGTCTCGGTTGCCCCTGCTGCTAATAACTCTGCTGTCAGTGCTGATTTGGGCGCCTCACCTGCGCTTGCACTTTCCTTTCCACATTTGGCTGAGTCACAAACAAAGGTTGCTGACGTAGAGCTTTTACAGCAAAAGGTTGTGGAGAAAGTCCATGGCATGAGGTGGATCCTGCAAAGCCGGGAGGAGCCTTCACTTCTTTTGCAACAATTGGGGTAACATCACCTTGTACATTCACGCCGCCCGACGTGAACTCAATTGTCCCTGCGTCAATCAAATCCTGGACTCGGTGCTGAAAGGCCCTACATTCCTCCACGGTATGCCCTGGTGCCCCAGAATGGAAATCACAATGGGCTCTTGCATCATAGCCTGGTGGAGGATTGCCGGTGTGAGGAGCCAAAGTCCTCATCTGTACCAGTTGAAACTGAAGGAGATATGGCAATAGTTGAGAATATGGCATAGGGAGCGGATGAAAAACTCTTTCAGACTTCTTCTGCCCCTGTGTACACTTTTTGCCCTTGGGCTTCTCTTGGGAGCCAAGACCTAGCTGCTGTTGGGAGAGTTCTGGAACTTCCGCATGTGGAAGAGACTCACGAGGTAATCCACGATTTAAATCAAATTCCAAAGAGATGGGAGGAGTAAGGATCTCTGTTGTGGAAGCGGGCACGTACTGTCTTCCTTCTTCAACACTGTTTACAAAATCTCCATGACCAAACCCATATGAGTTTTCATCTGATTGATCTCCTCCCTTAGCATCCTCTACTCCTGGAGCATGTCTTCCCCAAATTGCCTCATCTGAACCTTCAATTCACTCAACTCAGCTTGAACTCGCTCCATGATCAGCTCTTGAATGGCCTGAGGAGTTAAATCTGCAATTCTGAGGAGGGAACAAGATAAGAACACCCAAGATAAACACCTGTCATGCAAAATGGTTATGCGAAATGATTATGGATATGCAAATGCAAATGAACATGTTTTAATATTCGCAGGGCGATCCACCCCTTGATTCCAGTTTAACAACAAGATAGGACGGAATTTCTGCTCATATATTAAGAAAACCAGAGGAAAACCAAATGTCAACAATCACGAATCCAAGATAACAAATCTGAACACAAAAATCGTAGAGGTCCCAACCAACAAGCCTGGTGGTGATCCAAATAATGAAAGAGAAAAAAAAAACTACAGCATATCATCAAAGTCCACAAGTGTCAATCCCCCCCATCCACTATGCTTTCTGCTCCAGTCTTGAATTTCCTTGAACAACTTTTTGGTGTCGGGATGCTTTGGTCTCTGAATTAGCTCTTGAATGAGAATGTCTCTCCTATGTATGATCCCTTCCAAGTATCGGCAATGCAACTCCCAAGCGTCTTCTCCAGAAACACCATCCATACTAGGGCCCTCACGTCTAGATCTCTTCACTTCAGCTTGGACCTTCAGTTCCTCTATGGAGGCTATGGCTTCATTAAGTCGACCCTCGACTGCTTGTCTCTTGAATACCCCTGACAGGATCTCAACGTCTTTTTTCTTGAGCGTCGACTTCAACTGATCAATCTGAGCTAGATAACCGTCTTCCTTTCTCTTATTCTCGGCCATGGCAGTTTCTCGGTGATCATCGAACCTGTGAATCTTCAACAAAGCCTTGTCTAATTCCTCCTTCTTAGACTCGAGAACCTTACTGATACCATCCAAAGCTTCTTTCATCCTTTTTCTGGATGCGACCATGTCAGCTAGCTCTTTTTCTGCCTTAGCAAGAAGCTCTATCTTCAACTTGGCGGTATGAACAGCTTCACCCCGCTCATGTTTCAACTGATGGATTTCTCTTAGTACCTCTCTATTTTCTTCTCGCAGCTTTTCCTTTTCAGCCCACAACTTGTTAAACTTCTCTATCTCGACTATGGTAGGAGGCTCAATCAGTAAAGGATACAAAGGTGGTTCCACCGGGAAGGGAAGAAGCTCCTCTTCTACTCTCTTCTTAATCCACTCCTTATAGGATGGAAAACCCCGGTTATTACATTTCCCGAACAAAGTTTTACCCTTCTTGGTCACCTGTTTCCAAGCATTCACAATCTTCCTCATCATATCTTGATCCTCAATACCATTGAAGAATAAGGACTCTCTGATGTCTCTCTCTTCAGGTGGACCTTTCAAAGGATAACCAAACTGCCTGATAACAAGGGAAGGATTATAGTTAATTCCACCTTTTCTCCCTATCAAGGGTACATTAAGGAATTCTCCGCACTTGCAAATAATCTCCATTCCTAGCAAGTCATGATTGAACCAAACAATGTTGTCAGCAGTCAAGGCCATCAACCTCTTTGACCACTTCAGAGAATCTTTCATATCAATAAAGGCGCCAGTTTCAGGAAGATGGCTCAGAAACCAAGTAGATAAGAGCGGTGCACAACAACTCACAGTTTTTCCCTGCCTATTTTCATTCTTGTAGTGAACTGAATGATACACATCACCTAGCAAGGTAGGTATGGGATTCTTTGAAATAAAGATTCTGACAGCATGCATATCCACCAGATCAGGAACATTGGGAAACAGGACAATCCCATAGATGCACATAGCCAGAATAGCTTGGAAAGCAGTCCAATTCTTCTCTTTAACATGAATGCAAGCTTGATCAAACAAGAACTTCAATAAGAAACCCTTAGCTCCTTGTTTTTCCTCAATATTACTGCTCAGAACGGATTCGCCAATATGAAGAGCACTAGCCATTTCTTTAACCCCGGGGTGTTCCTCAGAAAAGAATACTATGTCATGCCTGATAGGGATTCCCAAAATAAATGAGAACTCCTCCAACGTTGGGGCCAAGATGTAGTCTGGGAAAGTGAAGCAACGCAAAGACGGATCGTAAAACTGAAGAAGTGTATGAATGGCATCCTTCTCATACTTGGAGATATTATAAACAAACTTCACAAGTCTCCCATACCCTCCACTGAACTCTGTACGAACTCCGGGACCAGCCATATTAATCAATTTGTGAATCAATGTCAAAGTCGGATCTGGGAACGAATAGGCAACAATCTTCTTTCTCGGGACATCCATGCTGAAGTAACCTCAGAAAACTGGAATCAAGAGTAAGATGCAAGCCCTAAAAAGTGCCAAACATGTTAGAATGCAAGAAAAATGATATGCTCACGCAAACATGGGGTCAAGGCAACACTGCTGGACGTTCTGTGCTGTTAACTGAACGAGAACCACAACCCAGAAAACTAGAATTCCGAACCACTGAGATAACCAGGAACCCAAATAATCAGACGTTGATGAGAAATCCAGAAAAACAAGGTAGGTTGAAGGTTTTGGTTACCTGCAAACCTGCAAACACCCATCCCCTCTCACGTATGGGTACTAGGATGTTCAGTATCCCGGGCTCTCAGGTCGAGAAATGATGATACGTTCACCATTTCTGGTTTGGCATCATCATCAATTGAGGAGGCCTCAACTGATTCTCCAAAACAGAAGGTCCTCAGCTTTGGCACTGAGGTCGAGAAACAATAGTACATTCATCCCTCGGGGTACAGTACTATCATCAATCGAGGAGTGCCTCCACTGATTCTCTTCAAAAGATAGGGGCCATCCTATGCGAGTTCCAAAGTGGGCCCTCGGGTGCGAATGGGTTTGCCACAGGATGTGGTCTGCCAATGTCACCACTAAAGAGGGATGTTTCCACTAAGGTCCTCGATGATCGGTCACCAGAGTCGACAGCTCTCTAGATCAACACCCTAACATGCGCAAGGCACACACGTCAGAATGCGTCCCAAGATAGCCTCGTCTGGTTGTGAATTTCGTGAACACACAAACGTACCAAGCGGGCACGTAGGTCCCACTACTTTCCACTCTAGTCCTAGGGTATACTCGAGCCTGGGTATTGGGCTTATCTCTCAGACCCACCCAACCTGCAAAACAAAAACAGCCAGCACAACACAGCAGTATGACATAATAAAAATGAAATGAAATGCAGAAAATGCGGTAAAAATGAAATACAACAAATAAAGCAAAACAAAAACAAAAACACCCAAAGAGAACAAAGACAAGCAAGCGCTAGGATTGACTCACTTAGGGATGGACCAGCATAGGTCAACCAGAGTCCCCAGCAGAGTCGCCAGCTATTGCTCCCAGGATTTTCATCCAGGTACAAACGCGAGAGTGGCGCGGAAAAACAGAGTCGCCAGCCGTGTAAATTTATCCTAAGAGAGGGAAAGGGAACACCGCATAAACCTGAGGAAGAGGGAAAGGAATGGTCATCGCAACCATAACCTGGGTTCGGGAGTCGATTACGCGAGGGGAAGGTGCTAGAACCCCACGCGTCCATCGTACTCGATGGGATCCACACTTGTTGTCTAATCTAAGGGTGAGTTATACTATCATCTGTGGCTATACTAAGACGGAGAAAGGGGAACACAAAGACAGACTCGGTAGGACGTCGACATCCTAGGCCTACGTACCCCATTTGTGCAATGGGGAATTCAGAGTCAACGTAGTTCGGACCAAGTTCTTTTTGTGTTTTTTATGAGCGACGTTAAGTCTGCATCCGGCAGTTAGTGTCGATGCCTGTTTGAGTCTCAGACGGAAAGTAACGTGCCCTTTTTGAAAATAGCCTTTAGGTGGATGATCCCGAAGGACAAAAAGGTTTGAAGTTTGTTTGTATTTTTTTAGGACAGAAGTGGCTTAAGTTAGTTCATAAGTTGCATTGCACCAAAGTCTAGGGCACAGGGGCGAATACTTAACGCATCGTCCCAAGACAGGACGCTCACTAAGCACTCTAGAAAGATGAGAGGAAGCCCCTCATTTCTCATTCCCCACGCTTAAGGCTCGTGCGCAATACAATTTATCCTTATTAAGTGTTTTCAAGAAATTTTGAGATGAGGAGAGAGAAGACACAAAGGGAACTCTAAAGGGGAACTAAGAGGCCTAATGTTATCATGCACGGGTGACCTACGGTTAGTGAGGTTTGACGACAACCTAAACCTAAAGAAAAAAGATGAGAGAAGGAAAGAGTAAGGTGGACATGGATAACTATCCATACCCTCAAATAACTTACCTCAGTCCCTGCATAAAAGATTAGTACGAAACAGACATAAGTAAAAGAAATGAGATAGATGAAACCCAAGCAAAGACATGAAATAATGATCAAGTGACCTATAACAGTCCAAACATGAATTAAGAAATCAAAGAACAAACCCCCAAGCAATGGCACAAGTGCCTCTCAAACAAAAACTCAGGCATGATCAGAAATATGCATACAAGAAGATCTCAAGTGAAAGCAATCAAATAATTAGAGAAACAACTTCTAAAATTGCCAAAATAAATATCAACATTACTCAACCAGAGGCAAATAACATATCAAAAACTCCTGCAAAAATTAAAGATGTTAGTCACTCAAACAATTATGCAAAGCTCAGATGAGAAGTAGGGTTCAACATGCAAAAGGCAAGGACTAAAATGCAATATGAGATGATTTTAAAAATGATAGAAAAATATTTTAATGCACTTCAGAGTGTTATCTAACAAATGCAAAAAGAATGGATTGAAAATGTTTTATGGATGCAGAGAAATAAAAGAAACAAATTTGTGTATGCAAGATGAAATAATTACAGGAAGAAAGTAATAAAATAATCATTTTAATATGATAAAATAAAATAAAATAATAAAATAAAATTTGTGAAAATTTTATAAAATGATAAATATGATGCATGAATTTTCCTGGAATTTTTTTAATGCAAAAACTATTTTTAAAAATGAAATGTAATAAATAAATAAAATAAAAATAGAAAGAAAATGCAAGGGGTGTAAATAGTGATCCAAACATGTTGAAAGAGAATATGGGCTGAAGGGTGGGGGTGTCAATAGCGAGGCCCAAGCTGACAACAGTCCATCAGCGAAAAAAAAATAAAATAAAAAAAAGAACAATAGACCTTAGTCAATGAATTGACTCAACACGGGCCCCTGGATTGATCATACGCTCAGCATTTGGTCAACAAGATCAACCAGTAATAAAGATCAACGGTCAAGATTCACACGCACATGGTTATGAAATGATCACGCACATACCAAACTGGTCAGCACACAATGTACACGCCATGTGATCAGCACATGGTCATTTTTATTCGTTGGCAGCATAGGATCCACATGATTAATCAGACGTCTCACGATTGGTCAAACAATTGGAAAAGAATACATGATATGATAGTTGAGATTGAGTGCACATAATAGGGACCATGGGGTAATAAACATGTGATTAAATAAAATAAAACAAAAAAATAGCACGCGTGGCACCATGATAGCCACACGATCAAACGAACCAACGACCTGGATTGTGTCTTCTACCTCCAGCCTCTCCCTTCGCCGGACCACCACCATTCGCCGGAGCCCTAGCTCCGGCCGCCACCCACGGCCACCTGCAATAAATATTTTTCCATAAAATGCAAAGGGGTACACCATTCTGACCAGAATTTCGTCAGGATCTCAAATATCACATCCAAATTCGCAAATAACCAACGCATAGTAAAAAACGAATGAGAAAAGGTTAGGGTTCAAAACTTTAAACTCACCATACAAGCAATACACACGTCCAAACACAAAACAAATTATATCATGGTGATCAGTGGACATCACACAACATTATGCATATTTAAAAAGAGAGTTCCATGATCATCAAAAGAATGACTAACCTGAGATGGCACAGCCCTTATCCTTGCTTTTAGCTGCGAATGATGGTTGGTTTATGTTCCAGGGATCCCAAGGGTTCTGATGGTGAAAGAATTTTGTGAAAACTCCTTGTAGATTGAGAGATACGAATGCGAGAAGCTTTAGGGTTCAAGTTCTTGTTCTCCTCCAAAAGCACGTGTTCTTGACCTAACTAGTGCATGAATGAGTTTAAATAGATTAGGGTTTTTCAGTGATAATGATTTGGGCCTTGGTGATTCCTTGTTTTGTGAGTTTTGGATGATTTTTAAAAAATCACATAATGTGAGATACACCTCCTTCCATGCATGGATATCTAAACATTTCATGATGGATCACTTAACTTCTAATCGCTAATCACACCCACATTGAAATTGGGCCTTGAAACATTTTGATTCATGAGTTTTCAATGACTTGGCAATTTTGAATAATGGAGAATAAGTGATAAATACACCATGGATTCACTTGATTTAAAGGCCTAAAATGATCCTTGAGGAGTGTCCTTTGATGTTAGCATGTGACATGAAGCAATGGAATTAATTATAGGTCACTATGCCAAAGTTTGTGAAAATGGAATCATGAGAAACTCTAAAAACCACTTTGTCTTCTTTTGATCATAAGTTGAGTTTCACAAATGATGTGGAGACCCACTAGTGCTTGTTGGAAAGAGGAGAAAAAGATCTTCAACTTCCATGTTGGAGATAAATTCATTTGAAGCTTCTTTGATCATGAAAAGTCCAGTTTAATGTAGTGTAAGAACTTGCCCAAAAAGGAAACTTTCAAATTATAGGTCATTTCCATATTTAGTAACTTTTGCACCAACCCCTGATTCTTGATAAATGGCATGAAACTGACTCTTGATGACCATATGAGGATGTGAGACCTTGAAAACCTTGGGGAAAACCTCAAAATTCCACAGTTGACTTCCCCTCTCACTGTTGACTTTTACCCAATTCACCTGATTTACAATCCATTGGCCAATTAAATCTCTCCTGAACCAAACTGATGGACAACCTCCCATCCCTAGATACTTAGGGACCCAAGGAATACCATAGAATCAAGTCTTGCCCAAAAAATCAGAAATAAACTGACTTTATAGCAAACCCTAGTTTTGGTACCCTTAGTCTAGGAGGAAATAACACAGTCTCCAAATCCAAATTCCTCTGAATATGATGTGTATCCTCTCCAACAAAGATAAGATATGCCATTTAGTGATGACAAAAACCCAATGAGCTTGCCCATTAGAGCAATAAACCCAAGAATCTTAAAACCCTAATTTCTGCACTGGTTAGGAGGAAGTGATCCACTTGAACTCTCTTGCTTGACCCTTTGAAGAACATCTTCTCCTCTTGAACATGCCTCAGGCACCTTGACCCCATGCTAAGAACCAATGATATGCACACATGATAATGCAAAAATGAGATGAAACATAAGCCAGTTAGTAATAAAGTAAGGAGGGCAAATTTTGGGGTGCTACACTTAGCAAGCTTATGCAGCTGTGATTCCATCACCACTGATTCACTTACACTCCACCATAACCCCATAAACCTTCATCACCATATCACTCCTCTCCCCACTCGCCCTAACTAACTTGACTCAGTTAGTTAGGGATAACTCACTTTAAGCCACTCAACTCACCTTAACTCACTCATTTAACCACCACTGGTTCATTTTAATCCACAGATATAAATCAAAGTTTCACTCACAAATTCATTTCTAACTCTCATTTCTCACTCTCCCTCTCAAACACTTCAAGTTTTTTCTCAAAAAACTCTCTCTGAGTTTTCCATTCTCTCTCTGATCTCACACGAAATTCTATCACATTTCATCTCCATCATCATCATTGTTCCATTTTGGATCAAGAACAATTGTAGACAAATTCAGCTAATCAAGTTCAGCTTCAAGACAGTTGAATATTCAGTTGGATTCTCTTCACGATTGCAAGCTCCAAAGCCTTTATTTGGCCAATTGAACCTAAAGGAAGAAGCAAGATCTCTGGTATTCTTGTAGATCCAAAAGTTGCATCATATTTCAGGTTCCCTTTCTCAACCTTTTTCTACTAAATTCAGCTCGTTTTCATGGTGTTTATGGCTTATTAGAAGCTGCGTGCGTTTCTGGCTAGTTGATAGACCTCTTAGAGGTGTAGATCATTTTCTAGGGCAATATGTTTTGATTCGGTTTGTTGCATGTACGCATGATTCGTGGAAAATAATTGTGTATTCTTGATCTCCATAACTTCCTCTTCATTTTTATGTGCGATTTGCTTATTTCTGGGAAATGTGAGAGCTACAGGTGACGGAGGTGGCCGGAGAAGACGACCGGAGGTCGTTCTCCGGCCGGTGAGCATGAGGTTAGGGTTTTAGGTCAGATATAATCGTGACTGTCTGATATTTGCATCCAACCGTCCACAATGTGCCAACACATAAGTGACACACCATCTCTTTCACGTGCAATCTTTTTGATACGAATGGCTTTTATGTGTGAATAAGCATGCTACTTGTTGTGAACCTCACTTCTGATTTGTCTGATGTGGGTAATTGATTGATCTAATGCTTGATAACGCGCCAACACATTAATGAGTGAGGGTCTATGGCACGTGTTTTCTTTTTTTCCCTCAGAGGTGTACATGTGGGTGCGTGCGTGATAACTACCATGTATTTGATTTGTGAGACGTTGGATTGTTGACTGTTTGTGATTGATATTATTCAATGGCCATGATTGCATCTCTATATTAATTGATCATACACGCTGCCACACCACTGCATCTTTAATTGGACTGAACTCAAATTGATGTTTGCACCCCCTTTGCTGAGCCCAATGTACATTTTTAACTGGCGAATTACTTTCTTTGCACCCCTACTCCATTTTCCTTTTATTTTTTATTTTCTTTTCTATATTGTTTTGATTTTGTTATTTTAAAAATAGTAAATGACCTCTAAAAATGCCAAAGAAATTCATGAATCATCTTTATAGTGTTATAAAATTTTTACAAATTTTATTTTCCATTTTCCTATTATTTTTTGCATCTGAATTAATTGTTGTTTAAATTTCTTTTTGAAATATTTTATGTGTGAACACTTTGCATTGCTGATTTTATTTCTCATCATTGGTACATAGTTTAATCCTCATTATTTTGGCATATTTCAAAGGACACTTTGAAGCATTTAAAAACATTTTTTTCATATTTTTAAGGTCATCTTTGCATCCTCTTTGAGCCATTTCTTTGTGCATGATCATGTAAAACCCTAATGACTTTGCCATGCTTGTTTGATTGAGTTTCTTTGTGATTCTTTGCTTAAGCTTTTGGTATGATATTTGCCTCTGGTGGAGGTCTCTTGAGACCCAATTTGTTGATTTTTGAATCATGTTTGGTATTTGTTGGATGACTCTTGTTTGAAGTCCTTTTTTGTGAACTTCTTTGATCGTGTTTGTTTACTTGCTTGAGAAGGCACTTGTGCCATTGTATGATATCATTCTTCTTGACTTCTTGAGCCATGTTTAGATCATTATAGGTCTTTTGAATGAAGTTATAGGCCATTGGTTTGAAGTTGATGCTTTCTTTGTGTACACGTTCAATACTTGTTTCACATGTTTCCTTTTGACCTAATTCCTCACTCTTTTTCATCTAAGTTCCAACTTGATTTGTATTTGATTTGTTTATACCATGCCATACTGTCCATTTGCATTTCATATGATGCAAGTCTCTGACTTTCAAGCATTGCATTTATCTCATATTCCATTTATGTCTTACTTTGCATACTTGAACATGTTTCATCCAAATGCATGTTTCTTTTTCTTCTAGCTTCTAAATGACTTGTAATTGCTTGAATGTGATTGGTTTGTGCATCTAATCCTCATCCTAACATGTCATACCACTTCTGACTTTGATACTTGAGTTTCATCTTGAATTTTTTTAGGTTTGACTTATGCCATGAATGCTTTCTTTCCATGTTAAATTCACATCTTCTCACTTCTTCTCTTTGTCACTCCTAATGTTTGAATGCTTTATTGTATGCCTCATTTGAAATTTGTATATCATGTTTAGGCACATGTTTAGGTCATCCAGATTCTGACTTTGACATTACTTGAAGCATTATTGCATGATCACCTTGCATATCCACTCATTCTTCATCTATGTCTTCCATGATTCACTTCTTTGATGTTTAAGATCTTTAGTTGTGCATGGTTTGTTCTTGATTGATCAATTAACATTAGAGAACACCCTTAGAGCATAGGTTCTGATCTTGATTGAGTTTCACCTCTTAGGGTCTTTATCCTTTAACTCTTAACTTATTTGTTCACCATTTGTTTTTACTTTTCTTATTGCACTACTTGTAAGTTGTTTTGAACTAACCTTTTCATGTAGGTGCTAAAAGTAAGTAAGTGTGTGGGTATGCTTCCACACACACTTTTATCTTTCATCTTCTCTTATTTCTTTTAATCATGCTACTTGTGATCATGTTAAGCATGTATATGCTTTCCTTGAATAATTTCTTCTTCACCCCTCTTTAGGACCAACTTAACTTCCATTTTGGAAGTAAGTTGCTTCTTTTGCTCTTCTTCTTCTTTCTTTTAGAAGTAGGTTTGTTAAACCACATTGACCATAGGATCTCCAAGCATGCTAACACTAGTATGTGTCTTAGTCTCCCCTTATTTTTCACCTCTGATCCGCTTTTGAGTCTCTTCTCTCTCATCTTATAACAAAAGTAAAAAAACACTTAAAAAAGGCATAGCACTTATTGTATTTAGGCCTTTCAAGTGGGAACAAGGATGTGAGGGGTCTTCTCTCATTTTCTTGGAATGATTAGCATACGTCCCATCTTGGGTCGATACGCGAGGCATTCGATCTTACATGAGGGACTTAAATACAATGTGCGTTACAAAATATAAAGTAATCAAAACACTTCTTTCTTAAAAGACAAAAACAAACAACAATTCTTCTCTCATCTCTTCACTTCTTCCTTAAGGACTCGTCAAGTCCGTTCTACCACAAACAGGTAACGCCTAAGTCTCCCTACAGCGAGCTGCAACACCTAAACTGTTGGAACGCGCACTCTGACGTTTTTACTAAAAAAAAACACAAACAAAGCGACCTTCGTTGAGGGGAACTACGTCGCTCTGATTCTCATGTTCCCGATGAGATACGTAGGCAGTGGGGTAGGGCCCATTCGAGCACTTCTTTTATTTTCCCTACATTTGCTTCTTGTTCTCTCTCATTTCTTTTCTATCCCTCATTTTTACCTTTCTTTCCAGTAGCAGCGGAGCTCCAGTTTCCGACACCCTTTGATCGAGACAAGCAAGCGTGGATCCCATCGGGTACGATGGATGCATGGGGGTG
This sequence comes from Lathyrus tuberosus, assembly GCA_022829125.1. Lineage (NCBI taxonomy): Eukaryota > Viridiplantae > Streptophyta > Magnoliopsida > Fabales > Fabaceae > Lathyrus > Lathyrus tuberosus. The sequence continues at coordinate 8,434,129 of JALAZF010000008.1, read as the reverse complement.
CTAAAACCTTCCCTTCGCGTAACCGACTCCCGAACCCAGTTCTCTTGGTCGCAAGACCATGCTCTTTCCTTTCCCTCAGGTTTATGCAGTGTTTCCTTTCCCTCTCTTGGGATAAATACACATTGCTGGTGATTCTGTTTCGGTGCTACTTTCGCGTTTGTACTAGGATGAAAATCTCGGGAGCATCAGCTGGCGACTCTACTAAGGATCGAACCCAGAATCTCTGGTTTCCTTAGCGAGTCAATCCTAGCGCTTGTCTGTTTTTATTTCATTGGGTGTTTATTGTTGTGCTGCATTTACTGTTTTTACTGTATTGTTATTTACTGTATTATTGTATTTACCGCATTTTAGCATTTTCATTTCATACACTGTATTATGATGTGCTGTGTTGTTTTCTGTTTGGCGGGATGGGGTATTCTGAGAGATAGGCCCAATACACAGGCCTGAGTGCACTTATGTTTAGCGTGTTTCATATCCTCTCGCATTCCATCTCGGTTCGAGGAGGGAATATGAAACACAATCTGGATGTGGTTCTCTCTAGAGAATTCTGCGTTGTGGGTCTTCCACGATGGTAGAGCTATCTGGAAGAGCTGTTAAGTCTGGATGACCTTTTAGGATGACTTCTCTTTATTTTGAGGTGAATCAGAGGACGATCTCTTTGTTTGGCGATAGCATTGTATCCTTCGGGCTGAATGTGCTATTGCTTCTCATTCCGGGATTCGAATTTGAGGATCCTTACTTTTTAGTACATACATATGAGATTGGGGGGATTGTTTACAGGTGTGCAGGAACCCTTGACCTTTAGAATACCCGGTTTTCTTATTTATTCTGGATTGGTTACTGAATCTTTGGTCCTGATCATTTCACATTTGTTCTGGATTTGTTACTGGACTTATTATCCTGGTTTTGTGTATCTCACCGAGTTCAGACTGCAGTACAGTGGATTCAGCTTTATTTGTGCTGCACTGATCACATGCCCTTGCATACATATCATTATTAGCATTCTTGCATTTAACCTTCATGTTTATTCATTTGCAGGGTATAATTCCCTTCGAATCCAGTTGACAGTTCCCTTTTGCAGCTATGGAGATTCCCAGGAAGAACAATGTGCATTATACTTTCTTTGACACAAAGGTGGGACAGTTATGAAAGATGGTTTCTCTTATTACTCCAGACCATGTGGGTATGTTCTGAAAGGCTTATGGGGAGATTCTGACTGTGGTTGATAACTTGAATGCTTCAGAAAGGAGTGTCATCCATACGTGCTTACAGTTTTATGACCCACAGCTAAGGTACTTCACTTTCTCGGATTTTCAGTTGGCCCCAATGCTAGAAGAGTATGCCCTGCTTCTAGGTGTGCCTCTCAAGTACCAGATTCCTTTCAACTCCGATATACGCCCTCCAAAGACTGAAAAGATAGCTAAAGCCCTCCATCTGAGCATACTTGTGGTAGAAGATAACCTCGCCACCAAAGGAGGTTTATCTGGTTTTCATTTGGACTTCTTGGTTGCCAAAGCTGAAGAATGCACTGCTAAGGTTCAGTGGGAAACCATTTGTGCAATCCTGGCTTTGGGTATCTATGGAATTATGCTGTTTGCGGATGAACCTATGTTTGTGGACATGAGTGCAATCCATATTTTTGTGCTGAAGAATCCTATACCTACACTCCTGGGTGATTTGTACTATTCTGTGCATTTTAAAAATGAAAAGAAACGAGGAGGTTTGGTTAGATGTTGCACACCTCTGTTCCATAAGTGGCTTATGAGTCATTTACCAAATTCAGAGGCCTTTTTGAATCCTCATCCTGCAAAGAATTGGGCTAAGAGGATGATTCAGTTGACAACAAAGGACATTCGTTGGTTCAATCAAAGGACGATGGGTGGAGATTTTGTCAGCAGCTGTGGAAGACATCTTAATGTGCCACTCTTGGGGATAAGGGGTTGCATCAATTACAATCCTATTATTCTTAGGAGACAGTTAGGGTTTGCTTTAATAGAGCCTCCGAAGGACAGTGATTTGGAAGAATCTTTCTTTTTCTCTATGAAGGATAATCCTTTGTTGGTAAGGCAAGCGGCTGGAGCTTGGGGCAATCTACAAACAAAGGGTAAAGTCATCTTCGGCAAGTGTAACAATGTGTCTTCTTCTCAATATGATGCCTGGTTGAAAAGAAGAGTTCAGATCACTCTTTTGCCATTTTCTCAGGAAAGACCGTCAGATCCAGTTGCTGTGGAACCAGTGACCATGATAAGTGTTGATGAATATAACAAGCTTAAGGCAGAGATAGATAAGACAGTCAAAATGAATGAGAAGTTGAGTGAAGGACTCCGAAAGACGCTTTGTGAAAAACGTAATGTTGAGTATGAACTGCAAAAGCTGACTGAGCGTCATGAGGCTAATGAGAAAAGAATTGTCGAGGACACTATCTATATTCGCAAGGTCAAACAGAATGAGATGGCACTAAAAGAGGCGTGCAAGCTCATCAATGAGCAGTTGACCAAGTCTGAGAATGCCCTTGCCAAAGGACAACAGAGATGGGATGAGTTTTCCGAATGTCGGAGGGAGATCGAGGCGAGAATCAGGGTTGAAAATGACGAGTTGAGGAAAAATTTGAAGAGCAAAGAAAGCGAATTTCTCCAGCAACTAAGTTCAGCCAATCAAGAGATCGAAGATCTGAAAATCCGCGCTGGAGTAAAGAGAGCCAAAGAGTTAGTTGTCAAAGATCAGGTTCGAAAGCTAGAAGAAGCTGTCAAGTTAAGAAGTCAACTGATCAGAAGTCTTACCGAGCGCCCCAATGATCCAGTTGCTGAAGCACTCCTCAAGGAGGTCTGGGAGGATTTGTATGGGCTCAGTGTGTGAGTTGTTATTATTCTGGGAATTCACCATCAGGCTTGTTGATGGGTTTTCTTTTGCTTGTATTCATGACTATTCAGTTGTATCTGTTAAGAATCAATTTGTATTTGACTGTTCCACACCTGGTTATGGGTTTCATTTATGCTAATGGTGTTTCGTTGGTATTATTGAAGTGGATTCTTCATCAAATTATATAATGATTCACACACTCACTGGGCCGTATATGATGGGTATTCTGAATTATTAATATGCACCTCTGATGTTCTGTCACTATTAACAGTTGCAGGAGTATGCATTGTTCCCTTACGGTCAAACTGGAATTGAAGGAAGGAATGCCTCAAAATGAATAAACATTGCATTGCATTGCATATCATTTTGCATTTTGTTGCTTGCTATTTCAGGTACTTGTTGCGGGGTCTCTAACCTTTATTTGGTTTCAGGCATTATAGCTGAGAATCATATTCACCGATACTCAACTCAAAGAAATCAAGCAAGGATTATGGATCAAATGCAGAATGATTTGGCTGAAATGAGGGCACGCAAGGACCAGCTCATGACTGGTATGGCACAGACTCAAGAAAGATTGAGACTTCTGGTCGAGCGTCCAGAAACTACGCCTGAAGGTAATCAAGTGGACAATTTACAGACAAGGGGCACTCCTCCTCCTGGTGGCAACCCTTCTCCTGGTGGCAATTCTCCTCCTGGTGGTAATCTGGGTAATGGAAATGGCAGAAATGTTGGTGGTATTCAAGAAGATGTTCTGAAAGACCAATTTATCTTGCTGGATGCTGATATGGGTAACCCTGGTGACTGAAGGTATGATGAGTTGACTGAGAAGATCCGGGCCATAGAGTGTAAGAATTCTATGGGTATTGATGTTACTAGTTTGGGGCTGGTACCAGGAGTCAGAATTCCTCCAAAATTCAAGCCGCCTACTTTCGACAAATATCATGGCAATACGTGTCCCCGGACACATATTCAAGCTTATTTTGGGAGGATCTCAGCCCATACAGATGATGAGAAGTTATGGATGCATTACTTTCAAGACAGTCTGGCTAGAGCTTCTTTGACCTGGTATATGAAATTGAACAGAGCTGCGGTGAGAAGCTGGAAGGATCTGGCAGAAGCGTTTCTAAAGCAGTACAAGTACAATATCGACATGGCGCCCAACCACACTCAATTGCAAGGGTTGTCACAGAATGCTAAGGAAAGTTTCAAGGAATACGCTCAAAGGTGGAGAGAGATGGCTGCACAGGTTCAACCTCCTTTGCTGGATAGAGAAATGGCAGACATGTTTATGGGCACCCTGCAAGGGGCATTTCTTGAAAGGTTGGCTGCTTGTCCATCAACCGGATTTGCTGATATCGTGATTGCTGGAGAAAGAATAGAGAGTCTGTTGAAACTCGGGAAGATCCAAGATATAAGTGGGGCTGGCTCTTTTGGAACGAAGAAACCATTTGCTAGTGGTCAGAAAAGAAGAGAAGGTGATACCAACGTTGTATATAGAGGACGAGGCAGGGGACGTTCTCAGGCTTACCATCAAGTAGGTTCAGTGACAATCCCAGCACCATCTGTTCCGCAGCAACAACCACCACAACAAGTTTAGCAGCAACAGTAGCAACCTCTTTTCCAACAGAGGTCTAGGCAGAGGGACCGTAAGATTGACCCTCTCCCTATGACTTATTCAGCGTTGTTACCACAGTTACTCAAATTGAAGTTGGTTGAGCTTCGTACTATGAGACCTCCTGCCGCTGGCAACTTGCCACCTAATTTTGATGTTAACGCTCGCTGTGAGTTCCACTCAGGTGCTCAGGGGCATACCACTGAGAAGTGTTGGGCATTTCAGAATAAGGTGCAAGACTTGATTGATGCCAAAGCAATCAATTTCTCGTTACCTCCTAATGTTCTCCAAAACCCCATTCCTGATCATGGTGTGGCAGATGTGCGTGCTATTGAAGACGGGAAGAGGTTAAATTTGTTAACGGATATCAGTCAGGTGAAGACTCCATTGCTAGCGGTGAAGGTGTAGTGAGCGGTTTTGGACGTGGTTCTTAAGCACTGGTTGCTCTCACTGCGGTTGAGTTTTAACTATAGGTCGATTCATTTTTTATCCTATTAAAGCTGGTGAAGGAAGGGAAATATATGTCTCCAATTAACCCTGCTTGCATACTGAGTTTAAACAGCGGTCTGTTAGGTTACAGATGCGATCAATGTGGGGGACCTTTGTATTGGTTATTTGTATTTTTGCCAATACTGATTTCTCTCTGGGATTTTGTTAGGATACTGCTTCAGATTATGATATATGGGATTTTGGGTTTTTTGTTGATTGCGCTCGCTAAGATTTTTCTTTCAATCTTATGCCTACGTATTCCCGTTTACCGAAACAGGGAAATCAGAGCGATCGTAGTTCCTCCTATTCTATGGGAGGAAATGGTTGTTTTGGTGTCGTATTCAAAGCCCAAGACGTGAAGCGAAAGGTGGTTTGTATCTTGTTTAAAGCCCAAGATGTGAAGCTGAAGAGTTTATTTGTATCTTGTTCAAAGCCCAAGATGTGAAGCTACGAGGTTTTGATTTTTAGAGAGAACTTGTCATCCCTAAAGGGGGTCTGTTTGTCACAACTGTTGGGTGACTGACTATAAAGGAGGATTACTTTAACCGGGATTTGTGAATCCTAGCAATGCCATAATTTCCTTTATAGGGGGTTTTAACCTGACGGAGAAGACTTTAACTCAGTGTAGAGCAATGCTATCTTTCCTTAGGAATTTCTCATGCTAAAAGAGGGACAATGGCGTGGATGTAGGTAATCCAGAGGCTTGCCGCTTACAGCAATTAGATCAAGGGGAAGGAGTTGTTGATGTTTGTGTACTGTGAACGAGACACAACTTTGATGCTAAAAGGTTGATTGGACCAACCAGTGGTTTCCTTATATAAAGCCTAAGAGGAGGCTAATATGTGTCTCATACAAAGCCCGAGAGGGAGGCTAAAAGGGCTGACTCAACACGAAAACCTTTGGTATCTCGTATAAAGCCCGAGATGAAGGCTATTTTGACTCAACAAGAGAGTTTTTTGTTTCTCGTATGAAGCCCGAGATGGAGGCTGTTGTTTGTTTGGCTCAATAGGAACCTTTTGTATCTCATATAAAGCCCGAGATGGAGGCGAAAGGGGTGATTGACTCAACGAGGGAATCTCTTATGTGTCTCGTACAAAGCCCGAGAGAGAGGCTAAACGTTGTTTGACTCCGCTGGGGAGAATCATTGCACAAAGCCCAAGAGGAGGCTATGGTGACTGTTTCAGTTGAGTGACAGGTCCGGTATACTGATTTTGAAAGAGAAAATCAGTTCTTATATGAGCAACACTGTACTCAAGGATTTGATTCGAGGATCCGGGTTATTCCTATTCTTTAAAGAAATGGGAAACTCGAAGGGTATTGAGACTGTCCGAATCTACGGGTTTTCTTCCTATTTAACGAAAGGGGTCACTTGAGAATGTCTTTGAAGACTCAAGGAGATTAGACTGTCCAAGTCTAGAGTTTCATCTTTTGTACTATGCTTTAAGAAACAATAGTAGACTCTTGGAAAGGACTGTTCTATGCAGATGATTAAGTTCTGTTCCTATATCTCTAGGAGGCCGTGAAGGTCCTTGTACGAAGCCCAAGAGAAGGCATAAGAACTTTTAAGAAGCCGAAGGGTCCTTGTACAACGCCCAAGAGGAGGCGGGGATGCTTTTAGGAAGCCTGTGGGTCCCCAAACCAAGAGACGTTCAAGAAATGCAATTCACAGAGAAGAGATCATTCCAGGAAAGTTTGAGAATTTGGAAGAAACTCAAGAGATGCTATTCACGGAAAATAGATCAACTCTAGGGAGTAGAATTTTTTTGACAATTTCTAGGGGTGACAGTCTGAGAAAAGGTTCACCAAGAATACTGCCTTTCTTTTTGTTCCATATTGTTTAACCCCAAGAGAAGGGAAGATTGTATCTGGAATCCTATGGGGATCTAGTTTTGTTTGTATTCGAGAGTGACCAACAGGCTTTACCTAGTTCTAGGCGTAGTTGCCGGGGAAACTCGAAATATCTATACTATTATTACACAGTTGATATGAGTTTATGAAAGAAGACTTACAGCGAAACAACCCCACAATACAGGTATATGTATATGAAAGCGGTAAATGAAAGCAATAACCACTTACTCGTTTGTAGAGCTTCCATGTTGTTTGGTTAGTTGTTCAACAAAGAAAGATTGAAAACAACAGTATATTCAAAATCAAAGGAGAAAGTGCTTTGAAAAAGAAAGATTTGGGGCTTACAGCTAAAGGAGAGGCCCAGGGATTTATCAGTGAGCGCACTGTTTGAATTTGTACAGAGGGACTTATACAAGTGACTGGGGCCCAAGAAAGGTTTTCTGTACAAAGGGATGGGTCTTACACTCTCTCAAAAGGCCCAAAGAGTTTTAGAAATGGGTCTTACTACTCGAGGGTAGGCCCAGTTGACTTTTCTTTTAAAACTGGCGATCGCGCCTGTAATACCCCAAAATTTGCTCTCCCCTTTTGGCATCATAGCATGGCATTATCATTTATCATATCATATCCACCTCATTAACATTGCATTGCATTTAACATAGAAAAATGAAGCATGGCATCCTTCTTACCATCAGGGCATGTGATCAGGTGGAAGATGGACAATCAAGAGATCATTCAAAGCACAAAAAGGTCAATCAAGTTGCCTCAAGGCAAGCCAAGAGGTCTTTCCTGTCTCATACCATCTCAATTGATCATCCACAACCTCAAGGATAAGAGATACAATGGGAGATTGAAGCATTACATCCTACACTATGCAAGAAGTCCAAAAATTGAAGGAAAACCCTCAAAAGAGATAGCTCATTGATTCAAAATCATTCCCAAGTGGCATTTCTCATCATCCTTTAAGAGGATACACAACATACTCTGAGGAATTGGAAATTGAAGACTGCACTTTTACCTCCTAACCAGAGGGGGCCAAAATTAGGGTTTCCAGTTAAATCAGGGAATCTTTGCTTTTTTGGGCAAAACTTGATGTCATGGTATTCTACATGTTCTTAAGTGTATGTATGTGTAAAATTGCATCTCAATTGGTTTTAGAAGTGGTTCAATTGGAAGAAAGATCAAGAATCAGAGAAATTGGGGCAAAGTCAAATAATCAGAGGAAAAAGTCAACTCTTGACTTTTTGAGCCCAAATTCATGAAATTCATGTTACATGTGTCCAATGTACAAAAGTTGGTCAAGAAATTCCAAAGGAATCATGAAAAATTCAAGGTGTAGAAAGTTGCCATTTTTGGATGAAGAAGGGTTACTAAGAATAGCAAGTTTTGGCCATTTTGCATCAGAGTTTGAACCAAGGCCATTTAAATTTGGAGCACCAAATGAAAATTCCACTCTGCCTCAATGAAAGGTCTTGTTTTAAGCTTCAAATCCATGTGTAGAACATCTCCATTGGATAAAAATTGAGAGAGATATGATTGATCAAAGTCGGAGGATAGTAGGCCAAAACTAGGCCATGACCAGGAATTTTCAGGTCATGCACGCAGTCATTTCAACAAGCATGTGTTGGGCCAGAAGTCAACCCTAATTTCTCCAAGAAGAAAGCTCCAAATGAGAAAATTTTCAACATCAAAGTTATTCCTTGTAGTGCACTCTTCAATGTTCATGTTGGACAAAATTTGATTTGATCATGTTATAAGGGAGAAATATTGGTTCCAAGTTAGGGTGATCTTGCTGAAAATCCATGCCATACACACCATGCCAGCCAACCTCACCTGCACGCCCATACACCAATTGGTTTCCTTCTGTTTCAAGCTATTTTTCATCATCTTGTACACCTCCATTTGACTTGTCTTCAACACCAATATTGCTCCCCAATGTACCCTCTTCCAAATGAACCCATAAACTCACCAACTCATTCATGGAGTAGAGAGAAAAACACTTGCAAAGCACCCTATGTTGGCACTGATACATTAATGGTTCTGCTGCACAATTTGGTTCACACACACACCAAACACCTCACATCAGATTTCCACATTAAACCAAACACACATGACATAAACCTCATACACTAGCACGTGCCTGGCATGAAAATGGAAAGAGCAAACTTGTTGAACAAGTTTCTGATAACAGCCGTGCCATTCATTCCACTTTCTTCTTCACCATAGCTTACCATAGGGAATCACCACCATATCATTACTCTCCCTAACTAACTTGACTCAGTTAGTTAGGGATGACTCACTCAAACCACCATGACTCAGTTAATTCACTCAGCTTAACCCTGGTTAGCTCCCCCTATAAAACAGATTTCACCCTATTCTTTCTTCCCTAGCTTCATTTTTCTCATTTTTCACTTCAAAACACTTCAAACTCTCCCTCACATTCTCTCTACTTTCCCTCTGATTTCACACGAGCTTCACCATCTTCCCTTCATCTACTTCATCTTCATCATCATCAATGGCATTGGATTGAAGTTTTCTACACAGTCCTCAAGGTTTTGGAAGCATTGTTCAACATTGAATCTCTCTGCTCTCAAGACCACTGGTTATATAGCATTCATTTTGCTAAGTTTGTGAAGCTCCAAGGTTGAAGAAGAAGCTAAGATCTCTGGTTTTCTGAAGAGTACTTCCAAATCTCCAATATTCAGGTACGAGTTTCATCCATTATAGACTTGATGTGAGTTTGTCTTCAGGTTCTTGCAGCTTCTTATAAGCTCAAGAACTTGCCTGGCTAGTTGATAGGCCTTTAGAGGCATAGACCAAATGTTAGGGCAAATCTGTTTCCGTTGGATTCTCTCATATCATGAATTGTTGGTGCATTTTGTTCTTGAATTCGTGTTCTACCTTAGTTCCTCTTTCTATTGGTATACGTTTTGTGGATTTCTGGAGAAATCAAGGTTGCAGACGGTGGTGAGTGACCGGAGAAGGTGACCGGAGGTCCCTCTCCGGCCGGTGGCTTCATGTTAGGGTTTTATGACCAGTTTGAATGTGATCCGTTGGATGAGCGTGATCTAATGGCTACCATGCTGCCAACACATAAAAATTCATGTGCATGTCACGTGATTCTTCTGATTTCATTTTTAAACATTGTGTGGCATGGTACATGGTAGCTATGGTGAACATTCATGCACATGCGTGAGATTAGGTTACTTTGACTTTGGTTTGACTTGGACTTGATCTGATGGTTGGGAGTGAGTCAAGATTGTTGACTGAGGGTTCATGTTTGTTAGTATGCTCTGCGCGCTTAGTGGACTTAGCCAGAATGCTATTCGCACCTCCCTGTTTTAAGGCCCAATTGATTTTGAACTGAATAGTTACTAGGCATGCACCCCCATTCACATTTACATTCCATTTTATTTTTTTCCATTTTTGCTACACGTTTCATAATTAATTTTTAAAAATATCAAATGGTATCATAAAATTCCACAAAAATTCATGTGTATTCTTAAAACATTTAGGAAATTTTCTATGATTTTATTTTCTGATTTTATGACCATTTTGCCCCTGTTCCATTATTTTTTTTGAATTTCCATTTGTATGCATACTTAATGTGACATATGATTTTGTGCATTTTTGTTCTTGATCATAAAAAATGATTTTGATGCCTTTCTTTTTGCATTGTGGTCACAATATGTTGAGGTATGTTTGAGATTTATGAGATGATTTTTAAGTCTTTTTTGGATGACTTTTGATGTGTTGCTTTGAGCATGAATGCATGAAACTTCCATGAGATTTTGACCTAATTGTTGAGTGACTTTGGTTCTGATTCATTGCTTGTGGACTTGATATGTTAATGGCATGTGTTCAAGGTGTTTGATTGGTGAAAGTCATAATTTTTGGAGCATGTTTTCTATTTGTTTGAAGCATGAAGTTTAACTTGTTTATTTTGTGAATGCATGCCTCATGTTTGGTTTGCTTGATCATGAAGGCACTTGTGCCATGAGTTGTGGTTTTGTTTGAGGATGTATAGCATGTTAATTGACTTCTGATTGTGACATTTGGGTTTCATCTTTGCATGTTTGATGTTTATCTTGCACCTTAAGTCACTTGTTTCACAAGTATGAACCACATTCACATCACTTCCCCTTTTCTTCTTTGCTTCTTGTTGGATTGAGATTTTGTTTGCATGATTTGGTATGCTCATTTAGGATAACATTAGGTTGTGTAAATATGAGTTACATTCTGACTTGGAAGCATGTATAGCATTTAATCTCATTTTACTTTGTTTGTCAATTTGTTTGAATTTGATTTGTTCATTATACTTTCTTACTTTACTTGTAAGTGATTGTGCTAACCATGTAGGGGCTTTGGTAAGTTTCAATTGAGTATGGATAAGGAATCCACATTCAACTTCTATCCTTTCTCTTTTACAATTCCATTTTGTGTTTTGTTAAGCACTTATGTGCTTTCTTTAATAACTCATTACTTTCCCTTTTTGAATTACAGTTCATCTTCTACTTTGGAAGTGAATTGTTTAATTCTTTCTTTCTTTAGACTTTAGGTTGAAACCTCACAAACCTTTAGGATCACTCTCTTTAATCTTCAATTAGGATTGAGTCTTAGTCCATATAGGTTTTACCTTTTCTCCTCCCTTGAGTCTCTTTTCTCATCTCAAAGAAAATTCAAAATATCTAATAAAGGTAGGCATTTATTGCATTTAGGCCTTTCATATAAAGAAAAGGTTATAAGGGGTCTTCTCTTATAATCTTAGAATGTATAGCATATAGCCCATCTTGGGTCAATGTGTTAAACATTTGATCTTGTATGAGGGACTTAAATGCAATACTTGTTGAAGGTACAAATAAAAAACACTTCTTCATTTCTTAATCAACAAAACACTTAATAAACACAAGTATGCTAGTGTGTTTGAGCCTTGACAATTGGAACTAAGTGTGGGGGTCTTCTTCACTCTTAGTGTGCATTCTTACCCATTCCGTCTTGGAATGTGAGAATGTACACATTCCAATGACTAAGATTCAGATACACTATCATATGCAAACAAATGAAAAAACTTCTAAAAGGCAAAAACAAACAATAACGTCTTTCCTTCGGGAATTCTTTTCTCATCTCATTCATTCTCAACGCACGAACGCGCTTCTACTTGTTCTCTTGCAAGATGGTAACGCGCTCGGACCAGCGAGCCTGCAACACCTGAGCTAGAACGTAAGCCGTTCTCTAAAAAACACAATCCATCCCCAGTGAGGGGAACTACGTCGCTCTGATTCTCATGTTCCCGATGAGATACGTAGGCAGTGGGGTAGGGCCCATGCGAGCACTTCTTTTATTTTCCCTACATTTGTTTCCCGTTCCTTTTCTTTTCTTTCTCCTTTCTTTCTTTCAGTTCCTTTTCCAGTATCCTTTCTTTACACCCTTTGATCGAAACAGCAAGCGTGGATCCCATCGGGTACGATGGACGCGAGGGGGTGCTAATACCTTCCTCTCGCGTAACCGACTCCCGAACCCAGTTCTCTTGGTCGCGAGACCATGCTCTTTCCTTTCCTTCAGGTTTATGCAGTGTTTCCTTTCCCTCTCATGGGATAAATACTCATTGCTGGCGACTCTGTTTTGGTGCCACTTTCGCGTTTGTACTAGGATGAAAATCCCGGGAGCGACAGCTGGCGACTCTGCTGGGGACCGGTTGACCTATTGCTGGTCCATCCTAAGCGAGTCAATCCTAGCGCTTGTTTGTTTTTCTTTCATTGGGTGTTAACTTTGATAATGTTGTGCTATATTTACCATTTTATTGTATGGTTATTTACTGCTTTACTGTACATTACTGTATTTACTGCTTTTTAGCATTACATATCATATTATTACTGTTGTGTTGGACTGTGCTATTTTCTGTTTGGCGGGATGGGATTTCTGAGAGATAAGCCCATTACACAGGCTTGAGTATACACTTAGAATTAGAGTGGAGAGTAGTGGGACCTACGTGCCGTTTGGAGTGCGTTGGGTGTTCACGAAATTCACAGCTAGACGAGGCTATCTTGGGACACGTCGTGGCATACGCATCTTGCGTATTCCAGGATGTAGATCTAGAGAGTTGTCGACTCTAGTGACCGATCATGAGGACCTTAGTGGAAATATCCCTCTTTAGTGGTGACAATGGCAGACCACATTCTGTGGCAAACCCATTCGCACCCGAGGGCCCACTTTGGAACTTGCATAGGATGACCTTTATTTTCTAAGGGGAGTCAGTGGACGACCTCTTTGATTGGCATAGCATTGTATCCTACGGGCTGAATGTGTTGTTGCTTCTCAAACCTCCGAAGCTGACAAGCCTTATTTTCTAAGAACCACATGTGAGCATGGGCGGGATGTTTACAGGTTTGCAGGAAACCCAGCCTCCTACCTACCTTACTCGTGATTCTATGACGATTTCAGACATTGTATCCTATGACAGTAATTTAAGTGTTCATCTCAGATATTGCCAGACTCAGTACAGAGACACAGTGCACACAGTTCAATACAGACACCGACACTTGATTACCTGATCACATGCCCTTTTGCATTGCATTATCATATCATAACAGTTATGTTTGTCATTTTCAGGTGCATAATACATTTCTGATTCCAATCCATGGGTTCAACAGAGATCGTTGCCGAGAGAAAGAACAATGTGTCTTACAAGTTTCCAGATCCTGTCTTGGATTCATTGCTCAAAGTTATAGATATGGCTGGTCCGGGTATTCTTGATAGGTTTCAGAAGAGCTACGGGAATTTGGTTGGGATGGTCCGTACAATCACCAAGTATGAACATGATGCTTTGCACACTCTGCTGCAGTTCTACGAGCCTTCGTTGAGGTGCTTTCTTTTTTCAGATTACATTTTGATGCCAACACTGGAAGAATTCTCATTTATTTTGGGAATTCCGATTACGTCGGCAATACCATTCTTCTCTGGTAGTTCTCCCAGCGTAAAAGAAATTGCTGCTGCTTTACAAATGGATCAGGCAGTGATAAAGAGTGGTGTGAACAGTAAAAATGGAGTTAGCGGATTTCATTTAGAATTTCTGTCTGGACGGGCCCAGGAGGCTGCAAGTGCTAAAAATTGGACGGTTTACAATTCCATTCTGGCTCTCTGCATATATGGCCTAGTTTTCTTTCCCAATCAGCAAGACTTTGTGGATATGCAAGCAACGAGAGTTTTTGTCCTTAAAAATCCAGTCCCTACTTTGTTAGGAGATTTTTATCATTCCGTGCACTATAAGAATGAGAAAAGGAGGGGAGGATCTGTTAGTTGTTGCACTCCACTGCTGAGTCATTGGTTTTTCAAACATTTGCCTCAGACAGGTGTCTTTGTGGAAACCAAAGATGTGGCGAAATGGTCTAAACGATTGATGAGTTTAACTGCTGATAACATTGTATGGTTTGATCACCGGTTGTTGAGAATAGAGCTTGTCACAAGATGCGGAAATTTTCCAAATGTGCCTTTGATTGGCAGAAAAGGAGGGATCAATTATAATCCAGTTTTGGCCATCCGACAGTTTGGGTATGCTTCCAGGGATCCTCCTACAGAGCAAGATGTGGAAGAATCTTTATTCTTTACAGGAACTAAAGATGCGAAGGTGGTAGAAGTAGTGAATGCTTGGAAAGATAAGCACAAAATTGGAAAAGCAGTTTTTGGAAAAGGAGATTGTAGATCTTATCCTGAATATGACAGGTGGATTGAAACGAAAGTAAAGGAATTGCTTTTACCCTTTTCAAGGGGACCTCTTTTATGTGCAGTACAGCCAGAACAACCCACTATGGTGGCTATTGAAGAATGTGAGAAGTGGAAGAAAATGGTCAGAGAGTTGCAGATAGAGAATTCTGGAATGAGCAGATGTCTTCAGAAAGCTCTAGCTGACAACAAAGAGTTGGAAAAGAGAGCCTTGAAAGCGGAAAAAACCTTGGCTGACAAAGAGGAAGATTTTGATGACCGAGCTCGGTACTTTCGGAAACTTACTTTGGGAGCAGATGACACTAGTCAGGCTCACAAGATTACAAAACAGGCTTTAGCCCGAAGCAAGGATTCATTAGCTCAACTTCGTCAAGCTTGGGATGAAGTCAGAATTGAAAATGCCGAGTTAAAGGATCAGTCGAAGACTAAAGACGAGGAGCTTAAAAAGGCACATGAGCAGAGGAGAAAGTATCGGGAAAGCCTCGGTAAGAGTCAAGAACAGTTAGAAGAAGCTAGAAGCCAGTTGAAGAATACCAAGAAAGAGCTTGAAGACGTCATGATAGAAAGGGAGATACTCAAGACGCAAGCCGGCATAAAGAGACACAAAGGAGTGTGTGATGACGAAGCTCTGATGCTGCATATGGGTTCTTTAAATGAAGCTCTTGAGAAAAGGGATGTCTTGATCAAAGAAATGATTGAAAAGCCGAATCACCAGCGTACCCGTATACTTTTTGAGGAAATCAAGTATTCAAGTGATAAGCTGAAGGGTGTGGAATTGTCAGATTGATGTGCTTTTCCCTGTATTTTGTTGTTAATGGATACCATCAGGCTTGTTGATGGATCCATTTCTTCCTTGTATTGCATTTGCGGTTGAACCTTTCTTAAATGTACTTGAATATTTTATTGAATGAGTATGAGCAGTTTTATTCAGAATTATTCTTTATCAGATAGCTGCGCACAAGCACATGACCACGACACGTCTCTTTATATCACAATTTCTGGTCTTCAGATTTCTGTGGTTGGATTGGAATCAGGGTATAAAGCACCTAGGAAATGACAAACATAGCATTGCATGGCATTGCATATCATTTTGCATTTTGTTACTTGCTTTTCAGGTACTCGTTGCGGGGTCTCTAACCTTTATTTGGTTTCAGGCAGTATAGCGGAGAGTCATATTCACCGATATTCGACGCGAAGGAATCAAGTAAGAATCATGGATCAAGTGCAAAGTGATTTGGCGGAAATGAGGGTGCGTATGGACCAGTTCATGACCCTCATGACTGGCATGGCGCAAAATCAGGAGAGACTGAGGCTTCTGGTAGAGCGTCCCGACAATGGGCCCGAAGGTGATCATCATGACAATTCACAGGGACACGGCATCCCTCCTCCCGGTGGCAACCCTCCTCCTGGTGGTAACAATCGGGGTAATGGAAATGGTAGGCATGCTGGTGTTACTCTTGAAGATACTCTGGAAGACCAATTTACTCTACTAGACGCTGATGTGGGTAATCAAGGTGATCGAAGGTATGAGGAGTTAGCAGAAAAGATCAGGGCCATAGAATGCAAGAACTCTATGGGTATTGATGTTACTAGCTTGGGGCTGGTCTCAGGAGTCAGAATTCCCCCTAAATTCAAACCTCCTACTTTTGATAAGTATCACGGCAATGCGTGTCCCCAAACGCATCTTCAAGCCTACTTTGGGAAGATTTCAGCCCATACGGATGACGAGAAGCTATGGATGCACTATTTTCAGGACAGTCTGGCTGGGGCATCCTTGACCTGGTACATGAAGTTGAATAGAGCTGCTGTGAAGAATTGGAAAGATCTGGCAGAAGCGTTCCTGAAGCAATACCAGTATAATATTGACATGGCGCCCAACCGCACTCAATTGCAGGGGTTGTCACAAAATGCCAAGGAGAGTTTCAAAGAATATGCACAGAGGTGGAGGGAAATGGCTGCCCAGGTTCAACCTCCCTTATCAGACAGAGAAATGGCAGATATGTTCATGGGCACCTTGCAAGGGGCCTATCTGGATAGATTAGCTGCTTGTCCGTCAACTGGATTTGCTGATATTGTGATTGCGGGAGAAAGAATAGAAAGTCTGTTAAAGCTTGGAAAGATCCAGGATGTGAGTGGGGCTGGCTCTTCGGGGACGAAGAAACCGTTTGCTAGTAACCAGAAAAGAAGAGAAGGTGATACGAATGCTGTGTTTAGAGGACGAGGCAGAGGGCGTTCTCGAGCTTATTATCAGGTAGATGCTGTGACAATCCCCACACCGTCTGTTCAGAAACAACAACCCCAACAACAAGTTCAACAGCAACAACCTTTTTTCCAGCAAAGGTCTAGACAGAGGGATCGTAAGATGGATCCTCTCCCTATGACTTATGCCGCGCTGTTGCCCCGGCTACTCGAGTTAAAGTTGGTAGAACTCCGTACTATGAAAGCTCCGGTTGCCGGAAACCTGCCACCTAACTTCGATGCTAATGCTCGTTGTGAGTTCCACTCAGGTGCTCAGGGGCACTCCATTGAAAAATGCTGGGCTTTCCATCATAAAGTACAAGATTTGATTGATGCTAAAGCCATCAATTTCTCTCCCGCTCCTAATATTACTCAGCATCCCATGCCTGATCATAGTGCAGCAAATGTGTACGTTATTGAAGATGGGAGGAGATTGAATTTGGTGTTAGACGTTCATCAAGTGAAAACTTCTTTGTTGGTTGTAAAAGATCGTTTATTGAAGGGACAGGTGTTCCCGGGCTGTAATCAAGATTGCTTGGAGTGTATGAATCAGGAGAACGGCTGTGATAAGTTGAAGATGGGTTTACAGAATCTGATCGATGAAGGATGTCTACAGTTCGACAGAGTCGTGAAAGACACTGATGAGATATCAACCGTGACCATCTATTACACTCCCGCTGAGATTCAAATGCCGGTCAATGCAGTTCCCGTGGCGAGTGTTGCGCCAGAAGGGCCCAGTCCTGTCACTATCACGGTGCCAGGACCAATTCCGTTCACGTCTACGAAAGCTATCCCATGGCACTATGGGGCAGATGTATATTACGAAGGTAAAAAACAGGAAGTTGAGTCATCAGTCAGCCCAAATATTGATAATGTAGGGGGTGTAGGGGGCTTCACGAGGAGTGGAAGGTTGTTCGCTCCCCAAACCTTGAGAAGTGATAAGGAGGTAGAAGCTGCAGCAAAGGCTAAGGGTAAACAGGTGGTTGAAAGTGCGCCTACACCTGAAGCAGAGACAAAGATTATTTTTGATAAGGAAATGGAAGAATTTATGAAGATAATCAAGAAAAGCGATTATAAGATTGTGGACCAACTGAATCAGACCCCTTCAAAGATTTCAATCCTGTCACTATTGTTGTGCTCTGATGCGCACCGACAGGCGTTGTTGAGAGTGTTGAAGAGTGCGTACGTGCCACAAGAAATTACTGTTAATCAGCTCGAGGGCGTAATCTCCAATGTTAATGTCAGCCATGGCTTGGGCTTTACAAGTAGAGATTTGACTGTTGAAGGAAGAAACCATAATAAGGCTTTGCATATCACGATGGAGTGTAAGGGCGCAGTGTTATCTCATGTACTGGTAGACACTGGTTCGTCACTCAATGTCTTGCCCAAGAAGGCATTGATGAAGCTGGAAGTTGATGGTTTGATCTTAAGGCCTAGTGAATTGGTGGTCAGAGCATTCGATGGGACCCGACGATCTGTGTTTGGTGAGGTGGAATTGCCCGTACAAATTGGACCACAGGTATTCAAATCCACGTTCCATGTAATGGACATACAACCTGCATATAGCTGCCTATTGGGACGCCCTTGGATTCACGGAGCCGGGGCTGTTACTTCTACTCTACATCAAAAGCTGAAGTATGAGTTTGAAGGGCAGGTTGTGACAGTGTGTGGGGAAGAAGACATCTTTGTGAGTCACTTGTCCACGTTCAAGTACATTGAAATGGATGGGGAAATTCATGAGATGCTGTGCCAATCATTCGAAGCAGTCAATATTGACGATGCACCTGAGTCTTCTTCTGTACCAGTTGGGGCTGGTACCTCCATTTCATCTTACAAACAAGCTGTCGAGGTCGTCAGGGCAGGCAACGCCCAAGGTTGGGGCAGGTTGATAGAGACCCCAATAAAGGAAGACAAATTTGGTATTGGTTATCATCCCTCTACAACTTCAGATGCGGGGAGCAGGGGACCCATTACTTTCAATAGTGGGGGAATTATCTACATGGACCAGTCTTGTGCAGCCACGGAGGATAGTGTTGACAGTGATTGTGACCTGGACGACTGGGTACGCCCTCATGCTTCGGGACAACAAGTGCAGAACTGGTCCGTTGAAGAAGTCATCCGGGTTACTCTTCAGACAGAGTAATTTTTCTTTGTTTTTTCTAACCATAATGCATGACAAAATCTTGCGCTCTGCCCAAGGCGTATAGATTCATTTGTAGGGCCACCATGGTTGCATTTGCAATGTTTAATCATTAATAAAGGACGTTTTGCAATCAAATTTTGTTCTCTGTCTTTCAGTTTTTATTTTTGCACAAAAAAAAAATAAAAAAAAATAAAATGGCAATGTTTCATTTTCTTTTGTTTTGCTTAAAAATAAATTCTAAAATAAGGCATGAACCCGTTCATGCAGACTTGATCCTCCGGATACCACTGATAACGATTTTGATATGGCCATGTATGACTTTGACAATCCGATTTATCAAGCCGAAGAAGGGGATGAGAAAGATTGTGAACTCCCTGAAGAACTGGCCAGATTGTTGAAACAGGAGGAAAGGGTCATCCAGCCTCATCAGGAGACTGTAGACATCATCAATATTGGTACCAAGGACGCCAAAAAAGAGATCAGGATTGGTGCCAGCTTGCAAGCAGATGTGAAGCAAACTTTGACGGAAATGTTGCGCGAGTATGTTGACGTCTTCGCCTGGTCGTATCAAGACATGCCGGGGTTGGATACAGATATTGTCGTGCACAGGCTACCATTGAGAGAAGAATGTCCGCCAGTCAAGCAGAAACTTCGTCGGACTCACCCCGACATGGCTTTAAAGATTAAGGAGGAAGTCCAGAAGCAGTGGGACGCTGGTTTTCTTGCTGTGACAAAGTATCCGCCATGGGTAGCCAACATCGTGCCAGTACCGAAGAAAGATGGAAAAGTGAGAATGTGTGTGGATTATCGAGATCTTAATAAAGCTAGCCCGAAAGATGATTTTCCACTACCTCATATTGATGTGCTGGTCGATAATACAGCTCAGTTTTCAGTGTTCTCATTTATGGACGGTTTCTCCGGGTACAACCAGATCAAGATGGCACCTGAAGATATGGAAAAGACCACGTTCATTACTCCGTGGGGTACTTATTGTTATAAAGTAATGCCTTTTGGGTTGAAAAACGCAGGGGCAACGTACCAGCGGGCGATGGTGACATTGTTTCATGACTTGATTCATAAGGAGATCGAATGTTATGTAGATGATATGATTGCCAAGTCTAGAACAGAAGAGGAACATCTGGTTAACCTGAAAAAGCTGTTTGAAAGGTTGAGAAAGTTCTGTCTGAGATTAAATCCAAACAAGTGCACGTTTGGGGTGCGTTCTGGAAAGTTGCTAGGTTTCATTGTGAGCGAAAAAGGAATCGAGGTTGATCCTGCCAAGGTGAAAGCAATACAAGAAATGCCTGAACCGAGAACAGAAAAAGAGGTTCGTGGTTTCTTGGGTAGATTGAACTACATTGCAAGGTTCATATCTCACCTAACAGCCACGTGTGAACCAATATTTAAATTGTTGAGGAAAGATCAAACGGTCAGGTGGAATGACGATTGCCAATTGGCATTCGATAAGATAAAAGAATACTTGCAGGAACCTCCGATTCTAATACCTCCAGTTGAAGGGAGACCGCTGATAATGTATCTGACAGTGCTTGAAGGATCCATGGGTTGTGTTCTCGGTCAACATGACGAGACAGGTAGGAAGGAGCATGTTATTTACTACCTGAGCAAAAAGTTCAATGATTGTGAGTCCCGATACTCAATGCTTGAAAAGACATGCTGTGCGCTTGCATGGGCCGCTAAGCGATTGAGGCAATATATGGTTAGGCACACGACCTTGTTGATTTCAAAAATGGATCCTATCAAGTATATTTTCGAGAAACCAGCATTGACGGGCAAAGTTGCACGGTGGCAAATGGTCTTGACAGAGTATGACATTCAGTACACTTCACAAAAAGCCATCAAAGGAAGTATCTTGTCTGACTATCTTGCGCAACAGCCGATAGATGATTACCAACCCATGAAGTTTGACTTCCCTGATGAGGACATCATGTTTCTCAAAGCTAAAGACTGTGAGGAACCACTCCCGGAGGAGGGGCCAGACCCTGAATCCAAATGGAGTCTGATGTTTGATGGGGCTGTCAATATGAATGGGTGCGGAGTTGGAGCAGTTCTTATCACGCCGGAAGGTGTTCATATGCCTTTCACTGCCCGAATAACTTTCGGATGCACCAACAATGAAGCAGAGTACGAAGCTTGTATAATGGGGATCGAGGAGGCGATTAATCTACGGATTAAAACCCTTGATATATTCGGTGATTCAGCTTTGGTAATCAATCAAGTGAAAGGGAGTTGGTACACGCACCAAGCAAATCTAGTGCCGTATAGAGATTATACGAGGAGATTGCTGACATTTTTCACAACAGTGAAACTGTACCATATTCCTCGAGATGAGAATAGGTTCGCTGATGCCTTGGCCACTTTGTCTTCCATGATCAAAGTGCAAGGATGGAACCATGTACCTAAGATTGAGGTATCCCGCCTTGACAGACCAGCATTTGTGTTTGCGGTAGATGCAACGTCTGATGACAAGCCATGGTTTCATGACATTAAGTGTTTCTTGAAAAGTCAAGAGTACCCGTCCGGGGCATCGTCCAAAGACAGGAAGACGTTGAGAAGGTTAGCTGGTAGTTTCTTCTTGAACAAAGATGGCGTGCTGTATAAAAGAAATTTTGACACGGTCCTGCTTAGATGTGTGGATAGACATGAAGCAGACTTGTTGATGATTGAAGTGCACGAAGGCTCTTTCGGTACTCACGCCGGAGGGCATGCAATGGCTAAAAAGTTGTTAAGATCGGGATATTATTGGTTGACTATGGAGTCAGATTGTTGTAAATATGCCCGCAAATGCCATAAATGCCAGATCTATGCAGACAAGGTGCATGTGCCTCCAAATCCGTTGAGCATCATGTCGTCGCCTTGGCCGTTTGCCATGTGGGGCATTGATATGATCGGAAAGATTGAGCCTACAGCTTCCAATGGTCATCGTTTCATCTTGGTGGCAATTGATTACTTCACCAAATGGGTTGAAGCCGCATCCTATGCCAATGTTACAAAACAAGTGGTCGCTCGTTTCTTAAAACGGGATATCATTTGCCGATATGGAGTTCCCGAAAGAATCATTACTGATAATGGTTCTAATTTGAACAATAAGATGATGGCTGAGTTATGCCGGGACTTCAAAATCGAGCATCACAATTCTTCTCCGTACCGCCCAAAGATGAATGGCGCGGTCGAAGCGGCCAACAAAAATATCAAGAAGATTGTACAGAAGATGGTTGTCACGTACAAAGATTGGCATGAGATGTTACCATTTGCTTTGCATGGGTATCGAACGTCGGTACGCACGTCCACTGGGGCAACCCCATTCTCACTCGTATATGGTATGGAGGCAGTGCTACCGGTTGAAGTAGAGATTCCGTCCCTCAGAGTCATGATGGATGTTAAGCTAGATGAAGCTGAATGGGTACGAGCCAGGTTTGATCAGCTGAGCCTTATTGAGGAAAAGCGATTGGCGGCTGTATGTCATGGGCAACTATATCAGCGCAGAATGAAACAGGCATTTGACCAAAAGGTGCGTCCTCGGGTTTACAAAGTCGGAGATGTGGTACTCAAAAGGATCCTTCCTCCCAATACAGATCACAGGGGCAAATGGACTCCTAATTATGAAGGTCCATTCGTGGTTAAAAAGGTCTTTTCGGGCGGAGCTTTATTGCTTACAACCATGGATGGCGAAGACTTTTCATCCCCTGTCAACTCGGACGTAGTCAAAAAATACTTCGCATAAATAGACCCGCTGGATAATAAAAATAAAAAAAATCCAGGCAAAAAAGGGCATCCCGGCGAACCAAAAACAGAATAAGGTTCGGGCAAAAATTAGGGATATAATTGAAAAAATTTTGTACACCCGGTAAGTTGAAAACCCGAAAGGGCAACTTAGGCAAAAAAGGGTATCCTGGTGGATCGAAAACCTGAAAGGGCGGTCCACACAAAAGAGGGATTTAAGCGAATGACTACGGTTTGAGTTATCTGTACCCTGTCACCGTTTGAACAACTGACGTTCTGAAGGATAGGAATCGGTCTGATCATTCCTCAGAAGGCAAGGTCGGGGAGTTTTGAAGACATACTGGTCATAACAGAATGGAAACTCAGTGGAATTCCGTTTTCACATTGCCATTAGGATAGTTTCTTTTCTCAATTTTCAGCGATCACCTCTTTCCAGGGATTGCTTCCAGATGTAATTGCCTATTCTGGGCTCTCAGTCAATAAATTGAATTTCAGTAAAAAGCTTTCTATTTTTGTTTTATTGCTTTGTTTGCAAAAACGTCCTAATTTTTGATAAAACATTGCATTTGAAAACATGGCAGCCTTGCAATAACAGGCGCAGAAAAAATATTTGAAATTACTTCGAATGTTGAATACTCCCGGATGGTGGATTCTAGCCACGCAATATTCGGGGCATGTGGGCATATTCTTTTGTTGCAGGTAGCAGGTGCAGATGATTTTAAGCACAAGACCAGCAATAAATCACCCCACGCAAAAGACTGGGGCAATTATGGGTAAGGAGATCGGCGTTCATCGTTCGGTCGACGATTGTTCATAACGGGTCCATATCAGTGAATTAAGTTCAACTGGGTACCGTTGCATCTTATTAAGTCGATTCTCTCATTCAGTACTTCCAACAGCTACAAGCTTTTCTGTGTCGATAACGGTCACAGGTTCCCCAAAAGTGTGGTCTCATCGACACCGAAACTGATGGTCATTATCCCCAGCGAAGTCACAGGAGTTTGAAGAGGCTAAATCTTCTGTAAAATCCTCTTATGACATCCGCTTTGGGGACAAATTGTTGGTTTTCTTAAGCATGGGGCATGTTGTTTCCCCAGCATGAAGTGTTGATCACCCCCAGTAGAGTTTGAGGACAGTTGGTCTTCTGTAAAATCCTCTCAAAAGGCATTCCCCAGCACGAGACGTTTTAAAGCAGTTTCCTCCAACAGAGTTTGTTATAAACTCGCCATCCCCAACGGAATTGTCTAAGGGAAGGCTCGCCTAACATGGGGCATTGTAGTACTTATCCTAAGCTCGATAGTCACATTCTTCAGCAGACTACTGTGGATTTGCTTTGGGTTTCCCCAACAGATCTCTAATGACTCTTCGTAGCAAGTTGCAGTAGAATGTTCTAACCAGGATTTGCATACCCCTGGCAGAGTAGCCCTGATACCCAGCAAGATCGTATCTCTGGTCATGGTATCCCCACAGAGGTCAGCATCGAATCTTGTCAGCAATACTCCCCAGCTGAGTTGTCGTTCTCCCCGCAGAGGTTTATAAGATCGGCAGAATCTATTCCTCAACAAGGATGGCACAGTCTTTCCCCAGCCGGGTCAGAAGGTTGATAATCCCTATAAAGGATTTTGGGTTGAATAAATCCCCAAGCAGAGTTTTAATGGCTCATTTCCCCAGCAGGACGTCATTCAAAAATTCTCATCCCCAGCGGAGTTGCTGTGACTAGAATCCAGCCCCAAACAGATGGAATAATTCCTGGCAGAGTCATCATTCCCTCATATCTTAAAGTCCAATTTATTGTTGGCAAGCTTGACAATTCGAAGCAGAGGGATTGTTCATCCATTCGCCAGCAGAGATATTATCCTCTCAGGAACCTCTAAAGTCAAGTCATTGATCATTGTTCCTCAGCAGAATCAGCAGAGATGTCTGACACGGATGCAGAGAGTAATACAATTTTGCAAATTCTTAAAGTCCAACAGTGGATTGGCGAAAGGTCCATCTAAGGGTGGCAAATTCTTAAAGTCCAACAGTGGATTGGCAAAAGTCCGTCTTCGGGTGGCAAAAGTCCAACAGTGGATTGGCAAAAGTCCGTCTTCGGGTGGCAAAAGTCCAACAGTGGATTGGCGAAAGGTCCATCTAAGGGTGGCAAATTCTTAAAGTCCAACAGTGGATTGGCAAAAGTCCGTCTTCGGGTGGCAAAAGTCCAACAGTGGATTGGCAAAAGTCCGTCTTCGGGTGGCAAAAGTCCAACAGTGGATTGGCGAAAGGTCCATCTAAGGGTGGCAAATTCTTAAAGTCCAACAGTGGATTGGCAAAAGTCCGTCTTCGGGTGGCAAAAGTCCAACAGTGGATTGGCAAAAGTCCGTCTTCGGGTGGCAAAAGTCCAACAGTGGATTGGCGAAAGGTCCATCTAAGGGTGGCAAATTCTTAAAGTCCAACAGTGGATTGGCAAAAGTCCGTCTTCGGGTGGCAAAAGTCCAACAGTGGATTGGCAAAAGTCCGTCTTCGGGTGGCAAAAGTCCAACAGTGGATTGGCGAAAGGTCCATCTAAGGGTGGCAAATTCTTAAAGTCCAACAGTGGATTGGCAAAAGTCCGTCTTCGGGTGGCAAAAGTCCAACAGTGGATTGGCAAAAGTCCGTCTTCGGGTGGCAAAAGTCCAACAGTGGATTGGCAAAAGTCCATCTTCGGGTGGCAAAGCAGCTAAAAGTCCAACAGTGGATTGGCGAAAGGTCCATCTAAGGGTGGCATATTCTAAAAGTCCAACAGTGGATTGGCGAAAGCTCCATCTAAGGGTGGCATATTCTAAAAGTCCAACAGTGGATTGGCAAAAGTCCATCTTCGGGTGGCACGAAGCTGCAAAGTCCACCAGTAGTGTGGCAAGCCAGTAGTCGTCTGGCGTCGTTCAAAAAGACATTAGCAAAGTCCACCAGTAGCGTGGCAGGCCAGTAGTTGTCTGGAGTTGCATAAAAGACATTTTTAAAGTCCACCAGTAGCGTGGCAAGCCAGTAGTCGTCTGGCATCGTTCAAAAGACAGATTTCTCCGACGTTTCGTCGAAGATTCAATCCAGCAGTCTTGTTGGGTTTATATCCCTTTTATTCTTCACCCAGAGCAAATTTTTTGGTTATTTTTGGTATTCAATCACTATATACCTTGAAAGTCCGAAAGCAATTGCTTTCAGGCATTCAGGTCTACAGCGCTTGAATAGGGGCAGCTGTAATACCCCAAAATTTGCTCTCCCCTTTTGGCATCATAGCATGGCATTATCATTTATCATATCATATCCACCTCATTAACATTGCATTGCATTTAACATAGAAAAATGAAGCATGGCATCCTTCTTACCATCAGGGCATGTGATCAGGTGGAAGATGGACAATCAAGAGATCATTCAAAGCACAAAAAGGTCAATCAAGTTGCCTCAAGGCAAGCCAAGAGGTCTTTCCTGTCTCATACCATCTCAATTGATCATCCACAACCTCAAGGATAAGAGATACAATGGGAGATTGAAGCATTACATCCTACACTATGCAAGAAGTCCAAAAATTGAAGGAAAACCCTCAAAAGAGATAGCTCATTGATTCAAAATCATTCCCAAGTGGCATTTCTCATCATCCTTTAAGAGGATACACAACATACTCTGAGGAATTGGAAATTGAAGACTGCACTTTTACCTCCTAACCAGAGGGGGCCAAAATTAGGGTTTCCAGTTAAATCAGGGAATCTTTGCTTTTTTGGGCAAAACTTGATGTCATGGTATTCTACATGTTCTTAAGTGTATGTATGTGTAAAATTGCATCTCAATTGGTTTTAGAAGTGGTTCAATTGGAAGAAAGATCAAGAATCAGAGAAATTGGGGCAAAGTCAAATAATCAGAGGAAAAAGTCAACTCTTGACTTTTTGAGCCCAAATTCATGAAATTCATGTTACATGTGTCCAATGTACAAAAGTTGGTCAAGAAATTCCAAAGGAATCATGAAAAATTCAAGGTGTAGAAAGTTGCCATTTTTGGATGAAGAAGGGTTACTAAGAATAGCAAGTTTTGGCCATTTTGCATCAGAGTTTGAACCAAGGCCATTTAAATTTGGAGCACCAAATGAAAATTCCACTCTGCCTCAATGAAAGGTCTTGTTTTAAGCTTCAAATCCATGTGTAGAACATCTCCATTGGATAAAAATTGAGAGAGATATGATTGATCAAAGTCGGAGGAAAGTAGGCCAAAACTAGGCCATGACCAGGAATTTTCAGGTCATGCACGCAGTCATTTCAACAAGCATGTGTTGGGCCAGAAGTCAACCCTAATTTCTCCAAGAAGAAAGCTCCAAATGAGAAAATTTTCAACATCAAAGTTATTCCTTGTAGTGCACTCTTCAATGTTCATGTTGGACAAAATTTGATTTGATCATGTTATAAGGGAGAAATATTGGTTCCAAGTTAGGGTGATCTTGCTGAAAATCCATGCCATACACACCATGCCAGCCAACCTCACCTGCACGCCCATACACCAATTGGTTTCCTTCTGTTTCAAGCTATTTTTCATCATCTTGTACACCTCCATTTGACTTGTCTTCAACACCAATATTGCTCCCCAATGTACCCTCTTCCAAATGAACCCATAAACTCACCAACTCATTCATGGAGTAGAGAGAAAAACACTTGCAAAGCACCCTATGTTGGCACTGATACATTAATGGTTCTGCTGCACAATTTGGTTCACACACACACCAAACACCTCACATCAGATTTCCACATTAAACCAAACACACATGACATAAACCTCATACACTAGCACGTGCCTGGCATGAAAATGGAAAGAGCAAACTTGTTGAACAAGTTTCTGATAACAGCCGTGCCATTCATTCCACTTTCTTCTTCACCATAGCTTACCATAGGGAATCACCACCATATCATTACTCTCCCTAACTAACTTGACTCAGTTAGTTAGGGATGACTCACTCAAACCACCATGACTCAGTTAATTCACTCAGCTTAACCCTGGTTAGCTCCCCCTATAAAACAGATTTCACCCTATTCTTTCTTCCCTAGCTTCATTTTTCTCATTTTTCACTTCAAAACACTTCAAACTCTCCCTCACATTCTCTCTACTTTCCCTCTGATTTCACACGAGCTTCACCATCTTCCCTTCATCTACTTCATCTTCATCATCATCAATGGCATTGGATTGAAGTTTTCTACACAGTCCTCAAGGTTTTGGAAGCATTGTTCAACATTGAATCTCTCTGCTCTCAAGACCACTGGTTATATAGCATTCATTTTGCTAAGTTTGTGAAGCTCCAAGGTTGAAGAAGAAGCTAAGATCTCTGGTTTTCTGAAGAGTACTTCCAAATCTCCAATATTCAGGTACGAGTTTCATCCATTATAGACTTGATGTGAGTTTGTCTTCAGGTTCTTGCAGCTTCTTATAAGCTCAAGAACTTGCCTGGCTAGTTGATAGGCCTTTAGAGGCATAGACCAAATGTTAGGGCAAATCTGTTTCCGTTGGATTCTCTCATATCATGAATTGTTGGTGCATTTTGTTCTTGAATTCGTGTTCTACCTTAGTTCCTCTTTCTATTGGTATAAGTTTTGTGGATTTCTGGAGAAATCAAGGTTGCAGACGGTGGTGAGTGACCGGAGAAGGTGACCGGAGGTCCCTCTCCGGCCGGTGGCTTCATGTTAGGGTTTTATGACCAGTTTGAATGTGATCCGTTGGATGAGCGTGATCTAATGGCTACCATGCTGCCAACACATAAAAATTCATGTGCATGTCACGTGATTCTTCTGATTTCATTTTTAAACATTGTGTGGCATGGTACATGGTAGCTATGGTGAACATTCATGCACATGCGTGAGATTAGGTTACTTTGACTTTGGTTTGACTTGGACTTGATCTGATGGTTGGGAGTGAGTCAAGATTGTTGACTGAGGGTTCATGTTTGTTAGTATGCTCTGCGCGCTTAGTGGACTTAGCCAGAATGCTATTCGCACCTCCCTGTTTTAAGGCCCAATTGATTTTGAACTGAATAGTTACTAGGCATGCACCCCCATTCACATTTACATTCCATTTTATTTTTTTCCATTTTTGCTACACGTTTCATAATTAATTTTTAAAAATATCAAATGGTATCATAAAATTCCACAAAAATTCATGTGTATTCTTAAAACATTTAGGAAATTTTCTATGATTTTA
The DNA here is from genome assembly GCA_022829125.1 of Lathyrus tuberosus. Lineage (NCBI taxonomy): Eukaryota > Viridiplantae > Streptophyta > Magnoliopsida > Fabales > Fabaceae > Lathyrus > Lathyrus tuberosus. Next base: position 8,405,300 of record JALAZF010000008.1, on the reverse strand, counting down.
TTTTCTGATTTTATGACCATTTTGCCCCTGTTCCATTATTTTTTTTGAATTTCCATTTGTATGCATACTTAATGTGACATATGATTTTGTGCATTTTTGTTCTTGATCATAAAAAATGATTTTGATGCCTTTCTTTTTGCATTGTGGTCACAATATGTTGAGGTATGTTTGAGATTTATGAGATGATTTTTAAGTCTTTTTTGGATGACTTTTGATGTGTTGCTTTGAGCATGAATGCATGAAACTTCCATGAGATTTTGACCTAATTGTTGAGTGACTTTGGTTCTGATTCATTGCTTGTGGACTTGATATGTTAATGGCATGTGTTCAAGGTGTTTGATTGGTGAAAGTCATAATTTTTGGAGCATGTTTGCTATTTGTTTGAAGCATGAAGTTTAACTTGTTTATTTTGTGAATGCATGCCTCATGTTTGGTTTGCTTGATCATGAAGGCACTTGTGCCATGAGTTGTGGTTTTGTTTGAGGATGTATAGCATGTTAATTGACTTCTGATTGTGACATTTGGGTTTCATCTTTGCATGTTTGATGTTTATCTTGCACCTTAAGTCACTTGTTTCACAAGTATGAACCACATTCACATCACTTCCCCTTTTCTTCTTTGCTTCTTGTTGGATTGAGATTTTGTTTGCATGATTTGGTATGCTCATTTAGGATAACATTAGGTTGTGTAAATATGAGTTACATTCTGACTTGGAAGCATGTATAGCATTTAATCTCATTTTACTTTGTTTGTCAATTTGTTTGAATTTGATTTGTTCATTATACTTTCTTACTTTACTTGTAAGTGATTGTGCTAACCATGTAGGGGCTTTGGTAAGTTTCAATTGAGTATGGATAAGGAATCCACATTCAACTTCTATCCTTTCTCTTTTACAATTCCATTTTGTGTTTTGTTAAGCACTTATGTGCTTTCTTTAATAACTCATTACTTTCCCTTTTTGAATTACAGTTCATCTTCTACTTTGGAAGTGAATTGTTTAATTCTTTCTTTCTTTAGACTTTAGGTTGAAACCTCACAAACCTTTAGGATCACTCTCTTTAATCTTCAATTAGGATTGAGTCTTAGTCCATATAGGTTTTACCTTTTCTCCTCCCTTGAGTCTCTTTTCTCATCTCAAAGAAAATTCAAAATATCTAATAAAGGTAGGCATTTATTGCATTTAGGCCTTTCATATAAAGAAAAGGTTATAAGGGGTCTTCTCTTATAATCTTAGAATGTATAGCATATAGCCCATCTTGGGTCAATGTGTTAAACATTTGATCTTGTATGAGGGACTTAAATGCAATACTTGTTGAAGGTACAAATAAAAAACACTTCTTCATTTCTTAATCAACAAAACACTTAATAAACACAAGTATGCTAGTGTGTTTGAGCCTTGACAATTGGAACTAAGTGTGGGGGTCTTCTTCACTCTTAGTGTGCATTCTTACCCATTCCGTCTTGGAATGTGAGAATGTACACATTCCAATGACTAAGATTCAGATACACTATCATATGCAAACAAATGAAAAAACTTCTAAAAGGCAAAAACAAACAATAACGTCTTTCCTTCGGGAATTCTTTTCTCATCTCATTCATTCTCAACGCACGAACGCGCTTCTACTCGTTCTCTTGCAAGATGGTAACGCGCTCGGACCAGCGAGCCTGCAACACCTGAGCTAGAACGTAAGCCGTTCTCTAAAAAACACAATCCATCCCCAGTGAGGGGAACTACGTCGCTCTGATTCTCATGTTCCCGATGAGATACGTAGGCAGTGGGGTAGGGCCCATGCGAGCACTTCTTTTATTTTCCCTACATTTGTTTCCCGTTCCTTTTCTTTTCTTTCTCCTTTCTTTCTTTCAGTTCCTTTTCCAGTATCCTTTCTTTACACCCTTTGATCGAAACAGCAAGCGTGGATCCCATCGGGTACGATGGACGCGAGGGGGTGCTAATACCTTCCTCTCGCGTAACCGACTCCCGAACCCAGTTCTCTTGGTCGCGAGACCATGCTCTTTCCTTTCCTTCAGGTTTATGCAGTGTTTCCTTTCCCTCTCATGGGATAAATACACATTGCTGGCGACTCTGTTTTGGTGCCACTTTCGCGTTTGTACTAGGATGAAAATCCCGGGAGCGACAGCTGGCGACTCTGCTGGGGACCGGTTGACCTATTGCTGGTCCATCCTAAGCGAGTCAATCCTAGCGCTTGTTTGTTTTTCTTTCATTGGGTGTTAACTTTGATAATGTTGTGCTATATTTACCATTTTATTGTATGGTTATTTACTGCTTTACTGTACATTACTGTATTTACTGCTTTTTAGCATTACATATCATATTATTACTGTTGTGTTGGACTGTGCTATTTTCTGTTTGGCGGGATGGGATTTCTGAGAGATAAGCCCATTACACAGGCTTGAGTATACACTTAGAATTAGAGTGGAGAGTAGTGGGACCTACGTGCCGTTTGGAGTGCGTTGGGTGTTCACGAAATTCACAGCTAGACGAGGCTATCTTGGGACACGTCGTGGCATACGCATCTTGCGTATTCCAGGATGTAGATCTAGAGAGTTGTCGACTCTAGTGACCGATCATGAGGACCTTAGTGGAAATATCCCTCTTTAGTGGTGACAATGGCAGACCACATTCTGTGGCAAACCCATTCGCACCCGAGGGCCCACTTTGGAACTTGCATAGGATGACCTTTATTTTCTAAGGGGAGTCAGTGGACGACCTCTTTGATTGGCATAGCATTGTATCCTACGGGCTGAATGTGTTGTTGCTTCTCAAACCTCCGAAGCTGACAAGCCTTATTTTCTAAGAACCACATGTGAGCATGGGCGGGATGTTTACAGGTTTGCAGGAAACCCAGCCTCCTACCTACCTTACTCGTGATTCTATGACGATTTCAGACATTGTATCCTATGACAGTAATTTAAGTGTTCATCTCAGATATTGCCAGACTCAGTACAGAGACACAGTGCACACAGTTCAATACAGACACCGACACTTGATTACCTGATCACATGCCCTTTTGCATTGCATTATCATATCATAACAGTTATGTTTGTCATTTTCAGGTGCATAATACATTTCTGATTCCAATCCATGGGTTCAACAGAGATCGTTGCCGAGAGAAAGAACAATGTGTCTTACAAGTTTCCAGATCCTGTCTTGGATTCATTGCTCAAAGTTATAGATATGGCTGGTCCGGGTATTCTTGATAGGTTTCAGAAGAGCTACGGGAATTTGGTTGGGATGGTCCGTACAATCACCAAGTATGAACATGATGCTTTGCACACTCTGCTGCAGTTCTACGAGCCTTCGTTGAGGTGCTTTCTTTTTTCAGATTACATTTTGATGCCAACACTGGAAGAATTCTCATTTATTTTGGGAATTCCGATTACGTCGGCAATACCATTCTTCTCTGGTAGTTCTCCCAGCGTAAAAGAAATTGCTGCTGCTTTACAAATGGATCAGGCAGTGATAAAGAGTGGTGTGAACAGTAAAAATGGAGTTAGCGGATTTCATTTAGAATTTCTGTCTGGACGGGCCCAGGAGGCTGCAAGTGCTAAAAATTGGACGGTTTACAATTCCATTCTGGCTCTCTGCATATATGGCCTAGTTTTCTTTCCCAATCAGCAAGACTTTGTGGATATGCAAGCAACGAGAGTTTTTGTCCTTAAAAATCCAGTCCCTACTCATAAAATCACAAAACTCATATATTCAAATATTCAAAAAATGACGCCAAGAACACACCAAGAACACGCGCGTGTTCTGGGTTTGCCCAGATTTGCATTTTCTCTCGAATCTCACTAAATACTTAATCATATCATGTAATCCACATACCAATCAACTCGTTTCAACTTCACGATCATGTCTATGACAATTAATTTCATTTAAATTAAGCATAAAACAAGAAATCAGGAAAAATCCTCAAGAACCCTAATTTCTGCATGAAGGCTAGGATTTTTGATACACGATTCAAACAATGCAATTAATTGAGGGGAAACATTCCATGCATGATTATGAACATATGGCCAAATTATTGTGCAGCAAAAATTGCATGGATCATAGAGTTAGAAGAGCTCATCCTTACCACTTGCAGCTGGTGATCGTGATTTGTGTTGAAGGTGTTACAGCTAGGTTCCAATGATCTGGATAGCTTCCCTAGGTACCATGGAGTGTGTATGAATGCTTGGAATGGATTGAAATGATCTGGAACATGAGATGGTACCCCAACTGCAAATCTGTCAAGAACTTGAGCAATTGGCTGGTGATTTTGTGAAATCTGTGTTCCAGATGTTATGTGAGTGTTTAGATCACTTCTGTATGATGTATGTGAGGTGTGTGTGTGTGATTGGTTTGGTTGGAAAAGCTATCAAACTCAAAACCCGATAGTGACTTGCCTTAGAAGGCAAAATTGGAGTGAAAGAAGAGATTTTGAGGAAAGCATCTATTTGATGGCTTTGGTGTACTCAAACTGATCACAATTGAGCTCTATTTATAGTAGAACAAGTTTGTTTTGTAAGGAATAGTGAATGGCAACTGCTGAGTAGGTTTGGCCAATGTTGGCAAATGAAAATCCAAGTCTCCTCTAGCCATTGACTAGAGGTTAGGGCACAGGCTGCTGGTTCCCCTTGTCTTGGATAAGTTTTGACTGAATTTAGTTGACATTGGCTCAGTCCATGCCACCTTGATGCTTCCATTGAATGCTCCAATCCAAAATTGGAGTCTTGACCCTATTTTGGCAATTCTAGGTCCAACATGCTATTTCTTGTTCCAAACACTTTAGAGGCTTGGCTCAGTGATTGTCCCCTTTAGATTCAATCCTCAGAGGTGCCCAAGTGGATAGGAGCATTTGGATTTGGCTGATTTTGGCAAATCGACCAAAAGTGTAAAAATCTGTCTTGCCTTGGCAGATTTCAGCAAGGCAACTTGCCAATGTCAGATCTCATGACTCAAATTGAATTTGGTAATGTTCTTGGCCATTTTGGAAAGCCCTTACATGATACAACAACTGTTTGAACATGTTTGGTTTTGATCTCTTTTGAATCCAAGTGAAAAATCCTCCTACATTTGGCAAAAAGTAAGGTAAAATCGGACTTAGTGAAATTTTCACTAAGTGTTGGAACAAAGTGACTTTTCTTGATTTTGATCACTCCATAACTCAAAATCCATGAGGAATTTGGACATAGGTCAGTATGAAGCTTTTGTAGAGGGTAATGAGATCTACAAATCAAGATTTGAATGGGGAAAAATGGCCTTGTGGTTTAGGAGTTATGGTCCTCCAAAGTTGGCACATTAGTGTCACTTTTTCCATAACTTAGAAATTTTTCTAAGTTTTTATGGTTACCCCTTTTACAAGTTATCCCATTTTCTTTGATTTTTCTTGATGAATGATGATTCAAATCATACATTAACATCATTTTAGGGTTAAAAATCCATTTTGGTGAAAAATCTCAAAAAGTCAAAGTTGACTTTTGTGCACAGTTGACTTTTTATTAGATGAATTCCAAACTATGCAATTCTTCATGAAATCATGTCCTTGACCTAAATCAAACTTGATGGACATGTTCCATGGGTGTCATAGGGTATATTGAATAATTTCTTAGGGCTTGGGAGCATGTCCTGGTCAAAAGTCAAAGTTACAGTTGACTTTCCTCGCGAAACCCTAATTGTGGTGCAGATGAAATTGAGACTTGTTGCTCAAGCTTCTTGGATTAATCCATTGGTACAAATGGATCAATATAGTTAATTACAGACCCTCAAACCCTCTCTTGAGGTCTTGGCTCATGATTTGCCTAAAAAGTCAACTTAGGGGTGAATTAGGTCAAGAAACCCTAATTCCAGATTTTTGATGAATGCATCCCCTGAGGCAAAATTGACTTGATGATTGGGTCCATGAGGTCCCATGAAGTATATTAGGTTATGTTTTGGATCATTGGTTCATGCCCAGAGAAAAATTTCCATCTGGAGGCCATGGTCGACCAAAACCCTAATTTGGTGACACTGGCGATCTTGAGACCTGATCCACCTAGAAGGGAGCAGCCTTGTGCTTAATCCTTGAAGTGGGAGTCCTTTTGATCCATTGTGGATGTTTGAGAGGTTAGACAAGTTGAAGATCATGTCATTTCTTGATTGATCCTTTGTCTAAGAGCTCTGAGAGTGCTGGAAACCCTAAATTTGATTGTAGTGGATGCTCACCCATCTTCGGGGAGACTGATGAAGTATGATGGTTCATCCATATTGTGATGATGATTTGCACAATGATGGGAAATCTTAGTGGTCAAAATTTGGGGTATGACAGATGCCCCTATTTAATCTTCTTGGACCCGAAGGTGTGAATGACGAAGGTATTCGGGTATTCGGGGTGCAAGAGGATTAAATATCGGAATACCCGAAATTTTGATGGTGGTTATGAATGGTAGCTTACACATTCATCTTCTTTTTCTAAGAAATGATGCTTAGAAAAGGTAAACTTCCCCTCGATCCTGGTCTTCAGCCGAGGAACTGGCCTAAGTTTCTTTTGTCAACTTCCCCTCGTTCTTGGTTTCCTACCAAGGAACTGGTCTTAGTTTCTGATTTAAACTTCCCCTCGATCCTGGTTTCCTACCAAGGAACTGGTCTAAGTTTCTTTTGTCAATAAACTTTATTAACAAGGGACGCTATTAGTAGCGGTTTTCCTCAAACTTCTCTCCAAATTTTCCTGGGGAGATGCCATTTGACGGAAACAATTTTGATGTCAGAGTTGCTAGGGAATCCAGCCGTCTGAGTTGTAGAGGTGAACAAACTTCTCTGTTGAAGACGCCATTTGTTTCTACGGAGGAAAACGAGTCTCTTGAGAGACTGCTTTCACGCTTGGGGATATTACATCATACTTTTCTCGGGATCTTCCTGGAGAAATGCCATATGATGCGATTCAATTTTGAGGTGCCGAGGACCTTTTAATCAGCGGTCTTTCAGAGAGAGGCAACTATACTGCCAAATCTCTGCTTAGGAGGCTTTCTCTGTGGATTTTCCTTAATCCGGTTAAGCAAGGATATCACCTTCAATGGCGAAGAGTGATGCTGACTGAAAGTTCCTCTGGTTTTTCAGAGGTTCAAGTTATCAAAGTGGTCAAGGGCCAACTTCCTTCTAGAAATAAACTGGAAGCGAGTGTCATACCCTAAATTTTGACCACTAAAATTTCCCATCATTAGGAAAATTATCATCATAGTAAGGATGGACCATTAGTCTCCCCAAAGATGGGTGAGCATCCACTGCAAGCAAATTTAGGGTTTCAAGCCCTCTCAGAGCTTTAGACAAATGATCAATCAAGGAATAACATGAACTTTAACTTGTCTAGCTTCTCAAGTAGCTACAAAGGATCAAGAGGACTCCCACTCCAAGGATTAAGCACAAAGCTGCCCCCTTATAGGTGGATCAAGCCTTAAGATCACCAGTGTCACCAAATTTGGGTTTTGGTCGACCAGGGCCTCCAGATGGAAATTTTCCTCTGGGAATGAGCCATTTCTTCAAAGCATAACCTATGATGCTCCAAGGAACATCATAAACCCAATCATCAAGTCAATTTGACCTCAGGGGATGCATTCATCAAAAATCAAGAATTAGGGTTTCTTGACCTAATTCAGCCCCTAAGTTGACTTTTGGGACAAATCATGAACCAAGACCTCAAGACATGATTTGAGGGTCTCTAATATACCATATTGATCAATTTGGAACAATGGATTGATCCAAGAAGCTTGAGCAACAAGTCTCAATTTCATTTGAGCCACAGTTAGGGTTTTGAGGAAAAAGTCAACTGTAACTTTGACTTTTGACCAGGACATGCTCCCAAGCCCTATGACATGCATCAATATACCCTATGACACCCATGGAACACATCCATCAAGTTTGATTTAGGTCAAGGACATGATTTCCTGAAGAATTGCACAGTTTGGAATTCATCTGGTAAAAAGTCAACTGTGCACAAAAGTCAACTTTGACTTTTTGAGATTTTTCACAAAAAAATGGATTTTTTAACCCTAAAATGATGTTAATGTATGATTTGAATCATCATTCATCAAGAAAAATCAAGAAAAGTTGGATAACTTGTAAAATGCGTAACCATAAAAACTTAGAAAATTTTCTAAGTTAAAAATAAAGTGGCTAGGGTACCAACTTTGGAGGGTCATAACTCCTAAACCACAAAGCCATTTTTCCCCATCCAATGCTTGATTTGTAGATCTCATTGCCCTCTACAAAAACTTCAACTAGACCTAACTCCAATTCATTGTGGATTTTGAGCTATGAGTGAGCCAAAATGGCTGAAAACATGAAAGTACCACTTTTCCAACACTTAGAAAAAATTCTGTCCAAGACAGATTTTGTTGGAAACACCAAAACTTGTGAGGTTTTTTCACACAGTTACAAGCTGAATCAGTTCCAAAGATAAACATCAATGTTGTTGCAAATGTTGCCAAGAATCCAAGCAACTCAATAGCATGAAACCAATCCACTTGTGCCAAGAATTATGGCTGCCACAACACACCATGTCAAGGCTGCCATGAAAAATCAGTTTGGGAGTTTTGTGCCATCCACGATTTCTGAGTCAAAAGGAATGATCACTATGCCACATGCCTTCAATCTGATCATGAACCAACTGATCCAACTGATAGGGCTGAGTCAAAAAGCCAAGGAATCTTCCAACTTGAAATTCATCCACTTTGGCACATTTTGCCTTGAATTCAAAGGGCATTAATGTGGAATAGTGCATTTTCAACAAATCCACTCTACTCGGTCAAGTTCTATGATTAAACAACAATAAAAACATCTGAAGAATGTGATTTTGGTCAAGGCATAGCCCTGCTCTTGGGAATAGCTGGCTTGCCTTGCTTGAGAAGAAATCCTCCAAGCCAATCCATGCGAATTTGATCTGATCCAGCAGCCATTCACTATTCCTCCAAGACAAAAGTTGATCACCTATAAATAGAGGTTCCAATGGATCATTCAACTCACACCAAAGCCAGTTACATCACTACTTTCTCTCATTCTTCCTTAAACCTCAAGTTTCTTGGTTTTTGAGTAACCACTATCGGGTTTTGAGTTGCAGCCTTAAGCAATCAATTCCAATTGCTCAAACACATCACATATGATGTATTTGAGGTGTCCAAACACTTAAACACTGACTGTAACACCTCAGGCTCAAAATCACCCTTCAACCAAGCCATTATGCCTCAATTATGCAGTTGGAGGTCTCCAGCTTGATCCAAAGAGTTTCAAAGTGTTCCAAAGCTTGCAACACACTCCATAACATCCATTGAAGCTGTAGGGATCATTAATTCACAACTGGAACAAAGTTTGTGCAGAGTTCCATTTCAGCTTGCATCAAGGTAAGCCTCAAAACTCCAACTCCATGATCCATGCATATTTCCTCGCATGATATTTTTGCCAATTGCTTGCCATCATATGTTGATTGTTTTCCCTCAGAAAATTTGATCATAGGACTCATAATCATGTCTGCACGATTGCTTTTGCAAAATTAGGGTTCATACGGCCACAATGATATAATTTGTTATACACTGAAAATGAATGAAATTGGGTATTGCCATCTTCTTCCTTGTGAAAAAACGCATGAGTTTGGTGTTTGAATCATGTCAAATGGTTGAGAGATGAGTGAGATAGAGGGCTTCACGCATCAGAGCTTGAGGAAGAAGATGGCCATGGCGCCATTTTCAGAAAATCCAACTAGTTTGATATTTATTTTTCACTTGCCATGTTATTAATGAATTGGCATTGCGCCCCAGTGGTTGATCAACTGGTTTGTGTGTACTAGCGAGCGAAAGGTCTGGGGTTCGAACCCCCCTCTCCCCAGACCCTTTTTTTTTATCACTTTTTCCTATTTTTCATATTATTTTGTTAATGATTTGAAAAATTAATAACTCACTCAATTTTAATTATTTTTTACTGATTCTTTTTGCAAAAAATCATAAAAATGTTGAAATATTTTATTCCACAAAAAAATTAGATTTATATTATTTATTTAATATAATTAGTATTTTTGTGAATAAATTTATTTTTAATTGTTTTTTAAACATTTTAAAAGTGAATATTTACTTTGAAAATCAAGACCTAATGAGTTTAAATATCTCTTGTGATTTATACCTCATTTTTCAAACCTTAAACAAAAATCACAAGTGGTTTATTCAAACCTATTTGGTATTTTTCATTGATTTTCTTTAAATATTTACTTTTAAAGATTAAAATTAGGGCTTCTTTGATTTTCACCCTCATCAAACAATTTTAGAACACTTTTGGGCCTCTAATAGAGTGTAAGACCCAATCCTTTTTTTGACCAAATCATTTTTGGGCCTCAGTATATTGTATAAGTCCCGATACCGTCAAAAACAAACCGCGCGATCGTCGCCTTTTCAAAACAACCCTGGGCCTACCCTCGAGTAGTAAGACCCATTTCTTTTCTTTAAAACTCTTTGGGCCTCTATTAGAGTGTAAGACCCAACCCCCTGTGTACAGAAAATTTTTTGGGTCTCATTCGTTGTATAAGTCCCTCTGTACATTTTCAAATAAATGACGCGATCGTCGCCTTTTAAAAAATCAAATTGGGCCTCTCCATGACCTATAAGACCCATTCAAAACTTTTGGGCCTCTAATAGAGTGTAAGACCCAATCCCCTTTTAACCAAAACATTTTGGGCCTCAGATACTGTATAAGTCCCTCTGCGTTAAAAGAAAACCTCAGTGCGATCGCCAATTCAAAATCAAATCAATAGGGCCTACCCTCGAGTAGTAAGACCCATTTCTTTTCTTTAAACTTTTTGGGCCTCTTGAGAGAGTGTAAGACCCATCCCTTTGTACAGAAAACCTTTTTTGGGCCCCAGTCACTTGTATAAGTCCCTCTGTACAAATTCAAACACTGCGCTCACTGATAAAACCCTGGGCCTCTCCTTGAGCTGTAAGCCCCAAATATTTCTTTTTCAAAGCACTTTCTCCTTTGATTTTGAAATATACTGTTGTTTTTTCAATCTTTCTTTGTTGAACAACTAACCAAACAGCACGGAAGCTCTACAACCGAGTAAGTGTTTACACGCTTTCATTTTCCGCTTTCATATACATATAATTGTATTGTGGGGCTGTTTCACTGTAAGTCTTCTTTCATAAACTCATATCAACTGTGTAATAATAGTATAGATATTTCGAGTTTCCCCGGCAACTACGTCTAGAACTAGGTGACGCTGTTTCGTTTATTCATAGAAATAGACAACTAGATCCCCAATAGGATCACCAGATACAGTCTTCTCTTCGACTGTCCTTATTAGGAATTGTCAAGAAACTCTACTCCCAGAGATGAATGTATTCTCCGTGAATGGCATCTTTGAGTTTCTTCCAAATTTTCGAACTTTCCTGACTTGATCTATTCCTTGTGAATAGCTTGCCTTGAATTTTTTGGGGTTTGGGGACCCACGGGCTTCTTAAAAGCATCGGCCTCCTCTTCGGCATTTTACAAGGACCCCCAGGCTTCCTAAAAGCACTCTCGCCTCCTCTTGGGCTTAGTACAAGGACCCACCGGCTTCTTAGAAGTATTCACAGCCTCCTCTTAGGCTTCGTATAATGATCTCTTCCTCTGGGAATGATAGCCTCCTCTTGGGCTTCGTACAAGGACCCGTCGGCTTCTTAAAAGTTTCCAGCCTCCTCTTGGGCTTCGTACAAATTGTCCCGACGACCTCTTAGAGGTATAGGAACAGAACTTAATCATCTGCATAGAACAGTCCTTTCAAAGAGTCTACTACTGTTTCTCAAAGCATAGTACAAAAGATGAAGCTCTAGACTTGGACAGTCTAATTTCTTTGAGTCTCAAAGACATTCTCAAGTGACCCCTTTGTTAAATAGGAAGAAAACCCGTAGACTCGGACAGTCTCAATACCCTTCGAATTTCCCGCTTCCTTAAAGAACAGGAATAACCCGGATCCTCAAATCAAATCCTTGAGTACAACATTACTCATATCAGAACTGATTTTCTCTTTAAATCAGTATACTGGACCTGTCACTCAACTGAAACAGCACCCTAGCCTCCTCTTGGGCTTTGTACAATGATTCTCCCCAGCGGAGTCAAACAACGTTTAGCCTCCATCTCGGGCTTTATACGAGATACAAAAAGGTTCTTATTGATCCAAACAAATTTTAGCCTCCATCTCGGGCTTCGTACGAGATACAAAAAACTCTCATGATGAGTCAAATAGCCTCCATCTCAGGCTTTATACGAGATACCAAAAGACTCCATTGTCGAGTCAAAACCTTTTAGCCTCTCTCTCGGGCTTTGTACGAGACACATACTAGCCTCCTCTTAGGCTTTGTATAAGAAAACCACTGGTTGGTCCAATAAACCTTTTAGAATCAAAGTTGTGCCTCGTTCACAGTACACAAACATCAACAACTCCTTCCCCTTCATCTAATCGCTGTAAGCGGCAAGCCTCTGGATCATCTACATCCATGCCATTGTCCCTCTTTTAGCATGAGAAATTCCTAAGGAAAGATGGCATTACTCTACACTGAGTTAAAGTCTTCTCCTTCAGGTTAAAATCCCCTATAAAGGAAATTATGGCATTGCTAGGATCCGCGTATCCCGGTTAAAGTAATCCTCCCTTTATAACCAGTCACCCAACAGTTGTGACAAACAGACCCCCTTTAGATGATGACAAATTCTCTCTAAAGTCAACACCTTTAGCTTCACATCTTGGGCTTTGAACAAGATACAAATCACCTTTCGCTTCATGTCTTGGGCTTTGAACAAGACACCAAAACACCCATTTCCCCCCATAGAATAGGAGGAACTACGAACGCTCTGATTTCTCTGTTTCGGTAAACGGGAATACATAGGCATAAGATTGAAAGAAAAATCTTAGCGAGCACACTAAACAAAAACCCAAAATCCCATATATCCTAATCTGAAGCAGTATCCTAACAAAACCCCAGAGAGAGAAATCAGTATTGGCGAAAATACAAATAACCAGTACAAAGGCCCCCCACATTGATAGCATCCATAACCTAACAAACCACTGTTTAAACTTAGTATGCAAGCAGGGTTAATTGGAGACATCTATTTCCCTTCCTTCATCAGCTTTAATAGGATAAAAATGAATCGACCTGTAGTAAACTCAACCACAGAGAGCGACCGCGCTTAAGAACCGCGTCCAAAATCGCTCGCTACAGCGAGGTTGTTCAAACACAACGTTTACTGACGAGGCAAGAACTGACAACTCGATTGAGAGAACTTCTATCACTAGGGGACAAGACCGACTAGAGTGATAGTGATGCAATATGAAATGTGAATGCAAATCAATAATGCATGATGTATGTATGTATATGCTGACAAAACTGACGCGACACACAAACTAAAAGATGAACATGACTGGATACGCGGCCATCGCGGGGAGAAAAAGTATCGCTTGTCAAAAAAGTAGCAATTCTACCTTGCTTAGGAGAGATAGTCTCTGCGGGGAATACCGTTGTTCGGGCTTAGGAGATAAGAACTCGGTCGAGGGTATCAGATGGGAAAGTCGCATCTCATACAGTTGATCCTTCGTTCAGGCGTACTGGTTTAGAAGGAGTACTTTGATTCTACACTTCGAGGATCGATTACTTCTGGAGAAGTGACCGATGTTCTTCTGATGTTCAACAGTCAAAAGAAATTGCCGTCTTTATTTTAAAAGCAGAAAAAGTTTTAACAAGTAAATTCATTTTATTTTATTTCAAGAATCGCTAATCATATTAAAATGTCGTTCTGTAAAGCTAAAACAAATAAGAATTACAAACAAAAGCACAAAGGCTCAAATTTTATTGATAAGATGGAGATCAGCCAAAAGCGTGATTTCATTGAGTATTTACAAAGCTAGAAAATGGTAATTTACAGGGAAAAGGGCTACGTTGAAACATAACGACCGCTATCCTCCTACCAACTTTGAATTCGGGGCTTCCTGAGCTTCTGTCGAAGATGACCTTGACTGGAGTTTTCCTCCGATGGATGGTGTAACTGCTGCTGAGGGACTTGTCTCTGTTGAACATAGTTACTTGCCATTATCCCTAATTTTTACCTGGATTGTACTATGATGTTTCCAATCCATCGGGATGATTTTATGTCTCTAAATTTTGCCTGGATCGCCCTTTCGGGTTTTCAATCCACCGAGACGTTTTTTTTTAGTTTAGGCGAAGTATTTCTTGACTACATCAACATTCGTGGGGTAGGTAAATTCCTCTCCGTCCATGGTTGCAAGTCTCAAGGCGCCGCCTGAGAAAGCTTTCGTGACCACATAGGGGCCATCATAATTCAGAGTCCACTTGCCCCGAGAATCAGTGAGAAAAGATTGTATCTTCTTGAGCACGAGGTCTCCTTTTCTGAAGACACGAGGTCATACCTTTTTGTCAAACGCCCTCTTCATTCTCTGTTGATACAACTGACCATGGCATAGTGCCGTGACCCGCTTCTCCTCGATCAGATTCAATTCGTCGTGTCGGCTTTGACACCATTTAGCTTCGGTGAGCTTAGCTTCCATCAATACTCGGATTTACGGGATCTCTACTTCTATGGGGAGCACTGCTTCCATACCATACACTAGAGATAAAGGGGTTGCCCCTGTTGAAGTGCGGACAGATGTGCGATAACTGTGAAGAGCAAAGGGTAGCATCTCATGTCAGTCTTTGTAGGTTACAACCATCTTTTGAACGATCTTCTTGATGTTCGTGTTAACCGCTTCTACCGCTCCGTTCATCTTGGGTCGGTAGGGAGATGAGTTATGGTGTTCGATCTTGAACTCTGCGCATAACTCTTTCATCATCTTGTTGTTCAAGTTAGATCCATTATCAGTAATGATCTCGCTTGGAACACCATAACGGCAGATGAGATTATTTTTGATAAATCGGACCACCACTTGTCGGGTTACATTAGCGAATGACGCTGCTTCGACCCACTTGGTGAAGTAGTCAATGGCTACTAGGATGAACCGATGTCCGTTTGAAGCCTTGGGCTCAATCATCCCAATCATGTCGATTCCCCATATCGAGAATGGCCATGGGGAAGAGAGAACTTTGAGATGTGATGGCGGTACATGAATTTTGTCGGAGTATATCTGACACTTGTGACACCTCCTCATGTACTTGTAGCAGTCGGATTCCATGGTCAACCAATAGTACCTTGCTCTCAAAATTTTTCTCGCCATTGTGTGTCCGTTGGCATGAGTGCCAAAGGATCCTTCATGAATTTCTTTCATAAGCATGTCTGCTTCTGGTCTGTCTACGCATCGAAGCAAGACCATGTCAAAATTTCTCTTATAGAGAGTGTCACCGTTCAGGAAGAAGTTTCCAGCCAATCTTCTGAGGGTCTTTCTATCTTTCTTGGATGCCCCAGGTGGGTACTCTTGTTTATGAAGGAAGCATTTGATATCATGATACCAAGGTCTGTCGTCTATGACTGCTTCAATCGTGAAGATATAAGCGGGCCGTTCAAGGCGCATTATGTCGATCTTAGGTATGTCGTTCCATTGACCTACACTAATCATGAAGGAGAGAGTGGCTAATGCATCAGCCATGTGATTCTCCTCACAAGGGATGTGATGAAACTCAACTCTGTTGAAGAAGGGTAACAACCTTCTCGCATAGTCTTTGTAAGGAATCAGTCCTGATTGGTATGTGTTCCAATCTCCTTTTATCTGATTGATAACCAAGGCTGAGTCGCCATATACGTCCAAGTTTTTGATCCTTAAATCAATCGCTTCTTCGAGACCCATGATACATGCTTCGTATTCGGCCTCGTTGTTCGTACATTTGAACGTAAGTCGAGCGGTGAGAGGAATGTGGGTACCCTGAGGGGTAACAATGATTGCCCCAATTCCGTTTCCGTAATGACTGACTGCTCCGTCAAAGATAAGTCCCCACTGGGAACCTGGTTCTGGCCCTTCACTGGGTAGCGGTTCATCGCAATCTTTCATTTTCAAATACATGACATCTTCATCTGGGAAGTCGAACCCGATTGATTCTTGATTGTCAATCGGTTGATGAGCCAAATGATCGGCTAAAATACTTCCCTTAACGGCTTTTTGAGCGTGGTACTCTATGTCATATTCTGATAGCAACATCTGCCAACGGGCAATCCTTCCCGTAAGAGTAGGTTTTTCAAAAACGTACTTGATTGGATCCATTTCGGAAACCAACCAAGTAGTATGACGAATCATGTATTGGCGAAGACGTTTGGCTGCCCAAGCCAAAGCACAGCTAGTTTTCTCGAGCATCATCTACCAAGTTTCACAATCGGTGAACTTCTTGCTTAGATAGTAAATGGCAGACTCTTTCCTTTTAGTTTCGTCTTGTTGGCCAAGTACACATCCCATTGAGTCCTCTAGAATTGTGAGGTAAATGATCAGTGGTCTTCCTTCCACTGGAGGTGATAGAATCGGTGGGTTCAATAGGTACTCTTTAATACTGTTGAAGGCGGTTTGGCAGTCCTCTGTCCAAACGCAGTCCTGGTTCTTTTTCAGTAATTGGAAAATCGGTGCGCAGGTCGCGGTCATAAGGAATATGAATCTGGAGATGTAGTTCAGACGTCCCAGGAATCCTCTGACTTGTTTTTCAGTTTTCGAAGAAGGCATTTCTTGAATGGCCTTGACCTTGTTAGGATCAACCTCAATTCCTTTCTGGCTGACGATGAACCCTAGTAGTTTCCCTGAACGGACACCGAAGGTGCACTTGTTGGGATTCAAGCAGAGCTTGAATCTTCTTAGACGTTCGAACAATTTTGACAGATGTTCAACTTGCTCACTCTCTGTTTTTGATTTTGCAATCATATCATCAACATATACCTCTATTTCTTTGTGTATCATGTCATGAAATAGAGTAGCCATGGCCCTTTGATAGGTTGCCCCGACATTCTTCAAACCGAACGGCATTACCTTGTAACAAAAGGTGCCCCATGGGGTGATGAACGAAGTTTTCTCCATGTCTTTCGGCGCCATTTTGATTTGATTATAGCCCGAGAATCCATCCATGAAGGAGAAGACTTTGAACTTTGATGTACTGTCTACCAGCATGTCAATGTGTGGTAAAGGAAAGTCGTCCTTTGGACTAGCCTTGTTCAGATCCCTGTAATCGACACACATTCTAACCTTTCCGTCCTTTTTTGGAACAGGTACGATATTGGCTAACCATCGAGGATATTCTGATGTGGTGAGGAAACCTGCGTCGATCTGTTTCTGTACCTCCTCTTTGATTTTGATGGCCATGTCCGGATGAGTGCGTCTCAACCTCTGCTTTAATGGCAGACATTCCAATCTTAACGGTAATTGATGTTCCACGATGCTGGTATCCAACCCTGGCATATTCTGATAGGACCAAGCGAATACATCGGGGAATTCTTTGAGAAGCTTTATCAAACTCTCTTTGGCAGTTGGACTGAGCAGTGCCCCAATCTTGATTTCTTTTCTCTCTTGTTCTGAACCCAAGTTTACCGTTTCCAACGGCTCTTTATGGGGTTCAATGGACCTTTCCTCTTGTCTGAGTAGTCGGGAGATCTCTTCTGGAATTTTGTCGTCATTTTCTTCTTCAGCCTCGAATATCGGGAACTCAAAGTTGGGAGAAGGCATCGGATCGTATGTTTTAACGGGGTTTAAAACAAGCAATCTGCATGACGTGATGATTCGTGTTTAGAAGAGATAGAGAAAATGCAAGTGTGTGCAGTGTATTTATTTTTATTACTGCTTGTTTTTATTTTTTATTGTTTTTTAGGATTACCATTTTCTGAAAAACGAAAAGAGAAAACAACAATTAATGCGGAAATTATAGAACAACGTTATTTTATTAATGAACAAGTCGATCCTTGAAACTACGGCCTTATAAAACAAAACTCTGTCGCTTCGGGCAAAGCGAAGAGGGAAAATTTACAGAAAGCGAGCCCTATCAAAACATCTGTTTCACTTGGGCAGGGTGAAAGGTTAAAAGATGGCAATTACTTTGACTGGTGAACGACCTTCGGAACATCGACAACTGCCCATTGGCGGCGAACTCCTCGGTGAATCACAAAGTCTGGTACCTTCCTTAATTCGTTTTCAGAAATGACGCTGATTTCTAGTGGAGCAGGATCATTGGAATCTGTCTCCCAGGCAGAGTTGTCGTAGGAGGATTCCTCTGTTGCATTTTGCATAGTATTTGTGCTCTCAGCTGTATCTCCCCATCCAGTAGGCTGGATGTTTTCGAACCTGATACGAGAGCTTTCGGGCGCAGTGTTCTTGACCATATAGTCGTATTTTCCACTTGGTTCTCCCAGAGTGTCCCAAACTTCTTTGGAACTGGAGGAGTCATCTCTCTCGATGACGTTGACCTCGGGAAAAGCATAGTTGATGAATTCAAGTCCTGCAAACGTTGCGAATTCATCTTCATGTTGAGTAGTTTCTGAATGACCTGAGTGTTGATCCCATGATATGGTGGGGACACAGGTATTCTGTTCAATGATGCTCAGCTGAGTTTCATTACTCGGCTGACTTTCTGGCCCCAAGTTTCCTGGGTAAGGTTGCCACATTGGCATACCATCCATTGGGCCATAGTAGTTGTAGTCAAATTGGTCTTTCATTAGAGTGTCCTCCTCTAATGAATTTGGCGGAGCACGACATCCTTCCGAATCACAATCTCCATATATAATTTCGACATCTGACCGTGGTATAAATCTCGGACTCTGTGCGGGATAGCAAAATGGTATAGGTACCTCTTCCTGAGACATATAACCGTCCTCGTTAAGATATGATTTCCATTCCATATCTGGGTCAGAGGGATCTTCCTCATTGATAGCATGTACTGCTTGAGACACTGGGTGAAGGAAACCTCCACTGTGGAAGAAGTTTTGAAGGGGATGAAGACTTTCATCATTGGCAGCTGTCCGGGTACAGGTTGCAGAAAAACCAAGACCCTTTTTTGTTTTATTACCAGTAGGAATGACAAGCTGTCCGCATCCTGTTGTATCAGTACTCTCGACTGCTTTGATAGCATCGTTGTATGAAGAAATGGAAGTTTCTTCTTTGAACTGATTGTTCTTGCTCACCGACAGTGCTTGGAACTGAGTTCCAATAACCTCCTTGGGTTCTACACATGTAGACGATGATAAGTTGCTTACAAGCAAGGCTTGTTCGCCACAAACTGTGACAAGTTGATCGTTCTTGACGAACTTTAGCTTTTGGTGGAGGGTTGAGGTAACTGCTCTAGCCTGATGTATCCAAGTTCTTCCTAATAAACAACTGTATGTTGCCCGGATGTCCATGACCTGGAAAGTGACTTGGAAAGTATGAGGACCGATAGTTATGGGAAGATCAACTTCGCCGATAACCGTTTTTCTGGATCCGTCGAATGCTTTGACGACAACCGGGCTGACCCTGTGTCTACCAGTACGCTGGCCAATGCATCGTCCTGGCAGTTAACTGTAATGTTGAGCGCCATGTTATAACGGCGACCCTCTTCGGGTAATTCCTCATCACTAAATCCCAAATTATTGCAGGAAGTGATGTTAGAGACAATGCTATCGAACTGTCTGATTGTTACATCCTGTTCCACAAAGGCTTGCTCCAAGACTTTCTACAGAGCCTCCATATGCGCTTCTGAACTAAGTAACAGTGATAATACCGAGATCTTTGAAGGAGTTTGTAACAGTTGATCGACAATGTTGTATTCACTCCTTTGGATGAGCTTCAGTATCTCATCATCATTTTTTGAAAGGTCGGGATTACTGGATTGACCAACTGATGGATCGGGTGCTTCTGTCTGAAGTTCTATTTCTTTGTTAGGTTCCCCAACCCCTCGGTTGAAGATTCTACCACTCCGTGTTACTCGACTGATGTTTGGAATGTTCACGACGGAGGGTAATGGAATTTCCCTTCCATTTTCAATGGTTGTTGCACCGTATTTGTAAGGGATAGCCTTAGTTGATTCATACGGTAATGGTCCCGGCAGATATATGACTACGGGAGCCCTCTGATTTTTCTGACCATCGTAAGTAATCTCGATTCGTTCCCGGTTGGGAACTTTAGATTCGTCAAGTAGAGGGATGATGGCAAAAACATCCCTGGTCTGGTGATGACCAAAGATTACAACAGCATCCTCGACTTGATCGGCAAGGTAGTTCGGTGTCCAGTCGATGGGTCCAGAACCCGAATATGGACGAATTTCTCCACGATCCACCTGACCCTGAAGAGCTTCTCTCACAAGGTAACACCCTTGGTTACTTTCTGAACAGACGCTACAACGGTCGTAATTGTGTGGTGGCACCTGGCCACGCCCACTTTGAATACAATGTAACCTTACTAGGTTAGCTTCCACAAGTCGGACATCCTGACTCTGACGCCAAGTAGGATTCCTGTTACTGATACTAATTTGCTGAGTATCTTCATCTATGTAGATTGGCATCCCCCAATGATTTAACAAGTGCTGAAGTGCCTCCTGGACAAGGGTACAACCTTGATCATTTTTGCAACCCGCCTTACAGCTGTGATAATTATGTGACACCAGGAATCCGAGTCGGACCTGTTCAACATGTAACTCTACCAAGCTGGTATTCATCAAGCGAATGTCAAAGATTTGAACCATATTGATCTGATAGGGATTCCTATCATGGTAGTCTTGGATCCATCCAAGATCCATCTGACGCTGGAGGGCCTCCTGTATGAAAGAGCATCCCTGTTTGTTTACCGAGCAAGTCAGACAAGAACTGTAATCGTGCCACGGAAGATTATGATACTGGCTTTGCCTTGAATGCATCGCCACCAAGTTGACATTCGTCGCACAGATATCGTGGTTCTGAATGACGTTGGAATTCGTGTAAACCATGTTAACTCCACGAACTCGGTGCTCTTGGATCCATCCGAGATCCATTTGTTCCTGTAGAGCTGATTGCACCACAGAACATCCCTGGTTGTCTTTAGAGCAGACATCACACTGATGATAGTTATCAGGTGGCACATGGCCATATCCACTCTATCTACAATGCATTTTGACCAGATTGGTCCTTAACAAGAGTACATCGTGAATTTGATAGACATCGTTAGTCTCTCCTTCTATCAAATTGACTGCATCCTTCTCGTGTTGAGGCAGCGGGTTCGTGAGAACATTAGGATTTGTATCCTTGAAGGATAAGACCCCGCTCCTAACAAGCTTTTGCACGTCGGATTTGAAATTGAGACAATTCTCAATGTTATGCCCTGATCCTCCTTGATGATAAGGGCATATCTGATCCACCTTAAACAAAAAGGCAGATTTTCCGGTACTGTAAGAGGAGATTTAGTCTGAATGTGCCCCTTAGCCAGTAGTAATGGAAATAGTTCTGCGTACGATACGGGTATAGGATCAAATCCTGGTGGTCGTGTTGTACGGTTGTTGTTGTATGGAGGACAAGCCTGCTGAAGAGGCTGTTGTGTCCTTTGATGATCAGGTTGGCTTTGCGCAACCTGAGGTTGATAAGTAGGAATAGGCGCAGGGCTGATAGCAGGAGTTACAGCTGCTACCGGCTGATATCGACGCCTTTGCTTTCCGAGAGAGATATTCCCAATATCTTGCTCTTTTTTCTTAGGGAGAGCACTACCGTATTTTTTAGTACCGCTCATCGATCCAACGTCTTTTACCAGACGTCCTTCTCGGACGGCTTCCTCAAGATGTACGCCCATGCCCACCATTGATAACACTGAAATACACTGTATATTTGGCTCTGATTTTACATAATTTTAGTCGTTTATTTGTTATTTTCCTTTGCTATGATGGTATTTTGTTTTACTTTCAGGTTTATTGCCTTATTTGAGCCCACAGTGAGAAAACAAAGCAAAACGGAGCAAAAACGGGGATTTCTTGTGAAAACATACACTAGCCGTTTCACTCAGCGAACGCCAAGGAGGACGCCATAGGCCTAATGACTTCACCCCCACGCCAACGGTCACAAAAGGCGTTTCACCTCCAAAACAACACTCGGCGGGCGCGGAGCAGGGGTCGGCGGGCGCCGAGAGTGATAAATAGGGAACGGTTTGAAACGCTCAAGGCAGTTACATCTGAAGAATTTAGTTTATGAAACGCTTTTTCATTATGATTAGAGGCAGTTACAGCTGCGAATTTCCTATAAATAGGACTTGCATTTTCATTTTCATTTCATCCAATCTTAGTTTCAACCTTAGGCAGAGAATTCACTTTGTAAAGCAATAATCCGTCACATCGAGGGGTTATTGCACTATAGTTGTTGGTTCAATTGGAGCACTGTAGTTAAAAGATTTACATTTCTCGCAATTTACTTTCCAGCCTTGTACCAGATTCAGTCTCCGCTTTGGAGCAGGTTTATTTATAAATCGCATTTTATTTTATTCCGCAATACCTTTATATTATTTATTTTCTCACACTGCTTTAAATTCATTTATTTTCTGTCTCTGCTTTACTTCGTTAATTTATTTATCTGTGTGATCTGTTGTATTTTGGACCTGAACTTAAGCGTGACACTTGTGTTCACACTCTTAAAGTACACTATCACACTTCGCACAATTTTTATATTATAAATGTTTCCTTTAACAAACCAATTTATAATTATGTCTTTAATCACTATGTCTAGCTAAATTCCTTGTGCTAGAATGTGAGGATCGTCATTCCGACGATACTCCACATGTCTTCTCTTTAGAAATACTTTAGGGGCTATTTTTTATTTTAATTAAACTCTTCTGAACTTAAATTGATCGGTCATTACGTAAACAAGACCGTGTTTTTGTTTGTGTAATGACTGTGACTAGATCGGGTAAGATCGAAAGCCGTCCGGCATTTTAGAAAAGAGTTTGTTAGTTGTTAGTTGATAAATACAGCGGAAGCACTTTATTAACTAACTAGGAAAGTTTTATATTATTAGAAAGAGGTTTTAAAACTATTTTCGGACGCGTTTATAGATTTAGGATCCGGTTGGCCGAGCATATGCCGGAAACCCTTTTGTATAAAATATTTTCAATCGAAAACACTTTTTAACTAAGTCTTAGAGGTAATTATATAAAAAAGGACTTTCAACACTTTAACGCAAGGAGCGACCGGTGCAGCGTGAGCGGCTGGTATAGATTAAAGGTTAGGTCTGTTTCCGATCACGCTAATGCGACGGATCCTTTTTAATTAACTCTATTTCAAAGAAAGAAACATTGCCCCGTAAGTGTTACTATTTAGAAGATAGGAGTATTGTTTGATTGATGTGAATTACATTCCAGCATATTTATTTATCTGATTAATTTCTATTTTCGTTCAGTTTAAACTTGTACTCAGATTTCTATTAGCCTTAGATAAGCACCGTAACAATAGCAATCAATAGATTTGACATTGGTCTCTGTGGGAACGATAAATCTTTTATATTACTCTGACATACTCCGTATACTTGCGGATAACACGCATCAAGTTTTTGGCGCCGTTGCTGGGGACCAATTACGTCAAAATTTCGTACCCTGTTGTTACACCGTCTAGACTAAGGCATTCTTTAGTCGGTAAATGTGAAGAACTCGCAGTACCAGAAACTTAGTTGATCCATTAGAAGAACCTGAACGTTACGCCCGGGCTCGTCTTCTATTTCGAAAACTCAAAAGAGCAATGGCAGAAGAAGAAAACGCTAAACCTCTTAAGGATTTCGCCCTACCCTCTAACGAAGAACCCCATTCTAGTATAGTTAATCCAACTATACCAGCCAATAACTTTGAATTAAAACCATCTCTATTACAAATAGTTCAACAGAACCAGTTCGCAGGTCTTCCTACGGAAAACCCGAACCAACATCTTAAAGTTTTTATTCAACTCGCAGATACTTTAAAAGCGAACGGAGCTCCTCCTGAGGCAATACGTCTAAGACTATTCCCATTTTCTCTCAAGGATAGAGCCCGATCATGGTTAGATTCTCTTCCAGCCAACTCTATAACCACTTGGAATGACCTCAAGAAAGTATTCCTTGCTAGATACTTTCCACTGAGTAAAACTGCTGTCTTACGAAACCAAATAACCCGATTTACCCAAAGCGAGGGATAATCACTTTTCGACGCTTGGGAAAGATATAAGGAACTATTAAGAGCATGTCCACATCATGGCTTAGAACAATGGCTCATAATCCATACCTTTTATAATGGACTCATGTACAACACCAAAATGACCATAGACGTTGCCGCTGGTGGCGCTCTAATGAACAAACCCTACGCCGAAGCAAGTGCTCTCATTGAGGATATGGCACAAAACCATTACCAATGGGGGACCGAACGTGCACAAGTAGAGAAGAAAGAGACCAAAGGAGGTGTGTATGAGGTAAGTTGTTTGAACCATATGAATGCAAAGATGGACGCTATAGCCCAAAAAGTAGAAAACCTAACTATAAACCCCACAACAACTGTAGCAGCAGTACAACCCGGATGTGAAATCTGTGGAACCTTTGGGCATACCATGGCTGAATGCAACCTGCTAGCCGAAAGCCCCACAGATCAGGTCAATTACGCCCAAGGAAACCCGTATTCAAACACATATAACCCCGGATGGAGGAATCACCCAAACTTTTCATATAAGAATAATAACCCTACTCAAAATTCAACACCTCAAAGACCACCCGGTTTCCAACCTCAAAGACCCAACCAACCTACAACTTATGCTCCTCAGAAGTCAAATCTTGAGAAAAAGATGGACGAATTCATCTCAGCTCAATTACAGCAGAACAAGGAGTTCATGAACCAAAACGTTCGCATTAATGGACTAATTACTCAATTGGGTACTAAACTCGATTCTGTAATCACCCATAACAAAATGCTAGAAACCCAAATCTCTCAAGTAGCACAACAACAATCTACTCATACTACACCAGGAGGACAATTTCCTGGACAACCTCAACCTAACCCTAAAGGGCATGCTAATGCTATAGCCCTAAGGAGCGGAACCACTTACAATGGGCCAATAAACCCCAGGCTGAATAATCCCGAACCTCCTAGAAAAGTTGTGATCACACTTGAGAAAAAAGTTGAGAAATCAGTGGAACCTGAGAAATCTAAAGATACGGAAGTTAAGGAGAAGGAAAAAGAAGAAAATGAAAAAGTTTATGTACCACCTCCTCCTTACAAACCTCCGATCCCATACCCACAAAGACTTAAACAAACCAAATTGGATAACCAATATAAGAAATTCATAAAAATGATTGAGAAACTCCATGTAGAGATTCCATTCACCGAAGCTATTACCCAAATACCATCTTATTCCAAATTCCTTAAAGACATTTTAACCAATAAATGAAGATTAGAAGATCCTAAACCTATAGAATGCAATTCAATCGCTGAGAATAAGCTTGCTAAGAAAGAGAAAGACCCAGGAAGTTTTTCTATCCCTTGTGTTTTGGGAAACCAAGTTATAGATAAAGCACTTCTGGACTTAGGAGCAAGTGTAAGCTTAATGCCTTTAGCTGTTTGTAAAAGGTTAAACCTAGGAGAATTACAACCAACTAGGATGTCTCTCCAATTAGCTGACAGGTCAGTTAAATATCCAATGGGCATTCTGGAAGACGTCCCAGTTAGACTTGGTCAACTTTATATTCCTACAGATTTCGTAGTAATGGACATTAAAGAAGACGATGAGATCCCGATTCTTTTAGGTAGACCTTTCTTATCAACGGCCGGAGCTATAATTGATGTTAAGAATGGAAGAATGACATTCGAGGTGGGTAATAAAAAAGTAGAATTTATCCTATCCCAATTCTTAAATGCACCAGCCATAGATGACTCGTGTTATGTCATTGATATAATTGATGAATGCATAAGAGAATTAGATAAAGAAGATCCAGTAGAAACCATCAAACTACCTTCGATCCCCATAATGGAGGACGATGAATTCGAACATTTACCTAAACCCTATATAGATAACAGTCTTTATGAATGCTTGGCACTTACCCCAGATCATATGCCATGTCAGAAAAAACCATCAATAGAGCTTAAGGAGCTACCTAAGAATCTAAGATATGAGTTCTTAGATGAAGAATTAAATCGCACAGTCATAGTCAGTGCCACGTTAGATGGTCCTGAAACCAATCAACTCTTAGATGTTTTACGAAGATATCCCTCAGCTCTAGGTTATAAAATTTCCGATCTCAAAGGAATAAGTCCTTCTGTGTGTATGGACCGAATTATGCTAGAAGAAGATACTAAACCATCCAAGGAACATCAACGAAGGATAAATCCTATAATGAGTGAAGTAGTAAAAAAGGAAGTGTTAAAGTTATTAGAGGCTGGAATAATATACCAAATATCTGATAGTAAATGGGTAAGCCTTGTACATGTGGTACCTAAGAAAGGAGGTGTCACCGTTGTACAAAACGAAAAAGGAGAACAAATAGCCAAACGTGTAGAAAATGGTTGGCGGATGTGTATCGATTACAGAAAACTTAATAAGGTGACTAGGAAAGATCACTTCCCACTCCCATTCATCGACCAAATGCTCGAACGTTTAGCTAGACATTCTTACTTTTGTTATTTAGATGGATACTCAGGATTTTTCCAAATACCCATTCACCCTGACGATCAGGAGAAAACAACCTTTACATGTCCCTATGGAAGATTTGCTTACAGACGAATGC
Source organism: Lathyrus tuberosus (assembly GCA_022829125.1). Taxonomy (NCBI): domain Eukaryota; kingdom Viridiplantae; phylum Streptophyta; class Magnoliopsida; order Fabales; family Fabaceae; genus Lathyrus; species Lathyrus tuberosus. Next base: position 8,378,695 of record JALAZF010000008.1, on the reverse strand, counting down.
CATTTGGGCTATGCAATGCCCCAGCCATTTTCCAACGCTGTATGATGTCAATCTTCGCAGACTTCCTTGATGAAATCATGGAGGTATTTATGGATGATTTCTCGGTATGTGGATCCAGTTTTAAAATCTGTTTAACAAACCTTGAGAAAATCCTGGAAAGATGCGTAGAAGTCAACCTTGTTCTAAATTGGGAAAAATGCCACTTTATGGTTACTGAAGGCATAGTACTAGGACACATAGTGTCCGAGAGAGGCATTGAGGTTGATAAAGCTAAAATAGAAGTGATAGAAAACCTTCAACCACCCAAAACCATTAGAGAAATCCGAAGTTTTCTTGGACACGCCGGTTTCTACCGACGCTTCATTAAAGATTTCTCCAAGATAACTAAACCATTAACCAATCTACTTATGAAAGATGCCGAATTCAAATTCGATGATAAATGTCTTGAAGCCTTTAAATACCTGAAACATGCACTGATTTCTGCACCTATAATTCAACCACCTGATTGGAATCAACCTTTTGAAATTATGTGTGATGCTAGCGATTACGCTATAGGTGCTGTTTTAGGGCAAAGGAAAGATAAGAAACTCCATGTAATTTACTACGCCAGTAGAACCTTGGATGCGACTCAGCTGAATTATGCCACAACCGAGAAGGAACTCCTAGCTGTAGTCTTTGCAATCGACAAATTCCGATCCTATTTAGTAGGAGCAAAAATCATAGTCTACACTGATCACGCGGCGATAAGATATCTATTAAGCAAAAAGGACGCTAAGCCTAGATTACTACGCTGGATCCTTTTACTCCAAGAATTCGATTTGGAAATCCGTGATAAGAAAGGCACTGAGAATGTGGTCGCTGACCACCTCTCAAGGCTTGAATATCTAAAACCAGATCTTGTACCTATCAATGATGATTTCGCATACGACAGATTAGTAGGGGTAGTTAGAACCATCCAGGATGATGACCCTAACCCTTATTCAGAAGAAGACATTGAAAAAGCACTCGCAGTTACAACAGTACCTTGGTATGCAGATTTTGTTAATTATCTAGCAGCCGATATCATACCCCCTGATTTAAATTACCAACAGAAGAAGAAGTTCTTTCATGACGTAAAACACTTCTATTGGGATGAACCCCTTCTATTCAAGAGAGGCGCAGACGGCATTTTCCGTCGCTGTGTCCCTGAAGAAGAAGTTGAGAATATAATTAAGCATTGTCACTCTTCACCATATGGTGGACATTTAGGCTCATCCAAAACATGCGCTAAAATTCTTCAAGCAGGTCTTTTCTGGCCAACATTATGGCGCGATGTTCATGCCTACATTGTAAAATGTGACAGATGCCAACGCACTGGGAACGTCTCAAGGAGAGACGAAATGCCTTTGAAAAATATTCAGGAAGTAGAACTCTTCGATGTTTGGGGTATATATTTTATGGGACCATTTCCATCTTCAATGGGAAACAAGTATATCTTGGTAGCCGTTGATTATGTATCCAAATGGATTGAAGCCATAGCTGCACCCACCAACGATACTCGTGTAGTCATTAAACTATTTAAAAACTATATTTTCCCAAGGTTTGGAGTACCCCGATTGGTTATAAGCGATGGAGGGTCGCACTTCATATCTAGGATATTTGAGAAACTATTAAAGAAATACGGAGTGAAACACCGAGTAGCCACACCGTACCATCCACAAACAAGTGGACAAGTTGAAGCCTCCAATAGGGAAATAAAATAAATCTTAGAAAAAACCGTATCGATCTCTAGAAAAGACTGGTCCTTAAAACTACAGGAAGCCTTGTGGGCTTATAGGACCGCTTTCAAAACCCCTATAGGAACAACCCCTTATCAACTAGTCTACGGAAAATCTTGCCATTTACCCTTTGAACTTGAACATAAGGCCTACTGGGCCATAAAAACCCTTAATATGGATTACTTAACAGCCAGAGATAAACGAATTCTAGATATTCATAAATTAGAAGAACTACGTCGGGATGCTTATGAAAATGCCATAATATATAAAGAAAGAACCAAAGCATGGCATGACAAAAAGATTATCCGAAAAGAATTCAACGTAGGCGATCCTGTACTTCTTTTCAATTCTAGATTACGATTGTTTCCAGGTAAATTACGCTCAAGATGGACTGGACCCTATGAGGTCAGAAAAGTCCTGAAATCAGGAGCATTTGAAATTGCAAATTATTCATGTAGTCCCTTTCTAGTGAATGGACAAAGATTGAAACCCTACTATGGAGGGGACATCCCTACTTACTACTCAGGTCACACTCTGATAGACCCACCTATAGCAACATCCACAACGTAAGTTTTTCAGTCGTCGAGCTAACGACGTTAAACAAGCGCTGCGTGGGAGGCAACCCACGATTTTATCTTCGTTATTTTTAATAGAATTTATTTTTTATATTATAATAGTATTTTTACATGATTAACTTATGCAATGTCTATGTTTACAGGTTACAGGTCACATCATCTCAGACATTCCACACTAACTTTCTTTGCAGGATGCAGAGCTATGATGACATGCACATTGTGTTCAGAGATGACGAACAGAGGAAGAAATACGTAGTCCTTTCTGAGTGACCAATCCTACCCACTAGGTACCCTGACCCAAACTGTCTATCAGCCTTAGGTATTGAGGCCAGTGTGAGGTACCTTTGTCACCAGCTCCAGTGGGATGAGTATTCTGAAGCGATGAATGTAACTTATAAGCATCTGACCTTAGAGTTCCTCAGCTCACTCATCTATGAACCTTATAGTGGAAGAGGTTATAACAGTAGAAGCATAAAGTTTAGACTATTTGGAAATGAGTATGCCCTGAACCACAGAGATTTTGCTAGAATACTTGGTTTTCAGTGTGGCCTGGATGCAATTCACTTTATGCATGAAACCAATGTTATGCAAGATGAACTTGACTTATTCTGGAGCAAAATCACCGGTGGAGGAGGACCTGATCCTTCCACCCAATGGGCAAGCAAAATCCATAACCCAGCCTTCCGTTACTTCCAAATGATCCTAGCCGAGACTTTTTTTGGTAGGAGTGATACTGAGAACCAAGTTACTGCAGAAGAGATTCTGATGCTCTTTTGTACTGCTGAATCACGACCATTAGCCAGTGGAAATTTTCTGATATATAACCTGTATTTGATTGCTGCATCTTCCAAAGGACCCATCCATGTGGGCGGTACGATCACACACATAGCTCATGCTCTAGGTCTAGCCAACAAGCTGACTCACCTTACATCCCATTGTGGCTATACCCTGATTGACATTCCTCACTTCCTTGACCATGGTCTTATTAGGAGGGCATTCTTTAGTGCGGATAACTTTAAGCTCCTAATAGACAACGAAGTCATTCACCACTTTGGACTACCAAACCATACCCGAACTAGTGTCCATGATAGAGCTAACTGGTCATACGCTTTGGAAGGCCAGGACGAGACACCAGTCAAACCAAGAAACCACCCTGTACCAGAATACCACCCTTCACCTTACCCTGAAAGGACTACCGTTTATTCCTCTAACGTTAATCTGCAACGCAGGAACTTATATTCAGAGTTTGACGCTATGCGCAAGGAGATCATTTCTCTTCGCGAGGAATGCGCAGAGCTCACCTTGCAGATAGAGATCTCAGACGCTACGAACGCTTCATCATATGATCTTTTGGAACAGGAGATTTACGACCTCAAGCGCCAGCTTGCAGAGGCACGAACACCTTGTCCTCACATGACTCAGGGTGTCTGTCATCAGTCTTCTTAGGAGACATTCAGGAGCTCTGGAGCATAGCTCATACTTTGTGTGGAGGAGATTTACCTCATGCTTGTTTAGATCGTTTATTTTACCGCACTACTATCTTTATTGTTATTGTGATTTTTATCAGACTATTAGTGGATTTTATTTTTCGTGGTTATTAGAATTATGGCAACCTTATGTTTCTTTTGAGAGTGTTATTTCATTTCGAATTATAATAAATATCTACTCCAGTATAATATATTGTCTATATTTAATTTTCGTTTATTCATTTTATTATAAAAATAAAAAAATAATAATAATAATAATAATAATAGTAATAAAAGTAACTGTTATTTAAATAAAACATTTACAAATATATAAATATAAATAAATAAAATATTCTCTTTGTTTCTTTCATGTTCCAGTGTACTATAGACACCCCCAGGAAAGAAAATTGAACCAGCCAAGGCCCAATCCGTGCCAGCCCATTTTTATAGTCCGCGGACGCGGACCCCCCCCCCCCCCCCTCGGCGGACGCGGAAGCGATCTGGGTTCTAAAACGAACCAGAATTAGAAAACCCATTTTTTCCCCAACTCTCTTCATCTCCTACCTCCATAAAACTCGAATTTAACCACCATAAATCCCCATTAAACCCTTAAAATCCATTATTTCATAACTTCCCTATCACCATTACATATTCCATTACCCATTATATCTATAAAATCCATAGATTTCACCAAAATCTACAAAAACTAAAATACCCATTCTCCACCACCAAACCTTCATTTTTCCTCAATAATGGTAGCGGGGAACCAAGAAAATATCATCTTTCGGGATGGAGAGGATGGAGTCAAGCAATGGGAAAAATGGGGCCGGCTTCGGACACGCAACATTCTTGCGACCAGGTACGTTAATGATACTTGTCTCTATAGCCTAGGTATTAGATTTAGCGTATTTTATTTATTACAAAATTTGAAATTAGAGAATATTTTTATTCGCAAGGAGCCTACCTACGAGAGTCTAACCCGCGAATTTTTGAGTTCTTTAGAGTATACTGTCAGAGAGAACACTGCCAGCACAGTAGGCACAGTGAGATTTAGGATGTTTAATGTTGAATACATTTATACCACTGATGCACTTGCTGAGTTATTAGGATTCGATTTTGGGAATGGTGTGGCCTGTGAGGCGCCCATAGACACGAGTTGGTCAATTGAGGCTTTTCAAATGTGGAGAGACATATCAGGCAAAACCTCTTCCTCCTTTGATGGAAATTTGGCTTCTGACATTCATAACCCGGCCATACGGGTATTTCGCCTTTTAGTAGCTGATACTATTTTTTCCCGAGAGAACTCTAACAAAATGAATTCCAAAGAATTCATATTTTTACAGGCTGCTTTACTCAAGAGAAGATTAAATCCTGTACCATTTATGTTGTCGAATATGAGGGCAGTTGAGAAAAAGGGCAACACCATGTCTTTTGGAGGGTTGATTACCTTCATTGCACGAGCCCTACACCTGGACGCCGAGTTGGCCACATTAGAACCACTTCCGTCTCGTACTATTGATTTAAAATTTTTGCGAGATATGCGTTTATGCAAAACGAGGCCGGAAGGAGGATATATCCTCATGGTTCGCAATGCTGCCATCTCGAGTGTCGCACTACCTTGTTCAGCACGCACAGATGTGCGCAAAAGAGAAAATTGGCTCTATGATTTAAAGGCTGCTCCTGTTTTAGGCCCATTGCTTCCAAACGTCCCTGAGGACGAGGGAAATGAGACAGATGACGAATATGAGCATATGGAGCAGTCTCCCATTCCTGTATCACCTGCACACACCCCACCAGTTACTAACCATCCTGCAGGTACCTCTCCGAATTTTACATAACTCAAGAAATGTGGCAAGCACAACAAGCCAGAGAAGAAGAGCGTGATGGTTTATTTTATGCCATGTACCAACAGCAGCGGGAGATGATGGACTTTATGCGGGTGTCACAGCAATCCACTCTTGAGAGTTTCCAAGCACTTAGAGATCAAAATGCCTCTCTAATCGAGAGGATTGAGCAGATGGAGCTGTCACCTACTATCCGACACCGCAGTAGGAGCCGTCATCCCAGACGCCCAGAGCATGGTGGAGAAGGACCCATTGGCCGACACGATTGAGTACCAGGTTTCACCTATCCCTTTCTCACTTTTATCGAAACATTGAGGACACTGTTCGGTTTAAGTGTGGGAGGAGATATTTACTGTTTTTAGTATTTATTTATTTACTGTTTTCTAGTGTAGTTTAGTTTATGTGATTTACGAGTCATTTTGTGTAGTTTATCAATTCTTCCAATTCTTGAGCTTTAACAAAATTTTTTAACAAAGAAACAACATTATTTTTTCGATTATTTGGGCTATTAGGACAAGTAAGATCAATTGCAAAGGCTTGGGAAAACTATTTGAAAAATCGATATCGTTTTTACACCGTAAGTTTCTCAATTATAGGAGCTTATCTAGATTCTTATTATACAGTGGCCTTAAAATCTCACCCTCCATCTCTAACCCTTAAGTAGTTTATTTTAGCAGTCAGCACCATCTTAATCACCGCTAAGTGACAAACCGATGCAAATAGGTAAAATCCTGCCAAAGAAAAGAAAAAAAGAAGAAAAAAAAAAGAAAAAAAAAATAATAATATTAATAATTTCAAGAAGATGTTCAAGTATCTTCAGAAAAAATACAAGAATTGGCAAAAAGGATCTGAATTACCACAGGTTATGTTCACCATGCGAGTGAGAGATAACGGGCTTAATGTGATTGCACTTGAATGAAAAGGGGTAAGAAAGGGATGAGTAAGATAGGCCTAAGTATAATATCACGGTGTGGATTAGTTTGTGTAGGAGAGAAACTTATGCCCGCAAATCGCGAAAAGTGTCATTACGATACCCTTGGTTCATGAGTTAGTACCTACTGATGCATTATTGATCAAACTCAAGTTCTTAGCCCATATCAGTTTAGTGCGTGTTTGCTGTTTTCCTTTGTTTACTTATCAGAGTTTGCTTGAGGACAAGCAAAGGTTTAAGTGTGGGAGAATTTGATAACACTGAAATACACTGTATATTTGGCTCTGATTTTACATAATTTTAGTCGTTTATTTGTTATTTTCCTTTGCTATTATGGTATTTTGTTTTACTTTCAGGTTTATTGCCTTATTTGAGCCCACAATGAGAAAACAAAGCAAAACGGAGCAAAAACGGGGATTTCTTGTGAAAACATACACTAGCCGTTTCACTCAGCGAACGCCAAGGAGGACGCCATAGGCCTAATGACTTCACCCCCACGCCAACGGTCACAAAAGGCGTTTCACCTCCAAAAAAACACTCGGCGGGCGCGGAGCAGGGGTCGGCGGGCGCCGAGAGTGATAAATAGGGAACGGTTTGAAATACTCAAGGCAGTTACATCTGAAGAATTTAGTTTATGAAACGCTTTTTCATTATGATTAGAGGCAGTTACAGCTGCGAATTTCCTATAAATAGGACTTGCATTTTCATTTTCATTTCATCCAATCTTAGTTTCAACCTTAGGCAGAGAATTCACTTTGTAAAGCAATAATCCGTCACATTGAGGGGTTATTGCACTATAGTTGTTGGTTCGATTGGAGCACTGTAGTTAGAAGATTACATTTCTCGCAATTTACTTTCCAGCCTTGTACCAGATTCAGTCTCCGCTTTGGAGCAGGTTTATTTATAAATCGCATTTTATTTTATTCCGCATTACCTTTATATTATTTATTTTCTCGCACTGCTTTAAATTCATTTATTTTCTGTCTCTGCTTTACTTCGTTAATTTATTTATCTGTGTGATCTGTTGTATTTTGGACCTGAACTTAAGCGTGACACTTGTGTTCACACTCTTAAAGTACACTGTCACACTTCGTACAATTTTTATATTATAAATGTTTCCTTTAACAAACCAATTTATAATTATGTCTTTAATCACTATGTCTAGCTAAATTCCTTGTGCTAGAATGTGAGGATCGTCATTCCGTCGATACTCCACATGTCTTCTCTTTAGAAATACTTTAGGGGCTGTTTTTTATTTTAATTAAACTCTTCTGAACTTAAATTGATCGGTCATTACGTAAACAAGACCGTGTTTTTGTTTGTGTAATGACTGTGACTAGATCGGGTAAGATCGAAAGGCGTCCGGAATTTTAGAAAAGAGTTTGTTAGTTGTTAGTTGATAAATACAGCGGAAGCACTTTATTAACTAACTAGGAAAGTTTTATATTATTAGAAAGAGGTTTTAAAACTATTTTCGGACGCGTTTATAGATTTAGGATCCGGTTGGCCGAGCATATGCCGGAAACCCTTTTGTATAAAATATTTTCAATCGAAAACACTTTTTAACTAAGTCTTAGAGGTAATTATATAAAAAAGGACTTTCAACACTTTAACGCAAGGAGCGACCGGTGCAGCGTGAGCGGCTGGTATAGATTAAAGGTTAGGTCTGTTTCCGATCACGCTAACGCGGCGGATCCTTTTTAATTAACTCTATTTCAAAGAAAGAAACATTGCCCCGTAAGTGTTACTATTTAGAAGATAGGAGTATTGTTTGATTGATGTGAATTACATTCCAGCATATTTATTTATCTGATTAATTTCTATTTTCGTTCAGTTTAAACTTGTACTCAGATTTCTATTAGCCTTAGATAAGCACCGTAACAATAGCAATCGATAGATTTGACATTGGTCTCTGTGGGAACGATAAATCTTTTATATTACTCTGACATACTCCGTATACTTGCGGATAACACGCATCAACCATCTCGGTGAAATCACTGGGTGCACTGGCAACCATTCGATCATATTAAAATGAGCTTAAGGTCTTTAAGAAGATCTTTGTCATCTCTTTTTCCTCAAGAGGCGGACAAATTTGAGCGGCAATTTCACGCCAACTTTGAGCATACTCCTTAAAGGTTTCCTTGTCCTTTTGCGACATCGATCTGAGTTGATCTCTGTCGGGTGCCATGTCCAAATTGTATATGTATTGTTGGACGAAGGCAGTGCCAAGATCTCTGAATGTGCTGATCGTGGCACGGTTTAAACCCATGTACCATTTGAGTACGGCACCGGTTAAACTATCCTGAAAGTAGTGAATCAGTTGGTCCTGATTCTCCGTCTGAGCTGACATCCGCCGAGCGTACATCACCAGATGGCTCTGAGGGCAAGAGTTACCCTTGTATTTTTCAAAGTCGGGCACTTGAAACTTGTGCGGGACTTTCACATTGGGGACCAAGCAGAGGTCTGCGGCGTCCTTTCCAAATAGATCCTGACCGCGGATGGCTTGCAGTTCTTTCTGCATTTCCAGGAACTGCTCTTGGAATTCATCCAATCTATTGAACATAGTTTCCATTTTACCATAAGGTATTAGTGGAATCTGTCCTTCCGGGACAGTGTGCACCACAGGGGGTGGTACCGTGACTACCGCAGCGAATCTTGGTGTTTCCCGAAGTTTGTAACCTTCAGGAGTCTTCAGTATGCCCCTGGCATCTTCACTTTCCCGAAGTTTGTAACCTTCAGGCCCAGCGGCTTCTGTTGTGATTCTCTGATCTTCAGTGATCGGCGGAACATATCCTTCCGGGATATAGTTAACAGGCATGCCCCAAGGACGATCTTTCGGCATTTAATACCTAGGATCATACTTTTCCACTATGGGCGTTGAGGTGGTCTCTGAGATCACAGTCCTTTGTAGCTGAGCTTCTGCCATGGCTTGCATGTCGTTACGAAGCTTTCTCATATCCTCTCTCAGAGCGTCGATCTCTTCCTTCAACTCTCTATTTTGTTCCTCAAGATCATCCATTTTTTTCTGACGATTGGCCCGAGTATTATACGAATGAGACAGTTTGACTTTAGAATCGAGACACAAACGTTAGATTCGTAGGGAAGAAGAATACGTGATGTGAGAATGATGAATGCAATAATTATATTAATTGTTATTTTGGTTTAATCAAAATAAACTTCGACAATTAGATTGCAAATATCAAACAGTGGGGAAACCCCTTTTTATTGAATTCAAAGGATTACAGAAATGGAAATACAGTAGATTACAAGGTGCTGAAACAGAAACCTAAGCTAATGGGTCCCGAGTCCTCTCTGAAGAGAAGTCGGGTGCTGACTCTGGTACTTTCCTTTTCTTTGACCGGGGCTCTTGGGTCGTTGTCGGGTTGTTATTCCTTTGCCAAGTGAAAGGAGCGAGCAAATTCCTTTGGTCACTTGATTCTCTACAGCATGTTGCTCCAAAATTTCAATCAGAGCATCTTTCTCTTTCAGCAGTTATTGTATTTTGATGCACTCTACGTTGAGGGTGCGGAACTTATTCTTCCAAGAACTTCTCTCCTTTTGAACTTTGTTGAGAGTAACCTGAAGCTTTTCAGTTCCCGTCATGAAGTACATGACAGATTCCTTTGGCGGAAGAATTCCGTGACGCGGATAAGGCATTTTTAGCTTGAGAGCTCTAGTTTGCACCCAATGGAGATAAGACTCCACCGATACACAGTCCGGTTTTCCTAGAGACTCCCGACCTTTCTTATGAATATGCTTCCAGGCGTGCACTATTTCCATCGTTAGTGCTCTGTCGTTTTCTCCTTCCTTGAAGAAAAGACCTCCCAGATGAGCATTAAGTGAGACATGCCTCATCGGGTATCCAAACTGACGGCGAACCAATATCGGATGATAGTTGATTCCTCCCTTAGTTCCTATAAGGGGTATGTTGGGGAAGTTTCCACAACGATCAATGATTCTAATTCCATCATAGATCCTATTACACCAATCTATTTCAGAGTTGGTGAGGGACATGATCTTCTGCGACCAACGTAAGTGTAATACCCCAAATTTTGACCACTAAGATTTCCCATAATGGTGCAAATCATCAGCATAATACGGATGTACCTTTATGCCTCATCAATCTCCTCAAGGAATTGTTGAGCATTCACTACAATCAAGCTTAGGGTTTCAAGCCCTCTCAGAGCCTTTAGACAAAGGATCAATCAAGGAATGACATGATCTTCAACTTGTCTAACCTCTTAAACATCCACAAAGGATCAAGAGGACTCCCACGTCAAGAATTAGGCACAAGAGTGCAAAATTCCAGGTGGATCAAGCCTCAAGTTCATCTAATACAAAGTCAACTGACGCAGAAAGTCAACTGACGCAAAAAGTCAAAGTTTGACTTTTTGGTCAACTATGAGCTTCACAAGCCATTACTCAAGAAGATATGATGGATGATTTAATTTGATCAAATTTAAATCAAGAAATCATGCAGAATTGCAAAATTGATCAAATTGAAAGAAACTTAGAAATTTTTTCTAAGTTAAAATCATGTTCAAGTGCACAAATTTTCAAGGTTGTAACTATTGATCCAAGCATCCATTGATTTTGAGTAAGAGCTACTTTTAAAGAGGGTATTTGATACTTCAACATTGTAGAGGGAATCAACTCAAAATATCATAAGGATTGAAAGATATAAGCGATCAAAGTTGGGAATTCTTAATGTCCAATGTTCTGACATTGCATAGGGACATCATTAATATTTTTTCAGCAAGAATGCCCCAACTTCAAGGACGTTTTTCTCCATGATCCAAGTTGAACCAGGTCTGGAGTCGAACATGAAAGTTGAAGTACGTTGTCTCAGCTTTCCAGAAAGGTGTAGAACGTCCTTGTAGCATACTCGAGCAGGGAGATATGATTTTCGCAAGAAGCAGTGATAAAGCAGAATTTTCATGACAACTTTTGGGACAGATTTGACTACACAAGTTCAAGACCATTTTTGATGACTTTGCAAGTTGAACCAAGACCAAAGTCAAACATCAAAGTTAATGTATTTCATTAGGGCTTTCCAAAATGTATTTGAACTCCCATTAATTCAACTCGAGCAAGGAGTTATGAACCTCACAACAGGCCTTGCTCGAGCTGATTTTTTAGGACAGATTTTGTGCACTTTTCTTGTGCCACCCCAATTTTCAAGCTTTGTCACCATGCAAGACCAGCATCAAAGATGCAATTCACTGCAACTCAAAATGTAATAGTGGATTAAAAGATAAAAGTGATTAAAGTTTGGAATTATTAATGTTCAATGTCTGATGTTCTGACATTGCATATAGGACATCACTAATATTTTTCCGGCAAGAATGTCCCAACTTCAAGGATGTTTTTCTCTATGATCCAAGTTGATTCAAGCCAAACCTTGAACATCAAAGTTGAAGTACGTTGTCTCAGCTTTACAGAAAGGTGCAGAACGTCCTTGTAGCATACACGAGCAGGGAGATATGATTTTCGCAAGAAGCATTGATAATGCAGAATTTTCATGACAGCTTTTGGGACAGATTCGACTACACAAGTTCAAGGCCATTTTTGATGACTTTGCAAGCTGGACCAAGACCAAAGTCCAACATCAAAGTTGAAGTACGTTGTCTCAGCTTTCCAGAAAGGTGTAGAACATCCTTGTAGTATACTCGAGCAGGGAGTTATGAATTTTACAAAACGGCTTGCTGCAGCTGAATTTTTCATGGGACAGATTTGCACATTTCTTGTGCCACACGAATTTCCAAGCCTTGTCATCACTTTGGACACCTCTGAGGATCAAATCTAAAGGGGACAATCACTGAGCCAAGCCTCCAAAGTCCTTGGAACAAGAAGTAGCATGATATTCCTAAAAATCCCTAAAAGAGGGACAAGACTCCAATTTTGGATTGGAGCATTTAATAGATGCTTAGAGGTGGCATGGACTGACACATTTGCAACTGAATTCAGTCAACATTCCTCCAACAAGTAGGGAACCAAAGCTCTGTGCCCTAACCTCTAGTCAATGGCTAGATGAGACTTTGATTTTCATTGGACAACATTGGCCAAACCTCTGCTGCAGCAACCATTCACTGTTGCGGCGAAAACAAACTTGCTCTACTATAAATAGAGCTCCTTTGTGTTCAGTTTGAGTACACCAAAGCCATCAAACAGATGCTTTCCTCAAAATCTCTTCTTTCACCTCAAATTTGCCTTCCAAAGCAAGTAATTCCTAGTTTTTGAGTTAGAGAGCAATTCCACTCAAACTAATCACACACACACCTCATATATATCATATGTAAGCTGTGCAAACTATCACAAGTGACCTGTAATCACAAAATCACAAAGTCACTTCTCAAAACCTCAAAATGGCACTTTTTTGCATTTTTCAAGCCATGTCTTGATTCAGTCACTTTCCAAACTAGATAAAACCTCAAACACACTCCAAATATCATCCTTGAACTGTCCCAAATGGTTCCCAATATCTGGAACACCATTTGAGAGAGTTGCTATTTTGGTCACTTTTAACCCCTTTTGCAAGAAAGGGACAGTTTGTGTTTTTGCAGGTACCAGTTGATTCCAATCAACCTAAAAGCTTCTAAGGGATCATTTGAGTGTGTCTAAAGCATCAAATCATTTCTGGAACAAGAGGCTTGACAGATTGCACAAAAACTCCAAAAAGCTCAAAAAGAGGTAAGCATCACAACTTGGAATCCTTGAAATCATGCATTGCTTTGAAGTCCACTAATCATACACATCTCATACATGTTGTATATGTTGTATTTGGGCTAATTCACCATGTAATTCATGCCTGTATCAAAGTGTAGCACAGAAAATGAAATTATAGGTCCTTTTCAAAACAACTATCGGGTTTTGAGGAGGGAGTGTGTTCTGAAAAAACTACCATCACCATTGGATTCCTTGTGAAATTCTGGGCCAGATGCATATAAATTTTGTCTCAAACCATTGAGATTTGAGAAAGTTATGGGTGTTGGAAGTTTGATAAAAAAAGATGTTGAAAACTCATGAGTGATGTCTCATGAGTGATGTTGTGACATCACATTCCTCTTTTTCTTAGTTTATCTTCAAAACTCAACCAATTTTTTCACATAGCAAAAATTATCATTTTCCCAATCTGTTTTACACACTTGTTATTCATACTCCATAATATTTTAATCCACCAAAAAATCACAAAAAATATTATTATTTGATATATTTTTAATATATTAAAAAATATTGTTTTAAATTGTTTTAAATGCTTTTAAAATGATTTCTTTTTCTTGATTTTTAAAACCAAAATGATTTTAAATATTCATGTGGATAAAATACTTTTTCATAAACCTTAATCACTGTTTATAACATGATTAATGATTTTATTTGATATTTTTTATCATCTTTTACTTGATTTTTCTTTGAAAAATGCTCTTTAAAAAATGAAATTAGGGTTTTTGATTAATTCAACCCTCATCAAACTTTTTCAAACATTCATGGGCCTCTATTAGAGTGTAAGACCCAACACCCTTGTACAGAAAACCGTTTTGGGCCTCATTCGCTGTATAAGTCCCCCTGTACATTTTCAAATAAACGGCGCGATCATCGCCTTTTTTAAAATAAACCTGGGCCTACCCTCGAGTAGTAAGACCCATTTATTTTTCTTAAAACTTTTTGGGCCTCTAATAGAGTGTAAGACCCAATCCTTTCTTGACCAAAACATTTTGGGCCTCAGTGTATTGTATAAGTCCTGATACCGTCAAAAACAAACGGCGCGATCGTCGCCTTTTCAAAATAACCCTTGGGCCTCTCCTCGAGCTATAAGACCCATTCAAAACTTTTGGGCCTCTATTAGAGTGTAAGACCCAATCCCCTTTTAACCAAAATCATTTGGGCCTCACTTATTGTATAAGTCCCTCTACGTTAAAAGAAAACCTCGGCGCAATCGCCATTTCAAACGGAAAAATCATCTGGGCCTACCCTCGTGTTATAAGCCCTACTCCTTTTCTTAAAACCTTTTTGGGCCTCTTAAGAGAGTGTAAGACCCATCCCTTTGTACAGAAAACCATTTTGGGCCTCAGTTACTTGTATAAGTCCCTCTGTATAAATTCAACAGTGCGCTCACTGATAAAACCCTGGGCCTCTCCTTGAGCTGTAAGCCCCAAATCTTTTTATTTCAAAGCAATTTCTCCTTTGATTTTGAATATACTGTTGTTTTCAATCTTTCTTTGTTGAACAACTAACCAAACAGCATGGAAGCTCTACAACCGAGTAAGTGTTTACACGCTTTCATTTACCGCTTTCATATGTATATAACTGTATTGTGGGGCTGTTTCACTGTAAGTCTCCTTTCACAAACTCATATATATATATAACTGTATTGTGGGGTTGTTTCGCTGTAAGTCTTATTTCATAAACTCATATCAACTGTGTAATAATAGTATAGATATTTAGAGTTTCCCCGGCAACTACGTCTAGAACTAGGTGACGCCGTTTCGTTTATTCATAGAAATAGACAACTAGATCCCCAATAGGATAACCAGATACAGTCTTCTCTTCGGCTGTCCTCATTAGGAATCGTCAAGAAACTCTACTCCCAGAGATGAATGTATTCTCCGTGAATGGCATCTTTGAGTTTCTTCCAAATTCTCGAACTTTCCTGACTTGATCTATTCCTTGTGAATAGCTTGCCTTGACTTTCTCGGGGTTTGGGGACCCATCGGCTTCTTAAAAGCATCGGCCTCCTCTTGGGCATCGTACAAGGACCCACAGGCTTCCTAAAAGTAACCCTGCCTCCTCTTGGGCTTAGTACAAGGACCCTCCAGCTTCTTAGAAGTATTCACAGCCTCCTCTTAGGCTTCGTATAATGATCTCTTCCTCCGGGAATGATAGCCTCCTCTTGGGCTTAGTACAAGGACCCGTCGGCTTCTTAAAAGTTTCCAGCTTCCTCTTGGGCTTCGTACAAATTGTCCCGACGACCTCCTAGAGGTATAGGAACAGAACTTAGTCATCTGCATAGAACAGTCATTTCATAGAGTCTACTACTGTTTCTTAAAGCATAGTACAAAAGATGAAACTCTAGACTTGGATGGTCTAATCTCCTTGAGTCTCAAAGACATTCTCAAGTGACCCGTTCGTTAAATAGGAAGGAAACCCGCAGACTCGGACAGTCTCAATACCCTTTGGATTTCCCGTTTCCTCAAAGAGAAGGAAATAACCCGGATCCTTAAATCAAATCCCTGAGTACAGTGTTGCTCATATAAGAACTGATTTTCTCTTTTAAAATCAGTATACCGGACCTGTCACTCAACTGAAACAGTAACCCTAGCCTCCTCTTGGGCTTTGTACAATGATTCTCCTCAGCGGAGTCAAACAGCGTTTAGCCTCTCTCTCGGGCTTTGTACGAGACACATAAAAGACTCCCTCGTTGAGTCAATAACCCCTTTCGCCTCCATCTCGGGCTTTATACGAGATACAAAAAGGTTCTTTATTGATCCAAACAAACAACAACCTCCATCTCGGGTTTTGTACGAGATACAAAAACTCTCTTGTTGAGTCAAATAGCCTCCATCTCGGGCTTTATACGAGATACCAAAAGACTCCCTCGTTGAGTCAAAAACCTTTTAGCCTCTCTCTCGGGCTTTGTACGAGACACATATTAGCCTCCTCTTAGGCTTTGTATAAGAAAACCACTGGTTGATCCAATCAACCTTTTAGCATCAAAGTTGTGCCTCGTTCACAGTACACAAACATCAACCACTCCTTCCCCTTCATCTAATCGCTGTAAGCGGCAAGCCTCTGGATCATCTATATCCACGCCACTGTCCCTCTTTTAGCATGAGAAATTCCTAAGGAAAGATGGCATTGCTCTACACTGAGTTAAAGTCTTCTCCTTCAGGTTAAAATCCCTTATAAAGGAAATTATGGCATCGCCGGATTCACATATCCCGGTTAAAGTAATTCTCCTTTATAACCAGTCACCCAACAGTTGTGACAGACAAACCCTTCTTTAGAGATGACAAATTCTCTCTAAAGTCGAGGTCCTTCAGCTTCACGTCTTGGGCTTTGAACAAGACACAAATACACTTTTCAGCTTCATATCTTGGGCTTCGAACAAGATACAAATAAACTCTTCAGCTTCATATCTTGGGCTTTGAACAAGATACAAACCACCTTTCGCTTCACGTCTTGGGCTTTGAACAAGACACCAAAACCAATTTCCTCCCATAGAATAGGAGGAACTACGAACGCTCTGATTTCCCTGTTTCGGTAAACAGGAATACGTAGGCATAAGATTGAAAGAAAAGATCTTAGCGAGCACACTAAACAAAAACCCAAAATCCCATATCAAAAGCAGTAATTCAAAAACATCAGTCCTAACATCCTAATCCTTGTTCCCCGCCAGAAACCTTCTGTCAAGGTAAAAAGAAAGAAAACAGTATTGGCGAAAATACAAATAACCAGTACAAAGGCCCCCCCACATTGATAGCATTCGTAACTTAACAGACTGTTGTTTAAACTCAGTATGCAAAGCAGGGTTAATTGGAGACATCTATTTCCCTTCCTTATTCAGCTCACAATAGGATAAAAAATGAATCGACCTGTAGTCAAAGCTCAAACCGCAGAGAGCGACCAGCGCTTAAGTACCGCGTCCAAAATCGCTCGCTACAGTAAGGCACTCTTACAATCCCAAAAAGCCGCAGACTTGGGCAAGTGGGATATAAACCATTTGTAAAGAAAAGGTACACAACATGTGATCTCCCCTCCGCTGTACAAATTTCCTAAGTGTACAGAATGATATGCATCTGCGAGCAAAGTCGGCACAGGGTTTCCAATGAGAAAAACCTTAATGGAGTTTATATCTACAAAGTTATTGATGTTGGGAAACAAAAATAACCCGTAGGTGAGCAAGACAAAGATGCTTTCAAAAGCAGTCACGTTTCCTATACTGGCAAAATACAGGGCTTTCTTTGTCAAGAACTGGGCTGGCAAACCTTGGATGTCACCCTTAGCGGTCATGTGAGTCCTGACCTCAGACTCGTCCAAATGAATTGCTCTTGCAATGGTTTGATTCTTTGGAATTTCTTCCAGTCCAGAAAATGGAGCTTGATCTGTAATGTGTAGATCAATCAGATGAGAATACTCCTCCAGCGTTGGTGCGAGCTGGTAATCCGGGAATGTGAAACAGTGATAAACCGGATCGTAGAACTGAATGAGCGCATCCATGATTCCCTCAATCACATGGACTCTTAACAGAGGTAACAGACCTCCGTGCTTGGCTCTGAAAGCCTCAGGGTTAGTGATCATCCTCACTAACCTTCTCAAATCCTCTAGCTTTGGAACCTTGAAGGTATACCTATGGGTTCTCCTTCTACCGAAATCCATTAGTGTAATCCTTTTCTCTGATATTTGCAATCACAGTCTTAGTTTATTTTGAAAAACAGAGAGACTAGAAGAGAAAATATTTTTTTGAATGTTTTAATGTTTTTTTAAATGAATGCATGAATGCAGCACACAAAAACATAGAAAAAACATGGGGTCAAAGGGTCGTTGTCATGAAGTCAAAGCTCTACCCATCCCCAAAGATTTATACTAGGGTGATTTTTGTACCTGTACTCATTATCATCAGCTCCTCCCAGGAGACCAAAACAACAAGCGGATTGCCAACGAGTTGTAGAGCAATCTTAGAGTAAGTGCCATTCACCGAGAATAGATCACCAGCCTCAAATGAGGGTAGTATCGCGTGACAACTATTTCCGACAGTTTCTGCACTACAAAAGGGTTTGGCTCCTCAGCTTCTCAGACATCACAATCGGCCCATTGCCTAAGAGAGGGAATGGGTTGCATTGGTCAGCCTCCACTGAGGTTGATGGTCAACCTCGTCGCCATCACTTATCTTAAGTGTATACTCAATCTTTCCACATGCGGCATCACACACATTCCCATTAGTAGAAAAATAAACACGTATAGCAATTAGGAAAAGCAGTATATATATTTGTCCTAAACATCCTAGACCTTTAAAGCTATGAATCCTAAGTTCTTGACAGAAAACGGGTTCCCCGGCGGAAGCCCCAATCTGTGGTATTCACACAAGTGAAGAGAAAAAAAGGTTAGGGGCCCCACGGTGGGCGCCACTTTTCTTTAGCGAGCGATTTTGGACGTGGTTCTTAAGCACTGGTCGCTCTCACTGCGGTTGAGTTTTAACTACAGGTCGATTCATTTTTTATCCTATTAAAGCTGATGAAGGAAGGGAAATAGATGTCTCTAACTAACCCTACTTGTATACTGAGTTTAAACAGCGGTCTGTTAGGTTACGGATGCGACCAATGTGGGGGGCCTTTGTATTGGTTATTTGTATTTTCGCCAATACTGATTTCTCTCTGGGATTTTGTTAGGATACTGCTTCAGATTATGATATATGGGATTTTGGGTTTTTTGTTGATTGCGCTCGCTAAGATTTTTCTTTCAATCTTATGCCTACGTATTCCCATTTACCGAAACAAGGAAATCAGAGCGATCGTAGTTCCTCCTATTCTATGGGAGGAAATGGTTGTTTTGGTGTCTTGTTCAAAGCCCAAGACGTGAAGCGAAAGGTGGTTTGTATCTTGTTCAAAGCCCAAGATGTGAAGCTGAAGAGTTTATTTGTATCTTGTTCAAAGCCCAAGATGTGAAGCTACGAGGTTTTGATTTTTAGAGAGAACTTGTCATCTCTAAAGGGGGTCTGTGTGTCACAACCATTGGGTGACTGACTATAAAGGAGTATTACTTTAACCGGGATTTGTGAATCCTAGCAATGCCATAATTTCCTTTATAGGGGGTTTTAACTTGAAGGAGAAGACTTTAACTCAGTGTAGAGCAATACTATCTTTCCTTAGGAATTTCTCATGCTAAAAGAGGGACAGTGGCGTGGATGTAGGTAATCCAGAGGCTTGTCGCTTACAGCAATTAGATGAAGGGGAAGGAGTTGTTGATGTTTGTGTACTGTGAACGAGGCACAGCTTTGATGCTAAAAGGTTGATTGGACCAACCAGTGGTTTTCTTATATAAAGCCTAAGAGGAGGCTAATATGTGTCTCGTACAAAGCCCGAGAGGGAGGCTAAAAGGGCTGACTCAATAGGAGAACCTTTGGTATCTCGTATAAAGCCCGAGATAAAGGCTATTTTGACTCAACAAGAGAATTTTTTGTATCTCGTACGAAGCCCAAGATGGAGGCTGTTGTTTGTTTGGCTCAATAGGAACCTTTTGTATCTCGTATAAAGCCCGAGATGGAGGCGAAAAGGGTGATTGACTCAACGAGGGAGTCTCTTATGTGTCTCGTACAAAGCCCGAGAGAGAGGCTAAACGTTGTTTGACTCCGCTGGGGAGAATCATTGCACAAAGCCCAAGAGGAGGCTATGGTGACTGTTTCAGTTGAGTGACAGGTCCGGTATACTAATTTTGAAAGAGAAAATCAGTTCTTATATGAGCAACATTGTACTCAAGGATTTGATTCGAGGATCCGGGTTATTCCTGTTCTTTAAGGAAATGGGAAACCCGAAGGGTATTGAGACTGTCCGAGTCTACGGGTTTTCTTCCTATTTAACGAAAGGGGTCACTTGAGAATGTCTTTGAAGAGTCAAGGAGATTAGACTGTCCAAGTCTAGAGTTTCATCTTTTGTACTATGCTTTGAGAAACAGTAGTAGACTCTTGGAAAAGACTATTTTATGCAAATGATTAAGTTCTGTTCCTATACCTCTAGGAGGTCGTGAAGGTCCTTGTACGAAGCCCAAGAGAAGGCATGAGAACTTTTAAGAAGCCGAAGGGTCCTTATACAACGCCCAAGAGGAGGCGGGGATGCTTTTAGGAAGCCTGTGGGTCCCCAAACCAAGAGAAGTTCAAGAAATGCAATTCACAGAGAAGAGATCATTCCAGGAAAGTTCAAAAATTTGGAAGAAACTCAAGAGATGCTATTCACGGAGAATAGATCAACTATGGGGAGTAGAATTTCTTTGACAATTTCTAGGGGTGACAGTCTGAGAAAAGGTTCACCGAGAATACTGCCTTTCTCTTTGTTCCATATTGTTTAACCCCAAGAGAAGGGAAGACTGTATCTGGAATCCTATGGGGATCTAGTTTTGTTTGTATTCGATAGTGACCAACAGGCTTTACCTAGTTCTAGACGTAGTTGCCGGGGAAACTCAAAATATCTATACTATTATTACACAGTTGATATGAGTTTATGAAAGAAGACTTACAGCGAAACAGCCCCACAATACAGTTATATGTATATGAAAGCGGTAAATAAAAGCAATAACCACTTACTCGGTTGTAGAGCTTCCATGCTGTTTGGTTAGTTGTTCAACAAAGAAAGATTGAAAACAACACTATATTCAAAATCAAAGGAGAAAGTGCTTTGAAAAAGAAAGATTTGGGGCTTACAGCTCAAGGAGAGGCCCAGGGTTTTATCAATAAGTGCACTGTTTGAATTTGTATAGAGGGACTTATACAAGTGACTAGGGCCCAAGAAAGGTTTTCTGTACAAAGGGATGGGTCTTACAATCTCTCAAGAGGCCCAAAGAGTTTTAGAAAAGGGTCTTACTACTCGAGGGTAGGCCCAGTTGACTTTTCGTTTAAAAATGGCGATCGCGCCGAGGTTTTCTTTTAACGCAGAGGGACTTATACAATAAGTGAGGCCCACAATGTTTTGGTTAAAAGGGGATTGGGTCTTACACTCTACTAGAGGCCCAAAAAGTGTTAGAAATGGGTCTTATAGCTCAAGGAGAGGCCCAAGGTTATTTTTAAAAAGGGTGACGATCGCGTCATTTGTTTTTGACGGTATCGGGACTTATACAATATACTGAGGCCCAAAAATGATTTGGTAAAAAAAAAGGATTGTGTCTTACACTCTGTTAGAGGCCCAAGGTTTGTTTTTCAATGGATGATGATCGCGTAGAACTTTTTGAAATACAACGGGACTTATACAATAAGTGAGGCCCAAGATAGGTTTGATTTTTACAAAGGATTGGGTCTTACACTCTATTAGAGGCCCAAAGTGTTTTGAAAATGATTTATGAGGGTTGAATTAATTGAAAAACCCTAATTTGTTTTCAAAAATGTATTTAATTGAATAAAAATTCAATTAAAATGATCAAAATTGTATAACATATGGAAAACAAATTGTGATCTTGTATTAATGCTTCAAAAATTAAGTATTGACCTACAAAATAATTAGAAGGCATCAAAAGTTGCAAAATCAAGGTGGAAAAAATATTTTAAATGTTAAAAACAATTAAAACATTAATTCTTTGCAAAAATATCAATTATATAAAATAAATAATATTTTTGGGATTTTTTGGGAAAATAAAATATTTTAACATTTTTGTGAATTATTAAAAAAAGAATCAACTCAAAATCATTAAAACTCAGAGAGAAATTAATTTTTGAATCAATTAAATAAAATCACAAAATTCAAATATTCAAATATTCAAAAAATGGCGCCAAGAACACACCAAGAACACGCGCGTGTTCTGGGTTTGCCCAAATTTGCATTTTCTCTCCAATCTCACTGAATACTTAATCATATCATGTAATCCACATACCAATCAACTCGTTTCAACCTCGCGATCATGTCTATGACAATTAATTTCATTTAAATTAAGCATAAAACAAGAAATCACGAAAAATCCTCAAGAACCCTAATTTTTTCATGAAGGCTAGGATTTTTGATACACGATTCAAATAATGCAATTAATTGAGGGGAAACATTCCATGCATGATTATGAACATATGGCCAAATTATTGTGTAGCAAAAATTGCATGGATCATAGAGTTAGAAGAGCTCATGCTTACCACTTGCAGCTGGTGATCGTGATTTGTGTGGGAGGTGTTATAGCTAGGTTCCAATGATCTGGATAGCTTCCCTAGGTGCCATGGAGTATGTATGAATGCTTGGAATGGATTGAAATGATCTGGAACTTGAGATGGTACCCCAACTGCAAATCTGTCAAGAACTTGAGCAATTGGCTGGTGATTTTGTGAAATCTGTGTTCCAGATGTTATGTGAGTGTTTGGATCACTTTTATATGATGTATGTGAGGTGTGTGTGTGATTGTTTTGGTTGGAAAAACTCTCAAACTCAAAACCCGATAGAGACTTGCCTTAGAAGGCAAAATTGGAGTGAAAGAAGAGATTTTGAGGAAAGCATATGTTTGATGGCTTTGGTGTACTCAAACTGATCACAATTGAGCTCTATTTATATTAGAGCAAGTTTGTTTTGCAAGGAATAGTGAATGGAAACTGCTGAGTAGGTTTGGCCAATGTTGGCAAATGAAAATCCAAGTCTCCTCTCGCCATTGACTAGAGGTTAGCGAACAGGCTGCTGGTTCCCTTGGTCTTGGATAAGTCTTGACTGAATTCAGTTGAGAATGGCTCAGTCCATGCCACCTTGATGCTTCCATTGAATGCTCCAATCCAAAATTGGAGTCTTGTCCCTATTTTGGCAATTCTAGGTCCAACATGCTATTTCTTGTTCCAAAGACTTTGGAGGCTTGGCTCAGTGATTGTCCCCTTTAGATTCAATCCTCAGAGGTGCCCAAGTGGATAGGAGCATTTGGATTTGGCTGATTTTGGAAAATCGACCAAAAGTGTAAAAATCTGTCTTGCCTTGGCAGATTTCCGCAAGGCAACTTGCCAATGTCATATCTCATAAATCAAATTGAATTTGATAATGTTCTTGGCCATTTTGGAAAGCCCTTACATGATACAACAACTGTTTGAACATGTTTGGTTTTGATCTCTTTTGAATCCAAGTGAAAAATCCTCCTACATTTGGCAAAAAGTAGGGTAAAATCTGACTTAGTGAAATTTTCACTAAGTGTTGGAACAAAGTGATTTTTCTTGATTTTGATCACTCCATAACTCAAAATCCATGAGGAATTTGGACATAGGTCAGTATGAAGCTTTTGTAGAGGGTAATGAGATCTACAAATCAAGCTTTGAATGGGGAACAATGGCCTTGTGGTTTAGGAGTTATGGTCCTCCAAACTTGGCACATTAGTGTCACTTTTTCCATAACTTAGAAATTTTTCTAAGTTTTTATGGTTACCCCTTTTACAAGTTATCCCATTTTCTTTGATTTTTCTTGATGAATGATGATTCAAATCATACATTAACATCATTTTAGGGTTAAAAATCCATTTTGGTGAAAAATCTCAAAAAGTCAAAGTTGACTTTTGTGCACAGTTGACTTTTTATCAGATGAATTCCAAACTGTGCAATTCTTCATGAAATCATGTCCTTGACCTAAATCAAACTTGATGGACATGTTCCATGGGTGTCATAGGGTATATTGAATCATGTCTTAGGGCTTGGGAGCATGTCCTGGTCAAAAGTCAAAGTTACAGTTGACTTTCCTCGCGAAACCCTAATTGTGGTGCAGATGAAATTGAGACTTGTTGCTCAAGCTTCTTGGATTAATCCATTGTTCCAAATGGATCAATATAGTTCATTAGAGACCCTCAAACCCTCTCTTGAGGTCTTGGCTCATGATTTGCCCTAAAAGTCAACTTAGGGGTGAATTAGGTCAAGAAACCCTAATTCCTGATTTTTGATGAATGCATCCCCTGAGGCAAAATTGACTTGATGATTGGGTCCATGAGGTCCCATGAAGTATATTAGGTTATGTTTTAGATCATTGGCTCATGCCCAGAGGAAAATTTCCATCTGGAGGCCATGGTCGACCAAAACCCTAATTTGGTGACACTGGCGATCTTGAGACTTGATCCACCTAGAAGGGAGCAGCCTTGTGCTTGATCCTTGAAGTGGGAGTCCTTTTGATCCATTGTGGATGTTTGAGAGGTTAGAAAATTTGAAGATCATGTCATTTCTTGATTGATCCTTTGTCTAAGAGCTCTGAGAGGGCTGGAAACCCTAAATTTGATTGTAGTGGATGCTCACCCATCTTTGGGGAGACTGATGAAGTATGATGGTTCATCCATATTGTGAAGATGATTTGCACAATGATGGGAAATCTTAGTGGTCAAAATTTGGGGTATGACAGAAGGATCGTTTGTTAAAGGGACAGGTGTTCCCGGGTTGTGATCAAGATTGTTCTGAATGTATGAGTCAGATGAATGGCTGTGATAAGTTGAGAATTGGTTTGCAGAGTCTGATTGACGAGGGACGTCTACAGTTTGATCGAGCTGTGAAAGAAACTGATGAGGTGTCAACTGTGACTATCTATTATACTTCTGCTGAGATCCAGGTGCTGCAGGTACGGCTCCTGTAGCAAGTGTTGTGCAAGAAAGATCCAATCATGTTACCATCACGGTACCAGGACCAGTTCCGTTTACATCTACGAAGGCAATCCCATGGCACTATGGGGCAGACGTGTATTATGAAGGGAAAAAGCAGGAAGTCGGGACATCAACTAGTCCAAATATTGATAATGTTGGTGGTGTAGGTGGCTTTACTCGGAGCGGAAGGTTGTTTGCTCCCCAAACGTTGCACAATGATAAAGAAGTTGAGGTCGCGGCCTAAGCTAAAGGAAAATAGGTGGCTGAGAGTGTGACTGTGCCTGAAACAGAGACAAAGATTACCTTTGACAATGAGGTGGAAGACCACATGAGGATAATAAAGAAAAGTGATTACAAGATTATCGATCAACTGAACCAAACGCCCTCAAAAATTTCAATTTTGTCATTGTTGATGTGTTCTGACGCGCACTGGGAGGCTTCATTGAAAGTGTTGAAGAGAGCATATGTTACACAGGAAATCACTGTCAATCAACTTGAGGGTGTAATTTCTAACGTCAATGTCAGCCATGGATTGGGTTTCACAAGCAGGGATTTGACGTCTGAAGGGAGAAACCACAACAAAGCTTTGCACATTGCAATGGAGTGCAGGGGTGCAGTGTTGTCTCACGTGCTGGTAGACACTGGTTCCTCGCTCAATGTCTTGCCTAAAAAGGCACTGATAAAGCTAGAAGTTGATGGTTTGATTTTAAGGCCAAGTGATTTGGTTGTCCGAGCGTTCGATGGAACGAAGAGATCTGTGTTTGGTGAAGTGGAATTGCCCGTGCAAATTGGACCGCAGGTGTTCAAATCCACATTCCACATGATGGATATACAGCCTGCGTGTAGCTGCTTATTAGGTCTCCCTTGGATTCATGCGGCCGGGGCTGTTACATCCACCTTACACCAAAAGCTGAAATACGAGTTTGAGGGACAAGTTGTGACTGTGTGTGGCGAGGAAGACATTTTTATTAGTCATTTTTCCACGTTCAAGTATATTGAGATGGATGGGGAAATTCATGAAATGCTTTGCCAGTCGTTTGAAGCAGTGAATATTGACAACGTGCCTGAATCTTCCCTTGCACCGGATAGAGCCGGTACATCCATTTCGTCCTATAAGCAAGCTGTCGAGGTTGTCAGAGCAGGCAATGCCCAAGGTTGGGGAAAGATGATAGAGACATCAATGAAGGAGGACAAGTTTGGTATTGGCTATCATCCTTCTA
This sequence comes from Lathyrus tuberosus, assembly GCA_022829125.1. Classification (NCBI taxonomy): domain Eukaryota; kingdom Viridiplantae; phylum Streptophyta; class Magnoliopsida; order Fabales; family Fabaceae; genus Lathyrus; species Lathyrus tuberosus. Next base: position 8,352,641 of record JALAZF010000008.1, on the reverse strand, counting down.
TGACTTCAGCTGCAGAGAATAGTGGACCCATTACTTTCAGAAGTGGGGGAATCATTTACCCAGATCAGTCTTGTGCAGCTACAGAAGATGGCATTGACAGTGACTGTGACTTAGACAACTGGGTACGCCCACGCGCTCCGAGACAACCATTGCAGAATTGGTCTGTTGAAGAAGTCATCCGGGTTACTCTTCAAACAGAGTAATTTTCTTTGTTTTTCTAACCATAATGCATGTTAAAATCTTGCGCTCTGCCCAAGGCATATAGATTCATTTGTAGGGCCACCCTGTTTGCATTTGCAATTTTAATCATCAATAAAGGACGTTTTGCACTCAAATTTTGTTCCTTGTCTTAATTTTTTTATTTTTGCACAAAGATAATAAAATGGCAATGTTTTGTTTGTTTTTTGTTTTAAAAATAAATTCTAAAATAAAGCATGAACCCGTTCGTGCAGACTTGATCCTCCGGATTCCATTGATAATGGTTATGCTATGGCTATGTATGACTTTGACAAACTGATTTATCAAGCCGAAGAAGGGGATGAGAAAGGCTGTGAACTCCCTGAGGAACTGGCCAGATTGTTAAAACAAGAGGAAAGGACCATCCAGCCTCATCAAGAGACCATAGAGATCATCAATATTGGTACCGAGGATGCTAAGAAAGAGATCAAGATTGGCGCCAGCCTGAAAGCAGATGTGAAGAAAGCTTTGACTGAGATGTTGTGTGAATATGTTGATATCTTCGCCTGGTCGTATCAAGACATGCCAGGGCTGGATACTGATATTGTTGTGCACATGCTGCCATTGAGAGAAGAATGCCCACCAGTCAAGCAGAAACTTCGTCGGACTCATCTCGATATGGCTATAAAGATCAAAGAAGAAGTTCAGAAGCAGTGGGACGTTGGGTTTCTTGCTGTGACCAATTATCCTCCCTGGGTTGCTAACATCTTTCTGGTACCAAAAAAGGATGGAAAAGTGAGAATGTGTGTGGATTATCGAGATCTTAACAAAGCTAGCCCAAAAGATGATTTTCCACTGCCCCACATCGATGTGCTGGTCGACAATACAGCTCAGTTTTCAGTGTTCTCGTTTATGGATGGTTTCTCCGGGTACAACCAGATTAAGATGGCGCCTGAGGATATGGAGAAGACCACATTCATTACCCCATGGGGTACATATTGTTATAAGGTGATGCCTTTTGGGTTGAAGAACGTAGGGGCAACGTACCAGCGAGAAATGGTAACGTTATTCCATGACTTGATTCACAAAGAGATTGAATGTTATGTGGATGAAATGATCGCCAAGTCACGAACGGAAGAGAAACATCTGATTAACTTGAAAAATTTGTTTGAAAGGTTGATAAAGTTCCGTTTGAGGTTGAATCCAAACAAGTACGCTTTCGGGGTGCGTTCTGGAAAGTTGTTGGGTTTCATTGTGAGCGAAAAAGGGATTGAGGTTGATCCTACCAAAGTGAAAGCAATACAAGATATGCCTGAACCGAGAACAGAAAAAAGAGGTTCGTGGTTTTCTGGGTAGATTGAACTACATTGCAAGGTTCATATCACACTTAACAGACACGTGCGAACGAATATTCAAACTGCTAAGAAAAGATCAAACGGTCAGGTGGAATGACGATTGCCAATTGGCATTCGATAAAATAAAAGAATACTTGCAGGAACCTCCGATCCTCATGCCTCCAATTTTAGGAAGGCCTTTGATAATTTATTTGACAGTGCTTGAAGGTGCTATGGGTTGTGTTCTCGGTCAGCACGACGAGACAGGTAGGAAAGAGCATGTTATCTACTACCTGAGCAAAAAGTTCAATGACTGCGAGTCCCGATATTCAATGCTTGAGAAAACATGTTGTGCACTTGCATGGGCTACTAAGCGATTGAGGCAGTATATGATTAGGCACACAACTTTGTTGATTTCAAAAATGGATCCTATCAAATACATTTTTGAGAAACCAGCACTGACAGGCAGGGTTGCACGGTGGCAAATGGTTTTGACAGAATATGATATCCAGTATACTTCTCAAAAGGCCATCAAAGGAAGTATCTTGTCAGACTATCTTGCGCAACAGCCGATTGATGATTACCAACCCATGAAATTTGATTTCCCTGATGAGGACATCATGTTTCTCAAAGCTAAAAACTGCGAGGAACCGCTCCCGGAGGAGGGGCCAGACCCTGAATCCAAATGGAGTTTGATGTTTGATGGGGCTGTCAACATGAATGGGTGCGGAGTTGGAGCAGTTCTTATCATGCCGGAAGGTATTCACATGCCTTTCACTGCCCGAATAACTTTCGGATGCACCAAAAATGAAGCAGAATATGAAGCTTATATAATGGGGATTGAGGAGGCGATTAATTTACGAATTAAGACTCTTGATATCTTCGGTGATTCAGCTTTGGTAATCAATCAAGTGAAAGGGAGTTGGTACACGTACCAAGCAAATCTGGTGCCGTATAGAGATTATACGAGGAGATTGCTGACATTTTTCACAACAGTGAAGATGTACCATATTCCTCGAGATGAAAATAAGTTTGCGGATGCCCTGGCCACGTTATCTTCCATGATCAAAGTGCAAAGATGGAATCATGTACCTAAGATCGAAGTATCTCGTCTTGACAGATCTGCATTTGTGTTTGCTATTGATGCAACGTCTGATGACAAGCCATGGTTTCATGACATCAAGTGTTTCTTGAAAAGTCAAAAGTACCCGCCGGGGGCATTTACTAAAGATAAGAAGACGTTGAGAAGGTTATCTGGTAGCTTCTTCTTGAATCAGGATGACATGCTGTACAAACAAAATTTTGACATGGTTCTGCTCAGATGCGTGGATAGACATGAAGCAGACCTGTTAATGCAGGAAGTACATGAAGGCTATTTCGGTACCCATGCCGGAGGTCATACAATGGCCAAGAAACTATTGAGGTCGGGGTATTATTGGTTGACAATGGAAGCAGATTGTTACAAGTACGCCCGCAAGTGTCACAAATGCCAGATCTATGCAGACAAAGTGCATGTTCCTCCAAATCCATTGAGTGTCATGTCCTCTCCTTGGCCCTTTGCCATGTGGGGCATTGACATGATCAGAAAGATTGAGCCTACTGCTTCAAACGACCATTGTTTCATCTTGGTCGCCATTGATTATTTCACTAAATGGGTTGAAGCAGCATCTTATGCTAATGTCACTAAGCAGGTGGTAGTTCGTTTCCTGAAACGGGATATCATTTGTCGCTATGGAGTGCCCGAGAGAATCATTACTGATAATGGTTCTAATCTGAACAACAAAATGATGGCTGAGCTGTGCCGGGACTTCAAAATTGAACATCAGAATTCTTCTCCATATCGCACGAAGATGAGTGGCGCTGTGGAGGCGGCCAACAAGAATATTAAGATTGTGCAGAAAATGGTTGTCACATATAAAGATTGGCATGAGATGCTACCGTTCGCCTTGCATGGGTATCGAACATCAGTACGCACGTCCACTGGGGCAACACCATTCTCACTTGTATACAGTATGGAGGCAGTACTACCGTGCGAAGTTGAAATTCCATCCCTAAGAGTCATGATGGATGTCAAGTTAGATGAAGCTGAATGGGTTCATGCCAGATTTAATCAGTTGAGCCTTATTGAGGAGAAACGACTGGCAGCTGTGTGTCATGGGTAGTTATACCAGCGGAGGATGAAGCAGACATTTGACCAAAAGGTGTGTCCTCGGGTTTACAAAGTGGGAGACGTGGTACTCAAAAGGATCCTTCCTCCTAGTATAGATCACAGGGGTAAATGGACTCCTAACTATAAGGTCCATTCGTGGTTAAGAAGGTCTTCTCGGGCGGAGCCTTATTACTTACAACCATGGACGGTGAAGACTTTTCATCCCCTGTCAACTCAGATGTAGTCAAAAAATACTTCGCATAAATAGACCCGCTGGACAGAAAAAAAGAAAAGTCCAGGCAAAAAAGGCATCCCGGCGAACCACAAAAACAGAATAAAAGGGTTCGGGCAAAAATTAGGGATATAAAATAAAAAAATTGTACACCTGGTGAGTTGAAAATCCGTAAGGACAACTCAGGCAAAAAAGGGTATCCCGATGGATTGAAAACCCGAAAGGGCGATCCATGCAAAAGAGGGATTTAAGCGAACGACTATGGTCTGAGTTATCTGTACTCCATCACCGTTTCAGCAATTGACTTTCCAAAGGGTAAGAATCGGTTTGATCATTCCTCACAAGGCAAGGTCGGGGAGTCTTGAAGACATATTGGCCATAGCAGAATTGAAACTCAGTGGAATGCCGTTTTCACATTGCCATTAGGATATTTTCTTTTCTCAATTTATAGCATTCTCCTCTTTCCAGGGTTTGCTTTCCAATTGTACTTGCCTGTTCTGGGCTTTTCAATCAATAAATTGAATTTCAGTCAATAGCTTCTCATTTTGTTTTTACTGCTTTGTTTGCAAAAACGTCCGAATTTTTGATGAAACATTGCATTTGAAAACACTGTAGCCTTACAAATAACATGCGCAGAAAAACATTTAAAATCACTTTGAATGTTGAATAATCCTGGATGGTGAATTCAAACCATGCAATATCCTGGGGCATATGTGCATATTCTTTTGTTGCAGGTAACAGGTACAAGTATTCCAAGAGCAGGGGTCATGTCTTCTAGATGAAGAATCACTTATTCCCATACCGAATACCGGGGCAGTCAAGTTCAAGAAGGGCCCCCACATCACTTTTTGTCACAATGTTTACTGATTGAGTCCATCTTCGGCCGTCGGTAGCTCGCGACGATTCGATATCGACGAGTTAAGTTCAACTGGGTAGTATTGTATCTTATTAAGTCGATTCTCCTATTCATAACTTCCAACAGCTACAAGCTTTTCTGTGTCGATAACGATTGCAAATTCCCCAGTAGAGTTGCCTCGCTGTGTCCATGAGTTGGAAGATGCAAGTCTTCTGTAAAATCCTCTTGGGACGATTTCTTCAGATCGGTCGTGTAATCTGGGGCAAAGGCGAGTCGTTGAACCTCCCAAACATGGGGCATCATAAAATTCCCCAGCAAAATGCGTTACAGATCTTTTATCTCCAGTAGAGTAATCTCTCATGCCTCGACATTTGTCTAAGAGTTTGAAGATGTGTGGTCTTCCGTAAAATCCTCTTAAGAGACACTCCCCAGCGAAAGACGCTTTGAAGCGGTTCTCCCCAGCAGGGTATTGTCAACTCATTATCCCCAGTGGAGTTTTCAAGCAGAAGATTTGCCTAACATGGAACATTGTGGCTCTTATTCTAAGCTTGACAGCTTTGTTCCTCAACAGATTACCGTGCATCTTCTTTGTGTTTCCCCAGCAGATCTCTAAGGACTCTTTCCCAGCAGGTCATAACAGAATGTCTTCTAACCCGGATTTGTGTATCCCTGACGGAGTAGTTCCGGTCCTCAGCAATATCGTATTTCTGGCAGTTGTATCCCCACAGAGTTCAGCATTGAATCTTGCCAACAGTACTCCCCAGCTGAGTTGTTTTCTTTCCCGCAGAAGTTTAGTAGGTCAACAGAATCTCTTCCTCAGCAGAGTGTTAGCACATTCTCCTCGGATTTGATAGAGCCCCAAGCACAGTTTTAATGACTTGTTTTCTTCAGTAGAGTGTTAGTACATTCTTTCCCTAGTCAAGTCAGAAACTTCTCATCCCCAGCGGAGTTGCTATGACCAGAATTTGTTCCCAGTCAGTTGAAGTAGTTCCTGGCAGAGTCATCATTCTCCATATCTCAAAGTCCAATTTATTTTTGGCAAGTGTGACAATTCGAAGCAAGCAGATTGTTCATTCATTCTCCAGCCAAGATACCATCCTTTCAGGAGTCTCTCAAGTCAAATCGTTGATCATTGTTCCTCGGCAAGGTCAGCAGGGATGTCTGACATGCGTGCAGAGCGTAATCCCGTATTGGAATTTTACAAAAGTCCACCCATAGTGTGGCAGGCCAGTAGTCGTCTGGCGTTGTTTAAAAGACGTTATCAAAGTCCAACCGTAGATTGGCAAAAGTCCATCTTAGGGTGGCAAATCATCAAAGTCCAATCGTAGATTGGCAAAAGTCCATCTTAGGGTGGCAAATCATCAAAGTCCAACCGTAGATTAGCAAAAGTCCATCTTAGGGTGGCAAATCATCAGCAAGTCCAACCGTAGATTGGCAAAAGTCCATCTAAGGGTGGCAAATTTTCAAAGTCCAACCGTAGCTTGGCACAAGTCAACTCGCAGTGTGGTAAGTCAGTAGTCGTCTAACTTCATTCAAAAAGACAGCAGCTAAGTCCAACCGTAGATTGGAAAAACTCCATCCAAGGGTGGCAAATCATAAGCAAGTCCAACCGTAGATTGGCAAAAGTCCACCCGCAGTGTGGCAATGCAGCTGCAAAGTCCAACCGTAGATTGGCGAAAGTCCACCCGCAGTGTGGCAAGTCAGTAGTCGTCTGACTCTATTCAAAAATACAGTTTCAAGACCAACCGTAGATTGGCAGAAGTCCACCCGTAGTGTGGCAGGCCAGTAGTCGTCTGGCGTCGTGCTAAAAGACATTGTTAAAGTTCATCCATAGTATGGCAAGCCAATAGTCGTCTGGCGTTGTACAAAAGACATTGTTAAAGTCTACCCGTAGTGTGGCAAGCCAGTAGTCGTCTGCCGTCGTGCTAAAAGACATTGTTAAAGTCCACCCGTAGTGTGGCAGGCCAGTAGTCGTCTGGCGTCGTGCTAAAAGACATTGTTAAAGTCCATCCGCAGAATGGCAAGCCAGTAGTTGTCTGGCGTTGTTCAAAAGATATCTCTTCAGTGCTATTTTTTATCATCAGAGTTTTCTTCAAGCAGAGTTCCCTTGGTTGGGTTTATATCCCTTTTCTTCTTCTCCACAGAGTGCAAATTTTCTGGTTATTTTCGGTATTCAATCCCTCCATACCTTGAAAGTATGACAGCAATCGCTATCATCTATTCAGGTCTACAATGATTGAATAGGGGCAGCTGTAATACCCAACAATTTTCCCTCTCATTTTCCATATCATTTAGCATGAGCTTTCATTTCATTGCATTGCATTCAAGCATAGAAAAACAAAACATTAAGCATTGCATTGCATCTTGCATAAGGGCATGGGATCAGTGATTCTCTAAGGGGTTGATCATCCAAAGTAAAGGAACAAGAGCCAAGGGTCTCTCATAAGCCTCAAAGGCCTCTCACATCACATGTCATCTCAATTGGTCCCACAAGGCATGAGAAGAGCAGAATTCATCAAGAAGATTGGACAGTGCACCATCTCCTACACAAGGCAGTCAAAAAATGGGGATCTGACTCTCAAAGGGGCAAGCTCTTTGGGTTTTCATCATCTCCAAATGCCATACCGCATCTTTTTTAGAGAGGATACACATCATATTCAGAGGAATTTGGATTTGGAGGATGTGCTATTTCCTCCTAACCAGAGGGTGCCAAAATTAGGGTTTGACCTAAAATCAGCTTATCTCTAATTTTTTGGGAAAGGCTTGATATCATGGTATTCCTTATGTTCTTAAGTGTATATGGATGGAAAATTGCACATCAATTGGTTTCAGAAGGGTTTCAATTGATCAGTTGCTTGATAGTTAAGAAATTGGGGAAAAAGTCAACTATGCAGTGAAAAAAGTCAAATCTTGACTTTCTAAGGTCAAATTCATGAAATTCATGTTATATAGGTTCATTGGACAAGATTTGATCAAGAAATGATGGAGGAATAATGAAAAACCAAGAAATCACAAAACTGCCAAAAATAGAAACTTTAGGGTTTCCAAAAATGGCAACTTTGGACCATTTTGCACCCTACTTTGAGGCTTTCTTTCTTCATGATAAAAGCTCCAAACCTCAGGCCCAAGTTGAGCAAATTAAAGTTCATGTTCTTAGCTTCAAACCCATATAAAGAACATCTCCATTGGATCAATATTGAGGGAGATATGATCCATCAAAGTTTGGTAAAACTAGGTCCAAAATCAAGTCATGACCAAGCATGACAAGGCCCATGCGCCATAATTTTGACAAACACCTGGTGTGCCAAATGTCAAACTGAATTTCTCCAAGAAGTAAACTTAAAATGGAAAACTTTCCAACATCAAAGTTGTTCCTTTCCATGCCCTCTTCAATGTTGATGTTGGACAAATTTTAATTTGAGCAAGTTATGATGGAGATATGTTAGTCCCAAGTAGGTATGTTCATGCTGAAATTCCATGCACCAAGTTGCCTTGCCAACCCACAACATGCCTCGCCCTTTCACCAGTTTCAAACATGGATGTTCTAAGCTATTTTCCAACCTCTTCCAAACCTCATTTCAATCCAAAACCAACATCAAACTTGTTCCATGATATCTCCTCTTTCATTTGACACCAAAACCCCATTAAACCTTGCATTAACATGAGAGATATTCACCACCAAACCACCATGTTTCCATTGGTATCAAGCTGATACAAAAATCAGAAAAATAATATTATTGTTGTTGTTAATTCACACCAACCCCACGCATGCTTCAACATCATTCTCCACATTGCCTCATTTAGACAAACACATCCTTACACACTAGGTTACACACTATTCTCTATGCACCAAAGAAGAAAGAAATGAAACTTGCTTAGCAAGCTTGTGCAGCTGTGATTCTATCACCACTGATTCACTTACACTCCACCATAACCTCATGAACCTTCATCACCATATCACTCCTCTCCTCACTCTCCCTAACTAACTTGACTCAGTTAGTTAGGGATAACTCACTTTAACCCACTCAACTCACCTTAACTCACTCATTTAACCACCACTGGTTCATTTTAAACCACAGATATAAATCAAAGTTTCACTCAAAAATTCATTTCTAACTCTCATTTCTCACTCTCCCTCTCAAACACTTCAAGTTTTTTCTCAAAAAACTCTCTCTGAGTTTTCCATTCTCTCTCTGATCTCACACGAAATTTTCTATCACATTTCATCTCCATCATCATCATTGTTCCATTTTGGATCAAGAACAAGAGTAGACAAATTCAGGTAATCCAGTTCAGCTTCAAGACAGTTGAATTTTCAGTTGGATTCTCTTCACGATTGCAAGCTCCAAAGCATTTATTTGGCCAATTGAAGCTAAAGGAAGAAGCAAGATCTCTGGTATTCTTGTAGATCCAAAAGTTGCATCACATTTCAGGCTCCCTTTCTCAACCTTTTTCTACTAAATTCAGCTCGTTTTCATGGTGTTTATGGCTTATTAGAAGCTGCGTGCGTTTCTGGCTAGTTGATAGACCTCTTAGAGGTGTAGATCATTTTCTAGGGCAATATGTTTTGATTCGGTTTGTTGCATGTACGCATGATTCGTGGAAAATAATTGTGTATTCTTGATCTCCATAACTTCCTCTTCATTTTTATGTGCGATTTGCTTATTTCTGGGTAATGTGAGAGCTACAGGTGACGGAGGTGGCCGGATAAGACGACCGGAGGTCGATCTCCGGTCGGTGAGCATGAGGTTAGGGTTTTAGGCCAGATCTAATCGTGATCGTCTGATATTTGCATCCAACTGTCCACAATGTGCCAACACATAAGTGACACACCCTCTATTTCACGTGCAATCTTTTTTATATGAATGGCTTTTATGTGTGAATGAGCATGCTACTTGTTGTGAACCTCACTTCTGATTTGTCTGATGTGGATAATTGATTGATCTAATGCTTGATAACGCGCCAACACATTAATGAGTGAGGGTCTATGGCACGTGTTTTCTTTTTTTCCCTCAGAGGTGTACATGTTAGTGCGTGCGTGATAACTACCATGTATTTGATTTGTGAGACGTTGGATTGTTGACTGTTTGTGATTGATATTATTCAATGGCCATGATTGCATCTCTATATTAATTGATCATACACGCTGCCACACCACTGCATGTTTAATTGGACTGAACTCAAATTGATGTTTGCACCCCCTTTGCTGAGCCCAATGTACATTTTTAACTGGCAAATTACTTTCTTTGCACCCCTACTCCATTTTCCTTTTATTTTTTATTTTCTTTTCTATATTGTTTTGATTTTGGTATTTTAAAAATAGTAAATGACCTCTAAAAACTCCAAATAAATTCATGAATCATCTTTATAGTGTTATAAAATTTTTAAAAATTTTATTTTACATTTTTCTATTATTTTTTGCATCTGAATTAATTGTTGTTTAAATTTCTTTTTGAAATATTTTATGTGTGAACACTTTGCATTGCTGATTTTATTTCTCATCATTGGTACATATTTTGATCCTCATTCTTTTTGCATATTTCAAAGGACACTTTGAAGCATTTAAAAACATTTTTTTAATATTTTTAAGGCCATCTTTGCATCCTCTTTGAGCCATTTCTTTGTGCATGATCATGTAAAACCCTAATGACTTTGCCATGCTTGTTTGATTGAGTTTCTTTGTGATTCTTTGCATGAGCTTTTGGTATGATATTTACCTCTGGTGGAGGTCTCTTGAGACCCAATTTGTTGATTTTTGAATCATGTTTGGTATTTGTTGGATGACTCTAGTTTGAGGTCCTTTTTTGTGAACTTCTTTGATCATGTTTGTTTACTTGCTTGAGAAGGCACTTGTGCCATTGTATGATATCATTCTTATTGACTTCTTGAGCCATGTTTAGATCATTATAGGTCTTTTGAATGAAGTTATAGGCCATTGGTTTGAAGTTGATGCTTTCTTTGTGTACATGTTCAATACTTGTTTCACATGTTTCCTTTTGACCTAATTCCTCACTCTTTTTCATCTAAGTTCCAACTTGATTTGTATTTGATTTGTTTATGCCATGCCATACTGTACATTTGCATTTCATATGATGCATGTCTCTGACTTTCAAGCATTGCATTTATCTCATATGCCATTTATGTCATACATTGCATACTTGAACATGTTTCATCCAAATGCATGTTTCTTTTTCTTCTAGCTTCTAAATGACTTATAATTGCTTGAAAGTGATTGGTTTGTGCATATAATCCTCATCCTAACATGTCATACCACTTCTGACTTTGATACTAGAGTTTCATCTTGAATTTTTTTAGGTTTGACTTATGCCATGAATGCTTTCTTTCCATGTTAAATTCACATCTTCTCACTTCTTCTCTTTGTCACTCCTAATGTTTGAATGCTTTATTGTATGCCTCATTTGACATTTGTATATCATGTTTAGGCATATGTTTAGGTCATCCACATTCTGACTTTGACATTACTTGAAGCATTATTTCATGATCACCTTGCATATCCACTCATTCTTCATCTATGTCTTCCATGATTCACTTCTTTGATGTTTACGATCTTTAGTTGTGCATGGTTTGTTCTTGATTGATCAATTAACATTAGAGAACACCCTTAGAGAATAAGTTCTGATCTTGATTGAGTTTCACCTCTTAGGGTCTTTATCCTTTAACTCTTAACTTGTTTGTTCACCATTTGTTTTTACTTTTCTTATTGCACTACTTGTAAGTTGTTTTGAACTAACCTTTTCATGTAGGTGCTAAAAGTAAGTAAGTGTGTGGGTATGCTTCCACACACACTATTATCTTTCATCTTCTCTTATTTCTTTTAATCATCCTACTTGTGATCATGTTAAGCATGTATATGCTTTCCTTGAATAATTTCTTCTTCGCCCCTCTTTAGGACCAACTTAACTTCCATTTTGGAAGTAAGTTGCTTCTTTTGCTCTTCTTCTTCTTTCTTTTAGAAGTAGGTTTGTTAAACCACATTGACCATAGGATCTCCAAGCATGCTAACACTAGTGTGTGTCTTAGTCTCCCCTTAGTTTTCACCTCTGATCTGCTTTTGAGTCTCTTCTCTCTCATCTTATAACAAAAGTAAAAAACACTTATAAAAGGCATAGCACTTATTGTATTTAGGCCTTTCATTTGGGAACAAGGATGTGAGGGATCTTCTCTCATTTTCTTGGAATGATTAGCATACGTCCCGTCTTGGGTCGATACGCGAGGCATTCGATCTTACATGAGGGACTTAAATACAATATGCGTTACAAAATATAAAGTAATCAAAACACTTCTTTCTTAAAAGACAAAAACAAACAACAATTCTTCTCTCATCTCTTCACTTCTTCCTTAAGGACTCGTCAAGTCCATTCTACTGCAAACAGGTAACGCCTAAGTCTCCCTACAGTGAGCTGCAACACCTAAACTGCTGGAACGCGCACTCTGACGTTTCCACTAAAAAAACACACAAACAAAGCGACCCTCGTTGAGGGGAACTACGTCGCTCTAATTCTCATGTTCCCGATGAGATACGTAGGCAGTGGAGTAGGGCCCATTCGAGCACTTCTTTTATTTTCCCTACATTTGCTTCTTGTTCTCTCTCCTTTCTTTTCTATCCCTCCTTTTTAGCTTTCTTTCCAGTAGCAGCGGAGCTCCAGTTTCCGACACCCTTTGATCGAGACAAGCAAGCGTGGATCCCATCGGGTACGATGGACGCTTGGGGGTGCTAATACCTTCCCTTCGCGTAACCGACTCTCGAACCCAGTTCTCTTGGTTGCAAGACCATGCTCTTTCCTTTCCCTCAGGTTTATGCAGTGTTTCCTTTCCCTCTCTTGGGATAAATACACATTGCTGGCAACTCTGTTTCGGTGCCACTTTCGCGTTTGTACTAGGATGAAAATCCCCGGAGCGTCACCTGGCAACCTTGAAATACGATTGTTGTTGTTGTATTACGGGCGAGCCTACTGAAGAGGTTGCTTCTGCCTTTGCTGATATTATGGTTATTGAATTTGCTGATTTTGAGAAATCTGTGGTTGATATGCCAGGACTCGCGCTGAGTTGATAATAGGAGATACCGCTACTATCTGCCAAAGTTGGTATCTTCGTCTTTGTTTTCCTTGTGAGATAATGCTGATATCTTGCTCTTTCCTCATTTGGAAAACGCTTCCACGTCTCTTGCTACTACTGGATGGTTCTGCATCCTTGACCAATCGACCCTCTCAGACTGCTTCCTCAAGGCGTACTACCATGTTTACCATCTCGGTGAAGTCACTAGGCACACTTGCGACCATTCGGTCATAATAGAACGAGCTCAAAGTTTTCAAGAAGATTTTTGTCATCTTTTTTTACTCGAGGGGAGGACAAATCTAGGCAGCAATTTGATGCCATCTCTGAGCGTATTCTTTGAAGCTTTCCTTATCCTTTTGAGACATAGCTCTGAGTTGATCCCTATCGAGTGCCATATCTAAATTGTACTTGTACTGCTGAACAAAAGCTGCTCCAAGATCTCTGAATGTATTGATCTTTGTATGGTTTAATCCCATGTACCATTTGAGTGCGACACCAGTTAAACTGTCTTGAAAGTAGTGGATCAGTAACTGTTGATTTTCCATTTGGGTAGAAATCTTCCGAGCATACATTACCAACCGACACATTGAATTTGTGTGGTATTTTAATGTTTAAGACTAAGCAGAGATCGGCAGCATCTTTCCCAAACAAATCCTGTCCGCGAATGGCATGAAGTTCTTTTTGCATTTCCAAGAATTGTTCTTGGAATTCATTCATTCTTTCATGTACTTCTATATCCTTATTTGGAGTGGCATGAAAGATAAGTTCCTCTGGAGTAGTATGTATCACAGGTTGTGGTACAGACATTATTGTTGCTATTCTTGGTGCTTCGGTGGCCTGAAGTCTGTAACCTTCAGGTATAGGAATCTCTGTCTTAGCTCTTGCATCTTCATTTACCTAAAGTTTTTAACCTTCAGGTCTGGAGATTCCGACTGTAGCTTCTGGGTCTTCAGTGACCGGAGGTATATATCCCTCAGGCACAAAATTGTAAAGCATGCCCTAGGGAAAACCTTTAGGCATGTTGTACTGAGGAAGGCTAACAAGTACCTCAAATGTTCGTGCAGACACAACTTCTGAGATTACAGTCCTTTGAGCTGGTTAATCCTGAGCTGCTGCCAGTGATTCAATCATGACGTTGAGTCTTTCCAGACTTTCCTCCAGAGTATTAACTTCCTCTCTTAGCTCTTTGTTTTCTTCCTCAAGATCGTCCATTTTCTTCTGGCGATTGGCTCGAGTATTTTACGAATGAGACAGTTTGACTCTAAAGTGTGATAAATGTGTAAGATTTTATGAAACATGTGTGAAATGCTAGAATGATGCATGATGTGAAAAGAATGCAAAATGCTCTTATTTTTTTTTTTTTCAAAAGAACTTTTAATAATTATGTTGCAAATATCATACAATGACGGAAACTTTTCATTAAATTCAAAGGATTACAATATCTTACAGAGAAAAGTACATTATTTAACAAAGTGCAGGAAGGAAAACTAGGCCTATGAATCTTAAGGAATCCTTGACAAAGGTCCAGATGCTGGTTGGTGACTCCTTTTTTGCCTCTTTGATCAGGCTTCTTCAACCGTTGCTGAGTCAATGATCCTTTTCCAGGTGAAAGGGGAGAGTAAACTTTTCCATTCCTCTTGACTTTCTACAGCATGCTACTCCAGTATCTCGATTAGGGCATCTTTTTCCTTTGGTAGCTTTTGAATCTTTGTGCACTCCAAGCTGACAATTTGATACTTGTTCCTCCAAGAGTTCTTTTCACGTTGAATTTTATTAAAAGCGACCTGAATTCTCTCCGTGTCGTTCATAAAGTAGACGATAAATTCCTTTAGGGGAAATACTTTTTGTCGAGGGTAGGGCATCTTTAACTTGATGGATCTAGCTTGTACCCATTAGAGATAAGGCTTCACGGAGATGCAGTTTGGTTTTCCCATAGATTCTCTTCCTTTCCTGTGAATATGATGCCAGGCATGCACAGTTTCTTCCTTAAGTGCTTTGTCATTTTCTCCTTCCTTGAAGAAAAGAACTTCCAGATGAATGTTGTAAGGTATATCCCTCAGCGGGTATCCAAGCTGACGACGAGCTAAAATTAAGTGATAGTTGATTCCTCCCTTAGTACCAATGAGGGGTACATTGGGAAAACTTCCACAACTATCAATGATTTTTGTTCCATTATAGACCCGATTGTACCAATCTATGTCAAAGTGAGTAAGAGACATAATCTTTTGCGACCATCGTATAACATTTTTGAGATCCCAAAAAGCAACAGATTTGGGCAAGTGAGAAATAAACCATTTGTAGAGTAATGTTACACAACATGTAATCATCCCTCTGTTGTACAAATTCCTCAGATGTAATGAGTGGTAAACATCTGCCAGCAAAGTTGGAACTGGACTCCGGATTAAGAATATCTTGATAGCATTGATGTCGATGAAGTTGTCAATGTTGGGAAAAAGGAATAACCCATAGATGAATAGAGCAAAGATATCCTCGAAAGAACCCATGTTTCCTATGCTAGCAAAGTATAAGCTTTTTCCATCAGAAACTTAGCTGGTAGACCTTGAATTCCTCCCTTGGTGGTCATGTGAGCTTTGATATCTAACACTTCCAAAGAGGTAGCTCTTGCAATGGTATGATCTTTGGGAATCTCTTCCAAACCAGAGAATGGGTCCTGATCAGAAATAGGAAAATAAATCAGCTGAGAGTATTCTTCCAATGTTAGTGTGAGCTGATAATCTGGAAATGTGAAGCAGTGGTACACCGAATCATAGAACCGAACCAATGTAGATAAGACTCCTTCCACCATGTTAACTTTTAAAAAGGATAAAAGCCCTCCATACTTAGCTCTGAAATCTTCAGGATTAGTAACAAACCTTCCCATTCTTCTTAGGTCTTCAAGTCTTGGACTTCTGAAGGTGTACTTCTGAGTTTTTCTTCTACCAAAATCCACAGCACAATTTCTGATATTTGCAACAATCTGTTTTTTTAGTTCTTGAAAAACTTGAAATTTTTTTTGAAAGATTTTGATGAATGCATGAATGCATGTATGCACAAACACATATATTTATAGACATGGGTTTAAGGGTTTATCGTCACGAGCATGGAGCCATGGATCTACCCATCCCAAAGGTATGTACTAGGGGTTCATTTTGTACCTGTAGAACGGGTTCTAACAAGGTTCCCAAAATCATTGACCCCTCTTTTAGGATATTACCAGCAAACCGATTGACTCATGAGAGCTGTAATATCCTCAAGATGGATCTCATTTGAGTGTAGTATCGCGTATCAACTATTTTTGATAGTCACCGCACTACGTCCTAAAATGGATGAATGGTTAAATGTTTACTAATCCTCAGTTTCACGGGTTCCCAGTGGAAAAAGTAATGTATTCGCGGATGTCCCGCTCAACATCAGTAATTCCAAAAGGGTACCTCTAATGATTTGGTGGACTTTCAAATTAGCTTGGTTGGGACTCACTCCCTATAAGCTTTCTTGATTTTTCCACCCCCTATCTTTAAGTATGCTCTCAAGACCACTAAGGACTTTTTGACTCACCGCATGTGTATTAATCACATTCCCAAATAAATGTAATTTAAACAAGTATGACAAATAAGCAGATAGTATGATGGAAAGCACCAGATGATATCAAATGAGAAAGCAAATAAGCAAATGAAACAGTAAAATATATACAATGCAAGGCTTAACCCTCTTAGGAAGACAAAATGATGTCCATAGTGAAGTCGCCATTTTCCTGTAGCTCGGGTTTTTGTGACGCGACCACTACCGCATTTAGTGCTACTTTCTGATTTCTAATATTTATCCTATAATGCTTAAAAGGAAGAGGAAGATACTATAAACTAACCCTGCTCACAAGTGTTTTTCCTACAAATGCTAAGAGATTTGGAATCGGGGGTTGGGTATACTAAGGGAAGCTATTAACACCCTGAGTATCTATAGTAATCTATAAGAACCTTTATTGTATATATTTTTACTATTGAATTACTTGCTTGTTTAAGTTTGTTTGTGGTTTAATTGGGAAAGTTTATCCTTTGTAAAAGCCGAGGAAATGTTTTTTTTGTTGTTTTTATTGTTTTCTATTGTTTTTGGAAGGTGCCTAAACCTAAGGGTTTTCGTTAGTGTGCTCGCTAAGATCTCACAATCTTATGCCTACATATTCCCATAAAGAGACTTTGGTAAATCAGAGCGTTCGTAGTTCCTCCTAATCTATGGGAGGAAAATGTTTGTTTTGTATCTTGTTTAAAGACCAAGATGATGAAGCTAAAAGAGTGTTTGAAAGATTTGACAAATTGTCATCTTTAAGGGAGATATCTCACCTATTCACTACGATCGTTTGAAAGTGATGTCATAAGGGAAAGAGCTTTAAACTTATTGTGTTAAGCAATGCCACTTTTTCCTTTATGCTTTCTTTACATATTAACAAAAGGACCTTAACTTGGATATAGAATCGACAAGTGTGCCACTTACATCAGATAGATGAAAGAAAAGCTTTTGAACCATGATAAAGGAAGGACTCCAACTTGGATTTAAATCAACAAGAGTGACACTTACATCAATTATCTTGAAAAACAGTGTTTTGATGTTTGACTTGAATTGTAGTGATTAGAAGAGATATATTCCTACAGAGATGGCTCAAGGTCTCATCTGTGAGGAGATGGATTTATTCAGGTATCTTGATTGAAGCCCAAGATATGAAGCTGAAAAAGATTGACTCAACTGGGGAGTTTTATTTGTCTTTTACAAAGCCCAAGATTGAGGTTGATTGACTGAGGATTTGACTGACTCTTTCTGGGATTTTTATTTGTATCCTATACAAATCTCACGATGAATGAGGCTAAAATATTTTATTGTATAGATGACCAAGACTTAACTTATGCTTTTAAGAAGCCTGGGGGTCCTTGTATGAAGCCCAAGAGGAGGCTGTGGGGAATTGAATGAGACTTCCCAAGTCTCTTTGTATGGAGCCCAAGAGGAGGTTATCTTGCTGGGGAGATTCTTTGTATGATGCCCAATAGGAGATAATGATGCTTGTATAAGGCCCAAGAGGAGGCCAGGGAACTAGTTGTTTGAACTAAGTTGTGATTGAAGATTTTAATAAGTATATTGATATGACACGTTTGAATTCATGGAAGATTTTGCATCTTTAGGGTTTGATGTGTTGAATGTTTATTTGTGTGTTTTATTATATTCACAAAGGTGTTGGGTCTTACACTCTAAGCAGAGGCCCAAGATTTATAGAAAAGAAAAGAAAAGGTGGTGGGTCTTACACTCTTGACAGAGACCCAAGATTTATTCTATGTACAAGGGTGATGGGTCTTACACTCTAAGAAGAGGCCCAAGATTTATTCTTGTTTTGAAAACAGAAGATGACTTTGAAAGAGAGGGATATGACTTACACTCTAATAGAGGCCCAAAGTTTTGAAAATGTAATTGAAAATGTAATGGGTCTTACACTCTAACAGAGGCCCAAAGTTTAAAACAATTGATTTTGAAAATGTGAAAAGTGATGGGTCTTACACTCTAATCGAGGCCCATGGATTTTGTTGATTTGAAAATTAAAAGGGGTTGGGACTTATATTCTAGCAGAGGCCCAAAGTTTTGAAAATGTAATTGAAAATATAATGGGTCTTACACTTTAACAGAGGCCTATAGTTTAAAACAATTGATTTTGAAAATGTGAAAATTGATGGGTCTTACACTCTAATAGAGGCCCATGGATTTTGATGATTTGAAAATTAAAAGGGGTTGGGACTTATACTCTAGCAGAGGCCCAAAGTGTTTGTAATTGAAAACAGAAGATAACTTTGAAAGAGAGGAATGGGTCTTACACTCTAATAGAGGCCCAAAGTTTTGAAAATGTAATTGAAAATGTAATGGGTCTTACACTCTAATAGAGGCCCAACGTTTATGAAAAATGAAAAGATGATGTGCATTTCAAAGAGATATCTCTTGAAGCTCACTTGCCAATTTCGAAGAGACTTGTTACAAAAGCAAAGTAATGCCTTGGACACTTCCAATACACCTTATAGAAGCTTCTTGGATGCTTGGAACAAAGGGAAACCTCTAGAACATAATATGACTCCTTCTTGCAAATGTGTCAAAAGTTGCCAAAATGGAAACTCTACCAAATGGTGTTACAGTTGAGAAACTATTGTTGGAACAATTTAAGGATGTTATTTAGAGAGTTTTCGGAGTGTTGGATGATTTTGAAATTGACAGAATCAAGACATGGCTTTGAAAATGCAGAAAGTCAAAGATATGAGGTTTTGATAGTAGGCTTTCTGATTTTGGTGGTTTGGGATGAAGATGAAGGTTTGGACACCTTCAATGGATGATTTGTGATGTGTTTGGATGTTTGTTTGAGTGGTTTAAGCTCTGAAATGAGAAATTCGATTTCTTAAGTTTTGAACTATGCAACTTTGAATCAAGAGAGGGAATGTGAGAAAACAAGCTTTGGTATTGTTTTGGTGTATTTGAATTGATGCAAAATGACCTCTATTTATAGGAGAACTGATTTGTTTTGGATGAATAGTGTTGGATGAGAGAGCATGCTATTGTCCAATGGATATAGCCATGTAGCCTTTAACTTAAATGCTAAGGTACCAAAAGTCTTTTATAGCATGACTAGAATCTTGACTCAATTGCCATTTGCAGGTTTGAACATTCATTGTTTTTGAACTGATCTGAACGGGTGTGGCTCATTTCATGCCAATTTAATGTTTCACATAAATGCACAATCACAAACTTGACTTCATAGACTTGCAATGATGATTCTCACATGCTAAGAGATAGAATCCTTGACTTATGGTTCAAAGTTGAAGATATTATGTGATTCAAGAAGATTCCTTCTGATCTTGGAAGATGACAAAGCTAGTAAAGTGACAAATATTTAAGGTGAAAATTGTGTGACACAAGTAATGCACCAATGCTTTCTTGAAAATTAGTTTTATCAAGGCATGTTGTGAGGATCATATCTCCTTGCTCAAGTAGAATCAATGGATGTTATTGTAATTTTTGGAAAGTTGAGATATCCTACTTTAACTTTGATATTTGCATTTGGTCTTGATTCATCTTGGATTTTGGATAAAAATGGTCTCAAAGTTGGTTAAAACACAAAACAGATTCTGCCTAAAAAATTTCTAAGTGTCAAAGTTTAAAAAGTCTTGAAACCCTAACTTCATGGCTTCATATCTCAAAATCTATGCACTTTTTGGGAATTCACCCTCATTGACAAAGTTGTAGTATGTAACAAGCTCTTCAATTTGGTTGTTGGAGTCAAGAAAATGGTTACTTGGTTTGGAAGTTATGACCTTGCAAAGGAGGGAAAAAATAATTGTTTTTCAAGACTTAAAAAATTTTCTAAGTTTCCTAAGGTTGCCCTTTTTACAAGTAACCTCACTTTTCTTGATATTTCTATATCAATCATGATTTAAATCGCATATTAACATTGTTATTGGCTTGAAGATACCATGGTTGACCAAAAACCCAAAAAGTCAAACTTGATTTTGGACACCGTTGACTTTTTGTATCAGATGAATCTTGAACTTTGTGATCCTTTATGAAATCAAACCCTTGGGCTATTTTAAACATCATGGATGGATTCCAAGGGTATTTTTTGAGTGTCTTGAATCATGTTCCAAGGTTTGAGATCATGTTTTGGTCAAAAGTCAAAGGTATGGTTGACTTTTTATCAGAAACCCTAGTTTGTGGTCCAGATGAATTTAACTTCTTGCATAGCTTATGAATCAAGTCCTTTGGGTTAATCCAATAATATGAAGGGATTAATATGAGGAATTTGAGGTCCTTGAAACATATTTGGAAGTTTGGGATCATTCCTGGCTTCAAAAGTCAACTCAGGGACTAAATTAAGTCAGAACCCTAATTATGGTGTATTGAGGGTCTTGAGGCTTTATGAGCTTGTCATGATGCAATTTTGCACTTGATTATTGATGAGTGAAAGTTCTTGATCTTCATGGATGAATGAGACTTGTGGTGTTGAATATGATGCTTATCCCTTGATAATTCATCTTCTTGAGCTTTAGGGGGATCACCTAACCTGTGAAGCAAGTAAGCACACATATCTTGTACTTGTGATGGGCATGATGCATGCAATTATATTCATATGATATGCAAATGATGTGGGATCTTAGGGTCAAAATTTAGGGTATGACAAGAAACCATCAAGGTGTTTCTCAAAGCTCGTCTGGATCTTTATATGACACGGTTAAGTGTTTGATAAACATCAACACCAGAACCAGAGCTCTGATACCAATTTGAGGGGTGAGAAACACAAGAAGGGGGGTTTGAATTGAGTTTCAACAACAATGATATTTTCTGAGGAATTAAAAATAAATGCTAACACGAGAAATAAAAATAAATAGACACGATTATTTTTATCCTGGTTCACTTTTCTGTAGCAGGGAAATTATGAGTGTAAGTTATCAATTAACTTAACTCAAAATGGCAAGAGTCGCCACCGCACATTTATTTTATCAAAAAGGAAAGGATAAAGAGCGAACAAAACCTAAAGAGTTCTAAAACAAGAACAAATAAACAGAGACTGGCTAAGGGGGTTGGTTACGCGATGGGAAGGTGTAACACCCTTTTCTGCCCCACAATTAAACACGGCAAAATACGCAAAAAAAAATCAGAGTAAAAACATCAGAACCACCTCGAAGGGTGCACATTTTCCCAATAAACTCAAAATAAAACATTTGATCCGTAAACACGGGTTTCCTCAAAATGTTCAAAAACCAGTAAAATTAGCAGCGGAACCACCATAACCACAATAATCCAAATCAAAAGGGTTTCCAAATAAAACCAAAATCATTCAAAAATAACAACAAAAATAACAACTCAACAGAGTTCAACTCAGCGACCCAACCCGATGTTACAATATCAGAGCAAGACCCTCTACATCGACCAAAAGCAAATAAACTCCAAAAGTCCTCGAAGGCATCCACTGCTAAGCCTGATCACCTGCACGTTACCCACGTGGAGGCAACATTCAAACAGGCAGGGGGAGTAATCACAATTCATTATAATCAATATAAAACCAGGATATGTATAAAATTGACATCATCATCATATACAACATCATCAGGGTCATCACAAAGGCAAACATCAAAGATCACGACATCATAAATTACATCAAATGCCAAACAAATGTAATTCACAACAAGACTCATGCATGTGGTACCAATCGTCACAATCAATGGACATTAGGCCATCACCCTCCAAAGATCCCCGTCATTAGGATCGATTCTACACAAGAACCGGAGCACGTCATACACTCCAATCCACACAATTGTATTAGAGCCACCACTGGACCGAAGCCCTAAAATGCTATGAATGCATGATACACAACGTCAATATCATCATCATCAATAAAAGTCATCACGTGCATCATCATTCATCAAAATCTCATGTTAATCATATCATCAAAACATCATGAAATCATCAAAATCATCAATAACATCATGGTAAATCCTCAGATTAATCACTGCTCAAAACACTAAGACATCACAGAAATCACAAAACAAATTTGCGAACAGCAGACGTTCGCTACAATGTTCACCGTGCGAACCTGTTCGCTAGGATGTTCGCTTTGCAAGCTTCCAACGAACCCCCAAATTCCATACAAAAACCAGATAAATCCCCACCCCTCACTATCTCCTCTCGCTACCTCTATTTGCCTAGGAAAGTCACTCGCTGGGAGGTTCGCTTTGCGAGCTTCCAGCGAACCCCCAAATTCGATACAAAAGCCAGAGAAATCCCCCTCTGTCTCCTCTCGCTACCTCTATTCGCCTAGCGAAGTCACTCGCCGGGAGGTTCACTTTGGGAACTAAAAGTCACTTCCAAATTCCAGTCCAGTATCACAAAACAACATTATCGCGCATTCGCTGCGCTATTCGCCCAACGAGTCTGGGGAAAATGTTCGTCGAGCGAAGGACTCATTCGCTTTACGAACATGCGATTTCCTGCAATCGCAGCTACGCATCAGTAGCACTTCAGACCTCAAAACTCTTACGAATTCAGCCTCATTTACCTCAAAAATGTCCCCAAAACATTCCTAAGGCATTATGGCAATCAAAGGCACAAAACCTACGACTATTAGGTCGATTAATTATACTATCTTGACTTCAAGTCCCTAAACCTTCATAAACCCCAAAGATTCTCATAAACCCCATAAATTCTTTTCTCTACAAGATCCCACATATCATTAACCGAAGGTTTAGCCTCGAAGGTCAACTTTTATTCGATTCGATTCAACCCTTAATAATCAATCCACAAAAATGCCCTAAATCATCAATTTACTCCTAAACCCACAAACCTACATAAACCTCAAAAATCAGCTTTAAACACATCGAATTCCTATATCGAAAACAATGAAAGGCAATACTCCCCATACCTTAGATTGTCGATTCCAAGCTTTCTTTATTGAGTTCTTGGAAACCTTCTCGAATCCTAAGCTTTTCCCTCTTTCCTCAGAGCTCTGGCCTTTTCCCTTCTTTTCACGTTCTGACAAATGAACCCTATTCCTCTCAAAATTCTCCTTTTGTTAAACCTAACCTTTGGGCTTTTAAATTGGGTTTTCCCAATTTACCCACACTAATCCTCCTCAAAAGTCCATCTTGCCCTTATTCCTCTAATATTATTTAAATTAATAATAATACTAATATATTCCATATTATATACTATTATTTAAATAAATAACCAAAACTCCACAAAATACTGACGTCAACACAAACCACCAAAATTCACAAAAATTCACGAATATTATATTTAAATAAATTAAATAAATATTGGTGCGAAATTTGGGGTGTTACAACTCTCCCCCACTTAAAGAATTTTCACCCTCGAAATTTACCTCAAGGAAATAGAATCGGATACGACTCCCTCATCTGATCTTCACGTTCCCAAGTTCAACTTTCGCAGCTGGTCCACCCCATAACACCTTCACCAAAGCTATCTCTTTACCTTGCAGTTGCTTCATTTCTCGTCCATCAATCCATACAAGCAATGCTTCAACAGTCAAGTTATCTCTCACCTGTACGTCATCCATCTGAATCACATGTGACGGATCCGGAATGTACTTCCTCAACTGAGACACATGGAACACGTCATGCAAATTCGCAAGTGACGGCCGTAAAGCAATCTGATAGGATACTTCTCCCACCCTCTGCAAAATTTGATACGGACCAACAAAATGTGGAGTAAGCTTCCTAGACTTCAAAGCTCGATCCACACCAGTCACTGGCCTCACCCTTAAAAACATGTGATCTCCCTCTTGGAATTCAAGTGTCTTCCTTCTCTTATCATGGTAGCTCTTTTGGCGAATCTGCAACGCTCTCATCCTTTCTTGAATTGTCTTAATCTTCTCAGTCGTCTCTTGCACAATCTCAGGTTCGAGTACAATACTCTCGCCTGACTCATACCAACACAAAGGAGTCCTACACCTTCTTCCATACAAAGCTTCATAGGGCGCCATTCCTATACTAGCATGAAAACTATTATTCTACGCGAACTCAATCAACGGTAAATGGCTATCCCAAGATCCTCCGTGATCCAACACACAAACCCTCAGTAAATCCTCTAAGGATTGGATAGTCCTTTCTGTCTGACCGTCCGTCTGCGGATGATAGGCAGAACTCATCCTCAACTTAGTACCTAAAGCATCTTGCAAACTCTTCCAGAACCTCGATGTAAATCTTGGATCTCTATCCGACACAATACTCGAAGGTATCCCATGCAACTTCACAATCTCCTTAATGTACATCTCGGCTAACTTCTCCATAGAATGGTTAATCTTCATCAGCAAGAAATGAGCCGATTTAGTTAATCTATCCACAATCACCCAAATTGAATCATTTCCGTTAGCAGTTCTCGGTAATCCCGACACAAAATCCATGGAAATGCTATCCCATTTCCATTCTGGAATATGCAACGGCTGCATCATACCTAAAGGCTTCTGATGCTCAATCTTCAATTTCTGACACGTCAAGCACGCATAAACAAACTCCGCAATATCCTTCTTCATCCCTGGCCACCAAAACAACTTTTTCAAATCTTCGTACATCTTTGTAGCACCGGGATGAATACTCAATCTACTTCAATGTCCTTCTTCTAGAATACTCTTCTTGATTTCTGGAATATCTAGAACACATACCCTATCCCGAAACCTCATCACACCATTCTCATCAATCCAGAACTCTCCTCCGTTGTCTTGGTTACTTAAAGTCAACTGGTCAACCAACTTTAGACCAGATTGCTGTCCCACTCTGATTTCTTCCAGAATACCACTAGTCAACTTTAACATTCCCAACTTCACACTGTCAGAGGTCTCTTCACATACCAAACTCAAATCTTAGAATTTCTCAATTAGGTCCAATTCTTTCACCATAAGCATCGACATATGCAATGACTTTCTGCTCAATGCATCGGCCACTACATTTGCTTTGCCTGGATGATAACTCAAATCAAAATCGAAATCCTTCAACAGCTCTAACCACCTTCTCTGTCTCATATTCAATTCTTTCTGATCAAATAAGTACTTCAGACTTTTATGTTCACTGAACACTTCAAATTTAGAGCCAAACAAATAATATCTCCAAATCTTCAACACAAACACCACATCGGCCAACTCCAAGTTATGTGTAGGATAATTCCTCTCATGAACTCGCAATTGTCTCGAAGCATAGGCAACAACTTGTCCATTATGCATCAATACTCAACCAAGACCCATCTTCGACGCATCACAATACACCACAAAAGATTCGCTCGGATTAGGCAAAATCAACACTGGAGCGGTCGTCAACCTCTTCTCCAATTCCACAAAACTCTCTTCGCATGCTACGTCCCACACAAAAGCTTGACCCTTTCGAGTCAACTGAGTCAAAGGTAATGCCAACTTAGAAAAGCCCTCGATAAACTTGCGGTAATAACCTGTCAATCCCAGAAAACTTCGTATCTCGGTAGCAGTCTTCGGAGTCCTCCACTGTAACACAACATCAATCTTAGAGGGGTCAACATCAATCCTGCCACTTGAAATCACATGGCCAAGAAAACTCACTTCCTTCAACCAAAACTCATACTTGGACAACTTTGCATACAACTTTTTCTCCTTCAATACTTGCAACACAGTTCTCAAATGCTTAATATGCTCTTCTTCAGATCTAGAATATATCAAGATATCATCGATAAACACCACCACAAACTTATCCAAATACTCATGAAAAATCTGATTCATGTACTCCATGAACACACCAGGTGCATTGGACACACTAAATGGCATCACAGTGTATTCATAGTGATCATACCTCGTCCTAAAAGCCGTCTTCGGGATATCATCAGGATTAACACGAATCTGATGATAACCAAACCTCAAATCGATCTTGATAAACACACAAGCACCTACCAATTGATCCATCATATTGTCAATTCTCAGAAGTGGATACTTATTCTTAATAGTCACCTTATTCAACTGTCGATAATCAAGACACAACCTCATACTTTCGTCCTTCTTCTTCACTAACAGAACAGGAGCACCCCACGAAGAAACACTTGGTCGAACAAACCTCTTCTTAAGCAACTCTTCCAATTGTTTCTTTAGTTCACTTAACTCAGAAGCTAACATCCGATAAGGAGCCATAGACACTGGACTCGTTCCTGGTATTAAGTCCACCGCAAAATCTACTTCACGCTCTGGAGGCAAATCACTGATGTCATCCGGGAACACAACTAGAAATTCACATACAATAGGTAAGTCAACACTCGCAGCTTCATGATCAATCTGCAATGATGCAAACACCAGGGCTTCATCTTCCACCAGTTCATCCACTTGCTTAGCACACAAGAACATCAACTCCCCACCATCCCCGAACTTAGGAAACTCTACTGTCTTACTATAACAATTGATATAAACGTGGTTGAACTCCAACCAGTTCATTCCAAAGATTACATCAATTTGGTGCAAGGGTAAGCACACCAAATCCATCACAAAACTCTTCCCAAAAATTGTCAAAGGACATCTCAAACACACAAGGGTAGTAGTAACAGAACCATTAGCTGGACTTTCTATTACCATATTCCCATTCATATCAGACAACTTCAAACCCAATCTATTAGCATATTCAAGCGAGATAAAAGAATTAGTAGCACCAGTATCAATAATAGCAATCAACTCGATATTATTAATAAAACAAGTACCTAGAATCAGGTTGTCCTTCTCTGGCACCTCTGCACCACTCAAAGAAAACACTCTTCCACTGGTCTCAGCAGCAGTAGCAGTCTTCTTCGGTTTTTGACATTGGGTACTGATATGACCTTTCTCTCCACAATTGAAATAGGTTGGACCTTCATCTTTGCAATCAGTAGCTCTATGACCCTTCTTACCACACCTGTAGAACCTCAACACACTATTGGTGCACGCATCAACACGGTGGCCTTGCTCGCCACACTTGTAACACTTCCCAGAAGCGGGAGCTTCTCCCCCACTTGTTTTTTTCCCCTCTGAAGCCTTCTGCTTCCCTTTGTCAGCTGAAGTAGTATAAGGTTTCCCCCTATACTGCCCTTTCTTCTCACTCAACTGCTTGTAGTAAGCAGACCGAGCTTGGCTATCCTCATCGTAGATTCTGCTCTTGTCCACCAACTCAGCATACCTACGGATCTGTTGATACCCAATACCCTACTTAATTTCCGATCTCAGCCCATTCTAGAACTTGAGACACTTGGACATCTCAGCATCCGCACGGTTGTAGTGCGGACAAATCTTCACCAGTGCCTCGAACTTCGTGGCATACTAAGCCACAGTCATGTCTCCTTGCTTCAGCTCAAGGAATTCCACTTCTCTCTTGCCACGAGCATCCTCTGGAAAATACTTACCCAAAAACTCCTGCTTAAACACAACCCAGGTTATCACAGTGCCAACATCTGTGAGTCTCTGACATGTGTTATCCCACCAATCATCGGCCTCTTCTTCCAGCATATGCGTTCCAAACTGGATTTGTTACTCATCAGTACACCCCATCACTCGGAAGATCTTCTCGATCGCCTTCAGCCACTTGTGTGCACTTGCTGGATCATGAGCACCCACAAAAGTCGGTGGATTGTTCCTCTGAAACTTCCCCAAAGCACGAAACTCATCCTGAACTCCACCATTTGGATTGAGTTGAGCCACTATATTAACAATTGATTCCAATGCATCAGCGATAGCACGATCATTTCTTCCAGCCATCCTGCACACCACTAACAAGGTTAGACGAACCAAAACATCGACAGTGTACACACACTCGTTGACTGACAGAGGACTAACATCATGTAAAACCTGGCCGGACGGACCGACCGGCTCTGATACCACTAATGTAACACCCTTTTCTACCCCACAATTAAACACGGAAAAATACGCAAAAAAAATCAGAGTAAAAACATCAGAACCACCTCGAAGGGGGCACATTTTCCCAATAAACTCAAAATAAAACATTTGCTCCGTAAACACGGGTTTTCCCCAAAATGTTCAAAAACTAGCAAAATTAGTTGCGGAACCGCCATAACCACAATAATCCAAATCAAAAGGGTTTCCAAATAAAACCAAAATCATTCAAAAATAACAACAAAAATAACAACTCAACAGGATTTGACTCAACGACCCAACCCGATGTTACAATATCATAGCAAGACCCTCTACATCGACCAAAAGCAAATAAACTCCAAAAGTCCACGAAGGCATCCACAGCTAAGCCTGATCACCTGCACGTTACCCAACTTGGAGGCAACATTCAAACAGGCAGGGTGAGTAATCACAATTCATTATAATCAATATAAAAACAGGATAAGTATAAAATTGACGTCATCATCATATACAACATCATCAGAGTCATCACAAAGGCAAACATCAAAGACCACGACATCATAAATTACATCAAATGCAAACAAATGCAATGCACAACAAGACTCATGCATGTGGTACTAATCATCACCATCGATGGACACTAGGCCATCACCCTCCAAAGATCCCTGTCATTAGGATCGATTCTACACAAGAACTGGAGCACGTCATACACTCCCATCCACACAATGGGATTAGAGCCACCACTAGACCGAAGCCCTAAAATGCTATGAATGCATGATACACAACGTCAATATCATCATCAGCAATAAAAGTCATCACGTGCATCATCATTTATCAAAATCTCATGTTAATCATATCATCAAAACATCATGAAATCATCACCGCAAAATCATCAATAACATCATGGTAAATCCTCAGAGTAATAACCGCTCAAAACACCAAGACAACACAGAAATGACAAAACAAATTTGCGAATAGCAGAAGTTCGCTACAAAGTTCGCCGTGCAAACCCGTTCGCTAGGATGTTCGCTTTGCGAGCTTCTAGCAAACCCCCAAATTCCATACAAAAACCAGAGAAATCCCCCTCTGTCTCCTCTCTCTACCTCTATTCGCCTAACGAAGTCACTCGTTGGGAGGTTCACTTTGTGAACTAAAAGTCACTTCCAAATTCCAGTACAGTATCACAAAACAACATTATCGCGCATTCGCTGCGCTATTCGTCCAGCTAGTCTGGGGCGAATGTTCGTAGTGCGAAGGATTCAATCGCTTTGCAAACATGCGATTTGCTGCAATCGCAGCTACGCATCAGTAGCACTTCAGACCTCAAAACTCTTACGGATTCAGCCTCATTTACCTAAAAAACTTCCCCAAAACATTCTTAAGGCATTATGGCAATCAAAGGCACAAAACCTACGATTATTAGGTCGATTAATTATACTATCTTGACTTCAAGTCCCTAAACCTTCATAAACCCCAAAGATTCTCATAAACCCCATAAATTCCTTTCTATACAAGATCCCACATATCATTAACCGAAGGTTTATCCTCGAAGGCTTACTTTTATTCGATTCGATTCAACCCTTAATAATAAATCCACAAAAATGCCCTAAATCATCAATTTACTCCTAAACCCACAAACCTACATAAACCTCAAAAATCAGCTTTAAACACATCGAATTCCTATATCGAAAACAATGAAAGGCAATACTCCCCATACCTTAGATTGTCGATTCCAAGCTTTCTTTCTTGAATTCTTGGAAACCTTCTCGAATCCTAAGCTTTTCCCTCTTTCCTCAGAGCTTTGGTATTTTCCCTTCTTTTCACGTTCTGACAAATGAACCATATTCCTCTCAAAATTCTCCTTTTGTTAAACCTAACCTTTGGGCTTCTAAATTGGGCTTTTCCCAATTTACCCTCACTAATCCTCCTCAAAAGTCCATCTTGCCCTTATTCCTCTAATATTATTTAAATTAATAATAATACTAATATATTCCATATTATATACTATTATTTAAATAAATAACCAAAACTCCACAAAATACCGACGTCAACACAAACCCCCAAAATTCACAAAAATTCATGAATATTATATTTAAATAAATTAAATAATTATTCGTGCGAAATTTGGGGTGTTATATAAGGTGTTAGCATCCAAAACGTATATAGTACTCTATAGGAACCCTTTGAAATATCTACGCTTTTTGGTTTGAAAAAGTTTGTTTAAAATGAGATTGGGGAGATAAGAATAGAAATATTTTTTAATATTTTTGTGTTTGGAGAGACTTATCGCCTCATGCCTACTTACCCACAAAGTGCGACATAGGATCAAAACCTCGTAGTTCGTGGTACAAATAACAAAAATTATTGGTTATGATTCATTTTAACTTGAAAAGACAAGTTGTCATTCTCAAGAGAGAATACTCAACTAATTACCCAATGGTATGTGAAAGAGGCATTTGCATCACATCAAGATGGAGGATTTGCTTGGATTAAAATTAACAGGACTAATCACTTCAACATCATAGTGGAAAACGATCATACTTTACACATAACCATGGTTAGGAGCTTTACATCTCATCAAAGAAAATGACTCATGTCTAATCTTTTTGAAAAGTTTTAAAGGAAAAAGTGCATAAAAGCACAAAAAGTTTGAATGCGTTTTTGTATTTTTTATGTCTTTTTGAAATGGTCAAAGTATGATTAACATTGATTGACATTTATTAATGAAAACAAAGTTTTAAAATCACTTGACGAAAGTCAAGGTTTTATTATAAAAACGGTTTAAGTTTTGAAAACAAGAAGGTTTTGAAAAAGGGAGAAGATTTTGAAAATTAAAGAAAGGGGTGGAGAAGAAGGAACTATCCTATTGCATAAAGGTTAAATCTAAGGATAACAACAATCTAACCACACAAGAAAGATCCATAGCATGAGCATTCTTTCCTTTAGATTAGGCCTTGATCAAAATGAGTCTTCAAAGGAGAACTTCAAGTACCCAAAATCCAAGGTTTTCCATCACAAACTTCCAAGCATAGGTTAGGATCCTAATTCTAAGTCCAAAGTTCCATGTCCAAATGGAAAGGATAGTAACCATAGTCTAACATTATGAGAACAAGTTTTTTAGGGGTTTAAGACTTTATTAGTGTTTTTTTGTCCAAATGGACAAAAGGAAAAAGGCATACGCATAAACAAATGGTCCAAGTGGACAAAGGGAAAATAGCGGAAACATAAACAAATGATATGATAAGATATGATAAAGCATAAAAGGTAAAGAGAGATATGGAGCAAGAAGGAAGCATAAACAAAATTAGTGAAATAATATTGTTAGTGAGTTAGTGATTAGTTGTTAGAACAAATGATCAACGATGGTTAAAAGATGAACTTAGGCCAAAGTTAATGAAGACTTATTAGAGGATTGATAAAATCAAAGCCTCCTAACAACAAGTTTCATAAGTAATGGACCCAAGACAAATAATCAACCAAACTTGGACTTTCAAACATAAGTTTGGGCCACGAATGATCATTTTCTGATACGGGACATATGTAGCGCTATGTTAAGCAATCGTAGCACAATCTATGAGGAAGATCATACTATGGGAGGTCGGTCAATAACAATGTTAATGTTAATGCATGCTAGAGAAGTGATATGTAGATCACTCTCCGAAAGCAATTCCGCACGAAAAGAAAAGAGGTAACGATCTCATCTTCATCAAGTACTTAAAATAAGTTCCAATGATATCGAAGATTTTCATCGATCAAAAGGAAAAAAGAAGAAGGGAGGGGAAATCCAAATTGAATTACAAATTCAAGACCATTCCATCTTTAAGTTCATCCACTCATTTTGGTGGATTAAAGCACTAAACATATCATTAACTCAAAGCACCTAAAATGAATTGAACAATTCACTTTAAAGATAGATTTGAATTAGTGAATGTTTATCCAACTTCATCTACACCCTTAGTCCAATGAATTTAAAGAGGAATAGGACCTTTAAAAGTGTAATCTAAAGCCATAATTAAAATGACATGGAAGAAGAAGGAGAATAAACCAAAACAGTCCCAAAAACAAGCAAAAATCACAATTCTGCTACTAGTTAACCAATTAACCAAAATGAACTGCATTTGGTTAACCGGTTAACACCGATAGGACATCAACAAAATTTTGAAAAAAATCAGCATTCATGATCTAATCATTTCTTCAAACACCTCATGGACATGGATGCAAATTAGCACAAAAATTCAAGTAAAACAATAGCAAATAACACCAATAAAACACAATTTGCAAGATCCAAAGATCAAGCAACAAGAATCAACAATATATCATATTGTGAAGGATGTATCAAGAACAACAATGGTGGATCAAGAGTTTACCACTTCAAATCTGAAAATTATTCAAATCAACTCCAAGAACCACACTCCAAAGCCTTGATCTACAAAAATTGATGATGAAAAAGTGAATAGATGAAGGTTTAGCTCAAAGATTAATATGGTAGTTGGAGAAAATTGAGGGAGTCAAGAAGAAATTTGACAAGGTGAATTTGGCTATCAAAAGCTTGTGAAATGAATGAAATGAGGCCTCTATTTATAGAATTTAGGCTTGGAAATTTTGGTGGATTGTAGTTTGGTTTGGAACCAAAATTAGGCATGGAATTTGAATTTGGAGGCAAAATCAAGATCACGTGTTGAATAATGAGGGTGTATGGTGGGAATTAATTATGATGAGGTAGGGGAATTAAAATGAGGTGATATAGAATATTCTCATGATGAAGCATTTGAAAATTGATGCCAAAATGCTGCAAAATTTGAATTTAGCTCATTTTCTCCAAAAACGCACTGGTTAATCGATTAACCATTTGCAGTGCAAAATGTGTTAATCGATTAACACAGTGAAAAAACATGTGAAAATTGGCTTTTTGATGTGATATCTTGGCTCTGCCTCGATTCTTCTTGCTTCTCAAAGAAGGCATGGAAATAGAGACATGAACCTTGGAGTCTCTTGAATAATAATCAATTAAATCTTGGAAACTCTTGATCATATGATTTTTGAATTGTTTGCAGATCAACTTTGACTTTGTTCAGATGAAATTCATTCGAGCTAAGCAACTGATTTTGATATCCTTTATCCAAATTCTTCCTGAAAAAGTTAGTAAAGGAAAAAACAACCACATTTTTTTATTTCAATTAATGGTTAGTAAACATTAACAAATACAAACATCAAACAAACAAGAGAACAGGGGTGTTTGGCGATCTCACTCAAGAACAAACCTTCAGACGAGGGAAAGAGAACCAAAGCTTGTGATCTTGTTTGTGGTATGAGATGCAAATGACATGTGGGATCTTAGAGGTAAAAATTAGGGTATTACGGCTGCCCCTATTTAAGTTTCTTCTATCCGGAGATACGAAGATGGGCATCTTTGTCTCGACGAAATAGAAGAGACTTAAATATAACAATAACCTAATTTTTGGCCCTAAGAGACCACAAAATGATATTATCGTGCAAATGATATGCAGACACAAGATTTCTGTGGGGAGAAAATGCCACAGGAGACAAACAAATATCTGGGGAGCAAAGAGAAAAGACTCCATAGGGGAAAACAAAGGAGGGAAAACACATCCCAACAGGGGGGGAAACAATCTCCGCTGGGGAAGATAAAAGAGTAAGATCCCACTGAGGGAAAATAACCAACACCAAAAATAAACGAGGGATAACTCGTCCCAACAGGGAGGGAAAAATCTCCGCTGGGGAAAATATCATCTACTACCAGACATCCGGTAATAGCATAATCAAAAGGAAAGATTGCCAACTACCAACCGAGTGGCAACTACAAAAAGGAAATCAACCAAAGAGATATGAGAAATTTTACCTACTACCAATAAAAGGCTGGACGACAAAGGTAATAATCTCAAAAAGGGTATGAGAAATATCACCTACTGCCAACTAAAGGGTAGGACGACAAAGGTGATAAACTCTAACGGGGAGAGATTACCAACCATCAACAAAGTGATAGTTACGACAAGGTAACCAAACCCGACTATATTATCTACTACCAACTAAATGGGCAGGACGACAAAGGTAATAAGCCAGCTAAATCACCTACTACCAACTAGAGGGCAGGTCGACAAAGGTGATAAGCTTCCATTGCCAGAGCAAGGGACCAAAATTCAATCTAGGAATAAACCAGAGGGAAACGGTCAAATAAGACTTATCCCGAGGAGGAAATATCTCAACTGGGGATTAATTCCATCCAGACAAATGAACTGTGGAGGAAAACTAAAACAGATATCTTCCACGAGGCATAAACTCAGTGGGGAATCAACAAAGATAGGCATTTTCTACTTATAGGTCGACATTCTAATGGAGAGAGGACACACACGATGTATGGGGATAACAGCACCAAAGAGCAGAGAAACACCAACACAAATGCAAAATGCACAATGCAACAACAATATGCTATGCACAACAAATGAATGCGCATGTAATGCGTATGAGTATGAATATGCTGACAAAACAGACATAATGATAAACAGAGGGTGAATAAACAACCCAACACCACTTATTACTCGCTAATCTCAACAAGATGGAGATATCATTAGCAGCTCTGCTAGGGATTTAGCTGAAGAAATCCTACAAGATATAAACAAAAGCCGTCAAAGGAAAATAAATCCTGCTACAAGGCTCAAAACTTGCTGAAGAAAGGAAAACTCCTTGGGGGAAACCCAAATATCAGTGATCCACAAAGAGGAATTAGCATAAACTTTACTTTGAGGTTGGAAGGAAAGCTGTTGGGGAATTATAACAACCAAAATCCTTCTGACTCTTCCTGGGGATAATAAAAATTCACATGAACTTTGCCTCAAGGAATGAGGAGATCTGCTGCGGAAAAAGTAGTGGATCCGCTGGGGATTATAAACATATAAACATTTACACAAAATCCACTGGGAAAACAAGGCAGATCTGCTAGAGATACAAGATAAAAGATCTCTGAGGATTAACCAATTCTGAGCAAAGCATCCTGGACTTGCTGAGGAAAATAATAAAAGGTCAAACTATGGGGGATTTTAGATCAATACTCGTCACAAATGAGAGAAAACCCAACATGTGACTAATATATCAATATTCCTTGAATAGAGATATCATTAGCGACTTCAATGGGGAATAGATGTAATAGTGATGCACAATCTTCACTAGGAGGAATTTTTTAAATAAACAACCTGAAGAGAAGTACACCCTGGACTTGTCGGGAGAAATGAGAAATTAACATCACTGCTCTATGATTGGAAATATTCGAAACAATAATGCACTGCCTCCACTGGGGAATTAACAAAGATAAATTTCTGGGTAAAACAACCTGGAGAGAAAGAAATTCACAAGACAAAAAAAAACCCGACAAACAGCCACTTTATTAATACTCCTTAGAGGGAACTAACATTGCTATCTGTTTCGGGATATCCAAAGCAGCAACAAAAACTCTGAGTGGGGATTCCTCATATGACTTCCGTTGGGGACAGCAAAAGATGAATCTCTGGGTGGGGACTAACGCCAAGGATAAGTGGACCTTAACACTGCCCAACTTCCTGACCAAAACAAAATCAGCTGGAGAAGATCCGTATAAAGACCTAGCTGGGGAAAAACCAAACAACACCACATCATTCATCATCTTGTCAATAACTGGTTATATCCATAGGAATAAACTCTGTTGAGGAAATATCAACAAACTCTACTGGGGAAGTATCAACAAACTCTACTAGGGAGCCGTCAATAAATTCTACCAGAGGAGTAAGAACGAATCCTGCTGAGGAAAACACTAAGCTTTCCGTTTCACGATCTTGCCGTTCTTGGAGTAACCGTTGACATTCCTTTTTGTATTTATAAATCAAAGGAATGTTTTTATAATTTTCAAAAATTTAAATCAATTATTCACATTTTGTTTAAAAAATCATCATCAACAATAAATGAAATTTTACAAACAGAAACAAAGTAAGAATTGCAAATGAAATGACAAAGGCCTAAATTTTATTAATAGAATGGTCGTCCGCAAATGGCGTAACTCCATGGATCATTACAAAGTTTGAAAAATGGTAAATACATGGAAAGGGTTACATTGAAATACAATAACCACTATTCTCCCTAACAACTTTGAATTCCACTGTGCTCAAAACTTCAGCTGAGGATGATTGAAGCAAAATCCTTGATAGACGATGTTGCTTCAAATGTTCAAGACCGGCCAGATGCAGTTACTTGCCATAATCCCTAACTTTTTCCTAGATTTCCCTTTCGGATTTTCAATCTACCGGGATGATTATTTCTGTTTTTGTCTCTAGTTTTTTCCTGGACCGCCCTTTCAGGTTTCCAGCCCACTGAGACGCTCATTTTTGTCTAAGCCGCCCTTTCGGGTTTTCAACTTAGCGAGTTGTTCTTTTATTTTTAGGCAAAGTATTTCTTGACTACACCGGCATTCACAGAACGAGTGAACTCTTCACCATCCATAGTTGTAAGAGTTAATGTACCAGCAGAGAAGACTCTCTTAACAATATATGGGCCTTTATAATTAGGAGTCCACTTGCCCCTAGAATCAGTGGTAGAAGTCGAGATCATTTTGAG
Source organism: Lathyrus tuberosus (assembly GCA_022829125.1). NCBI lineage: Eukaryota > Viridiplantae > Streptophyta > Magnoliopsida > Fabales > Fabaceae > Lathyrus > Lathyrus tuberosus. The sequence continues at coordinate 8,315,852 of JALAZF010000008.1, read as the reverse complement.
CACGAGGTCGCCTTCTCTGAACACATGAGGTCGAACCTTTTTATCAAATGCTTTCTTCATTTGTTGCTGATATAGCTAGCCATGACACAAGGCCATCATTCTTTTCTCTTTAATCAAATTCAATTGGTCGTATCTACTCTGACACCATTCAGCCTCATACAATTTAGCTTCCATCAAAACTCTCATAGAAGGGATTTCAACTTCTACCAGGAGCACCACCTCCATACCATAAACAAGAGAGAAAGGGGTTGCCCCAGTTGAAGTGCGGACGAATGTACGATACCCATGCAAAGTAAAAGGGAGCATCTCATGCCAATCCTTGTATGTAACAACCATCTTCTGAATGATCTTCTTAATGTTCTTATTAGCAGCTTCAACAACCCCATTCATCTTAGGTCTGTAAGGAGAAAAATTATGATGCTCAATCTTAAACTCATCACATAATTCCTTCATCATCCTGTTACTCATATTCGACCCATTATCAGTGATAATCTTACTCGGAATAGCATACCGACAGATGATTTGGTTCTTGATGAACTGGACCACTACTTGCTTGGTCACATTGGCATATGATTCTGCTTCAACCCACTTGGTAAAATAGTCAATAGCCACCAATATGAAACGGTGTGCGTTCGACACTTTAGGCTCAATCATTCTAATCATATCAATGCCCCACATGGAGAAAGGCCATGGGGAAGAGATAACATTGAGAGGAGTTGGAGCTACATGAATTTTGTCAGCATACATCTGGCATTTATGATATTTCTTCACATATTTGCAACAGGAAGATTCCATTTTCAGCCAATAGTAATCTGCCCTTAACATATTCTTAGCCATTGCATGTCAATTGGCATGGGTACCAAAGGATCCTTCATGAATTTCTTTCATTAACATGTCTGCTTCGTGTCTATTCACGCATCTAAGCAAGATCGTGTCATAATTTCTCTTATACAACACATCATGATTCAAGAAGAAACTACCAGCCAATCTTCTCAAAGTCTTCTTATCTTTCTTGGATGCCCCAAGTGGGTACTCTTGATTTTGAAGAAAGCATTTGATATCATAATACCACGGTTTATCATCAACAACCTCTTCAACTGCAAACACATGAGCTGGTTTATCAAGACGCATAAAATCAATTTTTGGCACATAATTCCACCAATTTACCACGATCATGGAGGATAAAGTTGCCAAAACATCTGCCATTCGATTCTCTACTCTGGGTATATGGTGAAACTCAACCTTATTGAAGAAAGTTGACAACTTTCTTGCATGATCTCGATAAGGAATTAAATCAGGTTAACGTGTCTCCCACTCCCCTTTAATCTGATTAATCACCAGGGCTGAATCTCCGTATACATCGAGAATCTTGATTCTTAAATCAATAGCTTCTTCCAAGCCCATAATACACGCTTCATACTTAGTCGCATTATTTGTGCAAGTGAACGTCAACCTTGCAGTGAAGGGAATATGACGAACCATGTGGAGTAACAATTATTCCCCAATATCATTGCCATGCTCATTAACAGCTCCATCAAAAATCAAACCCCACCAGAATCCAGGCTCTGGACCTTCTTTGGGTAATGGTTCCTCACAATCTTTAACCTTTAGATACATCACATCCTCATCAGGAAAATCAAACCTAATAGGTTAATAATAATCAATTGGTTGGTGTGCCAAATGGTCAGCCAAAATACTTCCTTTTATCGCTTTTTGAGTTCGGTACTCGATATCATATTCTGACAACAACATTTACCAACGAGCAATCCTCCCAGTTAAAGCAGGCTTTTCAAAAATATACTTGATTGGATCCATTTTGGATATCAACTAAGTTGTATGATTCAACATATACTGGTGGAGGCGCTTGGCAGCCCAAGCTAAAGCACAACATGTCTTTTCAAGCATTGAGTACCGAGACTCACAATCGATGAACTTCTTGCTCAAATAATAAATGGCAAATTCTTTTCGACCAGATTCATCTTGTTGTCCCAGAGCACAGCCCATAGACTCTTCCAACACAGTCAAATACATAATCAGAGGTCTTCCTTCCATGGGAGGAGACAAAATCGGAGGTTCAACCAGATACTCTTTAATTTTTTCAAAAGCTTTCTGACAATCCTCTGTCCATACACAACTCTGATCTTTGCGGAGAAGCTTGAAGATCGACGCACATGTGGCAGTCATATTGGATATAAATCGGGAGATATAGTTCAAACGTCCTAAGAATCCTCTGACTTGTTTTTCTATTTTGGGTGCAGGCATTTCCTGAATAGCTTTAACCTTACCAGGATCAACTTCAATGCCTTTCTGACTGACAATAAAGCCCAACAACTTTCCAGAACGGACACCAAAAGTGCATTTATTTGGATTCAACCGGAGCTTAAACTTTCTCAACATTGAAACAACTTCAATAAGTACTCAATATGATCTTCTTCAGTCTTTGACTTACAAATCATATTGTCCACATAGACCTCAATTTCTTTATGCATCATATCATGGACCAGAGTGGTCATAGCTCTCTGGTACATTGCACCAGCATTTTTCAAACCGAAGGGCATAACTCTATAACAGAATGTTCCCCAGGGTGTAATGAATGTTGTTTTTTCCATATCCTCGGGTGCCATCTTTATCTGATTATAACCAGAAAATCCACCCATAAAGGAAAAGATATTGAACTTAGCAGTATTATCTACCAACATATCAATGTGTGGCAATTGAAAATCATCTTTCGGACTGGCTTTATTCAAATCTCTATAGTCAACGCATATTCGCACTTTTCCGTCTTTCTTTGGAACAAGCACAATATTGTCCACCCATTGAGGATACTCAGCAGTCACAATAAAACCAGCATCAATCTGCTTTTGAACCTCCTCTTTGATCTTCACAGCCATGTTGGGATGAGTTCTTCTCATTTCTGCTTCACAGGTGGACATTCAGGCTTAACCAGCAATCTATGCTCCACAATATCAGTATCAAGACCAAGCATGTCTTGATAATACCAAGCAAACATGTCAACATATTCTCTAAGAAGTTCTACCATCCTTTTCTTAACATCTGACTAAAGCAGTGCCCCAATCTTGACTTCCTTCGTATCATCATCTGAACCCAGATTAACCAATTCCATCGGCTCTTCATGAGGCCGAATGGCTTTTTCCTCGGGCTCAAGCAATCGGGAAATCTCATCTGGAATCTCCTCAATATCCTCTTCTTCAGCTCCAAACACAGGGAACCCAAAGTTGGGAGAGGGCATAGGGTCATTATTTTCAATGGGTTTAACAATCAATCTGCACCATGATTTTATGTTTGATTTTAGATTATGAACAAGAAGTGCAAGTATTATGCAAATAAAAGTGATTATCACATTATTATTATTTTTTTGGTTTTTTATGTTACCATTTTTCAGAAATAAAGCAAAAAGGGAAAACATAATATGGATAAACAAAATAACATTTTATTGATGATGATAAAATTTTAAACAAAGCCCTCACAAATTCACTTTCACCTTGGACAGAGTGAAAGGATTTTTGAAAGAAACAAAAACAAATTACTTTGAGATATGAATAACAGTGGGAACATCAATAGCTATCCAGTTCTGACAGATCTGTCCATACGTCACAAAATTGGGAAGTTCTTCCTCTTCATCATCTTCAATGATGGCACTGAATTCACATTCAGCTTCTTTAAGCCTCGGGCGAGGGGAATAAAAGGGCACATATGCATCATCTATCTCAGAACCGAATCCAGGATCTTCCAAATAAGGCTCCCAATCTTGAGCAGGAATTGAATCATTTTCAGAGCCGTCTGAGATGTAATCTTTAGAGTCATCTTCAAGAATTGCAGCTGTGGAGTAGTCTTTGTGGATAAATTCAGCGCTGCGAAATGCCTCATTAAGACGCTTCAAATCTCTTCTAACTGTGCCAAGCGTAAATCCTAAACCAGTTTTTCCTAGGTTACCAACCACATCAATAACTCGTCCCCAACCGTCAGACCGACCAGTCTCTAATACATGAAGAGCATCTTTCAAAGAAGACATGGGCAACCCATTCTTTTTAACAGCTTTATCATCGACAGAAAGAGCTTGAAACAGAGTTCCAACAGTTTCGTCGGAATCAACATACGAAAAGGATGAAAGATGGCTCACCAGCATTGCTTGTTCGCCTCCAACAATTACCAGCTTGTCATTCTTAACAAATTTCAATTTCCGATGAAAAGTCGAAGTCACTGCCTCAGCTTCATGAATCCAGGGTCGGCCAAGCAGACAACTATAAGCAGGACGAATATCCATTACTTGAAAAGTAATTTGGAAGAAGCTTTGTCTTATCTTGATTGGAAGATCAACCTCTCCAATCACAGTTTTTCTAGATCCATCAAAAGGTTTAACCACAACCCCACTATACATCATGGGAGCACCTTGGTACAAAAGCTTCGACAAAGTAGATTTTGGCAACACATTCAAGGAAGAGCCTGTATCAACCAGCACATTGGAAAGTGCATCTTCTTGACAGTTCATAGAGATATGTAAAGCTAAATTATGATTTCTCCCCTCCTCGGGTAACTCTTCATCACAGAAACTCAAATTATTACATGCTGTGAGGTTAGCAACAATTCCATTAAACTAATTAACAGTCACATCATGTTCAACATATGATTGTTCCAACATTTTCTACAAAGATTCTCTATGAGCTTCAGAATTCATCAATAGGGACAACACTGAAATCTTGGACGGGGTGTGCAAGAGCTGATCTACCACACTGTACTCACTCTTCTTGATCAATTTTAATACCTCATCCTCATAAGCCTTCTTATTCAAACCAATGGACTAACCGGAAATATCGACATTATTCACATCTTGAGGTCGTTTTCCAGCAACAACATTCTCCTAAACTTTGGAGGCTCAAAAGCAAAGACACGACCACTTCGGGTCACCCTACTAAAAAGCAATGGGAACTTCCTTACCATCTTCTACCATGGTAGCATTTTACTTATACGGAACAGCCTTGTCAGATTCATAACGTACTGGACCGAGTAACCGAATAACCAAAGGTATAACAGCGAACTTCTGACTGTCATAAGAGATAACAACTCGTTCAGGAATATTAAAGTGTGGTACAATAATATTCACCTCATTCTGATATTCATTTCTTTTAGCAGTGACCTCAATCAAATTCTGATCCATCATCCCTTGAATGTCCCTCTTTACTATCACACAACCACGCGGATTCACGGAACAAATGCAACAAGCTGCATAATCATGGTCAATATCATGGTATTCACTCAAAAGCGCATGCATTTCCACAAGCAATCTTCAAATCCAACGGATATCAAAAATCTTGAATGTACCAGGACAACCATGAACCATATTGACAGACGCCTTACCATGATTGGGCAACGAGTTTGATTGTACATTAGGATTGGTGTCTTCAAATGACAAAATACCACTTCTAACCAATCTTTTCACTTCCATTTTAAATGGATAACAGTTCTCAGTGTCATGCCCAGCTCTACCCTAATGGAAAACACAACGAGCTTCGGGATTATACCACCACGGCGAATCTTTAGGAGCAGCAGGTGGTGCACGGGTCTGAACAAGATTCTTTTGAATTAAACCAGAAATCAATTTTGTGTATGTCATCGAAATTGGATCAAAATCCTTCTGATCACGGCCTCGTTGATTGTTCTGTTGATTAGAACGTTGTTGATGAGTAGCTTGAACAACAGGAGTTGAATTAATAACAGGCGTAACAAATGCAACAGGTTGCTGACATTGATTATTCTTACCATAACTCTTTCTGCGTCATCCACGGGAAATAACATTGGTCTCACCTTCTTTTTACTTGGCAAGTCCTCCACCATATTTCTTGGAATTTCCAGCAGAATTACCATCTTTTTACAATCATCCCTCATGGACACCTTCTTCCAATCTCATCCCCATATTAACCATCTTAGTGAAATCACTCAGGGCACTAGAAATCATATGCTCGTAATAGAAAGGACTCAGAGTTTTCAAGAAGATTTTACTCATCTCTTTTTCTTCCAAAAGAGGATTAATCTGAGCAGCAATCTCACGCCACCTCTACCTGTATTCTTTGAATATCTCCTTATCTTTCTGAGCCATTGCTCGAAGCTGGTCATGATCGAGAGCCATATCCACATTATACTTATATTGCTTCACAAAAGCTTCACCCAAATCTTAGAAAGTGTGAATTCGAGTATTGTCGAGTCCCATATACCATTTCAAGGCTGCACTAGATAAACTATCTTGAAAGTAGTGAATGAGAAGCTGATGATTATCGGTCTGAGTTGACATCTTATGAGCATACATAGTCAAATGGCTCATCGGACAAGAATTACCTTTATACTTTTCAAAGTTAGGGACCTTGAACTTATGTGGGATCTTCATATTAGGAACCAGGCATAACTCATGGGTATTCTTCCCAAACAGTTCTTTACCCCTCAAAGCTTTGATTTCTTTCTATATTTCAGCAAATTGATCTTGAATCTTTTCCATTTTCTCATAGGCACTGACATTCTCACTTGCAGAAGTGTGGAAAATTGGCTCTTCAAAAGGAACAGTATGAACCATAGGCTATGGTACAAACATTACAAGCTGGATAGTAGAAACAGCTGGAACTTCCGGAGGCGGTGGTGGTTGATAACCTTCAGGAACAAAGTTAAGAGGCATGCCCCAGGGGAAGCTAAAAGGCATGGAATATTGAGGAACACTAGCAGGCGCCACAGAGATGGGCGTAGAGACAATATCAGAAATGACTGTCCTTTGCATAGGAGTTGAAAGCGGAGGAGGGGGTGGCTGATTCTGAGAAGCCACCAATGCTTCCATCATAGCAGTGAGTCTTTCTAAACTATCTTTCAGAGTTGTCACTTCCTCACGAAGCTCACGGTTCTCTTGTTGCAATTGATCCATCTTTTTCTTCAGATTAGCTCGAGTATTATACTGGTGCGACATCTTGGCTGAATGAAGACCAAGAGAAACATAAGACACCTAGAAAAGGCAAAACAAATGTAGGATATGATGCTAATGCAAATTCAAAATGCAAATGTTTCATTCAGCTTTCAAGGATCTTTAAAATATAAAGCAATTGCAAACATCATAAAGAAATAACACTTTTTGAAATACTGATAAACATCTCATTTTATTGAACACTAGAAAGAGCTAAACTTGGAAGTACAAGTTACAAAGGATCAAAATACAATAAGAAAAATTTAGATACTAAAGATCCTAAAGAGCATCTGATGACGATCCAAGCTGATACTTCCTTCAGAGTCTCTTAACCTCTCTCTCATAGTTGTCCTTCATGGCGGTCTTCTCTAACACGAGTAGATCCACAATACCCTTCCAAGCATCGGAAGTAGGAGGATGTGATGAAGAAGTAGTAGAGGAAAATAAAGCCTCTCCATGTTTCTTTATAGCACGTTGCTCAAGAAACTTAATCAAGTCATCTTTCTCCTTCATCTGCTTTTGCAACTCTAAATTCTCAAGGTTTGAAGCACGAAACTTGGATTCCCAAAGATCTTTTTCTTCCTTCATCTTGGCCAAAGCATCTTGAAGAGTCTTCACATCATTAGAAGGAATAAGGAGTGGTGTAGCGACCACTCTGGTCATTGGTTTCTCAAAAGAATAAGGCATTTTGAGCTCCTTAGCTCTCTCCTTCACCCAAAGCGTATAAGGTTCCAAGGCAATGCAAACTTGACTCCAAAGTTTTCCTCTACCCATCCTATGAATCTTAGTCCAAGCATGAGCCATTCTTTTCCTCAAATCAAGAGAGTCATTCCCTCCTTGGAAAAACAAACCCTCTAAATGAATATTTTTAGGCTTATCCTTCAACATATAACCAAGCTGACGACAAGCTAAACTCGGGTTGTAGTTAATTCCTCCTTGTGTGCCAAGAAGAGGCACATTGGAGAATTCCCCACAACTATCAATAATCTGGACATTCTCATAAACAGAATAAGACCAAGTAATGTCAGCACGAGTAAGGGACATGATCCTCTGAGACCACCTTAAACAATTCTTGTTCTCCTTGAAAGCAGATGACTGTGGCAAGAGTAAAATAAACCACTTGTACAGCAAAGGTGTGCAACAAACAATGGTACCTGTCATACCCCAAATTTTGACCACTAAGATTTCCCATCATTGTGAAAATCATCATCACAATATGGATGTACTTTTATACCTCATCAGTCTCCCCAAATATGGGTGAGCATTCACTACAATCAAGAATTAGGGTTTTGTGCCCTCTTATAGCACTTAGACAAAGGATCAATCAAGAAATGACATGATCTTCAACTTTTCTAGCCTCTCAAACACCCACAAGGGATCAAGAGGACTCCCACATCAAGGATCAAGCACAAGGTTGCAACATTCCAAGTGGATCAAGCCTCAAGATTGCCAGTGTCACCAAATTAGGGTTTTGGTCGACTAAGGCCTCCAGGTGGAGATTATCATCTGGGCATGAGCCAATGCTTCAAAGCATAACCCAAGATACTCCAAGGGACCTCATGGACCCCATCATCAAGTCAATTTAGCCTCAGGGGATGCATTTACCAAAAATCAGGAATTAGGGTTTCTTGACCTAATTCACCCCTAAGTTGAATTTTTGGACCAAACATGAGCCAAGACCTCAAGGCATGATTTGAGGGTCTCTAATACACTACATTGATCCATTTGCAACAATGGATTGATCCAAGAAGCTTGACCCACAAGTTTCAATTTCATCAGGACCACAGTTAGGGTTTCGGGGAAAAAGTCACAGCTATCTAAAGTCATTACTCTCCAACAGAGCAACAACTTGGAGGGCTCCTGTTCTGGACCGGGCAGAGCTTCCTGCCCTTAAGGGCCAGACCCAATCCATCATAATTGGCGAACAGGCCCAACATGCTCAATATAGCCATTGGGCATAATATAACAGTTAGGCGTGTCCCCTTCATGCGCAGAGTAGTTCACGCGACCAACTGCCTCCCCGGATATCACGGAAATAGTTAGAAAGACCACGCGCTTTGCCCTCCATCTGGCAATACCTCATTGGTCAATCAGGCGCTTTGCTCGCCAACAATCTCCCTATAAAAAACCCCTCACTTGAGAGGGGCAGGTATCACAAATCATATACTTGACTTTTCTTACTTACTTTCCCCCTTTCTTTTGACCAAATACTTACTTTGGCATCGGAGTACCTTGCAGGTACCTCCACCCCTTTTTCCTCTCCTACGAGCATCCACTCTTGTCCTACACGAAGGCCGCGACGATCTCCTTCTGGTCCTCTCCGATCAGTGGTGCCGTCTGTGGGAAACCAGCTTCCCCGTCTTTCACCAAGATTCTCCCTTGTTCAACAAAGGCCAAAGCTTCATCTTTTCTAATCCCAGATCATCATGGCTTTCATCAAGAGTGACATCCACAAAGAACCTATGGCCGCCGTAGCCAATGTCGACAAGGATGCTTTCGTGGGGAACATCCCGTCCGAAAACGTCCAGAACAACGGTGGACCGGCTTCCCCAAAGCCCGACGAACAAAGACCACGAGCACAAGTCGTGGAAATTTCCTTTGAACCCATTCTGGTTCCTCAAGGCGCTGATCCGACCACCGCGGCGCTCATCGCCTCTTTGAACAATTCCAATCGTCTCATCCTCCAGCAGGGAGAAAAAATCAGTTCCCTCGAGCACGCCCTTCAAGAGCATCACACCTCGGAGACACTGAACCTCTCCCCGCCTCTGTGAATTCACTCAAAGCGGAGACGTGATAGTCCTTCCCCGGTCAAAGAACGTTCAATATCAGGGAGCCCAACACCCGATCTTGCTCGCCGACATCGTCGTTCTCCTAGGAAAACTAGACACTCCCCTGTTTCTAAAAGACACCGACATTCGGACAAGTACGAGTATAGGCGTACCCGCGGACACTCTCCTCGCCGCAGTCAAAGCTGCGACCAAAGTCTTTCTCCGTCATTCTCTCACAGCTCTAGCAGTGACGACAAAGCTCAAGGCCCATTCACGAGAAACATTGTGGACACCCGGATCCCCCGCGGGTTAGAGAAACCTCCCATACTGGCTACGTACGATGGCACGTCAGATCCTCACGAGCACCTGGAGAACATCGAAGCTATGCTCCAGTACCATGGTGTCTCCGGAGCCATCAGGTGCAAAATATTTCCCATCACCTTGAGGAAGGGTGCGATGACATGGTTCAAAAGACTCCCTCGAGGATCCATCTCCTCCTGGCGCGAGCTCAAAGGCCAATTCACCCGCCATTTCACAGCCTCCCGACGACATCCAAAGACGGAGGCAACGTTGGAAGCGATCATACAAGGCAGAGAAGAACCTCTGCGGGCTTACATCGAGATATTTAATAAAGAGGCAGTGGAAGTCAAAACTTCCGATCACATGAAGAAGTACCTCCTCGAGAAGGGACTCCGACCAAAGAGCGACTTCTGCAAAGCTGTCGGGATCGAAGCTCCTCGAACACTGACAGAGCTTCTTCACATGGCCAAATATTACATCCGCTACGAGGAAAAGGAAGCCGCATACCGCGCCCGGGACGCAAGAGATCGCGAAGCACCCCGGGCATCAAAAAAAGATGAGGCAGAATCATCCAAGCAAGGGAAAGAGAGGAGGCGCGATGACCGTCCTCGCGAAAGATAAGGGTCGGCTGGCCGGTTTACGGAGTACACCATACTCACAACCTCGCGGGAATGCATTATCTCCGACTGCATCAACATCGAATTCAAACAAGGGGGTGTCAGGTTCCCTAAACCGACCACGTCCAAAGGAAACGTCGACAATAGCAAATACTATCGTTTCCATCATAGTCACGGCCACGTGACAGAAGACTGCGTACACCTTAAGGACGCTATAAAGATCCTCATCAAAGAGGGTCACCTGAAGCAATACGTGAAGAAGAGAGAGTCCTCCCGACGAGACACATCTGACCCAAAGAAAGAAGCAGAATCAGCCCCCTCCAGTCCTCCCCCGCAGGTCGCAATGGCTATCAGCCGACTAGAGGAATTCGTCATTCCTGACCACCTCGACTCGACTTCCCAGGAATTCGTACACAACACCTGGGAAGTCGTTCCTACGACCATGGTTATCTCATGCGGGGGGTACCATGAGCTCACGATAGGATCCATCAAACGAAAGTTTGAACAACTGATAGACAGCAGCCCCGAGCAGTTGTACTCGATCGGCAAGGGTAAAGGGCGCTCGCAGCCGATCATGTTCTACAGAGAAGAACTCCCCGGAGGATCGCCGAATTCCCACATTCCTCTACTGATCAGGGCCAAATTATCATCTACCGATGTGCGGAGAATCCTGGTCAACCAGGGCAGTTCCGTGGACATCATGTATTCCAGCCTGTTCTGCGTGCTGAAACTGAATAAGTCCAACCTCTCACCGTACGTGGGATCAGATCTCCAAGGATTCAACGGGGCAACAGCCCGACCTTGGGGTTATGTGGAAATACCAGTCACGTTTGGCGAGGAAGAGGCATCCCGGACAATCAAAACGTAGTTCTTAGTCATTGATTGCCCGTCGCTCTATCAGTGCATCCTTGGCAAACCAGCTCTTGCCGAACTCATTGCAGTCCCCTCTACGGTCCACCTCAAGCTCAAGTACTACACCCAGAAAGGACACGTCGCAACTCTTCATGGGGACATCGAGGCTGCTCGCAGATGCTTTGAAGCCGCAACAAAAGGACAGAGTCAGATCGCGACGACGGCAAAGTCGGTGAAGCGCATTAGAGAAGACGAGATCCTAGCTAAAGATGGCCGGCCAGAGAAAAAGCCCACGCTTCCCGTGCATGCCATCGACCTCGATAGCAGACTTCCTGAAGATGGAGATGAGGACCATGGCGAAGCCAAAAAGCCAAGAGTAACAAGCTCCTCGTCCCCTGCACTTCTGCGACCAGTTCCGGATGGGGAATTCGAGATCATCACCTTCAGCAACAACCCCGACAGGGGAGTAAAAATAGGCGCTGGTCTCCCCGAAGAGGTAAAGGAAGAATTGAAGAAATTCCTTGACAACAACGCCGACCTGTTCGCCTGGAGTGCAGCAGATATGCCCGGCCTTGATCCAGAAACTGCATGTCACCACTTGACAATCAATCCAGCTGCTCGCGCCATTGCCCAACAAAGAAGGAAATAATCAGAGGAAAAGGCACAGGCTGCCGAAAAACTTGTACAAGACCTCTTAGAGGCAAAATTTATTTCCGAGGCCAGGTATACGACCTGGCTCTCAAATATTGTACTCGTAAAGAAAAATAATGGAAAGTGGCGCATGTGCATTGACTACACTGATCTCAATCGGGCTTGCCCGAAAGACGCTTATCCACTGCCGAGCATAGATAAACTCGTAGATAATTCCATAGGTTTCAAGCTCTTGTCCATCATGGACGCTTATTCGGGATACAATCAAATCCCAATGGCAGACGAGGACAAGAGATACACAACATTCATGACCTCCTCGGGAAATTATTACTATAATGTAATGCCCTTTGGACTAAAGAATGTCGAGGCCACATACCAACGCATGATGAACAAAGTCTTCCGATCAGAAATTGGTGACATGCTCGAAGTATATATGGATGATATGATCGTGAAATCCCAAGAGGAATCCGACCATACCACCCACTTACGCAAGGTATTCGACCAAGCTCGAAAATGTAAAATGTGTTTTAATCCAGAAAAATGCACCTTCGGTGTGCGAGCAGAAAAATTCCTCGGGTTTTACCTCACCGAAAGAGGAATAGAAGCAAACCCGGACAAATGCCGAGCACTTTTGGAATTCCCCACCCCGCGGTCGAAGAAGGCGATACAGTCCCTCAACGGGATGCTCGCGTCCCTTGCTCGCTTCGTGAGCAAGTCTGCCCAGCACGCCCTGCCCTTTTTCAAATTACTCAGGAAGGAGGCAAATTTCGAGTGGACGGACGAGTGCGAGCAGGCCCTTGCCCATTGCAAACAAGCTCTGTCCGAGCCACCAATATTGTCCCGACCAGACCGCGGGGAAACCATATACTTGTATCTCTCCGTGGCCAACGAAGCAGTAAGTGCAGCACTTATTCGCGAAACTACTGACGGGCAGACACCCATCTATTTCACCAGTAAAGCCCTACAAGGACCCGAAGTCAGGTACACGCAAATAGAACGGGTGGTCCTTGCTCTCATAATTGCCGTGAGGAGACTCAGATATTACTTCCTGGCGCACACTATCGTCGTCAGAACCGACCAGCCAATTAGGCAGCTGTTAAGCCGACCAGATATGGCGGGCAGGATGTTAAAATGGTCCCTTGAACTGGCCGAGTTTGACATTCACTACGAAGGGAGAAAAACCCTCAAGGCACAGGTCCTGGCCGACTTCGTGGCAGAGATGACTCCGGAACCGTTCCCTCCAGGAGGGACACAGGAGTGGATCATTTACGTGGATGGTGCGTTAAGCCCCTAGGGCAGCGGAGCAGGAATTATCCTCGAAAACGAGGAAGGGACCCAGATCGAAGTGTCCCTGGTCCTCTCCTTTAAAACATCCAACAATCAAGCCGAGTATGAAGCCTTCCTTGCAGGATTATGACTGGCCAAAGACGTCGGCGCGAGGAAAATAAAAATCTGTACTGATTCCCAGATCGTGGCGTCCCAAGTACGAGGAGAGTTCCAAGCAAAGAACGACCAACTAGCCGAATACTTGGTCGTGGTGAAAGAAAAAATGACGGAGTTTGAAGCATGGGAAGTTCAGCACGTCCCGTGCGAACAGAATACCCGAGCAGACATCCTCTCTAAATTAGCCAGCACCAGGAAAAAAAGTGGAAACAAATCCATCATACAAGAAATACTGGCTAGCCCGAGCATTATAAATCCCGACCTGCTAGATATTTACATCATCAGAGAGCCCCATTCTTGGATGACCCCGATATACAATTATCTCACCAAAGGGGAACTTCCCGAAGACAGTAAGGAGGCCAGTGTGACTAAGCGACGAGCCTGCTCATACGTACTGGTCGAGGACAAGTTATATCGACGAGGATTTTCCATCCCCCTGTTGAAATGTGTCGACGAGGCCCAGGTCCCCAAAATCTTACAAGAAATCCATGAGGGCATCAACGCACAACACCTAGGGGGAAGATCCCTGGCTCGAAAAGCTTTGCGTGCAGGATATTACTGGCCAACCATGCAGCACGACGCCAAAGAGCATGTACAAAAATGAGATCGTTGCCAGCGCCACGGGGACATGCATTTGGCACCACCCAACAAGTTGAAGACTCTCTCCTCGCCGTGGCCCTTCGCCTGGTGGGGGATGGACATCCTAGGCCCCTTCACAATGGGATCTTATCAAAATAAATTCCTAATCGTAGCCGTCGACTATTTCACAAAATGGATTGAGGCCGAAGCGCTCGCCAAGATCACAGCATTCAACATACTGCATTTCTACAAAAGAAACGTCCTCGCCAGATTCGGGGTACCCCAGGCCCTCGTAACCGACAACGGAACCTAATTCACAGACAGAAAATTCTAAGACTTTGTCGCCAAATTAGGAACGAAACAACACTTTACTTCGGTCGAGCATCCCCAAACCAACGGGCAAGCGGAGGCCGCGAACAGAGTAATCCTACGCGGATTGAAGCGAAGGCTAGGCGAGGCCAAGAAAAGGTGGGTCAAGGAGCTCCACCGCATCCTCTGGGCGTACAGGACAACACCTCACTCCACCATCGGGGAAACCCCTTTTCGACTAGCATATGGAACAGAGGCGGTGATACCGGTGGGGATAAGGGAGCCCTCTAGAAGGACAGAAGCTCCCCTCGACGAAGAAACGAACGATGAGGCTCTACGCGAGGAGCTCGATCTGGTCGAAGAAATAAGATCAGGGGCTGCCCTCCACGAGGCCACATTAAAGCAACAAATAACGTTGCGACATGACGCCAGAGTCTTAAAGCGCGACTTCCCCATAGGCAGTCTAGTCCTGCACAACGAACTGAGAAGGACCTTATAGGGTCAAGTCCAAAACGGGCACGGGATCATACTACTTGGAAACACTAGACGAAAAATAACTTGCTCGACCTTGGAATGCTGAAAAACTCAAGCAGTACTATAGCTAAGTCCTTAACCACGAGGATAGACAAGTCGTCGACATAACCACCCCAAAACGGGGAGATCTGCGCGACCATCGTATCATGCCCTGGTGAAGCATGACACGCATTACAACGCCGACAAGCTTCTGCTCATGGTACGAGCAGAACCTGCGCACAACGGGGACACCTCAACCGAGCTCCGTCGTTGCCGCACCATTCAGGTAGGACACCCAGCTCGCGATGGGAACAGTCCAAGCCTATGAGATTAGTACCTCAAACGAAGTCCTAGCCTCATTATGGGCAGAACCACTTCGCCCTCCTCGGTAGGTTTCACGCCTCGCCGAGCACACACACATACACATAAAAAAAAAGAGCAAAAGTCCATGATAAAACATTCCCAAAATCCAAGTATATTAAAATACCGGGCATGACCGGGTAATGTCGTAAATACAAAAAAGGGGCAGCGCCCATACAAATTGATAAGGGCACGCATGCCCACCAAACATGCTAAAAACAACAAAGTCCTACTCTGCGACTCCACTCTCCTCTTCGGCAGGAACAACTTGACCGTCCACCACTTTGTTGAACAAACCCATCCCATCCGTCGTAAGTTGCACATCAGAGTTGAGGGCCACCATCTGCTCTTTTGCAGCACTGAAGCCGAACTCAGCAGCTTTCAGGTTATCCTCGCCTAGGATTCTAATCCTCCCGATCAAGTCAGCTCGCGACTTCAGGGTCTTCTCGTCATCATTTTCATCCTGGACAGCTGAAGTCAAGCTTTCCAGTTCAGCGATCCTCGCCTGCAGACTCGCCTTCTCCTCGTCAGCCTTGAGCGCAGCTAACTTCAGCTGGGTCACCTCCGTCTGAAGCAACACTTTGGCCTCCTCGTGACCTTCAAACTGTTTTAAGTCATTGAACAACTTGTTATTTTCCGCCTCCAACTCGGCAATTCTATTCTTGAACGTCACGAGGCTCGCCCGAGTAGCAGCTTCATCGTCGGCGAGGACAAGGGCAGCTTCAAGAACCCTAAACATGCCCGCCGCATCCTGGCACAGCTGTTTTCTCCTCACCTTGGAGTTGGCGTTCAGAATAGCCACGGCTTCAGAATCATGGACGTCTATCGAATCCCCTTCAGCGAATAAATCGCGGCACGTGTAGCAGGCGGGCAGGACAAGATGACCGGCACCAGACCCCCCCCCCCCCCCGGACCAGTGGCCACAGAAGTCCCCGTAGCATCTCTCTTCCTTTTATGGGGGGCCTCCGGGGTCAGCGGCGTCGAGGCTCTCTCCGGGACGGGGGTAGGTGCAGCAGCAAAACTCTCCATCACTGTATGCTTAGGCACCCCGGTCTTGGCACCTGTGGTCGCTTTCTTATGAACCTTCGCCGCCTGCGACCTCATCAGACGCTCTCGCATGTCAGCCATCATATCTGCGAACACACATAACAAGTCAGTACCAAAAGAATTTAAAGAGATAAAACTAAACAGTGGAGCATACCAATCAAGGTCATCGCACCATCATCGTTATCACGCTCGAGGAGAGCTTTGACGTTGATATATCTAGCTGCTCGGGCCGGCCCATCATCCCCAACCAACTATTTCCCGTCCCGATCAACGACGAAGGCCGGAGTAAATCTCTCCACGTAAGCGTGGAGGATCCTATACTACTCCTTATCCGCCGGGCAAAGCTGCTCGTGCTTCACCAGGAATTGGTCCGTTCTGCGCTTAAAATGGGTATAGACCCATTCCAAAGGAAAGAGGGAGACGACACCATCCCTCTCCCGACCATCCACCACCACCTTCTCAATGGTCAAGATGCTCCTCTTTGCCTCCTCGGTAATAGGCTTCACGATCATAAACCTATCCTTGAAATTGCGTATTGAATCAGAATACGGCCAGAACAGCCTACTCTGTTATTTAAACGAAACCCAACTTTGTTTCGTCCCCGCTGTGCTCCGTTGGATTTGGAAAAGGCAGAAGAAGAGATTCGTGGTTGCCCCGATATTGAGGTAACGACACACTAACTCAAAAGCCCGGATAAAAGCCAAGGCGTTGGGATGACGCTGAGATGGGCACAAGGCCAGGTGAGTGAATAGGGAGGCTTGGAAGTCAGTGAAAGGGAGACGCATCTTGGCCTTCGTAAAAGCGAACTCGTACATGGGGAAGCGCAATCCCGGGTACGAGGAACAGATTCTATCATACTCCCCGGGGCGAAATGCTTTCCATGCCCGTGGAGTGTCTTCGTCACGTCTCTCCAGCAAGTCGAAGTCTCGTATCTCCTCGGCGGAGAAAGTTGATCGAAACGACAAAGGCTCATGTGCGAGCCAGTCAAGGTCCCCTTCTGCGACCTTAATATTTGAGTAATCGGCGGGCACACTTGGCCCCTCTTGTGTTTCCTGCGTGTCGGGCACAACTTCACCCTGGGGTTCAGCCATTTTCACCTGAAAAACAGAGGAACATAAGTGAATTCGACATCCGAGATCAAATCCACCCTTCCACCACTAATCAAGTGAAAGGGCATTGACGAATCCGAGGACAACCGCGTGCCAGTATAAATTACCTACCAATCGCTAGGAGAGGTCTCCGCGACCAGAACTCGCAGATATCCATACGAAAACGCATGTTCATCTCAAAATCACGTTAAAGTTCCGAACAGGCCTAGTGCCCGACTACAAACGAAATTCTACACCTAACCAGATTCTACAAGGATCTACACTAACAATTCCTACAAAATCCTAGAAAATCCTAAAATTCATCATGTTCTTCATAAAATTTCCAAGAATCCATGTGTTCATCAAAGAAAACATGAAGTTCAACCGAAAAACATGAAGCTCAACCGGAAAACCCATAAAATATGCAGAAAGGGAAAAACGAACTTTCAAGAAAAAGAAGACGTTGACGGTGGCAAAGAGAAGCTCCGGTGAAGGACTAATTGCAGAGCAAATAAGAGCAAAGAGTAAAAAACTTGTGAAATTATGAAAATGAAACTTTCCTCCACCGTTTTATAACCATTTGATCGTGGGGAATCACGAAGGTCATCATAGCCTATGCGCCCCTAGGACTGACAAAGGCCATAAATGCCCAACACGTGTCACAAGATCTCTTCGCCTGGTTTATTGCAGAAAATACTCTAGCCCTTGGCTCCCGCGAGCAAGTGTCCTCGTCAAAATAAACACGTCCGTGCAGGCTGCTCTCCAAAAACACCCACTTCTCCGAGAACGCCGCTAACCCTGATCGACATTTCACGCTAGTATCTAACGACCACACCTGGTCGGGCACGAATGGAGCATTCCACACGAGCATCCACTTCCCCGACAGTACGGTCGAAGTCACAGCTATCTAAAGTCATTACTCTCCAACAGAGCAACGACTTGGGGGGCTCCTGTTCTGGACCGGGCAGAGCTTCCTGCCCTTAAGGGCCAGGCCCAATCCATCATAATTGGCGAACAGGCCCAACATGTTCAATATAGCCGTTGGGCATAATATAACCGTTAGCCGTGTCCCCTTCACGCGCAGAGTAGTTCACGCGACCAACTGCCTCCCCGAATATCACGGAAACAGTTAGAAAGACCACGCGCTTTGCCCTCCATCTGGCAATACCTCATTGGTCGATCAGGTGCTTTGCTCGCCAATAATCTCCCTATAAAAAACCCTCGCTTGAGAGGGGCAGGTATCACAAATCATATATTTGACTTTTCTTACTTACTTTCCCCCTTTCTTTTGACCAAATACTTACTTTGGCATCGGAGTACCTTGCAGGTACCTCCACCCCTTTTTCCTCTCCTACGAGCATCCACTCTTGTCCTACACGAAGGCCGCGACGATCTCCTTCTGGTCCTCTCTGATCAAAAACTTAGAATTTTTCTAAGTTAGGGAACAAAGTGGCTAGGGTACCAACTTCCAAGGACCATAACTTGATATCCAAGCAACCATTTTGGATGGTCCAAAGCTAGATTTGTAGATCTCATGGCATACTTTAAAAGTGTCAACTACATCTCATTCCAATTCCTCATGGATTTTTAGTTATGGAGTGATAAAAATGGCTGAAAACACAAAAGTGACACTTTTCCAACACTTAGTGAAATTTTCACTAAGTCAGAATCAGCCTTATTTTTTCCCAAAAGTATAGGCATTTTTCATTGTAATTCAGGTTGACTCAAAACCAAAGTTGGATATTATGTTGAAATAGGATATATCAGCTTTCCAAAATGTCTAAGAACTCCATCATATTCCATCTGAGCTAGGAGTTATGACAGCTGCAACATGCCTTGTTGCAAACTGTCTTGGCAAGGCAGATTGTGCATTAGGGCTGGATTTGGTTAATTTGTGCAAATGATAAACAAGTTTATCCATCTGCACACCTCAGGGGGAGACCAAGGAAGAACAAACACTGATCCATAAGCCTCCCAAGTCTTTGGAACTACATATAGGTTTGGCACCCCTAAAAGCTAAAGATGCCTCAAGAATCCAGTTTTGTTTTAAGGCATTCAATGGGTGCTTAGAGGTGGCATGTATCAGAGCAAAGATGAACACTTCAGTCAAGCCTTATCCTTGAATTAAAGAACCATAAGCCTGTGCTCTAATCTCAAGTCAATGGCTAGAGGAGACTTGAGATTCCATTTGATCCACATTGGCCAAAAGCCTGCTGCAGTTGCCATTCCATATTCCTTGCAAAACAAACTTGACACACTATAAATAGACCTCATTTCTGATCAGTTTGAGTACACCAAAGGCCTATAACACTTGCCTTTCTCAAAATCACACTTTCACTTCTAAATTTTCCTTCTAAAGCAAGTCACTATCGGGTTTTGAGTTTGAGAGCAATTCCAACCAAACCAATCACACACACACACACCTCATAAACATCATATAGAAGTGATCCAAACACTTAAACAACATCTGGAACATCAGATTCTCAAAATCACCAGCCATCAGCACAAGCCTTTGACAGATTTGCAGTTGAGGTGCCAAATCAAGTTCCAGCTCAATTCAATCCACTCCAAGCATTCAGACACACTCCTTAGCACCTAAGGAAGTTGTCCACACCATTGGAACCAAGTTGTAACACCTCCAACCAAGAACTCGATCACCAGCTGCAAGAGGTAAGCCTCAACTTGGTCATCTCATAGTTCATGCATATTTCCTCGCTTAATAATTTTGCCATATGTTCATAATCATGAATGGAGGGTTTCCCCTCAATTAGTTGCTTTGTATGAATCGTGTATCAAATTTCTGAGCCTTCATGCACAATCTAGGGTTCTTGAGGTTTTGTCTTGATTTCTCATTCCATGCTTAAAATAAATGAAATTAAAGAACATAGACATGATCGTGAGTTGAAAACAAGCAGATTAATATATGGATTGTGTGTTTTCATCAAGTATTCAGTGAGATTGAGGAGAAAATGCAAATTTGGGCAAAACAGAGCAAGCGGGCAAGACCAAGAAGTTCTTGGCGCCCTTTTTCAAATATTTGAATATTTGAATTTTTGTGATTTTATTTAATTGATTCAAAAATTAATTTCTCTCTGAATTTTAATGATTTTGAGTTGATTCTTTTTTTAATAATTCACAAAAATGTTAAAATATTTTATTTTACAAAAATTTCCCAAAAAATATTATTTATTTCATATACTTGATATTTTTGCAAAGAATTAATTTTTATTTTTTTTTAACATTTGAAATATTTTTTCCTTCTTGATTTTCCAAACTTAAATGGTTTCCAATCATTTTGTGGATAAAAACATGATTTTTGAAACATTGATCCAAGATCACCACTCATTTTTTCACATGTTTTCAATAATTTTTATTAATTTTTTAACAAAATTAATTCCATTTTAAACAAAATTAGGGTTTTGATTGATTCCACCCTTATCGAACTTTTTTCACACTCATGGGCCTCTAATAGAGTGTAAGACCCAATCCCTTTTTGAAACCAAAATAATTTGGGCCTCAGTTATTGTATAAAACCCACTGCGATTTCAAAAACCTCGGCGCGATCGCCAATTCAAAAATCAAATCATTTGGGCCTCTCCTTGAGCTATAAGTCCCATTCCTTTTCTTAAAAACTCTTTGGGCCTCTAATAGAGTGTAAGTCCCAACCCCTTTGTAAATAAACAATTTTGGGCCTCACATATTGTATAAGTCCCTCTGTATATTTTCAAAAGTTCGGCGCAATCGTCGCCTTTGTAACAAATACAACTGGGCTTCTCCTTGAGCTATAAGACCCATCTTTATTCATTTTCAAACTCTTTGGGCCTCTAATAGAGTGTAAGACCCAATCCCTTTTTTAACCAAAACCTTTTTGGGCCTCAGACATTGTATAAGTCCCACTGTGTTAAAAAATCTCGGCGCGATCGCCATTTCAAAACGAAAACCATTTGGGCCTACCCTTGTGTTGTAAGTCCCATTTCTTCTTTTCTTTAAATAATCTTTGGGCCTCTCCTTGAGTTTTAAGACCCATACCTTTGTACAGAAAACCTTTTGGGCCTCAGTCAATGTATAAGTCCTAGTACAATCTTTTCAAAACAACTTCCCTGTTGATTTAGATTCAAATATACATTTGTTATCAAAACTTTCTTTAATTTCTTTGAACAACTAACAATACAGCATGGAAGCTTGCTCTCCTGTAAGTTTTATCTGCTTTCATTTACTTGCTTTAATATATATAACTGTATTGTGGGAAGCTGCGCACTGTAAGTCTTCTTTCATTCTTTTAAATACATGTCATATATATAACTATATTGTCGGAAGCTACGCATGGTTAGTCTTCTTTCATACCCTTTTACATACTTGTCATATATCAACTGTATATATACTAGTATAGTTATTTAGAGTTTTCCCCGACAACTAGGTCTAGAACTAGGTAAAGCCATGTTGGTCACTCTTTAAATACAGTCAAAACTAGATTCCCATAGGATTTCCAGATACAGTATTGCCTTCTCTTGGGCTTAAACAATATGGAACAAAGAGAAAGGCAGCATTCTTCGTGAAACTTTACTCAGGTTGTCACCCCTAGAAATTGTCAAAGAAATTCTACTCCCTAGAGTTGATCTATTCTCGGTGAATAGCATCTCTTGAGTTTCTTCAAACCTTAGAACTTTCACTAAATGATCTATTCTCGGTGAATAGCATTTTTTGAACTTTTCGTGGTTTGAGTCCCACAGGCTTCCTAAAAGCATCCTCGCCTCCTCTTGGGCGTTGTACAAGGACCCTTCGGCTTCTTAGAAGTTATCATGCCTTCTCTTGGGCTTAATACAAGGACCCTGAAGACCTCTTAAAGGTATAGGACAGAACCTAGTCATCCTTCGTTAGAGCTGTCTTTCTAAAAAGGATTCAAAACCTTCAGACCAATTTTAGGGTTGATACGTATCCCTTAAAAGAGTCGGCCTCCTCTTGGGCATCATACAAAAGATAAAACTCTTCCACAATAATAGACTTGGATAGTCTAAATCCCCTTGAGTCTCAAAGACATTCTCAAGTTCCTTACAAAGTATAGGAGAAACCCTGGATTCTGGATTAATCTCTAGCAAGAGTTAAAACTTGTGGGTTCTAGAACCCCGTCTCTCTCTTAAAATCCCCAACCAGGGTTAAGTCATCATAACACTATCAGAACCTCAAGGTTTCTGATCTATCAACTCTTCTGTATTCCCCTGCAAGAGTTGATTCCCCATTTGGACATGCCTCGGGATCTCAATAACCCCTGACAGAAGATAGCCTCCTCTTAGGCTTTGTATAATGATCCTTCCTCAGCATAGCCAGCCTCCTCTTGGGCTTTGTACAAATGATTCTCTCCTGCGGAGCTAACCTTTTCAGACTCTCTTGTTGAGTCAACCACCTTTTCAGACTCTCTTGTTGAGTCAATTAATTTTCAGACTCTCTTTTTGAGTCAATCACCGTCTCAGACTCTCTTGTTGAGTCAATCACTTTTCAATACTCTCTTGTTGAGTCAACCTTTTAGCCTCAATCTCGGGCCATGTACGAGACAGATAAAAAACACTCTCTTGTTGAGTCAACAGCCTCCTCTTAGGCTTTGTATAATGATTTCCCCTTGCATAAGTTAGCCTCCTCTTAGGCTTTGTATAATGATTTCCCCTAGCAGGAGTTAGCCTCCTCTCGAGCTGTGTGTGATGATTTCTCCAGCTTGTTCAGCCACAATCCTGGGCTTTGTACATGACAGATAAAAAGCACTCTTTTGTTGAGTCAAACCCTTTTTAGCCTCTATCTTGGGCTTTGTACAAGATATAAAATTTCCCCAGCGGAGTTATTTCCTCTGAGTCTTCCTTTAGACCTCGATAAATAATTCCTAAAGCAGAGTTAACCTTTTTCCGCCTCCATCTTGGGCTTTGTACAAGATAGATAATGCTCTCCAGCAGAGTCAAAACCTTTAGCCTCTCTCTTGGGCTTTGTACCAGACACATACAAACCTCCCCGGCGGAGTCAAAAATCCCTTTTAGCCTCAATCTTGGGCTTTGTACAAGACAGAAAGAACATTTTCCCCGGAAAAGTTAAGCTTTTAGCCTCCTCTTAGGCTTTGTATAAAGATATCCCCCAAAGAGTCAGTCTCTTTTTTGCCTCAATCTTGGGCTTTGTACAAGACACCAATATATGCACTCTCTTGTTGAGTCGATCCTATTTAGCCTCCTCTTAGGCTTTATATAAGGAACTCCCTAGCCGAGTCAATTAACCTTTTAGCTTCAACCTTGGGCTTTGATTAAGGGACACAAAAAATCAGCATCTTCCTTTAGAGATGACAAGTTCTCTCTCGGTCAATAACCTTTTAGCTTCAATCTTGGGCTTTGAACCAGACACGAATACTCAACCTTTAAGCCTTTGTCTTGGGCTTTGAACAAGACACCAAAACAACTTTTCCTCCCTTAGAATAGGAGGAACTATGATTGCTCTAATTTCCCTATTTCGTTTAAATGGGAATACATAGGCATAAGATTGCGAAATCTTAGCGAGCATACTAATCAAAAACTGTAGGTCCAGTACCTTCACATCAATCTAAACTTAGGTCCAGTACCTTACCAAAAACATTGGGAAGAACCCGAACATCAACAAAAACTCACTCATTCACGCATATTTCCCAAGAAACTTTCCCAACCAATTACCAGATAAACACCATCAAGTACAAAAGCGAAACCTAATGCTAAGATCCTGTGGATAACCACTTATAGGATGGGTAATTGACAACTACCCATTGTATAACCTGACCCCGACTCCCCGAATCTGTTTAAGCATTTGTTCAGTTAAACATTCGCGTGCAAGGATAGTTTTAGATAGCTTCCCTTTCCCTTTCAGCTTCACGGGATAAATAAGAAATCAGAAAGTAGCACCCTTTCTCCGTGAGGAGGAAAACCCAAACTTCAGTGATAAGGTGGTCGCGTCACCAACAAAAATCGCTCGCTACAGAAAAATGGAGACTCTGTTGGGGAGTCACATGAGGATCTGTTTTACCTTAGTCATCATCATCCCCATTTTCCAACAGAAAAATGGTGACTCTGCTGAGGAGCCATTGTCTGTTTAGGACTAGGATTATTATAGCTCTTAAGAGGTCTAGGGTGTTAGTTTTAGGAATAAATATATATATATATATATATCATTTTTCCTAATTGATATCCGTGTTTATTTTTCTACTAATGGGACTGCAGGTGATGCCGCATCTGGAAAGTTTGAGTGCCACCTAAGATAAGTGATGGCACGAGACGGGTAATCTTACAGGGAGTAACTCCCAAATAAGAGGTCTCGATAGACCATCGAATCAGTGGAGATACCCTTTGCGGATTCAATGCCTATACGACTTCGATTGTTAAAAGCAGATTGTTCGATTGGGTTATCTGAGAAGCTGAGGATTTTAGTAGACTAAGACCATGTTACTATTTTGTAGTGCGGAAGCTATTGGAAATAGTTGTCACACGATACTACTCTCATTTGAGATTACTCTAAGATACATCAGCTCGCTCGGGTGAACCAGCCTGCTGTTGTTATCCCAAGAGGGGTCAATGATTTTAAGGACAGATACAAAAAATCACCAGTATAACCTTTGGGGATGGGTAGACCCATGACTTCATGACACCGAACCTTTGACCCCATGTTTTTTCTATGTTTTTTTGTGCTGCATTCATGCATTCATTAAAAAACTATAAACAAAGAAAAATTTCTCTTCTAGTCTCTCTTTTTCAAATTAAACTAAGACAATGATTGCAAATGTCAGAGAAAAAGATTGCGTTATGGATTTCGGTAGAAGGAAGACTTACAAGTACACCTTCAAGGTTCCAAAATTAGAGGATTTAAGAGGGTTGGCAAGGATGGTCACCAACCCTGAGGCTTTCAAAGCTAAGTACGGAAGACTGCTGTCTCTGTTAAGGGTCCATGTAATCGAAGGAATCCTATCTACGCTCATTCAGTTCTACGATCCAGTTTATCATTGTTTCAAATTCCCGAATTATCAACTAGCACCAACACTGGAGGAGTACTCTCACCTGACTGATTTATCCATTACTGACCAAGCTCCCTTTTCTGGACTGGAAGAAATTCCAAAGGATCAAACCATTGCAAGAGCAATCTATTTGGACGAGTCAGAAGTCAGGACTCACATGACCATTAAGGGTGGAATCCAAGGTTTACCAGCCCAGTTTTTGGTAAAGAAAGCCCTGTACTTTGCTAGTATAGGGAATGTGCCTGCTTTCGAGAGCATCTTCGTTTTGCTCACTTACGGGTTATTTCTGTTTCCCAACATTGATAACTTCATTAATATCAATGCCATTAAGGTTTTTCTGATTAGAAACCTTGTACCGACATTGCTCACAGATGCTTATCATTCTGTACACTTAAGGAATTTGTACAGCGGAGGAATGATCAGATGATGTGTACCCCTGCTATACAAATGGTTCACTTCCCATTTGCCTAAGTCTGCCACATTTTGGGATCATAAGAGTACTCTGTGTTGGTCCCAGAGAATCATGTCTCTTAACAACTCTGACATCGATTAGTACAATCAAATCTATGACGGGATAAGAATCATTGACCGTTGTGGAAACTTCCCTAATGTACCCCTCATAGGAACTAAAGGAGGAATCAACTATCATCCAGTTTTAGTTAGTCGTCAATTCGGATACCCGATGAGGCATATCCCACGTAATGCTCATCTGGAAGGTTTTTTCTTCAAGGAAGGAGAAAATGACAGGGCACTAAAGACAGAAATAGTGCATGCCTGGAAACATGTTCACAGGAAAGGAAGAGAGTCTCTAGGAAAACCAGATTGTGTCTCTGTGGAACCCTATCTCCACTGGGTACAAGCTAGAGCTCTCAAACTGAGGATGCCATACCCTCGTCACGAAGTTCTTCCTTTGAAGGAATCTGTCTTTTATTTTATGTGATACGGAAAAACTTCAAGTTACTCTCAACAAAGTTCAACAGGAAAGGAAATCTTGGAAGAACAAGTACCGCATTCTCAATGTGGAGTGTAACAAAATACAGCAACTCTTGAAAGATAAAGATGCTCTGATCGAGATTTTAGAGCAACATGCTGTAGAGAATCAAGAAGACCGAAGGAACTTGCTCGCTCCTTTCACTTGGCAAAGGAATGACAACCCGACAACGGCTCAAGAGCCCCGGTCAAAAAAAAGGAAAGTACCAAAACCAGCACCTGAGCTCCCCTCAGAGAGGACTCAGGATCCATTAGCTTAGACATTTCCTTTTGTAACACTTTGTAAATTACTGTATTTCTATTTCCGCAATCTTTGAATTCAATAAAACGGGGTTTCCCCACTGTATGATATTTGCAATCCTATTGTCAAAGTTTCTTTTGATTAAACAAAAAATATATTATTAATATAATCATTGCATATCATTCTTCATTCTCACATAATGCATTCCTCTTCCCTGCGAGTCTCACGTTTGTGTCTCGATTCTAGAGTCAAACTGTCTCATTCGTACAATACTCAAGCCAACATTCAAAAGATGGATAATCTCGAGGAAGAGAACAGAGAGTTGAGAGAAGAACTCAATGCTCTGAAAGAAGATTTGAGGAAACTTCACAATGGCATGCAAGCTCTGGCAGCAGCCCAGATGCAACAACAACGAACTGTGTTCTTAGAGATCACCTCCACGACCATAGTGGAAAAGTATGATCCTCGGTATAACATACCTAAAGGATATATTCTGCCGATCACAGAAGATTCGGAAACTGCTGCAGGAACCGCTACTTTAGGAAAGCGAAGATGCAAGGGGCATGACAGCAACTCCTGAAGGTTACAAACTTCGAGAGAGGGAAGCACCAAGAGTCACTGTCGTAATGACTATACCACCACCTGTGGTACACGCTGTACCGGAAGGACAGATTCCACAGATACCTTCTGGTGGAAACGAAAGTATGGACGACAGAATGAAGGAGTTCCAAGAATAATTCTTGGAGATGCAGAAGGAACTGCATGCCATTCGTGGTCAGGATCTATTTGGAAAGGACGCCGCAGACCTTTGTTTGGTCCCCAATGTGAAAATTCCGCACAAGTTCAAGGTGCCCGAATTTGAAAAATACAAGGGTAACTCTTGCCCTCAAAGTCACTTGGTGATGTACGCTCGGAGGATGTCAACTCAAACAGGGAACCAACAGCTACTGATCCACTATTTTGAAGATAGTTTAACAGGTGCCACACTCAAGTGGTACATGGGTTTAAACCGCACTAAGATTGTCACTTTCAGAGATCTTGGCGCTGCCTTTGTTCAGCAGTACAAATATAATCTGGACATGGCACCAGACCAAGATCAACTCAGAGCTATGTCACAGAAGGACAAGGAAACCTTTAAGGAATATGCTCAAAGATGGCGTGAAATCGCCGCCCAGATTGGTCCACCTCTCGAGGAAAAGGAAATGACAAAGATCTTCTTGAAAACCTTGAGCTCATTTTACTACGACAGAATGGTCGCCAGTGCGCCCAGTGACTTCATCGAGATGGTGGACATGGGAGTTTGTCTTGAGGAAGCATTCTGGGAAGGACGTTTAGGTAAAGACGCTGGACCATCAAACAGTACCAAAAGATACAGCAGTGCTCTCCCTAAGAAAAAAGAGCAATATATTGGTAATATCTCTCTTGGAAAGCAAAGGCGACGATACCAACCAGTAGCAGCCGTAACTCCTGTTATCAACCCTGCGCCTGTTTCTACGTATCAACCTCAGGTTGCTCAGAGCCAACCGAATCAACAATATTAGCAAATGACACAACAACCTCTGCAGCAGGCTCGTCCTCAGTACAACAACAACCGTACAATGCGACCACCAGGGTTTGACCCTATACCCATGTTGTACGTAGAACTGTTTCCATTACTACTGGTCAAGGGGCACGTCCAGACTAGGTCTCCTCTTACAATTCCAGAAAATCTGCCTTTTTGGTTCAAAGTGGATCAGACTTGCCATTACCATCAAGGGGGACTAGGGCATAACATAGAAAACTATCTTAGTTTCAAATCTGATGTGCAAAAGCTTGTCAGGAGTGGGGTATTATCCTTCAAGGATACAAATCTAAATGTTCAGACAAACCCGTTGCCTCAACACGAGAAGGCTGCAGTAAATTTGATAGAAGGAGAGTCTAATCATAGCTATCAAATTCATGATGTACTCTTATTGAGGGCCAACATGGTCAAGATGCATCGCAGACAGAGCGGATACGGGCATGTGCCATCTAATAGTTATCTCCAGTGTGATATCTGCTCTAAAAACAATCAAGGATGTTCTGTGGTGCAATCAGCTCTATAGGAACAGTTGGATCTCGGATGGATTCAAGATCACAGAATTCGTGAGTTCAACATGACTTATACAAATTCCAACATCATTCAAAACCACGACATCCATGCGATGAATGTCAACTTGGTGGGAATGCACTCAAGGCAAAGCCAGCATTATAATCTGCCGCGGTACGATTACAATTCCTGTCTAACTTGCTCGGTAAGCAATCAGGGATGTTCTTTTATACAAGAGGCCCTCCAGCGTCAGATGAATCTTGGATGGATTCGGGATTACCATGATAGAAGTCATTATCAAGTGAACATGATTCAAATCTTTGATATTTGCTTGATGAATACCAGCTTTGTGGAATTACATGCTACACAAGTCCAGCTCGGCTTTCTGACTTCGCATAATTATCAAAATTGTACAGTATATCGTGAGAGCGACCAAGGATGTGCTCTCGTTCAAAGAACTTTGTAACACTTGTTAAACCACTGGTGGCTTCTGATTTATTTAGACGAAGACACACAATAAGTCAGCATGATTAATGGGAACCCTACTAGGCATCAAAGTCAGGATGTTCGGTCTATGGAAAAAGACCTAGTGAGGTTACACTGCATACAAAGCGGGCGTGGCCAGGTGCCACCACATAATTATGAGCGCTGTAGAGTTTGCTCGGAGAATAATCAAGGATACTATCTCGTACGAGCAGCCCTTCAAAGTCAGTTGGACCATAAGGAGATTCAACCATGGTCAAGCTCTGGATCAACGTCAGAATATAATCTTAATCAAGGCAAAGATGTTGTCTTAATCCCTAAGCGAGAAGTGGCCAAAGATGTGTGCACCATAATACCTCTACTCCGTGAATCAAGAGCCCCTCTTGATAGTGGAAAGGTTCTCAACCTCAAACCAATCGAGGCCGGTTATGATGGTCAGAAAAATCAGAAGGCTCATGTAGTTATCTATCTGCCGGGACCAGTACCGTACAAATCTGACAAGGTGATCCCTTACAAATACGGTGCGACCATAATTGAGAATGGAAAGGAAGTTCCATTACCCTTCGTCGTGAATATTGCAGACATCAGTCGAGTTACACGGAGCGGTCGGATCTTTAACCGAGGAGTTTGAGAACCTACCAGAGAAAAGAAACCTCAAACAGAAGTTCTTAATCAATCGATCGGGAAAATCAGGGATCCCGACCTTTCAAAGAACAATCATGAGATGCTGAAGCTCATCCAAAGGAGTGAATACAACATCGTTGATCAGCTGTTACAAACTCCTTCAAAAATCTCCGTGTTGTCTCTATTACTCAGTTCCGAAGCTCACAGAGAAGCTCTACAGAAATTCTTAGAACAGGCCTTTGTAGAACAAGATGTAACAATCAGACAATTCGACAACATCATCTCCAACATCACTTCCTGCAACAACTTAGGGTTTTGTGATGAAGAGTTGCCAGAAGAGGGCAAAAGTCACAACATGGTGCTCAATATTACAGTTAACTACCAAGACGATGCTTTAGCCAGCGTACTGGTAGATACCGGATCAGTTTTAAATGTCATGCCGAAGTCTACTTTAATGCGACTATCATTTAAAGGATCTCCGATGAGAGGCAGTGAGGTCATCGTCAAAGCATTTGACGGATCCCGAAAAATGGTTATCGGCGAAATCGATCTTCCCATAACTATCGATCCTCACACTTTCCAAGTCACTTTCCAGGTCATGGACATCTGAGCAACATACAGCTGCTTGTTGGGAAGACCTTGGATACACGAGGCTGGAGCAGTCACTTCGACACTTCACCAGAAGCTGAAGTTTGTCAAGAATGACCAACTTATCACAGTCTGTGGAGAGCAAGCTATGATCGTGAGTAACCTATCATCGTCCACTTGTATAGAACCTAAGGAAGTTGTTGGAACCCAGTTCCAAGCACTTTCGGTGAGCAATGAAAATCCATCAGAAAAAGGAACGTTGATTTCCTCGTACAAAGATGCTCTCGAAGTAATCAAAAGTAACAGTGCAAAAGGATGGGGATAGTTGGTCATTCCCACTGATAACAAAACAAAGAAGGGTCTTGGTTTCTCCTCAACGTGTACCCAGACTGCTGCTAACAATGAACGTTTTCATCCCATTCAGGGCTTCTTCCACAGTGGAGGTTTCCTTCACCCAGTGACTCAAGAAGTACATACCTTCAACAAGGGAGATTCCTCTGATACAGATGAAGAGTGGAAGTCCTGTCTTAATGAGGACAGTTATATGTCTCCGGAAGAAGTGCCTACGCCATTTTGCTATCCCACACAGAGTCCGAGATTTATACCAAGTTCAGATGTCAAGATGATATATGGATATTGTGATCCGGAAGGATGCCGTGCTCCACCAAACTCATTAGAGGAAGACACTCTGATGAAAGACAACTTTGACCATGACTATTATGGCCCAATGGATGGCCTGCCTATCTGGCAGCCGTACCCAGGAGAATCGAGGCCAGAGAACCAGCTGAACGATGCATATCCGTTGAGCATCATTGAAAAGAATACCTGCATCCCCACCATGTCATGGGATCATTACCCAGGGAATTCAGAAAATACCCAGTACGACGATGAATTTGCAAAGCTTGCAGGACTAGTGTTCATCAACTATGCTTTCCCTGAGGTCAACGTCATCGAAAGGGATGACTCCTCTAGTTCCAAAGAAGTGTGGGACACTTTAGGACAACCGAGTGGAAAGTACGACTTCTTGGCCAAGTACACCGCTCCTGAAAGCTCTCGTATCAGGCTCGAAGACATCCAGCCAACTGGATGGGGAGATCCACCTGAGAGTGCAAACACTGCGTAGGATACAACAGAATAATCCTCCTACGATAACTCTGCCAGGGAGACAGATTCCAACGATCCTGCTCCACCAAAAATCAACATCATTTCTGAAGACAAGTCAAGAAAGAAGGTACCAGACTTTGTGATTCACCGAGGAGTTCACCGCCAATGGGTTGCAGTCAACGTTTCGAAACTCATTCATAAGTCAAAGTAATTGTCGTCTTTATCTTAACCTTTCACCCTGCCCAGGTGAAACGGATGTTTTGATAGGGCTCACTTTCTGTAAATGTCCCTCTTCGCTTCGTCCAAAGCGACAGAGTTTTGTTTTATAGGGTTGTAGTTTCAAGTATCGACCGATCATAAATAAAATAACATCGTTCTATAATTTCCGCATCTATTGCTGTTTAATCTTTTCGTTTTTTCAGAAAATGGTAATCCTAAAAAACAATTCAAATAATAAAAACAAGCAATTTTTCAAATACACTGCACACACTTTTGCATTTCTCTCTATCTCTTCTAAAAAACAATCATCACGTCATGCAGATTGCTTGTTTTAAACCTCATCGAAACATACGGTCCAATGCCTTTTCCCAACTTTGAATTCCCGGTATTCGAGGCTGAAGAAGAAAATGATGAAGAAATTCTAGAAGAGATCTCCCAATTACTCAGACAAGAGGAAAGGTCCATTGAACCTCACAAAGAGCCGTTGGAAACGGTCAACTTGGGTTCAGAAGAAGAGAGAAAAGAAGTCAAGATTAGGGCACTGCTCAGTCCTACTGTCAAAGAAGGTTTGATAAAACTTCTCAAAGAGTTTCCCGATGTATTTGCTTGGTCTTATCAGGATATGCCATGGTTGGATACCAGCATCGTGGAACATCATCTACCATTAAGATCAGAATGTCTGCTAGTAAAACAAAGGTTGAGACGGACTCATCCAGACATGGCCATCAAAATCAAAGAGGAAGTACAGAAACAGATTGACGCGGGTTTCCTCGCCACATCAGAATATCCTCAATAGTTAGCCAACATAGTACCAATTCCGAAAAAGGACGGAAAGGTCAGAATGTGTGTGGACTACAGGGATCTAAACAAAGCCAGTCCCAAGGATGACTTTCCTTTACCACACATTGACATGTTGGTAGACAGTACAGCAAGGTTCCAAGTCTTCTCCTTAATGGACGGATTCTCGGGCTATAATCAGATAAAAATGGCGCCGAATGACATGGAGAAAACTTCGTTCATCACCCCATGGGGTACCTTCTATTACAAGGTAATGCCGTTCGGTTTAAAGAACGTCGGGGCAACTTATCAAAGGGTCATGACAACTCTGTTTCATGACATGATACACAAAGAGATAGAGGTATATGTCGATGACATGATTGCCAAATCTAAAACAGAGGAGGAGCATGTAATTCACCTGTCAAAGCTATTCTAGCGGTTGAGAAAGTACAAACTCCGCTTGAATCCCAATAAATGCACATTCGGCGTTCGTTCGGGGAAACTGTTAGAGTTCATCATCAGCCAGAAAGGAATTGAGGTTGATCCTGACAAGGTCAAGGCCATTCAAGAAATGCCTTCTCCAAAGACTGAAAAACAAGTCAGGGGATTCCTGGGACGTTTGAATTACATTTCTAGATTTATATTCCTCATGACCGCGACATGTGCGCCGATCTTCAAATCACTCAAAAAGAATCAGGACTGCGTTTGGACAGAAGACTGCCAAACTTCCTTCGACAGTATCAAGGCATACCTATTAAACCCACCGATTCTATCACCTCCAGTGGAAGGAAGACCGCTGATCATCTACCTAACAGTCTTGGAAGGTTCAATGGGTTATGTACTTGGCCCACAAGATGAAACCAAAAGGAAAGAGTCTGCCATTTACTATTTGAGCAAGAAATTCACCGACTGCAAGACTCGGTACACTATACTTGAGAAAACTTGTTGTGCTCTGGGTTGGGCAGCTAAACGTCTTCGCCAGTATATGATTCGTCACACTACTTAGTTAATCTCCAAAATGGATCCGATTAAGTATGTCTTTGAGAAACCTGCTCTCACGGGAAGGATTGCCCGTTGGCAAATGTTGTTATCAGAATACGACATCGAGTACCACGCTCAAAAAGCCGTCAAAGGAAGTATTTTAGCCGATCATTTGGCTCATCAACCGATTGACGATCAGGAATCAGTCGAATTTGACTTCCCAGACGAAGATGTCATGTATTTGAAAATGAAAGATTGCGATGAACCGCTACCCAGTGAAGGGCCAGAACCAGATTCCCAATGGGGACCTATCTTTGACGGGGCTGTCAATCATTACGGAAACAGAATTGGGGCAATCATCATAACACCTCAGGGTACCCACATTCCTTTCACTTTCCGACTGACATTCAAGTGTACAAACAACGAGGCCGAATATGAAGCTTGTATCATGGGTTTCGAAGAAGCAATTGATTTGAGGATCAAGAACTTGGATGTATATAGAGACTCAGCCCTGGTTATCAATCAGATCAAAGGAGATTGGAACACATACCAATCAGGATTGATTCCTTACAAAGATTATGCGATAAGGTTGTTACCATTCTTCAACAGAATCGAGTTTCATCACATCCTTCGTGAAGAGAATCACATGGCTGATGCATTAGCCACTCTCTCTTCCATGATTAGTGTAGGTCAATGGAATGACATACCTAAGATTGACATAATACGCCTTGAACGGCCCGCTTACATCTTCACGATTGAAGCAGTCATAGATGATAAACCCTGGTATCACGATATCAAATGCTTCCTTCAGAAACAAGAGTACCCACCTGGGGCATCCAGAAAAGACAGGAAAACCCTCAGGAGATTGGCAGACAGTTTTTTCCTGAGCGGTGATACACTCTATAAGAGAAACTTCGACATGGTCCTGCTCCAATGCATAGACATACCAGAAGCCCACAGGCTGATAAAAGAAATTCACGAAGGGTCCTTTGGTACCCATGCCAACGGACACACAATGGCGAGAAAAATGTTGAGAGTAGGGTACTACTGGTTGACCATGGAATCCGATTGCTACAAGTACATGAGAAGGTGTCACAAGTGTCAGATATACTCAGACAAAATCCATGTACCGCCAACACATCTCAAGGTTCTCTCTTCCCCATGGCCTTTTTCCATATGGGGAATCAACATGATTGGATTGATTGAACCCAAGGCTTCAAACGGATATCGGTTCGTCCTGGTAGCCATTGACTACTTCACCAAGTGGGTTGAAGCAGCGTCATACGCTAATGTAACCCGACAGGTGGTAGTCCGTTTTATCAAAAACAATTTCATCTGCCGTTATGGTGTTCCAAGCCAGATCATTACTGATAATGGATCTAACTTGAATAACAAGATG
Source organism: Lathyrus tuberosus (assembly GCA_022829125.1). NCBI lineage: Eukaryota > Viridiplantae > Streptophyta > Magnoliopsida > Fabales > Fabaceae > Lathyrus > Lathyrus tuberosus. Next base: position 8,280,888 of record JALAZF010000008.1, on the reverse strand, counting down.
ATGAAAGAGTTGTGCACAGAGTTCAAGATCGAACACCATAACTCATCTCCCTACCGACCCAAGATGAATGGAGCGGTAGAAGCAGCAAATAAGAACATCAAGAAGATTGTTAAGAAGATGGTTGTAACCTATAAAGACTGGCACGAGATGCTACCCTTTGCTCTTCACGGTTATCGCACATCTTTCTGCACTTCAACAGGGGCAACCCCTTTCTCTCTAGTATATGCCATGGAAGCAGTGCTCCCCATAGAAGTAGAGATCCCATCAATCCAGTTATTGATGGAAGCCAAGCTAACAGAAGCTGAATGGTGTCAAAGTCGGCACGACGAACTGAATATGATCGAAGAAAAACAAATAACGGCTCTATGCCATGGTCAGTTGTATCAGCAAAGGATGAAGAAGGTGTTTGACAAAAAGGTGCGACCCCGTGTCTTCAGAAAAGGAGACATTGTGCTAAAAAAGATACAATCATTTCTCACTGATTCCCGGGGCAAATGGACTCCGAATTATGACGGCCACTACGTGGTCAAGAAAGCTTTCTCAGGTGGTGCCTTGAAACTCGCAACCATGGATGGAGCGGAATTTACCTACCCACGAATGTTGATGTAGTCAAGAAATACTTCGACTAAACTAAAAAAAAAAAGAAATGTCTCGGTGGGTTGAAAACCCGAAAGGGCGGTCCAGGTAAAAATTAGAGACATAATCAAAAATCATCTCGATGGATTGGAAATCTCAAAGTACAATCCAGGCAAAAATTAGGGATTAATGGCAAGTAACTACGTCCAACAAAGGAGCAAGTCCTCCAGCAGCAGTAATGCCATCCATCAGGAAAACTCCAGTCAAGGTCATCTTCGACAAAAGCTCAGGATGTCCAGAATTCAAAGTTGGTAGAAGGATAGCGGTCGTTATGTTTCAATGTAGCCCTTTTCCCTTAAATTACTATTTTCTAAACTTTGTAAATACTCTATGGGATCACGCGCTTTGCTGATTTCCATCCTATCAATAAAATTTGAGCCCTAGTGCTTTTGTTTGCAATTCTTATTTGTTTTAGCTTTATAGAACGACATTTTAACATGATTAACGATTCTTGAAATAAAACAAAAACGAATTTACTTGTCAAATATTTTTTTGCTTTTATAATAAAGATGGAAATTTCTTTTGACTGTGGAACATCGAAAGAACATCGATCGCTTCTCCGAAAGCAATTGAGCTTCAAAGTGCAGAATCAATGTACTCCTTCTAAACCAGTACACCTGAATGAAAGCTGTGTCAGATGCGAATATTTCATCTGACATCCTCGGCAGAGTTCTTACCTCCTAAGCCCGACCAACGGTTTTCCCCACAGGGACTATCTCTCCTAAGCAAGGAAGAATTGCTATGTTGGATCAATGGTACTTCTTCGCCCCCCACAGTGGCCGAGTATCCAGTCGTGTTCCTCCACCAGTCTGTATGTTGTGTCAGTTTTGTCAGCATATACATACATACATCATGAATTATTGATTTACATTCATATTCATATGGCATCACTATCACTCTAGTCGGTCTTGTCCCTTAGTGATAAAAGTCCTCTCAATCGAGTTGTCAGTTCTTTCCTCGTCAGGAAATGTTACGTCTGAACAATCTCTCCTCTAGTTTATTTCTGGATTGAAGTCGGTCCCTTGACCACTTTGATAACTTGAACCTTTGAAAGGCAAGAAGACAGTCGACGAACGTCACTCTTCACCATTGAAGATGATATCCTCGCTTTCCCGGATTAAGGAAAATCCCCAGAGAAAGCCCCCAGGAAAATCCTCAGCAACACAGCAGTTTCTCTCTGAAAATTTGCTATCAAAAGAGGTCATCAGCACCTCCAAATTGGATTACATCACATGGCATTTCTCCGAGAAGATCTTAGAGAAAAGTATGATGTAATATCCCCCAAGAGGGAAACAGTCTCTCAAGAAACTCGTTTTCCCTAGTAGAGTCGAGTAATGGCGTCTCCAACAGAGAAGTTTGAACACCTCTACAACTCAGACGAATGGGTTCCCCAGCAAGTCTAACATCAAAACTTTTTCCATCAAATGGCATCTCCCCCAGGAAAATTTGGCGAGATTTTTTAGGAAAACCGCTACAAATAGCGTCCCTTGTCAAGAAAGTTTATTGACAAAAGAAACTGAGACCAGTTCCTTGGTAGGAAACCAGGATCGAGGGGAAGTTTATATCAGAAACTAAGACCAGTTCCTTGGTAGGAAACCAGGATCGAGGGGAAGTTTATTTCAGAAACTGAGACCAGTTCCTTGGTAGGAAACCAAGATCGAGGGGAAATTTACTGACACGGGAAACTTAGACCAGTTCCTTGGCTGAAGACCAGGATCGAGGGGAAGTTTTACCTTTTCTAAGTATCAACGATTAGCAAAAGAAGATGGATGAGCACACTGCCATTCATAACCACCATCAAAATTTCGGGTATTCCGATATTTAATCCTCTTGTACCCCGAATGCCCAAATACCTTCGCCATTCACACCTTCGGGTCCAAGAAGATTAAATACGGGCAACTGTCATACCCCAAATTTTGACCACTAAGATTTCCCATCATTGTGAAAATCATCATCACAATATGGATGTACTTTTATACCTCATCAGTCTCCCCAAAGATGGGCGAGCATTCACTACAATCAAGAATTAGGGTTTTGAGCCCTCTTATAGCACTTAGACAAAGGATTAATCAAGAAATTACATGACCTTCAACTTTTCTAGCCTCTCAAACACCCACAAGGGATCATGAGGACTCCCACATCAAGGATCTAGCACAAGGTTGCAACATTCCAAGTGGATCAAGTCTTAAGATCGCCAGTGCCACAAAATTAGGGTTTTGGTCGACTAAGGCCTCAAGGTGGAGATTTTCATCTGGGCATGAGCCAATGCTTCAAATCATAACCCAAGATACTCCAAGGGACCTCATGGACCCCTTCATCAAATCAATTTAGCCTCAGGGGATGCATTTACTAAAAATCGGGAATTAGGGTTTCTTGACCTAATTCACCCCTAAGTTGACTTTTGGGACCAAACATGAGCCAAGACCTCAAGGCATGATTTGAGTGTCTCTAATACACTACATTGATCCATTTGCAACAATGGATTGATCCAAGAAGCTTGACCCACAAGTTTCAATTTCATCAGGACCACAATTAGGGTTTCGGGGAAAAAGTCAACTATACCCTTGACTTTTGACCAAGGCATGCTCCCAAACCTTGGGACATGATTTAATACACCCTATGAAACCTATGGAACATATCCATTAGGTTTGATTTAGGTCAAGGACTTGATTTCATAAAGGATCACACAGTTTGGAATTCATCTGATAAAAAGTCAACTCTACAAAAATCCAAAGTTTGACTTTTTGGATTTTTGGTCAAACAAGGTTCCTTAACCCTAAAAACAATGATAATGTGTGATTGGAATCATCATTCATCAAGAAAAATCAAAGAAAGTGGGATAACTTGTAAAAGGGGTAACCATAAAAACTGAGAATTTTCCTAAGTTAGGGAACAAAGTGGCTAGGATACCAACTTCCAAGGACCATAACTTGAGATGCAAGAAACCATTTTGGATGGTCTAAAGCTGTATTTGTAGATCTCATGGCATACTTTAAAAGTGTCAACTACATCTCATTCCAATTCCTCATGGATTTTTAGTTATGGAGTGATCAAAATGGCTGAAAACACAAAAGTGACACTTTTCCAACACTTAGTGAAATTTTCACTATGTCAGAATCAACCTTATTTTTTCCCAAAAGTAGAGGCATTTTTTCATTGTAATTCAGGTTGACTCAAAACCAAAGTTGGATATTATGTTGAAATAGGATATATCAGCTTTCCAAAATGACCAAGAACTCCATCAAATTCCACCTGAGCTAGGAGTTATGATAGTTGCAACATGTCTTGCTGCAAACTGTCTTGGCAAGGAAGATTGTGCATTAGGGATCGATTTGGTTAATTTGTGCAAATGATAAATAAGTTTATCCATTTGCACACCTCAGGGGGAGACCAAGGAGGAACAAACACTGATCCATAAGCCTCCCAAGTCTTTGGAACTACATATAGGTTTGGCACCCCTAAAAGCTAAAGATGCCTCAAGACTCCAATTTTGTTTTGAGGCATTCAATGGGTGCTTAGAGGTGGCATGTATCAGAGCAAAGATGAACACTTCAGTTAAGCCTTACCCTTGAATCAAAGAACCATAGGCCTGTGCTCTATTCTCAAGTCAATGGCTAGAGGAGACTTGAGATTCCATTTGATCCACATTTACCAAAGGCCTGCTGCAGTTGCCATTCCCTATTCCTTGCAAAACAAACTTGACACACTATAAATAGACCTCATTTCTGATCAGTTTGAGTACACCAAAGGCCTATAACACTTGCCTTTCTCAAAATCACACTTTCACTTCTAAATTTGCCTTCTAAAGCAAGTCACTATCGGGTTTTGAGTTTGAGAGCAATTCCAACCTAACCAATCACACACACACACCTCATAAATATCATATAGAAGTGATCCAAACACTTAAACAACATCTGGAACATCAGATTCTCAAAATCACCAGCCATCTGCACAAGCCTTTGACAGATTTGCAGTTGAGGTGCCAAATCAAGTTCCAGCTCAATTCAATCCACTCCAAGCATTCAGACACACTCCATAGCACCTAAGGAAGCTGTACACACCATTGGAACCAAGCTGTAACACCTCCAACCTAGAACTCGATCACCAGCTGCAAGAGGTAAGCCTCAACTTGGTCATCTCAGGGTTCATGCATATTTCCTCGCACAATAATTTTTCCATATGTTCATAATCATGTATGAAGGGTTTCCCCTCAATTAATTGCTTTGTATGAATCGTGTATCAAATTTTTGACCCTTCATGCACAATCTAGGGTTCTTGAGGTTTTGTCTTGATTTCTCATTCCATGCTTAAAATAAATGAAATTAAAGACCATAGACATGATCATGAGTTGAAAACGAGCAGATTGATATGTGAATTGTGTGTTTTTATCAAGTATTCACAAAAATGTTAAAATATTTTATTTTACAAAAATTTCCCAAAAAATATTATTTATTTCATATACTTGATATTTTTGCAAAGAATTAATTTTTATTTGTTTTTTAACAATTTGAAATATTTTTTCCTTCTTGATTTTCCAAACTTAAATGGTTTCCAATCATTTTGTGGATAAAAACATGATTTTTGAAACATTGATCCAAAATTATCACTCATATTTCCACATGTTTTCAATAATTTTTATAAATTTTTTAACAAAATTTATTCCATTTTAAACAAAATTAGGGTTTTGATTGATTCCACCCTTATCAAACTTTTTTCACACTCATGGGCCTCTAATAGAGTGTAAGACCCAATCCCTTTTTGAAACCAAAATAATTTGGGCCTCAGTTATTGTATAAGACCCACTGCGATTTCAAAAACCTCGGCGCGATCGCTAGTTCAAAAATCAAATCATTTGGGCCTCTCCTTGAGCTATAAGTCCCATTCCTTTTCTTAAAAACTCTTTGGGCCACTAATAGAGTGTAAGTCCCAACCCCTTTGTAAATAAACAATTTTGGGCCTCACATATTGTATAAGTCCCTCTGTATATTTTCAAAAGTTCGGCGCGATCGTCGCCTTTGTAACAAACACAACTGGGCTTCTCCTTGAGCTATAAGACCCATATTTATTCATTTTCAAACTCTTTGGGCCTCTAATAGAGTGTAAGACCCAATCCCTTTTTTAACCAAAACCTTTTTGGGCCTCAGACATTATATAAGTTCCACTGTGTTAAAAAATCTCGGGGCGAACGCCATTTCAAAACGAAAACCATTTGGGCCTACCCTTGTGTTGTAAGTCCCATTTTTTATTTTCCTTAAATAATCTTTGGGCCTCTCCTTGAGTTGTAAGACCCATACCTTTGTACATAAAACCTTTTGGGCCTCAGTCATTGTATAAGTCCCAGTACAATCTTTTCAAAACAACTTCCCTGTTGATTTAGATTCAAACATACAGTTGTTATCAAAACTTTCTTTAATTTCTTTGAACAACTAACAATACAGCATGGAAGCTTGCTCACCTGTAAGTTTTATTCGCTTTCATTTACTTGCTATAATATATATAACTGTATTGTGGGAAGCTGCGCACTGTAAGTCTTCTTTCATTCTTTTAAATACATGTCATATATATATATATATATATATATATATATATATATATATATATATATATATATATATATATATATATATATATATATATATATATATTGTGGGAAGTTGTGCATGGTTAGTCTTCTTTCATACCCTTTTACATACTTGTCATATATCAACTGTATATATACTAGTATAGTTATTTAGAGTTTTCCCCGGCAACTAGGTCTAGAACTAGGTAAAGCCATGTTGGTCACTCTTTAAATACAGTTAAAACTAGATCCCCATAGGATTTCTAGATACAGTATTTCCTTCTCTTGGGCTTAAACAATATGGAACAAAGAGAAAGGCAGTATTCTTCGTGAACCTTTTCTCAGGCTGTCACACCTAGAAATTGTCAAAGAAATTCTACTCCCCAGAGTTGATCTATTCTCGGTGAATAGCATCTCTTGAGTTTCTTCAAACCTTAGAACTTTCACTAAATGATCTATTCTCGGTGAATAGCATTTCTTGAACTTTTCTTGGTCTGAGTCCCACAGGCTTCCTAAAAGCATCCCCGCCTCCTCTTGGGCGTTGTACAAGGACCCTTCGTCTTCTTAGAAGTTCTCATGCCTTCTCTTGGGCTTAATACAAGGACCCTGAAGACCTCTTAAAGGTTTAGGACAACACCTAGTCATCCTTCATTAGAGCTGTCTTTCTAAAAAGGAGTCAAAACCTTCAGACCAATTTTAGGGTTGTACTCATCCCTTAAAAGAGTTGGCCTCCTCTTGGGCATCAAACAAAAGATAAAACTCTTCCACAACAATAGACTTGGACAGTCTAGATCCCCTCGAGTCTCAAAGACATTCTCAAGTTCCTTACAAAGTATAGGAGAAACCCCGGATTCTGGATTAATCTCCAGCAAGAGTTAAAACTTGTGGGTTCTAGAACCCCGTCTCTCTCCCAAAATCCCCAACCAGGGTCAAGTCATCATAACACTATCAGAACCTCAAGTTTTCTGATCTATCAACTCTTCTGCATTCCCCTGCAAGAGTTGATTCCCCATTTGGACATGCCTCGGGATCTCAATAACCCCCGGCAGAAGATAGTCTCCTTTTAGGCTTTGTATAATGATCCTTCCTCAGCATAGCCAGCCTCCTCTTGGGCTTTGTACAAATGATTCTCCCCTGCAGAGCTAACCTTTTCAGACTCTCTTGTTGAGCCAACCACCTTTTCAGACTTTCTTGTTGAGTCAATTCATTTTCAGACTCTCTTGTTGAGTTAATCATCGTCTCAGACTCTCTTGTTGAGTCAATCACTTTTCAGTACTCTCTTGTTGAGTCAACCTTTTAGCCTCAATCTCGAGCCTTGTACGAGACAGATAAAAAACACTCTCTTGTTGAGTCAACAACCTCCTCTTAGGCTTTGTATAATGATTTCCCTTAGCAGAAGTTAGCCTCCTCTTAGGCTTTGTATAATGATTTCCCCTAGCAGGAGTTAGCCTCCTCTCGAGCTGTGTGTGATGATTTCTCCAACTTGTTCAGCCACAATCCCGGGCTTTGTACAGGACAGATAAAAAGCACTCTCTTGTTGAGTCAAACCCTTTTTAGCCTCTATCTTGGGCTTTGTACAAAATATAAAATTTCTTAACCTTCTCTTAAGCTTGGGGATAAACATATTCCCCAATGGAGTTATTTCCTCTGAGTCTTCCTTTAGACCTTGATAAATAATTCCTAAAGCAGAGTCAACCTTTTTCCGCCTCCATCTTGGGCTTTGTACAAGATAGATAATGCTCTCCAGCAGAGTCAAAACCTTTAGCCTCTCTCTTGGGCTTTGTACAAGACACATACAAACCTCCCCGGCGGAGTCAAAAATCCCTTTTAGCCTAAATCTTGGGCTTTGTATAAGACAGAAACAACATTTTCCCCGGAAAAGTCAAGCTTTTAGCCTCCTCTTAGGCTTTGTATAAAGATATCCCGCAAAGAGTCAATCTCTTTTTTGCCTCAATCTTGGGCTTTGTACAAGACACCAATATATGCACTCTCTTGTTGAGTCGATCCTATTTAGCCTCCTCTTAGGCTTTATATAAGGAACTCCCTAGCCGAGTCAATTAACCTTTTAGCTTCAACCTTGGGCTTTGATCAAGGCACACAAAAAATCAACATCTTCCTTTAGAGATGACAAGTTCTCTCTCGGTCAATAACCTTTTAGCAACAATCTTGGGCTTTGAACAAGACACAAATACTCAACCTTTTAGCCTCTGTCTTGGGCTTTGAACAAGACACCAAAACAACTTTTCCTCCCTTAGAATAGGAGGAACTAAGATTGCTCGGATTTCCCTATTTCGTTTGAACGGGAATAAGTAGGCATAAGATTGTGAAATCTTAGCGAGCATACTAATCAAAAACTCTAGGTCCAGTACCTTTACATCAATCAAAACTTAGGTCCAATACCTTACCAAAAACACCGAGAAGAACCCGAAGATCAACAAAAACTCACTCATTCACTCATATTTCCCAAGAAACTTTCCCAACCCATTACCAGATAAACACCATCAAGTACAAAAGCAAAACCTAATGCTAAGATCCTGTGGATAACCACATATAGGATGGGTAATTGACAATTACCCATTGTATAGCCTGACCCCGACTCCCCGAATCTCTTTAAGCATTTGTTCAGTTAAACATTCGTGTGCAAGGTTAGTTTTAGATAGCTTCCCTTTCCCTTCCAGCTTCACGGGATAAATAAGAAATCAGAAAGTAGCACCCTTTCTCCGCGAGGAGGAAAACCCAAACTTCAGCGATAAGGTGGTCGCGTCACCGACAAAAATCGCTCGCTACAGTACCATTCCCCTTAGAAGTCCTATGATGGATGAAGAAGTAAGTATCACCAAGTAAAGTCCGAACATGGTTCCCAATCAAGAAAATCCTAATAGCATTAACATCCACAAAGTTGTAAACATTAGGGAATAAGACTAGTCCGTAGATAAGTAAAGCAAAAATAGCCTCAAACACCAATGTGCTACCAGCATTATCAAATAAAGTGGCTTTCCCACTCAAGAACTTAGAAGTCAAACCCTTGATGCCTCCCTTAACCATAAGGTTAGCATCTATATCAGACTTCGTCAAATGGGTGGTTGTAGCAATATCTTGGGGCTTAAGAACTTCCTCCAAACCAGTATAAGGAACCTTATCAGAAACTGGTATACCCAACAGATACTCTTCCAATGTCGGCATGAGCTGATAATCAGGAAAAGTAAAGCATCGGTAGACAGGATCATAGAATTACACTAGGGTGTTCAGAATTCCGTCTTCAATGTTGGTAGAAAGAATATATAGAAGTCTCCCACGATGATATCTGAAGTCTGCACGATCAACTACCAAGGACACTAGCTTTTTCAAATCTATAAGATCGGGAGCTCGAAAACAGTACTTCTGAGTGTTTCTCCTTCCAATGTCCATGATCACAAAATCTACGATGTTTGCAAAGGAAAATCTCTAAGATCCTTGAAAACTGATTCAAACAAAATGCCCATGAATGCATGCGTACAACAACCACAAACAAGATCACACAAAGCACACGGGTTCAAAGGTTTGAGTCACGAGCATAGAGCCAAGGGTGAGAATCAACCAACAATGGTATGTACTAAGGTTATATCACCACCTGTAGAACAAGGTTCTAAAAAGTACCCAGAGTCATAGATCCATCTTTTGGATACTATCGGCTTAAACGACTACTCGTCAGCCAACAATATTCTAAAGAGAAAATCGGCTGAGTGTGGTATTACGTAACAACTGATTCAAGTCTACACTTGAATAGCCACCATACCACGTCCTAATAAGGCCAAGATGGGTTAAAGGTTCTACGGTCCTCAGCTTTTCGGGCTCCCAGGTCCGAAAAAGTAATGCCAAATACGACTACTCGTATGACATCAGTAATCCCAAAGGGGCCTCCACTAAGCAAGGGATCTCAATTCAACTTAGTAAGGACTACTCCACGTAAGCCGAACAAGACTATACCACCCTCCTATCAAAAGTGCACTCAAGTTCGGGTATAGGACTTATCTCACCACACAGATCACCAAGCACCCAAACAGAACAAGCAATAACAAACAAATCAAACAAAAAGCGATAAATTAAACAAAGTAGGATGAACCCACTAGGAACCAGAGTTCCCCAGCAGAGTCGTCACTTTTATGTAGAGGGGAAATTGTGAGTGTAACCTATTGATTAACTTATCTCAAAATTGCAAGAGTCGCCACCACACTTTTATTTTATCCAAAAGGAAAGGAAAAAGAGTGAACAAATCCTAAAGAGTTCTAAAATGAGAACAAATAAACAGAGACTGGGTAAGGGGGCTGGTTACGCGATGGGAAGGTGTTAGCACCCAAAACGTCTATAGTACTCTATAACCCTTTGAAATATCTATGCATTTTGGTTTGAAAAGGTTTGCTTAAAATGAGATTGGGGAGATGGGAAGAGAAATATTTTTTAAGATTTTGGTGTTTGGAGAGACTTATCGCCTCATGCATACGTAACCACAAAGTGCAATATAGGATCAAAACCTCGTAGTTCATGGTACAAATATCAAAAATTATTGGTTATGATTCATTTTAACTTGAAAAGATAACTTGTCATTCTCAAGAGAGAGTACTCAACTAATTACCCAATGGTATGTGAAAGAGGCATTTGCATCACATCAAGATGGAGGATTTGCTTGGATTAAAATCAACAAGACTAATCACTTCAACATCATAGTGAAAAATAACCATAATTTACACAAAACCATGGTTAGGAGCTTTACATCTCATCAAAGAAAATGACTCATGTCTAATCTTTTTGAAAAGCTTTAAAGGAAAAAGTGCGCAAAAGCACAAAAAGTTTGAATGAGTTTTTGTATTTTTTATGTCTTTTTGAAATGGTCAAAGTATGATTAACATTGATTGACATTTATTAAAGAAAAAAAAGTTTGAAAATCACTTGACAAAAGACAAGGTTTTATTATGAAAGCGGTTTAAGTTTTGAAAACAAGGTGGTTTTGAAAAAGGGAGAAGATTTTGAAAATTAAAGAAAGGGGTGGAGAAGAAGGGACTATCCTATTGCATGGAGGTAAAAGCTAAGGATAAGAATGGTCTAATCACATAAGCAAGCTCCATAGCATGAGCATTCTTTCCTTTGGATTAGGCCTTGATCAAAATGAGTCTTCAAAGGAGAACTTCAAGTACCCAATATCCAAGATTTTCCATCACAAACTTCCAAGCATAGGTTAGGATCCTAATTCTAGGTCCAAAGTTCCATGTCCAAATGCAAAGGATAGTAACCATAGTCCAACATTATGAGAACAAATTTTTTAGGGGTTTAAGCCTTTATTATTGTTTTTTGGTCCAAATGGATAAAAGGAAAAGGGCAAAAGCATAAACAAATCGTCCAAGTGGACAAAGGGAAAATAGCGGAAACATAAACAAATGATATGATATGATATGATAAATCATAAAAAATAAAGAGATATAGGGAGAAAGAAGGAAGCATAAACAAAATTAGTACAATAATATTGTTAGTGAGTTAGTGATTAGTTGTTAGAACAAATGATCAACGATGGTTAATAGATGAACTTAGGCCAAAGTTAATGAAGACTTATTAGAGGATTGATAAAATCAAAGCCTCCTAACAACAAGTTTCATAAGTAATGGACCCAAGACAAATAATCAACCATACTTGGACTTTCAAACATAAGTTTGGGCCACGAATGATCATTTTCCGATACGGGACATATGTAGCGCTATGTTAAGCAATCTTAGCATAATCTATGAGGAAGATCATAATATGGGAGGCCGGTCAATAACAATGTTAGTGCTAATGCATGCTAGAGAAGTGATATGTAGATCACTATCCGAAAGCAATATTGCACGAAAAGAAAAGAGGTAATGATCTCATCTTCATCAAGAACTTAAAATAAGTTCCAATGACATCAAAGATTTTCATCGATCAAAAGGAAAAAAGAAGAAGGGAGTTTAGGGGTAAAAATTAGGGTATTACACAGTTAACAAAGTTACTTCAGTCCATCCACCAAGGTGATTTCGCTTTAGAAAAGGACTTAATCTAATAATCTAGAAAGATTACAACCTCTAAGTGTTAGAAAACAACTTAGCCCTCTCAAGTATCCATACTAACGACTTAGTCATTTGAGGAATCTACACTTTGAAAAGTGTTACAAATGTGTGTACATGAATTGCTTCTAAATAAGCAGATGACACAATCGAAGTACAATAACACAAAAGTGTTTCTAGCAAGATGTGAACAATAACTCCTTGCTAATTTACAAAACTATCTTAAGAATAATTTCCTAGAGATTTGCATCGTATCAACATGAGTTTTGTGAGCTTAAGAGCTTCTTTTAATGCTTCTCTCATTTCTTGTAGAGCAGTGCTATAATTTTGTTGAGCATTGAGCATATTCTTCTTGAGCTTACAACTTGGTGCTTGCTTCCTCCTTGCACACACACACACACACACTTGTGTTTTCTTCAGCTCTTTTGCTTCTTGTTCTAGTTACTCTCTCTTGATTTTCTCTTTTTCTCTTGCATCATTTTGCACTTCGGCATTTAGCATTTTTATTTGGCTCGCAGCAGCATTTCTTCAAGCATTCAGGTCTTCAATATATGGAGCTTAAGAATAGACCCGTTGGAGGGTATAATAGGAAACATATTCCAACTGTAATAACCCAACGTTCACTTACAGGAATGTTCACATCATATTACAAAAGAGTTGACCTTGCACCACCTATTCTAGGTAGAGGTCACATACTACTTTGTACTTTTATATTCATTGAACCACACAAACCATTCTTGATCTTCTGTCTTCTAATCTTCAGAGGCTTCAGATGTATATTTGATGAAGCATGTAGAGAGATCAACACTTATAACTTTAGAACCTAAGTATTCAGAATCTCAGATCATCATTCAGCAGAACTAACTTAAGAGTCTTCAGCACTTGGTATTTATAAGTGATGTCTTCAGAGACATCAGAGCTTGTTCAGCAGAACCTCGCCTTTAGAATATTCAGAACTTGTTGAGCACATATTTGTCTTTAGAGTCTTCAGAACTTCGTTCAACAGAACCTTGTCTTCAGAGTCTTTAGAACTTGATCTTTAGAAATGATGTCTTTAGAATCTTCAGAACTTCATTCAATAGAACCTTGTCTTCAGAAACTTCAGACCTTGTTCAACACACATTTGTTTTCAAAGTCTTTAGAACTTTGTTCAACAGAACCTTGTCTTCAGAGTCTTCAGAATTTGGACTTCATAAATGATGTCTTTAGAATCTTCAGAACATCGTTCAGCAGAACCTTGTCTTCAGAATCTTCAGAACTTGTAGCGATAGAAGCACATCTCTTAAAAAGCTTTCAAGGCTTATTTACAAAGTCACAATCAGAAGCTTTAGTACAAACGTTCTTCAGAACCGTTGCATTGAAAAGCATTCCTGAATATTGACTTTAATCTTGTACATAATATGTTTTCTTCCAGAGTGTTTAGATTAGAGTCTGATGACGTCACATGCCTTTCAATTAGATTCAGATCTTGTTTAGAAAAAGATACACACTAGACAGAAACCATAGAGTACTGAATTGTTCTCTAAGATAACATGTGCAATTATCATCAAAACTTAAAGCCAGATGCATAACCACTCTTGTTCTTACATAATGCTCTAAATAAATGGTTTATTAATTGTTTAGTCAATTAAATTATTTTTACTAACCCTTACGTTGAGTTTTTCCATTGTTCTCAAGAAAAGGGTGCAATCTAAATGAAAAAGAGGTGCCAAAAGCAATCTCCAAAAGCCAAATCTCAACTCAAGGCCCAAAAGACCAAGAAGGCTGAAAACAAGCGAGATAATCGATTGGCCCACTCTATTAAATGGTGTATACATTTCAAATTTCAATCAAGATCATATTATATTTTCTCCTTAAATCAAATTAAACCAGAGAATTGATTAAGAACGTGCAAAATCTTTAGATTTGATAGCAAATAATTGATTATTTCTCCAAAATAATCTATTATCATACATGATTTGGAAATATTTTCTTCCAATCTTTTTTGGGCAGAATCATCATGGATTTTATGAAGGTTTTGTATGCTCAAAAACATCAGAACCATCACTATAAATAGGTACTCATATTCCTTTCTTTTGGATCATCTCCTATCTCTTATCTCATTGTTCTGTGTAAGTCTATGCTTTTTGTTACAACTATCATATTTCTATGGGTCTTTCAAAGAGTGTCTCTTCTAGAAATCCATCTTTAAACAAGTCTCCCTTAAAAGGGTTCCCATCAAAGAATTCAAAAGATTTGTCCAACCGGAAGGTGATTCAACCAACTAGTATGGAACCAACATTTATTAAAGAATTTAGATCATGTGAGAATATTAGTAGAAGATTACTTAGATTGTTCTTTTTAAAAATCTCAAATCGAATGTTTCTAAGGATTGTTATAGAGTTCTACTCAAACCTCCAAATTGAAGGTCCGACTCTCACAACTTAGGTAAAGAGGGTTCAAGTCAGCATCGACAAAAAAAAAGTTTGGAAAGTTATTTAAGCTACCCTTTGTTGGAATATCCTACACCTATGATCAACCTTCAAAGTTCAAGAGGTTCAATCTAAATGCCGCCATTATAGAGTTTGTGGAAGACCCAGTGGGAGAAAAGAAACTTCCTTTCAAAACAAAGTTCTTGAAGGCTAAGTGTCGAGTTGTGTAGTATATGCTTACTCAAGTTATTTTTCTCAAACAAAGAAATTTTGAAGTTGTGGTAAAAGAGGATGTAGTTATCTTGAGATTGTTAACAGATCATCATCTAACAAATTTGGTAGAGGGAATGGTCAACCACATGTCCTTTTGCAAGAAGAATCAATCAGTTGGACTACCTTATAGAAGCTTGATCATCAATATTCTAGCTAGAGCAGGAGTCAATCTTGCAGAAGAAAATGTTGACGAGTACGTCTAACCTATACTTCTAACTTTTTCTTTTGTGGCCTTGCACTTCTACCTTTTTCTTTTTTATGTCTCTTTTTTTCTCTGATGTACTTTTGGGTACTTCTTATGTCATATTTTTTTAATTCGTTGTGTTAATCATTTACGTAACTATACTTTTAATTAGACTTTTTATTCTCTATTATTAATATTATATTACCTTTTAAAAAAAACATCGATATATGAATGAATAATACATAGTCAAATTATTTAATTTGAATTTATTTCACTATATACTATTAAATATATTTAAAAACATGAGACATATATTTGTTAAAAAACATATGATAATAAAAAAGTAATATATATATATAAATATATATATATATATATAATATGCATTTTTCTAACTGTTATATGAGCGAGCGTTGAACAAATCCCTGTAAAAATAAATCAAGATTTCATCCTTGCAATTTTAAGATTCCTCTATTTTGATCTTGTATTTTTATTTTATTAAAGTTTGGGGCTTCTGTTTTTAAATTCAATTTTATTGATATTTGTAATTATGTTAGTTATTTATAATAGATAAATAATTTAAAAATTATAAAAATGAAATTTTGTCAAATTTGAAGAATTAGACCTAACCTTTCAAAATTATTAAGAATGTAGTTTTACAAATTGCACCGTAAATCTCTTCAATATTTAATTTGTTTAAAGAGAAGAGAATTATATATTCTATAATTACAACATTACAATTCTCATTAAACTTATTTATCAATAAATCTTTAAACTAACTAAAATTTTGAAAAAAAAAAAATCTTTCCAAAGAAAAATAAAAATATATTTTCACATTATTAAAATTCATGCGGTCTGACAAGTAACTCACTGGTTCGATCAAAAACCCAGCGACCAAATAACATGACGACGATGACTGATTCGTGTTTTAAAATATTGATTTTAATAATTATTTAATTAATCATAAGTATAAGCATAATTGTAACCGACATAAATGTCCGTTTGTTTTGTATTTTTTAAAAAAGATTTATATAGTATTACATATAATTGCAAACAAAATTATAAATTTTTTTTTTTAAAGTTTCGAATAAAAATTTAATTTGAACAGTTATTTAAAAAAAAATATTTTGTCTGTTTTATCATTTTATTGAAACTTTTTTGTGATATCAAAATTTTAAAAAATCACTTAATTTTGAAATTATTTCAAATAGATTTTAATAAAAACCATTTTTAAATTATAATTTTTTGAAAAAAGTTATAATTATGATTCTGTTTTGATCTTCAATAATATATATTTATGCTATAAGATATTCAAATTAGTTTTTCAATTTAGAAAAAACAAATATAAAAAAATTTATAATATTTTAAAAAACAGTTTTATAAAATCTATTTTTAAAAATATAAAAAGAAAATCTCTCCGGCCATAAAGTGATATTTTAATTGATTTTCACATATAAAATAAACATGCATTTTATAAATACACTACAATTTATAATATGAATTAGAAATCAATGCATCATATTTTGCTAGTTAGTGCATAAAACTGTACAAGAGCGCGCAGTGCTCTTTTCTGTTACCTAGCTTCTAAATTGTTCAGCTAATTTGTCATAAGAAGCAAAAAAATATCACGACTTTTTATTTATTGTTGCATTTAGGGGCCCAATTTGGCGTTGATTTGAAAACTTTTACATGTGAATGATTCTCTTTTTCTTGTACTTATGTTGTTAAACTTTTGTGTTATTTCTATTATTCTATTTCAATTACCCGCCACTTCTACTTTTTTTGTTTCTTTCTGATTAAGGGAAATTGTAGGGTAGCTTTAGTAGTCACCCAGAAAAGCATTTTAAGGCGACTAACAAGAGAAAGTAAATCACAATGAGGGAAGAACGCTTCAATGAGTTAATATTTTTGTGACAGACTTTAAAAGGTACTCTTAACACTCATTAAATTAAAGTCATTCATATAAATTAGGATTATGAATTAGTAAAATAAAAATCACGAAAATATAATGTATAGAAAGAGTTTTAATAACTAATATTTTCTCCCTTTTTTCATATCTATAATTTAAAAAAGAAAAAGAAAGAGTATTAGTTGAAACTGGTTTATTTCAAGTTTCAACTATCAAGTATTCCTTTAGAAATTGACTACATATATATTTATATAATTCTTCTATATAAAATCTACTAAACATATGAGACTATTAGAATTATACTGATTACATGTGAAATTTGCTATGGAATTATATAGAAAATTCTCTAAAAATAACATGTAGATTTTTATTCTCAACTAACACTTTTATGGATACAATAAATTTTTCTTATGAATCTATGCTTAACTACTGTGCTAGTCTCAAGATTTTATATATTCACATAATTAATTCTCCTATTTAAAATAATTATACAAATTTTTGTAAAAAAAATATAAAATTGATGATAATTGATGATGTATCTATTTTTTTTAATGATATATAACTTATATATTTTACTTTTAAATTTTTTCAAAGCCTTTTTGCCCATTTTCTCACGTTTTTGTAGTTCATGGCATATTGATTTTTTAATAACAAATAACTTATTTTTTATTTTAAAAGTATTACAAATATTTCTATATGATAATTGTTAAGTACTAACAAGTGTGAGTATTGTGGATAATAGTTCCACATTGAATAGGAATGTGGTAAATTGAGCATTTATAAATGGGAGAACCCACACATCTATCACCTTAAAGTTTTGGTGAGTATGTGGCGTGTCTCTCACAAATGTGTTGCTCTAGAAAAAGAAATCCCACAATGTTCAAAACTCCCTAGTAGAAATCTTTCCCTAACTGTGGTATCACGAGCCTTTGGTTTGACTAAATGACTGACTTACTTGTATCGAAAGTACTTCCCACAGGTGGTGGTTAGGAGGTGTCCCGTTGAAGAGTGTCACCGGCGGTACAAGGGTGGTGAGTAAGAACCACACAACAGAAAGTACAGTTGCACAGTTGAAGCTTCCGCTTATGGGGGAGCATTGTGGGCGGTGACTAAGAACCACACAACAGAAAGTGCAGTTGCACAGTTGAAGCTTCAGCTTAAGGGGCAGCATTGTGGAAGCATTGTGGATAGACTCACACTTGAGGGGGAGTGGTAAGTATTAACAAGTGTGAGTAGTGAGAATAATAGTCCCACATTGGATAGGAATGTGGTGACTTGAGCATTTATGAGTGAGAGAACCCATACACCTATCACCTTAAGATTTTGGGTGAGTATGTGGTGTGTCTCTCACAAAGGTGTTGCTCTAAAAAAGAAATCTCACAATGTTCAATGCTCCCTAGTAGAAATCTTCCCCTAACAGTGGTATCAGAGCCTGGTTCTAGTAAAGGACCGACTTACTTGTATCGAAAGTACTCCCCACAGGTGGTGGTTAGGAGGTGTCCCGTTGAAGAGTGGCAACGGCGGTACAAGGGGGTTAAGTAAGAAACACACAACAGAAAGTGCAGTTGCAAAGTTGAAGCTTCCGCTTAAGGGGGATCATTATGAAAGCATTGTGGATAGACTCACACTTGAGGGAGAGTGTTAAGTATTAACAAGTGTGAGTAGTGTGAATAATAGTTCCACATTGAATAGAAATGTGGTGACTTGAACATTTATAAGTGAGAGAACCCATACACCTATCACCTTAAGGCTTTGGGTGAGTATGTGGTGTGTCTCTCACAAAGGTGTTGCTCTAGAAAAAGAAATCCCACAATGTTCAATGCTCCCGAGTAGAAATCTTCCCCTAACAGTGGTATCACGAGCCTTTGGTTCGAGTGAAGGACCGACTTACATGTATCGGAAGTACTCCCCACAGGTGGTGGTTAGAAGGTGTCCCGTTGAAGAGTGTCAACGGCGGTACAAGGGTGGTGAGTAAGAACCACACAACAGAAAGTGCAGTTGCACAGTTGAAGCTTCCGCTTAAAGAGGAGCATTGTGAAAGCATTTTGGATAGACTCACACTTGAGGGGGAGTGTTAAGTATTAACAAGTGTGAGTATTATTGATAATAGTCCCACATTAGATAGGAATGTGGTGACTTGAGCATTTATAAGTGGGAGAACCCACACACCCATCACCTTAAGTTTTTGGGTGAGTATGTGGTGTGTCTCTCACAAATGTGTTGCTCTAGAAAAAGAAATCCCATAATGTTCAATGCTCCCTAGTAGAAATCTTCCCCTAACAGTGGTATCACAAGCCTTTGGTTTGACTAAAGGACCGACTTCCTTGTATCGAAAGTACTCCCCATAGGTGGTGGTTAGGAGGTGTCCCGTTGAAGAGTGTCAACGGCGGTACAAGGGTGGTGAGTAAGAACACAACAAAAAGTGCCGTTGCACAATTGAAGCTTCCGCTTAACGGGAAGCATTGTGGATAGACTCACACTTGAGGGGGAGTCTTAAGTATTAACAAGTGTGAGTAGTGTGAATAATAGTCCCACATTGGATATGAATGTGGTGACTTGAGCATTTATATGTGAGAGAACCCATACAACTATCACCTTAAGGTTATGGGTGAGTATGTGGTGTGTCTCTCACAAAGGTGTTGCTCTAAAAAAGAAATCCCACAATGTTCAATGCTCCCTATTAGAAATCTTACCCTAACAATAATTTGTCACGTTTACAGATTACACATCATTTTAAAATATACACATAATCAATTTTAATTATAAAAATGTGAGAAGAGGAGCAAAACAGTTTAAAGTTGAAATATGAGAACTAATTTCGTGAACGAGATAAAGTTAGGGTACTAAAACGGCAATTATACCTTTACAGACACAAATCACTCGACACATACACGACGAGACTTCATACTTTTGCTCTTTCAAAACTCTAAAACTTCAGGTTCCTCGAGACATTATTTTTAACTTTAGAACTTCAGTTGAACCTTGAATCTCTTCCCTGATGAAACTTGAGATAACTATTCATGATAGACATCATCATAAGACATACAACTTGATCAGAGATCTTCATTGACTTCACCGGACACCACTTGATATTAGGTGTTGTACTCCAAAGATGGGCTTTGATATCTTGATCTTAAAGCACCACAACTTGATCACCACGTTAGATGACAACTTCATCTTACAATGTTGTCATCTTCAAAACCATATGGACTTGATCAACACTTCTAATGAAGATTTCACTTTAGAGTGTTTTCATCATCAAAACCAAACGAGTTTTTGCATTCATCATACCTGTAAGCACATAGATCCCCATTCTCGTCCATTTTTATGATGAAAACGCATATCTCAGGGAGGTTGACAAACAAAGAAAGAAAAGGTGATAAATTTGAGTGGTTAAACCCCCCCTGATAGATATAGAGAGTATATCCTACTCCCTTTAAGAGTATACTTCTCCCTATTTGACATTATCAAAAAGACGGAAAAATATAAATAGATATGAAAGATATTCAAGCACATAGATCACAAAGGCATACTCAAGCATTTAAAAATAAAAAACTTCATTAATGAAAAACAAAATACAAGTACAAAAAGTGGGAAAAACATGAATTTAAACACTCTTAAAAGAAAACAAAAAAATGAGTCAACTACTCATTTTCACTACTTCCCGATGTTTTCTTCTTGATGATGGCAACATCCTTGGGCAACTTTTGATTGGCAAGAGTGTTATGCTGAGTCATCGCAAGAATGGTATTGATTACTTCGTCATTTGATGAGTTTGGCATAAATTCATCTTCATCTTCTTCCATAGGATAATTCTTCAATTCACCATGAAAGAATCAAACTTTGATTTCGCTTAGAGAGGATACATTAATATGAGAGTGCATTACTTTTACAGGTTCATCCATGAGGTTGTTACCTGATGAAGCCAAGATTTAGGTGATTAAGCTTCCATAGAGCAGACTTCCTGAGTGATTCTTCTTGCACAAGATCATGCAACTAAACATCTCATTGGCCCAATTTTTTTTGATGATGTTGAGTTAGCAACCATAACACTACAACATCCTATTTGATGAGAACTTCAAGATTTCCTTGTCTAGGAAAAAGTATGCGAGTGCGTAGATGATGTGTCACGCAAACTTTAGGCTTCATAAATCTTGTTTTGAGAAGAAGCTTTAATTATCTCATTGGAACTATAACAAAGCTTAACATAATAACCATGTAACTTAAACTATTTGACTTTGAAGGTCATTCAACAATGTATGTTTCTCTATAGTAAGGTAACTCAAACATCTTTCCAAATTATATTTTTGAATGCTAACCTCGACACCTTTTACAGATGATGTGAGTGCCAAACCTTCAAACTTGAGATTTGAGTTGAATTGCTTGACGAGTATGGATTTGGTTCTTTGGTGAAGAATTTTTTGAGCGAGCCCTGACTGATAATCTTGTAGGTTCTAAACTCCCTAAGAAACAAAGATTCCATGTTAACAAGTGTCGCAACGCGAAAAACAACCAGCGGAAAAACAGAGTCGCCACCGAACTTAATTTATCCCGACAGGGGAAAGGGAACGATCGAAGAAACCTCAAAAGGGAGAAGACATGGTCATCGCAACCATAGTCTGGGTTCAGGAGTCAGTTACACGAGAGGAAGGTATTAGCACCCCCTCGCGTTCGTGTTACTCAACGGGATCCACTCTTGTTGTTCTAATCAAAAGGTGTGTATATCTAAAGCCTACTTGCTAAACGAAAATAGAAAGGAGAAAAATAAAAGGTGACTCGATCGGACTTAGACGTCCTGTGCCTACGTATTCCCTCTTGCAATGGGAAAGTCAGATTCAACGTAGTTCGGAGGACTACAGGTGAATGGGGGTTGTGCTCGCCAAGACATCATTGTCTTGTGCCTACGTATCCTCATTCGGACGAGAATGAAGAAGTCAGAGCGCTCGTAGTTCGACCTACCACGGGTTGGTTAGGTGTCTTTTATGAGCGATACTAAATTCGCGTCCCAGCAGTTAGGGTCAATGCCTGTTTGCGGTAGAACGGAAGTAACACGTCTTTTTGAAGAGGTTTGAAAGGAAATCCCGAAGGACAAAATGATTTGCGGTTTGTTCAAGAGTTTAAAAGAAGTAAATTGAATTGGTTTGAGATTCGAATTACACTAAAGTCCGCGACATATGACCGAATGCTTCGTAAGATCGACCCAAGATGGGACGTATACAAAACACTCTAGACAAGGTAAGGAGAGACTCTCGCTTATCATTTCCCATATACTTAAGGCTCGTGGCGTACAATACTCATCGTATTTATTAAGTATTTTTATTTGTGTTAAGAGGGAGAAGAGAAACACAACGCATGATCTATGGGAGACTTAATCCTAGATGTTGTCATGCCAAATGGCCGTATAGTTGAGAATAAAAGGGAGCTAAATTAATGTTGTCATGCAAATGATTGAGAGCCTAATGTCTATCCTACTCCAAGATTAATCGGTAATTAAGTTAGACTATAAGCCTTAAGGGAGCATGTGACCAAAGCACAAGTAAACATTACACAACTCAATCACAAATAACATCAAGTACCAAACAAGATTCAAGTAAGGATTCAGGAGCAAAGTCAAGTCATATCAATCACAAGGCGAACATCAAGATTAAACAAGTATCATCAAGGAAAATATTCACAAGTGTCATCAAGAATTAGTCTATATTTTTAGAATTCAATTAATGCTCAATTCAAATACTCAACCAAAATTCACTACAAGTTCCAATTGAAATTCAAGAAATTGTGACAAAACCTAATCAAGCCAAATTAATAAAATCGAGAACAAGAATTAATACCAAATTCTAATATCACCATGTTAATCAACCATCAAAACCAAGCTTTAATCAAAGTCCTAATATTAAAGTGATTTTATTAAAATCGTACTCGATTCTAAATAAAGACTAACGACAATCTAATTAATTCAGGAAACCAGTTGCAAACTTAAACCAAGAATTAATCCTTCATTAAAGTTAAAACAAGGAGAGTTTAAATATGAATCATAGGGTGTAAAAAGAGGGCTAAGGTATTTGGCCTAATACTAAGCCCAAACATCACAAAAAAAAATGAGGAAAAGAAAAACAATGGTTGATGGGCTTTTAGGTACGCCCGAAACCCAACATATGATGATGGTAGTCTCAAAATTTCAGCCATGTGATTCACTCTCAGCTTGCTCTCTATTCTTTTCACACTTCACTCCCTACTCTAGCTCTCTCTCGCGAAATGTTTCTCCGCCGCAGCTTTCTCAGCTTCACGTCACGGTGCCTTCTCCGTTCATCTCTCTCTCGGCTCACCTTCTGTTGTTTCCGGTTTTGAAAAATAAACTTGCCACAAAGAAAATTATCGGGACGAGTCGCGTACTAGGTCGCTTTATTTAAGACGTTTCGCCGAACTGCCAATAAGTATGCAAAGCAGTCGAGTTTCGACTACGTCTCCAGGATAAAACAGCCCATTTAGAAATACGATTATCAATTGCACTGTGATAAATCGCTCTAGAGATACACCTTCAGATGGTTATTAAAAAACCAGTCGCAGTATCTGGAATTAATCCAGTCGATGATGGTGCGATAAACCACTCGTTAATTAGAAAAAGAAAAATTATAGATGAAGTGAATGAGAGAGGGAAGAGAGATTCCGGAAAATTCAGAATCTGGAGTATTTTCTCAACTGATACGTACAATACAATTTATAGTCATGAATCTTATATGATGGAGAGAAAATAGTGGGAGAGTGGAGAAAATAGTGGGAGAGTTGAGAGAAAAAAGTGGGAGGGAGTTATTCAATCAAAACTAGGTTAAGACTAGGTTTTGATGAGTGACTCATTATAATTATTTAATTAATAATTAATTAATTTTAATTATTTAATTTCTAAGTAATCAATAGAATTGACTTCCATTAATTAATCGGTTGACCTTTTCAAATTCACACAAAGTTTTCCAACAATCCCCCACTTGAATTTAAAAGATAATTTTAGAAGTAACGTCAAATATATCTAAGATTGTGCATAAGCAAAGGTGTCTACGACTTGAACCTTAGCGTAGCAAGTAGGATTCTGATTCAACAAGAGTGACACTATTGTCTTGAACTCTATCTCAGACATCAGACCCGCACACAACCTTTTCGTAAGGTGTATTCTAATAGCCCGTGCTTTAATGGCCCTGCACGTGTATCCCGGTTTAGTGAAGGCTCTAGGAATTCTTCCTCGAAATTCCATAGGAACCGGCCTCAATTCCACAATCACGTAGGTGAGTCTATCAAGAGTACTCCTGTAGCCTAGGTACTCCCTCATACAGAATATATATATCATTAAGAGTTTCTATTATCTCATCCTCTTATTACTTCAGGATTCATGCTTCACTTGCATGGTCATCTCATATTACTCACAACTTGTTATTACCCATTGAACCTATTTCTTGGGATCTCCAGTCATTTAGGTCGGGTTACCATCATGAGTAACTCATTTCTTTATAGGCATTAGTCCCATCTTCTTGGATGTATTATGGACTTTCTCTCTAGCTAATCCTTTCGTCAAAGGATCTGCTAAGTTTTCATCAGTGCGTACATGATCCACTCTTACAGCTCCTTTAGAGATACAGTCTCTAACGGTGCTGTGCTTTCTTCTAATTTGACGTCTTTTACCATTATAATAACGGTTCTCAATTTTTGAAATAGCCGCGGTACTATCGCAGTGGATCAACACAGCTGGCATAGGTTTTTCCCATAAGGGAATCTCAGCTAGCAAGCATCTTAACTAACTTGCTTCTTCACTAGCTGTAGCTAGTGCTATCATCTCAGACTCCATTGTGGACTGTGCCAGGATGGTCTGTTTCTTTGATTTCCAAGATATAGCTCCTCCAGCTAAACTAAATATATAGCCACTAGTAGCTTTGGAATCATCCGATAAGGTGTTCCAATCTGCATCACTATACCCTTCTAGTACATCAGGAAATTTCTGATAGTGTAGGCCGAGGTCCATAGTCCTTTTAAGGTACCTCATGACTCGCTCAATAGCTTGCCGATGCTCGTTACTCGGCCTACTGGTAAATCTGCATAGCAATCCTACAACATATGCAATGTCGGGTCTGGTACAATCAGTGGCATACCTAAGACTGCCAATGATGCTCGCATATTCTGTTTGTCTGATACTTTCTCTAGTGTTCTTAAACAGTTTCACACTTGGATCATACAGTGTGCACGCAGGATTACAATCAAAGTATTTATATTTCTTTAAGATCTTCTCCACATAGTGAGATTGATCCAAAGAAATTCCTTGTTCGGATCTCGTGATGTTGATACCCAGGATCACGCTTGCTTCTCCGAGGTCTTTCATATCAAAGTTATTGCTCAACAATTATTTCATATCATTAATGGCATGAATGTTTGATCCAAATATGAGTATATCGTCTACATATAGACATATGATAGTGCAAATGCGATTCTCAGGTTTATAATAAACGCATTTGTCACTTTCATTCACTTTGTACCCATTTGATATCATTAAGTTATCAAACTTTTCATGCCATTGTTTAGGAGCTTGTTTTAGTCCATATAGAGACTTATTTAACTTATAGACCTTGTTTTCTTGTCCATGGATCACAAACCCTTCTGGTTGTTCCATATAGATTTCTTCTTCTAAGTCACCGTTTAAAAAAGCTGTTTTAACATCCATTTGGTGTACTATTAAGTTATAAATAGTAGCTATTGAAATGAGTACCCTAATGGATGTAATTCTAGTGACTGGAGAAAATGTGTCGAAGAAATCTATATTTTCTCTTTGTCTAAAACCCTTGGCTACAAGGCGAGCCTTGTATTTATCAATAGTTCCATCAGGTTTTAGTTTCTTTTTCAAAACCCATTTACAACCAATTGGTTTGCAACCAGGAGGTAAGTCTACTAAGTGCCAGGTCTTATTAGACTCTAGAGAATCTATCTCATCATTAATAGCTTCTTGCCATAAATCTGTATCCAGAGATGACAGTGCTTCTTGAAGATTTATTGGATCTTCTTCTACATTATAAGCCGCATAATCGGGCCCATAGTCTTTAGCAACTCTTGCTCTTTTACTTCTTCGAAGTTCTGTTTCTACATTGTCGTTGCTTTCAGTATTTTTTATCACAGAAATGTGACCCGATTGGGTGCCCCCACTATTTCTCGATTTGAAAGGAAATTTGTCTTCATAGAATTCAACATCGTTTGACTCTATGATCACTTTTGCATTTAGGTCATAATACCTATATGCTTTACTGTTTGCTGCATACCCAATGAATACGCATTCATAGGCTCTACTAGCGAGTTTAACTCGTTTCAGATCCGGAATCCTGACATAAGCCAGACAGCCCCAAGTTCTCAAATAAGACAAGTTTGGTTGTCTTTTCTTTAATATCTCATAAGGTGAGATCTTACTTTTTGACTTGGGAACTCTATTCAGGACATAGCAGACAGTCAATAAAATTTCCCCCCACCAGTGAGGTGCAGCACCAGAATTCAACATAATTGCAACAACAAGTTCAGTAAGAGTTCTATTATTTCTTTCTGCTTTTCCATTCATTTCAGGAGAATATGGAGCATTCGTTTCATGTACAATGCCATGTTCAATATAAAAATCATTAAATAACCCAGAGTCATATTCAGTTCCCCTATCATTACGAAGTCTCTTAATCTTCTTGCTAAATTGATTCTCAATTTCAGTTACAAACATCTTAAACATGTCAAGTGCTTCACTTTTATTCTTTATTAGGTATACATAAGTATAATAAGAGCAATCGTCAATAAAAGTGATAAAATAACGTTTACTATTTCTAGTTAAACTTCCATCTAATTCACATATATCAGAATGTATAAGATCTAGGGGATCAGATTCTTTTATAACAGATTTATGCGAAGTCTTTGTTATTTTAGCTTGACTACAAAATTCACATTTATTAGAGTCATTGACATTTAATTTAGGGATTAGGCCTAAGTTGCTTGCATTAGAAATAATTGGTTTATTAACGTGACAAAGTCTAGCATGCCAAATATTAAAATCACACAAAGAGTAAACAGAAGGAGAAATTTTATTTAAATCAACATTTAACTTAAACATGCCATCAGTGGCGTACCCTTTCCCGAAAAAAATACCATTTTTAGTGATGGTGTACAAATCTGCCCCTATAGTTTGACTAAACCCAGCCTTATTTAAAAGAAAACCAGAAACAAGATTCTTCCTAATTTCAGGAACGTGCATGACGTCCTTCAAGATCAAAGTCTTTCCTGAGGTGAATTTCAGCTCAACATCTCCAATTCCAGCAACATTAGTGGTGTGAGCATCTCCCAACATCACTTTCTTATCTTCAGCATTCATGTATGTCTTGAACATAGCACGATCGTAACAGACATGACGAGTGGCGCCAGTGTCTATCCACCAACCATGTTGACTTTAGTGATCATAGCAATGAATTGCTCATCAGTCAGGTTAACCTGAGCACTTGAGCCAGCAACAGGTTTAGGCCTGCTCTTACATTTTTTTGCCATATGACCCGGTTTCCCACAATTGTAGCAAGAGAAAACCGGAGCATCATTTCTTTGAGGTGGTGGCTGTTGCCTAGCAAATGGAGCAGATGGGGCCTTAGAGGGATTCCCATTCTTAATTCGGTTCACAGCATTGCGGTTCTGATTCTTTAATGGTTTGCCCGTAGGCTTCAGAACCGCACCGAATCTCTTTTTGTTGTTAGAAACAACTAAGACTTCATCTTTCTGATCTTGTCTCCGAGCTTCCTCTTCAATTTGGAGGCGAGTAATCAGACTTTCAATTGAAAATTATTTTGTTTTGTGGCGAAGCACATTTTTTAAATCTTTCCAACCTGGGGGCAGTTTGTCAATGATAACAGCAATCTGAAATTGTTCATTGAGGGGCATACCTTCTGTAATAATTTCATGAGAAATTTTCTGAATTTCGTGGCTTTGAGCTTCCACAGACTTTTCATCCACCATCTTGTAGTTCAAGTAGCGGCTGGCAGCATATTTTTTCACACCTGCTTCTTCAGTATCATATTTCCTTTGCAGAGCCTCCCATACCTGTTCAGCAGTCTTGTAACTACTGTAGTAGTCGTACAGATCATCAGCAAGACTGTTCAGAATGTGATTTTTGCACAGATAGTCATTCTCTTGCCATAGGGCGATTTCTTTCCTGAGTTGTAAGTCATTTGCTGCAGCCTTAGCTTTTGCAAGGTCTGATTCAGACGTTTTGGAAGTCCCGTCTGATTCTGCAGGTGACTTACCATTAGGTAGTTCAGTTGATCCAGAAGGAACAACCGGGATATCCTCAATCAGGACGTGGGCAAACTTCTTCAAAGTTAAGAAAACTTTCATCTTAGCTTGCCAATGTTTGAAATTGGATCCCTTAAACTTGAATGGTTTGTCAGAGACAGAAGCGGCCGCAGTAGTACCGATAATTTCCTCAGCAGTCATGGCAGTTATGAAAACGTCTTAAAATTGTTGTTTCCGGTTTTGAAGAATAAACTTGCCACAAAGAAAATTATCGGGACGAGTCGCGTACTAGGTCGCTTTCTTTAAGACGTTTCGCCGAACTGCCAATAAGTATGCAAAGCAGTCGAGTTTCGATGACGTCTCCAGAATAAAACAACCCGTTCAGAAATACAATTATCAATTGCACTGTGATAAATCGTTCTAGAGATACACCTTCAGATGGTTATTAAAAAACCAGTCGCAGTATCTGGAATTAATCCAGTCGATGATGGTGCGATAAACCACTCGTTAATCAGAAAAAGAAAAATTATAGATGAAATGAATGAGAGAGGGAAGAGAGATTCCGGAAAATTCAGAATCTGGAGTATTTTCTCAACTGATACGCACAATACAATTTATAGTCATGAATCTGATATGATGGAGAGAAAATAGTGGGAGAGTGGAGAAAATAGTGGGAGAGTTGAGAGAAAAAAGTGGGAGGGAGTTATTCAATCAAAACTAGGTTAAGACTAGGTTTTGATGAGTGACTCATTATAATTATTTAATTAATAATTAATTAATTTTAATTATTTAATTTCTAAGTAATCAATAGAATTGACTTCCATTAATTAATCGGTTGACCTTTTCAAATTCACACAAAGTTTTCCAACACCTTCTTCTCTCCCGATCGTCCCATCATCCTCGCCCATGGCCATCCTCTTTACGCGACGCAACGCATCGTCAGAGCAATGGACGACTCCGCCGCGCCATGGCCTACTGCCGGCGACGGCGGAGGTTAATAATTTCCCATGCTTTGTGCTTCAAATGGACACCGATCTTGCAACGGGCTTGTTACGATGTTGACTCCGCATATGGTATTCGAAGATAACACGACTCAAATCGCAAAATTGGAATGGAAAATATTACCTGGAATTAAGTGGAGGTAAGGTTCCAGCTTTCAATTTCCAACGTTGTCATGTTGCTGCTGTTCCGAATTATGCGTTGTTGTAGTTGTTTCAAAACCGCATTTTCTCTTTGTGCGTACTTGACTTGATTTGTGTCTGCGTGTATGTGATAGCTGGTGTTGATGAAGCTAGACACCATGTATTGTTCTACTCATGTTCTCGCTATGAAGCCGTGTTTATTGCCTCTGCCCCCCTCAAAGTCGTATGTTTCCTCTACTGCCTCTCTGTTATTGCTATTGAAAAAGTTGTGTGTATGTTTGTGAATTCTCTATGCGTGTAATTCCCCCTTGTGAACTTTTCTTCCATCCGCTTTTCTCTGTGAAACCCTGTGAGAATTACTTGTTGCTATCTTTTTTATAGACTTCTTGAAATTAATTTACGATTTCGAAATTGAATGCAAGATTGTGTGACGATATGGTCTTAGAAGTAACTGCTGGTGATTCATTTTGGAGATGTGATTGAATATTTGATTTCCATTCTTCCTGATTCTTTCCAAATTGTGTTATTAAATTTATGATTATGAAATTGACGTTATTGATTTGATCTGTCAATTTATGATTCAATTCAGATATTTTTGTGAACCCTTGATTTATTTCTATTTTCAAATAGGTAACCGTGAGGGTGTACATGGGTTGGGTCAACCCACAAAACCCGGTCAAACCCACCCAAAAAATCCAAAAAAGTGGGTTGAGTCGGGTAATTGGGTGGATATGGGTTTAAAAACTAAAAACCCATAAAAAAATTGGGTTTCGGGTAAAACCAGACCCAACCCAAAAAACCCACTGACCCACTAATCCAACATTTATTATTACAATTTTAATAATTTTGATAAATATTAACTTAGTTGTTGCAACTTAAATCTCTTAATATTTACTATTTTAATGAACCATGAATTTAACTAATTTTGAATGTTTTATTTTTTTAGTTATTTTGAGACTAATACAATTTTATGTCATGACACTTTAGTTTGTTGCTAGTATTTATGATAATTTTTATTTGTTGATGATATCATTTATTAATTTATGATGTTAAAAGATAGTAAAAATAAGTTATCAAATTTATTTTAAAAGACAAAAATGTTGAGTAATTTTTATGAAAAAAAACGTGACAAATCATTATTTAGTCATTTAATATTAATAAAATAGAAAATATTTTTGGGCAACCCATTACCCAACCCAATCCAACCCGAAAATTAGTGGGTTTGCCCAAACCAAGCCATTGGTGTGACAGATGGTTTTTAACCTCACCCAAACCATAATGTTCTATATGGATTGGATATTGGATTTGGCCAAACCGGCCCATGTACACCCCTAGGTAACTGAGTTGCTGATTTTCTTCCGTAACCCAAACTTCACATATTCAGCATGATTGTTTCTAGTGATTAATCATGATTGACAGCTGTGAATGCTTGATTTCGTCTGATCACATTTGATGGCTTTTTAATATTAGAGATTTGAACTTGCCATTTTTGTTGTTTTCTTTGATAGTGTGTATCAATATTTTTGGCGAAGCGGATTCCAAACAATCGAGCAATGCTGCATAAGAAAATAGAGCTTCAAGCAGCCGCTCCATTATAATTGAACTGTGGTGATTTGAATCCTGCTCGGTTAAACTCCACAAGGCGTTGAGAGAGCTCTCTGCATTCATTGAAGTACTTGAAGGTGCTGGCGAAGACGAAGATGATGGTGAATTGGGATTTGGACTATAGCCTTTAACCATGACTTTTTGAAGGTGAAGTCCATTTTAGTTTCATGACAGAATATTCAAAGCAAAAGAGAATGTAATTGTAGTATAGAATTCATTGCAGTATAGAACTTCTAGCTTGCTATAACAAGATTTAGTCATGATACCAAACGATCAAATTTTCTCCATTTTAACTTCAAAGATTTACGGTTAATATCAGTATTATTATGTACTAAATGTTTGTGTCCACAGTATTAATTGCTGCCTTATTACTTCTGCAAAAACCTATGTAGAGTCTACTAGCAGAATTTGCACGCTTTTCCTTGTTGTGTGAAGACTTGAATCTTATCCAATAATTCTCTATAGATGAAGCGGACAGTTCCGTAGATGTCGCAGTTTTTTTTTTAGCATTGTCTATCGGAAATAGCCCATAAAGTGTTTTGGAAACCTTGGATGGAGCTTTGAAAGAAAATGCTATTGATTGCCTCGTTTCGAACAGCGTTTGCATCTAGTCCTGCTGAATCCAAAAACTTTCATTTTTATTACGGCAAGATTAATTTAAAAACTACTGAGATGAATATGTTTGCCTATTTTTTATTTTATTAACAAAATTAATAAACTCTGCAATCTCTTTAAAATTCTTGAATATTTGATTTCCATGGCAGATTGCAACACTCTCTGGATGAAACTATACACCATAGTATGGCCTTGTAGAACGCTTGACTCCCATGAGAAAATGCTTTGACTAGCCTGAACTTCATGACCATTGTCTTGAAATATCTTGAACCAACTAAATCATTGTCCGAGACCTAACTCAAAATAATCATGGCTCACTATTCAAACAAGGTTTAAAACATGGACGATCACATATTAGACCACATATTAGACTCTTAGTTCATGACTCACAAAGGATTGGATCACTTGGAAAAAAACTTGAAAATGATTTGGCATGTAGATTCAAGATCTTCTTGAAATATGACATAGAGAGTCATGACCTAAAACTAATGGATCATGACTGGGACTTTAGGTAATTCTTTCAGATGCAACTTTCAACCGGACTTTGAAAACCTAGATTAAATTGAGTTTAATTATGACCACCCTAATTCCATAAACAACTTATACCATGAACAATAAACAACGAGCAACAGAGAGAGCAACAATGTCCTGGCCACAACTTGAGTTTTTGTTCCATGTCCCAATGCTTTGTGATATGTCTGCCTTGATGGCTAACACACAAAAATAATATCTGTTGCGGTGAAAATCGGATAACAAATTATTTATTAATTTGCATCATATTTCTTTTACAACCGACTTTGATTTATCCAAAGGAAAGGTTCAAGATCGTTAAAAAACCTAAAGGGGGGAGATCTAAGGTTCGGGGGTTGGTTATACTAAGGGAAGGTATTAGCACCCTTAATATCCGTAGTACTCTACGGGAACCTCTTGTTTTGCTTGTGTTATATTATGTTCGTTTGCTAAGGGTAAGGTAAAGATGTTGTTAATGACTATGAGGTCAAAGGCTAGATGGCTATGAGGCCAAGGTGATAATGAGCTATCTATGACTATGAGGTCAATAGAGAGACTTTGACTATGAGGTCAAGGTTGGAGAATGGCTATGAGGCCGATGGAGAGGGCTATGACTATGAGGTCAAAGTTTTGTTTATGACTATGAGGTCGAAGGTTAAAGATGGTTCCATGACTATGAGGTCAAGAGAGAGAGTCCTATGACTATGAGGTCAAAGGATGGTAAATGAGCTTTCTATGACTATGAGGTCAATAGAGAGACTTTGACTATGAGGTCAAGGTTGGAGAATGTCTATGAGGCCGATGGAGAGGGCTATGACTATGAGGTCAAAGTTTTGGTAAGGTGACTATGAGGTCAAGATGGTAAGATGACTATGAGGTCAGGATGGTAAGATGACTATGAGGTCAAGATGGGAAGATGACTATGAGGTCAAGATGAGATCCTATGACTATGAGGTCAAGGGAAGGTAATGAGCTATCTATGACTATGAGGTCGATAGAGAGACTTTGACTATGAGGTCAAGGTTGGAGAATGGCTATGAGGCCGATGGAGAGGGCTATGACTATGAGGTTAAAGTTTTGGTAAGGTGACTATGAGGTCAAGATGGTAAGATGACTATGAGGTCAAGATGGTAAGATGACTATGAGGTCAAGATGGGAAGATGACTATGAGGTCAAGATGGGATCCTATGACTATGAGGTCAAGGGAAGGTAATGAGCTATCTATGACTATGAGGTCGATAGAGAGACTTTTCCATGACTATGAGGTCAATGGATAATTGCTATGACTATGAGGTCAACGCTTGCCTATGACTATGAGGCCAAGGGCTACCTATGACTATGAGGCCAAAGGTTGAATATGTTGCTAATGACTATGAGGCCAAGAGCTACCTATGACTATGAGGCCAAGGTTGAAAATGTTGCTAATGACTATGAGGCCAAGAGCTACCTATGACTATGAGGCCAAGATTGAAAATTACTCTATGGCTATGAGGTCAAGAGAAGGTCCTATTGACTATGAGGTCAATGGGGGGAAGGTTGCCTAAGACTATGAGGTCCAAGGTAGCAATGAGCTTTCTATGATCTTGAAATCAATAGAAAAACTTTTCCTTTGGAAGGAAGGGGAGATAACATCTTATAAATAAGAGTTACAAATAGTTGAAATATGATGAAGTATGAGTTCAATAATTCCAAGCAGTAAGCATTTAATCAACATAGGGAATAAATTTTCAAATGTGATTATGACAACATGGATTAATGGTCACATAAATATGACAAGTATGGTTGAGAAAACATTCTCACAGTTTGGCAATAAATACATTTGGATGCAACTTGGCAACAGAGAACAAACAACATTCTCATGGTAAGATTTTGTCAAAGATAGAAAACAGAGTTTAATGAATCACAACATACTTCAAAGAAAACTCACTTTAAAGTCAGTGGCCACACAAATAAACCAAGTATGGCATAAAAGGCATTCCCACGGTTTGAAAACAAATGCATTTGGAATCATGCAACTTAGCAACAGAGATTAAAAATACAAGGAATACTCTAATGATAAGATTTTGTTCAAAGCCAGGAAACAAAGGTTCGACCAAAGTTCACAAGTTACAGCACTTTTCTAAGAAACGTTTTTTTTCACGTCTTAAGTAAACAATTGGTTTTATTTGCAAACAAAAGTCTAAAGATTAAAAGAAATTCTGAATGACTTTTATTGTCTTTGAGAATAGTAGAAAGAAAATAAAATGAGTTATAAACAAATGGAAAAAGAAAGAAAGACAAATAAAGAAGAAAGGAAATAAACAGCATGGGCCCACCTACCACTAGTGGCTGGCGCCACTTCCTCATGGTAAAGGGGTGGCTTGCGCCACCTCCAACTTCTTTAAGGGTGGCTTGCGCCACCTCCTCCCATGGCAGGCGTCATGTGGTTTTTTCTGTGTGTTCTATTATTTTATTTTTTGTTTCTTTTCTTTTGGTGGTGTGTGTTATATTTTATTATTTTTATTTTGTGTGTGTGGCGGGCACCATATCTAACGTGGCGAGTGCACCTAACTCTTTTATTTTTTCTCAGTTTCCTCTCAGACGAATACGAATATGAACCAATTGTCAATGGAAAGAACTTAGCATGTTGATGATTTTTTTCACAGAAACAAACGATGATCAGACAATAACAAGATCACAACATGATAATAATACGGAACAGAATAATCACAACATCAGGCAGTAATGAGACAACAAGCATGATAACAGTATGGTGCAAGTATGTATCACATGATCATCGTGTATATAAAAACAGAATGAGATATAGTGATACCTAGTGGAGAAATTCCACTGCCTCTTCACCGATGAGAGCTTCTAGAAGTGGTGGATGTGCCTTCCTTCCTCAACTGCTACAGAGCCACACTCTCAGAAAGACACACAAGCTTTTGGTGGTTAAGGTGTTGGAGGTTTGAAGTGTTTATAGAGGATATGAAAAGGATAAGTTCTTGCAAGATTTGAAGATCACTTGCAGAACTTTAGAAATGGAAAAGTGGAGAGATTTTGAGAGAGTTTCTTGGTATTTTTCTCGGTGGTTCTTTTTTGGTGTTTCTGTGTGCTACAAAGTGTAGGGGAAGTGATGAATCTCTTGCAAGCTTTTGAGGGTTACTTGCAAGACTGTGGAAGGGAGAAGCAGAGAGAAATTCTTGACAATTTCTGGTGTGTTTTAACAATGAGGAAATGAGCTCCTTTTATAGGCAAACAAAATGGTTCAAACACAGCGGGTAAAAGTATTATCCATTGGGGAAAGAATTAGGGTTTGCAAGGACTGATGGGTAAGGAATTAGGGTTTGTGTGGTACTTTCTTCAGTCAAACTTTGGACCACCATGCTGAACAAATGTAGCGGAGGAAATGGTGCATACCTGCTATTTTCACCCTTCAATATTCAATCCAAAAACTCCTTTATTTGTGTCATGAGAGAGAAGATAGAAAAGGGTAATATTTAGTGACCTCACTAGAATTGTCTTACAAACAAAGCATCTTCAGATTTTCAAATAACAAATGGAATATGGACTAAACCTAAATGCATAATGCCATACGGGAGCACCACTTTGAATTTTCACAATTTTATGGCCCTTGATCCAAATGACATATTTTGGGCCCAATTAGAACTTTGAGATAAATCATATGTCCATGATAAAAATGAAATGTCACGGGAACACACTTTTAGAAAATTCTAGGTCACACCATCTAATCCCTCCATGCTACCAATTTTGAGATTTTGCACTTTGGTAAATATTTATCCCAATGAAAAATTCTTGCACTTAAGAAAAAAAATCTTTAAGGCTCAAAGGTGGATTCCAAGGATGTTTATTAACACATGGCATAATTTCTCAAGACTTAGGATCACACTTTGCTTGACGTGAAAGGCAATGGTTGACTTGTCTTGGTGAAACACTTGATTTCTTGTTGAAAAGTCTTCTTGGATACATATAGATGATTGCACTTGGAGGCCAACAAATGTCTTCGGAAAATCTTGTCCATTTTATGCAAATCCTATTTTTCACAATAAAAAGAAACAACTTGTAAAAAGAAACGGTTAGTTAACAATGCACACACGATTGAGGTCTAAATGTTGGTGCAAGAAAAATATGACATCTAAGGGGTAAAATTTGGGGTGCAATAGTTGCCCCTATTTAAATAGCTTTACCGGATGGCACGAGGAATGGAAATCCTCGGGACATCAAGGCGAAAGGTATTTAAATATAGCAAACCGAAAATTTTGCCCTTAGATGGAATGCGGATGCTAAGGACAAGCAAACAAACATGCATATGCCGACATGCCATGAAATTTAGTATGATGATATGATGATATGACAGTGCAAAAATGCAGACAAACAGGACACCAAAGAGCTATCAAACACAGGTGAGCTTTACTGGGGAAGGATGAAGGAAGTATCCACCAGAAAGACTCACTGGGGATACAAACTAGCGGACAAAAAAGACTCACTGGGGAGACCCAAAGGAAACACTGGGGAAAGAGAAATAAAGGGGAAACCCAACAGATCCTCACTGGAGATAAGAGCCAGAGAGGTGTTCTCCACTGGGGAAAGATCCAGGGAGGTGGACGACAGGTGCAAACTGACCGGACGACACTGGGGAAATAAAAAACAATCTTACTGGGCCTAAAACCAGAAAAAGACATGATCTCCACTGGGGATCAATTTGGAATAGAAGGATAGACAAACTACCAAGAATTTTCCGGGGATTCTTATGCTGAAGAGTTCAAACGGGATCTTCAAGAAAAAAACCAGAAAAAGACAGAGACAAACTTTGGGTATCAGTATGAGCTGGATTTGGGATACCAACATGAATTGGATTTTGATACCAACATGAATTGGATTTGGATACCAACATGAATTGGATTTTGGATACCAGCATGAACTGGATTTGGATACC
Source organism: Lathyrus tuberosus (assembly GCA_022829125.1). Classification (NCBI taxonomy): domain Eukaryota; kingdom Viridiplantae; phylum Streptophyta; class Magnoliopsida; order Fabales; family Fabaceae; genus Lathyrus; species Lathyrus tuberosus. The sequence goes on along the minus strand of JALAZF010000008.1, from coordinate 8,243,777 downwards.
AACATGAATTGGATTTTGAATACCAACATGAATTGGATTTGGATACCAGCATGAACTGGATTTTGGATACCAGCATGAACTGGATTTTAAATGCCAACATGAATTGGACTTTGGATACCAGCATGAACTGGATTTTTGGATACCAGCATGAACTGGATTTTAAATGCCAACATGAATTGGACTTTTGGATACCAGCATGAACTGGATTTTGAATGCCAACATGAATTGGACTTTGGATACCAGCATGAACTGGATTTTTGGATACCAGCATGAACTGGATTTTGAATACCAACATGAATTTGACTTTGGATACCAGCATGAACTGGATTTTAAATGCCAACATGAATTGGACTTTGGATACCAGCATGAACTGGATTTTAAATGCCAACATGAATTGGACTTTTGGATACCAGCATGAACTGGATTTTGGCTACCAGCATGAACTGGCAAGTTAAAACCGGGGTTGCAAATTAGACTTTCCTGGGAATAAAGCACAGAGAAATGGAATCTGGCGCTTGAAGACCGAACGTAAGCCTAGCCCGAACAAAGGTTTTGGAGATAATCCGGGAATGTCTTTACTTGTGAAATAAGCTTTTCACATTTTCCACAAACATCTATGGAGGTACTAGGTAATAAGACGTATTCTTGCTGGGCATGAAACCAATAAGAAACCATTGATCTGGATAAAAAGATAGACATTAACCAAAGATTTTCTGGGATTTTCCTATGCTGAAGAGTTCAAACGGGATCTTCAAGAAAAACCAGAACAGACAAAGATAAACCTTGGGAACCAGTATGAGCTGGTTTTGAATTGCCAGTATGAGATGGACTTATGAAGGAATCCTCTGACTATGAGGTCAAAGGGGAAATGGCTATGGCTATGAGGCCAAAGCTTACCTATGACTATGAGGTCAAGGTTGAATGAAGGCTATGACTATGAGGTCAAAGCTTACCCATGACTATGAGGTCAAAGATGAAATAGATGGCTTTGAGGCCAAGATGATATTGATGACAAAGAATAAGACATATCCGAAGGTACGAAACCTGAGCTCGAAAGACATCAACAACAAAGTTGATGGCAAGAAAAAGACATATCCGAAGGTACTGAACCTGAGCTTGGAGCACATCAACAGTAGAGTGATAGGAAGAAGCCAAACATATCCGAAGGTACGAAACCTGAGCTTGGAACACCTCAAATAGGGATCGTATCAAACAGGTTGACGCAAAGTGACTGGTTGAAGATAACACCGACGGTAACTGTAAAACCAAGGATGGATAAGCCTTTCAGGAGAGATCGTCACTTATCGTAGTAGAAAAACAAGCTTCTCCAGGATATTGCTACTTGTTATTTTTATGAATTCCAAGGAGATGTTTATATCACCACACTGCTGGAGAAATGATTTTGTCTTCATCGAAGTGTCCTCCTCCAATGAGTTTGGCGGAGCACGACATCCTTCCGGATCACAATCTCCGTATATCATTTCGACATCTGACCTCGGTATAAATCTCGGACTCTGTGCGGGATAGCAAAATGGCGTAGGCACCTTTTCCTGAGACATATAACCGTCCTCGTTGAGATAGGACTTCCATTCCCCATCCGTATCGGAGGAATCTCCCTCGTTGATGGTATGGAATGCTTGATGCACTGGGTGAAGGAAACCTTCACTGTGGAAGAAGTCCTGAATGGGATGAAGACTTTCATCGTTAGCAGTTGTCCGGGTGCAGGTTGCAGAAAAACCAAGACCCTTCTTTGTTTTGTTATCAATGGGAATGAAAAGCTGTCCCCATCCTTTTGTATTGTTATTTTTGACCACTTCGAGGGCATCTTTGTATGAGGAAATCGAGGTTCCTTTTTCTGATTGATTCTTATTGCTCACCGACAGTGCTTAGAACTGAGTTCCAACAACCTCCTCGGGTTCTACACAAGTAGATAATGACAAGTTGCTCACAAGCAAGGTTTGTTCTCCACAAACCGTGACGATTTGATCGTTCTTGATGAACTTCAGTTTTTGGTGCAGCGTCGAAGTGTAAGCTGCCGGGACGTCCATGACCTGGAAAGTAATTAGGAAAGTGTGAGGACCGATAGTTTTGGGAAGGTCGACTTCGCCGATAACTGCTTTCCGAGATCCGTCAAAGGCTTTGACGATGACCTCACTGCCCCTCATCGGGGATCCTTTGAATGATAGTCGCATTAAAGTGGACTTCGGCATAGCATTGATGGCCGATCCTGTGTCTACCAGTACGCTGGTTAAAGCATCGTCCTGGCAGTTGACTGTGATATTGAGCGCCATGTTGTGGCTTTTGGCCCCCTCTGGCAAATCCTCATCACTAAATCCTAAGTTGTTGTAGGAAGTGATGTTAGAGATGATGCTATCGAACTGTTATATTGACACATCTTGTTCCACAAAGGCCTGCTCTAAGACTTTCTCTAGAGCCTCTCTGTGGGCTTCGGAACTGAGTAAAAGTGATAGCACCAAGATCTTTGAAGGAGTTTGTAACAGCTGATCAACAATGTTGTATTCACTCCTTTGGATGAGCTTCAGCATCTCATCATTGTTTTTTGAAAGGTCGGTATCACTAGACTGACCGACTGAAGAATTGGGAACTTTCATTTGAGGTCCCTTTTCTTTGTTAGGTTCTCCAACCCCTCGGTTGAAGATTCGACCGCTCCGTGTTACTCGACTGATGTCTGCAATATTCACGACGGAGGGTAATGGAATTTCCTTTCCATTCTCAATTATTGTTGCACCATATTTGTAAGGGATCGCCTTAGCTGATTCATACGGTAATGATCCCGGTAGATTGATAACTACAGGAGCCTTCTAATTTTGTTGACTGTCGTAAGTAACTTTAATCAGTTCCTTGCTAAGAACCTTTGATTTGTCCAGTAGAGGGATGATGGTACAAACATCCTTGTTCCTCTCAGGGTCAGAGATTACAACCACATCTCTGATTTGATCTGCGAAGTAGTCTGGCGTCCAGTCAATGGACCCCGAAGCTAGGTATGGGTGAATCTCCTTGCGATCCAACTAACTCTGAAGGGCTGCTCGCACGAGGTAACATCCTTGGTTATTTTCCGAACAGACTTTACAGCGTTCATAGTTTTGTGGTGGTACCCGGCCACGCCCTCTTTGAATGCAATGTAACCTCACTAGATCTGTTTTCGTAGATCGGACATCCTGACTTCGATGCCGAGTAGGGTTCCCATCAACCACACTGATTTGTTGTGTGTCTTCATCCATATAGATTGGAAGCCACCAGTGGTTTAACAAGTGTTGTAAAGTTCTCTGAACGAGAGCGCATCCTTGGTTACTCTCACAACATACTCTGCAGTTCGGATAATCATGTGAAGTGAGAAAACCAAGTTGGACCTGCCTGGCATGTAACTCCACCAAGCTGGTATTCATTAGACGAATATCATAGATTTGAATCATGTTGATCTGATAAGGATTTCTATCATGGTAGTCCTGGATCCATCGTAGATCCATCTGACACTGGAGGGCCTCTTGTACGAAAGAGCATCCCTGATTGTTTACCGAGCAAGTCAGACATGAATTGTAATCGTGCCGCGACAGATTATGATACTGGCTTTGCCTTGAGTGCGTTGCTACCAAGTTGACATTCATTGTACGGATGTCGTGGTTCTGGTTGACGTTGGAATTCGTATAGGTCATGTTGACTCCACGAACTCGATGCTCTTGGATCCACCCGAGATCCAATTGTTCCTGTAGAGCTGATTGCACCACAGAACATCCTTGATTGTTTTTAGAGCAGATATCACACTGGTGATAATTATGAGGTGGTACATGGCCATATCCACTATGTCTACAATGCATCTTGACCAGATTGGCCCTTAACAAGAGTACATCATGAATTTGATAGGTGTTGTTAGACTCTCCCTCTATCAAATTGACTGCAGATTTCCCATGTTGAGGCAGCGAGTTTGTGAGAACATTCGAATTCGTATCTTTGAAAGATAAGACCCCACTCCTAACAAGCTTTTGCACATCGGATTTGAAACTGAGATAGTTTTCTATGTTATGCCCTGGTCCTCCTTGATGGTAAGGACAATTCTGATACGTTTTGAACCAAAAAGGCGAATTTTTCAGTACTGTAAGAGGAGACTTAGTTTGGACATGCCCCTTGACTAGTAGTAACGGAAACAATTCTGCGTACAACATGGGTATAGGGTCGAACCCTGGTGTTCGCGTTGTACGGTTGTTGTTGTATGGAGGACGAGTCTGCTGAAGAGACTGTTGTGTCCTTTGCTGAAATTACTGTTGATTCGGTTGGCTCTGCGCAACCTGAGGTTGATACGCTGGAACAGGCGCGGGATTGATAGCAGGAGTTACAGCTGCTACTGGTTGATATCATCGCCTTTGCTTTCCGAGAGAGGTATTCCCGATATCTTGCTCTTTTTTCTTAGGGAGAGCACTACCGTATCGCTTTGTACTACTTGATGATCCAACCTCTTTTACTAAACATCCTTCCCGGACGGCTTCCTCAAGATAAACTCCCATGCCCACCATCTCGGTGAAGTCACTGGGCGCACTGGCGACTATTCTGTCGTAGTAAATTGAGCTCAAGGTCTTTAAGAAGATCTTTGTCATCTCTTTTTCCTTAAGAGGTGGAAAAATCTGAGCAGCAATTTCACGCCATCTCTGAGCGTACTCCTTAAAGGTTTCTTTGTCCTTTTGTGACATTGATCTGAGTTGATCTCTATCCGGTGCCATGTCCAAATTGTATTTATATTATTGAACGAAAGCAGCACCAAGATCTCTGAATGTGCTAATCGTAGCGCGGTTTAAACCCATGTACCATTTTAATGCGGCACCGGTTAAACTATCCTGAAAGTAGTGAATTAGTAGCTCCTGGTTCTCTGTCTGAGCTGACATTCGCCGAGCATACATCACTAAATGAATCTGAGGGCAAGAGTTACCCTTGTACTTTTCAAAGTCGGGCACTTGGAACTTGTGTGGAACTTTCACATTGGGGACCAAGCAGAGGTCCGCGACGTCCTTTCCAAATAGATCCTGACCGCGAAGGGCCTACAGTTCTTTCTGCATTTCCAGGAACTGTTCCTGGAACTCATTCATTCTGTCGAACATGCTTTTGTTTCAACTAGAAAGTATTTGTGGAATCTGTCCTTCCAGGACAGTGTGTACCACGGGCGGTGGTATAGTCATTATGGCCGAGACTCTTGGTGCCTCCCGAAGTTTGTAACCTTCAGGAGTTGCTGTCATGCCCCTGGCATCTTCGCTTTCCCGAAGTTTGTAACCTTCAGGCCCAGCGGCTCCTGCTGCGGTTCCCTGATCCTCAGCGATCAGCGGAACATATCCTTCTGGGATATAGTTAATAGGCCTTCCCCAGGGGCGATCTTTCGGCATCTTGTACCTAGGATCATACTTCTCTACTATGGGCGTTGATGTGATCTCTGAGATCACAGTTCTTTGTTGTTGCATCTGAGCTTCTACTAGAGCTTGCATGTCGTTATGAAGCTTCCTCAGATCCTCTTTCAGAGTGTTGATCTCTTCTCTCAACGCTTTGTTCTCTTCCTCGAGATCATCCATCTTTTTCTGACGATTGGCCCGAGTATTGTACGAATGAGATAGTTTGACTCTAGAATCGAGACGCAAACGTGAGATTCGTAGGTAATAAGAATGTGTTTAAGAGAATGATGAATGCAATGATTATTAATTATTTTTGTTTATTCGAAGTAAACTTCGACAATTAGATTGAAAATATCAAACAGTGGGGAAACCCCATTTTATTGAATTCAAAGGATTGCGGAACTGGAAATACAGTAGATTACAAAGTGCTGGAAAAGGAAATCTAAACTAATGGATCCTGAGTCCTCTCTGAAGAGAGCTCAAGTGATGGTTCGGGTGCTTTCCTTTTCTTTGACAGGGGCTCTTGGGCCGTTGTCGGGTTGTCATTTCTTTGCCAAGTGAAAGGAGCGAGCAAATTCCTTTGGTCATCTTGATTTTCTACAGCATGTTTCTCTAGAATCTCAATCAGGGCATCTTTTTCTCTTAACAGTTGTTGTATTTTCTTGCGCTCCACATTGAGAATACGGTACTTGTTCCTCCAAGACTTTTTCTCCTGTTGAACTCTGTTGAGAGTAACCTGAAGTTTTCCCTGACGAGGGTAAGGCATCCTCAGCTTGAGAGCTCTAGTTTGTACCCAGTGGAGATAAGGTTCCACAGAGATACAGTCCAATTTCCCTAGAGACTCTATTCCTTTCCTGTGAACATGTTTCCAGGCGTGCACTATTTCCGTCTTTAGTGCCCTGTCATTTTCTCCTTCCTTGAAGAAAAGACCTTCCAGATGAGCATTCCGTGGGACATGCCTCATCGGGCATCCAAATTGATGACGAACAAGAATTGGATGATAGTTGATTCCTCCCTTAGTTCCTATAAGGGGTACATTTGGGAAATTTCCACAACGGTCAATAATCCTGATCCCGTCGTAGATTTGATTGTACCAATCGATGTCAGAGTTGGTAAGAGACATGATTCTCTGCGACCAACGTAAAGTATTCTTTTGATCCCAAAATGCAGTAGACTTAGGCAAATGGGAAGTGAACCATTTGTATAGCAAGGGTTCACAACACGTGATCATTCCTCCGCTGTATAAATTCCTTAAATGTACTGAATGATACACATCTGCGAGTAAGGTCGGTACGGGGTTTCCGATCAGGAAAATCTTAATGGCGTTGATATCTACAAAGTTATCGATGTTGGAAAACAAAAATAACCCGTAGGTGAGCAAAACAAAGAAGCTCTCGAAAGCGGCCACGTTCCCTATACTAGCAAAGTACACGGCTTTATTTGTCAAGAACTGGGCTAGAAAACCTTGGATGCCACCCTTAGTGGTCATGTGAGTCCTGACTTCTGACTCGTCCAGATAAATTGCTCTTGCAATGGTCTGATCCTTTGGAATTTCTTCCTGTCCAGAAAAGGGAGCTTGATCAGTAATATGTAAATCAGTCAGGTGAGAATACTCCTCCAGTGTTGGTGCTAGTTGATAATCCGGGAATGTGAAACAGTGATAAACCGGATCGTAGAACTGGATTAGCGTGGACAGGATTCCTTCGATTACATGAACCCTTAACAAGGACAGCAGTCCTCCATACTTGGCTCTGAAAGCCTCGTGGTTGGTGATCATTCTCGCCAAACCTCTCAAATCCTCTAACTTTGGAACCTTGAAGGTGTACTTATGAGTTTTCCTTCTACCGAAATCCATTAGCGCAATCTCCTTTCTCTGACATTTGCAATCATTGTCTTAGTTTAATTTGAAAAGGAGAGACTAGAAGAGAAGATTTTCTTTGTTTTAATGCTTTTTAAATGAATGTATGAATGCAGCACACAAAAACATAGAAAAAACATGGGGTCAAAGGGTCGGTGTCATGAAGTCAAGGCTCTACCCCCCCCAAAGGTTTATACTGGTGATTTTTTGTACCTGTCTGCAAAATCATTGACCCCTCTGGGATAACAACAGCAAGCGGATCGCCAGCGAGCTGATGTATCCTGGAGTGATCTCAGATGAGGGTAGTATCTCGTGACAACTATTTTTGATAACTTCCACACTACAAAATGGCTTAAGTCTACTAAAAACCTCAGCTTCTCAGATAACCCAGTCGACCACACTACTTTCAACAACCGAAGTCGTATAGGCAATGTATCTGCAAAGGGAGTCGCCACTGAGTTTGATGGTCGATCGGGGGCTCTTAACTGGAATTCACTCCCAGTAAGATTACCCGCATTGCCATCACATATCTTAGGTGTATACTCAATCTTTCCACATGCGGCATCACACGCATTCCCATTAGCAGAAAAATAAACACAGATATCAATTAGGAAAAGCAGTATATATATTTGTCTTAATCATCCTAGACCTCTAGTCTTATGATCCTATACAGACAATGACTCCCCAGCAGAGTCGTCATTTCTGTGACATGAATTTGAACTCAAGGTTTCTACCTGAGAGATGAGAGGGACAAAATGCCCTGCGTGGCCCCATTTTTTGGTAGAGAATGATTTTGGACGTGGTTCTTAAGCACTGTCGCTCTGGGGTACTACAGGGCGATTCATTTTTTATCCTATTGAAGCTGACTAAGGAAGGGAAATAGATGTCTCCAATTAACCCTGCTTGCATACTGAGTTTAAATAGATGACTGTTGGCTTACAGATGCGGTTTAGATTGTGGGCCTCTCTCTGCTTATTTTGTTAAGAACGAAATGACGGGACCATGCTATTGGTAGGATGTTAGGACTAATGCTTTTTGATTGATGTATGAAGGTACGGGATTTTGGGTTTTTGATTAGTGTGATCGCTAAGATTTTTCAATCTTATGCCAACGTATTCCCGTTTAACGAAACAGGGAAATCAGAGCGATCGTAGTTCCCCCTATTCTATGGGAGGAAAAAGGTTGTCTTGGTGTCTTGTTCAAAGCCTAAGACATGAAGCTAAAGGTGATTTGTATCTTTTTCAAAGCCCAAGATGTGAAGCTGAAGGGTCTATTTGTATCTTGTTCGAAGCCCAAGATGTGAAGGTAAAGGGTTTTAACTTTGGAGAGAATTTGTCATCTCTAAAGGGGGGTCTGTTTGTCACAACTGTTGGGTGACAGATTATAAAGGAGAATTACTGTAACTGGGATATGTGAATCCAGCAATGCCATAATTTCCTTTATAGGGGATTTTTAACCTGAAGGAGAAGACTTTAACTCAGTTCAGAGCAATGTTATCTTTCCTTAGGAATTTCTCATGCTAAAAGAGGGACAGTGGCGTGGATGTAAATAATCCAGAGGCTTGCCGCTTAAAACAATTAGATGGGGGAAAAGGAGTTGTTGATGTTTGTATACTGTGAACGAGGCACAGATTTTGATGCTAAAAAGTTGATTGACTCAACCGGGGTTTCCTTATACAAAGCCTAAGAGGAGGCTATTGGCCCAACAAGAGGGTGTTTTTATGTGTCTCGTACGAAGCCCGAGAGAGAGGCTAAAAGGGTTGACTCAATAAGAGAGTGCTTTTGTATATGTCTTGTACGAAGCCCAAGACGGAGGCTAAAGGTGTTTGACTCAACAAGAGAGTCTTTGTACCTCGTACGAAGCCCGAGATGGAGGCTGAAAATGTTCGACTCAACAAGAGAGTCTTTTATACTCAACAAGAGAGTGATTTTGTATCTCGTATGAATCCCGAGATGGAGGCTGAAAATGTTTGACTCAACAAGAGAGTCTTTTATACTCAACAAGAGAGTGATTGTTATCTCGTACGAAGCCCGAGATGGAGGCTAAATGGGTTTGACCTAACAAGAGAGTCTTTTATATTCAACAAGAGAGTGGTTTTGTATCTTGTACGAAGCCCGAGATGGAGGCTGAACAGGTTTGACCCAACAAGAGAGTCTTTTATACTCAACAAGAGAGTGTTTTTGTATCTCGTACGAAGCCCGAGATGGAGGCTGAGAGTGAAGTGACTCAACAAGAGAGTCTTTTATACTCAACAAGAGAGTGTGAATAGGTTAGCTCCGCTGGGGAGTATAATTGTAAAAAGCCCAAGAGGAGGCTAGTTATGCTGGTGACTGTTTCAGTTTAGTGACAGGTCCAGTATGTTCGATAAAGAGAAAATCAGTTCTTATATGGGTAATGTTGTGCTCAGGGATTGATCGGAGGATCAGGGTTATTTCCTGTTCTTTAAGGAAATGGGAAATCCAAAAGGTATTGAGACTATCCAAGTCTACGGGTGTTTTGAGAAATCGATTCTCAGGTAGTGAATGATCTTTGTATGATGCCCAAGAGAAGGTTGGTATGTTAAGGGATAAAGGTCAACCCATTAACTGGTCTGACACTTGACTCAGAAAGATAGCTCTAGCAAATTGATGACTAGGTTCTGTTCCTATACCTGTAGAGATCTCTGGGTCCTTGTACTAAGCCCAAGATAAGGCATGAGAGCTTTTAAAAAGCCGAAGGGTACCTTGTACAACGCCCAAGAGGAGACGAGGATGCTTTTAAGAAGCCTGTGGCTCCCCAAACCCCGAGAAGTTCAAGACATTCCATTCACCGAGAATAGATCAAGCCAGGAAAGTCCGAGAATTTGGAAGAAACTCAAGAGATGCCATTCACGGAGAAAAGATCATCTCTGGGGAGTAGAGTTTCTTTGACAATTTCTAAGGGTGACAGTCTAAGAAATGGTTCACCGAGAATGCTTCCTTTCACGTCTCCATATTGTTTAACCCCAAGAGGAGGGAAGACTGTGTCTTGTAATCCTATGGGGATCTAGTTTTGTTTGTATTTAAGAGTGACCAACAGGGCTTTACCTAGTGCTAGACGTAGTTGCCGGGGAAAACTCTAAATAACTATACTAGTATTACACAGTTGATATTTGACAAGTATATAAAAGTTTGTGAAAGAAGACTTACAGTGAGCAGCCCCACAATACAGTTATATATATACGAAAGCGGACAAAGAAAGCGGGTAAACACTTACTCGGTTGTAGAGCTTCCATGCTGTTTGGTTAGTTTGTTCACCAAAGAAAGCTTTGATAACAATATTATATTCAAAATCAAAGGAGAAAGTGCTTTGAAAGAATTGTTGGGGCTTACAGCTCGAGGAGAGGCCCAAGGTTTTATCAGTGATTGCACTGTTGTTTTGAATTTGTACAGAGGGACTTATACAAGTGACTGAGGCCCAAAAAGGTTTTATGTACAAAGGGATGGATCTTACACTCTCTCAAGAGGCCCAAAGGTTTATTTTTGTACAAGTGGTGGGGCTTACAGCTCAAGGAGAGGCCCAAGGGGTTTGATTTTTGAACTGGCGATCGCGCCGAGATTTTCTTTTAACGCAGAGGGACTTATACAATATCTGAGGCCCAAATTGTTTTGGTTAAAAGAGGATTGGGTCTTACACTCTATTAGAAGCCCAAAGTGTTTGAAAAAGTTTGACGAGGGTTGATTTAATCAAAAACCCTAATTTGTTTCCAAAATGTATTTTAATTGAATAAAAATTCAATTAAAATGATCAAAATTGTTAAACATGTGGAAAACAAAATGTGATCTTGGATTAATGTTTCAAAAATCAGGTTTTGATCCACAAAATGATTGGAAATCACTAAAATTTGAACAAGAGGATAAAGAGAAAATATTTTAAATGTCAAAAACAATTAAAATATTAATTCTTTACAAAAATATCAAGTATATGTAATAAATAATATTTTTGGGATTTTTTGGAAAAATAAAATATTTTAACATTTTTGTGAATTATTAATAAAAGAATCAACTCAAAATCATTAAAACTCAGAGAGAAATTAATTTTTGAATCAATTAAATAAAATCACAAAATTCAAATATTTGAATTTTTGAAAGAGGGCACCAAGAACATGGCAAGAACACGCGCCCTTCCTCTGTTTCTGCAGATTTGCATTTTCTATCCAATCTCACTGAATACTTGATGATATCATGCAATCTACATATCAATCTACTCGTTTTCACTTCACGATCATGTCTATGGTCTTTAATTTCATTTATTTTAAGCATGGAATAAGAAATCAAAGAGAAACCTCAAGAACCCTAAAATTTGCATGAAGGCTCAGAAATTCCATACACGATTCAAACAATGCAATTGAATGAGGGAAAACACTCTATGCATGATTATGAACATATGGCCAAATTATTGTGCAGCAAAAAAATGCATGGATCATAGAGTTAGAAGAGCTCATGCTTACCTCTTGCAGCTGGTGATCGTGTTTTGTGTTAGAGGTTTTACAACTTGGTTCCAAGGTTATGGACAACTTCCCTAGGTGCTATGGAGTGTGTTTGGGTGCTTGAAGTGGACTGAATTGAGCTGGAACTTGATTTGGCACCTCAATTGCAAATCTGTCAAAGGCTTGAGCAGTTGGCTGGTGATTTTGTGATTTTGATGTTCCAGATGTTATGTGAGTGTTTGGATCACTTTTATATGATGTTTATGAGATGTGTGTGTGATTGGTTTGGTCGGAATAACTCTCAAACTCAAAACCCGATAGTGACTTGCTTTGGAAGGCAATTTTGGAGTGAAGAAGGAGATTTTGAGAAAAGCATCTGTTTGATGGCTTCGGTGTACTCAAACTGAACACAATTGAGCTCTATTTATAGTAGAGGAATTTTGTTTTGCAAGGAATAGTGAATGGCAACTGCTGCATAGGTTTGGCCAATGTTGAGCAATGAGAATCCAAGTCTCCTCTAGCCATTGACTAGAGGTTAGGGCACAGGCTGCTGGTCCCCTTGGTCTTGGATAAGTCTTGACTGAATTCAGTTGGAAATGGCTCAGTCCATGCCACCTTGGTGTATGCATTGAATGCTCCAATCCAAAATTGGAGTCTTGTCCCTCTTTTAGGCATTTCTAGGTTTGGCATGCTATTTTTGGTTCCAAAGACTTGGGAGGCTTGAGATCAGAGTTGGTTCCTCCTTGGTCCCCCCTTGAGGTGTTCAGATGGATAGAGTTGCTTGCCCTTTGCAAAATTTGAGCAAATTGAGCAAAACTCCAAAATCTGCCTTGCCATGACAGTTTGCAGCAAGGCATATTGGCATTGTCATATCTCATGGCTCAAGTGGACTTTGATGGAGTTCTTGGCCATTTTGGAAAGCCCTCATATGATACAACAATTGTTTGATCATAATTGGTTTTGATACTTTTTGGATCCAAGTGAAAAATGCCCCTACATTTGGAAAAAAGTGAAGGCAGATTCTGACTTAGTGAAAATTTCACTAAGTGTTGGAAAAAAGTGACATTTTCACTTTTAGTGATTTTGATCATTCCATAACTCATAATACATGATGAATTGGAATGAGGTGTAGTTGAAGCTTTTGTAGAGGGCCATGAGAGCTACAAATCCAGCTTTGGATGGGGAAAAATGGCCTTGTGGTTTAGGAGTTATGATCCTCCAAAGTTGGTACCCTAGCCACTTTGTTCCATAACTTAGAAAAATTTCTAAGTTTTTATGGTTACCCCTTTTACAAGTTATCCCACTTTTCTTATTTTTCTTGATGAATGATGATTCCAATCACACATTAACATCAATTTAGTGTTAAAGAACCATAATTGTGAAAAATCTCAAAAAGTCAAAGTTGACTTTTGTGCACAGTTGACTTTTTGTCAGATGAATTCCAAACTGTGCGATCCTCTATGAAATCAAGTCCTTAACCTAAATCAAACTTGATGGATTGATTTCATAGGTGTTATAAGGTGTATTGAATCATGTCCTAGGGTTTGGGAGTATGTCCTGGTCAAAAGTCAAAGGTACAGTTGACGTTTTCCCGCGAAACCCTAATTGTGGTTCTGATGAAATTGAAACTTGTTGCTCAAGCTTCTTAGACCAATCCATTGTTGCAAATGGATTAATGTGGTGTATTAGAGACCCTCAAATCCTCCTTTGAGGTCTTGGCTCATGTTTTGTCCCAAAAGTCAACTTAGGGGTGAATTAGGTCAAGAAACCCTAATTCCTGCTTTTTTATAAGTGCATCCCCTGAAGCAAAATTGACTTGATAATTGGGTCCATGATGTCCCATGGAGTATCTTAGGTTATGCTTTGAAGCATCGCCTCTTGCCTAGAGGAAAATTTCCATTTGGGGCCTTGGTCGACCAAACCCAAATTTTGGTGACACTGGTGATCTTGAGGCTTAATCCACTTGGAATGCTAGAACATTGTGCTTGATTCTTGCTGTGGGAGTCCTCTTGATCCATTGTGGATTTTTGAGAGGTTAGACAAGTTGAAGATCTTGTCATTCCTTGATTGATCCTTTGTCTAAGAACTTTGAGAGGGCCTGAAACCCTAAATTTGATTGTAGTGGATGCTCACCCATCTTTGGGGAGACTGATGAGTATGAAAGTTCATCCATATTGTGATGATGATTTGCACAATGATGGGAATCTTAGTGGTCAAAATTTGGGGTATGACAGCATCGACATCAAAGACGTTTGAGGGTTTGGTGTATAAGTTTTTCTCTTGTATAAACAATTGCAACCGTAATATATACATATCTCAATTCCATTTTTGGAATTAGGGGCAGAGGTACCCTTAGCGAGGACGATTCAGAAACTGCCTAATCAAATCATGTTTGTTTTTGCTTTCCCTATCCTTTTACGTTTTTGATATTGTTTAAACTTGTGAATTATCAATTGATTGAAAATTTTTGGTGTAGTGTAGTATAGAGCTGAATTATTGATTTGTAAAAACACTACAATCCCTTGGATTGTATTTGGATTAGCTCTACACTCACATTGCTTTGAAATTTACACTTGGAGTGCCTCACACGCCAAGTGTTTGATAAATTGATTGAGCACAAGTTTCTAAAGCGCTTTGTGAATTAAGTTTGTTGTATTCACCCGTTGGTGATTGAAAAATATCAAGTGCATATATTTGAGTTGATTACATTTTGTATTGTTGATTCTGTTTGGTTTTCTCATCCACCGCATCATTCGTAGTGGCTTTACGCATATTCGATTTTTCTAGTAGCGGTTCATTGTTTACGAATTGATTCAGTGGTTGCTTCCACATTAAATTTTTTAAAACTAAATTTGGAACACCATTAGCGTGTAATAAATTGTGGGATATATTCAACCCCCTTCTAGATCCAAGCCATCGTCTAACAAGTGGTATCACGAGCTCCGGTTTATCTGGTGCTTCGATATAATTTCTTAGAAAATGGCAGACGAACCTAAAGGGGCTTATAATAGAGCTCTAGTTTTTACAGGCGAGAATTATAGCTACTGGAAAGATTGTATGCGCGTGCATATAAATTCCATTGATCAGAAGGTTTGAAATGTTATTTTAAACGGTCCTATGGAAATAACCATGACCGATGATAATAATGTTGTTGTGCCCAAGCCGGAAGCATAATGGGATGATGAGGATGAGAAAAAGTACAGCTATGTCTGGAAGGCTCAGAATATTTTGATCTCCTCTTTGGGAGTTGACGAATATTATCGAGTCTCTCACTGTACAACGGCCAAAGCCATGTGGGATGCTTTACAAGTAGCCCACGAGGGCAATAATGATGTGAAATTGGCCTGAATCAACACATTAGCACATGAGTTCGATCTCTTTTACATGCAGCAAGGGGAAACCATTGCCGACATGCAAAAGGGATTCACTCATATAATCAACAAATTACATACACTTGGTAAACCAGTTCCCAACGAGGTTGCTACTAATAAAATCTTGAGGTGTCTTAACAGGGAGTGGCAACCAAAGGCCACTGCAATCAAGGAGGCCAATGATCTAACTACTCTAGACCTCACAACATTATTTGGCAAACTCAATGAACATGAGCAAGTGCTCATCAACTTGGAAAAACATGAGAAGAGTGTAAAGAAAGAGAAAACAAAGGAAACAGAAAAGAAGTCGATAACTCTTAAGGCTTCTTGTTCAAAGTCCACATCACAAGAGCAAAGTGTGTTAGACGATGGCTAGGATGTAGAAGGGGGGTTGAATAGATCCCTCGAGTTTTACACGCAAATGGCTTTCCAAAAAAATTGGTTTTAAAAGGTTTGACGGAAGCGGCCACTAAATTACGTCTACAACGAACCTCTACTAGGAGGATCGGATATGCACGACAATATTAGGAATGAAATATCGGATGAGAAAAAAAATTCAGATTATTTAACAAAATTTGAACGCAATCAACAATGTTTTATTTGCTTGATATTAATCCAATCCAATGAGATAGGTTGACAAACAATTAAATGCAAATAGGTTCGAATTTGCTTTGAAACAAATTATCGAACACTTGATGTGCGTAGACACACTAAGTGCAGATTTCCAAGTAATGTGATGTTGAGCTGATCCTAAATACAATCCAAGGGATTGTATCAAATTTACAAAACAATTTATCAGCTCAAGATAACACTATCTCTGAAATTTCAATCAATTTAAACGTTGCAAATTCGAATGATATCAAACGTAAAAAGTTAAGGGAAAGAGAGGACAAACACGAATTGATTAGGCAGTTTCTCAATCGTCCTCGCTATGGGTACCTCTGCCCCCAATTCCACAAATGGAATTGAGATATATATAAATTACCGTTTGCAAATTGTTTATACAAGAGAAGAACAATGAACATCCAAACCCTCAAACGTCTTTGATTGTTGATGCAGAGTCTTATCTCCCCTTGATTCAAGACGAATCAAGTACCTCGAATTCGATTGAACAAATCACCGTCTCACGCTACTAGACTACAAGAAACCACCTTTCTTCAGTCACCTTCACTCGGTCGATTTTGATCTTCCGCAATTCGATCCCCAAACCGTTCTTCTACGATCCTCCGATTGTAGCTACTAAACCGAAGGAATACTCTGTTCTTCGGTTACCTTCGCACGGCTGGGTCGACCACCCTTTAATGA
Source organism: Lathyrus tuberosus (assembly GCA_022829125.1). Taxonomy (NCBI): domain Eukaryota; kingdom Viridiplantae; phylum Streptophyta; class Magnoliopsida; order Fabales; family Fabaceae; genus Lathyrus; species Lathyrus tuberosus. Next base: position 8,227,406 of record JALAZF010000008.1, on the reverse strand, counting down.
GGGTCAGCGTGAGCTATCCCGTAGGATTGTCTATGTAAATTTTGAAACCATGCGTCGACCCATAAATACCTTGCATCGACGCAAGCCAACATATTTTGCAGAAATTCAAATTTCCAGAAGCATGCGTCGACGCATGCAACAGGGGAGGTTAGCGTGCGCTATCCCGAACTTTTCACAAAACTTGTTCAGATCAGCATGAGTCGACTCATGCTTACCATGGGTCGACTCATGACCTGCAGATTTTCAAAAACTCATTTTTCTGCACGTTTTTGCTGACCAAGACTCGAAACAAGTATGTCAAACATCAATATTATGATTATGCATATGTAGAAATAGTGTAGACTTCTTCCTATATGATTTGACATATGAAAATTGATGGTTAGATACAATTTGCCCGACAATGAAGTGATACCGCTCAAATTACAATCTAATGACTATCTTATCTGTTGACATCATTAAAACCAAAATAGATGAGAGACCTTAGCCCTCACATACTCCCCCTTTTTGATGATGGCAACACTGTCTGTCTTTCTCTTGATATGTAATTTGAGGACAGAAAAACTCCCCCTATCTTTAACACTTTAATATCTATTGCTTTAATAGTTTCTGCTGCTAATATCCTTCTCCCCCTTTGACAACATCAAAAAGAGTAAAAGAAGGTGGTCAAAGAGACATCATCATAACAAGTAATGGTTCATTCACCAATTTGCAAAACAGCGACACTAACAAGCATCCACATATGATACAGTTAATGCAATACAATAAACGGATAAATACAGAACATAAAAAGAAAACACGATTCATTCCATAAGAGTTTAAACTAAAGAAACATAGTTCAAATTAAAATAAACTGAAATAACATGCAAATCAAAGAACAAAACATAGAATCAAAGACATAAATAATATCATGCACTAAGAATGGTGCTAAACTCTATGGTCTCCTCCCCTTAAATGGGTGACCTCTTCCCCGGTAATGATGTTCTGGTGGTGGCAGATCCTTTAGGGAATGATTCAATTCAATGACAGTGCTGTTGAGAATTCCTAGGCTGTTGGATAGATTCTGGGTCTGAATTGCCATAGCATTTTCCAAATTGGTAAATCTGGTCATCAAGGCATCATCAAACCTATTGAAGTTCTCCATGTGAGCAGTCATTTGGTTTGAAAGAGCAGTCAACCTTTCTTCCTGAGCATTGTATCGTTGTTCTTGCAAGTCCTGAAATTGCTCTTGTTCGAGGTTCAGCTGGTTCAACATGGCCAGAATTTCTTCAGAGTCTTGAAAGGCTTGCTGTGGCTGTGGTTGAGGAGTTGGAGGTGCGGAATAGTTAGGCTGATGCCAGTCATAATCACCATAGTTAGGAGGTACATATGCATCCCTAAGAGCAGACCAACTATTGTATTGCCATTGTCCCCAGCCTTGATTATCATAATTATCCTCTGGTTGAGAATTGCCCATCCATGCCTCATTATCTTCGTCTTCCATATGCACATAAACATTGTCACCACCTTGGTTCTCATTTTCATGTCCTTCCGCATTATCTTGATCGCCAGGAGCATTAGGAAAAGGGTGAGTGGATCTAAATTTGTACTTGTACTCATTTTCAACCGGATCCCAAGTATAACCCATCATGGTGAGAGTCTTTTGTTGAAATTGATGCTCAGATGAAATATTGACATAACTAATGTTCGAAACAGAGATATCAGCCTTGTTCAATATATTTTGAATACATGATGCATAACCCAAAGCAGTACCTTTTGTGGAGTCGCGAAGGACAAACATACGGTATGTGAAATAATATGGCCAATTGATTTTGATCTTATTCTTCAAAATGTAGATAGATGAACCTCAACTTTATCCACTCTAGAAAAACCTCCTTTCTTTGGTCGCAAAATGCGAGAGACAATCCACTGCAGAATGCGATCAAGAAATTTCAGATGACCTGTTGTGACATTTTTCAGAAACAGCTCGCTTGTAACAACATCATCTGAGTATGGTTTATGCAACATAGAGTTCAAAGCAGTCTTAAACTCATAGTTGGGAACAAATTTGGTGTCCATCACTCGAGGAAGATTTTCATCAGTTTCCAAACTGAACAAACTAGTCCAAACATCATTGTTCATGGAATGAGGTGCGTTATTCATAGAATAAGTAAAATATGCACCTTTAAAGTTTCCCTCAATCCCACAATAAAACAAGCGAGCCATATCACAGTTAAACTTATCATCACATTCAAGAAAATAATCAAAATTCTGAGCATTCAATATGTCAATTACCTCAGAGAGATGGTAATTGAGAGCCATCAAAGAGTAGTATGCATGTTGTCGGATAACGACACGGTTGCGGAAATCATTGTTGAAAGACTCAGACAGAGCATCGAAGAGTAGAGACATAGCATTTACCGGAGTTGAAGAAGTTTCGGCTCTTGATGTGGAAGTTCTAGTAGTTCTTTTACCTGTAGCACGTCGAGAAGTCATTGTTGAAGATATGAGGAAGATGATGAATAGTGCGCAGTAAACAGTGCGCAAATGATGAACATTTGATAGAGTTCCTGCTTCCAAATGCATTGTGAAACCCCTTTCTTATAAACCTTGTGAATTCAAACTTTGTGGGTTTGAGTTTTAGGGTTTTAATGGAGCATTGATGGATTTTGAATGGGAATTTGGAAGACAAAGAGAGGAGAAGACCAAGAAAGATCAAATTTATGACATGCAATGAAGAAATATTAAGTGCATTGAAAGTATGTAGTGAATTTTAGAAACACTAGGTCGGCGCGCGCGTTCCCAATAAAAAGGATTCAAAATTTGTCAGGTGTGCGTCGACCTAAGCATTGGATGCGTCGACACAAGCTGACGTTTTTTTGAATTTTTTTTAAAAATTTGAGATGCGCCGACCGCAGGTAGGCGCGCGCTAACCTGGTTGTTTTTCTCAAGAAAAATTTCAGTTCATAAGTCGACCCATGGCATCCTTTGGTCGACTCATCCAAGTGAAACATGGAAAAATTTAAAATTTTGCAAACAAATGTTCCAAAATAAGATAAATAAACATGCAAACACATAGATCAAACATCCAAATGAATAATACACGCTTAAACGTGTAATAAACATCATTTAAACAGTCAACATGGTACATATATTAAAGAAACCGTATGAAGTAGAACGATATTACCTTGACCATGAACGATGATGAGAGCCCTCACATATTGCTCAATAACTCTTGGCATAGTTAGTCAAAACCATAAACAAGCATATATATATGTGAAGAGCTATTATCTTAAAGAATTATCAAACACGATTCGAAATATCGAGAACGCCTAGTTCCCTACGGATGTGAAAGAAAGGCTCAGTAGCTAGTGGTTTTGTAAAGATGTCAGCAAGTTGATTTTTAATGTCAACATGCTCAAAGACCACATCACCTTTCTCTACATGATCCCTAAGGAAATGATGACGTATTTCGATATGCTTGGTGTGTGAATGTAGTGCAGGGTTCTTAGTTAGGTTAATAGCACTAGTGTTATCGCACAAAATGGGAATACGCTCAAGTTTTAAATTGAAATCAAGCAATTGTTGCTTAAGCCATAGGACTTGAGCACAACAACTGCCGGCGGCAACGTATTCTGCCTCGGCTGTTGACAAGGCAACAGAAACCTGCTTCTTGCTATGCCAACTCACCAAGGAATTTGCAAAAAAGTGACACGTGCCACTAGTACTTTTCCTATCCGATTTGCACCTGGCAAAGTCTGATTCAGAATAGCCAACTAAGGAAGAAACACTACCTTTAGAATACCACACCCCATACTTTGGAGTATCGGAAAGGTATCGAAGTATGCGCTTAACTGCTTTTAAGTGGGATTCCTTGGGACGTGCTTGATACCTCGCACACATGCATGCACTGAACATAATGTCGGATCGTGATGCGGTAAGATAAAGAAGAGATCCAATCATACCTCGATACTTCTTTACCTCTACATCCTTACCATTTGCATCACGATTAAGATTGACACATGTAGGCATAAAAGTATCTATTACTTTGTAGTTTAGCATGTCGAAACGTTTGAGAAGCTCAAGACAATATTTTGATTGACTCACGAATGTGCCCTCTTCGAGTTGTTTGATTTGAAATCCGAGGAAATAGTTAAGCTCCCTCATCAGGCTCATCTCAAACTCCCCCTGCATCAGACAAGAAAACTCCTTGACCAAGGTCATGTTAGTAGACCCAAAAATAATATCGTCAACAAAAATTTGTACCAAGATTAAGTGTTTTCCTTAACGTTTAATAAAGAGGGTTGTGTCAACCTTTCCTCTTGAATACCCTTGATCAAGTAAAAATTTTCTTAGACGTTCATACCAAGCCCTAGGGGCTTGTTTAAGTCTGTACAAAGCACGTTTAAGTTTATAGACATGATCAGAATATTCATGGGATTCAAAACCTGGAGGTTGGGCAACATAAACCTCTTCATTTATATATCCATTAAGGAAGGCACTTTTAACATCCATTTGGAATAACTTGAAGTTCTTAGTGCAAGCATAAGCAAGTAAAAGACGTATAGCCTCGAGTCGGGCAACTGGCGCATAAGTTTCCTCATAGTCGTTTCCTTCATCTTGGTTATAGCCTTGCGCTACAAGCCGCACTTTATTTCGTGTTATAGCTCCATTTTCATCAAGTTTATTCCTAAACACCCATCGGGTTCCGATTACTCGATGATCTCGCGGAGGAGGGACAAGGTCCCAAACCTCATTTCTCCTGAATTGGTTTAGCTCATCTTGCATTGATAAAAACCAATGCTCATCGAGTAATGCATCCTTTGCGTTTTTAGGTTCTACTTGTGACACAAAAGTGGAGTAAATAACAAAAGTTACTATGTTTAGAGGGAGTGGTTACTCCCTTAGAGATATCACCGATGATATTGTCGATTGGATGGTCTTTGGAAGACTTCCATGCTGAAGGAAGGTCATCTTCATTTGTTGGATGATCCTCCTCACTCTTCATTGGTTGGTGATCCTTTTCCTCCTCAATACGCACTGCTTCAGGCTGATCAATTTCCGTATCAGTGTCCTTGAGTATGTCTTCAGAAGATACACCTGCACCATGAAAAGAACTACCTTCTCCGACATTTTTCGGATAAGACTCATCAAAAGTAACGTGCACTGACTCTTCAACAATACGTAACCTTTTATTATAAATTCTATAAGCTTTACTTGACTGAGAGTATCCAATAAAAATACCCTCGTCGGCCTTGGCATCAAACTTACCAAGTGTCTCTTTTCCATTGTTCAACACAAAACACTTGCAACCAAAGACATGAAGGTGAGAGAAATTTGGCTTACGCCCTTTTAAAAGTTCATACGGTGTCTTGTTTAGAATAGATCGGATGAGCACCCTATTCAAAACGTAACAAGCCGTACTAATGGCGTCGGCCCAAAAGTATTTTGGAAGTCCACTTTCATTGATCATAGTCCTTCCAAGTTCCTCCAAAATTCTATTTTTATGTTCCACCACCCCATTTTGTTGAGGGGTACGTGGTGCGAAAAAATTATGATCAATTCCATGGGATTCACAAAATGCTTCAAACAAATGATTTTCAAACTCACCCCCATTATCACTTCTAATTGACACAATGTTCGTGTTTAACTTGTTTTGAGATAACTTAGCAAATTTTTCAAAGGCCGAAAAGGTATCACTCTTATTTGCTAAGAAGATAGTCCTGCAAAACCTAGAAAAGTCATCGGCTATTACAAAACCATAATAATTACCACCTAGGCTTTTAACCCTAGATGGTCCAAAGAGGTCCATATGGAGGAGTTCAAGGGGTCTCATAGTTGAAACAATTTTTTAGATTTGAAAGAGATCCTTGTTTGCTTCCCCATTTGGCAAGCATCACAAAGGTGATCCTTTGTGAATTTGATTTTGGGCAAACCGATGACTAGGTCTTTAGAGACTATTTTGTTAAGCAAATCAAAATTGATATGCGCTAACCGTCTATGCCACAACCATGAATCTCCATTCATAGTGACTAGACACTTGTCGCCATTCAACGATACCTCATTTAAGTCTAGCATATAAACATTAATCACCCTCAAACCTTTAAACACAACCTTTTTGTCACCATCTTCAACTATGCAACAATCTTTTGAAAACGATACTTTATAATTCTTGTCACATAGTTGACTAATGCTTAAAAGGTTATGTCTAAGGCCTTCCACAAGAAGCACATCAGAGATAGTAGTAGATGAGGGGTTACCTACACTACCTTTGCTGAGAATCTGTCCTTTGTTGTTATCTCCGTAGGTGACAAACCCCTTTTTCTTCGCCACAAAGTCGATGAAAAGAGATATGTCTCTTGTCATATGTTTTGAGCAGCCACTATCCAGAACCCATCTTCTTTCGGTGGTCTCAAAACTTTGTACCTACAAAACAATCAAGGGAAAGTAGGTACCCAATTGTCATTGGTCCTTTACCGTAAGTGAAACCAAGGTTGCATTTGGGCAACCATTGATAAATGACTTTTGGAACAAGAAATCTTCTAAAACGACATTTACCAATAGTATGACCAGGTTTGCAACAATATAGGCAATCACAGTTCATTTGGAATTTACCTTTGCTATCTCTATCTTGAATCACATACGTATACCTTTGATACAAATTATTCATACTTTCTCGATAATGTGATCGATCAATAGCAAACGTAACTTTAGGCGTAAGAGCTTTGTCTAATTTGGCCTTAAGGGTTCTCACCTCTTTTTCCAAATATGACAAGTATCACATCCCCCAAACTTGAACCATGGAAACTTATTCTCATCAATCTTAGCTTTTAATGCATCCACCATGGAGTTTTTAAGAGCTTTCAATTCCTTTTCGGAATTGGAAACCTTTCTCTCCAAATATTTAAAAATCTTTTTGTTCGAGGCTAAGCGTTGAAAAGCTTCCTTAGCCTCATGGTGCAACATATCAAAAGCCTTTTGTAATTCTAAATGAGACATACTATTAGAATGATCATATTTAGAGTGTTTTACCTCTTTCTTCTTGTTTTGACGTGCCATAAGACATAGATTAACGGATTCACTTTCGTCACTTGAGCTGTCATCTTTTTACGACTCGTTATCGCTCTCCCAAGCGATGTATGCTCGTCTAGACTTATTTAACTTTTTGTGTTGACGACTCTTATCCTTATCCTTATCCTTGTCTTTCTTAAGTGATGGACAATCTGGATAGTAGTGCCCATATTTTCCACAGTTGTAGCACGTTCCTTTAAACTTGCCATTCTTATTGCCTTCATTTCTAGATTACCTCCTAAATTTGATTAGATTTTTATCCGAGTGTTGAATCTCATTCTTCCGAACGTATCTATTGTATATCTTCACAAATAGGCTCATGTCATCATCTTCGTCATCATCTTCGTCATTGTTGGTTTCATCATCACTTTGCTCTTTAGATGTTAACTTTAAACAAGAATCCTTAAGAGCAATCGACTTCTTTTCCGTATCTTTTGTTTTCTCCTTCTTTATACTCTTCTCATGTTTTTCCAAGCTAATGAGAACTTGCTCATGCTCATCGAGTTTGCCAAATAATGTCGTGAGGTATAAAGTAGCTAGATTATTGGCCTCCTTGATCGCGATGACCTTCGGTTACCATTCCCTGTTAAGACACCTCAAGATTTTATTAGTAGCAACCTCGTTTGGAATTGGTTTACCAAGTACATGCAATTTGTTGATAATATGAGTAAATCGTTTTTGCATATCCGCAATGGTTTCCCCTTGCTTCATGTAAAAAAGATCAAACTCTTGCATTAGTGTGTTGATACGGGCCATTTTAACATCATTAGTGCCTTCGTGGGCTACTTGTAAAGCATCCCACATGGCTTTGGCTGTTTCACAATGAGAGACTCGATAACCCAAAGAGGAGATCAGCATATTTCGAGCCTTCCAGTCATAGCTGTACTTTTTCTGGTCCTCCTCATTCCATTGAGCTTCGGGTTTGGGAACGACAATTCCTTCAGCATTAGTCATTGTAATTTCCATAGGACCGTTTAAAATAACGTTCCAAACCTTCCGATCTATGGAATTTATATGGACGCGCATACAATCCTTCCAGTAGCTGTAATTCTTGCCTGTAAAAATTGGAGCTCTATTATAAGCCCCTTTAGGTTCGTTCGCCATATTCCAAGAAGTTTTACCGAAGCACCAGATAAACCAGAGTTAGTGATACCACTTGTTAGACGATGGCTAGGATCTATAAGGGGGGTTGAATAGATCCCTCGAGTTTTACACGCAAATGGCTTTCCAAAAATTGGTTTTAAAAGGTTTGACAGAAGTGGCCACTGAATTACGTCTACAACGAACCTCTACTAGGAGGATTGGATATGCACGACAATATTAGGAATGAAATATCGGATGAGAAAAAAATTCCAGATTATTCAACAAAATTTGAACGCAATCAACAATGTTTTATTTGCTTGATATTAATCCAATCCAACGAGATAGGTTGACAAACAATTAAATGCAAATGGGTTCGAATTTGCTTTAAAACAAATTATCGAACACTTGGTGTACGTAGACACACTAAGTGTAGATTTCCAAGTAATGTGATGTTGAGCTGATCCTAAATACAATCCAAGGGATTGTATCCAATTTACAAAACAATTTATCAGCTCAAGATAAGACTATCTCCAAAATTTTGATCAATTTAAACTTCACAAATTTGAATGATATCAAACGTAAAGAGTTAAGGGAAAGAGAGGACAAACACACTTTGATTAGGCAGTTCCCCAATCGTCCTCGCTACGGGTACCTCTGCCCCCAATTCCACAAATGGAATTGAGATATATATAAATTGCCGTTTGAAATTGTTTATACAAGAGAAGAACAATGAACATCCAAACCCTCAAACGTCTTTGATTGTTGATGCAGAGTCTTCTCTCCCCTTGATTTAAGACGAATCAAGTGCCTAAAATTTGGTTGAACAAATCACCATCTCACGCTACTAGACTGCAAGAAACCACCGTTCTTCAGTCGTCTTCACTCGGTCGATTTCGATCTTCCACAATTCGATCCCCAAACTGTTCTTCTATGATCCTCCGACTGTAGCTACTAAACCGAACGAATACTCTATTCTTCGGTTACCTTCACACGGCTGAATCCCTGTAGAACGAAACGATTTGTGCCAAAACCCCCCAAAATCTCCTTAATTCTTGGAGGACAAAACCTGAGGTTTTTTTCAAGAAACACCTACCAATTCTCAACCCAGAAATGAAGATCACAACACTTCCTAATTCTGAACATTATCACTTCAAAATAATGGGCGACACAAACAAAAATGATTATGTGTAATTGTTTGTTTATTCAAGGTTGAAGATGAAGAGAAAAATTGGTATGGATTTTCACGTTTCTTGTTATTTTGAGATGTGAGCTGACCCAACTATTTATAATGAGTAATGTGACCCACAATATGAAGTAACAGAAATAACAAAAAAAATTAAATGCAAAAATTCAGTTCAGACAGAGTTGGGTCGACTGCCCCTTTAATGAGGGTCGGCGTGAGCTATCCCGTAGGATTGTCTACGCAAATTTTGAAACCATGCGTCGACCCATCAATAACTTGCGTCGACGCAAGCCTGCAAATTTTGCAGAAATTCAAATTTCCAGAAGCATGCGTCGACGCATGCAACAGGGGGGTTAGCGTGCGCTATCCCGAACTTTTCACAAAACTTGTTCAGACTAGCATGAGTCGACTCATGCTTGCCTTGGGTCGACTCATGACCTGAAGATTTTCAAAAACTCATTTTTCTGCACGTTTTTGCTGACCAAGACTTGAAACAAGTATGCCAAACATCAATATTATGATCATGCGCATGTAGAAATAGTGTAGAATTCTTCCTATATGATTAGACATATGAAAATTGATGGTTAGATGCAATTTACCCGACAATGAAGTGATACCGCTCAAATTACAATCTAATGACTATCTTATTTGTTGACATCATTAAAACCAAAATAGATGAGAGACCTTAGCCCTCACAGAGTGAAAGTGAAACCAACAATGATGAAGATGATGACTCGAGTGATGACATGAGGCTGTTTGTGAAAATATACAATAGGTACATTCGAAAGAATGAAATTCAGCACTTGGATAAAAATCTCATCAAATTTAAAAGGCAATCAAAAAATGAAGGCAATAAGAGAGGCAAGGAAATAGGGTCTTGTTTCAACTGTGGAAAGTCTGGGCTATAAGTCGGATTGTCCATCACTCAAGAAAGGCAAGGATAAGGATAAGAGTCGTCAACACAAAAAGTCAAACAAATCTAGACGAGCATACATTGCTTGGGAGAGCGATAGCGAGTCGGAAAAAGATGACAGCTCAAGTGACGAAAGTGAATCCGTCAATCTTTGTGTTATGGCACATCAAAACAAGAATAAAGAGGTAAAACACTCTAAATACGATCACTCTAATAATATGTCTCATTTAGAATTACAAAAAGCTTTTGATATATTACACCATGAGGCTAAAGAAGCTTTTCAACGCTTAGCCTCGAACAAAAAGATTTTTTCATATTTGGAGAAAAAGATTTCCGATTCTGAAAAGGAATTGAAAGCTCTTTAAAACTCTATGGTGGATACATCAAAAGCTTAGATTGAAGAGGACAAGTCTCCTTGGTTCATTTGGGGCTGTGATACATGTTATATTTGGCAAAAAGAGGTGAGAACCCTTAAGGCCAAATTAGACAAGGCTCTAAAGCCTAAAGTTACTTTTACTATTGATCGATCACACTATCGAGAAAGTATGAATAATCCGTATCAAAGGTATACGTATGTGATTCGAGATAGAGATAATAAATCTCAACTGAACCAAAATTTCCTATATTGTTGCAAATAGGGTCATACTATTGCTAAATGTCATTTTAGAAGATTTCTTGTTCCAAAAGGCATTTATCAATGGTTGCCCAAATTCAATCTTGGTTTCACTCACAACAAAGGACCCAATGAGAATTGGGTACCTACTTTCCCTTGATTGACTATGTAGGTACAACGTCTAGAGGCCACCGAAAGAAGATGGGTTCTGGATAGTGGGTGCTCAAGACATATTACAGGAGACATATCTTTTTTCATCTACTTTGTGGTGAAGAAAAATGGGGTTTTTACCTACGGAGACAAAAACAAGGGACAAATGTCGGAAAAGAGGTTACATATTATTGAGAAGTCGGTATACGTTACTTTTGATGAGTCTTATCCGAAAAATGTCGGAAAAGGTAGTTCTTTTCATGATGCAGGTGTATCTTCAGAAGACATACTCAAGGACACTGATAAAGGGATTGATCAACTTGAAACAGTGCATATTGAGGAGGAAAAGAATCACCAACCTATGAAAAGTGAGGAGGATCATCCATCCAATAAAGATGACCTTCCTCCAGCTTAGAAGTCTTCCAAAGACCATCCCATCGACAACATTCTCGGTGACATCTCTAAGGGAGTAACAACCGGCTCCAAGCTAAGTAACTTCTATTATTACTCCGCTTTCGTTTTGCAAGTTGAGCCTAAAAATCCAAAAGAGGCATTACTCGATGAGCATTGGTTTTATCAATGCAAGATGAACTAAATCAACTTAGGAGAAATGAGGTTTGGGACCTTGTCCCCCCTCCGCGAGGTCATTGAGTAATCGGCACCCGATGGGTGTTTAGGAACAAGCTCGACGAAAATGGAGTTATAACTCGAAACAAAGCGCGGCTTGTAGCGCAAGGGTATAACTAAGAGGAAGGAATCGACTATGAGGAAACTTGTGCGCCGGTTGCCCGACTCGAGGCTATACACATTTTACTTGATTATGCTTGCACTAAAAATTTCAAATTGTTTCAAATGGATGTTAAAAGTGCTTTCCTTAATGGATACATCAATGAAGAGGTTTATGTAGCCCAACCTTCGGATTTTGAATCCCACAAATATCCTGATCAAGTTTACAAACTTAAATGTGCTCTGTACGGACTTAAACAAGCCCCTAGGTCTTGGTATGACCGTCTTAGCAAATTTTTTCTTGATCAAGGGTATTCAAGAGGGAAGGTTGACAGAACCCTCTTTATTAAACGTCAAGGAATACATTTAATTTTGGTACAAATTTATGTTGATGATGTCATTTTTGGGTCTACTAACATGATTGGTCAAGGAGTTTTCTAGTTTGATGCAGGGTGAGTTTGAGATGAGCATGATGGGGGAGCTCAATTATTTCCTCGGATTGCAAATCAAACAACTTGAAGAGGGTACGTTTGTGAGTCAGACGAAATATTGTCTTGAGCTTCTCAAACGTTTTGACATGGTAAACTGCAAGGCAATTGATACTCCGATGGCTACTTGTGCTAATCTTGATCGTGAAGAAAATGGTAAGGATGTAGAGGTAAAGAAGTATAGAGAATTATTAAGCCATATGTGAGGGAATTCATCGTCAATCACGATTAAGATAATATCGTTCCTCTTAATAAGTTTCTATTAAATGAATGTACCATGTTGAGTGTTGAAACTGATGTTTATTGCAAAATTAAGCATATTTTATCCATTTAAATGTTTGATGTTTGTGTTGGCTTCTTATTTATCCAAAATTATTGCATAAATGACACATCTATATGGGTTTTGCATTGTTTCACTGGTTGAGTCGACCTAAACTGGATTTCAGTCGACTCACCAATATGGGATTTGTTCACGTTTAGAGGCTGGGATGCTCAGGTTGACCCTTTGGTTGACTCAAAGCATTGATATCTATTATTATAGAAAATACACAAGTATGCGTCAACGCACACAGGCCAGCGGTTGACGCGTGGCTGACGCATTATGAAAAACTCTTGGGTTTCATGTTTTTCTTTAACCCATTTATTGGTTTTTATGCTTTTCATGATTCTTTTAAGTGTCATTATCACATTATGTTCATTACATCAAGACACTGCATCATTCTCCTCATCTTCTCCTCTTCCCTAAAAATTCTATAAACAAACCCTAACCCTAAATCTCTCAATAACCACATTTGGGTTTCTCATCAACTTGATACAACTCTGTCACTATTCATCCTTCTCAAGCTCTATCTAAATGGCTTCTCGAAGAATTACTCGCAAAAGAGTCACAAGGGACCCATAATCTCAAGCTGGTACTTCTCAAATTCCTCCTAGTCCACCGGTAACACTTTCATCTCTTGTTTCTGATGAATTTAGTACTCTATATGAGAACAAATTGAGCAAATGCTCTATTGTTAAGCAATATGTTTACTACCGTCGTGCGGCTGAAAGAATGCATATAGAGGAAGTCATAGAACTGTTGGATTTTCAAAATTTCAGAAATTTTTTAGAATGTGATACTAAATACAATGATGACTTAGTTTGAATTTTCTACACTGGTTTGATGGGTAAGTTTGACGGTTATATGTTTAACTGTAAGCTAGGGGATAAAGTTGTTGCGACAAAGGATTCTACTTGGAGGGATTTGTTTAGTATGCCTGTGCTCAATGCTGGTCCTACAGAACATGCGACTAATACAAAGACTCTTGATAATTATAACTTTAAGAGTGCTTTGAACTCTATGCTGAAGAAACCATTTTCGGAACAAGTTGTGAACAATGATCTGTTTCCGAAAACGGTGACAATCAGGCATTTGAAACCCGTTGACAGGATTTTGCAGTGGATTGTATCTCATATTCTTCGACCCAAGAAAGGTGGATATTCTAGGGTTGATCAGCCTGAGGTCCACTTGATGTATATTCTGAAAAATAAAATCAAACTGTGCGTGACTCCGGTAGAGGGACCGCGTTGTCTTATGCCTCCTTCATCCAAACTGTGCTCAACCATGCAAAAATCAGTGTTCCCAATCTTTCATACAAATCTCTCACCACCGAAAAAGAATTTTGTCAGAAGACGTTGACCATGATGAGGCATGTCTGGGATGTTAAAGAGAAAAGGTATCGGTATATTGTGAAATCAACCACCTCTATTTTGTAGGAATCTGATGAGAGTGATGAAGAAGAAGACGAAGAAGAAGAACAAAGTGAAGAAGAAGAAGAAAATCCGATGGATACAGGTGTTAATGGTCAAGATAACAGTGCTTGGATGCTTCAATAATCTCCCATGGAAGCTGAGGAAGACCAAGGCTGGGGTCAATGGCAACATACCGGTTGGACCTCTCGTGGTCCTAACTATAGGCCATCCACTCATAATTAGGATCACCAAGACTCTTACTTTGCACCTCCATCACCTCTGCGCGCTCAACAAAATAATGAGGAACTTCTTGAGCTTATGAGGAACATGCAACTCCAACAGCAACAATTTGCCACAGCTCAAGATGAACATTTCACGACACTGCACGATGAGCTTGTCACTCATGTCAACAACTTTGAAACTTTTGCCAACAATGTAATGGGAAGGTTCAACACCATGGCTGAGATAGCTGCTAGCCAAAATTGTGCCCTTACAACTAGTTTCAATGTTCTGAACCAAGTTGTGTTAGAATTGACAGAGCAGTTGGACACACAACCTCCACCACCACCTTATGTTCATCATTTTCGCGGAAGAGGCCATCACTTTAGGTGGAGGAGGCCTTGAGGATTTTTGGTTGCATCTCATATCATCTATGTTCATCATTATGTGTTTTTCAAGGGTTTGAGTCGACTCACAACCCTGTTCTGGTCGACTCATCTATGTTGCATTTCTTAGAGTTGGCAGCTGGAGTGCTCGCGTCGACCCTCCGATCGACTCATACTGTCTGCATTAAAGATTGTCAAAAACTGGGAGGTTTGTGTCGACGCATGTCCTGTTTCGGTCGACGCAAACATGTGTTTTCTGTTCAGTGTGGTTGACGGGTTTGCTCAGGTCGACCCTCCCACCTATATAGGTCGACCGTTCGCTGTTTTTGCACCATTTTTCTGCTGTGTTTTGATTTCAAATTTTTGTTATTCCTGTTACTTTGTTTTAGCATAATATATATATTGTTTGGCTCATTTTAAAAAAAGAACAAGAAACGTGAAATAGGCACTGATTTTCTCTTCATCTTCATCTTCAACATTACATTCTCTAACAACTACACATAACCATTTTTGTTAGTGTTGTGTATTTTGTGAAGTGATAATGTTCAGAGTTAGGTGTGTTGTATCCTTCGTGCTGGGTTGAGAATCAGTGGGTGTTTCTTGAATAAAACCCTAGGTTTTGTCCTCTAAGAATCCGGGTGATTTTGGGGGTTTTTGCACAAATCGTTTCTCTACAAGGATTCAACCGTGCGAAGGTGACTGAAGAACGGAGTGTTTGGTCAGTCTAGTAGCAACAATCGGAGGATCGTATGTGAAAGATTTGGGATCGAATTGTGGAAGATCGAAATCGACCGAGTGAAGGGGATTGAAGAGCTGCGAGTTCTTGCAATCGAGTAGCGTGAGACGGTGATTTGTTCGACCAAATTCGAGGCACTTGATTCATCTTGAATCAAGGGGAGATAAGACTTTGCATCGACATCAAAGACATTTGAGAGTTTGGTGTATAAGTTTTTCTCTTGTATAAATAATTTCAACCGTAATATATACATATCTCAATTCCATTTTTGGAATTGGGGGCAGAGGTACCCTTAGCGAGGACGATTGGGGAACCGCCTAATCAAATCGTGTTTGTTCTCGCTTTCCCTATCCTTTTACGTTTTTTATATTGTTTAAACTTGTGAATTATCAATAGTTTGAAATTTTTTGGTGTAGTGTAGTATAGAGCTGAATTATTGATTTGTAAAAACACTACAATCCCTTGGATTGTATTTGGATTAGCTCTACACTCACATTGCTTTGAAATTTACACTTGGAGTGCCTCGCACGCCAAGTGTTTGATAAATTGATTGAGCACAAGTTTCTAAAGCGCTTTATGAATTAAGTTTGTTGTATTCACCTGTTGGTGATGGGAAAATATCAAGTGCATATATTTGAGTTGGTTACATTGTGTATTGTTGATTCTACTTGGTTTTCTCATCCGCCGCATCATTCGTAGTGGCTTTATGCATATCCGATTTTTCTAGTAGCGGTTCATTGTAGATGAATTGATTCAGTGGTTGCTTCCGCATTAAATTTTTTAAAACTAATTTTGGAACACCATTAGCGTGTAATAAATTGTGGGATCTATTCAACCCCCTTCTAGATCCAAGCCATCGTCTAACAATTACAAGTTCTATGAAGCCCAATTTCATCTGGCCACAACTTAGGGTTTTATCAAGAAAAGTCAAATGTGCCTTTGACTTTTGATAAAATCATGATGCCAAGCCTTGGGACATGATCCAAGACACTCATAAACATCCTTGTGTCAATCCATGATGTTTGGAAGATTCAAGAATGCAAGATCATTGAAGACCACACAGTTGAATTCATCTAATTATACAAGCTTATCTGACAAAGTCAACCCTTTGACTTTTAGGGTTTTAGGTCCAAATTGAAGCCATCAAGCCAAATTTCATCAAGACATGTTTGATCAATGACTTTGGGCATGAAAAACTAAGATTTGGGAGGTTTCTTGCAAAAGGGGTAAAGTTAGAGAAACTTGAAATTTTTCTAAGTATGAAAAAACCCTAATTTTGAGACCAACTTTGAAAGATCATAACTCCCAATCTACACAAACATTTTGTGTGATCCAAAGCTCAAATTAAAGCCCATACAACATACTACAACTTTGTATGAGAGGTGCAAACCTCAAAAAATGCTTAGATTTTGAGTTATGAAGCTTCAAAGTTTGGAGAAATCTTTGGACACTTAGAAATTTTTCAAAGCAGCTTTTGATCTTTTGAAACACCAATCTTTGAGGCCAGTTTTCATAATGATCCCTTTAGATTAAGAATTTTTGTTAAACATGAAAGTTTTAGAGCATGTTTGGGGCTTTCAAAAAGTACAAGAAATCCTCCATAGCCTTCTTGAGCTGAGAGTTTCGAAGAGAGGAAGTTGGTGTCACAAAGTTGGTTTCATGCCATTTTCACAAACTTATCTTGAGCAAAACTCTAAAGCCAGGCCCTATAATCCCACTTTTCATGCCTCATTACTTCTAAACACATCCATAATCAGAGGTTTGCATGATTTAATGGAGCATTACACAATAATTTGAAGCTTTGTCCATTGAATCATTCTATTTTTGGAAGAAAGGTGTGACTTCCACTTTGATAAAACTACTTTATCGAGACGTCAAGTTGTCTTTAGCTGTGTAATTGTTTCCTCTGCACTCAAGAAAGTTTTAAACTGAGAAGCAAGACCTCAAGACACTACCAACCAACCTAGAGGCATGGTACATTGCTTGGAAATGACAAAACTCTTAGTAACCATCAAGTTGTAACTCAGCCAAGCCAAAGATTGAAAACTTGGTGTTTCTAACTAGAGCTTTCCTCCACTCTTTCCCTATAAATAGAGGGACTCATAAGGCTTCAAAACACACAACAATCATACACAAAAACCTCAGCATTCTCTCTTTCCCATAGTTCTTGCAAAAACACTCCAAATTTGCAAAACCTCTGACCAAACACATTTCCCTTGTGCAAACTCCAAAGAAACTCCACAAACCATCCCTAAACACTCCTTAGAACTTGTTCCAACCATGAAACAAATTATGTACCAAGCCCTACCATAGTCACCATTTTCACACCTTCATTTTGGAAGAAGGTACGAGTTTGGTTCTTGAGGCTGTTTCCAATCCATCCAAACATCCAAGCCATCTCTCTAAGCATCAATAAGGCTAAGAAGGTTGTCATTTCTCTTATGTAGTCCCATTTGAAGAAGCCTTGGACTGTCTCCAAGAAGTAAGTTTCTAGACTTTTGAAACTCACATGTATGCTGTGATAATGGCTCTCTTATGAAGCCAATATGTAGATACTATTGTGCTTGTGTTGTTTGAACTATTGTTTGCATTTTGTAACTTGTATTCTTGAAGTTTTGAACTTTAGAACCTTAGTGTTGTTACACTGGTTTTGGCATTTGTGTGCTCTGTGTGTTTAGATTTAATACAAACAAATGGTACCTTGTTAATCCTTGGAAAATTCTAAGAAATTTAGAGTTTTATTTTGTTAAAAAAGATGGATATTTGAGTGAGATATTGATGATAGAAAACAAGCTGTTATTGTTGTTACACTCGGGGAGAGAGAAACAAAAGAAAAGAAAAAGGAAGAAGAAGAGGCTGAGTTGGAGACGATGTGGAGGCAAGGTGGCGCTGAGGTGGCCATTTTGTGGTGTTTTAAAAATATATATTATTTGAATCCATTTAGTTAATGGATGAGGGCGTAGCACCGCTGGTCAAGGAGGCTTGTGTGTTTGTTTACCAAGCATAAGGACTGGGGTTCGAATCCCCCTCACCCCAGTCCTTTTTATTTTTCTGAACTTCATTTGACTTTAACATATATTATTCAGTTTCCATCCTTGTTCACCACGCGCATGTGGTTGGACTGGCTAGAGTTTTGAGTTATGAGCGAAGTGTCTTGGGTTTAAACTCCATGAATGACATTCCATTATTTTTTATGACTTGTTTATTTCATTTTTCTTTGCAACTTCAAATGGCCATAATTCCTTCATCCCTTAGACTTTTTAACCCATTCTTTTTGCTATGGATTCATATTGATGTCTATTTTCTTGTGGTGAAAAGAGGTTTCCAAAAATATTTATTTTTGTACCACTTATTTATGTTTGAAGTAAGAGGGTTTTTAGGGTTTTCTTAAGGACTATGTTGGTTCTTTGAATATTTCCTTTGATGTTCTTTACATATATGGACATGTTTGAATCATTTATGACTTATGTAAGTCTTATGTAAGTGTGTCAACTTGTATCCTTAAGTTTTGACTTGATTTTTTGCTTACTTATGTATGTTTACATGTCATAATGCCTTAAACTTTGTCACCTATGCCATGAACCACTTTGTTCACTATCTTGATCTTTCACACACACATTGGGATGAGCACCAAGAACCATAGCATGTACTTTAGGTTGTCACAAAATTCTTAAACCATATACACTTTTTCTTCCATGTTAAGTGATGTTTCAACTTACACATGCTTACTTTAACTTTTGTAAATGTTTTTGCTTGTTTGTAACCATGTAGAACCTTAAAAAGCATGTTTAGGTTGTTACCTATTTGTGTTAACATGTTCAAATTATAACCAAGCCTAAGTGTTCAAGTAATTCCTTAACTTGTTCACACAATGTTTGAACTTTTAGCATGTCATCTTTAAGCATTTTCACATGCCACCTTTGTATGCTTGCATATTCATTAACATGTTATTGTCATAAACATGTCATTCTTGTTCAAGTATGTTTGGTTGTCACCATTTGCTTGTTTTTACATTATATCCATGATAATTAATGTCTTAACTTATTCATGTATGTTTCACTTCATCTTTGAACTTCATTAATGTTTAGGTATTGTTATAACCTTTACATATTGAACTTGAGCTATTTTTTCTACCCATGATAAGTGATGTCTTAACTTATGCATGTCAACTTTGGACTCTTGTTTTATCCATGTTTAAGTGTTGTCATAACTTTCACATGTTGATTTGTACCTTTGGATTTATCCATGTTTAGTGTTGTCATAACTTTCACATGTTAACTTGAATTTGAACCTTACCATGCTTAAGTGTTGTAATAGCTTATCCGTGCTTTGAAATGTTAAATTGAATTCATGATTAAGTGTTGTTAAAACTTGTCTTCCTTTGCCTTGTATTCATGATTAAGTGGTGTTAGTAAACCCTAATGCATGCTTGCCTTAATCAAGTACTTGAGCTCTCATCCATGATATTTTAGTCTTATATCTCATGTTTGTTTAGATGTTGTAACATCTTTGTTTGATTGAACTTACTTTGGTTGTCACCATGTTGATGTTCAACTTCTTTGAGCCTTTGAACATACTAGGTAGTTACCTTGTCTATCTCTTGACTTTGTTAAGTCCTTGATCCAAATGTTGTTACATGGTATCTTTATGCTTTGGTTGTAACCATATGCTTTGCTTTCACCAACATCATGTAACAACTTTGATTTACTTTCCATTGATACCATGTTTGACTATCATATTTGTTCATACCATCCATACTTAAATCATACTCCATTTTAACTTTGTCAAGTTGTTCCCCCAAGTGATGATAGCTTGTTAGCTTCCATTCTCAAGTTTCCCTCTATTCCTTAATCCAAGGGAAAGTCTCTCTATTGACTCCATGTCATAGGTAGCTCATCATTACCCATCACCCTTTGACCTTATTAGAGTCATTAGGTCTTTTGAGTCTTAGACTTAAGTTAGAATTTACAAATCTCATGACTTTGTCAAGTCAAGTAAGTGTTAGGACACAACACTTAATCTTGATCATAATCAAGTATTCATCCATTCCTATTGAGGTGAACTACAATTGCTCTGATTCCATCCTTGTAAGGATATGTAGGCACAAGACCGCGAAGTTTTGGCGAGAATACTTGGTAAATAAAACCTTAGGTCCCTATCTCTCACCATATAACCCAAACACAAAACAAACAATATCACAAATACTAGTAACAGGTTCCTATATAATACTATAGATATATAGGGTGCTAATACCTTCTCTTTGTATAACTAATCCCCGATCCCCCAAAATCTCTTAGCATTGTGTCATACCCCAAATTTTGACCGCCAAGATTTCCCATTATTGTGAGGATCATCACCATAATATGGAGGTACCATCATACCTCATCAATCTCCTCAAGGATTGTTTAGCCTTCACTACAATCAAGAATTAGGGTTTTGAGCCCTCTCAGAACATTTAAACAAAAGATCAATCAAGAAATGACATGATTTTCAACTTTTATAACCTCTCAAACATCCATGAAGGATCAAGAAGTCTCTCATATCAAGAATCAAGCACAAGGTTGCAACATTCCAACTGAAATAAGCTTCGAAACACCCAGTGTCACCAAATTAGGGTTTTGGTCGACTGAGACCTCTAGAGTGAAATTTTCATAGGGGAATGAGCCAATGCTTCAAAATGTGACTCAATGTGCTCAAAATAACCCTAGGAGTCCATTTTCAAAGTTAAATTACCCTCAGAGAATGCATTCCTCAAAAGTCGGGAATTAGGGTTTTTCCGCACCGAACCACTCCGGAGCTAAAAGTCAAAACATTACATTTTAGGCAAAAATGATCCTTATGACTCATATTCTCATAAAATATGGTAATTTGAACAAGAATTAATCAAGAAATCATGATAACTTGTAAAAGGGGTAATCTTGAAAATTTGAAAATTTTTCTATGTTACTAAATTTTGATGGTTTTGGTACCAACTTCCAAGGACCATAACTTTTGATCCAAGAAGCCCTTTTGGGTGATCCAAAGCCTGATTTGTAGGTCTTTCTACATTCTACAAAAGCTTCAACTACATGAAACTCTAATTCTTCATGTATTTTTGGTTGTGGATGGATCAAAGTAGTGAAAAATCAAAGATTTAACACTTAGTAAAAAACTGTCTAAGTTTCAGCCTTAAACATCAATGTTCATGAGGATTTTTCAATTGGATTCAGATAGTTTCAAGATAAACTATGACCACACATGAATTGTACCATATGAGCGCTTTCTAAAAAGTACATGAGCTTTCCATAACTTAATTTGAGCAAGGAGATATGATCATCCCAAAATGACACATTCAAACTGTCTTGTACAAGACAGTTTTGTGCATTTTTGCTCGAGCTGGCCAAATTGTGCAAACTTAAGCCTTGTCACACTTCTGAAAACATATGAGAGCCTCATCTAAACAAGTATCTCTGATCCACAAGCCTCACAAATCTAAGAGCTATCATTTAGGCATGTGGAAATTCAAGATTCTTACTCAAAAAATTCAAAGTTGTCAAGAAGCATTGAATGAGTGCATAGAGGTGGCATGCATCAAGACAATGTTATTCAAGATGAGTCAAGCCTTATCTCTGAACCAAAGGACTCATAGTCTGTGCCCTAACCTAAAGTCAATGGTTAGAGGAGACTTGAGATTCTATTTGATCACCATTGGCCAAGGGACTGTCTAAGCCTCCACTCACTATTGATGCCAAAACAAACTTGTTGCACTATAAATAGACATCAATTGGGATCAGTTTGAATACACCAAAGCCTCAGAACACTGGCCTTACTCAAAATCTCTCTCTCACACCCGAAATGCCTTCATTTGCAAGTCACTATCGAATTTTTCATTAGAGAGCCATTCCATCATAACCAATTGCTCTAACATATCCCATACATCATATATGAGCTGATAAAACACTCCTCACACTTCTGAAACATTAGGATCACCATCTCCATTTCTCACTTGGTCCAACTGCAGTCAGAGTCGAGCCAGCTTATCCAAAGAGTTTCAAAACATTCTGAATGTTGCAACACAATCCTTGAGGCCTAAGGAAGCTATCCAGATCATTGTTTCACTTCTGTCACACCTCTACAACAAAATTCAATTCCTTCTTGTAGAGGTAAGTCTTGAACTTTTAAACTCCATGCTACATGCACCATAAATGTTGTTTCAAGTTACCAACATGTTTCTGGATGTTCATAGATCATTAACCCTCAAACAATTGCTGTTTATCTTATGTGTATAGGATTTCATATAGTTTTTGCATTTTTTAGGGTTCATATGATCATCACGTAATAACTTCCCATATACTTAAAATAAATGAAATTAAATGCCACCATCGTGTTCCTTGTTTAAAAACGAGTGATTTTCATGTTTACATCATCCCTTATCATTACGTATTGAGTGAGATAGCTTGGATTTTGCAAATCTGGATAGAGGTTGAAGATGAAGTTCTTCACGCAAATTTTTGAATTTACCCCGCATGTATCATATATTATGTGTTGGTTGCGTTTCAATATCACCATCACACGCTGGCTCAGTTGGCAAGGGCGTATTTTGCTTGTGTGTGGGTGAGAGGTCGTGGGTTCAATACCCACCCATGACAAATTTTTATCACTTGTCCAATTTCATTCTTTTTTTTCATATTATTTTCTTAAATGATTTGAAAAATTAATTTCTCTCTCATTTTTTATCATTTTTATTGGTCTTTTTTTTAAAAAGTCATAAAAATGTTAAAGTATTTTATTGCAGAAAAAATAAAAAAGATATTATTTATTTAATATATTTTGAATTTTTGAAAAGAATCCCTTTTTAATTGTTTTTAAACATTTTTAAATAAATTCTTCTCTTGAGCTGTCAAATTCAAATGATATTTTAATGGATAAAACATGATTTTTTAAACATTTATCCAAGATCACAACTTGTTTTTCACACATGTTTGATAATTTTGATAATTTTTAAATGATTTTTATTCAAATTAAAATACATTTTTAATCAAATTAGGGTTTTGATTATTTTCACCCTCACAAACATTTTTCAAAACACTTTTGGGCCCCTAATATAGTGTAAGACCCGTTCCTTGTCACACACCAACCATTTAGGCCTCAGTCATTGTATAAGTCCCGATACGATTTTAAAAATCTCGGCGCGATCGTCATTTTCAAAAATAAATTCATCTGGGCCTCTCCTTGAGTTGTAAGTCCTATTTTTATTCATTTTTTAAACTTTTGGGCCTTTTGATAGATTGTAAATCCTGTCCCTTTGTAAATAAACCATTTTTGGGCCTCAGTTATTGTATAAGTCCTGATACAATTTTCAAAATAATGGTGCGATCACTGTTTTTCATCTGGGCATCTCTTTGAGCTGTAAGCCCCATCTCTTGTATAAAAATAAACTTTGGGCCACTAATAGAGTGTAAGACCCACCTCTTTTGTAAATACAATAAATTTGGGCCTCAGACATTGTATAAGTCCCTCTGTGATTTTCAAAACTACGGCGCGATCATCGCTCTTTTTTGAAAGAGATTATCTAGGCTTAGATAAAACCAGTGGATACTCTTTCAACACAGTCAAAACTAGTTTCCCATAGGAAATTCCAGATACAGTCTTGCCTCTTCTTGGGCTTATACAATATGGAACAGAGAAAGGCATTATTCCCGGTGAAACTTTTCTCAAGACTGTCACTACTTAGAAATTTGTATCAGAAATTCACTTCCCAAAAGAGGATTAATTCCCGGTGAAACCTCTTTTGAATTTCTTCAAACCCTGGAACTGTTCACTAAAGAAAGGATTATTCCCGGTGAAACCTTTCTTTAACTTTTCTCAGGTTTGGACCCACAGGCTTCCTAAAAGAATCCCCAGCCTCCTCTTGGGCTTTGTACAAGGACCCTCAAGCTTCTTAGAAGTTCTCAGCCTCCTCTTGGGCTTAGTACAAGGACCTGAAGACCTCCTACAGGTATAGGACAGAACTTAGTCATCTTTTGCTAGTTCAATCCTCAAGAGAGTCACAATCTCAAAAAATCAGACCAGTTTAGGGTTGCTTCTCATCCCTTAAAACATCAACCTCCTCATGGGCATCATACAAAGATCAACCTTATCATACTAGTAGACTTGGAAAGTCTCATCTCTTCTTGGATCTCAAAGAAACCCTCAAGTTTTGTAAAAGCACAGGAAAAACCCTGATCATTTCATCAATCACCAACAGAGTTTAAAACCTTCAAAGGCTAAAAAACTCAATCTTTAAAGCTTCCATTCTAAATTCCCCAGCTAGGGTAAATTTACTATTAATAAACCTTCAATCAGAACCTCAAGGCATCTGATATTTCAAATCTTCTCCATTCCTCAGCAAGAGTTAATTCCCCAATTTGGACCTGTCTCTGGATCTCATTAATCCTCAGCAGAAGCTAGCCTTCTCTTAGGCTTCATATAAGAAGTTCCCCAGCCAGCCTTCTCTTAGGCTTTGTATAATGATTTTCCCTCAGCATTTTTAGCCTCAATCTTGGGGTTTGTACAAGACAGATAAAATATTCTCCAGTTGAGTCAATAACTTTTAGCCTCAATCTTGGGGTTTGTACAAGACACATATAAAACCTCCCTAGTAGAGTCAATCTCTTTTTTAGCCTCAATCTTGGGCTTTGTACAAGACAGACAACACTTTTCCCGGAGGAGTCAATTCTTTTCAGCCTCAATCTTGGGCTTTGTACAAGACAGAAATAAAACTCCCTAAACAGAGTAAACCTTTTAGCTTCAACCTTGGGCTTTGATCAAGGCACACAAAAATCAACACCCCTCAGAGGAAATCGAGATTTCTCTGTACAATCACACATCAAAACAGACAATCAAAAAACCCTAATTTCAGATAACTGCTGTAAGTGGCACACTTGTTAATTCAAAAATCCAAGTTGTAGTCCCTCTTTATCCTGGAAAATCCCTTCTTTCATCTAATTTCTTTAAGTGGCAAGCCTCTGGATTATTTACAACCAAGCCAATGTCCCTCTCTTAGCATGAAAGACTTCTAAGGAAAAATGGCATTGCTCTACATTGAGTTAAAGTTTCTTCCTTTAGGACATCTCCCTTATAAAGGAAATTATGGCATTACTGGATTCCATACATTCCAGTTAAAGTAATTCTCCTTTATAATCACTTACCGAACAACTGTGATGAACATATGAGATATCTCCCTTTAGAGATGACAAATTCTCTCTCAATCAAACCTTTTAGCTTCAAATGTTTTCAAATGCGTAGAGCCATGACTCCATGCTCGTGACGTCGAACCTTTGAACCCATGTTTTCAAATGTTTTTGTGTGCTGCATTCATACATTCAATTAAAAAAACTCTTTTCAAACAAGAAAAAAATATTTTTTTTTTCTAAAATGAACTAAAACAATAATTGCAAATATCAGAGGTAGCGTTATGGATTTCGGTAGAAGAAAGATGCACAAGTACACCTTTAAGGCTCCAAAACTAGAGGACTTAAGGAAGTTGGCAAGGATGATTACCAACCCTGAGGCTTTCAGAGCTAAGCATGGAGGATTGTTGTTTCTGTTAAGGGTTAACGTGGTTGAAGGAATCTTGTCTACACTGATTCAGTTCTACGATCCGGTTTATCACTGCTTCACTTTCCCAGATTACCAACTGGCACCAACACTGGAAGAGTACTCCCATCTGATTGATTTACCTATCATTGATCAAGCTCCATTTTCTGGACTGGAAGAAATTCCAAAGAATTAGGCCATTGCAAGAGCGATCTCTTTAGACGAGTCAGAAGTTAGGACTCACATAACCACTAAAGGAGGAATCCAGGGTTTACCAGCTAAATTCTTGATGGAGAAAGCTCTATACTTTGCTAGCATAGGAAACTTATCTGCTTTCGAAGACGTCTTTTTTCTGTTCATATATGGTTATTCCTCTTTCCCAACATTGACAATTTTGTCAACACCAATGCTGTTAAGATATTTCTGATAGGAAACCCCGTACCAACCTTACTCGCAGATGCTTATCATTCTGTACACTTAAGGAATTTGTACAGCGGAGGAATGATCATATGCTGTGTACCATTACTCTACAAATGGTTCATTTCCCATTTGCCCAAGTCTGCTGCTTTTTGGGATCACAAGAGTACTCTACACTGGTCACAAAGGATTATGTCTCATACCAACTCTGATATAGATTGGTACAATAGAATTTATGAGGGGATAGAGATCATCGACAGATGTGGAAATTTCCCTAACGTACCCCTCATTGGAACTAAAGGAGGAATCAACTATCATCCAATTTTAGCTCATCGTCAACTCGGATACCCGATGAAGAATATCCCACATAATGTTCATCTGGAAGGTCTTTTATTCAAGGAAAGGGAAAATGACAGGGCACTAAAGAAGGAAATAGTGCATGCCTGGCAAAACATTCACAGGAAAGGCAGAGCGTCTCTGGGAAAACCAAATTGTACCTCCATGGAGCCTTATCTCCACTGGGTGCAAACTAGAGCCCTCAAGCTGAGGATGCCTTACCCTCGCCAAGAAGTTTTTCCATTAAAGGAATCTGTCCTTTATTTCATGTCTGATGCAGAAAAACTCCAGGTCGCTCTCAACAAAGTTCAATGTACAAAGAGCTATTGGAAAAACAAATACCGAATCCTCAATTTAGAGTGTACCAAGATTTAACAACTATTAAAGGAAAAAGATGCTCTGATTGAGATATTAGAACAAAATGCTGTGGAAAGTCAGGAAGACCGAAGAAATTTGCTTGCTCCTTTCACTTGGCAAAGGACTGACAACCCGACAACGGCTGAAGAGCCCCGGTCAAAGAAAAGGAAACTACCAGAACCAACATCTGAGCTCTCTTCGGAGAGGACTCAGGATCCATGAGCTTAGACATTTTCCTTACAGCACTTGTAAAATTCTGTACCTTTTCCTTATAAAATACTATAATCTTTCCAATTCAATAAAAGGGGTCTCCCCTACTGTGCGATATTTGCAATCTATTTGTTGAAGTTTCTTTTTGAATAAAACAAAAACTAAAAATATGTCATTGAATATCATTCATCATTCTCACATAATGCATTTTTCTTATCTTTGAGTCTCACGTATGTGCCACAATTCTAGCGTCAAACTGTCTCACTCATACAATACTCGGGCCAATTGACAAAAGAAAATAGACGATCTCGAGGAAGTGAACAGAGAGCTGAGAGAAGAAATCGAAGCTCTGAAGGAAAGTTTTGAAAAGCTTCACGGTGACATGCAATCCCTGGCAGCAGCTCAGGAGCAGCGGCATCAAAAGACTGTAATCTCAGAGATCACATCTACGCCCATAATGGAGACACATGAGAATCATCCTCGATACAACATGCCTAAAGGTCGCCCATGGGGCATGCCTCTCAACTTTATACCTAAAGGATATATCCCACCAGTCACTGAAGATCCAGAAGTCGTAGCAGGAACACTGGACCTGAAGGTTACAAACTTCGGGAAAGTGAAGATGCAAGGTTTACGACAACAACTCCTGAAGGTAACAAACTTCAGGGCACTGAAATTCCAAGAGTCACTGCTATAATGACTATACCACAATCAGTGGTACACACTGTCCCGGCAGGACAGATTACACAAGTAATTTCTAGTGGAAACGAAGACATGTACGAAAGGATGAATGAGTTCCAGGAGCAATTCTTGGAAATGCAGAAGGAACTGCATGCCATTCACGGTCAAGACTTATTCGAAAAGGACGCCGCAAACCTCTGTTTAGTCCCTAATGTAAAGATACCGCATAAATTCCAGGTGCCTGACTTTGAAAAATAAAAAGGCAACTCTTGCCCTCAAAGTCATTTGGTGATGTACGCTCGAAAAATGTCCACCCAGACAGAAAATCAACAGCTACTAATCCATTATTTCCAAGACAGTTTAACCGGTGTCGCACTCAAATGGTACATGGGTTTAAACCACACCAAGATCAGTACTTTCAGAGATCTTGGCGTAGCCTTTATTTAGTAGTATAAATACAACCTAGACATAGCACCAGAAAGGGATTAACTCAGGGCAATGTCACAAAAGGACAAAGAAACTTTTAAAGAATATGCTCAGAGATTGCATGAAATTTTTGCTCAGATCTGTCCCCCTCTTGAGGAAAAGGAGATGACCAAGATCTTTTTGAAAACCTTAAGCTCATTCTATTACGACTGAATGGTCGCCAGTGTGCCCAGTGACTTCACTGAAATGGTGAACATGGGAGTACGCCTTGAAGAAGCAGTCCGAGAAGGACGATTGGTCAAAGATGCAGAGCCATCTAGCAGTACTAAGAGATACGGTAGTGCTTTCCAAAAGAAAAAAGAGCAGGATATCAGTAATATCTCTCTGGGAAAGCAAAGGCGAAGGTATCAACCAGTAGCGGCGATAACTCCCGCTATCATCCCAGCACCAGCTCTGACTTATCTACCTCAGGTTGCTCAGAGCCAACCAAGTCAACAACAGTATCAGCAAAGGCCGCAATACCCTCTTCAGCAGGCTCGTCCACAGTACAATAATAATAATCGTACGACATGACCATCAGGGTTTGACCCTATACCGATGTTGTACGCAGAACGATTTCACTTCTACTGGCCAAGGGGCACGTCCAAACCAAGACTCCTCTTACAGTACCCGAAAATCCGCCCTTTTGGTTCAAAGCGGATCAAACTTGCCCTTACCATCAAGGAGGATCGGGGCACAACAATAAGAATTATCTCAGCTTCAAGTCAGATGTATAGAAGCTTGTCAGGAACGAGATCTTATCTTTCAAAGATACTAATCCGAATGTTCAGACGAACCCGTTGCCGCAAAATGAGAAGACTGCAGTGAATTTAATGGAGGAAGAATTTAGCCACAATTATCAAATTCACGATGTACTCCTATTAGGAACCAATCTGGTGAGGATGCATTGCAGACAGAGCGGGTACGGTCATGTGTCGTCTCACAACTATCACCAGTGTGAAACATGCTAAAAGAATAATCAGGGGTGTTCCATAGTGCAAGCAACTCTACAATAACAAATGGATCTGGGATGGATTCAGGATCACATGATCCGTGAGGTCAACATGGCCCATGCACATACCAACATTGTTCAGAACCACAACATTCTTGCAATGAACGTCAATTTGGTGGCGATGCATTCAAGGCAAAGTCAATATTATAATCTGCCACGACACGATTACAACACTTGTCCAGTATGCTCTATAAACAATCAAGGATGCTCTTTTATACAAGAGGCCCTCCAACGTCAGATGGATCCAAGATTACCGTGAAAGAAATGACCATCAAGTCAATATGGTTCAAATCTTTGACATCTGCTTGATGAATACCAGTCTGGTAGAATTACATGCTAAGCAAGTCAGGCTCGGTTTTCTGGCTTCACATGATTTCTAAGTTATGGAACAAAATGGCTAGGGTACCAACTTCCAAGGACCATAACTTGAGATCCAAGCAACCATTTTAGGTGATCCAAAGCTGGATTTGTAGGTCTTGCTACACTCTACAAAATCTTCAACTACATCAAACTCCAATTCCTCATGGATTTTAAGTTATAAAGTGATCAAAATGGCTAAAAACATGAAAATGACATTTTCCCAACACTTAGTGAAATTTTCACTAAGTCAGAATCTGCCTTAATTTTTCCAAAATGTAGGGACATTTTTCACCTTGATCCAAACCAGGTCTAGGGTTGAACATCAAAGTTAAAGTATGCCATAAGGGCTTTCCAACAAGTTCCAGATCATCTCCAAATTCAATTTGAGCAGGGAGATACAACCCTTGAAACATGGCATCATGAACTGGTTTTATAAGGCAGAATTGTGCACATTTGCTCGATTTGCCCAAATCTGATAACTCCAAGCCTTGTCATCAATTTGGACACATCAGTGGATCAAATCCAAGGGGGGTGATCTGATCTACAAGTAGCCATGCCAAACCTAAAATGGCTAAAAAGATGCCAAGACTCCAATTTTGTTTCCAACCATTCAATGGATACACCAAGGTGGCATGAAATGAGCCTATTCCAACTGAATTCAGTCAAGACTTATCTCTGAACCAAAGCTACAAAGCATGTGCCCTAATCTCAAGTCAATGGCTAGAGGAGAATTGAGATTCCTTTTGCATAACATTGGCCAAAGGCCTGCTGCAGTTGCCATATACTATTACTTGCAAAACAAACTTGCTCTACTATAAATAGAGCTCATTTGTGCTTAGTTTGAGTACACCAAAGCACTACAACACTTGCTTTTCTCAAAATCCCTTTCTCTAGGCCAAAATGCCTTCTTTTGCAAGGTATCTCTGAGTTTTTGAGTTAGAGAGCAATTCCATCACAGCTCATGATCCCAACACCTCTAAAATGTTGTATCTAAGCTGTCCAAACACTAACATGTGACCAGTAACACCAAAATCTCAAAGTCAACCTCCAAAACCTCCAAAATTGACATTTTTGCATTTTTCAAGCCATGTCTTGATTCAGTCACTTTCAAAACCAGATAAAACCTCAAACACACTTCAAATATCATCCTTGAACTGTCCCAAATGGTTCCCCTCATCTGGAACACCATTTGAGAGAGTTGCTATATTGGTCACTTTTGCCCCTTTTGCAAGAAAGAGCTCAAACTTGTTCCTGAGGATTCCAGCTAGTTCCAACCATTCTAAAAGCTTCTAAGGGATCAATTGAGAGTGTCCAAGGCATCAAATTACTTCTGGCATAAGGAACTTGGCAGATAGCACAAAAAACTCCAAGAGGTAAGTGCATGACAGCTTGAACTCTTAGAATTATGCATTGCTTTAAAGTCCACTGATCATAAACATCTCATACATGTTGTATATGTTGTGTTTGAACTAATTCATCATGTAATTCTTGCCTGTACCATGAGGTAGCAGAGAAAATGCAAATGGAGGCCTATTTCAAAACCACTATCGGGTTTTAAAATAGGGATCTCACCTGAAAAAACCAAGACCACCATTGGATTCCTTGGTAAATTCTAGGCCAGATACATATAAATTTTATCCCAATCCATGGAGAAATGAGAAAGTTAGAGGCTTCACGTAAATGGCCCAAAAGCTGGCCTTGCCTTGCCTTGCCCAGGCCTAAAACAAGGCACCCCTTATGTATTTATGGGTTGGTTTTGATACACAGATGTATCACCACCCCAGTGGTAGAAGGCACGCGCTGTAACTTGGAGGTCTGGGGTTCGAATCCCCCTCGCCCCAGACCCTTTTTTTACCACTTTTCTCATTTTTTATTTTTTCATATTATTTTCATTAATGATTTGAAAAATTAATTTCTCTCTCAATTTTAATCATTTTTGGTTGGTTCTTTTTCTGAAAAATCACAAAAATATTAAAATATTTTATTCTACAAAAAAACCAGATTTATATTATTTATTTAATATAGTTGGTATTTTTGTGAATAAATTCATTTTTATTATTTTTAAACATTTTAAAAATGAATTTTTATCTTGAAAATCAAAACCAAATGAGTTCTAAATCATCTTGTGATTAAAACCTCATTTTTCAAACCTTAACTAAAAATCACAAGTAGTTTATTTAAACTTATAAGGTATTTTTATCATTTTATTGATTTTCTTTAAATAATTACTTTTAAAAGAAAATGAAATTAGGGTTTCTTTGATTTTGATCTTTATCAAACATTTTCAAAACACTCATAGGCCTCTAATAGAGTGTAAGACCCAATCCCTTTAGAAAACCAAACCGTTTTTGGGGCCTCAGACATTGTATAAGTCCCTCGGCAATTTTCAAAACGACGGTGCGATCAGTGTCCATCACTTGGGCCTCTCCTTGAGCTTGAAGTCCCACCACTTGTACAAAAATAAACTATGGGCCTCTGATTGAGTGTATGACCCAATCCTTTGTAAATACAAACCTCTTTGGGCCTCAGATGTTGTATAAGTCCCACTGTACTTTCAAAATCATGGCGCGGTCGTCGCCTTTTAAAACAAAATCATCTGGGCCTCCCTTCGTGTTGTAAGTCCCATCTTTCTCTTTCAAAATAAACTTTGGGCCTCTAATAGAGTGTAAGACCCAACCCTTGTTATACAAAAACCATCTTGGGCCTCAGATATTGTATAAGTCCCGACACGATGAAAAATCTCGGCGCGATCGCCATTTTCAAACAGAGAACAAATGGGCCTCTCCTTGAGTTGTAAGCCCCATCTTTTTGTACAAAAACACATTTTTGGGCCTCTAATAGAGTGTAAGACCCAATCCACTTTTAACCAAAATCATTTTGGGTGTCAGTCATTGTACAATTCCCTGTACAGTTTATAAAACAACGGTGTGATCACTATTAAACCTTGGGCCTCCCCTTAAGTATAAGCCCCCACAAACTTTTCAAAACAACTTCCCTTTTGATTTAGGTTCAAATATACAGTTGTTATCAAAACTTTCTTTAATTTCTTTGAACAACTAACAATACAGCAGAAAAGCTTGCTCACCTGTAAGTTTTATCAGCTTTCATTTACTTGCTTTCACATATATAACTGTATTGTGGGAAGCTGCTCCCCTGTAAGTCTTCTTTCATACCCTTTTAGATACTTGTCATATATCAACTGTATATATACTAGTATAGTTATTTAGAGTTTTCCCCGACAACTAGGTCTAGAACTAGGTAAAGCCAGTTGGTCACTCTTTAATACGGTCAAAACTAGATCCCCATAGGACTTCCAGATACAGTCTTGCCTTCTCTTGGGCTTAAATAATATGGAACAAAGAGAAAGACAGTATTCTCGGTGAACCTTTTCTCAGACTGTCACTTATAGAAATTGTCAAAGAAATTCTATTCCCCAGAAATGATTCATTCTTGGTGAATGACATCTCTTGAATTTCTTCAAACCCCATAACTGTTCAGAAATTATTCATTCTTGGTGAATGACATCTATTGAACTTTTCTTTGGTTTGGTCCCACGGGCTTCCTAAAAGCATCCCCGCCTCCTCTTGTGCCTTGTACAAGGACCATCCGACTTCTTAGAAGTTCTCATGCCTTCTCTTGGGCTTAATACCAGGACCCTGAAGACCTCTTAAAGGTATAAGACAGAACTTAGTCATCCTTTGTTAGAGCTGTCTTTCGAAAAAGAGTCAAAACCCTCAGACCAATTTTAGGGTTGATACTCATCACTTAAAAGAGTCAGCCTCCTCTTGGGCGTAATAGAAAGATAAACTCTACCAATAGACTTGGACAGTCTAAATCCCCTTGAGTCTTAAAGACATTCTCAAGTCCCCTACAAAATATAGGAGAAACCCCGGATTTTGGATTAATCTCTAGCAGAGTTAAAACTTGTGGGTTCTAAAACCCAGTTTCTCTCCTAAAATTCCCCAACCAGGGTCAGTTTATCACCAGTATAACACTATCCCAAATCAGAACCTCAAGGTTTCTGATCTATCAACTCTTATGTAACCCTTAGCAAGAGTTGATTCCCCATTTGGACCTGCCTCGGAATCTCAAGAATCCCCAACAGAAGCTAGCCTCCTCTTAGGCTTTGTATAATGATCCTTCCTCAGCACAGTCAGCCTCCTCTTGGGCTTTGTATAATGATTCTCCCCAGTAGAGCTAACCTTCTCAGGTTCTCTTGTTGAGTATAAAAGACTCTCTTGTTGAGTCAAAGCCTTTCGGCCTCCATCTCGGGCTTCGTACGAGATAAAAACCACTCTCTTGTTGAGTATAAAACACTCTCTTGTTGAGTCAAAGCCATTAAGCCTCCATCTCGGGCTTTGTACGAGATACAAAAACACTCTCTTGTTGAGTATAGAAGACTCTCTTGTTGAGTCAATCACCTTTTAGGTTCCGTCTTGGGCTTCATACAAGACATATATAAAAGCACTCTCTTGTTGAGCCAGTCACTTGTTAGCACTCTCTGTTGAGTCAACCCTTTTAGCCTCTCTCCCGGGCTTCGTACGAGACACATAAAAACACCCTGTTATTGGGTCAATAGCCTCCTCTTAGGAAACCCCGGTTGAGTCAATAAACCTTTTAGCATCAAAATTTGTACCTTGCTCATAGGATACAAACATCAACAACTCCTTTTCCTTCATCTAATTGCTGTAAGTGGCAAGCCTCTGGATTATTTACATCCACGCCACTGTCCCTCTTTTAGCATGAGAAATTCCTAAGGAAAGATGACATTGCTCTAAACTGAGTACTTTTCTCCTTCAGGTTAAAAATCCCCTATAAAGGAAATTATGGCATTGCTGGATTCTCATATCCCAGTTAAAGTAATTCTCCTTTATAATCAGTCACCCAACAGTTGTGACAAACATACCAAATATCGCCCTTTAGAGATGACAAATTCTCTCTAAAGTCAATACCCTTTAGCTTCATATCTTGGGCTTCAAACAAGATACAAATAGACCTTCAACTTCACATCTTGGACTTTGAACAAGATACATACCACATTTAGCTTCACGTCTTGGGCTTTGAACAAGACACCAAAACAACCTTTTTTTTCTCCCATAGAATAGGAGGAACTACGATCGTTCTGATTTCCCTGTTTCGTTAAACGGGAATACGTAGGCATAAGATTGGAAAAATCTTAACAAGCATACTAATCAAAAGCCCAAAATCCCATACCTTCATGCATCAATCGAAAAGCATCAGTCTTAACATCTCACTAATAGTTCAGACATTCTAATCTTAACAAAATAACCGAAGAGGGGCTCACATCTTAATCGCATCTGTAACCTAACAGAACGCTGTTCAAACTCAGTATGCAAGTAGGGTTAATTGGAGACATCTATTTCCCTTCCTTAATCAGCTCAATATGATAAAAAATGAATCGAACTGTAGTACCCAAGCGATCGTGACTCAGGACCACAAAAATCGCGCTACAGCTTTGTATAATGATATCCCCAAAGAGTCAGACTCTTTTAGCCTCAATCTCGGGCTTTGTACGAGACAGATAAGAACACTATCTTGTTGAGTCAGTCTTTCCTAGCCTCCTCTTAGGCTTTGTATAAAGACTTCCCTAATGGAGTCAATCAACCTCTTAGCTTCAACCTTGGGCTTTGATCAAGGCACACAAAAATCAACATACCCTCTGAGGAAATCAAAATCCCTCTGTAGAAAGTCATTTCTCTATATTATTATATGTCAAAACAAAAACTCCCTTTCTTTCATCTAATTGTTGTAGGCGGCAAGCCTCTGGGTTATTTACATCCATGCCACTGTCCCTCTCTTAGCATGAAAGATTCCTAAGGACAAATCCCCTATAAAGGAAATTATGGCATTGCTGGGTTCATACATCCCAGTTATAGTAATCTCCTTTATAAACAGTCACCCAACAATTGTGATAAACAGACAAAGATGTCTCCCTTTAGAGGTGACAAATTCTCTCTCAATCAAACCTTTAGCTTCAATCTTAGGCTTTGAACAAGACACAAATAAACCCTTTAGCCTCAATCTTGGGCTTTGAACAAGACACCAAAACATCTTTTTCCTCCCTTAGAATAGGAGGAACTACGATTGCTCTGATTTCCCTGTTTCGTTTAAACGGGAATATGTAGGCATAAGATTGCAAAATCTTAGCGAACATACTAATAAAAAAACTCTAGGTTCAGTACCTTCATATACCAATCAAAAACTCTAGGTCCAGTACCTTCATATCAATCAAAACTTAGGTCCAGTACCTTACCAAAAACATCGGGAAAAACCCGAACATCAACAAAAACTCACTCTCCCTGTCATATTTCCCAAAACACTTTCCCAACCCATTAACGGATAAGCACCATCAAGTACAAAGCGAGACCTAAAGCTAATGTCCCGTGGATAACCACTTATAGGATGGGTAACTGACAACTCCCCTTTGTATAACCTGACCCCGGACTCCCCAATCTCTTTAAGCGTTTGTTCATTTAAACATTCGTGTGCAAGGTTAGTTTTAGATAGCTTCCCTTTCCCTTCAAGCTTCATGGGATAAATAAGAAATCAGAAAGTACCACCCCCCTCCTCTTCATTGAGGAGAAAACTCAATTCTGCGATAAGGTGGTCGCGTCACCGACAAAAATCGTGCGCTACAGAGAAATGGCGACTCTGCTGGGGAGTCATTTTATTTGTTTAGGACTAGGACTATAGCTCTTAAGAGGTCTAGGATGTTAGTTTTAGGGATGAATATATATATCGCTTTTCCTACTTGATATCCGTGTTTATTTTTCTGCTAATGGGACTGTGGGTGATGCCGCATCTGGAAATTTTGAGTGACACCTAAGATAAGTGATGGCATTAGATGGGTAATCTTACAAGGAGTGACTCCCAAATAAGCGATCTCGGTAGACCATCGAATCAGTGGAGATACCCTTTGCGGATTCAATGCCTAAACGACTTCGGTTGTTGAAAGGAGATTATTCGATTGTGGTATCCCTGAAACTGAGGATTTAGTAGACTAAGACCATGTGACTATTTTGTAGTGCGGAAGCTATCGGAAATAGTTGTCATGCGATACTACCCTCATTTGAGATTACCCTAAGATACTACAACTCGCTCGGGTGAACCAGCCTGCTGTTGATATCCCAAGGGGGATCAATGATTTTGCGGACAAGTACAAAAATCACCAGAATACAACCTTTGGTGATGGGTAGAGCCATGACTTCATGACACTGAACCTTTGACCCCATGTTTTTTCTATGTTTTTGTGTGCTGCATTCATTCATTCATTTCATCTAAAAAACTTTAAACAAAAGAAAATTTTCTCTTCTAGTCTCTCTCTTTTTCAAATTAAACTAAGACAATAATTGTAAATATCATAGGGAATGATTGTGTTATGGATTTCGGTAGAAGGAAGACTCACAAGTACACCTTCAAGGTTCCAAAACTAGAGGATTTAAGAGGGTTGGCAAGGATGATCACCAACCCTGATGCTTTCAGAGCTAAGTACGGAGGACTGCTGTCTCTGTTAAGGGTCCATGTAATTGAAGGAATCCTGTCTACGCTCATTCAGTTTTACGATCCGGTCTATCACTGTTTCACATTCTCGGATCATCAACTAGCACCAACACTAGAGGAGTATTCTCACCTGACTGATTTACCTATCACTGACCGAGTTCCCTTTTCTGGACTGGAAGAAAATCCAAAGGATCAAACCATTGCAAGAGCAATCTATTTGGACGAGTCAGAAGTCAGGACTCACATGACCATTAAGGGTGGAATCCAAGGTTTACCAGCTCAGTTTCTAGTAAAGAAAGCTCTGTACTTTGCTAGTATAGGGAACATGACTGCTTTCGAGAGCGTCTTTGTTCTACTCACCTACGGGTTATTTCTGTTTCCCAACATTGATGACTTCGTTGATATCAATGCCATTAAGATTTTTCTGATTGGAAACCCTGTACTAACCTTGCTCGCAGATGCTTATCATTTTGTACACTTAAGAAATTTGTATGGCGGAGGAATGATCACATGCTGTGTAACCCTGCTATACAAATGGTTCAATTCCCATTTACCTAAGTCTGCTGCATTTTGGGATCATAAGAGTACTCTGCGTTGGTCACAGAAAATCATGTCTCTTACCAACTCTGACATCGATTGGTACAATCGGATCTATTACGGGATAAGAATCATTGACCGTTGTGGAAACTTCCCTAATATACCCCTCATAGGAATTAAAGGAGGAATCAATTATCATCCAGATTTAGGTCGTTGTCAATTTGGATACCCGATGAGACATATCCAGCGTAATGTTCATCTGGAAGGTCTTTTCTTCAAGGAATGAGAAAATGACAGGGCACTAAAGACAGAAATAGTGCATCCCTGGATACGTGTTCACAGAAAAGGAAGAGAGTCTCTAGGAAAACCAGATTGTGTCTCTGTGGGACCTTATCTCCACTGGGTACAAGCTGGAGCTCTCAAACTGAGGATGCCATACCCTCGTCACGAAGTTATTTTGTTAAAGGAATCTGTCCTTTATTTTATGTTTGATACGGAAAAACTCCAGGTCGCTCTCAACAAAGTTCAACAGGAAATGAAATCTTGGAAGAACAAGTACCGCATTCTCAATGTGGAGTGTACCAAAATACAGCAACTGTTAAAAGAAAAAGATGCTCTGATCGAGATTTTAGAGCAACATGTTGTAGAAAATCAAGAAGACCGAAGGAACTTGCTCGCTCCTTTCACTTGGCAAAGGAATGACAACCCGACAACGGCTCAAGAGCCCCGGTAAAAGAAAAGGAAAATACCAGAACCAGCATCTGAGCTCTCCTCAAAGAAGACTCAGGATCCCTAAGCTTAGACATTTCCTTTTATAGCACTTTGTAAATTACTGTATTTCCATTTCCGCAATCTTTGAATTCAATAAAACGGGGTTTCCCCACTGTATGATATTTGCAATCCAATTGTTGAAGTTTCTTTTGAAAATAACAAAAAAAATTATTATTAATTATTATATATAAATATTGCATATCATTCATCATTCTCACATAACGCATTCTTCTTACCTACGAATCTCACATCTGTGTCTCGATTCTAGCGTCAAACTGTCTAATTCGTATAATAGTCGGACCAATCGACAAAATAAAATGGATGATCTCGAGGAAGAGAACAGAGAGTTGAGAGAAGAAATCGACACTCTGAAAGAAGATTTGAGAAAACTTCACAATGACATGCAATCTCTGGTAACATCTCAGAGGCAACAACAACGGACTGTGATCTCAGAAATCACATCTATGCCCATAGTAGAGATGTATGATCCTCGGTACAACATGCCTAGAGATCATCCCCGGGGCATGCCACTCAACTATATCTCGGAAGGATATATTCCGCCGATCACGGAAGATCCGGAAACTGCAGCAGGAACCGCTGGGCCTGAAGGTTACAAACTTCGGGAAAGCGAAGATGCAAGGGGCATAACAACAACTCTTGAAGGTTACAAACTTCGGGATAGGGAAACACCAAGAGTCACTGCCGTAATGACTATACCACCACCCGTGGTACACACTGTCCCAGAAGGACAGATTCCATAGATACCTTCTGGTGGAAACAAAAGTATGTACGACATGTTGAATGAGTTCCAAGAACAATTCCTGGAGATGCAGAAGGAACTACATGCCATTTGCGGTCAGGATCTATTCGGAAAGGACGCCGCAGACCTTTGTTTGGTCCCCAATGTGAAAATTCCACACAAATTCAAGGTGCCCAAATTTGAGAAATACAAGGGCAACTCCTGCCCTCAGAGTCATTTGGTGATGTATGCTCGAAAGATGTCAACTCAGACTGAGAACCAACAACTACTGATCCACTATTTCCAAGATAGTTTAACCGGTGCCGCACTCAAATGTTATATGGGTTTAAACCACACTAAGATTGTCACTTTCAGAGATCTTGGCGCTGCCTTCATTAAACAATATAAGTATAACCTGGACATGGCACCGGATAGAGATCAACTCAGAGCCATGTCACAGAAGGACAAGGAAACCTTTAAGGAATATGCTCAGAGATGGCGTGAAATTCCCGCCCAGATTTGTCCATCTCTTGAGGAAAAAGAGATGACAAAAATCTTCTTGAAAACCTTGAGCTCATTTTACTACGACCGAATGGTTGCCAGTGCGCCCAGCGACTTCACTGAAATGGTGAGTATGGGAGTTCGTCTTGAAGAAGCAGTCCGAGAGGGTCGTCTGGTCAAAGATGCTGGACCATCAAGTAGTACCAAAAGATACGGTAGTACTTTCCCTAAGAAAAAAGAGCAAGATATTGGTAATATCTCTCTCGGAAAGCAAAGACGACGGTACCAACCAGTAGCAGCTGTAACTCCTACTATCAACCCTATGCTTGTTCCAACGTATCAATCTCAGGTTGTTCAGAGCCAACCGAATCAACAATAATATCAGCAAAGGACACAACAGCCTCTTTAGCAGGCTCGTCCTCAGTACAACAACAATCGTACAACGCGACCACCAGGGTTTGACCCAATACCAATGTTGTACGCATAACTGTTTCCACTATTAGTAGTCAAGGGGCAAGTCCAAACTAGGTCTCCTCTAACAGTACCAAAAAATCCACCTTTTGGGTTCAAAGTGGATCAGACTTACCCTTACCACCAAGGAGGACCAGGGCATAACATAGAAAATTGTCTCATCTTCAAATCCGATGTGTAGAAGCTTGTCCGGAGCGGGGTCTTATCCTTCAAGGATACAAATCCAAATGTTCAGATGAACCCGTTGCCTCAACACGAGAAAGCTGCAGTAAATTTGATAGAGGAAGAGTCTAACCACAACTATCAAATTCATGATGTACTCTTATTGGGAACCAACCTGGTCAAGATGCATTGAAGACAGAGCGGATACGGGCATGTACCGTCTCACAATTATCACCAGTGTGATATCTACTCTAAAAACAATCAAGGATGTTCTGTGGTGCAGTCAGCTCTCCAGGAACCGATGGATCTCGGATGGATCCAAGATCACCGAATCCGTGAAGTCAACATGACTTATACAAATTCCAACATCATTCAAAACCACGAAATCCGTGCGATGAATGTCAAATTGGTGGAAATACACTCCAGGCAAAGCCAACATCATGATCTGCCACGACACGATTACAATTCCTGTCTGATCTGCTTGGTAAACAATCAGGGATGCTCTTTTGTACAAGAGGCCCTCCAACGTCAGATGGATCTTGGATGGATCCAGAACTACCATGATAGAAGTCATTATCAAGTCAACATGATTCAAATCTTTGATGTTTGCTTGATGAATACCAACTTGGTGGAATTGCACGCTAAGCAAGTCCAACTCGATTTTCTGACTTCACATAATTATCGGAACTGTGAAGTATGTCGTGAGAGTGACCAAGGATGTGCTCTCGTTCAAAGAACGCTGCAACACTTGTTGAACCACTGGTAGCTTCCGATCTATCTAGATGAAGACACACAATAAGTCAGTATGATTAACGGGAACCCCACTAGGCATCAAAATCAGGATGTTCGATCAATGGAAACAGATCTAGTGAGGTTGGGTGCCACCACAAAACTACGAACGCTGTAGAGTTTGCTCAGAGGATAACCAAGGATGCTACCTCGTGTGAGCAGCCCTTCAAAGTCAGTTGGACAACAAAGATATTCGACCGTGTTCAAGCTCTGGTTCAATTAACATAATGTCAGACTATCTTCCCAATAAAGACAAAGAAGTTATCTTGATCCCTAAACGAGAAGTGGCCAAAGACTTATGCGCCATAATCCCTTTACTCCATGAATCAAGAGTTCCTCTTGATAGTGGAAACATTCTCAACCTCGAACCGATTGAGGTCGGCTACGATGGTCAGAAAAATCAAAAGGCTCATGTAGTTATCTATCTGCCGGGACCAGTACCGTACAAATCCGATAAGGCTATCCCTTACAAATATGGTGCAACAACAATTGAGAATGGAAAGGAAACTCCATTACCCTCCATTGTGAATAGCACAGACATCAGTCGAGTAACATGGAGCGGTCGAATCTTTAACCGAGGAGTTGGAGAACCCAGCAAAGAAAAGGAACCTCAAACAGAAGTTCCCATTCAACCAGTCGGTCAATCCAGTAATCCCGACCTTTCAAAGAATAATGATGAGATGCTGAAGCTCATCCAAAAGAGTGAGTACAACATTGTTGATCAGCTGTTGCAAACTCCTTCAAAAATCTCTGTGTTATCTCTATTACTCGGTTCCGAAGCTCACAGGGAAGCTCAAACGAATCCTGCAACTACTTGGGGTTTAGTGATGAGGAACTGCCGGAAGAAGGCAAAAGTCACAACATGGCGCTAAATATTACAGTCAACTGCCAGGACGATGCTTTAACCAGCGTACTGGTAGACACCGGATTAGCTTTGAATGTTATGCCAAAGTCCACTCTAATGTGACTATCATTTAAAGGATCTCCGATGAGAGGCAGTGAGGTCATCGTCAAAGCATTTGACGGATCCCGAAAAATGGTTATCCGGGCACTTTCCAAGTCACTTTCCAGGTCATGGACATCCGGGCAGCATACAACTATTTGTTAGGAAGACCTTGGATACACGAGGCTGGGGCAGTCACTTCGACACTTTACCAGAAGCTGAAGTTCGTCAAGAACGACCAACTCGTCATAGTTTATGGAGAGCACGCCTTGATCGTGAGCAACTTATCGTCGTCCACTTGTGTAAAACCATAGGAAGTTGTTGGAACCCAGTTCCAAGCACTTTCGATGAGCCATGACAACCAATCAGAGAAAGGAACATCGATTTCCTCATCCAAAGATGCTCTCGAAGTGATCAAAAGTAACAATGCAAAAGGATGGGGACAGCTTGTCATTCCTACTGATAACAAAACAAAGAAATGTCTTGGTTGTTCCTCAACCTGTACCCAGACTACTACTAACGATGAAAGTTTTCATCCCATTCAGGACTTCTTCCATAGTGGAGGTTTCCTTCACCCAGTGTCTCAAGAAGTACAAACCATCAACGAGGGTGATTCCTCCGATACAGATGAAGAGTGGAAGTCCTATCTCAATGAGGACGGTTATATGTCTCAGGAAGAAACGCCTACGCCATTTTGCTTTCCCACGCAAAGTCCGAGATATATACCAAGATCAGACGTCAAGATGATATACGGAGATTATGATCCGGAAGGATGCCGTGCTCCGCCAACCTCATTAGAGGAGGACACTCTAATGAAAGACAAATTTGACCACGACTATTATGGCCCAATGGATGGCCTGCCTATCTGGAAGCTATATCCAGGAGACTTGGGACAAAAGAATCAGCCCAACGACGCATATCAGCTGAGTATCATTGAAAAGAATACCTATGTCCCCACCATGTCATGGGATCAACACTCAGGGCATTCAGAAAATACCCAACACGACGATGACTTTGCAAAGATTGCAGGGCTGGAGTTCATTAACTATGTTTTCCCTCAAGTCAACGTCATCGAAAGGGATGACTCCTCCAGTTCCAAATAAGTGTGGGACACCTTAGGACAACCGAGTGGCAAGTACGACTACTTGGTCAAGTACACCGCTCCCGAGAGTTCTCGTATCAGGCTCGAAGACATCCAGCCAACTGGATGGGGAGATCCACCTGAGGACGAAAACACCATGCAAAATACAACAGAAGAGTTCATCTACAATAACTCTGCCTGGGAGACAGATTCCAACGATCCTGCTCCACCAGAAATCAGTGTCATTTCTGAAGACACACCAAGAAAGAAGGTACCAGACTTTGTGATTCACCGGGGAGTTCGCCACCAATGGGTTGCTGTCGATGTTCCGATGATCGTCCATAAGTCTAAGTAATTGCCATCTTTAACCTTTCACCCTGCCCAGGTGAAACAGATGTTTTGATAGGGCTTACTTTCTGTAAATGTCTCTCTTCGCTTTGCCCAAAGCAAGAGAGTGTTTTTATAGGGCTGTAGTTTCAAGAATCGATAAAATCATAAATGAAATAACATCGTTCTGTAATTTCCACATTTATTATTGTTTTCTCTTTTCGCTTTTTCAGAAAATGGTAATCCTAAAAATAACTCAAACAATAAAACCAAGCATTTTTCAAAACAAAATACACTGCACCACTCTTGCATTCTCTCTATCTCTTCTAAAATCAATCATCACGTCATGCAGATTGCCTATTTTAAACCCCATTGAAACATATGATCCAATGCCTTCTCCCAACTTTGAATTCCCGGTATTTGAGGCTAAACAAGAAAATGATGAAGAAATTCCAGAAGAGATCTCCCGATTACTGAGACAAGAGGAAAGGTCCATTGAACCTCACAAAGAGCCATTGGAAACAGTAAACTTGGGTTCAGAAGAAGAGAGGAAAGAAGTCAAAATTGGGGCACTGCTCAGTGTGACTTTCCAAGAAGGTTTGATAAAGCTTCTAAAAGAATTTCCCGATGTATTCTCTTGGTCCTATCTGGATATGCTAGGGTTAGATACCAGCATCGTGGAACATCATCTACCGTTAAGATCATAATGTCCGCCAGTAAAACAGAGGTTGAGAAGAACTCATCCCGACATGGCCATCAAAATCAAAGAGGAAGTGCAGAAACAGATTGACGCGGGTTTCGTCACCACATCAGAATATCCTCAATGGTTAACCAACATAGTACCAGT
The DNA here is from genome assembly GCA_022829125.1 of Lathyrus tuberosus. Taxonomy (NCBI): domain Eukaryota; kingdom Viridiplantae; phylum Streptophyta; class Magnoliopsida; order Fabales; family Fabaceae; genus Lathyrus; species Lathyrus tuberosus. The sequence continues at coordinate 8,183,047 of JALAZF010000008.1, read as the reverse complement.
TCCTAAAAAGGACGGAAAGACCAGAATGTGTGTGGAATACAGGGACCTGAACAAGGCCAGTCCAAAGGATGACTTTCCTTTACCGCATGTTGACATGCAGGTAGACAATACAACAAAGTTTAAAGTATTCTCCTTCATGGATGGATTCTCGGGCTATAATCAGATAAAAATGGCGCCAAAAGACATGGATAAAACATCATTCATCACCCCATGGGGCATATTTTGTTACAAGGTAATGCCGTTCGGTTTGAAGAACGCCGGGGCAACCTATCAAAGGGCCATGACTACTCTGTTTCATGACATGATACCCAAAGAAATAGAAGTGTACGTCGATGATATGATTGCCAAATCTAAAACAGAGGAGGAACATGTGATCCACCTATCAAAGCTATTCAAGTGTTTGAGGAAGTACAAACTCCGCTTGAATCCTAACAAATGCACATTCGGTGTCCGCTTAGGAAAACTGCTACGATTCATCGTCAGCCAGAAAGGAATTGAGGTTGATCCTGACAAGGTCAAGGCCATTCAAGAAATGCCTTCTCCAAATACTGAAAAACAAGTCAGGGAATTCCTGGGACGTTTGAATTACATCTCCCGATTTATATTCCTTGTGACCGCGACATGCTCGCCCATCTTCAAATTACTCAAAAAGGATCAGGACTGCATATGGACAGAAGACTGCAAAACCGCCTTCGACAGTATCAAGGAATACCTGTTGAATCCACCAATCTTGTCACCTCCAGTGGAAGGAATACCACTGATCATCTATTTAACAGTCTTGGAAGACTAAATGGGTTGCGTGCTTGGCCAACAAGACAAAACAAAAAGGAAAGAGTTTGCAATCTACTATTTGAGCAAGAAATTTACCGACTGTGAGGCTCGGTACACTATGCTTGAGAAAACTTGCTGTGCTATGGCTTGGGCAGCCAAACTTCTTCGCCAGTATATGATTCGTCACACTACTTGGTTAATCTCCGAAATGGATCCGATCAAGTATGTCTTTGAAAAGCCCGCTCTTACGGGAAGGATTGCCCGTTGGCAGATGTTGTTATCAGAATATGACATAGAATACCACACTCAAAAAGCCATTAAAGGAAGTATTTTAGCTGATCATTTGGCTCATAAACCGATTGACGATCAGGAATCAGTCGAATTTGAATTCCTGGACGAAGATGTCATGTATTTGAAAATGAAAGATTGCGATGAACCACTACCCAATGAAGGGCCAGAACCAGGTTCCCAATGGGGACTGATTTTTGACAGAGCTGTTAATCATTATGGAAATAGAATTGGGGCAATCATCGTAACACCTTAGGGTACCCACATTCCTTTCACTACCAGACTGACGTTCAAGTGCATAAACAACGAGGCCGAATACGAAGCTTGTATCATGGGTCTCGAAGAAGCGATCGACTTAAGGATCAAGAACTTGGATGTATATGGCGACTCAGCTCTGGTCATCAGTCAGATCAAAGGGGATTGGAACACATACCAATCAGGACTGATCCCTTATAAAGATTACGCGAGAAGGTTGTTACCATTCTTCAATAGAATCGAGTTTCATCATATCCCTCGTGAAGAAAATCACATGGCTGATGCATTAGCCTCTCTCTATTCCATGATTAGTGTAGGTCAATGGAATGACATACCTAAGATTGACATAATACGCCTTGAAAGGCCCGCTTACATCTTCGCGATTGAAGCAGTCATAGACAAAAAACCTTGGTATCACGATATCAAATGCTTCCTTTAGAAACAAGAGTACCCACCTGACGCATCCAGAAAACACAGAAAGACTCTCAGAAGACTGGCTGGCAGCTTCTTCCTGGGCGGTGATACACTTTATAAGAGAAAATTTGACATGGTCTTTCTCCGATGCGTAGACAGACCAGAAGCAAACATGCTAATAAAAGGAATTCTGAGAGCAGGGTACTATTGGTTGACCATGGAATCCGATTGCTACAAGTACATGAGGAGGTGTCACAAGTGTCAGATATACTCAGACAAAATCCATGTACCACCAACGCATCTCAAATTTCTCTCCTCCCCATGGCCTTTTTCCATATGGGGAATCGACATGATTGGCATGATCGAACCCAAAGCTTCAAATGGACATCGGTTCATTCTAGTAGCCATTGACTACTTAACCAAGTGGGTTGAAGCAGCGTCATACGTCAATGTAACCTGACAAGTCGTGGTCCGATTTATCAATAATAATATCATTTGCCGTTATGGTATTCCAAGCCAGACCATTACTGATAATGGATCTAACTTGAACAACAAGATGATGAAAGAGTTGTGTGCTGAGTTCAAGATCGAACACCATAACACATCTCCCTACCGACCTAAGATGAACGGAGCGGTAGAAGCGGCTAACAAGAACATCAAGATAATTGTTCAAAAGATGGTTGTAACCTACAAAGACTGGCACGAAATGCTACCCTTTGCTCTTCACGGTTATCGCACATCTGTCCGCACTTCAATAGGGGCAACCCCTTTCTCTCTAGTATATGGCATGGAGGCAGTGCTCCCCATCGAAGTAGAGATCCCATCAATTTGGGTATTGATGGAAGCTAAGTTAACAGAGGCTGAATGGTGTCAAAGCAGACACGATGACTTGAATCTAATTGAAGAAAAGTTAATAACGACTCTATGTCACAGTCAGTTGTATCAGCAAAGAATGAAGAAAGCATTCGACAAAAAGGTCCAACCCCGTGTCTTCAGGAAAGGAGACCTTGTGCTAAAAAAGATACAATCATTTCTCACTGATTCTCAGGGCAAATGGACTCCGAACTATGACGGCCCTTATGTGGTCAAGAAAGCTTTCTCAGGCGGCGCCTTGAGACTCGCAACCATGGATGGAGAAGAATTTTCCTACCCCACGAATGTTGACGTAGTCAAGAAATACTTCGCCTAAATAAATAAAAAACGTCTCGGTGGATTGAAAACCCGAAAGGGCGGCCCTGGCAAAAATTAGAGACACAATCAAAAATCATCCCGGTGGATTGAAAACCTCAAAGTACAATCCAGGTAAAAGTTAGGGATTCATGGCAAGTAACTATGTCCAACAAAGGGGCAAATCTGCCATCCGTCAAGGAAACTTCAGTCAAGGTCATCTTCGACAGAAGCTCAGGATGTCCAGAATTCAAAGTTGGTAGAAGGATAACGATCATTAAATTTCAATGTAGCCCTTTTCCCTTAAAATTACCATTTTCTAAACTTTGTAAATACTCTATGGTATCACACGCTTGGCTGATTTCCATTCTATCAATAAAATTTGAGACCTTGTGCTTTTGTTTGCAACTCTTATTTGTTTTAGCTTTACAGAACGACATTTTAACATGATTAACGATTCTTGCAATAAAACAAAAATGAATTTAATTATCAAAATTTTCTACTTTTAAAAAGATGGCAATTTCTTTTGACTGTTGAACATCGAAAGAACATCGATTGCTTCTCCGAAAGCAATTTAACTTCAACGTGCAGAATCAAAGTATTCCTTCTAAAACCAGTATGCCTGAATGAAGGATCAACTGTATCAGATGTGGTTTTCCCATCTGATATCCCTGACAGAGTTCTTACCTCTTAAGCTCGACCAGTTTTTCCCCACAGGGACTATCTCTCCTAAGCAAGGCAGAATCGTTATCTTAAACCAGTGATACTCTTCATCCCCGCAGTGGCCGAGTATCCAGTCGTGTTCATCTATTAGTCTGTATGTCGTGTCAGTTTTGTCAGCATAAACTTACATACATCATGCATTATTAATTTGCACTCACATTCATATTGCATCACTATCGATCTAGTCGGTCTTGTACCCTAGTGATAAAAGTCCTCTTGTCAATCGAGTTGTCAGTTCTTTCCTCGTCAGGAAGCAAATCATCTAAACAATCCCTCCCCAGTTTATTTTTGGGATGAAGCTGGTCCTTGACCACTTTGATAACTTGAACTTCTGAAAGGCAAGAAAGCATTTGACACCTTCAGAACATCACTCTTCACCATTGAAGATGATATTTTCGCTTTCCCGGATTAAGGAAAATCCCCGGAGGAAGCTATCATACCTCAAAGTTTGACCACTAAGATGCCCATCATTGTGCAAATCATCATCACAATATGTATGAACCATCATACCTCATTAGTCTCCCCAAAGATGGGTGAGCATCCACTACAATCAAAATTAGGGTTTCAAGCCCTCTCAGAGCTCTTAGACAAAGGATCAATCAAGGAATGACATGACCTTCAACTTTTCTAACCTCTCAAACATCTACAAAGAATCAAGAGGACTCCCACATCAAGGATCAAGCACAAGGCTGCTCCCTTCTAAGTGGATTAAGCCTCAAGATCGCCAGTGTCACCAAATTAGGGTTTTGGTCGACCAGGGCCTCCAGATGGAAATTCTCCTCTGGGCATGAGCCAATGCTTCAAGGCATAACCTATGATGCTCCAAGGAACATCATGAATCCCATCATCAAGTCAATTTAGCCTCAGGGGATGCATTCACCAAAAATCATGAATTAGGGTTTCTTGACCTAATTCACCCCTAAGTTGACTTTTGGGACAAAACATGAGACAAGACCTCAAGAGAGGATTTGAAGTTCTCTAATACACTAAATTGATCCATTTGCAACAATGGATTGATCCAAGAAGCTTGATTCACAAGTTTCAATTTCATCTGAACCACAGTTAGGGTTTTGCAAGAAAAGTCAACTGTATCTTTGACTTTTGATCAGGACATGCTCCCAAACCCTAGGACATGAATCAATATACCCTATAACACCCATGGAACATGTCCATCAAGTTTGATTTTGGTCAAGGACATGATTTCCTAAAGGATTGCACAGTTTGGAATTCATTTGATAAAAAGTCAACTGTGCACAAAAGTCAAACTTTGACTTTTTAAGATTTTTCATATAAATGGTTTTTTAACCCTAAAATGATGTTCATATATGATTGTAATCATCATTCATCAAGAAAAATCAAGAAAAGTGGGATAACTTGCAAAAGGGGTAACCATAAAAACTTAGACATTTTTCTAAGTTATGAAACAAAGTGGCAGGGTACCAACTTTGGAGGATCATAACTCCTAAACCACAAGGCCATTTTCCCCCATCCAAAGTTGGATTTGTAGCTCTCATTACCCTCTACAAAAGCTCCAACTACACATCACTCCAACTCATTGTGGATTCTGAGTTATGATTGGGCCAAAATGGCTAAAACATGAAAATACATCATTTTCCAACACTTAGAAAAATTCTGGCCAAGGCAGATTTTGGTGAAAACACTAAAACTTGTGAGATCTTTTCACATAGTTGCAAGCTGAATCAAGTCTAAAGGTAAACATCAATGTTGTTGCATATGTTTCTAAGAATCCAAAGAACCTCTCAACATGAATTGATTCAACTTGAGCCAAGAGGAATCCATGCCAAAAGTCATGCTGCTACAAGCTGTTTTGGAAAAATCAGTTTGCATGTTTGCTTGCCACACACGATTTCTGAATCAAAACCAAGGATCATTATGCCACATGTACTCAAACCAATCACAATGCATCTGATCTAACCTACAAAGCTGAGTCACAAAGCCAAGGAATCTTCCAACTTGAAGTTCATGCATTTTGGCACATTTTGCCTTGAATTCAAAGGGCATTAATGTGGAATAGTGCTTTGTCAAGATTCTCACTCTCCTCAGTCAAGTTCTCTAATTATACAACAATTAAAATGACTGAGGAATGTGATTTCAGTCAAGGCATAGCTGATCTATTTGGAGAAGCTGTTACATCTAATGCAAGAGGCATTTATGTCCAACCAATCCCTTTGAAGGTGATCTGATCCAGCAGCCATTCACTATTCCTCTAAGACAAGAGTTTATCACCTATAAATAGAGGTTACAATGGATCATTCAAGGCACACCAAAGCACCTTATAGAACTGCTTTCTCTCATTCTCTCTTAAGTGGAAATTTTCTTTGTTTTTGAGAAACCACCATCGGGTTTTGAGTTACAGCCCTAAGCAATCCATTCTAATTGCTCAGACACATCACATATGATGTATTTGAGGTGTCCAAACACTTAAACACCAACTGTAACACCCCTAGCTCAAAATCACCCTTCAACCAAGCCATTATGCCTCAATTATGCAGTTGGAGTTCTCCAACTTGATCCAAAGGTTTGCAGAGTGTTCCAAAGCTTGCAACACACTCCACAACATCCATTGAAGCTGTAGGGATTATCAAATCGCATCTGGAACACCATCTGTGCAGAGTTCTATTTCAGCTTGCATCAAGGTAAGCCTCAAAACTACATCTTCATGATCCATGCATATTTCCTCGCATGATATTTTTACCAATTGCTTGCCATCATATGTTGAGTGTTTTCCCTCAAAAAATTGGATCATAGCCCTCATAACCATGTCTGCACGACTGCTTTTGCAAAATTAGGGTTCATACGGTTGTGATGATATAACTTGCTATACACTGAAAATAAATGAAATCAAGTATTGCCATCTTGTTCCTTGTGAAAAAACGCATGAGTTTGGTATTTGAATCATGTCAAATGGTTGAGAGATGAGTGAGATAGGGGGCTTCATGCACGAGCTCGAGGAAGAAGATGTCTATGGCGCCATTCTTCAGGTTTTCCAACCAAGTTCTCTATATATTTTTCATTTGCCATACTATATTTGAATTGGCATTGCGCCCCAGTGGTTGATCAGCTGGTTTTGTGTGTATTGGCAAGCGAGAGGTCTGGGGTTCGAATCCCCCTCGCCCCAGATCTCTTTTTTTACCACTTTTTCTTATTTTTTTGTTATTTTTCATATTTATTTTAAATGATTTGAAAAATTAATAACTCACTCAATTTTAATTATGTTTTATTGGTTCTTTTTGCAAAAAATCACAAAAATGTTGAAATAGTTTATTCCACAAAAAAATAAGATTTATATTATTTATTTAATATAATTAGTATTTTTGTGAATAAATTCATTTTTAATGTTTTTAAACCTTTTAAAAATAAATATTCATCTTGGAAAATCAACACCAAATAGGTTTTAATTCATCTTGTGATTAAAACCACATTTTTCAAACCTAAAACCAAAATCACAAGTTGTTTATTCAAACTTATTTACAATTTGTATCATTTTAATTATTTTCTTTGAATAATTACTTTAAAAATGATGAAATTAGGGTTTTATTGATTTTCACCCTAACAAATTTTTCTAAACACTCACGGGCCTCTAATAGAGTGTAAGACCTAAGCCTTTTTGTAAAATAAACTCATTTTGGGCCTCACTTATTGTATAAGTCCCTCTGTGTATTTTCAAAAACTTCGGCGAGATTGTCGCTTTTAAACAAATAACCCTGGGCCTACCCTCGAGTAATAAGACCCATTTCTTTTTCCTAAAACTCACTTGGGCCTCTAATAGAGTGTAAGACCTAATCCCTTTTTGAAACCAAAAACTTTTGGGCCTCAGTCATTGTATAAGACCCACGGTGTTTTCAAAACCTCGGCGCGATCGTCGCCCTTTTTAAAATTAACTATTGGGCTTCTCCTTGAGCTATAAGACCCATTCAAAAATCATTTTTGGGCCTCTTGAGAGAGTGTAAGACCCACACCTTTGTACAGAAAACCTTTCTCGGGCCTCAGTCACTTGTATAAGTCCCTGTACAAAACGACAGTGCAATCACTGATGAAACCACGGGCCTCTCCTTGAGCTGTAAGCCCCAATTTTTCTTTCAAAGGACTTTCTCCTTTGATTTTGTAATATACTATTTTCAACTTTTCTTTGTTGAACAACTAACAATACAGCATGGAAGCTCTACAACCGAGTAAGTGTTTACCCGTTTTCATATGTATATAAATGTACTGTGGGGTTGTTTCACTGTAAGTCTTCTTTCATAAACTCATATCAATTGTGTAATAATAGTATAGATATTTAGAGTTTCCCCGGCAACTACGTCTAGAACTAGACAAAACCTCGTCTCCTTACAACAATTTTAGATAACTAGATCTAAGAAATTCCCCCCTTTGAACAATTCATATACAAAAGACCAATGTTCCAAGTGAAACCCCTTCTGGAACTGTTCATCAGCCTCCTCTTGGGCTTAGTGCAAGGACCCAAAGGCTTCCTAAAAGCATCCCCGCCTCCTCTTGGGCGTTGTACAAGGACCCGTCGGCTTCTTAGAAGTTTTCACAGCCTCCTCTTAGGCTTTGTATAATGATTCTTCCTCCGGGAAGATAACCTCCTCTTGGGCTTCATACAAATTGTACCTCGGCTTCTTAAAAGTTTCCAGCCTCCTCTTGGGCTTCGTACAAATTGTCCCGACGACCTCTTAAAGGTATAGGAACAGAGATTAGTCATCTTAATAGAACAGTCTTTCATAGAGTCTATATCTTTCTACCGCAAACATACTGTTCCTTAATTTCTCTTAAGCATAGTACAAAAGATAAAAATCTAGACTTGGACAGTCTAAGACCCTTGAGTCTCAAAGACATTCTCAAGCCCCTTTCAAGAATGGGAAGAACACTCGTAGACTTGGACGGTCTAAAACCCTTTGGATTCCCCATTTCCTTAGAGAACAGAAAATAATCCAAACCCTAAGATCAAGTCCATTAGCACAACATTACTCATATAAGACCTGATTTTCTCTTTTAACCAACCTACTGGACCTGTCACTCAACTGAAACAGTTACTATAGCCTCCTCTTGGGCTTTGTACAATGATTCTTCCCAGCGGAGTTAACCCTTTTAGCCTCCATCTCGGGCTTCGTACGAGATACAAAAACACTCTCTTGTTGATTATAAAAGACTCTCTTGTTGAGTCACCCATCCTTCAGCCTCCGTCTTCGGCATCGTACAAGACACAAAACACTCTCTTGTTGAGTATAAAAGATTCTCTTTCTGAATCACCCCTTTAGCCTCCATCTCGGGCTTCGTACGAGATACCCAAACACTCTCTTGTTGAGTATAAAAGACTCTCTTGGTGAGTCAAACAAACTTTTAGCCTCCGTCTCGGGCTTCATACTAGACACCAAATCACTCTCTTGTTGAGTATAAAAGACTATCTTGTTGAGTCAAACCCCTCTGGCTTCCGTCTTGGACATCGTACAAGACACACAAAAAGACCATCTTGTTGAGTCAAACCCTTTTAGCCTAAATCTCGGGCTTTGTACAAAAAACACAATTTCCCCAGAAAAGTCAGCCTTTTAGCCTCCTCTTAGGCTTTGTATAAGGAAACCCTGGTTGAGACAATCAACCTTTTAGCATCAAATCATGCCTTGCTCACAACATCCAAACATCAACAACTCCCCCTTTAAAGATGACAAATTCTCTCTAACGTCAAAACCTCTTTAGCTTCATACCTTGGGCTTTGAACAAGATACAAATAGACCTTTCAGCTTCACATCTTGGGCTTTGAACAAGATACAAATAAATCACATTTAGCTTCACGTCTTGGGCTTTGAACAAGACATCAAAACATCATTTCCTCCCGTAGAATAGGAGGAACTATGATCGCTCTGATTTCCCTATTTCGGTAAATGGGAATACGTAGGCATAAGATTGAAAGAAAAATCTTAGCGAGCACACTATTCAAAAACCCAAAATCCCATACCTTCACACATCAATCGAAAAGCATCAGTCCTAACATCCTACCAATAGCATAGTCCCGTCATTTCAGCCTTAACAAAGTAAGCAGAAAGAGCCCCCACTTCGATATAACATTTGTAACCTAACAAACCGCTGTTTAAACTCAGTATACAAGCAGGGTTAGTTGGAGACATCTATTTCCCTTCCTTCATCAGCTTCAATAGGATAAAAAATGAATCGACCTGTAGTACCCCCCAAAGAGCGACAGTGCTTAAGAACCACGTCCAAAATTGCTCGCTACAGAAAAATGGCGCCCACCGTGGGGCCAATCTTTCTTTCTTACAATTTAGGGTGAAAACCTTGGACAAGTCATTTTCACGACGGTGGCCGCCACAGAAAAATGGTGCCCACCGTGGGGCCCTTCTTTCTTTCTTACAAGCTAGGGTAAAAACCTTGGACAAGTTATTTCCATGACAGTTTCATCGGGGAATGTCACTCTTGCTAGGATCGGCCCTCACTAGGATCGTAGGTTAAAACCTTTAAGTTGGGAAAGTGCCACAGAATGGAGACTCCGCCGGGGAGCCATTTTCTGTCTGGAACATAGGATTCATAGCTCTTAAAAGTCTAGGAAATTAGGACAAATATATATCCCGCTTTTCCTAATTGATACCTGTGTTTATTTTTCTGCTAATGGGAATGCGTGTGATGCCGCATGTGGAAAGATTGAGTATACACCTAGGAAAAACCTCTTTCACTAGTGCGGAAGCTATCGGAAATAGTTGTCACGCGATACTACCCTCTCCTGAGGTTCTTCAAAATAACATCACCTAGCACGGTTCCCGGCCCGCTGATGTTATCTCGACAAGAATAAATGATTTTGAGAGACAGGTACAAAAATCACTAGTATAAACCTTTGGGATGGGTAGAGCCTTGACTTCATGACACTGACCCTTTGACCTCATGTTTTTTCTATGTTTTTGTGTGCTTCATTCATGCATTCATTTTAAAAACCATTAAACAAAGAAAATTTTCTCTTCTAGTCTCTCTTTTTCAAAATTAAACTAAGACAATGATTGCAAATAGCAGAGGCAAAAGGGATTGCGCTCATGGATTTCAGTAAAAGGAGAACTCATAAGTACACCTTCAAGGTTCCAAAGTTAGAGGATTTGAGAGGTTTCACAAACCATGAGGCTTTCAGAGCTAAGTACGGAGGTCTGCTACCTCTGTTAAGGGTCCATGTGATTGAAAGAATCATGGAGGCACTCATTCAATTTTACGATCCGGTCTATCACTGTTTCACATTGCCGGATTACCAGCTCGCACCAATGCTGGAGGAGTATTCTCATATTATTGATCTACCCATTACTGATCAAGCTCCCTTTTCTGGATTGGAAGAAATTCCAAAGGATCAAATCATTGCAAGAGCAATTTATTTGGATGAGTTAGAAATCAAGACAAACATGACCACCAAGGGAGAAATCCCAGGTTTACCAGCCAAGTTTCTGGAAAAGAAAGCTCTGTACTTTGCTAGTATAGGGAACGTGACTGCTTTTGAAAGCATCTTTGTGTTACTCACCCACGGGTTATTTTTGTTTCCCAACATCGATAACTTTGTAGATATCGACGCTATTAAGGTTTTTCTCATTGGAAACCCTGTACCGACTTTGCTCGCAGATGCGTATCATTCTGTACACTTAAGGAATTTATACAGCGGAGGAATGATCACGTGCTGTGTGCCCCTACTATATAAGTGGTTTATTTCCCATTTGCCTAAATCTGCCGCTTTTTGGGATCATAAGAGTGCCTTACGTTGGTCGCAGAAAATCATGTCTCTTACCAACTCTGACATAGTTTGGTACAATAGGATTTATGACGGGATCAGAATCATTGACCGTTGAGGAAACTTCCCCAACCTACCCCTTATAGGAACTAAGGGGGGAATCAATTATCATCCAGTCTTAGTTCGTCGTCAATTTGGATACCTGATGAGGCATGTCCCGTGTAATGCTCATCTGGAAGGTCTTTTCTTCAAGGAAGGAGAAAATGACAGGGCACTAAAGATGGAAATAGTGCACGCTTGGAAACATGTTCATAAGAAAAGACGGGAGTCTCTAGGAAAACTGGATTGTGTCTCGGTGGAGCCTTATCTCCACTGGGTACAAACTAGAGCTCTCAAGCTAAAGATGCCTTGTCCTCGTCACAGAGTTCTTCCGCCAAGGGAATCTGTCATGTACTTCATGACTGAAACAGAAAAACTTCAGGTTACTCTCATAAAAGTTCAACAGGAGAGGAGGTCTTGGAAGAACAAGTACCGCATTCTCAATGTGGAATGTACCAAAATATAGCAACTGCTGAAAGATAAGGATGCTCTAATTGAGATTTTGAAGCAACATGTTGTAGAGAATCAGGATGACCAAAGGAATTTGCTCGCTCCTTTCACTTGGCCAAGGAATGACGACCCGACAACGGCTCAAGAGCCCCGGTCCAAGAAAAGGAAAGTACCAGAATCAGCACCCGAGTTCTCCTCAGAGAGGACTCGGGACCCATTAGCTTAGGTTTCTGTTTCCGCACCTTGTAATTTATTGTATTTTCATTTCCGCAATCCTTCGAATTCAATAAAACGGGGTTTCCCCACTGTTTGATATTTGCAATCTAATTGTCGAAGTTTATTTTTGATTAAACAAAAAAAATAATTAATATAATCATTGCATTCATCATTCTCATGTCACGTATTCTTCTTACCTAGGAATCTCACGTTTGTGTCTCGGTTCTAGAGTCAAACTGTCTCATTCATACAATACTCGGGCCAATCGTCAGAAAAAGATGGATGATCTCGAGGAAGAGAAAAGAGAGTTGAAAGAAGAGACCGACGCTCTGAGAGAAGATATGAGAAAGCTTCGTAATGACATGCAAGCCATGGCAGAAGCGCAGCTACAAAGAACTGTGATCTTCATGATCACCTCAATGCCCATAGTGGAGAAGTATGATCCTAGGTATCAAATGCCGAAAGATCGTCCCTGGGGCATGCCTGTTAACTATATCTCGGAAGGATATGTTTTGCCGATCACTGAAGATCAGGGAATCATAGTAGAAGCCGCTGGGCCTGAAGGTTACAAACTTCGGGAAGGCGAGGATGCCAGAGGCATATTGAGGACTCCTGAAGGTTACAAACTTCAGGAAACGCCAAGATTCACTGCCGTAGTAACGGTAGAAAGGAAAGTATGTTCGATAGAATGGATGAATTCCAGGAGCAGTTCCTGGATATGAAGAAGGAACTGCAGGCCCTTCGCGATCAGGATTTGTTTGGAAAGGACGCCGTGGACCTCTGCTTGGTCCCCAATGTGAAAGTCCCGCACAAGTTCTAAGTTCCCGATTTTGAAAAATACAAGGGTAACTCTTGCCCTCAATGCCATTTGGTGATGTACGCTCAGCGAATGTCAGCTCAGACAGAGAATCAGGATCTACTGATTCACTACTTTCAGGATAGTTTAACCAGTGCCGCATTAAAATGGTACATGGGTTTAAATCGCGCTACGATTAGCACTTTCAGAGATCTTGGCACTACTTTCGTCCAACAATATAAATACAATTTGGACATGGCACCAGACAGATATCAACTCAGATCAATGTCGCAACAAGACGAGGAAACCTTTAAGGAGTACGCTCAGAGATGGCGTGAGATTGCCGCTCAAATTTGTCCACCTCTTGAGGAAAAAGAGATGACAAAGATCTTCTTAAAGACCTTAAGCTCATTTGACTATGACCGAATGGTTGCCAGTGCGCCCAGCGACTTCACCGAAATGGTCTGTATGGGAGTGCGTCTTGAGGAAGCCGTTCGAGAAGGACGTCTAGTTAAAGATACTGGGTCGACAAGCGGTACTAAAAAATATGGTAGTGCTCTCCCTAAGAAAAAGGAGCAAGATATTGGGAATATCTCTCTTGGATAGTAAAGGTGACGGTACCAACCAGTAGCAGCTGTAACTCCTGCTATCAACCCTGCGCCTGTTTCTACGTATCAACCTCAGGTTGCTCAAAGTCAAACACATTCGCAACAATATCAGCAAAAGACACAACAACCTCTTCAGCAGGCTCATCCTCAATACAACAACAACCGTACAACGTGGCCACTAGGATTTGATCCTATACCCGTATCCTACGTAGAAATATTTCCGTTACTGCTGGTTAAGGGGAATATCTAGACTAAGTCTCCTCTTACAGTACCGGAAAATCCTCCTTTTTGGTTTAAGGTGGATCAGACTTGCCCTTACCATCAAGGAGGACCAGGGCATAACATAGAGAACTGTCTCAGTTTCAAATCTGACGTGCAAAAGCTTGTTAGGAGCGGGGTCTTATCTTTCAAAGATACGAATCCGAATGTTCTCATAAACCCGCTGCCTCAACACGAGAAAGTTGCAGTTAATTTGATAGAGGGAGAGTCTAGCAACATCTATCAAATTCACGATGTACTCTTACTGAGGGCCAACTTGGTCAAGATCCATTGTAGACAGAGTGGATATGGCCATGTGCCACCTCATAATTATCACCAGTGTGATATCTGCTCTAAAAGCAATCAAGGATGTTCTGTGGTGCAATCAGCTCTACAGGAACAGATGGATCTCGGATGGATCCAAGAGCACCGAGTTCGTGGAGTTAACATGGTTTATACAAATTCCAACATCATTCAAAACCACGATATCTGTGCTATGAATGTCAACCTGGTGGCAATGCACTCAAGGCAAAGCCAGTATCATAATCTGCCATGACACGATTACAATTCCTGTCTGACTTGCTCGGTAAACAAACAGGGATGCTCTTTTGTACAAGAGGCCCTCCAGCGTTAGATGGATCTTAGATGGATTCAAGACTACCATGATTGGAATCATTATCAAATCAAAATGGTTCAAATATTTGATATTCGCTTGATGAATACCAGCCTGGTGGAGTTACATGCTAAACAGGTCCGACTCGGGTTCCTGGTATCACATGATTATCAGAGCTGTAAAGCGGGTTGCGAAAACGATCAAGGCTGTGCCTTTGTCCAGGAAACACTTCAGCACTTGTTGAACCACTGGTGGCTTCCAATCTATATGGACGAAGACACCCAGGAAATTAGTATCACTAACGGAAATCCTACTAGATATCAAGGTCACGATGTTCGGTCGATGGAAACAGACCTCGTCAGGTTGCACTGTATTCAAAGGGGACTTGGCCAGGTGCCACTACACAACTATGAGTGGTGTGGAGTTTACTCAGTGGATAATCAAGGATGCTACCTCGTGTGAGCAGCCCTTCAAAGTCAGTTGGACCGCAAAGAGATTCAACCATGCTCAAGTTCTGGATCAGTCAAATACCTCACTGATCAAATCAAGGACGTTGTCGTAATCTCTGATCATCACAGGACTAGGGATGTTTGTGCCATCATCCCCCTACTTGACGAATCGAGATTTCCCAACCAGGAACGTATCGAAATTACGTACGATGGTTAGAAAAATCAGAAGGTTCCCATAGTCATCTATCTACTGGGACCACTACCGTATGAATCAACTAAGGCTATCCCTTACAAGTATGGTGCAAAAACAATTGGGAATGGAAGGGAAATTCGGTTACCCTCCGTCGTGAATATTGCAAACATCACTCGAGTAACACGGAGCGGTCGAATCTTCAACAGGGGAGTTGGAGAACCCAGCGAAGAAAAGGAACATAATACGGAAGTTCCCAATCCACCGGTCGGTCAGTTCAGTAATCCCGACCTTTCAAAAAAAATGATGAGATGCTGAAGCTCATCAAAAGGAGTGAATACAACATTTTTGATCAACTGTTACAAATTCCTTCAAAGATCTTAGTGTTATCACTATTACTTAGTTCAGAAGCGCACAGGGAGGCTCTACAGAAAGTCTTAGAGCAAGCCTTTGTAGAACAGGATGTAACAATCAGACAGTTCGATAGCATTATCTCTAACATCACTTCCTGCAATAACTTAGGATTTAGTGATGAGGAATTACCTGAAGAAGGTCGCCATCATAACATGGCGCTCAATATTACAATCAACTGCCAGGACGATGCTTTAGCCAGCGTACTGGTAGACACAGGGTCAGCCCTGAATGTTATGCCGAAGTCCACTTTGATGCAATTATCATTCAAAGGACCTCCGATGAGAACAGCGAGGTCGTCGTTAAAGCATTTGACGGATCCAGAAAAACGGTTATCGGCGAAGTCGACCTTCCCATAACTATCAGTCCTCACACTTTCCTAGTCACTTTCCAGGTCATGGACATCCGGGAAACATACGGTTTCTTATTAGGAAGACCTTGGATACACCAGGCTGGGCCAGTCACTTTGACACTGCACCAGAAACTAAAGTTCGTCAAGAACGATCAACTCGTCACAGTCTGTGGAGAACAGGCCTTGCTCGTAAGCAACTTATCATCATCTACTTATGTAGAACCCGAGGAAGATGTTAGGACTCAGTTCCAAGCGCTTACGGTGAGCAATAAGAATTAATTAGAGAAGGGAACTTTGATTTCCTCGTACAAAGATGCTATCAAAGTGATCGAGAGTGCCAATACAACAAGATGGGGGCAGCTTGTCATTCCTACTAACAATAAAACAAAGAAGGGTCTTGGTTTTTCCTCAACCTATACTCAGACTGCTACTAACAATGAAAGTCTTCATCCCATTCAGGACTTCTTCCACAGTGGAGGCTTCCTTCACCTAGTGACTCAAGAAGTGCATACTATCAACGAGGGAGATTCCTCCGATACAGATGAGGAATGGGAGTCCTATCTTAACAAGGACGGTTATATGTCTCAGGAAGAGGTGCCTATGCCATTTTGCTATCCTGCACAGAGCCCGAGATTTATACCAAAGTCAGACGTCGAAATGGTATATGGAGATTGTGATCCGGAAGGATGTCGTGCTCCACCAAATTCGTTAGAGGAGGACACTCTGATGAAAGACAACTTTGACCACGACTACTATGGCCCGATGGATGGGCTGCCAATGTGGCAGCCTTACCCAGGAAACTTGGGGCAAGAGAGTCAGCCGAACAATGAAAATCAGCTGAGCATCATTGAACAGAATACCTATGTCCTTGCCATGTCATGGGATCGACACCCAGGTTATCATGAAAGCACCCAGCACGATGATGAATTCGCAACGTTTGTAGGACTAGAGTTCATCAACTATGCTTTTCCTGAGGTCAACATCATCAAGAGAGATAACTCCTCTAGCTCCAAAGAAGTGTGGGACACCTTGGGACAATCAAGTGGAAAATTCGACTTCATGGTCAAATACACCGCTCTTGAAAGCTCTCGTATCAGGTTCGAAGACATCCAGCCAACTAGATGGGGAGATACAACTGAGTGCACAAATACTATGCAAAATACAACAGAGGAATCCTCTTACGACAACTGTGCCTGGGAGACAGATTCCAATGATCCTGCTCCACCAGAAATCAGCGTTATTTCTGAAGACAAATCAAGGAAGGTACCCGACTTTTTGATTCACCGAGGAGTTCTCCGCCAATGGGTCGCACTCGATGTTCCGAAGATTGTTCATAAGTCAAAGTAATTGCCATCTTTACTTTAACCTTTCACCTTGCCCAGGTGAAACAAATGTTTTGATAGGGCTCGCTTTCTGTAAATTTCCCTCATCGCTTCACCCAAAGCGACAGAGTTTTATTTTATAGGCCTGTAGTTTCAAGAATTGACTTGTTCATTAATAAAATAGCATCGTTCTGTAATTTCAGCATTTTATTGTTTTTTTCTCTTTTTACTTTTCTTAGAAAATGGTAATCCTAAAAAACAATTCAATAACAAAAACAAGCAGTAAACAAAAAATACACTGCACACACTTGCATTCTCTCTATCTCTTCTAAACACAAATCATCACGTCATGCAGATTGCTTGTTTTAAACCCAGTTGAAATATACGATCCAATGCCTTCTCCCAACTTTGAGTTCCCGGTATTTGAGGCTGAAGAAAAAGTTGACAACAAAAATCCAGAGGAGATCTCCCGACTACTCAGACAAGAGGAAAGATCCATTGAACCTCACAAAGAGCCTTTGGAAATGGTCAACTTAGGTTCGGAAAAAGAGAGAAAAGAAATCAGGATTGGGGCACTGCTCAGTCCAACTGCCAAAAAAAGTTTGACAAAGCTTCTCAAAGAATTTCCCGATGTATTCGCTTGGTCCTATCAGGATATGCCAGGGTTGGATACCAGCATCGTGGAACATCATCTACCGTTAAGGTCAGAATGTCCGCCAGTAAAACAGAGGTTGAGACGGACTCATCCAGACATGGCCATCAAAATCAAAGAGGAGGTAGAGAAACAGATTGACGCAGGTTTTCTCGCCACGTCAGAATATCCTCAATGGTTAGCCAACATCGTACCCGTTCCGAAAAAGGACGGAAAGGTCAGAATGTATGTAGACTACAAAGATCTAAACAAGTCTAGTCCAAAGGACGACTTTCCTTTACCACACATTGACATGCTGGTAGACAGTACAACAAAGTTCAAAGTTTTCTCCTTCATGGATGGATTTGCGGGCTATAATCAGATCAAAATGGCGTCGAAAGACATGGAGAAAACTTCGTTCATTACCCCATGGGGTACTTTTTGTTACAAGGTAATGTCATTCGGGTTGAAGAACGCTGGGGCTACCTATCAACGGGCCATGACTACTTTGTTTCATGACATGATACACAAAGAAATCAAGGTATATGTTGATGACATAATTGCCAAATCTAAGACAGAAGAGGAGCATGTGACCCACCTGTCAAATTTATTCGAGCAGTTGAGAAAGTACAAACTCCGCTTGAATCCCAACAAGTGCACCTTCGGTGTCCGTTTAGGGAAACTTTTAGGGTTCATCATTGTCATACCCCAAATTTTGACCACTTAGATTCCCATCATTGTGCAAATCATCATCACAATATGGATGTACCTCTTTGCGTCATCAATCTCCTCAAGGAATTGTTGAGCATCCACTACAATCAAAATTAGGGTTTTAAGCCCTCTCAGAGCCTTTAGACAAATGATTAATCAAGGAATGACATGATCTTCAACTTGTCTAACCTCTTAAACATCCACAAAGGATCAAGAGGACTCCCATATCAAGAATTAGGCACAAGAGTGCAAAATTCTAGGTGGATCAAGCCTCAAGTTCATCTAATACAAAGTCAACTGACGCAGAAAGTCAAAGTTTGACTTTTGGTCCACTTTGACCTTCACAAGCAATTACTCATGAAAATATGGTGGATGATTTAATTTGATCAAATTTAAATCAAGAAATCACGCAAAATTGAAAAATTGATCAAATTGAAAGAAACTTAGAAATTTTTTCTAAGTTAAAATCATGTTCAAGTGCACAACTTTTCAAGGTTGTAACTATTGAACCAAACATCCATTGATTTTGAGTAAGAGCTACTTTTAAAGAGGGTATTTGATACTTCAACATTGTAGAGGGAATCAACTCAAAATATCATAAGGATTGAAAGATATAAGTGATCAAAGTTGGGAATTCTTAATGTCCAATGTTCTGACATTGCATAGGACATCATTAATATTTTTTCAGCAAGAAAGCCCCAACTTCAAGGACGTTTTTCTCCATGATCC
Organism: Lathyrus tuberosus; assembly: GCA_022829125.1. Classification (NCBI taxonomy): domain Eukaryota; kingdom Viridiplantae; phylum Streptophyta; class Magnoliopsida; order Fabales; family Fabaceae; genus Lathyrus; species Lathyrus tuberosus. Next base: position 8,163,862 of record JALAZF010000008.1, on the reverse strand, counting down.
AAGTTGAACCAGGTATGGAGTCAAACATGAAAGTTGAAGTACGTCATCTTAGGTTTCCAGAAAGTCCTAGAACGTCCTTGTAGCATACTCGAGCAGGGAGATATGATTTTCGCAAGAAGCATTGATAAAGCAGAATTTTCATGACAGCTTTTAGGACAGATTTGACTACACAAGTTCAAGACCATTTTTGATGACTTTGCAAGCTGAACCAAGACCAAAGTCAAACATCAAAGTTAAAGTATGTCATTAGGGCTTTCCAAATTGTATTAGAACTCCCATTAATTCAACTTGAGCAAGGAGTTATGAACCTCACAACAGGCCTTGCTCGAGCTGATTTTTTAGGACAGATTTTGTGCACTTTTCTTGTGCCACCCAATTTTCAAGCTTTGTCACCATGCAAGACAAGCATCAAAGATGCAATTCACTTCAATTCAAAATATCATAGTGGATTAAAATATACAAGTGATTAAAGTTTGGAATTATTAATGATCAAAGTTGTCAAATGTTTCAACATTTCATATGACATCATTAATATTTTTCCAGTAAGAATGTCCCAACTTCAAGGATGTTTTTCTCCATGATCCAAGTTGATTCAAGCCAAACCTTGAACATCAAAGTTGAAGTACGTTGTCTCAGCTTTCCAGAAAGTTATAGAACGTCCTTGTAGAATACTCGAGCAGGGAGATATGATTTTCGCAAGAAGCATTGATAAAGCAGAATTTTCATGACAGCTTTTAGGACAGATTCGACTACACAAGTTCAAGACCATTTTTGATGACTTTGCAAGCTGAACCAAGACCAAAGTCAAACATCAAAGTTGAAGTACGTCATCTAAGCTTTCCAGAAAGTCCTAGAACGTCCATGTAGCATACTCGAGCAGGGAGTTATGAATTTTACAACAGGGCTTGCTGCAGCTGATTTTTAAGACATGTTTCAGGACAAATTTGCACACTTCTTGTGCCACACGAATTTCCAAGCCTTGTCATCACTTTGGACACCTTTGAGGATCAAATCTAAAGGGGACAATCACTGAGCCAAGCCTCCAAAATCCTTGGAACAAGAAGTAGCATGCTATTCCTAAAAACCCCTAAAAGAGGGACAAGACTCCAATTTTGGATTGGAGCATTTAATAGATGCTTATAGGTGGCATGGACTGACACATTTGCAACTGAATTCAGTCAAGATTCCTCCAACAAGTAGGGAACCAAAGCTCTGTGCCCTAACCTCTAGTCAATGGCTAGAGGAGACTTGGATTTTCATTGGATAACATTGGCCAAACCTCTACTGCAGCCACCATTCACTGTTGCTGCGAAAACAAACTTGCTCTACTATAAATAGAGCTCATTTGTGTTCAGTTTGAGTACACCAAAGCCATCAAACAGATGCTTTCCTCAAAATCTCTTCTTTCACCTCAAATTTGTCTTCCAAAGCAAGTAATTCTGAGTTTTTGAGTTAGAAAGCAATTCCACTCAAACTAATCACACACACACCTCATATATATCATATGTAAGCTGTGCAAACTATCACAAGTGACCTGTAATCACAAAATCACAAAGTCACTTCTCAAAACCTCTAAATGACACTTTTTTGCATTTTTCAAGCCATGTCTTGATTCAGTCACTTTCCAAACCAGATAAAACCTCAAACATACCCCAAATATCATCCTTGAACTGTCCCAAATGGTTCCCAACATCTGGAACACCATTTGAGAGAGTTGCTATTTTGGTCACTTTTAACCCCTTTTGCAAGAAAGGGACAGTTTGTGTTTTTGCAGGTACTAGTTGATTCCAATCATCCTAAAAGCTTCTAAGGGATCATTTGAGTGTGTCTAAAGCATCAAATCATTTCTGGAACAAGAGGCTTGACAGATTGCACAAAAACTCCAAAAAGCTCAAAAAGAGGTAAGCATCACAACTTGGAATCCTTGAAATCATGCATTGCTTTGAAGTCCACTGATCATACACATCTCATACATGTTGTATATGTTGCGTTTGGGCTAATTCACCATGTAATCCATGCCTGTATCAAAGTGTAGCACAGAAAATGCAATTATAGGTCCTTTTCAAAACCACTATCGGGTTTTGAGGAGGGAGTGTGATCTGAAAAAATTACCACCACCATTGGATTCCTTGTGAAATTCTGGGCCAGATGCATATAAATTTTGTCTCAAACCATTGAGATTTGAGAAAGTTATGGGTGTTGGAAGTTTGATAAAAAGATGTTGAAAACTCATGAAAGATGTCGAATGAGATGTTGTGACACCTTTCCTCTTTTTCTTAGTTTATCTTCAAAACTCAACCAATTTTTTCACATAGCAAAAATTATCATTTTCCAAATCTGTTTTACACACTTTTTATGCATACTCCATAATATTTAAATCCACCAAAAAATCACAAAAAATATTATTATTTGATATATTTTTAATATATTCAAAAATATTGTTTTAAATTGTTTTAAATGCTTTTAAAATGATTTATTTTTCTTGATTTTTAAAACCAAAATGATTTTAAATATTCATGTGGATAAAATATTTTTTCATAAACCTTAATCACTGTTTATAACATGATTAATGATTTTATTTGATTTTTTTTATCATTTTTTACTTGATTTTTCTTTGAAAAATGCTCTTTAAAAAATGAAAATAGGGTTTTTGATTAATTCAACCCTCATCAAACTTTTTCAAACACTCATAGGCCTCTAATAGAGTGTAAGACCCAACCCTTTGTAAATACAACCCATTTTGGGCCTCACTTATTGTATAAGTCCCGTTGTATTTCAAAAAGTTCGACGCGATCATCATCCGTTGAAAAATAAACTTTGGGCCTCTCCTTGAGCTATAAGACCCATTCAAACTTTTGGGCCTCTAATAGAGTGTAAGACCCAATCCTTTTTGGACCAAATCATTTTTGGGCCTCAGTGCATTGTATAAGTCCCGATACCGTAAAAAACAAATGGCGCGATCGTCGCCTTTTGAAAAAAAACCTTGGGCCTCTCATTGAGCTATAAGACCCATTCAAAACTTTTGGCCCTCTATTAGAGTGTAAGACCCAATACCCTTTTAACCAAAATATTTTTGGGCCTCACTTATTGTATAAGTCCCTCTGCGTTAAAAGAAAATCTCGGCGCGATCGCCATTTTTAACGAAAAATCAATTGGGCCTACCCTCATGTTATAAGCCCCACTCTTTTTCTTTAAAACTTTTTGGCCCTCTTGAGAGAGTGTAAGACCCATCCCTTTGTACAGAAAACCTTTTTGGGCCTCAGTCACTTGTATAAGTCCCTCTGTATAAATTCAAACAGTGCACTCACTGACAAAACCCTGGGCCTCTCCTTGAGCTGTAAGCCCCAAATCTTTCTTTTTCAAAACACTTTCTCCTTTGATTTTGAATATACTGTTGTTTTCAATCTTTCTTTGTTGAACAACTAACCAAACAGCATGGAAACTCTACAACCGAGTAAGTGGTTATCGCTTTCATTTACCGCTTTCATATATATATATATATATATATATATATATATAACTGTATTGTGGGGCTGTTTCACTGTAAGTCTCCTTTCCTAAACTCATATATATATAACTGTATTGTGGGGCTGTTTCACTGTAAGTCTTCTTTCATAAACTCATATCAACTGTGTAATAATAGTATAGATATTTAGAGTTTCCCCGACAACTACGTCTAGCACTAGGTTAAGCCCGTTGATCGCTCTTAGAAATAGTCTAAACTAGATCCCCATAGGATTACCAGACACAGTCTTCCCTCCTCTTGGGGTTAAACAATATGGAGACATGAAAGGCAGCATTCTCGGTGAACCCTTTCATAGACTGTCACTTATAGAAGTTGTCAAAGAAACTCTATTCCCCAGAGATGATCTCTTCTCCGTGAATTGCATCTCTTGAGTTTCTTCCAAATTCTCGAACTTACCTGACTTTGATCTATTCTCGGTGAATAGCATTGCCTTGAATTTCTCGGGGTTTGGGGACCCACGGGCTTCTTAAAAGCACTTGTCAAGAGACTCTACTCCCCAGAGATGATCTTTTCTCCGTGAATGGCATCTCTTGAGTTTCTTCCAAATTCTCAAACTTTCCAGACTTGATCTATTCCTTGTGAATAGCTTGCCTTGAATTTTTTGGGGTTTGGGGACCCATCGGCTTCTTAAAAGCAATCGGCCTCCTCTTGGGCATCATACAAGGACCCACAGGCTTCCTAAAAGCAACCCCGCCTCCTCTTGGGCTTAGTACAAGGACCCTACGGCTTCTTAGAAGTATTCACAGCCTCCTCTTAGGCTTCGTATAATGATCTCTTCCTCCGGGAATGATAGCCTCCTCTTGGGCTTAGTACAAGGACCCGTCGGCTTCTTAAAAGTTTCCAGCCTCCTCTTGGGCTTCGTACAAATTGTCCCGACGACCTCCTAGAGGTATAGGAATAGAACCTAGTCATCCTCATAGAACAGTCCTTTCAAAGAGTCTACTACTATTTCTCAAAGCATAGTACAAAAGATGAAACTCTAGACTTGGACAGTCTAACTTCCTTGAGTCTCAAAGACATTCTCAAGTGACCCCTTCGTTAAATAGGAAGGAAACACGTAGACTCGGAGAGTCTCAATACCCTTCGGATTTCCCGCTTCCTTAAAGAATAGGAATAACCCGGATCCTTGAATCAAATCTTTGAGTACATTGGTGCTCATGTAAGAACTAATTTTCTCTTTCAAAATCAGTATACTGGACCTGTCACTTAACTGAACAGTCACCATAGCCTCCTCTTAGGCTTTGTACAAATGATTCTCCCTAGTGGAGTCAAACAACGTTTAGCCTCTCTCTCGGGCTTTGTACGAGACACATAAGAGACTCTCTCATTGAGTTAATCACCTTTTCACCTCCATCTCGGGCTTTATACGAGATACAAAAAGGTTCTTATTGAGCCAAACAAATTTCAGCCTCCATCTCGGGCTTCGTACAAGATACAAAAGCTCTCTTGTTGAGTCAAATAGCCTTCATCTCCGGCTTTATACGAGATACCAAAAGATTCCCTTGTTGAGTCAACCCTTTTAGCTTCTCTCTCGGGCTTTGTACGAGACACGTAATAGCCTCCTCTTAGGCTTTATATAAGAAAACCACTGGTTGATCCAATCAACCTTTTAGCATCAAAGTTATGCCTCGTTCACAGTACACAAACATCAACAACTCCTTCCCTTTCATCTAATCGCTGTAAGCGGCAAGCCTCTGGATCATCTACATCCATGCCACTGTCCCTCTTTTAGCATGAGAAATTCCTAAGGAAAGATAGCATTGCTCTACACTGAGTTAAAGTCTTCTCCTTCAGGTTAAAACCCCTATAAAGGAAATTATGGCATTGCTAGGATCCGTGTATCCCGGTTAAAGTAATCCTCCTTTATAACCAGTCACCCAACAGTTGTGACAAACAGACCCTCTTTAGAGATGACAAATTCTCTCTAAGGTCAACACCCTTTTAGCTTCACGTCTTGGGCTTTGAACAAGACACCAAAACAACCATTTCCTCCCATAGAATAGGAGGAACTACGAACGCTCTGATTTCCCTGTTTCGGTAAACGGGAATACGTAGGCATAAGATTGAAAGAAAAATCTTAGAGAGCACAATCAACAAAAAAACCAAATCCCATACTCTCAATCAAAAGCAGTAATTCAAAAAGCATCAGTCCTAACATCCTAATCCTTGTTCCCCGCCAGAAACCTTCTATCAAGGTAAAAAGAAAGAAAACCAGTATTGGCGAAAATACAAATAACCAGTACAAAGGCCCCCCATATTAATAGCATTCGTAACCTAACAGACCGCTGTTTAAACTCAGTATGCAAAGCAGGGTTAATCGGAGACATCTATTTAAAGCAGGGTTAATTGGAGACATCTATTTCCCTTCCTTCATCAGCTCACAATAGGATAAAAAATGAATCGACCTGTAGTAAGCTCAAACCGCAGAGAGCGACCAGCGCTTAAGAACCGCGTCCAAAATCGCTCGCTACAATCATCAGCCAGAAAGGAATTGAGGTTGATCCTGACAAGGTCAAGGCCATTCAAGAAATGCCTTCTCCAAAAACTGAAAAACAAGTCAGAGGGTTCCTGGGACGTTTGAACTACATCTCCAGATTCATATTCCTCATGACCATGACATGTGAGCCGATTTTCAAATTGCTTAAAAAAATCCAGGAGTGCGTTTGGACAGAAGACTGCCAAACCGCCTTCGACAGTATCAAGGAATACCTGTTGAACCCGCCGATTCTATCACCTCCAGTGGAAGGAAGACCATTGATCATCTACCTCACAGTCTTGGAAGACTCAATGGGTTATGTACTTGGCCAAAAAGACGAAACCAAAAGGAAAGAGTCTACTCCATCTACTATCTGAGCAAGAAATTCACCGACTGCGAGACTCGGTACACTATGCTTGAGAAAACTTGCTGCGCTTTGGCTTGGGCAGCCAAACTTCTTCGCCAGTACATGATTCGTCACACTACTTGGTTAGTCTCCGAAATGGATCCAATCAAGTATGTATTTGAAAAGCCTGCTCTCATAGGAAGGATTGCCCGTTGGCAGATGTTGTTATCATATTATGACATAGAGTACCATGCTCAGAAAGTCGTTAAAGGAAGTGTTTTAGCTGATCATTTGGCTCATCAACCGATTGATGATCAGGAATCAGTCGGATTTGACTTCCCAGACGAAGATGTCATGTATCTAAAAATGAAAGATTGCGATGAACCGCTACCCAGTGAAGGGTCAGAACCAGATTCCCAATAGGGACTTATCTTTGACGGAGTTGTCAATCATTATGGAAACGGAATTGGGGCAATCATTGTCACCCCTCAGGGTACCCACATTCCTTTCACCGCCAGACTGACATTCAAGTGCACAAACAATGAGGCCGAATACGAAGCTTGTATCATGGGTCTCGAAGAAACGATCGACTTAAGGATTAAGAACTTGGAAGTATACGGCGATTCTGCCCTGGTTATCAATCAGGTTAAAGGAGATTGGAACACATACCAATCAGGATTAATTCCTTACAAATATTATGCGAGAAGGTTGTTACTATTCTTCAACAGAATCGAGTTTCATCATATCCCTCGTGAAGAGAATCACATGGCTGATGCATTAGCCACTCTCTCTTCCATGATTAGCGTGGGCAATGGAATGACCTACCTAAGATCGACATAATATGCCTTGAGCGGCCCGCTTACATCTTCACGATCGAAGCAGTCATAGTCAACAAACCTTGGTATCATGATATCAAATGCTTCCTTCAGAAATAGGAGTACCCACTTGGGGCATCCAGAAAAGATAGAAAAACCCTCAGAAGGATGGCAGGCAGTTTCTTCCTGAGCGGTGATACCCTCTATAAGATAAACTTCGACATGGTCCTACTCCGATGTGTAGACAGACCAGAAGCAAACATGCTAATAAAAGAAATTCACGAAGGATCCTTTGGCACTCATGCCAATGGACACACGATGACGCCAACGCATCTCAAGATCCATGTACCTCCTGCTACTGGTTGACCATGGAATCCGACTGCTACACGTACATGAGGAGGTGTCATAAGTGTCAGATATACTCTGACAAGATCCATGTACCACCAACGCATCTCAAAGTTCTTTCTTCCCCATGGCCTTTTTCCATATGGGGAATCGGCATGATTGGCATAATTGAGCACAAGGATTCGAATGGACATCAGTTCATCCTAGTAGCCATTGACTACTTCACCAAGTGGGTCGAAGCAGCGTCATACGCTAATGTAACCCGACAAGTGGTTGTCCGATTTATCAAAAACAATATCATTTGCCATTATGGTGTTCCAAGCCAAATCATTACTGATAATGGATCTAACTTGAATAATAAGATGATGAAGGAGTTGTGCGCTGAGTTTAAGATTGAACACCATAACTCATCTCCCTACCGACCCAAGATGAACGGAGCGGTAGAAGTGGCTAACAAGAACATCAAGAAGAACGTTCAAAAGATGGTTGTAACCTACAAAGATTCGCACGAGATGCTACCCTTTGCTCTTCACTGTTATCGCACATTTGTCCGCACTTCAACAGGGGTAACCCCTTTCTCTCTAGTATATGGCATGGAAGCAGTCCTTCCCATAGAAGTAGATATCCCACCAATCAGGGTTTTGATTGAAGCTAAGTTAACAGAGGATGAATGGTGTCAAAGTCGACACGACGAATTGAATCTGATCGAAGAAAAGCGAATCACGGCGCTATGCCACGGTCAGTTGTATCAACAAATAATGAAGAAGGCGTTTGACAAAAAGGTCTGACCCCGTGTCTTCAGGAAAGGAGACCTTGTGCTAAAAAAGATACAATCCTTTCTCACTGATTCTCGAGGAAAATGGACTCTGAATTATGACGGCCCCTATGTGGTCAAGAAAGCTTACTCAGGCGGTGCCTTGAGACTTGCAACCATGGACGGAGAGGAATTTGCCTACCCCACGAATGTTGATGTAGTCAAGAAATACTTCGCCTAAACTAAAAAAAAAATGTCTCGGTGGATTGAAAATCCGAAAGGGAGATCCAGGCAAAAATTAGAGACAAAATAAAAAAAAAAATCATCCCGGTGGATTGGAAACATCACAGTACAATCCAGGAAAAAATTAGGGAAAATGACAAGTAACTATGTCCAATAGAGGCAAGTCCCTCAGCAACAGTTACGTCGTCCATCAAAAAACTCCAGTCAAGGTCATCTTCGACAGAAGCTCAGGATGCCCAGAATTCAAAGTTGGTAGAAGGATAGTGGTCGTTATGTTTCAATGTAGCCCTTTTCCCATAAAATTACCATTTTTCTAACTTTGTAAATACTCTATGGGATCACGCGTTTGGCTGATTTCCATCACATCAATAAAATTTGAGCCCTTGTGCTTTTGTTTGCAATTCTTATTTGTTTTAGCTTTATAGAACGACGTTTTTAACATGATCAACGATTCTTGAAATAAAACAAAAATGAATTTACTTGTAAAACTTTTTTTGCTTTTAAAATAAAAAGATGACAATTTCTTTTGACTGTTGAACATCGAAAGAACATCGATCACTACTCCAGAAGTAATCGAGCTTCAAAATGCAGAATCAAAGTACTCCTTCTAAACCAGTACATCTGAACGAAGGATCAACTGTGTCAGAGACCTTGTTTCGTCTGACACGCCCCGACAAAGTTCTCATCTCCTAAGCCCGATCAACGTAGCTCCCCGCAGGGACTATCTCTCCCAAGCAAGGTAAAATTGCTATCTTGAACCAGGGATACCTTTTCATCTCCCACCTTGGCCGAGTATCCAGTCGTGCTCCTTAAGTCTGTATGTGGTGTCAGTTTTGTCAGCATATACATACATGCCTCATGCATTATTGATTTACATTCATATTTATGTTGCATCACTATGACTCTAGTCGGTCTTATCCCCTAGTGATAAACGTCCTCTTGTCAATCGAGTTGTCAGTTCTTTCCTTGTCAGGAAACGTCGTGTTTGAATAACCGCTTCTCCACTTTGCTGCTGAACTAAAGTTGGTTCTTTGACCACTTTGATAACTTGAACCTCTGAAAAGGCAAGAAAACCCTCAGCCGATGTCACTCTTCGCCATTGAAGATGATATCTTCGCTTTCCCGGATTAAGGAAAATCCCCAGAGAAAGCCTCTCTGCTAAAAAACTTTCAGTAACGCATTGATTTTTGTCTCCGGAGAGTCGATGTCAACAAGGTCATCGGCACCTCAAAATTGGATCACATCATATGGCGTTTCTCCGAGAAGATCTCCGAGAAAAGTATGATGTAATATCCCCAAACGACAGCAGTCTCTCAAGAGACATGCTCTCCCCAGTAGACTTAAAAAATGGCGTCTCCAACAGAGAAGTTTGTGCCTATCTACCATCAAAACTTTTTCCGTCAAATGGCATCTCCCCAGGAAAATTCGGAGAGAAGTTTGAGGAAAACCGCTACAAATAGCGTCCCTTGTCAATAAAGTTTATTGACAAAAGAAACTAAGACCAGTTCCTCGGTAGGAAACCAGGATCGAGGGGAAGTTCATTTCAGCAACTGAGACCAGTTCCTCGGTAGGAAACCAGGATCGAGGGGAAGTTTATTTCAGAAATTGAGACCAGTTCCTTGGCTGAGGACCAAGATCGAAGGGAAGTTTCAACCTTTTCTAAGCATCATCGTTTAGCAAAAGAATATGAATGCGCAAGCTACTGTTCATAGCAAACCATCAAAATTTCGGGTATTCCGATATTTAATCCTCTTGCACCCCGAATGCCCGAATACCTTCGTCATTCACACCTTCGGGTCCAAGAAGATTAAATAGGAGCATCTGTCATACCCCAAATTTTGACCACTAAGATTCCCAGCATTGTTCAAATCATCATCACAATATGGATGAACCATCATACCACATTAGTCTCCCCAAAGATGGGTGAGCATCCACTATAATCAAAATTAGGGTTTCAAGCCCTCTCAGAGCTCTTAGACAAAGGATCAATCAAGGAATGACATGATCTTCAACTTGTCTAACCTCTCAAACATCTACAAAGGATCAAGAGGACTCCCACATCAAGGATCAAGCACAAGGCTGCTCCCTTCTAAGTGGATTAAGCCTCAAGATCGCCAGTGTCACCAAATTAGGGTTTTGGTCGACCAGGGCCTCCAGATGGAAATTCTCCTCTGGGCATGAGCCAATTCTTCAAGGCATAACCTATGATGCTCCAAGGAACATCATGAACCCCATCATCAAGTCAATTTAGCCTCAGGGGATGCATTCACCAAAAATCAGGAATTAGGGTTTCTTGACCTAATTCACCCCTAAGTTGACTTTTGGGACAAAACATGAGCCAAGACCTCAAGAGAGGATTTGAGGGTCTCTAATACACTACATTGATCCATTTGCAACAATGGATTGATCCAAGAAGCTTGATTCACAAGTTTCAATTTCATCTGAACCACAGTTAGGGTTTTACGAGAAAAGTCAACTATATCTTTGACTTTTGACAAGGACATGCTCCCAAACCCTAGGACATGAATCAATATACCCTATAACACCCATGGAACATGTCCATCAAGTTTGATTTAGGTCAAGGACATGATTTCCTAAAGGATTGCACAGTTTGGAATTCATTTGATAAAAAGTCAACTGTGCACAAAAGTCAAACTTTGACTTTTTAAGATTTTTCATATAAATGGTTTTTTAACCCTAAAATGATGTTCATATATGATTGGAATCATCATTCATCAAGAAAAATCAAGAAAAGTGGGATAACTTGCAAAAGGGGTAACCATAAAAACTTAGAAATTTTTCTAAGTTATGAAACAAAGTGGCTAGGGTACCAACTTTGGAGGATCATAACTCCTAACCCACAAGGCCATTTTTCCCCATATAAAGATGGATTTGTAGCTCTCATTACCCTCTACAAAAGCTCCAACTACACCTCACTCCAATTCATTGTGGATTCTGAGTTATGATTGGGCCAAAATGGCTAAAACATGAAAATACATCATTTTCCAACACTTAGAAAATTTTTTGCCAAGGCAGATTTTGTTGAAAACACCAAAACTTGTGAGATCTTTTCACATAGTTGCAATATGAATCAAGTATAAATGTAAACATCAATGTTGTTGCATATGTTTCTAAGAATCCAAAGAACCTCTAAGCATGAATTGATTCAACTTGAGCCAAGAGGAATCCATGCCCAAAGTCATGCTGCTACAAGCTGTTTTAGAAAAATCAGTTTGCATGTTTGCTTGCCACACATGATTTCTAAATCAAAACCAAGGATCATTATGCCACATGTACTCAAACCAATCACAATGCATCTGATCTAACCTACAAAGCTGAGTCACAAAGCCAAGGAATCTTCCAACTTGAAGTTCATACATTTTGGCACATTTTGCCTTGAATTCAAAGGGCATTAATGTGGAATAGTGCATTGTCAAGATTCTCACTCTCCTCAGTCAAGTTCTCTGATTAAACAATAATTAAAATGACTGAGGAATGTGATTTCAGTCAAGGCATAACTGATCTATTTGGAGCAGCTGTTACACCTAATGCAAGAGGCATTTATGTCCAACCAATCCCTTTAAAGGTGATCTGATCCATAAGCCATTCACTATTCCTCCAAGACAAGAGTTGATCACCTATAAATAGAGGTTCCAATGGATCATTCAAGGCACAACAAAGCACCTTATAGCACTGCTTTCTCTCATTCTCTCTTAAGTTCCAATTTTCTTTGTTTTTGAGCAACCACCATCGGGTTTTGAGTTGCAGCCTTAAGCAATCCATTCCAATTGTTCATACCCATTACATATGATGTATTTGAGGTGTCCAAACACTTAAACACCAACTGTAACACCCCTAGCTCAAAATCACCCTTCAACCAAGCCATTATGCCTCAATTATGCAGTTGGAGTTCTCCAACTTGATCCAAAGGTTTGAAGAGTGTTCCAAAGCTTGCAACACACTCCACAACATCCATTGAAGCTGTAGGGATCATCAAATCACATCTGGAACACTATCTGTGTAGAGTTCCATTTCAGCTTGAATCAAGGTAAGCCTCAAAACTACATCTTCATGATCCATGCATATTTCCTCGCATGATATTTTTGCCAATTGCTTGCCATCATATGTTGAGTGTTTTCCCTCAAAAAATTGGATCATAGCCCTCATAACCATGTCTGCACGACTGCTTTTGCAAAATTAGGGTTCATACGGTTGTGATGATATAACTTGCTATACACTGAAAATAAATGAAATCAAGTATTGCCATTTTGTTCCTTGTGAAAAAATGCATGAGTTTGGTATTTGAATCATGTCAAATGGTTGAGAGATGAGTGAGATAGAGGGCTTCATGCACGAGCTTGAGGAAGAAGATGGCCATGGCGCCATTCTTCAGGTTTTCCAACCAAGTTCTCTATATATTTTTCATTTGCCATACTATATTTGAATTGGCATTGCGCCCCAGTGGTTGATCAGCTGGTTTTGTGTGTATTAGCAAGCGAGAGGTCTGGAGTTCGAATCCCCCTCGCCCCAGATCTCTTTTTTTACCACTTTTTCTTATTTTTTTGTTATTTTTCATATTTATTTTAAATGATTTGAAAAATTAATAACTCACTCAATTTTAATTAGTTTTGATTGGTTCTTTTTGCAAAAAATCACAAAAATGTTGAAATATTTTATTCCACAAAAAAATTAGATTTATATTATTTATTTAATATAATTAGTATTTTTGTGAATAAATTCATTTTTAATGTTTTTAAACCTTTTAAAAATAAATATTCATCTTGGAAAATCAACACCAAATAGGTTTTAATTCATCTTGTGATTAAAACCTCATTTTTCAAACCTAAAACCAAAATCACAAGTTGTTTATTCAAAATTATTTGGAATTTGTATCATTTTAATTAATTTTCTTTGAATAATTAATTTAAAAATGATGAAATTAGGGTTTTATTGATTTTCACCCTAACAAATTTTTCTAAACACTCATGGGCCTCTAATAGAGTGTAAGACCCAAGCCTTTTTGTAAAATAAACCCATTTTGAGCCTCACTTATTGTATAAGTCCCTCTGTGTATTTTCAAAAACTTCGGCGAGATTGTCGCTTTCAAACAAATAACCCTGGGCCTACCCTCGAGTAATAAGACCCATTTCTTTTTCCTAAAACTCACTTGGGCCTCTAATAGAGTGCAAGACCCAATCCCTTTTTGAAACCAAAAAATTTTGGGCCTCAGTCATTGTATAAGACCCACGGTGTTTTCAAAACCTCGGCGCGATCGTCACCCTTTTTAAAATTAACTATTGGGCTTCTCCTTGAGCTATAAGACCCATTCAAAAATCCTTTTTGGGTCTCTTGAGAGAGTTTAAGACCCACAATTTTGTACAGAAAACCTTTCTCGGGCCTCAGTCACTTGTATAAGTCCCTGTACAAAACGACAGTGCAATCACTGATGAAACCATGGGTCTCTCCTTGAGCTGTAAGCCCCAATTTTTCTTTCAAAGCACTTTCTCCTTTGATTTTATAATATACTATTTTCAACTTTTCTTTGTTGAACAACTAACAATACAACATGGAAGCTCTACAACCGAGTAAGTGTTTACCCGCTTTCATTTACCGCTTTCATATGTATATAATTGTACTGTGGGGCTGTTTCACTGTAAGTCTTCTTTCATAAACTCATATCAACTGTGTAATAATAGTATAAATATTTAGAGTTTCCCCGACAACTACGTCTAGAACTAGACAAAACCTCATCTCCTTACAACAATTTTAGATAACTATATCTAAGAAATCCCCCCCTTTGAACAGTTCATATACAGAAGGCCAATGTTCCAAGTGAAACCCCTTCTGGAACTGTTCATCAGCCTCCTCTTGGGCTTAGTGCAAGGACCCAAAGGCTTCCTAAAAGCATCCCCGCCTCCTCTTGGGCGTTGTACAAGGACCTGTCAGCTTCTTAGAAGTTTTCACAGCCTCCTCTTAGGCTTTATATAATGATTCTTCCTCCGGGAAGATAGCCTCCTCTTGGGCTTCATACGAATTGTCCCTCGGCTTCTTAAAAGTTTCTAGCCTCCTCTTGGGCTTCGTACAAATTGTCTCGACGACCTCTTAAAGGTATAGGAACAAAGATTAGTCATCTTAATAGAACAATCTTTCAAAGAGTCTAGATCTTTCTACCGTAAACGTACTGTTCCTTAATTTCTCTTAAGCATAGTACAAAAGATAAAACTCTAGACTTGGACAGCCTAAGACCCTTGAGTCTTAAAGACATTCTCAAGCACCTTTCATGAATGGGAAGAACACCTGTAGACTTGGACGGTCTAAAACCCTTTGTATTCCCCATTTCCTTAGAGAACAGGAAATAATCCCAACCCTCAAATCAAGTCCATGAGCACAACATTACTCATATAAGAACTGATTTTCTCTTTTATCCAACCTACTGGACCTGTCACTCAACTGAAATAGTTACTATAGCCTCCTCTTGGGCTTTGTACAATTATTCTCCCCAGCGGAGTTAACCCTTTTAGCCTCCATCTCGGGCTTCGTACGAGATACAAAAACACTCTCTTGTTGAGTATAAAAGACTCTCTTGTTGAGTCACCCATCCTTCAGCCTCCGTCTTGGGCATCGTACAAGACACAAAACACTCTCTTGTTGAGTATAAAAGATTCTCTTGTTGAATCACCTCTTTAGCCTCCATCTCGGGCTTCGTACGAGATACCTAAACACTCTCTTGTTGAGTATAAAAGACTCTCTTATTGAGTCAAACAAAATTTTATCCTTCGTCTCGGGCTTCATACGAGACACCAAATCACTCTCTTGTTGAGTATAAAAGACTCTCTTGTTGAGTCAAACCCCTTTGGCTTCCGTCTTGGGCTTCGTACAAGACACACAAATAGACCCTCTTGTTGAGTCAAACCCTTTTAGCCTAAATCTCGGGCTTTGTACAAAAAGCACAATTTCTCGGAAAAGTCAGCCTTTTAGCTTCCTCTTAGGCTTTGTATAAGGAAACCCCAGTTGAGACAATCAACCTTTTAGCATCAAATCACGCCTTGCACTCAACATGGAAACATCAACAACTCCCCTTTCAGAGATGACAAATTCTCTCTAACGTCAAAACCCCTTTAGCTTCATACCTTGGCCTTTGAACAAGATACAAATAGACCTTTCACCTTCACATCTTTTGCTTTGAACAAGATACAAATAAATCACATTTAGCTTCACATCTTGGGCTTTGAACAAGACATCAAAACATCGTTTCCTCCCATAGAATAGGAGGAACTACGATCGCTCTGATTTCCCTGTTTCGGTAAATGGGAATAGGTAGGCATAAGATTGAAAGAAAAATCTTAGCGAGCACATTAATCAAAAACCCAAAATCCCGTACCTTCACACATCAATAAAAAAACATCAGTCCTAACATCTACCAATAGCATAGTCCCGTCATTTCAGCCTTAACAAAGTAAGCAGAAACCCCCACTTCCATATAGCATCCGTAACCTAACAGACCACTGTTTAAACTCAGTATGCAAGCAGGGTTAGTTGGAGACATCTATTTCCCTTCCTTCATCAGCTTCAATAGGATAAAAAATGAATCGACCTGTAGTACCCCCCAAAGAGAGACAGTGCTTAAGAACCACGTCCAAAATCGCTCGCTACAGAAGCCTTACGCCCAAAAGACTCTCAGCAACACATTGGATTTTCTCTCTAGAGAGTCAATGTTAATGAAGTCATCAGCACCTCAAAATTGGATTACATCACATGGCCTTTCTCCGAGAAGATCTCTCAAGAGACTCATTTTCCCCAATAGAGTCAACAAATGGCGTCTCTAACAGAGAAGTTTGTACACCTCTACAGTTCAGACAAATGGGTTCCCTAGCAAGCCTGACATCAAAATTCGCGTGCAAGGTTAGTTTTAGATAGCTTCCCTTTCCCTTCCAGCTTCATGGGCTAAATAAGAAATCAGAAAGTAGCACCCCCTCCTCTTCATTGAGGAGAAAACCCAATTCTGCGATAAGGTGGTCGCGTCACCGACAAAAATCGTGAGCTACAGACAGTATTAAAGAATATCTGTTGAATCCTCCTATTCTGTCTCCTCCTGTGGAGGGAAGACCACTGATCATCTACTTAACAGTCTTGGAAAACTCCATGGGTTGTGTACTCGGCCAACAAGACGAAACAAAAAGAAAGGAGTCTGCCATTTACTACTTAAGCAAGAAGTTCACTGACTGTGAAACTCGATACACTATGCTCGAGAAAACTTATAGTGCTCTGGCTAGGGCAGCCAAACATCTTCACCAGTACATGATTTGTCACACTACTTGGTTAATCTCCGAAATGGACCCAATCAAGTACGTCTTTGAAAATCCTGCTCTCACCGGAAGGATTGCCCATTGGCAGATGTTGTTATCAGAATACGACATTGAGTACCATGCTCAGAAAACCGTCAAAGGGTGTATTTTAGTCGATCATTTGGCTCATCAACTGATTGACAATCAGGAATCAGTCGGATTTGACTTCCCAGACGAAGATGTCATGTACTTGAAAATGAAAGATTGCGATGAACCGCTACCCCGTAAAGGGCCTTAACCAGGATCCCAATGGGGACTAATATTCGACGGGGCTGTCAATACATATGGAAACGGAATCGGGGCAATCATCGTAACACCTCAGGGGACCCATATTCCTTTCACTGCCAGATTAACATTCAAATGCACAAACAATGAGGCCGAATATGAAGCTTGTATCATGGGTCTCGAAGAAGCTATCGACTTAAGGATTAAGAACTTGGATGTGCATGGAGAATCAGCCTTGGTTTTCAATCAGATCAAAGGAGAGTGGAATACATACCAATCAAGATTGATTCCTTACAAAGATTACGCGAGAAGGTTGTTATAATTCTTCAACAGAATCGAGTTTCATCATATCCCTCGTGAAGAAAATCACATGGCTGGTGCACTAGCCACTCTCTCTTCCATGATTAGTGTAGGTCAATGGAATGACGTACCTAAGATTGACATAATGCGCCTTGAAAGGCCCCCTTACATTTTTACAATTGAAGCAGTCATAGATGACAAACCTTGGTATCACGATATCAAGTGTTTACTTCAAAGACAAGAGTACCCACGTGGGGCATCAAGAAAAGACAGGAAGACTCTCAGAAGACTAGCATGCAACTTCTTTCTAAACGGTGATACACTCTATAAGAGAAACTTCGACATGGTTCTGCTCCGATGCGTAGACAGACAAGAAGCAAACATGTTGATGAAAGAGATTCACGAAGGATCCTTTGGTACTCATGCCAATGGACACACGATAGCGAGAAAAATTATGAGAGCAGGATAATATTGGCTGACAATGGAATCTGATTGCTACAAGTACATGAGGAGGTGTCATAAGTGTCAGATATACGCTGACAAACTCCATGTACCGCCAACGCATCTCAAAGTTCTTTCTTCTACGTGGCCTTTTACTATATGGGGAATCGACATGATTGGCATGATCGAACCCAAGGCTTCGAACGAACAACGGTTCATTCTGGTGGCCATTGACTACTTCACCAAGTGGGTCGAAGCAGTGTCATACACCAATGTAACCAGACAAGTAGTGGTCTAATTTATCAAGAACAATCTTATCTTCCGTTATGGTGTTCCAAGCCAGATCATTACAAATAATGGATTGAACTTGAACAACAAGATGATGAAAGAGTTGTGTGTTGAGTTCTAGATCGAACACCATAACTCATCTCCCTACTGGCCTAAGATGAACGGAGCGGTAGAAGAAGCTAACAAGAATATCAAGAAGATCGTTCAGAAGATGGTTATAACCTACAAAGACTGGCATGAGATGCTTCCATTTGCTCTCCACGGTTATCGCACATCCGTCCGAACTTCAACAGGGGCAACCCCTTTATCTCTAGTATATGGCATGGAAGCAGTGCTCCCCATAGAAGTCGAGATACCATCAATCAGAGTATTGATGGAAGCTAAGCTAACAGAAGCTGAATGGTGTCAAAGCAGGCTCAATGAACTGAACCTAATTAAAGAAAAGAGAATGGCGGCTTTGTGCCACGGTCAGTTGTATCAGAAAAGAATGAAGAAAACGATCGACAAAAAGGTCTGACCTCGTGTCTTCAGGGAAGGAGACCTTGTGCTCAAAAACATACAATCATTCCTCACTGATTCCTGGGGCAAATGGACTCTGAATTATGACGGCCCTTATATGGTCAAGAAAGCCTTCTCAGGCGGCGCCTTGAGACTCGCAACCATGGATGGAGCGGAGTTTACCTACCCTGCTGAAGATGGCTGGTTTTTACCTGAGTGAATCGCACACTCAGAGATAACAACAGAGTCGCCACAAAACTTTATTTAGTCCCAAAGTACAGGGAAAATATCGATAAAACCCAAGAGGAAGAGAAACGGGAACGGGGGGTCGGTTATGCGAAAGGAAGGTACTAGCACCTAACGCATCCGTCGTACTCGACGGGAACCATTTCGCTTGCTTCTAGGCTTTGATGGGTTATCTATCTAAAGGCTACTAGCTAAGAGAAAAGGAGGGAGAGAAAAAGGGGAAAAAGAAAGGAAGGAAAGAAAGTGCCCGCGGAGGAACGAAGTCCTCGTGCCTACGCACCCTCATAGTGCAATGAGGAAATCAGAGCGTCGTAGTTCATGGAACCAGGGGACAGAGAAGAAGGAAGAAAAGGTGAAGGTGTGCTCGCCAAGACATTGCGTCTCGTGCCTACGTATCATACATTCAAAAGAATGAAGAATCAGAGCTTCCGTAGTTCGGGGAACTGAACGGAAAAGGAAAACGGGAAAGAAACAATGAAACGAAAGAAGTGGCGTCAAAACCAAGAGAAAGAGTGAAAGAAAAAACTCTACTGGGAATGACCCCGCAGTAAGAGCGTTTGCATAAAAGAATAGGAAAAGAATGGTGTCAAAACCAAGAATGAAAGAAACTCCACTGGGGATAGCAAAGAGGATTGATGTCGAAACCAAGAAAGTAAGAGCAGGGGGAATAGGAAGGACTCCTCGGGGGATCCAAAAAACAGGGATGGTGTCAAAACCAAGAGAAAAGGGAGACTCGGTATATCAACTGGCTAGCAGTGGTTAACCGAAGAAAAAGAGTAGACCCTGGCGGGGAAAAGAAGCTGGTGTCAACAGACGGACTTTGATAAACCAAGATAGAGAGTGCTGAACCGAGAGAAGTTGTTTGACTCTGAAAGGGAATCGGCATATTAACTGGTAAACAGTGATTATCCGAGGAACGAAAGGACTGCCACTCTGTGGAGGTAGAGAAGCATTGGTTTTAGCAGAGAAAACTGCGATTAACCAGAAAAGCGGGTGTAGGACCGAATAAAGATCATAACCCAAAGGACGGGTATAGGATCGAGCAAAGGTTGTGACCCAAAGGGGTTCGGTAAACTGACTGAACAAATAGTACTCAACCGAAGAAAAGGTATTTGAACCAAAGAAAGGTTACTAACCCAAGGGTGCAAGTATTCGAACCAAGAGGAGATTGCCAACTGCGGGGGATTCGGTGTTTACAGACGGACTGTGACCAACTGAAGAGAAAAGCGAGTGATTAACCAAGAGAAGATGATTAACTCGAAAGGGTTCAGTATTTTAACAGACGGACTGTGGTTAACTAAAGAGACGGGTGATTAACCAAGAAGAGGTGATTAACCCAAGAGGTGCTCAGTGATTAACAGACGGACTGTGATTAACTGAAGAGACGGGTGATTAACCAAGAGAAGGTGATTAACCCAAGGGGGACTCAGTGATTAACAGACGGACTGTGATTAACTGAAGCAAAGGGTGATTAACCAAGAGAAGGTGATTAACCCAAGGGGAGAAGAACCAAGAGAAGGTTGCGAACTCCTGGGGAAAATGGTCGTGACAGGAAGACTGTGTTGGACCAAAGAAAGAGAATTGAAACTCTTCAGGGGAATAAAAAAGCAATGATTAATTACAAGAAGAAAGGAGTGATGGAACAAAGAGAGATTACTAGCGCAAAAATAATGATCTCAACCAAGAAGGATGGTGATTGATCGAATAGAGAGATTGAAAGAGATAGGAGTGATCAAGGATCGAAAGAGATTGCAAAGAGAGAAGAGTGATCAAGGATCAACTCGACTGGGGAAGGAAAACACATTACCGCCTGGAGATAGAGATGACTAAGCCAAGCACAGGGTCATTCGTTCCCTACCTGAAGTAGTCAGAATGAGAGTAGGAATTCTCCCTTCTCATCCCTTCCCTAACACACACAGGGTGTAATGCGGAAGTTGAACCGGACGGCCCAACAGCTCCAAGTTGTACAGTGCTCCTGCGTAGAGAAACGGACAGCATAACGGCGTTAATTTGTACAGTGCTCCAATGCAAGGCGCAACGCGAAACTCCAACTCCACGGGGGGGGGGGGGGGGGGGGAGGGGAATGAGAGAGAAAGCTCTAAAGGAGGCGTAAAGAGGGGAAATGGGAAGATCGATTAATCGAAACAAAGTTTCGATCAATTAATCAAGGGAGAAACATGCTAACAACTTTTCAAAGAGGATGAAAAGTCATTAAAGCAAAAACGAGTGAATTATTGATTATACAAGATTAAGTTTATCCATGAAGAATAAACTTAATGCAAATCTAAAATGGAAGGTGCAAAATAGTGCCAAATGATCACCAAAATGCCACACAAACTCATGTATCACGTGAACAAAAATAGTGCAAGAATTGCTATGTTCATACAATGCTAAGAACATGAAACAAATGAATAATCGAAAATGTGCATCAAAAGTTCATGAATATGCTTCAACCAGAAGTGAAATGACATTAAAAACATCCATAAAATCAAGCATGACAATCAATGGAAGTTAAAATGAAGAAAGCATGGCAAACAAGCTTGAAAATGCAAGAAAATGGCATTCTGTACAGTGGTAACCGGTTACAGCATATGTGCTAACCGGTTACATGTATGAAAATACGTGTTTTTGTTGAAAATTGAACTGTGTAACCGGTTACAGCATAACTGCTAACCGGTTACCACTGTAACAGAGGCAAAAATAACAGTAAAAACAACTTTTCAAAAGTAGTTTTCAACATATAATCACTTATGTCAACCACCACATGCTAGGAACTGAAATTGTGCATGAAAATTGAACTTGAAAACCACAAATAAACAGAGATAGAATCAACTAACACAATTGGATTATGGATCAAACAAATGCAAAACCAAATCACACACAACAATTATCAACTACATTGCGAGCGATACAAAAATGCGCGAAACGGTAAAATTAGTTAGATCCACCAACCTACAAGCCGAAGATTTGGCTTGGTAAGTGTTGTAAAGAGATTTTTATGCAAAAAAATCAAAGAAAACCAGAGAATCCTTAATTTGTAGACGAAACGCGTAGAAATCGATAAAAAACGCGAAAATGCACTAAAATCGAACTTGCACCAAATTGAAAGTTGTAGAACTCTTGGATTGAAGTAGAATAAGATGTAATTCCAGAAATCCAACCAAAGAATGCCAAATGATGGAGGTTAAGCTCAAGAATTAATCACTTTCAATGTGAAAAGTGATTATCCTTCAAGAATAAGAGCTTTTGGTGAGGTTTTGGGATGAGAATTGAGATGAAGATGTAGAAGTTGCAGAAAAATACAGAGGAGAATGAGAGAATTGAGAGTGAATTGTGAAGAATGGTTGAAGGTCTTTTGTGAGAAATGTGGGAAATGATGGAGAGAATGAAAAGTGAGTGAAGGTGAGTTTATATAGACTTTAGGTTTGGAGTATGGGAGGTTTGGACTTAGCTTTGGACTTAGCTTTGGGTTTGGAGTTAGGGTTGGAGTTAGTTGGGCTTGACTCACTGAGTCAAGGTGGTTAACTCGGTTAGTTAGAACCAACTCGGTAACAATCCCAATGTGAATTTCCATCATCCAACAGTTGGCATGCTTGTAAAACAAGGAACATGGTGCACTTAATTTGGAGTGAAGCGTTGGAACCAATCCACTTGCAATGTCTTGAAATGTCTAGAGATGTCTAGAATGTTCCACACATTGCTAGAATCAAGTAGGACCAATGACCAAGGATAGTGCATGGTGCTGTCCCAAAAATGCAGCAGAAACTGAAATTTTCCACTGAGTAACCGGTTACAGCATATGTGTTAACCGGTTACATGCTTGAAAACTTGCTTTTTTTGGGTAAAAATACACTAAGTAACCGGTTACAGCATATCTGCTAACCGGTTAATTCATCCAATTTTCCATAAATTTGCAAAAGGATGATGCTGAAGTCCTGATTCCGCTTTTCCATCTCTTGTCTTGATAAATAAATATTGAAACCTTTATTTTGAGCTTGTTTTGATGATGAAATAATCTTGAGAGGATGTGATTAATCGGGCTTGGAAAACCTGAATGTCCTGCAATAAGAAACACACAAAGAAAACTGCAAATGCGTATGCCAACAATGCGAGTCCGTACGCTTATGCAAAAGGCAAAAGAGGGAGGTCAAATTTCGGGTTACGACACTCGCGAATGTTGACGTAGTCAAGAAATACTTCGCCTAAATATAAAAAAAAACGTCTAGGTGGATTGAAAACCCGAAAGGGCTGTCCAGGCAAAAATTAGAGACACAAGCAAAAATCATCCCGATGGATTGAAAACCTGAAAAGGTAATCCAGGCAAAAGTTAGGGAGTCCTGGCAAGTAACTACGTCTGACAAGGTTAGATCCCCAATGGTAACGCCATCCGTCGAAAGACTTCAGTCAAGGTCACCTTCGACAGAAGCTCAGAATGTCCAGAATTCAAAGTTGGTAGAAGGATAGTGGTCGTTATATTTCAATGTAGCCCCTTTTCCCGTTAAATTACCATTTTTCTAAACTTTGTAAATGCTCTATGGGATCACGCGCTTGGCTGATTACCATACTATCAATAAAATATGACCCTTAGTGCTTTTCTTTACAACTCACATTTATTTTTGCTTTACAGAATGACATTTTTAACATGATCAACAATTCTTGAAACAAAACAAAAATGAATTTACTTGTCAAAATTTCTCCTGCTTTTAAAATAAAGATGGCAATTCATTTTTATTTTGAACATCAAAAAGAACCTCGATGGCTTCTCCGAAAGTGATTAAACCTCAAAATTCAGAATCAAAGTACTCCTTCTAAACCAGTACAACTGAATGAAGGATCAACCGTTTTAGATATAATATCCCGTCTGGTATCCTCGGCAGGGTTCTTACCTCTGAAGACCAATTGATGGTTCTTTCTCCCACAGCAGTGTCTACCTCTCCTAAGCAAGACAGGATTGCTATCTTGAACCGATGGTACTTTTCATCCTCTGTAATGGCCGAGTATCCAGTCGTGTTCATTCACTAGTCTGTATGTCGCGTCTATTTTGTTAGCATAAACATACATACATCATGCATAATTGATTCATATACATATTCACCTTACATTACTATCACTTTGGTCATACTCATCCCTAAGTGATAAAAGTTCTCTCACCGAATGTTGTCAGTTTTTTCCTCGTCAGAAAATGTATCATCTGAGAAAATTCTCCCTAGTTTTTTTCTGGATTGGAGACTGTCCTCGACCACTTTGAAAACTTGAACCTCTGAAAGGCAAGAAGATGTTCAACAGACACCTCTGGAACATCACTCTTCACCATTGAAGATGATATTTTTGCTTTCCTAGATTAAAGAAAATCCCTAGAGAAAGCCTCTTAACTGAAGACTCTCGGCGATACATCGAATTTTCTCCCAAGAAAGTTGATGTTAATGAAGTCATCAGCACGTCAAAATTGGATTACATCACATGGCATGTCTCCGAAAAGGCCTCGAAGAAAAGTATGATGTAATATCCAAAAAAAATGGTCATTCAAGAGACTCGTTTTCCCCAGTAGGGTCAATAAATGACATCTCCAACGGAGAAGTTTGCACACCTCTACAAATGGGTTTCCCCAGCAAGTTTGACATCAAATTTTTCCATCAAATTGCGTCTCCCCAGTATAGCTCGGCGAGAAGTTTGATAAAGACCGCTACAGATAGTGTTCCTTGCCGAGGAAGAACTCGACAAGAAGAAACTGAGACCAGTTCCATGGCAGAAGACCAGGATCAAGGGGAAGTTTATTTTAAAAAGAAACTAAGACTAGTTCCATGGCAGAAGGCCAGGATCAGGGGGAAGTTTATTTCAAAAGAAATTGAGACCAGTTCCATGGCAGAAGGCCAGGATCGAGGGGAAGTTTATTTCAAAAAGAAACTGAGACCAGTTCTGTGGCTAAAAACCAGGATTGAGGGGAGGTTTATTACAAGAAGAAACTAAGACCAGTTCCGTGGCTGAAAACCAAGATCGAGGGGAAGTTCATTTCAGAAACTGAGACCAGTTCCGTGGCTGAAGACCAGGATCGAGGGGAAGTTTTACCCTTTTCTAAGTAACATTGCTTAGCAAAAGAAGATGGATGAGAAAACTGCTATTCATAACAACTATCAAAATTTTGGGTATTCCGATATTTAATCCTCTTGCACCCTGAATGTCCGAATACCTTCGCCATTCACACCTTCGGGACCAAGAAGATTAAATAGGGGCATCTGTCATTCCCCAAATTTTGACCACCAAGATTTCCCATCATTGTGAGGATCATCACCAAAATATGGAGGTACCATCATACCTCATCAATATCCTCAAGGATTGTTGAGCCTTCACTACAATCAAGAATTAGGGTTTTGAGCCCTCTCAGAACATTTAGACAAAAGATCAATCAAGAAATGACATGATTTACAACTTGTCTAACCTCTCAAACATCCATGAAGGATCAAGAGGTCTCTCATATCAAGAATCAAGCACAAGGTTGCAATATTCCAAGTGGAATGAGCTTCGAAACACCTAGTGTCACCAAATTAGGGTTTTGGTCGACTGAGACCTCTAGAGTGAAATTTTCATAGGGGAATGATCCAAGGCTTCAAAATGTGACTCAATATGCTCAAAATAAAACTAGGAGTCCATTTGAAAAGTTAACGTACCCTCAGAGAATGCATTCATCAAAAGTCGGGAATTAGGGTTTTTCCGCACCGAACCGCTCCGGAGCCAAAAGTCAAAACATGACTTTTTAGGCAAAAATGATCCTTATGACTAATATTCTCATAAAATATGGTTTATAATGTCATTTTAACAAGAATTGATCAAGAAATCATGATAACTTGTAAAAGGGGTAATCTTGAAAAATTGAAAATTTTTCTAAGTTACTAAATTTGGATGGCTTTGGTACCAACTTCCAAGGACCATAACTTTTGATCCAAGCAGCCATTTTGGATGATCCAAAGCCTGATTTATAGGTCTTCCTACATTCTACAAAAGCTTCAACTACATGAAACTCTAATTCTTCATGGATTTTTGGTTGTGGATGGATCAAAGTGGTAAAAAATCAAAGATTTAACACTTACTAAAAAACTGTCTAAGTTTCAGCCTTAAACATCAATGTTCATGAGGATTTTTCAATTGGATTCAGATGGTTTCAAGATAAACTATAACCACACATGACTTGTACCATATGAGGGCTTTCTAAATAGTACATGAGCTTTCCATAACTTAATTTGAGCAAGGAGATATGATCATCCCAAAATAACACTTGCAAACTGTCTTGTACAAGACAGTTTTGTGCATTTTTGCTCGAGCTGGCCAAATTGTGCAAACTTAAGCCTTGTCATACTTCTAAAAACATATGATAATCTCATCCAAACAAGTATCTCTGATCCACAAGCCTCACAAGTCCAAGAGCTATCATTTAGGCATGTGGAAATTCTAGATTCTTACTCAAAATATTCAAAGTTGTCAAGAAGAATTGAATGAGTGCATAGAGGTGGCATGCATCAAGATAATGTTATCCAAGATGAGTCAAGCCTTATCTCTGAACCAAAGGACTCATAGGTTGTGCTCTAACCTCAAGTCAATAGCTAGAGGAGACTTGAGATTCCATTTGATCACCATTGGCCAAGGGACTGTCCAAGCCTCCATTCGCTATTGATGCCAAAACAAACCTATTGCACTATAAAAAGACATCAATTATGATCAGTTTGAATACACCAAAGCCTCAGAACACTGGCCTTACTCAAAATCTCTCTCTCACACCTGAAATTCCTTCATTTACAAGTCACTATCGAATTTTTCATTAGAGAGTCATTCCATCATAACCAATTGTTCTAACACTTCCCATACATCATATATGAGCTGATCAAACACTCATCACACTTCTGAAACATCAGGATCACCATCTTCATTTCTCACTTGGTCCAACTGCAGTCAGAGTTAGCCAACTTATCCAAAGAGTTTCAAAACATTCTGAAAGTTGCAACATAATCCTTGAGGCCTAAGGAAGCTATCCAGATCATTGTTTCACTTCTGTCACACCTCTACAACAGAATTTGATTCCTTCTTGCAGAGGTAAGTCTTGAACTTTCAAACTCTATGCTACATGCATCATAAATGTTGTTTCAAGTTACCAACATGTTTCTGGATGTTCATAGATCATTAACCCTCAAACAATTGTTGTTTATCTTATGTGTATAAGATTTCATATAGTTTTTGCATTTTTTAGGGTTCATATGATAATCACGTAATAACTTCCCCTATACTTAAAATAAATGAAATTAAATGCCACCATCGTGTTCCTTGTCGTCATACCCCAAATATTGACCACTAAAATTTCCCATCATTGTGCAAACCATCATCACAATATGGATGTACCTTTGTGCCTCATCAATCTCCTTAAGGAATTGTTGAGCATTCACTACAATCAGAGATTAGGGTTTTAACCTCTCTCAGGGTAATTAGACAAATGATCAATCAAGAAATGACATGATCTTTAACTTGTCTAACCTCTCAAACACCCATAAAGGATCAAGAGGACTCCCACATCAAGAAACAAGCACAAGGCTGCAACATTCCAAGTGGATTAAGCCTCATGATCACCTGTCACCAAATTAGGGTTTTGGTCGACCAAGGCCTCCAGATGGAAATTTTCCTCTAGGCATGAGATAATGCTTCAAAACATAACTCAAGATACTCCAAGGGACCTCATGGACCCAATCATCAAGTCAACTTAGCCTTAGGGGATGCATTCACCAAAAATCAGGAATTAGGGTTTCTTGACCTAATTCACCCCTAAGTTGACTTTTGAGACAAAACATGAGCCAAGACCTCAACACATGATTTGAGGGTCTCCAATACACTACATTGATCCATTTGCAACAATGGATTGATCCAAGAAGCTTGATTCACAAGTTTCAATTTCATCTGGACCACAACTAGGGTTTCGCGGGAAAAGTGAACTGTACCTTTGACTTTTGACTAGGACATGCTCCCAAAACTTGGGACATGACTCAATACACCCTATAGCACTTATGGAATCCATCCATTAAGTTTGATTTAGGTTAAGGACTTGATTTCATAGAGGATCGCACATTTTAGAATTCATCTGATAAAAAGTCAACTGTACCAAAAAGTCAAAGTTTGGCTTTTTGATTTTTTGGTCAACCATGGCTCCTTAACCCTAAAATGATGTTAATGTGTGATTGGAATCATCATTCATCAAGAAAAATCAAAGAAAGTGGGATAATTTGTAAAAGGGGTAACCATAAAAAACTTAGAAATTTTCTAAGTTATGGAACAAAGTGGCTAGGGTACCAACTTCCAAGGATCATAACTTGAGATCCAAGCAACCATTTTGGCTGGTCCAAAGGTGGATTTGTAGATCTCATGGCATACTTAAAAAGTGTTAACTACACCTCATTCCAATTCCTCATGGATTTTAAGTTATGGAGTGATCAAAATGGTTGAAAACATGAAATGTCACTTTTTCCAACATTTAGTGAAGTTTTCACTTAGTCAGAATCTGTCTTGCCTTTTTTCAAAATGTAGGGGGATTTTTCACTTGGATCCAAAAAGTTTCAAGACAAACTATGATCACACATGTGTTGTGTCACATAAGGGCTTTCCAAAATGTCCAGAGCTTCATCAAACTCCATTTGAGCTAGGAGTTATGACAGCTGCAACATGCCTTGCTGCAAACTGTCTTGGCAAGGCAGATTTGTGCATAAAGGCTCGATTTGCTCAAATTGTGCAATTCCAAGCATGCTTGTCCATCTGAACACCTCAAGGGGGAACAACCAAGGGAAAATCACTGATTCATCAGCCTCCCAAGTCCAAGATTCCCAAAGTAGCATGCCAAACCCTAAAAAGCCTACAAGAGGCCAAGACTCCGATTTTGTTTCCAAGCATTCAATGGATGCCCTAAGGTGGCATGAACTGAGCCATTTCCAACTGAATGAGTCAAGGATAAGCTCTGAACCAAAGAACCATAGGCCTGTGCTCTAACCTCTAGTCAATGGCTAGAGGAGACTTAAGATTCCAAAGTGATCCAATTGGCCAACAGCCTGCTGCAGCCACCATTCACTATTGCTTGCAAAACAAACTTGCTATACTATAAATAGAGCTCATTTGTGCTCAGTTTGAGTACACCAAAGCACTACAACACTTGCTTTCCTCAAAATCTCTGTCTTTAGGCCAAAATGCCTTCTTTTGCAAGGTAACTCTAGGTTTTTGAGTTAGAGAGCATTTCCATCACAGCTCATGATCCAAACACATCCAATATGTCATATCTAAGCTGTCCAAACTCTCATAAGTGACCTGTATCACCAAAATCACAAAGTCCCCTCTCAAAACCTCAAAATTAGACTTTCTTGCATTTTTCAAGCTATGTCTTGATTCAGTCACTTTCAAAACCATATAAAGCCTCAAACACACTCCAAATATCATCCTTGAACTATCCCAAATGGTTCCCCACATCTGGAACACCATTTGAGAGAGTTCCTATATTGGCCACCTTTGCCCCTTTTGCAAGAAAGAGCTCAAACTTGTTCCTGATGATTCCAGTTGATTCCAACCATTCTAAAAGCTTCTAAGGGATCATTTGAGGGTGTCCAAAGAATCAGATTGTTTCTGGAACAAAGCACTTGACAGATTGCCCAAAATGCTCCTAAAGAGGTAGGTATCACAACTTGAACTCTTTGAAATATGCATTGCTTTGAGGCCCACTGATCATGCACATCTCATACATGTTATATATGTTGTGTTTGAACCAATTCATCATGTAATTCATGCCTGTAACGAGAGATAGCATAGAAAATGCAATTATAGGCCTATTTCAAGAACACTATCGGGTTTTGAAATAGGAGCCTCATCTGAAAAAACCACCACCACCATTGAATTCCTTGTGAAATTCTAGGCAGGATAGACCTAAATTTTGTCCCAATCCATGGAAAAATGAGAAAGTTACAAGCTTCACGTTTTTGGCCAAAATCTTGCCTTGCCTTGCCTTGACCAGGCCAAAAACAAGGCATGCCTCATATATCCATGGGGTGGTTTTGATACATGGATGTATCATTTTTCATATTAATTTTAAATGATTTGAAAAATTAATAACTCTCTCTATTTTAATCATTTTTGGTTGATTATTTTTCTGAAAAATCACAAAAATAGTAATATATTTTATTCTACAAAAAAATCAAATTTATATCAGTTATTTAATATAATTGGTATTTTTGTAAATAAATTCATTTTAATTGTTTTTAAACATTTTAAAAATGAATATTCATCTTGAAAATCAAAACCAAATGAGTTTTAAATCATCTTGTGATTAAAACCTCATTTTTCAAACCTTAACCAAAAATCACAAGTGGTTTATTTAAACCTATTTGGTATTTTTATCATTTTTTTATTAATTTTCTTTGAAAAATTACTTTTAAAAAGTGAAAATTAGGGTTTCTTTGATTTTTATTCATACTCAAATATTTTAAAGCACTTTTGGGCCTCTTGTAGAGTGTAAGACCCATCCCTTTGTAAATAAACAATTTTGGGTCTCAGTGTATTGTATAAGTCCCGATACCGTCAAAAATTTCGACGTGATAGTCATTTTCAGACTATTGTCAACTGGGCTTCTCCTTGAGCTATAAGACCCATCTTTATTCATTTTCAAACTCTTTGGGCCTCTAATAGAGTGTAAGACCCAACCCCTGTTGAAAACCAAAATCATTTTTAGGCCTTAGTCATTGTATAAGTCCCACTGTATTTTCAAAAACCTCGGCGCGATCGCCATTTTCAAACAAACAACTGGGCCTGCCCTCGTGTTGTAAGTCCCATTTCTTTTCTTTCAAGCACTTCTGGGTCTCTTGATAGAGTGTAAGACCCATCCCTTTGTACAGAAAACCATTTTGGGCCTCAGTCACTTGTATAAATCCCTTTACAAATTCAAAACAACAGTGCAATCACTGTTAAGACCTTGGGCATCTCCTTGAGTTGTAAGCCCCAATCTCTGTTCAAAATACTTTCTCCTTTGATTTTGAATCCAAATATATAGTTGTTATCAAAACTTTCTTTAATTTCTTTGTTGAACAACTAACAAAACAGCATGGAAGCTCTACAACGGGTAAGTGTTTATCCGATTTATTTTATCTGCTTTGATATATATAACTGTATTGTGGGGATGCTTCACTGTAAGTCTTCTTTCATACCTCCTATATACTCGTCATATATAAACTGTGTATGTACTAGTATAGTTATTTAGGGTTTTCCCCGGCAACTACGTCTAGAACTAAGTAAAGCCCATTGGTCACTCTTGAATACAAACAAAACTAGTTCCCCATAGGATTCCAGATACAGTCTTTCCTTCTCTCGGGGTTAAACAATATGGAACAAAGAGAAAGGCAGTATTCTCGGTGAACTTTTTCTCAGTCTGTCACCCTTAGAAATTGTCAAAGAAACTCTACTCCCCAGAGATGATCTTTTCTCCGTGAATGGCATCTCTTGAGTTTCTTCCAAATCCTCGAACTTTCCTGGAATGATCTCTTTTCTGTGAATTGCATTTCTTGAACTTCTCTGGGTTTGGGGACCCACAGGCTTCCTAAAAGCATCCCCGACTCCTCTTGGGCATTGTAAAGGACCCTTCGGCTTCTTAGAAGTTCTCATGCCTTCTCTTGGGCTTAATACAAGGACCCTGACGACCTCTTAAAGGTATATGACATAACTTAGTCATCCTTTGATAGAGCAGTCTTTCCAGTGTCAAAACTCCGGCCATTTTAGGGTTGATTCTCATCCCTTAATTCCCGCGCCTCCTCTTGGGCATCGTACAACAGATAAAACTCGCTTATACTAATAGACTTGAACAGTCTAAATCCTCTTGAGTCTCAAAGACATTCTTAAGTTCCTTCTAAACATAGGAAGAAACCCCGATTATTCTGGATCAATCTCCAACAGAAACCCAATCTCTCTCATGAGAGTTCTCTACTTGGACCTGCCTAGGGATCTCAATAACCCTCAGCAGTAAGATAGCCTCCTCTTAGGCTTTGTATAGTGATCCTTCCTCAGGGAAGTCAGCCTTCTCTTGGGATTTATACAATGATTTCCCCGGCGGAGCTAACCTTTTCAGACTCTCTTGTTGAGTCACTCACTTTTCAAGACTCTCTTGTTGAGTCAATCTCCTTTTAGCCTCAATCTCGGGCTTCGTACGAGACAGTAAATCACTCTCTTGTTAAGTATAAAAGACTCTCTTGTTGAGTCAATCAACTTTCAGACTCTCTTGTTGAGTCAATCACCTTTTCAAGACTCTCTTGTTGAGTCAACTCTTTTAGCCTCCGTCTTGGGCTTTGTAGAAGACATATAAAAGTACTCTCTTGTTGAGTCAAACTCACTTTAGCCTCCATCTTGAGCTTCGTACAAGACACATATAAACATCCCCAACGGAGTTAAATATCCCTTTTAGCCTCAATCTTGGGCTTTGTACAAGACAGAAAGAACATTTTTCCCAGAAACGTTAAACTGTTAGCCTCCTCTTAGGCTTTATATAATGATATCCCCAAAGAGTCAGTCTCTTTTTTGCCTCAATCTTGGGCCTTGTACAAGACATATACGCTCTCTTGTTGAGTCGGTCTTATCTAGCCTCCTCTTAGGATTTGTATAAAGAAATCCCTAGCTAAGTCAATCAACCTTTTAGCATTAAACTTGTGCTTTGATCAAGGCACACAAAAATCAACAATCCCTCTTTAGAGATGACAAATTCCCTCTCAGCCAATACCCTTTAGCTTCATATCTTGGGCTTTGAACAATATACAAATAACTTTTAGCTTCAATCTTGGGCTTTGAACAAGACACCAAAATATCTTTTCCTCCCTTAGAATAGGAGGAACTACAATCGCTCTGATTTCCCTGTTTCGTTAAATGGGAATACGTAGGCATAAGATTGCGAAATCTTAGCGAGCATACTAATAAAAGAATTTAGGTCCAGTACCGTCATACGTCAATCAGAAAACATCAGATCCAGTACCTTACCAAAATCCTCATGAACAGTCAAGACACTATACTCTTAAGCAAAATAACCTCGGAGAGACCCACTATTTTGATAGCATCTGTAAACCAACAGTCATCTGTTTAATCTCAGTATGCAAGCAGGGTTATTTGGAGACATCTATTTCCCATCCTTAATCATCTTCACAGGATAAAAAATGAATCGAACTGTAGTACCAAAGCGATAGTGATTCGAAACCACAAAAACCGCGCTACACTTGTTTAAAAACGAGTGATTTTCATGTTTACATAAACCCATTTCATTACGTATTGAGTGAGATAGCTTGGATTTTGAAAATCCGGCTAGAGGTTGAAGATGAAGTTCTTCGTGCGAATTTTTGAATTTACCACGCATGTATCATATATTATGTGTTGGTTGCTGTTGAACCCTAATTTTTACCTGTAAGATTTTTCAAATTTCATTTGCATCTCATACCACAAACAAGATCATAATCTTTGTTTCTCCTGAGCATCTGTATATTATTCTTACCTGCTTTATATTTGACTGTTCTTACTAACCTCTAACCAAAATACCAAAAATGTTGCAGTTTGCTTGTTCTTCTCTCTCTGTGCTTCCAGGGTTTTGTAGTTTTGTCAAAGCAAGAGCATAATTTCAAATCAAGTGTGGTTGTTCAGCTATGATCCAGTTCATATGGATGTTTGACCTAATCTTGGTCAAACTATCAAGCAATTATTCCAAGTACAAGTTATCTGTTTCAGTGGGCTATTTCCCAAGCAATGATTGTCAAGTTGTTATGTGGTGATATTCATCAGGTTCATCTGAGTACAATGTTCAACTGTGTTCATCTGTGGATTTATTTCCTCGGATAACTGGTTCAGGCAAGTTCAAACAGATTCAAATGGCTGTTGTTTAGTTGTGGTTTGTTCTTTGGTAGCTGTGTTGCATCAGAGGCTTGTGGAAAAAGTTTAAAATTTGGTTACCTCTTCCTTTTCTAATCCATGATTACCTCTTCCTTTTCTAATCCATTTCATTCCATAATCCATTTAAATTTTTAAATTTCATTCCAATTACCACCTTGTTTCATTTGAATTTAATTTCTACCCAATTTTATATTCCATGTCACTTTCTCATATCCACTTCAATTTTCAAATAACCAAATTCCATACCAATACTCCATATTCAATAAATCCATCATATCTTTTTTTTATCCAATTTAAAGCCCATTTATTATCCATTTTCATAAATCTAATCCCAATTATCCATTTTAGAAACCATTTCGAATAATCCATTATGTACAAATTCCATAACCCAATCCATATTCTAAACATCCATTTTCAATATCATTCATTATTTTTTTTATTATAACCATATCTCTTAAATTAAAAAAAATCCATATTTTACCATTGCTTTTCCAATTACCAAAAAAAAATAGCCCATTCAATTCATCTCCATTACAGCCCATCAATACAATATTTGAAAAAAAAAAGGTAAAAAAAAAAAAGAGAAAAGGCTGCATCACACGTGCCAAGATCATGCTCAAAACAAGCTAACAAGCCATGTGAATTTCCATGCTATCTTGCATAAACTTCCAGCCGTTACTACAAGCCGTAAACCATAAAATAACTTTCATACACAGTCTATCATGCCACTTATTAAGCTAGCTGTGTGAAGCATTTTCCAAGTCTTGTTATTTCACTAAAACCAAGACACGCAGTCACAACGCAACGAGCCAAGCCAACACGTGACCTGCTTCAAAACACAAACGAAACCAGAAAAATTGAAAAGGAACAAAACGCAGCACACACATATGTCGCAGAGCAACTCAAAACGACGTCAATGCAACACACTGCTGCACATCAATACACAAGCTTCAAACATTACGCCATGAGCCAGCACGAGCTTCAACGCGAGAATAAGCTGACCTCCATGCTATCAAGTGACAATTCAAAACGCAAGTCCAAATGAGCTAAACGCGAGCAGAATGAAAGTGCAACAATTGACAAAAATCTTCAACCAAACTTTTCCATTCAAATTCCAAAATTCTCCTTCGAACCCTCTATAAATTAAACAGCTCTCTTCTCATTTTGATCAAGCTTGAGAGCCAAAAAATTTCTGCCAATTTCACTTGATAAACCTTGAATTCTCAAGCTCTCATAAACCATGAAGCTTCCGTCAAAATCACTCTGAAGGTTTCAAGATCTAATTCCGATTCTAGCTACAATCCACCTTCAATCTTCATCAATAAACCTTCAATTCACCTGCAAATTATTCACAAACCATTCACAACAATCCAATTCTCGCAACAGCTTCAAACATATTGGGCCTTGGCCCGTGTGGATCACTACATTACCACCATTCTTTTTATAAACCTCCCACCTATTATTATTTTTTTTTATTTTTTCTTTCATTTTTTAATAAAAAATTTTCTTACTAATTTCCTCTTTTTTTTAAAATGGTTTCAAATTTAGATTTTTATTTTTTCTCTTCTATATTTTTTTTTCTTAATTTGTTTTAATTTCTCTTTTCACTTTTATTAAATTTCATTTAGAAAAATCTTTAAAAAAATATTTTAGTGTTCATTTGTGTTTTTTATGGCTTTTTATTTGTTGGTTGTGTGGATCATAACTTGTTAGATCCACCTTTCTCTTCATCTTAATTATTTTTTCTTTTTGATCGATGAAAGTCTAAGAGATCTTGGAATTCCTTTGTTGAATTTCGATCAAGACTAGATCGTTACCATTTTTCTTTTCGTGCGGTATTACTTTCGGATGACGATTTACATATCGTTCATCTAGCATGCATTAGCACAAAGAGCTATTGACCGGCCTCATTTGTAGGGTAATTACTTTGTAAATTACTCGGCGATTGCTTAACATGGCGCAATATTTGTCCCGCATCGGAAAACTATCAAGAATAGTTGATTATTTGTCTTTTGGTTCAAAACTTATGAAACTTGTTGTTAGGAGGCTTTGGTTTTATCAATCCTCTAATGAGTTTTCATTAATCTTGACCTATGTGCAATTATTCAATCATTATTGATCATTAACTCTAACAACTAATCACTAACTTACTAACAATACTATTGAACTAACTTAGTCTACAATTCCTTCTCGCTCCCTATCTCTTTTACTTTTATGCTCCATTATTATCATTTCATATCATGTTTATGCTTCCGCAATTTTTCCTTTGTCCGTTGGACACATGTTTATGCTTATGCCTTTTTCTCTTTGTCCACTTGGACCAAAAATATTAATAAAGGCTAAAACCTCTAAAAAACTTGTGCTTCTAATCTTGGACTATGGTTACTATCCTTTGCAATGGACATGGAGTTTTGCACCTAGACCTTGGACTTCAATGCTATTCTTGAATCCTTGGACTTAGAACTTGGACATCCAATGCAATTCTTGGAACCTTGGACTTAGAACTAGGACCTTTTCCCTTTTCTTTGGAATTGTGGTTCAAAGACTTGGAAGCTTACTTTTGTGGTTAGATGTTTCTTATCCTTAGCTTTTACTTTATGCTTTAGGATAGTCACTTCTTCCACCCATTCTTCAATTTTCAAAACTCTCTCCCTTTTTCAAAACTTTCTTGTTTTCAAACTTTCACCTCTTTCATAATCAAACCTTGACTTTGTCAAGTGATTTTTACTATTTTCTTTTCATTTCTTAACAAATGCTAAACTACATAAGCATATTGACACCTTGTTCAAAAGACTTTAAAAAACATCAAACTCATCAAACTCTTTTTGTGCCCTCGTGCACTTTTCTCTTTCAAAACTTTTTCATAAGTTTAGACATGATTCATTTCTTTAAACGGAATTATTCGCTTAGAAATGACGACTTGTGTTTACATTTAAAATAAACCAAAACCAACCAATTTCATTCTTTGTACCACGAACTACGGGGTTTTGATCCTATATTACACATTGTGGGTACGTAGGCATGAGACGACAAGTCTCTCCAAACACAAAAATCTTAAAAACAACTTCTCTTCTCATCTCCTCAATCACTTTTCAAGCAAACATTTTCAGGCCAAAAGCGGTAGTTATTTCAAAGGGTTCCTATAGAGTACTATAGACGTTTTGGGTGCTAACACCTTCCCATTGCGTAACCAACCCCCTTACCCGGACTCTCTTCACTTGTTCTTGTTGTAGAGCTTGTGTAGGTTTTGTTCGCTCTTTTTCCTTTCCTTTTTGGATAAAATAAAAGTGCGATGGCGACTCTTGCTTTTCGAGTTAAGTTAATAATAGCTTACACTCACGATTTTTCCGCTACAGAAAAGTGGCGACTCTGCTGGGGAAATCCTCCCTTGAGGGGTTTAGCCTACTTTGATTTATTTACTGCCTTTTTCCTGATTTGCTTGTTACTTGATTGTTCTATTTGGGAGTTCCTCTGTGTGCGAGATAGGTCCTATACCCAGACCAGAGTGTACTTTGAGATAAGAGGATGGTATAGTCAAGGGAACTTTGAGGGAGTCGAATCCTGAAAAAGAAGAGCTTAAGAATCCATCCACTCGGTGGTTGCCTCTTTGGAATTACTGATGCCGATCGAGTGATCGTGAAGGCATTACATTTTCCATAGAAGCCTATAACATTGAGGATCGTGGTAACCCTTAAACCATCTTAGCCTTTTTAGGATCGTGGCGCAGAAGCTATGAAGATGCAAATCTGACTTTGCTGTCACGTGATGCCATACTCAGGTTAGATTCTCTTGAGGATAACTACCAACCTCTGAGAAAATCGGTGCGCTGGTGTGTCTGATAGTGGATTGTTGACCCTGGGTACTCTGTTAGAACCGTTGTTTCCTGCAGGTACAATGAAGATAAAATCTTAGTACACACCTTTGTGGGATTGGTTCTTAACCTTGACTCCATGCTCGTGACTCGAACCTTTGAACCCGTGTGCTTTAAGTGATCTTGTTTGTGGTTGTTGCATCCATTCACTCTTGCATCCATGAGAATACATATGCATTCTTCCCAGTTGTCTCAGAAACTCATTTCAATTGTCTCCTTCTCCAGTTATTTGTTCACCGTCAAGCTATTTCCTCAACACAACTACGGAACTAGAGCTACTGTCAGATTATGAATGGAAAACCAAGAACAACACAATGCCGAAGTCAGAATGGAAATTGATGAGTTGAAGGCCGGTATGACCAATCTCACAAAAATGCTGCAAGTTCTGATTGCTAGAGGTTAACCACCTCAGAGGACTGTGATTGTTGAAGCTTCAACTATTGCTGTTGCCCCTCCACTGACTCAACAACCAGCTTCTACTTGGCCAGAATTTGGGTTACCTCTAAATTACTCACCACCCTTTGTAAATACTCCTGTGTTTGTCTCACCAGTACCTTCAGCTCCATTGTTCACTGAACCTCAGCCTATTGTGTATTTTGTTGCTCAAGCTATTCTTGAGAATCCTTTCGTGTACCATGCTGCTGGTCCACAATCTGAAAGTCAGGGAGAACCTGGATACATTGAAGAAGTCAGAGAGCAATGGAAAACTCTAGACAAAAGGATAAGAGCCGTGGAAGGAAGTGATGTCTTTAATTCTGCCGCAATGGACATGTGCTTGGTTTCCGATTTGGTTATTCCTCCAAAATTCAAGATTCCTGATTTTGAGAAATACAAGGGGCACACCTGTCCCAGAACCCACTTGGTGATGTACTGCCGCAAGATGGATGCTCATGCCAAAAATGACAAACTGCTCATTCACTGTTTCCAAGACAGCTTGAGTGGGGCTTCAATGAAATGGTATATGGGACTTGATAAGAACTGTATCCAAAGATGGAAAGACTTGGGTGATGCTTTCTTAAAGCAATATAAGTACAATATGGGCATGGCACCTGATCGCCGTCAATTGCAAAACATGTCTCAGAAAGAAAAAGAATCCTTTAAGGAGTACGCTCAGCGCTGGAGAGAGCTAGCTGCTCAGGTGGAGCCACCCTTGGCTAAAAAAGAATTGACTGGATTGTTCATGGACACTTTTCAGCCACTCTTTTGGGAAAAGATAATAGGCAGTGTATCATCTGGTTTTGCTGACCTAGTCACTATTGGAGAAAGACTAGAAGAAGGTATCAAGAAAGGAAAGATTGCTAATGCTGAAGCCTTTAGCGGTGCTAAAAAGTATGCTAGGAATTTTCAAAAGAAAAGGGATGGTGATACCCATGCTGTTTCAGTTGAATGGAAACCTCGTCACAGGCAACAACAATATGTAGCTGCAGTTGCTCCTGTTGTCATTGCTCAAACAGTTCAAGCTCCTCGTCAAGCTGTTAGACAAAATCAGAATCGCAATAGGGTTAACTTTGATCCTATCCCAATGTACTACACTGAGTTGTATCCATGTCTTGTAAATAAAGGTTTGATTACAACGAGGGATCTACCTCCTCCTCCAAATCCTCTCCCAGTCGGCTATAGGGCTGATCTTCACTGTGAGTTCCATCGAGGTGGGGCAGGCCATAACTTGGAAGGCTGCTATGCATTGAAAGCTAGACTGTAAGAATTGGTGAACTCAAAGATTCTGACTTTTCTTGATGACAATCCCAATGTTGTCAACAATCCTTTGCCAGAGCATGCCAAGTGAAGTTTGAGTCAGTTCAGACAGATCATCTCCTAAAGCCAGTGTTTTAGACAGGACAACTCATCCTTGTTGCTGATTAGTCACTAGACCTTGTTTCTTTCTGTTTGCATTTTTCTTTGATTATATTGACTGTTTGCTTTCAAACTTTATTTGTACTTTCATGGTAATTTCAATGAAATGAGCAATGCGATGTTTTGATTCAATCTATTTATATCCACTATGTGCATCTTTATGCTTTCTTTTTCACAAAACAAAAATTATATCTCCTGTTCACTTTCTTAATCAAACTTTTGTTTATGCAAAGATTGGAGGGAGGATGATGAAAACAAAATACCTAAAATTGCTAAACTGCATGCTTTCAATTGAAACTTGGCTGATGATATACAGGCATTATTTCAACTCCCAAACACTAGAGAAATAAGGAGGTTAATCCCTTGTTAACCCCTTTCGAGCCTAGAAGGTGGAGTTTCTTTCTGCACGAAAAAAACCCTCAATCTTAACTTGGGGTTGGGTAGTTCTCAGTTAATTTGACTGTGCATGCAAAACACTTTCCAATAAAGGTTGCAATCACAAGCTTTCCTTCGCACACATTAAAGAAATGTCGAAGATGTCTTTCAAATCAAAAGCCAATGATGGTTCACCGTAATCATTAAGCTAGGCAGTCACTACCTTTCAAAAAAAAAGAATGAATAAAAAATCAAAAGAAAAGCCCGCTAAGTCAAAACCTATGAAGGAGACTTAGGCAAGAATTGGGGCATCCCGCTGATTGTAAGCTCAAATGACACAGTTCAGGCAAAAGTTAGGGATAACAAAAGAAAAATCAAGAGGTGACCAAAATCCTCAAAGACAAAATGAGTTGACTAAGGTCCTCATCAAAAAACAACGAAATCTTGTAAGAAAGAGTGACTGCCATCTCAAAAATCTCTTGAGCCATCATCATAACAGTGTTGCAATTCCAAAATAATTAGGAACCTAAATGCATAGTTTGAATTAATTGAGCATAGGACTGAAGATCATCATGAAGAATGGGTTGGGTACAAATAAATTTTGAGCCTATATCCTTTGTTTCAAAAATCGTGAACCAGACCACGTCACAACCTTCAAAAGACCTAATTGAAGCCAGGTTTCTTTTGAAAGCATACTATAGCAAGGTTGCGTAAACTGACTCCTATGTTTGTTTCCAATCATTTTCTTTGATGTCTTACCTTTGCTCTATGTTTCATTTTTTAGTGTCTACACCGCCGTGTTTTGACAACTGATGCATTTTGCTTTACATTAATATCATTCCAAAATGATTTTTGATTTCAAAATTGCATTGAGCTTTGCATTTAAATAACCATGTTTGTTTAAATGATCCTATTTGCAGGAAAACTTTCCTCATCAAGAATTTTCAAACAGTTGAGAAACTTGGTCAGTGATCCTATCAGGGGCATTAATTCCAGATCCTATTATGAATCAGTCCAAGAGTTATTGCTCAGTGCAAGTTATTCTCATAATTGGTTAGCCAGAAGATCTCTTTCAAGACCCATACTGAGTTTAGCCTCCTCAACATTCATTTCAATAATTTAAGCCATGATCAGTTCATTTTTCCCCTACAATAGTCAAACTGAAGCCATGATCAGTTTATCCTTATCAGTCAATCAATCTGGGGCAATCCTCTCCAAGAACCCTCAAGATGTCTTTCCTCAAGTAACCATCATCTTGATACAATTCATAAGTGTGACAGATATGTGTTCAACATCTTCTCTCCAAGCAGAGTGGCCAGTGTTCCCTGTGTTAAGGAATCAGAGTTCCATTCTTCCCTCACAAAAGAGTCTATCTCGGTTGTATCTATCATCTACATTGCATACATAAATCATTCATATATCATACATAAAAAGATTTGCATAGATCGAAGTGTGTTTCGTGCTCATGTGCATTTCCCGAGGTCCTGTTGCTTTCAACATCTTACCTTGTGGTCAAAGTCCAACTTACTTGGCACCTACCCAAACTTTTACCTGCCTTTTCATTCAGTGTCATTCCTGAATGTTGTCGTTTACCTGTTTTCTTTACTTCCAGTGCCCTTCATGGATATTGTCGTTTCCCTGTGCATCTTGTCCTGTTGTTAGATGTTTGTTTTCTTCCATTTCGGTGCTATTCCTGGATCTTTGTTTTCTTTAACTACAGTGCCATTCCTGGATGTCTGTCTCTTTTGATTTCCAGTGCTATTCCTGGATCTTTATTTTCTTTCACTCTAGTGCCATTCCTAGACGTCTGTCTCTTTTGATCTCCAGTGCCATTTCTGGATATCTTGTTCCTCTTATTTCTCCTAGTGCTATTCCTGGAAGTTTTGCCTCTCTTCTGTAATACCCATTACATCTGCTTGGATATCTTTCAGTGCCATTCCTGAAAGTTTTATCTGTTTATTTAGTGCCATTCCTGAATGAGATTTTACCCTTACTTTCAGTGTCATTCCTGAAAGTTTTATCTGTTCATTCAGTTGAATTCCTGAATTAGTTTTCTCCTTTGCATTCAGTGCCATTCATGGATGTCTTTCACTATCATTCAATGCCATTCTGGAATGTAGTGATTTACCTTTACCTTTCAGTGTTATTCCTGAAAGTCCTTGCCCTTTTCATCCAATGCCATTCTTGGATGTTAAGATTCACTTCATCCAATGCCATTCTTGGATGTTGAGTTTCCTTTGGTCCAATGCCATTCTTGGACACCTTTTCCCCAATCAAGTCCAATGCTATTCTTGGATATCTCTGATTGTTTAACCTTGCCATCCAATGCCATTCTTGGATGTCCCCAGTGAAGTTTTCAAATGGAATTTTTTTTATATATCCAATGCTATTCTTGGATGACTCTGATGCTTGTTGTTGCCCCATTCAATGCCATTCTTGAATGTTATAGTTCCTTTCATCGAATGCCATTCTTGGATATCTTATCCCCAATAGAGTGTTTTTCACCTCCATCCAATGATATTCTTGGATGATGTTGATGTTTTTACCAGAAACTTTCTTGTTGCTGTCCAATGCCATTCTTGGACATCTTTTGAGCATACTTTTGTCTCGTTCGTAGTTTCCATCCAATGCTATTCTTAGATGTCACTACTCATCTTCCAGGGTCTTGTCCCTCTTTTTCCAACTATTGATGGATACTTCTTGTCACCTTGACAGATCTCCAGAAATAGCTTGTGTTCCCCGGCGTGTCTTTTCGCGTATTCTCTCTCAATTTACCGTAACTCTCTTGTTTCAAGTTTCCCCGCAGTCTGTTTCATCCTTTGCATTCATATCATCTTGTGGCATCTTATGGCTAAAAATTTGATTTTCTGTATTTAAGTATCTTCAATCTTGTCAAGACGAAGTTTTCAACCTTCATATCTCCTGATTGAAGAAACTTAAATAGGGGCAGCTGTTGAACCCTAATTTTTACCCCTAAGATTTTTCAAATTTCATTTGCATCTCATACCACAAACAAGATCACAATCTTTGTTTCTCCTGAGCATCTGTATATTATTCTTACCTGCTTTATATTTGACTGTGCTTACTAACCTCTAACCAAAACACCAAAAATGTTGCAGTTTGCTTGTTCTTCTCTCTCTCTGTGCTTCCAGGGTTTTACAGGTTTGTCAAGCAAGAGCATAATTTCAAATCAAGTGTGGTTGTTCAGCTATGATCCAGTTCATATGGATGTTTGACCTAATCTTGGTCAAACTATCA
The DNA here is from genome assembly GCA_022829125.1 of Lathyrus tuberosus. Lineage (NCBI taxonomy): Eukaryota > Viridiplantae > Streptophyta > Magnoliopsida > Fabales > Fabaceae > Lathyrus > Lathyrus tuberosus. The sequence goes on along the minus strand of JALAZF010000008.1, from coordinate 8,120,737 downwards.
AGCAATTATTCCAAGTACAAGTTATCTGTTTCAGTGGGCTATTTCCCAAGCAATGACTGTCAAGTTGTTATGTGGTGATATTCATCAAGTTCATCTGAGTTCAATGTTCAACTGTGTTCATCTGTGGATTTATTTTCTCGGATAACTGGTTCGGACAAGTTCAAACAGATTCAAATGGCTGTTGTTTAGTTGTGGTTTGTTCTTTAGTAGCTGTGTTGCATCAGAGGCTTGTGGAAAAAGTTTAAAATTTGGTTTTGGGCTAAAATCGAGATTTCATATCCATAAACCATTCTCGTTCCTATCCATGATTACCTCTTCCTTTTCTAATCCATTTCCTTCCATAATCCATTTAAATTTCTAAATTTCATTCCAATTACCACCTTGTTTCATTTGAATTTAATTTCTACCCAATTTTATATTCCATGTCACTTTCTTATATCCACTTCAATTTTCAAATAACCAAATTCCATACCAATACTCCATATTCAATAAATCCATCATATCCATTTTTTTAATCCAATTTAAAGCCCATTTATTATCCATTTTCATAAATCTAATCCCAATTATCCATTTTAGAAACCATTTCCAATAATCCATTATGTACAAATTCCATAACCCAATCCATATTCTAAACATCCGTTTTCAATATCTTTCATTATTTTTTTTATTATAAATATTTCTCTAAAATTAAAAAAAATCCATATTTTACCATTGCTTTTCCAATTACCAAAAAAAAATCAGCCCATTCAATTTGTCTCCATTACCGCCTATCAATACAATATTTGAAAAAAAAAAAGGTAAAAAAAACAAACCACAAAATAACTTTCATGCTCAAAACTAGCTAACAAGCCATGTGAATTTCCATGCTATCTTCCATAAACTTCCAGAAGTTACTACAATCCATAAACCATAAAATAACTTTCATACACAGTCTATCATGCCACTTATTAAGCTAGCTGTGTGAAGCATTTTCCACGTCTTGCTATTTCACTAAAACCAAGCCACGCAGTCACAACGCAACAAGCCAAGCCAACACGTGACCTGCTTCAAAATACAAACGACACCAGAAAAATCGAAAAGGAACAAAATGCAGCACACACATACGTCACAGAGCAGCTCAAAATGACGTCAATGCAACACACTGCTGCACATCAAAACGACATGGAATAATACACAAAACACAAGCTTCAAACATCACGCCATGAGCCAACATGAGCTGCAACGCGAGAATAAACTGACATCCAAGCTATCACGTGACAATTCAAAACGCAAATCCAAATGAGCTAAACGCGAGCAGAATAAAAGGGCAGCAATTGAGAAAAATCTTCAACCAAACTTTTCCATTCAAATTCCAAAATTATCCTTCGAACCCTCTATAAATTTAACAGCTCTCTTCTCATTTTGATCAAGCTTGAGAGCCAAAAAATTGCTACCAATTTCACTTTATAAACCTTGAATTCTCAAGCACTCATAGACTAAGAAGCTTCCGTCAAAATCACTCTGAAGGTTTCAAGATCCAATTCCGATTTTAGCTTCAATCATCCTTCAATCTTCATAAATAAACCTTCAACTCACCTGTAAATTATTCACAAACCATTCACAACAATCTAATTCTCGCAATAACTTCAAACAAATCTCAACGCTTCGCGACATTTCGCACAAATTCACTGTTCATAATAAACACACAACAACAAGATACACGCGAAAGAAGAATAAGAAGAGGAATCATATTCAAAGTATACCTGAGAATTTATCTTCAAATCCGTCGTAATTTCCAAGGTGATTCTGAATTCGACTTCGCTTGAATCTTGTTGTGTTAATTGAGATTTGAAACAAATTATTGAAAGAGGTTGAGAAGAAGATGTAGGAGGTGTGGAAGTGATCTCCACCGCCGCCGACGATGAACTCCGGCGCGGCAGAGATTGGTTTTGTCGCGATTCTGATGAAAGAGGAAGGAGAACGACCGCCGCGATGACGTTAGAAGAAGATGATGGAATATGGATTTTGTTTTCTTCTTTTTTTTTTTCTTTTTTTAACGTGTCATCCCTTTTTTTATTATTTCTTTTATTTTATTTTTTTTAAAAGAAAAACATATTGGGCCTTGGCCCGTGTGGATGACTACATTACCACCATTCTTTTTATAAACCTCCCTCCTATTATTTTTTTTATTTTTTCTTTCATTTTTTAATAAAAAATTTTCTTACTAAATTCCTCTTTTTTTTAAAATGGTTTCAAATTTAGATTTTTATTTTTTCTCTTCTATATTTTTTTTCTTAATTTCTCCTTTCACTTTTATTAAATTTCATTTAGAAAAATCTTTAAAAAAATATTTTAGTGTTCATTTGTTTTTTTATGGCTTTTTATTTATTGGTTGTGTGGATCATAACTTGTTAGATCCACCTTTCTCTTCGTCTTAATTCTTTTTTCTTTTTGATCGATGAAAGTCTAAGAGATCTTGGAATTCCTTTGTTGAATTTTGATCAAGACTAGATCGTTACCATTTTTCTTTTCGTGCGGTATTGCTTTCGGATGACGATTTACATATCATTCATCTAGCATGCAATAGCACAAAGAGCTATTGACCGGCCTCATTTATAGGGTAATTACTCCATAAATTACTCGGCAATTGCTTAACATAGCGCAATATTTGTCCCGCATCGGAAAACTATCAAGAATAGTTGATTAGTTGTCTTTTGGTTCAAACCTTATGAAACTTGTTGTTAGGAGGCTTTGGTCTTATCAATCCTCTAATGAGTTTTCATTAATCTTGACCTAAGTGCAATTATTCAATCATTATTGATCACTAACTCTAACAACTAATCACTAACTTACTAAGAATACTATTGTACTAACTTTGTTTACAATTCCTTCTCGCTCCCTCTGTCTTTTACTTTTATGCTCCATTATTATCATATCATATCATGTTTATGCTTCCGCAATTTTTCCTTTGTCTGTTGGACACATGTTTATGCTTATGCCTTTTTCTCTTTGTCCACTTGGACCAAAAATATTAATAAAGGCTAAAACCTCTAAAGAACTTGTGCTTCTAATCTTGGACTATGGTTACTATCCTTTGCAATGGACATGGATTTTTGTACCTAGACCTTGGACTTCAATGCTATTCTTGAATCCTTGGACTTAGAACTTGGACATCCAATGCAATTCTTGGAACCTTGGACTTAGAACTAGGACCTTTTCCCTTTGCTTTGGAATTGTGGTTCGAAGACTTGGAAGCTTACTTTTGTGGTTAGATGTTTCTTATCCTTAGCTTTTACTTTATGCTTTAGTATAGTCACGTCTTCTCCACCCATTCTTCAATTTTCAAAACTCTCTCCCTTTTTCAAAACTTTCTTGTTTTCAAACTTTCACCTCTTTCATAATCAAACCTTGACTTTGTCAAGTGATTTTTACTCTTTTCATTTCATTTCTTAACAAATGCTAAACTACATAAGCATATTGACACCTTTTTCAAAAGACTTTAAAAAACATCAAACTCATCAAACTCTTTTTGTGCCCTCGTGCACTTTTCTCTTTCAAAACTTTTTCATAAGTTTAGACATGATTCATTTCTTTAAGCGGAATTATTCACTTAGAAATGACGACTTGTCTTTATATTTAAAATAAACCAAAACCAACAAATTTCATTCTTTGTACCACGGACTATGTGGTTTTGATCCTACATTGCACATCGTGGGTACGTAGGCATGAGACGACAAGTCTCTCCAAACACAAAAATCTTAAAAACAACTTCTCTTCTCATCTCCTCAATCACTTTTCAACCAAACATTTTCAAACCAAAAGCGGTAGATATTTCAAAGGGTTCCTATAGAGTACTATAGACATTTTGGGTGCTAACACCTTCCCATTGCGTAACCAACCCCCCTTACCCGGACTCTCTTCACTTGTTCTTGTTGTAGAGCTTGTGTAGGTTTTGTTCGCTCTTTTTCCTTTCCTTTTTGGATAAAATAAAAGTGCGGTGGCGACTCTTGCTTTTCGAGTTTAGTTAATCAATAGCTTACACTCACGATTTGCTTGTGTGTGGGTGAGAGGTCGTGGGTTCAATCCCCACCCATGACAAATTTTTATCACTTGTCCAATTTCATTCTTTTTTTCATATTATTTTCTTAAATGATTTGAAAAATTAATTTCTCTCTCATTTTTTTTATCATTTTTGATTGGTCTTTTTTTAAAAAAGTCATAAAAATGTTAAAGTATTTTATTCCACAAAAAAATAAAAAAGATATTATTTATTTAATATATTTTGTATTTTTGAAAAGAATCCCTTTTTAATTGTTTTTAAACATTTTTAAATAAATTCTTCTCTTGAGTTTTCAAATTCAAATGATATTTTAATGGATAAAACATGATTTTTAAAACATTTATCCAAGATCACAACTTGTTTTTCACACATGTTTGATAATTTTGATCATTTTAAATGATTTTTATTCAAATTAAAATACACTTTTGGGCCTCTAATAAAGTGTAAGACCCATTCCTTGTCACACACAAACCATTTGGGCCTCATTCATTGTATAAGTCCCGATACGATTTTAAAAATCTCGGCGCGATCGTCATTTTCAAAACAATTTTCATCTGGGCCTCTCCTTGAGTTGTAAGTCCCATTTTTCTTCCTTTTTTAAACTTTTGGGCCTCTTGATAGAGTGTAAGTCCCGTCCCTTTGTAAATAAACCATTTTTGGGCCTCAGTCATTGTATAAGTCCCGATACAATTTTCAAAATAACGGTGCGATCAGTGTTTTTCATCTAGGCATCTCTCTGAGCTGTAAGCCCCACCTCTTGTATAAAAATAAACTTTGGGCCACTAATAGAGTGTAAGACCTACCTCTTTTGTAAATACAATAAATTTGGGCCTCAGACATTGTATAAGTTCCTCTGTGGTTTTCAAAACTACGGCGCGATCGTCGCTCTTTTTTGAAAGAGATTATCTTGGCCTCTCTTTAAGTATAAGCCCCAAACTTCCTTTTGCAATAATTTTTTTTTGATATAGATTCAAATTCATATTTGTTATCAAATTTTTTTTAATTTCTTGAATAATTAACCATATAGTTGTGTTTATAATGTTGGAAGCTTGCACAACTGTAAGTTCTACCATTTTCTTTAACATACTTGCTTATATATTTCATCTGTATATATATGTTTATATACATCTGCTTAGTGTTTTCCCCAACAACTAGGTCTAGGCTTAGATAAAACCTGTGGATACTCTTTCAACATAGTCAAAACTAGTTTCCCATAGGAAATTCCAAATACAGTCTTGCCTCCTCTTAGGCTTATACAATATGGAACAGAGAAATGCATTATTCTCGGTGAAACTTTTCTCAAGACTGTCACTATTTAGAAATTTGTACAAGAAATTCACTTCCCCAAAGAGGATTAATTCCCGGTGAAACCTCTTTTGAATTTCTTAAAACCCTGGAACTGTTCACTAAAGAAAGGATTATTCCCGATGAAACCTTTCTTGAACTTTTCTTAGGTTTGGACCCACGTGCTTCCTAAAAGCATCCCCAGCCTCTTCTCGGGCTTTGTACAAGGACCCTCAGGCTTCTTAGAAGTTCTCAGCCTCCTCTTGGGCTTAGTAAAAGGACCCGAAGACCTCCTACAGGTATAGGACAGAACTTAGTCATCTTTTGCTAGTTCAATCCTCCAGAGAGTCAGAATCTCAAAACATCAAACCAGTTTAGGGTTGATTCTCATCCCTTAAAACACCAGCCTCTTCTTGGGCATCATACAAAGATCAGTTTTCTCATACCAGTAGACTTGGAAAGTCTCATCTCCTCTTGGATCTCAAAAAAAACCCTAAAGTTTCCTAAAAGCACAGGAAAAATCCTGATCATTTCATCAATCACCAGCAGAGTTTAAAACCTCCAAAGGCTAAAAAACTCAATCTTTAAAGCTTCCATTCTAAATTCCCCAGCTAGGGTCAATTTACTATCAATAAACCTTCAATCAGAACCTCAAGGCATCTGATATTTCAACTCTTCTCCATTCCTCAGCAAGAGTTAATTCCCCAATTTGGACCTGTCTCTGGATCTCATTAATCCTCACTAGAAGCTAGCCTCCTCTTAGGCTTCATATAAGAAATTCCCCAGCCAACCTCCTCTTAGGCTTTGTATAATGATTTTTCCTCAGCAGTTTTAGCCTCAATCTTGGGCTTTGTACAAGATAGATAAAATATTCTCCAGCTGAGTCAATAACTTTTAGCCTCAATCTTGGGCTTTGTACAAGACACATGTAAAACCTCCCTAGTAGAGTCAATCTCTTTTTTAGCCTCAATTTTGGGCTTTGTACAAGACAGATAACACTTTCCCCAAAAGAGTCAATTCTTTTCAGCCTCAATCTTGGGCTTTGTACAAGACAGAAATAAAACTCCCTAAACAGGGTCAACCTTTTAGCTTCAACCTTGGGCTTTGATCAAGGCACACAAAAATCAACACCCCTCAGAGGAAATCAAGATTTCTCTGTAGGAAGACAATTCTCTGTACAATCACACATCAAAACAGACAATCAAAAAACCCTAATTCCAGATAACTGTTGTAAGTGGCACACTTGTTGATTCAAAAATCCAAGTTGTAGTCCCTCTTTATCCTGGAAAATCCCTTCTTTCATCTAATTGCTATAAGTGGAAAGCCTCTAGATTATTTACATCCAAGCCAATGTCCCTCTCTTAGCATGAAAGACTCCTAAGGAAAAATGGCATTGCTCTACATTGAGTTAAAGTTTCTTCCTTCAATCAAACCTTTTAGCTTCAATCTTGGGCATTGAACAAGACACAAATACTCATCTAGCTTCAATCTTGGGCTTTGAACAAGACACCAAACATATTTTTCTCCCATAAAATAGGAGGAACTATGAGTGCTCTTATTTCCCTATTTTCTTTAACGGGAATACGTAGGCATAAGATTGTGAAATCTTAGCGAGCACACAATCTTACCAAAAACATCGAAAAAACAAAAAAAAATACTCTCTAAACATTCCCAAATGAGAAACTTTCCCAATTATAACAGATAAACACCAGTAAGTAGATGATAGAAGAACATGCCAAACAATCTATGGATAACCATATATACGCTGGGTAATTGACAACTTCCCATTGTATAATCTGACCCCGGACCCCCCCCCCCCCAATCTCTTAGCATTTGTTAAAGAAAACATTTGTGTGCAAGGTTAGTTTTAGATATCTTCCCTTTCCTTTCCAGCTTCATAGGATAAATAAGAAATCAGAAAGCAACACCCAATTCCACCCATTGCGGTAAAGTGGTTGCGTCACCGACAAAAATTGCACGCTACACATTGTTGTTACATTGCGAACGTAGGGTTTTTTTACGATCTTTACCCTTTCCTTTGGATAAATCAATGCTCGGTGGTGAATCTTTAAAATATTTGTGATTCAAGTCTAATCAATAGCTTGATATCCAATTTTCACCGCAACAGAAAAATGGCGACTTCACTGGGGACGAAATATCTCTTTTAAGAGGATTAAACCTAACTTACTTATATCTGTTATATTCTTGTTTGTATTGTTTGTTGTTCCATTGGGTTGTTACCTTGTGGTGAGATAAGTCCCAACCTTGGACTTGAGAGCAAATTGAGATAGGAAGGTGATACATTCAACGAGGCTTGTAGGGAGTTGATTACCAACCAAACTAACTTGGGAAATCACCACTCATTGGAGGCACTTTTAAGAATAAGTATTGTTGATCAAAAGATTGTGAAAACAATACTATTTCTTGATTGAGCCTACCAAGCTGAGAACCTTTAGTTACCTTTAACCCCACTTGGCCTTGCTAGGAACGTAGTGCGATGACTATGAGGAAGTAATCCCAAAATACTTGATACACGATACTACACTCAAAAGAAGTTCTTTTGAGAATATTATTAACCACCGAGTAATTGGGAAATTGATAATATCCGAAAGATGGACTGATGACCTTGAGAACTTGTTAGAACCCATTGTACAGGTACAATTAACCCTAGTACATACCAAAGGGGAGGGGAAAACCTTTTTTACTTCATTCAAGCCTTACACCATGTTTGTGTGTGATCTTGTTTTGTTTGTGCATACATGCATGCATAAACATCATTTTTCATAAAAAAGGTTTTATGGAACTTAAATCTTGTTTGTAAACATCATAGCATAATCATGGATAAGGACAGAAGAAAAACTATTAAGTACACTTTCAAGAGTCCTGACTTGGGTTACTTAAAGAGATTAGGAGCTTTGGTTAGAGATCGAGAAGGGTTCAAGGACAAATATGGAAAGTTGTTGTCACTACTGAGGATTAAGATGGAAGATGGTCTTCTTTTCACCTTCCTTCAGTTTTATGATCTAGTCTACCATTGTTTTACCTTTCCTGACTACCAACTTGTGCCTACATTAGAGGAGTATTCCTATTTAGTTGGTTTGCCTATTTCTGACAAGTCTCCCTTCCCTTTCTTTGAAAAAGATCCTAAAGAGCAAGACATCGCCAAAGCCACACATTTGGAGTTGTCTGAAATTCAAGGTAACATGACCACCAAAGGAGGGATCTTTGGTCTAACTATAGAATTTCTGATTGGGAAAGCTTAGTATTATGCAGATCACATGAGTATGGATGCTTTTGAGGCTATTCTTGCCTTACTCATCCTTGGAGTGTTTCTCTTCCCAAGCTTTGAAGACTCTGTTGACCTCAATGCTATCAAGATTTTCCTAAAGAAGAATCTAGTACCTACCTTGTTAGGAGATAATTATCACTCACTCCACTTGAGGAACTTCCATGGGAAAGGAATGATCATCTGCTGTGTGACATTATTGTACAAGTAGTTTATTTCTCACTTGCCCAAGTCAAGTTCATTTTGGGATATCAAGAATAGCTGGAGGACACAAAAGGTTATGGCTCTCACCCACTCTGACATTGATTGGTACAATCGTGTCTATGATGGAGTTATGGTCATTGATAGTTGTGGGGACTTTGCCAATGTACCTCTTCATGGTACCAAAGGAGGAATCAGCTACAATTTTATCTTAGCTCGCTGTCAGCTAGGATATCCTTTGAAGGACAAGACCAAGAGTGTGCATGTTGAGAGTATCTTCTTCAAGGATGGTGAAGATAGCAAAGAGCTCAAAGAGAAGATTGTGATCTCTTGGCGCCATTTGCACAAGAAGCGGAAGAAAGACATAGGCAAGCCCAAATGTGTTTCTTTGGAACCCTATCTCCAATGGGTCCGAGATAGGGGCCATCGAGCTGAAGATGCCTTATTCTTGTCAAGAGCCCATAACTCTAAAGAAGGGACCTACTCTGACCTTCATGTCTGAAGCAGAGAAGTTGAAGATTGCTTTAAGCAAAGCACTTCAAGAAAAGGATGCTTGGGAGAGCAAGCACCAAATAGTTGTCAGCGAGAACGCGAAACTCCAAATACAACTACAGACGAAGACAGAAGAAGTACTCTCTTGTAAGAAGAGGAAGGTGCAAGAGGATTTACTTTCCTCTAGCACTCAGTCAACCCCTTAGAAGTTAATCATGGATAGGCTTACTCTCGAGAAGACTCAGCTGGATGAGCAAATCAAGAAGCTCAACATAAGGCTGCAAAGAGAATCTCCATAGGGCTTTTGTAACTTTTATTTAGCTTTTAGTTTAGGACTCTTGTAAGAAGTACTAAACATTTTGTAATCCTCTTTTGAATTAATGAAATGAATTCCTTTTTGATATATCCTTGATGTTTGCAAATATTTAAGTTCCGCAAAGCTTTTTTGCATTGCATCTTGCATCTTGTATTTTTTGTCACATTTGGATTGCATTTCTTTTCATAAAACTCATTTCTGTCTTGTCATCTCCAGTTTGCACGTTGAATCCTCCGCACCGGTATAACACCCGTGCTCAAGCCAAGAAAAGAATGGAAGATCAAGAGCACGAGATTGATCACATCAACAACGAGTTACAAGACCTCCATAGCAATATGGGACAAGTCATGGAGATGCTTCAAGTTATCCGTGCCAAGATGGATACTCAAGTAACTGTTGTTTCTGAGATTGTAAGCCTTGTGGTCGACTCTCTGCCAGTTACTGCTTCTGTAACTCTACCTCCGTTTGGACTACCGCCAAATTTTTTTCCTAGACCACAAGTTCATGTCTTCGCTCAATAGAAAGTTTCGTTAACAGATGATGTTCCTAACATAGTTCTGACTTTTGCACCCGCTGCTATGGACACTCGTGTAAATTAACCTTTTTATGACGACCACCATCAAGTTTATGACATACCCGATGGGTCTGAATATGAGGATGAGAAGCATGATAAGCTGAAAAAGAATGTGGAGTTAATGGAAAAAAGACTTAGAGCTATGGAAGGGGATCAGGTATTTGGAGTCGCCGCTCGTGAAATGTGTTTGGTATCTGGGTTGGTGATTCCCAACAAATTCAAAACACTAATCTTTGAAAAGTATGAAGGGGTATCTTGCCCTAAAAATCATTTGATTATGTATTATCGCAAGATGGCAGCTCATGTTGAAAATGACAAACTAATGATCCACTGTTTCCAAGATAGTTTGAAAGAAGCATCCTCAAAATGGTATCTGGGTTTGGATCAATCAAAGATCCGTTGTTTTCAAGACCTCTCCGATGCTTTTATGAAACACTATTAGTATAACATGGGTCTTGCGCCAGACAGAAGGAAGTTACTCAACATGTCCCAGAAAAACTCGAATCTTTTAAAGAGTATGCCCAAAGATGGAGGGAAACGCCTCTCAAGTAGCGCCTCCTCTTTCAGAAAAAGAACTTACAAACTGGTTTGTTGACACTGTACAGCCAGAGTTTTATGAAAGAATGGTGGGAAGCATCACTGCTAACTTTTCCGACTTGGTGGTTGTAGGAGTCAAAATTGAACTGGGTCTAAAGAATGGGAAGATGAGTTGTTTGGTAGGAAGTTCTAAGGACACAATTAAAAGGATTTCTAGTGGTCTCCAAATTAAGAAGGAAGGAGAAACCAATGCTGTCACAACTGCCCGTAGAAGAAATTCCTCTTGGAAGAATCATCAACAACAACAGTTTGTTCAACAGCCGGTTTATCAGTATGCCCCTCAATCATATGTGGCAGCTGTTACTCCCGCTTTCAATCAACAACAACCTATTTTTCAATAAGTTCCTCAACATCAACAAGCATTCAACGCTCCTCAACAAAATCTTGTTCAGTGTCTGAACAATCAAAATCAGAATAGAAGATAGGGAGGGAGGCCACCAATATCCCCTATCCCTATTACTTATACAAAGCTGTATCCGTTCCTCATTGAACAAGGTTTGGCAACTGATCGGAAAAATAGCAAGTGTATTATTTTTATGATGTAGTAATAATAGGGGTTATCCCCAGTATCGATCTCGAGGATTGCGTAGGAAATACAAGTTCTTATAGTAATTCAATTGAACAAAAGGTCATATGGGTTTTGAAAATTGTTTTGAAATTATAACTAGAAATAGTAAAATGAACAAAATTATAAACTTGACTTAAAAATAGATATGAGAAGCATGCTAGAGGAAGTGTATGAATTGCACTGCAAAAACTCTAAATCCTTATTCGATGAAACATTACTCTAAACAAACCTTACCGATTCTTAAGGTTATTTTTCCCCAATTCCTTAGCGGAAAAACCTTTGAGATTCTATCTTTACCCTAATTCCTTAGTGGTAAAGAAAGAATCACAAGCATTATATTTGATCAAGAATAATCCGGTTATTACAGGGTATCCCCATTCCTAGGCAATATCTACTGTAATATTATTATGCAAAAGTGTTAGGTTGGTTGGTCCGACCTAAACCCTAACCGTAAATCAATATCAATTTGTCCAATCGAAAAAGCATTAAAAACATTGCATAACAAAAGATTAAGGAAAAAGTAATATCTCATATAACAATGGAAATAGAAGTCATTACAAATGCAATTCAGGGACACCCCCTAGCATTGGGGGTTTAGCTACTCATAAGGCGAAAAGAAATTACAAAATAAAAGTAAGACATTACAAGATTATTGGATGACTACGATCTTCAATTACTTCCACTCATGAACAATCTTCGTTCTCCAAAACCCTTGATAGCATCAAAGTTTAGCGTAAAATATTCCGTCTATCAAAAAGTCCTTTCTAGCTTCTCAAAAACAAGTCTAAATAGCCCCAATTCACCCAGATCGATTGGAAATACCCAAAGTGCCCCCACAACTTAATATAGGGAGAAAATATGGAAAAATTCAGAAAATCAGCGTCAAACCTGACACGGGCCGTGTCAGCCAACACTGCCGGCCGTGTCAGCTTGCTGGATTTTGTAACCAAAATTGTTTCGATCATAACTTTTGATCCGTAAGTCTATTTTGGTCCCCATTCGAAGCGTCGGAAAGCTAATGAAGAGAACTACAACATAGTACAGACAAGGAACTTGGTTGACCAATATTTTTTCCATGTTTGTTGAATTTTAGGTCCAGGCATCCTCTGCTTCATTCCAAAAACTCTTCTAAATCCCCGGAACTTCCATTTTCTTCGCACGAGTCCTTTGGGCTTTAGCACTCAGACCTGAAACCATGGAAAACTACCAAACCAAAGCATAAAATGCAACATAATTGAAATAACACAACAAATCATAAAATGCGAGAATAAAATATGACAAGTAAAATTAAATTGAAAAATAATGAAAAGACAAACAAAGTGCTACCGATTTTATGGATTCATGCCGAATAATTGACGGAAAACTAGTAGAAATGGTGACCGATCAGCAACTCCAAGACCATTGGGTCCTCCGCCAGACAAATTGCCACCATATTACAATCCCAATGCCCATTGTCCTTTTCATGAGGGCGCTTCTGGTCATGATCTTGAGGGTTGTTACGCCTTAAAGCATATTGTAAGGGAGTTGATCGAGAAAAGGATTATGTCTTTCAATGATACAAATCCAAATGTGAAGAGTAATCCTCTACCTGCCCACATGGCATCTATCAATGTTGTAGAAGAAAGGGTTGATGAAGTGCTGATCTGTGATGTAAAAGACATCAAAACTCCGCTGCCAGAATTCCATGCTAAGTTGTTTGAAATTGGTTTAGCTAAGGAGTGTCACATGCATTGTACCAAGTATGTTGTTCAACCAAAGGGTTGTGAAGGGGTCCAAAAGGATGTTCAAGCTTTAATTGATCAAGGTATGCTTCAAATAAGCAAGCATGTGAAGAAGAATGAGGTAGCTGTAATTGAACCAATATTCAATCTACCAACTCCTCTATTCAAAAGAGTTGAGTCCACTTTCAAAGAGGTGGAACCTGTCTTCAACCTCCCTAAACCGGTTTCTAAACTTCCAGATCCAGTTGTGACTACTGTTCAAGGGAAGAAGATGATGTATGTGCTAAAACAAAGACCTTTCAAAGCTGTGCCTTGGAACTATGGAGCAACTGATGGTAATCAGGAAACTGTGAGTTCAGAAAAAGGACCGAAGATTGTGAATGATGAGGTGACTAATATAACAGGGAGAAGCAAAATGACCTGTAGTGGTCGAATCTACAACCCTCTTATTCATGTGGTACCTCATGTACAAAAAGAAGCTACTGCTATCCATTCCAAGAACAAGGAGGTTGTTCCCATCAATGAAGATGAAGAGTTTCTCAGAATTATCAAGAGGAGTGACTATAAGGTTATTGATCAGCTGCATCAAACACCTTCAAAGATCTCCATGTTATCTCTCCTCATGAGTTCTCCCGCACAGTGTAATGCTTTGCAAAAGCTTCTTGCCCAAGCTCATGTGATGCAGGACATTACTGTCGAGCAATTTGATAACTTGATAGCCAACATCACTGCTTGCAATACTTTGAGTTTTGATGGGGGAGAATTTCCTAAAGAAGGTAATAATCATAATCGTGCTTTGCACATTTCCATTAAATGTGAAGAAAATACCTTGGCTAGGGTGTTGGTGGACACAGGGTCTTCCCTCAATGTTCTACCTAAAAGGAATCTTGCAAAACTAGCATGTGAAGGGGCAGAAATGAAGCCCAGTTCGCTTGTTGTAAAGGCTTTTGATGGCTCTAGGAGGTCTGTGATCGGAGAGGTAGAGTTACCTATCCTCATTGGTCCCCATGTATTTGACATAAATTTTCAGGTGATGGACATCAATCCCAACTATAGCTGTCTGTTGGGAAGACCATGGATTCATGTCGTTGGGGCAATCACATATACTCTTCATCAAAAGATGAAATTTGTGGTCGACGACAAGCTGGTAACCATATTTGGAGAGGAAGACTTCATGGTGAGCAATCTTTCTTCCTTTAAATACATTGAAGTATATGAAGATGCGCTGGAAACTTCTTTCCAAGCGCTGGAAATTTTAAACGTAGTCATGTGTGAGGTACAGAAACCTGAGCAGAGAGACTTTCCGTCTTTTGCATCTTTGAAAGGTGTCAATTCTACCATTGAGGATGGTAAAACCACAGATTAGGGGTGAAGTAATCAACGTCAAGATCGAAAAGGACCGCTTTGGGTTGGGTTACAAACCAAGCAAGAAAGCGCCAACTCCTAACCGAAGACGACCAAGAGCAATCCAAGAAGTATTTGTCAATGCTGGCTTCCAAGTGAATGCGGTTGTTGAAGACTTTGAAGATGAAGACCTAGGCCATTTGGTGTACCGTTTCGATGTGGCCTTGAGCAATTGGGATTCTATGGAAATTCCCGAAATTCTTCCATTATCAAAGTAATCTTTGTTTGTTTTGTTTTAATGTTTTCAAAAATCCATGTGCCCAAGACTATAGGATCATTTTGTAAGGGCCCCCTTCTGTTTTTCAAAGATTAATAAATGAAGGCGTTTTGTTAAATTCCTGTTTTGTTTATTTACTTTTCTTGCTTTTCACTTTTAAAAATGAAAAAGGTAATCTTTCATAACTACTAAAAAGAACAAAGAGCATACCCACATTGCATCACCTTTGTTTCATTTTTAATAAAAACAATCATTTAAAATATATAGAATCATTGATACCCACATTGAATATGACGACTCTCCAATCTCTCCTAACTTTGATGCACCCATTAATCAAGCTGAAGATGAGGGTAAGGAAGATTGCGACATTCTGGATGAATTGGCTAAGATGTTTGAATACGAGTACGCAGATCTCCAACCACACCAAGAGCAGGTCGAAACCATCAACTTGGGCAGTGAAGAAGAGAAAAGGGAAATCAAGATTGGGACCACACTTTGGGCAGATGTTAGAGCAAAGTTGGTAAAGCTTCTCCAAGAGTATGTGGACGTGTTTGCTTGATCATATCAAGATATGTCCAGTTTGGACACAGACATCGTTGTTCATAAGCTACCACTCAAGCTTGATTGTCCTCCTGTTAAGCAAAAACTCCGAAAGGAAAGACCAGACATGGCCTTGAAAATCCGAGAAGAAGTTAAGAGACAGATTGACGTCGGGTTTCTTGCTGTTGTAAAGTATCCGCAATTGGTGGCCAATATTGTTCCTGTACCAAAGAAAGATGGAAAGGTTCTAATGTGTGTCGACTATAGGGATTTGAACAAAGCCAGTCCAAAGGATGACTTTCCTCTTCCGCACATCGATACCTTAGTGGATAATACTGCCAAATTCGCTGTCTTTTCCTTCATGGATGGTTTCTCAAGATACAACCAGATTAGAATGGATCCTGATGACATGGATAAAACTACCTTCATCACACCTTGGGGGACCTATTGTTATAAGGTCATGCCATTTGGACTAAAAAATGCAGGTGCTACTTACCAAAGGGCGATGGTCACACTCTTCCATGACATGATGTATAAGGAAACAGAGGTCTATGCCGATGACATGATCGCTAAATCCCAAAGCGAAGAAGACCATCTGGATCACCTGTTTAAACTGTTCGACCGTCTCATAAAGTTCAGATTGTGACTCAATCCAGCTAAGTGTACTTTTGGAGTTAGGTCTGGAAAATTACTTAGATTCATTGTTAGCCAATGAGGGATCGAAGTTGACCCAAATAAAGTCAGAGCAATTCAAGAAATTCCCACTCCGTAAATTAAAAAGCAAGTCAGAGCTTTTCTTAGTAGACTTAACTATATCTCCAGATTCATCTTCAACCTGACTGCTACTTGTGAGCCCATCTTCAAGTTGCTCCGAAAGGATCTAACAGTCGAATGGGATTCTGATTTCCAATTAGCTTTTGAAAAGATCAAAATTTATCTCCAAGAACCCCCAATTTTGATTTTACCTGTACCTGGAAAACCTCTCTTTATGTATCTAATAGTACTAAAAGGGTCCATGGGTTGCGTACTTGGACAACATGATGAGACTAGAACGAAAAAGCATGCCATCTACTATCTAAGCAAGAAGTTCGCTGACTGTGAAAGTAGATACTCGCTTTTAGAGAAAACTTGTTGTGCTCTAGCTTGGGCTGCCAAACGCCTCAGGCAATACATGATCTGCAACACTACTTTATTGATCTCCAAAATGGATATGATAAAGTATATCTTTGAAAAGTTTACTCAGACTGGAAGGCTTGCCCGATGGCATATGCTTTTGTCCGAATACGACATCCAGTACGTAGCTCAAAAGTCCATTAAGGGGAGTATCTTGTCAGAATACCTCGCAGAACAACCAGTTGAGGAGTACGAGCCTCTTAAACTTGATTTTCCTGATGAAGACATTATGTTTATATGGAAAGATTGTGAAGAACCTGATCCAGATGAGGGTCCCAAGCCTCTTCCCGTTGGAAAATGATGTTTGATGGTTCCTCTAACTACAATGGGCATGGTGTGGGTGCTATCTTGAAAAAATATAGATGGTGGTTACACTCCATTTACAGCCAGACTGGACTTTGAGTGCACAAACAACATCACCGAGTATGAAGCATGCATTCTAGGTCTTGAAGCGGCCATTGACCTTCGCATCAAAATTCTTTAAGTAAGTGGAGATTCATCTTTGGTGATATACCAAGTTAAGGGTGGATGGGAAACCCGAGTTAAAAAGTTGATTCCTTACCAAGCTTATATTGTTGGAATGATCAAGTACTTTGATGAGATCACTTTCCAACATATTCCAAGGTCTGAAAATCATGTTGCAGACGCTTTGGCTATGTTAGCCTCCATGTGGAAGGTTAGATTTGTCAACGAAGCACCATTCATCCGGATTGAAAGAAAGACTGAGCCTGCTTATTGCCAATTGGTGGAAGAGGATACAGATGGAAAACCCTAGTTCTACGACATTAAGTTGTATCTGTAAAACCAAGAATATCCAGCTATTGCTACTGCTCTTGACAAGAAAACCTTGAGAAGACTAGCGTCCAAGTTTTTTCATAGCAATGGTGTGTGTATAAAAGAAATCACGACATGGTTTTGCTAAGATGCGTCTACAAACGTAAAGCAATCTTGTTAATGCAAGAAATCCATGCGGGACAATTTGGGACTCACGCCCACGGACATGCCATGTCCAAAAAGTGTTTGAGAGCAAGATATTATTGGTTGACTATGGAATCTGATTGCATCCAATATGCCAAGAAATGCCAAATATATGTTGACAAGGTGCACGTGCCTCCAACATTGTTGAATGTTTTAACATCTCCGTGGCCTTTCTCAATGTTGGGCATTAACATTATCGGAGCAACAGAGCCCAAGGCTTCCAACAACCATCGTTTCATCATGGTTGCCATCGAGTACTTTACAAAATGGGCAGAAGTTGCTTCATATGCCAACGTGACCAAGCAAGTAGTTGCTCGCTTCATCAAGAAGGACATTATCTATCGTTACGGAATTCCAAGCAGAATTATCACAGATAATGGTACTAATCTAAACAACAAGACGATGAAAGAACTTTGTAAGTCCTTCAAGATAGAACACCATAATTCTTTACCTTACCGTCTGAAGATGAATGGGGCTGTTGAAGCTGCTAATAAAAACATCAAGAAAATCCTGCAAAAGATGGCCAAAACCTACAAGGATTGGCATGAAATGTTACCTTTTGCATTGCATGGATACCGAACCTCCACCCGCACTTTAACAAGGGCAACACCATTCTCTTTGGTCTATGGTATGGAGCAGTTCTCCCGATGGAAGTAGAGATCCTATCCTTAAGAATCCTGATGGAAACTAGGTTGGAAGAATCAGAATGGATCCGTAGCAGATACAACGAGTTGAATCTCCTCGACGAAAAAAATGGATGAACGCCATGTGCCATGGGCAATTATACCAAAAGAGGCTTAAGAGAGCGTTAGACAAGAAGATCTTGCCATCACAAAGAGATGACCGAGGAAAGTGGGCTCCCGATTACGAAGGCCCATTTATTGTGAAAATAGTCTTTTCAGGAGGATCCCTCATACTCACAACAATGGATGATGAGCATCTTACACATCCCGTAAATGCCGGTGCAGTAAAAATATATTATGCCAAAAATAAAGAGCTCGCTAAGTTGAAAACCCAAAAGGGCGACTTAGGCAAAAATGAGTGTCCCGGTGGATTGAAAACCCTAAAGGGAAATCTAGGAAAAAGGTAGGGACAAAGGCATTTGACTGTATCAAATAGCGTTTACCAACACTGAAGAATCATCAGAAGATCAATCCAGTCGCTCTCGTCAGAAGCAAGGATCTGGGGCATCTTAGTTATTAGGGATTGTAGTGGTCGTTATATTCAATGTAAACCTTTCCCTATTGCCTTTTTCACAATTGTAATACTCCATGGAGCTTTTGCCATTTGCAAGCTACCATTCTTCAATGAATACAAATTTTCCTAATCACTTTATTGTCATTTGTGCTTTCCTTTACCTTTTTCTTGTTATACAAAACACCATCCATTCGTTAATAATGGGCTTTGAAAATAAAAGGTTTTGAAAAGAAAATGTTTTGAAAGCGTTTTGACAAAACATTAAATCTCCTTGATACATGTGAGAATCAAAAGGAAGTTTCCATATATCCCCAAAAGCTTCATGGTGGCAAAGGCATTGTCATACCAATTGCGACATTCCACTGAAGTTTGAAACTGACAATACTATTGAATTAATCGGTTGATTATAATCACCCAGTTTGAAGGAGTTCTCAATACTCATTCCGTTGGTACTTTCTTGAGTTGCTGGTGTGGAGGATTCACTTCCCCTGTGATTAGTCTCCCCACTAAATTTTTGTCTCTTCCTGAGTCAGCATTTGCATGCCATGATCATATTCATCATGTTCCACATATGCATTTTGCATCAAGTTTTTAGCTTGGGTTGGGTTATCACCCATTTGTATCCCCCATAAAGTCCGGTTATCACATTGTTCCATGATTATTATGTCTTTCCCCGTGGTCGTCACTATGTGTGTAATTATCTTTTCCCCAGTCGTCACTAGCATTCACCAGTCTGTCCGAGAGTATTGTTTGTTACCAATATTTCCTCCCCTAGTAGACTTTCTTGAAATCCGATTGTCATTAGTAAATTCGACTTGGTCGGCACCAATATCCCCTTGAGGTCTAGTTGTCACTAGCATAAATCCAATGAAAGTCGGTTGTTACCTTGCTTACAATCCAAGTCCAATCAAGTTGGCACGTACAAAAGAGTTGTTACCCTGTACTTTTCCTGATGGTTCCTGAAGATCCCGTTTTAACTCTTCATTTTAAGGAATTTACAGAAGATTGGATGTTTGAAAACTCCAATATTATGTGTTGTCGATCCTATGGTTATTAGGATCTCCTTTTGGCTCAGTAATCCTATTGTTATGAGGATTCTCACCATCTGCCATCCCTGCTGTTACGAGGGTATAATCAACACATTCCTTTTAAGAATATCATCTCATTGTTATGAGGATCTAGTTTGCAGATTCTATTGTTATGAGAGTCTATGTTCCCCAATGTTATGAGGAGTCTTTTCGATGATTCTAATGTTATGAGAATCTTTTCTATTTCCTATTGTCATGAGGAATATTGAGATCAGTCCTATTGCTATGAGGATTGTATTTTGTTGTGATCATCCTATTGTTATAAGGTTCCTGGTTTCATCTCTTGCTCTAGAGTGTCAGCCGGTCACGTTTGAACCTACTGATCAACTACTCTAAATATCCCCCGGTGGAGACCATCCTGTGCTGTTTTGTTTTGAAATCCCCTTTTGATCTCTTGTGAGAAGATATTATTCCTGTCTATCTTACCCCAGTGATCTCTGGTCATGTCTGAACTTGTTGATCAATCACGTTGAGTATCCCTAGTGGGTCCCCCAGTCCCCGGTGGTGTTTCTTAGGATGTTCTCAGTGTAGTCCTTTCCTTTCTTCAGCTAGCCTTTGTTGTTGATCCTTTGGGTCTATATTGTGCATTCAACATTTATCATTCCATCATGGAGCATCATACCAGAGTTCATTGCATGTCTGCACTATTCCTAGCATTTATTTAGGTCAGTTTTGTCTGTAGCATGGCATACCATTGCATATAGGGGAAAAATTTCTGGTTATTTCTGTATTTAAATACCTTTCACTTTGATTCCTTAAGGGTTGTCACCACTCAAGAAATCCAGTGAAGTTATTCAAAGAGGGGCAACTGTCACACCCTAAATTTTGACCCTAGATGTCATCATCATTCTAGGAGCATCAAGCATTGCATTCCTAACCCTAATATTTGTTCAAT
This sequence comes from Lathyrus tuberosus, assembly GCA_022829125.1. NCBI lineage: Eukaryota > Viridiplantae > Streptophyta > Magnoliopsida > Fabales > Fabaceae > Lathyrus > Lathyrus tuberosus. The sequence goes on along the minus strand of JALAZF010000008.1, from coordinate 8,100,167 downwards.
TTGTTTCTTGTTTGGTTTCATCTGAATTAGGGTTTTGCTTAAGGAAATCAAGGGAATCCTCACATGATCAGTCAATGTTTTGGAATGATCATCAACCCATCAAGCTTACATACACTCAAGAGGCTTCTCCTTACCAAGAATCAAGTGGAATATGTTCTCATTACAAGTTATATGAAGCCCAATTTCATCTGGCCACAAATTAGGGTTTTATCAGGAAAAGTCAACTATGCCTTTGACTTTTGATCAAATCATGATGCCAAGCCTTGGGACATGATCCAAGGCACTCATAAACATCCTTGGAGTCAATCCATGATGTTTGGAAGATTCAATAATGCAAGATCATTGAAGATCACACAATTGAATTCATCTGATTATACAAGCTTATCTGACAAGTCAACCCTTTGACTTTTAGGGTTTTTGGTCCTACTTGAAGTCATCAAGACATGTTTGATCAATGAGTTTGGGCATGAAAAACCAAGATTTGGGAGGTTTCTTGCAAAAGGGGTAAAGTTAGAGAAACTTGAAATTTTTCTAAGTATGAAAAAACCCTAATTTTGAGACCAACTTTGAAAGATCATAACTCCCAATATACACAACCATTTTGTGTGATCCAAAGCTCAAATTAAAGCCCTTACAACATACTGCAACTTTGTATGAGAGGTGGAAACCTCAAAAAATGCGTAGATTTTGAGTTATGAAGCTTCAAAGTTTGGAGAAATCTTTGGACACTTAGAAATTTTTCAAGGCAGCTTTTGATCTTTTGAAACATCAATCTTTGAGGCTAGTTTTCATTATGATCCCTTTAGATTCAGAATTTTTATTAAACATGAAAGTTTTAGATCATGTTTGGGGATTTTCAAAAAGTACAAGTACTCCTCCATAGCCTTCTTGAGCTGAGAGTTTCGAAGAGAGGAAGTTGGTGTCACAAAGTTGGTTTCATGCCATTTTCACAAGCTTTTCTTGAACAAAAATCTAAATCCATACCCTATAATCCCACTTTTCAGGCCTAATTACTTCTAAACACATCCATAATCAGAGGTTTTCATGATTTAAGGGAGCATTACACACTAATTTGAAGCTTTGTCCATTGAATCATTCTATTTTGGGAAGAAAGGTGTGACTTCCACTTTGATAAAGCTACTTTATCCTCTGCACTCAAGAGAGATTTGTACTGAGAAGCAAGACCTCAAGACACTACCAACACCTTAGAGGCATGGTACATTGCTTGGAAATGACAAAACTCTTTGTAACCATCAAGTTGTAACTCAACCAAGCCAAAGATTGAAAACTTGGTGATTCTGACCAGAGCTTTCCTCCACTTTTTCCCTATAAATAGAGAGACTTATAAGGCTTCAAAACACACAACAATCATACACCAAACCCTCAGCATTCTCTCTTTCCCATACTTCTTGCAAAAACAATCCAAATTTACATAACCTCTGGCCAAACACATTTCCCTCGTGCAAATTCCAAAGAAACTCCAAAAACCATCCCTAAACACTCCTTAGAACTTGTTTCAACCATCAAACAAGTTATGTACCAAGCCCTACCATATTCACCATTTTCACACCTTCATTTTGCAAGAAGGCATGAGTTTGGTTCTTGAGGCTGTTTCAAATCCATCCAAACATCCAAGCCATCTCTCTAAGCATCAACAAGGCTAAGGAGGTTGTCATTTCTCTTCTGTAGTCCCATTTGAAGAAGCCTTGGACTGTCTCCAAGAAGTAAGTTTCTAAACTTTTGAAACTCACATGTATGTTGTGATAATAGCTCTCTTTTGAAGCCAATATGTAGATACTATTGTGCTTGTGTTGTTTGAACTATTGTTTGCATTCTATAACTTGTATTCTTGAAGTTTTGAACCTTAGAACCTTAGTGTTATTACACTGGTTTTGGCATTTGTGTGCTCTGTGTGTTTAGATTTAAGACAGACAAATGGTACGTTGTTAATCCTTGGAAAATTCTAAGCAATTTAGAGTTTTATTTTGTTAAAAAAGATGGAGATTTGAATGAGATATTGATGATAGAAAACAAGTTGTTGTTGTTGTTACACTCGGGGAGAGAGAAAGAAAAGAAAAGAAGAAGGAAGAAGAAGAGGCTGAGTTGGAGATGATGTGGAGGCGAGGTAGCACTGAGGTGGCCATTTTGTGGTGTTTTTAAAATATATATTATTTGAATCCATTTAATTAACGGATGAGGGCGTAGCACTGCTGGTCAAGGAGGTCTCGCCCCAGTCCTTTTTATTTTTCTGAACTTCATTTGACTTTAACATATATTATTCAGTTTCCATCCTTGTTCACCACGCGCATGTGGTTGGACTGGCTAGAGTTTTGAGTTGTGAGCGAAGTGTCGTGGGTTCAAACCCCATGAATGACATTCCATTATTTTTTATGACTTGTTTATTTCATTTTTCTTTGCAACTTTAAATGGCCATAATTCCTTCATCCCTTAGACTTTTTGACCCATTCTTCTTGCCATGGATTCATATTAATGTCTATTTTCTTGTAGCGAAAAGAGTTTACCAAAAATATTTATTTTTGTACCACTTATTCATGTTTGAATTAAGAGGGTTTTTAGGGTTTTCTTAAGGACTATGTTGGTTCTTTGATTATTTCCTTTGATGTTCTTTACATATATGGACATGTTTGAATCATTTATGACTTTTGTAAGTCTTGTGTAAGTGTTTCAACTTGCATCCTTAAGTTTTGACTTGATTTTTGGCTTACTTATGTATGTTTGCATGTCTTAATGCCTTAAACTTTGTCACCTATGCCATGAACCACTTTGTGCACTTATCTTGATCTTTCACACACACATTGGGATGAGCACCAAGAACCATAGCATGTACTTTAGGTTGTCACCAAAGTCTTAAACCATATACACTTTTGCTTCCATGTTAAGTGATGTTTTAACTTACACATGCTTACATTAACTTTTGTAAATGTTTTTGCTTGTTTGTGACCATGTAAAACCTTAACAAGAATGTTTAGGTTGTTACCTATTTGTGTTAACATGTCCAGTTTGTAACCAAGCCTAAGTGTTCAAGTAATGCCTTAACTTGTTCACACAATATTTGAACTTTTAACATGTCATCTTTAAGGATTTTCACATGGCATCCTTTGTATGCTTGCATATTCATTAACATGTTATTGTCATAAACATGTCATTCTTGTTCAAGTATGTTTGGTTGTCACCATTTGCTTATTTTCACATTATATCCATGATAAGTAATGTCTTAACTTATTCATGTATGCTTCACTTCATCTTTGAACTTCATTCTTGTTTAGGTATTGTTATAACCTTTTACATATTGAACTTGAGCTTTGTTTTCTACCCATGATAAGTGATGTCTTAACTTATGCATGTCAACTTTGGACTCTTGTTTTATCCATGTTTAAGTGTTGTCATAACTTTCACATGTTGATTTGTACCTTTGGATTTATCCATGTTTAGTGATGTCATAACTTTCACATGTTAACTTGAATTTGAACCTTACCATGCTTTAGTGTTGTAATAGCTTATCCATGCTTTGAAATGTTAAATTTTATTCATGATTAAGTGTTGTTACATCTTGTCTTCCTTTGCCTTGTATTCATGATTAAGTGGTGTTAGTAAACCCTAATGCATGCTTGCCTTAATTAAGTGGTGTTGTTTAAATGTTGTAACATCTTTGTTTGATTGAACTTACATTGGTTGTCACCATGTTGATGTTCAACTTCTTTGAGCCTTTGAACATACTAGGTAGTTACCTTGTCCATCTCTTGACTTTGTTAAGTCCTTGCTCCAAATGTTGTTACATGTTATCTTTATGCTTTGGTTGTAAACATATGCTTTGCTTTCACTAACATCTTTTTTTAATGTTACTTTGATTTACTTTAAATTGATACCTGTAGCGCGATTTTTGTGGTTTCGAATCACTATCGCTTTGGTACTACAGTTCGATTAATTTTTTATCCTGTGAAGTTGATTAAGGAAGGGAAATAGATGTCTCCAATTATCCCTGCTTGCATACTGAGTTTAAACAGTCAAAACTGTTGGTTTATAGATGCTATCAAAAGTTATTTGCTTAAAAACAGTGTCTAGACTATTTGCTAGGTTTCTGGTAAGGTGTTAGGTCTGATGCTTTTTTATTGATGTATGGAGGTACGGGATTTTGGGTTTTTGATTAGTATGCTCGCTAAGATTTTGCAATCTTATGCCTACGTATTCCCGTTTAACGAAACAGGGAAATTAGAGCGATCGTAGTTCCTCCTATTCTATGGGAGGAGAGGGATTGTTTTGGTGTCTTGTTCAAAGCCCAAGACATGAAGCTAAAGGTGGTTTGTATCTTGTTCAAAGCCCAAGATATGAAGCTAAAGGTTTGACTGAGAGAGAATTTGTCATCTCTAAAGAGGGATTGTTGATGTTTGTATGCTGTGAGCAAGGCACAAATTTGATGCTAAAAGGTTGATTGACTCAACCGGGGTTTCTTTATACAAAGCCAAAGAGGAGGCTAGAAGTTTGACTTTTCCGGGGAAAATGTTCTTTCTGTCTTGTACAAAGCCCAATATTGAGGTTAAAAGGGATTTTGACTACATTGGGGAGAATGTATCTTGTATAAAGCCCAAGATGGAGGCTGAAATGGTTTGACTCAACAAGAGAGTACTTTTATCTGTCCTGTATAAGGCCCAAGACAGAGGCTAAAAAGGTTAACCCAATAAGAGAGTCTGAAGGTTGATTGACTCAACAAGAGAGTCTTTTATACTCAATAAGAGAGTGTTTTATATGTCTTGTACAAAGCCCAAGACGGAGGATAAAAGGGATTGACTCAACAAGAGAGTCTTTTATACTCAACAAGAGAGTGTTTTTATATGTCTTGTACAAAGCCCAAGATTGAGGCTAAAAGAGTTTGACTCAACAAGAGAGTCTGAAAAGGTTAGCTCCGCTAGGGAAAATCATGTGTACAAAGCCCAAGAGGAGGCTTGTCTTACTACTGAGGATTATTTAGATCCTGAAGCGGGTCCAAGTATGGGGAACCCTCATGAGAGAGACCGGGTTTCTATGGAGATTGACCCAGAGTGATGGGTGTTTTTTCCTATGTTTGAAAGGAATTGGAGAATGTCTTTGAGACTCAAGAGTTTTAGGTTGTCCAAGTCTAGAGTTTTATCTTTTGTACAATGCCCAAGAGGAGGCACGGGCATTAAGGGATGAGTATCAACCCTAAAATGGCCGGAGTTTTGACGCTGGAAAGACCGCTCTAGCAAAGGATGACTAAGTTTTGTCTTATACCTTTAAGAGGTCGTCAGGGTCTTTGTATTAAGCCCAAGAGAAGGCATGAGAATTTCTAAGAAGCCGAAGGGTCCTTGTACAATGCCCAAGAGGAGGCGGGGATGCTTTTAGGAAGCTTGTGGGTCCCCAAACCAAGAGAAGTTCAAGAAATGCAATTCACACAGAAGAGATCATTCCAGGAAAGTTCGAGAATTTGGAAGAAACTCAAGAGATGCCATTCACGGAGAAAAGATCATCTCTGGGGAGTTAGAGTTTCTTTGACAATTTCTAAGGGTGACAGTCTGAGAAAAGGTTCACCGAGAATACTGCCTTTCTCTTTGTTCCATATTGTTTAACCCCAAGAGGAGGGAAGACTGTATCTGGAAATCCTATGGGGATCTAGTTTTGTTTGTATTTAAGAGTGACCAACAAGGCTTTACCTAGTGCTAGACGTAGTTGTCGGGGAAAACTCTAAATAACTATACTAGTATTACACAGTGGATATGTGACAAGTATATAAAAGGATGTGAAAGAAGACTTACAGTGAAACAGCCCCACAATACATATACATATGAAAACGGTAATTAAAAACGGATAAACACTTACCCGTTGTAGAGCTTCCATGATATTTTGTTAGTTGTTCAACAAAGAAATTAAAGAAAGTTTTGATAAAAACATATTCAAAATCAAAGGAGAAAGTGTTTTGAAAAGATTGTTGGGGCTTACAGCTCAAGGAGAGGCCCAAGTTTTAACGATGATCGCACCGTTATCTTGAAAACTGTACAAAGGGACTTATACAATATGTGAGGCCCAAAAAGTTTTTATGTACAAGGGGATGGGTCTTACACCCTATTAGAGGCCCAAAGATTAATTTTTGTACAAGGGATGGGACTTACAGCTCAAGGAGAAGCCCAGGGTTATTTGTTCGAAAATGGCGATCGCGCCGAGGTTTTTGAAAACATAGTGGGTCTTATACAACATCTGAGGCCCAAATCATTTTGGTTTCAAAAAATAGGGTTAGGTCTTACACTCTATTAGAGGCCCCAAATGTTTTTGTTTTCGAAAAGGAATGGGACTTATAGCTCGAGGAGAGGCCCAATTGGTTTTGTTAAAAAGGCGACGATCGCGCCGTTGTTTTTGAAAATACAGCGGGACTTATACAATGACTGAGGCCCAAAAAGTGGTGTATTTACAAAGGGGGTGGGTCTTACACTCTAATAGATGCCCAAAGATTATTTGAAAATGATTGAAGAGGGTGGAATCGATCAAAACCCTAATTTCATCATTTTTAAAAGTGAATTTTTAAAGAAAATCAATAAAAAATGATAAGACACCAAATAAGCTTAAACAACTTGTGATTTTTGGTTAAGGTATGAAAAATTAGGTTTTAACCACAAGATGAATTAAAACTCATTTGGTTTTGATTTTTCAAGATGAATATTCACTTTTAAAATGTTTAAAAACAATTAAAAATGAATTTATTCATAAAAATATAAACTATATTAAATAAATAATATAAATTTGATTTTTTTATGGAATAAAATATTTCAACATTTTTGTGATTTTTTGCAAAAAGAACCAATCAAAAATAATTAAAATTGAGGGAGTTATTAATTTTTCAAATCATTAAAAATAATAAGAAAAATAATAGAAAAATGAAGAAAAAAACATTAAAAAGGGGTCTGGGGCGAGGGGGATTCGAACCCCAGACCTCTTGTGTGCAGCGCGTGCCTCCTACCACCGGGGTGGTGATACATCCGAGTATTAAAGCCCACCCACAAATATACAAGGCTTGCCTTGTTTTTGGCCTGGCCAAGGCAAGGCAAGGCAAAGTTTTGGGCAAAAACGTGAAGCTTGTAACTTTCTCATTTCTCCATGGATTGGGACAAAATTTAGGTCTATCCTGCCTAGAATTTCATAAGGAATCCAATGGTGGTGGTGGTTTTTTCAGATGAGGTCTCCATTTTAAAACCCGATAGTGGTTTTGAAATAGGCCTCCATTTGAATTTTTCTGTACTACCTCATGGTACATGCATGAATTACATGATGAATTGGTCCAAACACAACATATATAACATGTATGAGATGTGTATGATCAGTGGACTTCAAAGCAATGCATATTTCAAAAAGTTCAAGTTGTGATGCTTACCTCTTTAGGAGCTTTTTGGGGAATCTGTCAAGTGCCTTGTTCCAGAAACAATTTGATGCTTTGGACACCATCAAATGATCCCTTGGAAGCTTTTAGGTTGATTGGAAACAGCCGAAAACCTCAGGAATGGAAACTGGCCCTTTCTTGCAAAAGGGGCAAAAGTGACCAACATAGCAACTCTCTCAAATGGTGTTCCAGATGTGGTGAACCATTTGGGACAGTTCAAGGATGATATTTGGAGTGTGTTTGAGGCTTTATCTGGTTTTGAAAGTGACTGAATCAAGACATGGCTTGAAAAGTACAAAAAAGTCCTATTTTGAGGTTTTGAGAAGGGACTTTGAGGTTTTGGTGTTTCAGGTCACTTGTGAGAGTTTGGACAGCTTAGATATGACATATTGGATGTGTTTGGATCATGAGATGTGATGGAATTGGTCTCTAACTCAAAAACTCAGAGTTACCTTGCTAAAGAAGGCATTTTTGCCTAGAGAAAGAGATTTTGAGGAAAGCAAGTGTTGTAGTGCTTTGGTGTACTTAAACTGAGCACAAACGAGCTCTATTTATAGTAGAGCAAGTTTATTTTGCAAGCAATAGTGATGGAGGCCGCTGCAGACCTTTGGCCAATTGGAGCATTTTGGAATCTCAAGTCTCCTCTAGCCATTGACTAGAGGTTAGAGCACAGACCTTTGGTTCCCTAGTTTAGAGATGATCCTTGACTCACTCAGTTGGAAATGGCTCAGTTCATGCCACCTTGGTGCATCCATTGAATGCTCCAAAACAAATTTGGAGTCTTGTCCCCTCTTTAGGGTTTTTTAGGTTTGGCATGCTATTTTTAGTTCCAAAGACTTGGGAGGCTTATGGATCAGTGTTTGTCCCTCCTTGGTCTCTCCCTGAGGTGTTCAGATGGATAAACTTGTTTGTCATTTGCACAAATTGCTCAAATCGAGCAAAATGCACAAATTTGCATTGTTATGACAGTTGTAGCAAGGCATATTGCCACTGTCATAACTCTTAGCAAAGATGGGATTTGATGGAGTTCTTTGACATTTTGGAAAGCCCTTATATGATACAACACATGTTTGATCATAGTTTGTTTTGAACCTTTTTGGATCCAAGTGAAAAATGCCCCCACATTTTGAAAAAACTGAAACAGATTCTGACTTAGTGAAAATTTCACTAAGTGTTGGAAAAAGTGACATTTCATGTTTTCAGCCATTTTGATCCAACCATAACTCAAAATCCATGATGAATTGGAATGAGGTGTAGTTGACACTTTTAAAGTATGTCATGAGAGATACAAATCCATCTTTGGATCAGCCCAAATGGTTGCTTGGATCTCTAGTTATGATCCTTGGAAGTTGGTACCCTAGCCACTTTGTTCCATAACTTAGAAAATTTCTAATTTTTTATGGTTACCCCCGTTTACAAGTTATCCCACTTTTCTTGATTTTTCTTGATGAATGATGATTCCAATCACACATTAACATCATTTTAGGGTTAGGGAACCATAATTGATCAAAAAATCAAAAAGTCAAACTTTGACTTTTGGGCACAGTTGACTTTTTATCAGATGAATTCCAAACTATGCGATTCTCTATAAAATCAAGTCCTTGACCTAAATCAAACTTGATGGATTAATTTCATAGGTGTTATAGGGTGTATTGAATCATGTCCCAAGGTTTGGGAGCATGTCCTGGTCAAAAGTCAAAGGCACAGTTAACTTTTCTCGCGAAACCCTAACTGTGGTTCTGATGAACTTGAAACTTGTGAATCAAGCTTCTTGGATTAATCCATTGTAGCAAATGGATCAATGTAGTTTGTTAGAGACCCTCAAATCATCTCTTGAGGTCTTGGCTCATGTTTTGTCCCAAAATTCAACTTAGGGGTGAATTAGGTCAAGAAACCCTAATTCCTAATTTTTTTATGAATGCATCCCCTGAGGATAAATTGACTTGATGATTGGGTTTATGAGGTCCCTTAAAGTATTTTGGGTTATGCTTTGAAGCATTGGCTCATTCCCAGAGGGAAATTTCCATCTGGAGGTCCTGGTCTACCAAAACCCTAATTTGGTGACACTAACGATCTTGAGGCGTAATCCACTATGAATGTTGCAGCCTTGTGCTGATTCTTGACGTGGGAGTCCTCTGGATCCATTGTGGATGTTTGAGAGGTTTAGGCAAGTTGAGGATCATGTCATTCCTTGATTGATCCTTTGTCTAAGAGCTCTGAGAGGGCTTGAAACCCTAAGTTTGATTGTAATGGATGCTCACCCATCTTTGGGGAGACTAATGAGGTATGATGGTCCATCCATATTGTGATGATGATGTGCACAATGATGGGAAATCTTAGTGGTCAAAATTTGGGGTATGACAGATGCCCCTATTTAATCTTCTTGGACCCGAAGGTGTGAATGGCGAAGGTATTTGGGCATTCGGGGTGCAAGAGGATTAAATATCAGAATACCCAAAATTTTGATGTTGGTTATGAATGACAGCTTGCTCATTTATCTTCTTTTGCTAGCAATGATGCTTAGAAAAGGTAAAAATTTCCCCTCGATCCTGGTTTTCAGCCAGGAAACTGGTTTCAGTTTCTGAAATAAACTTCCCCTCGATCCTGGTTTTCTACCAAGGAACTGGTCTCAATTTCTGATGTAAACTTCCCCTCGATCCTGGTTTCCTACCAAGGAACTGGTCTCAGTTTCTAATGTAAACTTCCCCTCGATCCTGGTTTTCAGCCAGGGAACTGGTCTCAGTTTCTGAAATAAACTTCCCCTCGATCCTGGTTTCCTACCAAGGAACTGGTCTCAGTTTCTTTTGTCAATAAGCTTTCTTGACAAGGGGTGCTATTTGTAGCGGTTTTCCTCAAACTTCTCGCCGAATTTTCCTGGGGAGATGCCATTTGATAGAAAAAATTTTGATGTCAGACTTGCTGGGGAACCCATTCATCTGAGTTGTAGAGGTGCACAAACTTCTCCGTTGGAGACGCCATTTGTCGACTCTACTGGGGAAAGCAGGTCTCTTGAGAAACTGCTGCTGCTTGGGTATATTACATCACACTTTTCCTCGAGGTCTTCTCGGAGGAATGCCATGTGATCTGATCTAATTTTGAGGTGCTGATGACCTTTTTGTCAGTGAATGTTTCGGAGGAGAATTGCTGTATTACCGAATCTTTGATTAAGAGGCTTTCTCTAGGGATTTTCCTTAATCCGAAAATCGAAGATATCATCTTCAATGGTGAAGAGTGACGTTTGTTGAGAGTCATTCTTGCTTTTTAGAGGTTCAAGTTATCAAAGTGGTCAAAGAACAACCTTTAATCCAGAAATAAACTAGAGGAGAGGTTGTTCAGACATGGCGTTTCCTGACAAGGAAAGAACTGACAACTCGATTGAGGGGACTTTTATCACTTGGGGAACAAGACCGGTTAGAGTGATAGTGATGCAATATGAATTTGAATGAATCAATAATGCATGATGTATGTATGTTTATGCTGACAAAACTGACGCGACATACAGACTAGTGGATGAACGCGACTGGATACTCGGCCACTGTGGGGGATGAAGAGGTACCACTGGGTTCAAAATAGCAATTCTACCTTGCTTAGGAGAGATAGTCCCTGTGGGGAGCACCGTTGGTCGAGCTTAGGAGATAAGAACTCTGCCAGGGATGTCAGATGAAACATGGTCTCTGACATAGTTGATCCTTCCTTCGGGCGTACTAGCTTAGAATGAGTAATTTGATTCTGTACTTTGAGGCTCAATTACTTCTGGAGAAGCGATCAATGTTCTTTCGATGTTCAATAGTCAAAAGAAAATGCCATCTTCATTTTAAAAGAAGAAAAAGGTTGACAAGTAAAATTCATTTTTGTTTTATTTCAAGAATCACTGATCATGTTAAAATGTATCATTTTGTAAAGCTAAAACAAATAAGAATTGCAAACAAAAGCACGAAGGCTAAAATTTTATTGATAGGATGCAAATCAGACGAGCGCGTGATTCCATAGAGTATTTACAAAGTAAGAAAATGGTAATTTAAGGGAAAAGGGCTATATTGAAACTTAACAACCACTATCCTTCTACCAACTTTGAATTTTGGACATCCTAAGCTTCCGTCGAAGATGACCTTGACTGGTGTTCTTCCTGATGGGTGGCATGACTGCTGCTTGGGAATTTGCCCCTTTGTTAGACGTAGTTACTTGCCATTAATCCCTAACTTTTTCCTGGATTGTACTTTGCGATTTCCAATCCATCGGGATGATTTTTTATTATGTCTCTAATTTTTGCCTGGACCTCCCTTTCAAGTTTTCAATCCACCGAGACGTTTTTATTTTTATTTTAGGAGAAGTATTTCTTGACTACATCAACATTTGTGGGGTAGGCAATTTCCACTCCGCCCATGGTTGCGAGTCTCAAGGTACCTCCTGAAAAGGCTATCTTGACCACATAGGGGCTGTCATAATTCAGAGTCCATTTGGCCCGAGAATCAGCGAGAAATGATTGAATCTTTTTTAGCACAAGGCCTCCTTTCCTGAAGATGCGAGGTCGGACCTTTTTGTCAAATGCCTTTTACATTTTTTGCTGATACAATTGACCATGGCATAGTGTCGTTATTCATTTTTCTTCGATTAGATTCAGTTCATCGTGTCGACTTTGACACCATTCAGCCTCTGTTAGCTTAGCTTCCATCAATACCCAGATTGATGGGATCTCTACTTCTATGGGAAGCACTGCTTCCATGCCATATACTAGAGAGAAAGGGGTTTCCCCTGTTGAAGTGCGGATAGATGTGCGATAACCGTGAAGGGAAAAGGGTAGCATCTCATGCCAGTCTTTGTAGGTTACAACCATCTTTTGAACAATCTTCATGATGTTCTTGTTAGCCTCTTCTACCACTCCGTTCATCTTGGGTCGGTAGGGAGACGAGTTATGGTGTTCGATCTTGAACTTAGATCATTTTGTTGTTCAAGTTGGATCCATTATCAGTAATGATCTGGCTTGGAACACCATAACGGCAGATGATATTGTTTTTGATAAAGCGGACCTCGACTTGTCGGGTTACATTAGCATATGACGCTGCTTCGACCCACTTGGTGAAGTAATCAATGGCTACTAGAATGAACCGATGTCTGTTTGAAGCCTTGGGCTCGATCATACCAATCACGTCGATTCCCCATATGGAAAAGGCCATTGGGAAGAAAGAACTTTGAGATGCGTTAGCGGTACATGGATTTTGTCTGAGTATATCTGACACTTGTGACACGTCCTCATGTACTTGTAGTAATCGGATTCCATGGTCAACCAATAGTACCCGGCTCTTAGAATTTTTCTCGCCATTGTGTGTCTGTTGGCATGAGTGCCAAAGGATCCTTCATGAATTTCTTTTATCAACATGCCTGCTTCTGGTCTGTCTATGCATCGGAGCAAGACCATGTCAAAGTTTCTTTTATAGAGGGTATCACCGCTCAGAATGAAGCTTCCTGCCAATCTTCTGAGGGTCTTTCGGTCCTTTCTGAATACCCTAGGAGGGTTCTCTTGTTTTTGAAGGAAGCATTTAATATCGTGATACCAAGGTTTGTCGTCTATGACTGCTTCAATCGTGAAGATGTAAGTGGGCTGTTCAAGGCGCATTATATCAATCTTAGGTAAGTCGTTCCTTTGACCTACACTAATCATGGAAGAGAGAGTGGCTAAGGCATCAGCCATGTGATTTTCTTCACGAGTGATGTGGTGAAACTCAATTCTATTGAAGAATGGTAACAACATTCTCGCGTAGTGTTTGTAAGGAATCAGTCCTGATTGGTATGTGTTCCAATCTCCTTTGATCTAATTAATAACCAGGGCTGAATCGCCATATACATTCAAGTTTTTTTTCCCGATCGCTTCTTCGAGACCCATGATACAAGCTTCGTATTCGGCCTCATTGTTTGTGCACTTGAATGTCAGTCTGGCGGTGAAAGGAATGTGGGTACCCTGAGGTGTTATGAGGATTTCCCCAATTCCGTTCCCATAATATTTAACAGCTCTGTCAAAGATGAGTCCCCATTGGGAACCTGGTTTTGGCCCTTCACTAGGTAGCAGTTCATTGCAATCTTTCATTTTTAAGTACATGACATCTTCGTCTGGGAAGTCAAATCTGACTGATTCCTGATCGTCAATCGGTTGATGAGCCAAATGATAGGCTAAAACACTTCCTTTTACGGCTTTCTGAGCATGGTACTCGATGTAGTATTCTGATAACAACATCTGCCAACGGGCAATCCTTCCCGTGAGAGCATGTTTTTGAAAGACGTACTTGATCGGATCCATTTCGGAGATTAACCAAGTAGTGTGACGAATCATATTCTGGTGAAGATGTTTGGATGCCCAAGCTAGAGTACAACAAGTTTTCTCAAGCATAGCTTACCGAGTTTCACAGTCAGTGAACTTCTTGCTTAAATAGTAAATGGCATACTCTTTTCTTTTAGTTTCGTCTTGTTGGCCAAGCACACAACCCATGGAGTCTTCCAAGACTGTTAAGTAGATGATCAGTGATCTTCCTTCCACTGGAGGTGATAGAATCGGTGGGTTCAACAGGTATTCTTTTATACTGTCGAAGGCAGTTTGGCAGTCTTCTGTCCAAATGCAGTCCTGATTCTTCTTGAGTAACTTGAAGATCGGCGCGCATGTCGCAGTCATGAGGAATATGAATCTGGAGATATAGTTCAAACGTCCCAAGAATCCCCTGACTTATTTTTCTGTCCTCGGAGAAGGCATTTCTTGAATGGCCTTGACCTTGTCAGGATCAACCTCAATTCCTTTTTGGCTGACGATGAACCCTAAGAGTTTCCCTGAACGGACACCGAAGGTGCACTTGTTAGGATTCAAGCAGAGTTTATACTTTCTCAACCGCTCGAATAGCTTTGACAGATGGGTCACATGCTCCTCTTTCGTCTTAGATTTGGCAATCATATCATCGACATATACCTCGATTTCTTTGTGTATCATGTCGTGGAACAGAGTAGTCATGGCCCATTGATAGGTTGCCCCGGCGTTCTTCAAACCGAACGGCATTACCTTGTAACAAAAGGTGCCTCATGGGGTGATGAGTGAAGTTTTCTCCATATCTTCCGGCGCCATTCTGATTTGATTATAGCCCGAGAATCCATCCATAAAGGAGAAGACTTTGAACTTTGATGTACTGTCTACCAGCATGTCTATGTGTGGTAAGGGGAAGTCATCCTTTGGACTTGCTTTGTTCAGACCCCTGTAGTCTACACACATTCTGATTTTTCCGTCCTTTTTCGGAACTGGCACTATGTTGGTTAGCCATTGAGGTTATTCTGAGGTGGAGAGGAAACCTGCGTCGATTTATTTCTGGACTCCCTCCTTAATTTTGATAGCCATATCTGGATGAGTCCGTCCCAGTCTTTGTTTCGTTGGAGGACACTCTGATTTCAACGGTAGATGATGTTCCACAATGCTGGCATCCAACCCTGGCATGTCCTGGTAGGACCAAGCGAATACATTGGGAAACTCTTTGAGAAGCTTTATCAAACTTCCCTTAACAATCGTACTGAGCAGTGCCCCAATTTTGACTTCTTTTCTCTCTTCTTCTGAACCCAAGTTGACAGTTTCCAACGGCTCTTTGTAAGGTTCAATGGACCTTTCCTCTTGTTTGAGTAATCGGGAGATCTCCTCTGGAATTTCTTCGTCATCTTCTTCTTCAGCCTCAAATACCCGGAATTCAAAGTTGGGAGAATGCATTGGATCGTATGTTTCAATGGGGTTTAAAACAAGCAATCTGCATGACGTGATGATTTGTTTTTTTAGAAGAGATAGAGAAAATGCAAGAGCGTGTACAGTGAAAAATTTTTTTACTGCTTGTTTTTATTATTTGAATTTTTTTTAGGATTACCATTTTCTGAAAAGGCGAAAAGAAAAAACAACAATTAATGCGGAAATTACAGGATGACGTTACTTTATTTATGAACTTGTCGATTCTTGAAACTACAGCCCTATAAAACAAAACTCTGTTGCTTTGGGCGAAGCGAATAAGAATATTTATAGAAAATGAGCCCTATCAAAACATTCGTTTCACCTGGGTAGGGTGAAAGGTTAAAACAAAGATGGCCATTACTTTGACTTATGAACGATCTTCGGAACATCGACAGCAACCCATTGGCGGCGAACTCCTCGGTGAATCACAAAGTTTGGTACCTTCCTTGATTTGTCTTCAGAAATAACGCTGATTTCTGGCGGAGCAGGATCATTGGAATCTATCTCCCAGGCTGAGTTATCGTAGAAGGATTCCTCAGTTGTATTTTGCATAGTATTTGTGCTCTCAGGCAAATCCCCCCATCCAGTTGGCTAAATGTCCTTGAGCCTGATACGAGAGCTTTTAGGAGCAGTGTACTTGACCAAGAAGTCGTCCCATACTTCTTTGGAACTGGAGGAGTCATCTCTTTTGATGACGTTGACCTCGAGAAAGGCATAATTAAGGAACTCTTGTCCTGCAATTTTTGAAAATTTATCGTCGTACTGGATATTTTCCGAATGCCCTGAGTGTTGATCCAATGACATGGTGGGGACGCAGGTATTCTTTTCAATGATGCTCAGCTGATTTTCATTGTTCGGCTGATTTTCTTTCCCCAAGTCTCCTGGGTACGACTACCAGATAGGCAGACCATCCATTGGGCCATAATAGTCATGGTCAAAGTAGTATTTCATCAGAGTGTCTTCCTCTAATGAGTTTGGTGGAGCACGGCATCCTTCCAGATCATAATCTCCGTATATCATTTTGACATCTGACCTTGGTATAAATCTCAGACTTTGTACGAGATAGGAAAAGGGAGTAGGCACTTCTTCCTGGGACATATAACCGTCCTCGTTAAGATAGGACTTCCACTCTTTATCTGTATCGGAGGAATCACCCTCGTTTATGGTATGTACTTCTTGATATACTGGGTGGAGGAAACCTCCACTGTGGAAGAAGTCCTGAATGGGATGAAAACTTTCATCGTAAGTAGCAGTCTGGGTATATGTTGCAGAAAAACCAAGACCCTTATTTGTTTTGTTATCAGTAGGAATGACAATCTGTCCCCATCCCTTTGCATTGTTACTTTTGATAACCTCGAGAGCATCTTTATAAGAGGATATTGATGTTCCTCTTTCTGACTGGTTGTCGTTGCTCACTGAAAGTGTCTGGAACTGAGTTCCAACAACCTCCTCGGGTTCTACACAAGTGGACAATGATAGGTTACTCACGATCAAGGCTTGTTCTCCGCATGCCGTGACGAGTTGGTCATTCTTGACGAACTTCAGCTTCTGGTGAAGTGTTGAAGTGACTGCCCCAGCCAGGTGTATCCAAGGTCTTCCCAACAAACAGTTGTATGTTGCTCGGATGTCCATGACGTAGAAAGTGACTTGGAAAGTGTGAGGACCGATAGTTATGGGAAGGTTAACTTTGCCGATAACTGTTTTTCTGGACCCGTCAAATGCTTTGACGACGACCTCACTTCCTCTCATCGGAGATCCTTTAAATGATAGTCGCATTAGAGTGGACTTTGGCATAACGTTGATAGCTGATCCGGTGTCTACCAGTACGCTGGCTAAAGCATCGTCCTAGAAGTTGACTGTGATATTGAGCTCCATGTTGTGACTTTTACCTTCTTCTGGCAATTCCTCATTGCTAAACCCCAAGTTGTTGCAGGAAGTGATATTAGAGACGATGCTGTCGAATTGCCTTATTGACACATCCTGTTCCACAAAGGCCTGCTCTAAAACTCTCTGTAGAACCTCTATGTGGGCTTTGGAACTGAGTAAAAGAGATAACACAGAGATCTTTGAAGGAGTTTGTAACAGCTGATCAACAATGTTGTATTCACTGCTTTGGATGAGCATCAGAATCTCATCATCGTTCTTTGAAAGGTCGGGATCACTGGATTAACCGACCGGTTGATCAGGAATTTCCGTTTGAGGTTCCTCTTCTCTGTTAGGTTCTCCAACTCCTCGGTTGAAGATTCGACCGCTCCGTGTTACTCGACTGATGTCTGCACTATTCAAGACGGAGGGTAATGGAATTTTCTTTCCATTCTCAATTGTTGTTGCACTGTATTTGTAAGGGATAGCTTTATCAGACTTGTACGACACTGGTCCCGGAAGATAGATAACTACAGGAGCCTTCTGATTTCTCTGACTGTCGTAAGTAACTTCAATCAGTTCCTGGTTAAGAACTTTTGATTCGTCAAGTAGAGGGATGCTGGTACAAACATCTTTGGTTCTCTCAGGATCAGAGATTACAACAACATCTTTGATCTGGTCAGCGAAATAGTCTGGCGTCTAGTTGATGGACCCCGAAACTGAACATGGTTGAATCTCTTTGCGGTCCGACTGACTCTGAAGGGTTGCTCACACGAGGTAGCATCCTTGGTTATTCTCCGAGCAGACTCTACAACGCTCGTAGTTATGTGGTGGCACCTGGCCATGTCCGCTTTGAATATAGTATAACCTCACTAGGTCTGCTTCCATAGATCGAACATCCTGACTTTGATGCTTAGTAGGGTTCCCATTAATCATGCTGACTTATTGTGTGTCTTCGTCTAGATAAATCGGAAGCCACCAATGGTTTAACAAGTGTTGTAAAGTTCTTTGAACGAGAGCACACCCTTGGTTACTCTCACCACATACTTCACAGCTCAGATAATCATGTGAAGTGAGAAAACCGAGTTGGACTTGCTTGGCGTGTAACTTCACCAAGCTGGTATTCATCAAACGAATATTGAAGATTTGAATCATATTCACTTGATACTAATTTCTATCGCGGTAATCCTGAATCCATCCAATATCCATCTGACGCTGGAGGGCCTCTTGTACAAAAGAGCATCCCTGATCGTTTATTGAGCAGATAGGACAGGAATCGTAATCGTGCTGTGGCCGATTATGATTTTGGATTTGCCTTGAGTGAATTGCCACCAAGTTGACATTCATCGCACGGATGTCGTGGTTTTGAATGATGTTGGAACCTGCATGAGTCATGTTAACTCCACGAACTCGATGCTCTTGGATCCATCCGAGATCCAATTATTCCTGTAGAGCTGATTGCACCACAGAACATCCTTGATTGTTTTTAGAGCAGATATCACACTGATGATAATTATGAGGTGCACATGGCCCTATCTACTCTGTCTACAATGCATCTTGACCAAGTTGGCCCTCAATAAGAGTACATCATGAATTTGATAGCTGTTATTGGACTCTCCCTCTATCAAATTTACTGCAGCTTTCTCGTGTTGAGCAACGGGTTCGTGAGAACATTCGGATTCGTATCTTTGAAAGATAAGACCCCGCTCCTAACAAGCTTTTGCACATCGGATTTGAAACTGAGACAGTTTTCTATGTTATGACCTGGTCCTCCTTGGTGGTAAGTACAAGTCTGATCCGCTTTGAACCAAAAAGGCAGATTTTCCGGTACTGTAAGAGGAGACCTGGTTTGGACATGCCCCTTGACCAGTAAGAGTGGAAACAAATCTGCGTACAACATTGGTATAGGGTCAAACCCTGGTGGTCGCATTGTACGGTTGTTGTTATATGGAGGACGAGCCTACTGAAAAGGTTGTTGTGTCCTTTGCTGATATTGTTGTTGATTCGGTTGGCTCTGAGCAACCTGAGGTTGATACGTAGGAACAGGGGCAAGGTTAATAGCAGGAGTTACAGATGCTACTGGTTGGTACCGTCGCCTTTGCTTTCCGAGAGAGATATTGCTAATATCTTGCTATTTTTTCTTAGGGAGAGCACTACCGTATCTTTTTGTACTACTTAGTGATCCAACTCTTTAACTAAACG
The DNA here is from genome assembly GCA_022829125.1 of Lathyrus tuberosus. NCBI lineage: Eukaryota > Viridiplantae > Streptophyta > Magnoliopsida > Fabales > Fabaceae > Lathyrus > Lathyrus tuberosus. The sequence continues at coordinate 8,080,959 of JALAZF010000008.1, read as the reverse complement.
TCCTTCTCGGACTGCTTCCTCAAGACGAACTCCCATGTCTCGGTCGTAGTAGAATGAGCTCAAGGTCTTTAAGAAGATCTTTGTCATCTCTTTTTCCTCAAGAGGTGGACAAATCTTGGCGGAAATTTCACGCCATCTCTGAGCGTACTCCTTAAAGGTTTCCTTATCCTTTTGTGACATGGCTCTGAGTTGATCTCTGTCCGGTTCCATGTCCAGGTTATACTTATATTATTGAACGAAGGCAGCGCCAAGATCTCTGAAAGTGCCGATCTTAGTGCGGTTTAAACCCATGTACCATTTCAGTGCGGCACCGGTTAAACTATCCTGAAAGTAGTGAATCAGTAGCTCTTGGTTCTTTTTCTGAGTTGACATACGCCGGTCGTACATCACCAAATGGCTTTGAGGGCAAGAGTTACCCTTGTACTTTTTAAATTCGGGTACTTTGAACTTGTGCGGAACTTTCACATTGGGGACCAAACAAAGGTCTGCGGCGTCCTTTCCAAATAGATCCTGACCGCGAAGGGCTTGCAACTCTTTCTGCATCTCCAGGAACTATTCCTGGAACTATTCCTGGAACTCATTCATTCTGTCGAACATACTTTCGTTTCCACCAGAAGGTATCTGTGGAATCTGTCCTTCCGGGACAGTGTGTACCACGGGTGGTGGTATAGTCATCATGGTAGTGACTCTAGGTCCTTCCCTCTCCTGAATTTTGTACCCTTCGGGAGTTGCTGTCATGCCCCTAGCATCTTCGCTTTCCCAAAGTTTGTAACCTTCAGGCCCAGCCGCTCCTGCTGCGGTTCCCTGATCTTCAGCGATCGGCGGAACATATCCTTCTGGGATATAGTTATTAGGCATGCACCATGGACGATCTTTCGGCATTTTGTACCTAGGATCATACTTTTCCACTATGGGCTTTGATGTGATCTCTGAGATCACAGTCCTTTGTTGTTGCATCTGAGCTTCTGCTAGAGTTTGCATGTCGTTATGAAGATTTCTCAGGTCATCTTTCAGAGTGTTGATCTCTTCCCTCAACTCTCTGTCCTCTTCTTTGAGATTATCCATCTTTTTCTGTCGATTGGCCCGAGTATTGTACGAATGAGACAGTTTGACTCAAGAATCGAGACGCAAACGTGAGATTCGTAGGTAAGAAGAATGCGTTATGTGAGAATGATGAATGCAATAATTATATTTTATTTAATTTTTGTTTAATCAAAATAAACTTCGACAATTGGATTGCAAATATTAAACAGTGGGGAAACCCCATTTTGTTGAATTCAAAGATTGCGGAATGGAAATACAGTAATTTACATAGTGCTGTAAAAGGAAATCTAAACTTATGGGTCCCGAGTCCTCTCTGAGGAGAGCTCAGGTGCTGGTTCTGGTACTTTCCTTTTCTTTGACCGGGGCTCTTGAGCAGTTGTCGGGTTGTCACTCCTTTGCCAAGTGAAAGGAGCGAGCAAATTCCTTTGGTCATCATGATTTTCTACAGCATGTTGCTCTAAAATCTCAATCAGAGCGTCTTTTTCTTTTAACAGTTGCTGTATTTTCTTGCACTCCACATTGAGAATATGGTACTTGTTCTTCCAAGACCTCTTCTCCTGTTGAACTTTGTTGAGAGTAACTTGAAGTTTTTCCGTATCAGACATAAAATAAAGGACAGGGTCCCTTAATGGAAGAACTTCCTGATGAGGGTAAGGCACCCTCAGCTTGAGAGCTCTAGTTTGTACCCAGTGGAGATAAGGTTCCACCGAGACACAGTCCGGTTTTCCTAGAGACTCTCGTCCTTTCCTATGAACGTGTTTCCAGGCATGCATGATTTCTGTCTTTAGTGCTTTGTCATTTTCTCCTTCCTTGAAGAAAAGACCTTCCAGATGAGCATTTTGCGGGACATGACTCATCGGGTATCCGAGTTGACGACAAGCTAACACTGGATGATAATTGATTCCTCCTTTAGTTCCTATGAGGGGTACATTTGGGAAATTTCCACAACGGTCAATGATCCTGATCCCATCATAGATTTGATTGTACCAGTCTATGTCAGAGTTGGTAAGAGACATGATTCTCTGCGACCAACGTAAAGTATGCTTAGGATCCCAAAATGCAGCAGACTTGGGCAAGTGGGAAATGAACCATTTGTACAGCAGGGGTACACAACATGTGATCATTCCTCCACTATACAAATTTCTTAAGTGTACCGAATGATAAGCATCTGCGAGCAAGGTCGGTACAGGATTTCCAATCAGAAAAATCTTAATGGCGTTGATATCTACAAAGTTATCGATTTTGGGAAACAAAAATAACCCGTAGGTAAGCAAAACAAAGATGCTTTCGAAAGCGGCCACGTTCCCTATACTAGCAATGTACAGAGCTTTCTTGATTAAGAAATGGGCTGGCAAACCCTGAATTCCACCCTTAGTGGTCATGTGAGTCCTGACTTCTCAGTCGTCCAAATAGATTGCTCTTGCAATGGTTTGATCCTTTGGAATTTCTTCCAGTCCAGAAAAGGGAGCTTGATCAGTAATATGCAAATCAGTCAGGTGAGAGTACCCCTCCAGTGTTGGTTCTAGCTGATAATCCGGGAATGTGAAACAGTGATAGACCGGATCATAGAACTGGATTAGTGTGGACAGGATTCCTTCAATTACATGGACCCTTAACAGAGACAGAAATCCTCTATACTTAGCTCTGAAAGCCTCAGGGTTGGTTATCATCCTTGCCAGACCTCTTAAATCCTCTAGTTTTGTGAGTCTTCCTTCTACCGAAATCCATTTGCAATCTCTTTTTCTGATATTTGCAATCATTGTCTTAGTTTAATTTGAAAAAGGAGAGACTAGAAGAGAAAATTTTTCTTTGTTTTAATGTTTTTTAAATGAATGCATGAATGCAGCACACAAAAACATAGAAAAAACATGGGGTCAAAGGGTCGATGTCATGAAGTCAAGGCTATACCCATCCCCAAAGGTTTATACTGGTGATTTTTTGTACCTGTCCTCAAAATTACTGACCCCTCTTGGGATAACGACAGCAAGCGGATCGCCAGCGAGCTGTAGTATCTTAGAGTAGTCTCAAATGAGGGTAGTATCACGTGACAACTATTTTCGATAGCTTCCGCACTACAAAATGGTTTCAGTCTACTAAAATCCTCAGCTTCTCGGATAATCCAATGGAACAATCTGGTTTCAACAACCGAAGTCGTATAGGAATTGAATCCGCAAAGGGCATCTCCACTGATTTGATGGTCGACCGATACCTCTTATCTGGGATTCACTCCCCATAAGATTACCCGTATAGTGCCATCACTTATCTTAGGTGTATACTTAATCTTTCCAGATGCGGCATCACACGCATTCCCATTTGCAGAAAAGTAAACACAGGTATCAATTAGGAAAACCAGTATATATATTTGTCCTAACATCCTAGACCTCTAGTCTTATGATCCTATACAGACAATGACTCCCCAGCAGAGTCTTCATTTCTGTGGTATTCGGTGAATTTAAGGCATTCTACTTAAAACTGTGAGAAAGAACGCCTCCCACTGTGATCGCCATTTTTCTGTAGTGCGATTTTTGTGGTTTCGAATCACTATTGCTCTGATACTACAGTTCAATTCATTTTTTATCCTGTGGAGCTGATTAAGGAAGGGAAATAGATGTCTCCAATTAACCCTGCTTGCATACTGAGTTTAAATAGTCAAAACTGTTGGTTTACAGATGTTATCAAAATGGGGGTCTGTCTTAGGTTATTTGCTTAAAAACAGTGTTTAGACTATTTGCTAGGTTTATGGTAAGGTGTTAGGTCTGATGCTTTTTGATTGATGTATGGAGGTACATGATTTTAGATTTTTGATTAGTATGCTCGCTAAGATTTTGCAATCTTATGCCTACGTATTCCCATTTAACGAAACAGGGAAATCAGAGCGATCGTAGTTCCTCCTATTCTGTGGGAGGAAAGGGATTGTTTTGGTGTCTTGTTCAAAGCCCAAGACATGAAGCTAAAGGTGGTTTGTATCTTGTTCAAAGCCCCAAGATATGAAGCTAAAGGTTTGACTGAGAGAGAATTTGTCATCTCTAAAGAGGGATTGTTGATGTTTGTATGCTGTGAGCAAGGCACAAGTTTGATGCTAAAAGGTTGATTGACTAAACCGGGGTTTCTTAATACAAAGCCTAGGAGGAGGCTAGAAGTTTGACTTTTCCGGGGAAAATGTTCTTTCTGTCTTGTACAAATCCCTAGATTGAGGGTAAAAGGGATTTTGACTCCATTGGGGAGAATCTATCTTGTATAAAGCCCAAGATGGTGGCTGAAATGGTTTGACTCAATAAGAGAGTACTTTTATCTGTCCTGTATAAAGCCCAAGACAGAGGCTAAAAAGGTTGACTCAACAAGAGAGTCTGAAGGTTGATTGACTCAACAAGAGAGTCTTTTATATTCAACAAGAGAGTGCTTTATATTTCTTGTACAAAGCCCAAGACGAAGGCTAAAAGGGATTGACTCAACAAGAGAGTCTTTTATACTCAACAAGAGAGTGTTTTTATATGTCTTGTACAAAGCCCAAGATTGAGGCTAAAAGAGTTTGACTCAACAAGAGAGTCTGAAAAGGTTAGCTCCGCCAGGGAGAATCATGTGTACAAAGCCCAAGAGGAGGCTTGTCTTACTGCTGAGGATTATTTAGGTCCTGAAGCGGGTCCAAGTGTGGGGAAATCTCATGAGAGATCGGGTTTCTGCTGGAGATTGACCCAGAGTGATCGGTGATTTTTCCTATGTTTGAAAGGAACTGGAGAATGTCTTTGAGACTCAAGAGTTTTAGGCTGTCCAAGTCTAGAGTTTTATCTTTTGTACAATGCCCAAGAGGAGGCACGGGCATTAAGGGATGAGTATCAACCCTAAAATGGTCGGAGTTTTGATGCTGGAAAGACTGCTCTAGCAAAGGATGACTAAGTTCTGTCTTATACCTTTAAGAGGTCGTCAGGGTCCTTGTATTAAGGCCAAGAGAAGGCATGAGAACTTATAAGAAGCCGAAGGGTCCTTGTACAACGCCCAAGAGGAGGCGGGGATGCTTTTAGGAAGCCTGTGGGTCCCCAAACCAAGAGAAGTTCAAGAAATGCAATTCACACATAAGAGATCATTCCAGGAAAGTTCGAGAATTTGGAAGAAACTCAAGAGATGCCATTCACGGAGAAAAGATCATCTCTGAGAAGTTAGAGTTTCTTTGACAATTTCTAAGGGTGACAGTCTGAGAAAAGGTTCACCGAGAATACTGCCTTTCTCTTTGTTCCATATTGTTTAACCCCAAGAAGAGGGAAGATTGTATCTGGAAATCCTATGGGGATCTAGTTTTGTTTGTATTTAAGAGTGACCAACAAGGCTTTACCTAGTGCTAGACGTAGTTGCCGGGGAAAACTCTAAATAACTATAATATTATTACACAGTGGATATGTGACAAGTATATAAAAGGATGTGAAAGAATACTTACAGTGAAACAGCCCCACAATATAGTTATATACGTATGAAAACGGTAAATGAAAGCGGATAAACACTTACCCATTGTAGAGCTTCCATGTTGTTTTGTTAGTTGTTCGACAAAGAAATTAAAGAAAGTTTTGATAACAACATATTCAAAATCAAAAGAGAAAGTGTTTTGAAAAGATTGTTGGGGCTTACAGCTCAAGGAGAGGCCCAAGTTTTAACGATGATCGCACCGTTGTCTTGAAAACTGTACAGAGGGACTTATACAATATGTGAGGCCCAAAAAGTTTTTATGTACAAGGGGATGGGTCTTACACCCTATTAGAGGCCCAAAGATTTATTTTTGTACAAGGGATGGGACTTACAGCTCAAGGAGAAGCCTAGGGTTATTTGTTCGAAAACGGCAATCGCGCTGAGGTTTTTGAAAACACAGTGGGTCTTATACAACATTTGAGGCCCAAATCATTTTGGTTTCAAAAAAAGGGTTGGGTCTTACACTCTATTAGAGGCCCAAAATGTTTTTGTTTTTGAAAAGGAATGGGACTTAAAGCTCGAGGAAAGGCCCAATTGGTTTTGTTAAAAAGGCGAAGATCGCGCCGTTGTTTTTGATAATACAGCGGGACTTATACAATGACTGAGGCCCACAAAGTGGTGTATTTACAAAGGGGATGGGTCTTACACTCTAATAGAGGCCCAAAGATTGTTTGAAAATGATTAAAGAGGGTGGAATCGATCAAAACCCTAATTTCATCATTTTTAAAAGTGAATTCTTAAAGAAAATCAATAAAAAATGATAAAACACCAAATAAGCTTAAACAACTTGTGATTTTTGGTTAAGGTTTGAAAAATGAGGTTTTAACCACAAGATGAGTTAAAACTCTTTTGGTTTTGATTTTTCCAGATGAATATTCACTTTTAAAATGTTTAAAAACAATTAAAAATGAATTTATTCATAAAAATATCAACTATATTAAATAAATTATATAAATTTAATTTTTTATGGAATAAAATATTTCAACATTTTTGTATTTTTTGCAAAAAGAACCAATCAAAAATATTTAAAATTGAGGGAGTTATTAAATTTTCAAATCATTAAAAATAATAAGAAAAATAATAGAAAAATGGAAAAAAAAACATTAAAAAGGGGTCTGGGGCGAGGGGGATTCGAACCCCAGACCTCTTATGTGCGGTGCGCGCCTCCTACCACTAGGGTGGTGATACATCCGTGTATCAAAGCCCACCCACAAATATACAAGGCTTGCCTTGTTTTTGGCCTGGCCAAGGCAAGACAAGGCAAGGTTTTGGCCAAAAACGTGAAGCTTGTAACTTTCTCATTTCTCCATGGATTGGGACAAAATTTAGGTCTATCTTGTCTAGAATTTCACAAGGAATCCAATGGTGGTGGGGGTTTTTTCAGATGAGGTCCCCATTTTAAAACCCGATAGTGGTTTTGAAATAGGCCTCCATTTGCATTTTCTGTACTACCTCATGGTACAGGCATGAATTACATGATGAATTGGTCCAAACACAACATATATAACATGTATGAGATGTGTATGATCAGTGGACTTCAAAGCAATGCATATTTCAAAGAGTTCAAGTTGTGATGCTTACCTCTTTAGGAGCTTTTTGGGCAATCTGTCAAGAGCCTTATTCCAAAAACAATTTGATGCTTTGGACACCCTCAAATGATCCCTTGGAAGCTTTTAGGATGCTTAGAAACAGTCGGAAACCTCAGGAATGGAAACTGGCCCTTTCGTGCAAACGGGGCAAAAGTGACCAACATAGCAACTCTCTCAAATGGTGTTCCAGATGTGGGGAACCATTTGGGACATTTCAAGGATGATATTTGGAGTTTGTTTGAGGCTTTATCTGGTTTTGAAAGTGACTGAATCAAGACATGGCTTGAAAAGTGCAAAAAAGTCCTATTTTGAGGTTTTGAAAATGGACTTTGAGGTTTTGGTGTTTCAGGTCACTTGTGAGAGTTTGGACAGCTTAGATATGACATATTGGATGTGTTTGGATCATGAGCCGTGATGGAATTGATCTCTAACTCAAAAACTCAGAGTTACCTTGCTAAAGAAGGCATTTTTACCTAGAGAAAGAGATTTTGAGGAAAGCAAGTGTTGTAGTGCTTTGGTGTACTTAAACCGAGCACAAATGAGCTCTATTTATAGTAGAGCAAGTTTGTTTTGCAAGCAATAGTGAATGGAGGCTGCTGCAGACCTTTGGCCAATTGGAGCATTTTGGAATCTCAAGTCTCCTCTAGCCATTGACTAGAGGTTAGAGCACAGGCCTTTGGTTCCCTAGTTCAGAGATCATCCTTGACTCATTCAGTTGGAAATGGCTCAGTTCATGCCACCTTGGTGCATCCAATGAATGCTCCAAAAAAAAATTGGAGTCTTGTCCCCTCTTTAGGGTTTTTTAGGTTTGGCATGTTATTTTTAGTTCCAAAGACTTGGGAGGCTTATGGATCAGTGTTTGTCCCTCCTTGGTCTCTCCCTGAGGTATTCAGATGGATAAACTTATTTGTCATTTGCACAAATTGATCAAATCGAGCAAAACGCACAAATCTTCCTTGTTATGACAGTTGCAGCAAGGCATATTGCCACTATCATAACTCTTAGCTCAGATGGGATTTGATGGAGTTCTTGGACATTTTTTAAAGCCCTTATATGATACAACACATGTGTGATCATAGTTTATTTTGAACATTTTTGGATCCAAGTGAAAAATGCCCCCACATTTTGAAAAAACTGAAACAGATTCTGACTTAGTGAAAATTTCACTAAGTGTTGGAAAAAGTGACATTTCATGTTTTCAGCCATTTTGATCCAACCATAACTCAAAATCCATGATGAATTAGAATGAGGTGTAGTTGACACTTTTAAAGAATGTCATGAGAGCTATAAATCCATCTTTGGATCAACCCAAATGGTTGCTTGGATCTCAAGTTATGATCCTTGGAAGTTGGTACCCTAGCCACTTTGTTCCATTACTTAGAAAATTTCTAATTTTTTATGGTTACCCCTTTTACAAGTTATCCCACTTTTCTTGATTTTTATTGATGAATGATGATTCCAATCACACATTAACATCATTTTAGGGTTAGGGAACCATAATTGATCAAAAAATCAAAAAGTCAAACTTTGACTTTTGGGCAAAGTTGACTTTTTATCAGATGAATTCCAAATTGTGTGATTCTCTATGAAATCAAGTCCTTGACCTAAATCAAAGTTGATGGATTAATTTCATAGGTGTTATTGGGTGTATTGAATCATGTCCCAAGGTTGGGGAGCATGTCCTGGTCAAAAGTCAAAGGCACAGTTGACTTTTCTCACGAAACCCTAATTGTGGTTCTGATGAACTTGAAACTTGTGAATAAAGCTTCTTGGATCAATCCATTATTGCTAATGGATCAATGTAGTTTGTTAGAGACCCTCAAATCATCTCTTGAGGTCTTGGCTCATGTTTTGTCCCAAAAATCAACTTAGGGGTGAGTTAGGTCAAAAAACCCTAATTCCTGATTTTTTTAATGAATGCATCCCCTGAGGCTAAATTGACTTGATGATTGGGTTTATGAGGTCCCTTAGAGTATTTTGGGTTATGCTTTGAAGCATTGGCTCATGCCTAGAGGGAAATTTCCATCTGGAGGCCGTGGTCGACCAAAACCCTAATTTGGTGACACTGGCGATCTTGAGGCTTACTCCACTTGGAATGTTGCAGCCTTGTGCTTGATTCTTGATGTGGGAGTCCTCTTGATCCATTGTGGATGTTTGAGAGGTTTAGACAAGTTGAGGATAATGTCTTTCCTTGATTGATCCTTTGTCTAAGAGCTCTGAGAGGGCTTGAAACCCAAATTTTGATTGTAGTGGATGCTCACCCATCTTTGGGGAGACTAATGAGGTATGATAGTCCATCCATATTGTGATGATGATGTGCACAATGATGGGAAATCTTATTGGTCAAAATTTGGGGTATGACAATACCATGTTTGAATATCATATTTGTTCATACCATCCATACTTAAATCGTACTTTATTTTAACTTTGTCAAGTTGTTCCCCCAAGTGATGTTAGCTTGTTAGCTTCCATCCCCAAGTTGCCCTCTATTCCTTAATCCAAGGGAAAGTCTCTCTGTTGACTCTATGTCATAGGTAGCTCATCATTACCCATCACCCTTTCACCTTGTTAGAGTCATTAGGTCTTTTGAGTCTTAGACTTAAGTTAGAATTTACAACTCTCATGACTTTGTCAAGTCAAGTAAGTGTTAGGACACAACACTTAATCTTGATCATAATCAAGTATTCATCCATCCCTATTAAGGTGAACTACAATTGCTCTGATTCCATCCTTGTAAGGATATGTAGGCACAAGACCGCAAAGTTTGGGCGAGCATACTTGGTAACTAAACCCTTAGGTCCCTATCTCTCACCATATAACCCAAACACAAAACAATAGCAAACAATATCACAAATACTAGTAAGAGGTTCCTATAGAATACTATAGATATATAGGGTACCTTCCCTTTGTATAACCAATCCCCGATCCCCCAAAATCTCTTAGCATTGTTGTTACATTACGAACTTAGGGTTTTTTTTTTACGATCTTTACCCTTTCCTTTAGATAAATCAAAGCTCGGTGGTGAATCTTTAAAAGATTTGTGATTCAAGTCTAATCAATAGCTTGATATCCAACTTTCACCGTAACAGGTACCAACCAAAAACTTGGGATAACAATGAAAAATACCAACCAAAAGTTGGAATAAAGCAAAGGGTAAGATACCAACCAAGAGTTGGGATAAAGGGTACCAACCAAAAGTTGGGATTGAGACGGAGTACCAACCAAAAGTTGGGATAACAAAGGATACCAACCAAGAGTTGGAATAACAAGATAAAATACCAACCAAAAGTTGGGATTCGACACAAGATACCAACCAAAAGTTGGGATTCAAGATAAGATACCAACCAAAAGTTGGGATTCCATGATTGGGTGCCAACTAAAATTTGGGATAACAACAGATAAAATACCAACCAAAAGTCGGAATAAAAAAGAATACCAACCAAAAGCCGGGATAAAGGATACCAACCAAGAGTTGGAATAACAAAGGGTACCAACCAAAAGTTGGAATTTGAAAAGGATACCAACCAAAAGTTGGAATTACAAAGGGTATAAGAAGTAGAATCAGCGGACTTGCGACCGAAAGTAGAGAAAAGATGACTCCGCTGGGGAAAGAAAGAAAGGGTACCAACCAAAAGTTGGAATTTAAAAAGGATACCGACCAAAAGTAGAAATTACGAAGGGTATAGGAAGTATAATCAGCAGACTTGTGACCGAAAGTAGATAGAAGATAACTCCGTTGGGGAAAGAGAGAATCCTAGACACACAACTCTGCAGGGGAACATAAGACCATTGTTTGGGGTATGATATCTCCTGAGTTATGCCACTTTTTGCTGGAGAAATGTGGGTATTAGACATGGCTTTTGCTTCGAATGCATATGTTTGAATTTTTCTACGGCGTAATGCTCCATACGAAATGGAAATGCTACGCATATTGAGGATACAATGTAATTATGTTTATGATATGCAAAAGGACACTCCACCGAGAGAAGTGTTGCAAAACTGAAACCAACTCTGCTAGGGGAGACAAACTGAAATGCCTTCTAGGTCAGGACCTCTGCTACAGAAAACCAATTGAATTTCAACTCTATCGGGAAGTAGGAATGATGAAGGAAAGTGCCAATGGCATTTGGGCTTTGGACTTGCTGGGGATATCAATCGCTGCTGGTTTACCTGCTGAGGAAATCAATAACTAACTCTGCGTGGGGAGACGATACTGACCTCACTCTCCTATTGGGGAATTATCCTCTACTAGGGAGAAGAGAGGTCAAACGAGCCTCATGTTGGGGGATGTGAGCCACTGGAATGATTGTGCCAAATACAGTTTGGATTTTGGTTAGGCATGGGACTAGATTGATAGTGATTAGATTTATTTTTTATTCTTAGTTCCCAAGGAAAGTGGACTTTGAAGGTGAACTATCAGACGAGAACTGGTAGAAAAAGGTTAAGTTGTCAGACGAGAAATGACTTCTTGTTTTTGTATCAAACGGGAACTGACTTTGTGGTTTACCAGAAGAGAACTGGACTTTGAAACGGTGTTTACCAAATGGGAACTGGTTTAAAAACTGCCTACCAGACGAGAACTGGTATCTTGAGATGATGTACTAGACGGGAACTGGTTGAAGTGGTTTTGGTTACAAAGTTTTTGATGATAGATTTAGGTTGTGGGATGAGACCAAATGACAAAATGCAAGGATATGAAGATTCCCAGTAATGGGATGGAGGTCCTTTGTAGTAAGGATTCTTCGAAAGGCAAAGGTTATTTGACGAGATGATAATATGATTCCCCGACACCCATCTTGAACTCAACAATTGCTAAAGAAATAGAACTTGCTTGAGTAGCTTGAAAGCAAAGAGAGTCTTGCCCCAATGTAGTTCAACTTGCCCCAGTCTGGTCCTCAGAAGAGATTTCCCTTGAAAGGAGGTTGGAAGCAGCTTTCCCTTAGAGGACCTCGAGATGGCTTTCCCTAGATTTTGTATCATGAAAGGATTCATCCTTGATTAACCGAATCTTTGAGTGGTTGGCTTCGATGTACTTTTGAGGTAGCTTACCCCTGTATGAGCATTGAAGCGACTTAACTTGTGATGATTGAACACTGGAGGGATTTTCCCCTAAATCAAAGAACCTTTGGGTGACCTGCCCCTGATTGGTAGAGTCTCGAGACGATTCACTTCTTGTTGACCGATTCTTGAATTATTTGCCCCATAATCAACTGATGCTTTGGGGACTTGCTTTCGCCTGACAGATTCTATAATCATCGAATGTTAATGCCCAGATCCATAAGTCCACAAAGTACACTTGATTCTGATCAGCTTTACTAAAAGATCCAGTCCTCTTCGATTGATCCCTGTTGGAATTTCCTCAATGTCAATTACTGACTTGCAATTAAACATGTTCGTTCACAAATGATAATTTTAATGTGATGCTCATGCAGATTCTAAAAAAATCAACCATTATTAGAATGATGTGAAGGTTTCTGATGAATGGACCATTAATCCAGACGCATTGCTGATTTATCTAGTGAAAGGTACAACAAGAGTCAGTTTACGCAACCTTGTTGTAGTATGCCTTCAGAATAAACCCTGCCTCAATTAGGTCTTTTAAAGGTTGAATCGTGGTTTGGTTCACGGTTATTGAAACAAATAATAAATGCTTAAAGTTTGATTATTACCCACCCCTTCTTCATGATGATCTCCAGTCCTACGTTCAGCTAACTTGGCACAAGCGCTCACCTTTCAGAAAGTATATTGAATGGTAGGAGTGATGGTTAAGGAATCCACAAGGTTTTCAGAGTGACAGCCACCCCTCTTGTCTTTGGTGTATGTAGTCACACGACTTGCTCTTGCTCGAGGATTTTTCTTTTGTTCCTTTATTTTTTCGCTTTTTTATTCTTCCATTTTTTTTGTTCCCTAACTTTTGCCTGGACAGATTTTTTTTTTTGAAATTTTACTATTTTGATGTCCAGCGGGATGCCCTGACTTTTGCCTAAGTCACTTGTTTTCAAGTTTTTGACTTATCGGGCTTTCTTTCTTTTTTCTTTTCTTTTTATCTCTAAAATAAATAGTGTGGCACTGGCTGTCTTGATTTCTCCGAAAGGATTGTGACTGCCTCACTCCTTGGTCGGTGAGGGATAACCATTGTGGTTGGTGAGGTATAACCTCTTGAGATGGATAAGATATGATTGGTCCTCAAATGGGGACACTCCTCTTGAAATGTGAATGCTTGGTCAAATTAACTGACAACTACCCTGCCCTAGGTTAAGATCGAGGGTTTTGAAATCCAAAGGAAACTCCTACTTCTAGGCTCGAAGTGGTTAACTAGGGACTAACTCATTATTTCTCAGGTGTTTAGGGGATTTGAAACAATACATGTACATCATCAGTAGGATTTTATCTGAAAGCATACCAGTAACAATTATGGGTATTCAGTTTTCGTCATCCTCCCTCAAGTCTTTGCTAAAACAACAGTGATGAATGGGATAAACACGAATGTATTTTTTTTGTTTTTTAGAAAGCAAAAAAAAAAAAGCGAAGGCGACATAATTTATTCAGAAAATGCATGATCACTTCATTAATATTACCATTCAAAACAACAATGTTTAAAAACAAGTAGTAATTAATAGGATAGAAATTACAAATGCAAATGATAATAGTGCCCAAGGATTGCCAATGTTGAGGATGTCTTCCTGTCTGAACCACTGGCTTTAAGAGATGACCCTTGAAGTCTTTGAACTCATACAGATGAGAGGTTGACATGCACAACCAAATTTCCTTCTGGAAAGGATATATACCCTTTGTCAATCGAATGTTGTACCTTGGCTTGGAAGGCTTTGCAATCTTTGGTTGAGTGTTCCATGGATCCTCCATGATATCCACACTGCACATGGGGGTCGTACCTAGGAGGGTAAGGTTCTGGCAACGACTCTAGAGACTTGGGCTCTACCAATGAGTTTTGAATCATATGTGGTAAGAGTTGACTGTACGATGCAGGAACCGGATGAAGAGGAACATTCCTTCTTTCCAAGTTGTTGTGAGGCCTATTCTGATTCTGGCGCAGATTCTGACATCTTCAACCATGGGCTCGTTGATTTGCATGAGGAGCGACCAAAGGTTTATGGGATGGTGCCCTAGGAAATGATTGCTGAGAAGATGAAGAACCAAAAGTTTTTACCGATGCAACCTGAGAATACTTAACATCTTCCATAAATGCATTGATTACACCCTCTTCTTTCTCTTGGGAGTTGCTGAGGGATCCAGTCTCACTAGTATAACTATTTGAGGCGTCTTGGATTTTCCCACTCTTTAGGCGGCTCTCAATGCATTCTCCAGTTATTACCAGGTCAGAGACTTTCGACGTAATTCCAACCATCCTTTCAAAGTATGGGCTTTGCAAGGTGTCCATGAACATGTCTGCTAAATCTCGGTCTAGAAGTGGTGGTTGCACTCTGGAAGCTGTAACACCCCTATTCCCATCGCGAATAAATAATACATAAATAAAATCAGAGTAACTAACAATTTATTTTTTCCGACAGAAACAGGGATGCCACACTTTAAAATAAGAATACACACTCCCTGCTCATAAATTTGATACATAGCATAAAATAGGTTACCCTCAATTGGGAAACTTTTCCATATAAAGGTAATACCAAATATATTCAACAATTATAAACATAAATAAAATAATCGTTTCCCCGACTCCCGTGCTACGTATCAGAGCAGACACCAAGACCTAAGCAAAGACGAAGATCTAACTCTTCCACTTGCCTCCACGCCTCTAAAGCTGGCAATATGCACTATGCCATAAAAAGCATATTCCAGCAGAAGGGTGAGAAATAACAATTATAACAAGATTGCATAATAATATGCCACAACACAAATAAATTCACATATATAATATTTCTCACCACATACATCACATACTAACACATATAGCATGTCACCAATACATAACATATTCCTAACAATCCAACCACATAGCATATAACGATTATACCAATATATTCACATTTCACACATAATGCACACCACAGTTATGACATATGAAAACACACTACGACATCATATATCATATGTTTATACACAAAACATATTACTCACAACCAATGCATTTATCACCTATGCATAATAATTCACCAAAGCTATCACAAGCTCACACATAATCAATCCATTCATGATTTATGATTTATGCAAATGCACAGAGACCGACACCACGACTCTATGCAAATGCCATGCGGTACCGACTTATTTCATCTCAAGTTTAATTGAAGAACTTATTGGAACCATTTCTACAACCGCACATCGGCATACAATATGATTGCTACAACCGCACCTCGGCATACAATCCGATTGCTACAACTCCACATGAGCATACAATCGTTTGTAATCATCACTTCAACCGCATATCGGCATACGATATAATTGCTACAACCGCACCTCGGCATACAATCCGATTGCTACAACTCCACATGAGCATACAATCGTTTGTAATCATCGCTTCAACCGCATATCGGCATACGACGTTACAACAGATTCATCTTAGAATCCCACAATGCAAGAATGCACATCATGATGCTTCACATACAACATGACTCATGACACTCAAATGTATCTTCACACATATATGCAACCATAATCATGCATATATTTCAACTCATCAATTCCATACATTCACAATTCAACAATATGAATTATCTCATCAGCAATATTCATGCATTGAAAATAATTCAAGCAATGCATTTCATCACATACCACATACCACAACAATCATACAATCATCACAATTCATTCCACAAGAGATTCACACCACAAAGTTTATTCACAACACATCATACCAACATCCTTAATCATGCATCGAAGTTTAACCCAAACAATGCACATAATTGCCATAAGGCCACCAAATAACACATATTGAATTTCACATAAGCAATGCGTTTCACAAACCACAACAACAACATTATCACAACCTCGCATCACAACACCTTATCACAACATCTCATTACATGTATTCACATCATATAGCAGCACCCAAGCTATACGTTACCTACTAAAAGCATATAGCATGATAACACATCAATCGCACACATTGTACGCGATAAAAACCCGACAACCCGACTATTTTCCAAAAACACAAATTAATTAAATCATCATTTACTCTCCAAACCATCTTTAATAGAAAGAGCTTTTCATTAGCTTTCCAACGCTTCAAACGGGGACCAAAACCGACTTACGGTTCAAAAGTTATGAATTTTTGAAAATAATATTTTTCTGAAACTTACAGTGGTAACCGGTTAGCAGATATGCTGTAACCGGTTACTGGCTAGAAAATAGCCCAGAAACGTCATTTTTCAAAGGGTAACCGGTTAGCACATATGCTGTAACCGGTTACTGCGTAACAGAACCCAAAAAATCACATTTTTCTTCATTCTAAACCATTCTAACACATACCTAAACATATTGGGACATCAAAACAATTATGATAGGTTCAAACCACACCTAACCCGACTATACTACACGATTTATACCGAGTTTTAACCGTGAAAACATTAATTTCTATCAATTGATCACAATTTCAACCAAATGGAAAACATTGTAAAAACAACGGAAACACATACATCAACAACACATATACATACACAAGCAAGATATAATTGAAACTTCTCACCCTTACCCGATTAATCGCGCTTGAAACGGAGTTTTCCCGATTTTCCTCTTTTTCCTCTTCTCCCTTTCTTCTCCTCCTTTTCTTTCTCTTCTTTTTCTTTCTCTTCTTTTTCTTTCCTTTTCCTTTCTATTTATTCAAAATATCTAATCCCCTAAAAAGACTATTTTACCCCTCAACTCAAATATCTCGCAAACGTTCCCAAAACCCGATAAAATATATTCACGATGAAAAATAACATATTTTCACATAAAAGTCAAAAATAAAATAATATAAAACCAAAACCAATTAAATCTACTCTATTAAACAAATCTAACAAAACTGGGGCGTTACAACTCTCCCCCACTTGGACATTTTCGTCCTCGAAAATATCACTGAGACGAACATCTCTGGATACGACTCTCGCATCCGACTAACAAACTAACATACCAACAAAAGCACACCACGAATAACACAAACTGGCAAACCACCTTGCTAATAGCAACCTCAACAACGACACGACAACGACGACAACTACAACGACAAGATGCAAAGCCCATACAATGCACTTGACGACAAACTCACGACTCAAAGAAAAGCCAAGATACCAACACACAGGTTCACTCTAGAACCGAAACACAACAAGATCGTTACCCTACCCTAGGTAACACTCCCCTAATTCCCCACATAGGAATTAGCTACACACACTCGAACCATCACCATGGAAACGAGGCAACAACACAAACAAAAACATAAAGTTCCACGACACCACAAGGTCTCAACAACAACATCAACAAAACCAGAACACCGACAACAATGCTACGATTCACCAATCGAACATGCAACCAAACATCCATCTACATAGTAGCCCATGGATAATGTTTAAACCTTTCACCTAACACTTCCATTCTGAAACGTCCAATAGTCTCACCAATCCTACCTATTCCTAATGTTCAACTTATGAATTCTTACAAGTCACACACACAAATACAAAATGTGCCACTACACACTTCCGCTGCATACTCTGATTACTCGTAATCATCAAAACTACCAATCTCACATCCAAAGTCTAACTTTTTCTCATATTCACCAAAAATCACTGTTCACTTTTAATATATCCAACTTCCCACTCTACTGTGTTATCTCACACACCAGACACAAGTCTCTGAACTGCTCAAATAATTTTAATTCTCTGACCATCAAAACAGACATGCCTAAAAACTTCCGACTTAACTCTTCAGGCACAATCATAGCTTTTCCAAAAGGATAATCCAAGCCAAATTCATAACTCGCCACGAATTCTAACCATCCTCGTTGTCTCATACTCTATTCCTTCAACCCAAACAAGTACTCAAAACCTTTGCGATTACCAAACACTTCGAACCCAAAACCATAAAGATAATACCTTCAAATTTTCCAACACGATACAACCGCAACCAATTCCAAATCCTGAATAGTATAGATCCTCTTATGAATCCTCAATTATCGTAAAGCATAAGCTACGACTTTACCCTCTTGCATTACCACACTGACTAAACTCATCAAAGACACATCACAATACCTCACAATGAACATCCAAAGCAAACGACTTACCCTTTGCAAGTCAACCGAAGTAACGAAAATGCTAACTTGGAGAAACCTTCCATAACCTCCGGTAATAACCAACTAAAGTCCAAAAAGCTTCTAATCACCTTAACCAACTTCGGAGCCTCTCATTGTAGAACTGCATCTACTTCTGATGGATCCATAATAATACTATCATCAGAAATAACATATCCAAGAAAACTAACCTTTTTCAACCCAAATTCTCACTTGAATAACTTAGCATAACACTTCGTCTCTTTTCAACACTTGTGATTCAATTCTTAAACACTCTGCCTGTTCTTCCTCTGAGTTTATAATAGATCCAAATATCCTCAATCAAACCACTACGAACTTATCCAAATTCACGACACAATCAAATCGACCACTGGCAGCAAAACCATTTTTATAAGAAAGAACATCTCATTAGCTTCCTATCACTTCAAACAGCGGCCAAAATGGACTTACGGTTCGAAATATATGAATTTTTAAAGTTTTGAAAATTTTCCCAAAATACACAGTTGTAACCGGTTAACACATAACTGATAACCGGTTAACAGTTCATTACTATTCACACAGAGCCTAAATGAGAGTTAGAGACACTTTCTGTAATCGGTTAACACATATGCGTTAACCGGTTACTTGGTTCAAATTTTACGTATAATTCCATTTTTCCAAAGGGTAACCGGTTAGCACATATCCTGTAACCGGTTACTCTGCTGCAAAGTTGAAAAATACTTGTTTTATGACATAAGACCAAACCAAACCTCATCCAAACTTGTCCAGACTCACATACAACCTTAACCAAGTAAATAACAACCTATCCCGATGATAACAAACTTCACTATTCACATTAAATCGATCAAATCCTCAACTCACACAATTCACCACTCTTATCAAACATTCCAAACAATTGTAATTTCAATCAAACTCAACCAAACCATTCCAATCATCTATTCTTAAAAGTGGACACTTATTCTCATTCGTTACCTTACTCAACTGTCAGTAATCCATACATAATTCCTTCTCTTGACAGTCCAGATTCCATAAATCCCAACATGTAGCAACAGCCAACCAAAAAGAACTCTCAACTATTACATCCACACCTAAGGGTCTTCTCAAGATTTCCATTAATGCTCTAAAACTCCAAAGACTCCAAACCTCACCAGAACTCTAAGTTCCGCTTTCCATAGTCTCAATACCATTATATACATCATGCTTGTTATTTCGTTCAAGCATCCTTCCTCATAGACATTCCAACTTGACCAACATACAAAAACCTCTAATCCATTTCATCCTTCGGTATTAGAATCTTCATCGATTTAACAAAATAATCTGTAACCATTTCTTTAAATTCCAAACAATTCATTGCACACACTAACCAAGCCAGAAAGACACGCCTATTCCATCCAACATAATTTCCGTCTACTATCAACAAGAGATTAAGGGTGATCAGTTCCTCAATTTGTCAATAGACAGCCGATAATCATGATGGGGCAAAAACCGTCTTTACCAAACTATAATAGCATTCCTTACATCCTGTGCACAAAACTACATGAGGCACAAATCCTTAGTTCACGTAAACCTTACCACCGCATTCCCTCCAGAACCGGAAACCACACTGTCCAAATAACACTTACACTCTTGCAACCAACGGCACACTGAGCCAACACTCCACAACTGAAGCAACTTGGAGAAGTACCAGCTTCTCCCCCACTTATCTCATTCTAACACCTGAAGACAAAAGATCAGGAAACCAGAAAGTACTGACAGTGCTCCACACACATATCACGTACTAAGGGACAACCAACAACATCGACAGTATTCAACTGTCACACCAACTGACTCAACAACTTGGTCGGACGGACCGACCTGCTCTGATACCACTTAATGTAACACCCCTATTCCCATCGCGAATAAATAATACATAAATAAAATCACATTGCAACTAACAATTTATTTTTTCCGACAGAAATAGGGATGCCACACTTTAAAATAAGAATACACACTCCCTGCTCATAAATTTGATACATAGCATAAAATAGGTTACCCTCAATTGGGAAACTTTTCCATATAAAGGTAATACCAAATATATTCAACAATTATATACATAAATAAAATAATTGTTTCCCCGAATCTCGTGCTACGTATCAGAGCAGACACCAAGACCAAAGCAAAGACGAAGATCTAACTCTTCCACTTGCCTCCACGCCTCTAAAGCTGGCAATCTGCACTATGCCATAAAAAGCATATTCCAGCAGAAGGGTGAGAAATAACAATTATAACAAGATTGCATAATAATATGCCACAACACAAATAAATTCACATATATAATATTTCTCACCACATACATCACATACTAACACATATAGCATGTCACCAATACATAACATATTCCTAACAATCCAACCACATAGCATATAACGATTATACCAATATATTCACATTTTCACACATAATGCACACCACAGTTATGACCTATGAAAACACACCACGACATCACATATCATATGTTTATACACAAAACATATTACTCACAACCAATGCATTTATCACCTATGCATAATAATTCACCAAAGCTATCACAAGCTCACACATAATCAATCCATTCATGATTTATGATTTATGCAAATACACAGAGACCGACACCACGACTCTATGCAAATGCCATTCGGTACCGACTCATTTCATCTCAAGTTCAATTGAAGAACTTATTGGAACCATTTCTACAACCGCACATCGGCATACAATATGATTGCTACAACCGCACCTCGGCATACAATCCGATTGCTACAACTCCACATGAGCATACAATCGTTTGTAATCATCGCTTCAACCGCATATCGGCATACGATATGATTGCTACAACCGCACCTCGGCATACAATCCGATTGCTACAACTCCACATGAGCATACAATCGTTTGTAATCATCGCTTCAACCGCATATCGGCATACGACGTTACAACAGATTCATCTTAGAATCCCACAATGCAAGAATGCACATCATGATGCTTCACATACAACATGACTCATGACACTCAAATGCATCTTCACACATATATGCAACCATAATCATGCATATATTTCAACTCATCAATTCCATACATTCACAATTCAACAATATGAATTATCTCATCATCAATATTCATGCATTGAAAATAATTCAAGCAATGCATTTCATCACATACCACATACCACAACAATCATACAATCATCACAATTCATTCCACAAGAGATTCACACCACAAAGGCTATTCACAACACATCATAACAACATCCTTAATCATGCATCGAAGTTTAACCCAAACAATGCACATAATTGCCATAAGGCCACCAAATAACACACATTGAATTTCACATAAGCAATGCGTTTCACAAACCACAACAACAACATTATCACAACCTCGCATCACAACACCTTATCACAACATCTCATTACATGTATTCACATCATATAGCAGCACCCAAGCTATACGTTACTTACTAAAAGCATATAGCATGATAACACATCAATCGCACACATTATACGCGATAAAAACCCGACAACCCGACTATTTTCCAAAAACAAAAATTAATTAAATCATCTTTTACTCTCCAAACCATCTTTAATAGAAAGAGCTTTTCATTAGCTTTCCAACGCTTCAAACGGGGACCAAAACCGACTTACGGTTCAAAAGTTATGAATTTTTTAATATAATATTTTTCTGAAACTTACAGTGGTAGCCGGTTAGCAGATATGCTGTAACCGGTTACTGGCTAGAAAATAGCCCAGAAACGTCATTTTTCAAAGGGTAACCGGTTAGCACATATGCTGTAACCGGTTACTGCGTAACAGAACCCAAAAAATCACATTTTTCTTCATTCTAAACCATTCTAACACATACCTAAACATATTGGGACATCAAAACAATTATGATAGGTTCAAACCACACCTAACCCGACTATACTACACGATTTATACTGAGTTTTAACCGTGAAAACATCAATTTCTATCAATTGATCACAATTTCAACCAAATGGAAAACATTGTAAAAACAACGGAAACACATACATCAACAACACATATACATACACAAGCAAGATATAATTGAAACTTCTCACCCTTACCCGATTAATCGCGCTTGAAACGGAGTTTTCCCGATTTTCCTCTTTTTCCTCTTCTCCCTTTCTTCTCCTCCTTTTCTTTCTCTTCTTTTTCTTTCTCTTCTTTTTCTTTCCTTTTCCTTTCTATTTATTCAAAATATCTAATCCCCTAAAAAGACTATTTTACCCCTCAACTCAAATATCTCGCAAACGTTCCCAAAACCCGATAAAATATATTTACGATGAAAAATAACATATTTTCACATAAAAGTCGAAAATAAAATAATATAAAACCAAAACCAATTAAATCAACTCTATTAAATAAATCTAACAAAACTGGGGCGTTACAGAAGCCAATTCTCTCCATCTCTGAGCATACCCTCTGAAGGATTCAAGCCTTGCAACTGCATGCGACTGGGATCCATGACAAGATTGTATTCATACTGCTTCAGAAAAGCTTTAGCTAAGTCTGACCATGATCGGATGCAACCACTCTCTAACTGCAAATACCAACTTAAAGATGCCCCACTCAAATTGTCCTAAAAACAGTGGATCATTAGCTTATCGTTGTGAACATACGAAGTCATTCTTCTGCAAAACATCACCAAATGTTGCTTTGGGAAACTATCTCCACTGTACTTCTCAAACTTCGGTGCTTTGAAACCTGGAGGTAACACTAGATCGGGTAACAGGAACATGTTTGAAGCATCGAGACCAAAAACATCCTAAACTTCCAAGGCTTTGAGTTTCTCATCCAACACATGATACCTTTCAGCAAACTCAATAGCTCTAGGGTCCTTGGTCTTCATCATCGGGACCTTACGATGGTCCGTAGTATCAAGAGAAGAGGATTGTCCACTTCAGACAACAGACTGTTCAGAGATCTGCAGAGACTGAGCTTGAGTAAGGCTATTCACTTGTGAAGGATCCTCATCAGGCAGAAAATCGTACAGTGGGTTAGTCGTCATAGTAAATCCTGGTGGGGGATCAACATTTTGAAGGTTGTTCCTTGATATAACTACCAACAGCTTCCAACTTGACCTTACTTCTTGACATTGCTTGATCTTGCTTCCAACACTTTGTCGTCTTTCAGTAGTCACCACTTGTTCAGAACGAGTACCGGGGAATCAACTGGCTGAAATGGACAAAGGTGGAATGAGAGTTCTGACCGGTTGAAGAATGATATGCAAAATGATGCAGAGATGCTAATGCTATGTAATGCAAAAGACATGGGATCAAAGCTTCCATAAATTCAGAATAACCGCTGTGCCGCTTACTGAATAAGTTCAAAAGTCCACTCTGAAGATAAAAGAAGAATACCAGAATACCGAAATAATCAGAATACCAGGTTCAGAATACCAAGTTCAAAGGTCTACACTGATAAGAAAACCAGAAATCTGGGTAGGTTAAAAGTCAAGTTTTCCTGCAAAACCTATCCCCTCTCACATGTGGGTTCTTGTCTTGGACAAAGGCATCCTAGCAGGTCCTCAGTATCATGAACTCTCAGGTCAAGGAATGATGATATGTTCACCATTTCTGGTTTGGCATCGTCATCATTAATCAAGGAGGCCTCAAGCGATTTCCAATGAACGGTCTCCAAAGTCATAAGCTCTCTAAGTCAACACCCTATCATCTACACCAGACGCGCTGTAATACCCCAAAATTTGCTCTCCCTCTTTGTCATCATAGCATGGCATTATCATTTATCATATCATATCCACCTCATTAACATTACATTGCATTTAACATAGAAAAATGAAGCATAGCATCCTTCTTACCATCAGGGCATGTGATCAGGTGGAAGGTGGACAATCAATGGATCCTTCAGAGCACAAAAGGTCAATCAAGTTGGCTCTAGGCAAGCCAAGAGGTCTCTCATGTCTCATACTATCCCAATTGATCTTCCACAACCTCAAGAAGGTGAGATTCAATAGGAGATTGAAGCATTACATCCTACACTAGGCAAGAAGTCCAAAAATTGAAGGAAAATCCTCAAAAGAGATAGCTCATTGATTCAAAATCATCCTCAAGTGGCATTTCTCATCATCCTTTAAGAGGATACACAACATACTCTGAGGAATTTGGATTTGGAAGATGTGCAATTTCCTCCTAACCAGAAGGGGCTGAAATTAGGGTTTATAGTAAAATCAGGTTATCTTTGATTTTTTGGACAAAACTTGATATCATGGTATTCTACATGTCCTTAAGTGTATGTGTATGGAGAATTGCCCCTCAATTGGTTTTGGAGGTGGTTCAATTGGAAGAAAGATCAAAAATCAGGAAATTTGGGGCCAAGTCAAATAATCAGAGGAAAAAGTCAACTCTTGACTTTTTGAGCCCAAAATCATGAAATTCATGTTACATATGTCCAATGTACAAAATTTGGTCAAGAAACTCCAAAGGAATCATGAAAAAATCAAGAGGTGGAAAGTTGCCATTTTTGGAAGAGGAAGGGTTACTAAAAATAGCAAGTTTTGGCCATTTTGCATCAGAGTTTGAACCAAGGCCATTTAAAATTGAAGCACCAAATGAAAATTCCACTCGGCCACAACAAAAGATCTTGTTTTAAGCTTCAAATCCATGTGTGGAACATCTCCATTGGATAAAAATTGAGTGAGATATGATTGATCAAAGTTTGAGCAAAGTAGGTTCAAAACTAGGTCATGACCAAGATTTTCAGGGCACGCGCGCAGTCATTTTAACAAACAGTTGGTGTGCCATATATTCGCCTATTTTTCTCATGGTTAAAGGCCTCAAATGAAAAACTTGTCAACATCAATATTGTTCCTTGCAATGCCCTCTTCAATGTTCATGTTGGGCAAAATTTCATCTGATCAAGTTATGATGGAGAAATAGTGGCCTCAAGTCATGGTAATCATGCTGAAAATCCAGGTGCCAAGATGCCTTGTCAACCAACCAGTTGCCACGCCCTTCTATCAGTTCCAAATGTGGATGTTATAAGTCATTTTGCAACTTATTTCAAGCCTCATTTCAATTCATTTTCATACCAAACATGTTCTACTATATGTCCTCTCTCCAATGACCCCAAGAACTCATCAAATCATCCATTAAGTAGGGAGAATTTCATTGGCAAAGTACCATAATTATCACTGATGCAGTAAATGATGTTAGTAGGCTGTGTACACGATTTGGTTCAGTCATCCCACAAACACTTTATGTACTTTATTTCCTCATTTGAACAAACATCCTTATGACCATACTTATGCATATCAGCCATCATACATTGTGAAGGAAGGTTTTCAAAGGAGAAACTTGTACCATAAGCAATGCCATGACATGCTGCATAACATAACCTCATCATCCCAGCTTCACTCTCATCCTCACCACAACTGTCATAAGCTTAACCTCACCATATCACAGCCATGGATAACTCGCCCTAACTAACTTGGCTCAGTTAGTTAGGGTGGACTCAGCATAACCACTTTAACTCAGTTAACCTCACTCAGTTTAACCGTGGTTAAAGCCTACTATAAAACAAAATCTCACTTCACATTTTCATTGAGCTTCATTTCTCTCATTTTTCACTTCAAAACACTTCAAATTCTCCCTCACATTCTCTCTACTCTCTCTCTGATTTCACACGATTTTCACCATCTTCCATTCATATTTCATCTTCATCCTCATCAAGGTTTCACTTCTGATCAAGAACAAAAGAGAAGAAGTTCAGTTCATCAATGGCAGCTTAGTTCAGTTGAGTTTTCGTTGTGGTTTTCTTCAAGATCTCAAGTTCAGTGGCATTTATTTTGTTCCACTCAAGAGCATAGGAGGATCATCTCTGGTCTTCTGTTACTTTGAAGAACTTCAAATTCAGGTTTCTTCTCCAACCTTCGTTTTTCTGAAATTTCACTTGTTTTCTATTGTTTTGAGCTTCTTAGAAGCTATGTTGAATCCGGCTAGTTGATAGGCCTCTTAGAGGCATAGTTTCAAAAACCTAGGGCATGATTTGATTTCCTCTGTTCTTGCTATGTGTGTGTGTTTTGTGATTTTTATGAGCATATTCATGATGTACATAAGCTTAGCTTT
This sequence comes from Lathyrus tuberosus, assembly GCA_022829125.1. NCBI lineage: Eukaryota > Viridiplantae > Streptophyta > Magnoliopsida > Fabales > Fabaceae > Lathyrus > Lathyrus tuberosus. The sequence continues at coordinate 8,054,528 of JALAZF010000008.1, read as the reverse complement.
TGATTGGTATACATTTTGTGCATTTTGGTGAGGTTTGAACGTTGCAGACGGTGGTGATTGACCGGAGAAGGTGACCGGAGGTCCCTCTCCGGCCGGTGGTCATTATTTTAGGGTTTCTTGCCAGAATGAATGTCAGCCGTATGATGTTGTTGATCCAACGCACGAAAACACGCCAGCACATTAAAATACATGTGCCTCTCACGTGGTTCTTCTGATTTTATTTTTAAACGTGGTGTGGTGTGGTACATGGTAGGGAGTGTGGACCTGCACGCATGTTCTTTGATTTTGGTTACTTTGACTCTTACGTTGACCAGACTTAATCCAATGGTGTGAATTGATTGACTTTTTTGTTGACTGAGTGAGCATGATAGTTAGTGTGTATTGCGCAGACTTGGACCTAATCAGATTGCTACCCACACCCCATGTTTTCAAGCCCAATTAATTTGAACTGCATAATTGCTATGTTCACACCTCCCCTTCCCTTTGCATTTCATTTTATTTTTCTATTTTTTATACACGTTTACTTTTTAATTTTTAAAAATATCAAATAGCATCATAAAATTCCACAAAAATTCATGAATATCATTAAAACATTTAGGAAATTTTTGATGATTTTATTTTCTGATTTTATGACCTTTTTACCCCTGTTCTATATTTTTCTTTGAATTTCTTTGATGTGCATTCTTAATATGGTACATGATCTTGTTTAATTTTTTTCTTGATCATTAAAAATTTTTTTGATGCTCTTCTTTTTGCATTGAGTCATTATCATCTTGAGGTATGTTAAGTGATTTTTATTTGATTTTTTAGGTCAGTTTTATGGCATGTGTGGTGTTCACTTTTGTGCTACTTTGTATGATATGTCTATGTGACCTAAGTGCATTGTTTGACATCATTTTGCCTTGGTTTCTTGCATGCTACTTTGATATGTGATTCATCTCTGATTAGTGAACTCCAATACCATGTTTTCATAATTTTCATGAGGCCATTTGATTTTTGCTTGATGCATTTCATTTAAAGCATTATGACATGTTATATCATTGTAATCTTTTGTGCATGTTTGCATGTTTTCTTTTGTACATAATGGCATGATTATTTGCATATTTGGTGAACCATTCACTTGACATTATAGGTCATTGGTACATATTATATGTCATCCTTGCATGTTGACTTTCATTTAAACCTTGTGCACCTTTAACATGTGGTGTTTGTACTTGTGTTTTCTTTTGAACTTCCATTTCAATTCTACTTCTTCTATTACTTCTTAAATGCTTTGATGTGTCATGCATGAATACTTGTGAGATGTTTGTGAATCATTTTTCATTTCATTTCAATTCTGATCCATGGATTACATGTTCCATTTGTGCATATTTCTTCTTTTCTCTTCCATCTTTCATTCTTCCTTTTCTTATGATATCATGTTCTAATGTCATGGAGGATGTTTGTTGCCTATCCACTTGAGTTTGATTGATAATGACCATTTGTTCCCATATGATGTACATTCTGGTTGTGGCTCTAGGATTTGGTTTCTCATTTAATTCTTTTGAGTTTTATGATGCATTACATGTTCTTTTACTTCTTATACTTCTTATACATGTTTACTAACCATGTAGGGGCTTTGGTAAGTTTCAATTGAGTGTGGATAAGGAATCCACATTCAACTTCTATCCTTTCTCTTTTACAATTCCATTTTAGGTTTTGTTAAGCACTTATGTGCTTTCTTTTAATAACTCATTACTTTCCCTTTTTGAATTACAATTCATCTTCTACTTTAGAAGTGAATTGTTTAATTCTTTCTTTCTTTAGACTTTAGGTTGAAACCTCACAAACCATTAGGATCACTCCCTTTAATCTTCAATTAGGATTGAGTCTTAGTCCATATAGGTTTTACCTTTTTTCCTCTCTTGAGTCTCTCTTCTCATCTCTCAAAGAAAATTCAAAACATATAATAAAGGTAGACACTTATTGCATTTAGGCCTTTCATATAAAGAAAAGATTATAAGGGGTCTTCTCTTTTAATCTTAGAATGTGTAGCATATAGCCCATCTTGGGTCAATGTGTTAAACATTTGATCTTGTATGAGGGACTTAAATGCAATACTTGTTGAAAGCATAAATAATAAAACACTTCTTCATTTCTTAATCAACAAAAACACTTAATAAACGCAAGTATGCTAGTGTGTTTGAACCTTGACAATTGAAACTAAGTGTGGGGGTCTTCTTCATATTTAGTGTACTTTCTTACTCATTCCATCTTGGAATGTGAGAAGGTACACATTCCAAGGACTAAGATTTGGATACACTATCATATGCAAACAAATAACAAAACACTTCTTTCTAAAAGACAAAAACAAACAATAACGTCTTTCCTTCGGGAATTCTTTTCTCACCTCATTCACTCTTAGCGTACGAACGCGCTTCTACTCGTTCTCTTGCAAGATGGTAACGCACTCGGACCAGCGAGCCTGCAACACCTGAGCTAGAACGTAAGCCGTTCTCTAAAAAACACAATCCATCCCTAGTGAGGGGAACTACGTCGCTCTGATTCTCATGCTCCCGATGAGATACGTAGGCAGTGGGGTAGGGCCCATGCGAGCACTTCTTTTATTTTCCCTACATTTGTTTCCCGTTCCTTTTCTTTTCTTTCTCCTTTCTTTCTTTCAGTTTCTTTTCCAGTATCCTTTCTTTACACCCTTTGATCGAGACAAGCAAGCGTGGATCCCATCGGGTACGATGGACGCGTGGGGGTGCTAATACCTTCCCCGCGCGTAACCGACTCCCGAACCCAGTTCTCTTGGTCGTAAGACCATGCTTTTCCTTTCTCTCAGGTTTACGCGGTGTTTCCTTTCCCTCTCTTGGGATAAATACACATTGCTGGCGACTCTGTTTCGGTGCCACTTTCGCGTTTGTACTTGGATGAAAATCCCGGGAGCGACAGCTGGCGACTCTGCTGGGGACCGAACCCAGAATCTCTGGTTTCCTTAGCGAGTCAATCCTAGCGCTTGTTTGCTTTTCTTTCATTGGGTGTATTTTGTTTGCGGTATTTACTGTTGTACTGTATTGCTATTTATTGTATTGCTGCTTTACTGTATTTATCGCATTTACTGCATTACATATCATTATTGTGCTGGATCGTGCTGTTGTTTTCTGTTTGGCGGGCAGGGTGTTCTGAGATATGAGCCCACTACCAAGGCTTGAGTACACCCATAGGTATTAGAGTGGATAGTCGTGACGCTTGCGTGGTGGTGACCACGTATTGTTGTTCATGAGACCCACAACCAGACGAGGTTCTATCAGGAGCTTTTCTGCTACTGCATGTTATGCAGGCCAGTGGTTATTCTCTTGAGGAACTGTCGACTCTGGTGACCATTCCCGAGGACTCAGTTGCGGCACTCCTCCCGAGATGTGACAGTGGCAGACCACATTCCGTGGCAAACCCATTGCACATCCTCGATCCGAGGACCCAATGCTGGGAACTTGCTATAGGACATCCCTTTTTGAAAGAGAATCAGCGGAAGCACTCCTCGATTGGCGATAGTACTGTACCCTGAGGGATGAATGTACTATTGCTTCTCGACCTCAGTGCCAGAAGCTGAGGACCTTTTTGTTTTGGAGAATCAGTTGAGGCCTCCTCGATTGATGATGATGCCAAACCAGAAATGGTGAACGTATCATCATTTCTCGACCTGAGAGCCCGGGATACTGAACATCCTAGTACCCACATGTGAGAAGGGCGGGTTGTTTACAGGTTTGCAGGTAACCATGACCTCCTACATACCCGGTTTTCTATCATCATTGCACCGAAAGGAAGTTTCATCCTATTGTATTCAGATGGTTCTTATCTATGGTTCTATATTAGTCTCAGAGCTACACTGACACCGTTCACAGTTCAGCACAGACACCTGATTACCTGATCACATTGCCCTTTGCATTGCATTATCATATCCTAACATACATGTTTATTCATTTCCAGGTGCATATATTACCCTTGATTCCAGTCATCAGGTCCCTGCAAAGATGAACACTAAAGAGAGGAAGAATATCATCAGCTATAAGTTCCTTACGCCTACTTTGGGCCCTATTGTTGTGCTGAAGGGAATGGCGAGCCCTGCAGCACGAGAAGCTTTTGAAGAGAAATATGGGTGGATTTTATCTATGGTCCGTAATGTCAGTGATTATGAAGCCAGAGGTCTCCATACGTTGATGCAGTTCTATGATCCGCCTCTGAGGTGTTTTGTATTTCCAGACTATGTGTTGGTTCCTACCCTGGAGGAGTATTCCAACATGTTGGGGATTGCTATCAAGGAGGAGCCCCCTTTCTTTGGATCAGTGGGGGATCTTGACTTTGGAAAGGTGGCTGGTGCTCTTTATTTGAGCAAATCAGAGTTAGGCGACAATGTCTCCAACAAAGGAAAGATTCGTGGTTACAAGCTGGAATATCTGATTAAGAAGGCCCAGGAAGCAGCTAAAGGCGAGAATTGGCTTGTTTTTAATGCTTTGCTAGCCCTTTGTATATACGGCATAGTGTTGTTTCCCAACGAGCCGGATTTCATTGATACGGACGCTATACGAATATTCATGATGAAGAACCCGGTGCCAACGCTACTGGGAGATCTTCACTACTCGTTGTACAACCGAAACGAAAAGAAAAGAGGAGGGATAATTCGTTGTTGTGCACCTTTGTTCTATAAGTGGTTTGCAGGCCGTTTACCACAATCAGGGGCTTTTGTGGATTCCAAAGATTCTCTAGAGTGGAAACAGCGTTTAATGGGATTGGTGGCCAAGGACATCGTATGGGTAGATCATGGGCTGATTGGCAAGAATATTATCCACAGCTGTGGTAAGTTCCCTAACGTTCCACTGATAGGAAGAATGGGTGGGATTAACTACAATCCTTCTTTGGCCATTCGACAATTTGGGTATGCCCTGACAGGTCCGCCTATTAAGAGAGATGTGGAGGAGTCCCTCTATTTTCATACATCAGATGGTTGGGAAGCAGCACAGAAAGCTTCTGAAAGCTGGGGTAGCATACTGAGAAAGGGGAAAGTTACTCTAGGAAAGCCTAACAACCGGGTTTATCCAGCATATGAAGAGTGGGTGAAGAAAAGAGTTGAAGATTTTCTCTTGCCTTTTGGTAAGGCGCCCCTTTTGTATCCGGAGAATGAGAAAGCAAGAAGCACTGCTACTGTGGAAGAAGTTGACGAGTTGCAAGCCTTGGTGAAAAAGCTCCAAGGAGAGAATTCCGAGTTGAGTAGCCGTCTTCAGAATGCTCTACATGCCAACAAAGAGCTGGAGCGGAAAGCCCAAGATGCTGAACAAATCCTAACTGCAAAAGAGAAAGACTTTGCTGGAAGAGCCCAACATTTCCTGAAGATTAGTAAAGGTGCTGATGATGCTACTCAAGCTCACAAGCAAACCAAACAGGCGTTAGCACAGACCAAAGAAAAGTTAACAAAGTTTCAGCACGCTTGGGACGAAGTTAGGATAGAGAATGCTGAATTACAGGAACAGTTGCAGATTAAGGACGAAGAGCTTGAAAAGGCGCATGAGCAGAGGAGAAAGTATCGGGAAAGCCTCGGTAAGAGTCAAGAACAGCTAGAAGAAGCTAGAGGTGAGCTGAGGAATACCAAGAAAGAGCTTGAAGAAGTCATGATAGAAAGGGAGCTACTCAAGACGCAAGCTGGCATAAAGAGACACAAAGGAGTGTGTGATGACGAGGCTCTGATGCTGCATATGGGTTCTTTAACTGAAGCTCTTGAGAAAAGGGATGTCTTGATCAAAGAAATGATTGAAAAGCCGAATCACCAGCGTACCCGTATACTTTTTGAGGAGATCAAATACTCAAGTGATAAGCTGAAGGATGTGGAATTGTCAGACTGATGTTCTTTTCCTTATATTTTGTTGTTAATGGTTACCATCAGGCTTGTTGATGGATCCATTTTTCCTTGTATTGCATTTGCGGTTGAACCTTTCTTAAATGTACTTGAATACTTCGTTGAATGAGTATGAGCAGTTTTATTCAGAATTATTCCTTATCAGATAGCTGCACAAGCACATGACCACGACACGCCTCTTTATATCACGATGTCTGGTCCTCAGATTTCTGTGGTTGGATTGGAATCAGGGTATAATAGCACCTCGGAAATGACAAACATGGCATTGCATATCATTTTGCATTTTTGTTACTTGCTTTTCAGGTACTCGTTGCAGGGTCTCTAACCTTTATTTGGTTTCAGGCAGTATAGCTGAGAATCATATTCACCGATATTCGACGCGAAGGAATCAAGTAAGAATCATGGATCAAGTGCAAAGTGATTTGGCTGAAATGAGGGCGCGTATGGACCAGTTCATGACCCTCATGACTGGCATGGCGCAAAATCAGGAGAGATTGAGACTTCTGGTCGAGCGTCCAGACAATGGGCCCGAAGGTGATCAGCATGACAATTCACAGGGACATGGCATCCCTCCTCCCGGTGGCAACCCTCCTCCTGGTGGTAATAATCGGGGTAATGGAAATGGTAGGCATGCTGGTGTTACTCTTGAAGATACTCTGGAAGACCAATTTACTCTGCTGGATGCTGATGTGGGTAATCAAGGTGATCGAAGGTATGATGAGTTAGCAGAGAAGATCAGGGCCATAGAATGCAAGAACTCTATGGGTATTGATGTTACCAGCTTGGGGCTGGTCTCAGGAGTCAGAATTCCCCCTAAATTCAAGCCTCCCACTTTTGATAAGTATCACGGCAATGCGTGTCCCCAAACGCATCTTCAAGCTTACTTTGGGAAGATTTCAGCCCATACGGATGACGAGAAGCTATGGATGCACTATTTTCAGGACAGTCTGGCTGGGGCGTCCTTGACCTGGTATATGAAGTTGAATAGAGCTGCTGTGAAGAATTGGAAAGATCTGGAAGAAGCGTTCCTGAAGCAATACCAATATAATATTGACATGGCGCCCAACCGCACTCAATTGCAGGGGTTGTCACAAAATGCCAAGGAGAGTTTCAAAGAATATGCACAGAGGTGGAGGGAAATGGCTGCCCAGGTTCAACCTCCCTTGTCAGACAGAGAAATGGCAGATATGTTCATGGGCACCTTGCAAGGGGCCTATCTTGATAGATTAGCTGCTTGTCCGTCAACTGGATTTGCTGATATTGTGATTGCGGGAGAAAGAATAGAAAGTCTGTTAAAGCTTGGAAAGATCCAGGATGTGAGTGGGGCTGGCTCTTCGGGGACGAAGAAACCGTTTGCTAGTAACCAGAAAAGAAGAGAAGGTGATACGAATGTTGTGTTTAGAGGACGAGGCAGAGGGCGTTCTCAAGCTTATTATCAGGTAGATGCTGTAACAATCCCCACACCGTCTGTTCAGAAACAACAACCCCAACAACAAGTTCAACAGCAACAACCTTTTTTCCAGCAAAGGTCTAGACAGAGGGATCGTAAGATGGATCCTCTCCCTATGACTTATGCCGCGCTGTTGCCCCGACTACTCGAGTTAAAGTTGGTAGAACTCCGTACTATGAAAGCTCCGGTTGCTGGAAACCTGCCACCTAACTTCGATGCTAATGCTCGTTGTGAGTTCCACTCAGGTGCTCAGGGACACTCCATTGAAAAATGCTGGGCTTTCCATCATAAAGTACAAGATTTGATTGATGCTAAAGCCATCAATTTCTCTCCCGCTCCTAATATTACTCAGCATCCCATGCCTGATCATAGTGCAGCAAATGTGTACGCTATTGAAGATGGGAGGAGATTGAATTTGGTGTTAGACGTTCATCAAGTGAAAACTTCTTTGTTGGTTGTAAAAGATCGTTTGTTGAAGGGACAGGTGTTCCCGGGCTGTAATCAAGATTGCTCTGAGTGTATGAATCAGGAGAACGGCTGTGATAAGTTGAAGATGGGTTTACAGAATCTGATCGATGAAGGATGTCTACAGTTCGACAGAGTCGTGAAAGACACTGATGAGATATCAACAGTGACCATCTATTACACTCCCGCTGAGATTCAAATGCCGGTCAATGCAGTTCCCGTGGCGAGTGTTGCGCCAGAAAGGCCCAGTCCTGTCACTATCACGGTGCCAGGACCAATTCCGTTCACGTCTACGAAGGCTATCCCATGGCACTATGGGGCAGATGTATATTACGAAGGTAAAAAGCAGGAAGTTGAGTCGTCAGTCAGCCCAAATATTGATAATGTAGGGGGTGTAGGGGGCTTTACAAGGAGTGGAAGGTTGTTCGCTCCCCAAACCTTGAGAAGTGATAAGGAGGTAGAAGTTGCAGCAAAGGCTAAGGGTAAACAGGTGGTTGAAAATGCGCCTACACCTGAAGCAGAGACAAAGATTACTTTTGATAAGGAAATGGAAGAATTTATGAAGATAATCAAGAAAAGCGATTATAAGATTGTGGACCAACTGAATCAGACCCCTTCAAAGATTTCAATCTTGTCACTATTGATGTGCTCTGATGCGCATCGACAGGCGTTGTTGAAAGTGTTGAAGAGTGCATACGTGCCACAGGAAATTACTGTTAATCAGCTCGAGGGCGTAATCTCCAATGTTAATGTTAGCCATGGCTTGGGCTTTACAAGTAGAGATCTGACTATTGAAGGAAGAAACAACAATAAGGCTTTGCATATCACGATGGAGTGTAAGGGCGCAGTGTTATCTCATGTACTGGTAGACACTGGTTCATCACTCAATGTCTTGCCCAAGAAGGCATTAATGAAGCTGGAAGTTGATGGTTTGATCTTAAGGCCTAGTGAATTGGTGGTCAGAGCATTCGATGGGACCAGACGATCTGTGTTTGGTGAGGTGGAATTGCCCGTACAAATTGGACCACAGGTATTCAAATCCACGTTCCATGTCATGGACATACAACCTGCATATAGCTGCCTATTGGGACGCCCTTGGATTCACGGAGCCGGGGCTGTTACTTCTACTCTACATCAAAAGCTGAAGTATGAGTTTGAAGGGCAGGTTGTGACGGTGTGCGGGGAAGAAGACATCTTTGTGAGTCACTTGTCCACGTTCAAGTACATTGAAATGGATGGGGAAATTCATGAGATGCTGGGCCAATCATTTGAAGCAGTCAATATTGACGATGCGCCTGAGTCTTCTTCTGTACCAGTTGGGGCTGGTACCTCCATTTCATCTTACAAACAAGCTGTCGAAGTCGTCAGGGCAGGCAACGCCCAAGGTTGGGGCAGGTTGATAGAGACCCCAATGAAGGAAGACAAATTTGGTATTGGTTATCATCCCTCTACAACTTCAGATGCGGGGAGCAGGGGACCCATTACTTTCAATAGTGGGGGAATTATCCACACGGACCAGTCTTGTGCAGCCACAGAGGATATTGTTGACAGTAATTGTGACCTGGACAACTGGGTACGCCCTCATGCTCCGGGACAACAAGTGCAAAACTGGTCCGTTGAAGAAGTCATCCGGGTTACTCTTCAAGCAGAGTAATTTTTCTTTGTTTTTTCTAACCATAATGCATGTCAAAATCTTGCGCTCTGCCCAAGGCGTATAGATTCATTTGTAGGGCCACCATGGTTGCATTTGCAATGTTTAATCATTAATAAAGGATGTTTTGCAATCAAATTTTGTTCTCTGTCTTTCAGTTTTTATTTTTGCATAAAAAATAATAAAATGGCAATGTTTCATTTTCTTTTGTTTTGCTTAAAAATAAATTCTAAAATAAGGCATGAACCCGTTCATGCAGACTTGATCCTCCGGATACCACTGATAACGATTTTGATATGGCCATGTATGACTTTGACAATCCGATTTATCAAGCCGAAGAAGGGGATGAGAAAGATTGTGAACTCCCTGAAGAACTGGTCAGATTGTTGAAACAAGAGGAAAGGGTCATCCAGCCTCATCAGGAGACTGTAGACATCATCAATATTGGTACCAAGGACGCCAAAAAAGAGATCAGGATTGGTGCCAGCTTGCAAGCAGATGTGAAGCAAACTTTGACGGAAATGTTGCGCGAGTATGTTGACATTTTCGCCTGGTCGTATCAAGACATGCCGGGGTTGAATACGGATATTGTCGTGCACAGGCTGCCATTAAGAGAAGAATGTCCACCAGTCAAGCAGAAACTTCGTCGGACTCACCCCGACATGGCTTTAAAGATTAAGGAGGAAGTCCAGAAGCAGTGGGATGCTGATTTTCTTGCTGTGACAAAGTATCCTCCATGGGTAGCCAACATCGTGTCAGTACCGAAGAAAGATGGAAAAGTGAGAATGTGTGTGGATTATCGAGAATTTAATAATGCTAGCCCGAAAGATGATTTTCCACTACCTCATATTGATGTGCTGGTCGATAATACGGCTCAGTTTTCAGTGTTCTCATTTATGGACGGTTTCTCCGGGTACAACCAGATCAAGATGGCACCTGAAGATATGGAGAAGACCACGTTCATTACTCCGTGGGGTACATATTGTTATAAAGTAATGCCTTTTGGGTTGAAAAACGCAGGGGCAACGTACCAGCGGGCGATGGTGACATTGTTTCATGACTTGATTCATAAGGAGATCGAATGTTATGTAGATGATATGATTGCCAAGTCGAGAACAGAAGAGGAACACCTGGTTAACCTGAAAAAGCTGTTTGAAAGGTTGAGAAAGTTTCGTCTGAGATTAAATCCAAACAAGTGCACGTTTGGGGTGCGTTCTGGAAAGTTACTGGGTTTCATTGTGAGCGAAAGAGGAATCGAGGTTGATCCTGCCAAGGTGAAAGCAATACAAGAAATGCCTGAACCGAGAACAGAAAAAGAGGTTCGTGGTTTCTTGGGTAGATTGAACTACATTGCAAGGTTCATATCTCACCTAACAGCCACGTGTGAGCCAATATTTAAATTGTTAAGGAAAGATCAAACGGTCAGGTGGAATGACGATTGCCAATTGGCATTCGATAAGATAAAATAATACTTGCAGGAACCTCCGATTCTAATGCCTCCAGTTGAAGGGAGACCGCTGATAATGTATCTGACAGTGCTTGAAGGTTCCATGGGTTGTGTTCTCGGTCAACATGACGAGACAGGTAGGAAGGAGCATGCTATCTACTACCTGAGCAAAAAGTTCAATGATTGTGAGTCCCGATACTCAATGCTTGAAAAGACATGCTGTGCGCTTGCATGGGCCGCTAAGCGATTGAGGCAATATATGGTTAGGCACACGACCTTGTTGATTTCAAAAATGGATCCTATCAAGTACATTTTCGAGAAACCAGCATTGACAGGCAGAGTTGCACGGTGGCAAATGGTCTTGACAGAGTATGACATTCAGTACACTTCACAAAAGGCCATCAAAGGAAGTATCTTGTCCGACTATCTTGCGCAACAGCCGATTGATGATTACCAACCCATGAAATTTGACTTCCCTGATGAGGACATCATGTTTCTCAAAGCTAAAGACTGTGAGGAACCACTTCCGGAGGAGGGGCCAGACCCTGAATCCAAATGGAGTCTGATGTTTGATGGGGCTGTCAATATGAATGGGTGCGGAGTTGGAGCGGTTCTTATCACGCCGGAAGGTGTTCATATGCCTTTCACTTCCCGAATAACTTTCGGATGCACCAATAATGAAGCAGAGTACGAAGCTTGTATAATGGGGATCGAGGAGGCGATTAATCTATGGATTAAGACCCTCGATATATTTGGTGATTCAGCTTTGGTAATCAATCAAGTGAAAGGGAGTTGGTACACGCACCAAGCAAATCTAGTGTCGTATAGAGATTATACAAGGAGATTGCTGACATTTTTCACAACAGTGAAACTGTACCATATTCCTCGAGATGAGAATAGGTTCGCTGATGCCTTGGCCACTTTGTCTTCCATGATCAAAGTGCAAGGATGGAACCATGTACCTAAGATTGAGGTATCCCGCCTTGACAGACCAGCATTTGTGTTTGCGGTCGATGCAGCGTCTGATGACAAGCCATGGTTTTATGACATTAAGTGTTTCTTGAAAAGTCAAGAGTACCCGCCCGGGGCATCGTCCAAAGACAGGAAGACGTTGAGAAGGTTAGCCGGTAGTTTCTTCTTGAACAAAGATGGCGTGCTGTATAAAAGAAATTTTGACACGGTCCTGCTTAGATGTGTGGATAGACATGAAGCAGACTTGTTGATGATTGAAGTGCACGAAGGCTCTTTCGGTACCCATGCCGGAGGACATGCAATGGCTAAAAAGTTGTTAAGATCGGGATATTATTGGTTGACTATGGAGTCAGATTGTTGCAAATATGCCCGCAAATGCCATAAATGCCAGATCTATGCAGACAAGGTGCATGTGCCTCCAAATCCGTTGAGTATCATGTCGTCGCCTTGGCCGTTTTCCATGTGGGGCATTGATATGATCGGAAAGATTGAGCCTACAGCTTCCAATGGTCATCGTTTCATCTTGGTGGCAATTGATTACTTCACCAAATGGGTTGAAGCCGCATCCTATGCCAATGTTACAAAACAAGTGGTCGCTCGTTTCTTAAAACGGGATATCATTTGCCGATATGGAGTTCCCGAAAGAATGATTACTGATAATGGTTCTAATTTGAACAATAAGATGATGGCTGAGTTATGCCGGGACTTCAAAATCGAACATCACAATTCTTCTCTGTACCGCCCAAAGATGAATGGCGCGGTCGAAGCGGCCAACAAAAATATCAAGAAGATTGTGCAGAAGATGGTTGTCACGTACAAAGATTGGCATGAGATGTTACCATTTGCTTTGCATGGGTATCGAACGTCGGTACGCACGTCCACTGGGGCAACCCCATTCTCACTTGTATATGGTATGGAGGCAGTGCTACCGGTTGAAGTAGAAATTCCGTCCCTCAGAGTTATGATGGATGTTAAGCTAGATGAAGCTGAATGGGTACGAGCCAGATTTGATCAGCTGAGCCTTATTGAGGAAAAGCGATTGGCGGCTGTATGTCAGGGGCAACTATATCAGCGCAGAATGAAGCAGGCATTTGACCAAAAGGTGCGTCCTCGGGTTTACAAAGTCGGAGATGTGGTACTCAAAAGGATCCTTCCTCCCAATACAGATCACAGGGGCAAGTGGACTCCTAACTATGAAGGTCCATTCGTGGTTAAAAAGGTCTTTTCGGGCGGAGCTTTATTGCTTACAACCATGGATGGCGAAGACTTTTCATCCCCTGTCAACTCGGACGTAGTCAAAAAATACTTCGCATGAATAGACCCGCTGGATAATAAGAATAAAAAAATCCAGGCAAAAAAGGGCATCCCGGCGAACCAAAAACAGAATAAGGTTCGGGCAAAAATTAGGGATATAATTGAAAAAAATTTGTACACCCGGTAAGTTGAAAACCCGAAAGGGCAACTTAGGCAAAAAAGGGTATCCTGGTGGATCGAAAACCTGAAAGGGCGGTCCACACAAAAGAGGGATTTAAGCGAATGACTACGGTCTAAGTTATCTGTACCCCGTTATCGTTTGAACAACTGACATTCTGAAAGATAGGAATCGGTCTGATCATTCCTCAGAAGGCAAGGTCGGGGAGTTTTGAAGACATACTGGTCATAACAGAATGGAAACTCAGTGGAATTCCGTTTTCACATTGCCATTAGGATAGTTTCTTTTTTCAATTTTCAGCGATCACCTCTTTCCAGGGATTGCTTCCTGATGTAATTGCCTATTCTGGGCTCTCAGTCAATAAATTGAATTTCAATAAAAAGCTTTCTATTTTTGTTTTATTGCTTTGTTTGCAAAAACGTCCTAATTTTTGATAAAACATTGCATTTGAAAACATGGTAGCCTTGCAATAACATGCGCAGAAAAAACATTTGAAATTACTTCGAATGTTGAATACTCCCGGATGGTGGATTCTAGCCACGCAATATTCGGGGCATGTGGGCATATTCTTTTGTTGCAGGTAGCAGGTGCAGATGATTTTAAGCACAAGACCAGCAATAAATCACCCCACGCAAAAGACTGGGGCAATTATGGGTAAGGAGATCGGCGTTCATCGTTCGGTCGACGATTGTTCATAACGGGTCGATATCAGTGAATTAAGTTCAACTGGGTACCGTTGCATCTTATTAAGTCGATTCTCTCATACAGTACTTCCAACAGCTACAAGCCTTTCTGTGTCGATAACGGTCACAGGTTCCCCAAAAGAGTGGTCTCGTCGACACCGAAACTGATGGTCATTATCCCCAGCGAAGTCACAAGAGTTTGAAGAGGCTAGATCTTCTGTAAAATCCTCTTATGACCTCCTCTTCGGGGACGAATTGTTGTTTTGTCCAAGCATGGGGCATGATTGTTTCCCCAGCATGAAGTGTTGATCATCCCCAGTAGAGTTTGAGGACAGTTGGTCTTCTGTAAAATTCTCTCAAAAGGCATTCCCCAGCACGAGACGTTTTAAAGCAGTTTCCGCCAGCAGAGTTTGTTATAAACTCGTCATCCCTAACGGAATTGTCTAAAGGGAAGCTCGCCTAACATGGGGCATTGTGGTATTTATCCTAAGCTTGACAGTCATATTCTTCAGCAGAATACTGTGGATTTGCTTTGGGTTTCCCCAACAGATCTCTAAGGACTCTTTCCTAGCAAGTTGCAGTGGAATGTTCTAACCAGGATTTGCATATCCCTGGCAGAGTAGCCCTGATACCCAGCAAGATCGTATCTCTGGTCATGGTATCCCCACAGAGGTCAGCATCGAATCTTGTCAGCAACTCCCAGCTGAGTTGTTGTTCTCCCCGCAGAGGTTTATCAGATCGACAGAATCTATTCCTCAACAAGGATGGTACATCCTTTCCCCAGCCGGGTCAGAAGGTGGATAACCCCTACAAAGGGTCTTGGTTTGGACAGATCCCCAAGCAGAGTTTTTATGACTTCTCTCCCCTAGAAAGACGCCATACAAAGAAATTCTCATCCCCAGCGGAATCGCTGTGACCAAAATTCATTCCCCCCAACAGATGAAGTGATTCCTGGCAGATTTATTATTCTTCAAGTCCAATTTATTTTTGGCAAGCTTGACAATTCGAAGCAGATGGATTATTCATTCATTCTCCAGTGGAGAGGTTATCCTTTCAGGAGTCTCCAAAGTCAAATCATTGGTCTTTGTTCCTCAGCAAAGTCGGCAGAGATGTCTGACACGGATGCAGCGTGTAATTCAGTATTGGAATTTTGCGAAAGTCCACCCGTAGTGTGGCAAGCCAGTAGTCGTCTGGCATTGTTAAAAGACATTAGCAAAGTCCAACAGTGGATTGGTAAAAGTCCGTCTTCGGGTGGCAAAAGTCCAACAGTGGATTGGCAAAAGTCCGTCTTCGGGTGGCAAAAGTCCAACAGTGGATTGGCAAAAGTCCGTCTTCGGGTGGCAAAAGTCCAACAGTGGATTGGCAAAAGTCCGTCTTCGGGTGGCAAAAGTCCAACAGTGGATTGGCAAAAGTCCGTCTTCGGGTGGCAAAAGTCCAACAGTGGATTGGAAAAAGTCCATCTTCGGGTGGCAAAGCAGCTAAAAGTCCAACAGTGGATTGGCAAAAGGTCCATCTAAGGGTGGCATATTCCAAAAGTCCAACAGTGGATTGGCAAAAGTCCATCTTCGGGTGGCAAAGCAGCTAAAAGTCCAACAGTGGATTGGCGAAAGGTCCATCTAAGGGTGGCATATTCTAAAAGTCCAACAGTGGATTGGCAAAAGTCCGTCTTCGGGTGGCAAAAGTCCAACAGTGGATTGGCAAAAGTCCGTCTTCGGGTGGCACGAAGCTGCAAAGTCCACCAGTAGCGTGGCAGGCCAGTAGTCGTCTGGAATTGCATAAAAGACATTATTAAAGTCCACCAGTAGCGTGGCAAGCCAGTAGTCGTCTGGCGTCGTTCAAAAGACGTTATCAAAGTCCACCAGTAGCGTGGCAGGCCAGTAGTCGTCTGGAATTGCATAAAAGACATTATTAAAGTCCACCAGTAGCGTGGCAAGCCAGTAGTCGTCTGGCGTCGTTCAAAAGACGTTATTAAAGTCCACCAGTAGTGTGGCAGGCCAGTAGTCGTCTGGAATTGCATAAAAGACATTATTAAAGTCCACCAGCAGCGTGGCAAGCCAGTAGTCGTCTGGCGTCGTTCAAAAGACAGATCTCTCCGACGTTTCATCGAAGATTCAATCCAGCAGTCTCGTTGGGTTTATATCCCTTTTATTCTTCATCATCCAGAGCAAATTTTTGGTTATATTTGGTATTCAATCACTATATACCTTGAAAGTCCGAAAGCAATTGCTTTCAGGCATTCAGGTCTACAGCGCTTGAATAGGGGCAGCTGTAATACCCCAAAATTTGCTCTCCCTCTTTGTCATCATAGCATGGCATTATCATTTATCATATCATATCCACCTCATTAACATTACATTGCATTTAACATAGAAAAATGAAGCATAGCATCCTTCTTACCATCAGGGCATGTGATCAGGTGGAAGGTGGACAATCAATGGATCCTTCAGAGCACAAAAGGTCAATCAAGTTGGCTCTAGGCAAGCCAAGAGGTCTCTCATGTCTCATACTATCCCAATTGATCTTCCACAACCTCAAGAAGGTGAGATTCAATAGGAGATTGAAGCATTACATCCTACACTAGGCAAGAAGTCCAAAAATTGAAGGAAAATCCTCAAAAGAGATAGCTCATTGATTCAAAATCATCCTCAAGTGGCATTTCTCATCATCCTTTAAGAGGATACACAACATACTCTGAGGAATTTGGATTTGGAAGATGTGCAATTTCCTCCTAACCAGAAGGGGCTGAAATTAGGGTTTACAGTAAAATCAGGTTATCTTTGATTTTTTGGACAAAACTTGATATCATGGTATTCTACATGTCCTTAAGTGTATGTGTATGGAGAATTGCCCCTCAATTGGTTTTGGAGGTGGTTCAATTGGAAGAAAGATAAAAAATCAGGAAATTTGGGGCCAAGTCAAATAATCAGAGGAAAAAGTCAACTCTTGACTTTTTGAGCCCAAAATCATGAAATTCATGTTACATATGTCCAATGTACAAAATTTGGTCAAGAAACTCCAAAGGAATCATGAAAAAATCAAGAGGTGGAAAGTTGCCATTTTTGGAAGAGGAAGGGTTACTAAAAATAGCAAGTTTTGGCCATTTTGCATCAGAGTTTGAACCAAGGCCATTTAAAATTGAAGCACCAAATGAAAATTCCACTCGGCCACAACAAAAGATCTTGTTTTAAGCTTCAAATCCATGTGTGGAACATCTCCATTGGATAAAAATTGAGTGAGATATGATTGATCAAAGTTTGAGCAAAGTAGGTTCAAAACTAGGTCATGACCAAGATTTTCAGGGCACGCGCGCAGTCATTTTAACAAACAGTTGGTGTGCCATATATTCGCCTATTTTTCTCATGGTTAAAGGCCTCAAATGAAAAATTTGTCAACATCAATATTGTTCCTTGCAATGCCCTCTTCAATGTTCATGTTGGGCAAAATTTCATCTGATCAAGTTATGATGGAGAAATAGTGGCCTCAAGTCATGGTAATCATGCTGAAAATCCAGGTGCCAAGATGCCTTGTCAACCAACCAGTTGCCACGCCCTTCTATCAGTTCCAAATGTGGATGTTATAAGTCATTTTGCAACTTATTTCAAGCCTCATTTCAATTCATTTTCAAACCAAACATGTTCTACTATGTGTCCTCTCTCCAATGACCCCAAGAACTCATCAAATCATCCATTAAGTAGGGAGAATTTCATTGGCAAAGTACCATAATTATCACTGATGCAGTAAATGATGTTAGTAGGCTGTGTACACGATTTGGTTCAGTCATCCCACAAACACTTTATGTACTTTATTTCCTCATTTGAACAAACATCCTTATGACCATACTTATGCATATCAGCCATCATACATTGTGAAGGAAGGTTTTCAAAGGAGAAACTTGTACCATAAGCAATGCCATGACATGCTGCATAACATAACCTCATCATCCCAGCTTCACTCTCATCCTCACCACAACTGTCATAAGCTTAACCTCACCATATCACAGCCATGGATAACTCGCCCTAACTAACTTGGCTCAGTTAGTTAGGGTGGACTCAGCATAACCACTTTAACTCAGTTAACCTCACTCAGTTTAACCGTGGTTAAAGCCTACTATAAAACAAAATCTCACTTCACATTTTCATTGAGCTTCATTTCTCTCATTTTTCACTTCAAAACACTTCAAATTCTCCCTCACATTCTCTCTACTCTCTCTCTGATTTCACACGATTTTCACCATCTTCCATTCATATTTCATCTTCATCCTCATCAAGGTTTCACTTCTGATCAAGAACAAAAGAGAAGAAGTTCAGTTCATCAATGGCAGCTTAGTTCAGTTGAGTTTTCGTTGTGGTTTTCTTCAAGATCTCAAGTTCAGTGGCATTTATTTTGTTCCACTCAAGAGCATAGGAGGATCATCTCTGGTCTTCTGTTACTTTGAAGAACTTCAAATTCAGGTTTCTTCTCCAACCTTCGTTTTTCTGAAATTTCACTTGTTTTCTATTGTTTTGAGCTTCTTAGAAGCTATGTTGAATCCGGCTAGTTGATAGGCCTCTTAGAGGCATAGTTTCAAAAACCTAGGGCATGATTTGATTTCCTCTGTTCTTGCTATGTGTGTGTGTTTTGTGATTTTTATGAGCATATTCATGATGTACATAAGCTTAGCTTTCGATTGGTATACATTTTGTGCATTTTGGTGAGGTTTGAAAGTTGCAGACGGTGGTGATTGACCGGAGAAGGTGACCGGAGGTCCCTCTCCGGCCGGTGGTCATTATTTTAGGGTTTCTTGCCAGAATGAATGTCAGCCGTATGATGTTGTTGATCCAACGCACGAAAACACGCCAGCACATTAAAATACATGTGCCTCTCACGTGGTTCTTCTAATTTTATTTTTAAACGTGGTGTGGTGTGGTACATGGTAGGGAGTGTGGACCCGCACGCATGTTCTTTGATTTTGGTTACTTTGACTCTTACGTTGACCAGACTTAATCCAATGGTGTGAATTGATTGACTTTTTTGTTGACTGAGTGAGCATGATAGTTAGTGTGTATTGCGCAGACTTGGACCTAATCAGATTGCTACCCACACCCCATGTTTTCAAGCCCAATTAATTTGAACTGCATAATTGCTATGTTCACACCTCCCCTTCCCTTTGCATTTCATTTTATTTTTCTATTTTTTATACACGTTTACTTTTTAATTTTTAAAAATATCAAATAGCATCATAAAATTCCACAAAAATTCATGAATATCATTAGAACATTTAGGAAATTTTTGATGATTTTATTTTCTGATTTTATGACCTTTTTACCCCTGTTCTATATTTTTCTTTGAATTTCTTTGATGTGCATTCTTAATATGGTACATGATCTTGTTTAATTTTGTTCTTGATCATTAAAAATTGTTTTGATGCTCTTCTTTTTGCATTGAGTCATTATCATCTTGAGGTATGTTAAGTGATTTTTATTTGATTTTTTAGGTCAGTTTTATGGCATGTGTGGTGTTCACTTTTGTGCTACTTTGTATGATATGTCTATGTGACCGAAGTGCATTGTTTGACATCATTTTGCCTTGGTTTCTTGCATGCTACTTTGATATGTGATTCATCTCTGATTAGTGAACTCCAATACCATGTTTTCATAATTTTCATGAGGCCATTTTATTTTTGCTTGATGCATTTCATTTAAAGCATTATGACATGTTATATCATTGTAATCTTTTGTGCATGTTTGCATGTTTTCTTTTGTACATAATGGCATGATTATTTGCATATTTGGTGAACCATTCACTTGACATTATAGGTCATTGGTACATATTATATGTCATCCTTGCATGTTGACTTTCATTTAAACCTTGTGCACCTTTAACATGTGGTGTTTGTACTTGTGTTTTCTTTTGAACTTCCATTTCAATTCTACTTCTTCTATTACTTCTTAAATGCTTTGATGTGTCATGCATGAATACTTGTGAGATGTTTGTGAATCATTTTTCATTTCATTTCAATTCTGATCCATGGATTACATGTTCCATTTGTGCATATTTCTTCTTTTCTCTTCCATCTTTCATTCTTCCTTTTCTTATGATATCATGTTCTAATGTCATGGAGGATGTTTGTTGCCTATCCACTTGAGTTTGATTGATAATGACCATTTGTTCCCATATGATGTACATTCTGGTTGTGGCTCTAGGATTTGGTTTCTCATTTAATTCTTTTGAGTTTTATGATGCATTACATGTTCTTTTACTTCTTATACTTCTTATACATGTTTACTAACCATGTAGGGGCTTTGGTAAGTTTCAATTGAGTGTGGATAAGGAATCCACATTCAACTTCTATCCTTTCTCTTTTACAATTCCATTTTAGGTTTTGTTAAGCACTTATGTGCTTTCTTTTAATAACTCATTACTTTCCCTTTTTGAATTACAATTCATCTTCTACTTTAGAAGTGAATTGTTTAATTCTTTCTTTCTTTAGACTTTAGGTTGAAACCTCACAAACCATTAGGATCACTCCCTTTAATATTCAATTAGGATTGAGTCTTAGTCCATATAGGTTTTACCTTTTTTCCTCTCTTGAGTCTCTCTTCTCATCTCTCAAAGAAAATTCAAAACATATAATAAAGGTAGACACTTATTGCATTTAGGCCTTTCATATAAAGAAAAGATTATAAGGGGTCTTCTCTTGTAATCTTAGAATGTGTAGCATATAGCCCATCTTGGGTCAATGTGTTAAACATTTGATCTTGTATGAGGGACTTAAATGCAATACTTGTTGAAAGCATAAATAATAAAACACTTCTTCATTTCTTAATCAACAAAAACACTTAATAAACGCAAGTATGCTAGTGTGTTTGAACCTTGACAATTGAAACTAAGTGTGGGGGTCTTCTTCATATTTAGTGTACTTTCTTACTCATTCCATCTTGGAATGTGAGAAGGTACACATTCCAAGGACTAAGATTTGGATACACTATCATATGCAAACAAATAACAAAACACTTCTTTCTAAAAGACAAAAACAAACAATAACGTCTTTCCTTCGGGAATTCTTTTCTCACCTCATTCACTCTTAGCGTACGAACGCGCTTCTACTCGTTCTCTTGCAAGATGGTAACGCACTCGGACCAGCGAGCCTGCAACACCTGAGCTAGAACGTAAGCCGTTCTCTAAAAAACACAATCCATCCCTAGTGAGGGGAACTACGTCTCTCTGATTCTCATGCTCCCGATGAGATACGTAGGCAGTGGGGTAGGGCCCATGCGAGCACTTCTTTTATTTTCCCTACATTTGTTTCCCGTTCCTTTTCTTTTCTTTCTCCTTTCTTTCTTTCAGTTTCTTTTCCAGTATCCTTTCTTTACACCCTTTGATCGAGACAAGCAAGCGTGGATCCCATCGGGTACGATGGACGCGTGGGGGTGCTAATACCTTCCCCGCGCGTAACCGACTCCCGAACCCAGTTTTCTTGGTCGTAAGACCATGCTTTTCCTTTCTCTCAGGTTTACGCGGTGTTTCCTTTCCCTCTCTTGGGATAAATACACATTGCTGGCGACTCTGTTTCGGTGCCACTTTCGCGTTTGTACTTGGATGAAAATCCCGGGAGCGACACGCGCATGATAGAATATCTCCAAAGAAAACCTCGTCTAAATGTAGGTCTCATGTAAACCAAACGTACCAAGACACTACGCAGGCCACACCACTACCCACTCTAATTCTAAGAATGTACTCAAGCCTGGGTATTGGGCTTATCTCTCATGGAACCAACCCACCCAACAGCATAACAGCAGCAACACAATAGGATAACAGTAATGCAAATGCAATAATGCAATAAAATACAGTAATATATAATATATAATGTATACATATACAAAAAATAAATGCACAAAAATAAACACCCAGTGAGACAAATACAGACAAGCGCTAGGATTGACTCGCATAGGGAACCATAGATTATGGGTTCGGTCCCCAGCAGAGTCGCCAACTGTCGCAACGCAAAAAACCACTGGTAGAAAAACAGAGTCATCACCGAACGTAATTTATCCTGACGGGGGGAAGGGAACAATCGAAGAAACCTCAAAAGAGAGAAGACATGGTCATCACAACCATAGTCTGAGTTCGAGAGTTGGTTACACGAGAAGAAGGTATTAGCACCCCCTCGCATCTGTTGTACTCAACGAGATCCACACTTGTTGTTCTAATCAAAAGGTGTGTATATCTAAAGCCTACTTGCTAAACAAAAATGGAAAGGAGAAAAACAAAAGGTGAATTGATAAGACTTCGGCGTCCTATGCCTACGTATTCCCTCATGCAATGGGAAAGTCAGAGTCAACGTAGTTTGGAGGACTACGGGTGAATGGGGGGTTGTGCTCGCCAAGACATCGCCGTCTTGTGCCTACGTATCCTCATTCGGACGAGAATGAAGAAGTCAGAGAGCTCATAATTCGACCTACCACGGGTTGGTTAGGTGTCTTTTATGAGCGATACTAAATTTGTGTCCCAGCAGTTAGGGTCGATGCCTGTTTGCGGTATAACGGAAGTAGCACGTCTTTTTGAAGAGGTTTGAAAGGAAATCCTGAAGGACAAAATTAGTTGTGGTTTGTTCAAGAGTTTTAAAGAAGTGAATTGAATTGGTTTGAGATTTGAATTGCACTAAAGTCTATGACATAGGACCGAATTCTTCGTAAGATTGACCCAAGATGAGACGTATACAAAACACTCTAGACAAGGTGTAGCTCCGGTTTTTGTGACGCGAACCCAACCGCATTTTGTGCTACTTTATGATTTCTGTATTTATCCTGTAAATCTCTAAAGGAAGGGGAAGATATCTTAAACTAACCCTGCTTGCAAATGTTTTCTTTAACAAATGCGAAAAAGATCCGGAATCGGGGTTTGTTTATAAAAGGGGAAGCTATTAACACCCAGAGTATCTATAGTTATCTATAGGAACTTTCATTTGCATATATTTTCTACTATTTGAAATGCTTTCTTAAGTATATCTGCTGTTGATTAGGAAAGTTTCTCCTTATGAGCGTTGAAAGAATGTTTTTGTTGTTTTTGGGTTTTCTATTGTTTTTGGGAAGGTACTGGACCAAAGATTTTTTATTTGTGTGCTCGCTAAGATTTCGCAATCTTATGCCTATCTATTCCCCTAAAGAGATTTGGGAAACCAGAGCAATTGTAGTTCCTCTTATTCTATGGGAGGAAATTTGGTGTCTTGTTCAAAGCCCAAGATTGAAGTTAAAAGAGTATTTATGTCTTGTTCAAAGCCCAAGATTGAAGCTAAACGTTTGACTGAGAGAGAATTTGTCATCTCTAAAGGGAGATATCTCACCTATTCATCACAAATGTTAAGTAATTGGTAATAAGGTAAGTTACTTTAACTGGGATATGTGGAATCCAGCAATGCCATATCTTCCTTTATGAGTCTTTGTATGCTAAGAGGGGGACATTGACATGGATGTGAGGAATCCATAGGCTTGCCACTTACATCTCTTAGATGAAAGAGAAGTTTATCCAGGATAAGGGAAGGATTCAAGCTTGGATTTTGAATCAACAAGTGTGCCACTTACATCAATTATCTGGCAAAAGTTTTGATTGTTTGTTTTAAAATTTGATGTATAGAGGAAATGTCATCCTACAGAGTGGACTTATGGTCTCATCTGAGGGGATGTTGATTTTTGTGTGTCTTGATCAAAGCCCAAGGCTGAAGCTAAAAAAGGTTGACTCCACTGGGGAGTGTAATATCTGTCTTGTACAAAGCCCAAGATTGAAGCTGACTGGGGAAATCATTATATGAAGCCTGAGAGGAGGCTGACTCTTACTAAGGATTATTTGAATCCAAGAGAAGTTCTAGACTTATTTTGAGGAATTAAAAGGGAAACTAACTCTTGCTGGGGAATTATTAAAACAATTTAATCCATGCACGATTAGTTTAAGATTTCTAATGCAGTTCTTATAAAAAAGAAATTTTCTTCAGAAAGAGGTTTTATAAAAATATTTTTTCGTTGATTAGATGAAGACACAAACTCAATTAAGTAGTCCTCTTTGTACATGACCCCTAATGAAATGGTTCCTAATCTCAATGTGTTTCATCTAAGAGAGTAAAGTACAAGATTTTTGATTTATGGCATAAGTGTTGTTGCATTTTATCATGGCTGTTCCGAGATTAAATTTGTAATCACTTAACAGTTGTTTCATCCAAATAACTTGCACATAAAAAATACCCGCAACAACATATTTAGCTTCTACAATTAATAACACAACACTTATTTGTTTCTTACTAAGCCAAGAGATAAGCGAGATTCTAAGAAAATGACACATACCGCTAGTACTTTTCTAATCTAACTTACAACTAGATAAATTGGAACCAGAGTACTCAACTAAAGTACAATTTGTCTCTTTGAGGGTGCCATAAACCCATAAGTGGTGCGCTAGTGATATACGTCATAGCTCATTTGACAGTAGAGAAACATGATTATTTGGGGTTTGCTTGAAAGCATCCACATAGACAGACAACAAATTTAATATGAGGACGAGTTGTAGTAAGATAAAGAAGGCAACCGATCACACCTCGACATTTTCATTTTTTAAACTTATTTTCCTCCTTTCCCTTATCTAAATTACATGAAGTACTCATTGAAGTTGAGTTTGTGTTTGTTGTTTCCATGTCGGATCTTTTTAATAGCTCTTAACAATATTAAAATTGATTAATCAAGCTGTAGTCATTTTATTGATCCATCTGTAACCCATGAAATTGAAAAAGCTCCCCAATCATAGATATTTCAAATTAATTTTGCATCATATTAGAAAAATCCTTGCACAAAGACTCAATAGTAGCACCAAATATATATATATATATATATACTGAAATTCAGGCATAGCAGACAGCAGATGTCCTAACACATGTCAAGACATTGTTCTGCATAAACATTTAAATGCAGAGGCATAACAGCAGACTGATACCTTGAATATCAAAACTGCAACAACACAGATGTTACGACATCTGATCCAACATGTTTATCATGAACACTAACAGAATAATTAAATCTGCAGAATGATAAAAGACACAGCAATTGTTAACCCAGTTCGGTGTAATTCACCTACATCTAGGGGATACCAATCTGGGAAGAAGACTCCACTATCTGTAGAATTATCACAAAGCTAAACTCCCTCGTTTACAACTTTATATCCTAACATCTACCCTATTAAGACTTTATCAAAGAACATCCTATTTGATACGAGATACCCCACTCACTTCCCTTAATCATATCCTGTGATATTTACATCATTCCTGTCAATACAGAATTCTATCAATCTTTCTTGACCAACACGCTAACTTGGATTTGCATAAAATCTTGATCCAAGAATAATAAACAAACCAATACCTGAAGGCTTATGGATCTGTGCAGTACCTAGGTCTTCCACAGTGCATCCAATGATACAAAGGGAGACTTACAACTTAGAGAGCCAACGACTCTCAAAACCCTAAACCCTTATTTTTACCTAAGAGAACTAGGTTACAATTGTTACATTCAAGGTACATTTTAAACCCTAGACGTAAGTCTTCTATTTATAGTCCTCTGCTATCTCGGGCCTTCTAATCTTCTGTTTATTTCTTCCTTGATCCTTCAATATCAGATCAAGATGTCGAGACATCTGTTAGGACATCATATCTGACTAGTCTACTTTCATTAGACTTCTTCATGTTTAAACATATCTTTTGAAATTTTGTTCTTCCAAAAATTTGCTCAAATCAGCAGAGCTTATAATCTCCCCATTTTGACAAATTTTTGGTTAAAACTCCCTTGGCCAGAAAAAGAAAGTCCGACGTTTGGTAGATATGATTGGAACACTTCTGAGACTCTTTCTTATCCCTGAAATTCCTAGTTGTATGTTGGTGTACATGAGGAAGAGTACATAACCCAATCCCCCTTAAACTAGTACTTGCCACAGAGGGATAAATCTTCCTCTTAAGGGGCATAAGAGAGCCCATAAGAAGGTCCAGTTGTATCGTGCGTAACATTGAGTCCATAGAGCATGTAGCTCAGGTCACAAGACACAACCTGCTTCCTAACTCACATCACAAGGCACAAAGGAAAAGACTCGGATAGAATGTTAGAACATCCTCTTCAACATCCTTGCAAAACAACTGCAAGGATGTACCAAATGTGTGCTGAAAGACCCATCCCCACACAACCATTCTCCCCGTTTTTAGCCAAAAATTGACAAAAGTAGCCAATACAGTTCCATATCCATATGTTACTTATCCAAACACAAATGAAATACATGATGAATCAACCCACAACATGGAATTCCACAAACAGATGCACTCTTTAAATACCTAAACGGTTTCTTTAGAGATCCACGGTCCAAAGAAGTTACCGCTGAACAAGTCAAAGGAGAAATAAATTTAGGTAGGTAAATTCAACATTAATAATTGTGCACCGCCCAGCTAGGATAAGACTGTTTCAACTTTTAAGAGTAATCGTCCAAAAAGAACACTTGTATCAAGACACATGTTAGCCATGCCTTCTCTAGGAAACACTTTCCACCGTTCAAAACAGCCAGTTAGGACCCACCCTTAGGCATTGAATAATGTCCTGACATTTTGTCAGCCTTGTTCAGTCCATCTGAATCATAGTCACCATCCTTTTGATGAGTCCCAAGAATAATCCTTTTAAACAGAAGAAAAATAGAACCGACCAAGATGTTAAGATATTTCTTCAAACATCTCCTAGTTAGCACCTAAGATACTTGTATTGACACTTTAATGATGGAATTTACTTTATACTGTCATGTCCCCTACGACCTTGCAA
This sequence comes from Lathyrus tuberosus, assembly GCA_022829125.1. Lineage (NCBI taxonomy): Eukaryota > Viridiplantae > Streptophyta > Magnoliopsida > Fabales > Fabaceae > Lathyrus > Lathyrus tuberosus. The sequence continues at coordinate 8,027,729 of JALAZF010000008.1, read as the reverse complement.
CAGTAATGTCAAGACATCCTTCTTGACACCTTAGCACAGCTTGCTTGTCCTCCAAACAACCTGGATTCATAACTGCACCCCTGCAGTAATACCTCTTTGATCAAGGAGCAACTCCCCCTATCTAAGATAACCAGTGCTCCTCCAATGAAAACTTATGCTGATGAATGGAAAACATAAGACGCATCTTCATGTCTAAAAGAGCGCACCCTCTGTCCAACCTAGCTGCTAAACATAACCATCAACTGCACTTATTGCTTCTTCTGACAAGACCAATAATCACTCACACATGAACACCATCATGCTTCCCGTGAGGTCACATTAGGATCACCATCCTAAATTAACAAACTCTTGGATTAAGATCAAAGCTCCATTGATCCCCCTTTTCTTGAACCCATCTATACACCACACGAATTCCTCTTGAATTCTCATGTATAGACCTCCATGTTCCTTAAGATAAAATCCAATTCATCTGGAATGATCCACATTCCTAAAAGAGATACCATTCCTCTTAGTTTGTTACCTTCTTAACGATGTCAGATATCGTATACATGCTCCAGAAATCTTCAGCCCATTTGCTCCATAAGCACCAAACTGATCCACTTCTAGCATATCCCATTCACATCAGACTTCCAAGACAATCCTTTACCCATCATTCTCCCGTATGATAAGATAAATACTTCTTAGACAAGATGTGAGTGTCAAGTTCTACACTCATAACTTAGTATCCTACTCCAAGGATAACCAACCCAGAAAATGTTCTAACATCCGTTAGGACATTCTTCACACATCACAGACACCACACACCATGGTTCTTGATATGCTCCACCACTGGACTTACCATCTACATAGTAATCCAACTGAAGATCTTCAAACAACACTGCGCCACCAGCTTGATCAACAAGAACTCCAGATAATCAAGAGAGAAATAAACTCTCATCCACCAAAAAAAGGTATCTTTCATAAACTAAGAACTTCTGCCACAAGCTCCAAGATGAACCAGATCCTCCTTACATTTTCAACCAACTACCCTTCTGCCCAAGAGTAATTAGTTCCAAGCACCTTGCTTGAATGCACACTATGAAACCAACCAAATTCCACCTTTTGATTGATCTCACTCTTCTTCAGAACTCCCACAAGATACACTGATCCACCAATGAAATCTGATCTTTAAGTCACATGAACTACTTGCTCCATAGCAAGACATCTTGGATCTACCAAGCCTCTAGACATGTAACATCTTCTCAATCCACAGCTCCTGCAAACTGCATGAGATAGACCTTTTTGAAGCATCCATAACTTCCATTCTCCTGTAGATCACCTTATCTTAAGCTGATGTACCACATCACCAGCTGAGACTCTGATGTTAAGCTAGATGTCATAACATTCTGATACGACATCCAACTGTTGAATTCAGCTCCTTCTTTTGCCACTTAGAAGAACCTTCTCCCTTTAACAGAACAAGAGTTCCATGCTCTCATATACTTGATTCAACAACCAAGTTTGAGTAGACAACCTTCATCCTGCTTATCACAGATATTCCTTTCAAGCTCACACCTTGATGAATAACTACTTTGAAACTCCAAAGACTTCACACCTGCCACATCTGAATCTTCATAAGATAAAGTAGTCCTAGACTACACCATAGACATACCAAAGAATGCCACTTTTCTTAGTAGAGCAGTCTGTAGAAAGTCAGAGATAACTGCCACTTAGCCTTGACCTTTAAAATGAGCAAGATCCCATGCTCCTCAGTACCTAGATCAGAAATAAACTGATCCAAGCTGCGCCAACACCAGCACACCATTATGGACAGGTCTCTTACCAGGAGACGTTCTAGATAAACATCAGATGCTTCTATTAATAACTTGAACACACCTGCTGCACTCCAAAACTCTTAGATCAGAAATAAAATGATCCAAGAACATTCCATCAAGATTATGATGTCTTCATCTTCATATTCAACAACACCATTGTCCAGACCAGTTTCTTGCCAGGAAATTCTCCAAAGATCACATGCTTCTATCACACCAGACTGAAGACGATTCTTAGGTCAACACCCAAGACCAAAACAGATGCTAAAGCTCATGCATTACCCCTCCTATGATTCTGCACAAACTCTGATGATGAGATGTTCCAACATCTTGTTGAACATCAGCAATCTTGACTTTCAAGGATAATCAATTAAATACTTGTGAACTCCACAAATAGCAATTGATCTTAAATCCTTGTCCAATAATCCTTCTTCACTGTTGTAGCTATGCTCCAGCAGATCACTTCATGAACACTTATCAAGTATTCAATCTTTTGCAAGTATCTTCTTTGACAACTAATGTTGAGATACCAAGATTGCCACCCTTAACTCAAGTAACTAAGATTCTCTCTGAACGAATCCTATTTACCTCAACAGTTCTAAAAACTCCAATCAGATTGGATCCACCCTTAGGATTAAGAGAGATGAATCCTTCCTTGCTGTTTTGAATAGTGAAAATAAATCACCTCCACTTTCTTCAGGTTGTGTTTCATAGAAACACCTTCTAGTTAGAAGAATAACTAGAAGACTCCAGATGCACGACTGAGACGCCTTTATGAGTGGACTTGAGAGAATTCTCAAGTATCTTTGATAACCTAGCCGATCAATAATTTATCAAACTCCCAAAGCAAGAACTTGATAAACCTAAACTCAACTCATCTCCTCTTCAACTGAATTCAAACTGCACAATGGAACCAAGCTTCCAAGTTCCAAGTCACCATAACAAACATCTTCCAACAACTCTTTCCATTCCATCTCTCCCAATTTTAGAATAAAAAGATGTAGATATATTCACATATAGAGGCCGACGATTGAGATCTTCCACCATCTTTCTTCAGCAACAACTCCAGAATCCCATAATTCTAGAGCTCTTCCATCAGAAACATATGCAGCGGAACCGCCAAGGAACAAATTCTGCTTGCCCTAATAAGATGTCAGATAATTTTATAAGACACCCCAACAAGAGAACTAGCCACTTCTCCTGTAGTTGTTGTAGAACCTCCTCAACAACATGAACAACCACTGGTTTGTTACCTTCGAACCAGAACATCCATCCCATCCATTAATACCCTTGAGTATGTCTGAGTTGATTGATCTGATCTTCAAAACTCCTCCTTGTTTAAACGCCAGAAATTATCTCTCAAAGATCTCATCCAAAAACATACAGGATGCCCGCTCTGATACCAATTGAAATTCTGGCATAGCAGATAGCAGATGTCCTAACACATGGCAAAACATTGTTCTGCATAAACATTTAAACGCAGAGGCATAATAGTAGACTGATACCTTGAATATCAGAACTGCAACAACAGATGCTACAACATATGATCCAACATGTTTATCATGAACACTAACAGGATAATTAAATCTGCAGAATGATAAAAGACACAACAATTGTTAACCCAGTTTGGTGCAATTCACCTACATTTGAGGGATACCAATCCAGGAAGAAGACTCCACTATCTGTAGAATTATCACAAAGCTAAACTCCCTCGTTTACAAATTTATATCCTAATATCTAACCTATGAAGACTTTATCAAAGAACATCCTCTTTGATACGAGATACCCCACTCACTTCCCTTAATCACATCTTGTGATATTTACATCATTCCTGTCAATATAGAATTCTGTCAATCTTTCTTGACCAACACGCCAACTTGGATTTGCTTAAAAGCTTCATCCAAGAACAATACACAATCCAATACCTGAAGGCTTATGGATCTATGCAGTACCTATGTCTTCCACAGTGCATCCAACGATACCAAGGGAGACTTACAACCTAGAGAGCCAACGACTCTCAAAACCCTAAACCCTTATTTTTACACAAGAGAACTAGGTTACAATTGTTACATTCAAGGTACATTTTAAACCGTAGACCTAAGTCTTTTATTTATAGTCTTCTGCTATCTTGGGCCTTCTAATCTTCTGTTTATTTCTTCCTTGATCCATGTTTTGATTGCTCCTTAATTCTTGCAACAGATTTAGAAACATCCTTCAATATCAGATCAAGATGTCGAGACATCCATTAGGACATCATATATTGGAACAAGTAAAACGCCATGCTCGGTTTTCTCAATAAATTTTCCTTATATCAACCTTCCCTTTTTGAAAATTACTTTTAAGCGAAAATTTTCTCAAATGTTCATTCATACCAAGCTCTAGAGACTTGTTATAGGCCATAGAGAGCCTTTTGATATTCTATTCTTCAAATGGAAAGATGTTAGACAAAATATTTAGGAGAATTTGTTTAAAAATTTAAATGCATAACAGTAAGAATAAAAGTAAAATGTAAATAACACAGGAATTGGTAACCCAGTTCGGTGTAAAATCACCTGCATTTGGAGGGCGTTAACCCAAAGAAAGGAAATTCACTCTTAATAGTCAAAAGTACAAATTGGTCTTAGTTGAACTCTCCTAGTTCAATGCCTCTTTTCCTTATACTACCTATGAATTTCTATTAGGAACTCCCCTTGAATATGAGACCCCTCTCACTTTCTCTCAAGCACTCTCCCAAGTGTCTGGAGAGTTACAATATAGTATGAATGGTGAAACCAATTACAACTCAAAATAAACTCTATTCCTCTATATAAGAATGTCACTTGCGAACAGAGTTTCACAACACAAAACAAAAAGGACTCAACTAAAACTCTCCTACGCAGTATATATTTTTCTCTCATGTTCTAAGTATTCACAAAGGGGATATTCTTCTTATATGGTAAAAATGATCCAACTAGAAAGCGCACTAGGGTTTAGGCTTTGAATGCAGATGACCTCTCAAAATTTCATTTGATCAATCTTCATTAATGTTGATTGTAAATCTTGATTGATCACATTTAAAATTAATATGAATCTCTTTATTATAATGAATTCAGCCTTTACTTAATTCTATTTAGATCTAATCTTCCTTTAAACCAAAACTCAGATGATCAGTCAAATCTTCATTATGATGATTAAGATCCTTTGATTTATACAAATCTTGAACAAATAAGATTCAAGTTAAATCTTTCCTTAATACAAAAAGCACAAATACACTCTAAACACAATTCTTATTTTGATAGTATATAAAAGGAAACATTTCACCAAAAGTGTGATAATTATCTCAGAATACTTGCGCGCGAAGAAACCCAAAACCAGACAAGATGTCTCACGGATCGTGGAAAATTTTGCTTGATATCTTTCCACATAAAATAAATCAGTATCTTAAACAAATCAAATAAAATATTTACTTGATATAAATATAATTCCAACTTCTCAAGTAAAGGATTCAAAATAAAATCTTTTGATTCACATTAAATCTTCATTTAAACCAAATAGGAAAAAAAATCAATGAAATCTTTGATTGGATATAAAAGGAAACAAATCTCTTTTAAATAAATCAGCTTCATCTCCTTTAAATAATCATCTCTAACTCTATTAACTAAATCACATCCAATTTGATCTTCATCATACAACTAAAATCTTTTCCAAACAAATTTGATTTATAATTATTCTTTTGAACACAATCTTACAGACTTTTGGAAGAATTAAAATCGAAACAAATCTTGAATAAAATATGAAGAGAATCAGAACCCAGATTGTGTAGCATGTGCGCCAGGATGTCTCACAACAATATTAAGACATCTTGCTCAACAAATTTCCTACAACTATTAGCCAATCAAATCTTTCTTTCAAAGCAACTTCAGTAGAATCTTGGACAGAACAAACCTGAACCAAATCATGTAATAACCTCTAGAATCAACACACATGATCAAATGCGCCAAGATGTTCTCAAAAACTTACAAGACATCTTGCTTTCCATTTTTCCTATAAAAATAAGACAACCCAAATGTAATAACAATCTCCCCCTTTGGCTATTTTTTTAGGAAACACACAGATACAATAATACAAATATACCCATTTGACCTCGGGTGCAAACAGGAGTTTACCTCGGTTAAAGAGGTGAGGTAACAAAGAGCGTCATGAAAACCTCCACCTTACCCCTCAGTTCTGAATAGCCAAGGTGATATGTGAAAATATCATCGGTTCGATCCCCAACAACAACATCGTTTTATTTTGAAAACAATGTAGCGTGCACCATATTCCTATCAATGTTTTTATAACCGAGGGAAATATGTACCTATTTCCGTCGGACTTTGTAAATAACTGAGGGGTATGACCATTTTTTTTTGTTTTAAATCCCATTTTCACTGAACAAGATCATTTTTTTACACATAACCTACATAATAATGTGACAAATTAGATCATTTGTATTTTATACAGAACGTAACACAAAATATCATACTTACATTGTTTACAAACATAATGTACAATGCTTACAATATTTATAATTACATTTAGGATACAAAAAACCTCTACCAAGAGAACCTATACATATTTGGACCTATACATATTTGCACCTATAATGACAAAACCTAAATCAACATTCATAGTCGTCGGGTTGTCTATGCGACCACAAATAATTTTCATATAGTAACTAATTAATACACACAAAGAACAGGTATTACATTAGAGAAAATAAAAGAATGTCAAAAAGCACAAATAATACTTACATATGGTTCTATGAACTTTGGCTTTTTACCTTATAGATTACACTTCACAAAATTGTATCCCTCCATAGCTCTACTTGTATGTAAAAATTAAACATGAATTAAAACTATTCAAATGAATAAAAACTATTCAAAACTAAAGGTAAAATTTGAGTACTACAAATAATATCACTTACCGGCTCAAAGTCGCTTGAATTTCTTCATAAATATGATAGTGTAAAGAGCATAATGTCGCTCCCGAGGATTTGCATCCATGGTACAAACGCGAAAGTGGTGCGGAAAACAGAGTCGCCGGCAATGTGTATTTATCCTAAGAGAGGGAAAGGAAACACTGCGTAAACCTGAGGGAAGGGAAAGAGCATGGTCTCGCGACCAAGAGAAACGGGTAAGGGAGTCGGTTACGCGAAGGGAAGGTGTTAGCACCCCACGCGTCCATCGTACTCGAAGGGATCCATGCTTGTTGTCTCAATCAATGGGTGTCGTCATCTGGAACTCCACTGCTACTAGAAACGAGAAGGAACTGGAATGGAAAGGAACGAAAAAAATGAAGAAGAAAAGAAAAAAGAAGTGACTCTATAGGACATCGCTCGTCCTATGCCTACGTATTCCCTCGTGCAATGGGAAAGTCAGAGTCAACGTAGTTTGGACACGAACTAAAGGGGGGAGGTTGCTCGCCAAGACATCGTCGTCTTGTGCCTACGTATCCTCAATCGGACTAGAGAGAGGAAATCAGAGCAGTCATAGTTCGACCTAACGAGGTCGGTTAGTGTTTTTTATGAGCGACGTTAGATTCAAGTCTGGCAGTTAGGGTCGATGCCTGTTTGCGACGAGACGGAAGTAACGTGCCCTTTTCTGAAAATGATTTGAACTTAACGATCCCGAAGGATGAAAAAGATTTGAGTTTGTTTTTTGTGTTTTTTAGACAGAAGTGGATTGATGTTAGTTCGTAACTTACATTGTACTAAAGTCTACCATACGGGAACGAGCGAATCGCATGGTCGTCCCCAAATGGGAGGCATGCTAAACACTCTAAAAGAGGAGGGGAGACCCCTCGTTCTTCATTTCCTACACTTAAGGCTCGAGCGCAATATTCGTTATATTTATTAAGTGTTTTTAGAAGTGTTATGAGATGAGAAGAGAAGACTCAAAGGAAAAGAAAACACTAAGGGGAAACTAATTGTTCCTAATGTTATCATGCAAAGGTGGCCCTATAGTTGAGTTTGAAAGGGAAACATCTACCTAAGTTAGCATGCAAAAGAATGCCTAATTCTAATCCTACTCGAAGCTTAATCAAAAATTAAGTTGGACTAGGTAGCTCTAAGGGAGTGAATCCAATACTTAAACAAGTCTTGAGACTCAAGGGAAGAGAAGGAGTGAAAGAGAAGGAGAAGAAAACGCGAGTAAACCAAACGAGCAACAGCTACAACAGCGCCTCTGCACCTGCACAGCGGTTAAAAACCAGCAAACACACCAAACAGCATTCAACAACCCATGCCCAGCACACAAAATAGGTGTAAAAGGTCAAACAGCAGCACATACAACATCACATATGCACTAAGACAGCAATGGAAAACGGGACAGCACACCATGCATTTGAAAACAAAATACTCATGCAAGCAATGATTGCAAATAGACACACAAAGCACGGCAAACCAATCATAAAGGTTGTAAGCATCAAGAATGAATAACATGATCATGCTAACAATTCAAGAACAATTACTCAATAAAGTTACATAAATCAAACATCGATCAAAACATCATGCATAAGCGACCACGGAAGCAAACGACAATCATGCATCATATGTCCAGCAAGTTAATCATTAACCAAGAATTAATCATGATTCGAATGTGTGTGCAACGTGTTCATTGCATCAATTAGTCAACAATGCAAACATAAACATTTATCGATGAAAATCAAGAATCACGTGTCGGAAAATTGTGTTCATGCAATAGTGTGAGGTGCAACAGCTCAAGAATGATCCACAAATCATCATCATATCAATCCATAAAGTTTAGACATGAAAAGGATCTCAAACAACCAATAAAATGCAAGAAAATCAAGTTCTGCTTCAGTGGTAACCGGTTACAGCACAACTGCTAACCGGTTACACAGTTCAAAATTGCACAAACTACGCTGAAAATACACAATGTAACCGGTTACTGCATAATTGCTAACCGGTTACTCTGGGACAGTGGTGAAAAAAATTCAGTTTCAAAAGCACTTTTCAGCAACAATCACTTATGTAATCATGTTCAATGATCATGTAATCAAGAATGCACGAAAATCCAGTTCAGAAACAACATTCAAACATCATTTAGATCCAATAATCATCAACATCCACAATTAAATTCACACAAATGAATCAAAACACACCAAAAATCATGGATCTACATTGATAAAGTTGCAATTAAGCTAAAATGAGTATGGATTTGAAATTAACCAACCTACAAAGCTGAGATTTGCTTTGGTGAGCGTTGTAAACATAATTTGATGAATCCAAGTAGAGAAATCCAAGATCCACAAGCTCCTTGCACTCAAAAGTTGAAAATCCAAGCAATAAGCAACAAAAACCCCAAAATCACTTTCAATAATCACTTCTGAAATTCCAGATCTAGATCCAAACGAAAATCACCAATGAAATACAACAATGAAGTGGTAATGAGTGGCTTTAGCTCAAGAATTAACAAGTTCCAATGAAGAACTTGTTAATCTTTGAAAGAGAGCTTTGAGTGTGGTTGAAAATGGAGGCTGAGAGTGAAAAAGTGAGAGAGAATTGAGAGCAAAATTCTGAAAAATGAGAGTGAAAAATGATCTAGGTTGAGAGGTTTGGAATGAATTGATTTAAATAGAAGCTAGGTTAGAAATTCAAATGTGGTTTGGAGTGAGGTTTAGTGGGTGGAAATTGGGGTGAAAAGTGGATTAAGAAATGAAATGAGGAATTAGAGTGGAAAAATGATGGAGAGAATTTGTATTTTGGGTGGAAAATGATGAAAATATCAATTCTAGATCCTTCCCCCACGTGCACATGCCAAGCACATGATCACTAATGATGCAAACAGAATTTCCCAAAATTTGCCCAGAGTAACCGGTTACAGCACATCTGCTAACCAGTTACTCAGTTCAAAAACTGAAGAAATGCGCAGAAAAACCAAAGGGTAACCGGTTATCAGATACGTTGTAAACGGTTACTCAGTGCAAATTTTGAATTTTGGCGCCTTTTGGAGGGAATCTTGGAAAAGTGACTTCCGATAGCTGTTTTGAACCCGTTAACCCTCTGAAACTCAAAATTCTATATTGCTACTGAGTAACACCTGAAAAGAACACAAATTCCTGCTGACACCTCAGAATATCCTGCTGAATTAATAATGCCTGATACCGGATCGCTTGATCAAAATATGACTGTTGAAGCTTCTGATTATTAAAACGCCTAATGAGAAAAATAAAAGCTCCAAAAGACCTTGAAAACCAACTGCTTGACCCTGAATATTGCTGAAAATAATGTCGGAGCTGATAACGCCATGAACTGCTAGAAAATACCTTGATACCATGCCCAAAAGAAACATGCAAAATGTAGAAATGACAATGCAAATGAAATGAAGCATAAGCCAAAAAGGTTAGCAACACTAGGGCAAATTTTGAGGTGTTACCGCTGCCCCTATTTAAACTTCTTGGATCCGAGGGTATGGAAGCAACGGCTTTCAGAAAATCGGGATATACGGAGATTGAATACCAAAATAACCTAGAAATTTGCACCCTGTGGGGAGGATGAAATAACGGAAATACGAGAACGGCCGAAGGCGAACTCGGAAAGGCAGACCGGCCGAAGGCGGACTAAACTGGGGATATAAGGATACTACGAGAACGACCGAAGGAGGACTCGAAAAGAAAGACCAAGCTGAAGGTGGGCTTTCAAACAAAGACTATGCCGAAGGTAGAATTTCAAACGAAGGATATGAGACCATGCCGAAGGTGGGCTCGAAAAAGAAATACCAAGCCGAAGGTGGGCTTTCAAAGAAAGACTATGCCGAAGGTAGACTCTTAAACAAAGGATACGAGACCATGCCGAAGGTGGGCTCGAAAAAGAAAGACCAAGCTGAAGGTGGGCTTTCAAAGAAAGACTATACCGAAGGTAGACTTTCAAACAAAGGATACGAGACCATGCCGAAGGTGGACTCGAAAAAGAAAGACCAAGCTGAATGTGGGCTTTCAAAGAACGACTATGCCGAAGGTAGATTTTCAAACAAAGGATGCAAGACCATGCCGAAGGTGGACTCGAAAAAAGAAAGACCAAGCCGAAGGTGGGTTTTCAAAGAAAGACTATGCCGAAGGTAGACTTTCAAACAAAGGATACGAGACCATGTCGAAGGTGGACTCGAAAAAGAAAGACCAAGCCGAAGGTGGGCTTTCAAAGAAATACTATGCCAAAGGTAGACTTTCAAACAAATGATACGAGACCATGCCGAAGGTGGACTCGAAAAAAGAAAGACCAAGCCGAAGATGGGGTTTCAAAGAAAGACTATGCCGAAGGTAGACTTTTAAACGAAGGATACGAGACCATGCCGAAGGTGGACTCGAAAAAGAAAGACCAAGCCGAAGGTGGGATTTCAAAAAAGACTATGCCGAAGGTAGACTTTCACACAAAGGATACGATACCATGCCGAAGGTGGACTCGAAAAAGAAAGACCAAGCCGAAGGTGGGTTTGCAAAAAAAGACTATGTCGAAGGTGGACTTTCAAACAAAGGATACGAGACCATGCCGAAGTTGGGCTCGAAAAAGAAAGACCAAGCCGAAGGTGGGCTTTCAAAGAAAGACTATGCCGAAGGTAGACTTTACTGGGGATAACAAGATAACAGCGGGTGTGAGGATGGCCGAAGGCAAACTCTAAAAAAGAGGAAGACCAAGCCGAAGGTGGACTTTCAAAGAAAGACTAAGCCGAAGGTAGACTTTCAAACAAAAATATGTAGAATCGACAGTTCCACAAAGATGACTCCGCCGGGAAAAAGAGAAATCTAAACAGACAACTCTGCGGGGGAGTATAGGAAGGACCTACAAGAAGGACGAATCCACAGGTTGCGGTGTAGTGTAAAACAACGTCTCCTGAACTTTGTTACTTTCTGCTGGGGAAAGAAACCGGTAAAGGATATCAAACCTGGCTTATGCTTCGAATGCATATGTTTGAATTTTTCTATGGCGTAATGCTCCATACAAAATGGAAATGCTACGCGTTTGGGAGGATGCCATGCAAAAATGCTTATGCAATGCAAAAGAGGCGTCTCAGCAAAATAAATGCTGATGACCAAGGCAGCTCCACTGGGGATGATAAACTAAATTGTCCTCTGAAATAAGAGACCCTGCTAAGAAAGACTTCACTCTGCTGAGGAAGATCCTGATCACAAATTCTGCTGGATATGAACACTCTGAGAGAAGATCCACTCTACTATGGATGGATAAAAATGAATAATGAAGACGAAACCCAAAGAGAGATTCTCTCTGCTGGGGATTACCAATGACTTCTACCTGGATCCGAAAGAATTCCAATAACAATTGGACTTAAGCCCTGCTGGAGATATCAACCGCTGTTGATCAAACCACTGTGAAGATCACCATCAAACTTTGCTTGGGGAGACAAGTCAATAATTCCAAACCTGTTTGGTGATATTACCGAACTCAACCTGCTGTTGGGAGATGTCCTTGCTTTTACCCTATTGGAGAATATCAGTACTTTTACCCTACTGGGGAGTACCGGCCATGACCAGCAAACCTGCTTGAGGAACGGTAGATGCTGACATCCACCCTGCTAGAGGATAACATCAAGCTTACTCATCTGAGGGGATTAACTCATACCGTTGCTGATGAGGAAAACATTTCTTGACTAGCTGAGGAGAATGAGTGCTCAGGCCCTGCGGGGAAAATAACATCTTTATCCAAAGAAGATATTCTATAAGTCTCTTGCTGGGGATGCGTCAGCATCAACTTCTGACTACTTGCTGAGAGAGTAATAAAACAACCATAACTCTAGCTAGGGAAATAATCCTCTGTACTCTGCTGAGGAAGATAATCCTCGACACCCTGGCTGGGAAAACAACAACCTGCCGAGGAGGATGAACTTTTCAATGTCGGGGAGAGTAGCACTACTGGGGAAGTATAAACCTGTTACCTTGCAAACAGAATCAACAGAAAGTTCTATATGCAAAAAGGCTACTTCTATTACCATTACAACAACCGTTGCATAAGCAATTTCCACTATTTTCTGATACGCTTCACAGAGCTTAATGTTTTCGCATGCAATGTTTTATCAAAATATCGGACGTTTTCACAAACAAAACAGTAAAAGTAAAAACACAAATGGAAAGCTTTTGAGTGAAATGAAAATTTTATTGAATGGAATTGGCCTATGAATAGGCATTTACATCTGGAAGAAATTCCTAAAAAGAAGTAATTGCAAAAAAGAAATAAAAGAAAATACACATGTCGGCAATGTGGGGAACATATATCCACCATGATTCAATTCATTTATGACCCAATATGCCTTGCTTATCCGCAGATGCTTTGGCCTTCGAAAAGACTGACTGGACTAATTCCTTTCCTTCAAAATTTCCATGAATCAGAAGTGTTTTCAGATCGAACGCAGATCATAGCCTTTTGCTTTCAAATCCCTAACTTTTGCCTGGATCTCCCTTTTCGGGTTTTCAATTCACCGGGATACCCTTTTTTGCCAAAGTTGCCTTTTCAGGTTTTCAACCTCGCGGGTTTATTCTTTTTTTTTCTTTTTATCCCTAACTTTTTCCCAAAACTTTTCCTTTTTTATGGTTCGTCGGGATGCCCATTTTTGCCTGGACTTTCTTTTTGTGTCCAGCGGGTCTCTTTTATGCAAAGTATTTTTTTACTACGTCTGCGTTCACCGGGGACGTAAAATCTTCGCCATCCATAGTTGAGAGTAATAAGGCTCCACCAGAGAAAACCTGTCTTACTACATATGGCCCTTCGTAGTTTGGAGTCCATTTGCCCCTGTGATCTGTCTGAGGAGGAAGGATCCTTTTCAAAACCAATTCACCAGTCTAAAAACACCGAGGACGCACTTTCTGATCAAAGGCTTTCTTCATCCTGCTCTGATACAACCGACCATGTGCAATGGCTGCCAATCTCTTCTCTTCAATAAGGTTCAGCTGATTCAGTCTAGAACGCGCCCATTCAGCTTCATCAAGTTTCACGTCTGCCAGAATTCTTAAAGAAGGAATCTCAACCTCTAATGGTAGAACTACTTTCATACCATATACCAATGAGAAAGGAGTTGCCCCAGTCGACGTGCGCACTGAAGTACGATAACCGTGTAAAGCATAAGGTAACATCTCATGCCAGTCTTTATAGATCACTACCATTTTCTACACAATCTTCTTGATGTTCTTATTTGGCGCTTCAACAGCCCCATTCATCTTCGGGCGATAGAGAGAAAAATTGTGATGTTCAATCTTAAAGCTCTGACATAGCTCCTTCATCATCTTGTTATTCAAATTTGAACCATTATCTGTAATGATTCTCTCCGGGACTCCATACCGGCAGATGATGTTCTTCTTGATAAATCTGGCTACCACTTGTCTGGTGACGTTGGCAAACGAGGTTGCTTCCACCCACTTTGTGAAATAATCAATGGCAACCAAAATGAAACGATGCCCATTAAAAGCAGTCGGCTCAATCTTTCCAATCATATCAATGCCCCACATAGCAAAAGGCCAAGGTGATGATAATACATTCAGAGGAGTAGGCGGTACATGCACCTTATCAGCATAAATCTGGCATTTAGGACACTTTCGGGCGTATTTGAAACAATCAGATTCCATAGTCATCCAATAATACCCCGCTCTCAACAGTTTTCTGGCCATAGCATGCCCATTGGCATAGGTACCGAAAGATCCTTCATGGACTTCTTCCATCAACAGGCTTGCCTCGTGTTCATCAACACAACGCAGCAAGACCATGTCAAAGTTTCTCTTGTATAACACATCATCTTTATTCAGAAAGCAATTTCCTGCCAACCTCCTTAGAGTCTTCTTATCTTTGGTGGATGCACCTCTTGGATACTCTTGACTCTTCAGAAAAACCTTAATATCGTGATACCAAGGTTTGCCATCTGATACGTCTTCAATTGCAAACACAAAGGTTGGTCTATCCAAATGCATGATTCTGATCGAAAGAGTTTCATTCCAATGATTCAACTGATACATTGAAGATAACGTTGCCAATGCATCTGCCATCTGATTTTCCACCCGAGGTATATGATGGAAATCGACTCTGTCAAAGAACGGTAACAACCTCCTGGCATAGTTATTATAAGGCACCAAGTTTGCTTGACGAGTTTCCCATTCACCTATAATCTGATTAACTACCAACGCGAAATCACCATAAACATCGAGGTTCTTGATTCTTAAATCAATTGCTTCTTCTAACCCCATGATGCATGCTTCATACTCCGCCTCATTATTGGTGCATATGAAATCTAATCGGGCAGTGAAAGGCATATGAGAACCTTTCTGAGTTGTAATGATTGCCCCGATTCTGTTACCGTACGAATTAACAGCCCCATCAAAAACCAGCTTCCATTGGGACCCAATTTATGGCCCTTCATCAGGTAGAGGCTCTTCACATTCTTTCATCTTCAGATACACAATGTGCTTATCAGGAAACTCGAACTTCATCGGTTGATAATCCTCAATTGGTTGTTCAGCGGGATATTTTGACAAAACACTTCCCTTGATGGCTTTTTGGGAAACATATTGAATATCGTATTCTGTCAGAACCATTTGCTAACGGGCTATTCTACCAGAAAGCGTCTGCTTTTCAAACACATACTTGATCGGATCGATCTTCGAAATCAAGAGGGTTGTGTGGTTTAACATATGCTGCCTCAAACGCTTAGCTGCCCAAGCGAGTGCACAACATGTTTTCTCCAGGATCAAGTACCTTGACTCACAATCAGTAAACTTTTTACTCAGGTAGTAGATGGCATGCTCTTTTCTACCTGACTCGTCGTGTTGACCGACAATACACACCATTGAGTTCTCAAGAACCGTAAGATACATAATCAATGGCCTTCCTGGCACTGGCGGCATAAGGACCGGAGGTTCCTGCAAATATTCTTTTATTTTTTCAAACGCCTTTTGACAATCTTCGTTCCACCTGACCGCCTGATCTTTTCTTAACAACTTGAATATTGGTTCACACATGGCTGTATGATGAGAGATGAATCTAGCAATGTAGTTCAACCTCCCTAAGAAACCACGAACCTCTTTTTCTGTTCTTGGTTCAGGCATTTCTTGAATGGCTTTTACTTTAGCGGGGTCAACCTCGATACCTTTTTCGCTGACAATAAACCCAAGTAACTTTCCAGATCTCATCCCGAAGGTGCACTTGTTCGGATTCAACCTCAGTCTGAACTTTATCAACCTTTCAAACAATTTCTGAAGATTAACCAGATGTTCTTCCTCCGTCTGTGACTTCGCAATCATGTCATCAACATAGACCTCGATCTCTTTGTGAATCATATCATGAAAAGAGTCACCATCGCCAGCTGATATGTTGCCCCAGCATTTTTCAATCCAAAGGGCATCACTTTGTAACAGAATGTTCCCCACGGTGTTATGAACGTCGTTTTCTCCATGTCCTCTGGGGCCATCTTGATTTGGTTATACCCAGAGAAGCCATCCATGAAGGAAAACACAGAATACTGAGCAATGTTGTCTACTAACACGTCAATGTGAGGAAGCGGGAAGTCGTCTTTTGGGCTTGCTCTATTCAGATCTCTGTAATCAAAACACATCCTGACCTTTCCATTCTTCTTAGGTACAAGCACAATATTAGCAACCCACGGAGGATAATTTGTTACAGCAAGAAACCCAGCATCTAACTGCTTCTGAAGCTCTTCTTTGATCTTGACAGACATTTCCGGTTTCGTCCTTCTCAGCTTCTGCTTAACCGTAGTACATCCTTCTTTGAGCGGCAGCCGGTGTACCACGATGTTAGTGTCGAGCCCAGGCATGTCTTGGTAAGACCAGGCGAAGATATCCACATACTCTCGGAGCATTTCAATCAATCTTCCCTTGACAGTGTCTTCCAGGACAGCCCCAATCCGTACCTCTTTCTTTGCGTCCTCGGTTCCCAAGTTAACAACCTCGATTTCCTCCTGATGAGGAAGAATGACCTTTTCCTCCTCTTTTAACAGCTTAGCCAATTCCTCTGGTAAGGCACAATCTTCATCAGTCCCCTCTTTAGCCTGATATATGGGATTATCGAAGTCATATCGAGCCATAGCCGAATCATGATGGGTGGAATCTGAATAAGAAAACCTGCATGATTGATGATTTATGTTTATTATGGATGCATCAAACAAAAACACATTGCCATTTTGCTGTGGTTTTAATGCAAAAATAAAAAACAGAAAGACAAGGATCAAAACATTGGAATGCGAAAACGTCCTTTATTAATGATAAAGAAAAAGCATACAAAAACATTCAAGCCCTACAAACAAGAATCACTACGTCTTGGGCAGAACGTAGGATTAACATAGACACCAAACAGGAGCAATTACTCTGGTCTGGTCACTTGAATGGCTCTTTCTGATGACCAGTTGAGAAGGCTTTGACCTGGGACACATGGGCGGATCCAACTATCCATATCACAATCATTATCCCCATCTTCGCCAATAGCATTGATCCTGTCAAAGAACACACCAGCACTGGTGAAACGAACTGGACCATAGAACTTGGGAGGTTCCTCAAGACGCTTACGTGGCTTATATCCTAGTCCATGAGTATTCCTCTTTTCCTGGACATCAATAATCTGACCCCACTTTTGTGAACCGCCGGCTTCAACTACAGCCCGAGCATCTTTAAAGGAAGACATAGAAATCTCCGGCTGATGTACCACTGTAGGCTGCTCTACCACTTCAGGCTGGCTGACTTCCTTGAGAGATTCCTCTGGGATCTTCACTGCCTCAAAAGCCTGACATAGAGTTTCATGTATTTCTCCATCTACCTCCACATACTTGAAAGTAGTTAGTTGGCTTATCATGATATCCTCTTCTCCATAAACCGTCACCACATGTCCGTCTACCATATACTTTAACTTCTGATGCAATGTAGACGTCACAGCCCCAGCACTGTGAGTCCATGGATGACCCAACAGACAGCTGTAAGCAGGTTGGATGTCCATGATATAGAAGGTAGCATCGAAAACCTCTGGCCCAACCTTAATTGGTAGCACAATCTCACCGAAAACAGACCTCTTCGAGCCGTCAAAAGCGCGCACCACCAAATCACTAGGTGTGCATATCAACCCTCGGGTGTCTAGCTTCATCAAGGCTTTCTTAGGAAGCACATTCAAAGAGGATCCAGTATCCACAAGCACATGAGACATCAATGATCCACGACACTCGAAAGAAATATGCAAGGCATTATTATGGTTACTCCCAGCTGGAGTCAAGTCACCATCAGTAAAACCCAAACCATTGCCTGCATTAACATGGGCCACTACCCTCTCCAACTGATTAACTGAAATCTCCTGGGGTACGTAAGCAGCATTCAGTACCTTCAGCAGTGCATTTCGGTGTGCCTCGTAACACAATAACAGGGACAAGATAGAAATCTTAGATGGAGTCTGATGCAATTGATCAACAATTTTATAATCACTTTTCCGAATCAGTCTCATAAACTCTTCTACATTCTCTGAAAAAGCATTATCAATCGGCCCTGTCGTGGAGTCATTCACTACTAGTGCTTGCACAGAATTATTTACAACCTGCTTCCCTTTGTCTTGTCTAGAACTACCAACTTGGCCAACTGAAGGGATAAGGACTCTACCACTTCTCGTGATAGCCCCTTCCTCATTATCAGTCTCAACACGAGAGTTCATCACAGAAGTTCCCACCAGCTCTTGTTTTTGCCCATTGACAAACACTTCGGCTCCATAATTCCAAGGAATGGCCTTGGTACTCTCAAACGGAACGGGTCTGGAAGCTGTAATAATAACCGGTGCTGGTCTCACCGGCCCTGAAATAGTGATTGTTTTGAAAGGGATAGTAATGGTAGCAACCTCATTTTTCCTGCAAACAACTTCTCTCTGTTGGTCACATCGGTCAAACTGCAATCGACCTTCATCTATCAACTTTTGGATTCCAGATTTCAACAAACCACACCCATTCACTTGCGACATACAATCTGAACAATTCTCATCACATCTGGGGGACACCCCACCCCTCAATAACCTCTCCTTTACCACCATCAAAGGAGTCTTTAATTCATTAACATCCATAACCAACTTCAAAGATTCATTCTCCTCTAACACAACATTAACCCTCGGCCCACCGTGGTTCGGTATTAGGTTTTGAATGACATTCGACACGTCATTTGAAAAGTTAATGGCCTTTGAATCCACCAAGTCTTGGACTACATACTTAAAAGCTTTGCAGTCCTCAATATAGTGTCTGGGTGCCCCAGAATGAAAGTCACAGTGGGCGTTAGGATTATAACCCGGAGGTGGATTACCGGTGGGGGGAGCTAGAGTCCTTTTCTGG
Organism: Lathyrus tuberosus; assembly: GCA_022829125.1. Taxonomy (NCBI): domain Eukaryota; kingdom Viridiplantae; phylum Streptophyta; class Magnoliopsida; order Fabales; family Fabaceae; genus Lathyrus; species Lathyrus tuberosus. The sequence continues at coordinate 8,008,585 of JALAZF010000008.1, read as the reverse complement.
ATTAACTGCAACTGTAGCAAATGTTGAAACAACTGTGAATATGGTAGAGGTGGAGTATCAAAATGTTGGTTCTGTTTAGGCCTTGGCTGATATTGGCGCGGAGCCTGATTTTGCTGCAGCTGAGGTGGAAGCGCTGCAGGAATTGTCACTGAAGCTACCTGCTGGTTATAACTCTGATGCTGCTCTCCTTTACCTCGGTGAGACGACATAAATTTTGTTTCCTCCTTCTTCTTATAATTCACATAGGGTTTCTTCCCTTGACCAGAAGACGACCCATCACTACCTACTACCTTACCCTCTTTGATTCCACTCTCTAACATTTCTGCGACCATGATCAAATCAGCAAACGTGCCTGACATGCACGGTAATAGTTTATCATAATAAAGTCCCGGCAAAGTATCCATAAACAGATTCAACATCTCCCTCTCCAACAAGGGTGGTTGCACCCTTGCCGCTAGTTCACGCCATCTCTGCGCATATTCTTTAAGCTTTCGTTATTCTTCTGAGACATATTCTATAACTGGGTCCTGTTGGGAGCCATATCAGTGTTATATTGGTAGTGCTTGATGAAGGCCTCGACTAAATCTCTCCAATTACGGACATGGCATCTCTCCAATTGCATATACCATTCTAAGGATGCCCCAGACAGGCTGTCCTGGAAGAAATGCATCAGCAATTTCTCATCATTAGAATACGCAGCCATCTTTCGTGCGTATACCCTGACATGCGTCTTGGGACAAGTGGTACCATTGTATTTCTCAAAAGTGGGCACCTAAAATTTGTGCGGAATTACAACATTGGGAACCAGACCCAAATCCTTCAGATCCATTCCTACAGAATTCTGATTCACCACTCCCCTTAGTTGTTCTTAAATGAGTCTGAACCTTTGATCATTATCCACCTGAGGAGTAGCAGCAACACCTTGCATAGAAAAAATGTCGTCTTGTTGGTCATCATAACGACGGCCATGAACAGCGCAAACACTATTCCCTCCTCCGACAACAGAGAGAATCACCACCTGCTCTCCTCCGCCCGGAGGTATCACAACACCAGGAATGGGGATCTCTACGCCCGCATTATGGACTCCGCCATGAAGAACCCCGTCTTCATCCACTCTTGCCACTAAGGGTTGGACCAGAGTCCTCAGTTGCTTTTGTCCCTGGGCAACACCTTGCATCAGCTCCATGAATTGGTCTATACGGGCCTGCATGGCAGCCATATCAGCCTGCACCTTCTCCATAATTCTCTTCTGATTTGATCTAGTAGAATACCGGTGAATTGGCTGGTTATCAATCCTGCCTGCAACCAAATAAAGGTTAGAACAACCCGGGACGAGCACCTGCTATGCAAGAATGATTATGATTATACACATGCAAATGAACATGTTTGAATATTTGCAGGGCGATCCATCCCTTGATTCGGGTTTAAAACAGGATGAAATCGCTCATATATAAATCAGAGAAACTCACTGTCAGAGATTACAACCCAAGATAACAATAATAAGTCTGAAACAAAAGAAGCAAAGATCCCAGCCAACAATTCTGGTGGTGACCCGAGATACAAAGAAAAATAAACTACAGAGTGTTACCCACTTCCTAAGCTAGAGCCTTTACCCCTAGGCCTCTTCACTTCAGCTCATATCTTCAGCTCTTCTGTGGTTGCTATGGCCTCATTCAGTCGCTCCTCAACTACGTGTCTCTGGAATGTCCCTGATAAGATCTCCTCGTGTTTCTTCCTGAGCTTTGTCTTCAGACTCTCAATCTGCTCCAAATACTTATCCTCCTTCTGCTTGTTGGCTGTGATTACAGTGTTTCGATTAGCATTGAACCTGTGAATTTTCAGCGAAGCTTTGGCTAAGTATTCCTTCTTTAACTTTAGCACCCTGCTAGCACCTTTTAGAGCTTTCCCTACCTTCTGTCTAGCTGTAATTTCATCGGCCAACTCCTTTTCTTTCTTAGCGAGCAATTCTGTTTTCAACTTGGCAATGTGAACAGCTTCACCTCGCTCATGCTTCAACTGGTAGATTTCTCTTTGCAGCTCACCGTTCTCCTCTCGAAGCTTCTCCTTTTCAGCCCACAGTTTGTTATACTTCTCTATCTCAATTGTGGTTGGAGATTCAATCAGCAGGGGGTAAGATGGAGGTTCTCTACAGAAAGGTAGAAGTACATTCTCTACTCTCCTCTGAATCCAGTCCTCGTATGCAGGGAAGGCTTTGTTGTTACACTTTCCAAAAAAAGTCTTTCCCTCCTTGTGGTGATCTCTCCAAGCATTTGCAGCTTCTTTTAACACTTCCAGGTTGGCTTCCCCACTCACATATAGAGACTCTTGAACATCTTGGTCCTTTGGCGGCTCTTTCAAAGCATACCCAAATTGCCTAACAGCAAGAATAGGGTTATAATTAATTCCCCCTTTCCTTCCTATTAGAGGTATGTTTGGGTAACCTCCACAACTAATTAGGATCTCTTGGGCCAGCAAATCACGATTGACCCAAATCAAATTATCGTCCCTTAATCCCATCAATCTCCTTGACCAATCCAACATTTCTTTGGTGTCTACGAATGCCCCAAATTTGGGAAGGCGATCAGCAAACCACTTGTAGAAAATTGGAGCGCAAAAGTAAAGAGGTCCTCCTCTCCTCTTCTCATTCTTATAGTGTATCGAATAGTACAGATCCCCAAGCAAGGTAGGTATCGGATTCTTCGCGGTGAATATCCGAACAGCGTGCACGTCTACAAAATCCTTCACATTAGGGAACAATGTTGTTCCATAAACACACATAGCCAGGATTGTATTGAACACCGACCAACACTTAGCCTTAGCACAAATAGCAGCCTGCTCGATCAAAAACTTCGTGTGAAAGCCTTTATAACCTCCTTTACTCGCAACATTTTTCTTCAGCAAAGACTGGTCCAAAGGTAACGCAGTAGCAACCTTTTCCAGATCGGGAAACTCCTTAGAAATATAGAAGGGAACTTCTTCTTTGACAGAAACATCCAAAATGAGAGCATACTCTTCCAATGTCGGAGCTAAAAGATGATCAGCAAACAGAATACACCACAGGTGAGGGTCATAGAACTGCACCAGAGTTGCAGAGCCCTGAACTCATAGTTGGTAACATCTCGGGCGAAACTCAAAATCCTCCCATATTCTCCTCTAAAGTCTGCCAATACCCCGGGTTTTGCCATAGCCGAGATCTTGTGCACAACATCTATATGAAGCTCCGGGAACTTGTACGGGATGATATTCTTTCTCTCTTCAGTGCTAGTATTCATCGTGGACAGTCTTCGGACAACCGGAATCAAAGTTAGGATGCAACCCTACAAATGAACAAACACGTTAGAATGCAAAATGATGATGCAAATGCAAACATGGGATCAAGGTATCCATGATGCTCAAAACTGCTGTTGTTCTGCTGACTGAATAAGACCCCAAATATCATAAACCCAGAAATCTAGAATAATGGCCCATTCAAACTGCCTGAATATCAGGATGATAACAGTACACTGATGAGAAATCCAGAAAAACAGGTAGGTTGAAGGCCAAAGTCACCTGCAAACCTGCAAACACCCATCCCCTCTCAGATGTGGGTTCTAGAAAATGGGATCCTCAGTCTCGGATTCTCGATTTGAGAAGCAATAGTACATTCATCCCTCGGGGTACAATACTATCGCCAAACAAAGAGATCGTCCACTGATTCCCCCAAAAAAAAGGTCGTCCTATAGTAAGTTCCCAGCATTGGGTCCTCGGATCGACAAGTGTAATGGGTTTGCCATTTATGGACTGCCATTATCATATCTCGGGAGGAGAGGCGTTGCTGAGTTCTCGGGAGACGGTCACCAGAGTCAACAATTTTCCAGGTTATATTCCATCGTCTGCCCCAAATGCGCAGGATAGAATATTACCAAGGAAACCTCGTCTGGATGTGGAGTTTTCATGTATACTAAGTCTGGCCAAATGCCAAACAAGTCACATTACTTTCCACGCTAATCATAGGTGTATGCTCAAGCCTGGGTATTGGGCTTTTCTCTCATGAATCCGACCCACCCTACAAACAGAAAATCCAGCAGCAGAACAGTACAGCATAATAATGAAATGCAATGCTATAAATGCGGTAAAACAGTAAAATAGTAATACAATAATATACAACAAAATAAAGCACAACAGTAAACACCCAATGAAAATAAACAAACAAGCGCTAGGATTGACTCAAAAAAGGGAATGGACCAGCAAGAGGTCAATTTGTCCCTAGCAGAGTCGCCAGTTGTCGCTCCCGAGGATTTGCATCCATGGTACAAACGCGAAAGTGGCGCGGAAAACAGAGTCGCCAGCAATGTGTATTTATCCTAAGAGAGGGAAAGGAAACACTGCTTAAACCTGAGGGAAGGGAAAGAACATGGTCTCGCGACCAAGAGAAACGGGTAAGGGAGTCAGTTACGCGAAGGGAAGGTGTTAGCACCCCACGCGTCCATCGTACTCGAAGGGATCCACGCTTGTTGTCTCGATCAAAGGGTGTTGTCATCTGGAGCTCCACTGCTACTGGAAACGAGAAGGAACGGGAACAGAAAGGAACGAAAAAAACGAAGAAGAAAAGAAAAAAGAAGTGAATCGATAGGACATCGCTCGTCCTACGCCTACGTATTCCCTCGTGCAATGGGAAAGTCAGAGTCAACGTAGTTCGGACACGAACTAAAGGGGGGAGGTTTCTCGCCAAGACATCCCCGTCTTGTGCCAACATATCCTCAATCGGACTAGAGAGAGGAAATCAGAGCAGTCATAGTTCGACCTAACGAGGTCGGTTAGTGTTTTTTATGAGCGACGTTAGATTCGCGTCCGGCGGTTAGGGTCGATGCCTGTTTGCGACGAGACGGAAGTAACGTGCCCTTTTCTGAAAATGATTTGAACTTAACGATCCCGAAGGATGAAAAAGATTTGAGTTTGTTTTTTGTGTTTTTAGACAGAAGTGGATTGAAGTTAGTTCATAACTTACATTATACTAAAGTCTACCATGCGGGAACGAGCGAATCGCATGGTCGTCCCCAAATGGGACGTATGCTAAACACTCTAAAAGAGGAGGGGAGACCCCTCGTTCTTCATTTCCTACACTTAAGGCTCGAGCGCAATATTCGTTATATTTATTAAGTGTTTTTAGAAGTGTTATGAGATGAGAAGAGAAGACTCAAAGGAAAAGAAAACACTAAGGGGAAACTAATTGTTCCTAATGTTATCATCCAAAGGTGGCCCTGTAGTTGAGTTTGAAAGAGAAACATCTACGTAAGTTAGCATGAAAAAGAAAGCCTAATGCTAATCCTACTCCAAGCTTAATCAAAAATTAAGTTGGACTAGGTAGCTCTAAGGGAGTGAATCCAAGACTTAAACAAGTCTTGAGACTCAAGGGAAGAGAAGGAGAGAAAGAGAAGGAGAAGAAAAAGCGAGTAAGACAAACAAGCAGCAGCTACAACATCGCCTTGATCCTTCTTAGCACGGGGTCTGGTACACAAGTGTGGTAACCCTATATATATATATATCCTAAGTGTAGGTTGTGGGGGATCGAACCGTATTTCTCCCTACCGAGTTCAGAACCAGGTTCCTCTGAACCAACCAACAATGGATTCTTTCTTTACTTTTGTAATACTTTTGCAACCGTAGGTTTGGTGCATTTTTTCAATTTTTCACAACAGCAAAGCATACGAAAGATATTTAATAATTCAGAATCAAACACTTATCTTCATCGGCTCTCCACATGGTTTGTGTTTAAGACGGTGCTGACTGCTAATATAAACTACTTGGGGTTACTTTAGAACAAGAACTGAGGGTATCGGTATAATGGGTATTGAAACTGATCTCGCATATGCAAGAGGTCTAAGGTGTCAAGACGGTATCAATCTTGTTAAATTTTTCTCGATTTCCTAACATAGCCTATGTTTCGGTATGTTAAGTTGTGCAATGATCATAAAATTTTTTTGTTATAGCTGAATAAAGTGGGGAAATTTTGAAATGTACGAAAATTTCATATAAATGCTTCTTTATTCGAAAGGAAATGCGGAAAGGGGATACATAAGGGAAAGTAAAAGGTACCTCTCCCATACTATATCGGACATTGTCCTCAATGTTTCGATATAAACGCAGAAAGAAACTACAAAAAGAGATAAAACTAAACCAAAAATAAAATCTAAATCTAACGAGGTCCACGTCCTCTGCCTCGGGTGCGAGCGCGTCCATTCTGGGCTACATGATCTGGGATTCCTACGTGATGGATATAATCATGCAGGTCTTGCACGCGTAGCGTCAGGACACCCATCTCTTCTATTATATCATCGATCCGTTGTCCTTGGTGGACTTGCCCCTGTTGGATTTGTTGCATTAGGCTCATCATCTCATTGTGCTGCCTATGTTGTTGTTTCTCTCTTTAGGCAGCCAATTGGTTTTGTAGCCATATGCCCCTTCTAGCATGCCCAACTCTTCAAGGCTGGCAATGTGGATGTACCGCGTCGGTTGAAAAGAGCGTTGGTAGAAGCTGACGTAACTCACTCTTTGGCAGTCACCGGCTTCTCCCTCTCTGAATGTAACAGTGGAAAGGTCAGGAGCTTGTCTTGTGCGTCTGGCCATGGTGCATGCAAAAGTGAAATAGGTTTAATGGAGGAAGTGGGTATGGGTAAGAGTTGTTCCGTGAGAATGAGAGTGTTTCGTGAGGTTTAAATAAGAGGGTTTAGAAATATGAAGTGTTGGAGAGAAATTTGGATTCAATGTGAAGTTTTTATGGAGAGTAATGTGAGTAGGACGGTTAAGGAGAGTGAAAAGATAGTGGGTCGTTTGAAAAGAAATTGAAGAGAAGAGAAGATAAAGAGAAAAAGGTCTCTGTTGTTAACAGAGAGCGCGTTAAAACAAGTATGACGCTCGTCACGGATCCGTCACGGTCGTAAGCCGTGTTACGGTCGTGACAAGGGCGTTACGCCCGTCATGCTCATAAAATCTGCTATTCTAACAGAGGCTAAATAAAATCTGGCATATTATATATATTGGATATGGCAATTATAAATAGCAGTAAAATATGAGATAAACATTCTAATGCATATAAAATGACTGAAACAAATTAAAATAAGCAGGAACATTATATCATCAAATCAACCACAAGCAATAAACACGAATTGAATAGTTTATTTAAAATTGGAAATTCATAACAATGTACTCAAAATTAAATTGCAGTAGAGTATTAAAGTTGAAATTTGAACTGAAATAAACTTGTTCCTTGACATTAAAAAGAAATAGACGGTAAAGTAAATGGCTCTAAAATAGTAAAAGAAAAGCAATTAAATGGAAAAAATGCAGTGTGACAGAATCAGCCACGTTGCTTCTTCAAAGATTCCACAGCTTGGTTCAGATGATCAAATTCTCTGACAGCGGTATCCATTAAACCGACAACGTCAAGACGGATAAGTTGAAGTTCATCTCTCATATCTTGAAGTGCAGTGCGGAAGGCTTCGAGAGTGGCATGTATGTTAGCAGGGGGGACAGTGTAAGAATTTCTCATGGGATGCTCAGGGGAATTATGATAGTGAGGAGGAGTTTCAGGGTCGGTCTCAATGTCAGACACATGACTTTCAAAATCTCTTTCGGGTTGGGGCTCATCTAAATCATACAGCCAGTTGTGGCGGTTATGCACACTAGTTCGCTCGTGATCAGGCAGTGTAAAGTGTGAAACAACTTCATTATTGATCAGGAGTTGAAACGGGGGTGGTCCACAATTTCTAATGAGTCCACGGTCAAAACAGAAAGTTATGTTCATTGGCCTATATCCGCCTAGAGGGTTTACTTGGGAAAGTCGTGTTCTAAATCCCATGGCATCAACAATTTTTGTTACGAGGCCACCTATCAAAATGGAACCGTGATCAGCTCGAGCAATCCTACGGAGATTGTCAAGCATAAAAGTGGCTCCATTAACAGGTCGGGATTGAAACACATAAAACATGATAAAAAGCTCATCTCTAGAGATTAGGGTGTCATTCTCGGCTTTTCCAAAAAGGGTAAAGGCTAAAATCATATGGAAGTATCTAATGGCCGGGTTGTGAATTTTAGTGGACACCATAGGATGCGGGTCATGATGAGGTCATCCTGAAATACTACTCCAGAAAAGGTCCAGTTCATCTTCCATTACTAAATCTTCCTGTGTCGTAGCAAAAATGTCGGGTCCATTGGGGAAATCCAACAGGTCCGCAATCTCTCTAATGTTGAAGCGGCACGTGTATCCAAACAACCTAAAGGTTATGTTACCCCTATTAAATCCTATGCCATAGTTAGGGTTGTAGGACAATGAGCTTAGGAATTCTAGGGTCAGCCAGTGGTAAGTTGGATATTTCTTTCTAGCAAAACCTTCGCATCCTATCTGGCTTAACATAAAGTCTATGCTATCTCCTATACCTAAGGCAGTCATGGTAGGTCCATGGGCAAATTTGGTTAAAGCCATAGGTCTGCGAGTGAGAACCTCATAGCGGTGCCATTGGACAGCGTCCCTGAATAGCACAACCATGGTGTCTTCATTATACATCTTAACAGTTAGTCGGAAAAGTAAAGCAGATGTAGAAGGAAGAAGGTAGAAAGACTTTAAAAATCCTATAGCATGTAATTATAAGATCAACAAATAGTTTCCATAAAATTTTTAAATTTTTGAGAAATGAAAATAAACAAAAATGAAAAAGTAATGAAAATAAGATTAAGAAAGTAAAGGGAAACAAAAAGAAATAAAAATAGACTTAAGAAAAATGTAAAGAAATTTAAAAAGGAAATGAAAATAAAAGAAAGTTAAAAGGAAAGGAAAACAATCTCGTGGGTTGCCTCCCACTAAGCGCTGTTTTTAACGTCGTAAGCCTGACGAAAGCTTAGTGATAATTCAGTTATAGGGATGAGCGGGCAGCTCTAAAAGTCTTAGACTATTCAAATAATCTCTGTTTACAATATTATGATAATGTTTTAAGCGTTGTCCGTTTACTATGAATGGTTCACTATTTCTTCCTTTTATTTCTATGCCTCCACTTTGAAAAAATTTAGAAATTTCAAAGGGTCCGGACCACCTAGATCTAAGTTTTCCTGGAAAAAGCTTAAGTCTCGAATTAAATAGGAGCACGACGTCTCCCACATTAAATTCTTTTCTAGATAAGCGCTTATCGTGCCATCTCTTAGTTCTTTCTTTATATATGCGGGCGTTCTCATAAGCATCTAGTCTTAGTTCTTCTAATTCGTGCAAATCTAAGATTAGTTTTTCTCCTGCGGCAGCGTAGTTTAAATTAAGGGTTTTAATAGCCCAATAGGCTTTGTGCTCTATTTCTACCGGCAGATGACAAGATTTTCCATAGACTAACTTAAGTGGAGTGGTTCCTATGGGGGTTTTGTAAGCGGTTCTGTAAGCCCATAAAGCTTCATTAAGTTTAGTTGACCGATCTTTCCTAGAGGTAGCGGCAGTCTTTTCTAAAATTTGTTTTATTTCTCTATTCAAAACCTCGACTTGTCCATTGGTTTGTGGATGATATGGTGTCGCCACACGATGTTTGACTCCATATTTTGATAGCAGTTTATCAAATATTTTAGATATGAAATGGGAGCCACCGTCACTAATGACGAGTCTTGGCACACCAAATCTAGGAAAGATTATGTTTTTAAAGAGCTTTATCACTACTCGTGTGTCATTTGTAGGAGAAGCTAGAACCTCGATCCATTTGGAAACGTAATCGACAGCGACGAGTATGTACTGGTTACCAAAAGAAGATGGAAATGGTCCCATGAAATCTATTCCCCACACGTCAAAGACTTCTACTTCTAGAATGCCCTTTTGAGGTATTTCATCGCGTCTAGAGGCGTTACCAGTGCGTTGACACCGGTCACAATTTATAACTGCGATATGGACATCTTTCCATAGAGTAGGCCAAAAGAGGCCAGCATGCAAAATCTTAGCACAAGTCTTTGAAGTGCTTGCGTGCCCACCATAGGGCGCAGAATGACAGTGAGAAATTATGTCTTCCACCTCATCTTCGGGTACACAACGACGGAAAATACCATTGGCGCCCCTCTTGAAGAGAAGTGGTTCGTCCCAATAATAGTGTTTAAGGTCGTGGAAGAATTTCTTCTTTTGTTGATAGGTTAGATCAGGTGGTAGTACTCCAGCTGCTAGATAGTTGACAAAGTCAGCATACCATGGCAGCATGGTTTTAGTGTAAACAGATTCTACCACTTCATTAGTTTCTGTATTAGTATAAGTCAGGGATTGTTCTATTTTATTGCTTTCTAACTGGGCTAAGAGTCTTTCATAAGGGAAATCGTCATTAATAGGTACTTGGTCTGGTTGGATGTTTTCCATTCTCGACAGGTGGTCAGCTACTACATTTTCGGTGCCTTTCTTGTCCTTGATTTCCAAGTCGAATTCTTGTAGAAGTAGAATCCACCTCAGAAGCCTCGGTTTGGCGTCTTTCTTGCTTAATAGGTACCTGATTGCAGCGTGATCGATGTAGATGATTATTTTTGCTCCTACTAGGTAGGAACGAAATTTATCTAATGCGAACACGACAGCTAAGAGTTCCTTTTCTGTGGTAGCGTAGTTCATTTGTGCATGATCCAAAGTTCTACTAGCATAATAGAATGCGTGAAGCTTTTTGTCCTTTCTTTGTCCTAGGACTGCACCTACAGCATAGTCACTAGCGTCGCACATGATTTCGAATGGTTTATTCCAATCTGGGGGTTGCATAATGGGTGCTGATATTAAAGCTTGCTTGAGTGTTTGAAATGCGTCCAAGCATTTATCATCAAAGACGAATTCAGCATCTTTCATTAGCAGCTCAGTTAGGGGTTTGGTTATCTTAGAGAAATCTTTAATGAAACGTCGGTAAAAATCGGCGTGTCCTAAGAAACTTCTTATTTCTCTAATGGTTTTAGGTGGCTGGAGATTCTCTATAACTTCTATTTTTGCTTTGTCAACTTCAATTCCTCTGTCGAATACTATATGTCCTAGCACGATTCCTTGTCGGACCTTGAAATGGCATTTTTCCCAATTCAGCACTAAGTTGACTTTTACACATCGTTTGAGCACCATTTCGAGGTTTGATAGACATCCTTCAAAACTTTCCCCACAGACAGAGAAATCGTCCATAAATACTTCCATTATACCATCTAAGAAGTCAGAGAAGATGGACATCATGCATCTCTGAAATGTTGCGGGTGCGTTACATAATCCGAAAGGCATTCGCCGGTAGGCAAAAGTTCCATAGGGACATGTGAAAGTAGTCTTTTCTTGGTCGTCAGGATGGATAGGAATGTGGAAGAATCCTGAATATTCGTCTAAATAGAAAAAATGGGAGTGTTTAGCCAGACGTTCAAGCATTTGATCTATGAAGGGTAAAGGGAAATGATCTTTACGAGTGGCTTTGTTTAGTTTTCTATAATCGATACACATTCTCCATCCGGTTTGAGTACGTTGTGCTACAGATTCGCCTTTTTCATTATTGATGACTGTAACACCTCCTTTCTTGGGTACCACGTGAACTGGGCTAACCCATCACTATCTGATATTGGGTATATGATTCCTGCTTCTAACAGCTTTTGTACTTCTTTCTTAACGACATCACTCAGAATGGGATTGATTCTCCTTTGATGTTCTCTAGAGGTTTTACAGTCTTCCTCAAGTCTGAGATGTTATAGCCTAAAGTACTCGGGTACTTTCTCAGGACATGCAATAATTTCTCGGTTTCTATTTGTCCTAAGTCTGCATTGACTATAACTGGTCGTTCGAGTTATGTATCTAGGAATTCATACCTTAGATCTTTGGGTAATGATTTTAGTTCTACAGCTGGTTTCTTTGGGCAAGGCATAGGGTCAGGAGTGAGTGCGATACATTCACTTAGGCTGTTATCTTGGTATTCACCACGCCAATTGTCATCTTCAAAAATTGGTGGCATCGGGATTCTCAGCACTTCAGAACACGTGTTTTGGTGTTTTTCCATTTCTTTAACGCATTCATCAATTATATCTAGGAAGCAGCATGAATCTTCTATAGCAGGTGCTTTGAAAAATTGTTAGAGAATGAATTCTACTTTTTCTTCACCAACCTCGAAAGTCAGTTTTCCTTTTTTCACATCTATGATGGCTCCGGTAGTAGCTAGGAAAGGTCTTCCTAAAATGATAGGGATGTTTGAGTCTTCCTAGATGTCCATGATTATGAAATCTGTAGGAATATAGAATTGTCCTATACGTACTGGAACGTTTTCTAGCATTCCTAGAGGAAATTTCACTGATCTATCAGCTAGTTGTACAGACATTCTTGTTGGTCTCAGTTCTCCCATGTTGAGCCTTTTACAAATGGATAAGGGCATTAAATTGATGCTGGCTCCTAAATCGCACAGAGCTTTGTCTATGACAAACTTTCCAATCACACATGGTATAGAGAAACTACCAGGATCTTTTAGCTTAGGAGGCATGTTGTTTTGGATTATTGCGCTACACTCTGCAGTAAGCATAACGGTTTCAGTATCCTCGAGCTTTTTCTTATTAGTTAATATTTCTTTTAGGAACTTAGCGTATGAGGGCATTTGTGTGATTGCTTCGGTAAAAGGTATTGTGACATTTAGTTGTTTCATAAGTTCAACAAATTTCTTAAATTGGCTTATGTTTTTAGATTTAGCGAATCTTTGGGGATACGGGATAGGTGGTTTATAAGCCGGTGGAGGAACATATGGTTCTTCTTTATCTTCGGCCTTTTGCCATTATCTTCCTTCTCGTTTTCCTTTGGTTCGCCTTCCTTTTCAGACTCCTTACTAGGCTTTTGGTACATGGCTGGATTTTCGATTCTTGGGTCAGTGGGTCCTTCTAGTTCTGTTCCACTCCGAAGTGTTATAGCATTTGCATGTCCCTTCGGATTAATTTGAGTTTGACCTGGAAGGTTTCTAGCTGGGGCAGCGGTAACTGCTTGTTGTTGAGCCACTTGTGAGATTTTTGTTTCTAACATTTTGTTGTGAGTGGCTAGAGCGTCAACCTTGTTGGCTAATTGTTTGATCTGCTCACCGGTGTGAACATTCTGGTTAAGGAACTCCTTGTTTTGTTGAGCTTGTGCAGCAATGAAGTTCTCCATCATAATTTCAAGGTTTGACTTCCTAGGAATGTTGGGAACGTTAGCAGCAGGTTTTTGATATCCTGGTGGCACAGCTGGCGCTTGGCCAGGTGCATACAAAGCGTTATTGTTTTTGTACGAAAAGTTTGGATGGTTCTTCCAACCAGGTTTGTAGGTATTTGCATAAGGGTTTCCTTGAGCATAGTTCACTTGATCAGCGGAGACTCCTGCTAAAATTTGGCATTCAGGGGCAGCATGTCCAGGTACTCCACATAATTCGCAGTTTGGAGCTACGGAAGCCACGGTGGCTGCGGGTGTTATGGTTAAGCTGTCTATCTTTTGAGCAAGGGCATCTACCTTAGCGTGGACATGATCAAGACTACTAACTTCGTACATTCCACCTTTCGTTTGAGATTTCTCCACTGGCGTTCTTTCACCTCCCCATTGGTAATGGTTTTGAGCCATGCTTTCGATGAGTTGATAGGCTTCGGTATAAGGTTTGTCCATAAGTGTACCACCAGCGGCGGCATCTATTGTCATTCTTGTATTGTACAAGAGACCATTGTAAAACATATGGATGACTAACCAATCCTCAAGACCATGATGCGGACACATCCTCATCATATCCTTGTATCTCTCCCAAGCATCATAAAGAGACTCAGTATCTTTTTGTCGAAATCCATTAATTTGGGCTCTCAGCATAGCTGTTTTGCTTGGTGGGAAATATCGTGCTAAGAACACATTTTTCAACTCATCCCACGTAGTGACGGAATTTGATGGCAAGGATTGTAACCAAGCCCAAGCTCTGTCTCTTAATGAGAAAGGAAAAAGATGTAGTCTTATCGCGTCTGCAGTCACACCATTTTCCTTCACTGTGTCTGCGTACTGCACAAATTTGGTCAAATGTTCATTTGGATCGTCCGTAGGATTTCCAGAAAATTGATGTTGTTGTACGGCTGACAGCAATGAGGGTTTGAACTCGAAATTGTTCCGGTTGATAGCGAGGGCAGCAATGCTGTTGTGTGGTTCTTGCTCAGATGGGGTAGCATAATACTTAAGAGGACGGTTCTGTGGTCCATCAGCCATGTTTCGTTCTTTGACTAGTTCAGGAGTATGAGCGAGAAGATCGGGAATATTATACTTGCGTTGATACTCAAGTATTCTGCGTCTCAAATGTAATAAACGCTCTAATTCGGTGATTGGTGGTTGCAAGTTTTCGCTTTGTGAGCGAGTACTTGGCATACAATCGAGAAAAAGGGAAATAAAATTTGTTGCCTTAGTCTATACTGTACAACAAAGAATCGCACTATTGACTAAATCAAAGTCCCCGGCAACGGCGCCAAAAACTTGATCGCGACTTTCTGAGTCTAACGGTTACTAACTGCAAGTACACAGCCTATCGCGTAGTAATAAAGATATTGATCCCACAGAGACCTGATAGTAAACCTAGTGCTACGGTTTGTTACTGTGTTTAGCTAAGGCGAAGATGTTTTGGTTTTAAGTTCAAAAAGGGAAACTAAAGGGAATCTAAATTTTTAGAATAAACTAGTTGAGATAAGGATATCGGTACGTAACTTAGTATACCATCATGGATTCAATAAAACTTAAGCGTATAAAAATGAGTCACGTTATATTTCTGTAGAAAATATCAGTTTAAAAGCCCTCACCTCACACTCTCGTGGATCTTGCTTCTGACTATATTCCTAAATCATAATGTCTGCTCTCGCTAGCCCATTTGAGTTTAAAAACACTTTTTGAAAACTAATACAGTCTAATTAACTTTAAAGCGCTCTCGCTGTTTTTAAAACCAATGCCCGATTCCAGCTATCCGGTTAAAATCTCACACTCTCGTGGATCTTGATCCTAACCTTTACTACCTTTTTACTCTCGTAACAAAAGTCCAATTTTAATTAAGAAATTGCGGCCAGAAAATAAGTTGTTTATGGTTTTAGCTTAGAATTATCGAATCCATTCCGATTAACTTAATTACATACCGATAAATCGGATTTAGCTAGATATATTAATTAAAACAAACATGCATAAAAATAAATTACAAAACAGTAAATTAAACATGGCAGTGAGGAAAAAGGTAATGCTATTATTAAGATAATGAATAAAAACATGATAAATTTGCAATAAGTTGATTCTTGCAATTCCTCCATAAGTCGGTAGGCTTTTGCTCGATGTATCGGAATAACGAATGATGAAGGCAAGATTGAAAACAAAATTCTAAGTATGGTGCAATAGCTCCTCAATGTGAGAAACTATCACTAATTCAAGTGATGGTAAACAAGGAATAGGAACGGGAAACAAACAAGGAATGCAAGGAAAGTAAAAATTCAGAAAAATAATTCTACAGCAATTCAGGTAAATTCTCTATATCGTGTGTCTCTGTTGCTCTTCAATCCATGCTGTATTTATAGCCAAAGCATTGCCTTAACGTTGGAGAAAATATATGAGCACAACCTTTGGTGGTTGAGAAGTCTAAGGGAGACTGGCTCAAGTGAGTTGAAACTAAAGTTGAGAGAATGTAGGAGAAAGTGTTGATCGTGCGTGTGCATTGGTCTGCTTTGTTCACGTCTGCATTTCTGAACGTAATAACCACTTTGGTGCGCGTGACGGTCGTGATGATTGTGTGACGAGCGTGGTGCGCTTTTGGATTGCGTGACGGTCATGGTAAGTGTGTGACGGTCGTCACACACACCACTTTCCATTTTCTGCTATTTTTCTTGACATTTCTTCCTGTTTTCTACTCTTTTCCCCATGTTTCTCTACTTTGCTCCTTTTTGGCTTGGACAATGAAATACCTGTGAAAACACTAGAATACTTGCGGGATAATCATAACTTTGGACTGAAATAACATAATTATTAGTCGTAAATCAAGGCAAATATGTGATACATTTTCGTGTTATCATTGATGCTTGCCTATTCATGATGTGTGAGATTGAAATATGCTTATATGCATTGTTGATTGTTGTTACATGCTCATCATGATTGCTTATTCTTTCGTCACATGTTCATATACTTTGCCAAATTTATAACATGATCATTGCTTGCATTCCTGACCTTTGCTCTTGATGCTTAATTGATAACATGTTGATATTCGCTTGTTGTTGTTGTTGTGTGATGTTGATACTTGTTTGTACACATGTTTGATGGATGAAAATTGTTGAAGCATGCTCTTGTTGCATTGTGAATACATGTGACACTAAGTGTTTGATCTTTTGACAATTGCTTGTTGGTGTTGCATATTCAAGATGTTTGATGTTGATACTTGTTGGTACACATTGTCAGCTATTGTATTCTTGATGCACGTTCATGCTCATGTTTAATTGCTTCATTGTTGAATGCATGCATGGTGCCTTTGCATTTTACACCTGTTCTGTTATGAAAATGCATGCTGTTAAATGCAGTCTTGTTTGTTTTGCTGAATTTTACACCTGTTCTGTTCTGGAAATGCATGCTGTTAAATGTTGTGTTATATTGTTGCTGGATTTTATTGTTGTTCTGAGCTGAAGCGTTGTTTATGCTGCTGTTTGTACACATTTTTGGTTGTTGTATTCTTAATGCATGTTCATGTTCATGTTCATGTTTAATTGCTTCATTGTTGAATGCATGCATGCTGCCTGTGCATTTCACACCTGCTCTATTCTGAAAATACATGCTGTTAAATGCCGCCTTGTTTGTTTTGCTGCATTTTATACTTGTTCTGTTTTGGAAATGCATGTTGTTAAATGCTGTTGCTGAATTTTATTGTTGTTCTGAGCTGAGCGCTATTGTATGCTGTTGTTTGGGGTTTCCTTAGTTTTTTTTGCTTGCTCTTGGATGTTCCCTTAAGGCCTCCTAGTCCAACTTAATTTTGGATTAAGCTTGGAGTAGGATAGACATTAGGTGCTAATCCTTTGCATGACAAAATTAAGTTAGCTCCCTTCTTGACCTCAACCTTAGGTTCATCCCTTGCCTGATAACATTAGGATAGGATACCCTTTCTCATCCTTAACTATAGAACCACTTGGCATGACAACATCTAGGTATGAGTTCCCTTAGATTTTTCTTTCTCCTTTGAGTCTTTCTCTTTTCTCCCTCAAATCAAATTAAAATACGTAATAAATGCGATGAGTATGGTACATCACGAGCCTTAAGTACATGGGAAGTGATAAGTGGGAGTCTCTCCTTACCTTGTCTAGAGTGCTTTGCATACGTCCCGTTTTGGGTCGATCTTGCGAAGTATTCGATCCTATGTCGTAGACTTTAGTGTTATACGCATCTCAAACCAAGTCAATTCACTTCTTTAAAACTCCTTGAACAAATGCAAACTATTTTTTCCTTCGGGATTCTCCTTCAAACTTTTTTTAGAAAGGGAATGCTATTTCCATTCTACCGCAAAAAGGCCTCGTCCCTACATACTGGAACGTGAACTTAGCATCGCTCATAAAACACACTTAATAATTCGTAGGCCGAACTACGAACGCTCTGACTACTTCATTCTTGTCCGAATAAGGATACGTATGCACAAGACGACAAAATCTTGGCGAGCAACCTTCCCCCCTTTTCCCACGTAGTCCTACGAACTACGTTGACTCTGACTTTCCCATTGCACGAGGGAATACGTAGGCATAGGACGGCGAAGTTGTATCGAGTCTCCTTTTGTTTTTCCCCTTTTAGTTTCTGTTAGCAAGTAGGCTTTAGATAAACACACCCTTTAATTAGAATATTAAGATTGGATCCCGTTGAGTACAATGGACGCGAGGGGTACTAACACCTTCCTCTCGCGTAATCGACTCCCGAACCCGGAACTTGGTTGTGATGACCATGTCCTTTCCCGTTTTAGGTTTATTCGACCGTTTCCTTTCCCCATTAGGATAAATAACATTCGGTGGCGACTCTATTTTTCCGTCGGTTGTTTTTCGCGTTGCGACAGCTGGCGACTCTGCTGGGGACTCTGATTCCCGATGTGGGTCAATCCTAGCGCTTATCTGTTTTTGTTTCATTGGGTGTTTATCTTTGTGATTTTATTTGCTTTACTTGTTGTATGTTACTGCATTTATTGCATTTAATTTTAGTTGTCATACTGTTCTGTTGTGCTGCTATGCTGTTGGGTGGGGTTGTTCCACGAGAGATAAGCCCACTACCCAGGCTTGAGTACACATACATAGGATTAGAGTAGATATTCATGTGGCTTGCGTAGCGTCTTGTTACATTTAGTTGACATGAGACCCACATTCAGACAAGGTTTTCTTGGTAGATATTCTGTTATGCGCATCTTGTGCATATGACAGGGTGCTCCCATAGAGAGCTTCTGACTCTGGAGACCGTTCATAGGAAATCAGTGGAGGCCTCCTTGAGGGGTGATAATGCCAAACCAGAAATGGTAAACGTATTATCATTTCTCGACTTAAGAGCCCGTGAGACTGAGGACTTGCTAGGATGTCTTGTCCAAGACTAGAACCCACATGTGATAAGAGATGGGTTTTGCAGGAAAGCTTGACCTTTAACCTACCTGGTTTTCTGGTTTTCTTATCAATGTGGTCTTTTGAACCTGATTATTATGGTATTCTGGTATTCTCGTCAAAGCAAAATTTTGAACTTATTCAGTCAGCATCATAGCAGTTGTTCAGAATATGTGGCAACCTTGATCCCGTGTTTGCATTCATAACATCATAGCTGCATCCTTACATTCATGTTTGTTTATTTCCAGGGTTTGTATCTTATCCTTGATTCTAGTTGTTGAAGATCTTCAGAGATGGACACTGGCCGAAAGAAAAATGTCGCCTACAAGTTCCCAACTCCAGTTCTAAGTTCGCTTCAAGGTTTGGTCGCTTTGGCAGATCCAAGTGTCTTGGGAGATTTCAAGAAAGACTATGGGAGGATATTAACTACTCTTCACACCATCAACAAGTATGAACATGATGCTATTCATACTCTTCTGCAATTCTATGACCCTCCATTGTGGTGCTTCTCTTTTCCGGATTATCAGGTTGTGTCAACGTTGGAAGAGTATGCTTTTATTCTGAGAGTTCCTATCAAGGATAAAACACCTTTCTACTGTTCCGAGGAGAATCCTGAGCTTGGTGATGTTGCTACTGCTCTTTATTTAAGCAAGTTAGAATTGGTGGGTAATATGGCTAGCAAAGGAGGTTTTCAAGGATTCCATCTGAGTTACCTGGTGGGTGAAACTCAGAAGTTTGCTGAAGCTGGCAGTTGGACCGTTTTCAATGCTATTCTGGATTTATGTGTCTATGCGATTGTTTTATTCCCTAATGTGGTTGACTTTGTTGATATGAATGATGTTTCTATCTTTATCATGAAGAACCGTGTGCCTACCCTCTTGGGTGATCTATATTACTCAGTGCATTTCAATAATAAGAAGAGGAAGGGAGGGCTTGTTTCTTGTTGTGCACCACTCTTCTATAAGTGGTTAATGAATCATCTCCCTCGTTCTGGAGCTTTTGTAGATGCCAAGTATTCCTCGAAGTGGTCTAAGAGGTTGATGGGTCTAACGATGAAGGATATTGTCTAGTTTAATCAAAGCTTGCTTGGTAAGGAGATTATCTACAGTTGCGAAGATTTCCCGAATGTACCTCTGATAAGGAAATAAGGGGGTATTAGTTATAACCATTACATTGCTATTAGACAATTTGGGTATGCTTTGAGAGAGCCACTGAAGGACCAAGACATTCAGGAATCTTTGTTCTTCCATGGGGCAACTGATCCTAAGCTATTGAATAGAGTTGTGGGTGCTTGGGGAAAGATTCATAAAAGGGGAAAGACTTCCTTAGGAAAGGGTGACTACAGAGCTAATCCTCCTTACTTGGAATGGATCCATAAGAGAGTTGAAGAGGTGTTGTTGCCTTTCTCTGTAGAGGCTCCTTTGTACCCATTGGCCATTGAACAATCTACTTTTGTGAGTGTAGAAAAATACAATAAGCTCTGGGCTGAGAAAGAGGAGCTTCGCAAAGAAAACGAAGAGCTGAAAAGGGAAGTCTACCGGATAAGTCATGCTAAGGATGAATCAGCACATATAGCCAAGATAAAGATAGATCTGCTATCTGAGAAAGAGCAGAAGCTGGAGACGGAGATCAAGAGCAAAGAGCAGATTGGCAAAGATCTGAAGAGCGCCAATAGCCTCCTCCAACAGAAGAAGAAGGAGCTAGATAAAGCCTATATGGAGATTTCCAAGTTCAACAATCAATGGAATGCTACTGTTACTGCTCATAAGAAGAGTGAAGATGAGCTCAGAGTCCAAGTTGAAGAGTTGAAGCAGCAGCTTGAAGACAAGCAAAATAAGGTCAGAGAAGAACTTTTCCATAGACTCAGAAGTGACAAGCAACTCAAGGAATAGAAATTGCAGTTGGAGGAAACCTTATCAACCATGGAGGGGCTCAAAGTGCAGGCAGAGTTGAAGAAGCCCAGAATTGGAGATGTTTTTGGAGAAGATTCTTGGGAATTGCATTGTCGTTACTTGGAGGGGATCATGCATAGGCGAGAAGTTCTTATTCAAGAGCTAATCTAGAGGCCAAGACATCCTGGCACCAAGAAGTTGTTCAAAGAGGTCCAAGACTGGAGCAGAGAACACAGTGGCTGGGGAGGTTTAACTTTGGTGGAGATCGAAGATATGCCTTAGTTGCTTTTCTTTCGTATTTGATCACCATCAAACCTTTTGATGGGGATCTGTGGCTTTGTATTTGATTTTATCTCTTCTGTTTGAGCTTATTGTATTGACTCTTTATTGACTCTTCTTTAGCTGATGTATGAGTGGTTTTTGCCAATGTTCTATCCATCTATCGTGTTTATTGCTATTAAAACTTGAATCAAGGTGTAGATCGCCCTAGGAAGAATCTAACATGGCATTTGCATTGCATTTCATAATCATGTACATAACAGGTGTTCGAGGCTGGTCATTTTTATCCTGATCTGGTTTTCCTCAGAATTGAAGACTTAACTTTTCGAAGTAGCCCGATGTTAATCATGGAGCAGATTCAAGCAGAGTTGTTAGAGGTCCGAAGCCAGATGGGATAATTCAGGGTGGACATACAAGCTTTGTCTTAGGATCAAAAAATGCTAAGGGAGGAAGTCCATCAATTGAAGACTCAGATGGGCCTGATCATGGAAGTCATGAGAACTGTGTTAAGAAAAGGAGGTAATCATATGCCTGAGGCTGCAACATAGGTTTTTGTTCCTCCCTTTCCCATGGGATCTCTCCCAGATCGTGAGTTACCTCACAGATCTTCTTCACAACCCGGGGTTCTAGAAATTTTCCCGTTAGCAGCCATCTCCTGTTTCCCAAGACAATCCTAAGAGTAGAAGGTACGCACATAGGCCAAAGTAGCCTGAAAGAGCTTTTGATCCGCTCCCTATGTCGTATGCTCAGTTGTTGCAACACTTGCTTCAACTTTAATTGGTTGAACTTCGGACTCTGGCTCCACCGGCTGGGAAGGTCCCACCGGGTACGACCCAGATGCCCATTGTGATTTCCATTCTGGAGCACCAGGGCATAATGTTGAGAAATGTAGGGCCTTTCAGCACAAGGTCCAGGATTTGATTGATTCAAAGGCAGTTGAGTTCACGTCAGGCGGCATGATCGTACAAGGTGATCCTACTCCAGCTGCTGCAAAAGAAGTGGATATTCTTGTTTTCTCTCCTGAAGCTACATCAAGTCAGGGGCATATCTTACAGTCCTTGGATTTAGAATCGCCACGTCCACAAATGTTACATGTTCCTTGACCAGGTCTGAGGAGGAAAGTGCCTGAACGAGAGGAGTGCCCAAATTGGTATCAACAACCGAACTGCCCTTAGAAGAGCCAATAAAGGTCAAGAAATCCAGAGAGATATTTTGCTTTTCTACCAATGTTGTACAGCCAGGTATTGCCAGATCTAATCAAAAGTGGATTGATAGTGTCGAAGGAGCTGAATCTAGCCATCCCTCCATACCCACTGGGATTTGATGCCAACGTCCGATGTGACTACCATGCTGGGGTACACGAACATTCAACTGAAGATTGCAAAGTGTTCAAGCACAAGGTACAGGATCTGATTGAATCCAAGGTCATTGCATTCACTGCAGACAGACTGTACATCAATTGAAGCCTCCTAAATAAGCACTCAGGCTGCGAGGACATCGTCAAAAGCAATCAGTCCAGATGGAGCCAAGCCTCCTCAACCATGGCATTTTTAATTTCTTTACTGCATTTTCATTTGTATTTTTCATTTTTGTTAATTTTCTTTGTGCATGTAAAAACTTGTTTGTCTTGAATGATAATTTTAATGCAATGATTATGTTTTTCTTGAAGTAATCCATTTGTGTTCACTCATATAAACATTTATGTGCATTGCAATACCAACTTCTTGCTTAAACTCTTTGATGGAGGATGATGAAGTAAGAACGCAAACTTTCCGGTTGTATGCTTTTGAATAAAACCTTGTTGATGATGTACATGCATTATTTCAAATCCCAAAACACCGGAGATATAAGAGAGTTAGACCCTCGTTAACCCCTTTGAGCCTTGAAGTAGGAGTTTCTTTCATGTGAAAAAAACCCTCAATCTTAACCCCGGGGCAAGGTAGTATTCAGTTAATTTGACCGAGTGTTCTAATTTCAAAAGAGAGAGAGAGTGTGCATCACAAGAGATTATAATGCACAAGCCCATAATGATCATCCCTCACCAAAAAAAGGATGAGGCAGTCACAACCCTTCCAAGACAGCCAGCGTCACACGATTTGTTCAAAAGAAAAAGAATCAAAAGAAAAAGAAAAAGAAAAGAGCCCGCGAAGTCAATAACTTGAAAACAAGTTACTTAGGCAAAAGTTAGGGCATCTCGCTAGACTTCGAAACTGAAAATTCAAAAGAATCAGTCTAGGCAAAAATTAGGGAAAATAAACAAGAGAATGAAAGAGCAAAAAGAGAAAATGATCAAAAGAAAATTCTCAAGCGAGAACAAGTCACGTGACTACAGACACCAAAGACAAAATGGGTAACTGTCACTCCGAAAAATCTTGTGGGTTCCTTAACCATCACTCCTACCATTCAATAACCTGTTGAAAGGTGAACGCTTGTGCCAAATTACCTGAACGTAGGACTGGAGAACATCACGAAGAAGGGGTGGGTTAAAATAAAACTTTAAGCCTTAAATCTTTTAGTTTGAAATCGTGAACCAGACCACATTACAACCCTCAAAAGTCCTAACTGAAGCAAGGTATATTCTAAAGGCATGCTTCAACAAGATAATGTTCTTGACTCCCATGAGTTATGCTAAAAGACTTTGTTGGTATTGTATGTGCATGATGTCGTTCATTTAAAAAATCAGTGTCGCATTTTAACTAGTGAATTGTTCACAAATTTTGGCGATATCTTTTCAACAAAAACTTCAAAATTAACATGTTTGTTGCATTAGAATTTTAATTCTTAGAATATACATTTTCTGCTTGCATACAAGTACTTGACGCCAATGAGGTTTACATGGTGAACATCAGTCGAGAAGTTTAATCTTGCCAGGAGGAAATTTTTGGACATGATATTAAGGAGCATGTGGCCAAGAGACTCTATTGAGCGTGAGCCTTCCTAGCAAGTTATGCTCAGAAGATGCCAATCTAGGGTAGTTACATCGAGAATATGGAGCAATCAAGTAGAGATTCAGCAAATCTCTCGAAGATTGATCAGACAGGGGCAAAGTTACTTCAAAGGCTCATATTGAGACAGGCCACTTCAAGAGCACGAATATCTATCCTCTCTAGAAGACGATTAATCAAAATCACCTCTCCAAGGTTCAGAGTATTGTGGCAGAATATCGTGGGATTCAGGTTGATAGCCAACAGGTGGCCCCCAGTAGAGTTAAAGCTTTTCAGTGAAGACTTTAATTTCTCCCCTAGAAGAATTTTGGTGAATATCTTTTCCTAGCAAAACCTTGTGAATTATATGCTTCCCTAAGCAACAACAGAATTATCTCTAGTAGGCAAGGTATTTTCATGAAATGCTTATCTCCAGCAAGGGTAAAAGTCCAATGGTTATTGGCAATTTCCAACGTTGTGCTCAGTAGTATTCTCCAACAGAGTATTGGGATCCGTAACGTCCCCGGCAGAGTTGGCGTGTTGGGTCATTGTCTCCAGCAGAGAAGTGAGTCTGGCATCATCCCCTAGTGGAGTCGGTATCATCATTCGTTATTATTTCTCTCAGTAGATGAAAGCCCAATAATGGGTGGTTTTCCCAGCAAGTCAAAGCCCAATCGTCATTGGCGTCCCCCCCAACATAGGTAGTATATCTCCCCACGGATGGTCAGAAGATCAGAATCCCGATGATTTTTCCCCAGCAGTCGCCTGTTGTTCCTACTTTCTTGCAAAATGGAAGTTTGGTTGGGTTTTCCAACACAGTTTACGACCCCATAGACAGTTCAGTTTGTCATCCCTAGAGGAGTTGGCTTCGGTTCTTTAGCACTTCTTTGGTTGGAGTGTCCTTTTGCATCTCATAATCATCATTACATTGCATCCTCAAACACGTAGCATTTCCATTTGAATGGAGCATTACGCCACACAAAATCAAACATGCACGCAGAGCATAAGCCATATTTGGAACCTTGCAAAAATTCCTGAATCAACCCTTAATCAAGACAGTGATGTATCCCCAGCAGACATTTCAATTAACCCCTCTTCTTATCTTTACTTTTGTGTTATAGATCATATGTCGATCTTACCCTCGACCAGTCCTTGTCCATCAACCTTTTGATGACGACATTCCTTCTGTCAGATTTTCTTTCCGTAAAATTCCTTTGACGATGTGTCTCTTTGGTGAAGTTTTCATTCCATCAAACCCCTTTGATGATGTCAGTTTTCGTCACTTTTCTTTCCGTCAAATCCCTTTGACGATGTGTTTATTCAGTGTAGTTTTCATTCCATCAAACCCCTTTGATGATGTCAGTTTTATTTCCGTCAAACCCCTTTGAAGATGTGTTTCTTCGGTGTAGTTTTAATTCCATCAAACCCCTTTGATGATGTCAGTTTTCGTCATTTCTCTTTTCGTCAAATCCCTTTGACGATGTGTTTCTTCGGTGTAGTTTTCATTCCATCAAACCCCTTTGATGATGTCAGTTTTCGTCAGTTTTCTTACCGTCAAATCCCTTTGACGATGTGTTTCTTCGGTGTTAGTTTTTATTCCATCGAACCCCTTTGATGATGTCAGTTTTCGTCAGTTTTCTTTCCATCAAACCCCTTGGACGATGTGTTTCTTCGGTGTTAGTTTTGATTCTGTAAAATCCCTTTGACAATGTCAGTTCTCTTTCTGTCAAATCCCTTTGACGATGTGTTTCTTCGGTGTAGTTTTCATTCCATCAAACCCCTTTGATGATGTCATTTTTTGTCAGTTTTCTTTCTGTCAAACCCATTTGACGATGTGTTACTTCGGTGTTAGTTTTTATTCCATCAAACCCCTTTGACGAGGTCAGTTCTCTTTCTGTCAAATCCCTTTGATGATGTGTTTCTTCGGTTTCCGTCAAATCCATTTAATGATGTGTCTCTCTAGCGGATTTTTCTTCCAAACATCTGGCGCTTGCCCTTGCAGAGTGGTCTGCCTAAGATTTCTCCCTCCCCAGCAGAGTCATCTTCTTTTCACTTTAGGTCGTAGGCCCGTTGACTCTACCCTTTTTGGTTCCTGACCAACCTTTTTGTAAATCCAGTTCCGAACTAGTATCCAATCGTCCTTTTCTTTCCCCATTGAGTGAAAATTTCTGGGTTCTTTTGTATTGAATCCCCTTCTACCTTGAACGCCTGAAAAGGTGTCCCTCTTCATCCCTTCAAGTTTAAGCTGATTGAATAGGGGCAGTTGTTGTACCCCAAAATTTGCCTTCCCTTTTTTACCTTTTAGGCTTATGTTTCATTTCATTAGCTCATAGTCATTCATGCATTGCATTGGTTCTAAAAAATGGGATCACTGTGTTATTTCTTGCAGTTCAGAGCATTCCTTATTTTAGAGTTTGTTTCAGTAGCATTCAGAGCTAAACAAACTATCATCAGAGGCATTATGCATTTATTTTGCTCAGTAGATGGTTTGATTATTTCATAATCAATAACAGAAAACACATGGTTCGTTTGATCTGGTTCCAGACAGGTTCTCTATCATGTTTCAAGCATCATTTAAGAATATTATCAAGGGCTAAGGTTTGGATGCGAAGCTGGGCTCAAAACAAGTTGCAACGAGGCCTTTTTTGCACTTTTGACCTGGTACAATCGATTTGCACAAGTGTACAATCGATATCACCCCTTCAGGATGCCTTATTTTTTCCTTTTGGAATAGTGCAAATCGATTTACACTCCAGTGCAATTGATTGCACAGTGTCAGTTTTGCCCAAAACACTCATTTTTCAGCATTGTATCACTTTGTTCCACATTGTAATCACTTGGGATCAATGTTATATCAGAAGGATCTAGATTGCTTTCAAATATCAGTTCCTTTCCAAATTAACTTCACTTTCCCTACAAAATTCTAATGGTTTTCAATCACAACCAAAAACCCATTCCAAATTCAAACCCAAACTCCAAACCTCACTTTCATTCCATACCTACACCATATTTAAACCAATTTGCTCCATTCTAAGAGGGGAGACACTTCATTTTTCTGATTTTTCTACACTTCACACTCACACTCTCTCAATTCTCTCTCACTTTTTTTTTCACTCTCCATTTTCATCTTCAACCTTCACCAAACCTCTTCCATTAGTATTCTCACATTCTTCATTGGAGTTTGTTAATTCTAGAGCAAAACATTCATCACTTCATTTCATCAACATCAAATTCCGCAGTTGGAGCTTATTTGGATCTAGATATGAAATTCGGAAGCACTTTCTTGAAGTGATTTTGAAACAAGTTCATCTTATTGGATTATTCTTCAAGTTTCTTGCTAGGAATTCATTGGATCTTTGATTTTCTTTGCTTGATCTGTCAAATTCTGTTTACAACAAGTACCAAAGCAAATCTCCACTTTGTAGTTTGGTAATTCTTAGATCTACTTCTCATTTTGGCTTATTTTGCATTTCACAATGTAGATCCTTGAGATTTTGGTGTGAATTGATCCATTGATTCAATTGTTGATGTTGTTGATGTTTGGTTGATTCAATATATGTTTATTTGATGTTAATTGATGTGAATTTTGTGCACAATTACATGATATTATATGTTGTAGTTGAACCTTGATTTGACGCTGGAAAAGTGCTTTTGAAAAGTGATTTTTACTAATTTTGCTGATGCAAATCGATTTGCACCTGTTTGAATTGCCTGGAAGTGCTGTCTGGAGTTGTGCAGTCAATTTGTATCCTGTGCAAATCGATTTGCACCTGTAGCTTTTGTGTTTTTGGCTTGTTTTATGGCATGTCTTGGTTCCTATTCCACCTCTAAAAATTATGGCTTTGTGCGATGCATATTTGTGGAATTTTCTAGGGTTATTTGACCTCACTTTGCAGTATGAATGCGATTCTTCGACGCACGACACATTGATTTAGTGATGCATGTTCATGACTTATTTGTTTTGCATTCTTGATGCATTGTTCATGTTGCATAATCATTTTCACATTGATGATTGTTTGCTCTTGATGCTTACTATGCTTGATTCATAGTACATGCTCATGTTTTTGTGCTCAATGTTTTAAATGCTTAGTTGTTGATGAACATTCATGTTGTTCTTGAGGAATACCTACTTGTGCAATCTTGTCGAAACTTGATCATGCTTAATTGTTGAAACATGTTCATGATGCATTCTTGTTTAAAAGTTGACAATTGCTTGTTGATGCATGGCTATTCATGATGTGTGAGATTGAAGTATGCTTATATGCATTGTTGATTTTTGATACATGCTCATCATGATTGCTTATTCTTTCGTCACATGTTCATATACTTTGGCTAATTGTTAATATGATCATTGCTTACATTCTTGATCTTTTCTCTTGATGCTTAATTGATAACATGGTTATATTTGCTTGTTGTTGTTGTGTGATGTTGATACTTATTTGTACACATTGTTGATCGATGAAAATTCTTGAAGCATGCTCTCTTGTCACATTGTGGATACATGTGCACACTATGTGTTTGATCTTTTGACAATTGCTTGTTGGTGTTGCATATTCAAGATGTTTGATGTTGATACTTGTTTGTACACATTGTTGGTTGTTGTATTATTAATGCATGTTCATGCTCATGTTTAATTGCTTCATTGTTGAATGCATGCATGCTGCCTGTGCATTTTACACATGTTCTGTTCTGAAAATACATGCTGTTAAATGCCGCCTTGTTTATTTTGCTGCATTTTACACCTGTTCTATTCTGTAAATGCATGTTGTTAAATGATGTTACTAGATTTTATTGTTGTTTTGAGCTGAAGCGTTGTTGTATGCTGTTGTTTGGGGTTTCCTTATTTTTTTGCTTTCTCTTGCATGTTCCCTTAAGGCCTCCTAGTACAAATTAATTTTTTATTAAGCTTGGAGTGGGATAGACATTAGGTGCTAATCCATTGCATGACAACATTAAGTTAGCTCCCTTCTTGACCTCAACCTTAGGTCCATCCCTTGCATGATAACATTAGGATATGATTCCCTTTCTCATCCTCAACTATAGGACCACTTGGCATGACAACATCTAGGTATGAGTTCCCTTAGATTTTTCTTTGCCCTTTGAGTCTTTCTCTTCTCTCCCTCAAATCAAATTAAAATACGTAATAAATACAATGAGTATGGTACGTCATGAGCCTTAAGTACATGGGAAGTGATAAGCGGGAGTCTCTCCTTACCTTGTCTATAGTGCTTTGCATACATCCCGTTTTAGGTCGATCTTGCGAAGTATTCGATCCTATGTCATAGACTTTAATGATATACACATCTCAAACCAAGTCACTTTACTTCTTTAAAACTCCTTGAACAAATGCAAACCATTTTGTCCTTCGGGTTTCTCCTTCAAACATTTTTCAGAAAGGGCATGCTATTTCCCTTCTACCGCAAACAGGCCTCGTCCCTAACTACTGGAACGTGAACTTAGCATCGCTCATAAAAGACACTTAACAATTCGTAGGTCAAACTACGAACGATCAGATTTCTTCATTCTCGTCTGAATGAGGATACGTAGGCACAAGACGGCGAAGTCTTGGTGAGCAACCTTCCCCCATTTTCCCCCGTAGTCATCCGAACTACGTTGACTCTGAATTTCCCATTGCACGAGGGAATATGTAGGCATAGGACAGCGAAGTCCTATTGAGTTTCCTTTTGTTTTTCCCATTTTTGTTTCTGTTAGCAAGTAGGCTTTAGACAAACACAACCTTTGATTAGAACAACAAAAGTGAATCCCGTTGAGTACAACGGACGCGAGGGGTGCTAACACCTTCCTCTTGCATAATCGATGTAGCACCCCAAAATTTGCCCTACCTTGTTCTGGCTTGTGTTTCGCAATCATCAGCATTTCCATTAGGTCCTAACTCATAATCATATCATTGCATTGGGTTCCTAAGACGTGGGATCAAAGGATTTTCTTGGCCTTATTCATAAGGGATTCATTCGGTTTCTATTCCCGGTTAAGTTGGAGCAAGAGGTTGAATTCTCCTCGTTGTAATTTTCTTGATCAGAGGTTTTCCTAGTCACTTGGGATCTGAAGTTGGATGTGGACTGAATGTGATCATGTGACTTGCTTGGAATTCGAGACACAACTCCTTTCTAACCCGTAACCATTTTGATATTCGTTTTAAATCACTTTCTAACCCATATTCATTTAAAACCATTTTTGAAATCCATAGTCATTCCAAACATCCAAATGCCAAAACCAATATCCATTTCCATTTTCCAAATTGAATATCCATATTTTTAAACCATGTCCACATCCATTTCAATTTTATTTCATTAAACCAAAGTTCTTAATTCAAATTCCATATTCAAAGTCCATATCCCTTCTTATCATTTTTCTTTAAACCATATATCTAAATTCATCCATTTGTTTTGACCACTTTTCAATCCATTTTTCTAAATCACAAATCCATTCAATAATCATTCTTTTTAATCCATTTTTTATTATTCATTTGTTTTAAAAACCAATTATCCATTTTTCTTTTCCCATTGTCCTTTTTTCATAAACCACCATTAGGGACGGTTGTGCTTGGCCATTTCATTACATATTGGCGGTGGATATTTTACCAATACATGGCATCAAGGAAGAAAAGGCATAGCAGTGATTTTAGGCAATAAATCTCATAACAGAATTTTGAAGAAATTCACATCAATAAAAATGGATCACATTAGTAAAAAATACGTAACAGAAAAAAGAATTAAATAGTAGCAGCAAGAATAAATGTGGCAGGGGAGTTTCTCATTCACGAACAAGGTTCAGATATTAGTTAACCTCTACCAATCCTAACCCCTAACAAATTCTCAACAGAAAACCAGAACAAATCCTTCTAACAGAGTAACACAATTCCTCCAACAGATTTTCTCTAATAGTTTTTGCTAGCAGGAAATTTTCTCCAACAGATCCTAATCTCTAACTTCCATAACAGAAAATGAGTTACACAAAAACTAACTGAAAAAGCTTCCTAACCAATTTCTCCGAAGCCTTCATCTTCATCTTCCAATTCCATCTCAACCTTCATTCAATTCCATCATCATTCTTCCCTTCTCCACAGCATCATCGTCAATACCTATCTTCATCAAGTCACCACCCCGAACTATTCACTATCTTCAACAGCAATCGATCTCCAATTTCAATTTTGGCAAGGAGCTTCTCTAATCATCATCGTCAATCACAACCTTCATCTTCACCAATAATCATCTTCTGCAACACACAATTCCAAAAAACCTTTAATTCTCTAACTGAAAAATTGGCAGAAAAAACTACCAAAAAAACTAAATCTCTAACAGAAAGTCTTTACACTGATTTTTTCTTCAAGCTTCAAGATCTGCAAACCTTTAACCCTCCCACACTTCAACATCTGTTTTTTCTCGATCCGTCTTCAACCTCTAACCTCTAACTGAAAAGCCTTCATCAATTCAATCTTCGACCTTCACTCATTTTGGCTCCAAGTATCCTCTTCACTATCCTCAATTCATCAATCTACATCAACGAAATCAACGTTCAACAACCTGCAAATCATCAACAGTGTCGCATTAACAAATCGCTCAAGAATTCAACGTCACAGAAGCGCAAGAAACAAGAAGAAGATACGGGATTACACAGATCAAGAGAATCGAGAATCAATAGGAGAACAATTCAAGCATTATTGGAGAACCTTACACCAAGCTTGGCGTCGCGCAAATCGTAACGGCAAACTCGCAGCGTCACGTTGATCTGAAGCCTCGTCGTCTTCACCGGGTTCGTCGCGCAGGTACGTCGTTCAATCTCCAACATTCTTTATGATGCGAATGTCGATTCCGATATGAGAATTCCTGTTCTGATGAACGTGTTAGTGGAGATTAGGTTACGTGTGGAGTTTCGAATGAGTGAACCTTTGTGAGTGGGTTGTCTTGGTGGCGAGTAGTTGGTGATTTAGGAAGAATTCGCCGCCGCCGGAGAAGCGTTGATCCGGTGAGGTTTGAAGGAGGATGGAATGGTTGGTGGTTTGAGAAAGAAGGAGGTGTGGGCGAGAGCGGTACAGAGTTGATGACGGCGAGTTTGTTGGAGAGGGAACGAAACGGCGAGGGACTAGTAGAGAAGACACAGTGAGTGCTTTAGGGTTTTTTTTAACCTTCCATTTTGGGGGATACGGACCGGGTGTGTGAAACCTGAGTCCAAGATCCATGAGTTCACTATCTGCGCCCGTCGTTTCAACTTTGCACCCCCCTTTTTTTTGGATCTTTGAGTTTTGTTTAGATTATTCTCTTGCCATTAATTCTAGATTTTAGTTTAGAATTAGGATTAGGTTTATATTTTGATGATCATTTGTTGGATAATTGTCATTGGGTTATAGTTTTATGATTAGGATTAATCTTAAGATTTAGATTTGGATTAGAATTTTTTCTAGAATTAATCCACATTTTAGAATCCATTTTGAATTAGAAATTAACCTAAACTTTTAACCTTGATTGTGTTCGTAATTGCCGATTAATTTCGATTAATTTTTGTTTAGGAACTAATTTCCCTTGGATTTAGATATTGACTAATTAGATTAAATTTGACTAATTGTTTTTAGCTTAATCGCTCTCTAATTGTTTAGCTTAATCGTTCCGTAACCGTTTCTGGCTTAATTGCTCAATCATTGTTTTTGGCTTAATTGTCCACTAGCTAGTTTTTAGAATTAGGAATTAATCTTGCACTAATTGACTTTGATTTGACTTTGTTCTAACATAGAATATACTTAGAGTTTAATGCTAACTTTGACTAATTTTCATAATAGTTTCCTTTGGTAACTTTGCTAACAGTCTTTAATGTGTTTTACATAGATTTGTGGCTAATTGTGGTTTACATTTAGTATTGATTTCATTTACTTCTTGTTGACAATTTCCATTTGAATTTTGACTAACCTTTGAGTTTGTTTTGTAGTGATTCTCACTTGACTTGATAAGTGGTTTAAATGTAGAAGTTGCTGTAACATACATAGCTGCTGTGAACAAAGTGTGTTGTAGAATGTTGCTATTCTGTTTGGTTGCATACACACCTGCCCTGTTCTGGAAATAGTAGCTGTTATAGGCTGTTTTTATTTGTTGTTAGTTTTTACAGCTATGCAGGTGTTGGAGCGTTGTTGTTGCTGCTGTTTATGGCTTTTGGCCTCGTTTTATTGTTTTTTTGAAGAGCATTTGGTTCCATGCCTTTCACGGATCCATTCCATTTTCTAACACTTTTGCTCATTTATGCTAGATCACTAGAAGTTGGTCGGTTTGCTTATACTATGCTTGCGTTGCTACAGATTGATATCCGTTCGGTATCACTTCTCTTCTCTTTTACTAATTCCGCATTTTCCTTTGTATGCCATGAGAAGTAGGATTGGGAGTCTGTGCCACTTGGCCGGCAATTATGGAAGTCCTCAAAGGAGGCTCTGTTTGTGATTGTTTAATATTGTGCCTAAAGACCTCTATGAGGCATCCCATTCCCATTTCCCCTGGTAAGACCTCCAAGGAGGCAATTGACGGAAGGTAGGGTTCGCAATCAAGCCCCGTTATTCTAGTTGAGTCGTTCTTAGCTCTCATTACATGATTGAAGCTTTGAACATCACCTGCTCATGTTATCGAGTCGGTCAAGTGGAAGATAGGGTTCGTAACCGACCCCCACTCATTGTCTTTAGCTCACATCGGCCGATGTTGATGCTTATGTGATCTTATTCACATTTTTTATTGATCCACTTTGATATATGGTATCTTTGTATTGTTTGTTTAGCTTTTCCTTCCTCATTTGGATGCCTATTCTAACTTGTCCAAGTTAGATAGGTCAGAAAACATAACCATAGGACTAATCATTGTATGATAGTGTTAGGTAGTCTTTCCCTTTTATACCTCATTAACCATAGGATCTCCAAGCATGCTAACACTAGGGTGTGTCTTAGTCTCCCCTTAGTTTTCACCTTTTATCCTCTTTTGAGTCTCTTCTCTCTCATCTTATAATAAAGGTAAAAAAACACTTAATAAAGGCATAACAAATATTGTATTTAGGCCTTTCATGTGGGAACAAGGAGGTGAGGGGTCTTCTCTCATTTCTTTGGGACTGTTTAGCGTGTGTCCCGTCTTGGGTCGATATGCTAGGCATTCGATCCTATATGAAGGACTTAAATACAATACGAGTTACAAAACACCAAAAACATTCAAAACACTTTTTTCTTCTACAAGACGAAAACAAACAATAATGTCTTTCCTTCGGGAATTCTTTTCTCACCTCATTCACTCTCAACGTACGAATGTGCTTCTTCTCGTTCTCTTGCAAGATGGTAACACACTCGAACCAGCGAGCTTGCAACACCTGAGCTAGAATGTTAGTTGTTCCTTAAAAAACACAAACAATTCATCCCTAGTGAGGGGAACTACGTCGCTCTGATTCTCATGTTCCCGATGAGATACGTAGGCAGTGGGGTAGGGCCCATTCAAGCACTTCTTTTATTTTCCCTATGTTTGTTTCTTTTTCTCCATTCCTTTTCCAGTATCCAGTTTCCGACACCCTTTGATTGAAGCATCAAGCGTGGATCCCATCGGGTACGATGGACGCAAGGGGGTGCTAATACCTTCCTCTCGCGTAACCGACTCCCGAACCCAGTTATCTTGGTCGCAAGACCATGCTTTATCCTTCCCTTCAGGTTTACGCAGTTTTTCCTTTCCCTCTCTTGGGATAGATACACATTGCTGGAGACTCTATTTCGGTGCCACTTTCGCGTTTGTACTAGGATGAAAATCCCGGGAGCGACAGCTGGCGATTCTGCTGGGGAGAAAACCCAGAATCTCTGGTTCCCTTAGCGAGTCAATCCTAGCGCTTGTCTGTTTTCTTTCATTGGGTGTTTACTATTTTGCTGTGTTTACTGTTGTGCTGTATTTACTATTTTACTGTATAGTTATTTACTGTTTTACTATATATTACTATATTTACTGCATTTTAACATTTTCATTTCATACGCTATATTATGCTATACTGGACTGTGTTGTTTTCTGTTTGGCGGGATGGGATTTCTGAGAGATAAGCCCATTACACAGGCTTGAGTATACACTTAGAATTAGAGTGGAGAGTAGTGGGACCTACGTGCCGTCTGGAGTGCGTTGGTTATTCACTAAATTCACAACCAGACGAGGCTATCTTGGGACATGTTCTGACGTGCGTATCTTACGCATTTCAGGGTGTCGATCTAGAGAGCTGTCGACTCTAGTGACCATTCCTGAGGACTCAGTTGCGGCACTTCTCCCGAGATGTGACAGTGGCAGACCACATTATGTGGCAAACCCATTGCACATTCTCGATCCGAGGACCCAATGCTGGGAACTCGCTATAGGTTATCCTTTTTAAAAGAGAATCAGTGGAGACACTCCTCGATTGGCGATAGTACTGTACCCTGAGGGATGAATGTACTATTGCTTCTCGACCTCAGTGCCAGAAGCTGAGGACCTTTCGTTTTGGAGAATCAGTTGAGGCCTCCTTGATTGATGATGCCAAATCAGAAATGGTGAACGTATCATCATTTCTCGACCTGAGAGCCCGGGATACTGAACATCCTAGTACCCACATGTGAGAGGGGCGGGTTGTTTACAGGTTTGCAGGTAACCTTGACCTTCAACATACCCGGTATTACGGTTTTCCTATCAGTGTGGACTTATCAGCCTGGTATTCTGGTATTCTGATCATCCGGTATTCTGGTATTCCGGTATTCTCTTCAGAACAGACCCTCGAGCTTATTCAGTCAGCAGCACAGCAGTTATTTAGAATACGTGGAAGCTTTGATCCCGTGTCTTATTGCATTCATATTATTGCATTGCATTTGCATTTTGCATCATTTTTGCATATCCTTTCTCCGGGCCAGACAGTGAGCTCATCCATCCTTTGCCTCGACCTGTAGTTGGTTTCCCGATTTTCGTGTTGGACGTGAATCGGCTTCTGAAAGAATCATGAACTCTAGGGAACAGAATCAGTTTGTGACTAGGGCCGATGTTGAATTGATGAAGCATCAGTTGGACCAACTTAGGGAAGCTGTGGCCGTCATGACAAGGGGAGAGGCCAATATTCAAAGAAATGAGAATGTCATTCCACCTCCGGCGAGCAATGTTGCCCAAACTCAGCCGGTGCGGATCCCTGTCGAGAATCAAGTTGAGCAATAACCTCCTTTTGTACGAGGTGGACATTCATCTTCTCTTGATGCCGCTGATTATCAGAGTTTTGCATTCTCTGTGCCAGATGTCCAAGGGGAAGTTCCGAAGATGAACCCTAAGGATCCACGATATGTTGATGACGAAAGATACCGCGTGTTGGACGAGAAAATTAAAGCCCTGGAGACGCGTGATACTCTTGATTTGAATGCTTTGAGCATGTGTTTGGTGTCTGGCCTGGTAATGCCTCCAAAGTTTAAAATGCCGAAGTTTGAGCAATACAAAGGAGATAGCTGTCCGAAGCTACATTTGGTGATGTTCTGCAAAAGAATGACCTCACATGTCGACAATGACAAGCTCATGATCCACTGTTTCCAAGACAGTCTGAGTGGGGCATCTTTGTATTGGTATATGCAGTTGGAAAGTGGTAGCATCCGATCATGGACAGATCTAGCCAATGCCTTTGTGAAGCAGTACGATTATAATCTTGACATGGCTCCCAGCCGAATGCATTTGCAAGACTTGTCTCAGGCAGATAATGAATCATTCCGAGAGTATGCTCAGAGATGGAGAGAGTTAGCTGCTCGTGTTCAACCGCCACTGTCGGATAGAGAATTGGTTGATTTGTTCATGGATACCTTGCAAGGGTCGTACCTGGAAAAGATGATTGTCAATGGGGCAGCAAAATTTTCTGACCTGGTGATGGTGGGAGAACGTATCGAGAGCCTGATCAAGTGTGGAAAGCTCCAAGGCATCTCGAACTTCCAAGCTAATAAAAATGAATCAGTTGTCAGTTCTCAAGAAGAATTTGAGGAAGAAAATAGTTCCATTCACGAATCTTTACCCCCTCGTTCTCGGTGTTCAGACATATCAATTGTTCAGAGTAAGCAATCTTATGGCTCTTTGTATCAAGGACAATATTCTTCTACAAATCAGAGACCTCCTCAGAGTCAACGATCATATCACCATCAGCCGCGTCAGCACGCCCGACAAAGGCCAAGGAAGCCAGAAAGGCATTTCACTCGGTTGCCAATGTCATACAGTCAGATGTTGCCTGATTTAATCAGAGGTGGACTGATAGTGCCGAAGAAGATAGGTCCAGTGATTCCTCCGTACCCACCAGGTTTTGATATCAATGCCCGTTGTGATTACCATGCTGGGGCACAAGGGCATTCAACTGAATACTGTAAGGTGCTCAGGAGCAAAGTTCAGACTCTTCTTAACTCCAACATGTTCTCACTCACGCCTCAGGGTATTCAGATCAACAATTCTCCTTCATCCAGTCTTGTGGGTTCATCAGTCCAGGTTATGGAAGAAGTCATTGAGAAGCAGTTGTGCATATGATCATCAGACTGACTTCGATGAGCAATTCTGAAGATGGCTAGTTCGTTAGCAAATAAAACTTGGAAATCCCAGTTCCTCGAAGTTGGCAATCTCTCAGATCATGTCGTTTCTTTGCATTTGTAGTATCTTTTTTGTTAAAGTACAAACTCATTTGTAAAACTTGTCTGTTTTTAATTGATAATGGTAATGAAATGAATATGCATGTTTTGGTTAAATCCAGTCGTGTTCACTCATACTTTTTATCGATATCATATGCTTGTTTAAGCAGGATCTGAGGGAGGATGACGAAGTTGAAAGGCGCAAAACTTCCAATTGTATGCTTTTGGGATAAAAACCTTGTTGATGATGTACAGGCATTGTTTCAAATTCCTAAACACCGGAGACATAAGGAAGATAATCCTTTGTCAACCCCGTTGAGCCTAGAAGCAGGAGTTTCTTTCTGAAAACGAAAAAACCCTCTATCTTAACCCGGGGCAGGGTAGGTGTCAGTTAATTTGACCAAGCGTTCAAATTTCAAAGGAGTGTCTCATTCGAGGATCAAATCGCAGAGGTTATCCCTCACCAACTGAAGAGTGAGGCAGTCATAAACTTTTCAAAACAAGTCAAACAAACCTGTGTCACACGATTAGTTCAAAAAAAAAACAAAAAAAAACAAAAAAAAAAAGGGAAAAAGCCCGCTAAGTTAAGACTTGAAAACAAGTGACTTAGGCAAAAGTTAGGGCATCCCGCTGGACTTTAAAATCGAAAAATTCAAAAGAATCAGTCCAGGAAAAAATAAGGGATATCAAAAAAACAAAAGAATGAAAAAGCGAAAAGCGGAAAGGATGACAAAAGAAAATTCCTCGAATAAAGAACAAATCGTGTGAATACATACACCAACGTAAAAAGGGGTGACTGTCGCTCCAAAAACCGTGTGGGGTCTTGCTATCCTCCTACCATTCATTAACCTTTTTGAAAGGTGAACGCATGTGTCGAGTTAACTGAACGTAGGACTGGAGAACATCAAGAAGATTGGGTGGGTTAAAACAAAACTTTGAGCCTTATATCCTTTCTTTCTCGAACCGCGAATCAGTCCACGTTACAACATGCGAAAGACCTAATTGAAGCAGGGTTGTTCCGAAAGCATACTTTGGTAAATATTGCGGCGAAGCTGACTCCTAAAAGGATCTTCTTACCATTCATGTTGGTATCAGTGACATTTTGATAAGTGATTCGTTCACTACACGTCATAACATTTTTCCAGTGAACAGACTTGGATTGCAAAACTGTCATATGCATTGCATCAAAATTATCTTTTCAAAACGAATTATTTTACTTGCGAATCAGTACTTGGCATCAGGAAAGTTTCTACAATGGAAAGATTGATTAATCTAAGGTGCAAAGTGCCTGAGTACTCCGTTGAGTCGGAGCAAGTCATACCAAACGGGCGATCCATTCCAAGATTTAGTTAATCTGGGGCAATTATGTCGAGAATCTGGGGCAATCAAGTCGAGATTCGACAAATCTCTCGAAGGTCAGTCAGTCAGAGGTATTCCTTCACAGATCAGCCAGACAGGGGCACAAATCATTTCAAGACTGGGGCAGGTCGCCTCAAGAGCACAAAAAGTTATTCTCTCCGGAGAACGGTAAATCACAGTCTGGGGAATATATATCGGATCTTCACGAGACATCCTGAAGACATGTTCATTTACAGTTTATGCTGCATCGGGGCACCTCTTTTGGTCATATCACATCTGCAGGGTTCACGTTGATAGTTAACACGTGACGTCCCCAGTAGAGTTTCTTGCCTCGGCAGAGATGGCTGAAGTTTTATCATTCGGTACAGCATTATGAAGATTGTGAATCATTCTCCCTAGCAAGAATTCAGGAGTTCACTCTCCCCTAGCCAGTGTGACGAAGTTATCGCTTTTTCAGCAAGAGTGTATATTCCTGTACAGAGTGTTGGGTTTATGCTTCACCAGTTTGTGGTAAAGTTGTTTCCGTCTCCCCAACGGAGTAAGGGTAGAAGGTAGATTCCCAACAGAGGACCAAGTCTGATCTTGTTCCCTAGCAAAGCTGATATCATCAACCATTATCCCCAAGCATATTTTTGGGTGGTGGTTGGCTTTCCCCAGCAAGTCAAAGGTCGATTGTCATTGGCACTTTTCTTTAGCAGAGTCCTGGGATGTTCCTCCAGCAGAAGTTTGTTGATTGTACTTTCCTGCAGAATGAAGGTTTAGTCGGGATCTCGAGCAGTTATGACCTTGAGGGTGATTCAGTTTGTTATCCCCAGTGGAGTTAGCCTCGTCTCTTCAGCATTTATTTTGCTGGAATGCTCCTGTTGCATATCATAAGTATCATTGCATAAGCATTGTCATTGCATAATCATCAGCATTGCATGAAGCCTTGTAAAACCAAATAGAAAATCCACAGCCCAACCTTGCTCGGTATCCTTCCACAGCCCACTTTGCTGGCCCCTTTCAAAACCTGAAGCCCTATCCCTATTGGCATCACCTTTAAAGAAAAGTCCAATCCCTATTGGCACTTCCTTCAAAATCCAATCCCCATTGGTACCCAGAAAGATTTCGCCTTTGAAAAAACAATTACCATCAGGTTTCACCTGTTCCTGCCAGCAAAGTTCGATTATACTTGGCACGTCCTTCTTTTTCCGGTAACCCGAGCATGCGTCGGTTTTTTTTTGCATATAGTGATCATTGCATCCTCAAATCCCATAGCATTTCCATTTTATATGGAGCATTACGCCATAGAAAGAAAATTCAAACATATGCATGCGAAGCATAAGCCAGATTTAGTACCTTGCGCGAAAGCCCGAATCAACTCTCAATCAAGACGGTGACTTATCCCCAGCAAACATTACAATCAACCCAGACGATTACCTTTCTTTTGGGTTGTAGATCATACGTCGATC
Organism: Lathyrus tuberosus; assembly: GCA_022829125.1. Taxonomy (NCBI): domain Eukaryota; kingdom Viridiplantae; phylum Streptophyta; class Magnoliopsida; order Fabales; family Fabaceae; genus Lathyrus; species Lathyrus tuberosus. The sequence goes on along the minus strand of JALAZF010000008.1, from coordinate 7,968,534 downwards.
TTACCCTCGACCAGTCTTTGTCCATCAACCCCTTGATGACGACATTTCGGTCAGGTTTCCTTTCCATCAAACCCCTTTGATGATGTGTTTCTGCGTATGGTTTTCTTTCCGTCAAACCCCTTTGACGATGTGCTCCCTAAGTCTGGTTTCCTTTCTGTCATCCCTATGACAATGTGTTTCCTTCGGTCAAGTCATCTTTCTGTCATCCCTATGACAGCGTGTTTCTTTTGGTTGAGTCTTCCTGCCGTCAAATTGCTTTGACGATGTGCCCTTTTGATCGGGTGTCGAGTCTCCTTTCTGTCATCCCTATGGCAATGTGTTTCCCTTGGTCGAGTCCTCTTCTCGTCAACCCTTTGACGAGGTGTTTCTTGGGGTTCATCTTCTTCCTGTCATCCCTATGACAATGTGCTTCGTTTGGTCGAGTCGTCTTCCTGTCAACCCTTTGGCGAGGTGTTTCTTGGGGTTCATCTTCTTCCTGTCATCCCTATAACAATGTGTTTCCTTTGGTCGAGTCGTCTTCCCGTCAACCCTTTGACGAGGTGTTTCTTGGGGTTCATTTTCTTCCTTTCATCCCTATGACAATGTGTTTCCTTTGGTCGAGTCCTCTTCCCGTCAACCCTTTGACGAGGTGTTTCTTGGGGTTCATCTTCTTTCCTGTCATTCCTATGGCAATGTGTTCCTTCAGTTGAGTCTTCTTGTCGTCATCCCTATGATGATGTGTCATTTCAGTCGGGTTTCATTCTTCTTTCCGTCAAACCCCTTTGACGATGTGGTTTCCTGGGTATGTCGTCTTTCCGTCAAAATCCTTTGACGAGGTGTGACTGGGCTTCATTTACGTTTTCACTCCTTGCAGCTAGCAAATTTTGTGATTCTTTTTGTATTCAATCACCTTATACCTTGAATGTCTGAAAGCAGTTGCTATCATCCTTTCAGGTCCAAGTTGATTGAATAGGGGCAGCTGTAGCACCCCAAAATTTACCCTACCTTGTTCTGGCTTGTGTTTCGCAATCATCTGCATTTCCATTAGGTCCTAACTCATAATCATATCATTGCATTAGGTTCCTAAGACGTGGGATCAAAGGATTTTCTTGGCCTTATTCATAAGGGATTCATTCGGTTTCTATTCCCGGTTAAGTAGGAGCAAGAGGTTGAATTCTCCTCGTTGTAATCTTCTTGATCTGAGGTTTTCCTAGTCACTTGGGATCTGAAGTTGGATGTGGATTGAATGTGATCATGTGACTTGCTTGGAATTCGAGACACAACTCCTTTCTAACCCGTAACCATTTTGATATTCGTTTTAAATCACTTTCTAACCCATATTCATTTAAAACCATTTTTGAAATCCATAGTCATTCCAAACATCCAAATGCCAAAACCAATATCCATTTCCATTTTCCAAATCGAATATCCATATTTTTATACCATGTCCACATCCATTTCAATTTTATTTCATTAAACCAAAGTTCTTAATTCAAATTCCATATTCAAAGTCCATATCCCTTCTTATCATTTTTCTTTAAACCATATATATAAATTCATCCATTTGTTTTGACCACTTTTCAATCCATTTTTCTAAATCACAAATCCATTCAATAATCATTCTTTTTAATCCATTTTTTATTATTCATTTGTTTTAAAAACCAATTATCCATTTTGCTTTTCCCATTGTCCTTTTGTCATAAACCACCATTAGGGACGGTTGTGCTTGGCTGTTTCATTACATATTGGCGGTGGATATTTTACCAATACATGGCATCAAGGAAGAAAAAGCATAGCAGTGATTTTAGGCAATAAATCTCATAACAGCACTTGAAGAAATTCACATCAGTAGAAATGGATCACATTAGTAGAAAATACGTAACAGAAAAAACAATTAAATAGTAGCAGCAAGAATAAAAGTGGAAGGGGAGTTTCTCATTCACGAACAAGGTTCAGATAACAGTTAACCTCTACCAATCCTAACCCCTGACAAATTCTCAACAGAAAACCAGAACAAATCCTTCTAACAGAGTAACACAATTCCTCCAACAGATTTTCTCTAATAGTTTTTGCTAGCAGGAAATTTTCTCCAACAGATCCTAATCTCTAACTTCCATAACAGAAAATGAGTTACACAAAAACTAACTGAAAAAGCTTCCTAACCAATTTCTCCGAAGCCTTCATCTTCATCTTCCAATTCCATCTCAACCTTCATTCAATTCCATCATCATTCTTCCCTTCTCCACACCATCATCGTCAATACCTATCTTCATCAAGTCACCACCCCCAACTATTCACTATCTTCAACAGCAATCGATCTCCAATTTCAATTTCGGCAAGGAGCTTCTCTAATCATCATCGTCAATCACAACCTTCATCTTCACCAATAATCATCTTCTGCAACACACAATTCCAAAAACCTTTAATTCTCTAACTGAAAAATTGACAGAAAAAACTACCAAAAAAACTAAATCTCTAACAGAAAGTCTTTACACTGATTTTTTCTTCAAGCTTCAAGATCTGCAAACCTTCAACCCTCCCACACTTCAACATCCATTTTTTCTCGATCTGTCTTCAACCTCTAACCTCTAACTGAAAAGCCTTCATCAATTCAATCTTCGACCTTCACTCATTTTGGCTCCAAGAATTCTCTTCACCATCCTCAATTCATCAATCTACATCAACGAAATCAACGTTCAACAACCTGCAAATCATCAACAGTGTCACATTAACAAATCGCTCAAGAATTCAACGTCACAGAAGTGCAAGAAACAAGAAGAAGATACAGGATTACACAGATCAAGAGAATCGAGAATCAATATGAGAAGAATTCAAGCATAATTGGAGAACCTTACACCAAGCTTGGTGTCGCGCAAATCGTAACGGCAAACTCGCGGCGTCACGTTGATCTGAAGCCTCGTCGTCTTCACCGGGTTCGTCGCGCAGGTACGTCGTTCAATCTCCAACATTCTTTATGATGCGAATGTCGATTCCGATATGAGAATTCCTGTTCTGATGAACGTGTTAGTGGAGATTAGGTTACCTGTGGAGTTTCGAATGAGTAAACCTTTGTGAGTGGGTTGTCTTGGTGGCGAGTAGTTGGTGATTTAGGAAGAATTCGCCGCCGCCGGAGAAGCGTTGATCCGGTGAGCTTTGAAGGAGGACGGAATGGTTGGTGATTTGAGAAAGAAGGAGGTGTGGGCGAGAGCGGTACAGAGTTGATGACGGCGAGTTTGTTGGAGAGGGAAGGAAACGGCGAGGGACTACTAGAGAAGACACAGTGAGTGCTTTAGGGTTTTTTTTAACCTTCCATTTTGGGGGATACGGACCGGGTGAGTGAAACCTGAGTCCAAGATCCATGAGTTCACTATCTGTGCCCGTCGTTTCAACTTTGCACCCCCCCTTTTTTTTGGATCTTTGAGTTTTGTTTAGATTATTCTCTTGCCATTAATTCTAGATTTTAGTTTAGAATTAGGATTAGGTTTATATTTTGATGATCATTTGTTGGATAATTGTCATTGGGTTAGAGTTTTATGATTAGGATTAATCTTAAGATTTAGAATTGGATTAGAATGTTTTCTAGAATTAATCCACATTTTAGAATCCTTTTTGAATTAGAAATTAACCTAAACTTTTAACCTTGATTGTGTTCATAATTTCCGATTAATTTCGATTAATTTTTGTTTAGGAACTAATTTCCCTTGGATTTAGATATTGACTAATTAGATTAAATTTGACTAATTGTTTTTAGCTTAATCGCTCTCTAATTGTTTAGCTTAATTGTTCCGTAACCGTTTCTGGCTTAATTGCTCAATCATTGTTTTTGGCTTAATTGTCCACTAGCTAGTTTTTAGAATTAGGAATTAATCTTGCACTAATTGACTTTGATTTGACTTTGTTCTAACATAGAATATACTTAGAGTTTAATGCTAACTTTGACTAATTTTCATAATAGTTTCCTTTGGTAACTTTGCTAACAGTCTTTAATGTGTTTTACATAGATTTGTGGCTAATTGTGGTTTACATTTAGTATTGATTTCATTTACTTCTTGTTGACAATTTCCATTTGAATTTTGACTAACCTTTGAGTTTGTTTTGTAGTGATTCTCACTTGACTTGATAAGTGGTTTAAATGTAGAAGTTGCTGTAACATACATAGCTGCTGTGAACAAAGTGTGCTGTAGAATGTTGCTATTCTGTTTCGTTGCATACACACCTGCCCTGTTCTGGAAATAGTAGCTGTTATAGGCTGTTTTTATTTGTTGTTAGTTTTTACAGCTATGCAGGTGTTGGAGCGTTGTTGTTGCTGCTGTTTATGGGCTTTGGCCTCGTTTTATTATTTTTTTGAAGAGCATTTGGTTCCATGCCTTTCACGGATCCATTCCATTTTCTAACACTTTTGCTCATTTATGCTAGATCACTAGAAGTTGGTCGGTTTGCTTATACTTTGCTTGCATTGCTACGGATTGATATCCGTTCGGTATCACTTCTCTTCTCTTTTACTAATTCCGCATTTTTCCTTTTTATGCCATGAGAAGTAGGATTGGGAGTCCGTGCCACTTGGCCGGCAATGATGGAAGTCCTCAAAGGAGGCTCTGTTTGTGATTGTTTGATATTGTACCTAAAGACCTCTATGAGGCATCCCATTCCCATTTCCCCTGGTAAGACCTCCAAGGAGGCAATTGACGGAAGGTAGGGTTCGCAATCAACCCCCGTTATTCTAGTTGAGTCGTTCTTAGCTCTCATTACATGATTGAAGCTTTGAACATCACCTGCTCCTGTTATCGAGTCGGTCAAGTGGAAGATAGGGTTCGCAACCGACCCCCACTCATTGTCTTTAGCTCACATCGGCCGATGTTGACGCTTATGTGATCTTATTCACATTTTTTATTAATCCACTTTGATATATGGTATCATTGTATTGTTTGTTTAGCTTTTGCTTCCTCATTTGGATGCCTATTCTAACTTGTCCAAGTTAGATAGGTCAGAAAACATAACCATAGGACTAATCATTGTATGATAGTGTTAGGTAGTCTTTCCCTTTTATACCTCATTAACCATAGGATCTCCAAGCATGCTAACACTAGGGTGTGTCTTAGTCTCCCCTTAGTTTTCACCTTTTATCCTCTTTTGAGTCTCTTCTCTCTCATCTTATAATAAAGGTAAAAAACACTTAATAAAGGCATAACAAATATTGTATTTAGGCCTTTCATGTGGGAACAAGGAGGTAAGGGGTCTTCTCTCATTTCTTTGGGAATGTTTAGCGTACGTCCCGTCTTGGGTCGATATGTTAGGCATTCGATCCTATATGAAGGACTTAAATATAATACGAGTTACAAAACACCAAAAACATTCAAAACACTTCTTTCTTCTAAAAGACGAAAATAAACAATAACGTCTTTCCTTCGGGAATTCTTTTCTCGCCTCATTCACTCTCAACGTACGAATGTGCTTCTTCTCATTCTCTTGCAAGATGGTAACGCACTCGGACCAGCGAGCCTGTAACACCTGAGCTAGAACGTTAGCCGTTCCTTAAAAAACACAAACAATTCATCCCTAGTGAGGGGAACTACGTCGCTTTGATTCTCATGTTTCCGATGAGATATGTAGGCAGTGGGGTAGGGCCCATTCGAGCACTTCTTTTATTTTCCCTACATTTGTTTCTTTTTCTCCATTCCTTTTCCAGTATCCAGTTTCCGACACCCTTTGATTGAAGCATCAAGCGTGGATCCCATCGGGTACGATGGACGCGAGCGGGTGCTAATACCTTCCTCTCGCGTAACCGACTCCCGAACCCAGTTCTCTTGGTCGCAAGACCATGCTTTATCCTTTCCTTCAGGTTTACGCAGTGTTTCCTTTCCCTCTCTTGGGATAGATACACATTGCTGGCGACTCTATTTCGGTGCCACTTTCGCGTTTGTACTAGGATGAAAATCCCGGGAGCGACAATCGACTCCCGAACCCTGAACTTGGTTTCGATGACTATGTCCTTTCCCTTTTAAGGTTTCTTCCATCATTTCCTTTCCCTGTCGGGATAAATAACATTCGGTGGTGACTCTGTTTTTCCGCCGGTTGTTTTTTGCGTTGCGACTCGTGGAAGTGGAGACCTTCAAGGAGATACTTTTCTTTTCTTCTTTATTTTTTTATTTCCGTTTTACAAAGCATTGACATATCAAATAACTTTAGATTCTGAGATTCTTTGATGGAAAATACTTTCAATTGTCACTCCCTGCACATAAACCTTAGAATTTTGTTAGCATAATCCCGATTAGACATAGTCTTACCCAAAATTTCTATCTTGTTGATTATATAGGAGAATCTCATCTTCATGGAAGCCACAAAAGAAAGAGCTCATACACCTATGTTAAAAGGTTAATAGAATATTTAACATCTTTAGTTCCCTCATGTAAAATTGAAAAATATACATTAGCACTCAAGGAGGATATCCATATATTCCTCGTTTTTAAATTGTAAGACGCCTTTTTAGTCTCTGAAGCATTCCAATTTTTGAGAGCTTTCTTAAAAAAATGCCATCAACGATACTATTAGAGACAAAAGGACCATTCTCGATTGAAACCCAAAGGAATTTATTAACTGACATAAGAGACAAGTATATGCAAACTTTTCAATATGCTTAATTTTCTTTTGTGAATATGGAAGGTCATTTATACGTACCCTTCATATCCCCATATTTAGAACTTTTGTGATCACAAGAGCTTATGAAAAGATCAACTCTTGATGCCACTTGTTTGTTAATATTGGTGTAGAATGGTCGACAAGAGGTGGGGGTAGGTTGAATAAACCTTTCCCTTTTAAAATATTTTTCAAAAACAGAGTTGAGTGCAGAAGCAGAAGATTGAAAAGAGTTTTTTAAAATTATGCAATTGGAAAATATACAGTGAAAATCTTAAGGATTTGCAAAATAATGATGAATTAACCAATAACAATGGAAGAGTTAATCTATTTATATTTAAATAGAGAAATTTAAATATAATTGAATTAATTGATTAAACATTCTAATATTACAATTCTTCGATATAATCAGTAGGAAGATGAATTTAGAAGACTAGATATAAATAGACCCACACTTAGAAAACAAATTTCTATGAACAAGAAATAAACCTAAAAAAAGCATACAAACTACTTAAAAACAATAAATCCACCTAGCAAAATCTATGCAAAAAATTAAGAGAAATAGTTAGAGAGATAGTACGCCATATTTATACTGGTTTACTACCTTCCTCCTTGCATGGCACCTAATCGAGTCTCCGATGGTAAACTATCACAATTTTGGTTGTATTCTTCCACTATGAAATTTTACACCATCCTTTTGTACATATGATAATCAATACAAAATGTTGAAATACTTATAATTAGTCACTAAGCTATATAGACTAAGTCTTGATTCTTCTCTAACTGCACAGAGTTCAAAAGTCTTCTAAAATCTCCAAGAACCACAATCTTGAGTTGATTCATCTTCACACATCACAAGCACTCCAAGCTCCTATTTTGCAAAAATCTTCACTCAATTCCATCGGGATTACCTTGTCCGAGTTTTTGATCTAATGACATATGTTAGAAACTCCAAAACCTCTTTGGAGAAGACTTCTCTATTTTTTTAATGGAAATCACTCACCAGAAATCTAATAACTTGTTTTTCAATCTTGAAAAAATTTAGAAGATCATTAATATCTCTAATGAATCAACTCACAACAAGGACTCACAATCTCTCGTAGAGTTGAGCAACATTCATACTCGCCAATGGTGTTTAGTGTTTAAGGTAGAGGATGAAATTCAAAAATCTCACATATGCCAAATTTTCATTAAAAAAATTGAATTTGTTTGAATGATGAACATCAAAAGTTATTAAAGGCTCTTTTGAAAATATGAGACAGAAAAAGTGTATATATGTGCTAGAGATTGGGCATAAAAATAGTGAAAATGACCATTTGATTCGAGTTATATACTTATGATTGAAATAAATCTAGTGAGACGATGAATCGAATCAAGTAACTGGAAAACTTAGATTTTCGTTCAATGAATCGAGTCATGATTCAAATCATGTAATTTGAATCACACTCAACCATGATTCAAATCATGTTCCCATAATTGATTCAAAAAATAAACAGTTCACCCATGATCCGAATCCTGTTTTCATAAACAAAATTCGAATTTCACAATCTTACTCATGATTCGAATCAAGCATTCTTATGATAATTAGCAAAAAAAAAGTTATTTATTGAAACCCTCAATCAGAACATTGAAAGTCGAAAACACATTTATGAAACGAGAAGAGTTCGAAATACTCAACTAATATTTGTCATTGATGAACATAACAAAAAGTTATTTTTTAAAAATAAAAACATATATCTAACAAATTAATATATTTATCAAACATTGTTTATTATATTAATATTCCTAAAAATTAGGTTTTATAGATGATATTTTCACTACTCAATTAGTAGAAAGATGATTTGTTACGTGACAATTTGTAAACTGATAATTATGTGTCATTGATCCAAAAATAGAATAAAATATTTATGTTTGAGGAATAAAATTAATTTAAATAAAAATGTGTCTTTAATATTAAGTTAATTTAAATAGAAAAGTCAGGATGTTTCAAATACTTACCTAATAGTTTTTTTTTTAAATTAAAAAAATCCATATTAAAACTAATATTTTTTACCAAACAATATTTTTTAGGCAAAATACTCTTTTTGGTCCTTTAACTTTACTTTCGGGTTTATTTTGGTTCCATAACTTTTAAAAGTGTCATATTGATCATTTAACTCTTCAAAATGTTTTATATTAGTCTTTCCGTCTTATTAACGACGAAAAAATTCAAAAATCAGTCGCTAAATTCGTCGCTTATAAGACATAATGACTAATATGGAACGTTTTGAAGAATTAAGGGACCAAAATGATAATTTTTAAAGTTAAGCGACCGAAATAAATCCTGAAATAAAGTTAAAGGACAAAAAAATATATTTTACCTATTTTTTAATATCCAAATAAATTACATTTTTTAGATAAATGTATAGATTGTTAAGTTCTGTTTTCATTAGACACAATTATTTTATTTTTGTACAAGGCTTTAATTATGTTTTATTTGAAGCTTATTTGAATAATTGCACACGACATAAGAAAAATAGGACGTAAACTCGTGACATAAAGCCCGTATTCAGAGAAACACCTTTCGCTGTTGTGGCTTATCCTATTTCAAATTTGGGTCATTTTAGTATGATTCATTTCATTAGAGTGGTACTACAAATAATCAAGTCAACTCAGTCTCACCTAATCTCATCGTCTTTGTTGACTTTCATGCCTGCAGATATCTTTCCAAAGTTTAGTAAATGTTGTTCACAGATAAATTTAATCATCTTTTATTTATCATAGTGTGAATTAAATTAAAAGGAGCTTGTTAGCATCAATACTGTTGAGTGATTATTATGATGAGGACTAAAGCACAAAATTATCGTTTACTCAATCTTTAAGAATTTCAACCATCATTTTATGTGACTTTCTTAGGTAATTTATTCTTTATGCATTTTGAAGACACTTGCTTTAAGGTCAAAGTATGAAGATAAGGACGGTGATTTTGGAGTATAACCTTTCTTGACAACCAAGCTATCTAAATAATACCAATTCCATCCCCAATCAGGTTGGAATTATTATTTGGAAAAGGTATTATTGGCTTTCAAATTCAAATATAAATAATTGTCGAGTGTACATTTGTCTAAATCAATTAAGGACCTCTCTTAACCCTCAAGAGTTGGTCTAGTGGTGGAGGCTTGGGTTTTAAGAGTGTGCTCCTTTCAAGGTCTTAGGTTCGAATCCTATTAGGTGCAATCAACCCTTGTGTGAGCCAGTCTATACGGAGTTTTGCTCCGGCTTTAAACGGGACCCCTGCTAGTGGACGGTGGGATGGGGCCCTCGCTAGTGGACGGTGAGATTGGTCCCTCTTTGATTTGTCGGGCGCAAGGTCGGATACCAAATTTTCCAAAAAAAAAAATTAAGGACCTCTCTCTCTCTCTCTCTCTCTCTCTCTCTCTCTCTCTTATAAAGGTGTGATTCATGATCGATTTTTCAATAATTTTTTTCCCGTTTTTGTTGTCTTTGTGCACAGTTGTTTTTTTCCTCCTCTTCTTGTAGTGCATATTCAATAAATAACCGGTGTTATTAACGTTGTGGATTGAAGATATGGGTATTTCAGGCACTTCAATGTTTTGTAGGCATTGTGATGTACATATGTGTCATGCCCTTATTTTCACCTTAGCTTTTTTATCATATATGCATCATATCATCTCATTAACATATCATTTGATCCGTAGTTCCCAAGCATGGTTGGTCACAAGTTTGAGTGTGAGGGGTGCGGATTAGGATTGACTTCACCATTTGTTTTGTATCCATAGTTGATGTTTCATGTTTGTTTGACTTAATTAATGAAGTTTGATACTTAACATGTCATCTAATCAAAACACCAAAGAAATGTGGTACTTGCTTTGTTCTTCTTGGTATTCATCTAAGTGTACAAGATTGGATTGAGAAGCTCATGGTTTCAAATCAAGACAAGTGGGGATTTAAGAGTTGTGGTACTTAAATAAAGGCTCATGATCAAGACATATTCACTATGGCATAAGGAGTCTCATTTTGGTCAAAGAAGATTCAAAATGATTATTACTTCCTAAGAGGCAAGAAATGCACAAGTCATCCATTATTCAAGGTTTTCTTTCAAATCAAGCTAGTGACAAAGTTTCATCTATGGTAGATTGATTTTAAGGAGGATTCAATTATGATGCAAAAAAGGGTTTCAAAGTGTGTTTTATCTTGGTTCTTGAATTCAATTCACACTTGAATATTGTTCTTGTCTTGACAACTTTCATTTTCAAGTCATGTATTTGGATCCAAGATGAACAAGTGCATTATGGTTTTGTTTCATTATAATCAAGTGCCATCATCACCCAAATTAAACATGATACATGGTTTCATCATAGTTCAAGCAAAGTCAAATGAGCATGGCACATGGATATGGTTTCATCACCAGCAATTATTATTCAAATACAAACACAAGCAATGGAGTCATGATCAAAACAAGTTTGAGTTTAAGGCATCTAGCTCAGGTTCATCTGTAACAGCAACATTATCCAAGTCAGGAGCCAAAGCAAGATGGAACTATCAATGGTCATGAATAAAATGCAACAGCCATCATCAAGAATCATGTCATGGAAGCCATGGTGCAAATATCTAAGATACACATCAATGGCACACCAAATGCAAGATACAAGAGGCATATGCTATGAGCAAACCAAATGGCAATCAAATGCTGGCCCAAATGAGTGAGAAACATTGCCAATTCAGGTACAACAAGATGCATCCATAAAATGCAACCAAACATTGCCAATTCAGGTACAGTCCAAAAATGCAATTGGAGGAAGCTTCTAGAACAATTGGGGACCACACATGATTAGCAAAATATTCCCTCACGTACTGCACAGAATGAGAGGTGGATGAGGCACTGAAACTCCCAATTGACAGCTCAGCAAATCATCCCAAATGCAGTCATGCTTTATGCATATCCTTCACACGAGTCTTGCTCCATTTTGGCATGTATCATTTACCCTAATTCATCCTCACTCACTCTATAAATAGAGCTTGCTCCCCCTCATTCATTCGAGCTTTGAGAGCCAAAAACCTATTGCCAGACTTGAACCCGAAATCACCAAAAAATCAGAGATCTGAATCTTTAAATCAAGGTCGTTTCATCTTGTTTATTTGCCAAGAACTCATCACCGGCATCCTCTGAAGCTAACTGAAGCATTGTCCTGACTTGAAACAGCTTGAAACTAGACTTCCATTTTCACCATTGTTGACCTTCGAACCTCAAACTGAAAAGGTAGTTACAAGTTAAATTACTGAACAAACTAGTTACCAGTTGCTTCGTCTTGTTCGACTGGTCAAAATCCCTCAAAAACTTTGTATATATATATATATATTTCAAAACCAGCATTTAATTTTACTTTGAAGAACCAGGGTTCTTCGTGATCTTGAGAAAATTCTCTTTGCTCAGAGCCAATCAATGGCACTAAAGCAAAGAGACATGAACGATGATGGATGTTGATGCTTAAACGTGTGATGTTTAAGCTTAAAACTTCGAGTTCATGGATTTGCAGAAATTGAATCAAGCTTGAAGATGAAGTCTGGTTCGCGCGTTTTGGCTTTAGAGTTTTAATCTCAACTAATAGCGTGTTGACACGCATTTTTTTCAAATGTTTTGTCCGTTTGGCTTGCGTGCGGTGATCTCATGGTGAGTGCATTTTGACTTTGTTTCCTGACTGTTGGATTGGATGATTGGACCTAGTATTCAGATCCAAGGGCCTTAGTGCCTTGTATCCATGTATGTTGGATGGATCCAACAGTCCAGGCTTTGTCGCTTATTTTTATTTTGTTTTAAATAGTTTTTAAATTCCATTTTCTTTCAAAAATTATTTAAAATAACTCCTGATCTCTTTTTTATCCCTTTTTTTTTTACCAAAAATCACTAAAAATATTTTCTATCTAAATTTATTTTCTCATCATTTGTAAAATCATTTTAGAATTAATTGCTATTTTGTTTCATTTTCTTTCTAATTTTCATTTTCAATTTAATTTTCAACCATTTTAAAATATTTTTGCATTTAACTTTTGAGATCTACTTACTTATAATATTTCTGATCTTCTCTAATTTTCTCAACCATTTCTTTTACATTTTGATACTCCTTTTGAATTTTCTCTTTAATTTCCATTTCAAAATTTTGATTGATTTGGTTTTGACTTGAGTGATTGCTTGGTTGATGAGGTCTTCAACATTTCCAATCATGGATGGATGGTCCCTTGGTTGATTGAACCTTCAATATTTCAAACATGTTAATAAATGAACATTTGATCATTTTTGACACTTTGGATTAGTGATAGGTTATCCCTTGGCGTAGCATATGTTTGAGTCCTTTGACTTGTTGATAGATGATTCCCATGTTGTTTCTTGAGTTTTCTTTATAATATCTCATTCTCCATCTATCTTTTTTTTTTTTTAAACTATTGTGTTACATATTTTAGGAGAATAACTTTGTGTTATTTCTCTAACATCTTTGAGCACATAAAATTTTATTGACCAACCTCAGATAGGTGTGACATCTACACAAGCCCATTTACGATTGCTTAACATAGCGCTATATTGTTCCGATGCGATAAATCGAACATTAACCCTAATCACTAACCATTAACTTATTGACTTTATTTTCTTGTCATTTAATTCTTGCAACTTGCATTCTTACAATTTATATTTTTAGAAATTTACTTTTGAGGATTTCTTTTTGCACCCTATGGACTTCTTACACACCATGTGACTTTCCTTATATGCCCCTAGATTATGGAGATATATCTCCGGACACACCGAAATTCAATTGAACGTCAAAATATTCCTGAGATATATCTCTAGACGCACCAAAATTCAATTGAACCTTAAAATATTCCGGAGATATATCTCTGGACGTACCAAAACTTAAGTGAACGTTAACATATTCCAGCGATATATCTCCGGAACAATTTGGAGCATATTATCGCACCAGACTCTTCTCCTCTCTCAATTTTTCATTTTCATTCACAAACCTCTTCATCTCTCTCATTACCAAATATCTCCAACTTCACCAAATTTGATTTCATCCGTCCGAGGCTCAAGTAATCATCAAGCAGCATTTAGCACATTACTCAACATCTTCCAAATCATATAATTTGGGTAGCTTTTTTGAGTTTTCGATAAATATTCGAGTATTCTTGTAAACGAGTTAGAATGCATTGTTAGGTGTAGAAATATTTATAAATCAGCTGAAACATAGTTTAAAGTAAGTGTATCTATTGTTTATTGGCTCAAATGGATGATCAGCGTTTCAAATTTCTCATTCTAATGGGCAAAGAACGCCATTGTCGCGACCTCTGTGTTTCAAAAATTTTAGAGATATATCTCCGGAAAAATTCAATGTTTCATGTATTATGGGTGATTCCGGAGATACATTTGTGGAATGTTTCCGTAGTTATATCTCTGGAATCATCCAGAGTACAACAAACGTTAAATTTTTCCAAAGATGTATCTCCGAAATTTTATCAGTCTGTTTTTTTTTGTTTTATAATTTTCTTGTTTGTGTTATTCATTCTCGTAAACTAATTTTACGGTTAATTATGCCTTGCAGGCATAATGGCTGATAGAGCCGACCGATTGAGGCATAAATGGGTTGCCCAACACGCATCCGTTCGGCGGGAGAGGAGCCAGCAGGTTCTGGAGGCAGCGGGTACCTCTGGTTAGGGAGAGGCATCGACTGTTGGGGCAAAGACTACTCTTGAGATTCAGTCCACTCCTGGGGCTTGGCCTTCGCCTCAGGCCACTCCATCTAGATCTCAGCCCATTCTTAGGGGTTGGCCTTTGGGTCAAGACACTCCATCTACATCTCAGCTCACACCACCTTCTACTTCTTCTTCCCGCAGGCCACAGGATTCTCCAGATGACGCATCACTTCCCACATCCTCCCGCAGGCATCGGGATGCACCTGTGCCACCTCCTGTTGATCTGGTGCCACCTCCGGAGGGTGAGGTTACTGATGATCCTGATGTACCGGTGCCACCTCCGGGGAGTGATCTTGCTGATGCCAAGCCAGAGGCTTTCGGAGGGGGTCTATCTGATATGTCCATACTTCCTCTGTACCCAGACCACAGTGCCAGACATATCTGGGACGAAGAGGTAAAATTAGTCATATTGTTACTATATTTTTTTACGTTACTTTAAATTGCTGACATTGATTATTTCTAACATTAATTCTTATAGACATTGATTATTTATAGAAATTTGCAGATGCGTGATCCCCAGAAGTTTCTGAACCATGGACGAAAGATTTTAGCATTGCATCAGCCAGATGAACAGTGGTTTCAGTCGGTTCTGACCGCTTCTGGGGTGAGTGACCTATGCTTGACCGCTTATAGTCTGGTCAACCACGAGATCCTTAATGCATTCGTGGAGAGATGGCATTCTAAGACCTCTTCCTTTCATCTCCCGCACAGTGAGATGTTGATTACACTGGACGATGTCTCGTCTTTGTTACATCTACCGATCAGGGGGAGATTCCTTCATCATGGTAGGATGACCAAAGACGAGGCGGTCGATATGGTGGTGGAGCATCTGGGGGCTGATCCAGGGAAGGCACTCAAGGAGGTGGATATGACCAGGGGTACTCATGTTTGGTTTTCATTCTTGAAGGAGAGATTTGATGAGGCGCTCGTTGCTGCAGAGCAGGCTGATGGTGATGCCCAGGAGGTGGCTATACACAGGACTCATGCTTTGAGGGCATATTTTCTATTTTTAGTTGGCACTGTGATTTTTGTGGACACGAGTGCCACCTACACTGATGTTGCGTACCTCTGATACTTCTTGGATCTCACACGGATCCATGAGTACAATTGGGGGTGGCATGCCTTGCATATCTGTATTCGAAGCTGAGAGATGTATATCGATGGACGACGAAGCTGACTACAGGCAACACGACACTACTGGTGGTAACAATTATTGATCCTTGAATGTTTTTTTATCTTTTTCATATCATATTTGCGATAATTCTTGATCCTTGAATGCTTTTTGTTTTCATTTCAGGATTGGATCCTCCAGCACTTCCCGCGCATCGCTGGATGGTCGTGTTGGGATGAGTACACTGAGGAGATGCCCCGTGCCTGTGCTTTTATCTTGTTGAGAGGGAACCAGGCGGCCGAGCCTTTTAGATGCTATCTTGACCGCTTGTCTGTCTAGGATATCCACTTCAATTGCTACGTAGATCACCGTCAAACACGACCATTTGATGACATATTTCTATACTCTAGATGACTGGCCTGCTAATCAAGTATCACTACTCCTCATCTGCCCGAGCGCGTCATGCGGTAGTTCGAGTACACCTAGGCCATCCCCAGACACCCTGCTATCTCTAATCCTCATACCTTGACTCGTATATAAATAGAGGAGATGTTTGTTGATTATTAGAGTCATCTGGTACCGGAGGAGGCTCGGTCTACCATAATGCCAAATGACTAGAGCTATGTTGACAGATACATCAGGTGGTTCTTCAGGGTCTCACATCCGTACATGGTGCCGACTGCTCCAGGAGATCCGCTGAGACCCGCTTATCAGGAGATTCTAGAGGAGAAACAGACTTATCTGGATCATACTGAGGATGTCTTGCCTCGTTTTCGTCGCATAGTGGAGATGGCACTGGTAGGCATTGACGATGGTATCTTCCCTGAGGGGTCTGCTATCAGGCGAGTACTGGATGGCATTATTGCGGAGGCACATGGGGCACTTTTGTACTGCAGACATCACGCGAGGACAGGGTGGATCGATGGCCGAGGAGGAAAACCAGGCTGAGGAGAGGTTTTCAAGCACATCCAGTAGTTGTCTGTATTTATTTTGTTTCAGTACTATAGTTTGTACGTTTTTCCTGACATTGTTACTACATTTTGGATTTTCGTGATGTATGACATCCTATTATTATATATTTATGTTATTGTGGTATGTCTGTTATTTTATAATTCATCTACGAACAAATAAACAGTGTGTTAAAAAAAACCTGTTATGATACTCTTCGGAGATGTATCTCCGGAAATTTCCTGTAGATACATCTCTAGAAATATTCAAATGGAAATGGGCCATGGGAGATATGTTGTGGCCATTTAAGGTTTATATTGTTTCGGAGATATATCTCTGGAAAATTATTAACGTTTAGTCAGCCATGGGGCATGTCCGGAGATATATCTCTAGAATCTGCGAGCATATGTGGAAAACCACACAGTGGGAAAGAAATGCATGGGGTGCAATAAGAAATTTCCTTTACTTTTATGCTCATCATCATCCATTTAACTCATCCATTATTTGCTTTATGCCATTTTATTTTCCTTTGTTTTATTGTTTCATATTATTAAAAAAAACAAAAACATGAATAAAATGAAAAGACCAAAAAGACATGATTCTCTACTTGTGACATAAAGGATGGACTCTCGTGGACTTTGTGAATGACCTTAGCACCATAGAGTATTTTGGACCTTGTGATTGGCCTTAGCAAAAGGGAGACTTGAACTTGGATTTTTATTTTCATTGCCTAGTATTGTGGTGAGAATCAGATATCAAGCTATTATTTTAATTTGAATCACAAATCATTGAATGCTCATCGCCGAAGTTTAATTTATCTAAAGGAAAGGGAAAAGATCGAATAAAACCCTAATTGTGCAATGTAACAACAATGCAAAGAGATATAAGGTTCGGGGGTTGGTTATACTAAGGGAATGTATTAGCACCCTAAGTATCTATAGTACTCTATAGGAACCTCTTGTTGTATTTGTGTTATGTTATTGTTTGTTAGCTATTTATTGGGAATGTTCTATGGGAAAGACCTAGAGTTTCTACTAAGTATGCTCGCCATGACTTCGCGGTCTTGTGCCTACGTATCCTAAAAAGGATGGAATCAGAGCAATCATAGTTCACCTTAACAAGGGTGAAGAACTCTTGATTATGATCAAGGTTCCAAGGGGAAGGTAAGTGTTTATAACAGTAACACTTACATAGAGTTTACAAACTCTAACTTAAGGCTAAGTTGAAAAGGTGATGGCTAAACAAAGTCAAAAGGGAGTTGAGGGTAAGGCTAGGCTACCTAAAACATAAAATCAACAAAAAGACCTTTCTTTTGGATTTGGTAACAAAAGACTATAAATAAGGATGAAGGCTAATAAGCTAACATCACTTGGGGATAACTTGACAAAGTTAAAGTAAGCATGAGCAATATGAGTGAATGTGGATGAGATGAACAAAGATGATATTCAAACATGATATCAATTATAAGTGACAAAGGTAACATTCAAACATGATGTTAATAAAGGAATCATATAAGATATGACAAAGTTAAAATTAATATGGTAACAACCAAATACATGAAAGTAGATGTGACAACATCCAAGACTTAACAAAGCCATAAGCAAATCATGGTAACAACAAAAGTAAATATAGATGTGACAACATCTAGATAAGACTTAACAAAGTCATGGTAACAAACAAAGTAATGATAGATGTGACAACATCTAGATAAGACTTAACAAAGTCATGGTAACAACCAAAGCATGAAGGTAAATGTTACAACATCTAAGACTTAACAAAGTCATAAACAAAACATGGTAACAACCAAGGTAAACACATATAAACAAGGATGTTACAACATCTAAGCATACATGATACATGGTTCTAACAAGACCAAACCATCATGGATATAAACAAGGATTCAAAATAATCACGGATATAACAATATCAAGTATGGATTCAAGTTAACATGGATATAACAATATCTACATGGTATCATGGATGATAAGTTCAAGTATGTAACTAGGGTAAGCATGAACTAAAGTCAAGGTTAGGACATGGATTAGGGTTTACTAACCCCACTTAATCATGAATACAAAACAAACATGGACAAGTTGTAACAACACTTAATCATGAACACAATTTACAAGTTCAAACAATCATGGATAAGTTATAACAATACTTAATAATGAATACAAAACAAACATGGACAAGTTGTAACAACACTTAATCATTATTACAGGGTATTCCCATAGAGAACTTATGACTCTGGAGACCGTTCATGGGAAATCAGTGGACGCCTCCTTGAGAGGTGATAATGCCAAACTAGAAATGGTAAACATATTATCATTTCTCGAGCTGAGAGCCCGTGAGACTGAGGACCTGCTAGGATACCTTGTCCAAGACTAGAACCCACATGCGAGAGGGGATGGGTTTTGCAGAAAACTTTGACTTTTAACCTACCTGGTTTTCTGGTTTTCTTATTAGTATGGACTTATGAGCCTGGTATTCTGGTTATTCTGGTATTCTGGTATTCTCGTCAGAGCAGAATTTTGAACCTATTTCGTCAGCAGCACATCAGTTGTTCAGAATATGTGGCAACCGTGATCCCGTGTCTTTGCATTTGCATCACATCATGCTTGCATCCTAACATTCATGTTTGTTTATTTCTAGGGTTTGTATCTTATCCTTGATTCTAGTTGTCGAAGATCTGTAGAGATGGACACTGGTCGGAAGAAGAATGTGGCCTACAAGTTTCCAACACCTATTCTGAGTTCTCTTCACAGTTTGGTTGCCTTGGCGAGTTCTAGTGTCTTGGAGGATTTCAGAAAGGATTATGGGAAGATATTGAGCGTTCTTCACACCATCACCAAGTATAAACATAATGTCATTCATACCCTTCTGCTCTATGAACCCCCGTTGTGGTGCTACACCTTTCCAGATTATCAGTTGGTTCCAACACTAGAGGAGTTTGCGCTTATTTTGGGAGTTCCAACTAAGGATATAGCCCCTTTCTTTAGTTCCAAGGAGAATCCCGAGCTTGGTGATATTGCTACTGCTCTTTATTTGAGCAAATCAGATTTGGTAGATAATATGGCTAGCAAAGGAGGTTTTCAAGGATTCCATCTGAGTTTCTAGGTGGGTGAAGCTCAAAGGTTTGTTGAAGTTGGCTGTTGGACTGTTTTCAATGTTATTCTGACTTTATGTGTCTATGGGATCGTTTTATTCCCTAACGTGGCTGAATTTGTTGATATGAGCGTTGTTCATATCTTTATCATGAAGAATCCGTTGCCAACACTACTTGGTGATCTGTACCACTCTGTGCATTTTAAGATGTAGTCTTTACATGTTTTCAAGACCACACAAGGTTTATACATGTTGTATTATATTCGCAAGAGTCAACATGCACAATTAGAATCAAGGAACAAGTCAAAGACATTACTTAAGGACTTAAAAAAACCCTAAAAATGTGCCTAACTTTAACTATACAAATATGTATGAAAAATAAACATTTTTTTGAAATTTAAAATGTGTTCATAAAATATGCAATGTCATGAGTACATGGGAAAAAGAATGGCCCCAAAAGACCAAGGGAGCAACAAGTTATGATCATTCAAAGTTCTGAAGAAAATTAAAAAAAACAAGTGGTAAAAATAATAGGAATGTCACTCCAAGGGCTAGAACACGCGCCCTCTATGTTGCAGGTAAAAGGAATTACCACTGGGCTAGTTTCTTGGACCAGTCATGAAGTGCTTTCATAAATATATATATATATATATATATATATATAATTCGCTTCAGAAATATGAGAAAAAAAATAAAACTAAAGGAACTGGGGTGAGGGGGATTTGAACCCCAGTTCCTAAGGTCACAAACACACTTAACACGCAGGCACAAGCCACTGGGGTGGCGATACTTCCATTTATTAAAATGGAATCAGTAAAATAAATATTAAAAACACATTAAAATGCACATTGCCACATCATCACCACTAACCTCACGCATGCTCTCTCTTTTCTCTCTCTCTCTCTCTCTCTCTCTCTCTCTCTCTCTCTCCCTCTCTCTCACGCCCTAACTATTTTCCACTATTTTTCTCCAATTTTTCCATTAACATATCTCACTCATTTCTTCACTGATTTTAAAAGTGTAAAAACCAAATTTCATCTACTTTCCACGAGGATTCTAATGGTACTAATTTTATAACCTAAAACTCAATGTATAGGGCACACAAAAGGCACAAACAGAAGGAAAATCTAAGGTTTTTAACATTGTAAGCTTCACATATGATCATGATATAAAGCAACCAAACATAGGAACACACTAAGCACAATAGAGACTACATCTTTGCTTCAAAAATTATTCAAAAATGGTGCATGAATCGAGAGCTTCAAGGTGAAAAAACCATACCTATTGGAGCAAGGTCCAATGCCCCTTCACAATAGTTAGAGAAGCAAATGAATGATTCTAAGAGCCTCCTTGATACTTCAGCAAGCTAATGGTATCCTTGGTTTGCCTTGAAACAACTTGAAACCTCTCACACAATTCCTTTTGCGAATATGATGGTGAGA
This sequence comes from Lathyrus tuberosus, assembly GCA_022829125.1. NCBI lineage: Eukaryota > Viridiplantae > Streptophyta > Magnoliopsida > Fabales > Fabaceae > Lathyrus > Lathyrus tuberosus. The sequence goes on along the minus strand of JALAZF010000008.1, from coordinate 7,947,576 downwards.
ATGGAAGATGATGCTAGAGGTGATACATATATGATTTGAGGGTTTAAATGAGTTGTGTGTGATGTATATGAGATGTTTGGATGGTTGGTTGAGGAGAAACTCAACAGAAATGCAAGTGGGAGGCTTTAGGTTTTTGAACATGCAAAAATGGAGGTTTTGCAAACTCGGGTATGAAGAGGAATTGTTGAGGTTTTAAGGGTGATTTCTTGTGTGCTTCAAGGCTTAGAAGAGGCCTTTATTTATAGGAGATGTGGAGAGCTTGAGGGCTGATCAGAATCTAAAGTTATGGAGTTTTGGTTTGGTTGAGAATGAATGGTATGGTTTCATGCATTTCCATGGTTTCAAAGCAAGGTACAATGATGTAGGGTGGTTGAGAGGTTGCTTCTGATCATTTGCAAAAGGTTTGTGCTGAAGAAAAAATTGCAAAGCTCAAGGAGAGTGGACTTTGTGATCAAAGCATCATTATGCAAATGGAAGTATGATCTTTTTGGGAAAAACTTCCATAAATGGCATGATCACTTGGATAATGGCTCAAAACCTTTTGTAATGACTCCAAAACATGTACAATCTTCTGATTAAGGAGAGAATTACAAGTTATAAGACTTGTAATCAAGGTATTTGCAACATGGATTGGTTTTGCTCAAGTTCTTGCCATGAAAAATGACCTAAAGTTCATGTTTGGAAGGCCAACTTTGTATCTTCGAATCTCCTAACACATGTATGGGAAAAATGAGTTCTTGGACTCTTTGGAAAGTTTGAAACATGCTCTACAAATTTCAAGTTTTGAGTTTTCATTGAATCAACTTGGATCATGGTGAAAAATGGCTCTCAAGTTGGTTACTTTTACAAGGCAGATTTGTATCAAAAATTTCTAAGTGTCCAACTTCACTTTTGAATGAAACACCAACTTCATGGCTTCATAACTTGAAATCTATGAATTTTTTGGGAATTAATCCTAAAGGACAAAGTTGTAGTATGGAATGATCTTTTCAAATTGGTCCTTGGAGCAAAGAAAATGGGTGTCTGGATTGGAAGTTATGGCCTTGGCAAGTTGGACAAAAATCATTGTACTTCCATAACTTAGAAAAAAAATTCAATTTCTCTTTTGTTGCCCTTTTTACAAGTAACCTCAATTCTCTTGATTTTTCTTGATCAAACTCAATCATCAAACATATTTCCAATGAAATTTGACTTGAGAAGCTCATATTTGATCAAAAACCCTAAAGTCAAAGGTTTGGCTTTGCAGTGATTGGCTTGTGTATCAGATGAATTTCCAATTCTTGATCTTCAATGTTTTCAATCTCTTGAGCTAATTGAACACCATAGGAGGACTCCAAGGATGTATTTGAGTGTCTTAAATCATGTCCCAAGGCTTGAGATCATGCCTTTATCAAAAGTCAAAGATGCAGTTGACTTTGGTTGAAAAACCCTAATTCATGGCCAGATGAATTTGAATCTTGAAGAACTTGTAATGAAGGCATATTACACTTGATATTTGATGGAGATAGATCTATTAAGTGTATGAGAACTTGATTGATTGATGATCCATCCAAAACCTTGACTGATCAATCCCTTGAGCTCCTCAAGGCAAACCCTAACTCACAGATGAAACAAAACAAAGCCGTATCTTAATAATTGGTTAGCTATGTATGAATGATTGACCTAGAATGGCATGCAAATTATAATGGAATTTGGGGGGAAATTTTGGGGTATGACATTTGCCCCTATTTAAATAACTTTACAGGATGGCATGAGTGATGATAATCCTCGTGAAATCAAGGTGAAAGGTATTTAAATATAGAAATACCGGAAATTTTGCCCCTAGATGCAATGGCATGCTATGCTAAAGGACAAAAGAACTACTCTGACAAAGCTGGGAACAATGTTGATATGTAATGAACTCTAGCACGATGATTCATGATGAATGCTGAATGCACAATGCAGATAAACATGAAAGCAAATAGGGAAAGGTCAACGATAATGGGTAACAACTCACTGGGGATGACAAAACACTAGGGAAACAGAAATAAACTGGGGATATATAAAGTGGCTGAGCAACAGGTTCAGACATGACCGGGTGACACTCTAGAATATAACTAACAAGCAGACTAATCTTTACTGGGGATATAACAAAAAAAGAAGTGTGGTCTCCACTAGGGATCAAGCCAGACAAGGAAGTGATCTTCTAACAAGAGATCGAACAAAGCATTGGAGTTTCTGACAAGAATACTTCCAAGCCGCTGGAAATTCCATAACACGAAGAAGTCAAACATGCTCTTCAGGAAACATCGGGAAAAGAACAGGGTATTTAAACTCTCCTGTAAATGCCAAAATAATTGGACTTAGACCGGAAGCAAAGGTAACAACCAACTTCTAACAGGTCGGGGCCAGTAACTACTGGACTTCAAAAGGGACTGGTGACAACCAGATTACCAATACCAATAACAAATGGATTTTCAACAAGCTCGCCAGTAACAATTGGACTTCAGATACCAATGACAATTAGATTTTGTAATGAGTTCCAATAACGATTGGACTTTCACCGGGGATTCTAGTAACAACTAGACTTTGAAGAAAGGACAGATGTCAACCAGATTATCAATACCAATAATAATTGGGTTTTGCAAGGAGTGCCAATAACAATTGGAATTTAAAATAAAGTTGGTAACAACCAGACTTCAAGAAGGGATATGGTGACGACCGGATTACCATTAACAATTTTATTTTCAAAAGGATGCTAGTGACAACTAGACTTTATGGGGAGATAGGTGACAACCAAAGAGTTAATAAAATGCCAGTGACAACTGGACTTGGATAGGGATTGGCGATAACCAAAGATTTAACAAAATGCCAATGACAACTGGACTTGGATAGGGATTGGTGTCATACCCCAAATTTTTACACTAGATTTCATAATCATTCTAGAAGAATCAAACATTGCATTGCTAACCCTAATTTTGTTCAAGTTTCTTTTTGCGTTTGTTTCCATAAATTAGGGTTTCGAATCTAGAGGATCTTTATTTGATCAATCAATGTTTTGGATTGATCATCAACCTACCAAGTTTGCATACACTCAAGAGGTCTTTCTCCTTCAAAAATCAAGTGCAAATTGGTCTCATTGAAAGTTCATTGAAGCTCAATTTCATCTGACCCCAAATTAGGGTTTCATCAGGAAAAGTCAACTGTGCCTTTGACTTTTGATCAAGGCATGTTCCCAAGCCTTGGGACATGACTAAAGACACTCAAATATATACTTTGAGTCCATCCATGATGTTTTAAAGATTCAAGAATGCAAGATCATTAAAGATCACACGGTTGAATTCATTTGAGACACAAGCTTTTATCTGTAAAGTCAACTCTTTGACTTTTGGGATTTTTGGTCAAAATTGAAGTCCTCAAGCCAAATTTCATGGAAAAATGTTTGATCAATGTGTTTGAACATGAAAAATCAAGAATAGGAAGGTTTCTTGCAAAAGGGGCAAAGTGGAAGAAGTGAAAATTTTCTAAGTATGGAGGAAAAACCCTAGTTTTGTGCCAACTTTGAAAGGTCATAACTTTCAATCTAGATCACTATTTTTTGTGTTCCAAATATCAAATTGAAGCCCTAACAACATGCTGCAACTTTATAAATTATGGTTAATCTCTAAAAAATGCTTAAATTTTGAGTTATGAGGCCATCAAGTTTGAGAAAATCTTTCAAGACTTAGAAACTTTTCAAGGCAGTTTTGTTCACCAAACGTACCAAACATTTGAGCCAGTTTTCACTATGATCCATTGAGATTCAAGAAATTCATCAATCCTGAAAGTTGTAGAGCATGCTTAGGGCTTTTAAAAAATTACTAGAACTCATCCATAGTATTTTTTAGCTAGGAGTTTCGAGGAGGGAAAGTTGGCCCTCCATACTTGAAGTCTTGGTCATTTTCATGACAAATGCAAGTTAAAAAAGAAACTCAAACCTACCAAATCCTTGATTACAGGTCTTTTAACTTGCAAAACTCACTAGATAAGTACACTTTCTTTTGGTGTGTTATCCAAGTGATTATGACTTTGTTCAATGTTTCATTCCATTTTTGGCACAAAGTTAACTCTTCCATTTCCACAAAGGCACTTTAGTCACAAAAGTCAACTTCTTGAGCCCATACTTTGTTTCTTCTACAATCTAACTCCTCTATTAATTAGAAGCAATCTTCCAAAAGTTCCAACAACTCTCACATGCTTGTACTATGTCTTGGAACTTCCAAACTACATGAAATTGCCAAGTTCATTTTCAACCAAACCATGAACCATACAAGTTGGAATTCTGTAGAGCTTTGAACCTCACTCTTTCCCTATAAATAAAGGCTCATTACAAGCCTCTAACACACAACAAAAACCAGATAAATCCTCTCTCAAACCTCCCAAACTCAGCATCTTGCATTTCTTTCTTTTGTGCCAAGAAAACCTCATTTTGCACAAACTCATCCAGTCTCACTTCCACACCTCAAACCATCAATCCAACCTTTCAAACACCTCACAAATAATCCTTTAAAGGTGTTCAAACATTCATCTTCACCCTAAACCTGAAAAATCAGAAAGTCAACTCCTAAAACCTCATATTGTTGACTTTTTACATTTTCCAAGTTAAGTCTTGATTCTGACCAGTTTCAAACACTACAACACCTCCAACACACTCCATAAAACACCCCTAAACTGTTCCAAACCTTGTTTTGTTCCTGTTACTTTATTTTCTTAAAGTTCCCTTTTGGTCAATTTCCATACTTTTGCAAGAAGGAGGTGATATTCTATTTCAAGTGTTTCCACCTTGTTCCAAGCATTTAAAAGGGTCATTAGAGGTATATTGGAGCTGTTCAAATCAATAAAATATTTATGTATCAACTATTGTGAAAGTTCCAAGTTTTCTTAAAGAGGCAAGTTTCCTCAAAACTTGAACTTGTTAAACCATGCTATACTTTGATGTACATTGATTAGGAACATGTTTGTTATGTTGTATGTGATGTTTTTGAATCATTAAATGTTATTTATCATGTTTGATTGAGACTGTACTATAGAAGATGCAAATATGAGCCATCTTGAGGTTCCACTTTTGTGTTTTAAAATAGAGGCACTTTTTAGGAAAATCCATGGTACCACTAAATTTCTTGTGAAAAATCATGCAAGATTGATTTTTACATCATCCAATTTCATGGAGTATTGAGTGAGATATGATGGCTTTTGCAAAGATGAATTGTTGAGTTTGGTTTGGTGCAGCCACGGCGGCTTGGGGTAGAATTCAGGTCATTGTTTAGCTTATGTTTTAGTTTGTGGGGGTGATACAATGGATGCATCACCACACCATTCGTTAAGACCTGCGCGTGTGTTTCCCTTTGACCTGAAGTACTTGGGTTCAAATCCCCCTAGCCCCAGTTATTTTTTATTTTCTGGATTTTCAAATGAGTTTCACATATATATTAATGTTTCCATGTATTTTCACCTGCGCGCATTAGCTGGTTTGGTCATTGTTTTGAGTGGTAAACACAGTGGCGTGGGTTCAAATCCCATGGAGGCCACTCCTTTATTTTTGATACTTATTTCTTTTCATTTTCTTCACAAAATAAAAACCTCATAACTTCTTCATTTTAATAGAATTTTGGCGCATTATTTTTGCTAAATTCTCATGATGTTGTCTATTTTCTGTTTGTGAAAAGAAATGTTCAAAAATAATTATTTTGGTTGTACTTATGTATGTTCAAAGTGTATGACATTTTTAGGGTTTCTTAAGGTTGTTTTTAATTTCTTTGGTTGATCCTTTATTTTTCCTTGCTCACAATGACTTGTATGAACTTTGTGCATCTTGGGTAAACCTTGAATGATGTTGTGATATTGTACATCCTTGTTTCAACTTGATTTGAATGCATTTTTCAAGTGTATGTTTACATGTGAGTGTATGATAAAACTTTGTTCATACCATGAGCTTTTGCTTAGTTATTTTGCCTTTAACATGTGACTTTCCTCCATGTTTACATGACCTTGATATGTATATACCTTTGTGTTGATTATACCAAGTTTTATGTGTTCTTAAACACTTGAATTTTGTCTTGAATGTGACTTTGTGTATATATTTGTATGTCTAAACCTTTGTGAGGTTTCCACCTTGTTTAAAGACCATGTTTGAACCCTAACATGTATGTTTGGTTGTTACCTATTTGTCTTAACATGTATCCATGCTTAAATGTTCAAGTAATGTCTTAACTTGTTCACATGATGTTTGAACTTTAGCATGTTATCTTTTATATGTTTGCATCTTCCATCCATCTGTTAATGTCATAAACATGTCTCTTTGTTCAAGTATGTCTTGGTTGTTACGTTTAATTGTCTATGTCTTGAATTGTATTCACGATTAAGTGATGTCTTAACTTATACATGTTTACTTTGAACCTTGATTGTTATCATGACTTATACATGCATTATTCCATCTTTGAATCTTCTTCATGTTAATTGATGTCATGACTTATACATGTTAAACTTTGAACTTTGTTTTCAACCATGTTTAAGTGTTGTTATAACTTATACATGTCATACTTGTATCTTGAATCTTACCATGCCTAAGTGTTGTGATGACTTATCCATGTTGAAATGTTTAAATTGCATTCATGATTGAATGTTGTTACAACTTGTCTTGTATTCATGATTAAGTGGTGTTAGTAAACCCTAATGCATGCTTGCCACAATTAGGTGCTTAACTTTTCATCCACGATTTAGTCTTGTTAGAATTATACCTCATGTATGTTTAAGATGTTGTAACATCTTTGCTTGTATGAACTTACTTTGGTTGTCACCATAACTTCTTCAAACTTTGAATGTGCTTGGTTGTTACCTTGTTCCTTATGACTTTGTCAAGTCTTTACCTTAGATGTTGTCACATCCACCCTTATGCTTTGGTTGTAACCATGTGCTTAACTTTGTCATACCACCATTAACATCATGTTTGAATGTTACTTCGAATGATTGCAACTGATATCATGTTTGAATATCATACTTATTCATATCATCCATTCTATTCATACTCTTTTAACATTGTAAAATTATTCCCCAAAGTGATGTTAGCTTGTTAGCTTCCATACTTAGTTTCCTTTTGTTTCTTAATCCAAGGGAAAGAATACTTCATTGACTTAATGTCATATGTAGCTAGCAACTCTTTTACAACTCTTTTGACTTTGTTAAGTCAAATAAGTGTTAAGGCTATAACACTTACCTCCCCCATTGAACCTTGATGAGAATCAAGTGTTCATTCATCCCTAGTGAGGTGAACTACAAATTCTCTGATTCCATCCTTGTAAGGATATGTAGGCACAAGACCGCCAAGTTTTGGCGAGCATACTTAGTAATAAACCATTAGGTTCCTATCCTCACCCATAAAATCCAAACATAAGACACAAAACAATAGCAAACAATAACATAAATACTAGCAAGAGGTTCCAATAGAGTACTATAGATGCTTAGGACGCTAACACCTTCCCTAGGTATAACGAACCCCGGAACCTTACAATCTCTTAGCATTGTTGTTACATTGCAAACTTAGGGTTTTATATGATCTTTTCCATTTCCTTGGGATAAATCAAAGCTCAGTGGTGGATATTTAAAGATTCGTGATTCAAGTTAATCAATAGCTTGATATCCAATTCTCACTGCAACAGAAATGACGACTTCACTGGGGACAACCCAAGAGGGTTAAGCCTAACTTGCTTATTTTTAATTTTGTTTGCTTGTTGTTTTGTTGTTTGCTTGTTGTTTTGTTGTATCATGGGTTGTTACCTTGTGTTGTGAAATACGTCCCAACCTTGGACTTGAGCATAAAAATAAGATAGTGTCGCAATGCAAAAAACAACCGGCGGGAAATAGAGTCGCCACTGAACATTATTCATCCCGACGGGGGAAAGGAAACGGTCGAAGAAACCTGAAGAAGGGAAAGACATGGCCATCACAACCATAGTCTGGGTTTGGGAGTCGGTTACGCGAGAGGAAGGTATTAGCACCCCCTCGCGTCCATCGTATTCGATGGGATCCACACTTGTTATACTGATCAAAGGGTATAGATATCTGAAGCTCCACTACTAACTAGAAAGGAATAGAATGAGAAAAAAAGAAAAGGGGAAAGAAAACAAAAGATGACTCGATAGGACATTGTCGTCCTAGGCCTAAGTATTCCCTCGTTCAATGGGAAAGTCAAAGTCAACGTAGTTCGGACGACTACGAGTGAAGGGAGGGGAAGGTTGCTCACCAAGACATCATCTCCTTGTGCCTACATATCCTCAATTGGACGAGAAAGAGGAAATCAGAGCAGTCGTAGTTCGTCCTACTACAGGTGGCCTTTATTTGGTGTTTTCTAGGTGGAAGATGCTAACGTTCACATTCTAGCAGTTTAGGTGTTGTCGCTCATTGTGTGGAGACTTACGCGTTTACCTGTTTGCGGTAAAATGGAAATAGCGTGTCCTTACGATTAGAGGGAGTGAGATGAGAAAAGAATCTTGAAGGAGGACGATTGATTTGTTTATATCTTTTAGAAGAAGTGTTTTGATTTGTTTTGTTTGTGATATGTATTGTGCTAAAGACTATGACATAGGAGCGAATACTTTACAAGGTCTCTCCCAACGGGTCATTTGTAAAGCACCCTAGAAGAGTAAAGGAGACCTTCACTAATCATTTTCCATGTGCTTAAGGCTCGTGGTACACTCAACATACAATAATTGTTAAGTGTTTTCACTTTTCTTCAGAGAGATAAGAGAAACTCAAATGGTTAAAAGAAAAATCTAATGGGATCTTCATCCTAGAAGTTGTCATGCAATGGTTGATCCTATAGTTGAAGCAAGGAAATTGAATCTCTATCTATGTTAGCATGCTCTGATTAGTAACCTAATGTCTTTCCTACTTTGAACCTAATCCAAAATTATATTCAAGCTAGGAGCCCTAAGGGAACATGTGATCATACACAAGTAAACATTAGATGATTCAATCACAATTCAAAGAAGTTATAAATAAGAAATGAGATGAAAGAGAAGTCACTTAAGAGTTGATGTCAATGTAAAATGATACAAGTGTTCATGTATGTCAACACAAACTCAACTATTGGATAGTTGAAAGAAATATGCAAAACTACGCACTTATGCTCATGCAAATGTCTTAAGACTATCCTAGAAGTAACGTCAATCATTAAGCAAAATGAAATGAGTCCTAAAAGGGTGATAACCTTAGAGGGTAAGTAGCTATGTACTACTATATCTCAGCCATGTTATTGTCCTAAAAAGAGTGTAAAAGGAATTCAAGTTATGTCTCAAGTTAGCACACAAACAATTGTCAATCAAAAAGTCATGCGAAACATACCTCTCACGGCCACACAAGTGAAGTTAAGGAAATCATACAAGTTGGGCCAGTAGCACTCATTGTATGATCATAGTAAAGTGATGTTTGAGGTGTTAAGAAATGATTATGAAACCCACACGAAGTCATATTCAAAAGGTTAGACAATTCTACACAAGCATGTCACTTTTATTATGCATCATTCACTTATGAACATACAATGAACAAGTAAGCATGACGTTAGCATTTGAATGACCTAAGTTAGAATCTAACTCATGTGTTTAATTCTTAAAAGTAACCTCAAAGCATTACAAAATTTTCATGTCAAAGCATCCTTGGAAGTGAGAACAAGTAATGATAAAACCAACCCTAATCATCCTCTAAAAGCATGTGAATTATCAATCAAGTAAAATAATGAGAAAGGTCATGTCAAGTGAGTGTCAAACCATAAAAGTCAGAAGCAAATGACCTATAATATCACACATTTAAGTACCACAAGCATTAAGTAGAGATGGCATACAATTGGCTCAAAGGAAGTTGACAAAGTTGACACACAATCATGTTCAAATTCATGCAAGTATAACACCAATTAGAGGCACACAAAATGAACTATAAAATGGTATGGAAAGGCTTTACCTCATGCTAGATCAAATGTAAATCAATGCTCAAAAGATCCCAAAAGGGTTGCATAAATGCATCATCAAAATCCAAGCACTTAAGTAAACATTAGACAAGCATCGAGCATGCATTTAGGGTTCATGATAGGCACATAGATCATGGTCAAAAATCTATATCAAAGCATGACAATGGAGCACAAAATATCCTATTTAATATGCCTAAACATGTCAAGGAAATTAGCTCAAGATAGGTCACACACAAGCATCATGTTCAACCTAATTCTAAGCACACATCAAAGTATTAGGCATGCAATGAACCATCCATGAGAAATAGCTAGAAGACTTGAAAAATTATGATACTTTAACCATGTTATGATGAAGTATTAAGCTCAACATGCTCTAAATATATGCCTAAAACTATGTGTACAAGATGATCAAACAATGTAAAACATAGGGCAAGATACAAGGCAACGATCATTCAAGACAAGTCACAAAAAGGCATTCAAAATGAACCAAAAAATAATGTAAAAAATCCCAAGTGATCATGAACATGTCCTATAATCATGTAACTAAGTACATACAAAAATTGAGATCAAAACTAGTTGGAAAAAATTAATTTCATGCCTTAACATGCAAGATATGTCATTTTGTGCACCTTTGAATTAAATTTCCAAAACAATTATCAAAATTAACTAAAACTAGAATTAAAAATTGTAAAAAATTAATTAAGACCCCAAAGATCATTTATGAATTTTTTGGGAATATTTAGGTGAAGGAAACTATTTTTAGTAAAGAAAAATGGGACATGTATAAAAAATAAAACAGAAAATGAACAAAGAAAGCAGGGGGTGCAACACTAGCAAATATCCTGTTCAAAACCACAATGGGCTAGAAAAAGGGGGGTGGGAATAGCACGCGAGTGGCCCAAACCCACAGAAAAACCACTAGCCATTTTTTTGGTTCTGATTATTATTATTAATTATGGGAATTAAAAAACAAGAAAAATGGAAAAGAGCACGTGTTTTAATTCCCATTCTCATTAATGTGTTGACGCCTTGGTACAGGTGGAATTCAAAATAATACACGCTGGATCTAAACAAATACACACTGGCCAAAAGAAGAATGACACGTAAGCATCATTGACCAGCTTTGAAGAAAACACAGGCGCCAGAGCTAAGCTCCGGTCGTCTTCTCCGATGGACAACCATCGTTGGAGATGATGGAAGCGCCCATGAATGAAAGAGAAAGCCACTATCCTACTCGTTTTTTCACGTAGATTAAGGATCTGGCCTTAGAATTTTCATATAATGGCTTAATCATGAAAAATGAAGAGGAATAAATTATGCACTAAAAATCAGAAATGTTACATTTCACGCCAAACTACACCAAAACATTGCCTTAGGTATGAGGGCTTCAGATGCAACGAATCTCATGCCCTAAATCACCATGATTTGTTCTACAATGATGCTCAAAGTTCAAGAAACCTAACCTGGTTGGAGATGTTATTCCAATGCAAAGAAACCCAAAAACTTCTTGCCATATCTTGAGATCACCCCATGAAAGCAAAATAAATGCTTAAACACCTTGAATCTTGCTTCAAAATGCAGTTTAATGGAGATGAAGTGTGAGCTCGTGGATGATGATTTGGAGCTCCCAGATGGATAACAATGCATACAAAAGCTTGAGGGAAGTATGGTGATGGCAACGGTGAAGAAACTTTTGAGAAAGCTTCAAAAATGAAGGAGATTCGATTGATTGAAGATGGAGGTGCAAAAATGCAATTTTTTATCTATGAACTCTAACTGATTCTGTTATGGGAGTTAGGAGCTTTTATAGGGTTGGTTAAAGTGTAGTTAGTGTTTAATCAGGATTAGAAAGTTAGTTAGGAGTTTGGTTAATGCAAAGTTGTAAAATTGAGAGGTTATGGTGAGAGTGAAGTTTGGCACGGGTTAGTGTGCTCTCATGTGTGTGGTGTATCCTTGTTATCATGGTACATTGTGATGGTGGTAATGATATTGATGTGAGCTGGTACAAGTCAGAAAACAACTTGTAGCTTAAGTTTCTTTTTTCTCTTTCTTTGGTATATGAGGTAAAGGTTATGGTGACACATGGTTTGTAAGATTTTTGCCTGGTTTAAAAGGGTAAGCATGATGACATGAGTGTGGATTATGCGTATGGAAATGGGACACCAACAATGCTCTTGCAATTTGACATGAAATGTCATGGATGATCACTTACACGAGGGTGACTTTAGAGAAGCATAACTTGATGAATATTGGTTCAAAATGAATGATCTTGGTATCAAATTGAAGAGGGGACTTGATACAACAAGTTTTGTGTTGGAATCCAGTTGAATTGAGGCTTAGACCTAATTAAAATGGATGTTGAAACCATGGGTGCCAAAAATGGAAAGTTCTAAAACTCTAATTTTCCAAAAATGGAAACTTTCCACAATTCTTGATTTTTTAATGATTCCTTTGACATTTATTGATCAAATTTCACCCATTGGTCATATTTGACATGATGAATACAAGATTGACCTCATAAAGTTAGGAGTTGACTTTTTCATTGCTCAGTTGACTTTGTTCCCAATTCAAATAATTCTCAATCATTTGGCCAATTGAAATCCTTCTGAATGAAACTGATGGTCAATACTCGACTCATAGATACTTGAGAACATATAGAATACCATGAAATCAAGTTTTTCCCAAAGAATTAGAAATAAACTGATTTTATACAAAACTCTAGTTTTGACCCCAAAAGTTTGGAGATGTTGACCAATGGTCAAAACCCTAATTCCTCTGAGGATAAGTAAGAATCCCTTAAACCAAGATGTTTTACATGATATGAGGATGTTGAGGCTCCAAGATCCTTGCCTATGATGGTGCCACATACACAGATAGGCAAACCCTAATCTGAGGACCAAAGATAGGAGAGGGTGATCCTCTTCAAGTTTCTTGCAAATTTCAATCTTCTAATGAAATAGTGAACCAAATAGGATGTCTTGAGGCATAAAAAACCTATGTAGCTTGAGTGCTTGAGTATATCTTCTCCTTGCTTTGAACAACCAATACCATAGAAACCTCTGATCCCATTCCTTGGGAAAGCCAATGATGCAAGTATGATGTTCATGACCTAAATGCACATGTATGTGAAGCATAAGCCACTTATTGATGGTAAAAGATGAAGGAAAATTTTGGGGTGTTACAACTTCCCCTTTTCAATTGACTTGGACCTGAAGGAGTGATAGTAACGGCTTTCTGACATTCAAGGTACACAGATATTGAATACCAAAAGAACCCAGAAATTTGCAAGCCGTGGAGAGATATACAATAAAGTGTTTGCCAACCGACAGGGTGGACTCAAAGTAAAGATGCCACTCGAAAGCAGACCTGAAAGGGATGCCGGCTGAAGGCGGACTCACAATCGTGGAGTAAAAGAAGGAATGTCGGCCGGAGGCGGACTCACATCAAAGGAATGCAACTTGAACATGGATTTTCCACAGAGAATGTCGGCCGGAGGTAGACTCACATCAAAACGAAGGTGAATTTTAAGAAGAATGCCAGCCGGAGGTGGACTTATATCTAACAAGAAACGGGGGTGCCGGGCGAAGGCAGACTCGCAATGAATGATTTAAAAGGAAAGAATGCCGGCAAGAGGCGGACTCATATCAAGAGGATAATAACCGAAAGTGACTTCTAATAGGAATGCCGGCCGGAGGCGGACTCATATCATCACAAGAAAAGGAATTCCGGCTAACAGGCCGACTCACAACCAAAGGATTATAGGAAGAACGCTGGCCAGAGACAAACTCACATCTACCAAGAAAAGGATTGCCGGCCATAAGCGGACTCAAAACCAAACAAAGGTTTACTAGACAAAAGCGTGTTCACAACCAAGGGATAACTGATGAATACCGACCATAAGCGGACTCATATCATCGCATGAAAAGGAATGCCGGATAACAGGCGGACTCACATCCGAGCAAAGGATAGCAGATGAATGCTAACCATAGGCAGAATCATATCATCGCAAGAAAAGGAATGTCGGCTAACAGGCGGACTCACATCCAGATAAAAGTTTATCGGACGAAGACAGGTTCACAACCCAAGGATAACAAAAGGACAGCCGACCGAAGGCGGACTCACGACCTGACAAAGGTTTACCGGTCGAAGGCGGGTTCACAACTAAAGGATACCCTCACAAGATGGGTTTTCAAAAGGAAGGCCGACTAACAGGTGGACTCACATCCAAACAACAAAGGTAGACCGACCACAGGCGGGCTCACAACTAGAGGTTACCATCCCAAGATGGATTTTCAAAAGGAATGTCGGCCACAAGCGGACTCATATCCAAAGGCGATGGTAGGCCGGCAAACAAACAGACTCACAACCAGAGGTTACCATCCCAAGATGGATTTTCAAAAGGAAGGCCGGCTAACAGGCGGACTCACATCCAAAGGTTACCATCACAAGATGGATTTACAGAAAGAAGGCCGACACACAGGCGGACTCACATCCAAACACAAAGGTAGGCCGACACACTGGCAGACTCATAACTAGAGGTTACCATCCCAAGATGGATTTTCAAATGGAAGGCTGACACAAAGGCGGACTCACATCCCAATAAAGGTTTACCGGCTGAAGGCGGGTTCACAACCAAAAGTAGTATAATTAACATGTCTACAAAGATAACTCTGCTGGGGGCACAGATATGCTTAAACAGACAACTCTACAGGGGAGTACATACATGACGAACGAATTCATTGTCAACTTCACCGGGGATAAAGTAAGATAGAATCTCCTGAAATATGTTATTTTCTGCAGAGAAACGTTTGGCAAAGATGATATTAAACCTGGCTTATGCTTTGAATGCATATGTTTGAATTTTTCTATGGTGTAATGCTCCATATGAAATAGAAACGCTACACATTTGGAGGATGCAATGCAATGATGCTTATGCTATTCAGAAGACACTCCACCGAGAGAAGTGTCGAGGAACCCGAAAATAAACTCTACTGAGTAAGACAAGCTGAACGGCCCTCCCCAAAAATGAACTTCCACACTGCTGGGGATTATAAATAACCCTTGTTGAAGATAGAACCTAAAGATCTAATACAGATCAGTGCCAATAATAAATGGGCTTGGAATCTGCCGGGGATGTCAACCACTGTTGATCTACTTGTCGCGAGAATCAAATACCAAACTATGCTTGGGAAGAGAAGTCAATAATACCAAACCCGCTGGGGAATATCATTGAACTTAACCTATTGTTGGGTAAATAACTTTACCCTCCTGGGGATAATAGCACATTGTTGTTGGCGAAGTTACACTTCCTGACCTGATGAGAAAAGTAGACACCACAAAACTGTGGGGAATATAAGATCTCTATCAAGGAGAGACATCAAACAAGTCTCCTGCTGGAGATGTAACATTATCCTGTCTGAGACGGTCGGCTTCTGAATACTCACTAGGAAGTAATAAACCACTCTGACCGGGGAAAGCAATTCTCTGCACTCTTGCTCGGGAGAAATAAACTCCCAATGCTCTGCTGAGGATGCTAGATCTTCTATGCTAGAGAGAGGGACTCTACTGGGGAGAAGAAATATTGCCACCCTGCAAATACATAATAAACAATGGAGTGTTCCATATGCGAAATGGCCACCTCGGTTATCATCCATAATATCCATCGCTCAAGCAACTTTCATTGTTTTCAAGATGCTCTTAAAGCTTAATGTTTTCACATGCAATATTTATAAAAAATATCAGACGTTTTTGCAAACAAAACAGTAAAAGTAAAAAACAGAAATAAATAGTTTTTGAGTGAAATGAAATTTTATTGATTGAATTGGCCTGTAAATAGGCATTTAAAATTTGGAAGCAATTCTTGAAAAGAGGTAATTGCACAAAAATGAAAAGAAAATACATATGTCGGCAATGTGGGAACAGATATCCACCATGCTTCGATTCAGCTATGACTCATATGTCTTCTATATCCGCAGATGCTTTGACTTCTGAAAAGACTGACTGGACTGATTCCTTTCCTTCGAAATTCCCAAGTATCAAAAGTAGTCACAGATCGAATGCATACCGTAGCCTTTCGCTTTCAAATCCCTAACTTTTTCCTAGATCTCCCTTTCGGGTTTTCAATCCACCAGGATACCCATTTTTGCCAAAGTTTCCTTTTCAGGTTTTCAACTTTGCGGGTTTATTCTTTTATTTTCTTTTATCCCTAATTTTTTCCTGAACTTTTTCTTTTTGTGGTTCACCGGGATGCCTTTTTTTGCCTGGAATTTTTTCTTTTTGTGGTCCAGCGGGTCTATCTTTGTGCGACGTATTTTTTGACTGCGTATACATTCATAGGGGTTGTAAAATCTTCGCCATCCATAGTTGAGAGTAACAAAGCCCCACCAGAGAAAACTTTTCTCATAACATATGACCCTTCATAGTTTGGAGTCCATTTGCCCCTGTGATCTGTCTGAGGAGGAAGGATCCTTTTCAAAACCAAATCACTTGTCTGAAAACACCGAGGACGCACTTTCTGATCAAAGGCCTTCTTCATCATGCTTTGATACAACCAGCCATGTGTGATGGTTGCCAATATTTTCTCCTCAATAAGGTTCAATTGATCCAACCTCGATCGTACCCATTCGGCTTCATCAAGTTTCACATCTGCCAGAATTCTTAAAGAAGGAATCTCAACTTTTAGTGGTAGGACTTCCTCCATACTAAACACCAGCGAGAAAGGAGATGCCCCTGTCGATGTACGCACTGAAGTATGATAACCATGTAAAGAAAAGGGCAACATCTCCTTCCAAACTTTATACGTTACCACCATTTTCTGCACAATCTTCTTGATATTCTTATTTGCTGCCTCAACAACACAATTCATCTTAGGACGATATGGAGAAGAATTGTGATGTTCGATCTTAAAGCTCTGGCATAGCTGCTTCATCATCATGTTATTCAAATTTGAACCATTATCAGTAATGATTCTCTCCAGGATACATTAACAACAGATGATGTCCTTCTTTATAAACCGGGCTACCACTTGTCTGGTGACATTGACAAACGAGGCTGCTTCTACCCACTTCGTGAAATAATTAATAGCAACCAGAATAAAACGATGCCCATTGGAAGCAGTCGGCTCAATCTTTCTGGTCATATCGATGCCCCACATAGCAAAGGGCCAAGGAGATGTCAATACGTTTAGAGGAGTCAGCGGTAGATGCACCTTATCAGCATAAATCTGGCATTTACGACATTTTATGGCATATTTAAAATAATCAGACTCCATAGTCATCCAGTAATACCCTGCCCTCAACAATTTTTTGGCCATAGCATGCTCATTGGCATGAGTACGGAAAGAACCCTCGTGAACCTCTTCCATCAACATGCCTGCCTCGTGTTCATCAACACAACGCAACAAGACCATGTCGAAATTCCTCTTGTACATCACATCGTCTTCGTTCAGAAAGAACTTGCCTACTAACCTCCTTAGAGTTTTGTTATCCTTGGTAGATGCCCCAGCCGGGTACTCTTGACTCTTGAGAAAGAACTTGATGTCATGATACCAAGGCTTTCCATCTGATACTTCTTTGGATGCAAACACAAAGGCCGGTCTGTCAAGACGTATAATTTTGTTGGATGGAACTTCATTCCACAAATTCACCTTGTACATTGAAGCCAACGTTGCCAACGCATCGGCCATCTGATTCTCAGCCCGGGGTACATGATGAAAGTCAACCCTATCAAAGAACGGTAACAACCTTCTGGCGTAGTTCTTATAAGGCACCAAATTTGCCTGACGAGTTTCCCATTCTCCTTTGATCTGATTAATTACCAATGCAGAATCACCATACACATCAAGGTTCTTGATTCTCAAATTAATAGCCTCTTCTAACCCCATGATGTATGCTTCATACTCTGCCTCGTTGTTGGTGCATATGAATGCTAATCGGGTAGTGAAGGGTATATGAGAACCCCTTGGAGTAGTAATGATTGCCCCGATTCCGTTACCATATGAATTAACAGCCCCATCAAAGATTAAACTCCACTGAGATCCAATTTCTGGCCCTTCGTCAGGAAAAGGTTCATCACAGTCTTTCATCTTCGAAAACATGATATGCTCATCCAGAAATTCAAACTTCATCGGTTTATAATCCTCGATCGGTTGTTGGGCAAGATATTCTAATAGAACACTTCCATTAATGGCCTTCTGGGAAACATATTGAATATCATATTCTGTCAAAACCATCTGCCAACGAGCTATTCTCCCAGAAAGTGCTTGCTTCTCAAACACATACTTAATCGGATCCATCTTCGGAATCAACAGGGTTGTGTGATTTAACATATACTATCTCAAACGCTTAGCTGCCTAAGCGAGTGCACAACAAGTTTTTTCCAACATCGAGTACCTCGAATCACAATCAGTGAACTTTTTTCTCAGGTAGTAGATGACATGCTCTTTCCTACCTGTCTCATCATGTTGACCGAGCACACACCCCATCGAATTCTCAAGAACCGTAAGATACATAATCAACGGTCTTCCTGGCACTGGCGACATGAGGATTGGAGGTTCCTGCAGATATTCTTTTATTTTCTCAAACTCCTTTTGACAGTTTTCATTCCACCTGACCTCTTGATATTTTCTCAGCAATTTGAATATTGGTTCACACGTGGCGGTAAGATGAGAGATGAACCTGGCGATGTGGTTCAGTCTCCCTGAGAAACCACGAACCTCTTTTTCTATTCTCGGTTCAGGCATATCTTGTATGGCTTTTACTTTGGCAGGATCTACCTCAATACCTCATTCGCTAACAATAAAGCCCAACAATTTACCAGATCTGACTCCGAAGGTGCACTTATTTGGATTCAACCTCAATCTGAATTTCCTCAACCTTTCAAACAACTTCTGAAGATTCACTAAGTGCTCTTCCTCTATTTGGGACTTCACAACAACAAATCGATCCAAATGCTCATGGAAAATACGATTCATATACTCTATAAACACACCTGACGCATTAGAAACCCCAAACAACATCACCGAATATTCGTAATGTCCGTATCGTGTCCTAAAAGCCGTCTTCTAAATATCTTCCTCTTTCACTCTAATCTGATGATAACCCAACCTCAAATCAAATTTACTAAACACACATGCACCTACCAACTGGTCCATCAGATCATCAATTCTCGGAAGAGGATACTTATTCTTAATTGTCACCTTATTCAGCTGACGATAATCATCACACAATCGCATACTTCCATCTTTCTTCTTCACCAAAAGAACTGGAGCACCCCAAGGCGATACACTCGGCCTCACAAACCTCTTTTCTAACAATTCATTCAACTGCTTCTTCAACTCAACCAACTCAGATGCCGACATACGATATGGTGCCATAGATACAGGTCTAGTACCAGGAACTAGATCTATAGAAAACTCCACCTCTCTTTCTGGCGGCACATCTGAAATATCCTCTGGAAACACCTCTGGAAATTCACACACAACTGGAAACACATCAATTACAACTTGACTATCCACAGTCAACGACGCAAACAACCCGAACAACTGGGCTTCATCAGCCAAAAGTTTCTTCAACTCTTTGGTAGATAAGAAACTCTATTCCTCGTCTTCCTCAAGAGAAGGAAATCTTACCAGCTTATGATAACAATCAATATGAACTCGATTGAACTGCAACCAATTCATTCCCAGAACCACATCTAAACCCTCCAACGGCAAACACACCAAATCCATCTCTAAATCTCTACCATAAATGGTCAAAGGACAACTT
Source organism: Lathyrus tuberosus (assembly GCA_022829125.1). Classification (NCBI taxonomy): domain Eukaryota; kingdom Viridiplantae; phylum Streptophyta; class Magnoliopsida; order Fabales; family Fabaceae; genus Lathyrus; species Lathyrus tuberosus. The sequence continues at coordinate 7,927,836 of JALAZF010000008.1, read as the reverse complement.
AGACAAACCAAAGAAGTAGTTACCGACCCCATTGCTGGAGTATCAATAACCATCTCTCCACCCATCAAAGACAACAAAAGATTCAAACGCTCTGCGCACTCAGATGAAATTAACGAATGAGTCGCCCCGGTATCAATAATAGCAACTAAAGGCGTACTATTAATAAAACAAGTACCTCTGATCAGACGGTCTGCACTAGTAGCCTGAGTTCCTGCCAATGAAAATACTTTCCCTCCAGCTTGAGCTTGCTTTGGTTTCAGACACTTCGTGCTAATATGACCAGCTTCCCCACAGTTGAAACACTTCACCACATTCTTCTTGCACTCAGCTATTACATGTCCTATACCTCCACAATTGGAACACTTCCTCATATTCTTTCTACATTCAAACTGACGATGTCCTAAGTCACCACACCTAAAACATCTCAGAGGATTAGACATACCTCCCCCACTTGGCCTTTTCTCAAAATTACCCCTTTGCTTACCCTTATCAGCTGGTGACACATAAGGACCACCACGAAACGGTTGCTTTCCTTTCCTTTCGTTCACACTCTTATAGTGAGTAGAACGAGCTTTGCTATCCTCCTCATAAATTCTATAACAATCCACCAAATCTGAAAACCTTCTAATCCTTTGATAACCGATTGCTTGCTTGATCTCAGGACGCAACCCATTCTCAAACTTCACACATTTGGAAAACTTCGCAGTTGCTTCAGCATAATGTTGATAAAACTGAACAAGCTCCACAAACCTAGCAGTGTAATCCACAACAGACAGGTTACCTTGTTTCAACTCCAAGAACTCTATCTCTTTCTTTCCTCTAACATCTTCAGGAAAATACTTCCTCAAGAAATCCCTGCTAAACAAAGTCCAAGCGACCTCTTCACCTGCAGCTTCTCAAACATGACGCTTACTAACCCACCAATCATCAGCCTCTTCTTGCAGCATGTGAGTACCCAGTCTCACCTTATGTTCCTCAGCACAATCCATCACTCGAAATATTCTTTCAATCTCCTTAAGCCAAATCTGAGCACCATCAGGATCATGCCTTCCTTTGAAGACAGGCAGTTTGTTCTTCCTGAACTCATCATTCCCACCAGCATTAGGTGCACCCCGCACAGCCTGAGCCGTAGCTTGCATAACAGCAGCCAAAGTAGCATCATTCCTACCAGCCATATTCTGTTCATATCCAATAACAACAACTATGGTTAAACAAACAGCTCACCCACACACAAAGACCGACACAGACTGGCATGGACTGACACAGACTGACACGGACTGGCTCTGATACCACTTAATGTAACACCCCTAATCTATACCCCTAGGAATTAAAGCGATAACAAATAATCAGAGTATAATTAAAACATTCATGGCATAGACGGAGGCGTCACATCAATTGAAACAAAATACAACAACCTGCTCATATAGATATGCAACAATCAGGTAGCACATAACAGAGGAACTCAGTTCCTAATACCCACAATTCAGATACAAAATAAAGCGGAAAATCTGTAACTGAAATCTCATATATATATATATAACATAAAAGTTTGTCTGTCATATACAGAGTCATACATGCACAATCCAAAAAAAGAACATATACATATACACATAATCACAAACGATCTCCCTGACTACCCGATGCTACATATCAGAGCCGACCAACAAAAGAATGAAGACCTAAGCTTCACAAAAAGACCTCCAGCATCTAATCTGCAATGCCTCATAGAGCATTCAAAATAGCAGAAGGGTGAGAAACACAATCATAATATAATTGCATACAATTATATAATAACACAAAAATACACATGTAAAATATTCTCACCACAACTTACACCAGAGTTCAAATACAAAACAACACAATGCATATCTCATATATCCATCACCAAGGTATATCAACCATGCTCAATTCATTTATCACCACCATAGATATATATATATAGATATATATATATATATATATATATATATATATATGTATATATATATATATATATATATATATATATATATATATATATATATATATATATATATATATCACCAACATCAATTCCATTCACAATCCCACACAAAATCAATCCATTCATGATTTATGCAAATGCACAGAGACCGACACAACGACTCTATGCAATGCAATGCGGTACCGTTCCATCCATTATTCTCATCATTAGTTCACTCAGGAACTATTGGAATCATGACTTGTTATTTAGTGTAACTCCCCGTCGGGCAAACGATTTTCCCCGTCGCTTTAGGTCCTCTTGGTATAAGGCTCACGAAGTTTATGGATCACTTTAGGTCCTCTCGGTATAAGGCTCACGATCCGATCGCTTTAGGTCCTCTTGGTATAAGGCTCATGATCGTCTATAATCATCGCTTTAGGTCCTCTCAGTATAAGGCTCACAATGTTATAGCGGATTCCCTCTGGAACCGTTTCGTCGCTCACACCCACTAGGGCACACGACATCACAAGAATGCATATCATGATGCTTGGCATACAATGACTCATGACATTCAAATGCACACACATACACATCCATAATCATGCATATACAATCAAACACAACACAATGCATTTCCTTTCCCTTAGGCCACAAACCATCATCAAAACATTTCATCACATGCATTCACATCATATAACAGCACACAAGTCGTACGATATCTATCAAAAGCATATTGCATATTAACACATCAAATACACACAGTTAAGATGGTAAAAGTCGACAAAATGACACATTCCCAAATTCTTGATATAATTAAATCGGCCAAAAATCTCAAAACCATTTTTATAAGAAAGAACATCTCAATAGCTTTCTAACGGTACCAAGAACGCCTCGATCGGAGTTACGGATCAAAAGTTACGGCATCGAACGCAAAATCAGGAACCATTCTACACCCTCTCTGGTCATACGCGTATTGCCTTGGGTCATACGCGTAATGCCCAGCTCGCTCGCCCATTCCATACGCGTAATGCTCAAAGTGCTACGCGTATGGGCAGAGACTAATTTCTCCCCAAAATTCCACTAAAAACTCCATACGCGTAATGCCTCACTTGTTACGCGTAATGCCTTGCCAAGTACGCGTACCATTACGCAAATTAGCAGAAGGCCATGAAAAATGATCTTCCATACGCGTAATTCCCCATTTCCCCCTAGCCATACGCATAATGCCCAAACCAATACGCGTAATGCCAAGCCTGTTACGCGTATGGGCAGCGAAACCCTGAATTTTTCCTGCATAATTTTCTGCTACGGATTCACCCAAAATCATCACCAAATCTCATCTAAACACCAGCAAATTGCCAATTGAATGCACAACAACATCTATCTAACATGTCTCAGCAATTAGGAACATTAAAACATGATTTCAGACACAATTTGAATCAAATTCTAACAATCTCAACATATTAATGGTTTTGGTTCTATATCCAATTTCAACCAAATATCACATAAATACATACATACATAATCATACACAAGTATAAGATAATCGAGTTTCATACCCTTACCCGATTAATCGTGTTTTCAAAAGTCGGTTGAATCGATTCCTTACTCTCCAAGTTTTTCCCCTTTTCTTCTTTTCTTTCTCTTTTCCTTCTTCTCTTTTTCTTTCTCTCTATTTTTCTCTCTATTTCTATTTTTATGAAAAACATAATATCTAACCAAGCCAAAAGACCAAAATACCCCTACACTCAAATATCTCGCAAACGCCCTCAAAACGCGATAAAACATAATCACGATGAAAAATAATATATTTCCAAATAAAAGTCAAGAATAAAATAATATAATAATGAAAAACAATTAAATCGACTCGATTAAATAAATCTAACAAAAACTGGGGCGTTACAACTCTCCCCCACTTAGAGATTTTCGTCCTCAAAAATATTACCTGAGACGAACAACTCTGGATACGACTCCCGCATCCGACTCTCCAACTCCCAAGTCAAATTTCCCTTAGCAGCGCCTCCCCATGCTACTTTCACATGCGCAATATCCTTGCCTCTTAACTGCTTCAACTCGCGATCCAAAATTCTCACTGGTACTGCCTCAACCATAAGGTTCTCCCATACCTCTACCTCATCCATCAGAATCATATGCGACGGATCCGGAACATACTTCCGAAGCTATGACACATGGAACACATCATGCAAATTCAAAAGATTCGGCGGCAACGCCGCCCGATAAGCCACAACACCCACTCTCGCGGATATCTGATAAGGACCAATAAATCGAGAAGTAAGCTTCTTCGACTTCAATGCACGACCAACACCCGTCACCGGTGTAACTCTAAAAAATACATGACCGCCTTCTTGAAACTCAAGATCTTTCCTCATTCGATCATGATAACTCTTCTACCTACTTTGAGAAGCCTTCATTTTCTCACGAATAAGTTTCACTTTTTCCGTAGTCTGTTGCACTAACTTCGGTCCAACTACCGAACTCTCACCAGATTCATGCCAACACAAAGGTGTTCGACATCTTCTTCCATACAAAGCTTCAAAAGGTGCCATTCCAATACTCGAATGGAAACTGTTGTTATACATGAATTCCACCAATGAAAGATAAATATCCCAAGCACCACCTTGCTCAAGGACATAAGCTCTCAGGAAATCTTCCAACGACTGAATAGTTCTCTCGGTCTGACCACCCGTCTGAGGATGATAAGCAGAACTCAATCTCAACTTGGAACCTAACACCTTTTGCAAACTTTCCCAAAATCTGGAAGTAAACCTCGGATCTCGATCTGAAACAATACATAACAGAACACCATGTAGCTTCACAATCACACGAATATAAATCTCAGCCAACCACTCCAAAGAAAAACTGATGTCAATCGGAATGAAATGCGCCGATTTAGTCAGCCTATCCACAACTACCCAAATGGTATTATGTCCCCTCTGTGTATTCAGCAACCCTGTCACAAAATCCATAGAAATGCTGTCCCATTTCCACTCGGGAATATCCAACGGTTGCAATAATCCACTAGGCTTCTGATGTTCTACCTTTGACTTCTGACACGTCAAACATGCATAAACAAACTGAGCCACATCCCTCTTCACTTCGGACCACCAAAAGATCTTTTTCAAATCTTGATACATCTTATTAGCTCCCGGATGTATACTCAAATAACTCTGGTATCCTTCCTCTAAAATTATCTTTTTCAAGTCCGAATCATCAGGAATACAAATTCTCCCACGGAATCTCAAAACACCCTTATCATCCACTTTAAAGTCACCATTCACACTTTTATCTCCAACCGTCATCAAATCAACAAATTTCACATCCAACTTCTGTTTCTCGCTAATGGTCAACAGAAAATCATTAGTAACCTTTAACATTCCAAGCCTCACGCTATCAGATGTTAATTCACACACCAAACTCAAATCTCTAAATGCTTCCAAAAGTTCCCACTCTTTAACCATCAAAGCGGAAATATGCAAATATTTTCGGGTTAACGCATCAGCTACCACATTAGCTTTACCAGGATGGTAATTCAAGCTAAAATCGCAGTCCTTCAAAAATTCCAACCATCTCCGTTGCCTCATATTCAACTCTTTCTGATCAAACAAGTATTTCAAAGTCTTATGATCACTAAAGACTTCGAATCTTGCACCATAGAGATAATGCCTCCAAATTTTCAATACAAACACCACAGCCGCTAATTCCAAATCTTGAGTAGGGTAATTCTTCTCATGAATCCTCAATTGCCTCGAAGCATAAGCCACAACCTTACCTTCTTGCATCAACACTCCACCTAAACCAATCAAAGACGCATCACAATACACCACAAACGGTTCAGTAGGATTCGGTAAGACCAAAATCAGAGCTGTAGTCAATCTTCTCTTCAGCTCACTAAAAATTTCCTCACACTGAATATCCCAAATGAAAGCTTTACCTTTACAAGTCAGCTGGGTCAAAGGAAGTGCTAGCTTGGAAAAACCTTCAATGAATCTCCGATAATATCCAGCTAAACCCAAAAAGCTTCTAATTTCAGTAACCGATCTAGGAGACTCCCATTGTAGAACTGCATCTACTTTAGATGGATCCAAAGCAATACCATTACCTGAAATCATATGCCCAAGAAAACTCACTTCCGACAACCAGAACTCACACTTGGACTACTTGGCAAAAAGTCTCCTTTCCTTCAAAATTTGCAACACAACACGCAAATGTTCCGCATGTTCCTCCCGGGACTTAGAATAAATCAAGATGTCATCAATAAACACAACAACAAATCGATCCAAATGCTCATGGAAAATACGATTCATATACTCCATAAACACACCCGACGCATTAGAAACCCTGAACGGCATCACAAAATATTCGTAATGTTCGTATCGTGTCCTAAAAGCTGCCTTCTGAATATCTTCCTCTTTCACTCTAATCTAATGATAACCCGACCTCAAATAAAATTTACTAAACACACACGCACCTACCAACTGGTCCATCAGATCATCAATTCTCGGAAGAGGATACTTATTCTTAATCGTCACCTTATTCAGCTGGCAATAATCAACACACAATCGCATACTTCCATCTTTCTTCTTCACCAAAAGAACTGGAGCACCCCAAGGCGATACACTCGGCCTCACAAACCTCTTTTCTAAGAATTCATTCAACTGCTTCTTCAACTCAACCAACTCAGATGCCGACATACGATATGGTGCCATAGATACAGGTCTAGTACTAGGAACTAGATCTGTAGAAAACTCCACGTCTCTTTCTGGCGGCACATCTAAAATATCCTCTGGAAACACCTCTGGAAATTCACACACAACTGGAAACACATCAATTGCAACTTGACTATCCACAGTTAACGACACAAACAACCCGAACAAGAGCTTCATCCGCCAAAAGTTTCTTTAACTCTTTGGTAGATAAGAAACTCGATTCCTCGTCTTCCTCAAGAGAAGGAAATCTTACCAGCTTATGATAACAATCAATATGAACTCGATTGAACTGCAACCAATTCATTCCCAGAACCACATCTAAACCCTCCATGGCAAACACACCAAATCCATCTTAAATCTCTACCATAAATGGTCAAAGGACAACTTAGACAAACCAAAGAAGTATTTATCGACCCCATTGCTAGAGTATCAATAACCATATCTCCACCCATATTGGGCTTCGTACGAGATACAAAAACACTCTCTTGTTGAGTATAAAAGACCCTCTTGTTGAGTCACACCTTTGAGCCTCCGTCTTGGGCTTCGTACAAGACACATATAAAAGCTCTCTCTTGTTGAGTCAACCCCTTTTAGACTCTCTCTCAGGCTTCGTACGAGACACCTAAAAGCACCCTCTTGTTGGTTCAATAGCCTCCTCTTAGGCTTTGTATAAGAAAACCCCGATTGAGTCAATAAACCTTTTAGTATCAAAATATGTGCTTTGCTCATAGTATACAAACATCAACAACTATTTTTCCTTCATCTAATTGCTGTAAGCGGCAAGCCTCTGGATTATTTACATCCACGCCACTGTCCCTCTTTTAGCATGAGAAAGCCCTAAGGAAAGATGGCATTGCTCTAAACTGAGTTAAAGTCTTCTCCTTCAGGTTAAAAATCCCCTATGAAGGAAATTATGGCATTGTTGGGTTTACATATCCCAGTTAAAGTAATTCTCCTTTATGATCAGTCACCCAACAGTTGTGACAAACAGACCAAATATCCCCCTTTAGAGATGAAAAATTCTCTCTAAAGTCAAAACCCTTTAGCTTCACATCTTGGGCTTCGAACAAGATACAAATAGACCCTTCAGCTTCACATCTTGGGCTTTGAACAAAGTACAAACCACATTTAGCTTCACGTCTTGGGATTTGAACAAGACACCAAAACAAACTTTCTCCTCCCATAAAATAGGAGGAACTACGATCACTCTGATTTCCTTGTAACGTTAAACGGGAATACGTAGGCATAAGATTGAAAAATCTTAGCGAGCACACTAATCAAAAACCCAAAATCCCGTACCTTCATACATCAATCGGAAAGCATCAGTCCTAACATCCTACCAATAGTCTAGACACTATTTTCTTAGCAAATAACCTAAGAGAGACCCACAATCTTAATAGCATCTGTAAACCAACAGTCATCTGTTTAGACTCAATTTACAAGCAGGGTTAATTGGAGACATCTATTTCCCTTCCTTTATCAGCTTCAATAGGATAAAAAATGAATCGAACTGTAGTACCCCAAAGCGATAGTGCTTCGCAACCACGCAAAAATTTGCGCTACAGAAAACATGGCGACTTCACTGGGGATCAACGAGATCGTGTTCTCTTCCCATCTCTTAGGTAGAAAACCCTGAGTCCACAAAGTATCACAGAAATGGCGACTCTGCTGGGGAGTCATTGTCTGTATATGATCATAAGACTAGAGGTCTAGGATGATTAAGACAAATATATATACTGCTTTTCCTAATTGATATATGTGTTTATTTTTCTGCTAATGGGAATACGTGTGATGCAGCATGTGGAAAGATTGAGTATACACCTAAGATAGGTGATGGCAATGCGGGTAATCTTATTGGGAGTGAATTCCAGTTAAGAGCCCCCGATCGACCATCAAACTCATTGGAGACTCCCTTGGCAGATACATTTCCTATACGACTTCGGTTGTTGAATGTAGTGTGGTCGACTGGGTTATCTGAGAAGCTGAGGTTTTTAGTAGACTTAAGCCATTTTGTAGTGCGGAAGCTATCAGAAATAGTTATCACGTGATATGACCCCCATCGGATCCTCTTGTTGTTGTTATCCCAGAGGGGTCAATGATTTTGCGGACAAGTACAAAAACTGACAGTATAAACCTTTGGGGGGGGGGTTAGAGCTTTGACTTCATGACACCGACCCTTTTGACCCCATGTTTTTTCTATGTTTTTGTATGTTGCATTCATGCATTCATTTAAAAAACTTTAAAACAAAGAAAATCTTCTCTTCTAGTCTCTCTTTTTCAAATTAAACTAAGACAATGATTGCAAATGTCAGAGAAAGGAGATTGCGCTAATGGATTTCGGTAGAAGGAAAACTCATAAGTACACCTTCGAGGTTCTAAAGTTAGAGGATTTGAGAGGTTTGGCGAGAATGATCACCAACCACGAGGCTTTCAGAGCCAAGTATGGAGGATTGCTGTCCTTGTTAAGGGTTCATGTAATCGAAGGAATCTTCTCCACACTAATCTAGTTCTACGATCTGGTCTATCACTATTTCACATTCCCAGATTATCAGCTTGCACCAACGCTGGAGGAGTATTCTCACCTGACTGATCTGCATATCACCGATCAAGCTCCCTTTTCTGGACTGGAAGAAATTCCAAATGATCAAAAGATTGCAAGAGCAATTTCTGTAGACGAGTCAGAAGTCAGGACTCACATGACCGCTAAGGGTGGAATCCAGGGTTTGCCAACCCAGTTCTTGATAAAGAAAGCCCTATATTTTGCTAGTATAGGGAACTTGGCCGCTTTTGAGAGCATCTTTGTTTTGCTCACCTACGGGTTATTTTTGTTTCCCAACATCAATAACTTTGTAGATATCAACGCCATTAAGATTTTCCTGATTGGAAACCCTGTACCAACCTTACTCGCAGATGCGTATCATTCGGTACACTTAAGGAATTTATACAGCGGAGGAATGATCACGTGTTGTGTACCCTTGCTATACAAATGGTTCACTTCCCATTTGCCCAAGTCTGTTGCATTTTGGGATCAAAAGAATACTTTACATTGGTAGCAGAAAATCATGTCTCTTACCAACTCTAACATCGATTGGTACAATCGAATCTACGACGGGATCAGAATCATTGACCGTTGTGGAAATTTCCCAAATGTACCCCTTATAGGAACAAAGGGGGGAATCAACTATCATCCAGTGTTAGTTCGTCGTCAATTTGGATACCCAATGAGGCATGTCCCGCGCAATGCTCATCTGGAAGGTCTTTTCTTCAAGGAAGGAGAAAATGACAGGGCACTAAAGACATAAATAGTGCACGCTTGGAAACACGTTCATAGGAAAGGACGAGAGTCTCTAGGAAAACCAGACTGTGTCTCGATGGAGCCTTATCTCCATTGGGTACAAACTAGAGCTATCAAGCTGAGGATGCCTTATCCTCGTCAGGAAGTTTTTCCATTAAGGGACTCTACCCTTTATTTCATGTCTGAGACGGAAAAACTTCAGGTTACTCAGCAAAGTTCAATAGGAGAAGAGGTATTGGAGGAACAAGTACCGTATTCTGAATGTGGAATGTAAGAAAATACAGCAGCTATTAAGAGAAAAAGATGCTCTGATTGAGATTTTAGAGCAACATGCTGTAGAAAATCAAGATGACCAAAGGAATTTGCTCGCTCCTTTCACTTGACAACCTAGTCAAAGAAAAAGAAAGCACCCGAAATAGCACCTGAGCTCTCTTCAGAGAGGACTCAGGATCCATTATTTTAGATTTCCTTTTTCAGCACTTTGTAATCTACTGTATTTCCATTTCCCCAATCCTTTGAATTCAATAAAATGGGGTTTCCCCACTCTTTGATATTTGCAATCCAATTGTCGAAGTTTACTTTGAATAAACAAAAATAATTAATAATCATTGCATTCATCATTCTCATAAACACATTCTTCTTACCTACGAATCTCACGTTTGCGTCTCGATTCTAGAGTTAAACTGTCTCATTCGTACAATACTCGGGCCAATCGTTAGAAAAAGATTGATGATCTCGAGGAAGAGAACAGAGAGTTGAGAGAAGAGATCGGCACTCTGAAAGAGGATCTGAGAAAGCTTCATAACGAAATGCAAGCTCTAGCAGAAGCTCAAATGCAACAACAAAGGACTGTGATCTCGGAGATCACATCTACGTCCATAGTGGAAGAGTATGATCCTAGGTACAAAATGCTGAAAGATCGTCCCTGGGGCATGCCTATCAAATATATCCCGGAAGGATATGTTCCGCCGATCACTGAAGATCCAGAAACCACATCAGGAACCGCAGGGCCTGAAGGTTACAAACTTCGGGAAAGCGAAGGTGCCAGGGGCATGGTAGCAACTCCTGAAGGTTACAAACTTCGGGAGACACCGAGAGACTCGGCCATAATGACTATACCACCGCCCGTGGTACACACTGTCTCAGAAGGAGAGATTCCCCAGATACCTTCTAGTGGAAACGACAGCATGATCGACATAATGAATGAATTCTAGGAACAATTCCTAGAGATGCAGAAAGAACTACAAGCCCTTCGCGGGCAGGATCTATTTGGAAAGGACGCCGCGGACCTCTGCTTGGTCCCCAATGTGAAAGTTCCACACAAGTTCCAAGTGCCCGATTTTGAAAAGTACAAGGGTAACTCTTGCCCTCAAAGCCACTTGGTGATGTACGCTAGACGGATGTCAGCTCCGACAAAGAACCCAGAGCTACTGATTCACTACTTTTAGGATAGTTTAACCGGTGCCGCATTAAAATGGTACATGGGTTTAAACCGCGCTACGATTGGCACGTTCAAAGATCTTGGCACTGACTTCGTTCAAAAATATAAATATAATTTGGACATGGAACTGGACAGAGATCAACTCAGGTCGATGTCACAAAAGGACAAGGAAACCTTTAAGGAGTACGCTCAGAGATGGCGTGAAATTGCCGCTCAGATTTCTCCACCTCTGGAGGAAAAAGAGATGACAAAGATCTTCTTAAAGACTTTAAGCTCGTTTTACTACGACCGAATGGTCGCCAGTGCGCCAAGTGACTTCACCGAGATGGTGGGCATGGGAGTTCGTCTTGAGGAAGCGGTCCGAGAAGGACGTTTAGTAAAAGACGCTAGATCATCAAGTAGTACGAAACGATACAGTAGTACTCCCCTTATGAAAAAAGAGCAATATATCAGGAATATCTCTCTCGAAAAGCAAAGGCGACGATATCAACTAGTAGCAGCTGTAACTCCTACTATCAATCCCGCGCCTGTTCCTACGTATCAACCTCAGGTTGCTTAAAGCCAACCGATTCAACAGTAATTTCAGCAAAGGACACAACAGCGTCTTCAGCAGGCTCGTCCTCCGTACCACACCAATCGTACAACGCGACCACCAGGGTTTGACCCTATACCCATGTTGTACGCAGAACTGTTTCCACTCCTGCTGGTCAAGGGGCACGTCCAAAACTAGGCTCCTCTCGCAATACCGGAAAATCTACCTTTTTGGTTCAAAACGGATCAAACTTGTCCTTACCATCAAGGAGGACAGGGGCATAGTATAGAGAACTGTCTCAGTTTCAAATCCGACGTGCAAAAGCTTGTTAGAAGCGGGGTCTTATCTTTCAAAGATACGAATCCAAACATTCTCACAAACCCGCTGCCTCAACACGAGAAAGCTGCAGTCAATTTTATAGAAGGAGAGTCCAATAATATATATCAAATTCACGATGTACTCTTATTAAGGGCCAACTTGGTCAAGATGCATTGTAGACAGAGTGGATACGGCCATGTGCCACCTCATAACTATAACCAGTGTGATATCTGCTCTAAGAACAATCAAGGATATTCTGTGGTGCAAGCAGCACTATAGGAACAATTGGATCTCAGGTGGATCCAAGAGCATCGAGTTCGTGGAGTCAAGATGATTTATGCAAATTCAAACATCATTCAGAACCACGACATCCGTGCAATGAATGTCAACTTAGTGGCAATGTACTCAAGGCAAAGCCAATATCATAATCTGCCACGGCATGATTACAATTCTTGTCTGACTTGCTCGGTAAACAAACAGGGATGCTCTATTGTACAAGAGGCCCTCCAGCGTCAGATGGATCTTGGATGGATCCAGGACTACCATGATAAGAATCCTTATCAGATTAACATGGTTCAGATTTTTGATATTCGCTTGATGAATACAAGCTTGGTAGAGTTACACGCCAAGCAAGTCCAGTTCGGTTTTCTCACTTCACATAATTATCAGAACTGTAAAGTATGTTGTGAGAGTAACCAAGGGTGCTCTCTCGTTCAAAGTATGTTTGCAACACTTGTTAAACCACTGGTGGCTTCCAATCTATATGGATGAAGACACGCAACAAATCAGTATGCTTAATGGAAACCCTACTCGGCGTCAAAGTCAGGATGTCCGATCTATGGAAATAGACCTAGTGAGGTTACACTGCATTCAAAGCGGGCGTTGCCAAGTGCCACCACACAACTATGAACGTTGTAGAGTCTGCTCGGAGAATAACCAAGGATGCTACCTTGTGCAGGCATCCCTTCAAGGTCAGTTGGATCGTAAAGAGATTCACCCGTGTCCAAGTCCCGAGCAAATCAACTGGACGCCAGACTACTTCACTGATTAAATCAGAGACGTTGTCATAATCTCTGATCATCAACAGAACAAGGATGTTTGTACCATCATCCCTCTACTGGACGAATCAAAGGTTCTTAGCCAGGAACTTATTGAAGTTACCTACGACAGTCAGAAAAATCAGAAGGCTCCTGTAGTTATCTATCTACCGGGACCGTTACCATATGAATCAGCTAAGGCGATCCCTTACAAATACGGTGCAACAATAATTGAGAATGGAAAGGAAATTCCATTACCCTCCGTCGTGAATATTACAGACATCATTCGAGTAACACGGAGTGGTCGAATCTTCAACCGAGGGGTTGGAGAACCTAACAAAGAAAAGGAACTTCCAACAGAAGCTCCTGATCCACCAGTCGGTCAATCCAGTGATACCGAACTTTCGAAAAACAATGATGAGATACTGAAGCTCATCCAAAGGAGTGAATACAATATTATTGATCAGCTGTTACAAACTCCTTCAAAGATCTCAGTGCTATCACTTTTACTCAATTCCGAAGCCCACAGAGAGGCTCTATAGAAAGTCTTAGAGCAGGCCTTTGTGGAACAGGATGTGTCAATACGACAGTTCGATAGCATCATCTCTAACATCACTTCCTGCAACAACTTAGGATTGAGTGATGAGGACTTTCCAGAGGGGGTAAAAGTCACAACATGGCTCTCAATATCACAGTTAACTGCCAGGGCGATGCTTTAGCCAGCGTACTGGTAGACACAGGATCGACCATCAACGTTATGCCAAAGTCTACTTTAATGCGACTATCATTCAAATGGGCCCCGATGAGGGGCAGTGAGGTTATCGTCAAAGCATTTGACGGGTCTCGGAAAGCAGTTATCGGCGAAGTCGACCTTCCCATAACTATTGGTCCTCACACTTTCCTAATCACTTTCCAGGTCATGGACGTCCGGGCAGCGTACAACTGTTTATTAGGAAGACCTTGGATACACCAGGCTGGGGCAGTACTTCGACATTGCACTAGAAACTAAAGTTCATCAAGAACGATCAACTCGTCACAGTCTGTGGAGAACAAGCCTTGATCGTGAGTAACCTGTCATTATCTACTTGTGTAGAACCCGAGGAGGTTGTTGGAACTCAGTTCCAAGCACTTTCGGTGAGCAATAAGAATCAATCAGAGAAAGGAACCTCGATTTCCTCATACAGAGATGCTCTCGAAGTGATCAAAAATAACAATACAAAAGGATGGCGACTGCTTGTCATTCCTACCGATAACAAAACAAAGAAGGGTCTTGGTTTTTCTACAATCTGCACCCATACAGCTGCTAACGATGAAAGTCTTCATCCCATTCAGGACTTCTTCCATAGTGGAGGTTTCCTTCACCCAGTGTCTCAAACAGTCCATACTATCAACGAGGGAGATCCCTCTGATACGGATGAGGAATGGAGGTCCTATCTTAACGAGGATTGTTATATCTCCCAGGAAGAGGTTCCTATGCCATTTTGCTATCCCGCACAGAGTCTGAGATTTATACCAAGGTCAGATGTCGAAATGATATACGGAGATTGTGATCCGGAAGGATTTCGTGCTCCACCAAATTCATTAAAGGAAGACACTCTGATGAAAGACAACTTTGACCACGACTATTACGACCCAATGGATGGCCTGCCTATCTGGCAGCCGTACCCAGGAGACTTGGGGCAAGAAAATTAGCCGAACAATGAAAATCAGCTGAGCATCATTGAAAAGAATACCTGCGTCCCCACCATGTCATGGGATCAACACTCAGGTCATTCAGAAAACATCCAACACGACGATGAATTTGCAACGTTCGCCGGACTAGAGTTCATCAACTATGCTTTTCCCGAGGTCAACGTCATCGAAAGAGATGACTCATCTAGTTCCAAAGATGTGTGGGACACCTTGGGACAACCGAGTGGGAAATTTGACTTCATGGTCAAGTACACCGCTCCCGAAAGCTCTCGTATCAGGCTCGAAGAACTAGATGAGGAGATTTTCCTGAGAGCACCAATACTCTGCAAAATACAACAGCGGAATCCTCCTACGACAACTCTGCCTGGGAGACAGATTCTAATGATCCTGCTCCGCCAGAAATCTGCGTCATTTCTGAAGACAAATTAAGGAAAGTACCAGACTTTATGATTCACCGAGGAGTTCGCCGCCAATGGGTTACTGTCGATGTTCCGAAGATTGTTCATAAGTCGAAGTAATTTCCGTCTTTATCTTAACCTTTCACCCTGCCCAGGTGAAACGAATGTTTTGATAGGGATCGTTTTCTGTAAATATCCCTCTTTGCTTTGCCCAAAGCGACAGAGTTTTGTTTTATAGGGCTGTAGTTTCAAGAATCGACTTGTTCATAAATAAAATAACGTCGTTCTGTAATCTCCGCATTAATTGCTATTTTCTCTTTTCGCTTTTCTCAAAAAATGGTAATCCTAAAAAACAATTCAAAATAAACAAGCAGTTTTTTCAAAAAAAATACACTGCACACACTTACATTTTCTCTATCTCTTCTAAACACAAATCATCACGTCATGCAGATTGCTTGTTTTAAACCTCGTTGAATCATATGATCCGATGCATTCTCCCGACTTTGAAATCCTGGTATTTGGGGCTGATGAAGAAGTTGATGACGAAATTCCAGAAGAGATCTCCCGATTACTCAGGCAAGAGGAAAGGTTCATTGAACCTTGCAAAGAGCCGTTGGAAACGATCAATGTGGGTTCAGAAAAAGAGAGAAAATAAATTAGGATGGGGGCACTGCTCAGTCCAACTGCCAAAGAGGGTTTGACAAAGCTTCTCAGAGAATTTCCCGATGTGTTTGCTTGGTCCTACCAGGACATTCCAGGGTTGGATACCAGCATCGTGGAACATCATTAACCAATTAAATCGGAATAGTAAAACAGAGGTTGAGACGGACTCACCCGGACATGGCCGTCAAAATCAAAGAGGAGGTACAGAAACAGATTGACGCGGGTTTCCTCGCTACATCAGAATATCCTCTATGGTTAGCCAATATCGTACCCGTTCCAAAAAAGGACGGAAAAGTCAGAATGTGTGTCGATTACAGAGATTTGAACAAGGCTAGTCCAAAGGATGACTTTACTTTGCCACACATTGACATACTGGTAGAAGTACAGCAAAGTTCAAAGTTTTCTCCTTCATGGATGGATTCTCGGGCTATAATCAAATCAAAATGGCGCCGAAAGACATGGAGAAAACTTCCTTCATCACCCGATGGAGAAAACTTTCGTTCGGTTTGAAGAACACCGGGGCACCTATGAAAGGGCCATGACTACTCTGTTTCATGACATGATACACAAGGAAATCGAGGTATATGTCCATGACATGATTGCCAAATCTAAGACAGAAGAGGAGCATGTGACCCACCTGTCAAAACTATTCAAGCGGTTGAGAAAGTACAAACTCCTCTTAAATCCCAACAAGTGCATCTTCGGTGTCCGTTCAGGGAAACTTTTAGGGTTCATCGTCAGCCAGAAAGGAATTGAGGTTGATCCTGACAAGGTCAAGGCTATTCAAGAAATGCCTTCTCCGAAAACTAAAAAACAAGTCAGAGGATTCCTGGGACGTTTGAACTACATCTCCAGATTCATATTCCTCATGACCGCGACATGTGCGCCAATCTTTAAATTACTCAAAAAGAATCAGGATTGCATTTGGACAGAGGACTGCCAAACCGCCTTCGACAGTATTAAGGAATACCTATTGAACCCACCAATTCTATCACCTCCAGTGGAAGGAAGACCATTGATCATCTACCTCACAGTCCTAGAGGACTCAATGGGTTGTGTGCTTGGTCAACAAGACGAAACAAAAGAAAAGAGTCTGCCATCTACTATTTGAGCAAGAAATTCACCGACTGCGAGACTCGGTACACTATGCTTGAGAAAACTTGCTGCGCTTTGGCTTGGGCAGCCAAACGTCTTCTCCAGTACATGATTCGTCACACTACTTGGTTAATCTCCGAAATAGATCCAATCAAGTATGTCTTTGAAAAACCTGCTCTCACGGGAAGGATTGCCCGTTGGCAGATGTTGTTATCAGAATATGACATCGAGTACCACGCTCAGAAAGCCGTTAAGGGGAGTATTTTAGCTGATCATTTGGCTCATCAACCAATTTACGATCAAGAATCAGTCGGGTTTGACTTCCCAAATGAAGATGTCATGTATTTAAAAATGAAAGATTACGATGAACCACTACCCAGTGAAGGGCCAGAACCAGGGTCCCAATGGGGACTTATCTCTGATGGAGCTGTCAATCATTATGGAAAGGGAATTGGGGCAATCATCATAACACCTCAAGGTACCCACATTCCTTTCACTTCCAGACTTACATTCAAGTGCACAAACAACAAGGCCGAATACGAAGCTTGTATCATGGGTCTCGAAGAAGCGATTGATTTGAGGATTAAGAACTTGGATGTATATGGCGACTCAACCCTGGTTATCAATCAAATCAAAGGAGATTGGAACACATACAAATCAGGATTGATTCCTTGCAAAGATTATGCAAGAAGGTTGTTACCTTTCTTCAACAGAATCGAGTTTCATCACATCCCTCGTGAAGAGAATCACATGGCTGATGCCTTAGCCACCCTCTCTTCCATGATTAGTGTAGGTCAATGGAATGACCTACCTAAGATCGACATAATGCGCCTGGAATGGCCCGCTTACATCTTCGCGATCGAAGCAGCCATAGACGATAAACCTTGGTATCACGATATCAAATGCTTCCTTCAGAAACAAGAGTACCCACCTGGGGCATTAAGGAAAGACTGAAAAACCTTCAGAAGGCTGGCAGGCAGTTTCTTCCTGAACGGTGATACACTCTATAAGAGGAATTTTGACATGGTCTTGCTCCGATGCGTAGACAGACCACAAGCAAACATGCTGATAAAAGAAATTCATGAAGGATCCTTTGGAACTCATGCCAATGGACACACAATGGCGAGAAAAATTCTAAGAGCAGGGTACTATTGGTTGACAATGGAATCTGACTACTGCAAGTACATGAGGAAGTGTCATAAGTGTCAGATATACTCAGACAAAATCCATGTACCGCCAACGCATCTCAAAGTTCTCTCTTCCCCATGGCCTTTTTCCATATGGGGAATCGACATGATTGGCATGATTGAACCTAAGGCTTCAAACGGACATCGGTTCATCCTGGTAGCCATTGACTACTTAACCAAATGGGTCGAAGCAGCGTCATACGCTAATGTAACCTGACAAGTGGTGGTCCGATTTATCAAAAACAATATCATCTGCCGTTATGGTGTTCCGAGCCAGATCATCACAGATAATGGATCTAACTTGAACAATAAGACGATGAAAGAGTTGTGCGTAGAGTTCAAGATCGAACACCATAACATAACTTATCTCCCTACCGACCTAAGATGAATGGAGCGGTTGAAGCGGCTAACAAGAACATCAAGAAGATTGTTCAGAAGATGGTTGTAACCTACAAAGATTGTAACAAGATGCTACCCTTCGCTCTTCACGGTTATCGCACATTTGTCCGCACTTCAACAGGGGCAACCCCTTTCTCTCTAGTATATGGCATGGAGGCAGTGATTCCCATAGAAGTGGAGATCCCATCGATCTGGGTATTGATGGAAGCTAAGCTAACAGAAGCTGAATGGTGTCAAAGTTGACACGACGAACTCAACCTGATCGAAGAAAAATGAATAACGGCACTATGCCATGGTTAGTTGTATCAGTAGAGAATGAAGAAGGCATTTGACAAAAAGGTTCGACCTCGCGTCTTCAGGAAAGGAGACCTCGTGCTCAAGAAGATACAATCATTTCTCACTGATTCCTGGGGCAAATGGACCCCGAATTATGACGGCCCCTATGTGGTCAAGAAAGTTTTCTCAGGCGGTGCCTTGAGACTTGCAACCATGGATGGAGAAGAATTTTCATATCCCACGAATGTTGATGTAGTCAAGAAATACTTCGCCTAAACTAAAAAAAAAGTCTCGGTGGATTGAAAACCCGAAAGGGCGGTCCAAGCAAAAATTAGAGACATGATAAAAAAAATCATCCCGGTGGATTGGAAATCTCAAAGTACAATCCAGGAAAAAGTTAGGGATAATGGCAAGTAACTACGTCCAACAGGGGCAAATCCCCTAGTAGCAGTCATGCCATCCATTAGAAAAACTCTAGTCAAGGTCATCTTCGACGGAAGCTCAGGATGCCCCGAATTCAAAGTTGGTAGAAGGATAGTGGTCGTTATGTTTCAATGTAGCCCTTTTCCCTTAAATTACCATTTTCTAACTTTGTCAATACTCTATGGAATCACGCGTTTGGCTGATTTCCATCCTATCAATAAAATTTGAGCCCTTGTGCTTTTGTTTGCAATTCTTATTTGTTTTAGCTTTACAGAACGACATTTTAACATGATCAACGATTCTTGAAACTAAACAAAAACGAATTTACTTGTTAAAACTTTTTCTGCTTTTTAAATAAAGATGGCAAATTCTTTTGAGTGTTGAACATTGAAAGAACATCAATTGTGTCTCCAAAGGTGTTCGAGCCTCAAAGTGCATAACCAAAGTACTCCTTCTAAACCAGTGCACCAGAACGAAGGATCAGTTATGTCATATGCGAATACTTCATCTAACATCTTCGGCCGAGTTCTCATCTCCTAAGCCCGATCAATGGTTGTTCCCCCACAGGGACTATCTCTCCTAAGCAAGGCACAATTGCTATCTTGGACCAACGATACTTTTTATCTCCCACTGTGGCCGAGTATCCAGTCGTGTTCATCTACTAGTTTGTATGTCGTGTCAGTTTTGTCAGCATATACATACATGCATCATGCATTATTGATTTGTATTCATATTCACATTGCATCACTATCACTCTAGTTGGTCTTGTCCCCTAGTGATAAAAGTCTTCACAATCGAGTTGTCGGTTCTTTCCTTGTCAGGAAATGTCGCGTCTGAATAATCTCCCTTCTCCAGCTTATCTCTGGATTTGAGATGGCCCTTAACCACTTAGATAACTTGAACCTCTGAGAAGATCAGAGAAAGTTTCGACAAATGTCACTCTTCGCCATTGAAGATGATATCTTTGCTTTCCCGGATTAAGGAAAATCCCCAGAGAAAGCCTCACAACTAAAGACTTTCAGCAACACATTGATTTTGCTCTCCGGAGAGTCGATGTTAATGAAGTCATCAGCACCTCAAAATTAGATCAAATCATATGGAATTTCTCGAAGAAGATCTCTGAGAAAAGTATGATGTAATATCTCCAAGCAAAAATAGTCTCTCAAGAGACTCGTTTTCCCCAGATAGAGTCAACAAATGGCATCTCCAACAGAGAAGTTTGTACCCCTCTACAATTCAGACAGATGGGTTCCCCAGCAAGTCTGACATCAATTTTTTTTCCATCAAATGGCATCTCCCCAGGAAAATTCGGCGAGAAGTTTGAGGAAAATTGCTACACATAGCGTCCCTTGTCAATAAAGTTTATTGACGAAAGAAACTTAGACCAGTTCCTTGGTAGGAAACTAGGATCGAGGGGAAGTTTATATCGGAAACTAAGACCAGTTCCTTGGTAGAAAACCAGGATCGAGGGGAAGTTCATTTCAGAAACTAAGACTAGTTCCTTGGTAGGAAACCAGGATCGAGGGGAAGTTTACCTTTTCTAAGCATCATCGCTTAGCAAAAGAAGATGAATGCGTAAGCTACCATTCATAACCACCATCAAAATTTCGGGTATTCTGATATTTAATCCTCTTGCACCCCGAATGCCCGAATACCTTCGCCATTCACACCTTCGGGTTCAAGAAGATTAAATAGGGGCATCTGTCATACCCCAAATTTTGACCACTAAGATTTCCCATCATTGCGCAAATCATCATCACAATATGGATGAACCATTAGTCTCCCCAAAGATAGGTGAGCCTTCACTACAATCAGAATTAGGGTTTTAAGCCCTCTCTGAGCTTTAGACAAAGGATCAATCAAGGAATGACATGATCTTCAACTTGTCTAAACCTCTTAAACATCCCCAATGGATCAAGAGGACTCCCACCTCAAGGATTAAGCACAAGGCTGCAACAGTCCCAGTGGATCAAGCCTCAAGATCGCCAGTGTCACCAAATTAGGGTTTTGGTCGACCAGGGCCTCCATATGGGAATTTTCCTATGGGCATGAGCCAATGCTTCAAAGCATAACCTATGATGCTCAAGGGACATCATGTACCCAATCATCAAGTCAATTTAGCCTCAGGGGTTGCATTCACCAAAAATCAGGAATTAGGGTTTCTTGACCTAATTCACCCCTAAGTTGACTTTTGGGACAAAACATGAGCCAAGACCTCAAGAGAGGATTTGAGGGTCTCTAATACACTACATTGGTCCTCCTTTATGATCAGTCACCCAACAGTTGTGACAAACAAACCAAATATCCCCCTTTATAGATGACAAATTCTCTCTAAAGTCAAAACCCTTTAGCTTCACATCTTGGGCTTCGAACAAGATACAAATAGACCCTTCAGCTTCACATCTTGGGCTTTGAACAAGATACAAACCACCTTTAGCTTCACGTCTTGGGCTTTGAACAAGACACCAAAACAACCTTTTTCCTCCCATAGAATAGGAGGAACTACGATCACTCTGATTTCCCTGTTTCGTTAAACGAGAATACTTAGGCATAAGATTGAAAAATCTTAGCGAGCACACTAATCAAAAACCTAAAATCCCGTACCTTCATACATCAATCGGAAAGCTTCAGTCCTAACATCCTACCAATAGTCTAGAAATTGTTTTCTTAGCAAATAACCTAAGAAAGACCCACAATCTTAATAGCATATGTAAACCAACAGTCATCTGTTTAGACTCAGTTTGCAAGCATGGTTAATTGGAGACATCTATTTCCCTTCCTTCATCAGCTTCAATAGGATAAAAAATGAATCGAACTGTAGTACCCCAAAGAGATAGTGCTTCATCCTACCAATAGTCTAGACATTGTTTTCTTAGCAAATAACCTAAGAAAGACCCACAATCTTAATAGCATCTGTAAACCAATAGTCATCTGTTTAGACTCAGTTTGCAAGCATGGTTAATTGGAGACATCTATTTCCCTTCCTTCATCAGCTTCAATAGGATAAAAAATGAATCGAACTGTAGTACCCCAAAGAGATAGTGCTTCGCAACCACGCAAAAATTCGCGCTACACCAGTGTAATGAAATGTCAATGGAGGTTAAGCTCAAGAAATAATCACTTTCAATGCGAAAAGTGATTATCCTTCAAGAATTAAAAGCTTTTAGTGAGGTTTTGGGAGAGAATTAAAATGAAGATGAAGATGTAGCTATCGCTCCTGGGATTTTCATCCAAGTACAAACGCGAAAGTGGCGTGGAAACAGAGTCGCCAGCAATGTGTATTTATCCCAAGAGAGGGAAAGGAAACACTGCGTAAACCTGAGGGAAAGGAAAAGCATGGTCTCGCGACCAAGAGAAACGGGTAAGGGAGTCGGTTACACGAGGGGAAGGTATTAGCACCCCCACGCGTCCATCGTACTCTATGGGATCCACGCTTGTTGTTTCGATCAAAGGGTGTCGTCGTCTGGTGCTCCACTGCTACTGGGAAGAAGAAGGAACGGAAACGGAAGAGAATGAAGAAACGGGGGAGAAAAGAAAAAGAAGTGACTCGATAGGACATTGTCGTCCTAGGCCTACGTATTCCCTCGTGCAATGGGAAAGTCAGAGTCAACGTAGTTCGGACTATGGTTTGGGGGAAGGTTGCTCGCCAAGACATCGCCGTCTTGTGCCTACGTATCCTTAATCTAACCAGAAGGAGGAAATCAGAGCAGTCGTAGTTCGACCTAACAAGGTCTTAGTGTTTTTTATGAGCGACGTTACGTTTGCGTCCGGCAGTTAGGGTCGATGCCTGTTTGCAACAAGACGGAAAATAACGTGCTCTTTTCTGAAAATAGGGTTTAAAACTTAATGATCCCGAAGGATGAAAAGGTTTGAATTTGTTTTTGTTTTTTTTAGACAGAAGTATTTTGATTGTTTTGTGATTGTAACACGTATTGCACTAAATTCTATGACATAGGAACGAATGCGTCGCATGGTCGTCCTAACAGGACGTATGCTAACACTCTAGAAAGGCGAAGGGAAACCCTTTTCCTTCCATTTCCCATGTACTTAAGGCTCATGGCGTACAATACTTGTTGCCTTTATTACACGTATTGATTTTTGTTTTGAGATGAGAAAGAGACTCAAAGTTGAGAGAGGAAAAAGTCTAAGTAGGGAAGACTAACAATCCTAATGTTGTCATACATGGATGTCCTATGGTTATGTGGAGTATAAGAACCACCTAATTCTAAATAAAGGGGAGGGATAGCACTACCTAATGCTTATCCTACCTCACCTTAATCAAAAGTTAAGGATGAGCTAGGATCCCAAAGGGTGTGAAGGAGTTGTACACAAAGCATTATATCATGTTATTCACACAAGAGAAAGGGTAATGAAAGAGATAAGAGATGAAAAAAGAAATGAGTATGGATTAACATCCACATACTCATATGCCTTACCTCTGCCCCTATATAAAAGGTTACTACAAAATCATCACAAGTAATGAAAACAAGTGTCAAAAAGTAAAGGAAGCAATGCAAATTGTCTTAAGAAGACAACCTAAGAAGCATACAAGTGTTAAACCCAAAGGGAAGAGTCCTAAGGGTTAAGGGACATTCGAGGTCAGTAGGTACTAAGGTTAGGGTACCACACAAAGTCAAACTATGTAGAAACATGCGCCAAAAGATTACACAAATGTAAGTTATGCCATAACTATGCAAATGAATCATGAACATGAACGAATGCATATGTAAACATCAAAATCAGAAGTAAATGACATTTATTAATGTATGGAGATGTCATTAAGATGGAATGTGATTCGTGAATGCAAGCATTGATCAAGTAGGAAGAAGTGGTAGCAAACATCATTCAAGTTCCAACAATGAAGCATACTTGTAATGTAAGTAAGAAATGAAGATGTAAGATGAACAATCACGTAATATGAATGCAAGTCAGTAGCATAGGACATTTGAAACGGCATTTAGAAGTCAAGAATGCATGCACAAAGTCCTCACAAGTATCATGTTGAAGCACATTGATGATTAGGAGCAAACATGTTTAAATTAGGTCAAACAAGTTCAAACAAGTTCAAACTATGCACACTCTAGGTAAAACAAACCAAAAGAAGTCATGTGAGTGAAATGAATCATGCTTGAGAATCCAAGTCAGTAGCATATGACATTTGAATGATGTTGAAACCAATATAAAAGACTTATAATGTTCATACACAACTCATGTCATTACTTGTTAAAAGTTAAGAACTAAACCAACTCAAAGTTGTTAAACATGGATGACTTATGAACTGAATGAAGGTGGATGAAGTTAAAATGAGTTAAAGGCTTGCAAACATATCAAATTCAGAGGTTAGATGCATGTTAAATTAAGTTAGAAGTCATACACTTTCATGCTATTTAGAAGTTAGAAGAGAAGTAAGTGCAAAACTAGTTCAAAAAGTATTCAATCATTAATGTCTTTTGAAGTAAATGAAAGATGAAGTTCCCATGGGTCAAATATATATTAGACATGTCAAAGTCAGAGGATATTGACCTCCAATAGGTCTCCTACAAGTCCTAAAAGAAATATAATGAGTACATCACACAAGATACAAACAAAGTTAACAATGTTCAATTTGGAGATGACATATGAAAGTAGGAATGCATGAGACAAATGGGCATTTGTGAGTCAAAGGAGTATTTACAAATATATGAACATATTATAGGTCATATGAGATCATGTGTAGTGGAATGATGTAACAAGTAAAAGCATACTACACAAACGATGGAAACTAGTACAAGATGAACAAGTGAAGACAATTTGAGGTCATGTGAATTCAATTAGGTGAAATGAAGTTATGAGCCATACATGAATGGTTAGATATGATCTAAAACAGAAAGTGAGTCAAGTTTGGATAGCTTTTAAGTCATATAAGTCTTCATGAAGATATGATATGCAACACATAAGGTAAAGTAGACAAAGAAGGGTCAAATACCAAATGCTAATCCATATTCAATTAAGTCTATACAAATCAATCAAAGTTAGGAGTTAAAGACCTATAATTTGGTTTTAGAAGACCTATAAGGATGCCTAAACATGTATACAAATGAATTCACAAGTATCATGTTGAATGGTTACACAATGAACATGAAGCCCTAGAACTAGCACTCTAAACATCTACACAAACAAGGTGCACTTTAACAATTAACACCAGTATGATTAAATATTGTAAAAATTCAAAGGAAACAAGTGATATGGAGTGTAACAAAGGATAAACAATATGAAAAATAATTAGCAAAAATTCATTTGTTATCATGCTTAGACAAGCCCTATAACATGCACTATAGTCATTGAACCAACACACACAAGATGGCTCCCAAAAGCCAATTAAATATCCTATAAAAAATCCCAAGAAATTACACAATAGTGCTAAATATGTCTTAATATCTGATGTCAAGTTCCATGTAAAAAATCAATACCAAACTTTTGATAGAAAATGACTTGTGCACTAAGTATCACAAACTACACTCATTAAAATACAACACAAAAAGAATTCCAAAACAGGCATCAAAATTAATCAAAAATGAAAATAAAAATACCAAAAATTTAAAAGAGAGGGTTAGGACCAATCATGAATTTTCTTGGAATTTTTAGTGAAAAGGAACTGTTTTTAAAAATACATTTTCAAACATGTATATAAAAAACAATCAAAAATAGCAAATAAAGGGAGGGGGTGCAGTCAGTAACACGCCTCAGTTATTTTGCTACGTGGGCTTAAGGAGGGGGGTGCAAAAAGCATTGAACCCAAAGCCCAAAGACGCGTTCAGTCTAGAGTGTATACGGTGAGGGCTAGTCAACTTCTTGACTCAATCGTGGCCATTGATTCAGTCCAACGCATGATGATCAGAAAGATATATACATCCAAGGATCTACAATGCATGCCCAGGATATGCTAACAAAAGACTACCACATGTGAACATTTGTTTCAAAATAACTCAGCAAAACAGGCACGTTCTAGGGAGGGTGTCATTTTAATGCGCTGGCGCCTTCCCAGCCTTAGGATCTAAACACATTAAAGGCTGAGATTAGAATATGAGAGTGGCTAGGGTTTGTGGATGGTGTCCGGACTGGTCTTTCCGGTCACCTTCTCCGATGATCTCTCCACCGGCCATGGTGGTGGACTTGCCCAGAAATCACACATGAGTATACTATCTTGCTCAGTTTTTCACGTAGAACGTGAATCCACTATTATATTTTCCATATCACCTATATACAAGCTAGATCGAAGCCATCTTTAAATGCCCTAAAAAATAAGAAGCTACATTTTCCTAGTTCTTTCACACAACAACAATGCCTCTCTAAAGAGGACCCAAGTAACACCTAACTATGAGTCCATAACCACATGGTTTGCTAGATACGGTGCAAAAAAAATTCAGTGTGTTACCTGGTCAAAAATGGATAATCAGCTTCAAGAAAATACCAGAGATTTTCCTCTATTAACCTTCAGATCTATATTCTTGCCAAATAAAGGCTAGCTGAAGCTCTGAATTGCGCAGAAAAAATGAAGTTTATCAAGGTGAATTTTGATGTGTGGCCAGGTATACTCTTGCTTTAATTGATATTGAATGCCTAATCTCAGGGACTTGATGATGATAGTGAAGAGAAAACCACGGAGAATCCCAGAAATTAGTGAGAAATCATGCTCTGAATCCTTGAGAGTGAGTGAGAGTTTTTTGGTTTGTGTGTGAAGAAAAATGAGATCTAACTGAAGTTGTTAGAGGTAGTTAGAGGTTAATATATAGTTGGTTAGCGTATGGTTAAGGAATTAATCATGGTTGAAAGTTCAGTTAAGGTGAGGTTAAAACAAAACTGATAAAATGAGAGTGAGTGCTAGCTGTTACAGCCATAAAGCTTGCTGGCTAAGTTTTTGTTTGCCTCATTTTCATGACCATGTCAAGTAAAGGTTATGGGGTACCTGGTTTGTGTAAGGCTATGCATGGCTATTTTGGGCAATGGTGAGGGCATGATACGCATGGTTTGATATAACAATACTAAGGTTTTGTCTTGGAACCTTGACTGAATTATGTCATAGCTTGTATGCTTGAGAAACATACTCAAGGTGTTGACTTTGAAGCAAAATATCTTAATGCACAATGGATCAATTTGAGTGGTCTTGGTATCAAATGAAAGAGGGGATGGAGGAGAGTAATGTTGGTGTGGAAAACAAACCTAATTGAAGCCTCTAACATGCTTAAAAATGTCCCTGAAGATATGGGATCATAACTGCATTGGCATGTCACTTGACCAGGTCTCGACCAGCTCATGGGCACATGAAGAAATCAGTTGGATGTTATCTACTTTGAACCAAAATATCTCTCCAATGATTGATCAAATGAAAAATTGTTCTGCATCAAAGTTGAAGAGGAGATGGAGGGGAACAATATTGATGTTGAACTTTTTTCAAATTGGAGCCTCCATCAATGAGATATTTTCTCTTAAACTTGGATACAACATGCACACAAGGTGTTTGTAGAAATTATGGCGCACTGACCAGTCATGACTTGCCATTTTGCCTTGATTTGTCTCAACTTTATGTTCTTGGTATGGTTTTGAAGCTTGAAATGTGAACTTTTGATAGGCCTCCCTAACTTTTCAATTTGGTGCTTGGAACATGGAGAAAGAATGCCCTAAAGTTGGGTACTCACCTTGCCAAAACCTGCCATAAATGGAAACCCTAATTTCTATTTTAGGAAACTTTTCACATTTCTTGATTTTTGATGAATCCCTTGATATTTCTTGATCAAATCTTCACCAAGGATCATATTTGAGATGAGGAACATGAAATTGACCTTAAAAAGTCAAGAGTTGACTTTTTCCTCTGCACAGTTGACTTTTCCCCAATTCTCCTGATTTTAGTCAATTGACCAATTGAAACTCTTCCAAACCAAATTGATGGACAATTCTCCATCCTTAGACACTTGAGGACATGTAGAATACCATAGAATCAAGTCTTGCCCAAAAAATCAGAAATAAACTGATTTTATAGCAAACCCTAGTTTTGTACCCTCAGTCTAGGAGAAATCAACACATCCTCCAAATCCAAATTTCTCTGAGTATGAGGTGTATCCTCTCAAACAATGATGAGATGTGCCATTTGGAGATGATAAAATCTCAATGATCTTGCCCATTGGGGAGTTATACTCAAGAATCGCAAAAACCCTAATATTGTACTGGTTAGGAGAATGTGATTTCCTTAAAATTTCTTGTCAAGCCTGATCATATGGTAAGGTGATGAGTCAATTAAGATCTCTTGAGGCTCAATGCTCCTTGGATTTGACTTAGATACCTTGATCCCATGCTATGAACCAATGATATGCAAAGATGATAATGCAAAGAATGCAATGAAACATAAGCCAGTTAAAGATAAAACAAGAGGGAAAATGTTGAGGTGTTACAGTAGGAGAAAAAATCAGAGAGAATGTGAAAGAATTAAGAGTGAAATGTGAGAATTTTGTGAAAAATGGTGGCCCCCTTGAAAAGTGAGTGAAGGTGTGTTTATATAGACTTTAGGTTTGGAGTATGAGGGGTTTGGAACTAGGTTTGGAATTAGCTTTGGGTTTGGAACTAGGTTAGGAGTTAGTTGGACTTGACTCACTGAGTCAAGGCGGTTAACTCAGTTAGTTAGAACCAACTCGGTAACAATCCCAAGGTGAGCTCCAACATCCAAAGATCCACATTACTTAGAAAACAAGGAACATGGTGCACTTGATTTGAAGTGAAGTATTATAGCAAATGCACTTGGAATGAATTGAGTAACTTTGAAATATCTAGAGATGTCTAGAATATTCCACATGCTGCTAGAATACTGTAGAATCCAAGACCAAAATGTGTGAAAAGGTGCTGTCATGAAAAATCAGCAAATTATGCCTATTCTTCCTGTGTTAATCGATTAACACAATTGCACTACAAATGGTTAATCGATTAACCAGGCCAAAATATGCCCAATTTGCCTAAAACAAGGTGTTGTGGTCCCAACTTCGATTTTCCACCTCTTGTATTGATGAATAGGCATAGAAACCTTCATTTTGTGCTTGTTTTGATAATGTGATGACCTTGTGAGGATATGATTCATCGGGCTTGGAAAACCTGAATATCCTGCAACAGGAAACACACAAAGAAAAGCGCGAATGCGTATGCTAACGATGCGAATGCTTATGCACATGCAAAAGGCCAAAAGAAGGAGGTCAAATTTCGGGTTATGACAGCTGCCCCTATTTAATCCTCTTGGACCTGAATGTATGAATTGCGCTAGCTTTTCGATGATTCGAGGTAAAAGGGGATTAAATAAAAGAGTAGCTCGAGAATTTGGTCGATGGCGACAAAAGAAGAGCGGTGCAATGAATAGATAAGTGCAAGGTTTGCAGAAAATCTGTTGAGCGATAAGTCAGGAAAAAAGAGAGGGAGTATGATCGATGCATATGCTATGTATGTGTTTCTACATGATAGTTGATATCATACAATGCAAATGCGCAAGATAAGGCATGGTGAAGCAGTTAGGCAGAAATCGTAGCAAAACGACTTTGACACCCTCAGTCGGGGAGAAGAACCGCAGATAAAGACCAACTTTGCTGGAGAGGAGAGTTCACAAAGGATGATGATTTTGCCGGGGAAAGAAACTGAGAACATCTCAGGTTTCTAAATCACCTTGGCTGTCTCTGTTGGGAATGAAAGTATCAAACCGATCCTTCCTACCAAGACTGGCTCGCGTGGGGAAATACATCCTTCCAAATCATGTTGACTTTGCTGAGGAGAACCCACTGCTGCTGGAGACAAATAGTTTCAAATTATTGGAGATGATGTACAACCCTTTCTGGGGAAAAGAGAGCAAAGTGTCTCTGCTGAGAACACTTCGGCAACCTTCCTAGAGGCATTACAAATCTGTCGGAGAAAAGATATGTCAACAAAAAAGCTTTTCGACCACTCGTAATGGCGCTTGTTGGGGAGAATGACGACTCTGCTGAGGAAATGCTGGGGAAACAACAACTTCTTCAAAGAACCATCACGTTGTCGGCCAGGCGTTAGGCTTACCAATGGATATTACCGATTATCCTGCAGGAGTTACCAGTAACACATGCAATGCATAATGCTTTCTCGATTGATTTAGCTTTTTATTGTTCTCAACGCTTTTTAGTATTATGTGATCGCAAATAATTGTTTATTTTGCAAACAAAATACTGGAACGAAACAAATTGAGATAACAAAGAACGCATTTTATTGAATGTAAAATTTTTGTACATAAAGTGTGTACAAGGAATCAAAATCCTTGATGAGGAAATTTGCAATAAAATCGAAAAACAATTGTAAATGGCAAAGGGAAATCATGTTTTGCATTGATTACAACATTGGTTACCATCCACTGTAAGTCTACGTTCCAATGCCTTGCACCAGTTGATGATGATTGGACTGCTCTGTTACCGTCTAAGGTCTAGCTGTGATGAAGAGGAGCTCAAGTGTTCACAGTCAATGCCTTTATCCCTAATTTTTTCCCGGACATGTTTTTTCTATATTTTTTTTCGTCCACCGGGATACCCATTTTTGCCTAAGTCGCCCTTTTCGGGTTTTCAACTTAGAGGGCTATCATTGTTTTTTCATTGTCCCTTTCTTTTGCATGGACATTTCTTTTTTTGGTCCATCGGGACACCCATTTTTGCCTAGATTGTCCATGCGGATGTCAATCTAGCGGACTTTTATCCATTTTTTTCAGGCATAATATTTTTTGACTGTATCGGAGTTCAAGGGCGATGGCAACTCCTCCCCATCCGTTGTGGTGAGGATCAGGGTTCCACCTGAGAAGGCCTTCTTGACGACAAAGGGTCCTTCGTAATTGGGAGTCCATTTGCCTCGTGGATCCGAGTGAACAGGTGAATATCTCTTGAGCAGGAGTTCGCCTTCACATAACGTTCGAGGAAGAACTTTCTTGTCAAAAGTTCGCTTAAGGCGTCTCTGATACAATTGACCATGACAAACGACTGTAAGGCGCTTCTCTTCAATGAGATTTAGCTTGTCGTATCTGGATTGAACCCATTCAGCTTCATAAAGACCTGCTTCCATGATGACTCTGAGCGAAGGAATTTCGACTTCAATGGGTAGAACTGCCTCCATACCATACACCAACGAATACAGAGTTGCCCCAGTAGAAGCGCGAACTAAATTTTGGTAGCCATGTAGTGGAACGGGAAGCATTTTATGCCAATCTTTCTAAGTCTTGACCATTTTCTGGATAATCCTCTTGATGTTTTTGTTTGTTGCTTCAACGGCGCCATTCATCTTGGGCCGATATGGTGAAGAGTTGTGGTGCTCGATCTTGAATTCTTGACACAACTCCTTCATCATATTATTGTTCAGGTTGCTTGCATTGTCCGTGATAATGCTGCTAGGAATGCCATAACGACAAATTATCTCTTTCTTGATGAATCTGGCAACCACTTGTCGTGTAACGTTTGCATAAGAAGCAGCTTCAACCCACTTGGTGAAGTAGTTGATAGCAACCAGAATGAATTGATGACCGTTGAAAGCCTTCGGCTCGATTATTCCAATCATATCTATACCCCACATGAAGAATGGGCAAGGTGAAGTCAAAACATTCAATGGAGTTGGAGGCAAATGGATCTTGTCTCCGTAGATTTGGAATTTGTGACATCTTTTTGGCAAAGTTGTAATAATCTACCTCCATTGTCGTCCAGTAATACCCAACCCGAAGGATCTTCTTGGCCATAACAGGACCTTTAGCATGTACACCCTCGCAGCCCTCATGTATGGACCTTATGATCGTGTTTGCTTCGTGTCTATCCACGTATCTGAGCAGCACGGAATCATAATTCCTCTTGTACAGTATACCACCACTTAAGAAGAATTTGGCGCAAAGCCGCCTAAGAGCTTTCTTATCAGTGATAGTGATACCCTTGGGATATTCCTGTTTTTCCAGATATCTCTTAATGTCATAGAACCAAGGCTTATCTTCAGACTCATCCTCGATTGGTAAATAGTGTGCTGGTTCGTTCAACTGATCAATGCGGATATGAGGAACTTCATTCTTCCACTTGACCTTGAACATCGATGCTAAGGTGGCAAGAGCATTAGTTAGTTGATTTTCCTCTCTGGGGGTATGATGAAAAGAAATTTCATCAAAGTAAGGAATCAAATTCGCAATGTGTTGTTGGTACGGAACCAGCTTGGAATCCCAAGTCACAAAATTCCCTCTGACTTGACCGATGACCAAGGCAGAATCTCCATAGACCTCAAGAATCTTGATTCTCATGTCAATAGCCACTTCAATACCGTAGATACATGCTTCGTATTCAACCATATTGTTGGTGCATGCGAAGCATAATCTAGCAGTGAAGGGGGGGTGAAAACCTGTTGGAGAGATGAGGATAGCGCCGATTCCACGACCTTTAGAATTGGAGGCACCATCGAACACGAGCGTCCATCGCGCCCCTGGTTCGGGTCCTATGTCAGGGTCTGGAGTCTCATAATCTCTAGTGAATAGAACATCCTCATTCGGGAAAGTCAAACTTCATTTGTTGATAACCCTCTACAGGTTGATGGGCAAGGTAGTCAGACAAGACGCTTCCTTCTTTTGCTTTCTGGGTAACATGTTAGATATCATACTCGGTTAACAGCATTTGCCACCGGGAAATCCTTCCAAAGACAACAGGCTTTTCAAATATTTACTTTATCGGATCCATTTTGGATATCAACAAAGTAGTATGGAAAATCATGTATTGTCATAGGCGTCGAGCAGCCCAAACCAGAGCACACCAAGTTTTCTCTAAGAGTGAGTATCTGGTCTCACAATCAGTGAACTTCTTGCTCATATAGTATATTGCATGTTCTTTTCTGCCAGTGTCATCATGTTGACCCAATACACATCTCATTGATTCATCGAGAACAGTGAGATACATGATTAAAGACCTACCAGGAACCGGCGGTACTAAGATCGATGGTTCTTGCAAGTATTTTTTTATTTTGTCAAATGCTTCCTGACAATCATTATTCCATTCAACCGATTGATTTTTTCTTAGTAATTTGAACATTCGTTCACAGGTAGCCGTCAAATGGGAAATGAACCTTGAAATGTAATTGAATCTGCCCAGAAAGCCATGGACTTCTTTTTCTGTTTTGGGAGGCGGCATGTTCTGAATTGCCTGAACCTTATCAGGATCAACTTTAATGCCCTTCTGACTCACAATAAAACCCAACAGTTTACCAGATCGAACTCCGAAGGTGCACTTCACAGGATTCAACCGCAATCTAAACTTCTGGAGTCTGTCAAACAGTCTCTTCAGAAGAACCAGGTGATCATCTTCAGTTTTGGACTTGGCAATCATATCGTCCATGTAGACCTCAATCTCTTTATGAATCATATCGTGAAAGAGGGTTGTCATGGTACTTTGGTATGTTTCCCCTGCATTCTTTAGACCGAATGGCATGATCTTGTAACAATATGTACCCCATGGCGTGATGAAAGTAGTCTTCTCCATATCAACTGGGGACATCTTGATCTAATTATATCCTGAGCAACCATCCATGAAGGAAAAGACAGAGAACTGCACTGTGTTGTCTACCAAGACATCAATATGAGGCAAAGGAAAATCATCCTTCAGGCTTGCCTTATTAAGATCTCGATAATCCATGCACATTCTGACTTTACCGTCCTTCTTCGAAACCGGGACGATGTTGGCAATCCATTCAGGATATTCGGAAGTGGCCAGCAACCCAGCATCAAGCTGTTTCTTTACCTCTTCTCTGATTTTGAGTACCATGTCGGGTCTAGTCCTTTTGAGTTTCTTCTTGACAGGAGGACATTCGGGCTTAAGTGGTAAGTGATGCTCAACGATGTTGGTATCCAATCCAGGCATATCTTGATAGGACCAGGCGAAGATATCAACATACTCTTTCAATAACTTGACCAACTCGGAGTGTACATGCTTTGCGAGGGATGCGCCAACCTTGACTTCTCTTCTGACCTCATCAGTACCAAGATTGACAACTTCCACTGACTCTTTGTGTGGCTGAATCTCTCTATGCTCATGCTCAAGGAGCCTTGCTAGTTTAGCCGGTAATTCATAATCTTCCTCACCATCTTCTTGGGCTTGGTTAATTGGAATTCCAGAATTACAATGGATGTTTTCCATGTTGTTATCAATGCTTTTATTAGTTCTGCATGTTTATGAATAGAATCAGCTATTTTGAAAAGTGAAAAATAAAAGAAACTTTTTCCATTTATTTATGAAAAAGTAAAATAAAGAAAGAAAATAGAGCATGATTTTGAATGCAAAAAAACTTTTATTCATTGATCACATAATATTGCAAAAGCGTGAGGCCCTTTACAAGCTA
Organism: Lathyrus tuberosus; assembly: GCA_022829125.1. Taxonomy (NCBI): domain Eukaryota; kingdom Viridiplantae; phylum Streptophyta; class Magnoliopsida; order Fabales; family Fabaceae; genus Lathyrus; species Lathyrus tuberosus. The sequence continues at coordinate 7,893,042 of JALAZF010000008.1, read as the reverse complement.
TCCACTCATCTCGGGTGAGGACGAGGGAATGAGAAAGAAAAATGCATTACATGTTATACGGGAAAACCATAGGAATTACGGTAGATGTCCAATTGTTGAGCTTGAAACCTGGCGGACACTTGCGCACAAAGCTTGAAATCTGATTACTGGGACCAGCATCATCAATAGCTGCCACGATGTCACCTTGCTGGAAACTCGCGCTATTGAACTTGATTAAGTTGCACTGCTTCTGACCAGAGAAACCAGATTGACGACCAGGATGATAACCCAATCCAAAATGATTATGCCTCTCAACCACATCAATCACATGCCCCTAGCCTAACAAAGCACCTTTCTGAATAGTCTCCTTAGCACTCTTAGCAGACGCTAAAGTCAATTATGGTGATCTACTTTGACTAGTTGAAGCAGAGCTGACATCTTCGAACTCGAGACACTGCAACGGCACCTCAGGTATGCCTTCCTTGGTCTCGACGTATCGAAAATATGATAACTCGCTTACAATCAAATCCTCTTCACCACAGACGATGACAAGCTGATCATCAAACATGAACTTCAACTTCTTATGCAAAGTTGAGGTAACTGCCCCTGCAGCGTGAATCCATGGACGACCCAGTAGGCAACTGTACGTCGGATTGATATTCATCACCTAGAAGGTAATAGTGAACAAATGCGGCCCAATATTGATGGGTAAGTCCACTTCTCCAATGACCTGCCTTCGATAACCATCAAAGGCTCTGACAACCAAGGCGTTTGGTCTCATCTCGTTTCCTTCCACGAGTAATTGACTCAATGTGCCCTTAGGCATCACATTAAGAGAAGAACCGGTATCCACTAGAACACGAGATAACAGGATGTCTGTGCAAGTTACAGATATGTGTAGCGCTTTGTTGTGGGCAGTTCCTTCAGGAGGCAATTTTGATTCATTAAAACCCAAATATCGACTTGCGGTTATGTTGGCCACTACATCATCAAACTCGACGACATATATATCATGCATAATGTGAGCACTGTTCACGACTTTCAACAAAGCTGATCTGTGCACAAGCGAACTCATAAGTAAGGACAAAATTGAGATCCTCGAGGGAGTCTAACCCAGCCGATCCACAATTTTAAAGTCACTTTTCTTGATCAACTTAAGGAACTCTTGATCATCAAGGGTCTCTTTATTCTTTGGAATATCCTCAGACGGGATAGTCGGTACTGGAATGGTAGTAGATGCCCCATTGTTGAACAACAGGGGTTGCAGTTGTAGGTGTCTCCTTAGGAGAAACAACAATTGGAATTTGCACAGGCTTCGTAGTGACCTTCGGAGCGAACTCTCATCCACTACGAGTCATACCTCCACCTGCTGTAACATTCACGATCTCAGATTCGGTGAACCTTATCTCTTGACCTCCAGAAAACACAGTTGACCCATATCTCCAAGGTACCTCCTTAGAATTCTGATACGGAAACGGCTTCGGTGGACAAACAAAGATGGGTTGCACCTTTTTCTGCTTAGGGGATTCCACCAGAACCTTCTTATAGACGATGGTGAACGGCTCAATGGTAGAAACTTCCTCAACAGGTTTAGATCTGGCAAATTGTACTTCGCCACAGTTCATCAGAATCTGAACACAACCTTTCAGCCTTCAACACCGGTTGGGATTATCGTCAAAAATCTGACACTTACCGTGCAACCCTTTCAAAAGCCCGTGTTCATTCAATTTCTTGGAAACCACAGCCATCGGGGTCTTTACTTTGTCAACGTCCATGATTAATTCAGCCCTTGGACTATCCTCAATCATATTAACTGTAGGTCCACCGTGATTCGGCAACGGATTATTCTGAATGTTAGGTCCCTCCTCAGCAAAAGTCAGAACCTTCTTATCAATGAGTTCTTGCACTTTAGTTTTGAAAACAAAGCAATCCTTTGTTGCATGTCCTATGTATCCAACATGATAAGCACATGACGCATTTGGATTATGCTTCGGGCCAAATGGAGGAATTGCAGGTGCAATTTGCTTGGGGACAATTTCCCATTGGTGAACCAAGTAAGGAAACAATTCCGTGTATGACACCGGAATTCTGTCAAAAATCGAACGCTTACGGTTTCCTTGACTGTTGTTGTTCTGACGGTTTTGATTCTGCTGATTTTTGTTGTTATGTTGATTCTGTTGCTGATTCTGAACATTCTAAACTGGTTGTTGCAGATGATACTGATATGGAGGTTGTTGATACTATGCAGCAGCAATGTATGGATATGGATAACACGGCATGGGAGCCATGGGAGCTTGATAATGGGGAGAAACTTGAGCTGTCACAGCATTGGCTTCACCATCCTTTTTCTTGGACTGACTGTTCTGAGACTTTCTGGTGGTCGGCTGCTGGGAAGCAACTCCAGGAATCTTTCCAGTCTTCAAACAATTCTCAATCTGTTCACCAATCATTACAACATCAGCGAAGTTCGATGAAGAACTACCCTCCATTTTCTCGTAGTAGGGTCCTTGTAAGGTACCCATAAAGATGTCAACCAACTCATTGTCAGAGAGAGTCGGTCGCACACGAGATGTCATCTCACGCCATCTTTGTGCATACTCCTTGAATGTTTCAGCTGAGCGTTGGGACTGATTTTGCAACTGCAATCTAGTTGGCGCCAGATCAAGATTATATTTGTATTGCTTTACGAACGCTTCAGACAAATCCCTCCAAGTACGGATTTTACTGTGCTCCAGGCCCATGTACCAATCCAATGAAGCACTAGACAAACTATCTTGAAAACAATGAATAAGCAATTCATCATTATCAATATGGGATGCCATCTTCCTGCAGTACATAGTGATGTGACTATGCGGGCAACTTAACTCTTTATACTTTGGCAAATCAGGTATCTTGAATTTTTGTGGCAGCACAACATTTCGAACCAAACACAAGTCCTTGGCTTCCATGCCAAAAGCAGAAATAGCTCTGATACGGTCTTCCAATAACTTGTAGTCAGTGGGTCTACTCTGATTAATAGGCCTGACAAGAATCTGAGGATTTGGCAGCTGGGAAGCGGTTGGAGCGTGCACTTGCAGAGTAGCAAACTGAGATGGATACACCAAACCCGGATTAATCATTTGACCATAATTCTGACCCATCGGAGCACCATACGGATAATTCAGAGGAGGTATCACAGCAGCTGAGGAAGATGTCCCAGGATAGAACATCCCAGGATGAACATTCTGAACAGCAGTTTGAGCAACTTGAGATGAATCCGGAACATGAATAGGAGGACCTCTATACAAATGCTCTTCTTCATCAGGAGTTTCAGTGTCCGCCAATCAGGCAGTTTGATGAGTTTGAACCTGAAGACTCTCAGGATCATCATTCATCACTGGAGGTGGGACTGGAGTAGGCATGACCCATGGATATGCGGCAACATTCTCATTAGGCATGGACGCAACAAAAGGCTGATATGGCATGAAGGCACTACCATTATTCGCAATTTGAGGAGTGTAATTCGGAGGCATGCCCCAAGGAAACCCAGCGGGCGTCTGATTCAAACTGCGTTGAACAACAGGCTGATTCACAAGCTAAACTGGTACTTCAACCATAGCAGGAGAAGGAACAAAAATAGCAGGAGTAGCCGTACCAACAGGAGGAACGGTTACAACAGGAGTGACAACAGTTGCATCAGTAAGGGTTCCAACAAAAGTGGCAGCAGCAGCAGCAGCGTCCCTTTGGGCACGAAGGAGTTCCATAATGACATCCATGTTTGTCTGGAACTGATCCATCCGACCTTGCAATTGAGCCAGAGTTTCCTTGTAAGCAGCGTTCTTAGCTTCAAAGTCAGCCATGATTCTGGATTTGCTTGAGTGAGTGAAATACCGATGTCGAGTCGTCGTCTTGCTACAAGGAAGGCGGACAAGGATAAGCAACGGTTTCAGATGAAGGGACGTGCATATGTGTGCAAAAGAATGTATGATATGCATGCAAAAATAAAGTTTTGAATTCCAGGAATTCTTAATCTTATCTTTGTTGACAACAACCACAAAGCATACAAGTATAGGTATAAAATATAGAGTGAGCAAGAATCTTCATTCATTCAACAATACAGGAAAGAAGCACAAGTCGAATACAAGTCAAATATCTGCCTTTTAGGCTACAACAAAATCCACATGAATTCTATCAAATACCACCCTACATATAGATAAGAAATGGAAAACAGCCCAAGGAAGCTGGTGTGGCAATGCATCAGCATATGCATCCCTCAACAACCCAGGTAGGTCCTCCAATGCATGCTCAGCAAATCTAGCTAGATGGCCGTGCCTCTCACTCCAGTACTTCGCATCCTTCATGAGGTTACGCAACAACGAATGATTAGGTCCCTGAAGCATATCCTGAAGAAATGCCTCTTTCTGATCCAGGAGGTTCTGTAGATGACGACTTTGATGCTCCCAGTGAGTACTCTCTGTGCTGAGCTGACTAATCTGCTCTTGACTCTGATGTTCTTGATCTTGCAGCTTCTGAATCTCACCGAAGACTTTGTCTAGCTGGGTTTGACATTGAGAAAAGTCCTTTTCTAACTGATTAGCACGGTCTTGCTCACTTTGCCACTTTTTCTTGAACTCGGATAACTTCCCTCGAAACTCTTCAAGTTGCTTGTTGTAGCTCAGCTCCTCTTTGTAGGCTTGATAATGAGCATCGGTGAGTTGTCTCTTCTTTGAAGCAAGTCCCTCATAGGTGCTCTTCAAAGGATCACCCACCTTCCTACGCTTGTTATGTTAAACCTCCACCTCTTTGAGCATGCGCTCGCGCTTCTGATGGAGCTCAATCTATAGGTTATCCTTCTCGGAAGTGACCCTATCAAGTTGAGACGAAGATCAGCATTCTCCTTCTTCAACTTTTCAACAATCAGCTTGAGTTGATCGACCTCAGATGGAGGAACAATGGCATGTTCAGGAAGCTTGGCATACATGGCTATTTGATCTATTTGACGCGCTCTTTGACCCAAAGTGTGTAAGCTTCCTTGGCTACGCAATTCCTCTTACCCAAATCGGCTTTTCCTTCAAGATGAATCTGAGTCCAAGCAGCACTGAACCTCTTCAACAAACCCATGTCATCAGCCCCTTCATGAAAGATGAACTCCTCCACTACCTCAGGATCAGGCTTGGCAACCATAGGGTATCCCAACTGTCGGAAGGCCATTCTTGGATTATAGTTAATTCCACCCTTTGTACCTAGGAGAGGCACATTGGAGAATTTCCCACAGTGAAGAATGATCTGAATGTCATCGAAGACTCGAGAATACCAAGAAATATCATCAGCAGTAAGGGACATGATTCGTTGAGACCACTTGAGATTACCCTTATTCTCAACAAAGGGACCCTTCTATGGAAGGTGAGACATGAACCATCGGTACAACAGAGGAGCACAACAGACAATGGTTCCCTTCTTCTTTTCATTCCTGGCATGAATAGAATGGTAGGTATCAGCAAGAAGTGTTGGAACAGGGTTCTTAGACAAGAAGATACTGAAGGCAGCCTGATCTTCGAAATCCTCCATGTTCGGAAACAAGACAATCCCATATATCAGCAAAGCAAGAGCGGCGTTGAAAGCCTTCCAGTGTCCCTCTTTAGCAAAAGAAGTGGCCTTGTCAACCAAGAACTTCGAAGCAAACCCTCGTATACCCTTCCCTTTGGTCTTGAGATTATCCTCCACATCCTTCTTACTAATGCAAAGCGCATCAGCAATAAGATGAAACTTCGAACAACCACTAGTGTAAACATAAGGAACCTGCTTCTTGATCTCAACCCCCAGAATATAAGCATACTCCTCAAGTGTAGGTGCTAGCTGATAATCCTGAATTGTGAAGCACTTATATGGCGGGTCGTAGAACTGAACCAGAGTGTGAATAGCAGTGATGTTGACTTCAGTGTTGAGGATGGTCAACAGATTACCATAAGTACCTTTGAAAACCCCTCTGTGATCTCCAACCAACAAAGACGCCAGACCTCTCAAAATACCCAGCTTAGGCTCCACAAACTTGTAACTGAAGATACCACGACAACCAGTACTCATCTCTATGATAATGTCAACAAAAGATAAGTCCTTGAAAACCTGGAAATGCATATGCAAAATTTAATTTACATGATGAAATGATGTGCAACACAACAACAAGAAGCCAGCACTGTCTGAATAATCAAGTCTGAACAATCCAGATATCTGCATATAATTTTGTGTCAGTGCCACATAGTCTGATGTGTCAGTGAAGAAATCTGGCGCGTGTGAGAGAACAAAGGTATGAAGTGGCTTGTTTTCCTGCAAAAGTACCCCCCTCACAGGTGTGATCTAGACACAACAAGGTGGTCCCTAGAAAGGTCTCCCAAACCATAGGACTCAGAATGAAAACCCCCCGCCGTAGTGAATTCTCACAGGACGAAAGTATTTTCAAACAAATCACGATCTGGGATGTGGGTCTCGTGATATCCCAACGTGCAAAACGCAGGCCTCACGACTATCCACGTTCTATCCTATGTGTATACTAGGCCTGGTGTTAGGACCTTTCTCTCCAATAATATCTACCCACCCCAACAACAGCAGAAAATAGCAGTTATCCAGAATATGCAGTATATGAATATTCAAAGCAGTAAAGAAATGCAATAAATAAACATAAAGCTAAATAAAGCATAAAGATAAAGCAAGTAACGCGCGAAAGATAAACACCCAAGCAAGCAAGAAAAGCAAACAAAACTAGGCGAGACCCCAACCTGCAAGCAAGGAATCCCCTGCAGGGTCGCCAGCTGAAGATGGCTGGTTTACATCCTGAGTGAATCGCACACTCAAAGATAACACAGAGTCGCCACCGAACTTTATTTAGTAACAAAGGACAGGGAAAATATCGATAAAACCCAAGGGGAAGAGAAACGGGAACGGGGGTCGGTTATGCGAAAGGAAGGTACTAGCACCATACGCATCCGTCGTACTCGACAGGAACCATTTCGCTTGCTTCTAGGCTTGGATGGGTTATCTATCTAAAGGCTTCTAGCTAAAATAAAGGAGAGAGAGAGAGAGAGGGGAAAAAAAGGAAAGAAAGAAAGTGCTCGCGGAGGATTGGGGCCCTCGTGCCTACGTACCCTCATAGTGCAATGAGGAAATCAGAGCGTCGTAGTTCATGGAACCAGGGGACAGAGAGGTAAGAAGAAAGGGAGAAGGAAGGAAAGGTGGAAGTGTGCTCGCCAAGGCATCGAGTCTCGTGCCTACGTATCTGACATTCGAAAGAATGCAGAATCAGAGCTTCCGTAGTTCAGGGAACCGAACGGAAAACAAAACAAGAAAGAAATAAGGAGACGAAAGAAGTGGTGTCAAAACCAAGAGCAAGAGTGAAAGAAAAACTCTACTGGGGGAAGACCGCACAGTAAGAGCGATTACACAAGAGACTAGGAAAAGAATGATGTCAAAACCAAGAATGAAAGAAACTCCGCTGTGGATAACAAAGAGGATTGGTGTCGAAACCAAGAAAGTAAGAGCAAAGTGAATAGAAAAGACTCCACTGGGGAAGAAAAGATCAAAGAAATGCTAGAAATCAGAGGGTAAGCGACCCAGCTGGGGATCCAAATAAAGGGATGGTGTCAAAACCAAAAGAAAAGGGAGACTCGGTATATTAACTGGCTGGCAGTGGTTAACCGAAGACAGGGAGTAAGACTCTGGCAGGGAAAAGAGGCTGGTGTCAACAGACGGACTGTGATAAACCAACCGAGAGAGTGTTGAACCAAGAGAAGGTGTTTGACTCTGAGGGGACATCGGTATGTTAACTGACTGGCAGTGGTTAACCGAAAAAGAAAGGACTGCAACTCTGTGGGAGACAGAGAAGCATTGGTTTTAACAGAGAAAACTGTGATTAACCAGAAGAACGGGTGTAGGACTGATCGAAGGTCGTAACCCAAAAGGGGTGTTGGTATTAAGTGAACAAACATCACTTGACCAACGAAGAAGGGTATTGAACCAAAAGAGGTTGCTAACCGCTGGGGTTCGGTTTTAACAGGAGAACTGTGATTAACCGAGAAAAATGAGTGATTAACTCAAAAAAGGCTTCAGTATTTTAACAGATAGGCTGTGGTTAACTGAAGAAAATGGTGATTAACCAAGAATATGTGATTAACCCAAGAGGAAACTCAGTCCTTTAACAGACGGACTGTGGTTAACTGGGAAGGAGTGTACACATTGGTGTTTTAGCTGCCAGGCAGTGATTAACCAACACAGGGAGAAGAACCAAAAGAAGGTTGCGAACTCCGCAAGGGTTTTGGTGTTTAACAGGAGTACTGTGTTTAACCGAAGAAAGAGAAAAGAGACTCTTCAGGGGAATCAAAGAACAATGATTGACCGCAAGAAAAGAAAAGGGTATTGAAACGAAGGAAGCTTGCTAACCCAATGAACAAAGGATCATAACCAAGAAGGTGATTAATCAAGAGGGAGATTGAATGATATAGGAGTGATCAAGGATCAGAAGAGATTGTAAAGAGCAAAGAGTGATCAAGGATCGACTCGACTGGGGGAAGAAAGCACACTACCGCCCGGAGATAGAGATGACTAAGCCAAGCACAGGGTCATTCGTCCCCTACCTGAAGTAGTCAGAATGAGAGTAGGAATTCTCCCTTCTCATTCCTTCTCTAACACACAGGGTGTAATGCGGAAGTTAAAACAGTCGGCATAGCAGTTCTAAGTTGTACAATGCTCCTGCGTGGAGAAACGGACAGCGTAACAACTCCAATTTGTACAATGCTCTGATGCAGGGCGAAGTGCGAAACTCCAACTCCACGGGGGAAGAAGAGAGAAAAAACTCTAAAGGAAGCCTAAAGAGAGGAAAGGGAAAGATCAACTAATCGAAACATGGTTTCGATAAATTAATCAAAGGGAAAAACCATGCTAACAATTTTCCAAGGAGAGTGAAAAATCATTAAGGCAAAATGTGTGAGTTATTGATTATACAAGATTAAGCTCATCCATGAAGAATGAACTTAATGCAAAACCAAGAAAGGGAGTACAAAACAGTACCAAATGATCAACAAAATGCAACACAAAATCATGTTATTGTGATCAAAGAAAAATACAAGAATGATTATGTTCACATGATGCCAAAAATATGAACAATTTGAATAATCGAAAGTGTGCGACAAAAGTTCATGAATAAGCTTCAAGCAGAAGTTAAATGACATTTAAAACATCCATAAAATCAAGCATGACAATCAATGGAAGTTAAAATGAAGAAAGCATAGCAAACACACTTGAAAATGCAAGAAAATGGCCTTCTGGTTCAGTGTTAATCAATTAACACAATTGCACTGCAAAGTGTTAATCGATTAACACTTGAAAAAGTGCAAAAAAACACTGGTTAATCGATTAACACAATTGCACTGCAATGTGTTAATCGATTAACACTGGACAGGGAGCAGAAAATCAATTTTGAAAAGCGCTTTTGGCAAACTTTTTGATTGTGTAATCACTCCAATGTTAGGGCAAATAATTATGCACGAAAAATCAAGTTTAAAAGCAGTAAATAATCCACAATAGAATCAATTAAACAATCAAGATCATGGATCAAGCAATAGTATAATCAATTCACATGCAAAAACATCGAACTTACATCGCGAATGATACGAAAACGATCGAAACAGAAAAATGAATGAGATCCACCAATCTACAAGGTTGATATGTGCCTTGGTAAATGTTTCAATGTGATCTTGATGAAGATAATCAAAGAAAACTAGAGGAATCTTCAATTATAGCCGAAACGTATCGAAACCGATCAAATCGCGACGAAAACTCCAAAATGAGAATTATCACCGAAGAAACTTAAATCAATCACTTGAGATGAATCCAAAAGCTATTGAAACTCCTCAAAAACCAGTGTAATGAAATGTCAATGGAGGTTAAGCTCAAGAAATAATCACTTTCAATGCAAAAAGTGATTATCCTTCAAGAATTAAGAGCTTTTAGTGAGGTTTTGGGAGAGAATTGAAATGAAGATGAAGATGTAGCAGAAAAAATCAGAGAGAATGTGAAAGAATTAAGAGTGAAATGTGAGAAATTTGGTGAAAAATGGTGGCCCCCTTGAAAAGTGAGTGAAGTTGTGTTTATATAGACTTTAGGTTTGGAGTATGAGAGGTTTGGAACTAGCACTATGCCAAAGAAGGGATTAGACAGCGCTTTTTTTGGGCTTAGACAGCATTTAAAAGCGCTGCCTATTTGACCGCTGCTATAAGTAAAGACAGCGCTTTAGTTAATGATAAAGCGCTGCTAAATGTCTGCTTTAGCCAGCGCTTTTACTTTGAAAGTGCAATCTGTTTGTCACTTTAGCCAGCGCTTTTTATTTAAAGCACTGTCTAATCCCCACTTCAGACAGCGCTTTTCTCTTTGAAGCGCTGTCTAATGTCCACGAAATTTTTTATATATAAAACTTAAAAAAAACGCTGTCTGATATATACAATAAATATTTACCAGATTATCACCATATTTTGCACCAGGTTTTCACCACATTTTGCACCAGAATATGCATTTAGAATTTGCACCAAATTTTCATAAATTAGAGCCTCAATACAATAAATATGCACCAAATTTTTCTATTTATATATACATCTTTAATCCAATAATTTATATATACAAAAAATTGATGATATTCAAGCTATAAAACAACAACAATTCATATATCTTGTTAGCTACAAAAAATCTGATATTCAAGCTAAAAAACAACAACAATGAACTTGTTAGCTCTATCTTCTACATCTGCACATATAACCTAAAACAAAACAACAACAACATTAGACAAAATATAGAAGAAAACAAAGAAGGCATTGTTCTTATCTGATATTCAAGTTGCAAGCATTGCCAAATCTGATATTCAAGCTGCAAGCATTGCCAAAAATGTCAATAAATGATCATGAGTTATTGAATATTGCCAAGTGCCTATGAAAATCAGTATATGATTCCAACCTTCTATGGACAAGATATCAATCAATATTTGGCAGCACCAACACAATTTATGATTCCAACCTTCTATAACAAACAACAACAACATTGCAACACAATTTAATATACTAATGATGACATATTCATCAAAACTCAAACTTATATATACTCAAAATTCTCATCAATGAAAGAAAGACAATATACCTTATAAAACTCTCAGCTCAATAATGAATTGACACCATTCCTCCTTAAGTTCATCCAATTGATCTTTTGAGTAATGAACACATTTGAATTCATCAAAGTACTACATAATAATATAACATAGTATGATTTAGCTAAAACTATTTAATTATATGAGACATATGTGGTAAATATTAAAATAATTCCTAAGTTAGAAATCCATACCTTGGATGGAATATCTATTCGATCCAAAAGAAGAGTTTCTTTCATAAACCTCAACATGAAATATCCCCAATCTATTCCATTGCGCTGACGAGGACACTACACATGGAAAGAAAATACAGATATATATCAGGATATACCCCTTAACTAGTTTTATCAAGTATCATCAATAATATAATCAAAATTGTGAAAATATACCTCCACTCTAATCCATGTAATGTTGTTGGCTTTGCTCTTTGGAACTTGAATATCTCTTTGTGATCGAAAAACTTGTATAACGCTAATAAAATATAAACAAATATTTAGAACATGTCACATAAATAAATAAATATACACACGAATTTTTAGAACAATCTCACTTACGTATCAATCAACTTCTTCATATCTGGGTATGTTGCTTGATCATTGTGTAAAGAATCCAGATAATATACAATTTCTCTTATCGGATTAATTGCCACCAATAACCATTGTCCACTGTAAGATTAAACAAAGGTTAGAATGAAAACAAAGGTTAGATGGAAACTTTCTACACAACTTCAAAAAACAAAAACTTATAATAGATGAAGTTAGAATGAAAATCTAACCCGTTGCCAGTATTATATGGTAAAAAGAACAACTTTTTTGTATCTTTTCTGGCCATAAATAAACCGAGTACATACTGTATGACTTCATCTGGTTTCTGTACGATTAACCATTGGTTGATAGTCATGGGAGATAAGAAAGCGAATCTTTGTTCCAATCCACGCGAGCGCATCAATTTGTCATACAGAAACCTTAAATAAAAACATCATTAACATATTAGACTATTCATTTGAAATGAGTAAATAAATTGTTCAATTAATTAAACAAAGTTGATCGGAGTATACCGAATGTATGTATCGACAACACCGATGCCCAATTCCAAATGTTTAAAAACTTGCTCCATGTCCTCTCTACCAATTGTTTCCAAATATTCAAAACCAAAAATACCTTCCTCCATAGGTATAAGCCGAGTACCACCATCCGGAATATCTGTTATAAGTAAACATGTCTGAAGGCACGACCTATACTGAGAAGTAGGTTTTTTTCTAGCCGCGGTCTTCTTAGCAACACCCTTTGTTTGTGTGGGAATGTTGCTAATTTCAGGCATCTTACCCCTACTGACTTATTCAATCTCTTTAGCCAGAATCTAAATTTCATATAATTAGTTAGGTGAAGTATAAGATCACGAATTAACATTTTCCATGCATAAATATCATATAATTGTGTTGTACCTCTTTTCTCGATGCAACCGACTCGGTTTCCCGCATAATCCCCTTATCATTTGATTTGGATTTTGTTGGAGTCTAACATTACCATGTAAAAAAAATGTACGTAAAATGCCCGTAAAAAATTTGAATACCCAAAGGTTCATAATGGTTTTAAGCTTACCTTATCATCTAGGCAAATGAGGCTTGACGGCCATGCAACAAACGATCCTATTGCATCTCCCAACAATGTTGCATCCGAAGCATCGTCAGGTAGTGGTAATAAGGCATCCCCCTCTAAAACAATATCAATCGATACTTTCAAAAATCCAGTGGGGAGCGGTTTATGGTGAAGCATTTCTCCCAAAGTGTTATGCACTTTTCCCTTGCCAACCATCCGATAAGTCGGTGACGATAAATAGAGTTGACAACGGGAAATGCCCTAAAACCAATAATAAATATGACATTGTTAATGTGTATATATGTCAATTAAATAAATTAAGCTAATTTAATTTCATAATAATATATATAATTACCTCAGGAATATTCGGTTGAAAATTACAATTGATACTATCTTTCTCACTAGTATCTTTAAAAGCTGAAGCTTGATCTCTTTCTTTTTTATCTCTTTCTTTTTCCTTTTTCAATTCACGAACTTCAGATTCTAATGCTTCCAACTTTGCCTGCAGTTCTTTATTGCTAGCCGTTTTTTTCTTTGGTTCTTTCAAGGATGTTGGAGTGATCCCATATCCCTTACCCCTCACACGACCAGAATACTCACGAACATCTAATGCTCGACTAAGTAGCCTCCTGCAATCATTGTCTTCATCTGGAGATATAGATTGAGATAGCTGCTCCTAAAATTCATATGAATATCGAAAATTTGACTTAATTATATGTTAATAAACGTTTGATTTAATTCAAGCAATAATGTTATACTTACTCATTTCTCCAAAATTTGTTGAACATCTTCTTTAACAACTCCATCCTTACCCACGCGGGCTTCCTTCCACAAAACATGGTCCGGAAGAGATGTTTCAGAACTTTTCTCCTTTGTTAACTACACATTAAGCCAAATAACATGATCAAAAATAACTCATGATGAACAAGTATATCATTGCAATTTATAGAGATTGTAATAGTTACATTTCATTTACAAAATAATGCAATATCACAAAATTCTCACAATTCTATTATCTATTGGCAGTTCGTTGTTAATTAGTATTACACAAACAAATGGGTCTCACATTCTGAATTCCAAAATGGGTCTCACATTCCGAATTCCTGTACACTATGCTTCTAAAAGTATTACAAAATGCTTCTAAAAGTAGTCACATTACACAAACAAATGGGTCTCACATTCTGAATTCCTGTACACTAAGCACATTATGCATCAAACTATAATGAGGATAATGAAAAACATTTTAGCAAATAGAGCAACAACAAGTAAGTTAATAGTGACTACAAGTTTCTTTTTTCTTGAGTAAATATAATTTTGTATATTTCTTTCAGGTTATGTATCATGCAAAGGATTTAGCTCTGATATGTAGTGTGGGATGCCTTGCCTCTTACTCTTTTTTTTTCCTTATAAAAAGAATAAGCTTTTCACTCATCGATTGTAGTTAGATTCCTTACAAGAAATGAGAAACAGTTTCAATAAGACATTTGCAACAACATTCTTACTTTTTCCAACATAAACCACACTATTATTTGTTGAACATAATGCAACGATGAACAATGGATAAGGGTCTGTATGATAAATTAAAGGACTACAAATGTTTCCGAAATACAATTCTAAAAGAATCCGGAAACCTTAAGTGAAGATAGTACAACAAAGATCAACCACAGCAGCATGAAAAATGCACATGTAATCCATGCCCAAAGCTCTGCACCAACTAAATTTCAAACTTCCTAGGAACCAACTATATTAAGAATATATTTTTCTTGAGTAAATTTTTTTCGCTATGTGAACTAACCTTGGAATGGAAGATGCAAAGTGAGAGAGATATCCGTGCAAAAGCTTCGTCTGATTGTGGAGAAGCTTTGTCTGATTGTGGAGAAGCCTCGCCGGAGAGGACGGAGGTGCGTGGTGCGTGAGAGGACGGAGGACGGAGATTTTTTCTGGGTTTAGGGTTTTTCGCGAGAGAAGAGAAACAGTTCTGAAAGAGAAAGAATGAATAGAATATGTTTTTTAATTTTAATTTTAAACGACTTTAGACAGCGCTTTTGTGAAGCACTGTCTAATGAGTGCTTTTAGCAGCGCTTTCGCTTTGTAGTTGGGCCTTTAGCTGCGCTTTAAGTAAAGCGCTGTCTAAGGTAGGCCATTTTAGCAGCGCTTTTACACAATTTCGTACATACTTTCCGTGTTTTATTTTTTATTTAACTTATACCAGCGCTTTTGGAAAAAAGCGCTGTCTAAGGTGCGCTGCCTAAAATCATTTTTGGCGTAGTGTAGGTTTGGAATTAGCTTTGGGTTTGGAACTAGGTTAGGAGTTAGTTGGACTTGACTCACCGAGTCAAGGCGGTTAACTCGGTTAGTTTGAACCAACTCGGTAACAATCCCAAGGTGAGCTCCAACATCCAAAGATCCACATTACTTGGAAAACAAGGAACATGGTGCACTTGATTTGAAGTGAAGTATTATAGCAAATGCACTTGGAATGAATTGAGTAACTTTGAAATGTCTAGAGATGTCTAGAATATTCCACATGCTGCTAGAATACTGTAGAATCCAAGACCAAAATGTGTGCAAAGGTGCTGTCATGAAAAGGCAGCAAATTATGCCTATTCTGCCTGTGTTAATCGATTAACACAATTGCACTGCAAATGGTTAATCGATTAACCAGGCCAAAATATGCCCAATTTGCCTAAAAAAAGGTGTTGTGGTCCCGACTTCGATTTTCCACCTCTTGTATTGATGAATAGGCATAGAAACCTTCATTTTGTGCTTGTTTTGATGATGTGATGACCTTGTGAGGATATGATTAATCGGGCTTGGAAAACATGAATATCCTGCAATAGGAAACACACAAAGAAAAATGTGAATGCGTATGCTAACGATGCGAATGCTTATGCTCATGCAAAAGGCCAAAAGAGGGAGGTCATATTTCGGGTTACGACATCACTCAAAATAACTATAAAATCTCAACAACACAAAAAGTTTGTAACGTCAACGACAATGACACAAAAATAAGTAAAATCAAGCATTTATCCCAACCCGATGTTACATGATCAGAGCAAGGAACCACTAATTAAAAGTGATAAACTACGAAAGTCACTTCACGGGCTATCCTTCCACTTACATCAGCGATGCTACTCTTGAGTATCTGCACGATGCCCATGTAAAGGCAACATTCAAATAGAATGGGTAAGAATACAATTCAATAATAATGGTAAAATATAATTGGAAGTAGATTAATCTAACAACATCACACGACAAGTACAACAACATAGGCATATCAAGTATTCCCATCCACACAACATAATATCAAAATATTCACCAAGTGCCACACAAATGCAAATGTACTCGACAACTGACTCAACATGCATGTGGTACCAAACTATGAACACTCGGGTTCATTTCACTCCACGATCCCCACCATAGGATCGATTCCCTCTTGGAACCGGAGCACACCAAAATCGCTACCATGACCATAGGCAATGCTTCACTAATTCCTCAAGGAAATTAACTACTCGCACTTGATCCCCACCATAGGATCAAGGCTCACCAAAACTGGCCCGAGGTCCGTACACCATGATGCATGAATTTCAATAACATGCAATGTCACCAATTATCACCGAAATTACCGCCAAAATTATCACCCGAAATTATCATCAAAATTATATTCTAAAATTATAACTAAAATTATTATCCAAATTATCACTAGAATTATTAAACTTGACTTTAATAAAAATGTATACAGTAGCACCACCACAATTCTAACAAATTCTAACCATGAGACCATAATATTCGAAACAACTTATCATAATTGCTTATAAGTTTAACATGTATTTAAATACTGCTAATAGTATGTTTTCTTGCTTAGTTCATGATCAGAGTAATATATAAAACCAACTTGATACATACACTATACGAGAGTCCATACATTGCACTGAAAGTTCATTTAAATTTTATCATAGAATCTTTTACATCCCTATATACTTAAGACTTTATCCTAAATGCGAGCCCTTGTTTTTAGCCACCGAATTTTCTGCCACGTATAATTCAATCACTCACTCACTTTTGCAATTTCTTTTGAATTGAAAAATTAAATAAGATAGCAGATTCACTAAAACATAAGCAAGACCATGAATTTACTTATACAAAAGGATCATAGTGTGTATAAATGATTTAATTCATATATAATTAACTCAACGTAATTTAAGGGAAATTTTCAAGTCTTGAATGTAGTTCCTATTGTACGTTTGAATCAGACCCTCCCCTGCACCGTGTGGTAGTCATATCATTAGTCTGTGTTACTCTTCATTCGTATAGATTAACTAATTTAAATTATACCAATCAATTCTATAACATCAATAATCCAAATTTTAATACAAATTTACACTAATTTCACATTAATAATAACAAAATCAACATCAACATTACAAAATCAAAATCCACAATTCACATATTTATGGAGGCTTTACACAAACCTCACATAATTCAACAATAACAGCATAAAAGAAAAAAAAGTGACTTTGAGAATCCTCACTATCACTAAATTTAACACTTATTATGAAATAATCTCACCCCTTACCTTGTGATTCTAAAAATTCAGCAAGATGAAGTTCAATTTATTTCTTCTCTCAAGCCCTAGAACTTCTATTCCAAAATCTTGTTTCTATATTTTCCTCTTTTTCACGTACTGATAGACTGAGTCTATTTTCCTATTTTTTTTAAATAAATAAAACTAACCCTCAAAACATGATTTTCCTTTATTTTCCCCAACTTAACCTCATCTAATTACCTCCTTGCCCCTAAAATCTCTACACATACTATTTATTTTATTTTCACTAATATAACAAAATAAATAAAATATTATTTTTAATTACCAAAACAACCTTAAATTATCCTACTCACTTCTATCATCTCTCTATACCCCTACTTCAAGGACACTTACCCCAACCATCACACAATAATTAATTTAAAACACCAATTAATCAAATAAAAATCTAAATAATTTAAATTAATTATTGATTAAATTCGGGGTGTTACATATGCTGCATTCTAAACTTTTAGCAGAGCATTCCTATGCGCTTCTGAGCATAGCAACATTGACAAAATAGAAATCTTAGAAGGCGTTTGATTCAACTGGTCCATGATTTTGTAATCGCTCTTCCCTATTAATCTCATGAACTCTTCCACATCTTTCGAGAAAGAGTCATCAACCTGCTTTTGTGCAGAATCATCTACAACTTGCTTATATCCGGAATTATCAACCACTTGCTTACCCTTATCCTGACTCAAACTACCCGCATTTTCATTAGACGGCGAAAATACTCTACCACTTCTTGTAATAGCTCCAGCCCCGACAATATTCTCAACACTAGATCTTGTACCTGACGAACCCACTAGCTCCTGTTTTTGTCCGTTACAAAATACTTCAGCCCCGTAATTCCACGGAATGGCTTTATTACTTTAGTAAGGTACTAGTCCTAGAACAGTAATAATAATCGGCGTTTGCCTCACCGGTGCTGAAATATTAATCGTCTTATAAGGAATGGATATTGTAGCAACATCCTCACCATTATCAACAACTTTCTTCTCACTATTAACCCTATCAAACTGTAACTTCCCGTCATCAAACAACCTCTGAATACTTGATTTCAACGAATCACAACTCTCCGACTACAACAAACACTCTTGACAATCATCTGTACTGTCATACCCCAAATTTTGACCACTAAGATTTCCCAACATTGGGTAAATCCTCATCACAATATGGATGGACCATCATACCTCGTTAGTCTCCCCAAAGATGGGTGAGCATCCACTACAATAAAAAATTAGGGTTTCAAGCCCTCTTTGAGCCTTAGACAAAGGATCAATCAAGAATTGACATGATCTTCAACTTGTATAACCTCTCAAACATCCACAATGGATCAAGAGGACTCCCACAACAAGAATCAAGCACAATGTTGCAGCATTCCAGGTGGATTAAGCCTCAAGATCACCAGTGTCACCAAAATTAGGGTTTGGTCGACCAGGGCCTCCAGATGGAAATTTTCCTCAGGGCATGAGCCAATGATTCAAAGCATAACCTATGATGCTCTAAGGGACATCATGAACCCAATCATCAAGTCAATTTAGCCTCAGGGGATGCATTCATAAAAAATCAGGAATTAGGGTTTCTTGACCTAATTCACCCCTAAGTTGACTTTTGGGGCAAAGCATGAGCCAAGACCTCAAGACATGATTTAAGGGTCTCTAATAAACCATATTGATCTGTTTGTAATAATGGATTGATCCAAGAAGCTTGGTTCACAAGTTTCAAGTTCATCAGAACCACAAATAGGGTTTCGCGAAAAAAGTCAACTGTACCTTTAACTTTTGACCAGGACATGTTCCCAAACCTTAAGACATGATTCAATACACCCTATAACACCTATGAAATTAATCTATCAAGTTTGATTTAGGTCAAGGACTTAATTTCATAGAGGATCGCACAATTTGGAATTCATCTGACGAAAAGTTAACTGTGCACAAAAGTCAACTTTGACTTTTTGAGATTTTTCACAATTATGGTTCCTTAACCCTAAAATGATGTTAATGTGTGATTGGAATCATCATTCATCAAGAAAAATCAAGAAAAGTGGGATAACTTGTAAAAGGGGTGGGTAACCATAAAAACTTAGAAATTTTTCTAAGTTATGGAACAAAGTGGCTAGGGTACCAACTTTGGAGGATCATAACTCCTAAACCATAAGGCCATTTTCCCCATCCAAAGCTGGATTTGTAGCTCTCATGGAACCCTACAAAATCTTCCAACATAACTCATTCCAATTCCTCATGGATTTTAAGTTATGGAATGATCAAAATCACAAAAAGTGAAAATATCACTTTTTTCCAACACTTAGTGAAATTTTCACTAAGTCAGAATCTGCCTTCACCTTTTCCAAATGTAGGGGCATTTTTCACTTGGATCCGAAAAGTATCAAAACCAATTATGATTAAACAGTTGTTGTATCATATGAGGGCTTTCCAAAATGTACAAGAACTCCATCAAAGTCCACTTGAGCCATGATATATGACAATGCCAATATGCCTTGCAGCAAACTGTCATGGCAAGGAAGATTTGGGAGTTTTGCTCGATTTGCTCAAATTTTGCAAAGGGGGAGCAACTTTATCCATCTGAACACCTCAAGGGGGGAACAAGGAGGAACCAACTCTGATCCCAAGCATCCCAAGTCTTTGGAACCAAAAGTAGCATGCCAAACCTAGAAATCCCTAAAGAGGGGACAAGACTCCAATTTTGTTTTGGAGCATTCAATGGATGCACCAAGGTGGCATGGACTGAGCCATTTCCAACTGAATTCAGTCAAGACTTATGCAAGACCAAGGGGATCAGCAGCCTGTGCCCTAACCTCTAGTCAATGGCTAGAGGAGACTTGGATTCTCATTGCTCAACATTGGCCAAACCTCTGCTGCAGTTGCCATTCACTATTACAGCCAAAACAAACTTACTCTACTATAAATAGAGCTCAATTGTGTTCAGTTTGAGTACACCAAAGCACTACAACACTTGCTTTCCTCAAAATCTCTTTCTCTAGGCAAAAATACCTTCTTTAGCAAGGTAACTATGAGTTTTTGAGTTAGAAAACAATTCCACCACAGCTTATGATCCAAACACATCTAATATATCATATCTAAGCTGTCCAAACTCTCACAAGTGACCTGTAACACCAAATCACAAAGTCACCTATCAAAATCTCAAAATAGGACTTTTGTGCATTTTTCAAGCCATGTCTTGATTCAGTCACTTTCCAAACTAGATAAAACCTCAAACATACTCCAAATATCATCCTTGAACTGTCCCAAATGGTTCCCCCTATCTGGAACACCATTTGAGAGAGTTTCTATTTTGGCCACTTTTGCCCCTTTTGCAAGAAAGAGCTCAAACTTGTTCCTGAGGTTTCCAGCTGATTCCAACCATCCTAAAAGCTTCTAAGAGATCATTTGAGGTTGTTCAAAGCATCAAATCATTTCTGGGACAAGTGGCTTGGCATATTGCACTAAAGCTCCAAAAAGAGGTAAGCATCACAACTTGGATTCTTTGAACCATGCTTTCTTTTGATGTCCACTGATCATGCATCCCTTATACATGTTATATGTATTGTGTTTGCACCAATTTGTCATGTAATTCATGCTTGTACCAAGAGATGGCATAGAAAATGCAAATCATGGCCTATTTCAAAACCACTATCGGGTTTTTCAACAGGAGCATGATTTGGAAAAAATACCACAGCCATTGGATTCCTTGTGAAATTATAGGCAGGATAGACCTAAATTTTGTCCCAATCCATGGAGAAATGAGAAAGTTATGGCCTTCACGTTTTCAACCAAAATCTTGCCTTGCCTTGCCTTGGGCCAGGCCAAAAACAAGGCAAGCCTTGTATATTTGTGGTTGGGTTTCTATCAACGGATGTATCACTACCCCAGTGGTAAGGCGCACGCCCTATACACAAGACGTCTGGGGTTCGAATCCCCCTCGCCCCAGATCCTCTTTTTGCTATTTTCTCCACTTTTTTATTGTTTTTCTTATTATTTTTAATGATTTGAAAAATTAATAACTCCCTCAATTTTAATTATTTTTGATTGGTTCTTTTTGAAAAAAATCACAAAAATGTTGAAATATTTTATTCCACAAAAAAATTAAATTTATATTAATTATTTAATATAATTAGTATTTTTGTGACTAAATTCATTTTTATTTGTTTTTAAACATTTAAAAGTGAATATTTACTTTGAAAATCAAAACCAAATGAGTTTTAATTTATCTTGTGATTAAAACCTCATTTATCAAACCTTCAACAAAAATCACAAGTGGTTTATTCAAACTTATTTGGTATTTTTATAATTTTTTATTTGATTTTCTTTAAGTATTTCCTTTTAAAAGAAAACAAATTTAGGGTTTCGTTGATTTTCACTCAAACAAAACTTTTAAACACTTTGGGCCTTTAATAGAGTGTAAGACCCAACCCCTTTTGTAAATACACCACTTTTTGGGCCTCAGTCATAGTATAAGACCCACTGTATTTTCAAAAACAACGGCGCGATCGTCGCCTTTTTAACAAAAAAAATCAACTGGGCCTCTCCTCGAGCTATAAGTCCTAATTCTTTTACTGAAAACCTTTTGGGCCTCTCCTTGAGCTGTAAACCCCACCACTTGTACAAAAATAACTCTTTGGGCCTCTAATAGAGTGTAAGACCTAATCCCCTTTTAACCAAAACAATTTTGGGCCTCAGATATTGTATAAGTCCCTCTGCGTTAAAAGAAAATCTTGGCGCGATCGCCAGTTCAAAAATCAAACCCTTTGGGCCTACCCTCGTGTTATAAGCCCCATTCTTTAAAAATCATTGGGCCTCTAGTAGAGTGTAAGACCCAACCCTTTTTGAAAACCAAAATAATTTGGGCCTTCGTGTATTGTATAAGTCCCGATACCATCAAAAAGTTCGGCGCTATCGTCGCCCTTTAAAACAAAACCTTGGGCCTCTCCTTGAGCTCTAAGCCCCACCACTTGTACAAAATTAAACCTTTGGGCCTCTTGAGAGAGTGTAAGACCCATCCCTTTGTACAGAAAACCTTTTTGGGCCTCAGTCACTTGTATAAGTCCCTGTACAATTTAAAAAACAATAGTGCAATCACTGATAAAACCTTGGGCCTCTCCTTGAGCTGTAAGCCCCAACAATCTTTTCAAAGCACTTTCCCCTTTGAGTTTGAATATAATATTATTATCAAAGCTTTCTTTTTTAAACAACTAACCAAACAGCATGGAAGCTCTACAACCGAGTAAGTGTTTACCCGCTTTCTTTATCCGCTTTCATATATATAACTGTATTGTGGGGCTGCTCACTGTAAGTCTTCTTTCACAAACTTTTATATACTTGTCAAATATCAACTGTGTAATACTAGTATAGTTATTTAGTGTTTTCCCCGATAACTACGTCTAGCACTAGGTAAAGCCCTGTTGGTCACTCTTAAATACAAACAAAACAAGATCCCCATAGGATTACCAGACACAGTCTTCCCTCCTCTTGGGGTTAAACAATATGGAGACGTGAAAGACAGCATTCTCGGTGAACCTTTTCTCAGACTGTCACCCTTAGAAATCGTTAAAGAAACTCTACTCTCCAGAGATGATCTTTTCTCCGTTAATGGCATCTCTTGAGTTTCTTCCAAATTCTCGGACTTTCCTGGCTTGATCTATTCTCGGTGAATGGCATGTCTTGAAATTCTCGGCGTTTGGGGACCCACAGGCTTCTTAAAAGCATCCCCGCCTTCTCTTGGACGTTGTACAAGGACCCTTCGGCTTCTTAAAAGCTCCCATGCCTTCTCTTGGGCTTAGTACAAGGACCCAGAGACCTCTACCGGTATAGGAACATAACCTAGTCATCAATTTGCTAGAGTTGTCTTTCTGAGTCAAGTGTCAGACCAGTTAATGGGTTGACCTTCATCCCTTAACATACCAGCCTTCTCTTGGGCATCATACAAAGATCATTCACTACCTGAGAATCGATTTCTCAAAACACCAGTAGACTTGGACAGTCTCCATACCTTTTGCGATTTCCCATTTCCTTAAAGAACAGGAAATAACCCTGATCCTCCGATCAATCCCTGAGCACAACATTACCCATATAAGAACTGATTTTCTCTTTATCCAATATACTGGACCTGTCACTAAAATGAAACAGTCACCAGCACACTAGCCTCCTCTTGGGCTTTGTACAATGATTTTCCCCAGTGGAGCTAACCTTTTCAGACTCTCTTGTTGAGTCACTTCACTTTCAGTCTCCATCTCGGGCTTCGTACGAGATACAAAAACACTCTCTTGTTGAGTATAAAAGACTCTCTTGTTGAGTCAAACACTTTCAGCCTCCATCTCGGGCTTCGTACGAGATACAATCACTCTCTTATTGAGTATAAAAGACTCTCTTGTTGAGTCAAACATTTTCAGCCTCCATCTCGGGCTTCGTACGAGGTACAAAGACTCTCTTGTTGAGTCAAACACCTTTAGCCTCCGTCTTGGGCTTCGTACAAGACACATACAAAAGCACTCTCTTGTTGAGTCAACCCTTTTAGCCTCTCTCTCGGGCTTCGTACGAGACACATAAAGACACCCTCTTGTTGGGTCAATAGCCTCCTCTTAGACTTTGTATAAAGAAAACCCCGGTTGAGTCAATCAACCTTTGAGCATCAAAATCTGTGCCTTGCTCACAGTATACAAACATCAACAACTCCTTTTACTTCATCTAATTGCTGTAAGCAGTAAGCCTCTGGATTATTTACATCCACGCCACTGTCCCTCTTTTAGCATGAGAAATTCCTAAGGAAAAATGGCATTGCTCTAAACTGAGTTAAAGTCTTCTCCTTTAGGTTAAAAATCCCCTATAAAGGAAATTATGGCATTACTGGATTCACACATCCAAGTTAATGTAATTCTCCTTTATAATCAGTCACCCAACAGTTGTGACAAACAGACCACCTTTAGAGATGACAAATTCTCTCTAAAGTCAAACCCCTTTAGCTTCACATCTTGGGCTCGAACAAGATACAAATAGACCCTTCAGCTTCACATCTTAGGCTTTGAACAAGATACAAACCACCTTTAGCTTCACGTCTTGGGCTTTGAACAAGACACTAAAACAACCCTTTTTTCCTCCCATAGAATAGGAGGAACTACGATCGCTCTGATTTCTCTGTTTCGTTAAACGAGAATACGTAGGCATAAGATTGCAAAAGAATCTTAGCGAGCACACTAATTAATAACATCAAATCCAGTACCTATCTGAAATCCCCATGAATAGTCCCGTCATTTCATTCTTAACAAAATAAGCAGAGAGAGGCCCACAATCTAAACCGCATCTGTAAACCAACCGTCATCTGTTTAAACTTAGTATGCAAGCAGGGTTAATTGGAGACATCTATTTCCCTTCCTTAGTCAGCTTAATAGGATAAAAAATGAATCGACCTGTAGTACCCCAGAGTGACAGTGCTTAAGAACCAGGTCCAAAATCGCTCGCTACAGAAAAATGGCGCCCACCGTGGGGCTCGTCTTCTCTTTCTTACAATCTTCGGTGAAAACCTTGAGTTCACCAAAATGTCACAGAAATGGCGACTCTGCTGGGGAGTCATTGTCTGTATAGGATCATAAGACTAGAGGTCTAGGATGATTAAGACAAATATATATATTGCTTTTCCTAATTGATATCTGTGTTTACTTTTCTGCTAATGGGAATGCGTGTGATGCCGCATGTGGAAAGATTGAGTATACACCTAAGATAGGTGATGGCAATGCGGGTAATCTTACTGGGAGTGAATTCCAGTTAAGAGCCCCTGATCGACCATCAAACTAAGTGGAGACTCCCTTTGCAGATACATTGCCTATACGACTTTGGTTGTTGAAAGTAGTGTGGTCGACTGGGTTATCTGAGAAGCTGAGGTTTTTAGTAGACTTAAGCCATTTTGTAGTGTGGAAGCTATCGGAAATAGTTGTCACGCGATACTACCCTCATCTGAGATCACTCCAGGATACATCAGCTCGCTGGCGATCCGCTTGCTGTTGTTATCCCAGAGGGGTCAATGATTTTGCAGACAGGTACAAAAAATCACCAGTATAAACCTTTGGGGGGGGGGGTAGAGCTTTGACTTCGTGACACCGACCCTTTGACCCCATGTTTTTTCTATGTTTTTGTGTGCTGCATTCATACATTCATCTAAAAAACATTAAAACAAAGAAAATCTTCTCTTCTAGTCTCTCTTTTTCAAATTAAACTGACACAATGATTGCAAATGTCAGAGAAAGGGGATTGTGCTAATGGATTTCGGTAGAAGGAAAACTTATAAGTACACCTTTAAGGTTCCAAAGTTGGAGGATTTAAGAGGTCTGGCGAGAATGATCACCAACCACGAGGCTTTCAGAGCCAAGTATGGAGGATTGCTATCCTTATTAAGGGTTCATGTAATCGAATGAATCATGTCCACACTAATCCAGTTCTACGATCCGGTCTATCACTGTTTCACATTCCCGGATTATCAGCTTGCACCAATGCTGGAGGAATACTCTCACCTGACTGATTTACATATTACTGATCAAGCTCCCTTTTCTGGAATGGAAGAAATTCCAAAGGATCAAACTATTGCAAGAGCAATTTATTTGGATGAGTCAGAAGTCAGGACTCACATAACCACTAAGGGCGGAATCCAGGGCTTGCCAGCCCAGTTCTTAACAAAGAAAGCCCTGTACTTTGCTAGTATAGGGAACGTGGCCGCTTTCGAGAGCATCTTTGTTTTGCTCACCTACGGGCTATTTTTGTTTCCCAACATCGATAACTTTGTAGATATTAACGCCATTAAGATTTTCCTAATCGGAAACCCCATACCGACCTTACTCGCAGATGCGTATCATTTGGTACATTTAAGGAATTTATACAGCGGAGGAATGATCACATGCTGTGTACCCATGCTATACAAATGATTCACTTCCCATTTGCCCAAGTCTGCTGCATTTTGGTATCAAAAGAATACTTTACGTTGGTCATAGAGAATCATGTCTCTTACCAACTCTGACATGGATTGGTACAATCGAATCTACGACGGGATCAGGATCATTGACCGTTGTGGAAATTTCCCAAATGTACCCCTTATAGGAACTAAGGGGGGAATCAACTATCATCCAATTCTCGTTCGTCGTTAATTTGGATACCCGATGAGCCACATCCCACGGAATGCTCATCTGGAAGGTCTTTTCTTCAAGGAAGGAAAAAATGACAGGGCACTAAAGACAGAAATAGTGCACGCTTGGAAACATGTTCACAAAAAAGGATGGGAGTCTCTAGGAAAACCAGAATGTGTCTCGATGGAGCCTCATATCCATTGGGTACAAACTAGAGCTCTTAAGCTGAGGATGCATTACCCTCGTCAGGAAGTTTTTCCATTAAGGGACTCTGCCCTTTACTTTATGTCTGAGACGGAAAAACTTCAGGTTACTCTCAGCAAGGTTCAGCAGGAGAAGAGGTCTTGGAGGAACAAGTACCATATTCTCAATGTGGAGTGTAAGAAAATACAGTAACTGTTAAGAGAAAAGGATGCTCTGATTGAGATTCTAGAGCAACATGATGTAGAGAATCAGGATGACCAAAGGAATTTGCTCGCTCCTTTCACTTGGCAAAGGAATGAAAACCCGACAATGGCCCAAGAGCCCTGGTCAAAGAAAAGAAAAGCACCCGAACTAGCACTTGAGCTCTCTTCAGAGAGGACACAAGATCCATTAGTTTAGATTTCCTTTTCCAGCACTTTGTAATCTACTGTATTTCCATTCCCGCAATCCTTTGAATTCAATAAAACGGGGTTTCCCCGCTGTTTGATATTTGCAATCCAATTGTCGAAGTTTACTTTGAATAAAAAAAATAATTAATAATCATTGCATTCATCATTATCATAAACACATTCTTCTTACCTACGAATCTCACGTTTGCATCTCGATTCTAGAGTCAAACTGTCTCATTCGTACAATACTTGGGCCAATCGTCAGAAAAAGATGAATGATCTCGAGGAAGAGAACAGAGATTGAGAGAAGAGATCGACACTCTAAAAGAGGATCTGAGAAAGCTTCATAATGACATGCAAGCTCTAGTAGAAGCTCAGATGCAACAACAAAGAACTGTGATCTCGGAGATCACATCAATGCCCATAGTGGAGAAGTATGATCCTAGGTACAAGATGCCGAAAGATCGTCCCTGGGGCATGCCACTTAACTATATCCCAGAAAGATATATTCTGCCAATCATGGAAGATCCGGAAAATACAGCAGGAGCCGCTGGGCCTAAAGGTTACAAACTTCGGGAAAGCGAAGATGCCAGGGGCATGACAGCAACTCCTGAAGGTTACAAACTTTGGGAGACACCGAGAGTCTCGGCCATAATGACTATACCACCACCCGTGGTACACACTGTCCCGGAAGGACAGATTCCATAGATACCCTCTAGTGGAAACCACAGCATATTCAACAAAATGAATGAATTCCAGGAATAATTCCTGGAGATGCAGAAAGAACTGCAGGCCCTTCGCGGTCAGGATTTATTTGGAAAGGACGCCGCAGACCTTTGCTTGGTCCCCAATGTGAAAGTTCCGCATAAATTCCAAGTGCCCGACTTTGAAAAGTACAAGGGTAACTCTTGCCCTCAGAGCCATTTGGTGATGTATGCTCGGCGAATGTCAGCTCAGACAAAGAACCAGGAACTACTAATTCACTACTTTCAGGATAGTTTAACCGGTGCCGCATTAAAATGGTACATGGGTTTAAACCGCGCTACGATCGGCACATGCAGAGATCTTGGAGCTGCTTTCGTTCAACAATATAAATACAATTTGGACATGGCACTGGACAGATATCAACTCATATTGATGTCACAAAAGGACAAGGAAACCTTTAAGGAGTACGCTCAGAGATGGCGTGAAATTTCCGCCCATATTTGTCCACCTCTTGAGGAAAAAGAGATGACAAAGATCTTCTTAAAGACCTTAAGCTCATTTTACTACGACAGAATGGTCACCAGTGCGCCCAATGACTTCACCAAGATGGTGGGCATGGGGGTTCGTCTTGAGGAAGCAGTTTGGGAAGGACGTTTAGTAAAAGATGCTGGATCATCAAGTAGTACAAGACGATACGGTAGTGCTCTCCCTAAGAAAAAAAGCAAGATATCGGGAATATCTCTCTCGGAAAGCAAAGACGCTGATACCAACCAGTAGCAGCCGTAACTCCTGCTATCAATCCCACGCCTGTTCCTACGTATCAACCTCAGGTTGCTCAGAGCCAACCTAATCAATAGTAATTTCAGCAAAGGACACAACAGTCTCTTCAGCAGACTCGTCCTCCATACAACAACAACCGTACAACACGAACACTAGGGTTCGGCCCTATACCCATGTTGTATGCAGAACTGCTTCCACTATTACTGTTCAAGGGGCATGTCCAAACTAAGTCTCCTCTTACAGTACCGGAAAATTCGCCTTTTTGGTTCAAAACGGATCAGACTTGTCCTTACCATCAAGGAGGACCAGGGCATAACATAGAAAACTGTCTCAGTTTCAAATCCGATGTGCAAAAGCTTGTTAGGAGCGGGGTCTTATCCTTCAAGGATACGAATCCAAATGTTCTCACAAACCCGCTGCCTCAACACGAGAAAGCTACAGTCAATTTGATAGAGGGAGAGTCTAACAACAGCTATCAAATTCGTGATGTACTCTTATTAAGGGTCAACTTGGCCAAGATGCATTGTAGACAGAGTGGATATGGTTATGTGCCACCTCCAACTTGGTTTTCTCACTTCGCATGATTATCTGAACTGTAAAGGATGTTGTGAGAGTAACCAAGGGTACGCTCTCGTTCAGAGAACTTTACAACACTTATTAAACCACTGGTGGCTTCCAATCTATATGGATGAAGACACGCAATAAATCAGTGTGGTTGATGGGAACCCTACTCGGCATCGAAGTCAGGATGTCCGATCTACGGAAACAAACCTGGTAAGGTTGCACTGCATTCAAAGCGGGCGTGGCCAGGTGCCACCACACAATTATGAACGTTGTAGAGTCAGCTCGGAGAATAACCAAGGATGTTACCTCGTGCGAGCAGCCCTTCAGAGTTAGTTGGATCGCAGGGAGATTCACCCATACCTAGCTTCGGGGTCCGTTGACTAGACGCCGGACTACTTCGCTGATCAAAGCAGAGACGTAGTTGTAATCTCTGACCCTGAGAGGAACAAGGATGTTTGTATCATCATCCTTCTACTGGACGAATCAAAGGTTCTTAGCAAGGAACTGATTAAAGTTACTTACGACAGTCAGAAAAATCAGAAGGCTCCTGTAGTTATCTATCTACGGGGACCGCTACCATATGAATCAGCTAAGGCGATCCCTTACAAATACGGTGCAACAATAATTGAGAATGGAAAGGAAATTCCATTACCCTCCGTCGTGAATATTGCAGACATCAGTCGAGTAACACGGAGCGGTCGAATCTTCAACCGAGGAGTTGGAGAACCAAACAAAGAAAAGGAACCTCAAACGGAAGTTCCCAATCCACCAGTCGGTCAATCCAGTGATACCGACCTTTCGAAAAACAATGATGAGATGTTGAAGCTCATCCAAAGGAGTGAGTACAACATTGTTGATCAGCTGTTACAAACTCCTTCAAAGATCTCTGTGCTATCACTGTTACTCAGTTCCGAAGCCCACAGGGAGGCTCTACAGAAAGTCTTAGAGCAGGTCTTTGTGGAACAGGATGTGTCAATATGACAATTCGATAGCATCATCTCTAACATCACTTCCCGCAACAACTTAGGATTCAGTGATAAGGATTTCCCAGAGGGGGGCAAAAATCACAACATGGCGCTCAATATCACAGTTAACTACCAAGACGATGCTTTGGCCAGCGTACTAGTAGACACAGGATCGACCATCAACATTATGCCGAAGTCCACTTTAATGCGACTATCATTTAAAGGATCCCCGATGAGGGGCAGTGAGGTCATCGTCAAAGCATTTGACGGGTCTCGGAAATGGTTATCGGCGAAGTTGACCTTCCCATAACTATCGGTCCTCACACTTTCCTAATCACTTTCCAGGTCATGGACGTCCGGGCAGTGTACAACTGTTTATTAAGAAGACCTTGGATACACCGGGCTGGGCAGTCACTTCAACACTGCACCAAAAACTGAAGTTCATCAAGAACGATCAACTTGTCACGGTCTGTGGAGAACAAGCCTTGATCGTGAGTAACTTGTCATTATCTAATTGTATAGAACCCGAGGAGTTTATTGGGACTCAGTTCCAAGCACTTTCGGTGAGAAATGAGAATCAATCAGAAAAAGGAACATCGATTTCCTCATACAGAGATGCTCTCGAAGTGATTGAGAATAACAATGCAAAAGGATGGGGACAGCTTGTCATTCCCACTGATAACAAAACAAAAAAGGGTCTTGGTTTTTCTGCAACCTGCACCCAGACAGCTGCTAACGATGAAAGTCTTCATCCCATTCTGGACTTCTTCCATAGTGGAGGTTTCCTTCACCCAGTGCCTCAAACAGTCCATACTATCAACAAGGGAGATTCCTCCGATACGGATGAGGAATGGAAGTCCTATCTCAATGAGGACGGTTATATGTCTCAGGAAGAGGTGCCTACGCCATTTTGCTATCCCGCACAGAGTCCGAGATTTATACCGAGGTCAGACGTCGAAATGATATATGGAGATTGTGAGCCAGAAGGATGCCGTGCTCCACCAAACTCATAAGAGGAGGACACTCTGATGAAGGACAACTTTGACCACGACTATTATGGCCCGATGGATGGCCTGCCTATCTGGCAGTCGTACCCAGGAGGCTTGGGGCCAGAAAATCAGCCGAACAATGAAAACCAGTTGAGCGTCATTGAACAGAATACCTGCGTCCCCACCATGTCATGGGATCAACACTCAGGTCATTCGAAACTTATCCAGTATGACGATGAATTGGCACAGCTTGCCGGTCTAGAATTCATCAACTATGCTTTTCCCGAGGTCAACGTCATCGAGAGAGATGACCCCTCCAGTTCCAAAGAAGTGTGGGACACCTTAGGACAACCAAGTGGAAAATACGACTTCATGGTCAAATACACCGCTCCCGAAAGCTCTCGTATCCGGTTTGAAGATATCCAGCCAACTGGATGGGGAGATTTTCCTAAGAGCACAAATACTATGCAAAATACAACAGAGGAATCCTCCTACGACAACTCTTCCTGGGAGACAGATTCCAATGATCCTGCTCCCCCAAAAATCAGCGTTATTTCTGAAGACAAATCAAGGAAGGTACCAGACTTTGTGATTCACCGAGGAGTTCGCCGCCAATGGGTTGCTGTCGATGTTCCGAAGATCATTCATAAGTCAAAGTAATTGCCGTCTTTAACCTTTCACCCTGCCCAGGTGAAACAGATGTTTTGATAGGGCTCACTTTCTGTAAATTTCCTTCTTCGCTTCGCCCAAAGCGACCGAGTTTTGTTTTATAGGGATGTAGTTTCAAGAATCGACAAATCATAAATAAAATAACGTCGTTCTGTAATTTCCGCATTAATTGCTGTTTTATTTTTGCTTTTTCCGAAAATGGTAATCCTAAAAAATAAATCAATCATAAAAACAAGCAGCTTTAAAAGAAAAAACACTGCACACACACTTGCATTTTCTCTATCTCTTCTAAACATAAATCATCACATCATGCAGATTGTTTGTTTAAAACCCCGTTGAAACATACGATCTGATGCCTTCTCCTGACTTTGAGTTCTCGGTATTTGGGGCTGAAGAAGAAGTTGATGATGAAATTCCAGAAGAGATCTCCTGATTACTCAGATTGGAGGAAAGGTCCATTAAAACTCACAAAGAGCTGTTGGAAACGATCAACGTGGGTTCAGAAAAAGAGAGAAAAGAAATCAGGATTGGGGCACTGCTCAGTCCAACTGCCAAAGAGAGTTTAACAAAGCTTCTCAAAGAGTTTCCCGATGTATTCGCTTGGTCCTATCAGGACATGCCAAGGTTGGATACTAGCATCGTGGAACATCATTTACCATTACGGTCAGAATGTCCGCCAGTAAAATAGAGGTTGAGATAGACTTACCCAGACATGGCCATCAAAATCAAAGAGGAGGTACAGAAACAGATTGACGCAGGTTTCCTCGCCACATCGGAGTATCCTCAATGGTTAGCCAACATAGTACCCGTTCCGAAAAAGGATGGAAAGGTCAGAATGTGTGTAGACTACAGAGATCTAAACAAGGCTAGTCCAAAGGACGACTTTCCTTTACCACACATTGACATGCTGGTAGACAGTACAACAAAGTTCAAAGTTTTCTCCTTCATGGATGGATTCTCGGGCTATAATCAGATAAAAATGGCGCCGAAAGACATAGAGAAAACTTCGTTCATTACCCCATGGGGTACCTTTTGTTACAAGGTAATTCCGTTCGGTTTGAAGAACGTCGGGGCAACCTATCAAAGGGCCATGACTACTCTATTTCATGACATGATACACTAGGAAATTGAGGTATATGTCGATGACATGATTGCCAAATCTAAAACAGAAGAGGAGCATGTGACCCACCTGTCAAAACTATTCGAGCGGTTGAGAAAGTACAAACTCCGCTTGAATCCCAACAAATGCACCTTCGGTGTCCGTTCAAGGAAACTTTTAGGGTTCATCGTCAGCCAAAAAGGAATTGAGGTTGATCCTGACAAGGTTAAGGCCATTCAAGAAATGCCTTCTCCAAAAACTGAAAAATAAGTTAGAGGATTCCTGGGACGTTTGAACTACATCTCCAGATTCATATTCCTCATAACCTTGACATGTGCGCCGATCTTCAAATTACTCAAATAAAATCAGGATTGCGTTTGGACAGAAGATTGACAAACTGCCTTCGACAGTATCAAGGAATATCTGTTGAACCCACCGATTCTATCACCTCCAGTGGAAGGAAGACCACTGATCATCTACCTCACAGGCTTGGAAGACTCAATGGGTTGTGTGCTTGGCCAACAAGACGAAACAAAAAGGAAGGAGTCTGCCATTTACTATCTGAGCAAGAAATTCACCGACTGTGAGACTCGGTACACTATGCTTGTGAAAACTTGTTGCGCTTTGGCTTGGGCAGCCAAACGTCTTTGCTAGTACATGATTCGTCACACTACTTGGTTAATCTCAGAGATGGATCTAATCAAGTATGTATTTGAAAAACCTACTCTCACGGGAAGGATTTCCCATTGGCAGATGTTGTTATCAGAATATGACATCAAATACCACGCTCAAAAAGATGTTAAGGGAAGTATTTTAGCCGATCATTTGGCTCATCAACTGATTGACGATCAGGAATCAGTCGGATTTGACTTTCCAGACGAAGATGTCATGTATTTAAAAATGAAAGATTGCGATGAACCATTACCCAGTGAAGGGCCAGAACCAGGTTCCCAATGGGGACTAATCTTTGACGGAGTTGTCAATCATTACGGAAACGGAATTGGGGCAATCATCATAACACCTCAGGGTACCCACATTCCTTTCACTGCCAGACTTACATTCAAGTGCACAAAAAACGAGGCCGAATACGAAGCTTGTATTATGGGTCTCGAAGAAGCGATTGATTTGAGGATCAAGAACTTGGATGTATATGGCGACTCAGCTTTGGTCGTCAATCAGATCAAAGGAGATTGGAACACATACCAATCCGGATTGATTCCTTACAAAGACTATGCAAGAAGGTTGTAACCATTCTTCAACAGAATCGAGTTTCATCATATCCCTCGTGAAGAGAATCACATGGCTGATGCCATGGCCACTCTCTCTTCCATGATTAGTGTAGGTCAATGGACCGACTTACCTAAAATCGACATAACGCGCCTTGAACGGCCCGCTTACATCTTCACAGTTGAAGCAGTTATAGATGACAAACCTTGGTATCACGATATCAAATGCTTCCTTCAGAAATAAGAGTACCCACCTGGGACACTAAGGAAAGACAGAAAAACCCTCAGAAGACTGGCAGGCAGTTTCTTCCTGAGTGGTGATACACTCTATAAGAGGAACTTTGACATGGTCTTGCTCAGATGTGTAGACAGACCAGAAGCAGACATGCTGATAAAATAAATTCATGAAGGATCCTTTGGCACTCATGCCAACGGACACACAATGGCGATAAAAACTCTGAGAGCAGGGTACTATTGGTTGACAATGGAATCTAACTGTTACAAGTACATGAGGAGGTGTCACAAGTGTCAGATATACTCCGACAAAATCTATGTACCGCCAACACATCTCAAAGTTCTTTCTTCCCAATGGCCTTTTTCCATATGGGGAATCGACATGATCGGCATGATCGAACCTAAGGCTTCGAACAGACATCGGTTCATCCTGGTAGCCATTGATTACTTTACCAAGTGGGTCGAAGCAGCATCATACGCTAATATAACCCGACAAGTGGTGTTCCGATTTATCAAAAACAATATCATCTATCGTTATGGTGTTCCTAGCCAGATCATTACTGATAATGGATCCAACTTGAACAGTAAGATGATGAAAGAGTTGTGTGCAGAGTTCAAGATCGAACACCATAACTCATCTCCCTACCGACCCAAGATGAACGGAGCGGTAGAAGCGGCTAACAAGAACATCAAGAAGATTGTTCAAAAGATGGTTATAACCTACAAAGACTAGCATGAAATGCTACCCTTTGCTCTTCACGGTTATCGTCCATCTATCCGCACTTCAATAGGGGCAACCCCTTTCTCTCTAGTATATGGCATGGAAGCAGTTCTCCCCATAGAAGTAGAGATCCCATCAATCCGGGTATTGATGGAAGCTAAGCTAACAGAAGTTGAATGGTGCCAAAGCCGGCACGACGAACTAAATCTGATCGAGGAAAAATGGATAACAGTACTATGCCATGGTCAGTTGTATCAACAAAGAATGAAGAGGGCATTCGACAAAAAGGTTCGACCTCGCGTCTTCAGGAAAGGAGACCTTGTGTTCAAGAAGATACAATCATTTCTCACTGATTCCCGTGGTAAATGGACTCCGAATTATGACGGCCCCTACGTGGTCAAGAAAGCTTTCTCAGGCGGCGCCTTGAGACTTGCAACCATGGACGGAGAGGAATTTTCCTACCCCACAAATGTTGATGTAGTCAAGAAATACTTCGCCTAAAATATAAAAAAAAAGGAAAAAAAACGTCTCGGGGGATTGAAAACCCGCAAGGGCGGTCCATGCAAAAATTAGAGACATGATCAAAAATCATCCCGGTGGGTTGGAAATCTCAAAGTACAATCCAGGAAAAAGTTAGGGATAATGGAAAGTAACTACATTTGATTAGTTCAACTCCTCAGCGGTAATGCCATCCATCAGAAGAAAACTCCAGTCAAGGTCATCTTCGACAGAAGCTCAGGATGTCCCGAATTCAAAGTTGGTAGAAGGATAGTGGTCGTTATGTTTCAATGTAGCCCTTTTCCCTTAAATTTCCATTTTCAAACTTTGTAAATACTCTATGGAATCACGCGCTTGGCTAATTTCCATCCTATCATTAAAAATTGAGCCCTTGTACTTTTGTTTGCAATTCTTATTTGTTTTAGCTTTACAGAACGACATTTTAACATGATCCACGGTTCTTGAAATAAAACAAAATTGAATTTACTTGTAAAATTTTTCTGCTTTTAATAAAGATGGCAAATTGTTTTGACTGTTGAACATCGAAAGAATATCGATTGCTTCTCCCAAAGGCGGTTAAGCTTCAAAGTGCAGAATCAAAGTATTCCTTCTAAACCAGTACACCTGAATAAAGGATCATCTGTGTCAGACGCGAATGTTCCATCTGACATCCTCGGCAGAGTTCCCACCTCCTAAGCCCGACCAAGATGGCTCCCCGTAGGAACTATCTCTCCTAAGCAAGGCAGAATTGCTATCTTGGACCAGTGATGCTTCTTCGTCCCCTGTAGCGGCCGAGTATCCAGTCGCGTTCATCCGTCAGTTTATATGTCGTGTCAGTTTTGTCAACATAGACATACATACATTATGCATGGTTGATTTACATTCGCATTCATATTGCATCACTATCACTTTAGTCGGTCTTATCCCCTAGTGATAAAAGTCCTTTCAATCGAGTCGTCAGTTCTTTCCTCGTCAGGAAATGTTGCGTCTGCACTATCTCTCTCCTCCAATTTATTTCTGGATTAGAGTTGGCCCTTGACCACTTTGATAACTTGAACCTCTGAAAAACAAGAAAACGTTCGACAAATGTCACTCTTCGCCATTGAAGATGATACCTTCGCTTTCCCTGATTAAGGAAAATCCCTAGAGAAAGCCTCACAACTACAGACTCTCAGAAACACATTAATTTTTCTCTCCAAAAAGTCAATGTTAATGAAGTCATCAGCACCTCAAAATTGGATCACATCATATGGAATTTCTCCGAGAAGACCCTGAGAAAACTATGATGCAATATCCCCAAGCGAAAGCAGTCTCTCAAGAGACTCGTTTTCCCCGATAGAGTCGACAAATGGCATCTCCAACAGAGAAGTTTGTACCCCTCTTAATTCAGACAGATGGGTTCCCCAGAAAGTCTGACATCAAAAGGTTTTCTATCAAATGGCATCTCCCTAGGAAAATTCGGCGAGAAGTTTGAGGAAAACTGCTACGAATAACATCCCTTGTCAAGAAAGTTTATTAACAAAAGAAACTGAGACCAGTTCCTTGGTAGTAAACCAGGATCGAGGGGAAGTTTATATCAGAAACTGAGACCAGTTCCTTGGTAGGAAACCAGGATCGAGGGGAAGTTTATTTCAGAAACTGAGACCAGTTCCTTGGTAGGAAACCAGGATTGAGGGGAGGTTTATTTCAAAAACTGAGACCATTTCCTTGGTAGCAAACCAGGATCGAGGGGTGGTTTATTTCAGAAACTGAGACCAGTTACTTGGTAGGAAACCAGGATCGAGGGGAAGTTTATTTAAGAAACTAAGACTAGTTCCTTGGTAGGAAACCAGGATCGAGGGGAGGTTTATTTTAGAACCTGAGACCAGTTGCTTGGTAGGAAACCAGGATCGAGGGGAAGTTTATATCAGAAACTGAGACCAGTTCCTTGGTAGGAAACCAGGATCGAGGGGAAGTTTATATCAGAAACTAAGACCAGTTCCTTAGTAGGAAACCAGGATCGAGAGGAAGTTTATTTAAGAAACTGAGACCAGTTCCTTGGTAGGAAACCAGGATCGAGGGGAAGTTTATATCAGAAACTAAGACCAGTTCCTTGGTAGGAACCCAGGATCAAGGGGAAGTTTAAATCAGAAACTAAGACCAGTTCCTTGGCTGAAGACCAGGATCGAGGGGAAGTTTTTACCTTTTCTAAGCATCATTGCTTAGCAAAAGATGATGGATGAGCTAGCAGACATTCTTAAACACCATCAAAATTTTAGGTATTCCGATATTTAATCCTCTTGCACCCCGAATGCCCGAATACCTTCGCCATTCACACCTTCGGGTCCAAGAAGATTAAATAGGGGCATCTGTCATACCCCAAATTATGACCACTAAGATTTCCCATCATTGGGCAAATCCTCATCACAATATGGATGGACCATCATACCTCGTTAGTCTCCCCAAAGATGGGTGAGCATCCACTACAATAAAAAATTAGGGTTTCAAGCCCTCTTTGAGCCTTAAACAAAGGATCAATCAAGAATTGACATGATCTTTAACTTGTCTAACCTCTTAAACATCCACAATGGATCAAGAGGACTCCCACAGCAAGAATCAAGCACAATGTTGCAGCATTCCAGGTGGATTAACCCTTAAGATCACCAATGTCACCAAAATTAGGGATTGGTCGACCAGGGACTCCAGATGGAAATTTTCCTCTCGGCATGAGCCAATGCTTCAAAGCATAACCTATGATTCTCCAAGGGACATTATGAACCCAATCATAAAGTCAATTTAGCCTCAGGGGATTCATTCATAAAAAATCAGGAATTAGGGTTTCTTGACCTAATTCACCCCTAAGTTGACTTTTGGGGCTAAGCATGAGCCAAGACCTCAAGACATGATTTGAGGGTCTCTAATAAACCATATTTATCCATTTGTAATAATGGATTGATCCAAGAAGCTTGGTTCACAAGTTTCAAGTTCATCAGAACCACAGTTAGGGTCTCGCGGAAAAAGTCAACTGTACCTTTGACTTTTGACCAGGACATGTTCCCAAACCCTAAGACATGATTCAATACACCCTATAACACCTATGAAGTCAATCCATCAAGTTTGATTTAGGTCAAGGACTTGATTTCATAGAGGATCGCATTGTTTGGAATTCATCTGACGAAAAGTCAACTGGGCACAAAAGTCAACTTTGACTTTTTGAGATTTTTCACAATTATGGTTCCTTAACCCTAAAATGATGTTAATGTGTGATTGGAATCATCATTCATCAAGAAAAATTAAGAAAAGTGGGATAACTTGTGAAAGGGGTAACCATAAAAACTTAGAAATTTTTCTAAGTTATGGAACAAAGTGGCTAGGGTACCAACTTTGGAGGATCACAACTCCTAAACCATAAGGACATTTTTCCCCATCCAAAGCTGGATTAGTAGCTCTCATGGAACTCTACAAAAGCTTCAAACATAACTCATTCCAATTCCTCATGGATTTTAAGTTATGGAATGATCAAAATCACAAAAAGTGAAAATGTCAATTTTTTCCAACACTTAGTGAAATTTTCACTAAGTCAGAATCTGCCTTCACTTTTTCCAAATGTAGGGGCATTTTTCACTTGGATCGGAAAAGTGTCAAAACCAATTATGATCAAACAGTTGTTGTATCATATGAGGGCTTTCTAAAATGTCCAAGAACTCCATCAAAGTCCACTTGAGCCATGATATATGACAATGCCAATATGCCTTGCTGCAAACTGTCATGGCAAGGAAGATTTGGGAGTTTTGCTCGATTTGCTCAAATTTTACAAAGGGGGAGCAACTCTATCCATCTGAACACCTCAATGGGAGACCAAGGAGGAACCAACTCTGTTCCAAAGCCTCCCAAGTCTTTGGAACCAAAAGTAGCATGCCAAACCTAGAAATCCCTAAAGAGGGGACAAGACTCCAATTTTGTTTTGGAGCATTCAATGGATGCACCAAGGTGGCATGGACTGAGCCATTTCCAACTGAGTTCAGTCAAGACTTATCCAAGACCAAGGGGACCAGCAGCCTGTGCCCTAACCTCTAGTCAATGGCTAGAGTAGACTTGGATTCCCATTGCTCAACATTGGCCAAACCTCTGCTACAGTTGCCATTCACTATTGCATCCAAAACAAACTTGATCTACTATAAATAGAGCTCAATTGTGTTTAGTTTGAGTACACCAAAGCACTACAAAACTTACTTTCCTCAAAATATATTTCTCTAGGCAAAAATACCTTCTTTAGCAAGGTAACTCTGAGTTTTTGAGTTAGAAAGAAATTCCACCATAGCTTATGATCCAAACACATCCAATATATCATATCTAAGCTGTCCAAACTCTCACAAGTGACCTGTAACACCAAAATCACAAAGTCACCTCTCAAAACCTCAAAATAGGACTTTTGTGCATTTTTCAACCATGTTTTGATTCAGTCACTTTCCAAACCAGATAAAACCTCAAACACACTCGAAATATCATCCTTGAACTGTCCCAAATGGTTCCCCCCATCTGGAACACCATTTGAGAGAGTTGTTATTTTGGCCACTTTTGCTCCTTTTGCAAGAAAGAGCTCAAACTTGTTCCTGAGGTTTCCAGCTGATTCCAACTATCTTAAAAGCTTATAAGAGATCATTTGAATTTGTTCAAAGTATCAAATCATTTTTGGAACAAGTGGCTTGGTAGATTGCACAAATGCTCCAAAAAGAGGTAAGCATCACAACTTGGATTCTTTGAACCATGCTTTGTTTTGATGTCCACTGATCATGCATCCCTTATACATGTTATATGTGTTGTGTTTACACCAATTTGTCATGTAATTCATGCTTGTACCAAGAGATGGCATAGAAAATGCAAATCATGGCCTATTTCAAAACCACTATCGGGTTTTTCAATAGGAGCATGATCTGGAAAAAATACCAACACCATTGGATTCCTTGTGAAATTCTAGGTAGGATAGACCTAAATTTTGTCCCAATCCATGGAGAAATGAGAAAGTTATGGCCTTCACGTTTTCAACCAAAATCTTGCCTTGCCTTGCCTTGGGCCTGGCCAAAAACAAGGCAAGCCTTGTATATTTGTGGTTGTGTTTCTATCAACGGATGTATCACCACCCCAGTGGTAAGGCACGCGCCCTATACACAAGAGGTATGGGGTTCGAATCCCCCTCGCCCCAGATCCTCTTTTTGCTATTTTCTCCACTTTTTTATTGTTTTTCTTATTATTTTTAATGATTTGAAAAATTAATAACTCCCTTAATTTTAATTATTTTTGATTGGTTCTTTTTGTAAAAAATCACAAAAATGTTGAAATATTTTATTCCACAAAAAAATTAAATTTATATTAATTATTTAATATAATTAGTATTTTTGTGAGTAAATTCATTTTTATTTGTTTTTAAACATTTAAAAGTGAATATTTACTTTGAAAATCAAAACCAAATGAGTTTTAATTTATCTTGTGATTAAAACCTCATTTTTCAAACCTTCAACAAAAATCACAAGTGGTTTATTAAAACTTATTTGGTATTTTTATCATTTTTTATTTGATTTTTTTTAAGTATTTCCTTTTAAAAGAAAACAAATTTAGGGTTTCCTTGATTTTCACTCAAACAAAACTTTTAAACACTTTGGGCCTCTAATAGAGTGTAAGACCCAACCCCTTTTGTAAATACACCAATTTTTGGGCCTCAGTCATTGTATAAGACTCAATGTATTTTCAAAAACAACGGCGCGATCGTTGTCTTTTTAACAAAAAAAAATCAACTCGGCCTCTCCTCGAGCTATAAGTCCCAATTCTTTTTCTGGAAAAATTTTGGGTCTCTCCTTGAGCTGTAAGCCCCACCACTTGTACAAAAATAACTCTTTGAGCCTCTAATAGAGTGTATAACCTAATCCCCTTTTAACCAAAACAATTTTGGGCCTTAGATATTGTATAAGTCTCTCTGTGTTAAAAGAAAATCTCGGCGCGATCGCCAGTTCAAAAATCAAACCCTTTGGGCCTACCCTCATACTATAAGCCCCATTCTTTAAAAATCATTGGGCTTCTAGTAGAGTGTAAGACACAACCCTTTTTGAAAACCAAAATAATTTGGGCCTCAGTATATTGTATAAGTCCCGATACCATCAAAAAGTTTGGCGCCATCGTCACCCTTTAAAACAAAACCTTGGGCCTCTCCTTGAGCTGTAAGCCCCACCACTTGTACAAAAATAAACCATTGGGCCTCTTGAGAGAGTGTAAGACCCATCCCTTTGTACATAAAACTTTTTGGGCCTCAGTCACTTGTATAAGTCCCTGTGCAATTTAAAAACAACAGTGCAATCACTGATAAAACCTTGAGCCTCTCCTTGAGCTGTAAGCCCCAACAATCTTTTCAAAGCACTTTCCCCTTTGAGTTTGAATATAATATTATTATCAAAGCTTTCTTTGTTGAACAACTAACCAAACAGCATGGAAGCTCTACAACCGAGTAAGTGTTTACCCGCTTTCTTTATCCGCTTTCATATATATAACTGTATTGTGGGGCTGCTCACTGTAAGTCTTCTTTCACAAACTTTTATATACTTGTCAAATATCAACTGTGTAATACTAGTATAGTTATTTAGAGTTTTCTCCGACAACTACGTCTAGCACTAGGTAAAGCCCTGTTGGTCACTCTTAAAAACAAACAAAACTAGATACCTATAGGATTACCAGACACAGTCTTCCCTCCTCTTGGGGTTAAACAATATGGAGACGTGAAAGGCAGCATTCTCGGTGAACCCTTTCTTAGACTGTCACCCTTAGAAATCGTCAAAGAAACTCTACTCCCCAGAGATGATCTTTTCTCCGTGAATGACATCTCTTGAGTTTCTTCCAAATTCTCGGACTTTCCTGGCTTGATCTATTCTCGGTGAATGTTACGTCTTGAACTTC
Source organism: Lathyrus tuberosus (assembly GCA_022829125.1). Lineage (NCBI taxonomy): Eukaryota > Viridiplantae > Streptophyta > Magnoliopsida > Fabales > Fabaceae > Lathyrus > Lathyrus tuberosus. The sequence continues at coordinate 7,850,631 of JALAZF010000008.1, read as the reverse complement.
TCGGGGTTTGGGGACCCACAGGCTTCTTAAAAGCATCCCCGCCTTCTCTTGGGCGTTGTATAAGGACCCTTCGGCTTCTTAAAAGCTCTCATGCCTTCTCTTGGGCTTAGTACAAGGACCCAGAGACCTCTACATGTATTGGAACAAAACCTAGTCATCAATTTGCTAGAGCTGTCTTTCTGAGTCAAGTGTCAGACCAGTTAATGGGTTGACCTTCATCCCTTAACATACCAGCCTTCTCTTGGGCATCATACAAAGATCATTCACTACCTAAGAATCGATTTCTCAAAACACCCGTAGACTTGGACAGTCTCTATACCTTTTAGGATTTCCCATTTCCTTAAAGAACAGGAAATAACCCTGATCCTCCGATCAATCCCTGAGCACAACATTACCCATATTAGAACTGATTTTCTCTTTATCCAACATACTGGACCTGTCACTAAACTGAAACAGTCACCAGCACACTAGCCTCCTCTTGGGCTTTGTACAATGATTCTCCCCAGTGGAGCTAACCTTTTAGGACTCTTTTGTTGAGTCACTTCACTTTCAGTCTCCATCTCGGGCATCGTACGAGATACAAAAACACTCTCTTGTTGAGTATAAAAGACTCTCTTGTTGAGTCAAACACTTTCAGCCTCCATCTCGGGCTTCGTACGAGATACAATCACTCTCTTATTGAGTATAAAAGACTCTCTTGTTGAGTCAAACATTTTCAGCCTCCATCTCGGGCTTCGTACGAGGTACAAAGACTCTCTTGTTGAGTCAAACACCTTTAGCCTCCGTCTTGGGCTTCGTACAAGACACATACAAAAGCACTCTCTTATTGAGTCAACCCTTTTAGCCTCTCTCTCGGGCTTCGTACGAAACACATAAAGACACCCTCTTGTTGGGTCAATAGCCTCCTCTTAGGCTTTGTATAAAGAAAACCCGGGTTGAGTCAATCAACCTTTGAGCATCAAAATCTGTGCCTTGCTCACAGTATACAAACATCAACAACTCCTTTTCCTTCATCTAATTGCTGTAAGCGGCAAGCCTCTGGATTATTTACATCCACGCCACTGTCCCTCTTTTAGCATGAGAAATTCCTAAGGAAAGATGACATTGCTCTAAACTGAGTTAAAGTCTTCTCCTTCAGGTTAAAAATCCCCTATAAAGGAAATTATGGCATTACTGGATTCACACATCCCAGTTAAAGTAATTCTCCTTTATAATCAGTCACCCAACAGTTGTGACAAACAGACCAAATATCCCCCTTTAGAGATGACAAATTCTCTCTAAAGTCAAACCCCTTCAGCTTCACATCTTGGGCTTCAAACAAGATACAAATAGACCCTTCAACTTCACATCTTGGGCTTTGAACAAGATACAAACCACCTTTAGCTTCACATCTTGGGCTTTGAACAAGACACCAAAACAACCCTTTTTTCCTCCCATAGAATAGGAGGAACTACGATCGCTCTGATTTCCCTGTTTCGTTAAATGGGAATACGTAGGCATAAGATTACAAAAGAATCTTAGCAAGCACACTAATTAAAAACATCAAATCCAGTACCTATCCAAAATCCCCATGAATAGTCCCGTCATTTCATTCTTAACAAAATAAGCAGAGAGATACCCACAATCTAAACCGCATCTGTAAACCAACAGTCATCTGTTTAAACTCACTATGCAAGCAGGGTTAATTGGAGACATCTATTTCCCTTCCTTAGTCAGCTTAATAGGATAAAAAATAAATCGACATGTAGTACCCCAGAGCGACAGTGCTTAAGAATCACGTCCAAAATCGCTCGCTACATGTACACCATGGAAAAACTACACCTTTCAACAATCTCTCCTTGACTACTGACAAAGGAGTTTTTAGTTCATTCGCATCCACTATGAAATATAATTTCTCTCCATCCTTGATAGCATTAGCCCTTTCCCCACCATGATTAGGCATATGGTTCTGAATCACATTTGGATCATCATTTGTAAAATTGATAGCTTTTGAATCAAGAATGTCCTGGACCTTGTGCTTAAATACTTTACAATTGTCAATATTGTTACCCAGAGCTTCGAAATGAAACTCACAATGGGTATTGGCATCGTACATAGGTGCCAAAGTGCCCGTGGGTGGAGCCAAAGTCCTCTGTACTAACTGTAATTATAGTAGATGTTGGAATAATTGGGCACACGACATTGGTGCGGAATAGGGTTTTGTTGTTGTGCCTTAACCGGGATTGTCACAGTGGCCGTCTGAAGATACGGGGCCTAATACCCTCTACCTCTGCCCTTTTGAGAGGACGTAGCATTAGTTTCTCCTTCGTGCTTTCTATTCGCACCCGCAAAAGGTTTCCTTGCACCAGAAGATGACCCACTACCATCTTGAATCTTTCCCAGTTTCAACAGATTTTCAATTCTCTCTCCGGAAACTACGATGTCAAAAAAACCTGTTGATGGACACCCTGCAAGGCGTTCCAGGAATGGACCCTACAACGTCCCCATGAACATATCCGCCATCTCCCTTTCAAGTAAAGGTGGTTGCACCCTCGCTTCTAACTCACGCCACCGCTGGGCGTATTCTTTAAAACTCTCCTTACTCTTTTGAGTCTGACTTTGTAACTGAGTTCGATTGGATGCCATATCGATGTTATACTGATACTGTTTCAGGAAAGCCTCAGCCAAATCCTTCCAGTTTCTGACATTAACTCTTTTGAGCTTCATAAACCATTCCAATGAAGCCCCAGATAGGCTATCCTGGAAGAAGTACATCCATAGCTTCTCGTCGTTGGAATACGCGAATATTTTCCTGAAATAGGCTTGAAGATGAGTCTTTGGGCAAGAGTTGCCATTGTACCTGTCAAAAGTAGGTGCTTTGAATTTGGGAGGAATCCTCACTCCCTGGACCAATCCCATATGTGCCACATCAATTCCCATGGTGTTTTGACACTCCATGGCTTTAATCCTCTCAGCGAGCAACTGATACTTTCTATCTCCATCACCATTATTACTCCCTAAGTCTACATTCATCAAGGAAAACTGATAATCTTGATTGTTCTCCATATGAGGAATAGGAATAAGAATAAGAATAGGAATAGGACCCTCTTGAGCTCCACCAGGAAAAACACCAACAATTCCACCAACGGGAACACGACCTCCAGTCGGAGGGTCAACCTGATTATCAGTATTAGGAACCTCAACTTCGGGCCTCTGAACCATAACCCTCAGTTCTTACTGGCCCTGAGCCACCGCCTGCATGATGTCCATGAATTAGTTCATGTGAGCCCTCATCTCAGCCAGCTCTGCTTGCATTTGCTCTATGGATCTCTATTGATTCTGGCATGTTGAGTAGCGGTAAAGGTAAGAGTCATCAATCCTGTCTGTTCAATCAAACAAGGTAAGAAACACAAATGAAAACACCTGTTATGCAAAATGAAATGCTTGAATGCATGCACATGTCATGTTTAATCATTTCCAAGGTATTTTTATACTCTGATTCCAGTTTTAACCGGGCAAGGGATCAGATACATTGTTGAGAAGATATTACTGGAACAGATACATATTGCGGAGAAAGTATAGCTGAACAAACATTGCTGAGAGAATACTCCTGAAACAAATATTGCTGAAACCAACATCTCATCATATAATACTTCAAAGAGTCATATAAATACGTTTGGTACAACCACGGGTGATTCCATCAACAAGCCTGATGGTAATCACAATAAGAAACAAACATAAATATAGAAACTATTCATTCCCAAACCCCTAGTCCGTAAAAACTGCCTCTGACCTCTTCGAGAAATGCATCGATATCAGGATGAGTTGGTCGCTCTATCAACCCCTTGATCAACTTGTTTCTCTTCCCAATACCCTGGTTCAGCTTGCCAATATGCTCTGCGCTATCATGATCTCCAAAGACATCTCTTAGATTTTCCTTCTTTATTCCAGCTTGAACTTTGAGCTCTTCGATTTCTCTTTGAGCCTCCTTCAGCTTGTCAGAGAATTACTTTTTGCCTCTTTTCGCATTCTGGAGCTCTTCCTCTTTCGCTTTGAGTTTTTCCTTCAGTTCTCCATTTTCAGCCCTGATTTCATATTCTGTCTTCTTCCTACAGGTCGCAAAGTCATCCCATATTTTCCGAGAGTCAGCGAGTTTGACATTCACCTAAAATATGAGTTGCTTAGTGTGCTTGTGAACCTTGGCGGAGGATTTTGTAGCCATGTTATCCTTCCGATAAAACTGAGCCCTATCTGTAAAGTATTTCTCCTTTTCTGCTAACAACTTTGTTGCATCTTGGGCCTTACATTCCAATCCCCTGTTGGTATGTAAAGTATCTTGAAGACGACTACTCATTTCGGAGTTCTCTACACGAAGTTCATTCATAATAGCTTGCAGCTTGTTGAATTCTTCAATAGCTACAATGATTCTTTCTTCCATAACCTCGAGATACAAAGGAGGTGCCGGGTCAAAAGGCAAATAGAAATCCTCAACCCTCTTCCTTATCCAGTCTTTATACGGGGGATCAGTTCGGTTATTGCCCTTCCCCAAAGCAGTTTTCCCTCTTTTCTGTATGCTGAGCCAAGCACCAGAAGCTTTTCGCACTATTGCCACACCATCCATTACTTGGAAGTATAAGGACTCCTTGACATCCTTTTTGACTGGTGGACCTGTCAAAGCATACCCAAAATTTCTGATAGCCAAAGAGGGGTTATAATTGATTCCCCCTTTCCTCCCTATCAACAGAACATTCGGGAACTCACCACAACTATGAGTGATATCCTTACAAAGCCATCTGTGATCTATCCAAACAATATATTTGGTGGCTAAACCCATCATTCTCTGACACCATTCCAGAGAATCCTTGGTATCCACAAAAGCGCATGAACGAGGTAGACGGTTTGCAAATCATTTGTAAAAGTGAGGTGCACAATAATGAACAAATCCTCCTCTTCTTTTCTTATTTCTATGATGCACTGAATGATAAAGATCCCCCAATAAAATTAGCACCGGATTCTCCATCGTAAATATTCGGATAGCGTCCACATCAACGAAGTCAGGCACATTCAAGAATAGGACAGAGTCGCCACCGGATTCTTCTTGAAAGCTCCCAACACATCAGGATTCACCAAAGCCTTCAAACTGTTAATAGGGCCTAGACTAGGCTTAGGAAACTTGTAGATGATGATATTTTTCTTTTTCTCAGTATCCATCCCTGTAGAAACCCGCTGACTGGAATCGGGAGTAAGATGTAAACCTGGAAATGAAAAAACATGAGTGTTAGGGTATGCACATGAAATGATGCAATGCATTGGCATGGAATCAGAATTGCCACATATAGCTGGATGTGTCTGTAGTGAACTGTGTGAATAACAAACGACTGAATATAATAGGATTAACTATTCACTTCAGTAAGAATACCAGATAACCGGGTAGGTTGGATGTCAAAATTACCTGCAAACCTATAACCACCCATCCCCTCTCACACGTGGGTTCTAAAATGAAGGATCCTCAGTTTTTGGCACTGAGGCTGTGAAGCAATAATACATTCATCCTTCTGGGTAGAGTATTATAGCTAATCGAGGAGTGCCTCTACTGAGTCCCCCTTAAAAGACCATCCTATAGAAAATTCCCAGTTTCGGGTCCTCGGATCAAGAAGCAATAATGAGTTCACCATTTCTAGCTTGAAATTATTACCCCTTTAGAGGAGCGCCTCAACTGAGTCCTTGGGAATGGTCACCAGAGTCGACAACTCATAAGGGGAACATCCTATGACCTGCATCAACATGAAGTATAGAATATCTCCCAAAGGAACCTCGATTGACTGTGGGTCTCATGAACACTATACGTGGTCACCACCACGCAATCAACACGATCATCCACTCTAAAACCTGTATGTATACTCAAGTCTGGGTAGTGCGCTTATCTCTCAGAACACCCTGCCCACCAAAGAAAACCAGCAATCCAACACAGTCCAGTACATATATAGCAGTAATGAAATGCAATAAAGCAGATAAATGCGATAAAAGCAATAAAAATCCAATAACATCCACAAATAAAGCAGGTAAAGCATATTAATAAACACCCAATAACCGAAAACAAACAAGCGCTAGGATTGACTCGCTTAGGGAACCAGAGTCCTCAACAAAGTCGCCAGCTGTCACAACGCGAAAAACAACTGGTGGGAAACAGAGTCGCAACCGAATGTTATTATTCCCGACGGGGGAAAGGAAACGGGCGAAGAGACGTGAAGAAGGGAAAGACATGGTCATCGCAACCATAGTCTGGGTTTAGGAGTCAGTTATGCTAGAAGAAGGTATTAGCACCCCCTCACGTCCATCGTACTCGATGGGATCCACGCTTGTTATACTGATCAAAGGGTATATATATCTGAAGCTCCACTGCTAACTGAAAAGGAATAGAATGAGAAACAAAGAAGAGGGGAAAGAAAACAAAATATGACTCAATAGGACGAGAGAGAGGAAATTAGATCAGTTGTAGTTCGGCCTACTACAGGTGGCCTTTGTTTGGTGTTTTTTAGGTGGAAGATGCTAACGTTTGCATTCTAACAGTTTAGGTGTTACCGCTTGTTGTGTGGAGAATTACGCGTTTACCTGTTTGCGGTAGAATAGAAATAGCGTGTCCTTACGATTAGAGGGAGTGAGATGAGAAAAGGATTCCGAAGGAGGATTGATTTGTATATGTCTTTTAGAAGAAGTGTTTTGATTTGTTTTGTTTGCGATATGTATTGTGCTAAAGACTATGACATAGGAGCGAATAATTTACAAGGTCGCCCCCAACGGGTCATTTGTAAAGCACCCTAGAAGAGTAAAGGAGACCTTCACTAATCATTTCCCATGTGCTTAAGGCTCGTGACACACTCCATATACAATATCTGTTAAGTGTTTTCGCTTTTCTTTAGAGAGAAGAGAAACTCAAATGATTGAGCCTATAGTTGAAGCAAGGAAAAGGAATCTCTATCTATGTTAACATGCTTGGATTGGTAACCTAATGTCTTTCCTACTTTGAACCTAATCCAAAATTAGATTCAAGCTAGGAGCCCTAAGGGAACATGTGATCATACACAAGTAAACATTAGATGATTTAATCACAATTCAAAGAAGTTATAAAGAAGAAATGAGATGAAAGAGAATTCACTTAAGAGTTGATGTCAATGAAAAATGATACAAGTGTTCATGTATGTCGACCCCAGCTCAACTATTGCATAGTTGAAAGAAGTATGCAAAACTTCGCACTTATGCTCATGCAAATGTCCTAAGACTATCCTAGAAGTAATGTCAATCATTAAGCAAAATGATATGAGTCCTAAAAGGGTGAGAACCTCAGAGGGGTAGTAGCTATTTCCTACGATATCTCATCCATGTTATTGTCCTAAAAATAGTGTAAAAAGAATTCAAGTTATGTCTCAAGTTAGAACACAAACAATTGTCAATCAAAAAGTCATGCAAAGCATACCTCTCAAGGCCACACAAGTGAAGTTAAGGATATATTACAAGTTGGGCCAGTAGCACTCATGGTATGATCATAGCAAAGTGATGTTTGAGATGTTAAGAAATTATTATGAAACCCACACCAAGTCATATTCAAAAGGTTAGGCAATTCTACATAAGCATGTCACTTTTAGGATGCATCATTCACTTATGAACATACAATGAACAAGTAAGCATGAAGTTGACATTTTAATGACCTAAGTCAGAAGCTAATTCATGTGTTTAATGCTTAAAAGTAACCTCAAAGCATTGCAAAAGTTTCATGTCAAAGCATCCTTGGAAGTTAGAACAAGTAATGATCAAATCTAACCCTAATCATCCTCTAAAAGCATGTGAATTGTCAATCAAGTAAAAGAATGAGCAAAGGTCATGTCAAGTGAGTGTCAAACCATACAATTCAGAAGCAAATGACCTATAATATCTCGCATTTAAGTCCCACAAGCATTGAGTAGAGATGGCATACAATTGGCTCAAAGGAAGTTGACAAAGTTGATACACAATCATGTTCAAATTCATGCAAGTATAACACCAATTAGAGGGACACAAAATGACCTATAAAATGGTATGGAAAGGATTTACCTCATGCTATATCAAATGCAAATCAGTGCTCAAAAGATCCCAAAAGGGTTGCATAAATGCATCATCAAAATCCAAGCACTTAAGTAAACATTGAACAAGCATCGAGCATGCATTTAGGGTTCAAGACAGGCACATAGATCATGGTAAAAAATCAACATCAAAGCATCACAATGGAGCACAAAATATCCTATTTAAGATGCCTAAACATGTCAAGGAAATTGGCTCGAGAGAGGTCACACACAAGCATCATGTTCAACCTAATTCTAAGCACACATCAATGCATTAGGCATACAATGAACCACCCATGAAAAATATCTAGAAGACTTGAAAAATTATGAGACATTAACCATGGTATGATGAAGTCAGAAGCTCAACATTCTATAAAAATATGCCCAAAATTATGTGTACAAGATGATCAAATAATGTAAAACATAGGACAAGATACAAGGCAAACATCATTCAATACAAGTCACAAAAAGGCATTAAAAAAGAACCAAAAAATAATGGAAAAAATTCCAAGTGATCATAAAAATATCCTATAATCATGTAACTAAGTACATACAAAAATTGAGATAAAAAATAGTTGGGAAAAATTAATTTCAAGCCTTAACATGCAAGATATGTCACTTTGTGCACCTTTGAATTAAAATTACAAAATAATTATCAAAATTAATCAAAAATGGAATTAAATTTTGTAAAAAATTAATTAAGACTTCAAAGATCATTCATGAATTTTTTGGGAATTTTTAGGTGAAGGAAGCTATTTTTAGTAAAGAAAAATGGGACATGTATCAAAAATGAAAGAGAAAGCTACTATCCTACTCGTTTTTTAACGTAGATTAAGGATCTGGCCTTAGAATCTTCATATAATGGCTTAATCATGGAAAACCAAGAGGAATAAATTATGCCCTAAAAATTAGAAATGTTACATTTCACTTCAAACTACACCAAAACATTGCCTCAGGTAGGAGGGCTTCAGATTCAACGTATCTCATGCCCTAAATCACCATGATTTGTTCTACAATGATGCTCAAAGTTCAAGAAACCTAACCTGGTTGGAGATGTTATTCCAATGTAATGAAACCCTAAAACTTCTTGCCCTAACTTGAGATCACCCCTTGAAAGAAAAATAAATGCTTAAACACCTTGAATCTTGCTTGAAAATGCAGTTTAATGGAGATGAAGTGTGAGCTCGTGGATGATGATTTGGAGCTCCCAAATGGACAACAATGCATACAGAAGCTTGAGGGAAGTATGGTGATGGCAATGGTGAAGAAACTTGTGAGAAAGCTTAAAAAATGAAGGAGATTCGATTGATTGAAGATGGAGGTGCAAAAATGGAATTTTTTTATCTATGAACTCTAACTGATTATGTTATGGGAGTTAGGAGCTTTTATAGGGTTGGTTAAAGTATAGTTAGTGTTTAATCATGATTAGAAAGTTAGGAGTTTGGTTAATGCAAAGTTGGAAAATTGAGAGGTTATGGTGAGAGTGAAGTTTGGCACGGGTTAGTGTGCTCTCATGTGTGTGGTTCATCCTTGTTATCATGGTACATTATGATGGTGGTAATGATATTGATGTAAGCTGGTACAAGTCAGAAAATAGCTTGTAGCTTAAGTTTCTTTTTTCTCTTTCTTTGGTATATGAGGTAAAGGTTATGGTGATGCATAGTTTGTAAGATTTTTGCATGGTGTAAAAGGGTAAGTATGATGACATGAGTGTGGATTATGCGCATGGCAATGGTACACCAACAATAGTCTTGCAATTTGACATGAAATGTCATGGATGATCACTTGCATGAGGGTGACTTTAGAGGAGCATAACTTGATGAATATTGGTTCAAAATGAATGATCTTGGTATCAAATTGAAGAGGGGACTTGATACAACAAGTTTTATGTTGGAATCAAGTTGAATTGAGGCTTAGAACATAATGAAAATGGATGTTGAAACCATGGGTGCCAAACTAACTTAGAAACTTGAAAAAATTTCTAAGAGTATTCATGTTGAACAACATTGAGATCATGATTTTGGATGATCATAACTTTTGATTTAGGAATCCAATGGGACATTCTTTATATGGTTGGAAAGGTGGAAGATCACTCTACAACTCTGATGTTTGACAAAAAATGAAATGAAGCTTTGATCATGGAGAAAAATGGCCTTGAAAGTGGCTGCAGAACATAAACAACTTGCCAAAAATGGAAAGTTCTATAACCCTAATTTGCCAAAAATGGAAACTTTCCACAATTCTTGATTTTTCATGATTCCTTTGACATTTCTTGTTCAAATTTCACCCATTGGTAATATTTGATATGATGAATACAAGATTGACCTCAAAAAGTCAGGAGTTGACTTTTTCACTGCTCAGTTGACTTTGTTCCCAATTCAAATGATTCTCAATCATCTGGCCAATTGAAATCCTTCTGAATGAAACTACAAAATAATTAGAAAGCATTAAAAGTTGCAAAATCAATGTAGAAAAAATATTTAAAATGCCAAAAACAATCAAAATATTAATTCTTTACAAAAATATCAATTATATGAAATAAATAATATTTTTGGGATTTTTTGGAAAAATAAAATATTTTAACATTTTTGTGAATTATTAAAAAAAGAATAAATTCAAAATCATTAAAACTCAGAGAGAAATTAATTTTTGAATCAATTAAACAAAATCACAAAATTCAAATATTTGAATTTCTAAAAAATGGCGCCAAGAACAAGCTGAAGAACACGCGTGTGTTCTTAGTTTCTCAGATTTGCATTTTCTATCCAATCTCACTGAATACATAATCATATCATGCAATCCACATATCATTATGCTCGTCTCAACCTCACGATCATGTCTATATCCATTAATTTCATTTAAATTAAACATACAATAAGAAATCACGAAGAGACCTCAAGAACCCTAATTTCTGCATGAAGGCTAGGATTTTTGATACACGATTCAAACAATGCAATTAATTGAGGGAAAACATTCCATGCATGATTATGAACATATGGCCAAATTATTGTGCGAGGAAATATGCATAGATTGAGAGATGCCCAAGTTTAGGCTTACCTTTAGGTCGTGATAGCAAGTTCAAAGTGATTTTTGATCTGGAGGTTTTACAGATGAGTTGTGATGATCTGAATAGCTTCGCTACACCCTATGGATTGTGTTTGGATGGTTGGACTTGATTGAAATTGGCTGGATCATTTTGTGGTACCTCAGCTGCACTTTGGTTAAAACCTTGAGCAACCAGCTGGTGATTTTGTGAAATTGGTGTTTCAGAAGTAATCTAAGTGTTTGATCAGCTCATATGTGATGTATGTGAGGTGTGTGAGTGATTGGTTTGATTGGAATTGCTCTCAAACTCAAAACCCGATAGTGACTTGCCTTAGAAGGCAAAATTGGAGTGAAAGAAGAGATTTTGAGGAAAGCATCTGTTAGATGGCTTTGGTGTACTCAAACTGACCACAATTGAGCTCTATTTATAGTAGAGCAAGTTTGTTTTGGGATCTACAGTGAATGGCAACTGCAGCAGGTGTTTCCTCAATGTTGGCCAATGGAAATGCAAGTCTCCTCTAGCCATTGACTAGAGGTTAGGGAACAGAGCTATGGTCCCCTTGGTCTTGGATAAGTCTTGACTGATTTCAGATGAGAATGGCTCAGTCCATGCCAACTTGATGGTTCCATTGAATGCCTCATTCCAAATTTGAAGTCTTGTACCTATTTTGGCCATTCTAGGTTCAACATGCTATTTCTTGTTCCATGGACTTTGGAGGCTTGGCTCAGTGATTGTCCCCTTTAGATTCAATCCTCTGAGGTGTCCAAGTGGATAGGAGCAATTGAATTTTCCTGATTTTGGCAAATCGACCAAAGTTGCAAATTCTGCCTTGCCTTGACAGATTTCAGCAAGGTAACTTGCCAATGTCATATCTCATGGTGTAAGTTGAATTTGGCAATGTTCTTGGCCATTTTGGAAAGCTCTTACATGATACAACAACTGTTTGAACAATTTTGGTTTTGATCTCTTTTGATTCCAAGTGAAAAACCCCCCTGCATTTGGCAAAAAGTGAGGCAAAATCTGACTTAGTGAAAATTTCACTAAGTGTTGGAAAAAGTGACATTTTCACTTTTCAGCCACTTTGATCACTCCATAACTCAAAATCCTTAATGAATTGGAATGACTTGTAGTTGAAGTTTTTGTAGATGATAATGAGGGCTACAAATCCATCTTTGGATGAGAAAAAATGGCTTTGTGGTTTAGGAGTTATGATCCTTCAAAGTTGGTACCCTTGCCACTTTATTTTTAACTTAGAAAAATTTCTAAGTTTTTATGGTTACCCCTTTTACAAGTTATCTCACTTTTCTTAATTTTTCTTGATGAATGATGATTCAAATCATACATTAACATCATTTTAGGGTTAAAAATCCATTTTGGTGAAAAATCTCAAAAAGTCAAAGTTGACTTTTGTGCACAGTTGACTTTTTATCAGATGAATTCCAAACTGTGCAATTCTTCAGGAAATCATGTCCTTGACCTAAATCAAACTTGATGGACATGTTCCATGGGTGTCATGGGGTATATTCAATCATGTATTAGGGCTTGGGAGCATGTCCAGGTCAAAAGTCAAAGTTACAGTTGACTTTTCTCGCGAAACCCTAATTGTGGTGCAGATGAAATTGAGACTTGTGGCTCAAGCTTCTTGGATCAATCCATTGTTCTAAATGGATTAATATGGTATATTAGAGACCCTCAAACCCTCTCTTGAGGTCTTGGCTCTTGATTTGCCCTAAAAGTCAACTTAGGGGTGAATTAGGTCAAGAAACCCTAATTCCTGATTTTTGATGTATGCATCCCCTTGAGGCAAAATTGACTTGATGCATGGGTTCATGAGGTTCCATGAAGTATATTAGGTTATGTTTTGGATCAATGGCTTGTACCCAGATGAAATTTTTCATCTGGAGGCCCTGGGTGATCAAAACCCTAATTTGGTGACACTGTCGATCTGGAGACTTGATCCACCTAGAAGGGAGCAACTTTGTGCTTAATCCTTGAAGTAGGAGTCCTTTTGATCCTTTGAGGATGTTTGGGAGATTAGACAAGCTGAAAATCAAGTCATTTCTTGATTGAGCCTTTGTCTAAAGCTCAGAAAGGGCTTGAAACCCTAATTTTGATTGTAGTGTATGCTCACCCATCTTTGGGGAGACTGATGAAGCATAAAGGTACATCCATATTGTGGTGATGATTTGCACAATGATGGGAAACTTTAGTGGTCAAAATTTGGGGTATTACCGATGCCCCTATTTAATCTTCTTGGACCCGAAGGTGTGAATGACGAAGGGATTCGGGCATTCGGGGTGCAAGAGGATTAAATATCGGAATACCCGAAATTTTGATGGTGGTTATGAATGGTAACTTACGCATTCATCTTCTTTAGCTAAGCAATGATGCTTAGAAAAGGTAAACTTCCCCTCGATCCTGGTCTTCAGCCAAGGAACTGGTCTTAGTTTCTTAAGTAAACTTCCCCTCGATCCTGGTTTCCTACCAAGGATCTGGTCTCGGTTTCTGATATAAACTTCCCCTCGATCCTGGTTTCCTACCAAGGAACTGGTCTTAGTTTCTTTTGTCAACTTCCCCTCGTTCTTGGTTTCCTACCAAGGAACTGGTCTTAGTTTCTTTTGTCAATAAACTTTATTGACAAGGGACGCTATGAGTAGCGGTTTTCCTTCAAACTTCTCGCCGAATTTTCCTGGGGAGATGCCATTTGAGTAGAAAATGTTTTGCTGTCAGACTTGCTGGGGAACCCAGTCGTCTGAGTTGTAAAGTTGTACAAACTTCTCTGTTGGAGACGCCATTTGTTTCTACTGGGGAAAGCGAGACTCTTGAGAGACTGTTTTTATTTGGGATCTTTCATCATACTTTTCTCGGGATCTTCCCGGAGAAACGCCATATGATGGGGTCCAATTTTGTGGTGCCGATGACCTTTTCATCAGCGGTCTTTTCGGAGCAAAACTGGCATGCTTCCGAATCTCTGATCACGAGGCTTTCTCTGTGGATTTTCCTTAATCCGGGAAAGCAAGGATATCATCTTTGATGGCGAAGAGTGACATCTGTTGAAGGTTCTCTGATCTTTCAGAGGTTCAGATTATCAAAGTGGCCAAGTGTCGACTCTGATCTAAAGATACACTGGTGGCGAGATTGTGCAGACGCAACACTTCCTGACGAGGAAAGAACTGACAAACTCGATTGAGAAAACTGTTTATCACTAGGGGACAAGACCGACTCAAGTGATAGTGATGCAATACGAAATGCGAACGCAAATAAAATGCATGAAGTACGTATGTATATGCTGACAAAACAGACGCGACATACAGACTAATGGATGAACACAATTGGATACTCGGCCATCGCGGGGCGAAGAAGTATCATTGGTTCAAAATAGCAATTCCACCTTGCTTAGGAGAGATAGTCCCGTTGGGAGCTATGTTGATCGGGCTTAGGAGATGAGAACTCGTCCGAGGTGTGTCAGATGAAACAAGGTCTCTGGCACAGTTGATCCCTTCATTCAGGCATACTGGCTTAGAAGGAGTATTTTGATTCTGCACTTTGAAGTTCGCTTACTTCGGGAGAAGCAATCGATGTTCTTCTGATGTTCAACAGTCAAAAGAAATGCCATCTTTAATTTAAAAGCAGAAAAAGTTTAACAAGTAAATTTATTTTTGTTTTATTTCAAGAATCACTGATTAAGTTTAAACAACGTCGTTCTGTAAAGCTAAAACAAGTAAAGAATTACAAACAAAAGCACAAGGGCTCAAATTTTATTGATAAGATGGAGATCAGCCAAACGCGTGATTCCAAAGAGTATATACAAAGTTAGAAAATGGTAATTTACAAGGAAAAGGGCTACGTTGAAACATAACGACCACTATTCTTCTACCAACTTTGAATTCGGGACATCCTGAGCTTCTGTCGAAGATGACCTTGACTGGAGTTTTCCTGGCGGATGATGTAACTGCTGCTGCTGCTGAGGGACTCGCCTCTGTTGAACATAGTTACTTGCCATTATCCCTAACCTTTGCCTGGATTGTAGTATGAGATTTCCAATCCATCGGGATGATTTTTTTTCCATGTCTCTAACTTTTGCCTGGACCGCCCTTTCGGGTTTTCAATCCACCGAGACGTTTTTTTTTTTTTTTTTTTTTTTAGCTTAGGCGAAGTATTTCTTGACTACATCAACATTCGTGGGGTAGGCAAATTCCTCTCCGTCCATGGTTGCAAGTCTCAAGGCGCCGCCTGAGAAAGCTTTCGTGACCACATAGGGGCCATCATAATTTGGGGTCCATTTGCCCCGAGAATCAGTGAGAAATAATTGTATCTTCTTGAGCACAAGGTCTCCTTTCCTGAAGACACGAGGTCGGACCTTTTTGTCAAACGCCCTCTTCATTCTTTGCTGATACAACTGACCGTGGCATAGTGCCGTGATTCGTTTTTCCTCGATCAGGTTCAGTTCGTCGTGTCGACTTTGACACCATTCGGCTTCGGTGAGCTTAGCATCCATCAATACCCGGATTGATGGGATCTCTACTTCTATGGGGAGAACTGCCTCCATGCCATATACTAGAGAGAAAGGGGTTGCCCCTGTTGAAGTGCGGACAGATGTTCGATAACCGTGAAGAGCAAAGGGTAGCATTTCGTGCCAATCTTTATAGGTTACAACCATCTTTTGAACGATCTTCTTGATGTTCTTGTTAGCCGCCTCTACCGCTCCGTTCATCTTGGGTCGGTAGGGAGATGAGTTATGGTGTTCGATCTTGAACTCTGTGCACAACTCTTTCATCATCTTATTGTTCAAGTTAGATCCATTATCAGTAATGATCTCGCTTGGAACACCATAACGGCAGATGATATTGTTTTTGATAAATCGGACCACCACTTGTCGGGTTACATTGGCGAATGACGCTGCTTCGACCCACTTGGTGAAATAGTCAATGGCTACCAGGATGAACCGATGTCCGTTTGAAGCCTTGGGCTCAATCATACCAATCATGTCGATTCCCCATATGGAAAAAGGCCACGGGGAAGAAAGAGCTTTGAGATGTGATGGCGGTACATGAATTTTGTCGGAGTATATCTTACACTTGTGACACCTCCTCATGTACTTGTAGCAGTCAGATTCCATGGTCAACCAATAGTACCCTGCTCTCAGAATTTTTCTCGCCATTGTGTGTCCGTTGGCATGAGTGCCAAAGGATCCTTCATGAATTTGTTTCATAAGCACGTCTGCTTCTGGTCTGTCGATGCATCGGAGTAAGACCATGTCAAAATTTCTCTTATAAAGAGTGTCACCGCTCAGGAAGAAGTTTCCAGCCAATCTTCTGAGGGTTTTCCTGTCTTTTCTGAGTGCCCCAGATGGGTACTCTTGTTTCTGAAGGAAGCATTTGATATCGTGATACCAAGGTCTATCGTCTATGACTACTTCAATCGCGAAGATGTAAGCGGGCCGTTCAAGGAGCATGATGTCGATCTTAGGTATGTCATTCCATCGACCTACAATAATCATGGAAGAGAGAGTGGCTAATGCATCAGCCATGTGATTCTCATCACGAGGGATGTGATGAAAGTCGACGCTGTTGAAGAAGGGTAACAACCTTCTTGTATAGTCTTTGTAAGGAATCAATCCTGATTGGTATGTGTTCCAATCTCCTTTTATCTGATTGATAACCAGGGGTGAGTCGCCATATACGTCCAAGTTTTTGATCCTTAAATCAATCGCTTCTTCGAGACCCATAATACAAGCTTCGTATTCGGCCTCGTTGTTCGTACATTTGAACGTAAGTCGAGCGCTGAAAGGAATGTGGGTACCCTGAGGGGTAACAATGATTGCCCCAATTCCGTTTCCATAATGATTGACTGCTCCGTCAAAGATAAGTCCCCACTGGGAACCTGGTTCTGGCCCTTCACTGGGTAGCGGTTCATCGCAATCTTTCATTTTTAGATACGTGACATCTTCGTCCGGGAAGTCAAGCCCGATTGATTCTTGATTGTCAATCGGTTGATGAGCCAAATGATCGGCTAAAATACTTCCTTTAACGGCTTTCTGAGCGTGGTACTCTATGTCATATTCTGATAACAGCATCTGCCAACGGGCAATTCTTCCCGTGAGAGCAGGTTTTTCGAAAACGTACTTGATCGGATCCATTTCGGAGACCAACCAAGTAGTATGACGAATCATGTACTGGCGAAGACGTTTGGCTGCCCAAGCCAAAGCGCAACAAGTTTTCTCAAGCATTGTGTACCGAGTCTCGCAGTCGGTGAATTTCTTGCTTAGATAGTAGATGGCAGACTCTTTCCTTTTAGTTTCGTCTTGTTGGCCAAGTACACATCCCATTGATTCCTCTAAGACTGTGAGGTAAATGATCAGTGGTCTTCCTTCCACTGGAGGTGATAGAATCGGAGGATTCAACAGATATTCCTTGATACTGTCGAAGGCGGTTTGGCAATCTTCTGACCAAACGCAATCCTGGTTCTTTTTGAGTAACTTGAAGATCGGCGCGCATGTCGCGGTCATGAGGAATATGAATCTGGAGATGTAGTTCAAACGTCCCAGGAATCCTCTGACTTGTTTTTCAGTTTTCGGAGAAGGCATTTCTTGAATGGCCTTGACCTTGTCAGGATCAACTTCAATTCCTTTCTGGCTGACGATGAACCCTAGTAATTTCCCCGAATGGACACCGAAGGTGCACTTGTTGGGATTCAAGTGGAGCTTGAATTTTCTTAGACGTTCGAATAATTTTGACAGATGTTCAACGTGCTCATCCTCTGTTCTTGATTTTGCAATCAAATCATCGACATATACCTCGATTTCTTTGTGTATCATGTCATGAAACAGAGTAGTCATGGCCCTTTGATAGGTTGCCCCAACATTCTTCAAACCGAACGACATTACCTTGTAACAAAAGGTACCCCATGGGGTAATGAACGAAGTTTTCTCCATGTCTTTTGGCGCCATTTTGATCTGGTTATAGCCCGAGAATCCATCCATGAAGGAGAAAACTTTGAACTTTGCTGTACTGTCAACCAGCATGTCAATGTGTGGTAAAGGAAAGTCGTCCTTTGGACTTGCCTTGTTTAGATCTCGGTAATCAACACACATTCTAACCTTTCCGTCCTTTTTAGGAACGGGTACGATGTTGGCTAACCATTGAGGATATTCAGATGTAGCGAGGAAACCTGCGTCGATCTGTTTCTGTACCTCCTCTTTGATTTTGATGGCCATGTCCGGGTGAGTCCGTCTCAACCTTTGCTTTACTGGCGGACATTCCGATCTCAACGGTAAATGATGTTCCACGATGCTGGTATCCAACCCTGGCATATCCTGATAGGACCAAGCGAATACATCGGGAAATTCTTGTAGAAGCTTTATCAGATCTTCTCTGGCAGTTGGACTGAGCAGTGCTCCGATCCTGATTTCTTTTCTCTCTTTTTCTGAACCCAAGTTTACCGTTTCCAACGGCTCTTTGTGAGGTTCAATGGACCTTTCCTCTTGTCTGAGTAGTCGGGAGATCTCTTCTGGAATTTGGTCGTCATTTTCTTCTTCAGCCTCGAATAACGGGAACTCAAAGTTGGGAGAAGGCATCGGATCGTATGTTTCAACGGGGTTTAAAACAAGCAATCTGCATGACGTGATGATTCGTGTTTAGAAGAGATAGAGAAAATGCAAGTGTGTGCAGTGTATTTATTTTACTGCTTGTTTTTTATTTTTGAATTGTTTTTTTTTTAGGATTACCATTTTCTGAGAAAAAGCAAAAAGAGAAAACAGCAATAATGCGGAAATTACAGAACGACGTTATTTTATTAATGAACAAGTCGACTCTTGAAACTGCAGCCCTATAAAACAAAACTCTGTTGCTTTGGGCGAAGCGAAGAGGGATATTTACAAAAAGCGAGCCCTATCAAAACATCTGTTCCACCTGGGCAGGGTGAAAGGTTAAAGATGGCAATTACTTTGACTGATGAACGACCTTCGGAACCTCGACGGCAACCCATTGGCGGCGAACTCCTCGGTGAATCACAAAGTCTGGCACCTTCCTTGATTTGTCTTCAGAAATGACGCTGATTTCTGGTGGAGCAGGATCATTGGAATCTGTCTCCCAAGCAGAGTTGTCGTAGGAGGATTCCTCTGTTGTATTTTTCATAGAATTGGTGCTCTCAGCCGTATCTCCCCATCCAGTTGGCTGGATGTCTTCGAACCTGATACGAGAGCTTTCGGGAGCAGTGTACTTGACCATAAAGTCGTAGTTTCCACTTGGTTGTCCCAGGGTGTCCCACGCTTTTGTGGAACTGGAGGAATCATCCTTCTCGATGACGTTGACCTCGGGAAAAGCATAGTTGATGAATTCAAGTCCCGCGAACGTTGAGAATTCATCTTCATGTTGAGTAGTTTCCGAATGACCTGAGTGTTGATCCCATGACATGGTGGGGACACAGGTATTCTGTTCAATGATGCTCAACTGAGTTTCATTGTTCGGCTGACTTTCTTGCCCCAAGTCTCCTGGGTAAGGCCGCCACATTGGCAGGCCATCCATCGGTCCATAGTAATTGTGATCAAAGTTGTCTTTCATCAGAGTGTCTTCCTCTAATGAATTTGGCGGAGCACGACATCCTTCCGGATCACAATCTCTGTAGATCATTTCGACACCTGATCTTGGTATAAATCTCGGACTTTCTGTAGGAAAGCAAAAAGGCATAGGCACCTCTTCCTGAGACATATAGTCGTCCTTGTTAAGGTAGGACTTCCATTCTTCATCTGTGTCAGAGGGTTTTTCGTCATTGATAACATGAACTGCTTGAGACACCGGGTGAAGGAAACCTCCACTGTGGAAGAAGTTTTGAAGGGGATGAAGACTTTCATCGTTGGCAGCTGTCTGGGTACAGGTCGCAGAAAAACCAAGACCCTTCTTTGTTTTATTGTCAATAGGAATGACAAGCCGTCCCCATCCTGTCGTATCGGTACTCTCGACCGCTTTGATAGCATCGTTGTATGAAGAAATTGAAGTTCCTTCTTTGAACTGATCGCCCTTGCTCACCGATAGCGCTTGGAACTGAGTTCCAATAACCTCCTTGGGTTCCACACAAGTAGATGATGATAGGTTACTCACAAGCAAGGCTTGTTCCCCACAAATCGTGACAAGTTGATCGTTCTGAACGAACTTTAGCTTTTGGTGGAGGGTTGAAGTAACCGCTCCAGCCTGATGTATCCAAGGTCTTCCTAATAAACAACTGTATGTTGCCCGGATGTCCATGACCTGGAAAGTGATTTGGAAAGTGTGAGGACCAATAGTTATGGGAAGATCAACTTCGCCGATAACCGTTTTTCTGGATCCGTCAAATGCTTTGACGACGACCTCGCTGACTCTCATCGAAGGGCCCTTGAATGATAATTGCGTCAAAGTGGACTTTGGCATAACATTTAGGGCTGACCCTGTGTCTACCAGTACGTTGGCTAAAGCATCGCCCTGGCAGTTAACTGTAATGTTGAGCGCCATGTTATGACGGCGACCCTCTTCGGGTAATTCCTCATCACTAAATCCCAAATTGTTGCAGGAAGTGATGTTAGAGACAATACTATCGAACTGTCTGATTGTTACATCTTGTTCCACAAAGGCTTGCTCCAAGACTTTCTGTAGAGCCTCCCTGTGCGCCTCTGAACTGGGTAAAAGTGATAATACTGAGATCTTTGAAGGAGTCTGTAACAGTTGATCAACAATATTGTATTTACTCCTTTGGATGAGCTTTAGCATCTCATCTTTGTCTTTTGAAAAGTCGGGATTACTAGATTGACCGATTGGTGGATCAGGAATTTCTGCCTGAAGTTCCTTTTCTTTGTTGGATTCTCCAACCCCTCGGTTGAAGATTCGACTGCTCCGTGTTACACGACTGATGTCTGCAATATTCACGACGGAGGGTAATGGAATTTCCTTTCCATTCTCGATTATTGTTGCACCGTATTTGTAAGGAATTGCCTTAGCTGATTCATACGGTAGTGGCCTCGGTAGATAGATGACTATGGGGACTTTCTGATTTTTCTGACCATCATAATTAATCTCGATCCGTTCCCGGTTGGGAACTTTAGATTCGTCAAGTAGAGGGATAATGGCAATAACATCCCTGGTCCTGTGATGACCAGAGATCGTGACAACATCCTCAACTTGCTCGGGAAGGTAGTTCGGCGACCAAATGATGGGTCCAGAACCTGGATATGGACGAATTTCTCCATGATCGACCTGACCCTGAAGAGCTGCTCTCACAAGGTAACATCCTTGGTTACTTTCTGAACAGACGCTACAACTGTCATAGTTGTGTGGTGGTACCTGGCCACGCCCACTTTGAATACAATGTAACCTCACTAGGTTACCTTCCAATGATCGGACATCCTGACTTTGACGACGAGTAGGATTCCTGTTACTGATACTAATTTGCTGAGTATCTTCATCCATGTAGATTGGCATCCACCAATGATTTAACAAGTGCTGAAGTGCCTCCTGGACAAGGGTACAACCTCGATCGTTTTTGCAACCTGCTTTACAGCTTTGATAGTCGTGTGATATTAAGAATCCAAGTCGGACCTGTTCAGCATGTAACTCTACCAGGCTGGTATTCATCAGACGAATATCAAAGATCTGAACCATATTGATTTGATAAGGGTTCCTATCATGGTAGTCTTGGATCCATCCAAGATCCATCTGACGCTGGAGGGCCTCTTGTATGAAAGAGCATCCCTGTTTGTTTACCGAGCAAGTCAAACAGGAATTGTAATCGTGCCGCGGCAGATTATGATACTGGCTTTTCCTTGAGTGCATCGCCACCAAGTTGACATTCATCGCACGAATGTCATGGTTCTGAATGACGTTAGAATTCGTGTAAACCATGTTAACTCCACGAACTCAGTGCTCTTGGATCCATCCGAGATCCATCTGTTCCTGCAGAGCTGCTTGCACTACAGAACATCCCTGGCTGTCTTTAGAGCAGATATTACACTGGTGATAATTATGAGGTGGCACATGGCCATATCTACTCTGTCTACAATGCATCTTGACCAGATTGGTCCCTAATAAGAGTACATCGTGAATTTGATAGACATTGTTAGTCTCTTTCTCAATCAGATTGACTGCAGCTTTCTCATGTTGAGGCAGCGGGTTCGTGAGAACATTGGGATTCGTATCTTTGAAAGATAAGAGTCCGCTCCTAACAAGCTTTTGCACGTCGGATTTGAAATTGAGACAAGTCTCAATGTTATGCCCTGAACCTCCTTGATGATAAGGGCATGTTTGATCCGCTTTAAACCAGAAAGGCGGATTTTCCAGAACTGTAAGAGGAGACTTAGTCTGAATGTGCCCCTTAGCCAGCAGTAATGGAAACAGCTCTGCGTACGTTACGGGTATAGGATCAAATCCTGATGGTCGTGTTGTACGGTTGTTGTTATATGGAGGACGAGCCTGCTGAAGAGGCTGTTGTGTCCTTTGTTGGTCAGGTTGGCTCTACGCAACCTGAGGTTGATACATAGGAACAGGCGTGGGGCCGATAGCAGGAGTAACAGCTGCTACTGGCAGATAACGTCGCCTTTGCTTTTTGAGAGAGATATTCCCAATATCTTGCTCTTTTTTCTTAGGGAGAGCACTACCGTATTTTTTAGTACCGCTCGTCGATCCAATGTCTTTTACCAAACGTCCTTCTCGGACGGCTTCCTCAAGACGTACACCCATGCCGACCATTTCGGTGAAATCACTGGGCGCACTGGCGACCATTCGGCCGTAGTAAAATGAGCTTAAGGTCTTTAACAAGATCTTTGTCATCTCTTTTTCCTCAAGAGGTGGACAAATTTGAGCGGAAATTTCACGCCACCTTTGAGCATACTCCTTAAAAGTTTCCTTGTCCTTTTGTGACATTGATCTGAGTTGATCTCTGTCGGGTGCCATGTCCAAATTGTACTTGTATTGTTGGACGAAGGCAGTGCCAAGATCTCTGAATGTACTGATCGTAGTACGGTTTAAACCCATGTACCATTTGAGTGCGGCACCGGTTAAACTATCCTAAAAGTAGTGAATCAGTAGGTCCTGATTCTCCGTCTGAGCTGACATCCGCCGAGCGTACATCACCAGATGGCTTTGAGGGCAAGAGTTACCCTTGTATTTTTCAAAGTCGGGCACTTGGAATTTGTGTGGGACTTTCACATTTGGGACCAAGCAGAGGTCTGCGGCGTCCTTTCCAAATAGATCCTGACCGCGAATGGCTTGCAGTTCCTTCTGCATTTCCAAGAACTGTTCATGGAATTCCTCCATTCTGTCAAACATAGTTTCCTTCTTACCAGAAGGTGTCTATGGAATCTGTCCTTCTGGGACAGTGTGCACCACAGGGAGTGGTACCGTGACTACGGCAGTAAGTCTTGGCGCCTCCCAAAGTTTGTAACCTTCAGGAGTCTTGAGTATGCCCCTGGCATCTTCGCTTTCCCGAAGTTTGTAACCTTCAGGCCCAGCGGCTTCTGTTGCGATTCCCTGATCTTCAGTGATCGGCGGAACATATCCTTCCAGGATATAGTTAACAGGCATGCCCCAAGGACGATCTTTCGGTATCTGATACCTAGGATCATACTTCTCCACTATGGGCGTTGAGGTGATCTCTGAGATCACAGTTCTTTGTAGCTGAGCTTCTGCCATGGCTTGCATGTCGTTACGAAGCTTTCTCATATCCTCTCTCAGAGTGTCGAGCTCTTCTCTCAACTCTCTGTTCTCTTCCTCAAGATCATCCATCTTTTTCTGACGATTGGCCCGAGTATTATAAGAATGAGACAGTTTGACTCTAGAATCGAGACACAAACGTGAGATTCGTAGGGAAGAAGAATACGCGATGCGAGAATGATGAATGCAATGATTATATTATTGGTTTTTTTGGTTTAATCAAAATAAACTTCAACAATTAGATTGCAAATATCAAACACTGAGGAAACCCCTTTTTATTGAATTCCAAAGGATTACAGAAATGGAAATACAGTAGATTACAAAGTGCAGAAACAAAAACCTAAACTAATGGGTCCTGAGTCCTCTTTGAAGAGAAATCGGGTGCTGATTCTGGTATCTTCCTTTTCTTTGACCGGGGCTCCTGGGCCGTTGTCGGGTTGTCATTCCTTTGCCAAGTGAAAGGAGTGAGCAAATTCCTTTGGTCATCTTGATTCTCTACAGCATGTTGCTCCAAAATTTCAATCAGAGCATCTTTCTCTTTCAGTAATTGTTGTATTTTGATGCACTCTACGTCGAGGGTGCGGTACTTGTTCTTCCAAGATCTTCTTTCCTGTTGAACTTTGTTGAGAGTAACCTGAAGCTTTTCAGTTTCCGTCATGAAGTACATGACAGACTCCCACGGCGGAAGAATTTCGTAACGAGGATAAGGCATCTTTAGCTTGAGAGCTCCAGTTTGTACCCAGTGGAGATAAGGCTCCACCGAGACACAGTCCGGTTTTCCCAGAGACTCTCGTCCTTTCTTATGAACATGTTTCCAAGCTTGCACTATTTCCATCTTTAGTGCTCTGTCATTTTCTCCTTCTTTGAAGAAAAGACCTTCCAGATGAACACCCAGTGGGATGTGCCTCATCGGGTATCCAAATTGACGGCGAACCAATACCGGATGGTAATTGATTCCTCCTTTAGTTCCTATAAGGGGTACGTTGGGGAAGTTTCCACAACAGTCAATGATTCTGATTCCCTCATAAATCCTATTACACCAATCTATATCGGAATTGGTAAGAGACATGATCTTCTACGACCAGCGCAAGACCCTCTTGCAATCCCAAAAAGCAGCAGACTTAGGCAAATGGGATATAAACCATTTGTAGAGCAAAGGTACACAACATGTGATCTCCCCTCCGCTGTACAAATTTCCCAAGTGTACAGAATGATACGCATCTGCAAGCAAAGTCGGCACAGGGTTTCCAATGAGAAAAACCTTAATAGCGTTGATATCGACGAAGTTATTGATGTTGGGAAACAAAAATAACCCGTAGGTGAGCAAGACAAAGATGCTTTCAAAAGCAGTCTCGTTCCCTATACTAGCGAAGTATAGAGCCTTTTTTGTCAAGAACTGGGCTGGCAAACCTTGGATGCCACCCTTAGTGGTCATGTGAGTCCTGACCTCAGACTCGTCCAAATGAATTACTATTGCAATAGTCTGATTCTTTGGAATTTCTTCCAGTCCAGAAAATGGAGCTCGATCAGTGATATGTAAATCAGTCAGATGAGAATACTCCTCCAGCGTTGGTGCAAGCTGGTAATCTGGGAATGTGAAACAGTGATAAACTGGATCGTAAAACTGAACGAGCGCGTCCATGATTCCCTCAATCACATGGACTCTTAACAGTGGTAGCAAACCACCGTGCTTGGCTCTGAAAGCCTCTGGGTTAGTGATCATCCTTGCTAACCTTCTCAAATCCTCTAGCTTTGGAACCTTGAAGGTATACTGGTGCGTTCTCCTTCTACCGAAATTCATTAATGCAATCTTTTTCTCTGATATTTGCAATCACAGTCTTAGTTTAATTTGAAAAACAGAGAGACTAGAAGAGATGTTTTTTGAATGTTTTAATGTTTTATTAAATGAATGCATGAATGCAGCATACAAAAACATAGAAAAAACATGGGGTCAAAGGGCCGTTGTCATGAAGTCAAGGCTCTACCCATCCCCAAAGGTTTATACTAGGGTGATTTTTGTACCTGTACTCATTATCATCAGCTCCTCCTAGGAAAGCAAAACAACAAGCAGATCGCCAGCGAGTTGTAGAGCAATCTTAGAGTAAGTGCCATTCACCGAGAATAGATCACCAGCCTCAAATGAGGGTAGTATCGCGTAACAACTATTTCCGATAGTTTCCGCACTACGAAAGGGTTTGGCTCCTCAGCTTCTCAGACTTAACAACCGGCCCATTGGCTAGAAGAGTGAATGGGTTGCGTTGGTCAGCCTCCACTGAGGTTGATGGTCGACCCCGTCGCCATCACTTATCTTAAGTGTATACTCAATCTTTCCACATACGGCATCACCCGCATTCCCATTAGCAGAAAAATAAACATGTGTAGCAATTAGGAAAAGCAGTATATATATTTGTCCTAATCATCCTAGACTTATAAAGCTAAGAATCCTAAGTTCCTGACAAAAATGGCTCCCCGGCTGAGTTACCACTCTGTAGTTTTTCACACAAGAGGTGAAAAGGAAGACCGTGCCTAGATTTGACTTTGAAATGCCCCACGGTGGGCGCCACTTTTCTGTAGCGAGCGATTTTGGACGCGGTTCTTAAGCGTTGGTCGCTCTCTGCGGTTTGAGCTTTGACTACAGGTCGATTCATTTTTTATCCTATTGTGAGCTGAATAAGTAAGGGAAATAGATGTCTCCAATTAACCCTGCTTGCATACTGAGTTTAAACAGCGGTCTGTTAGGTTACGAATGCTATCAATATGGGGGGCCTTTGTACTGGTTATTTGTATTTTCGCCAATACTGGTTTTTATCTAGGCAGAAGGTTTCTGGCAGGGAACAAGGGTTAGGATGTTAGGACTGATGCTTTTGAATTACTGCTTTTGATTGATGGAGATATGGGATTTTTGTTTTTTGTTGATTGTGCTCGCTAAGATCTTTTCTTTCGATCTTATGCCTACGTATTCCCGTTTACCGAAATAGGGAAATCAGAGCGTTCGTAGTTCCTCCTATTCTATGGGAGGAAATGGGTGTTTTGGTGTCTTGTTCAAAGCCTAAGACGTGAAGCGAAAGGTGATTTGTATCTTGTTCAAAGCCCAAGATATGAAGCTGAAAAGTCTATTTGTGTCTTGTTCAAAGCCCAAGACGTGAAGCTGAAAGACCTCGGCTTTAGAGAGAATTTGTCATCTCTAAAGAGGGGAGAAGGAGAATTACTTTAACTGGGATACGCGGATCCGAGCAATGCCATAATTTCCGAAGAAAGGGTTTTAACCTGAAGGAGAAGACTTTAACTCAGTGTAGAGAAATGCTATCTTTCCTTAGGAATTTATCATGCTAAAAGAGGGACAGTGGCATGGATGTAGATGATCCAGAGGCTTGCCGCTTACAGCGATTAGATGAACGGGAAGGAGTTGTTGATGTTTGTATACTGTGAACGAGGCACAACTTTGATGCTAAAAGGTTGATTGGATTAACCAATGGTTTTCTTATACAAAGCCTAAGAGGAGGCTAATTTCCGCTAGTAAAATCATTATACAAAGCCTAAGAGGAGGCTATTTTGTGTCCCGTACAAAGCCCGAGAGAGAGGCTAAAAGATTTTGACCCGACGATGGAGTCTTTGTGTCTCGTACGAAGCCCGAGATGGAGGCTATTGTTTGTTTGACTCAACGAGGGAGTCTTTATGTGTCTCGTACGAAGCCCGAGAGAGAGGCTAAAACGTTGTTTGACTCCGCTGGGGAGAATCATTGTACAAAGCCCAAGAGAAGGCTAAGGTTACTATGTCAGTTAAGTGACAGGTCCAGTATACTGATTTTGAAAGAGAAAATCAGTTCTTATATGAGCATCACTGTACTCATGGGTTAGATCTGAGGATCGGGGTTGTTTCCTTTTCTTTGAGGAAACTGGAAATCCAAAGGGTATTGAGACTGTCCGAGTCTGCGGGTTTCCTTCCTATTTAACGAAGGGGTCACTTGAGAATGTCTTTGAGACTCAAGGAAGTTAGACTGTCCGTGTCTAGAGTTTTATCTTTTGTACTATGCTTTGAGAAACAGTAGTAGACGCTATGAAAGGACTGTTCTATGAGGATGACTAGGTTCTGTTCCTATACCTCTAGGACGTCATCGGGACAATTTGTACGAAGCCCAAGAGGAGGCTGGAAACTTTTAAGAAGCCGACGGGTCCTTGTACGAAGCCCAAGAGGAGGCTATCATTACCGGAGGAAGAGATCATTATACGAAGCCTAAGAGGAGGCTGTGAATACTTCTAGGAAGCCGTAGGGTCCTTGTACGAAGCCCAAGAGGAGGCGGGGTTGCTTTTAGGAAGCCTGTGGGTCCTTGAACAATGCCCAAGAGGAGGCCGATGCTTTTAAGAAGCCCGTGGGTCTATCATCTCCTTTCCATTAGGAGAGATAACTCTTTTAAAGATAAAAACCACTGGTAAACGTGCGAGGTTTACTATCCAGCGACTTTTAGCTTTTAAAGAGGGTTCCTTAGTTAAGGTCCAAGATTATGATCGTAGTGGGTACCCAAACCCCGAGACATTCAAGGCAAGCTATCCACAAGGAATAGATCAAGTCAGGAAAGTTCGAGAGGCCCAAAAAGTTTTTGTACAAGGGGGGATGGGTCTTACACTCTCTCAAGAGGCCCAAAAAGTTTTTGAAAATGATTTATGAGGGTTGAATTAATCCAAAACCCTAATTTGTTTTCAAAATGTATTTAATTGAATAAAAATTCAATTAAAATGATCAAAAATTGTTTAACACATGGAAAACAAATTGTGATCTTAGATTAATGCTTCAAAAATTAAGTATTGACCAACAAAATAATTAGAAAGCATTAAAAGTTGCAAAATCAATGTAGAAAAAATATTTAAAATGCCAAAAACAATCAAAATATTAATTCTTTAAAAAAATATCAATTATATGAAATAAATAATATTTTTGGGATTTTTTGGGAAAATAAAATATTTTAACATTTTTGTGAATTATTAAAAAAAGAATCAACTCAAAATCATTAAAACTCAGAGAGAAATTAATTTTTGAATCAATTAAACAAAATCACAAAATTCAAATATTTGAATTTCTAAAAAATGGCGCCAAGAACAAGCTGAAGAACACGTGCGTGTTCTTGGTTTCTCAGATTTGCATTTTCTATCCAATCTCACTGAATACGTAATCATATCATGCAATCCACATATCATTATGCTCGTCTCAACCTCACGATCATGTCTATATCCATTAATTTCATTTAAATTAAACATACAACAAGAAATCACGAAGAGACCTCAAGAACCCTAATTTCTGCATGAAGGCTAGGATTTTTGATACACGATTCAAACAATGTAATTAATTGAGGAAATATGTATAGATTGAGAGATGCCCAAGTTTAGGCTTACCTTTAGGTCGTGACAGCAAGTTCAAAGTGATTTTTGATCTGGAGGTGTTACAGATGAGTTGTGATGATCTGAACAGCTTCCCTACACCCTATGGATTGTGTTTGGATGGTTGGACTTGATTGAAATTGGCTGGATCATTTTGTGGTACCTCAGCTGCACTTTGGTTAAAACCTTGAGCAACCAGCTGGTGATTTTGTGAAATTGGTGTTTCAGAAGTAATCTAAGTGTTTGATCAGCTCATATGTGATGTATGTGAGGTGTGTGAGTGATTGGTTTGATTGGAATTGCTCTCAAACTCAAAACCCGATAGTGACTTGCCTTAGAAGACAAAATTGGAGTGAAAGAAGAGATTTTGAGGAAAGCATCTGTTAGATGGCTTTGGTGTACTCAAACTGACCACAATTGAGCTCTATTTATAGTAGAGCAAGTTTTTTTTGGGATCTACAGTGAATGGCAACTGCAGCAGGTGTTTCCTCAATGTTGGCCAATGGAAATGCAAGTCTCCTCTAGCCATTGACTAGAGGTTAGGGCACAGAGCTATGGTCCCCTTGGTCTTGGATAAGTCTTGACTGATTTCAGATGAGAATGGCTCAGTCCATGCCACCTTGATGGTTCCATTGAATGCCTCATTCCAAATTTGAAGTCTTGTCCCTATTTTGGCCATTCTAGGTTCAACATGCTATTTCTTGTTCCATGGACTTTGGAGGCTTGGCTCAGTGATTGTCCCCTTTAGATTCAATCCTCTGAGGTGTCCAAGTGGATAGGAGCAATTGAATTTGGCTGATTTTGGAAAATCGACCAAAGTTGCAAATTCTGCCTTGCCTTAACAGATTTCAGCAAGGTAACTTGCCAATGTCATATCTCATGGTGTAAGTTGAATTTGGCAATGTTCTTGGCCATTTTGGAAAGCTCTTACATGATACAACAACTGTTTGAACAAGTTTGGTTTTGATCTATTTTGATTCCAAGTGAAAAACCCCCCTACATTTGGCAAAAAGTGAGGCAAAATCTGACTTAGTGAAAATTTCACTAAGTGTTGGAAAAAGTGACATTTTCACTTTTCAGCCACTTTGATCACTCCATAACTCAAAATCCTTAATGAATTGGAATGACTTGTAGTTGAAGTTTTTGTAGATGATAATGAGGGCTACAAATCCATCTTTGGATGAGAAAAAATGGCTTTGTGGTTTAGGAGTTATGATCCTTCAAAGTTGGTACCCTTGCCACTTTATTTTTAACTTAGAAAAATTTCTAAGTTTTTATGGTTACCCCTTTTACAAGTTATCTCACTTTTCTTGATTTTTCTTGATGAATGATGATTCAAATCATACATTAACATCATTTTAGGGTTAAAAATCCATTTTGGTGAAAATTCTCAAAAAGTCAAAGTTGACTTTTGTGCACAGTTGACTTTTTATCAGATGAATTCCAAACTGTGCAATTCTTCAGGAAATCATGTCCTTGACCTAAATCAAACTTGATGGACATGTTCCATGGGTGTCATGGGGTATATTCAATCATGTATTCGGGCTTGGGAGCATGTCCAGGTCAAAAGTCAAAGTTACAGTTGACTTTTCTCGCGAAACCCTAATTGTGGTGCAGATGAAATTGAGACTTGTGGCTCAAGCTTCTTGGATCAATCCATTGTTCCAAATGGATCAATATGGTATATTAGAGACCATCAAACCCTCTCTTGAGGTCTTGGCTCTTGATTTGCCCTAAAAGTCAACTTAGGGGTGAATTAGGTCAAGAAACCCTAATTCCTGATTTTTGATGTATGCATCCCCTTGAGGCAAAATGGACTTGATGCATGGGTTCATGAGGTTCCATGAAGTATATTAGGTTATGTTTTGGATCAATGGCTTGTGCCCAGATGAAATTTTTCATCTGGAGGCCCTGGGTGATCAAAACCCTAATTTGGTGACACTGTCGATCTTGAGACTTGATCCACCTAGAAGGGAGCAACTTTGTGCTTAATCCTTGAAGTAGGAGTCCTTTTGATCCTTTGAGGATGTTTGGGAGATTAGACAAGCTGAAAATCAAGTCATTTCTTGATTGAGCCTTTGTCTAATGCTCAGAGAGGGCTTGAAACCCTAATTTTGATTGTAGTGTATGCTCACCCATCTTTGGGGAGACTGATGAAGCATAAAGGTACATCCATATTATGGTGATGATTTGCACAATGATGGGAAACTTTAGTGGTCAAAATTTGGGGTATTACAGGTACCTATTAAGCAAAAAAGATGCTAAGCCTAGATTACTACGCTGGATCCTTTTACTCGAAGAATTTGATTTGGAAATCCGAGATAAGAAAGGCACCGAAAACGTGGTTGCTGACCACCTTTCAAGGCTTGAATATCTAAAGCCAGATCATGTCCCTATCAATGATGATTTCGTTTACAATAGATTAATAGGAGCAGTTAGAACCTTCCATAATGATAATCCTGACCCCTTTTTAGAATTAGATATTGAAAAAGCTTTCGCAGTGACAACCGTACCTTGGTACCCCGGATTTTGTTAATTATCTAGTAGTTGATATCATACCCCTTGATCTAAATTACCAACAGAAGAAGAAGTTCTTTCATGACGTGAAACACTTCAATTGGGACGAACCACTTCTATTCAAGAGAGACGCAGACGGAATTTTCTGTCGCTGTGTCCCTGAAGAAGAAGTAGAAACTATAATTAGGCATTGTCACTCTTCACCATACGGTGGACATTTAGGCTCGTCCAAAACATGCGCTAAGATAATTCAAGCAGCCCTTTTTTGGTCAACTTTATAGTATGCTAAGTGTTGTATGCATGCTCGCTGTGAATGTATGTCCGCCCGTGATAGGGGTTTTTGACCAGTGCGAATACTTTTGGGGGGATTGCTTATAATAGATGTGTTCGGCAGTGTGGGGAACTGGTCGAATCGGCCGGGGAATAACCTGGCCGGGGAGCGGAGCTCAGGTCGTGTTTGAGGCCTGAGTTCGCAGCGTGAACGTCCCATCGCGAGTTGGGGTTCTGCCAATCGTGGTACTTTGATGACGGTGATGCTCGATCGAGGACCGCTGTCGAGCAGTTGCCTGGCTCCTTTCTGAGTGGCGTTATGGTTTAATCGTATGCGACGCTTGTACCTAGACGCGCATAGTGGTCGGTAGCTGACGTTTGTCGTTGCGACGGGTCGAACCGAGGATTTAGCTGTAATATTGTTTTAGCTTTTCAGCATTCCATGGTCGAGCAAGTTCTTCCCCAGTGAGATGTTCTAGGTAATAGGCCCCATTTCCCGTCTTTGCCCGGATGCGATAGGGTCCTTCCCAATTGGCTACTAGTTTGCCTTCGCGAGAGTCTTTGTGGTTTCTTCTTAGAACGAGGCTTCCCACGTCGAACTCTCGCTGTATCACCTTGGCATTGTGCCTGATGGTAATTTTTTGTTTTAGTGAGGCTTCGCGGAGGGCTGCCCCGATTCTGATTTCCTCGACGAGGTCGAGCTCTTCTCTTAAAGATTCATCGTTCATCTCCTCGTCTAGGGGTGATTCTGTCTGCCTAGAGGGTACGTGAACTTCGACGAGAATTACATCCTCTGTCCCGTATGCTAGGCAGAAAGGTGTTTCCCCGGTCGTTGAGTGTGGAGTTGTGCGGTATGCCCATAGTATGCTGTGCAGTTCCTCGACCCATGCCTTCTTTGTTTCGTCCAGCCTTCGCTTGAGGCCTTGAAGGATGACTCGGTTAGCTGCCTCAGCCTGCCCGTTTGTCTGGGGGTGCTCGACGGATGTGAAGTGTTGCTTCGTGCCCAGTTGGGCGACGAAGTCCTGAAACTTTTTATCTGTGAATTGCGTCCGGTTGTCCGTTACAATCGCCTGGGGAATTCCGAAGCGTGCAAGAATGTTTCGTTTGTAGAAACGCAGGATGTTGAGGGCAGTTATTTTGGCTAGAGCTTCTGCTTCTATCCATTTTGTGAAATAGTCCACCCCCACTATGAGACATTTGTTCTGACTTGATCCTACCACGATGGGTCCTAGGATGTTTAGGCCCCACCAGGCGAATGGCCACGGGGAGGACATAACTTTGAGCTCGTTGGGTGGAGCCAGGTGCATGTCCTTGTGCCGTTGGCATTTATCGCACTTCTTCACGTGCTCTTTCGAGTCGTTTTGCATAGTCGGCCAGTAATATCCTGTACGGAGAGCCTTTCGAGCAAGGGACCTCCCGCCAAGATGTTGGGCGTTGATTCCTTCGTGGATTTCGCGCAGGATGTGTGCGACCATTTCCTCCTCGACACATTTGAGCAGTGGAATGGAGAATCCCCGTCTGTAGAGTTTATCTTCGACCAAGACATAAGAGCAGGCTCTTCGCCTGACTATGCTGGCCTCCTTTGGGTTGGACGGGAGTTCGTCTTTGGCGAGATAGTTGTAGACTGGGGTCATCCAACAGTTGTTGTCGTCGATCACTTGCACATCGAGTGTCGGGGAGGCCTTCTCGATGCTGGGTCGAGGAAATACTTCCTGTATGACGGACTAGTTTCCGCCTTTCTTCTTCGTGCTGGCAAGTTTGGATAGCACGTTATGTTCGTGGGGAACATGTTTCACTTCCACTGTTGTGAACTTCGCCATTTCCTTCTTTACCAGGGCCAAGTATTCGGTTAAGTTGTCGTTTTTGGCTTGGTATTCACCCCGGACCTGGAGGGCCACGAGTTTTGAATCCGTGCAAATGACGACTTCTTGTGTGCCCAGGTCCTCGGCAAGGCGTAGCCCAGCGAGGAAGGCTTCGTATTCCGCCTGGTTATTGGAGGTTGGGAAAGACAGTGTGAGTGATACCTCGACGATAATTCCTTCGTCACACTCTAGTATGATCCCCGCGTCGCTTCCTGCCGAGCTTTAGGCACCGTCGACGAAGATGGTCCACTTGCGCGCTTCACTCGCGGGGGAGTCTGCGAATGTCATCTCCGCGACGAAGTCGGCCAGAGCTTGGGCCTTAAGGGCTTTTCTTCCCTCGTGTTGGATGTCAAATTCGGACAGTTCTAGCGACCATTTGAACATTCGGTCGGCCATATCTGGTCGTCTGAGCAGCTGCTTTATGTGCTGATCTATTTGAACCATGATCGTGTGATCCAAGAAGTAGTGTCTTAATCTTCTGGCTGCATTGATGAGGGCCAGTGCCACCTTTTCTATCTGCTGGTATCTTAACTCTGGTCCTTGCAATGCTTTGCTTGTGAAATAAATGGGTTTCTGCCCGTCAGGCGTCTCGCGGATGAGAGCGGCACTCACTGCTTCGGTTGCTACGGCCAGGTATAGGTACAATGTTTTGCCATTGTCCGGACGAGAGAGGACCAGTGGCTCTGAGAGTGCTCGTTTCAGATGGAGAAGGGCTTTGTCGCACTCCTCGGTCCATTCGAATGCTGCCTCTTTGCGGAGGAGTTTGAAGAATGGTAGGGCGTGCTGGGCGGACTTGGCCACGAAACAAGATAGTGACGCGAGCATCCCGTTGAGGGACTGGATTGATTTTTTAGACTTGGGCGTAGGAAACTCGGAGAACGCCCGACATTTGTCAGGATTGGCCTTGATTCCTCGTTCCGTTAAGTAGAAGCCGAGGAATTTGCCTGCCCGGACACCGAACGTGCATTTCTACGGATTAAAACGCATTTTGTATTTCCTGGCCTGTTCGAAGACCTTTCTCAAGTGGGAGGCATGATCGGTTTCCTTATGGGATTTTACGATCATGTCATCCATGTAGACTTCGAGCATGTCGCCTATTTCTCCCCGAAACACTTTGTTCATCATTCGTTGGTACATTGCTCCGGCGTTCTTCAAGCCGAAGGGCATTACGTTGTAGTAATAGTTGCCCGATTCGGTCATGAAGGCCGTATATTTTTTGTCGGACATTGCCATTGGGATTTGGTTGTAGCCCGAGTAGGCGTCCATGAACGATAAAAGTTTAAAACTAGCAGAATTATCAACAATTTTATCAATATTGGGGAGGGGGTAGGCATCTTTCGGGCATGCCTTATTGAGATCGGTATAATCAATGCACATGCGCCATTTTCCATTAGATTTTTTAACCAATACAATGTTGGACAGCCAAGTGGTGTACTTGGCTTCCGAAATAAATTTGGCCTCGAGGAGGTCCTTTACAGCTTTTTCAGCAGCCTCCGTCTTCTCGGGAGACTGCTTTCTCCTACGTTGTGCTACGACCTTGATGGCCGGGTCAATTGTCAGCTGGTGACAGGCGACGGATGGATCCAAGCCGGGCATTTCTGCGGCGCTCCATACGAAGAGGTCGGCGTTCTCTCTGAGGCATGCTTTGAGCTGCTTCCTCGCAACGCCAGGCAGGTCAGCTCCGATCTTCACTCCCCGTTGGGGGTCTTCACTGAACAGAACTATCTCGAAGTTGTCATCCGGGATTGGGCACATCGGATGGGAGTTGCTGCTGCATGATGTGGATGGCCAGCTGAAGCTGCTCATTCTTCCTGTTAGTCCTTGGGGAAGCGACTGTCTAGGTCGATAGAGTCGACCTGGGGCAGAGGCTTGTCCTCCTCGGAGCTACTTGGCAGTGTTGGCTTGCTCGACGCCTTTGGCTTGGGGGCAATGGCATTGAGCCCCTTTGTAGCTGCTTCAAAACACCGTCGGGCAGCTTCTATATCACTGTGGAGGGTGGCGACCATTCCTTTCGAAGTGTAATACTTCATCTTCAGGTGGACGGTCGAGGGCACTGCTACCAACTCGGCTAGTGTTGGCCTTCCGAAAATGCATTGGTAAAGCGACAGGCAGTCGATTACTAGAAATTGCACCTTGATGGATCTGGCCGTTTCAGCTGATCCGAAGGTCACTATCAGCTCGACGTAACCCCACGGCTTGGTCACAGACCCGTTGAATCCTTGTAAATCGGACCCTACGTAGGGGGTATGGTGCGATTCGTCCAGCTGAAGTGTTGAGAACAACTGGGAGTACATGATGTCGACCGAGCTGCCCTGGTCGACAAGGATTCGACGAACGTCGAAGTTTGCCATTTGGGCTCTGACGGGCAAGGGAATGCTTGAGTTCGGGGAGCCGCCAAGGAGTTCCTCCTTATAGAAGGAGATGGGGATGGAACCCTTCTGGGACTGATCAAGCGTGGTCACTTTGTTCGAGCTGGTGTTGATAAGGTGTTCGAACTTCCGCTTCACGGACCCCATAGTGACTTTGTTGAAACCCCCGCCAGAGATGACCATGGCGCAGGGGAAAGTCTCCCACGGGCTGTGGGCCGCGAAATATGCAGGGGCGTTGAGGTCGTCTGGGACGTTGAAGTCCTCGGGTCGCGATATAGACATAGCGACCTGTATGTTGGTGTCTTCCGAGGAGGGTACCTCCTCCAAGACATTCTTGGACTCCTGGGCGTCCTGCTGAGGAGTGTCCTTTTTCTTCACGAATTGCTTCAGGTGGCCATCCCTGATCAGTATTTCAATGGCATCCTTCAGGTGGATGCAGTCCTTCGTGGTATGGCCGTGACTTTTGTGGAAACGGAAGTATTTTGACTTGTCCACGTTTGGTCTGTTCGGAAGCTATTTGGGGAACCAGACCCCAGCCTGTTTGAACTCCGAATTGGCACATTCGGACAAGATCTTTTCCCTAGAAATGGTCAGGGGAGTGTAGTCATGGAAGCGCCTGGAGGGCCCTTTGCTGTCACGGGAGTCGCGGGGACAGTCCTCGTGCCTTCGTTCACCCCGACGAGATGTCGAGGCTTCTTCTCCTTTAGAGGCCCGAGCGTTCTCCTGGCGGCGTGATGCTCGAATGTTGCAGGTTGCAATCTTCTCTTCGTACTAAATATGAGATTAGGCTTTGAGGAGGAGGGCGTCTAAGTTCCTCGGTGGCGCGAGGCCAATGGCTTTAGAGAACTCGGAGTCCGGGCGGACCCCTTGTTCGAGCAGGAACTTCTTCATCTTATCTGTCGTCGGGACCTGCGCAGCTTCCTTGTTGAACCTCTCGATATATGCGCGAAGAGGTTCGTTTTTCCCCTGGATTATGGCTCCAAGGGAGGCCTCGGTTTTGGGATGGCGGTGAGATGCTGTGAAGTGCCGTGAGAACATCCTGGCCATTTGTTTCCATGAGGTAATGGACTCCTCGGGCAGTTGTTTATACCATGTCATTGCTCCCTTTCGAAGCGTGGTCGGGAACAATCTGCATTTGATGGCGTCCCGTACGTTGCGGTAGTCTAGCAGCGCATTGATGTTCTCGATGTGCTCGTCGGGGTTGGTGGTCTCGTCGTATGTGCCAAGTGACGGGGGTTTCTCCAAGCCTTTTGGGAGACGGGTAGCCAAGATCTCCTGGGACAACGGGCCGCGAGGCTCGTCGTCGTTACTAGAACTGGTGTATGATGGTGATCGGATGGGATGCTCGCGTTGGCGGTTCCTTCGCGGAGAAGGTGAGTGGTTCCTTCGAGGAGAAGGTGAGCGGTTCCTTCGAGGAGAAGGTGAGCGTGCTCGTCCTTTGGACTTGATCGAAGGAGATTCCTCGTTCCTTCGAGTCCTTTTGTGGTCATAAACGTGCTGGTCACGCAGGGAGATATGGTCGCGCTTTCGGGCTACACGAGGATCATGCTCTTGGTGCAGTCTTCGGTCGATTTCTCTCCGTGGTTGCGGGCTTCTTGATCGTCGCTGGTTCCTCCGCGTAGGAGGGGATCTTGGACGGCGAGACTCTTCCAGTACCCCGATCCTCTCGTTTTGCTGCAGGATCAGGGTATTAGTTTTGTTGAGTGCCTCCGGGAGGGCTGCCACGTCTGGGTCGGCGTTGGGCGGAACAGGAACGGACTGGAGGTCGAGAGAAGGTTGATCGTTGTTGCGATCAGCAGGGGTAAGGGAAGGAGAAGCAGTGGCTCCATCCCTAAGGAAACGGGCATCTCGGAGGAGAGATGATTGGCCGTCAACGTCAGATTTGTTGACGGGGAGGATGGTTGATTGGAGAGCATCCTTGGTGCGATCTTGGGAGGCCATGATCGTGATGATGTTTGAGAATTGTTTTGATCTTCGATTACTGATGAAAGA
This sequence comes from Lathyrus tuberosus, assembly GCA_022829125.1. Taxonomy (NCBI): domain Eukaryota; kingdom Viridiplantae; phylum Streptophyta; class Magnoliopsida; order Fabales; family Fabaceae; genus Lathyrus; species Lathyrus tuberosus. Next base: position 7,812,454 of record JALAZF010000008.1, on the reverse strand, counting down.
AAGATGGGGAGAACAAAGATTCCCACAGACGGCGCCATTGATCGTGAAGGCTGGATCAGATCCTGTAGAATCAGGCCGCCAAGTGCGTCAGGGATGCTGTTCGTATGAAGAGGAGGGGGTGTACCTGCAAGGGACTCCGACGCTCAAGTGAGAAAGGGTCAGAGAAAAGGGGCAAGTACAAAGTATGAATTCTTAGGGTGAATATTGGATACCTGACCCTCTCAAGCGAGAGGGTTTATATAGATCCCCCAGCGTGTGGCCAACGGTCCTATTTTCGGGGCGAAGTAACCGTTTTCCCCAAAGAATAGGTAACTACCCAAACTAGCCGTTATGTCGGGCAGGGTGCCCAAAACTAGTCGTTGTGTCGGGCATAGGCATGGTTCTGGGCACCTGCCCATAGCAGTTCGGAGAGCGATGAAGCCGTGCGTAATGGGTAGTAATTCCGGGGAGGAGCGTCGCATTCCTTGCCCGGTTGGAGGGGCAGAAAGGTAACTTTTGCCCCTCTGTAGATTGAACTTAGGCAATTTGGGCCGCTCTGGAGCATAGGCGGATTGGGCCAATTCTAGCCATTGGTCCAGTCCAGAACAATATATATATATATATATATATATATATATATATATATATATATATATATATATATATATATATATATATATATATATATATATATATATATATATATATATATATATATATATTTATGTATATTCATCTTTTTTATTTTTTTTAGAAAGAAATATATAAATTCATATATTTTGTTTTGTTAATAAAATACAATTTTTGTTTCTTATGAATTTTGTTTCTAATATATTTTTGTTTTATTTAATTTTTGTTTTTAATAAATTTGTTTTTCATGTAATTTGTTTTATATGCCACATTCATTTTTGTTTATCTAACATAAATATATTTTGTTTTGTATACATAAGTTACTATCAAACTAATTTTGAATTTTGAACAAAGAACCATCATTGGTGTTGAATCTTAAGGACCAAGTTTTGGAACTTTGAAAATCAACTTCGAATTAAATTATTTTACTATCTTTTGTTTTCTTCATCAATAAGTTTCATTTTGCCTATAAATAGAGATCACCATTTCATTTTCAAGACTACACCAAAACAATTGCTCCTATGCTTGTTTTCAACACTCTCTCCCTCCTACAAACCCTCTTAACAACTGCAATAACAAACCGAGCCAGCATCCATCCAACAAAGCTCAAGGAGTATTTCTTTCTCTTCTGGAACTCCATTGAAGAAGCCTTGGACTTTCTCCAAGAGGTAAGTGTTCTTACACTTTGATATCTTTGTACATGCATCATTCTTGAACATTTATTGAAGCAAAAATGTAGTTCTTAACGTGTTTGTTATGGTCCTCCTACTATTTTCACTTTAACATGTTTATATGTGAAGTTTATGTTGTTTAAAAACTAGAGTTCAGTTCTGGTTTTTCGATTCATGTGTTTTGTACGTTGAGTTATAGTGTGTATGAGTGGTATCATTAGATTCCTTGCGAAAAATAAAGTAAGTTAGGTTCTTACGATTTTTAATTTCATGAAAAAATGAAGAAGTTATGAAGCTTAGAAGATTGGCCATGGTGGAAACGCGTAAGGAAGAAGAAAGATGTTTTGCTTATGATTTGTCTTGCTTTTGATCTATTCTACTTCTGATCTGTGTTGCTTCTGATCTGTTTTGCTTCTGATTTATTCTACTTCTGATCTGTTTTGCTTATGATCTGTTTTGCTTCTGATCCGTTTTGCTTTTGATCTGTTCTACTTCTGATCTATCTTGCTTCTGATCTATTTTGCTTCTGATCTGTTCTGCTTCTGATCTGTTTTGCTTCTGATCTGTTTTGCTTTTGATCTGTTTTGCTTCTAATCTGTTTTGCTTCTGATCTATCTTGCTTCTGATCTATTTTGCTTCTGAACTGTTCTGCTTCTGATCTGTTCTGATTCTGATCTGTTTTGCTTCTGATGTATTTTGCTTCTGATGTATTTTGCTTCTGATGTATTTTGATTATGAACTGCTGGGTTTCTTAATTGTTTTTGATTTATTTTCTGATTTTTTATTTATTTTTATTCTTTTAATTCTTTTTAATTTTCTTTTTTTATCTTTTTCTTTAATTTAATTTCTCTTATTAAAAACCTTCTTTTAATTATTTAGACCTTTATTTTATTTAACTTTTAAAATTAATTAACACTTTGATCAATTTTTTTGTTTATTATTTTATACCTCTAAAATGTTTATTACTTTGTATTGCTTTTAATTCAAGAATTTCTTTTATTTCAAAATATACTTTGATTTATTTTCTAAATATGCAACTTGTCCATTCTTGTGAATTTTTATCTTGACATAATCCTTTGATATTCATCATTGTTTCCTTTACTTGATGATGTTAATAATTAAAATACTTTTTTTACCTTAAATATTCTTACAATTGATCTTACTTTGCCATGTTCTTATTTAACTTGATTTCACGATGTTCTTCCGTGTATATTTTATCTCTCACGATGCTTTGCCGTGAATGTCTGTTATTTTAACACGATGTTCTCCCATGTATATTTTATCTGTCACAATGCTTTGCTGTGTCTTCATTTATTCCGTGATGTTTTGCCACGTATGCATGCTCCCTTAGGATCTCTTAGTTCAAATTTAATTTTCTATTAGGTTTGAAATAAGATAGACATTAGGATATTCAACCAAGCATGATAATTTTAGGTTAGATTTTCCCTCTCGCTGCCGTGCGATTTAAACTTTCTTTTATGTAGTTCGTGCCCCTTTAGGGATGAACTACGACCGCTCTGATTTCTCAAGATCCCGTTGAGAATACGTAGGCATAAGACTGTAAAGTCTTAGCGAACAACCGTTTCTTTTTTTCATCGTCTCTTTACATCCGACGTTTTCCTGGATATTCATATTTTCAACCTCTTATTTTTTATCTCTTTCAATCCGACGTTTTCCCGGATATCTGCAACCTTTTCTTTTTTTCATCGTCTCTTTACATCCGACGTTTTCCCGGATATTCGTATTTTCAACCTCTTATTTTTTATCTCTTTCAATCCGAAGTTTTCCCAGATATCTGCAACCTTTTCTTTTTTTCATCATCTCTTTACATCCGATGCTTTCCCAGATATTCGTATCTTCACTCTTTTCTTCCCTTTATGTCCGATGTTTTCCCGGACATTCATATCGCTTCTTTTTTTAAAAAAAACTTTCCTTTCGATTTAGGTTCAAATTCATAGCTGTTATTAAAACTTTCTTTAATTTCTTGAACAACTAACCATACAATTTTTACAACGGAAGCTTACTCGCCTGTAAGTTTTAAATAACTTTCTATTACATACTTGCACACACACACACACATATATATATATATATATATATATATATATATATATATATATATATATATTTGTTTGTGCTGGAAGCATGCTCACCTGTAAGTCCTTCTACCCTCTTTTACGTACAGTATATATTTCATCTGTATATATATGCATGTATATTATCTTGCTTAGAGTCTAGAATTAGATAAAGCCAGTGGTCACTCTTTCAAAATAGTCAAATCAAGTTCCCCATAGGAATTCCAGATACAGTCTTGCCTTCTCTTGGGCTTATACAATATGGAACAAAGAGAAATGCATTATTCCCGGTGAAACTTTTCTCAGAATGTCACTATTAGAAAATTGTCAAAGAAATTCATTTCCGCTAGAGAGGATTAATTCCTGGGAAATCTATCTTGAATTTCTTCAAACCCTAAAACTGTTCAATAAAGAAAAGATTATTCCCGGTGAAACTTTTCTTGAACTTCTCTTAAGTTTGGACCCACAGGCTTCCTAAAAGCATCCCCGCCTCCTCTTGGGCTATGTACAAGGACCCTCCGGCTTCTTAGAAGTTCTCATGCCTTCTCTTGGGCTAATGCAAGGACCCTGAAGACCTCTTAAAGGTATAGGACAAAACTTAGTCAAAACCTCTGATCAATTTAAGGGTTGATTCTTATCCCTTAAAGCATCAACCTCCTCTTGGGCATCACACAAAGATAAACTCTTCCATACCAGTAGACTTGGACAGTCGAATCTCCTCTTGGATCTCAAAGACATTCTCAAGTTCCCTACAAATCCAGGAGAAACTCTGATTATTTAATCAATCTCCAGTAGAGTTAAAACCCTCACATGATCTATAACTCAATCTTTATCCTAAATTCCCCCAGCTACGGTCATCTTATTATCAATCCATACTAGCCTATCACAACCTCAAGGCATCTGATACCTCAACTCTTCTGTAAACCCTCAGCAAGAGTTGATTCCCTGACTTAGACCTGCCCCTGGATTTTAATAATCCTCAGCATGAGACAACCTCCTCTTAGGCTTTGTATAATGATTTTCCTCAGCAGAATTAGCCACAAGATCACTCTCTTATTGTATCAATCACCTTTTTAGCACTCTCTTGTTGAGTCAATCACCTTTAAAGCACTCTCTTGTTGAGTCAACCCTTTTCAGCCTCAATCTTGGGCTTTGTACAAGACACCCACATAAACACTCTCTTGTTGAGTCAACCTTTTCAGCCTCAATCTTGGACTTTGTACAAGACACCCATAAATATCTTCACTTGAGTTAGTCAAATATCCTTCAGCCTCAATCTTGGGCTTTGTACAAGACACATATAAATCTCCCTAAAACAGAGTCAAATCCTCTTTCCAGCCTCAATCTTGGGCTTTGTACAAGACAAATCATAATCTCCAGCAGAGTTAATCTTATTTTAACCACAATCTTGGGCTTTGTACAAGACAGATAAAACCTCTCACTTGTAGAGTCAGATTCCCCTTTTGGCCTCAATCTTGGGCTTTGTACAAGACACATACAAATACCCAGTGGAATAAAAAAATCACTCTTTAACCTCAATCTTGGGCTTTGTACAAGACAGACAAAATATTTCCCCAGAAAAGTCAACTCTCAGCCTCCTCTTAGGCTTTGTATAATGATATCCCCCAAAGAGTCATTCTCTTTTTTTGCCTCAATCTTGGGCTTTGTACAAGACAGATAATAAACTCCCTAGTGGAGTCAATCAATCTCTTAGCTTCAACCTTGGGCTTTGATCAAGGCACACAAAAATCAAAACCCCCTCAGAGGAAATCAAAATCTCTCTGTAAGAAAACATTTCTCGTTATATCGCACATCAAACAGAAAAATCAAAACAAGCCCTAATTCTAGATAATTGCTGTAAGTGGCACACTTATTGATTCAAATATCCAAGTTGTAGTCCATCTTTATCCTGGTAAATACCTTCTTTCATCTAATTGCTGTAAGTGGCAAGCCTCTGGATTATTTACATCCAAGCCAATGTCCCACTTTTAGCATGAAAGATTCCTAAGGAAAAATGGCATTGCTCAACACTGAGTTAAAGTTTCCCCCTTCAGGATAAATCCCATATAAAAGAATTATGGCATTGTTGGATTCACATATCCCAGTTAAAGTAATTCTCCTTTATAATCACTCACAAACAGTTGTGATAAACAGACGAGATGTCTCCCTTTAGAGATGCCAAATTCTCTCTCAGTCAAACCTTTAGCTTCAAACTTGGGCTTTGAACAAGACACAAATCACCTTTAGCTTCAATCTTGGGCTTTGAACAAGACACCAAAACATCTTTCCTCCCATTGAATAGGAGGAACTACGATTGCTTTGATTTCCCTGTTATCATTACGGGAATATGTAGGCATAAGATTGCGAAATCTTAGCGAGCATACCAATCAAAAACTTTAGGTCCAGTACCTCACCAAAAACATCGGAAAACGCGAAAAACAACAAAAATACTCTCTCTCACAGACATCCCCACAAAGAAGAAACTTTCCCATTTACAGATAAACACCATCAAGTATAAAGCAGAACCTAATGATAATCAACCTGTGGATAACCACATACAGGATGGGTAATTGACAACTCCCCATTGTATAACCTAGCCCCGAACTCCCCAATCTCCCTCAGCGACTGTTCAGTTGAACATTCGCGTGCAAGGTTAGTTTTAGATAGCTTCCATTTCCCTTTCAGCTTCACAGAATAAATAAGAAATCAGAAAGTAGCACCCCCGTTCCTCCCATTGAGGTGAGGAAATCCCCATGGCGATAAGGTGGCCGCGTCACCGATAAAAATCGCATGCTACAAGTGGAATACATACCAATCAGGATTGATTCCTTACAAAGTTACGCGAGAAGATTGTTACCATTCTTCAATTGAATCGAGTTTCATCACATTCCTCGTGAAGAAAATCACATGGCTGATGCACTAGCCACTTTCTCTTCCATGGTTGCTGCAAGCCAATGGAATGATGTACCTAATATTGACATGATGCACCTTGAAAGGCCCGCCTACATCTTCACAGTTGAAGTAGTCATAGACAATAAACCCTGGTATCATGATATCAAGTGCTTCCTTCAAAGACAAGAGTACCCACTAGGGGCATCCAGAAAAGACTAGAAGACTCTCAGAAGACTGGCAGGCAACTTATTCCTGAACGGTGATACACTCTATAAGAGAAACTTCGACATGGTTTTACTCAGATGCGTAAACAGACAAGAAGCAAACATGTTGATGAAATAGATTCACGAAGGATCCTTTGGCACTCATGCCAATAGACATACAATGGCAAGAAAAATTCTGAGACCAGGATATTATTGGCTGACAATGGAATCCGATTGCTATAAGTACATGAGGAGATGTCACAAGTGTCAGATATACACAGACAAAATCCATGTACCACCAACGCATCTCAAAGTTATTTCTTCCCCATGACCTTTTTCTATATGGGGAATCGACATGATTAGCATGATTGAACCCAAAGCTTCAAACGAACATCAGTTCATCCTGGTAGCCATTGATTACTTCACCAAATAGGTCGAAGCAGTGTCATACACCAATGTAACCAGACAAGTAGTGGTCCGATTTACCAAGAACAATCTCATATGCCATTATGGTGTTCCAAGCCAGATCATTACTGATAATGGATCTAACTTGAACAACAAGATGATGAAAAAATTATGTGATGAGTTCAAAATCGAACACCATAACTCATCTCCCTACCGGCCTAAGAGGAACAGAGCGGTAGAAGCGGCTAACAAGAACATTAAGAAAAACATTCAGAAGATGGTTTTAACCTACAAAGACTGGCATGAAATGTTGCCATTTGCTCTCTACGGTTATCGCACATTTGTCTGAACTTCAACAGGGGCAACCCCTTTCTCTCTTGTATATGGCATAGAGGCAGTGCTCCCTATAGAATTAGAGATCCCATCAATCCGGGTATTGATGGAAGCTAAGCTAACAGAGGCTGAATAGTGTCAAAGTCGACACGATGAACTGAATCTAATCAAAGAAAAGAGAATGAAGGCTCTATGCCATGGTCAGTTGTATCAGCAAAGAATGAAGAAGGCGTTCGACAAAAATGTCTGACACCGTGTCTTCAGAAAAGGGGACCTCGTGCTCAAGAATATACAATCATTCCTCACTGATTCCCGAGGCAAATGGACTCTGAATTATGATGGCCACTACGTGGTCAAGAAAGCCTTTTCAGGAGGCGCCTTGAGACTCGCAACCATGGATGAAGAGGAGATTACCTACCCCACGAATGTTGATGTAGTCAAGAAATACTTCGCCTAAATAAAAAAACGTCTCGGTGGATTGAAAACTCGAAAGGGCGGTCCAGGCAAAAATTAGAGACATAAGCGAAAATCATCCTGATGGATTGAAAACCTCAAAAGGCAATTCAGGAAAAAGTTAGGGATTCATGGAAAGTAACTACGTCTGACAAGTTTGACTCCTCAGCAGTAATGCCATCCTGACTGAAGTTAGGGAAACTTCAGTCAAGTTCACCTTCGACAGAAGCCCAGAATGTCTAGAATTCAAAGTTGGTAGAAGGATTACGGTCGTTGTGTTTCAATGTATCCCCTTTTTCGTTAAATTACCATTTTCTAAACTTTGTAAATGTTCTATGGGATCACGCGCTTGGCTGATTACCATTCTATCAATAAAATTTGAGCCCTAGCGCTTTTGTTTACAATTCTCATTTATTTTGCTTTACAGAATGACATTTTTAATATGATCAACGATTCTTGAAACAAAAAATGAATTTACTCGTCAATTTTTCTTATGCTTTTAAAGATAAAGATGGCAATTCTTTTTTACTACTGAACACAAAAAAGAACATCGATGGCTTCACCAGAAGTGATTAAACCTCAAAGTGCAGAATCGAAGTATTCCTTTTAAAACCAGTACACCTGAATGAAGGATCAATTGTTTTAGATGTGATGTCCCGTCTGATATCCCCGACAGATTTCGTACCTCTGAAGATCAATTGATGATTTTCTCCCCCCCAGCGGGGTCTATCTCTCCTAAGCAAGATAAGATTTCTATCTTCAACCAATGGTACTTTTCATACCACGCAGTGGCCGAGTATCCAGTCGTGTTCATTCACCAGTCTGTATGTCGCGTCTATTTTGTTAGCATAAACATACATACATCATGCGTAATTGATTCATATACATATTCACATTGCATTACTATCACTTTGGCCATACTTAACACCAAGTGATAAAAGTCCTCTCACCGAAAGTCCTCAGCACGTCAAAATTGGATTGCATCACATGGCATGTCTCCAAAAAGGTCTCGTAGAAAAGTATGATGTAATATCCCCAAGAGAAAAAACGGTCTTTCAAGAGACTCTTTTTCCGCAGTAGGGTCAACAAATGGCATCTCCCACAGAGAAGTTTGCATACCTCTACAACTCAGACAAATGGGTGTCCCCAGCAAGTCTGACCTCAAAATTTTTCCATCATATGGCACCTTTCTAGTGAAAACTCGGCGAGAAGTTTGATGAAGACCGCTACAAGCGTTCCTTGTCGAGGAAGGAACTCGACAAGAAGAAACTTATACCAGTTCTGTGGCTGAAGACCAGGATCGAGGGGAAGTTTATTTCAAAAGAAACAGAGACCAGTTCCATGGCTGAAGACCAGGATCTATGGGAAGTTTATTTCAAAAGAAACTGAGACCAGTTCCATGGCAGAAGACCAGGATCGAGGGGAAGTTTATTTCAAAAGAAACTAAGAGCAGTCCCGTGGTTAAAGACCAGGATCGAGGGGAAGGTTTACCCTTTTCTAAGTAACATTGCTTAGCAAAAGAAGATGGATGAGCAAACTACTATTCATAACCATAGTCAAAATTTTGGGTATTCCAATATTTAATCCTCTTGCACCCATTAATGTCCGAATGCCTTCTCCATTTACACCTTCGGGTCCAAGAAGATTAAATAGGGGCATCTGTCATACCCAAAATTTTGACCACAAGTTTTCCCATTATTGTGCAAATCATCACCACAATATGGAGTTACCATCATCCCTCATCAATCTCCTCAAGGATTGTTGAGCATTCACTATTATCAAGAATTAGGGTTTTGAGCCCTCTCAGGACACTTAGACAAAAGATCAATCAATAAAGGACATGATCTTCAACTTGTCTAACCCTTTAAACATCCATGAAGGATCAAGAGGACTCCCACGTCAATAATCAAGCACAAGATTGCAACATTCCAAGTGGATCAAGCCTCAAGATCGCTAGTGTCACCAAATTAGGGTTTTGGTCGACCAGGGCCTCCAGATGAAAATTTTCATCTGGGCATGAGCCATTACTTCAAAATATGACCCAAAATGCTTAAAGGGACCTCATGGACCCAATCATCAAGTCAAAACAACATCAGGGGAAGCATTCATCAAAAATCAGGAATTAGGGTCTGTTGATCTAATTCACCCCTAAGTTGAATTTTGAGGCAAGACATGAGTCAAGGCCTCAAGACATAATTTGAGGGCCTCAAATACACCACATTGATCCATTTACAACAATGGATTGATCCAAGAAGCTTGACTCACAAGTTTCAATTTCATCTGAACCACAATTAGGGTTTTGAAGAAAAAGTCAACTGTATCTGTGACTTTTGACCAAGACATGTTCCCAAACCTTGGGACATGATTCAAGACACACTAAAACACCTATGGAATCCATCCATTAGGTTTGAATTAGGTCAAGAACTTGATTTCATAGAGGATCACACAATTTGGAATTCATCTAATAAAAAGTAAACTGTGCCCAAAATCAAGTTTGACTTTTTGGAATTTTTCATAAATATGGCTCCCCTAAGTAAAAAACAATGTTAATGTATGGTTTTGATCATCATTCATCAAGAAAAATCAAGAAAAGTGAGGTTTCTTGCAAAAGGGGCTACCTTGAGAAACTTAAAGTTTTCTAAGTTATGGAACAAAATGGATTTGGTACCCACTTTGCAAGGTCATAACTCCCAAACCCTAAGGCCTTTCTCTTCCATCCAAAGCTCAAATGAAAGTTCACATGGCATGCTTCAAAAGTGTCAACTACATCAAATTCCAAATCCTCATGGATTTTAAGTTATGGATTGATCAAAATCACAAAAAGTGAAAATGGCCACTTTTTCCAACACTTTGTGAAATTTTCAAGAAGTCAAAATCTGTTTCTTTTTTTACCAACTTTGAGGTCATTTTTCATTATGATCCAAGCTAAACCAATACCATTTGTGAACATCAAAGTTAAAGTATGTCATGAGAGCTTTCCAAAGAATACAAGAACTCCCATTGATTCAACTTAATCAAGGAGTTATAAACCTCACAACATGCATTGCTCAAACTAATTTCCAAGACAAAATTGTGCATTACTTGTGGCAACCGATTCTCGAGTCCAATTTTGTTTACTATGCAAGACTGATCCCCATCCAAGTTCAATAAGAATCTCAGTCAATCATGAAAAACATACAAGCTTGGACCTTAAGGCAAGAGTCCTATCCTTTGGCATGTGATCATTCAAGTTTCAAATCCAAAACTCCAAGTTTGTCATTTGGCATTGATGTGGAGCATAGAGCTGTCATGAACCAAGCCATATCAGTCCAATTGAGTCAAGATTAACTCAAAACTCAGAAGACCTAGAGCTACAAAGATCAGCTTAGTCAATGGCCAAGTGAAGACTTGGTACCTTGGCATTTAAGAAAGTGATACATGGGCATATCCATTGGATAATAGAGTGATCCCCCATCCAACACTATTCCTTCAAAAACAAAACTCTTCTCCTATAAATAGAGGTTATTTCTGATGTTTCAAAGCACACCAAAACAATACCAAAGCCTTGTTTTCTCACTCTCCCTCTCTTACTTCAATTTCAAGTCACATTGAAGCAATTTATGAATTCTTGAAACCAGAGCAAAAATAACTCAAATAACCCTCCTAACACATCATAAATCATCCATTAGAGGTGTTCAAACCTTCATCCACATTGCACAACCTCAAAATCAGAATGTCAACCTCCAAAACCTCAAATTTTGACTTTTCTGCATTTTACAACCCATGTCTTGATTCAGTCACTTTCACAACCAAACAAAGCTTCAAACACACTCCAAATATCATCCTCAAATTGTCCCAACATGTTTCCCTCAATTGTAACACCATTTGAGTGAGTTACCATTTTAGTCATTTTTGCCACTTTTGCAAGAAAGAGCCAACTCTTGTTCCTGAGATTCACAGGTGGTTTTGATAATCCTAAAAGCTTCTAAGGGATCAATCAAGAATGTCTAAAGCATCGGATTACTTCTGGCACAAGGATCTTAATAGTTAGCATAAGGAGCTTCAAGAGGTAAGTGCATCACAAGTTGACCTCTTAAAATATGCATTGCTTTGATGTCCATTGACCATAAACATGTCATATATATCCAATGTGTTGTGTTTGAACCAATTTATCATGCTATTGTTGCTTATATGATAAGATAGCATAGAACTTGCAAATCTTGGCCTATTTTGAAACCACTATCGGGTTTTAAAATAGAGGCATCTTTAGAAAATTCTAAAAGCACCATTGGATTCCTCATGAAATTCTAGGCAGGATCCATCTAAATTTTGTCCAATTTCATGGAGAAATGAGGGAGATATGATCCCTCTTACAAAACTTGAAAACTTGGGCAAGCCAGCCATGGTGCCCTTGTTGCTTGACCTGGTCAGAAGGCATTTTAGCCTTATCAATTTGTGAATGGGGGTGATACAATGGATGTATCACCACCCCAGTGGTAAGAGCACGCTTGTGTTTGGTTGGAGGTCGTGGTTTCAAGACCCACCCAGACCATTTTGTTATTTCTTTTATATTTTTCTATTTTTCATTTTTTTATGGTTTTTAATAATTAATTCCAAAATTAATTTCTCTCTCAATTTTAAATATTTTTTATTGGTTCTTTTTTTGAAAATTCACAAAAATGATAAAATATTTTATTCTACAGAAATCTCACAAAAATATTATTTACTTTATATGTTTGATATTTTTGTAAAGAATTATTTTATTTGTTTTTTTAGGCATTTAAAAATATTTCTTTCTCTTGATTTCTTTTATTCAAATGATTTTCAAATCATTCTATGAATGAAACATGATTTTCAAACATTAATCCAATATCACAACTTGTTTTTCACACATGTTTGATAACTTTGATCATTTTAATTGAATTTTTATTCAATTAAAATACATCTTTAAAATCAAATTAGGGTTTTGATGATTTTCACCCTCACAAACATTCTTCAAAACACTTTTGGGCCTCTAATAGAATGTAAGACCCAACCCCCTTTGTACTTAAACTTTTTGGGCCTCAGTCATTGTATAAGTCCCTACGCGATTTTCAAAACGACGGTGCGATCACTATCTTTCATTTGGGCCTCTCCTTGAGCTATAAGTCTCATCTCTTGTATAAAAAAAACTTTGGGTGACTAATAGAGTGTAAGACCCACCTCTTTTGTAAATACAATAAATTTGGGCCTTAGTCATTGTATAAGTCCCTCTGTGGTTTTCAAAACTATGGCGCGATTGCCGCCTTTTTGAAAGAGATTATCTGGGTCTCTCTTTAAGTATAATCCCCAAACATCCTTTTACAACAATTTTCTTCTTGAGTTAGATTCAAATTCATAGTTGTTATCAAAACTTTCTTCAATTTCTTGAATAACAAACCATACAGTTGTGTTTATAATGCTGGAAGCTTGCACAACTGTAAGTTTTACCATTTTCTTTGACATACTTGCTTATATATTTCATCTGTATATATATGCTTAAATACACATGCTTAGAGTTTTCCCCCAGCAACTAGGTCTAGGCTTAAATAAAACCAGTGGATACTCTTTCAACACAGTCAGAACTATTTCCCCATAGGAAATTCTAGATACAGTCTTGCCTCCTCTCGGGCTTATACAATATGGAACAAAGAAAGGCATTATTCCCGGTGAAACTTTTCTCAAGAATGACACTACTAGAAATTTGTACAAGAAATTCATTTCCCCAGAGATGATTAATTCCTGGTGAAACCTCTTTTGAATTTGTTCAGACCCTGGAACTGTTCACTGAAGAAAGGATTATTCCCGGTGAAACCTTTCTTGAACTTTTCTTAGGTTTCGATACACAGGCTTCCTAAAAGCATCCCCAACCTCCTCTTGGGCTTTGTACAAGGACCCTCAGGCTTCTTAGAAGTTCTCAGCCTTCTCTTGGGCTTAGTACAAGGACCTAAAGACCTCCTACAGGTATAGGACAGAACTTAGTCATCTTTTGCTAGTTCAATCCTCCAGAGAGTCAGAATCTCAATACATCAGACCAGTTTTAGGTTGATTCTCATCCCTTAAAACATCAGAATCCTCTTGGGCATCATAGAAAATATTATTCTCCAACTAAGTGTCAATCTCTTCATACCAGTAGACTTGGAAAGTGTCATCTCCTTTTGGATCTCAAAGAAATCCTCAAGTTTCCTAAAAGCCCAGGAAAAACCCTGATCATTTCATCAACCTCCAGCAGAGTTAAAACCTCCAAAGGTTAAAAAACTCAATGTTTAAGCTTTCACTCTAAATCCCAGTTAGGGCCAGTTTACCATCAATGAACTCTAAATCAGAACCTCAAGGCATATGATATTTCAACTCTTCTTCAATCCTCGGCAAGAGTTGATTCCTCAATTTGGACCTGTCTCTGGATCTCAATAATCCTCAGCAGAAGCTAGCATCCTCTTAGGCTTCATATAAGAAATTCCCCAACCATCCTCCCATTAGGCTTTGTATAATAATTCTTACCTCAATAGTTTTAGCCTCAATCTTGGGCTTTGTACAAGACAAATAAAATATTCTACAGCTGAGTCAATAACTTTTAGCCTCAATCTTGGGCTTTGTACAAGACACATATAAAACCTCCCCAGTAGAGTTAATCTCTTTTTTTAGCCTCAATCTTAGGCTTTGTACAAGACAGACAAAATTTTCCCCGAAAAAGTCAATTTCTTTCAGCCTCAATCTTGGGCTTTGTACAAGACAGAAATAAAACTTCCTAAACAGGGTCAACCTTTTAGCTTCAACCTTAGGCTTTGATCAAGGCACATAAAAATGAACATTGCCTCAGAGGAAGTCAAATTTTTTCTCTGTAGGAAGGCATTTCTCTCTATATCACATGTTCAAAGCAGACAATCAAACAAAACTTAATCCCAGATAATTGTTGTAAGTGGCACACTTGTTGATTCAAAAATCCAAGTTGTAGTCCCTCTTTATCCTGGTAAATCCCTTCTTTCATCTAATTGTTGTAAGTGACAAGCCTCTGGATTATTACATCCTAGCCAATGTCCCTCTCTTAGCATGAAAGACTCCTAAGGAAAAATGGCATTGCTCTACATTGAGTTAAAGTTTCTTCCTTCAGGACATCACCCTTATAAAGGAAATTATGGCACTGCTGGATTCTCATATACTAGTTAAAGTAATTTTCCTTTATAACCCGTTACCCAACATCTGTGATGAATAGGTGAGATATCTCCGTTTAGAGATGACAAATTCTCTCTCAATCAAACCATCTAGCTTCAATCTTGGGCTTTAAACAAGACACCAAACATCTTTCCTCCCATAGAATAGGAGGAACTACGATTGCTCTGATTTCCCTGTTATCATTACGGGAATACGTAGGCATAAGATTGTGAAATCTTCGCGAGTATACATATCAAAAACTTTAAGTCCAGTATCTTACCAAAGACATCGAAAAAACCGAAAACAACAAAAATACTCTCTCAACATTCCCAAAGGAGAAACTTTCCCAATTTATGACAGATAAACACCAGTAAGTAGATGATAGATGAACATGCCAAACAATCTATGGATAACCATATATACGCTGGGTAATTGACAATTCCCTATTGTATAACCTAACCCCGGACCCCCCAATCTCTTAGCATTTGTTAAAGAAAATATTTGCGTGCAAGGTTAGTTTTAGATATCTTCCCTTTCCTTTCCAGCTTCATAGGATAAATAAGAAATCAGAAAGTAGCACCCAATTCTAACCATTGCGGCAAGGTGGTCGCGTCACCGACAAAAATCGCACGCTACACATTGCATTGTGTTATGTTGTGTTGTTGATTATATGATTGTCTGCTTATGTGGAAATTGTAACCGTATTGATGATTTGATGATAGGGTGAATCGTATAATTATTATATGCTTTTATATTTATATTATGTATTTCTTTTGTTGATTTGAGAGTTTCACCCCTTCTGTTTGAATGTTACCTCTACGTGGGTAACATGCAGATAATCAAGAATAGTGTGGAGTTGCTGTTAGTGAAGATGAAGTCTTCCATTTTATTTAGTAGAGTCGGCGTCTGCTCTGATGTGTAACACTGGGGTTATGGAACGCTATGTTATTTGAGTTATCGTTGATTATTTGATCTTTGTTAACTTTTGTTGGTTATGTTTGTTTCAAAATATGTTATGTTTTCGTCATTAATTTGGTGAAGTTTGCACTGCTTAATAAGATGAGCTTTAACTATAATTTCGTTAATTACCATTAATAAAGTTTTTGTGTTACATGTCGAATGTATGAGTAGTTTTTTGTTGGAAAGTAACATCCTACGTGTTGTAATTTTCATATATTTACTCTGATAAATAGTATTATTTTACGTGGGGGTTTTAGGGTGTTACATTGTGGTATCAAAGCAGGTCGGTCCGTCCGGCCAAGTTGTCGAGTCGTTGTTGTGTGACAGTTGATTTCTGTCGATGTTGGTTCCTTAACCATTGTGTTCTGTTGTTGGTGTGTAACAGATTTAGAATGGCTGGAAGGAACACTGCTGCTATTGCTGCTACTTTGCAGGTTGTTGCTCAGGTGGTACAGAACCCGCCTCTGCTGGTGAGAATGACGAGTTCCCGAAGAATAGACCGCCTACCTTAAAGGGAATATATGATTCGGATAGAGCGCAGTCTTGGCTCAAGGAGATTGAGAGAATATTCTGGGTTATGGAATGTTCTGAAGCACATAAGGTATGGTTAGGTACTCACATGCTGGCTGAAGAGGCTGATGACTGGTGGATTAGCACTCATCAATTATTGGGAGCAACAGGAGAAGTAATCACTTGGGCTGTGTTCAATATGGAGTTCTTGATGAAGTACTTTCCTAAAGATGTCCGAGGAAAGAAAGAGATTGGGTTTCTAGAATTGAAGCAGGGTAACATGACGGTTACGGAGTATGCTGCCAAATTCTCAGATCAGGCTAAGTTTTACCCTCACTACGGTGCGACAACTGCTGAGTTCTCAAAGTGTGTCAATTTTGAGAATGGATTGAGACCTGAAATCAAGCAGGCGATTGGTTATCAGCGAATCAAAAGGCTTCCAGATTTGGTAGATTGTTGTAGGATCTTTAAGAAAGAGAGAAAGGTTTGACCGGCTCACTATAAAGGGCTGGCCGAAAGGAGGGGAAAACAATCGATGAACCGTGGGAAGCCTTATGCAGCTCCAGCTGAGAAGGGTAAACAGAAACATGCTAATGGTAAGAAGCTGAGTTGGGGAGGTGCCCCTGCTCCTCTTAAGTGTTACAAGTGTGGTGAGCTAGGTCACCGTGTCAGTGGGTGCACGAGTGATGTGAAGAAATGCTTCAAGTGCAGACAGGCAGGACATCTGATTGTTGACTGCAAAGTTAATGTGGTGACTTGTTATAACTGTGGAGAACAGGGTCACATTAGTACTCGTTGCCAGAAGCCAAAACAAGCTTCAACTGGGGGAAAGGTGTTTGCCTTGTTAGGGACTAAGACTTCCAGTGATGACATACTGATCAGAGGTACATGTTACATTAATAATATGCCTTTGATTGCTATTATTGATACTAGTGCTACCCATTCTTTTATTGCTACTGATTGTGTGATGAGGCTAGGCCTTGTTGTTTCTCCTATGAAGAGAGAGATGTGAAAGCTCCTACGGTTTGACAAAATTTTGGTAAAACATGAATATGATAAAGATGAAGAAATCTGCTCAAGATTAAAGATGTCTACAAAGATGTCCTAACATCTTCCAAATACAGCAGGTTTAATTACTCAAAAAATATGTCAAAAGATTTGGTGCAAATTTGCAGAGTGGATAAAGGAGAAACAATTGAAAGCCCAAGACAACATAAGACTATATAAGGAGAATTAGACCTAAGGTTAATATAAAGTACTTGTGTAACACTTATAACTTGGTAACCTAGTTCTCTTGTGTTGAATAAGGGTTTAGGGTTTGAGAGTCGTTGGCTCTCTTAGGAGTTGTAGGTCTCCACTCTGTAATGTGGGATGCATAGTGGAAGACATATGTACAGGGATACAACCAGAAGCCTATAGGTAATGGTTATTGTGTTGTTCTTGGACGAAGCTTTGAAGCAAGTCCAAGATAACTTGAGGTTAAGAAACCACGACTGGTTCTGTATTGGCAGAAGACAGAGATATCACAGGTTGTGATTAGGATGTGAGTGGGGTATCTCATATTAGGGTTGTAAACGTTTGAGTTTAGCCTTGGTAAAGATGTTCATTGGGTAGATGTTAGGGATAAAGTTGTAAACGGGTGATTTTAGCTTTGTAACAGTTCTACAGATAGTGAAGTCTTCATTCTGGATTGGTATCCCCCAGATGTAGGTGAGTTGCACCGAACTGGGTTAACAATTACTGTCTTATTTAACATTCTACAATTTAAAGTTTTTGTTAATGTTCTTGACTGACATGTTGGATCAGATGTCGTGACATCTGTGTGTGTGCAGTTCTGATATTCAAGGTACCAGTCTGCTGTTGTGCCTCTGAGTTTAAATGACTATGTAGCACAATTTCTTGACATGTGTTAGGACATCTGCTATCATCATAGGCCATAATTTCAATTGGTATTAGAGCAGGCATCCTGTCTGGTTCTGGATGAGATATTTGGGAGATACATTTTGGCATTTAAACAAGGAGGAGTTTTTAAGATCAGATCAATCAACTCAAACATACTCAAGGGTATTAATGGATGAGATGGATGTTTTGGATCGAAGGGAGCAACCCGGAGGTTGTTCATGTTGCTAAGGAGATTCTACAACAACTCCAGGAGAAGTGGCTAGTTCTCTTGTTGGTGTGTCTTATAAGATGTTGTGACATCTTATTAGGGCAAGCAGGATCTGTTCCTTGGTGGTTCCGCTGTATGTGTTTCTGATGGAAGAGCTCTAGAATTATGGGATTCTGGAGTTGTTACTGAAGACAGTTGGTGGAAGGTCTTAATCGTCGGCCTCTATATAATTGAAGATATCTGCATTCTTTTATTCCAAAGTTGGGAGCGATGGAGTGAAAGGAGTTGTGGTTAGATATCTGGTATGGTGACTTGGCACTTGGAAGCTTGGTTTCTTGGTGCAGTTGAAGTCAGTTGAAGAGGAGATGAGTTGAGTTAAAGTTTATCAGGTTCTTGCTCTAGGAGATTGATAAATGGTTGGTCGGCTAGGTTGTCAAAGATACTTGAGAACTCTCTCAATTTCACTCATAAAGGCATCTATGTCGTGTATCTGGAGTCTTCTAGTTACTCTTATGACTAGAAGGTGTTTCTTTGAAACACAATCTGAAGAAAGTGGAGGTGATTTATTTTCACCATCCAAAAACAGCAAGGAAATATTCATCTCTCTTGACCCTAAGAGTGGATCTAATCTGATTGAAGAATTATTGAGGTAAATAAGATTTGTTCAGAGAAAGTCTTAATTACTTGAGTCAAGGGTGTCACTCCCGAAAGATTCGCATCCAACAGTACAAACGCGAGAGTGGCGCGGAAAACAGAGTCGCCAGCATTGTGTATTTATCCCAAGAGAGGGAAAGGAAACACTGCATAAACCTGAAGGAAAGGAAAGAGCATGGTCTTGCGACCAAGAAAACTGGGTTCGGGATTCGGTTACGCGTGAGGAAGGTATTAGCACCCCCACGCGTCCATCGTACCCTATGGGATCCACGCTTGCTTGTCTCGATCAAAGGGTGTCATCAACTGGAACTTCGCTGCTGCTGGAAATGAAAAGGGACTGCTAGCTGGAGAAACGGAAAAGAAAGGGAGAGAGAAAGAGAAACAAATGTAGGGAAACTAAAAGAAGTGCTCGCATGGGCCCTACCCCACTGCCTATGTATCTCATCGGGAGCATGAGAATCAGAGCGAAGTAGTTCCCCTTACTAGGGGTGGGTTGTGTTTTTTAAGGAACGACTTACGTTCTAGCTCAGGTATTGCAGCTCGCTGAATCGAGACTTAGGCGTTACCGTCTTGCAAGAGAACGAGTAGGAGCACGTTCGTACGCTGAGAATGAGTGAGATGAGAAAATAATTCCTGAAGGAAAGGCGTTATTGTGTGTTTGAAGTTTTTTAGCAAGAAGTGTTTTTTACAGTCATTTGTAACTTGCATTGCACCAAAGTCTACCATGCGGGAACGAGTGAATCGCATGGTCGCCCCTAAATGGAACGTATGCTAAACACTCTAGAAGAGGAGGGGGACCCCTCGTTCTTCACTTCCTACACTTAAGGCTCGAGCGCAATACACGTTAACCTTTATTAAGTATTTTTTATTTTTACTTTGAGATGAGAAGAGAAGCGACACAAGGGAAACTCTAAAGGGAAACTAAGAGTCCTAAAGTTATCATGCATGGATGTCCTATGGTTAGTGAGGCTTTGGAGGAAAGACTACCTAAAACCTAATGGTAATCCTACTCCAAGCTTAATCAAAAATTAAGTTGGACTAGGTAGCTCTAAAGGGAAGGAATCCAAGACTTGAACAAGTCTTGAGATTCATGGGATGAGAAAGAGTAAAAGAGAAGAAAAGAGAAGAAGAAGAGAGATGAGACACAGTAAGTGGCAGAAAGCACATCATATCATAAATGTTCAACTCAAATCAATCAACATGTTTCAAAGATCAATGCAAAATAATTCAAGTAAACATGCAAAGCTAAACATGAAAGAATGCAAGCATGCTTGAATTAAATGCACAATTAAACACACATGGACTTCATAACAAAGTGAAATGAGAAAGGCAAGATGAAAATGAAACAAGACCAGAACTCACATCATATCATCATCAACAATTCACATGTGCAAAAGAGATTCACATTATGCAATATTATGCAGCAAAGAAGTTACAAAGCAAAGGGGATGATATTAATCATACAATTCACACCAAATGCATTCAACTATGCTCAAGTAACATGAAAACCAAGTATAGAACTCAAGAAGTAGTAGCATATGCATCAATGTCATATCAAAACCAAACTCAAGTCATACTAGTTCAAACATCAATCAACAACTTCAAAACATGCACCAAAGTAAACTACAAAAAGAGGACAAAGTTCCAACACTTAGGCATACTCAAACATGATCCAAACATGATCCACAAAATGCAAAAATTAGTCTCAAAGGACCTCAACCAGGGGTAGGCATTATATTAAAAGCACATGCAAATAACCAACAATAAACTCAAGCAAATGGACATGGCAAGTCAACTTGTGCAAAGAAGTGTCAAGATATAGTCATGCATAATTCACTTAAGCACAAATAATCAAACATGCATCAAATAACATTCTAAAATTGTGAAATTTAAACTCAAATGATATAGATTAGAATACAATCACATGTTAAAATATCTCCCAAAAATTCACAAGTTAAACCATTCAAACAAATAAGCAAGGATCAAGTGAGAAACATGTATCAATATGCAAAAGAGAGGGACCAAAATGCAATATGGAAAAGCTTTAAAAATTAAACAAAAATGTTTTTATGCACTTCAGAATGTTATCTAACAAATTCAAAAATAATGGATTGAAAATGTTTTATAGATGATGAGAAAAAAATTCTACAAGTTAAAGTGTGCAAGTGAAACAATTTAAAAAGAAAATTAAGTAATTAATTAAATTAGATGCCAAAAATAAAATAAAATGAGAAAATAAAATATGAAAAAAACTTATAAAACTAAAAAGAAGTTTCATGAATTTTTTTATGATTTTTAGATGCATAAAAATGATTTTAGAAAATAAAATGCAAATGCTACATGAAAAATAAAATAAAACAAATGAAATAAACCAAGGGGGTGCATACAGCAATACAAACACGTTGGAAATAAAATGAAGGCCCAGACTGGGGGTGCAAATAGAAAGTCCCAAGCCAAAGGTCCAACAGTGAAAGTCAAAGAGGAGCATAGAATCAGTCAACATGCAGATTCAATAATGACCAACAGATCAATCCAACGCGTGAAAACCAATCAAACAAAGTCAACAAGATCAAAAAGTAATTAAGATCAATGGTCCAGATCCCCCAAGCACACCCTAATCCAAAACACACGCGCGCATACAAACGTTCTGCCCACCATATACATCCCACGTGATTGGCACATGACTTTTTTAATGTGTTGTCACCACCTCCACCACATGATCAAACCAACGCGTACGATTAAATCATCAAATTAAAAACCAAATCAGTTAAACATACCAGATCTGAGGTGCACGCTAACAAATGTGGACTAACACACACGCAACCATTAAAATAAAAACAAAAAAGAATGAAACGTGGCGCAATGAGGAACGTAGGATCAAGAAACGGATGAACGTGATTTCTTCTTCTTTATCAAATCCCTTCGCCGGACTGAACTATCACCAGCCGCCGGAGCTAGGGCTCCGGCCACCCTCTCCGGTGAGCTGTAACCAATATTTCTCCAGAAATTATGTACAAGTACATCATCTTGACCATAAAATCACAAGGATCAAGAATATCTAACTCATTTTACCAAACAACCAACAAATAATGCAAATCGAAGGAAATAAAAAGTAGATCCAAAACTTTAAACTCCCAATACACACATGATACACGTCCAAACTTCAAATAAAATAGATCAACATGCTCAGTGAAGTCCACAGATCATTATGCACACTTAAAATTTAAGTTCTATGATGGTGAAAATTATACTAACCTAAACCTTGAAGAGCTTAAACTACACCAAGAAATCCCTCCAAAAACTGCAGATCTACTCCTTGGAACCTCTAGTTGCAAAATAAATGCAACTAGAGCTTGAAATCGTGCTGGATCTTGAGATTTAAGTTTGAATCCTCTTGAATGGAACTTGGTGAAATCCTCAGTATGAGCTCAAAATAGCAGTTGATTCTTGCTCTATTCTCTTCACTGATCAAGAATATGAAGAGAAATCTCATAGAAACTCCAAGGAGAGTGAGATTCAATGAGAGGAAGTGTGAGAGGAAAAAACCAAAACTGTGCAAATGAGAGTCTCTACCCTAGTTGTGAGGGTATGAGTAAGCATATATACTCTCCATTAGATCACTGATTAGGATTAAGAAGTGATTAGAACCTTGGTTAATGAGATTTGGATGAAATTGCAAATTTGCATTTTGTGCTACCACTCTTAATCCACACGTGTGAACCTCCTTGCCATCAGCATGATTCACCTCCAATTTACACATGTATCACCTCTGAATTGAATTTGGGCCTTGTACTTGCTTGGTTTGTAAGTTTTGAATCAATTTGCACTTTTGTACTTTGTGAAAATAATGAGAAAAATAGCATGAAATAATTTGATTCCAAGGCCAAAAAATACTCCTCTTGGCTTGCATTTCGATGTTGTAATATAACATGAAGAAAAAAGATCAATTACAAGTCCATTTGTGCCAAAATACAAAAGGTGGAAAATTTGACATATAAGAAATCCATGAAATACACCTTGCATTGTTTTGACCATAACTAGAGTTCCACAAATGATATGGAGATGTTATAGTACTTTTTGGAAATGGGAGAGAAAGATCTTCAACTTTAATGTTGGAGGAAAATTCATTTAAAGCTTCCTTGATGATGAAAAGTCAAGTTGAATGTGGTGGGAAAATTGCCAAAAATGGAAAGTTTTCATTATAGGTCATTTTCCAAATTTAGTAACTTTTGCACAAACCCTTGATTCTTGAAGAATGGCATGAATCTTGACAATTGAAGACCATATGAGGATGTGAGACCTTGAAAACCATGAAAAGAACCTCAAAATTCCACAGTTGACTTTCTCCTTTACAGTTGACTTTTGCTTATTTCACCAACAATTGATCCACTGAACATTCTTCACCATGAACCATAAACCAAATCTCCATCCATGAACACTTGTGAGCATATGGAAACCATAAAAACATGCTTGAATCCCCAAAGTTCAAAAAGAGGTCCTTTTGATTCACAAACCCTAATTGGTCCCTCTGATCAGGAGGAAAAGATCCACTTGAAATCCTTTGCCATGCTTGACTTTAAGAAGATATGATGAACCCCATGAACCACCTTGAAGCTTAAGACTTGAGAATATGGACCAAGTGCCTTGATCCCCTGCCCTATGCTGAATGCCATGCTATGCAATCTATGACCTACTATGGAATGCAAATGAGTAAAGCATAGACCAATTATTGAGAAATCATGAAGGTAAATTTTGAGGTGTTACAAAGGGTGGCAACCTTGGTATCTCAACATTGTCCTTTGAAGAAGATACTTGCAAAAAAATTGAATACTTTATAAGTGTTCATGATATGATCTAGTGGAGCTCAGCTGCAGCAGTGAAGAAGGGTTATTGGACAAGGATTTAAGATCAATTACTATTTGTGGAATCCATAAGTATTTAATTGATTATCCTTGAAAGTCAAGATTGCTGATGTTCAACAAGATGTTGGAACATCTCATCATCAGAGTTTGTGCAGAATCATGGGAGGGGTACTGCATACACTTTACCATCTGTTTTACTCTTAGGTGGTGACCTAAGAAGTGGCTTGTGTCGGGTGTGACAGAAGCATGTGTTCTCTGGCGAGTTTCCTGGCAAGAAACTAGTCTGTACTTTGATGTTGTTGAAGATGAACATGAAGACATCGTAATCTTGATGGTTACAGCTTGGATCAGTTTATTTCTGATCTAGGTGATTTGGAGCATGTATTTTGCTCTGTTTATGAAGGTCGAGGATAAGTGGCAGTTATCTTTGGCTTTCTATTGATGGCTCTACTGAGGGAAGTGGCATTCTTTGGTATGGCTATGGGGTAGTCTAGGACTACTTACTTTCTAAAGATTCAGACGTGGTAGGTTTGAAGTCTTTGGAGTTTCAATGCAGGATGGAGGTTGTCTACTCAAATTTGGTTTGTTGAATCAAGTTTATGTGAGCATAGAACTCTTGTTCTGCAAAGGGAGAAGGTTCTTCTAAGTGGCAGAAGGAGGAGCTAAATTAAACAGTTGGATGTCATATCAGAATGTTCTGACATCTAGCTTAACATCAGAAGTCTCAGCTGGTGATGTGGCACATCAGCTTAAGATAAGGTGATCTATAAGAAGATGGAAGTTGTGGATGCTTCAAAAAGGTCTATCTCATGCAGTTTGCGGGAGTTGTAGATGGGAAGATGTTACATGACTAAGAGGCTTGGTGGATCCAATATGTCTTGCTATGGGGGAAGTAGTTCATGTGACTTAAAGATCCGATTTCATCAGTAGATCAGTGTATCTTGTGGGAGTTCTGAAGAAGAGTGAGGTCAATAAAAAGGTGGCATTTGATTGGTTTCACAATGTGCGTTCAAACAGGATGCTTGAAACTGATTGCTCTTTTGCAGAAGAGTAGTTAGTTGAAATTGTAAGGAGGTTCTGGTTCTCTGGGAGCTTGTGACAGAAGTTTTGGGTTGAGGATGGAAGCATACCTTCTTTGGTGGATGAGAGTTTATTTCTCTCTGGGTTTCTGAAGTTTTATTTGTTCAAGCTGGTGGCGCAGTGTTGTGTGAAGATCTTCAGCATGGATTACTATGTTGATAGTAAGTCCAGTGGTGGAGCATATCAAGAACCATGGTGTGTGGTGTCTGTGATGTGTGGAAGATGTCTTAACTAATGTTAGAACATCTTTGGGTTAGTTATGCTTGGTGAAGGATTTCAGGTTTTGTGATGAACTGGTTACTTGCATCGAATCTAAGAAGTATCTACATTGTCATACGGGAGAATGATGGAGTTGAAGAACTGTCTTGGAAGTTGGATGTAAGTGTTTTGGAAGACTGAATTGGATCACGGGTTGATTTCATGAAGTTTTGTTTCCTGATGCGTTCAGAAGTAGAGATTCACTATAAATCAGAAGTATTCCAGGTTATCATATCGGAGAATGATAAGGAATAACTGTCTTGGATTGCGGGGTGTTTATCTCTATTGCTAAACTGGTGAGGTCAGTTGAAAATCTTGCGAAGGGGATGTTGCCCTGGCTGTAAGTCATGCTAGTAGTGGATCAGTTTAGCAGCTATGAAGTTCTGGAGCATGCATATGATAGCTGACATCGTTATAACAAACTAAGGGGCCCTATGCATCTCTTTGAGGAATGTGAAGCATTCTGATTCAATTGGTTTGTGCCTCAAGCAGCTGGAGGTCTATACATGAGAATTCAAGAGGAGTTCGTGTGGTGTGTAGATGGTTGTAGGATGAGGGGGATCAATGGGACTTTGATCTCAAGCCAAGAGTTTGTTATGGTTGGTATACATTTCCTCACGGGTAGCATGATGGTGATCATGTGTGAGTGATTATTGTTTCTTGTCAGAGGGAGCAATAAGAGAGTTGGTGATTGTGTTCATCTAGTAAGTTGGACTGAGGGTGCACTCTTGAAGACATGAAGATGCGTCTTATGTTTTCCTTTCATTAGATTAGGTGTTCTGTGGAGGAGCACTAGTTACCTTAGATAGGGGGAGATGCTTCTTGATCTAAGATGAATTACTGCGAGGATGTAGTGGAAGGTCCAGTTTGCATTTGTGCGTCATGCAAGCTGAGATGTCAAGGAGGATGTCTTGACATTATTGTATTGTTGCAAGTTGTGGGAAACTTGGAAGTGCATGTGAAATGGTTCTTATTGGATGCTTAAGAATCATTGATTGAGTCTGAGGGAATTTATTTTTCTCTGCAGACTGGGTTCATAATCTTGTGAAGAAGTCTTTGTATTGTCAAATCAGAAGAAGAATCTGGGAAGACAATGTCTGACATGATGTCAGGACATTTCTGTTAAACATGTTGCATGTAATGGGTTTGTTGGTCGGTGTGTCTAAAAGAAGAAACAGTCAACAGTCTTGGCCGGTGAGCAATTAGTGGAGTGTTTTTCCTTGATTAATGGATCTTTGAATTGACCAGAGTTATTTGCTGTGATTCAGAAATTGCTTGGCTATAAATAAGACTGTATCGATTTCTCCTAGTCCCATCATTCCTGTTTAGTGATCGATGGCATTTTTCAAATTCTGGGTAAGTTGTGTTTGGGTTTGGAGTTGTCTTGGTCACCTTTGCCAAGTTTTGGCTAAAAAGGGGGAGAAGAAGGAAATCGTTTTTCTGTTGTTTTCTGGGTAGATACATTCCTGCAGGTGTTCTGCAAGAATGCTGGATAAGATACTCCGACATCTTAACTTGTTTCTTTTGTGTTTCCTTGTTTCTTTTGTGTTTCTTTTGTGTCTTGTGATCTGAGTTGAAGAACAGATTGTGACTTGTGATCTGAGTTACATATTTTATGAACTCCATGTCACGACTGTTTAAGCTCTTTCTGGAATTCAGGAAGAAGATATCAGAAGGAAATCTCTCAAGATGAAGAGACTCAAGATCCTTTATCAATCTCGCTCATCTAGCATATAAGGGAATGTTTTAGCCAAAATTTGTCAAAAAGGGGAGATTGAAAGCTCCTATGGTTTGAGGAA
The DNA here is from genome assembly GCA_022829125.1 of Lathyrus tuberosus. Classification (NCBI taxonomy): domain Eukaryota; kingdom Viridiplantae; phylum Streptophyta; class Magnoliopsida; order Fabales; family Fabaceae; genus Lathyrus; species Lathyrus tuberosus. Next base: position 7,785,431 of record JALAZF010000008.1, on the reverse strand, counting down.
ATTTTGGTAAAACATGAATATGATAAATATGAAGAAATCTGGTCAAGATTAAAGATATTGACAAAGATGTCCTAACATCTTCCAAATACAACAGGTTTAATTACTCAACAAATCTGCCAAAACATTTGGTGCAAATTTGCAGAGTAGATAAAGGAGAAACAATTGAAAGCCCAAGGCAACAGAAGACTATATAAGGAGACTTAGACCTAGGGTTAATATACAATACTTGTGTAACACTTATAACTTGGTAGCCTAGTTCTCTTGTGTTGAATAAGGGTTTAGGGTTTGAGAGTCGTTGGCTCTCTTAGGAGTTGTAAGTGTCCACTCTGTAATGTGGGATGCATTGTGGAGGACATAGGTACAGGGATACAACCAGAAGCCTGTAGGTAATGGTTATTGTGTTGTTCTTGGACGAAGCTTTGAAGTAAGACCAAGATAACTTGAGGTTAAGAAACCACGACTGGTTCTGTATTGGCAGAAGACAGAGTATCACAGGTTGTGATTAGGATGTGAGTGGGGTATCTCATATCAGGGTTGTAAACGTTTGAGTTTTGCCTTGGTAAAGATGTTCATTGGATAGATGTTAGGGATAAAGTTGTAAACGGGGGAGTTTAGCTTTGTAACAGTTCAACAGATAGTGATGTCTTCATCCTGGATTGGTATCCCCCAGATGTAGGTGAATTGCACCGAACTGGGTTAACAATTGTTGTCTTATTTAACATTCTGCAATTTACAGTTTTTGTTAATGTTCTTGACTGACATGTTGGATCAAATGTCCTGACATCTGTGTGTGTGCAGTTCTGATATTCAAGGTATCAGTCTGCTGTTGTGCCTCTGAGTTTAAATGATTATGTAGCGCAATGTCTTGACATGTGTTAGGACATCTATTGTCTGCATATTCCAGAATTTCAAGATGGTTGTCGAAACTCCCACAAAGGGATCGGTGACCACTTCCCTAGTTTGTTTGAATTATCCACTATTAATCTTTGATAAGGACTTTGGTGTGGATCTTATTTTTGGAAATCTTGATGTGATCTTGGGTATGAACTGGTTGGCGTTCAATCATGTTCATATTAAATTTTTTAACAAGTCGGTGCTATTTCTTGCTCCCGAAGAAGAGGAAGAAGATGGTTTTCTATCTGCTAGAGAGTTGAGATATCTCTTAGAGGAAGAAGCTCAAGTGCTTGCATTGCTTGTATCCTTGTCAGTGGAGAGTGAGTCGGTGATTAATGAATTGCAAGTAGTGCATGAATTTCCAGAAGTGTTTCTAGATGATATTACTGATGTACCGCCAGAGAGAGAAGTGGAGTTTACTATTGATCTTGTCCCTAGTACCAGACCTAATTTTATGGCACCATACAGGATGTCGGCATCAGAATTAACAGAGCTGAAGAAGCAACTAGAAGAGTTGTTAGAGAAGAAATTTGTGAGACCAAGTGTATCGCCTTGGGGAGCTCCGACGTTGTTGGTGAAGAAAAAGGATGGTAATATGAGGTTATGTATCGATTACAGACAGCTGAATAAAGTGACGATTAAGAACAAGTATCCACTTCCAAGAATAGATGACTTGATGGATCAGTTGGTGGGTGCCCGTGTGTTTAGCAAGATTGACTTGAGGCCGGGATATCATCAAATACGAGTAAAAGATGAAGATATTCAGAAGACGACTTTCAGGACTTGATATGGACATTACGAGTATGTAGTGATGCCGTTCGGAGTTACTAATGCACCTGGTGTATTCATGGAGTATATGAATCAAATTTTTCATGCTTACTTGGATCAATTTGTGGTTGTCTTTATTGACGGCATTCTAATCTATTCTAAGTCAGAAGAGGAGCATGTTGAGCATTTGCGGTTCATGCTGCAAGTGTTGAAAGAAAAAAAGCTCTATTCTAAGTTGTCTAAGTGTGAATTCTGGTTGAGAGAGGTAAGTTTTCTTGGTCATGTTATTTCAGGTGATGATATTGCTGTGGATCCATGCAAGGTAGATGCAGTTCTACAGTGGGAGACTCCGAAGTCGGTAACTGAGATTAGAAGCTTTTTGGGCTTGGCTGGTTATTATCGTAGGTTTATTGAAGGCTTTTCGAAGTTGGCACTTCCGTTGAATCAATTGACTTGCAAAGGTAAAGCGTTTGTGTGAGATGTTCTCTGTGAGAAGAGTTTCATTGAGCTGAAGAAGAGATTGACTACAACTCCAGTTTTAATTCTACCTGAACCAGATGAACCGTTTGTGGTGTATTGCGACGCTTCATTGATGGGTTTAGGAGGTCTGTTAATGCAGGATGGAAAGTTTGTGGCTTATGCCTCACGAAAATTAAAGGTCCATGAGAGGAATTATCCAACTCATGATTTGGAATTAGCTGCGATAGTATTCGTATTGAAAATTTAGAGGCACTATCTTTACGGTTCCAGATTTGAAGTACATAGTGATCATAAGATCTTGAGGTATCTGTTTGATCAGAAGGACTTGAATATGAGACAAAGAAGGTGGTTAGAATTCTTAAAGGATTATGATTTCGATTTGAACTATCATCCCGGTAAAGCTAATGTCGTGGCGGATGCTTTGAGTCAGAAGACGTTGCATATGTCAGCTGTGATGGTTAAAGAATTCGAATTGATTGAGCAGTTCAGAGATATGAGTTTGGTTTGCGAATGAACACTGCATAGTGTGATGTTGGGTATGGTGAAGATCAACAATGAATTCTTAATAGTATTAGAGAGAGTCTGAAGTTGGATGTGAAACTAGTGGATTTGATTATTGGAAATGAGCAGACATAAGGTAATGGCTTCAGGGTGGATGAATTTGTCAAATTTGCACGATTTGTTCCAGGTGTCACAACTTCAAAAGTATGTTCTGGATCCATCACATATGATTCTGATGGATGATGTAGAAGTAAGGGATAAACTTATGTTGAGGCCTTACCAATACGGATTGAAGACCGCGAGGTAAAGCAATTGAGAGGTAAAGAGATCACTCTTGTGAAGGTAGTCTGGGGAGGCACTGCCGGTGGAAATATAACTTTGGAATTAGAGAGCTGGATGCGAGAGGCGTATTCGGAGTTATTCGTATGAGGTAAATTTTTGAGGAAGAAAATATTCTAAGTGGGGGAGAGTTGTAACGCCCTGATTTATTTTATTTATTTTTCGTAAATAAAATTATATGATGTTGTGTATATATGTGTGATTATGTGTGTTTTGGTTGTGTTTGGGTTGCCCTTAGTATGAGGTAGTGACCTTGGAACTATAGAGATTAAGGTGTTGGGGGTGTGTGCCCAATTATGTAGAACTTGGTGGTGTGGAGAGTAGTACTAATTAAATTATATTAGTAATATTCGGTTGGTTATAATATTAGTTGAATAATATTAAATTAATTAAAATATTGACTATTATTATTATTATTTTAATAAGTGGATATTGATAATAATAATAATAATAATATAATATAATGACAAGAATAAGGAGGGCAAAGTGGACTATTCGTGAGGATTAGTAAGGGTAAGGAAGGAAAAGCATAATAGGGGTCTAAGAGTTATAGTAGGAAAAAGAGAAAATTGAGAAAGGGAGAATCAGTTTGGGAACGATCGCATTTTTGGAGAAAAGGGGAACGGAAGACAGGAGTAGAGCTAGGGCTTAGAGAACCTTTGAAGAATCATCAATAAGGTAAGGGTGGGGTTCTTCGATTGCTTAAGGGATGAATAATGTATGTATTAGGGTGGGTAATTCGTTAGATTCATCTCTATGCATCTCTGATTGTTTGGTTATGGTCGGTTGCGTGTCGATATTTGTAATAACATGTAGTTGGTGTAAATTGACCGATTAAATTGTGGTTTATGTGACTCTAATTGATTGTGTAAAAACTGTGGATTCTATGTGTGTTTTCGTGTTGTTTGCTGTTGAAATTGGAGATGACTTGGGGCTAGAATCGTGCTGAATCGCAACTGCCGGGATGCTAATTTGCACAGTTCTCCGTGCGAATAGATGTTCGTTGGGCGAAGGGCTCGCTGGCATTTCTTTGGGCGAACTAAGAAGCGAAAGAAGAGAAAAGGAATGGGTGAGCCTCTGGATTTTGTATGTGGAAAGTATTTCGCTGGCAACTTTGCTAGGCGAACTCCTAGCGAATGACAGTTTGCTGGGCGAACTTGTAGCGAACATGATAGTTCTGCTTGCTGTTGTTACGGACAAAATTTTCTTAAACTTTAAAAATTCATATCTTTCGATCCGTAAGTCTGTTTCAGTCACCGTTCGAATCATTGGAAAGATGGTGTCATGTACTTCCTGTTAAAATTATTTTCAATGCCAGAATTCCAACTATTCGACGTGCTAATTGTGTTTTCGTGTACGTTGTGACACGTCGAACGTTGAAATGTTGATTTTGGTGGTGCGAATGTGTGTTGTAGCTGCGGATTGCAATTATTGCATGTTTTGGTAGATATATGTTGCGTGTATGACAGTTGTGGTGTGATGTATTAGATGTGAGATAGTCATATGCATTATGTAATACCCCAAATTTTGACCACTTAGACTTCCCATCATTGTGAAAATCATCATCACTATATGGATGAACCATCATGCTTCATCAGTCTCCCCAAAGATGGGTGAGCATCCAATACAATCAGAATTAGGGTTTCAAGCCCTCTCTGAGTGCTTAGACAAAGGATCAATCAAGAAATGACATGATCTTCAACTTGTCTAATCTATCAAACATCCACAATGGATCAAAAAGGACTCTCACTTCAAGGATTAAGCACAAGGCTGCTCCCTTCTAGGTGGATCAAGTCTCAAGATCGACAGTGTCACCAAATTAGGGTTTTGGTCGACCATGGCCTCCAGATGGAAATTTTCATCTGGGCACAAGGCAATGATCCAAAACATGACCTAATATACTTCATGGAACCTCATGAACCCATGCATCAAGTCAATTTTGCCTCAGGGGATGCATTCATCAAAAATCAGGAATTAGGGTTTCTTGACCTAATTCACCCCTAAGTTGACTTTTGGGACAAACCATGAGCCAAGACCTCAAGAGATGATTTGAGGGTCTCTAATACACCATATTGATCCATTTGGAACAATGGATTGATCCAAGAAGTTTGAGCAACAAGTTTCATTTTCATCTGCACCACAATTAGGGTTTTAAGAGAAAAGTCAACTGTAACTTTGACTTTTGACCAGGACATGCTCCCAAACCCTAATACATGATTGAATATACCCTATGACACCCATGGAACATGTCCATCAAGTTTGATTTAGGTCAAGGACATGATTTCCTGAAGAATTGCACAGTTTGGAATTCATCTGATAAAAAGTCAACTGTGCACAAAAGTCAACTTTGACTTTTTGAGATTTTTCACCAAAATGGATTTTTAACCCTAAAATGATGTTAATGTAAGATTTGAATCATCATTCATCAAGAAAAATCAAGAAAAGTGAGATAACTTGTAAAAGGGGTAACCATAAAACTTAGAAATTTTTCTAAGTTAAAAAATAAAGTGGCAAAGGTACCAACTTTGGAGGACCATAACTCCTAAACCACAAGGCCAATTTTTTCCATCCAAAGCTTGATTTGTAGATCTCACTACCCTCTACAAAAACTTCAACTAGGCCTAACTCCAATTCCTTATGGATTTTGAGCTATGAGTGAGCCAAAGTGGCTGAAAATGTGAAAAAATACCATTTTCCAACACTTAGAAAAATTCTGCCTAAAACAGAATTTTGTTGAAACACCAAAACTTGTGGGATTTTTTCACATAGATGCAAGCTGAATCAGTCCCAAAGTTAAACATCAATGTTGTTGCATATGTTGCTAAGAATTCAAAGGGCTCAACAGCATGAATTGATTCAACTCAAGCCATGAGAAATCCATGCCCAAAGTCATGCTGCTGCAAGCTGTTTTGGAAAAATCAGTTTGCATGTTTGCTTATCTCACACGATTTTGAGCCAAAGACTGAGGATCAGCATGCCACTTGTGTTCAAACCAATCACATTGCATCTAATCCAACTGATAAATCTGAGTCAAAAAGCCAAAGAACCTTCCAACTTGAAATTCATCCACTTTGGCACTTTTTGCCTTGAATTCAAAATGCATTTATGTGGAATAGTGCATTGTCAAGATTCTCACTCTCCTCAGTCAAGTTCTCTGATTAAACAACATTAAAAACATCTGAAGAATGTGATTTCAGTCAAGGCATAGCTGATCTATTTGGAGCAGCTGTTATGCCTAGTGCAAGAGGCATTTATGCCAAGCCAATCCAAGCAAATGTGATCTGATCCAGCTGCCATTCACTATTCCTCCAAGACAAGAGTTGATCACCTATAAATAGAGGTCTCAATGGATCACTCAACTCACCCCAAAGGCAGTTACAACACTGCTTTCTCTCATTCTTTCTTGAACTTCAAGTTTTCTTGTTTTTGAGTAACCACTATCGGGTTTTGAGTTGCAGCCATAAGCAATCAATTCCAATTGCTCAAACACATCACATATGATGTATTTGACGTGTCCAAGTGCTTAAACAACATCTGTAACACTCCCAGCTCAAAATCACTCTTCAACCAAGCCATTTCGCTTCAGTTTTGCAGGTGGAGGTCTCCAGCTTGATCCAGAGAATTTCAAAGTTTTCCAAAGCTTGCAACACACTCCATAACATCCATTGAAGCTGTAGGGATCATCAATTCACGACTGGAACACCATCTGGGCAAAGTTCCATTTCAGCTTGCATCAAGGTGAGCTTCAAACTCAAACTCCATGATCCATGCATATTTCCTCGCATGATAATTTTGCCATTTGATTACCATCATATGCTGATTGTTTTGCCTCAATAAATTTGATCATAGACCTCATAACCATGCTTGCACGATTGCTTTTGCAAATTAGGGTTCATCTGTGTTCATCATGATTATTTCACTCCACACTGAAAATGAATAAAATTGGGTATTGCCATCTTGTTCCTTGTGAAAAAACGCACGAGTTTAGTGTTTGAATCATGTCCAATGGTTGAAAGATGAGTGAGATAGGGTGCTTCATGCACGAGCTCGGGGAAGGAGATGGCCATGGCGCCATTTTCAGAAAACCAACCAAGTTCTCTATATAATTTTCACTTGCCATATATTTAATGAATTGGCATTGCGCCCCAGCGGTTCATTAGCTGGTTTTGTGAGTATTAGCAAGCGAGAGGTCTGGGGTTCGAATCCCCCTCGCCCCAGACTTCTTTTTATCACTTGTTTATTTTATTATTTTTCATACTATTATTTTTAATGATTTGAAAAATTAATAACTCCTTCAGTTTTTATCATTTTTGATTGGTTCTTTTTGCAATAATTCACCAAAATGTTAAAATATTTTATTTTACCAAAAAATATTATTTATTTTATATAATTGATATTTTTGCAAAGAATTAATATTTTAATTGTTTTTTAACATTTGAAATATTATTTCCACAATGATTTTGCAACTTTTAATGCTTTCTATTTGTTTTGTAGGTCAATACTTAATTTTTGAAGCATTAATCCAAGATCACAATTTGTTTCCCATGTGTAAAACAATTTTTGATCAATTTAATTGAATTTTTATTCAATTAAATACATTTTTTGGAAACAAATTAGGGTTTTGGATTAATTCAACCCTCATAAATCACTTTCAACCTTTTTTGGGCCTCTTGAGAGAGTGTAAGACCCATCCCCCCTTGTACAAAAACTTTTTGCGCCTCACTCATTGTATAACTCCCTCTGTACAAGTAAACGGCGCGATCGTCGCCCGTTTAGAAATAAAAATCATTTGGGCCTCTCCTTGAGCTATAAGACCCATTCAAAACACTTTGGGCCTCTATTAGAGTGTAAGACCCAATCTCCCTTTTAACCAAAACATTTTTGGGCCTCACTTATTGTATAAGTCCCTCTGCGTTAAAAGAAAACCTCGGCGCGATCGCCATTTTTAAACGAAAAATCATTTGGGCCTACCCTCGTGTTATAAGCCCCACTCTTTTTCTTTAAACCTTTTTGGGCCTCTTGAGAGAGTGTAAGACCCATCCCTTTGTACAGAAAACCTTTTTGGGCCCCAGTCACTTGTATAAGTCCCTCTGTACAAATTTAAACAGTGCGCTCACTGATAAAACCCTGGGCCTCTCCTTGAGCTGTAAGCCCCAAATCTTTCTTTTTCAAAGCACTTTCTCCTTTGATTTTGAATATACTGTTGTTTTCAATATTTCTTTGTTGAACAACTAACCAAACAGCATGGAAGCACTACAACCGAGTAAGTGGTTATCGCTTTCATTTACTGCTTTCATATTATAAACTGTATTGTGGGGCTGCTCACTGTAAGTCTCCTTTCATAAACTCATATCTACTGTGTAATAATAGTATAGATATTTCGAGTTTCCCCGGCAACTACGTCTAGGACTAGGTGACGCCGTTTCATTTATTCGTAGAAATAGACGCCTAGTTCCCCAATAGGAGCACCAGATACAGTATTCTCTTCGGCTGTCCTCCTTAGGAATCGTCAAGAAGCTCTACTCCCCAAGATGAATGTATTCTCTGTGAATGGCATCTTTGAGTTTCTTCCCAATTCTCGAACTTTCCTGACTTGATCTATTCCTTGTGGATAGCTTGCCTTGAATGTCTCGGGGTTTGGGTACCCACTACGGTCATAATCTTGGACCTTAACTAAGGAACCCTCTTTAAAAGCTAAAAGTCGCTGGATAGTAAACCTCGCACGTTTACCAGTGGTTTTTATCTTTAAAAGAGTTATCTCTCCTAATGGAAAGGAGATGATAGACCCAAGGGCTTCTTAAAAGCATTGGCCTCCTCTTGGGCATTATTCAAGGACACTACGGCTTCTTAAAAGTATTCACAGCCTCCTCTTAGGCTTCGTATAATGATCTCTTCCTCCGGGAATGATAGCCTCCTCTTGGGCTTCGTACAAGGACCCGTCGGCTTTTTAAAAGATTCCAGCCTCCTCTTGGGCTTCGTACAAATTGTCTCGACGACCTCCTAGAGGTATAGGAACATAACCTAGTCATCCTCATAGAACAGTCCTTTCATAGAGTCTACTACTGTTTCTCGAAGCATAGTACAAAAGATAAAACTCTAGACTTGCACAGTCTAACTTCCTTGAGTCTCAAAGACATTCTCAAGCACCCTTCGTTAAATAGGAAGGAAACCCGCAGACTCGGATAGTCTCAATACCCTTTGGATTTCCCGTTTCCTCAAAGAAAAAGAAATATCCCTGATCCTCAAATTAAATCCCTGTGTACAGTGTTACTCATATAAGAACTAATTTTCTCTTTTAAATCAGTATATTGGATCTGTCACTCAACTGAAACAGTTACAATAGCCTCCATCTCGGGCTTCGTACGAGATACCAAAATTCTCCCCAGTGGAGTCAAAACAACCTTTTAGCCTCTCTCTCAGGCTTTGTATGAGACACAAAAGATTCCCTCGTTGAATCAATCACCCCTTTTTTTGCCTCCATCTCGGGCCTCGTACAAGATATAAATCCCTTAAGCAAGAGTCGAACTCTTTGCTAGCCTCCTCTTAGGCTTTGTATAACGATATACCCCACTGGGTCAAAAACCTTTAGCCTCTCTCTCGGGCTTTGTACGAGACACAAAATAGCCTCCTCTTAGGCTTTGTATAATGATTTTCCTAACGGAAATTAGCCTCCTCTTAGGCTTTGTATAAGAAAACCACTGGTTGATCCAATCAACCTTTTAGCATCAAAGCTGTGCCTCGTTCGCAGTACACAAACATCAACAACTCCTTTCCCTTCATCTAATCGCTGTAAGCGGCAAGCCTCTGGATCATCTATATCCATGCCACTGTCCCTCTTTTAGCATGAGAAATTCCTAAAGGAAAGATGGCATTGCTCTACACTGAGTTAAAGTCTTCTCCTTCAGGTTAAAACCCTTTCTTCGGAAATTATGGCATTGCTCGGATTCGCGTATCCCAGTTAAAGTAATTCTCCTTCTCCCCTCTTTAGAGATGACAAATTCGCTCTAAAGTCGAGGTCTTTTAGCTTCACGTCTTGGGCTTTGAACAAGACACAAATAGACCTTTCAGCTTCACATCTTGGGCTTTGAACAAGATACAAACCACCTTTCGGTTCACGTCTTGGGCTTTGAACAAGACACCAAAAACCAATTTCCTCCCATAGAATAGGAGGAACTACGAACGCTCTGATTTCCCTGTTTCGGTAAACGGGAATACGTAGGCATAAGATCGAAAGAAAAGATCTTAGCGAGCGCAATCAACAAAAAACCCAAATCCCATATCTCCGTCAATCAAAAGCAGTAATTCAAAAGCATCAGTCCTAACATCCTAATCCTTATTCCCCGCCAGAAACCTTTTGCCCAAGCCCTAGAAAGAAAGAAACCTGTATTGGCGAAATACGAATAACCAGTACAAAGGCCCCCCACATTGATAGCATCCGTAACCTAACAGACCGCTGTTTAAACTCAGTATGCAAGCAGGGTTAATTGGAGACATCTATTTCCCTTCCTTATTCAGCTCACAATAGGATAAAAAATGAATCGACCTGTAGTTTTAAGCTCAACCGCAGAGAGCGACCAGCGCTTAAGAACCACGTCCAAAATCGCTCGCTACAGAAAAGTGGCGCCCACCGTGGGGCCGGTTTTTATTTCTGTCTGTTTTCCTTGTAAAATGGCGACTCTGCTGGGGAGTCTCCTTTTCTGCCTTAGGGCATCATCCCCGTTTTCTACGGAAAATGGGAACTCTACCGAAGAGAAAGATTGACCTATGCTGGTCCATCTCTTAGGCAGGGAACCACAGATTGGGGCTTCCGCCGGGGAACCCATTTCTGTCAGGAACTTAAGATTCATAGCTTTATAAGTCTAGGATGATTAGGACAAATATATATACTGCTTTTCCTAAATTGCTATACGTGTTTATTTTTCTGCTACTAGGAATGCGTGTGATGCCGCATGTGGTGAGATTGAGTATACACTTAAGAAAAGCCAACCTTTTTCGTAGTGCGGAAGCTATCAGAAATAGCTGTTACGCGATACTACCCTCATTTGAGGCTGGTGATCTATTCTCGGTGAATAGCACTTACTCTAAGATTGCACACAACTCGCTGGCGATCCGCTTGTTGTTTTGCTTTCCTGGGAGGAGCTGATGATAATGAGTACAGGTACAAAAATCACCCTAGTATAAACCTTTGGGGATGGGTAGAGCCTTGACTTCATGACAACGACCCTCTGACCCCATGTTTTTTCTATGTTTTTGTGTGCTGCATTCATGCATTCATTTAATAAAACATTAAAACATTCAAAAAAATTTTCTCTTCTAGTCTCTCTGTTTTTCAAATTAAACTAAGACTGTGATTGCAAATATCAGAGAAAAGGATTATGCTAATGGATTTCGGTAGAAGGAGTACTCACCAGTATACCTTCAAGGTTCCAAAATTAGGGGATTTGAGAAAGTTAGCAAGAATGATCGTTAACCCAGAGGCTTTCAGAGCCAAGCACGGTGGTTTCCTACCACTGTTAAGAGTCCATGTGATTAAGGGGATCATGGACGCGCTCATTCAGTTCTACGATCCGGTTTATCATTGTTTCACATTCCCGGATTACCAGCTGGCACCAACGCTGGAGGAGTATTCTCATCTGACTGATTTACATATCACAGATCGAGCTCCATTTTCTGGACTGGAAGAAATTCCAAAGAATCAGACTATTGCAAGAGCAATTCATTTGGACGAGTCTGAGGTCAGGACTCACATGATTACTATGGGTGGCATCCAAGGTTTGCCAGCCCAGTTCTTGACCAAGAAAGCTCTGTACTTCGCTAGTATAGGGAATGGGACTGCTTTTGAAAGCATCTTTGTCTTGCTCACCTACAGATTATTTTTGTTTCCCAACATCAATAACTTCGTGGATATCAACGCTATTAAGGTTTTTCTCATTGGAAACCCTGTGCCGACTTTACTTGCAGATGCGTATCATTCTGTACACTTGGGAAATTTGTACAGCGGAGGGGAGATCACATGCTGTGTACCTTTGTTTTACAAGTGGTTTATCTCTCACTTGCCCAAGTCTGCCGCTTTTTGGGATTGCAAGAGTGTCTTACGTTGGTCGCAGAAGATCATGTCCCTCACCAACTCTGATATAGATTGGTGTAATAGGATTTATGAGGGAATCAGAATCATTGACCGTTGTGGAAACTTCCCCAGCGTACCCCTCATAGGAACTAAAGGAGGAATCAACTATCATCCGATATTAGTTCTTCGTCAATTTGGATACCCGATGAGACACATCCCACTGGGTATTTATCTGGAAGGTCTTTTCTTCAAAGAAGGAGAAAACGACAGAGCACTAAAGATGGAAATAGTGCAAGCTTGGAAACATGTTCATAAGAAAGGACGAGAGTCTCTGGGAAAACCGAACTGTGTCTCGGTGGAGCCTTATCTCCATTGGGTACAAACTAGAGCTCTCAAGCTAAAGATGCCTTATCCTCGTTACGGAATTCTTCCGCCGAGGGAAATTGTCATGTACTTCATGACGGAAACTGAAAGGCTTCAGGTTACTCTCAACAAAGTTCAAAAGGAAAGAAGGTCTTGGAAGAACAAGTACCGCACCCTCGACGTAGAGTGTATCCAAATACAGCAATTACTGAAAGAGAAAGATGCTCTGATTGAAATTTTGGAGCAGCATGCTGTAGAGAATCAAGATGACCAAAGGAATTTGCTCACTCCTTTCACTTGGCAAAGGAATGACAACCCGACAACGGCCCAAGCGCCCCGGTCAAAGAAAAGGAAAGTACCAGAGTCAGCACCCGGTTTCTCCTCAGAGAGGACTCGGGACCCATTAGCTTAGGTTTCTGTTTATGCACTTTGTAATCTACAGAGAGTTGAAAGAAGAGATCGACACTCTGAGAGAGGATATGAGAAAGCTTCGTAACGACATACAAGCCATGGCAGAAGCTCAGCTACAAAGAACTGTGATCTCAGAGATCACCTCAACGCCCATCATAGAAAAGTATGATCCTAGGTATCAGATGCCAAAAGATCGTCCTTGGGGCATGCCTGTTAACTATATCCCGGAAGGATATGTTCCGCCGATCACTGAAGGTCAGGGAATCGCAACAGAAGCCGCTGGGCCTGAAGGTTACAAACTTCGGGAAAGCGAAGATGCTAGGGGCATACTGAAGACTCCTGAAGGTTACAAACTTCGGGAGGCGCCAAGACTTACTGCCGTAGTCACGGTACCACCCCCTGTGGTGCACACTGTCCCAGAAGGACAAATTCCACCAACACCTTCTGGTAAGAAGGAAACTATGTTTGACAGAATGGATGAATTCCAGGAGAATTTCTTGGAAATGCAGAAAGAGCTGCAAGCCATTCGCGGTCAGGATCTATTTGGGAAGGACGCCGCAGACCTCTGCTTGGTCCTAAATGTGAAAGTCCCGCACAAGTTCCAAGTGCCCGACTTTGAAAAATACAAGGGTAACTCTTGCCCTCAAAGCCATCTGGTGATGTACGCTCGGCGGATGTCAGCTCAGACGGAGAATCAAGACCTACTGATTCACTACTTCCAGGATAGTTTAACCGATGCCGCACTCAAATGGTACATGGGTTTAAACCGTGCCACAATCAGTACTTTCAGAGATTTTGGCACTGCCTTCGTCCAACAATACAAATACAATTTGGACATGGCACCTGACAGAGATCAACTCAGATCAATGTCACAAAAGGACAAGGAAACCTTTAAGGAGTATGCTCAAAGGTGGTGTGAAATTGCCGCTCAAATTTGTCCACCTCTTGAGGAAAAAGAGATGACAAAGATCTTCTTAAAGACCTTAAGCTTATTTTACTATGACCGAATGATTGCCAGTGCGCCCAGTGATTTCACCGAAATGGTCGGCATGGGTGTACGTCTTGAGGAAGCCGTCCGAGAAGGATGTTTGGTAAAAGACACTGGATCAACGAGCGGTACTAAAAAATACGGTAGTGCTCTCCCTAAGAAAAAAGAGCAAGATATTGGGAATATCTCTCTCGGAAAGCAAAGGCGTCGTTATCAGCCAGTAGCAGCTGTTACTCCTGCTATCGGCCCCGCGCCTGTTCCTATGTATCAACCTCAGGTTGCGCAGAGCCAACCTGACCAACAAAGGACACAACAGCCTCTTCAGCAGGCTCGTCCTCCATACAACAACAACCGTACAACACGGCCACCAGGATTTGATCCTATACCTGTAATGTATGCAGAACTGTTTCCGTTACTGCTGGCTAAGGGGCACATTCAGACTAAGTCTCCCCTTTCAGTTCCGGAAAATCTGCCTTTTTGGTTTAAAGCGGATCAAACATGCCCTTATCATCAAGGAGGTTCAGGGCATAACATTGAGACTTGTCTCAATTTCAAATCCGACGTGCAAAAGCTTGTTAGGAGCGGGCTCTTATCTTTCAAGGATACGAATCCTAATGTTCTTACGAACCCGCTGCCTCAACATGAGAAGGCTGCAGTCAATCTGATTGAGAAAGAGACTAACAATGTCTATCAAATTCACGATGTACTCTTATTGGGGACCGATCTGGTCAAGATGCATTGTAGACAGAGTGGATATGGCCATGTGCCACCTCATAACTATCACCAGTGTGATATCTGGTTTAAAGATAACTAAGGATGTTCTGTGGTGCAAGCAGCTCTGCAGGAACAGATGGATCTCGGATGGATCCAAGAGCACCGAGTTCGTGGAGTTAACATGGTCTCTACGAATTCTAACGTCATTCAAAACCACGACATCCGTGTGATGAATGTCAACTTGGTGGCGATGCACTCAAGGCAAAGCCAGTATCATAATCTGCCGCGGCACGATTACAGTTCCTGTCTGATTTGCTCGGTAAACAAACAGGGATGCTCTTTCATACAAGAGGCCCTCCAGCGTCAGATGGATCTTGGATGGATCCAAGACTACCATGATAGGAACTCCTATCAAATCAACATGGTTCAGATCTTTGACATCCGCGTGATGAATACCAATCTGGTAGAGTTACATGCTGAGCAGGTCCGACTCGGATTCTTAATATCACATGATTACCAAAACTGTAAAGCAGGTTGCGAAAACGATCGAGGTTGTACCCTTGTCCAGAAGGCACTTCAGCACTTGTTAAATCACTCGTGGATGCCAATCTATATGGACGAAGATACTCAGCAGATTAGTATCAATAACAGGAATCCTACTCGTCGTCAAAGTCAGGATGTCCGATCAATGGAAGGTAACCTAGTGAGGTTACATGTATTCAAAGTGGGCGTGGCCAGGTGCCACCACACAACTATGACAGTTGTAGCGTCTGTTCGGAAAGTAACCAAGGGTGTTACCTTGTGAGAGCAGCTCTTCAGGGTCAGATCGATCATTGAGAAATTCGTCCATATCCGGGTTCTGGACCCATCATTTGGTCGCCGAACTACCTTGCCGATCAAGTTGAGGATGTTGTCACGATCTCTGGTCATCGCCAGATCAGGGATGTTTTTGCCATCATTCCTCTACTTGACGAATCTAGAGTTCCCAACCGGGAACAGATCGAGGTTACTTATGACGGTCAGAAAAATCAGAAGGTTCCCATAGTCATCTATCTACCAGGGCCATTACCGTATGAATCAGCTAAGGCGATCCCTTACAAATACGGTGCAACAATAATCGAGAATGGAAAGGAAATTCCATTACCCTCCGTCGTGAATATTGCAGACATCAGTCGTGTAACACGGAGCGGTCGAATCTTCAACCGAGGGGTTGGAGAATCCAACAAAGAAAAGGAACTTCAGGCGGAAATTCCTGATCCACCAGTTGGTCAATCTAGTAATCCAGACTTTTCAAAAGACAAAGATGAGATGCTAAAGCTCATCCAAAGGAGTGAATATAACATTGTTGATCAACTGTTACAGACTCCTTCAAAGATCTCAGTATTATCACTGTTACTCAGTTCAGAAGCACACAGAGAGGCTCTACAGAAAGTCTTGGAGCAAGCCTTTGTGGAACAGGATGTAACAATCAGACAATTCGATAGCATTGTCTCTAACATCACTTCCTGCAATAATTTGGGATTTAGTGATGAGGAATTACCTGAAGGGGGTCGTCGTCATAACATGGCGCTCAACATTACGTTTAACTGCCAGGGCGATGCTTTAGCCAACATACTGGTAGACACAGGGTCAGCCCTGAATGTTATGCCGAAGTCCACTTTGACGCAATTATCATTCAAGGGCCCTCCGATGAGAGTTAGCGAGGTCATCGTCAAAGCATTCGACGGATCCAGAAAAACAGTTATCGGCGAAGTGGATCTTCCCATAACTATTGGTCCTCACACTTTCCAAGTCACTTTCCAGGTGATGGACATCCGGGCAACATACAGTTGTTTATTAGGAAGACCTTGGATACATCAGGCTGGAGCGGTCACTTCGACCCTCCACCAAAAGCTAAAGTTCGTCCAGAACGATCAACTTGTCACGGTTTGTGGGGAACAAGCCTTGCTCGTGAGTAACTTATCATCATCTACTTGTGTGGAACCCGAGGAGGTTATTGGAACTCAGTTCCAAGCACTATCGGTGAGCAAGAATGATCAATTCAAAGAAGGAACTTCAATTTCTTCATACAAAGATGCTATCAAAGCGGTCGAGAGTACCGATACGACAGGATGGGGACCGCTTGTCATGCCTATTGACAATAAAACAAAGAAGGGTCTTGGTTTTTCTGCAACCTGTACCCAGACAGCCGCCAACGATGAAAGTCTTCATCCCCTTCAAAACTTCTTCCATAGTGGAGGTTTTCTCCACCCAGTGTCTCAAGCAGTACATGCTATCAATGAGGAAGATCCCTCTGACACAGATGAAGAATGGAAGTCCTACCTTAACAAGGATGGCTATATGTCTCAGGAAGAGGTGCCTATGCCTTTTTGCTTTCCTATAGAAAGTCCAAGATTTATACCAAGATCAGATGTCGAAATGATCTACGGAGATTGTGATCCGGAAGGATGCCGTGCTCCGCCAAATTCATTAGAGGAAGACACTCTGATGAAAGGAAACTTTGATCGCAATTACTATGGCCCGATGTATGGTCTGCCAATGTGGCAGCCTTACCCAGGAAACTTGGGGCAAGAAAGTCAGCCGAGTAATGAAACTCAGCTGACCATCATTGAACAGAATACCTGTGTCCCCGCCATGTCATGGGATCAACACTCAGGTCATTCGGAAACTACTCAATATGAAGATGAATTCGCAATGTTTGCAGGACTAGAATTCATCAACTATGCTTTTCCTGAGGTCAACGTCATCGAGAGGGATGACTCCTCCAGTTCCAAAGAAGTGTGGGACACCTTGGGACAACCAAGTGGAAAATACGACTTTATGGTCAAGTACACTGCTCCCGAAATCTCTCGTATCAGACTCGAAGATATCCATCCAACTGGATGGGGAGATACAGCTAAGAGCACAAATGCTATGCAAAATGCAACAGAGGAATCCTCCTACGACAATTTTGCTTGGGAGACAGATTCCAATGATCCTACTCCACCAGAAATCAGCGTCATTTCTGAAGACAAATCAAGGAAGGTGCCAGACTTTGTGATTCACCGAGGAGTTCGCCGCCAATGGGTTGCCGTCGAGGTTCCGAAGGTCGTTCATCGGTCAAAGTAATTGCCATCTTTAACCTTTCACCCTGCCCAGGTGAAACGGATGTTTTGATAGGGCTCGTTTTCTGTAAATTTCCCTCTTCGCTTTGCCCAAAGCGGTAGAGTTTTGTTTTATAGAGCTGTAGTTTCAAGATTCGACTTGTTCATTAATAAAATAACGTCGTTCTGTAATTTCCGCATTAATTGTTGTTTTCTCTTTTTGCTTTTTCAGAAAATGGTAATCCTAAAAAACAATTCAAAAATAAAAACAAGGAGTAAAATAAATACACTGCACACACTTGCATTTTCTCTATCTCTTCTAAACACGAATCATCACGTCATGCAGATTGCTTGTTTTATACCCCGTTGAAACATACGATCCGATGCCTTCTCCCAACTTTGAGTTCCCGGTATTCGAGGCTGAAGAAGAGAATGACAACGAAATTCCAGAAGAGATCTCCCGACTACTCAGACAAGAGGAAAGGTCCATTGAACCTCACAAAGAACCGTTGGAAACGGTAAACTTGGGTTCAGAAAAAGAGAATAAAGAAATCAGGATCGGAGCACTGCTCAGTCCGACTGTCAAAGAAAGTTTGATAAAGCTTCTCAAAGAATTCCCCGATGTGTTCGCTTGGTCCTATCAGGATATGCCAGGGTTGGATACCAGCATCGTGGAACATCACTTACCGTTGAGATCGGAATGTCCGCCAGTAAAGCAAAGGTTGAGACGCACTCACCCAGACATGGCCATCAAAATCAAGGAGGAGGTACAGAAACAGATCGACGCGGGTTTCCTCGCTACATCTGAATATCCTCAATGGTTAGCCAACATCGTACCCGTTCCCAAAAAGGACGGAAGGGTCAGAATGTGTGTTGATTACAGAGATCTAAACAAGGCAAGTCTAAAGGATGACTTTCCTTTACCACACATTGACATGTTGATTGACAGCACAACAATGTTCAAAGTATTCTCCTTCATGGATGGATTCTCGGGCTATAACCAGATCAAAATGGCGCCAAAAGACATGGAGAAAACTTCGTTCATTACCCCATGGGGTACCTTTTGTTACAAGGTAATGCCGTTCGGTTTGAAGAACGCCGGGGCAACCTATCAATGGGCCATGACTACTCTGTTTCATGACATGTTACACCAAGAAATCGAGGTATATGTCGATGATTTGATTGAAAAATCAAGAACAGAGGATGAGCACGTTGAACATCTGTCAAAATTGTTCAAACGTCTAAGAAAATTCAAGCTCCGCTTGAATCCCAACAAGTGCACCTTCGGTGTCCATTCAGGGAAACTGCTAGGGTTCATCGTCAGCCAGAAAGGAATTGAGGTTGATCCTGACAAGGTCAAGGCCATTCAAGAAATGCCTTCTCCGAAAACTGAAAAACAAGTCAGAGGATTCTTGGGACGTTTGAACTACATCTCCAGATTCATATTCCTTATGACCGCCACTTGTGCGCCGATTTTCAAGTTATTGAAAAAGAACCAGGATTGCGTTTGGTCAGAAGATTGCCAAACCGCCTTCGACAGTATTAAGGAATATCTGTTGAATCCGCCGATTCTGTCACCCCCAGTGGAAGGAAGACCACTGATCATTTACCTCACAGTCCTAGAGGACTCAATGGGATGTGTACTTGGCCAACAAGACGAAACTAAACGGAAAGAGTCTGCCATTTACTATCTAAGCAAGAAATTCACCGACTGCGAGACTCGGTACACAAGGCTTGAGAAAACTTGTTGCGTTTTGGCTTGGGCAGCCAAACGTCTTCGCCAGTACATGATTCGTCATACTACTTGGTTGGTCTACGAAATGGATCCAATCAAGTACGTTTTCGAAAAACCTTCTCTCACGGGAAGGATTGCCCGTTGGCAGATGTTACTATCAGAATATGACATAGAGTACCACGCTCAGAAGGCCGTTAAAGGAAGTATTTTAGCCGATCATTTGGCTCATCAACCGATTGACGATCAAGAATCAATCGGGTTTGACTTCCCAGACGAAGATGTCATGTATCTAAAGATGAAAGATTGCGATGAACCGCTACCCAGTGAAGGGCCAGAACCAGGTTCCCAATGGGGACTCATCTTTGATGGAGCTGTTAATCATTATGGAAACGGAATTGGGGCAATTATTGTTACCCCTCAGGGTTCCCACATTCCTTTCACTGCCAGACTTACGTTCAAATGTACGAACAACGAGGCCGAATACGAAGCATGTATCATGGGTCTCGAAGAAGCAATTGATTTAAGGATCAAAAACTTGGACGTATATGGCGACTCAGCCTTGGTTATCAATCAGATAAAAAGAGATTAGAACACATACCAATCAGGATTGATTCCTTACAAAGACTATGCAAGAAGGTTGTTACCCTTCTTCAACAGAGTCGACTTTCATCATATCCCTCGTGATGAGAATCACATGGCTGATGCATTAGCCACTCTCTCTTCTATGATTAGTGTAGGTCGATGGAATGACATACCTAAGATCGACATCATGCGCCTTGAACGGCCCGCTTACATCTTCATGATTGAAGCAGTCATAGACGACAGACCCTGGTATCACAATATCAAATGCTTCCTTCAGAAACAAGAGTACCCATCTGGGGCACTCAGAAAAGACAGGAAAACCCTCAGAAGATTGGCTGGAAACTTCTTCCTGAGCGGTGACACTCTTTATAAGAGAAATTTTGACATGGTTTTGCTCCGATGTGTCGACAGACCAGAAGCAGACATGCTCATGAAAGAAATTCATGAAGGATCCTTTGGCACTCATGCCAACGGGCACACAATGGCGAGAAAAATTCTCAGGGCCGGGTATTATTGGTTGACCATGGAATCCGACTGCTACAAGTACATGAGGAGGTGTCACAAGTGTCAGATATACTCCGACAAAATTCATGTACCGCCATCACATCTCAAAGTTCTTTCTTCCCCGTGGCCATTTTCCATATGGGGAATCGACATGATTGGTATGATTAAGCCCAAGGCTTCAAACGGACATCGGTTCATCTTGGTAGCCATTGACGTTTTCACCAAGTGGGTCGAAGCAGCCTCATTCGCCAATGTAACCCGACAAGTGGTGGTCCGATTTATCAAAAACAATATCATCTGCCGTTATGGTGTTCCAAGCGAGATCATTACTGATAATAGATCTAACTTGAATAATAAGATGATGAAAGGGTTGTGTGCAGAGTTCAAGATCGAACATCATAACTCATCTCCCTACCGACCCAAGATGAACGGAGCGGTAGAAGCGGCTAACAAGAACATCAAGAAGATCGTTCAGAAGATGGTTGTAACCTATAAAGATTGGCACGAAATGCTACCCTTTGCTCTTCACGGTTATCGAACATCTGTCCGCACTTCAACAGGGGCTACCCCTTTCTCTCTAGTATATGGCATGGAGGCAGTGCTTCCCATAGAAGTAGAGATCCCATCAATCCGGGTATTGATGGAAGCTAAGCTCACCGAAGCTGAATGGTGTCAAAGTCGACACGACGAACTGAACCTGATCGAAGAGAAGCGAATCACGACACTATGCCACGGTCAGTTGTATCAACAGAGAATGAAAATGGCGTTCGACAAAAAAGTTCGACCTCGTGTCTTTAGAAAAGAAGACCTCGTGCTCAAGAAGATACAATCATTTCTCACTGACTCTCGGGGCAAATGGACCCCGAATTATGATGGCCCCTATGTGGTCACGAAAGCTTTCTCAGGCGGCGCCTTGAGACTTTCAACCATGGACGGAGAGGAATTTGCCTACCCCACGAATGTTGATGTAGTCAAGAAATACTTCGCCTAAACTAAAAAAAAAACGTCTCGGTGGATTGAAAACCCGAAAGGGCGGTCCAGGCAAAAGTTAGAGACATGAAAAAAAAAAGAATCATCCCGATGGATTGGAAATCTCATAGTACAATCCAGGCAAAAATTAGGGATAATGGCAAGTAACTATGTTCAACAGAGGCAAGTCCCTCAGCAGCAGTTACAGCATCATCTATCGGAGGAAATCTCCAGTCAAAGGTCATCTTCGACAGAAGCTCAGGATGCCCCGAATTCAAAGTTGATAGAAGGATAGTGGTCGTTATGTTTCAACGTAGCCCTTTTCCCTGTAAATTACCATTTTCTAACTTTGTATATACTTTTTGGAATCACGCGTTTGGCTGATCTCCATCTTATCAATAAAATTTGAGCCTTTGTGCTTTTGTTTGTAATTCTTAACTTGCTTTAGCTTTACAGAACGACGTTGTTTAAACTTAATCAGCGATTCTTGAAATAAAACAAAAATGAATTTACTTGTTAAAACTTTTTCTGCTTTTAAATTAAAGATGGCATTTCTTTTGACTGTTGAACATCAGAAGAACATCGATTGCTTCTCCCGAAGTAAGCGAATTTCAAAGTGCAGAATCAAAGTACTCCTTCTAAGCCAGTATGCCTGAATGAAGGGATCAACTGTGTTAGAGACCTTGTTTCGTCTGACACACCTCGGCCGAGTTCTCATCTCCTAAGCCCGATCAAAATAGCTCCCCGCGTGGACTATCTCTCCTAAGCAAGGTGGAATTGCTATTTTGAATCAACGGTACTTCTTCGCCCCGCGATGGCCGAGTATCCAATTGTGTTCATCCATTAGTCTGTATGTCGCGTCTGTTTTGTCAGCATATACATACATACTTCATGCATTTTATTTGCGTTTGCATTTCGTATTGCATCACTATCACTTGAGTCGGTCTTGTCCCCTAGTGATAAACAATTTTCTCAATCGAGTTTGTCAGTTCTTTCCTCGTCAGGAAGTGTTGCGTCTGTACAATCTCGCCACCAGTGTATCTTTAGATCAGAGTCGGCACTTGGCCACTTTGATAACTTGAACCTCTGAAAGATCAGAGAACCATCAACAAATGTCACTCTTCGCCATTGAAGATGATATCCTTGCTTTCCCGGATTAAGGAAAATCCACAGAGAAAGCCTCGTGATCAGAGATTCGGCAGTACATCAGTATTTCTCCGAAAAGTCGTTGATGAAAAGGTCATCGGCACCTCAGAATTGGACCCCATCATATGGCGTTTCTCCGGGAAGATCCCGAGAAAAGTATGATGAAAGATCCCAAATGAAAACAGTCTCTCAAGAGAATCGTTTTCCCCAGTAGGAACAAATGGCGTCTCCAACGGAGAAGTTTGTGTACCTCTACAACTCAGACGACTGGGTTCCCCAGCAAGTCTGACATCAAAACTTTTTCCACTCAAATGGCATCTCCCCAGGAAAATTCGGCGAGAAGTTTGAGGAAAGCCGCTATGAATAGCGTCCATTGTCAAGAAAGTTTATTGACAAAAGAAACTAAGACCAGTTCTTGGTAGAAAACCAGGATCGAGGGGAAGTTTATATCAGAAACTAAGACCAGTTCTTGGTAGGAAACTAGGATCGAGGGGAAGTTTAAATCAGAAACTAAGACTAGTTCCTTGGTAGGAAACCAAGAACGAGGGGAGGTTTATTTCAAAAGAAAACTAAGACCAGTTCCTTGGTAGGAAACCAGGATCGAGGGGAAGTTTACCTTTTCTAAGCATCATTGCTTAAGAAGATGATTGCGGAAGCTACCATTCATAACCACCATCAAAATTTCGGATATTCCGATATTTAATCCTCTTGCACCCCGAATACTCGAATACTAACGTCATTCATACCTTTGGGTCCAAGAAGATTAAATAGGGGCATCTATAATACCCCAAATTTTGACCACTTAGACTTCCCATCATTGTGAAAATCATCATCACAATATGGATGAACCATCATGCTTCATCAGTCTCCCCAAAGATGGGTGAGCATCCAATACAATCAGAATTAGGGTTTCAAGCCCTCTCTGAGTGCTTAGACAAAGGATCAATCAAGAAATGACATGATCTTCAACTTGTCTAATCTCTCAAACATCCACAATGGATCAAAAAGGACTCTCACTTCAAGGATTAAGCACAAGGTTGCTCCCTTCTAGGTGGATCAAGTCTCAAGATCGACAGTGTCACCAAATTAGGGTTTTGGTCGACCATGGCCTCCAGATGGAAATTTTCATCTGGGCACAAGGCAATGATCCAAAACATGACCTAATATACTTCATGGAACCTCATGAACCCATGCATCAAGTCAATTTTGCCTCAGGGGATGCATTCATCAAAAATCAGGAATTAGGGTTTCTTGACCCAATTCACCCCTAAGTTGACTTTTGGGACAAACCATGAGCCAAGACCTCAAGAGATGATTTGAGGGTCTCTAATACACCATATTGATCCATTTGGAACAATGGATTGATCCAAGAAGTTTGAGCAACAAGTTTCATTTTCATCTGCACCACAATTAGGGTTTTAAGAGAAAAGTCAACTGTAACTTTGACTTTTGACCAGGACATGCTCCCAAACCCTAATACATGATTGAATATACCCTATGACACCCATGGAACATGTCCATCAAGTTTTATTTAGGTCAAGGACATGATTTCCTAAAGAATTGCACAGTTTGGAATTCATCTGATAAAAAGTCAACTGTGCATAAAAGTCAACTTTTACTTTTTGAGATTTTTCACCAAAATGTATTTTTAACCCTAAAATGATGTTAATGTATGATTTGAATCATCATTCATCAAGAAAAATCAAGAAAAGTGAGATAACTTGTAAAAGGGGTAACCATAAAACTTAGAAATTTTTCTAAGTTAAAAAATAAAGTGGCAAAGGTACCAACTTTGGAGGACCATAACTCCTAAACCACAAGGCCAATTTTTTCCATCCAAAGCTTGATTTGTAGATCTCACTGCCCTCTACAAAAACTTCAACTAGGCCTAACTCCAATTCCTTATGGATTTTGAGCTATGAGTGAGCCAAAGTGGCTGAAAATGTGAAAAAAATACCATTTTCCAACACTTAGAAAATTTTTGCCTAAAACAGAATTTTGTTGAAACACCAAAACTTGTGGGATTTTTGCACATAGATGCAAGCTGAATCAATCCCAAAGTTAAACATCAATGTTGTTGCATATGTTGCTAAGAATTCAAAGGGCTCAACAGCATGAATTGATTCAACTCAAGCCATGAGAAATTCATGCCCAAAGTCATGCTGCTGCAAGCTGTTTTGGAAAAATCAGTTTGCATGTTTGCTTATCTCACACGATTTTGAGCCAAAGACTGAGGATCAGCATGCCACTTGTGTTCAAACTAATCACATTGCATCTAATCCAACTGATAAATCTGAGTCAAAAAGCCAAAGAACCTTCCAACTTGAAATTCATCCACTTTGGCACTTTTTGCCTTGAATTCAAAATGCATTTATGTGGAATAGTGCATTGTCAAGATTCTCACTCTCCTCAGTCAAGTTCTCTGATTAAACAGTATTAAAAACATCTGAAGAATGTGATTTCAGTCAAGGCATAGCTGATCTATTTGGAGCAGCTGTTATGCCTAGTGCAAGAGGCATTTATGCCAAGCCAATCCAAGCAAATGTGATCTGATCCAGCTGCCATTCACTATTCCTCCAAGACAAGAGTTGATCACCTATAAATAGAGGTCTCAATGGATCACTCAACTCACCCCAAAGCCAGTTACAACACTGCTTTCTCTCATTCTTTCTTGAACTTCAAGTTTTCTTGTTTTTGAGTAACCACTATCGGGTTTTGAGTTGCAGCCATAAGCAATCAATTCCAATTGCTCAAACACATCACATATGATGTATTTGAGGTCTCCAAGTGCTTAAATAACATCTGTAACACTCCCAGCTCAAAATCACTCTTCAACCAAGCCATTTTGCTTCAGTTTTGCAGGTGGAGGTCTCCAGCTTGATCCAGAGAATTTCAAAGTTTTCCAAAGCTTGCAACATACTCCATAACATCCATTGAAGCTGTAGGGATCATCAATTCATGACTGGAACACCATCTGGGCAAAGTTCCATTTCAGCTTGCATCAAGGTGAGCTTCAAACTCAAACTCCATGATCCATGCATATTTCCTCGCATGATAATTTTGCCATTTGATTACCATCATATGCTGATTGTTTTGCCTCAATAAATTTGATCATAGACCTCATAACCATGCGTGCACGATTGCTTTTGCAAATTAGGGTTCATCTGTGTTCATCATGATTATTTCACTCCACACTGAAAATGAATAAAATTGGGTATTGCCATCTTGTTCCTTGTGAAAAAACGCACGAGTTTGGTGTTTGAATCATGTCCAATGGTTGAAAGATGAGTGAGATAGGGTGCTTCATGCACGAGCTCGGGGAAGGAGATGGCCATGGCGCCATTTTCAGAAAACCAACCAAGTTCTCTATATAATTTTCACTTGCCATATATTTAATGAATTGACATTGCGCCTCAGCGGTTCATCAGCTGGTTTTGTGAGTATTAGCAAGCGAGAGGTCTGGGGTTCGAATCCCCCTCGCCCCAGACTTCTTATTATCACTTGTTTATTTTATTATTTTTCATACAATTATTTTTAATGATTTGAAAAATTAATAACTCCTTCAATTTTTATCATTTTTGATTAATTCTTTTTGCAATAATTCACAAAAATGTTAAAATATTTTATTTTACCAAAAAATCCCAAAAAATATTATTTATTTTATATAATTGATATTTTTGCAAAGAATTAATATTTTAATTGTTTTTTAACATTTGAAATATTATTTCCACAATGATTTTGCAAATTTTAATGCTTTCTATTTGTTTTGTAGGTCAATACTTAATTTTTGAAGCATTAATCCAAGATCACAATTTGTTTCCCATGTGTAAAACAATTTTTGATCAATTTAATTGAATTTTTATTCAATTAAATACATTTTTTGGAAACAAATTAGGGTTTTGGATTAATTCAACCCTCATAAATCACTTTCAACCTTTTTTGGGCCTCTTGAGAGAGTGTAAGACCCATCCCCCCTTGTACAAAAACTTTCTGGGCCTCACTCATTATATAAGTCCCTTTGTACAAGTAAACGGCGCGATCGTCGCCCGTTTAGAAATAAAAATCATTTGGGCCTCTCCTTGAGCTATAAGACCCATTCAAAACACTTTGGGCCTCTATTAGAGTGTAAGACCCAATCTCCCTTTTAACCAAAAAATTTTTGGGCCTCACTTATTGTATAAGTCCCTCTGCGTTAAAAGAAAACCTCGGCGCGATCACCATTTTTAAACGAAAAATCATTTGGGCCTACCCTCGTGTTATAAGTCCCACTCTTTTTCTTTAAACCTTTTTGGGCCTCTTGAGAGAGTGTAAGACCCATCCCTTTGTACAGAAAACCTTTTTGGGCCCCAGTCACTTGTATAAGTCCCTCTGTACAAATTCAAACAGTGCGCTCACTGATAAAACCCTGGGCCTCTCCTTGAGCTGTAAGCCCCAAATCTTTCTTTTTCAAAGCACTTTCTCCTTTGATTTTGAATATACTGTTGTTTTCAATCTTTCTTTGTTGAACAACTAACCAAACAGCATGGAAGCACTACAACCGAGTAAGTGGTTATCGCTTTCATTTACTGCTTTCATATTATAAACTGTATTGTGGGGCTGCTCACTGTAAGTCTCCTTTCATAAACTCATATCTACTGTGTAATAATAGTATAGATATTTCGAGTTTCCCCGGTAACTACGTCTAGAACTAGGTGACGCCATTTCATTTATTCGTAGAAATAGACGCCTAGATCCCCAATAGGAGCACCAAATACAGTCTTCTCTTCGGCTTTCCTCCTTAGGAATCGTCAAGAAGCTCTACACCCCAAGATGAATGTATTCTCTGTGAATGGCATCTTTGAGTTTCTTCCCAATTCTCGAACTTTCCTGACTTGATCTATTCCTTGTGGATAGCTTGCCTTGAATGTCTTGGGGTTTGGGTACCCACTACGGTCATAATCTTGGACCTTAACTAAGGAACCCTCTTTAAAAGCTAAAAGTCGCTGGATTGTAAACCTCGCACGTTTACCAGTGGTTTTTATCTTTAAAAGAGTTATCTCTCCTAATGGAAAGGAGATGATAGACCCACGGGCTTCTTAAAAGCATCGGCCTCCTCTTGGGCATTATTCAAGGACACTACAGCTTCTTAGAAGTATTCACAACCTCCTCTTAGGCTTCGTATAATGATCTCTTCCTCCGGGAATGATAGCCTCCTCTTGGGCTTCGTACAAGGACCCGTCGACTTCTTAAAAGATTCCAGCCTCCTCTTGGGCTTCGTACAAATTGTCCCGACGACCTCCTAGAGGTATAGGAACAGAACCTAGTCATCCTCATAGAACAGTCCTTTCATAGAGTCTACTACTGTTTCTCGAAGCATAGTACAAAAGATAATACTCTAGACTTGGACAGTCTAACTTCCTTGAGTCTCAAAGACATTCTCAAGCACCCTTCGTTAAATAGGAAGGAAACCCGCAGACTCGGATAGTCTCAATACCCTTTGGATTTCCCGTTTCCTCAAAGAAAAGGAAATATCCCTGATCCTCAAATTAAATCCCTGTGTACAGTGTTACTCATATAAGAACTGATTTTCTCTTTTAAATCAGTATATTGGATCTGTCACTCAACTGAAATAGTTACAATAGCCTCCATCTCGGGCTTCGTACGAGATACCAAAATTCTCCCCAGTGGAGTCAAAACAACCTTTTAGCCTCTCTCTCAGGCTTTGTATGAGACACAAAAGATTCCCTCATTGAGTCAATCACCCCTTTTTTTGCCTCCATCTCGGGCCTCGTACGAGATATAAATCCCTTAAGCAAGAGTCGAACTCTTTGCTAGCCTCCTCTTAGGCTTTGTATAACGATATGCCCCACTGGGTCAAAAACCTTTAGCCTCTCTCTCGGGCTTTGTACGAGACACAAAATAGCCTCCTCTTAGGCTTTGTATAATGATTTTCCTAACGGAAATTAGCCTCCTCTTAGGCTTTGTATAAGAAAACCACTGGTTGATCCAATCAACCTTTTAGCATCAAAGTTGTGCCTCGTTCGCAGTACACAAACATCAACAACTCCTTTCCCTTCATCTAATCGCTGTAAGCGGCAAGCCTCTGGATCATCTATATCCATGCCACTGTCCCTCTTTTAGCATGAGAAATTCCTAAAGGAAAGATGGCATTGCTCTACACTGAGTTAAAGTCTTCTCCTTCAGGTTAAAACCCTTTCTTCGGAAATTATGGCATTGCTCAGATTCGCGTATCCCAGTTAAAGTAATTCTCCTTCTCCCCTCTTTAGAGATGACAAATTCTCTCTAAAGTCGAGGTTTTTTAGCTTCACGTCTTGGACTTTGAACAAGACACAAATAGACCTTTCAGCTTCACATCTTGGGCTTTGAACAAGATACAAACCACCTTTCGCTTCACGTCTTGGGCTTTGAACAAGACACCAAAAACCAATTTCCTCCCATAGAATAGGAGGAACTACGAACGCTCTGATTTCCCTGTTTCGGTAAACGGGAATACGTAGGCATAAGATTGAAAGAAAATATCTTAGCGAGCGCAATCAACAAAAAACCCAAATCCCATATCTCCGTCAATCAAAAGCAGCAATTCAAAAGCATCAGTCCTAACATCCTAATCCTTATTCCCCGCCAGAAACCTTTTGCCCAAGCCCTAGAAAGAAAGAAACCTGTATTGGCGAAATACGAATAACCAGTACAAAGGCCCCCCACATTGATAGCATCCGTAACCTAACAGACCGCTGTTTAAACTCAGTATGCAAGCAGGGTTAATTGGAGACATCTATTTCCCTTCCTTATTCAGCTCATAATAGGATAAAAAATGAATCGACCTGTAGTTTTAAGCTCAACCGCAGAGAGCGACCAGCGCTTAAGAACCGCGTCCAAAATCGCTCGCTACACATTGGTCATTGTTATAGGTTGTCGTTGAATGCATATCATGTTGCATAAGTTGTATGATAAGTCGTGTGCCCATGTGAGGTGTGAACGTCTTATCTAGATTCTTTGAAATAGAATCATATTATTGTTGTTGTTGAGGTAATAGTGTGCCCATGTGGGTTGTGAGCGATTGCAGATGTCGTGTGCTTATGTGGGGTGTGAGCGACTTATATAGAAATTCCGACGGGAATTATGATCTTGAAAAAGGGATCAAATTGGTACCACATGCATTGAGTCAAGTTGTGAGTCTCATTGCATTGCATTATGTTATGTTGTGTTGTTGATTATATGATTGCTTGCTTATGTGGAAATTGTAAACGTATTGATGATTTGATGATAGGGTGAATCATATAATGATTATATGCTTTTATATTTATATTATGCATTTCTTTTGTTGATTTGAGAATCTCACCCCTTCTGTTTGAATGTTACCTCTACGTGGGTAACATGCAAATAATCCAGATTAGTGCGGAGTTTCAGTAAGTGAAGATGAAGTCTTCCATTTTATTTAGTAGAGTCGACGTCTGCTCTGATGTGTAACACTAGGGTTATGGAACGTTAAGTTATTTGAGTTATCGTTGATTATTTGATCTTTGTTAACTTTTGTTGGTTATGTTTGTTTAAAAATATGTTATGTTTTCATCATTAATTTGGTGAAGTTTCCGCTGCTTAATAAAATGAACTTTAACTATAATTTCGTTAATTACTGTTAATAAAGTTTTTGTGTTACATGTTGCATATATGAGTAGGTTTTTTTTGGAAAGTAACATCCTACGTGTTGTAATTTTCATATATTTACTCTGATAAATAGTATTATTTTACGGGGGGTTTTAGGGTGTTACAGAATTTCCCAAAGAAGGTAACAATCACAATCGTGCCTTGCACATTTCTGTTAAATTTCAAGAGGACAATTTGGCTAGGGTATTGGTAGATAATGAATCATCCCTCAACGTGTTACCCAAAAGAACTCTTGAAAATATTGCATGTGAAGGAGCAAAGATGAAACCTAGCTCTCTTATTGTGAAAACGTTTGATGGTTCGAGAAGGACCGTGATTGGTGAAGTGGCGTTTCCTATTCTGATTGGTCCCCATGTTTTTGACATAACTTTTCAAGTTATGGATATCAACCCCAATTATAGTTGTTTTTTGGGAAGGCCATGGATCCATGCCGCTGGAGCAGTGACGTCAACCTTGCATCAGAAAATGAAATTTGTTGTTGACAACAAGATGGTGACCATATTTGGAGAAGAAGATCTCATGGTGAGCAATCTTTCTTCATTCAAATACATCGAGGCAGATGAGGATGCGTCAGAAACTTATTTCCAAGCTCTTGAAATTGTAAATGCAGTTTGTTGGAGGTAGAGGAGCTTGTGCAGAAGGTCTATCCATCTTTTGCATCTCTGAAAAACACCATTTCCACCATTGAAGAGGGTAAACCAGAAGGCTGGGGTGAAGTGATCTACGTCAAAGTCAAGATGGACCGCTTTGGGTTGGGTTACAAACCAATTGCCAGCAAAGCGTCAACTCCAATCAAGGGCCGTCCAAGAGAAATTCAAGAAGTGTTCGTCAGTGATGGCTTCCAAGTGAATGCAATTGACGAAGATTCTGAAGATCAAGGCTTAAGCAATTTGGTGTATTGTTCTGATGTGGGTTTGAGCAATTGGGACTCTGTGGAGATTCCTGAAATCCTCCATTTATCAAAGTAATTTTGTTGTTTTGTCATTTTAATGTTTTAAAAAATCCATAGCCGTGCCCAAGGCTATAGGATTATTTGGTAGGGCCCCCTTCTGATTTTCAAATCTTAATGAATGAAGGCATTTTGTTAAATTCCTATTGTATTCATTTACTGATGTTCTCTTTTCACTTTTTAAATGAAAATGGTAATCTTTCATAACCACTAAAAAGATAAAACATTCTCTCATTACATTACCTCTCGTTTTTCATTTAATAAAAGCAATCATCTAAAACATGCAGAATCATTAATACCCACATTGAATCCAATGACTCTTCAATCTCTCCTAACTTTGATGCCTCAATCAATCAAGCCAAAGAAGAGAGTGAGGAAGATTGTGATATTTTAGACGAATTGGCTAAGATGCTTGAATATGAGTATACAGATTTACAACCTTACCAAGAATAGGTCGAAACCATCAACTTGGGCAGTGAGGAGAAGAGAAAGGAAATAAAAATTGGCACCACACTTGGGGCAGATGTTAGGGCAAGGTTGGTCAAGCTTCTCCAGGAATATGTGGATGTATTCGCATGGCCGTATCAAGATATGCCCGGCTTGGACACAAACATCGTTGTTCATAAGCTACCACTCAAACCTGAATGTCTTCCTGTCAAGCAAAAACTCCGAAGGACAAGACCAGACATTGCCTTGAAGATCAGAGAAGAGGTGAAAATACAAATTGATACCAAATTTCTTGCTGTTGTGAAGTACCCTCAGTGGGTAGCCAATATTGTTCTTGTACTGAAGAAGGATGGAAAGGTTTAAATGTGCGTCGACTATAGGGACTTGAACAAAGCCATCCCAAAGGATGACTTCCCTCTTTCGTACATTTGTACCTTGTGGATAATACTGCTAGATTTATTGTGTTTAATTTCATGGATGGCTTCTCAGGATACAACCAGATCAAAATGGATTTTGATGACATGGAGAAAACTACATTCATCACACCTTAGGGGACCTATTGTTATAAGGTCATGCCATTTGGACTTAAAAATGCAGGTGTTACTTACCAAAGGGCGATGGTTAGGCTTTTCCTTGACATGATGCATAAGGAGATAGGGGTCTATGTCGATGACATGATCGCTAAATCCTAAAGCGAGGAGGACCATTTGGATCACTTATTTAAACTGTTCGAGCGTCTCAGAAAGTTCAGATTGCGACTAAATCCAGCTAAGTGTACTTTTGGAGTTCGATCTGGAAAACTACTTAGATTCATTGTTAGCCAACGAGGGATGACCCAGATAAAGTCAGAGCTATTCAAGAAATGCCCACTCTGCAAGCCGAGAAGCAAGTCAGAGGTTTTCTTGGAAGACTAAACTACATCTCCAGATTCATCTTCAATATGACTGCTACTTGTGAGCCCATCTTGAAGCTGCTCCGAAAAGATCAAGCAGTTGAATGGAATTCTAATTTTTAGCTAGCTTTCGAAAAAATCAAGGGTTATCTACAAGAATCTCCAATCCTGATTCTGCCTATTCCAGGAAAACCTCTTTTCATGTATCTAAGTGTGCTAGAAGGGTCTATGGGTTGCGTACTAGGGCAACACGATGAGACTGGATAGAAAGAGCACCTCATCTATTATTTAATTAAGAAGTTTACCGACTGTGAAAGCATATATTCCCTCTTAGATAAAACTTTTTGTGCTTTAGCTTGGGCTGCTAAGCGTCTCAGGCAATATATAATCTGTCACACTACTTTATTGATCTCCAAGATGGATCCAATAAAGTACATTTTTGAAAAGCCTGCTCAGACTGGAAGACTTTCCCGTTGGTATATGCTCTTGTCCGAATACGACATCCAGTACGTAACTCAAAAGTCCATTAAAGGGAGTATCTTGTCAGATTACCTCGCAGAGCAACTAGTTGAAGAGTATGAGCCTCTCAAGCTTTGCTTCCCAGATGAAGACATTATGTTGATAAAGAAATATTCTGAAGAACCTGGTCCAGATGAGGGTCCCGAACCTGGCTCCCGTTGGAAGATGATGTTCGATGGTTCCTTTAATTACACTGGGCATGGCATAGGTGCTATTTTGATAAATCCAAATGGTGGATATACTCTGTTTACAGCAAGACTAGATTTTGAGTGCACAAACAACATCGCCGAGTATGAAGCATGCATTCTAGGTCTTAAAGCAGCCACTGACCTTAGAATCAAAATTCTTGAAGTGAGCGGAGATCCGACTTTGGTGATTTACCAAGTTAAGGGTGACGATCAAATACTTTGATGAGATCACTTTCTGACATGTTTCGAGATCTGAAAACCACATTGCTAATGCTTTGGCTATGCTAGCCTCCATGTGGAAGGTCAGATACCTTAATGAATCACCACTCATATGGATTATCCGAAAGACCGAGCATGCCTACTGATAATTAGTTGAAGAGAAAACTGATGGAAAGCCTTGGTTCCATGACATCAAGATGTATTTGGAAAACCAAGAATATCCAGTTGATGCTACTGCTCTTGACAAAAAGTCTTTGAGAAGATTGGCGTCCAAATTCTTCCTCAGAAATGATGTGTTGTATAAAATAAATCACGACATGGTACTGCTTAGATGTGTTGACAGACGTGAAGCAGACCAGTTGATCTAAGAAGTTCATGAGGGACCATTTAGAACTCATGTCAATGGCCATTCTATGTCCAAGAAGATGTTGAGAGCTAGATATTACTGGTTGACTATTGAATCTAATTGCATCCAATATGCTAGGAAATGCCATAAATGCCAAATTTATGCTGATAAGGTGCACGTTCCTTCAACACTCTTGAATGTTTTAACATAGCTGTGGCCTTTCTTTATGTGGGGCATTGACATGATTGGAGAAATCGAGCCTAAAGCTTCCAATGGCCATCGTTTTATATTGGTTGCCATCGAATACTTTACAAAATGGGTAGAAGCTGCTTCCTATGCCAATGTGACCAAGAAAGTGGTTGCTCGCTTCATAAAGAAGGAAATTATCTGTCATTACGGAATTCCAAGCAGAATTATCACAGATAATGGAATTAATTTGAACAAAAATACTATGAAAGAACTGTGTGAATCATTCAAGATTGAGCACCATAATTCTTCGCCTTACCGCCCGAAGATGAATGGAGTTGTTGAAGCTGCCAACAAAAACATCAAGAAAATCCTATAAAAAATGGTCAAAACTTACAAGGATTGACATGAAATGCTACCCTTCACTTTGCATGGATATCAGACCTCAATCCGCACTTCAACAGGGGCAACCCCATTCTCCTTAGTGTATGGCATGGAAGCAGTTCTCCTGTTGGAAGTGGAGATACCATCCTTGAGAATCCTAATGGAAACTAAGTTGGAAAAAGTAGAATGGATCTGAAGCAGATACGACAAGTTGAACCTCAACAACGAGAAGCGGATGACAGATATGTGCCAGGGGCAGTTATACCAGAAGACGCTTAAGAGAGCATTTGACAAGAAGGTTCACCTACATGAATTCAAAGAGGGAGATCTGGTAATCAAGAAGATCTTGCCATCACAGAAAGATGCCCGAGGGAAGTGGGCTCCCAATTACAAAGGCCCATTTATTGTGAAGACAATCTTCTCAGAAAGATCCCTAATCCTCATAAAAATGGATGACGAACAGCTTGCACATCCCGTAAACTCCGATGTAGTAAAAAAATATTATGCCTAAATAAAACTCGCTAGGTCGAAAACTAGAAATGGGGACTTAGGAAATAATGGATATCCCGGTGGATCTAAACCTATGAAGGAGATCCAGGCAAAAATTAGGGATGAAAATAAAAAATAAGAGCTCGCTAAGTTGAAAACCCGAAAGGGCGGCTTAGGCAAAAATGAGCGTCCCAGTGGACTGAAAACCCGAAAGGGCGGTCCAGGCAAAAGTTAGGGACAAAAGTCATTTGACTGCATCATATGGTGTTTACCAATACTGAAGAATCAACAGAAGATCAATCCTACCGCTCTCGTCAGAAGCAAGGATTTAGGACATCTTAGTTACTAGGGATTGTAATAGTTGTTGGATTCAATGTAAACTTTTCCCTATTTCCATTTTCACAATTGTAATACTCCATGGAGCTTTTTCCATTTGTAAGCTACCATTCTTTAATAAAATACAAACTTTTCCAATCATTTGTGTCATTTATACTTTTTCTACCTTTTTCTTGTTATGCAAAATGCCATTTATTTGTTAATAATGAACTTTGAAAATGAAAAGGTTTTTGAAAAGAAAATGTTTTGAAAAAATCTTGATAAAACATAAAATCTCTTTGACATATGGGAGGATAAAAAGGAAATCCTAGATATCCCCAAGAAGCTTCAAGGTTGCAAAGGCATTGTCATACCATTTGCAAATCTACACTGAAGCCTAAGCTAATAACACTTTTGGATGGATCTGTTGATCAAATGTAATCATCAAATTTGAGGATGCTTCCCCGGTGTCCATCCTGTGGCATTTTTATTTGAATTGTTGATGTTGAGGATTCATTACCCTGTGAAAGTCTCCCCATAAAATCTTGTCTCGCCAGGAGTCAG
Source organism: Lathyrus tuberosus (assembly GCA_022829125.1). Lineage (NCBI taxonomy): Eukaryota > Viridiplantae > Streptophyta > Magnoliopsida > Fabales > Fabaceae > Lathyrus > Lathyrus tuberosus. The sequence goes on along the minus strand of JALAZF010000008.1, from coordinate 7,749,724 downwards.
TATTTGCATGCCATGATCATTCATATTATGTTCAACATGTGCATTCAGCATTAGCTTCTTGTTTTAGGTTTGGTTATCACCAATTTTTCTTTCCCCATGAAGTCCAGTTATCACTATGCTTCACATTTGTTAAATATTTTCCCTTTGGTCATCATAATATTATAAGTTTTTCCCCAGTAGTCACTGGCTTTCACCATTTTGTTTGTTCTTGGTGTCTTGAAGTATTGTTTGTTACCAATATTTCTTTCCCCAGTATAATTTACTTGAAATCCAATTGTCATTGGTAAGCAGTTTTTGGTTGCCACCAATATCCCCTTGAAGTCTAGTTGTTACTAGCACCAATCCGTCGAAAGCTGGTCTTGATACCTTTGCTCACGGTTTAAGTCTAATTGATTTGGCACGTACAGAAGAGTTGTTACCCTGTACCTTTCCTGATGGTTCCTGAAGATCCCTTTTAATCACTTCGTTTTAAGGAATTTCCAGAAGATCGAATGTTTGAAAGCTCCAATAATATGTGTTTTTGATCCTATTGTTATGAGGATCCCTTTTGGCTCAGTAATCCTGTTGTTATGAGGATTCTCTCTTTGTATGCCATCCCTATTGTTATAAGGGTATTGTCAACACATTCCTATTGTTATAAGGATTTTATCTCATTGTTATGAGGAACTTTGTTTATCTCCTATCGTAATGAGGAATTTTGAGCCAATCCTATTGTTATGAGGATCCTGTATTGTTGATTCTATTGTTATAAGAATCTATGCCATTCCTATTGTCATGAGGAGCCTATTTGTTGATTCTATTGTTATAAGAATCTGTTTTATATCCTATTGTTATGAGGAACCTATTTTGCTGATTCTATTGTTATAAGAATATGTTTTGGCACTCCTATTGTTATGAGGATTTTACCCTGCTTTGTATCCTATTGTTATGAGGATTTTACCCTGCTTTGTATCCTATTGTTATGAGGATTATTTCTCCATCAATCCTATTGTTATGAGGATCTTGCTGCTTATCCTATTGTTATGAGGATCTTATCCCGCTTTGCATCCTATCATTATGAATATCTTTGTTTGCCTAATCCTGTTATTACGAGGATCTTGTTCCGTATCCTATTGTTATGAAAATTCTTATTTGTCATTGATCTCTTGTAAGAAGATCTTTATCTTACTCTTGTCAGATGTCCTCATTGATTCCCGGTCATGTCTGAACCTACTGATCAATCACATTGAGTATCCCAGTGCTGTCTTTCTTTTATCCTCGACGAGTCTTTACTCATTGTAGTCTTTGTCTGCATTTTACATTTATCCTTCCATCATAAATCATCATAATATAGTTCATTTCATGTCTGCATGGTCCCTAGCAATGTTTGAGTCAGTTTTGTCAGTAGCATAGCATACCATTGCTTCTAGGGGCAAAATTTCTTGTTATTTATGTATTTAAATAGCTTTCACTTTGATTCCATGAGGGTTGTCACCACCCATGCCATCCAGTAAAGCTATTTAAATAGGGACAACTGTCATACCCCAAAGTTTGACCCTAGATGTCATCATCATTCTAGGAGGATCAAAAATTGCATTGCTAACCCTAATTTTGTTCAAGTTACTTTTTGGGTTTGATTCCATGAATTAGGGTTTTTAATCAAGAGAATTAAAAGGATCTTTATTTGATCAGTCAATGTTTTGGATTGATCATAAACCTACCAAGTGTGCATACACTCAAGAAGCCTCTCTTCATCAAAAATCAAGTGCAAATTGGTCTCATTGCAAGTTCATTGAAGCTCAATTTCATCTGACCCCAAATTAGGGTTTCATCAGGAAAAGCCAACTGTGCCTTTGACTTTTGATCAAGGCATGATTACAAGTCTTGGGATATGACTCAAGACACTCAAATACATCCTTGGAGTCCATCCATGATGTTTGAAAGATTTATGAATGCAAGATCATAGAAGATATCACAGATGAATTCATCTGATACACAAGCTTTTATCTGTAAAGTCAACTCTTTGACTTTTGGGATTTTTGGTTAAAATTGAAGTCCTCAAGCCGAATTTCATGGAAACATGTTTGATCAATGAGTTTGACCATGAAAAATCAAGAATTGGAAGGTTTCATGCAAAAGGGGCAAAGTGGAAAAAGTGAAAATTTTCTAAGTATGGAGGAAAAACCCTAATTTTGTGCCAACTTTGAAAGGTCATAACTTTCAATCTAGACCACCATTTTTTGTGTTCCTAATATAAAATTGAAGCCCTCAACACATGCTACAACTTTGTCAATTAGGGTTAATCTCCAAAAAGTGCTAAGATTTTGAGTCATGAGGCCATCAAGTTTGAGAAAATCTTCAACACTTAGAAATTTATCAAGGCAGTTCTGTTCACAAAAAGTACCAAATTTTGGATCCAGTTTTCACTATGATCCATTGAGATTCAATAAATTCATCAAACATGAAAGTTGTAGAGCATGTTTGGGGCTTTTCAAAAAGTACAAGAACTCAACCATAGCATATTTGAGCTAGGAGTTTAGAAGAGGGAAAGTTGGCCCTCCATACTTGAAGTCTTGGTCATTTTCATGTCAAATGCAAGTTGCAAAAGCAATTCAAACTTACCAAATCCTTGATTACAGGTCTTTTAACTTGAAAATCTCACTTAAATCAAACAAGTACACTTGTTTTTGGTGTATTATCCAAGTGATTATGACTTTGTTCAATGTTTCATTCCATTTTTGGCACAAAATTAACATTTCCATTTCCATAAAGGCACTTTAATCGCAAAAGTCAACTTCTTGAGCCCATACTTTTTTTCTTATACACTCTAACTCCTCTATTGATCAGAATCAATCTTCTAAAAGTTCTAACAACTCTCACATGCTTGTATCATGTCTTGGAAATTCCAAACTCCATGAAAGTGCCAAGTTCATTTTCAACCAAACCATGAACCATACAAGTTGGAATTCTATAGAGATTTGAACCTCACTTTTTCCCTATAAATATAGGCTCATTCCAAGCCTTTAACACATAACAAAAACAAGAAAATCCTCTCTCAAACCTCTCAAACTTAGGATAAACTTAGCCATCAATCCAACCTCATTTTGTGCCATGCTATGCTTGCATTTCTTTCTTTTGTGCCAAGAATACCTCATTTTACACAAACTTAGCCAATCTCACTTCTGTCATTACCCAAAATTTTGACCACTAAGATTTCCCATCATTGTGCAAATCATCACCACAATATGGAGGAACCATCATACTTCATCAGTCTCCTCAAAGATGGGTGAGCATCCACTACAATCAAAATTAGGGTTTCAAGCCCTCTCAGAGCCTTAGACAAAGGATCAATCAAGGAATGACATGATCTTAAACTTGTATAAACCTCTCAAACATACACAAAGGATCAAAAAGGACTCCCGCTCCAAGGATTAAGCACAAAGCTGCTCCCTTCTAGGTGGATCAAGCCTCAAGATCGACAGTGTCACCAAATTAGGGTTTTGGCAAACCAGGGCCTCCAGATGGAAAATTTTCATCTGGGCACAAGCCAATGATCCAAAACAAAACCTAATATACTCTATGGAACCTCATGGACCCAATCATCAAGTCAATTTTGCCTTAGGGGTTGCATTCATCAAAAATCAGGAATTAGGGTTTCTTGACCTAATTCACCCCTAAGTTGACTTTTAGGGCAAATCATGAGCCAAGACCTCAAGAGAGGGTTTGAGGGTCTCCAATGAACTATATTGATCCATTTGGAACAATGGATTAATCCAAGAAGTTTGAGCAACAAGTCTCAATTTCATCTGCACCACAATTAGGGTTTTAAGGAAAAAGTCAACTGTAACTTTGACTTTTGACCAGGACATGCTCCCAAACCCTAGGACATGCCTCAATATACCCTATGACACCCATGGAACATGTCCATCAAGTTTGATTTAGGTCAAGGACATGATTTCCTGAAGAATTGCACAGTTTGGAATTCATCTGATAAAAAGTCAACTTTGCACAAAAGTCAACTTTGACTTTTTGAGATTTTTCACCAAAATGGATTTTTAACCCTAAAATGATGTTAATGTGTGATTTGAATCATCATTCATCAAGAAAAATCAAGAAAAGTTGGATAACTTGTAAAAGGGGTAACCATAAAAACTTAGAAAATTTTCTAAGTTAAAAATAAAGTGGCTAGGGTACCAACTTTGGAGGATCATAACTCCTAAACCACAAAGCCATTTTTCCTCATCCAAAGATGGATTTGTAGCCCTCATTACCCTCTACAAAAACTTCAACTAGACCTAAGTCCAATTCATTAAGGATTTTGAGTTATGGAGTGATCAAAATGGCTGAAGAATGAAAATGTTACTTTTTCCAACACTTAGTGAAATTTTCACTAAGTCCGAATCTGTCTTCATTTTTTTCCAAATGTAGGGGGATTTTTCACTTGGATTTAAAAGAGATCAAAACCAAACATGTTCAAACAGTCGTTGTATCATGTAAGGGCTTTCCAAAATGGCCAAGAACATTGCCAAATTCCATTTGGGCTATGAGTTATGACATTGTCAAGTTGCCTTGTTGAAATCTGTCAAGGCAAGGCAGAATTTGCATTTTTGCTCGATTTGCCAAAATTGTGCAAATCCAAACACTCATATCCACTTGGACACATCTGAGGATTGAATCTAAAGGGGACAATCACTGAGCCAAGCCTCCAAAGTCTTTGGAACAAGAAATAACATGCTGAACCTAGAATTGCCAAAATAGGGACAAGACTCCAAATTTGGATTGGAGCATTCAATGGAAGCATCAAGGTGGCATGGACTGAGCCATTTTCATTTGAATTCAGTCAAGACTTATCCAAGACCAAGGGAACCAGCAGCCTATGCCCTAACCTCTAGTCAATGGCTAGAGGAGACTTGAACTTCCATTGGCCAACATTAAACAAACCTACTCAATTGTGATCAGTTTAAGTACACCAAAGGCCTACAACACTTGCCTTTCTCAAAATCTCATTCTCTTGGCAAAAATGCCTTTCATAGCAAGGTAGCTATCGGGTTTTGAGCTAGAGGGCAATTCCACTCAAACCAATCACTCACACACCTCATATACATCACATATGAGCTGATCAAACACTTAAACAACAACTGGAACACTGATTTCTCAGAATCACCAGTCAATTGCTCAAGGTTTTAACCAAAGTGCAGTTGAGATGCCATGAAGTGATCCAGCCAATTTCAATCAAGTCCAAGCATTCAAACACACTCCATAAGGTGTAGGGAAGCTGTTCAGATCATCACAACTCATTTGTAACACCTCCAAATCAAAAATCACATTGCACTTGCTGTCACGGCCTAGAGGTAAGCATATACTTAGTCATCTCTCAATCTATGCATATTTCCTCGCACAATAATTTGGCCATATGTTCATAATCATGCATAGAATATTTCCCCTCAATTAATTGCATTGTTTGAATCGTGTATCAAAAATCCTAGCCGTCATGCAGAAATTAGGGTTCTTGAGGATTTTTCATGATTTCTTGTTATATGTTTAATTTAAATGAAATTAATTGACATAGACATGATCGTGAGGTTGAAACGAGTTGATTGGTATGTGGATTGCATGACATAATCAAGTATTCAGTGAGATTGGATAGAAAATGCAAATCTGGCCAAACCCAGAACATGCGCGTGTTCTTGGTGTGTTCTTGGCGCCATTTCTTTCAAATTCAAATATTTTAATTTTGTGATTTTATTTAGTTGATTCAAAAATTAATTTCTCTCTGAGTTTTAATGATTTTGAGTTGATTCTTTTTTAATAATTCACAAAAATGTTAAAATATTTTATTTTATCAAAAAATCCCAAAAATATTATTTATTTTGTATAATTGATATTTTTGCAAAGAATTAATGTTTAAATTGTTTTTAACATTTAAAATATTTTTTCCATCTTGATTTTGCAACTTTTAATGCTTTCTAATTATTTTGTAGTTCAATACTTAATTTTTGAAGCATTAATCCAAGACCACAATTTGTTTTCCATATGTTAAACAATTTTGATCATTTTAATTGAATTTTTATTCAATTAAATACATTTTTGAAAACAAATTAGGGTTTTTGGATTAATTCAACCCTCATAAATCATTTTCAAAACTTTTGGGCCTCTAATAGAGTGTAAGACCCAATCCCCTTTTAACCAAAACATTTTGGGCCTCACTTATTGTATAAGTCCCTCTGGGTTAAAAGAAAACCTCGGCGCAATTGCCATTTTTAAACGAAAAATCAATTGGGCCTACCCTCGTGTTATAAGCCCCACTTTTTTTCTTTAAACTTGTTGGGCCTCTATTAGAGTGTAAGACCCAACCCCCTTTGTACAGAAACATTTCGAGCCTCATTCGTTGTATAAGTCCCTCTGTGCATTTTCAAATAAACGGCGCGATCGTCGCCTTTTCAAAATAACCTTGGGCCTACCCTCGAGTAGTAAGACCCATCTCTTTTTCTTTAAACTTTTTTGGGCCTCTATTAGAGTGTAAGACCCAACCCCTTTGTACAGAAAACTTTTTTGGGCCCCAGTCACTTGTATAAGTCCCTCTGTACAAATTCAAATAGTGCGCTCACTGATAAAACCCTGGGCCTCTCCTTGAGCTGTAAGCCCCAAATCTTTCTTTTTCAAAGCACTTTCTCCTTTGATTTTGAATATACTGTTGTTTTCAATCTTTCTTTGTTGAACAACTAACCAAACAGCATGGAAGCTCTACAACCGAGTAAGTGGTTATTGCTTTCATTTACCACTTTCATATACATATAACTGTATTGTGAGGCTGTTTCACTGTAAGTCTTCTTTCATAAACTCATATCAACTGTGTAATAATAGTATAGATATTTAGAGTTTACCCGGCAACTACGTCTAGCATTAAGCCTGTTGATCTCTCTTAGAAATAGTCTAAATTAGATCCCCATAGGATTACCAGACACAGTCTTCCCTCTTCTTGGGGTTAAACAATATGGAGACATGAAAGGCATCATTCTCTGTGAACCCTTTCATAGACTGTCACTCATAGAAGTTGTCAAAGAAACTCTATTCCCCAGAGATGATATTTTCTCCGTGAATGGCATCTCTTGAGTTTTTTCCAAATTCTCGGACTTTCCTGGCTTGATCTATTCTCGGTGAATGGCATGTCTTGAACTTATCGAGGTTTGGGGACCCACAGGCTTCTTAAAAGCACTTGTCAAGAAACTCTACTCCCCAGAGATGATCTTTTCTCCGTGAATGGCATCTCTTGAGTTTCTTCCAAATTCTCGAACTTTCCTGACTTGATATATTCCTTGTGAATAGCTTGCCTTGAATTTCTCGGGGTTTGGGGACCCATCGGCTTCTTAAAAGCATCGGCCTCCTCTTGGGCATCATACAAGGACCCACAGGCTTCCTAAAAGCAACCCCGCCTACTCTTGGGCTTAGTACAAGGACCCGTCGGCTTCTTAGAAGTATTCACAGGCTCCTCTCGGGCTTCGTATAATGATCTCTTCCTCCGGGAATCATAGCCTTCTCTTGGGCTTCGTACAAGGCCCGATCGACTTCTTAAAAGTTTCCAGCCTCCTCTTGGGCTTCGTACAAATTGTACCGACGACCTCCTAAAGGTATAGGAACATAACTTAATCATCTGCATAGAGCAGTCTTTCAAAGAGTCTACTACTATTTCTCAAAGCATAGTACAAAAGACAAAACTCTAGACTTGGACAGTCTAATCTCCTTGAGTCTCAAAGACATTCTCAAGTGACCCCTTCGTTAAATAGGAAGAAACCCGTAGACTCGGACAGTCTCAATACATTTCAGATTTCCCGCTTCCTTAAAGAACAGGAATAACCCGGATCCTTGAATAAAATCCTTGAGTACAGTGTTGCTCATATAAGAACTGATTTTCTCTTTAAAATCAGTATACTGGACCTGTCACTTAACTTAAACAACATTTAGCCTCTGTCTCGGGCTTTGTACGAGACATATAAGAGACTCCCTCGTTGAGTCAATTACCCTTTTCGCCTTCATCTCGGGCTTTATACGGGATACAAAAAGGTTCTTATTGAGCCAAACAAACAACAGCCTCCATCTCGGGCTTCGTACGAGATATTAAAAACTCTCTTGCTTAGTCAAATAGCCTCCATCTCGGGCTTTATACGAGATACCAAAAGACTCCCTCGTTGAGTCCAAAACCTTTTAGCCTCTCTCTCGGGCTTTGTACGAGACACATATTAGCCTCCTCTTAGGCTTTGTATAAGAAAACCACTGGTTGATCCAATAAACCTTTTAGCATCAAAGTTGTGCCTCGTTCACAGTACACAAACATCAATAACTCCTTTCATCTAATCGCTGTAAGCGGCAAGCCTCTGGATCATCTATATCCATGCCACTGTCCCTCTTTTAGCATGAGAAATTCCTAAGGAAAGATGGCATTGCTCTACACTGAGTTAAAGTATTCTCCTTCAAGTTAAAACCCCCTATAAAGGAAATTATGGCATTACTAGGATCCGCGTATCCCGGTTAAAGTAATCCTCCTTTACAGTCAGTCACCCCATAGTTGTGACAAACAGACCTCTTTAGAGATGACAAATTCTCTCTAAAGTCAACACCCTTTTAGGTTCATATCTTGGGCTTTGAACAAGATACAAATAGACCTTTATCTTCATATCTTGGGCTTTGAACAAGTTACAAACCACCTTTCGCTTCACGTCTTGGGCTTTGAACAAGACACCAAAACACCCATTTCCTCCCATAGAATAGGAGGAACTACGAACGCTCTGATTTCCCTGTTTCGGTAAACGGGAATATGTAGGCATAAGATTGAAAGAAAAATCTTAGCAAGCACACTAAACAAAAACCCAAAATCCCGTACTCTCATGTATCTATCAAAAAGCATCAGTCCTAACATCCTAATCCTTGTTCCTCACCAGAAAATCCCGAAGAGAAAGAAAACAGTATTGGCGAAAATACAAATAACCAGTACAAAGGCCCCCCACATTGATAGCATTCGTAACCTAACAGACCGCTGTTTAAACTCAATACGCAAAGCAGGGTTAATTGGAGACATCTATTTCCCTTCCTTCATCAGCTTTAATAGGATAAAAAATGAATCGACCTGTAGTAAACTCAACCGCAGAGAGCGACCAGCGCTTAAGAACCGCATCCAAAATCGCTCGCTACAACTTCCACACCCCAAACCATCAATCCAACCTTTCAAACACATCACAAATCATCCTTTGAAGGTGTTCAAACCTTCATCTTCACCCTAAACCTGAAAAATCAGAAAGTCAGCTCCTAAAACCTTATATTATTGACTTTTTGCATTTTCCAAGCCAAGTCTTGATTCTGACCAGTTTCAAACACTCCAACACCTCCAACACACTCCATAAAACATCCCTAAACTGTTCCAAACCTTGTTTTGTTTCTGTTACTTCATTTGCTTAAAGTTCCCTTTTGGTCACTTTCCATACTTTTGCAAGAAGGAGGTGATATTTTGTTCCAAGTGTTTCCACCTTGTTCCAAGCATTTAAAAGGGTCATTAGAGGTATATTGGAGCTGTTCAAATCAATAAAACATTTCTGTATCAACTATTGTGAAAGTTCCAAGTTTGCTTCAAGAGGTATGTTTCCTCAAAATTTGAACTTGTTAAACCATGCTATGCTTTGACGTACATTGATTAGGAACATGTTTGTTATGTTGTATGTGATGTTTTTGAACCATTAAATGTTGCTTATCATGTTTGATTGAGACTGTTCTATAGAAGATGCAAATATGAGCCACCTTGAGGTTCCACCACCGTGTTTTAAAATAGAGGCACCTTTTATTCCTTGTGAAAAATCATGCAAGATTGATTTTTAAATCATCCAATTTCATGGAGTATTGAGTGAGATATGCTGGCTTTTGCAAAGCTGAATTGTTGAGTTTGGTTTGGTGCAGCCATGGCGGCTTGGGGTAGGATTCAAGTCATTGTTTAGCTTATGTTTTAATTTATGTGGGTGATACAATGGATGTATCACCACCTCAGTGGTTAAGACCTGTGCGCGTGTTTCTCTTTGACCTGAAGAACTTGGGTTCGAATCCCCCTCGCCCCAGTTCTTTTTTATTTTCTGGATTTTCAAATGAGTTTCACATATATATTCATGTTTCCATGAATTTTCACTTGCCCGCATTAGCTGGTTTGGTCATTGTTTTCAGTGGTAGACACAGTGGCGTGGGTTCAAATTCCATGGAGGCCACTCCTTTATTTTTGATACTTATTTCTTTTCATTTTCTTTACAAAATCAAAAACTCATAACTTCTTCATTTTAATTGATTTTTGGCCCATTCTTTTTGGTAAATTCTCAAGATGTTGTCTATTTTCTTTTTGTTAAAAGAAATGTTCAAAAATAATTATTTTGCTTCTACTTATGTATGTTCAAAGTGTATGACATTTTTAGGGTTTCTTAAGGTTCATTTTAATTTCTTTGGTTGATCCTTTATTTTTCCTTGCTCACAATGACTTGTATGAACTTTCTGCTTATTGGGTAAACCTTGTATGATGTAGTGATTGAAGAATCAAGATTCCCAAATGTGTTTTGATGAATAAAACAACATTGTTAAATCTATTGAAGATCAAAAAGCAAATGATTCAAGCCAAGTATCAAGTTTGAAGTATCAACTATATCAAAAAGTCTTGAAGGTTTTCATTCAATTGATCAAAATCTAAATGGTATTTGAACTCAACTTATTCATAAATATACAAGTGTTCATATCATTAAGCATACTTAGCATGGATCACCAAAATATTTGTTTTTGAAAACCATTCCTTTTCATACCATTTGTTAAAGTATTTTTCAATTTTTAACACTGGTTAATCGATTAACATTTTGCAGTTCATTTATGTTAATCGATTAACCTTAAGAAAATTTGAATTTTTTTGCTCGTTAGAAGGTGTTAATCGATTAACATATTGTAGTTCAATAGTGTTAATCAATTAACACGGAACCAGTATGTAAAAATATTTTATTTTTCAGCATTATGAGCTTTAGAAAATAGTTTTTGATGCATGGAAACCTTTGGAGATTAACACCCTTTTGTAAAGGTGTTTAGTGGCTTATATAAACTCATAATTTCATATTTTAAACTCACCTTCTTGAATACAATTTTCAAACATCTTTATTCTCTAAAATCTTTCATTTTATCAAGTGTAAAAAGTCAGAATTTTCTAAGAGTGAAACCTTGTCATTGAACTTTCATTTCAACCATTATAGTTTCATTCTTGCATTATAAAACACTTGTATATTCTGAATAAAGATTACTTGTACAAGATGAAGATCAATCTTGTGATTGATATATTGAAGAATCAAAGTTTCATCTACTTACTCAAAAATTCAAAACTATTGTAAAATCCTAAAGTTCCAAGGTTTATTTGGATTTAGGTGCTGACTATAAGGAGAAGGATTATTTCTCTTATAAGGTGTGTTGTAATCCTTGTTATCCGGATTGTGGATACAAGAGGTCCATTGTAAAAGATTTATTCTTGGTTGGACTTTAAACTTGTAAAATCCAAGAGGATTGTTCTTGGTGGTGTGTTAGGGTCTAGTATAGAAAGACTAGGTAGTCTTGTCTAAGATCTATCATTTTAGTGAAATCTATTTCATGTTGAAAGGGGACTGGACTACTCTCGACCTGTGAGGGGAACCAGTTTACTTCTCAGTGTTCTTTACTTTCTGCACTTTACTGCATTGAATCACTTAGAAACTTTAGGAAAGTAAAACTCAAGTTCATCGAAAAACCGGAAATTTTAATTAAGGAACCTAATTCACCCCCCTCTTAGGTATAATCCTACTTACAATTGGCATCAGAGCAGGTCATTGGTAACCTGTTCCTAACGATCCATCATGGCTTCCACAAGCACAAACCCGGTTTTCAAAGACGGTGGTAGTAGTAACAAGCCCCCTCTTTTCTCTGGAGAGTATTTTGATTTTTGGAAGATTCGTATGAAGGCACATCTTGAAGCACAAGGAGAAGGTATACGGGAAGCCAATGAGAATGGTCCATATAATCCTGTTAATGTGGTCAATGGTGTCGGTACGGCAAAATTAAAAAGTACATATGATGAAGAAGACAAGAGAAAAATTCTAAATGAAAAGAAAGCTATCAATCTTCTTCAAAATGATTTAAGTATTGATGAGTTCTTTCGGGTTTGTCAATGTAAATCGGCAAAAGAAATATGGGATACTTTGGTAGAAACACATGAAGGAACGACTGAAGTTAAAAGATCCAGACTAAACACTTTAAGTCAAGAATATGAAATGTTCCGAATGCAGCCTAGAGAATCCATTGTCGTATTATAGAAGAGATTTGTTCATTTGGCTAGTCACTTAATGGCACTTGGTAAAACATTCTCAAATGATGAATTAAATCTCAAAATTCTAAGATCATTGACTAGAGAACGGTAACCAAAAGTAACGGAAATTTCGGAAAAGAAAAGCCTCTCTACGATGACTTCCGTATCACTATTTGGTAAACTCCAAGAACATGAATTAGAACTTCGACAACTTGAAAAACATGAACTCAAAGACAAGAAGTTCAAAGGTATTGCATTAAAGGTAGATTTAAAAGGAAAACAAAATGATGATTCATCGGAGGAAGAAAAAAATTTTATGCTACTAGTTAAAAGACTCGGTAAATTTTTTGGAAATAAAGACAAGTCTTTTTATGCTAAAAGAAAGAAAAACTTTAAGAAAAAGGAGGCTACCACTTCATCTCAAGATATTACATGTTATAAATGTGGAAAGCAAGGTCACATAAAGCCTGAATGTCCACAACTCACAACGAAAGGAAGTTTCAAAGGCAAGAAGGAATCAAAAAATAAGAAGGCATACATTGCATGGGAAGACAACGAGATTAGTTCATCATCCGACTCGGAGAGTTATGAAAGCGCAAATTTGGCACTTATGGCTACATACAACTCCGATGATGAAAATGATGAGGTTAGTACTAAATTTTCTCTTTATGATAATGATGCACAAGAAGCTATAAATGAACTCTTAAATGAATGTAAGGTCTTGTGTAAAACAATTTCTTCACAAAAGAAACAAATAACATCTTTAGAAGAAAAAGTCGATGTTATGGAAAAAGAGTAAAAAGATGAAAAACAAAAGAAAACTAGTGAAGAAAAACAAGAGTTGGTATGTAAAAATTGTGAATCACTTTCTTTCCAAATTATTCAATTAAAAACAGTCCTAGAAAGATATAAGAATGAAAAAATTGGATTAGAAGCGGTTCTTAGTCAACAAAGATATTCAAATGATAAAAGTGGACTTGGTTACTCAAAATTTTCTAAACCAAGTTCTAATAAAACAATATTTGTTAAGGCTATTGACCAAACTTCTACAGAGAAAGTGAACAAACCTAGGAATGTGCATCCTTATCCTAAAAAGAAAAGAACTCCTACAAAGAAAAGATTTCCTAAAAAGAAATCCTATGTTCCTAGATATAAAAGAAAATTTGTTCCTACTTGTTTTTATTGTGGTATTATTGGCCATACACCTAATGTTTGCTATGTTAGAAACTTTAGTATTGCAAGAGGGCATTATGTATGGGTAAAGAAAGGTAATAATTATGAAGGACCCAAGGCTATTTGGGTACCTAAAAAAACGTAATTTTGTTATGTAGGTTTTCTTGAAGACCACTTCAAATCTATGGTGTAACACCCCGATTTTTAACAGCGAGAGTGTATATTTTTTTTTTTTGAATGCCATACATAATATTGACAACTGTCTCTCCAGGAAAAATAATAAAAATGATTAATCAGAGTACGAGCTTTCGATCTAAGTCTTTTCCATACATAGGACCAGCGTAATGCCCACTGTTATAAATATTTGTCCATACACATAAAAATAAGCACTCAGCTTTAATAATAACAGTAATAACAACATGGACAACCTCAAAACACGAACCTAAGCTGATCTTGAATTCCTAGCCCAAAGACATCGCATCTTACAAGCCTTCACGACACCTGGATACCTTAACTATCACCACTTCTAAACCTGGGTGGTCGTTAGCCACATCATAATAATAGTAGAAGGTCACAATCTAAAAACAACATATATGGAAGAATACACACATTCCAGCAGAACATGATATACATAACAACATGAATAAGATGATAATATGATATGCAGAGCAACATAAATGAGGCGACAGTATGATATATGTAATAATCACAACATTTAATTTAACACACAAATGCAATGCTCAAACATCCTAAATGCAGACCTATATGAATTTGGTGGTCCCAATTCGTCGGGTACCCTCACCATGCATGAATCCCGAAATTTAACCTCTCCGCAAAGAGTCGTGATACCCCCTTGGGTCCTCACTAACCGTGCTGCCTCGCAGACACAAAAGTGCTGCCCTTGCAGACACCCGGTGTTGCCTCCCTCGCATTCACCTGACTCAATTTGATCTCAAAGGATCGATGACGGCTCAGTCACATCACCTGGTGCAGTAGAATTCCCTTCGGGATTAGGTGATGATTCAGAACCCATCACCCTGGCCCATTCGGCGCCAACTACCTACACGCAACTATGGTATGCATGAACTCACACATGCAAATGCAACAGTTTATATAACCACAATATGTATAATAACTAGGTGTAAAATCACAATTCACAATTCAGTTCATATATCTATCACAGATCATATGAACAATTCTCAGTACCAACAGGTGGCTCAGACACACCTCGTGTTGTCCTCCTCGACATACACATCAACCGCAATTCATATATTTATAACAAATCATATGAATAATTCTCATTACCAACAGGTTGCTCAGACACACCCCGTGTTGTCCTCCTTGACATACACATCAACCGCAATTCATATATTTATCACCAATCATATGAATGCACATCACAAGTTTAGGGTCATAGCATAAACACATATCCCCAACCGGGCACACAATCATGAATATAACCACACAACCTCAACTGGCACACAATCATTCAAACATCCCCACAAGGGCACACAGTCATGAATACAAACACACATGCATTCAATCACATATAATATCGTTAGAAAGTGCCCTTACCTGAGCAAGCTTCCAACCCAAACAACTTACGCTACGTAATATCGATTTGTCTCTCACGATGAAATCTCGTACCCGATTCACACTTTCAACCTTATAAAATACACAAAGGACTTAAGTTAAAACCAACTCAGATACATCTACAATAAGGCTGGGTCTTGATCGCTAACCTAAACAATTAGGGCTTTAGGTTTCCACTCCCCGATTACTAACCTAATCGCTCTATAGAAAAACCCACACAATTTAAATTCATTTATTTTGAACAACAATTTGAATTCCAAAAATCTAGGATTCACGCCATTAGGCCACCCACAGTACATCATATAACAGCTCACTGGCTCCACGTTATATAACAAAAGCACAACACACAGTAAAACACCGACCGCACACACTTTACGTGATAAAACCCAACACTTTTTCTAAACCACAAAAACTAAAATCATCTCTTGCCCTCCAAACCATTTTTAATAGAAAGAACATCCCGTTAGCTTTCCAACGCTTCGAGCGGGGATCAAAACCGACTCACGGATCAAAAGATATGAATTTTCGAAGTTTTCGTCGAAAACCCCCCTTTTGCCTTGAAAACCTACGGGTTTTGGCCTTTCCACCCGAAAATCCGACCGATTCAATTATTTTCTTCGAAATAACCACATACTCGTACTCACCTAACATATAGCAGTGAATTAGAACCATTAAACACGATTTCTACGACGTCCGTTTTCGATTCAATTCTTAAAACCCTCATTTCTCAAAAATGTCCAAAGTTACGAAATCACCCGAATTCAATCTTACAAGTTTCAATAATCACGGCCTAACATTCCTCGACTAAACTACGCAATTTATTTCGAATTTCATCCATGAAAACATCGATTTCTATCGATTTTACCAATTTTGCTCAAATATGTAAAACCTAACATTTTCTAACCAAAACCAACCAAACAAACACCTACATATACATATACTATCGTAGGATAATCGAGTTTAGTAAACTTACCCGATTTAATCTAAGATCCGGCTCCGATTCGGATGTTTTCCCCATTTTTCCCTCTTTTCTCTCTTTCTCCTCTCTTTCCTCTTCTTTTCTTTCCTTTTACTTTCTTTCTCTCTAATCTCTCTATATATATAATCTAAACTTTCCACTTAATCCCCATCATATCCTTTTCTAAAATATCTAATCCGCAAGATTACCGTTTTAACCTTTCGCCTAAATATCTCCTAAACGCTCTCAAAACGCGATCAAACGAAAACATCGATGAAAAAAGATTTATTATAAAATAAAAGTCAAGAATAAAATTACAATATACCCGCCAAAAATATCTAATGGATATAATAATAATATCTCAACAAAATATCTAATGGATTTAATAATAATATCTCAACAAAAAATCTAAAAGATCTTATCTTAAAAACATATAATAATAGTATAACCCAAAAATATCTAGATATTTAATGTCTCACACTTAATAAAATGTTCTGACTCAGACGAGTCGTAACTCGCTCACGAACAACTTTTTATGAAAACCGAAAAATTTCACCATCGCATTTTAATTAAAACCACCCAAAATTTTCGAATAAATTTTATTCCGAATAAATTTTTGTTCCTTAACTCAGAAAGATATATTGAGATTAAATTCTCAATATCGGCGATATATAAAACTCCCATTTAAATTTTGACGACAATCGGAGTCCGTGAAAATTTAAACGACGGGTATAATTCGCCCGTTTTCCCAAAAATCGGCAGAAACACATTTTTGAAATTTCGAAAACATAGAAACATTCGGAATCCAATATGACTACCGTGCCAATAGAAAAAGTCTGATTGAATTAAAAAGAAACCACGTGGATCAATCCAGACCACAACCGAACACCCTAGAAATATCGGGTATAATCTGGTCGCTACTCCAAATTTAGTAGAAAAACATATTAAAATGATAAAACATCATAATATCATACGGACTAAAATATACGGGTCTTACATATGGTATCTTGATAGTGGTTGTTCGCAGCATATGACCGGAAATCTAAATAAATTTTCAAATCTAGTGCTTAAGGCCTAGGGTTATGTTACCTATGGAGATAACAATAAAGGAAAGATTCTTGGCGTAGGCAATGTTGGTGCACCACCTTTCACAACAATTGAAGATGTGCTTTATGTTGAAGGCTTAAAGCATAACCTTCTTAGCATAAGCCAACTTTGTGACAAAGGATTCAAAATCAATTTCACCAAAGATGAATGTTTGATAGAAGACGAAGTCACTAATGAGGTAATGCTTAAAGGTAAAAGAATTAACAATATTTTTATGATTTCCCTTGATGAAGTTTCTTTGAAGGTTAAATGTCTTATGGCAAACAATAATGATTCATGGCTATGGCACAAAAGGATTGCTCACATTCATATGGAGCATTTGAATAAATTAATTAAGCATGATTTAGTTATTGGTTTACCAAAGATTAAATATGTCAAAGATAAGTTGTGTGATGCTTGTCAAAAGGGGAAACAAACCAAGTTAACTTTGAAATCTAATGATGTGGTGTCCACTTCAAGGCCATTACAATTGTTGCATATGGACTTATTTGGTCCATCAAGAACAAGAAGCTTCGGAGGTAATGTATATGCTTTAGTTATTGTTGATGATTTCTCTAGATATACTTGGACATTCTTTTTAGTGCAAAAAAGTGATGCATTCAAGGCATTCAAGAAGTATGCAAAGCAAATTCAAAATGAGAAGTCACTTTCAATTGCCTCCATAAGAAGCGACCATGGTGGAGAATTTTAAAATGCTTATTTCAAAGAATTTTGCGAAGAACATGGAATCCCATCTCACAACTGTAAAGAGGATAATGAAGTATCTTAAAGGAATATCCAATGTCGGCCTATGGTACCCTAAAGGTAGTATATGTAGTCTTGTTGGTTTTTCTGATGCAGGTTATGCAGGATGTAAGACGGACAGAAAAAGCACAAGCGGAACTTGTCACGTTTTTGGAAATGCCTTATTCTCTTGGTCATGCAAAAAGCAAGCAAGTGTGGCTCTTAGCACTACAGAAGCAGAGTATATCACCGCCAGTAGCTGTTGTTTGCAAATACTTTGGTTGAAGCAACAACTCCATGACTATGGTGTGATCTAGGATGCATATCTCTCAAATACGACAACACGAGTGCAATCAATATATCAAAAAATCCAATCATGCATTCAAGGACCAAGGATATTGATATTAGACATCATTTTCTAAGGTATCACATTTTAAAAGGAGACATTGAGATAACATTTATCGATACTCAAAATCAACTGGCGGATATCTTCACAAAACCTCTTCCTCGGGACGCATTTTTTAAGATTCGTCGAGAACTTGGCATATTGGATGAAGGTGACATTTAAATCTTAAATATTTATTCATTATATGATATAACGAAGCCAAGGTACACATTATTTCCAATTTTTATGATTGTCAATTATTTATTAAAAGGTGAATTTTATGCAAAAATGTCTTATTTTTATTTTTTTTGGGCTCATAAAATTATTTTTATGAATTTTCTGGACTACCACAAGTTGCATTATGTTATAGTCTAACATGTCATGGTGTTACATTTTTTATTTCATTAGCATACTAAAAATTATGAAGTTGCTATTTTTTTTGTATGTTAATCGATTAACCATTTGCATTGGCAAATATGTTAATCGATTAACACTGTAAGTATTTGCGCAAATTATTGTTCCGTTAATCGATTAACCAAGTTATGTTGGTTTTGGGTTAATTGATTAACCCTGTAACATTTTCAGAAAATACGAAAATTTTTATTATATTCAGATTTTTTTTGTTTGTTTTATTGGCTTTTATGTGTTGTTTGTGTGGTCATTAGCATTTATAAGTGCTTTTAGGATAAGTCAACTTGTCCTTCCAACACACATTGGTACTCTTCATTTCTCTTAACTCCTCATTACTACCTTTTACTCACTTCTTCAACTCATTCGAAGTCATTAAACCACCAACATTAAACCCCACTCATCAAATCTTCTTTATTATCTCACCAAACCACACAACTCATAACTTCAAAACCATCTTCTCTCAAAAATCCGAAATTCACTTTCACACCTTCAAGCTTTCATCCATGGCATCCTCAGGAAGAGCGAAAGGAAAGGCAAAAATGGGAGAAGAAAGCTCACATCAAGAAGAAGCTGCTCCAACAACAAAACAACGGAGGCTTATGTTTGATTTCTAGAACAGATTATTGATGCCGGTAAAATATGTTCTCTTATCGTCTTTTCCTACAGAAAGTTTTAATTTTCCGGCATTGTTAAGGCAACATAAGATAGATAAATTTGTATCTGAGATTGGTCCTGTGTATTCTTATTTAGTAAAAGAATTCTATTCTAATTTGCATGTGGGTTTGGACGAGTTTGATGACCACTATTTAAATTCAAAGGTTAAGAACAATGATGTTAGTGTTGATGCTAAAACTTTTGGAAAGTATTTAGTTTTTCCCTCTGATGGACAGATTATTAAACAAGGGTTTACTCCAAAAGCTAATGGATGGAAAGACTATAATAAAATGGATTATTATTTCCGTCTTTCTCGAGTGAATCAAGTTGATGTTATGGGTAGACAAAGTAATGCCTCTTCTAGAGTCTTGCTATATTCAAAGAATTTATCAGTAACGGATAGAATGCTACACTATGTGATTGCTTATGTCTTGCTGCCAAAACACTCCAACCACGCTCAAATTAGTGACCCAGAATTGTAAATCATGTTTGCCCTTAAGAATGGCTTAAAAGTGAATTGGGCATGCACTGTGATGTACCACCTGTTTTACCAACAAAACTTGAGTGGTGGTCTTCCTTGTGGAAGGATTGTGTCAAAGCTTCTTGAATCACTTGGAATTCTTGTCAAAAGAGAACCAAAGGTTGAGATGAGTTCTAAAGATTGTGAGATTAATGCCTCTACGTATTTACGGAACACGGGCATTATCAAAAATCGGCAAGGTTTATATGTTTACAAAGATGTTGTTCAAAATTTCACTCATCCACCGGCTCCGGAAGGCGAGTATACTAATGAAGCACTCTATACCAAAATGTGTTCAATGGAAGCAACAATGAACACTCACTCTTTTGAAATGGCCTCAATTAAAAAATTGTTGCTCAAGCTTACTAAATTGCGTCGCTGAAAACCAAGAGTCGAGGAAACCGAAGAAGAGGTAGAGGATGAAGAGGAAGAAGGAGGAGAGGAAGAAGAAAACTATGAGATGTCGGAAAGTGATTAAAAGATGTATTATGTTTTCTAGTGTTTTTTTAGTTTTTTTCTAAGTACTCTTTCTTATGTCCAAGTGTTTAAGACTTTTTCAAGAATATGTTGTGTTATTCTTTGGATTGTTTAATGTTGTGTTATGTGTTTTGTGTTGTTCAAACTTGTGTGTTCAAATGTATTTCAAATGTACTATTTGTTCAATATGTTTTCACCATAAATTTTTTTAAGACATTTCCCTTCCTTTTTGGTAACGACAAAGGGGGAGAAGCGTGTGTATGTTTGTTTCTCTAACAAAATTTTGTTGCAAAATAAGATGATTCAAAATTTCTCCCAAGCATGGTTTTTAGGGGGGGCTTACATCTAGGGGGAGCATTGTTTTTGTTAGAGAAATCAAAGATAAAATTAAAGTTTTCAAGAGAAGAGTTGTCATCAAAAAAAGTGGGAGATTAAAGAATCAAGATTCTCAAATGTGTTTTGATGAAGACAACAACATTGTTATATCTATCGAAGATCAAAAAGGAAATGATTCAAGCCAAGTATCAAGTTTCATGTATCAACTATATCAAAAAGTCTTGAAGGTTTTCATTCAATTGATCAAAATCTAAAAGGTATTTGAACTCAACTTATTCAGGAATATACAAGTGTTCATACCATCAAGCATACTTAGCATGGATCACCAAAATATTTGTTTTTGAAAACCATTCCTTTTCATACCATTTGTTAAAGTATTTTTCAATTTTTAACACTAGTTAATCGATTAATGTTTTGCAGTTCATTTATGTTAATCGATTAACCTTAAGAAAATTTGAATTTTTTGCTCGTTAGAAGGTGTTAATCGATTAACATATTGTAGTTCAATAGTATTAATCGATTAACACTGAACCAGTATGTAAAAATATTTTATTTTTCAGCATTATGAGTTTTTGAAAATAGTTTTTGATGCATGGAAACCTTTGGAGATTAACACCCTTTTGTAAAGGTGTTTAGTGGCTTATATAAACTCATAATTTCATATTTTAAACTCACCTTCTTGAATACAATTTTCAAACATCTTTATTCTCTAAAATCTTTCATTTTCTCAAGTGTAAAAAGTCAGAATTTTCTAAGAGTGAAACCTTGTCATTGAACTTTCATTTCAACCATTATAGTTTCATTCTTGCATTATAAAACACTTGTATATTCTGAATAAAGATTACTTGTACAAGATGAAGATCAATCTTGTGATTGATATATTGAAGAATCAAACTTTCATCTACTTACTCAAAAATTCAGAACTATTGTAAAATCCTAAAGTTCCAAGGTTTATTTGGATTTAGGTGCTGACTATAAGGAGAAGGATTATTTCTCTTATAGGGTGTGTTGTAATCCTTGTTATCCGGATTGTGGATACAAGAGGTCCATTGTAAGAGATTTATTCTTGGTTGGACTTTAAACTTGTAAAATCCAAGAGGATTGTTCTTGGTGGTGTGTTAGGGTCTAGTATAGAAAGACTAGGTAGTCTTGTCTAAGATCTAACATTTTAGTGAAATCTCTTTCATGTTAAAAGGGGACTGGACTACTCTCGACCTGTGAGGGGAACCAGTATACTTCTCGGTGTTCTTTACTTTTCCGCACTTTACTGCATTTCATCACATAGAAACTTTAGGAAAGTAAAACTCAAGTTCATCGAAAAACCGGAAATTTTAATTAAGGAACCTAATTCACCCCCCTCTTAGGTATAATCCTACTTACAGTGATATTGTACATCCTTGTTTCAACTTGATTTGAATGCATTTTTCAAGTGTATGTTTACCTGTGAGTGTATGTTAAAACTTTGTTCATACCATGAGTTTTTGCTTGGTTATTTTACCTTTAACATGTGACTTTCCTACATGTTTACATGACCTTGATATGTTTATATACCTTTGTGTTGATCATACCATGTTTTACGTGTTCTTAAACACTTGAATTTTGTCTTGAATGTGACTTTGTGTATATATTTGTATGTCTAAACCTTTGTGAGGTTTCCACCTTGTTTAAATACCATGTTTGAACCCTAACATGTATGTTTGGTAGTTAAATATTTGTCTTAACATGTTTTAACTTGTATTCATGCTTAAATGTTCAAATAATGTCTTAACTTGTTCACATGATGGTGAACTTTAACATGTCATCTCTTATATGTTTGCATCTTCCATCCACATGTTATTGTCATAAACATGTCTCTTTGTTCAAGTTTGTCTTGGTTGTTACATTTACTTGTCCATGTCTTAAATTGTATTCATGATTAAGTGATGTTTTAACTTATACATGTTTACTTTGAACCTTTATTGTTATCATGACTTATACATGCTTTATTCCATCTTTGAATCTTCTTCATGTTAAATGATGTCTTGACTTATACATGTTAAACTTTGAACTTTGTTTTCATCCATGTTTAAGTGTTGTTGTAACTTATACATGTCATACTTGAACCTTGAATCTTACCATGCTTAAGTGTTTTGATGACTTATCCATGTTGAAATCTTTAAATTGTATTCATGATTGAATGTTGTTACAACTTGTCTTGGATTCATGATTAAGTGGTGTTAGCAAACCCTAATGCATGCTTGCCACAATTAGGTGCTTAACTTGTCATCCATGATTTAGTCTTGTTAGAAATATACCTCATGTATGTTTAAGATGTTGTAACATCTTTGCTTGTATGAACTTACTTTGGTTGTCACCATAACTTCTTCAAACTTTGAATGTGCTTGGTTGTTACCTTGTTCCTTATGACTTTGTCAAGTCTTTACCTTAGATGTTGTCACATCCACCCTTATGTTTTTATTGTAACCATATGCTTAACTTTGTCATACCACCATTAACATCAAGTTTGAATGTTACTTTGAATGCTTGCAATTGATATCATGTTTGAATATCATACTTATTCGTATCATCCATTCTATTCATACTCTTTTAACTTTGTAAATTTATTCCCCCAAGTGATGTTAGCTCGTTAGCTTCCATCCTTAGTTGCCTTTTGTTTCCTAATCCAAGGAAAAGAAAACTTCATTAACTTAATGCCATAAGTAGCTAGAAATACCCAATACCTTTGACCTTGTTAGAGTCATTGAGTCTCACAACTTAGACTTAGGGTATAATTTTACAACTTTTTTGACTTTGTTAAGTCAAATAACTGTTAAGGCTATAACACTTACCCCCCACTTTGAACCTTGATCATAACCAAGCGTTGATTTATCCCTAGTGAGCTGAACTATAAATGCTCTGATTCCATCCTTGTAAGGATATGTAGGCACAAGACTGCGAAGTTTTGTCGAGCATACTTAGTAATAAACCCTTAGGTTCCTATCCTCACCCATAAAACCCAAACATAAGACACAAAACAATAGCAAAAAATAACACAACTACTAGCAAGAGGTTCCTATAGAGTACTATAGATGCTTAGGATGTTAACACCTTCCCTAGGGATAACCAACCCCCGAACCTTACAATCTCTTAGCATTCTTGTTACATTGCAAACTTAGGGTTTTATATGATCTTTTTCCTTTCCTTTGGATAAATCAAAGCTCGGTGGTGAATATTTAAAGATTTGTGATTCAAGTTAATCAATATCTTGATATCCAATTCTCACCGTAACAATTGGTGACAACCAAAGATTTAACAAAGGTGCCAGTAACAACTGAACTTAGGATCAAAGGGGCTACAACCAATAACAAAGACCTGAGTTAATGATAAATGCACATGATAGACATGACCCGGATGCTTATGATATGCAAATGCTGACTCTACGGAGAGACACGGAGTTTGCGGAGACTCTCTAGGAGGAAGAAAACATTCATTTCGTTGGGGGAATAAAGGAGTCCAAAGATTCATCGGGAATTACAGGAGTCCTAAGATTCTTTGGGGAGCATACGTCCACTTCACTTGGGGAAGTATTAAACCATGGAAATTTAATGGGGACAAATCCTCGACACCAACACATAGGTATCATATTATGGACACTGGGGAGATTCTCTTCAATCTTGATAATCACACATGATCAAAGGATCAATCCAAGAGTGTTGTCAGTTTATGCTTCAATGGGGATTTTTGCTGAAATGGTCTAAAAGTGCTTATGCAACCTTAAGACTTCTTGGGAAAACAAAAGATTTTCTTTTAATCCTTCCACATATCAAAGCAAGTTTATATTCTTTCATTATATTTTCAAAACATTTTCACTTCAAAACTTTTCACTTTCAAAATCATTATTAACAAATAAATGACATCTTGCATAACAAGGAAAAGTAGAGAAAGTAAAAATGACAAGAATTGAATAGGCAAAAGCTCCATGGAGTATTAAAATTCAAGAATGGTAGCTTGCAAATGGAAAAGCTCCGTGGAGTATTACAATTTGAAAATGGCAATAGGGAAAGGCTACATTGAATCCAATGACACTACTAGCCCTAATAACTAAGACTTCCCAAAACCTTGCTTCTGACGAGAGCAGCTGGATTGAACTTCTGCTTTGATCTTCGGTAATTATGAACACCATCTGATGTGTAGCGTGCGATTTTTGTCGGTGACGCGACCACCTTATCGCCATGGGTTTCTCCTCACCACAAGGGTAGGAGTTAGGTGCTACTTTCTGATTTCTTATTTATCCTATGAAGATGGAAAGGAAAAGGAAGCTATCTAAAACTAAACTTGCATGCAAATGTTTAACTGAACAAATGCTTAAGAGATTGGGGGGTCCGGGGTCAGGTTATACAATGGGGAGTTGTCAATTACCCATCCTATATGTGGTTATCCACAGGTTGTTAGCAATTAGGTTCTGCTTTTATACTTAATGGTGTTTATCTATAAATGGGTTGGGAAAGTTTCTCATTTTAGAGTGTTTAAGAGAGAGAGAGTTTTTGTTGATGTCGGGCTTGCAGATGTTTTTAATGAATGTGTAAAGGTACTGGACCTAAAGTTTTTGATTTGTATGCTCGCTAAGATTTCGCAATCTTATGCCTACGTATTCCCGTTATAGAAAACAGGGAAATCAGAGCAATCGTAGTTCCTCCTATTCTATGGGAGGAAAAGATGTTTGGCGTCTTGTTCAAAGCCCAAGATTGAAGCTAAATGGAGTATTTGTGTCTTGTTCAAAGCCCAAGATTGAAGCTAAAGGTTTGACTGAGAGAGAATTTGTCATCTCTAAAGGGAGATATCTCGACTTTTTATCATAGTTGTTGGGTAACTAATTATAAAGGAGGATTACTTTAACTGGGATATGAGAATCCAATAATGCCATAATTTCCTTTATGAGGGATGTTATCCTGAAGGAGAAAACTTTAACTCAGTGTTGAGCAATGCCATTTTTCCTTAGGAATCTTTCATGCTAAGAGAGGGATAGTGGCGTGGATGTAAATAATCTAGAGGCTTGCCGCTTACAAAAATTATATGAAAGAAGGGAGTTACCAGGATAAAAGATGGACCACAGCTTGGATATTTGAATCAACAAGTGTGCCACTTACAGCCGTTATCTGGGAACAGGGTTTGTTTTAATTTTTTGTGTGATTTACAGAGAAGTATCATCCTACAGAGAGCTTTTGATTTCCTCTGAGGGGATGTTTGATTTGTTTTTTGTGCCTTGATCAAAGCCCAAGGTTGAAGCTAAGAGATTAAATGACTCTACTGGGGAGTTTATTATCTGTCTTGTACAAAGCTCAAGATTGAGGCAAAAAAGAGACTGACTCTTTTGGGGATATCATAATACAAAGCCTAAGAGGAGGCTGGAAAAGACTGACTCAACAAGAGAGTGTTTATCTGTCTTGTACAAAGCCCAAGATTGTGGCTAAAAGACTTGATTCTTTTGGGTATATCATTATACAAAGCCTAAGAGGAGGCTAGAAGTTGACTTTTTCGGGAAATATTTTGTCTGTCTTGTACAAAGCCCAAGATTGAGGCTGAAAGGGTTTTTGATTCCACTGGGGAATATTTTATGTGTCTTGTACAAAGTACAAGATTGAGGCTAAAAGAAAATTGACTCTGCTGGAGAGGTTTTATCTGTCTTGTACAAAGCCCAAGATTGTGGCTGAAGGATTTTTGATTGACTCAGCTGAAGATATTTATGGAAGTCTTGTACCAAGCCCAAGATTGAGGCTGACTTTTGCTGAGGAAAAGAACGATCATTATACAAAGCCTAAGAGGAAGCTGGGAGGTGATTAACTCAACAAGAGAGTGTTTTAAGATGATTGACTCAACAAGAGAGTGTTTTTGTGTGTCTTGTACAAAGCACAAGATTGAGGCTGAAGTGAAATTTGACCGACTCAACAAGAGAGTGTTTATATGGTGTCTTGGACAAAGCCCAAGATTGAGGCTAAAAAGGGTTGACTCAACAAGAGAGTGCTTTAAGAAAGAAGATTTCCTCAATTAAAATAGCGCTTTTGAGGCTAACTCTGCTGAGGAAAATCATTATACAAAGCCTAAGAGGAGGCTATCTTCTACTGAGGATTATTGAAATCCAGAGGCAGGTCTAAGTCAGGAATCAACTCTCATTGAGGATTTACATAAGAGTTGAGATATCAGATGCCTTGAGGTTCTGATAGACTAGTATGGTATTGATGATAAGATGACCCTGGCTGGGAGAATTTAGGATGGAAGACTGAGTTTTAGATCCTGTGAGGGTTTCAACTCTACCAGAGATTGGTTAAATGACCAGGATTCTTTCCTATGTTTGTAGGGAACTTGAGAATGTCTTTGAGATCCACGAGGAGATTAGACTATCCAAGTCTACTGGTATGGAAAAGTTTATCTTTGTATAATGCCTAAGAGGAGGCAAGACTGTCCAAGTCTGCTTGTATAAAGCCCAAGAGGAGGCTAATACTTTAAGGGATGAGAATCAACCCTTAATTGGTCTGAGGTTTTGACTTTTTGGAAAGAATTCTCTAACAAAGGATGACTAAGTTCTATCCTATACCTTTAAGAGGTCTTCAGGGTCTTTGTATTAAGCCCAAGAGAAGGCATGTGAACTTCTAAGAAGCCGGGGGGGGTCCTTGTACAAAGCCCAAGAGGAGGCGGGGATGCTTTTAGGAAACATGTGGGTCCTAACTTAAGAAAAGCTCAAGAAACGTTTCACCGGGAATAATCTTTTCTTTAGTGAACAGTTCTAGGGTTTGAAGAAATTCAAGAGAGGTTTCACCGGGAATTAATCCTTTCTGGGGGAAATGAATTTCTTTGACAATTTTCTAAAAGTAACAGTCTGAGAAAAGCTTCACTAGGAATAATGCCTTTCTCTTTGTTCCATATTGTATAAGCCCAAGAGAAGGCAAGACTGTATCTAGAATTCCTATGGGGAACTAGTTTTGACTGTGTTGAAAGAATGACCACTGGCTTTATCTAGTTCTAGACCTAATTGCCGGGGAAAACTCTAAGCAGATAATATACAGACATATATATAGATAAAATATATACTGTATGTAAAAAGAGAGTCGGAGGATTTACAGGTGAGCAAGCTTCTAGCATAAACAAATATATATATATATATATATATATATATATATATATATATATATATATATATATATATATGTGTGCAAGTATGTAAAAGAAAGTTGTTTAAAACTTACAGGCAAGCAAGCTACCATTGTAACAGATGTATGGTTAGTTGTTCAAGAATTTAAAGAAAGTATTGATAACAACTATGAGTTTTAAACTAAATCAAAAGGGAAAGTTGTTTTTAAATGAAGATTGGGGCTTATACTCAAGGAGAGACCCAGATGAAAAACAGTAATCGTACTGTTGATCTGGAAATTGTACCGGGACTTATACAACGACTGAGGCCCAAATTTTTTATGTACAAAAGAGGGTTGGGTATTACACTCTATTAAAGGGCCAAAAGTGTATTTTTAAAAGAAAGATGGGACTTACAACACAAGGGGGGCCTAAATGATTTTAGTTAAAAGGCGACGATCGTGTCGCGGTTTTAGAAAACACAGTGGGACTTATACAATGACTGAGGCCCAAAAAGGTTTTTATGACAAAGGTTGGGTCTTACACTCTATTAGAGGCCCAAAAGTGTTTTAAAAAAGAAAAGAAATGGGACTTACAACACAAGGGTATGCCCAGATGAAGATTTTTTGAAAAGTGGCGATCGCGCCGAGATTTTTTAAATCGCATCGAGACTTATACAATGACTGAGGCACAAAATCAATTTTTTACAAAGGGATGGGACTTACATTCTACAAAGAGGCCCAAAGAATGTTTGAAAAGAAAATAAATGGGACTTACAACACAAGGGGAGGCCCAGATAATTTTTGTTTTGAAATGGTGATCCCGCCGAGATTTTAAAATCGCAAAGGGACTTACACAATGACTGAGGCCCAAAATGGTTTCCTGTACAAAGGGGTTGGATCTTACACTCTATTAGAGGCCCAAAGAATGTTTAAAAATTTAAAATCGAGAGGAAACCCTAATTTTAAATAAAAATGTCATTTTTCAAAGGAAATTAAATAAAAATGATATAAAATACCAAATATATTCAAAAACAAGTTGTACACTTTGAAAAATATTTTGAAAAATCATGTTTATTCACATGAAAGTTTGAAATTCAATTAGTTTTGAAAGATCAAAGTGGGAATTTCATTTAAAAATGTTTAAAATATTAAATAAATAATATAAATTGGATTTTTTTGTAAAATGAAATATTTAAACAGTTTTGTGGATTTTGAGAAAAACAATCAATTCAAAAAGACAAATATTCAGAGAGAAATTAATTTTTGAATCAATTAAACAAAATAACTAAAATTCAAAAATTTAAATTATGGCGCCAACGGTCAAGGAAGAACACGCGCGCACCCTGTTTTTTTGCAGATTTACATTTTCTCACTTTTCTCCATGATTTTTCAATGGTTTTGCACTATTCAAGTACCAATCTTGTTCGTTTTTGAACAAGGATCACAACCATATAGTTTTATTGCATTTATGGTAAGTATAGAGGAAGAAATCAATGGAAAACCTCAAGAACTCTAGTTTCAGTATGAACACAGTGAAATTCCATACACGATTTATTCATGGCAATTGATTGAGGGTTATTACTCTACATACATGCAGGAACAAGATGGTAACTCAAAAATTCATTTATGATGCATGGAATATAGAGTTTGAAGGGTTCAGGCCTACCTCTTGCAGTTGGTGATCGAGTTTGATGATGGAGGTGTTGCATCTAGGTTCTAATGATCTGGACAGCTTCCTTAGGTGCCAAGGAGTGTGTTTGAATGCTTGGAGTGGATTGAAATGAGCTGGAACTGGTTGTGGTATCTCAACTGCAACTTTGTCAAGAACTTGAGCAATTGGCTAGTGATTCTGTGAATTTGATGTTCCATATGTGATTTTATGTTATGAATCACTCATACATGATGTTTATGAGGTATGTGTGTGATTGGTTTGGTTGGAATCACTCTCAATCTCAAAACCCGATAGTGACTTTAGTTAGAAGGAAAAATTGGAGTGAAAGGGAGATTTTGAGGAAAGCATCAGTTTGGGTGCTTTGGTGTACTCAAACTGATCACAAATAAGCTCTATTTATAGTGTGTCAAGTTTTTTTGGCAGCAATAGTGTGTGGCAACTGCAGCAGGTCTGTGGCCAATGGTGATCAAATGGAATCTCAAGTCTCCTCTACCTATTGACTTGAGGTTAGAGTACATGCCTATGGTCTTTTGGTTCAGAGATAAGGCTTGACTCATTTAGTTAAGTTTGCCTCAGTTCATGCCACCTTGATGCATCCATTGAATGCATTGAAACAAAATTGGAGTCTTGGAGCTTTTTAGCCTTTTTAGGATGACATAGCTACATGTAGATTCTTGGACTTGGGAGGCTTAGGGATCAGATCATTCCCCTTTTATTTTATCCTCTGATGTGTCCAAATGGATGACAAGGCTTCGAGTTGTCCAAATTTTCCAAATCGAGCAAAATGCCAAATTCTGCCTTGTACAAGACAGTTGGAAATGGTGATTTTGAGGGGGTCATATCTCCTTGCTCAGGTTGAGTTATGGGAGGCTCTTTTGCTTTTTAGAAAGCCTTCATATGATACAATACATGTGTGATCATAGTTTATCTTGAAACTATTTGGATTCCATTGAAAAATCCTCATGAACATTGATGTTCAGGGCTGGTAACTTAGGCAGATTTTTACTAAGTGTTGGAAAATGTCATTTTCTTCATTTTTGCCATTTTGATCACTCCATAATGTAAAATCCATGAAGAATTGGAGTTTGAGGTAGTTGAAGATTTTGTAGAATATAGGAAGACCTACAAATCAAGCTTTGGATCACCTAAAATGGCTGCTTGGATCACAAGTTATGATCCTTAGAAGTTGGTATCAAAACCATTCAAATTTAGTAACTTAAAAAAATTTTCAATTTTTCAAGATTACCCCTTTTACAAGTTATCTTGGTTTCTTGATCAATTCTTGTTCAAATGTCATTATAAGTCACAATTTATGAAAATATGAATCATAAGGATCATTTTTTCCAAAAAAAGTCATGTTTTGACTTTTGGCTCCGGAGCGGTTCAGCGCGTAAAAACCCTAATTCCCGACTTTTGGGGAATGCATCCTCTGAGGGTAATTTAGCTTTGAAAATGGACTCATAGGGTTATTTTGAGCATGTTGAGTCACATTTTGAAGTCTTGGCTCATCCTCTTGTGAAAATCTCACTCTGGAGGTCCTAGTAGTCCAAAATCCTAATTTGGCAACATCGGGTGTTTCTAGGCTCAAGCTACTTGGAATTTGGCAACTTTGTGCTTGATTTTTGATGTGGGAGTCCTCTTGATCCCTTATGGGTGTTTTAAGAGGTTACACAAATTGAAGATCATGTCATTTCTTGATTGATCTTTTGTCTAAATGCTCAGAGAGGGATGGAAACCCTAATTCTTGATTATGGTGAATGCTCAACCATCTTTGAGAAGATTGATGAGGCATGAAGGTACATTCATACTATGGTAATGATCCTCAGAATGATGGGAAATCTTGGTGGTCAAAATTTGGGGTATGACAGATGCCCCTATTTAAATTTCTTGGACATCGGAATACCCAAAATTTTGACGGTGGTTATGAATGTTAGCGGTTTTATCATCCATCTTCTTTTACTAAGCAATGATACTTAGAAAAGGGTAAAACTTCCCCTCGATCCTGGTCTTCAGCCACGAAATTGGTCTTAGTTTCTTTTGTAATAAACCTCCCCTCGATCCTAGTTTTTGGCCACAGAACTGTTCTCAGTTTCTTTTGTAATAAACCTCCCCTCGATCCTGGTTCTTTTTAGCCACATAACTGGTCTTAGTTTCTGAAATAAACTTCCCCTCGATCCTGGTATTTAGCCGAGGAACTGGTCTTAGTTTCTTCATGTCGAGTTCCTTCCTTGACAAGGGACGCTATGTGTAGCGGTTTTTTTCAAACTTCTCACCGAGTTTTCTATTGGGGAGACGCCATTTGACAGAAAAAATGAGGTCAAACCTGTTGGGGATACCCATTAGTTTGAGCTGTAGAGGTGTGCAAACTTCTCTGTTGGAGATGCCATTTGTTGACTCTACTGGGGAAAAACGAGTCTCTTGAAAGACTGCTTTTTGCTTGGGGATACTACATCATACTTTTCTTCAAGATCTTTTCGGAGAAATGCCATGTGATGTAATCCAATTTTGAGGTGCTGATGACTCCATTAACATTGTCTTTCTTGGGAGAAAAACCGATGTCTTGCTGAGAGTCTTTTAGTGGAGAGGCTTTCTATGGGGATTTTCCTTAATCCGAGAAAGCTAAAATATCATCTTTAATGGTGAAGAGTGATGTTTGTCGAATGTCTTCTTGCCTTTCAGATGTTTAAGTTATCAAAGTGTTCGAGGACTGTCTCCAATCCAGAAATAAACTGGGGGAGAGAGATCGTGCAGACAAAACATTCCCTAACGAGGAAAGAACTGACAACTCGATTGATAAAAGGACTTTTATCACTTGGGGGTAAGACTGACCAGAGTGATAGTAATACAATATGATAATGAATGTGAATTAATAATGCGTGATGTATGTATGTTTATGCTGACAAAACTGACGCGACATACAGACTAGCGGATGAACACAACTGGATACTCAGCCACTGCGGGGGATGAAAACTATCGCTGGTTCAAAATAGCAATCCTGCCTTGCTTAGGAGAAGTAGATCTTGCGTGGGTGATAGTACTGTTCAATCGGTCTTAAGAAGTAAAAACTCTGCCAGGGATATTAGATGGGACATTTGTATCTGACATAGTTGATCATTCGTTCAAGTGCACTGGTGTAGAAGGAGTACTTTTATTCTGCACTTTGAGGTTTGATCACTTATGGAGAAGCTATCAATGTTCTTTTCGATGTTCAAAGTCAAAAGGAATTGCCATCTTTATTTAAAAAGCAGAAAAATTTTGACAAGTAAGTTCATTTTTGTTTTATTTCAAGAATCGTTGATCATGTTAAAAATGTCATTCTGTAAAGCTAAAACAAATGAGAATTGCAAACAAAAGCACTAGGGCTCAAATTTTATTGATAGACTGGAAATCAGCCAAGCACGTGATTCCATAGAATATTTACAAAGTTTAGAAAATGGTAATTTAAGGGAAAAAGGGCTACATTGAAACATAACAACCGTTATCTTTCTACCAACTTTGAATTCTGAACATCCTAAGCTTCTGTCGAAGATGACCTTCATTGGAGTTTTCTTGATGGATTGCATGACTGCTGGGAATTTAACCTTGTCAGACATAGTTACTAGCCATGAATCCCTAATTTTTGCCTGGATTGTACTTTGAGATTTCCAATCCATCGGGATGATTTTTGCTTATGTCTCTAATTTTTTCCTGGACCGCCCTTTCAGGTTTTCAATCCACCGAGACATTTTTTTTTTAATTTAAGCGACATATTTCTTAACTACATCAACATTCTTGGGGTAGGCAAATTCCTTTCCATCCATGGTTTCGAGTCTCAATGCGCTGCCTGAGAAGGCTTTCTTGACCACGTAGGGGTCATCATAGTTCGGAGTCCATTTGCCCCGGGAATTAGTGAGGAATGATTGTATCTTTTTTAGCACAAGGTCTCCTTTCCTGAAGACATGGGGTCGAACCTTTTTGTCAAACGCTTTCTTCATTCTTTGTTGATACAAGTGACCGTGGCATAGAGCCGTTATTCTCTTTTCTTCGATCAAATTTAGTTCATCATGTCGACTTTGACACCATTCAACATCTGTTAGCTTAGCTTCCATCAATACCCAGATTGATGGGATCTCTACTTCTATGGGAAGCACTGCTTCCATGCCATATACTAGAGAGAAAGGGGTTGCCCCTGTTGAAGTGCGGATAGATGTGCGATAACCGTGCAGAGCGAATGGTAGCATCTCGTGCCAGTTTTTATAGGTTACAACCATCTTTCGAACGATTTTATTGATGTTCTTTTTAGCCGCTTCTACCGCCCCGTTCATCTTAGGTCGGTAGGGAGATGAGTTATGGTGTTCGATCTTGAACTCAGCGCATAACTCTTTCATCATCTTGTTGTTCAAGTTAGATCCATTGTCAGTAATGATCTGGCTCGGAACACCATAACGGTAGATGAGATTGTTCTTGATAAATCTGACCACGACTTGTCGGGTCACATTGGTGTATGATGCTACTTCGACCCACTTGGTGAAGTAGTCAATGGCTACTAGGATGAACTGATGTCCGTTCGAAGCCTTGGGTTCGATCATGCCAATCATGTCGATTCCCCGTATATAAAAGGGCCTTAGGGAAGAAAGAACTTTGAGATACGTTGGCGGTACATGGATTTTGTCTAAGTATATCTGAAACTTGTGACACATCCTCATGTACTTGTAGCAATCGGATTCCATGGTCAACCAAGAGTATCCTACTCTCAGAATTTTTCTCACCATTGTGTTTCCGTTGGCATGAGTGCCAAAGGATCCTTCGTTAATTTCTTTTATCAGCATGTTTGCTTCTGGTCTGTCTACGCATCAAATCAAGATCATGTCAAAGTTTCTCTTATAGAGTGTATCACCGCTCAGAAAGAAGATGATAACTAGTCTCCTAAGAGTTTTCCTGTCTTTTCTGGATGCCCCGGGTGGCTATTCTTGTCTCTGAAGGAAGCACTTGATATCGTGATACCAAGGTTTTTCATCGATGAGTGCTTCGATCATGAAGATGTAGGCGGGCCATTCAAGGCGCATTATGTCAATCTTAGGTACGTTATTCCATTTACCTACACTAATCATGGAGGAGAGAGTGGCTAGTGCATCAGCCATGTGATTATCTTCACGAGGGATGTGATGAAACTCGATTCTGTTGAAGAATGGTAACAACCTTCTGGCGTGATCTTTGAAGTCCGAATTGGTATGTGTTCCAATCTCCTTTGATCTGACTGATAACCAGGGCTGAGTCTCCATACACATCAAAGTTCTTAATCCTTAAGTCAATTGCTTCTTCGAGATCCATGATACAAGCTTTGTATTCGGCCTCGTTGTTTATGCACTTGAATGTTAGTCTGGCAGTGAACGGAATGTCGGTACCCTAAGGTGTTATGATGATTGCCCAAATTCCGTTTCCATAATTGTTGACGGCTCCATCAAAGATTAATCCCCATTGCGAATCTAGTTTTGGCCCTTCAGTGGGTAGCGGTTCATCGCAATCTTTCATTTTTAAGTACATGACATCTTCATCTGGGAAGTCAAATCCGACTGATTCTTGATCTTCAATCGGTTGATGAGCCAGATGATCGGCTAAAATACTCCCTTTGATGGCTTTCTGAGCATGGTACTCAATGTCGTATTCTGATAACAACATCTGCCAACTGGCGATCCATCCCGTGAGAGCAGGCTTTTCAAAGACATACTTGATCAGATCCATTTCAGAGATTAACTAAGTAGTGTGATAAATCATATACTGGCGAAGACGTTTGGCTGCCCAAGCCAAAGCGCATCAAGTTTTCTCGAGCATAGTGTACCGTGTTTCGCAGTCGATAAATTTCTTGCTCAAATAATAGATGGCAGACTCTTTTCTTTTTGTTTTGTCTTGTTGGCCAAGTACACAACCCATAGAGTCTTCCAAGACTGTTAGGTAAATGATCAGTGGTCTTCCTTCCATTGGTGGTGACAAGATTGGTGGATTCAATAGATATTCTTTGATACTGTCGAAGGATGTTTGGCAGTCTTCTGTCAATACACAACTTTGGTTCTTTCTGAGTAGTTTGAAGATTGGCGCGCATGTCGCGGTCATAAAGGATATGAATCTTGAGATATAATTCTGACGTCCCAGAAATCCTCGGACCTGTTTCTCAGGTTTTGGTGAAGGCATTTCTTGAATAGCCTTGACCTTGTCAGGATCAACCTCAATTCCCTCTTGGCTGACGATGAACCCTAAAAGTTTTCCTGAGCGAACACCGAATGTGCATTTGTTGGGATTCAAGCAGAGTTTGTACTTTCTCAAACGCTCGAATAACTTTGACAAGTGGGTCACATGCTCCTCTTCTGTTTTAGATTTGGCTATCATATCATTGATATATACTTCAATTTCTTTGTGTATCATGTCGTGAAACAGAGTAGTCATGGCCCTTTGATAGGTTGCCCTGGCGTTCTTCAAACCGAACGGCATTACCTTGTAACAAAAGGTTCCCCATGGGGTGATGAATGAAGCTTACTCCATACCTTCCGACGCCATTTTAATTTGATTATAGCCCGAGAATCCATCCATGAAGGAGAAGACTTTGAACTTTGTGGTACTGTCAACCAACTTGCCTATGTGTGGTAAGGGAAAGTCATCCTATGGACTGGCTTTGTTCAGATCCCTGTAGTTTACACACATTCTGACTTTTCCGTCCTTTTTCGGAACTGGCACTATGTTGGCCAACCATTGAAGATATTCTGAGGTGGCGAGGAACCCTGCGTTAATCTGTTTCTGCACTTCCTCTTTGATTTTGATGGCCATATCCAAGTGAGTCCGTCTCAGTCTTTGTTTCACCGGCAGACACTCTGATCTTAACGGTAGATGATGTTCCACGATGCTGGTATCCAAACTTGGAATGTCCTAATAAGACCAAGCAAATACATATGGAAACTCTTTAAGGAGTCTTATAAAGCTTTCTTTTACAATCGGACTGAGCAGTGCCCCATTCTTGACTTCTTTCCTTTCTTCTTTGGAACCCAATTTGACCGTTTTCAATGGCTCTTTGTGAGGTTCAATTGATCTAGCCTCTTTCCTGAGTAATCGAGAAATCTCTTCTGGAATTTCTGTGTCCTCTTCTTCTTCAGCTTCAAATACCGAGTATTCAAAGTTGGGAGAAGAACTTGGATCGTGTGTTTCAACGGGGTTTAAAACAAGCAATCTGCATGACGTGATAATTCGTTTCTTAGAAGAGATAGAGAGAATGCAAGAATGTGTGCAGTGTATTTTTCTGAAAAATGTTTGTTTTTGTTTTGAGTTGTTTTAGAATTGCCATTTTATGAAAAACAAAAAGTAAAAATAGCAATCAATGCGGGAATTACAGAATGACATTATTTATTTATGATTTTGTCGATTCTTGAAACTACAGCCCTATAAAACAAAACTCTGTCGCTTTGGGCGAAGCGAAGAGGGACATTTACAGAAAAGTGAGCCCTATAAAAACATTCATTTCACCTGGGCAGGGTGAAAGGTTAATACAAAGATGGCAGTTACTTAGACTTATGGACGACTTTCGGGACATCAACAGCAACCCATTGGTGATGAACTCTTTGGTGAATCACAAAGTCTGGTACCTTCTTTCTTGGTTTGTCTTGAGAAATAACGCTGATTTTTGGCGGAGCAGGATCATTGGAGTCTTCCTCCCAAGCAGTTGTTGTAAACAAACTCTTCTGTTGTATCTTACATAGTGTTTTAACTCTCAGGTAAGTCTCCCCATCCAATTGGCTGGATGTCCTCGAGCCTGATGCGAGAGCATTCAGGAGCGGTGTACTTGACCAAGAAATCGTACTTACCACTCGGCTATCCTAAGGTGTCCCATACTTCAGTAGAACTGGAGGAGTCATCTTTCTCGATGACATTGACCTCTGGAAAAGCATAGTTGATGAACTCTTATCCTGCAGTCTTTGCAGATTCTACGTTGTGCTGGATATCTTCAGAATGTCCTGATTAATGATCCCTTGACTCGGTGGGGACACAGGTATTCTTTTCAATGATGCTTAGTTGATATGTATCGTTGGGCTAACTCTTTTTCCCTGAGTCTTCTAGGTACGGTTGCCAGATATGCAAGTCATCCAGTGGATCAAAATAGTCATAGTCAAAGTGGTCTTTCATTAGAGTTTCCTCCTCTAATGAGTTTGGTGGAGCACGACATCCCTCAGGATCACAATCTCCGTAAAGCATTTTTACGTATGATCTTGGTATATATCTCGGACTCTGTTTGGGAAAACAGAATGGCATATGCGCCTCTCCCTAAGACATATAACCATCCTCGTTGAGATAAGACTTCCATTCTTCATCTGTATCAGAGGAGTCACCCTCATTGATGGTGTGTACTTCTTGAGACACTGGGTGGAGGAAACCTCCACTATGGAAGAAGTCCTGAATGGGATGAAAACTTTCATCTTTAGTAGCAGTCTGGGTACAGGCTGAAGAAAAACCAAGACCTTTCTTGTTATCCGTAGGAATTACGAGCCGTCCCCATCCTTTTACGTTGTTACTTTTGATCACTTCGAGAGCATCTTTGTATGAGAAAATTGACGTTCCTCTTTCTGATTGGTTATCATCGCCCATTGACAGTGCCTGAAACTGAGTTCAAACAACCTCCTTGGGTTCTACATAGGATAACGATGATAAGTTGCTTACGATCAATGCCTGCTCTCCACAGACTGTGACTAGCTTGTCATTCTTGATGAACTTCAGCTTTTGGTGAAGTGTCAAAGTGACTCCCCTAACCTCGTGTATCCAAGGTCTTCCTAATAAACAGCTGTAGGTTGCTCGGATGTCCATGACTTAGAAAGTGACTTGGAAAGTGTGAGGACCGATGGTTATGGGAAGATCAACTTCGCCGATAACTGTTTTTCTGGATCCATCAAAGGGTTTGACGATGACCTCACTGCCTCTCATCAGAGATCCTTGGAATGATAGTTACATCAGAGTTGATTTTGGCATAACATTCAGAGATGATCCTGTATCTACCAGTACGTTGGCTAGAGCATCGTCCTGGCAGTTGATTGTAATGTTAAGTGCCATGTTATTATTTTTTCCTCTTTCTGGAAATTCTTCATCACTGAATCCTAAATTGTTGCAGGAAGTGATGTTGAAAATGACGTTGTCAAACTGTTTTACTGTCACATCTTGTTCTACGAAAGCTTGGTCCAGGACTTTCTGCAAAGCTTCCCTGTGAGCTTCGGAACTGAGCAAGAGTGATAGCACAGAGATTTTAGATGGAGTTTGCAACAGTTGGTCCACAATGTTGTACTCACTTCTCTGGATGAGCTTCAACATCTCATCGTTGTTCCTTGTAAGTTCAAGATTGTTGGATTTCCCGATTGGTTGCTTTGGAACTTCTGTTTGAGGTTCCTTCTCCTTGGTGGGTTCACCAACTCCTCTGTTCAAGATTCGGCCGCTCCGTATTACTCGACTGAAGTCGGCAATATTTATGACGGAGGGTAATGGAGTTTCCTTTCCATTTTCGATTGTTGTTGCACCGTACTTGTAAGGGATAGCCTTATCGGATTCGTACGGTATTGGCCTCGGCAAGTAGATAACCACGAGAGTTTTTTTTATTTCTCTGGCCGTTATAAGCTACCTCGATCAGTTCTTGGTTGAGAACCTTTCTAATGTCCAGAGGAATTCTCGATTCATCGAGTAGAGGGATTATGGCACAAACGTCTTTGGTCCTCCCATGAACGGAGACTATGACAACGTCTTTGCTTTGATCAGGAGGATAGTCTTGCATTACGTTGATCGAACCAGAACTTGAACATGGTTGTATCTCTTTTCTGTCCAACTGATTTTAAAGAGCTGACTGTACAAGATAACATCCTTAGTTGTTTTCTGAACAAACTCTACAGCGCTCGTAGTTGTGTAGTGGTACACGGCCACGCCCGCTTTGTATGCAGTGCATCTTTACTAGATTTGTTTCCATTGAGCAGACATCCTGACTTTTATATCTAGTAGGATTCCCATCAGTCATACTGATCTACTGTGTAGCTTCATCCAAGTATATTGGAAGCCACCAGTGGTCCATCAAGTGCTGAAGTGTTCTTTGGACGAGTGTACATCCTTGATCGTTCTCACGGAATATTTCACAGTCTTGATAAACATGTGAAGTCAGAAAACCGAGCCTGACTTGCTTAGCGTGTAATTCTACCAGACTGGTATTCATTAAGTGAATATCAAAGATCTGAATCATATTGACTTGATGGTTATTTCTCTCCTGATAGTCCTGAATCCATCCAAGATCCATCTGACGTTGGAGGGCCTCTTGTATGAAAGAGAATCCCTGATTACTTTTTGAACAGATCGGACAGGAATTGTAATCGTGTTGTGGTAAATCATGGTATTGACTTTGCTTTGAGTGCATCGCCACCAAATTGACGTTCATCGCGAGAATGTCATGGTTCTGAATAATGTTGGGATTTGCGTGAGCCATATTGACTTACCAGATTATTCTTTGAGCAGATATCACACTGATGATAATTGTGAGGTGGTATATGACCGTACCTGCTCTGTCTACAATGCATCCTGGCCAGATTAGTTCCCAATAGGAGTACATCGTGAATTTGATAACTGCGGCTAACCTCTTCCACTATCAAATTTACCGCAGTCTTTTCATGTTGAGGCAACGAGTTCGTCTGAACATTTGGATTAGTATCTTTGAAAGATAAGACCCCGTTCCTGACAAGCTTCTGTACATCAGATTTGAAGCTGAGACAGTTCTCGATGTTGTGCCCCGGTCCTCCTTGATGGTAAGGGCAAGTTTGATCTGCTTTGACCAAAAAGGCAGATTTTTTGGTACTGTAAGAGGAGACCTGGTTTGGATGTGCCCCTTGGCTAGTAATAGTGGAAACAATTTTGCGTACAACATCGGTATAGGTTCGAACCCTGGTGGTCGAGTTGTACGATTGTTATTGTTGTACGGAGGACGAGCCTGCTGAAGAGGTTATTGTATCCTTTGCTGATACTGCTGTTGATTTGGATGGCTCTGAGCAACCTGAGGTTGATACATTGGAACCGGCGTTGGGTTAATAGCAGGAGTTACAGCTGCTACTGGTTGATACCTTCGCCTTTGCTTTCCGAGAGAGATATTACCAATATCTTGTTCTTTCTTCTTTGGGAAGGCACCACCGTATCTTTTGGTACTGCTTGATGATTCTGTATTTCTGACCAATCGTCCTTCTCAGACTGCTTCCTCAAGGCGTACTCCCATGTTTGTAACGCCCCAGTCAGTTTTGTCAGTTTTGTCTTTTTAATTAATTGAGTCGTTTTGAGTATTTTATTATTATATTATTTTATTTCTGACTTTTATGTGAAAATATGTTATTTTTCATCGTGATTATATTTTATCGCGGTTTGGGAGCGTTTGCGAGATATTTGAGTGTAGGGGTATTTTGGTCTTTTGTTTGGGTAGACATTATATTTTTCATATAATAGAAAGAAAAGAGAGAAAAATAGAAAGGAAATAAAAAGAGAAGAAGAAAAGTAGAGAGAAAGAAGAAGAGGAGAAAAAGAGAGAAACTTGGAAAAGAAGAAAATCAATCTTCCGACTTTATCAAACGCGATTTAATCGGGTAAGGGTGCGAAACTCGATTATACTATGTTTGTGTATGATTATGTATGTGTGTGTTTGGATGATTCTCTTGCTTTCCATGTTTTTCACTTCTAGGTTGAAAATGATAAAATGATAGAAATCGAGGTTTTAGCGGTTGAAATGTGATGTAAATGTTGTAGAATGCTTGTTACCATGATGGGGTTATATTCTGATGGTTATGTTTTGATTAGAAAGAGATATTGGTGGAAAATATGGGTTTTGGGTTTTCAAACAGTGCTGCAGAATTCTGGGTTTTCCTTGGTTCGCCTAGCGAACCTGGGGCGAAGCAGTAGCGAATGAATTTTTCGCGGGTTCGCCTAGCGAACCAGTTAGCTAAGGTCAGCGAAGGTTCGCTACGTTGTTCGCCTAGCGAACTTTGTATGTTTTTGGTTCTGGTTGGTTCTGCCTTGGTTCGCCAAGGGGTTCACCTAGCGAACTTTGTGTCTGTTTTTAGCTGATAGCGGGTTAGCTGGACATTCTCCTAGAGAAGGTGGTAGCGAATGCTCGCTAGAGGGTTCGCCTAACGAACATGGCTGTTTGTGCAATTTTGTTTTTCTTACTAACTTTTGATCTGTGGTTCGGTTTGAGGCGTGGTTTGATGCGTTAGAAAGCTTATAAAATGTTCTTGCTTATGATGAGTGTTTTGAGATTGTTGGCCAATTAAATTAGGTCGGGAATTAGAAAACTTGTTGTTTTGTCGACTTTTGCCGTTTTAATTGTGTGAACTTGATGTGTATATGCAATATGCTATTGGTGTGGATATTGTATGACCTGTGTACTGTTGTGTGATGAAATTGCATGAAATTCATATTGTGATGATGATTGGTGGACGTAGGGCAAGAAAACGCAATGTGTGGTAATTGATGGTATATGCATGATTATGGATGTGTATATGTGTGCATTTTAAATGTCATGAGTCATTGTATGCCAAGCATCATGATATGCATTCGTGTGACGTCCTGAGCGATGGATTGATTCCAAGAGGGAATCCGCTATAACATCGTGCGCCTTAAAAATAAGAGGACTGAAAGCGATCTGATCGAATCGTGCGCCTTAAAAATAAGAGGACCGAAAGCGATGATTATAGACGATCGTGTGCCCATGTGGGGTGTGAGCGATTGGGTCGTGTACCCGTGTGGGGTGTGAGCGATCCATAAACATTGTGTGCTCGTGTGGGGTGTGAGCGACGGGGAACATCATATGCCCGACGGGGAGTTACACTATGTAACGAGCGATGGTTCCAACAGAGTTCCTGAGTGAACTAGTGATGAGAAATGTTGGAAGTTGGTACCGCATATGCATTGCATAGAGTCGTTGTGTCGGTTTCTGTGCATTTGCATAAATCATGGATTAATTGTGTA
The DNA here is from genome assembly GCA_022829125.1 of Lathyrus tuberosus. Lineage (NCBI taxonomy): Eukaryota > Viridiplantae > Streptophyta > Magnoliopsida > Fabales > Fabaceae > Lathyrus > Lathyrus tuberosus. Next base: position 7,707,309 of record JALAZF010000008.1, on the reverse strand, counting down.
TGGAATTGCGAATGTGGTGAGATGGAATATGTATAATTGTATTGATGATGAGTGTATGGTGTATGACTGATGTGTATTGGTATTGGATACGTGAGAATTGTACTGTGTTGTGTTGTATTTGATTGTGGTGCATTTGTGGTGAGAATATTTTACTTGTGCATTTCTGTGTTAATATATAATTATATGCAACTGTATTATGATTGTGTTTCTCACCCTTCTACTATTTTATATTGCTCTATGAGGCATTGCAGATTAGATTGCTGGAGGTCTTCTTGTGAAGCTTAGGTCTTCATTCTTTTGTCGGTCGGCTCTGATATGTGACACCGGGTAGTCGGGGTGATCGAGTGTGATTATTTGTATTATGTATATGTATCTTTTGGATTGTACTTGTGTGACTTTGTATATGACAGATACACTTTGTATGATATATATATATATATGAGATTTCAGTACAGATTTTCCGCTTTTATTCTATATTTGAATTATGGGTGGTAGGAACTAAGTTCCTCTATTAATTGCTACCTGATTGTTGCATATCTTTATGGGCAGGTTTATGCGTATTTTGTTTCAAATTGATGTGACCCCTCGGTCTATGCTGTGGATGTTTTAAATATACTCTGATGAAATTTTGAATTTTGTTACCGCTTTATTATTTGGGGGTATAGATTGGGGGTGTTACAATGTTCACCATCTTAGTGAAGTCACTGGGAGCACTGGCAACCATTCGGTCGTAATAGAATGAACTCAAGGTTTTCAAAAAGATTTTTGTCATCTCTTTTTCCTCAAGAGGGGGATAGATCGAAGCGGAAATTTCACGCCATCTCTAAGCATATTCCTTAAAAGTTTCTTTGTCCTTCTGCGACATTGCTCTGAGTTGATCTCTGTCTGGTGCCATGTACAGGTTATACTTATACTGCTGAACGAAGGTTGCGCCAAGATCTCTGAAAGTAATGATCTTGGTGCGGTTTAAACCCATGTACCATTTGAGTGCGCACTGGTTAAACTGTCTTGGAAATAATGGATCAGTAGTTGTTGATTCTCTATCTGAGTTGACATCTTTCGAGCGTACATCACCAAATGACTTTTAGGGCAAGAGTTGCCTTTGTATTTTTCAAAGTCAGGCACCTTAAATTTGTGCGGTATTTTCACATTAGGGACAAGACAAAGGTCTGCGGCGTCCTTTCCGAATAAATCCTGACCGCAAATGGCATGCAGTTCCTTCTGCATCTCCAGGAACTTCTCCTGGAACTCATTCATTCTTCCGTACATGTCTTCGTTTCCACCAGAGATTACTTGTGGAATCTGTCCTTCCGGGACAGTGTGTACCACTGGTTGTGGTATAGTCATTACTGTAGTGATTCTTGGTGCTTCCATGCCCCAAAGTTTGTAACCTTCAGGAGTAACTGTTATAATCCTTGGGTCTTCGCTTTCCCGAAGTTTGTAACCTTTAGGCCCAACAGTTCTTGCTGCAGTTTCTGGGTCTTCAGTGACCGGAAGGATGTATCCTTCAGGGACAAAGTTGATAGGCATGCCTCAGGGACGAACTTTAGGCATTTTGTACCGAGAATCTTTCTCATACGTCTCCATAATGGGCGTAGATGTGATCTCTGAGATCACAGTCCTTTGTTGTTGTTTCTGAGATGCTGCCAGGGATTGCATGTCATTGTGAAGTTTTTCCAAACTTTCCTTTAGAGCGTCGACTTCTTCTCTCAGCTCTCTGTCCTCTTGACTCTAGAATCGTGACACATACGTAAGACTCGAAGATAAGAAGAATGCGTTATGTGAGAATGATGAATGATATGCAAAGTTATATATATATTTATTGTTTTTTTTATCAAAAAGAAACTTCAACAAATATATTGCAAATATCATATAGCGGGGAGACCCCTTTTTTATTGAATTTGAAAGATTACAGAAACGGAAAATACAGTATTTTACAAAGTGCTGTAAAAGGAAAATGTCTAAGTTCATAAATCTTGAGTCCTTTCAGAGGAGATATGAGATGCTGGTTCTGGTATTTTCCTTTTCTTTGACCGGGGCTCTTCAGCCGTTGTCGGGTTGTCAGTCCTTTTCCAAGGAAAGAAGCGATCAAATTTCTTCGTTCTTCTTGATTTTCTACAACATGCTGCTCTAGTATCTTAATCAGAGCATCCTTTTCCTTTAACAGTTCTTGAATCTTGGTACACTCCACATTGAGGATTCGGTACTTGTTTTTCCAAGATCTCTTCTCACGTTGAACTTTGTTGAGAGCTACCTGTAGTTTTTCCGTGTCAGACATGAAATAAAGGACAGATTCCTTTAGTGGAAAAAGTTCTTGACGAGGGTAAGGCATCCTCAGCTTGAGAGTTCTAGTTTTCACCCATTGGATATATGGTTCCACGGAGGTACAGTTTGGTCTTCCTAGAGACTCTCTTCCTTTCTTGTTAACATGTTGCCAGGCATGCACTATTTCCTTCTTTAGTGTCCTGTCATTTTCCCCTTCCTGGAAGAAAAGACCTTCTAGATGAGCATTATGCGGGATAGGTCTCATCGGGTATCCGAGTTGACGGCGAACTAAAATAGGATGATAGTTGATTCCTCCTTTAGTTCCTATGAGGGGTACATTAGGGAAATTTCCACAACTGTCGATGATCTCTATCCCCTCATAAATCATATCATACCAATCTATGTCAGAGTTGGTAAGAGACATGATCCTTTGTGACCAACGTAGAGTACTCTTCTGATCCCAAAAAGCAGCAGACTTGGGTAAATGGGAAATGAACCATTTGTAAAGCAAGGGTACACAACTTGTGATCATTCCTCCACTGTACAGATTCCTTAAGTGCACAGAATGATAAGCATCTGTGAGCAGGGTTGGTACGGGGTTTCCAATCAGAAATATCTTAACATCGTTGGTATCAACGAAGTTGTCAATGTTGGGAAAGAGGAAAAGCCCGTATGTGAGTAGAACAAAGATATCCTCGAAAGCAGTAATGTTCCCTATACTGGTGAAGTATAGGGCTTTCTCTACCAAAAACTTGGCTGGTAAACCTTGGATTCCTCCTTTGGTGGTCATGTGAGTCCTGACTTCTGACTCGTCCAAACAAATGGCTCTTGCGATGACCCGATCCTTTGGAATTTCTTCCAATCCAGAAAAAGGAGCTTGATCAGTGATAGGTAGATTAGTCAGATGAGAGTATTCTTCTAACGTTGGTGCCAGTTGATAATCCGGAAATGTGAAGCAGTGATAAACCGGATCATAGAACTGAATCAGCGTAGACAGGATTCCTTCAACTATGTGGACCCTTAGTAGAGACAACAACCCTCCGTACTTAGCTTTGAAAGCATCAGGGTTGGTGATCATCCTTGCGAGCCCCCTTAAATCCTCTAGTTTTGGAGCCTTGAAGGTGTATTTGTGCGTCTTTCTTCGACCGAAATCCATAATGCAATCTTTCTGATATTTGCAATTATTGTTTCAGTTTAATTTGAAAAAATAGAAAAGAGAAGAGAAATATTTTCTTTGTTTTAAGCATTTTTTAAATGAATGTATGAATGCAGCACACAAAAACATTAAAAAAACATGGGTTCAAGGGTTCAACGTCCCGAGCATGGAGTCATGGCTCTACCCATCCCTAAAGGTTGTATTCTGGTCAATTTTTGTACCTGTAGAACGGATCCTAAGGTTCCCAAAATCACTGACCCGCCTAGGGATAAAAACAGCAAGTTGGTTCACCCGAGCGAGCTATAGCATCCTAGGGTAATCTTATCTGAGTGTAGTATCGCGTATCAACTATTCCCGATAGTCATCACACTACCAAGTGGTCATAAGTTTAATGCCTACTAAATCCTCAGGTTCACAGGTGCCGCATTAGGAAAATTCTGCTTTCAACAACGATCGTGGTCAGCAGGCTGAATCCTACGGGCCCTCGCCTGATTTGATGCTCTAACAGGTTTTCTTGTGCGGGATTCACTCCCTACAAGTTTCACCGTCTATGCCATCCTTTATCTTAGGTTTCTCTCAAACTTTCCATATGCGACATCACTCGCATTCCCATTGACAGAAAAATAAACACGGATATCAAGTAGGAAAAGCAGTATATATATATAGTATGTAGTATATAGAGAAATTTCTAACAACCAGACCTCTTAGGAATTCTAGTCCTAGTCTTAGACAGACAGATAAAATGAGTCCCTAGCAGAGTCACCATTTTCCTATAGCGTGCGATTTTTGTCGGTGACGCGACCACCATATCGCCATGGGTTTCTCCTCACCGAAAGGGTAGGAGTTGGGTGCTACTTTCTAATTTCTTATTTATCCTATGAAGCTGGAAAGGAAAGGGAAGCTATCTAAAACTAACCTTGCACGCAAATGTTTAACTGAACAAATGCTTAAGAGATTGGGGGGTCCGAGGTCAGGTTATACAACGGGGAGTTGTCATTTACCCATCCTATATGTGGTTATCCACAGGTTGTTAGCAATTAGGTTCTATTTTTATACTTGATGGTGTTTATCTGTAAATAGGTGGGGAAAGTTTCTCCTTTGGGAGTGTTTGAGAGAGAGAGAGAGTTTTTGTTGATGTCGGACTTGCCGATGTTTTTGATGAATGTGTAAAGGTACTGGACCTAAAGTATTTGATTTGTATGCTCGCTAAGATTTGACAATCTTATGCCTACGTATTCCTGTTAAAGAAAACAGGGAAATCAGAGCAATCATAGATCCTCCTATTCTATGGGAGGAAAAGATGCTTGGTGTCTTATTCAAAGCCCAAGATTGAAGCTAAATGGAGTATTTGTGTCTTGTTCAAAGCCCAAGATTGAAGCTAAAGGTTTGTCTTGCATTAGAAGAACAATTAAACATCATTAAGCACCACACCAAAGTAATATGAGCAAGGTAAGATGAAGATGAAACCAATTCAGAACTCAAGTCAATCAAAAATACTCATCAAGCATCATGCACAAAGAAAGTATCAAAACTATGCAAGTATGCAACGAAATAAAGTCCCAAAATGACTCATAAGCTTCCACACAAGCAAAGCCACACAAAAGATGAGTCATGCACCAAGGGCCAAGGAAAAACAGAATCTCAAACATATCTTATTAATCAAAGAATGATCACAAAGGATCAAGGAAGTTTATTCCACTCAAAGGCACAAAATTGGATCAAGAGGTGTGCATTAGTAAGCTCAACACATTATCAAATGGGAGCATCAACTAAAAATAGTGAAATGATCCAATAAAATCCCAAAAAAAGTCCAAAGTAATGTTCAACCATCAAATTAAGCATGTGCAAAAGATGGGATCAAATCAAGATCAATAACATGTTCAACATGGACCAACTAGCCAAGGTATGCACACGATCGAGCATGAATCGAGGGCCAACAAAACTTGAATGGCAAGTCGCTAAAAGTAACTCAAACCAACCCTATACCAGGATTAAAACACCCTCATATTATGACCTAAAAATGACCAAAAGATCAGCTTCAAAAGGTTAAGAAAAGACACAAAAGTCCCTAACGCTAAGTGAGGGGTATCCTTGGGAACTCATCACCAAATTAAATCCAAATAAAGTAATAAAAGGAAATTAAAAATAAAATAAAAATATGAAAAAATAAGTCAACGCTTTAGTTGACCAAAAAAATATTTTTGGTATTTTTTGTAAGAGTTTTAACAAATAAAATAAAAATGGAATCTAGAATGAAATAAAAGAAAATAAAATAAAACAAATGGCAAGGCAGGGGGTGTAGGCAGCAATCCAGATACCAAGGAAATCACAAATACACGCATTTGGGCCCAATCCAGAGGGGTGTGGATAACAAACACGTGCTAAGCCCAAACCAAATCAATTCAGCATCAAACAAAAAAACAATGATACGCAGGCCCTCATTAATTGACGTGGAATTACCATTGGCCAGGATCAAAATGACTCACGCAATTTGAATTCAAAAAAAGGCGCGAAGGCCACATCAGCTATGTTCAAGCTTCAGACGCCGGAGCCCTAGCTCCGGTCGTCTTCTCCGGTCAACCAGCCGCCAGAGCTCCAACGAAACTTCCAAAATTTTACCTGACCTCCACCATTTTGCTCAGAATTTTATTTAGATCGGAGATCCATCATTCATATTTGAAAATAAACTCATTATCATCATGAATCGAAGAGAAAAAGTTTTGAACACACATACTGATATTTCATGAAACAAGACCAGATCATAAGCAAATAATGCCTACCAGTGCAGGACTTCAGAATCACTCACAAACAAGTTTATCATACATTCATTATGAGAGAAAAAGAACAGAGGAATTACCTAACGGAGGTGCTCCGTTGGCTCTTTTTAGCACAAGATAGATCAAAGAAATGATGTAGAAAGCTTCTAAATCACTTGGAGATTGTAGATCGAGGCTTGTTCTGGTCAGAAAAGTGTTGAAAATCTTCACACCAACTCATCCCAATAGTGAAGAATATGGAGCTTATAGAGCTTCAAACAATGAATCCAGAGGTGATTCTTTGCATACAGAAGCAAAATGACGCTTAACAGATGATGATTCCACCAAGAAAGCTTCAAAAAATCTCAGAAAACCACAAACTCGAGGGTGAGAAAGTTGAGAGAAAATTTGATTCAGATCTGGAAAAGTGAGGTGTGTGGCTAGGTTTAGAGTAAACTAGCTTATATATGATGCATTTAGGGTAGGGATGAGGTTAGGACACGAGGCTGAGACTTGGAAATTTGTTAATGTGATTTTGCAAAGAGAAAAGTGAGAAATAATGAAGCACATGTATGGCACGGGTTTTGCTCTTGTTTCAGCCTTGGAGCCAAGTTTAGAAATGAGGTTTGGGTGAGAAAAAGAGGTCATGAGGGATGTGATCAAATTGGCACGTGGGAATAAAGGATGAAAATTTTGGTACACTTTCATTCCTTTTTCCAAATTGCCAAAACCATGCATGAAGTAAATGACATGTGCATGATGGTATGGTATGTTGTTTGGCTAAATCAAGTAACCAGGATGATGGAATGCGTGAGAAGGGTGTATACAAAGCCATGCTGCAAGAAAACTCATCATATATGATCAACCAATTCCTTAAAGTGCAAACTGTGCCCATCACTTTCCATGGCCATATCTTGGTGATCCTAACTCCATTTGAGACAAACAAATACCCAATAGAGAATAGGGATAATAGGGAACAAGATTGGTGTTGAAAAAAAATGGAAATGATGCTTGGATCACTAAGAGAATTGGTCATGAACATTGCATGATACAAGCTACCATGACATGCTGAAAATTCTAAGTCTTTTGCATTTTTACCAACTTGCATGACCACGACTTTGATCTATCATAACTTGATGACCAATGAGCCAATTTGCAAGTTCTTGATATCTTTGGAAATGTGGGATTACAAACTACAACTTTCATTTGGAAGTGAAATCAAGGTGAAGTTTGGAAATTGATCAAAAATGGCCAAGAACATGGATGCACCAAATTGCCTAAAAATAACTTAGAAAAAATACTAAGTTTTCCAATTTTTCAACTTGAAACCTCCATCTTTAAAACATCATAACTCTCTAAAAAATGATCCAAATGATACAAACTTACATGGTTAGAAACTTTGGAACAAGCTCCACAACTTCCACGTTTGAAGAAAATTGAAATGAAGCTTGTATCATGATGGACATTCGCTTGGAAGATGGCTGAATTCATATTAGAACTTTCCAAAAATAGAAAGTTCCCAAAACCTAGTTCCTTCCAAAAATGGCAACTTTTCAACTTTCTTGATTTTTCACGAATCTTTGAACATATCTTGATCAAATCTCTTCCATGGATCATATATGACCTGAAAATCAACATGTTGACCTCAAAAAGTCAGGAGTTGACTTTTTCACTACACAGTTGACTTTATCCCCAATTCTCCTAATTTTGAATCTTTTGGACAATTGAAACCCCTTCTGAACCAAATTGATGGATAATCTTCCATTCTTAGACACTTGGGGACATGAGGAATACCATGGAATCATGTCTTTCCCAAAAAATCAGAAATAAACTGATTTCATGGCAAACCCTAATTTTGGCACCTGTGGTTTAGGAAAAATCGACCCATGCTCAAAATCCAAATTCCTCTGTATATGATGTGTATCCTCTCAAAATATGATGAGATATGCCACTTGATGATGATAAAACCTCAAAAATATTGCCCATCGGAGGGTTAGACTCAAGAATCTCAAAAAACCCTAATATGAGGAATCAAGCTTGAAGGATGTGATTCACTTGAAATCTCTTGCCAAACTTGATCATATGATGAGGTGATGGCCTCATCAAAATGTCCCGAGGTCTAAGGATCCCTTGTGGCTTGAGTAATGGTGATGTTAAGACCATCTCTTCTTTGGTCTCTTGGACAGTGCACATGAACTCCTGCTTGAACCTCTGAAAAACAACTCTTCCTCTGAATTAACCTAGATACCTTGATCCCATGCTATGAACCAATGATATGCACAAATGATAATGCAAAATGAAATGAAACATAAGCCAATTAGAGGTCATAAAAAGGATGCAAATTTTGGGGTGCTACAGCTGCCCCTATTCCATCAACTTGGACCTGAAAGGATGGTAGCAACGGCTTTCAAACATTTGAGGTCCATAGAGATTGAATACCACAAAATAACCTAGAAATTTGCAAACCGTGGGGGTAATGAAATAGAGTGTTTTCCAAGCGAAGGTGGACTATGCTGAAAAGGAAGACCGGCCGAAGGCGCTCTACCCAACAAAAGAAAACGAGGACGGCCGAAGTCGAACTCGAAAAGGAAGACCAGCCGAAGGCGCTCTACCCAACAAAAGAATACAAGGACGGCCGAAGGCAAACTCGAAAAGGAAGACCGACCGAAGGCGCTCTACCCAACAAAAGAATACGAGGACGGCTGAAGGTGAACTCGAAAAGGAAGACTGGTCGAATGCGCTCTACCCAACAAAAGAATATGAGGACGGCTTAAGGCGAACTCGAAAAGGAAGACCGGCCGAAGGCACTCTACCCAACAAAAGAATACGAGGACGACCGAAGGCGAACTAGAAAAGGAAGACTGGCCGAAGGCGTTCTACCCAACAAAAGAAAACGAGGACGGCCGAAGGCGAACTCGAAAAGGAAGACTGGTCGAGGGCGCTCTACCCAAAAAAAGAATACGAGGACGGCCGAAGGAAAACTTGAAAAGGATGACCGGCCGAAGGCGCTCTACACACCAAAAGAATACGAGGACGGCCGAAGGCGAACTCGAAAAGGAAGACCGGCCGAAGGCGCTCTACCCAACAAAAGAATACGAGGACGGCTGAAGGCGAACTCGAAAAATAAGACCGGCCGAAGGCGCTCTTCGATGGGGATAACAGGACAACCAAGGGTAAAACCAACAATTTTACGACCCTCGAATTTATCTGGAATCAAAGTTGAGGAAAAGAGAAGTCAAAATAGACAACTCTGCAGGGGTGTACCAGAATGTACAACAATATGAAGGACAAATCCACTGGAGATCTCACTGGGGATAAAGTAAAACAAAATCTCCTGAGTTATGCCATCTCTGCTGAGGAAGAGAACTGACAAAGAAAGTAACAAACCTGGCTTATGCTTCAAATGCACATGTTTCAATTTTTCTATGGCGTAATGCTCCATACGAAAGAGAAATGCTACGCGTTCTGGAGGATGCCATGCAAATGATGCTTATCCAATGTAAAAAGAAACGCTCCACCAAAATAAATGCTGAAAACGAAGGCAGCTCCACCGGGAATGACAAAATAAGTTGTCCTCTGAGTCCAAGAACTCTGCTGAGAAGGATCACATTGAACAACTCCCTTGATCAACAACTTCTGCTGGAAATGAAATCCAAAAGAATATTCACTCTGCTGGGGATTATATATAACTCTTTGAAAAAGGAAACCAAGACCTTAATCAGAAGAGTGCCAAATATCACTTGGACTTAAAAACTGCTGGGGATGTCAACCACCGTTGAACGAACCGCTGCGAGGATTACCACCAAATTCTGCTTGGGGAGACAAATCACAAATACTAGACCTGCTAGGGACACCATTGAACTTAACCCGCTGCTGGGGAAATGACTTCGCCCTTATCCTGTTGAGGGTTGGATCATGCGGTTGCTGGTGAAAACACGATTCCTGACTGGCCGAGGGGAGTAGACACCAAGACTATGTGGGGAAGACAAAATCTTTGTCTCAGGAATACATTCCAAAAATCTCTTGCGGTAATAAAACAACATCCACCCTAGAGCAACCCATTTTAAATGTTGGCTGGGGAACAATATTATGTACTCTGACTAGGGAGAGTGACAGTTTGATGAGGATGATGAAACCTCAATGCTAGGAAGAATAACTCTGCTAGGGAGAAAAGTCAACGAAACCTGCCGAGGGTTATCATTGAGCTTAACCTGTTGTTGGAGGGAAGATTTTACCCTCCTGAGAATTAGAGCATGGCTTTGCTGACGGAATTACACTTCCTGACCTGCTGAGGAAAGTGAGTACTAGACTCTGTGGGGAAAATAAAGTCTTTTTAGAGACATACAACGCATCTCCTGCTGGAGATACAACAACATTCACCTTGGAGCAATCCACTTCTGACTGCTTGCTGGGGAATAATAAACCAACTATGACTTCGGCTGCAGACACAATCCTCTGTACTCTTGCTGGGGAGAGTAATCTCTGCTGAGGATGACGACCTTTTAGTGCTGGGGAGAGTAACTCTACTGGGGAAAACAATTTTGTTACCCTGAAAACACATAACAATAGAATATTTTGTAAGCAAAAATGGGTACCTCGGTTACCATCCACAATGTCCGTTGCCTAAGCAATTTCCATTATTTTCCATTATGCTCCGCAAAGCTTAACGTTTTCACATGCAATGTTTATCAAAATATCGGACGTTTTCACAAACAAAACAGTAAAAGTAAAAACACAAATGGAAAGCTCTTTGAGTGAAATGAAAATTTTATTGAATGAAATGGCCTGTAAATAGGCATTTACAACTGGAAGAAATTCCTGAAACGAGGTAATTGCATAAAGATAAAAAGAAAATACACATGTCGGCAATGTGGAAACAGATATCCACCATGATTCAATTCAGCTATGACTCGTATGCCTTTGCTTATCCACATATTCTTTGACCTTCGAAGAGACTGACTGGATTGATTCCTTTCCTTTGAAATTCCCAAGTGTCAAAAGTGCTCACAGATCGAACGCAGACCGCAGCCTCTCGCTTTCAAATCCCTAACTTTTTCCTGGATCGCCCTTTTCGGGTTTTCAATCCACCGGGATACCCATTTTTGCCAAAGTTGCCTTTTCAGGTTTTCAACTTTGCAGGTTTATCCTTTTTTTTTTTCATTTTATCCCTAATTTTTGCCCGAACCTTTTTCTTTTTATGGTTCCCCGGGATGCCCTTTTTTTGCCTGGATCTTCTTTTTATGTCCAGCGGGTCTGTTTTATGCAAAGTATCTTTTGACTGCGTCTGCGTTCACAGGGGATGTAAAATCTTCGCCATCCATAGTTGAGAGTAATAAGGCTCCACCAGAGAAAACCTTTCTTACTACATATGGCCCTTCGTAGTTTGGAGTCCATTTGCCCCTGTGATATGTCTGAGGAGGAAGGATCCTTTCAAAACCAACTCGCCTGTCTGAAAACACCGAGGACGCACTTTCTGATCAAAGGCTTTCTTCATCCTTCTCTGATACAACCGTCCATGTGCAATGGCTACCAATCTTTTCTCTTCGATAAGGTTCAACTGACTCAACCTGGAACGCACCCATTCAGCTTCATCAAGCTTCACTCTACCAAAATTCTCAAAGAAGGAATCTCAACCTCTAATGGTAGGACTGCCTCCATACCATATACCAGTGAGAAAGGAGTTGCCCCAGTGATGTACGCACTGAGGTACGATAACCGTGTAGAGCGTAGAGCAACATTTCATGCCAGTCTTTATACGTTACCACCATTTTCTGCACAATCTTCTTGATATTTTTGTTTCCTGCCTCAACAACACCATTCATCCGCGGACTATGCGGAGAAGAATTGTGATGCTCAATATTAAAGCTCTGACATAGCTTCTTCATCACCTTATTGTTCAAATTTGAACCTTTATCAGTAATGATTCTCTCCGGGACCCCATAACAACAGATGATGTCCTTTTTTATAAACCGGGCAACCACTTGCTTGGTGACGTTGGCGTACGAGGCTGATTCCACCCACTTTGTGAAATAATCAATGGCAACCAAGATAAAATGATGCCCATTGGAAGCAGTCGGCTCAATCTTTCCAATCATATCAATGCCCCACATGGCAAAAGACCAAGGGGATGACAGTACATTCAGAGGAGTAGGCGGCACATGCACTTTGTCGGCATAAATCTGACATTTATGGCATTTTCTGGCGTATTGAAAACAATCGGACTCCATAGTCATCCAGTAATACCCTGCCCTTAATAACTTTCTAGCCATAGCATGCCCATTGGCATGGGTCCCGAAAGAACCTTCATGAACTTCTTCCATTAACAGACCTGCCTCGTGTTCATCAACACAACGTAGCAATACCATTTCAAAGTTCCTCTTATACAACACATCATCTTCATTTAGAAAAAATTTGCCTACCAACCTCCTCAGAGTTTTCTTATCCTTGGTAGATGCCCCAGCTGGGTACTCCTGACTCTTGAGAAAACACTTGATGTCATGATACCAAGGTTTACCATCTGATACGTCTTCAACTGCAAACACAAAAGTTGGTCTATCTAGACGCATGATTCTGATTGAGGGAGTCTCATTCCAACGATTCACCTGATACATTGAAGACAACGTTGACAACGCGTCTGCCATCTGATTTTCCAATCGGGGTATATGATGAAATTCAACCTTGTCAAAGAATGGTAACAACCTTCTGGCATAGTTATTATAAGGCACCAAATTTGCCTGACGAGTTTCCCATTCTCCTTTAATCTGATTAAACACCAAATCACAATAGACATCGAGGTTCTTAATTCTCAAATCAATCGCTTCTTCTAACCCCATGATGCATGCTTCATACTCTGCCTCATTGTTGGTGCATATGAACGCTAATCGGGTAGTGAAGGGTATATGAGAACCCCTTGGGGTTGTAATGATTACCCCGATTATGTTACCATATGAGTTGACGGCCCCATAAAAAACCAATTTCCACTAGGATCCAATTTCAGGTCCTTCGTCAGGTAAAGGCTCTTCATATTATTTCATCTTCAGAAACATGAATGCTAAACTGGAAATTCAAACTTCATCGGTTGATAATCCTCAATCGGTTGTTCGGCAAGGTATTCTGACAAAACACTTCCCTTGATGGCTTTTTGGGAAACATATTGAATATCATATTCTGTCTAAACTATCTGCCAACGAGCTATTCTCCCAGAAAGTGCTTGCTTTTCAAACACTTACTTAATCGGATCCATCTTCGAAATAAACAGGGTTGTATGGTTTAACATATACTGCCTCAAATGCTTGGCTGCCCAAGCGAGTGCACAATATGTTTTTTCCAACATAGAGTACCTCGACTCACAATCAGTGAACTTTTTACTCAGGTAGTAGATGGCATGTTCTTTTTTGCCTGACTCATCATGTTGACCGAGCACACACCCCATTGAGCTCTCAAGAACCGTAAGATACAAAATCAATGGCCTTCCTAGCACTGGCGGCATGAGGACCGGAGGTTCCTGCAAATATTCTTTTATCTTTTCAAACGCCTTTTGAGAATTTTCATTCCACCTGACCTCTTGATCTTTTCTTAACAATTTGAATATCAGTTCACATGTGGCTGTAAGATGAGAGATGAATCTAGCGATGTAGTTCAACCTCCCCAAGAAACCACGAACCTCTTTTTCTATTCTCGGTTCAGGCATCTCTTGTATGGCTTTTACTTTGGCAGGATCGACCTCGATACCTTTTTCACTAACAATAAACCCCATCAATTTTCCAGATCTCACCCCGAAGGTGCACTTGTTTGGATTCAACCTCAGCTTGAACTTCCTCAACCTCTCAAATAGCTTCTGAAGATTTACCAGATGTTCTTTCTCCATTTTTGACTTCGCAATCATGTCATCAACATAGACCTCGATCACTTTGTGAATCATATCATGAAAGAGAGTCACCATTGCCCGCTGATAGGTTGCCCCAACATCTAACTGTTTCTGAACCTCTTTCTTGATTTTGACAGCCATATTCGGTTTCGTCCTTCTTAGTTTCTGCTTAACGGAAGTACAACCTTCTTTGAGTGGCAGCCGGTGTACCACAATGTCAGTGTCAAGCCCAAGCATGTCTTGGTAAGACCAGGCGAAGATGTCCACATACTCTCGGAGCATTTTAATCAATCTTCCCTTGACAGTGTCTTCCAAAGCAGCCCAATCCTTACTTCCTTTCTTGCGTCCTCGGTTCCTAGATTAACTGTCTCGATTTCCTCCTGATGAGGTAGAATGACCCTTTCCTCCTGTTTCAGCAATATGGCCAATTCTTTCGGTAAGTCACAATCTTCGTCAGTCTCTTCTTCAGCCTGATAAATAGGATTGTCGAAGTCATACCGAGCCATAGCTGAATCATTATTAGTGGCATCTGAACAAAGAAACCTGCATGATTGATGATATCTGTCTATTATGAATGCAACAAACAAGAAAACACATAGCCATTTTGATATGAGTTAATATAAAAAGTAAAAACAGAAAAACATGGATCAAAATATTTGAATGTGAAAACGTCCTTTATTAATGATAAAGTAAGCAAACGAAAACATCAAATCCCGACAGACAAGTATCACTACGTCTTGGGCAGAACATAGGATTTAACACAAACAGAAAACAAAGGTAATTACTCTCGACGGGTAACTTGGATGACTTTCTCAGACGACCAATTGCATAGGCTTTGACCGGGAGTGTAGGGGCGAATCCACTCTTCTATGTCGCAATCATTATCCCCCTCATCATCAATAGCATTAATTCGATTAAAGAAGACACCAGCACTTGTGAATTGAATCGGACCAGCATACTTGGGTGGCTCTTGAGCTCGTCGGGTTGGCTTATACCCCAGTCCATAAGTATTTAGCTTCATCTGAACGTCAATGACCTGGACCCACTTCTGGGAACTAACAGCTTCAACTACAGCGCGTGCATCTTTGAAAGAAGACATCGAAACTTGTGGCTGATTTACCACTTCGGGTTGATTTACCACCTTGGGCTGACTGACTACACTTGGAGGTTCCTCGGGAATTTTCACAGCTTCAAAGGCTTGGCACAGAGTCTCATGTATTTCACCATCTACCTCCACATATTTGAAGCTCGATAGGTGACTCACCATGATGTCTTCCTCACCACAGACTGTCACAACGTGGGCATCCACCATGTATTTCAGCTTTTGATGCAATGTGGACGTTACTGCCCCATCACTCTGGATCCATGGACGACCTAATAAAAAACTATAGGCAGGCTGAATGTCCATGATATAGAAAGTGGCTTCAAAAATTTCAAGACCCACTTTGATTGGCAATAAAATTTCTCCAAAAACAGACCACTTAGAACCATCGAAAGCACGCAGCACCAAGTCACTCGGCGTGCAAAGCAGCCCACGGGTATCTAACTTCATCAGAGCCTTCTTCGGCAACACATTCAAGGATGACCCAGTATCAACTAGCACATGTGACATTAAGGAGCCTCGGCATTGCACTGAAATATGTACAGCGTTGTTGTGATTCCACCCAGCGGGAGTCAGATCTAAATCAATGAAACCCAAACCATTACCAGCATTCACGTGAGCCAAAACCCCTTCTAACTGATTAATGGATATTTCTTGAGGTACATAGGTTGTGTTCAAAACCTTCAGCAACGCATTCCGGTGCGCCTCGAAACACAACAGCAGATATAGGATGGATATTTTCGATGGCGTTTGATACAACAGATCAACAATCTTGTAATCTCTCTTCCTGATTAATCTCATGAACTCCTTCACATTTTCCGAGAAAGAGTTGTCAACTTGTTTTGTCGTGGATTCACTTACGACCTGTTTCTGTACATAATCATCCATCACTTGTTTCCCTTTATCCTGTTTGGAACTGCCAACCTGATTATCTAACGGATTGAAGACTCTACCACTTCTAGTGATAGCCCCCGCTTCAACATTACTTTCAGCCTCTGAATTCACGGCCGATGTCTCTACCAATTCTTGCTTCTTTCCATCAACAAATACCTCAGCTCCATAGTTCCACGGGACGACTTTAGTACTTTCGTACGGGATTGGCCTAGGTACTGTAATGACGACCAACGCTGGTCTTTCCAGTGTTGATATAGTTATTGTTTTGAAAGGAATTGTAATAGTGGAAACATCATTCTCTTTGTTAGTTATTTCTCTCTGTTGATCACATCTGTCGAACTGTAACCATCCTTCATCAATTAATCTCTGAATACCTGATCTCAACAAATCACAACCATTAGATTGCAACCTGAAATTCTGGCCTATATATATCAGATGTCCTATCGACATGTCGTGACACTGATATACAACAACAATGAACAAGTTCAAAACAAAAGTGTGCATAAAATTTAAAGAACACCAGAAATTGTTAACCCAGTTCGGATCTAACTATCCTACATCTGGGGGCTACCAAGCCAGGGATGAAATCAATATTCGATAGTACCAATTCACTGATAACCACACCCGGTTCAATCAGCTCACTTAATCACTACCCTTCATATGACTTCTACCTAAGACTCCCCTAGGTATGAGGCCCTCCTCAAATCCCTCTTCAATCACAACCCGTGACTGGTTCCTTACAAAACAAGTAACAATGGTCGAAACAGAAATTCTCAATACTTCACAGCTTATGAGAATTAACACTCAGCTACTCAATGCTTAAAAGCTTATGAGTAACCTTACACAACTTACACTACAGTCCTTATACTGTTATCATAAGATACCAGTTAGGCTCACAAAACACAAGCACACGACCCTAAAAATACATGTAAGTTCGACACCTAAAACTAGGTTTACATTAGTCTATTTATAGAATGAAATCTGGACTGAATTTGGGCTTCAAAGACGCAGCAATTAGGCTGCTCACAAATCTTCAAAATTAACTCCAATAAAATAGGTGTTCAATCCAAAGTTTCCTATTATGTCTCCATAATTAGAAACAGCAGCAAATCCGAAAACCAACAAGTAACCCTAATCCAAAAATGCTTTGGATGCCACATAGGATAACCAAATATTCACAGAATATTCAGTTACAAATCATAGTAACAGAATCTGCAATAAAACCTGACTTCACAGCGCGATGTCCTATGAGCAGTCATGGGACATCTTCATTCAACATCTGCTGCTACATGAGTTTTAGCAAAATAATGCCAACCATAAAACCAAGGAAATAACAATCTCCCCCTTTGGCTTATTTTTTGCTAAAACTCCACACACACTCAAACACCATCAGTATCAGCAGCGGAAAAATACTCAAACACCAGCAAAACAATTCTCTCATCTGCAGTAAAAGCAAAACCCCTTCAGCAGCATAAACCACACATTACAGCAAGAACACTCATTATAGTAAGCTAGCAAAAACTCCCCCTCAACAGCAGCAACTCAACAGCAGCAACATTTCACATTCTCCCCCTCAGCAACTGCAGCATCACAAACATAATCTCCCTGCAGCACACATACTTCCCCTCAATAGCACAAGCACATACCAAAGCTGCTCTCCCTCACACTTACTACTCCCCCTTTTTAGCCACAAATATGACAAAGAGAGGTCATAGATAAATGTAAATATATTACATAGCAGTATATTGTTCAACACCAAACCAGAATTAAGTTGTCCAAAAAGAAAAAACAAAAACAGACAAAAAACAGAAAATAAACTTGCAGATAGCCTAGCTAATCAGCATTGTCTTCTTCAGCCACCTCATCACTTTCACACTGCACTACCAGAACCTCTTTTAGTTTTTTCAGTCTGGCAGCCAGAAAGCACATTGATTGCTACAGGTCTTCATGAATGCACACCCCAAGTCTGCTCCTCAGGTTTTCAAACTTAACTGCATCCAGAGCCTTGGTAAATATGCCAGCAAGCTGATTTTCTGTGCTCACATGCTCAAGTGTTATGACTTTGTCCTCCATAAGTTCTCTGATGAAGTGATGTCTGATGTCAATGTGCTTTGTCCTGCTATGTTGGATGGGATTTTTGGAAATATTAATAGCACTCAGGTTGTCACAAAATAGTGTCATGACATCTTGTGTGACATTATACTCTGACAACATGTGCTTCATCCAAACCAGTTGTGCACAACTACTACCAGCTGCGATGTACTCAGCTTCAGCAGTAGAGAGGGATACTGAATTCTGCTTCTTGCTAAACAATGAGATAAGATTATTTCCTAGAAAGAAGCATCCACCTGAAGTGCTTTTCCTATCATCTGCACTTCCATCCCAATCAGCATCACAGTATCCTCTTAAATCAGTCCCAGAATCATGGCTATATAGCATCCCATGGTCACTTGTGCCATTCACATATTTCAGAATCCTCTTCACTTGATTTAAGTGACTCACCTTAGGATCGGATTGATATCTGGCACACATTCCAACAGCAAAGGAAATGTCAGGTCTGCTTGCTGTGAGATACAGTAGACTTCCAATCATGCTTCTGTACAAGCTGTGATCCACACTTACTCCATTCTCATCCTTGGATAACTTCAAATGGGTGGGAGCAGGTGTCCTTTTGTGATTGGCATTATCCAGGCCAAATTTCTTTACTATGCTCTTAGCATATTTGCTTTGAGAAATAAAGATAGAATCCTCCATTTGTCTGACTTGTAATCCAAGAAAGTAGCTAAGTTCTCCAACCAAACTCATTTCAAATTCTGATTGCATTTGTTGAACAAACTGTTTCACCATAGCTTTTGTCATTCCCCCAAATACAATGTCATCCACATAAATTTGGGCTATCATTAATTTTCCTCCTTCTTCCTTGACAAACAAAGTTTTGTCAATACCTCCTTTTCTATAACCATTTGCTACTAAAAATTCTGCCAGCCTCTCATACCAGGCCCTTGGAGCTTGTTTCAAGCCATACAGCGCTTTCCTCAGTTTGTACACATGATTGGGGAAGTTTGGATCAGTGAATCCTTTAGGTTGATCTACATAGCCTTCTTCATTCAGATAGCCATTCAGAAAAGCACTCTTCACATCCATTTGGAACAGCTTGAATTTTAGATTACAAGCCATCCCTAAGAGTAGTCTGATGGATTCTAATCTAGCCACTGGAGCAAAAGTCTCATCAAAGTCAACTCCCTCAACTTGAGTATAACCTTGTGCAACAAGTCTTGCTTTGTTTCTTGTGACCACTCCAAGCTCGTCAGACTTGTTTTTGTAAATCTACTTTGTTCCAATAACATTCACCCCTTCTGGTCTTGGTACAAGATCCCAGACATCATTTCTTCTGAACTGCTCCAGTTCTTCTTGCATAGCATTTATCTAAAACTCATCTGTCAGAGCTTCCTTGACATTCTTTGGCTCGATCTTTGACACAAAGTAAGCATTTGACACAATCTCCCTTCTTCTGGTTCTCACACCTTCATTCAGATCTCCAATAATTAATTCCCTAGGGTGATCCTTCTGAATCCTTATAGAGGGTCCCCTGTTAGCTTCCTCTAACTCTTCATTCTCAGGTCTGGTGTTGATTTCTTGAGCACTATCTTCTACAGACTCAAAGCCTGGAGAGTTTTCATTGTTCATGGGAAGACATGCTCCAACATCATCTGGAACATCTTCATCATTTCCAGAATCATCAACCACCACATTTATGGATTCCATCATCACCTGAGTTCTGGAATTGAACACCCTATATGCTTTGCTATTTGTAGAGTAACCCAAAAATATTCCTTCCTCACTCTTAGGATCCATCTTTCGCCTTTGCTCACGATCTGCTAAGATATAGCACTTACTACCAAACACATGGAAATACTTCACGTTTGGCTTTCTACCTTTCCAAAGTTCATAAAGAGTGACAGAGGTACCTGATCTGATAGTCACCCTATTGTGTATATAGCAAGCAGTATTCATGGCTTCAGCCCAAAAATGATATGGAAGCTTCTTGGCATGAATCATGACTCTTGCACATTCTTGTATGGTCCCGTTCTTGCGCTCCACCACACCATTCTGCTGAGGAGTGATTGGTGATGAAAATTCATGAGTGATTCCCTCAGATAGGCAGAACTCTTCAAACCTGCTATTTTCGAATTCTTTCCCATGGTCACTTCTGATTCTAACAACACCACAATCCTTTTCCCGTTGAATTCTTTGACATAATTCTTTAAAGGCTGCAAACACTTCAGACTTTTCTCTGATAAAACTTATCCAAGTGAATCTAGAGTAGTCATCTACGACAACATAGGCATACTTCTTCCCACCAAGACTTTCAACCTGCATAGGTCCCATTAAGTCCATGTGAAGTAGTTCTAGCACTCTAGAAGTTGTTGTAAGATGTTGAAGCTTCTTGTGTGACCCCCTTGTTTGCTTCCCAACTTGACATTCACCACATATTTTGTCCTCATCAATCTTCAGCTTGGGAATACCTCTAACAGCTTCACTTGACATGACCTTCTTCATCCCTTTCAGGTGTAAGTGGCCCAATTTCTGATGCCACAGTTTGGTTTCATCTTCCTTTGTCATCAAGCAAGTAGACAGGTTTTCAGGTTCTAGAGGATTCCAAAGATAGCAGTTATCTTTAGACCTGGTGCCCTTCATAACAACTTCATCTTTCTCATTGGTTACTAGACACTCAGACTTGGTGAAATTTACCTTGAGCCCTACATCACACAACTGGCTTATACTGATTAAGTTTGTGGCCAGTCCTTTGAAAAATAACACACGATCCAGATTTAGTTGTCCTGTGTAGTCCAGCTTTCCAACACCTTTTATCTCACCCTTCGATCCATCCCCAAAGGTGACATAATTGGTGGAGTGAGGCTTAATCTCTGACAAGAATTTCTTCACACCAGTCATGTGTCTTGAACAACCACTGTCAAAGTACCAATCTTCTCTAGCAGATGCTCTAAGAGAAGTATGTGCTATGAGACCAACCATCATTTGTCTAGGAATCCATCTTCTCTTCACTTTACCCCAACTCTGTTCTTTATATTGTTGCTGAACACTTTTGGGATAGCGGTGTAGCTTGTAGCAAAAGGCCTTTAAGTGACCAATCTTGCCACAGTAATGGCATCTCCATGGTTTATACATTGATCTACAAACTCCTTTCTGATGGTTCATCTGATGTTGAACCATGTGATTTGATATCCTCACTTCTTGCTTTATTTTCTGAGGAGCAAACTTCAATACTGTCTTCTTAGAATTCTCGGCTTGATTGTTAAAACCAAGGCCTTGCACATTACCAGCTTCTTTCCCATTCTGAAGGATCTCATCCAGCTGCGTGGTACCATTGTTCAGTATTCTTATAGATTTGGTCATATTGGCAAGTTTTGACTTTTGCCATTCAACCTCCTCCTTCAGATCAACAATGGTTGATAGATGTTCTTCCTTCTCAGCTTCCAGTTGAGCTATCAAGATCTTATGCTCCAATATAATTTGGCACCTTTCTTCGTTCTTGATACACAATTCTGAAAACCCTGAGAATACTTCTTCCTTAGTGATTTCTCCAACATAGGATTCTTTGTCAGAGTCAGATTCACAAGAAGTCTCTCCATCAGCCTTACAGATTCCAGCCAAGGCTGTCACCAATTTTGCTGATTCTTCTTCAACATCACTCTCAGACTCTCCTTCTGACCAAGACACGAATAGGCCCTTGTTCTGCCTTTTGAGATACGTGGGACACTCGGTCTTTATGTGCCCATATCCCTCACATTCATAGCATTGAACTCTCTTCCCTTGATTAGAGTCTTCTTCAGTTCTGCCTCCATCCTGATTCTTTCTGATGTCGAGTGACTTGTTCTGAGCATTAGCTCTCGACTTCCAGTCAATCCTCTTCAACACTTTGTTAAATTGTTTACCAAGTAATACCAGATCTTTAGACACATCTTCATCTTTGACCAGTTTTCCTTCATCATCTGAGTCATCAGCACTTGACACAAATGCTATACTCTTCTTCTTTTCAGCCTTTTCACCGAGTCCTAACTCAAAAGTTTGGAGTGATCCCATAAGCTCATCCACCTTCATTTTGTCAATGTCCTGAGCTTCCTCTATAGCAGTAACCTTCATATCAAATCTCTTAGGTAGAGACCTGAGAATCTTCCTGACCAGCTTGCTGTCAGACATCTTTTCTCCTAAAGCACTAGAGGCATTAGCTATCTCAATAATGTTCATATGAAAATCATGAATGTTCTCATCCTCTTTCATCTTCAAACTCTCAAACTTGCTAGTGAGAAGCTGAAGCTTTGACATTTTCACCTTTGAGGTCCCTTCATGAGCAACTTTCAAGACCTGCCAAGCCTCTTTGGCAATAGTACAATGCTCAATCAGCCTGAAGATATTTCTATTGGCACCATTGAACAATGCATTCATGGCTTTAGAATTTCCAACAGACCCTTTGTAGTCAGCATCATCCCAGTCCTCTTCTTCCTTCAGAACATCAGTAGGGTTACCTTTATCATCTTTAACCTTAGGGGGCTCCCATCCTTTGATGACAGCTTTCCATGCTTGATCGTCCATGGATTTGATGAAAGCTATCATCCTAGGTTTCCAACACTCATAGTTTGAACCATCCAGCAGAGGTGGTTTATTCAGAGCTCCTCCATCCTTGTCCATTTTTCCAGAAAGTACCTTCCATGAATCTCACCCAGAAAAAACTAAGGGTGCCTGCTCTTGATGCCAATTGAAATTCTGGCCTATATATATCAGATGTCCTATCGAGATGTTGTGACACTGATATACAACAACAATGAACAAGTTCAAAACAAAAGTGTGCATAAAATGTAAAGAACACCAGAAATTGTTAACCCAGTTCGGATCTAACTATCCTACATCTTGGGGCTACCAAGCCAGGGATGAAATCAATATTCGATAGTATCAATTCACTGATAACCACACCCAGTTCAATCAGCTCACTTAATCACTACCCTTCCTATGACTTCTACCTAAGACTCCCCTAGGTATGAGGCCCTCCTCAAATCCCTCTTCAATCACAACCCGTGACTGGTTCCTTACAAAAACAAGTAACAATGGTCGAAACACAAATTCTCAATACTTCATAGCTTATGAGAATTAACACTCAGCTACTCAATGCTTAAAAGCTTATGAGTAACCTTACACAACTTACACTACAGTCCTTATACTGTTATCATAAGATACCAGTTAGGCTCACAAAACACAAGCACATAACCCTAAAAATACATGTAAGTTCGACACCTAAAACTAGGTTTACACCAGTCTATTTATATAATGAAATCTGGACTGAATTTGGGCTTCAAAGACGCAGCAATTAGGCTTCTCACAAATCTGCAAAATTAACTCCAATAAAATAGGTCTTCAATCCAAAGTTTCCTATTATGTCTCCATAATTAGAAACAGCAGCAAATCCGAAAACCAACAAGTAACCCTAATCCAAAAATGCTTTGGATGCCACATAGGATAACCAAATATTCACAGAATATTCAGTTACAAATCATAGTAACAGAATCTGCAATAAAACCTGACTTCACAACGCGATGTCCTATGAGCAGTCATGGGACATCTTCATTCAACATCTGCTGCTACATGAGTTTTAGCAAAATAATGCCAACCATAAAACCAAAGAAATAACACAAACCATATTCTGCATAGCCCTCATCACAACCAGGGAACACCCCTCCCTTCAGCAACCTTTCCTTTACCACAAACAAGGGAGTCTTCAACTTGTTCACATCTAAGACCAAATTCAAGGATTCATTATCTTCAATAACGGCATTAACCCTTGGCCCACCGTGATTCAGCATTGGGTTTTGAATGACATTTGGCACGTCATTGGAGAAATTAATGGCTTTGGAGTCTACCAAATCTTGGACGTTATGCTTAAAAGCTTTACAGTCCTCAATATGGTGTCCTGGCGCTCCGAATTGAAATTCATAGTGGGCATTGGCGTCATAACCGGGAGGTGGATTACCAGTAATTAGGGCCAAAGTCCTCTTTTGAATCAATTGTAACTGTATAAAATGTTGAAATAATTGGGAGTAAGGCAGAGGTGGAGTATCAAAATGCCTATTCTGCTTAGGCCTGTACTGTTGTCCGCGAGGAGCCTGATTTTGCTGCTGAGGCGCTACTTGTTGTTGAGGTGCTGCAGGAATAGTTACAGAGGCCACCTGCTGATTAAAATTCTAACGATGTCTTCCTTTACCACGGTATGAAGAAATAGAATTTGTGTCTCCTTCTTTTTTCTTGTAATTACAGGCATACGACTTTTTCCCTCCTCCAGATGAGGATCCATCATTGAGCATTATTTTCCCAGTTTTAATCCCGCTCTCAACCCTTTCTCTGACTAAAACTAAGTCAGCAAAACCACCAGTCATGCAACTTACTAATCGGGCATAATATGGCCCCTAAAGAGTGGCCACGAACATGTCAACCATCTCTCGCTCCACCATGGAAGGCTGGACTCTAGCTGCCAATTCACGCCACCTCTAGGCGTACTCCTTAAAGCTCTCATTATTTTTCTGCGACAAACTTTGTAACTGTGTTCTGTTCAGAGCCATGTCGGTATTGTACTGATATTGCTTGATGAAAGCTTCAACTAGCTCACGCCAAATACGAATATGGCATCTCTCCAACTGCATGTACCATTCCAAAGATGCCCCAGACCGGCTATCCTGGAAGAAGTGCATCAATAACTTCTCATCATCAGAATAGACGGCCATTTTCCTAGCATATACCCTGACATGAATCTTCGGGCAAGTAACACCGTTATACTTCTCGAAAGTAGGCACCTGAAACTTGTGAGGAATTCTGACACCGGGGACCAGTCCCAAATCTTCCATATCTAATCCTAGGGAATTCTGATTCTCGAACGCTTTCAATTTCTCCTCAATCACTCTAAATTTTTTATCACTGTCTGGTTAGGGGCCAGCATCCCCACCTGGAAGAGAAAACACATCATCCTGTTGATCATCATAGTGACGACCATGTACTGTACAGACATTATTTCCTCCTTTCATAATAGAAGGAATCACAACATTCTCTCCTCCGCCCGGAAGGATAACAACAGAAGGAACAGAAATACCTCCGCCCAGAGGACCAACTTGGGCACCATTATCAACAACACCTCTTCCCGAAGGAATAACACTAGTATGAACACCTCCATGAAGGACACCGTCTTCGTTAACTCTTGCAATGAGAGGCTGGACAAGTGTCCTTAACTGCTCCTGACCTTGAGCAACACCTTGCATTAACTCCAAAAATTGAGCCATGCGTGCCTGCATCGCAACCATCTCAGCTTGCATTTGTTCCATGGTTTTTTTTCTGATTTTGTCTGGTTGAGTACCAGTGAATGTGTTGGTCAGCAATTCTGTCTGAAGAAAATAACAAGATAAGAAAACCGGAGAGAAACACCTGCTATGCACAATGATTATGAATATGTAAATGCAAATGAACATGTTTGAATATTCACAGGGCGATCCACCCCTTGATTCCAGTTTAATAACAAGATATAATGGAACTTTTACTCATATATTAAGAAACTGGAGGATAATCATTTCTCAATAATTACAACCCAAGATACAGATAGAGGTTTGAATACAATAATCATAGATCCCAACCAACAAGCCTGGCGGTGATCCAAACACAATAAAAGAGAAAAAAGCAAACTATGGCATGTCATCAAAATCCACAAGTGCCAGTCCTCCCCATCCATTATGATTTTTGCTCCAGTCTTACGCTTCTTTGAACAGCTTCTTGGTGTCAGGATGCTTCGGTCTCTGGATCAACTCTTGAACGAGGACATCTCTTCTGTGTAAGATCCCTTTCAGGTATCGGCAGTGCAACTCCCAAGCATCTTCTTCGAAAACACCATCCATGCTAGGACCTTCACTTCTAGGCCTCTTCACTTCTGCTTGAATCTTCAGCTCCTCTATAGTAGCTATGGGCTCATTGAGTTGATCTTCGACTGCTCGTTTCTGGAATGTCCCTGATAGGATCTTTTCATCTTTCTTCTTGAGATTCAATTTCAAACTCTCAATCTGCTCCAGGAACTTATCTTTTTTCTGCTTATTGGCAGTGATTACAGTGTTTCGGTAAAAGTTGAACTTGTGAATTTTTAACAAAGCCTTGGCCAAGTCTTCCTTCCTAGACTTGAGAACCTTACTAACACCCTTTCGAGCTTGCCCTATCTTCTGTGTGGTTGTGACCTCGTCAGCTAGCTCTTTTTCTTTCTTAGCGAGAAGCTCTATCTTCATCTTGGCAGTATACATACCCTCACCTCGCTCATGCTTCAGCTGGCTAATTTCTCTACTCAATTCCTGATTCTCTTCTCGCAGCTTCTCTATCTCAGCCCACAGTTTATTATACCTCTCTGTCTTCACTGTAGTAGGTGGCTCAATCATCAAAAGGTACAAGGGTGCCTCCACTGGGAAAGGAAGGAGCTCCTCTTTTGCTCTTTTCCGGATCCACTCCACATACGGAGAAAAAGCCATGTTGTTACACTTCCCAAAGAAGGTCTTTCCTCTCTTAAAAACTTGTTTCCAAGCATTCACAGCTTTCCTTAACATCTCTTGGTCAGCAGTGCCATTGAAAAACAGGGACTCTATGATATCTTGATCCTCAGGGGGATCTCTCAATGCATACCCAAACTGCCTGATAGTGAGGGAAGGGTTATAATTAATTCCGCCTTTCCTCCCCACTAAAGGTACATTTGGGAATCCTCCACAGTTGTAAATGAGTTCTATACCCAGCAGACTATGATTGAACCAAACAATATTATTAGCAGTCAATCCCATCAACCTCTTAGACCACTTCAAGGAATCCCTTGTATCAACGAAAGCCCCTGTTTCAGGGAGATGACTCAAAAACCATGTAGATAGGAGTGGCGCGCAACATCTTACAATCCTCCCTCGCCTATTCTTGTTCTTGTAGTGGACTGCATGGTATACATCACCAAGAAGAGTCGGCACAGGGTTTCTCAAGATAAAGATCTGAACCACGTGCATATCAACAAGATCGGGGACGTTAGGAAATAGAACAATTCCATAAATTCACAGAGCCAATATGGCATTGAAGACAGTCCAACTCTTTGCCTTAGCATACATGCTAGCTTGATCAAACAGGAACTTCAACAGAAAGCCCTTAAATCCTTGCTTGTCAACAATGTTATCACTCAAGGTGGATTCACCTATGTGAAGAGCAGCAGCAATCTCTTCCAATTCTGGGCGTTCTTCAAAAAAGAATGGTATATCTTGCTTGATGGAAATTCCCAAAATAAATGAGAACTCCTCTAATGTCGGAGCCAAGATGTAATCTGGGAAAGTAAAGCAGTGCAATGGAGGATTGTAGAACTGTAAGAGTGTGTGGATGGCATCGTGCTCATACTTGGAGATGTTACGAACAAACTTCAGTAACCTCCCATACTCATCACTAAACTCAGCGCGAACCCCAGGGTCAGTCATATTAATCATCTTGTGAATCATCTTCAGAGTTGGGTCTGGGAACGTGTACGCTACAGTCTTCTTCCTCTGAGCATCCATGACAAGAAAAACCTCAGCAACCAGAATCAAGGGTAAGATGCAAGCCCTGAAAAATGTCAAACATGTTAGAATGCAAGAGATGATGCAAATGCAAACATGGGATCAAGGTATCAAACTGCTCTGAACATCTGATATGCTGTTAACTGATCAAAGACCTCAAACCCAGAAACCCAAAATACCAGAACATCAGATCACCGAGATAACCAGAAAACCAGGTAGATAACTACACACTGACGAGAAATTCAGAAAACCAGGTAGGTTGAAGGTTAAGGTCACCTACAAACCTGCAAACACCCATCCCCCCTCACATGTGGGTTCTAGAAAAGTGAGGATCCTCTGCGTCAGATTCTCAATTTGAGAAGCAATAGTACATCATCCCTCGGGGTACAATACTATCGCCAAACAAAGAGGTTGTCCACTGATTCCCCAAAAAATAAGGTCATCCTATGTAAGTTCCCAGCTTCGGGTCCTCAGATCAAGAAGTATAATGGGTTTTCCATTTCTGGTCTGCCATTACTACCTCTTGGGAGGAGTGCCTCTACTGAGTCCTCGAGGAAATGGTCTCCAGTGTCGACAGCTCTCTAGATCAACACCGCGAAATGCACAAGACACGCACGTCAGAATATCTCCCAAGAAAACCTCGTCTGGATGTGAATTTCGTGAACACCAAATGTACCAAGATGGCACATAGGTCCCACTACTTTCCACTCTAATCCTAAGTGTAAACTCAAGCCTGTGTATTGGGCTTATCTCTCATGAATCCAACCCATTAGGCAACACAGCAGCATCAGAACAACAAGATAACAGTAATCAAATGCAATAAAATGCAGCAAAATACAGTAATATACAAAAAAATAAAGCATGACAGTAAACACCCAATGAAATAAAAACAAGCAAGCGCTAGGATTGACTCGCAAAAGGGATAGACCAGCAAGAGGTCAACCTGTCCCCAGCAGAGGCCCCAGCTGTCGCAACCGCGAAAAAACAACCGGCGAGAAACTAGAATAGAAGAGTCGCCACAGAACGTTATTTATCGCGACGCAGGGAAAGGAAATGATCGAAGAAAACCTGAAGAAAGGGAAAGACATGGTCATCGCAACCATAGTCCGTGTTTGGGAGTCGGTTACGCGAGGGGAGGGTATTAGCACCCCCACGCGTCCATCGTACTCGATGGGATCCACGCTTGTTGTCTAATCAAATGGTGAGTTATCCTAAAGTCTACGACTAAACAGAAAAATGGGGATGGGGGAGACAAAGACGGACTCGCAAGGATCATCATAATCCAATGCATACGTATCTTTGTGGAAGAACGAAGAATCAGAGTCAACGTAGTTCGAAGGACTACGCACTAAAGGGGGAGGTTGCTCGCCAAGACATCGCCGTCTTGTGCCTACGTATCCTCAATCTAATCAAAAGGAGGAAATCAGAGCAGTCGTAGTTCGACCTAACGAGGTCTTAGTGTTTTTTATGAGCGACGTTAAGTTCGCGTCCGGCAGTTAGGGTCGATGCCTGTTTGCGACAAAACGGAAAATAATGTGCTCTTTTCTGAAAATGAGTTGAAACTTAACAATCCCGAAGGAAAAAAATATTTGAATTCGTTTTTGTATTTTTTTAGACAGAAGTGATTTAAGTTAGTTCATAACTTGCATTGCACCAAAGTCTATGGCATAGGAACGAATGCATAGCAAATCGTCCTAAGACAGGACGTCCGCTAAACACTCTAGAAAAATGAGAGAAAACCCCTCATTCCTTATTTCCCACACTTAAGGCTCGTGCGCAATACACGTTATCTTTATAAAGTGTTTTAGAGTTGTTATGAGATGAGAAGAGAAGACTCAAGTCGGAAAGAAAACACTACGAGGAATTCTATCCTAATGTTTTCATGCAAAAGTGGCCCTATAGGTTGAGGTAAGGGGGAAAATTCTACCTAATGTTATCATGCATGGTTTGAATCCTAATGTCTACCCTATTCCAAGCTTAATCAAAGATTAAGTTGGACTAGGAACCCTAAGGGAGCATACAAAAGTGGATCCAAGACTTGAGCAGGTCTTAAGATCCAAAGGGGAAGGAAAAAGTGAAAGAGATGAAGAAGAAAAGGAAATAAAAGATGAGAAACAAGAGAGGGCAGCAAGCACATCATGCACATCAAATCCAATTCACATCATCAATCAAGCTTCAAAGATCATGCAAGAAGATTCAAGCAAGCAAGTAGAAATAAACATGAAAGGATGCAAACAAAATTGTATTAGAAGCACAATTAAACATCATTAAGCACCACACCAAAGTAATATGAGCAAGATAAGATGAAGATGAAACCAAGTCGGAACTCAAGTCAATCAAAAAGACTCATCAAGCATCATGCACAAAGCAAGTATCAAAACTATGCAAGTATGCAACGAAATAAAGTCCCAAAATGACTCATAAGCTTCCACACAAGCAAAGCCACACAAAAGATGAGTCATGCACCAAGGGCCAAGGAAAAACAGAATCTCAAACATATCTTATTAATCAAAGAAAGATCATAAATGATTGAGGAAGTTCATGCTACTCAAAGGCACAAAATTGGATCAAGAGGTGTGCATTAGTAAGCTCAACACATTGTCAAATGGGAGCATCAACTAAAAATAGTGAAATGATCCAATAAAATCTCAAAAAATGTCCAAAGGTATTTTCACCCATCCAATTAAGCATGTAAAAAAGATGGGATCAAATCAAGATCAAGAACATGTTCAACATGGACCAACTAGCCAAGGTATGCATAGAATCGAGCATGAATCGAGGGCCAACAAAACTTGAATGGCAAGTCACTAAAAGTTACTCAAACCATCCCTATACCAGCATTAAAACAACCTCATGTGATGACCTAAAAGTGGCCAAAAGATCAGCTTCAAAAGGCTAAGAAAAGACATAAAAGTCCCTAACCCTAAGTAAGGGGTATCCTTGGGAACTCATCACCAAATTAAATCCAAATAAAGTAATAAAAGGAAATTAAAAATAAAATAAAAATATGGAAAAATAAGTCAACGCAATAGTTAACCAGAAAAATATTTTTGGTATTTTTTGTAAGAGTATTAACAATTAAAATAAAAATGGAATCTAAAATGAAATAAAAGAAAAGAAAATAAAGCAAATGGCATGGCAGGGGGTGTAGGCAGCAATCCAGATACCAAGGAAATCACAAATACACGCATTTGGGCCCAATCCAGGGGGTGTGGATAACAAACATGTGCTAAGCCCAAACCAAATCAATTCAGCATGAAACAAAAAAAAACAATGCCACGCAGGCCCTCATTAATTGACGTGGAATTACCATTGGCCAGGATCAGAACAACTCACACAATTTGAATTCAAAAAAGGCGCGAAGCCCACATCTGCTATGTTGAAGCTTCAGATGCTGGAACCCTAGCTCCGGTCGTCTTCTCCGGTCAACCAGCCATCGGAGCTCCAACGGAACTTCCAGAATTTTACCAGTCCTCCACCATTTTGCTCATAATTTTATGTAGATCACAGATCCATCATTCATTTTTGAAAAATAAACTCATTATCATGGTGAATCGAAGAGAAAAAGTTTTGAACAGACATACTGATATTTCATGAAACAAGACCAGATCATAAGCAAACAATGCCTACCTGTGTAGGACTTCAGAATCACGCACAAACAAGTTTATTATACGTTCATTATGAGAGAAAAAGAGCAGAGAAATTACCTAACGGAGCTGCTCCGTTAGCTCTTCTTAGCACAAGATAGATCAAATAAATGATGTAGAAAGCTTCTAAATCACTGGGAGATTATAGATCGAGGCTTGTTCTGGTCAGAAAAGTGTTGAAAATCTTCACACCAACTCAACCTGATAGTGAAGAATATGGAGCTTGTAGAGCTTCAAACAATGAATCCAGAAGTGATTCTTTGCATACAAAAGAAAAATGACGCTTAACAAATGAAGATTCCACCAAGAAAGCTTTAAAAAATCTCAGAAAACCACAAACTCGAGGGTGAGAAAGTTAAGAGAAAATTTGATTCAGATCTGGAAAAGTGAGGTGTGTGGCTAGGTTTGGAATAAACTGGCTTATATATGATGCATTTAGGGTAGGGATGAGGTTAGGACACGAGGCTGAGACTTGGAAATTTGTTAACGTGATTTTGCAATGAGAAAAGTGAGAAATAATGAAGCACATGTATGGCACGGGTTTTACTCTTGTTTCAGCCTTGGAGCCAGGTTTGGAAATGAGGTTTGGGTGAGAAAAAGAGGTCATGAGGGATGTGATCAGATTGGCACGTGGGAATGAAGGATGAAAATTGTGGTACACTTTCATTCCTTTTTCCAAATTTCCAAAACCATGCATGAAGTACATGACATGTGCATGATGGTATGGTATGTTGTTTGGCCAAATCAAGTAACCAGGATGATGGCATGCGTGAGAAGGATATATACAAAGCCATGCTGCAAGAAAACTCATCATATATGATCAACGAAATCCTTAAAGTGCAAACCGTGCCCATCACTTTCCATGGCCATATCTTGGTGATCTTAACTCCATTAGAGACAAACAAATACCCAATAGAGAATAGGGATAATAGGGAACAAGATTGGTGTTGAAAAGAAATGGAAATGATGCTTGGATCACTAAGAGAATTGGTCATGAACATTGCATGATACAAGCTGCCATGACATGCTGAAAATTCTAAGTCTTTTGCATTTTTACCAACTTGCATGACCACGACTTTGATCTATCATAACTTGATGACCAATGAGACAATTTGCAAGTTCTTGATATCTTTGGAAATGTGGGATTACAAACTACAACCTTCATTTGGAAGTGAAATCAAGGTGAAGTTTGGAAATTGATCAAAAATGGCCAAGAACATGGATGCACCAAATTGCCTAAAAATAACTTAGAAAAAATTCTAAGTTTTCCAATTTTTCAACTTGAAACCTCCATCTTTAAAACATCATAACTCTCTAAAAAATGATCCAAATGATACAAACTTACATGGTTAGAAACTTTGGAACAAGCTCCACAACTTCCACGTTTGAAGAAAATTGAAATGAAGCTTGTATCATGATGGAAATTCGCTTGGAAGATGGCTGAATTCATATTAGAACTTTCCAAAAATAGAAAGTTCCCAAAACCTAGTTCCTTCCAAAAATGGCAACTTTTCAACTTTCTTGATTTTTCACGAATCTTTGAACATATCTTGATCAAATCTCTTCCATGGATCATATATGACCTGAAAATCAACATGTTGACCTCAAAAAGTCAGGAGTTGACTTTTTCACTGCACAATTGACTTTATCCCCAATTCTCTTGATTTTGAATCTTTTGCACAATTGAAACCCTTCTGAACCAAATTGATGGATAATCTTCCATTCTTAGACACTTGGGGACATGAGGAATACCATGGAATCAAGTCTTGCCTAAAAAATCAGAAATAAACTGATTTCATGGCAAACCCTAATTTTGGCACCTGTGGTTTAGGAGAAATCGACCCATGCTCAAAATCCAAATTCCTCTGCATATGATGTGTATCCTCTAAAAAATGATGAGATATGCCACTTGATGATGAGAAAACCTCCAAAATTTTACCCATTGGAGGGTTCGACTCAAGAATCTCAAAAAACCCTAATTTGAGGAATCAAGTTAGGAGGATGTGATTCACTTGAAATCTGTTGCCAAACTTGATCATATGATGAGGTGATGGCCTCATCAAAATGTCTTGAGGTCTAAGGATCCCTTGTGGCTAGAGTAATGGTGATGTTAAGACCATCTCTTCTTTGGTCTCCTGGATAGTGCACATGACTTCTTGCTTGAACCTCTGAAAAACAAATCTTCCTTTGAATTAACCTAGATACCTTGATCCCATGCTATGAACCAATGATATGCACAAATGATAATGCAAAATGAAATGAAACATAAGCCAGTTAGAGGTCAGAAAAAGGATGGCAAATTTTGGGTGCTACAGGTATCGTTTTATTCCTTAACGTGGCTGACTTTATTGATATTAGTGTTGTTCGTATCTTTATCATGAAGAATCCAGTGCCAACTCTACATGGTGATCTGTACCACTCCGTGCACTTCAAGATGTAGTGTTTACATGTTGTCAACACTGTCATACCCTTAATTTTGATCCTAAGGCTTCACATTATTGGGAAAAAGTGTTCATCTTGAACCATTATACACGAAAACATGATCTATTGTTGCATTTAAATAAGGTTTGATCAAGAAATCAAGGTTACTTGTAAAAAGGGCAATGTCGAGAAATTGAAAATTTCACTAAGTTATGGAAAAACATGGTTTTCTCCTAAATTCCAAAGGCCATCACTTATGATCCGAGCAACCATTTATTGCCCTCCGAAGCTCAAATGATATATCTTCTTCCATACTGTAACGAGCGATTTTGGACGCGGTTCTTAAGCGCTGGTCGCTCTCTGCGGTTAAGCTTAAAACTATAGGTCGATTCATTTTTTATCCTATTAAAGTTGATGAAGGAAGGGAAATAGATGTCTCTAATTAACCCTGCTTTGCATACTGAGTTTAAACAGCTGTCTGCTAGGTTACGGATGCTATCAATGTGGGGGGCCTTTGTACTGGTTATTTGTATTTTCGCCAATACAGTTTTCTTTTTCTCTTTCTAAGACTTTCTAGCGGGGAACAAGGATTAGGACGTTAGGACTGATGCTTTTGAATTACTGCTTTTGATTGATGGAGATATGGGATTTGGTTTTTTTGTTGATTGTGCTCGCTAAGATTTTTCTTTCAATCTTATGCCTACGTATTCCCGTTTACCGAAACAGGGAAATCAGAGCGTTCGTAGTTCCTCCTATTCTATGGGAGGAAATGGTTGTTTTGGTGTCTTGTTCAAAGCCCAAGACGTGAAGCGAAAGGTGATTTGTATCTTGTTCAAAGCCCAAGATATGAAGCTAAAAAGGGTGTTGTCTTTAGAGAGAATTTGTCATCTCTAAAGAGGGGGTTGTATGTCACAACTATTTATAAAAGGAGAATTACTTTAACCAGGATACACGGATCCTAGCAATGCCATAATTTCCTTTAAAGGGGATTTCCAACCTGAAGGAGAAGACTTTAACTCATTGTAGAGCAATGCTATCTTTCCTTAGGAATTTCTCATGCTAAAAGAGGGACAGTGGCATGGATGTAGATGATCCAGAGGCTTGCCGCTTACAGCGATTAGATGAAGGGGAAGGAGTTGTTGATGTTTGTGTACTGTGAACGAGGCACAACTTTGATGCTAAAAGGTTGATTGGATCAACCAGTGGTTTTCTTATATAAAGCCTAAGAGGAGGCTAATATGTGTCTCGTACAAAGCCTGAGAGTGAGGCAAAAAGGTTTTGACTCAACGAGGGAATCTTTTCGTATCTCGTATAAAGCCTGAGATGGAGGCTATTGTTTGTTTGGCTCAATAAGAACCCTTTTGTATCTCGTACAAAGCCCGAGATGGAGGCTAAAGAGGTGACTGACTTAACGAGGGAGTCTCTTATGTGTCTCGTACAAAGCCCGAGAGAGAGGCTAAACGTTGTTTGACTCCGCTGGGGAGAATCATTGTACAAAGCCCAAGAGGAGGCTAGGGTTACTATTTCAGTTAAGTGACAGGTCCAGTATACTGATTAAAAGAGAAAATCAGTTCTTATATGAGCAACACTGTACTCATGGATTTGATTCAAGGATCCGGGTTATTCCTGTTCTTTAAGGAAGCGGGAAATCCAAAGGATATTGAAACTATCTGAGTCTGCGGGTTTCCTTCCTATTTAAAGGAGGGTTCACTTGAGAATGTCTTTGATACTCAAGGAAGTTAGACTGTCTGTGTCTCGAGTTTCATCTTTTAGACTGTGTTTTGAGAAACAGTAGTAGACTCTTTGAAAGGACTGTTCTATGAAGATGACTAGGTTCTGTTCCTATACCTCTAGGAGGTCGTCGGGACAATTTGTACGAAGCCCAAGAGGAGGCTGGAAACTTTTAAGAAGCCGACGGGTCCTTGTACTAAGCCCAAGAGGAGGCTATCATTCCCGGAGGAAGAGATCATTATACGAAGCCTAAGAGGAGGCTGTGAATACTTCTAAGAAGCCGTAGGGTCCTTGTACTAAGCCCAAGAGGAGGCGGGGTTGCTTTTAGGAAGCCTGTGGGTCCTTGTACGAAGCCCAAGAGGAGGCCGATTGGTTTTAAGAGGCCGATGGGTCCCCAAATCCCAAAAAATTCAAGGCAATGCTATTCACCGAGAATAGATCAAAGTCAGGAAAGTTCGATAATTTGGAAGAAACTCAAGAGATGTCATTCACGGAGAAAAGATCATCTCTAGGGAGTAGAGTTTCTTGACAAGTGCTTTTAAGAAGCCTGTGGGTCCCCAAACCTCGAGAAATTCAAGGCAATGTTATTCACCGAGAATAGATCAAAGTCAGGAAAGTTCGAGAATTTGGAAGAAACTCAAGAGATACAATTCACGGATAAGAGATCATCTCTGGGGAATAGAGTTTCTTTGACAACTTCTATGAGTGACAGTCTATGAAAGGGTTCACAGAGAATGCTGCCTTTCATATCTCCATATTGTTTAACCCCAAGAGGAGGGAAGATTGTGTCTGGTAATCCTATGGGGATCTAGTTTAGACTATTTCTAAGAGCGATCAACGGGCTTAACCTAGTGCTAGACGTAGTTGCCGGGGAAACTCTAAATATCTATACTACTATTACACAGTTGATATGAGTTTATGAAAGAAGACTTACAGTGAAACAGCCCCACAACACAGTTATATGTATATGAAAGCGGTAAATGAAAGCGTGTAAACACTTACTCGGTTGTAGAGCTTCCATGCTGTTTGGTTAGTTGTTCAACAAAGAAAGATTGAAAACAACAATATATTCAAAATCAAAGGAGAAAGTGCTTTGAAATAAAAATATTTGGGGCTTACAGCTCAAGGAGAGGCCCAAGGTTTTATCAGTGAGCGCACTGTTATTTGTACAGAGGGACTTATACAAGTGACTGAGGCCCAAAATGTTTTCTGTACAAAGGGATGGGTCTTACACTCTTTCAAGAGGCCCAAGTGAGTTTTAGGAAAAGAGTGGGGCTTATATTACGAGGGTAGGCCCAGATGATTTTTCCGTTTGAAATGGCGATCGCGCCGAGATTTTCTTTTAACGCAGAGGGACTTATACAATAAGTGAGGCCCAAATGATTTTGGTTAAAAGGGGGTTGGGTCTTACACTCTATTAGAGGCCCAAAGTGTTTTTGAATGGGTCTTATAGCTCAAGGAGAGGCCCAAGGGTTATTTTGAAAAGGCGACGATCGCGCCGTTTGTTTTTGACGGTATCGGGACTTATACAATACACTGAGGCCCAAAAATGTTTTGGTCAAGAAAGGATTGGGTCTTACACTCTATTAGAGTCCCAAAGTGTTTTGAAAATGATTTATGAGGGTTGAATTAATCCAAAAACCCTAATTTGTTTTCAAAAATGTATTTAGTTGAATAAAAATTCAATTAAAATGATCAAAATTGTTTAACATGTGAAAAACAAATTGTGATTTTGGATTAATGCTTCAAAAATTAAGTATTGACCTCTAAGCCGTGACAGCAAGTGCAATGTGATTTTTGATTTGGAGGTGCTACAGATGAGTGGTGATGATCTGAACAGCTTCCCTACACCCTATGGAGTGTGTTTGAATGGTTGTACTTTATTGAAATTGGTTGGATCAATTTGTGGTACCTCAGCTGCAACTTGGTTAAAACCTTGAGCAACCAGCTGGTGATTTTGTGAAATTGGTGTTTCAGAAGTGATCTAAGTGTTTGATCAGCTCATATGTGATGTATGTGAGGTGTGTGAGTGATTGGTTTGATTGGAATTGCTCTCAAACTCAAAACCCGATAGTGACTTGCCTTAGAAGGCAAAATTGGAGTGAAAGAAGAGATTTTGAGGAAAGCATCTGTTTGATGGCTTTGGTGTACTCAAACTGATCACAATTGAGCTCTATTTATAGTAGAGCAAGTTTGTTTTGGGATCCATAGTGAATGGCAACTGCAACAGGTGTTTGTTCAATGTTGGCCAATGGAAAGGCAAGTCTCCTCTAGCCATTGACTAGAGGTTAAGGCACAGGGCTGTGGTTCCCTTGGTCTTGGATAAGTCTTGACTGATTTCAAATGAGAATGGCTCAGTCCATGCCACCTTGATGCTTCCATTGAATGCTCCAATCCAAATTTGGAGTCTTGTCCCTATTTTGGCCATTCTAGGTTCAACATGCTATTTCTTGTTCCATGGACTTTGGAGGTTTGGCTCAGTGATTGTCCCCTTTAGATTCAATCCTCAGATGTGTCCAAGTGGATAGGAGCATTTGAATTTGGCTGATTTTGGCAAATCAAGCAAAGTTGCAAATTCTGCCTTGCCTTTGACAGATTTCAGCAAGGCAACTTTCCAATGTCATATCTCATGACTCAAATGGAATTTGGCAATGTTCTTGGCCATTTTGGAAAGCCCTTACATGATATAACAACTCTTTGAACATGTTTGGTTTTGATCTCTTTTGAATCCAAGTGAAAAATCCCTCTACATTTTGCAAAAAGTGAAGCAAAATCTGACTTCGTGAAAATTTCACTAAGTGTTGGAAAAAGTGACATTTTCACTTTTCAGCCATTTTGATCACTCCATAACTCAAAATCCTTAATGAATTGGACTTAGGTCTAGCTGAAGTTTTTGTAGAGGGTAATGAGGGCTACAAATCCATCTTTTAATGAGAAAAAATGGCTTTGTGGTTTAGGAGTTATGATCCTTCAAAGTTGGTACCCTTGTCACTTTATTTTTAACTTAGAAAATTTTCTAAGTTTTTATGGTTACCCCTTTTTACAAGTTATCCCACTTTTCTTGATTTTTCTTGATGAATGATGATTCAAATCATACATTAACATCATTTTAGGGTTAAAAATCCATTTTGGTGAAAAATCTCAAAAAGTCAAAGTTGACTTTTGTGCACAGTTGACTTTTTATCAGATGAATTCCAAATTGTGCAATTCTTCAGGAAATCATGTCCTTGACCTAAATCAAACTTGATGGACATGTTCCATGGGTGTCATAGGGTATATTGGGGCATGTCCTAGGGTTTGGGAGCATTTCCTGGTCAAAAGTCAAAGTTACAGTTGACTTTCCTCGCGAAACCCTAATTGTGGTGCAGATGAAAATGAGACTTGTTGCTCAAGCTTCATGGATTAATCCATTGTTCCAAATGGATCAATATAGTTCATTAGAGACCCTCAAATCCTCTCTTGAGGTCTTGGTTCATGATTTGTCCCAAAAGTCAACTTAGGGGTGAATTAGGTCAAGAAACCTTAATTCCTGATTTTTGATGTATGCATCCCCTGAGGTCAAGTTGACTTGATGGATGGGTCCATGAGGTTCCATGGAGTATATTTGGTTGTGTTTTGGATCTTTGGCTTATGCCCAGATGAAACTTTCCATCTAGAGGCCCTGGTCGACCAAAACCCTAATTTGGTGATACTAGCGATCTTGAGACTTGATCCACCTAGAAGGGAGCAACCTTGTGCTTAATCCTTGAAGTGGGAGTCCTTTTTGATCCATTGTGGATGTTTGAGAGGTTAGACAAGTTGAAGATCATGTCATTCCTTGATTGATCCTTTGTCTAAGGCTCTGAGAGGGCTTAAAATCCTAATTTTGATTGTAGTGAACGCTCAACAACCCTTGGGGCATTTGGTGAGGCATGATGGTTCCTCCCTATTGTGATGATGATTTGCATAATGATGGGAAATCTTAGTGGTCAAAATTTGGGGTATGACACATACAACAAGATTGCTGGTCTGAACCATCCCCAAAAAATGCATAGATTTTGAGTTATAAGGCCATAAAGTCAGGGTTTCATGATGTTTTCAATTTTGACACTTAGAATTTTTTAGGCAGAATCTGTTTCATGTTTTGGCTAACTTCTAAGACATTTTTAATCATAATCCAAGACGATTCAAGACCAAATGCAAACATCAATGTTGTAGCACATCATATCAGCTTTCCAAAGAGTACAAGAACATCCATTAATTCAATTTGAGCAAGAAGTTATGAACCTCACAACTCACCTTGTTGTAACTGTTTTTCAAAGGCGAATTTTGTGAGTTACTTGTAGCACACGATTTTTGAGTCCAAATTTGGTGACTATGCAAGATTGATCCTCATCTAATTCAATAAGAATCTCAGTCAATCATGAAGAACCTATAACTTTGGATCAAAGAGTCAAGGATCTAGCTTAGCATGTGCAAACCCATCATTACAAAAGCCTTGAATTTCAATTTTGGCATTTGGCATTTATGTGATGCATAGAGGTGGCATAAATCAAGTACAAACCAGTCAAGACATATCCAAGAACCATAAAGGATTAAGCCTGCAAAATTGGTTGGAGTCAATGCCTAGCTATGCTATATGAGACTTGTGGTACCTTAGCATTCAAAGCGTAAGGCAACATCTCATGCCAGTCTTTGTATGTCACTACCATCTTCTGCACAATCTTCTTAATGTTCTTGTTAGCCGCTTCTACAGCCCCATTCATCTTCGGGCGATAGGGAGAAGAATTGTGATGTTCGATTTTAAAGCTCTGGCATAGCTCCTTCATCATCTTATTGTTCAAGTTCAAACCATTGTCAGTAATGATCCTCTCCGGGACTCCATACCGGCAGATGATGTCCTTCTTAATAAACCGGGCTACCACTTATCTGGTGACGTTGGCATACGATGCTACTTCCACCCACTTTGTGAAATAATCAATAGCCACCAGGATAAAACGATGTCCATTCAAAGCAGTCGGCTCAATCTTCCCAATCATGTCAA
This sequence comes from Lathyrus tuberosus, assembly GCA_022829125.1. Taxonomy (NCBI): domain Eukaryota; kingdom Viridiplantae; phylum Streptophyta; class Magnoliopsida; order Fabales; family Fabaceae; genus Lathyrus; species Lathyrus tuberosus. Next base: position 7,666,838 of record JALAZF010000008.1, on the reverse strand, counting down.
TGCCCCACATGGCAAAAGGCCAAGGTGATGACAAAACATTCAGAGGAGTAGGCGGTACATGCACCTTATCAGCATAAATCTAGCATTTATGACATTTTCGGACGTATTTAAAATAATCAGACTCCATAGTCATCCAATAATACCCCGCTCTTAACAATTTTCTTGCCATAGCATGCCCATTGGCATGAGTACCAAAGGAACCTTCGTGAACCTCTTCCATTAACAGGTCTGCCTCGTGTTCATCAACACAACGTAGCAAGACCATGTTAAATTTCCTCTTGTATAACACATTGTCTTTGTTCAAAAAGAAGTTTCCTGATAACCTCCTCAATGTCTTTTTATCCTTGGAAGATGCCCCAGCTGGGTATTCCTGACTCTTTAGAAAGACTTTGATGTCATGATACTAAGGCTTGCCATCTAATACCCCTTCAACTGGAAATACAAAAACAGGTCTGTCCAAGCGCATAATTCTGATTGAAGGAGTTTCATTCCAACGATTCACTTGATACATTGATGACAACGTTGCCAATGCATCAGCCATCTGATTCTCTATCTGGGGAATGTGATGGAAGTCCACTCTGTCAAAGAAAGGTAACAACCTTCTGGCATAGTTGTTATACGGAACAAGATTCGCTTGACGAGTCTCCCATTCACCTGTAATCTGATTAACCATCAACGCAGAATCACCATAAACATAGAGGTTCTTGATTCTCAAATCAATCGCTTCTTCTAACCCCATGATGCATGCTTCATACTCTGCCTCATTGTTGGTGCATACGAACGCCAATCAGGCAGTGAAGGGTATATGAGAACCCTTTGGAGTCGTAATGATTGCCCCGATTCCGTTACCATATGAATTTATAGCCCCATCAAAGACCAACTTCCATTGAGATCCAATCTCAGGCCTTTCATCAGGCAAAGGCTCTTCACAATCCTTCATCTTCAGATACATGATATACTCATCCTGAAATTCAAACTTCATCGGTTGATAATCCTCAATTGGCTGTTTGGCAAGATATTCTAATAAAACACTTCCCTTAATGGCCTTTTGGGAAACATACTGAATGTCGTATTCTGTCAAAACCATCTGCTAACGGGCTATTCTGCCAGAAAGTGCTTGCTTCTCAAACACATACTTGATCGGATCCATCTTTGAAATCAAGAGGGTTGTGTGGTTTAACATATACTGGCTCAAACGCTTAGCTGCCCAAGCGAGTGCACAACATGTTTTCTCCAGCATCGAGTACTTTGACTCGCAATCAGTAAACTTTTTACTCAACTAGTAGATGGCGTGCTCTTTTCTACCTGACTCGTCTTGTTGACCGAGCACACAACCCATTGAATTCTCAAGAACCGTGTGATACATAATCAAAGGCCTTCCTGGCACTGGCGGCATAAGGACCGGAGGTTCCTGCAAGTATTCTTTAATCTTTTCAAACGCCTTTTGACAATTTTCATTCCACCTGACCGCTTGATCTTTTATTAACAACTTGAAGATCGGTTCACATGTGGCTGTGAGATGTGAGATAAACCTAGCAATGTAGTTTAATCTCCCCAAGAAACCACGAACCTCTTTTTCAGTTTTTGGCACAGGCATTTCTTGTATGGCTTTTACCTTCGCAGGGTCAACCTCGATACCTTTTTCACTAACAATAAACCCCAGCAACTTTCCAGATCTTACCCCGAAGGTGCATTTGTTTGGATTCAACCTTAGTTTGAATTTTATCAACCTTTCAAATAACTTCTGAAGATTCACCAGATGTTCTTCTTCCGTCTGTGACTTCGCAATCATGTCATCAACATAGACCTCGACCTCTTTGTGAATCATATCATGAAAGAGAGTCACCATCGCCCGCTGGTAAGTTGCCCCTGCATTTTTCAATCTAAAGGGCATCACTTTGTAGCAAAAAGTTCCCCACGGTGTTATGAATGTTGTTTTCTCCATGTCCTCTGGGGCCATCTTGATTTGGTTATACCCAGAGAAGCCATCCATGAAGGAAAACACCGAATACTCAGCGGTATTGTCCACTAACACGTCAATGTGAGGGAGCAGGAAATTGTCCTTTGGGCTTGCTCTATTAAAATCCCTGTAATCAACACACATCCTGACCTTCCCATCCTTCTTAGGTACAGGCACGATGTTAGCAACCCATAGAGGATAATTTGTTACGGCAAGAAAACTAGCATCTAGCTGTTTCTGAACCTCTTCCTTGATTTTGACAGACATCTCTGGTTTAGTTCTTCTCAACTTTTGCTTGACCGGAGCACAACCTTCTTTAAGTGGTAGCTGTGTACAACAATATCAGTATCGAGCCCGGGCATGTCTTGGTAAGACCAGGCGAAGATATCCGCATACTCATGGAGCATTTCAATCAATCTTCCCTTGACATTGTCTTCCAATGTAGCCCCTATCCTTACTTCCTTTCTGGGGTCCTCGGTTCCCAGATTCACAATCTCAATTTCCTCCTGATGAGGTAGGATTACTCTCTCCTCTTGCTTCAACAATCTGACCAACTCTTCGGGCAGTTCACAATCTTCATCAGTCTCTTCTTCAGCCTGATAGATTGAATTGTCAAAGTCATACCGAGCTATAGCTGAGTCATGATTGGTGTCATCTGAACAAAAAGACCTGCATGATTGATGAGGTATGTCTTATTATGTATGCAACAAAAGAAACACATTGTTATTTTGATGTGGGTTTTTAATGCATAAAAGTAAAAACAGAAAGACAGAGATCAAAATATTTGAATGTGAAAAGTCCTTTATTGATGATAAAGCAAAACATGCAACAGTTAAAAGCCCTACAAATAAAATCACTACGTCTTGGGCAGAACGCAGGATTAACATAATAGGAAAACAAAGCAATTACTCGAAGCCAGTCACTTGAATGACTTTTTCAGAGGACAAGTTGCACAAACTTTCTCTTGGGACGCAAGGGCGGATCCAGCTATCCGTGTCACAATAACTGTCCCCTTCTTCCTCTTCTTCCTCAATGGCATTAACTCTGTCAAAGAAAACACCGGCACTAGTGAAATGGACTGGGCCATAGAATTTGGGAGGATCCCCAGCTTTCTTGGGTGGCTTGTATCCCAATCCATAAGTATCCCTCTTCTCCTGAACTTCAACCACTTGGCCCCACCTCTGTGAGCTACCAGCTTCAACCACAGCTTTGGCTTCTTTAAAGGAAGACATAGAAACCTCAGGTTGTTCTGCCACTGCAGGCTACTCTATGGTTTCAGACTGGACAACCTCTTCAGAAACCATCACCTTCTCAAACCCCTGACACAATGTCTCATGGATTTCACCATCCACTTCCATGTATTTGAAGGTTGACAGCTGACTAATCATTATGTCTTCTTCTCCGCACACTGTCACCACGTGACCATCTACCATGTATTTCAGTTTTTGATGCAAAGTGGAGGTTACAACGCCTGCACCATGGATCCAAGGATGACCCAATAAACAACTGTATACTGGCTGAATATCCATTATATAAAACGTTGCAGCAAAGATTTCCGGTCTAACCTTGATCGGAAGCACAATCTCACCAAAAACAGATCTCTTCGAGCCATCAAAAGCTCGCACCACCAAGTCACTTGGTGTACAAATAAGTCCCCTGGTATCCAACTTCATTAACGCTTTTTTTGTCAATACATTCAACGATGATCCAGTATCAACCAATACATGTGACATCAGTGAACCACGACACTCAATCGAAATATGCAGGGCATTGTTATGATTCCTCCCAACGGGAGTCAAATCAAGATCTGTAAAGCCTAAGCCATTACCCACATTCACGTGCGCCACAACCCCTTCCAGCTGGTTAACAGAAATCTCTTGAGGAACATATGCTGCATTCAAAATTTTTTAGATGAGCATTCCTATGAGCTTCAGAGCATAACAACAATGACAGCATAGAAATCTTCGACGGGGTTTGATGTAACTGGTCCACAATTTTGTAATCACTTTTCCTGATGAGCCTCATGAACTCCTCAACATTTTCAGAAAAAGCCTCATCAACTGGCTTTACTGTAGAATCAATAATCCCTGGAGTCTGAACAGAACCATCCATTACCTGTTTTCCTTTATCTTGACTTGAAGTACTGGGTTGATCATTAACAGGAGTAAGCACTCTACCACTTCTTGTTATAACATCAGCTTCAACCTTAACCTCAGGACTAGAACTCACTGATGAAGTTGTCATTAATTCCTGCTTTTGACCATTGACAAACACCTCTGCACCGTAATTCCACGGAATAGCCTTAGTGCTTTCATACGGAATGGGTCCAGCCCTTGTGATAATAACTGGAGGTGGCCTTGCCGGACCTGAAATAGTAATCATTTTGAACGGAATGGTGATAGTAGCAACCTTCTCACTAGTAACCTCTTCTTGTTGATTACACCGATCAAACTGTAAATAGCCATCATTAATCATACTCTGGATACCCATCTTCAACGAATCACAACCATTAACCTTCGTCAAACAATCTGAGCAGTTCTCATCACAACCCAAATAGACGCCACCCTTTAATAACCTATTTTTAACCACAGCCAGCAGAGTTTTCAGCTCCTCAACATCCATGATCAAATTCAAAGCTTCATATTCCTCAATTATCGCATTCACCCTTGGCCCATTGTGATCAGGCATCGGGTTTTGAATAACATTGGGCCCAGTATTCGAGAAATTGATAGCCTTGGAGTCTACAAGGTCTTGAACTTTGTGATGAAACGCCCTACACTTCTCCACAGTGTGCCTCGGAGCACCAGAGTGAAAATTGCAGTGTGCGTTAGCATCGTAGCCTCGTGGGAGTTCCCATGTTGGTGGAGCCAGGGTACGTAGCTCAACTAGATGTAACTGTAGCAAATGTTGCAACAACTGTGCATACGACATCGGTGGTTGTTCAAAATGCCTCTCTGCATTTCTTTGTCTATTCTGATACTGGCCCTGCTGCCTATTCTGATTAGCATTATTCCTTTGTTGCTGTGGTAGAGGTAACGTTGCTGGGATAGTTACCGATGCTACTTGTTGATTATTGCCCTGACGCTGTTTCCCTTTTCCCCTGCGAGATGATACAGCGTTGGCCTCTCCTTTCTTCTTATAACCATCAAATGGCTTCTTTCTATGCCCGGAAGACGATCCGTCACCACTAGAAACTTTTCCAGCCTTAATTCCAACCTCTACCTTCTGTCCGATAGCAATCACATCTGCAAACTTGCCTAGTGAACAAGGCAATAGCTTCTCATAATAGTGCTTAGGCAGCGTGTCCATGAACATAACCAACATCTCTTTTTCCAGCATTGGTGGTTGTACTCTGGTCGCCAATTCACGCCACCTTTGCGCGTATTCTTTGAAACTTTCATCATTTTTCTAGGACATGCTCAACAGCTGAGTTCTGTTAGGAGCCATGTCTATGTTGTACTGGTAATGCTTGATAAAAGCTGCAGCTAGCTCTCTCCAAGTATGAACATCTCTACTTTCCAGCGCCATGTACCATTCCAAAGACGCGCCGGACAGGCTGTCTTGGAAAAAATGCATCATTAGTTTTTCATCCTTGGCATGGGCAGCCATCTTCCTGGTATAAGCCTTTACATGAGTTCTCGGGCAGGTAGAACCATTATACATCTCCAGTGTAGGAGTCTGAATCTTGTGCGGAATGACAATATCAGGGATCAACCCTAGGTCGTCTAAATCTATTCCCAGATCATCCTGTTTCACAACCCCTTTCAATTGCGCCTCGATTAAACGGATCCTCTGATCACTGACCACAGGAAGACCAGCATCTAAGCTTCTGACTGAAAAAACATCATCTTGTTGATCATCAAAACGATGGCCATCGATAGCTCAAACAGTGCTTCCTTCTCCAACCATTGAAGGAATCCCACCCTGTCCACCAGCTCCAGGAATAGGAATGTTGATACCAGCATCACCTCCGCCCGGAGGAATAACACGATTAAGAAGACCACCGTGTAAGATACCATTTTCATAAACCTACGACACCAAAGGCTGAACTAGAGTTCTGAATTCATTATGACTTTGCACCACACCCTGCATCATCTCCATGAATTAATCGATGCGAGCTTGCATAGCTGCCATGTCTGCCTGAACTTTGTCCATCACTCTGCTTTGATTAAGCCTGGTAGAATACCGATGAGTTGGTTGATCAATCCTGACTGCCAAAAAGAGAGAGCTTAAGAAAACTAGAGAAACCAAGATAACCTGCAATGCAAAATGAGATGACTATGCAAATGCAAATGCAAACATGTATGAACATTATCAAGGCGATCTATCTCTTGATTCCAGTTTTAACAATAGAAGAGAACTGAATTCTTGATCATATAAAGAGAATAAGCATCTGTTACAACACAAGTCTGAATAAGCATAAACAAAGATCCCGACCAACAAGCCTGGCGGTGATCCCGAAAATACAAAGAAAACAACAGCAAGGAAACTAAGGCATATCATCAAGACTCAGTCGTGCTAGAATTCCCCATTCGTCATTCTTTTTGCACCAATTCTGCACTTCCTTGAGAAGCTTCTTGGTATTAGGATGCTCTGGTCCCTGAATCAACTCCTGAATCAAAAGATCCCTCCTGTGCAAGATCCCTGTTAAATAACGACTATGCAACTCCCAATCATCTTCTCCAGAATCTCCACCTGAACTTGGACCTTCGCTTCTGGCTCTTTTCACTTCAGCTTGGATCTTCAGCTGTTCCATACCTGCCATGGTTTCCTTGAGCTTTTACTCAATTACTCTCCTCTCAAAGATCCCTGATAAAATCTCCTTATCCTTCTCCCGAAGCTTTGTCTTCAAACCTTCAATCTGCTCCAGATACTTGTCTTCTTTCAACCTATTGGCAATGATTGTTGTATTCTGACGGTCATGGAACTTGTGAATTCTTGACATATCATAAGCCAACTCTTTCTTTTTGGACGAAAGGACCTTGCTAACACTTTTCAACGCTTAAGCTACTTTCTCTCTGGCTACGGCTTCTTTAGACAATTCTTTCTCCTTCGCAGCCAAAAGTTCTGATTTCAACCTGGTAGCATGGATAGCTTCGCCTTTTTCGTGCTTCAACTGACCAACCTCTCTGCCCAGCTCACGATTCTCCTCTCGGAGTTTCTCCTTCTCAGCCCATAACTTATCATACTTCTCTATGTCAACAGTCGTGGGAGCCTCAATCATCAAAGGATACAAAGATGGTTCCACCGGGAAGGGAAGAAGCTCCTCTTCTGCTCTTGTCTTAATCCACTCTTCATAGGAAGGAAAAGCCCGATTATTACATTTCTCGAATGAAGTTTTTCCCTTCTTGGTTACCTGCTTCCAGGCATTCACACTCTTCCTTATCATCTCTTGATCCCCAGTACCATTGAAGAATACGGAATCTCTGATATCTCGCTCTTCAGGTGGACCTCTCAAAGGATAACCAAACTGCCTGATAACAAGGGAATGATTATAAATAATTCCACCTTTTCTCCCTATCAAGGGTACATTAGGGAATTCTCCGCACTTGCAAATAATCTCCATCCCTAGCAAGTCATGGTTGAACCAAACAATGTTGTCAGCAGTCAAGCCCATTAAACTCTTTGACCACTTCAGAGAATCTCTCCTATCAACGAAAGCGCCAGCTTAGGGGAGATGACTCAGAAACCAAGTAGATAAGAGTGGTGCACAGCAACTCACAGTTCTTCCACGCCTATTTTCATTCTTGTAGTGGACTAAGTGATACACATCACCTAGCAAAGTAGGTATAGGATTCTTTGAAATGAAGATTCTGACAGCATGCATATCTACCAGATCAGGAACATTGGGAAACAGGACAATCCCATAGATGCACATAGCCAGAATAGCTTGGAAAGCAGTCCAATTCCTCTCCTTAGCATGTATGCAAGCTTTATCAAACAAGAACTTCAATAAGAAACCCTTAGCTCCTTGTTTCTCCACAATATTACTGCTCAGAATGGATTCACCAATATGAAGAGCAATGGCCATTTCTTTTATCCCGGGGCGTTCTTCAGAAAAGAATACTATGTCATGCCTGATGGGGATTCCCAAAATAAATGAGAACTCCTCCAACGTTGGAGCCAAGATATAGTCTGGGAAAGTGAAGCAACGCAAAGACGGATCATAGAACTGAAGAAGTGTATGATTGGCATCCTTCTCATACTTGGAGATACTGTAGACAAACTTCAGAAGTCTCCCATACTCTCCACCGAACTCTGTACGAACTCCGGGACCAGCCATACTAACCAGCCTGTGAATCAACGTCAAAGTCGGGTCTGGGAATGAATAAGCAACAGTCTTCTTTCTCTGGACATCCATGTCAAGGCAACCTCAGAAAACTGAAATCAAGAGTAAGATGCAAGCCCTGAAAAATGTCAAATATGTTAGAATGCAAGAAAAATGATATGCACATGCAAACATGGGATCAAGGCACCACTGCTGGATGTGCTGTGCTGTTAACTGAATGAGAACCACGTCCCAGAAAACCAGAATTCCAGAATACCGAACCACTGAGATAACCAGAAACCCAGATAATCAACACTAATGAGAAATCCAGAAACCGAGTAGGTTGAAGGTTTTGGTTTCCTGCATGCCTGCAAACACCCATCCCTTCTCACATGTGGGTTCTAGGAAGGCGAAGATCCTCAATATCACGGGCTCTCAGGTCGAGAAATGATGATAGGTTCACCATTTCTGGTTTGGCATCATCATTAATCGAGGAGGCCTCAACTGATTCCCCTAAAAAATAAGGTTATCTTATGCGAGTCCCTCAGCATTGGGTCCTCGGATCGACACGTGTAATGGGTTTGCCATTTATGGTCTGCCATTATCACAGGTCGGGAGGAGAGGCGCAACTGAGGTATCGGAGAAACGGTCACCAGAGTCGACAGCTCTCTAGATCAACATCCTAACATGCGTAAGACACACACATCAGAATGCGTCCCAGCATAGCCTCGTCTGGTTGTGAATTTCATGAACACACAAATGCACCAAGCTGGCACGTAGGTCCCACTACTCTCCACTCTAGTCCTAGGGTGTACTCAAGCCTGGGTATTGTGCTTATCTCTCAGAACAACCCAACCTGCCAAACAGAAACTAGCCAGCACAACACAACAATATACAGTATGACAATAATAGAATGAAATGCAATGCAATAAAAACTATAAAGCAATAATATACAACATAATAAAGCACAACAAATAAACACCCAACGAAAAAAACAAACAAGCGCTAGGATCGACTCGCTAAAGGGGATGGACCAGCAAGAGGTCAACCAGAGTCCCCAGTAGAGTCGCCATCTGTCGCTCCCGAAAGATTCGCATCCAACGGTACAAACGCGAGAGTGGCACGGAAAACACAAAGTCGCCAGCAATGTGTATTTATCCCGAGAGAGGGAAAGGAAACACTGCATAAACCTGAAGAGAAAGGGGGAAAGACATGGTCATCGCAACCATAGTCCGGGTTCGGGAGTCGGTTATGCGAGGGGAAGGTGTTAGCACCCCACGCATCCATCGTACTCGATGGGATCCACGCTTGTTGTCTAAACGGAGGGTGAGCTGTCCTACTATCTATGGTTGAACAAAAAAAAACAGGGATGGGGGTGACTAAGACGGACTCGGTAGGATATATTCGATGCCCTAGGCCTACGTACTCCCTCAGTGCAATGGGAAAGTCAAAGTCAACGTAGTTCGGACGAGAACTGCGGGGGAAGGTTGCTCGCCAAGACAATCGCTGTCTTGTGGCTACATATCCTCAATCGGACGAGAGAGAGGAATCAGAGCTAATGTAGTTCGTGGGTACGACCGTGAATGGGTAAGTGTTTTTTACGTGAGGGACGAGCTCTTTTCTGAAAATGAAGTTTAAAACCCAACAATCCCGAATGATAAAAAGATTTGAATTTGTTTTGTGTTTTTTGGACAGAAGTGTTTTTTAACTTAGTTCATAACTTGCATTGCACCAAAGTCTAGGGCACAGGGACGAATACTTAACGAATCGTCCCAAGACAGGACGCTCGCTTAACACTCTAGAAAGATGATAGGAAGCCCCTCATTTCTCATTCCCCACGCTTAAGGCTCGTGCGCAATACACTTTATCTTTATTAAGTGTTTTTAAGAAGTTTTGAGATGAGAAGAGAGAAGACACAAGGGAAACTCTAAAGGGAAACTAAGAGTCCTAATGTTATCATGCATGGATGACCTATGGTTAGTGAGGCTTAGGAGAGACTACTACCTAAAACCTAATGCTAATCCTACTCCAAGCTTAATCAAAAATTAAGTTGGACTAGGTAGCTCTAAAGGGAGAGAATCCAAGACTTAAACAAGTCTTGAGATCCATGGGAGGAAGAGAGTGAAAGAGAAGAAATGAGAAAGATAAGGAAAAGATGAGATAAAATAAATGGCAACATGCACATCACATCATAAATGTCCAACTCAAATCATCAAACATGTTTCAAAGATCAATGCAAATCAATTCAAGAAAGCATGCAAAGATAAACATGAAAAAGGGCAAGCATACTTGTATGGAATGCACAATTAAGCATACATGGACTTCATATCAAAATGAAATGAGAAAAACAAGATGAAGATGAAAACAAGTCAGAACCAAGATCATATCATCATCAATAATTCTCATGTGCAAAAGTGATTCATATCATGAAGCATTATGATCCAAAGAAGTTACAAAGCAAATGGTAATGATGTTTATCATACAATTCAAACCAAATGCATTCAACTATGCTCAAGTGAAATGAAAAACAAGTAAGGAACTCAAGGGGCAGTAGCATATGTATCAATGTCATACCAAACCAAACTTAAGTCATACAAGGTTAATTATCAAGCAACACCTTCAAGACATGCACCAAAGTATTCCACAAATGGAAACTCAAAGTCCAATTACTTAACACATGCCAAACATGATTCAAACATGATCCACAAATGGAAAAATTTGGTCACAAGGGACCTCAACCAGGGGTAAACATCACATCAAATTCACATGCAAAGAATCAAGAAGAAACTCAAGCAAATAGGCATGGCAAGTCAACTTGTGTAAAGAGATGTCAAGATATAACCATGCATAAGTCATTTAAGCACAAATAAACAAACATATATCAAATAAAACTCAAAAATTGTGAAATTATAACTCAAATGACCTGAGTCAGAGACTAACAACATGTCAAAAGATCTCACAAAAATTCACAAGTCAAACACCTCAAACAAATGAGCAAAGATCACATAAGAAACATGACTCAATATGCAAAAGAGAGGGACTCAAATGCAATATGAAATGATTTTAAAAATATGAGAAAAATAATTTTAGGAACCTCAACATGTCCTCTAACAGATGCAAAAAGAATGAGATGCAAATCATGTATAGATGATGAGAACAAATATCAACAAGGCAGGGTGTGCACAAGTGAAGCAATCCAAAAAGAAATTAATAAAACAATTAATTCAGATGCACAAAATAAAATAAAAATGGAAAATAAAATTAGAAAAAGTTTTATAAAACCCTAAATATACTTCATGAATTTTTTGGGATTTTTGGATGCATCAAACTATTTTTAAAAAATAAAAAAGCAAAATGCAACAATTAAAATAAAATGAAATGAAAATGAAACAGCCAGGAGGTGCAACAAGCAAGAAAGATCAGTTCAAATACATCACATGGGCTGAACAGGGGGTGGGGATAGCAGGCCCAGTCCACACAAACAAAAATGAGCGTAGTCCAACAAAAAAAAGGAAACGGTCAACTCACACTAGCCACAAGATTGATCAAAGGCATGATATCAAGTCAATCAAAACCAAGGTATACATGATCAAAGGCCAGGATTAAAGGTTCAGGATAACAATGATACACGCACATACACCAAGTCATCAGAAATTAAAAACAACTCACGTGAACAGCACATGGTAATTTTAATGTGCTAGCAGAATCCAAACCATTAGATCACATCAGCGTATCAGATCAAGTCAAACAATCACACAATCATACATGATGAGAGGTCCACATTAAAGGTACATGATAGTAAACATGGAATAGCACACACACACATTAAAATAAACTCATGAAAATTAAATGCGTTGGCACACTTATGACCATCAGATCAAAAGATCCAACGGTCTAGACATCATCACCTTCATTGAATCTTCAGTTCAACTGAAAGTGAACCAGACGCCGGAGCCCTAGCTCCGGTCGTCTTCTCCGGTGGCTCCCACGGTGAAGTTTCACAAAATTTTCCAGAAATCAAACATGAGCATACTATCTTGACCAGAATTCAACGAGGATCATGAATATCAAACTCATTTCATAAAATAACAAACACACAGTGCAAATCGAAGGAAAACATAAATGGATCTAAAACTTCAACTCCAAAATACACACATGTTACACGTCCAAAATCAACTTTAAACACATCAGCACACTCAGTGAACCTCATAGATCATTATGCACATCAAAAAAATAAGTTCTAAGAGCATGGAAAGTAAGCTTACCTGAGATCTGTAGAGCTTGAAATACACCAAGAACTCCTTCCAAAAGCTGCAGATCTTCCTCTTTTGAGCTCTATTTGCAAAATAAATGCAAATAGAGGCTTGAAATGGACTGGATCTAGGATTTTGAAAGTGAACCAACTTGAGATGCACTTGCTGAAAACCTTGCTTAAAGCTTGAAACAGTGGTAGATTCACACTCCTTTCAACTCACTGATCAATAATATGCCAAGAGATTTTCAAAATCCCTCAAGGAATGAGAGATTCGAAGAGAGAAAAGTGTGAGATGAAAATGGAATTCTGAGCAAGAATGAGTGCATGACCTAGCTTTGTGTGTATGAGTTAGCTAATATACACCTCATTAGACCTCTGATCATGATTAAAACTTGATTAATCCCTTGGTTAATGAAATTGGATGGTTTATGCCAAAATGCACTTTGTGATGCCACCACTAATCCACACGTGCAAAGGCCACAAAATAAGCATGATTCACTCAAATTTCTTCTGCTGATCACAAATGAATTGTACTTGGGCTTTGTGGATGCTTGGTTTGTGAGTTTTGATCCATTATGCAAATTTTTTATTTGTTAAATACACCATGAATAAGGCACGGTTTGGCATGAAACAAGGGTCAAAATTGGTGCTCATGGCTTGTACTTTGATGGTATAATATGACTTGAAGCAATAAAAGTCATTACAAGTCAATTGGAACCAAAATTCAAATGGTGGAAAAATTGGTACATATGGAGAACCCTAAAAACACCTTGCCTTGCCTTAGCCATAACTTGAGTTCTACAAATGATATGGAGATGTTCTAGTACTTGTTGGAAAGGGGAGGAAAAGATCTTCAACTTTCATGTTTGAGGAAAATTCATTTGAAGCTTCCTATGTGGTCACGAAAGCTTTCTCAGGCAGCACCTTGAGACTTGCAACCATGGACGGAGAGGAATTTTCCTACCCCACAAATGTTGATGTAGTCAAGAAATACTTCGCCTAAACTAAAAAAAAACGTCTCGGTGGATTGAAAACCCGAAAGGGCGGTCCAGGCAAAAATTAGAGACAAAGTAAAAAAAATCATCATTCCGGTGGATTGGAAATCTCCAAGTACAATCCAGGCAAAAATTAGGGATAATGGCAAGTAACTATGATCAACAGAGGCAGGTCCCTCAATAGCAGTTACATCATGTGTCAGAAAACTCCAGTCAAGGTCATCTTCGACAAAATCTCAGGATGCCTAGAATTCAAAGTTGGTAGAAGGATAATGGTCGTTATGTTTTAACGTAGCCCTTTTCCTTGTAAATTACCATTTTTTATTTTTGTAAATACTCAATGGAATCACGCTTTTGGCTGATCTCCATCTTATCAATAAAATTTGAGCCTTTGTACTTTTGTTTGTAATTCTTACTTGTTTTATCTTTACAGAACGACGTTGTTAACATGATTAACGATTCTTGAAATAAAACAAAAATGAATTTACTCGTTAAAACTTTTTCTGCTTTTAAAATAAAGTCAGCAATTTCTTTTGACTGTTGAACATCAAAGGAACATCGACCGCTTCTCCAGAAGTAATCGAACTTCAAAGTTTAGAATCAAAGTACTCCTTCTAACCCAGTACGCCTGAATGAAGGGATCAACTGTGTCAGAGACCTTGTTTCATCTGATACGCCACGACAGAGTTCTCATCTTCTAAGCCCGACCAACATAGCTCCCAACAGGGACTATATCTCCTAAGCAAGGTAGAATTACTATATTGAACCAGTGATATTTCTACACGCCCCGCGATGGCCGAGTATCCAGTCATGTTCATCTTTTAGTTTGTGTGTCGCGTCAGTTTTGTCAGCATATACATACATACATCATGCATTATTGATTTGCATTCACATTTCATATTGCATCACTATCACTCCAGTCGGTCTTGTCCCATAGTGGTAACAGTCCTCTCAATTGAGTTATCAGTTCTTGTCTCGTCAAGAAGCGCGGCGCCCGAACGATCTCGCTCCACCAGTTTACTTCTGGATTGAAGTTGGCTCCTCGACCACTTTGATAACTTGAACCTATGAACGACCAGAGAACGTTCAACAAACATCACTCTTCGCCATTGGAGATGATATCCTTGCTTTCCCGGATTAAGGAAAATCCACAGCGAAAGCCTCGTAATCAGAGATTCGGCAGCACGCCAGTTTCACTCCGAAAAGATCGTTGATGAAAAGGTCATCGGCACCTCAAAATTGGACCCCATCATATGGCATTTCTCCGGGAAGATCCTGAGAAAAGTATGATGTAAGATCCCAAGCGACAGCAGTCTCCCAAGAGACATGCTTTCCCCCAGTAGAAACAAATGGCGTCTCCAACAGAGAAGTTTGTGCAACTCTACAACTCAGACGACTGGTCCCCCAGCAAGTCTGACATCAAAAGTTTTTCCTTCAAATGGCGTCTCCCCAGGAAAATTCGGCGAGAAGTTTGAGGAAAACCGCTACGAATAGTGTCCCTTGTCAATAAAGTTTATTGACATAAGAAACTAAGACCAGTTCCTTGGTAGGAAACCAAGATCGAGGGGAAGTTTAAATTAGAAACTAAGACCAGTTCCTTGGTAGGAAACCAAGATCGAGGGGAAGTTGACAAAAGAAAACTGAGACGAGTTCCTTGGCTGAAGACCAGGATCGAGGGGAAGTTTACGTTTTCTAAGCATCATTGCTTAGCTAAAGAAGATGAATGCGTAAGCTACCATTCATAACCACCATCAAAATTTCGGGTATTCCGATATTTAATCCTCTTGCACCCCGAATGCCCGAATACCTTCGTCATTCACACCTTCGGGTCCAAGAAGATTAAATAGGAGCATCTGTCATACCCCAAATTTTGACCACTAAGATTTCCCATCATTGTGCAAATCATCACCACAATATGGAGGACCCATCATACTTCATCAGTCTCCCCAAAGATGGGTGAGCATCCACTACCATCAAAATTAGGGTTTCAAGCCCTCTCAAAGCCTTAGACAAAGGATCAATCAAGGAATGACATGATCTTCAACTTGTCTAAACCTCTCAAGCATCCACAGTGGATCAAAAGGACTCCCACTTCAAGGGTTAAGCACAAAGCTGCTCCCTTCTAGGTGGATCAAGTCTCAAGATCGACAGTGTCACCAAATTAGGGTTTTGGTCGATCAGGGCCTCCAAAGGGAAATTTTCCTCTAGGCATGAGCCAATTATTCAAAACATATCCTAATATACTCCATGGAACCTCATGGACCCAATCATCAAGTCAATTTTGCCTCAGGGGATGCATTAAATAAAAATCAAGAATTAGGGTTTCTTGACCTAATTCACCCCTAAGTTGACTTTTGGGACAAATCATGAGCCAAGACCTCATGAGAGGGTTTAAGGGTCTCTAATGAACTATATTTATCCATTTGGAACAATGTATTAATCCAAGAAGCTTGAGCAACAAGTCTCAATTTCATCTGCACCACAATTAGGGTTTCGCGAGGAAAGTCAACTGTAACTTTGACTTTTGACCAGGACATGCTCCCAAACCCTAGGACATGAATCAATATACCCTATGACACCCATGGAACATGTCCATCAAGTTTGATTTAGGTCAAGGACATGATTTCCTGAAGAATTGCACAGTTTGGAATTCATCTGATAAAAAGTCAATTGTGCACAAAAGTCAACTTTGACTTTTTGAAATTTTTCGCCAAAATGGATTTTTAAACCTAAAATGATGTTAATGTATGATTTGAATCATCATTCATCAAGAAAAATCAAAGAAAGTGGGATAACTTGTAAAAGGGGTAACCATAAAAACTTAGAAAAATTTCTAAGTTATGGAAAAAGTTACACTAATGTGCCAACTTTGGAGGACCATAACTCCTAAACCACAAGGCCATTGTGCCCCATTAAAAGCTTGATGTGTAGATCTCATTGCCCTCTACAAAAGCTTCATACTAACCTATGTCCAAATTCCTCATGGATTTTGAGTTATGGAGTGATCAAAATCAAGAAAAGTCAATTTGTTCCAACACTTAGTGAAAATTTCACTAAGTCAGATTTTAGCCTACTTTTTGCCAAATGTAGGGGGATTTTCACTTGGATTCAAAAGAGATCAAAACCAAACATGTTCAAACAGTTGTTGTATCATGTAAGGGCTTTCCAAAATGACCAAGAACATTACCAAATTTCATTTTGGCTATGAGTTATGACGTTGGCAAGTTGCCTTGTTGAAATCTGTCAAGGCAAGGCAGAATTTGCATTTTTGCTCGATTTGCCAAAATCAGCCAAATCCAAATGCTCCTATCCATTTGGACACCTCTGAGGATTGAATCTAAATGGGACAATCACTGAGCCAAGCCTCCAAAGTCTTTGGAACAAGAAATAGCATGTTGAATCTAGAATGGCCAAAATAGGGACAAGACTCCAATTTTGGATTGGAGCATTCAATGGAAGCATCAAGGTGGCATGGATTGAGCCATTCTCAACTAAACTCAGTCAAGACTTATCCAAGACGAAGGGAACCACAGCCCTGTGCCCTAACCTCTAGTCAATGGTTAGAGGAGACTTGGATTTCCATTGGACAACATTGGCCAAACCTCTGATGTAGTTGCCATTCACTGTGGATCCCAAAACAAACTTGCTCTACTATAAATAGAGCTCAATTGTGATCAATTTGAGTACACAAAACCAATCAAACAGATGCTTTCCTCAAAATCTCTTCTTTCACTCCAATTTTGCCTTCTAAGGCAAGTCACTATCGGGTTTTGAGTTTGAGAGCTTTTACAATCAAACCAATCACTCACACACCTCACATACATCATACAGAAGTGATCTAAACACTCACATAACATCTGGAACACTGATTTCACAAAATCACCAGCCAATTGCTCAAGTTCATGACAGTTTTGCAGTTGAGGTACCATCTTCAACTCCAAACCATTTCAATTCATTCCAAACATCCATACACACTCCATGGCACCTAGGGAAGCTATCCAGATCATTGGAACCTAGCTGTAACACCTCCAACACAAATCACAATCACCAGCTGCAAGTGGTAAGCATGAGCACTTCTAACTCTATGATCCATGTAATTTTTGCTGCACAATAATTTGGCCATATGTTCATAATCATGCATGGAATGTTTCCCCTCAATTAATTGCATTGTTTGAATCGTGTATCAAAAATCCTAGCCTTCATGCAGAAATTAGGGTTCTTGAGGATTTTTCATGATTTCTTGTTATATGTTTAATTTAAATGAAATTAATTGACATAGACATGATCGTGAGGTTGAGACGAGCATAATGATATGTGGATTGCATGATATAATCAAGTATTCAGTTAGATTGGAGAGAAAATGCAAATCTGGCCAAGCCCATAACACGCGCGTGTTCTTGGCGCCTTTTTTTCAAAATTTGAATATTTGAATTTTGTGATTTTATTTAATTGATTCAAAAATTAATTTCTCTCTGAGTTTTAATGATTTTGAGTTGATTCTTTTTTTAGTAATTCACAAAAATGTTAAAATATTTTATTTTCCCAAAAAATCCCAAAAATATTATTTATTTTATATAATTGATATTTTTGCAAAGAATTAATGTTTTAATTGTTTTTAACATTTGAAATATTTTTTCCCACCTTGATTTTGCAACTTTTAATGCTTTCTAATTATTTTGTAGGTCAATACTTAATTTTTGAAGCATTAATCCATGATCACAATTTGTTTTCCATATGTTAAACAATTTTGATCATTTTAATTGAATTTTTATTCAATTAAATACATTTTTGAAAACAAATTAGGGTTTTTGGATTAATTCAACCCTCATAAATCATTTTCAAAACTTTTGGGCCTCTATTAGAGTGTAAGACCCAACCCCCTTGTACAGAAAACTTTTTGGGCCTCATTCGTTGTATAAGTCCCTCTGTACATTTTCAAATAAACGACGCGATCGTCGCCTTTTAAAAAATCAAATTGGGCCTCTCCTCGAGCTATAAGACCCATTCAAAACTTTTGGGCCTCTAATAGAGTGTAAGACCCAATCCCCTTTTAACCAAAGCATTTTGGGCCTCACTTATTGTATAAGTCCCTTGCGTTAAAAGAAAATCTCAGCGCGATCGCCATTTCAAACGAAAAGTCAACTGGGCCTACCCTCGAGTAGTAAGACCCATTTCCTTTCTTGAAATTTTTTGGCCCTCTTGAGAGAGTGTAAGACCCATCCCTTTGTACAGAAAACAATTTTTTTGGCCACAGTCACTTGTATAAGTCCCTCTGTACAAATTCAAGCAGTGCGCTCACTGATAAAACCCTGGGCCTCTCCTTGAGCTGTAAGCCCCAAATATTTCTTTTTCAAAGCACTTTCTCCTTTGATTTTGAATATACTGTTGTTTTCAATCTTTCTTTGTTGAACAACTAACCAAACAGCATGGAAGCTCTACAACCGAGTAAGTGGTTATTGCTTTCATTTACCTCTTTCATATACATATAACTGTATTGTGGGGTTGTTTCACTGTAAGTCTTCTTTCATAAACTCATATCAACTGTGTAATAATAGTATAGATATTTAGAGTTTCCCCGGCAACTACGTCTAGCATTAAGCCCGCTGATCACTCTTAGAAATAGTCTAAACTAGATCCCCATAGGATTACCAGACACAGTCTTCCCTCCTCTTGGGGTTAAACAATATGGAGACATGAAAGGCAGCATTCCCGGTGAACCCTTTCATAGACTGTCACTCATAGAAGTTGTCAAAGAAACTCTATTCCCCAGAGATGATCTTTTCTTCGTGAATGGCATCTCTTGAGTTTCTTCCAAATTCTCGAACTTTCATGGCTTGATCTATTCTCGGTGAATGGCATGTCTTGAACTTCTCGGGGTTTGGGGACCCACAGGCTTCTTAAAAGCACTTGTCAAGAAACTTTATTCCCCAGAGATGATCTCTTCTCCGTGAATTGCATCTCTTGAGTTTCTTCCAAATTCTCGAACTTTCCTGGCTTGATTTATTCTCGGTGAATGGCATGTCTTGAATTTCTCGGGGTTTGGGGACCCATCGGCTTCTTAAAAGCATCGGCCTCCTCTTGGGCATCGTACAAGGACCCTCATGCTTCCTAAAAGCAACCCCGCCTCCTCTTGGGCTTTGTACAAGGACCCGTCGGCTTCTTAGAAGTATTCACAGCCTCCTCTTAGGCTTCGTATAATGATCTCTTCCTCCGGGAATGATAGCCTTCTCTCGGGCTTCGTACAAGGACCGATCGGCTTCTTAAAAGTTTCCAGCCTCCTCTTGGGCTTCGTACAAATTGTCCCGACGACCTCTTAGAGGTATAGGAACAGAAGTTAGTCCTCTGCATAGAACAATCCTTCCAAGAGTCTACTACTGTTTCTTAAAGCATAGTACAAAAGATAAAACTCTAGACTTGGACAGTCTAATTTCCTTGAGTCTCAAAGACATTCTCAAGCACCCTTCAAGAATAGGAAGAAAACCCGTAGACTTGGACAGTCTCAATACCCTTCAGATTTCCCGCTTCCTTAAAGAACAGGCATAACCTGGATCCTTGAATCAAATCCATGAGTACAATGTTGCTCATATAAGAACTGATTTTCTCTTTCAAAATCAGTATACTGGACCTGTCACTTAACTGAAACAACGTTTAGCATCTCTCTCGGGCTTTGTACCAGACACATAAGAGACTCCCTCGTTGAGTCAATTACCCCTTTTGCCTTCATCTCGGGCTTTATACGAGATACAAAAAGGTTCTTATTGAGCCAAACAAACAAACAACAGCCTTAATCTCGGGCTTCGTACGAGATACAAAAAAAAAACTCTCTTGTTTAGCCAAACAGCCTCCATCTCGGGCTTCGTACGAGATACAAAATCACTCTCTTGTTGAGTATAAAAGATTCTCTTGGTGAGTCACCATCCTTAGCCTCCATCTCGGGCTTTATACGAGATACCAAAAGATTCCATCATTGAGTCAAAACCTTTTAGCCTCTCTCTCGGGCTTCGTACGCGACACACAAAAATACACTCTTGTTGGGCCAACAGCCTCCTCTTAGGATTTGTATAAGAAAACCACTGGTTGATGTAATCAACCTTTTAGCATCAAAGCTGTGCCTCATTCACAGTACACAAACATCGAACAACTCCCTTCATCTAATCGCTGTAAGCGGCAAGCCTCTGGATCATCTACATCCATGCCACTGTCCCTCTTTTAGCATGAGAAATTCCTAAGGAAAGATGGCATTACTCTACACTGAGTTAAAGTCTTCTCCTTTAGGTTAAAACGCCCTATAAAGGACATTATGGCATTACTAGGATCCGCGTATCCCGGTTAAAGTAATCCTCCTTTACAGTCAGTCACCCAACAATTGTGACATACAAACCCCTCTTTAGAGATGACCAATTCTCTCTAAAGTCAAACCTTTAGCTTCATATCTTGGGCTTCAAACAAGATACAAATAGACCCTTCAGCTTCACATCTTGGGCTTCGAACAAGATACAAATCACCTTTCGCTTCACGTCTTGGGCTTTGAACAAGACACCGAAACAACCATTTCCTCACATAGAATAGGAGGAACTACAAACGCTCTGATTTCCCTGTTTCGGTAAACGGGAATACGTAGGCATAAGATTGAAAGAAAAATCTTAGCGAGCACACTAAACAAAAACCCAAAATCCCATACATCCTAATCTGAAGAGTATCCTAACAAAAAGAGAGAAAACAGTATTGGCGAAAATATAAATAACTAGTACAAAGGCCCCCCCCACATTGATAGCATCCGTAACCTAACAGACCGCTGTTTAAACTCAGTATGCAAAGCAGGGTTAATTGGAGACATCTATTTCCCTTCCTTATTTAGCTCACAATAGGATAAAAAATGAATCGACCTGTAGTAAACTCAACCGCAGAGAGCGATCAGTGATTAAGAACCACGTCCAAATTCGCTCGCTACAGAAAGAAATGAAAAAAATCTTCTTAAAAAACTTGAGCTTGTTCTATTATGATTGGATGGTTACAAGTGCGCCTAGTGACTTTGCTGAGATGGTGAACATGGGAGTACACCTTGAGGGAGTAGTTCGACAAGGTCGGATGGTCAAGCACGCAGAGCCATCTAGTAGTAGCAAAAGGTATGGAAGCTCTTTCCAGAAGAAAAAAGAGCAAGATATCAGCACTATATCATAAGGTAAACAAAGATGAAGATACCAACCTCAGCAGGTAGCAGCAGTATCTCCTGTTATCAACTCAGCGCCAGTTCCGGCATATCAACCATAGATTTCTCAAAATCCGCAAAATCAACAACCACAGTATTAGAAAAGGCAACAACAGCCTCTTCGGCAGGCTGGCCCATAATACAACAATAACAATCGTACTTTGAGGTCACCAGGTTTTGACCCTATCCCAATGCCATATGCAGAGTTATTCCCAGTTCTACTAGCAAAAGGACACATTCAAACCAGGACTCCTCTAGTCATTCTTGAGAATCCTCCTTATTGGTTCAAAGCTGACCAATTTTGTCTTTATCACCAAGGAGCACCGGGGCATAACATCAAGAATTGTTTTAGTTTCAAATCCGATGTACAAAAATTTGTCAAAAGTGGAGTTTTGTCTTTCAAAGACACTAACCCAAATGTTCAATGTAATCCGTTACCGCAGGATGAGAAAACCTCTGTCAACTTAATTGACAAAGATCTTGGCAACAGTTATCAGATTCACGATGTACGTTTACTAGGAATAAATTTGGTGAAGATGCATTGCAGACAAAGTGGGTACGGCCATGTGCCACCTCACAACAATCATCAGTGTAATACTTGTTCCAAAGATAATCAAGGGTGCAACATTATACAGGCAACCCTTCAAGAACAAATGGATCTAGGTTGGACCCAAGAACACAGAATCCATGGAGTAACCCTAGTTTACAAATGCACCGGTATCATTCAGAATTTTGGCATTCTCACAATGAATGTGAATCTAGTGGCGATGCACTCCAGACAAAGTCAACATTACAATATTCCATCACACGACTACAACGTTTGCCCGATTTGTTCAAAATATAATCTAGGATGTCCTTTCGTGCAAGAGGCTCTCCGACGTCAAATGGATCTAGGGTGAATCCAAGACTATCACGGAAGGAACGATCATTAGATCAACATGATTGATGAATGTCCCAATAGAGTTTAAATCTTCGACATTCGCCTAATGAACACAAGTTTGGTAAAATTACACGCCAAATAAGTACGACTTGGCTTTTTAGCATTACATAATTATCAGGATTGTAGAGTTTTCTCTGAGAATGATCAAGGTTGTGCGCTTGTACAAAGAACTCTTCAACACTTGTTAGATCACTGGTGGTTCCCAATATACCAGAACATAGAAACTCATCAAGTCGACATAGCTGATGAAGTCCCTAGCAGACACAAAAGCTGCAAATTCACTTATTAGAAACATACTTGGTAAAAATGCACTGCATACAGAGTGGATATGGTTGAGTACCTCCCCACAATTACGAACGCTGCAGGATATGCTCAGAAAATTACCAAGGATGCTACCTTGTACGAGCAGCTCTCCAGAATCAGGTAGATCGAGGAGAGATCTTACCAAACAGAATGGGAAGTCACCAATCAATCAATATGGTACAAGGTTGCCCAGGGCAGTACGCAGTTCATGATGTCAAAAGTATTGAAACATCATTGGTCAAATTTCACAAAAGCTTGTGTGGACTTAACTACTTTGGTCCAGAACACTATGATCATCCAGCCTGCAGAAAATGCTGCAGAAGCTGACATGGTTGCTTCCGCATCCGAAATGAGATTCAGGGGCTGTTAGACCAAAAGACCATCACAGTCTTCAAAGAAAGAGAATCCATTAATTACGGAATTGATGGAGATGTCTTCACCATAATTCCTTTGCTCAGTGAACCGAAGCGCTTGGAGATCCTTTTTGACAGTGGAAAAATTCCTGATATCCCTAAGATGGAACCAATAGAGACTGCATATGACAGTCGGAAAAGTCTCATGACTCCTTTGGTCATCTACTTGCCAGGCCTGATACCATACGAATCAGAGAAAGCCATTCCTTACAAACATGGTGCCACCATGATGGAGGACGGGAAGGAAGTCCCGCTGCCATCCATTGTCAACCTCGGTGACATAAGTCGTGTTACCCGAAGTGGTCGAATCTTCAACAGAGGAATAGAAGAACCCACAAAATAAAAAGAACCTCAAGTTGAAGTTCCTAATAAACTGAATGGCCAGTCAAGTGGTACAGATCAGGTGAAAAATAATGATGAAATTTTGAAACTAATCCAGAAGAGTGAATACAACATTGTGGATTAGTTATTGCATATGCCTTCTCGGATATCTATATTATCCCTTCTACTGAATTCGGAAGCTCACAGGAAAGCTTTACAAAGGGTTTTAGAACAAGCCATCATCTAATAAGACATAACGGTGGATCAATTTGATAACATCATTTCTAACATCACTTCCTGTAACATCTTAGGGTTCAGTGATGAAGAGCTCCCGGAGAAAGGCAAATATCATAACATGGCACTTAATATTACAATCAGCTGCGGGAATGATGCCCTAGAAAGCGTACTGGTAGACACTGGTTCATCCCTAAATGTCATGCCAAAATCAACTCATGAGCGACTATCTTTTCAAGGCACCCCGCTAAGAGGTAGCGAGATCATAATCAAAGCTTTTGACAGATCCAGGAAGACAGTTATCGGTGAAGTAGACCTTCCCATAACCATTGGTCCCCATACTTTCCAAGTCATGTATATCCGAGCGGAATACAACTATTTATTGGGACAACCTTGGATACATGAAGCATGGGCAGTCACCTAAACACTTCACCAGAAGCTGAAGTTTGTCAAGAACAACAAGTTGGTCACAGTATGTGGAGAACAGGCTTTAATCGTGATCAATCTATCATCATTCCCCTATTTGGAACCAGAAGAGGTTGTTGGGACTCAATTCCAAGCGCTTTCTGTAAGTAACGAAGGCAATCAAGAAAAATAAACATTCATTTCCTCATATCAAGACATTGTTCGAATAGTGGAAAATGCTATCACTAAAGGATGGGGACAAATTGTGATTCCTAATGATAAAAGAACAAGAAAATGTCTCAGTTTTACACCAGCATGTACCCAGACCTTAAAGAGGTACGAGGCCACTGGACATATTCAAGATTTCTTTCACAATGGAGGTTTCCTCCATCCTACTTCTCAAGAGGTCTACACCATCGAAGAAGATGATTTCAAAGGTAATTCTTCCGATCCAGAAGAGTAATGGAATTCATACCTCAACGATAAAGGATACATATCACAAGAAGAGACGTACATGCCATTTTGCTATCCACAGCAAAACCCCAGATATATACCAAAATCAGATGTTGAGATGATCTACGGAGATTATGGTATTGAAGTATGCCATGCTCCTCCCAATTCATTAGAATTAGATACTCTGATGAAAGATAACTTCGACTACGGCTCGGACGACCCCTTGGATGTTTTACCCATTTGGGAGCCATACACGGAAAATCCAGGATATCAAAGCCAGACCGAGAATGCATATTTTCCAGATAACTTTAAAAATGATTCATCTGTCCCTTCAAATGCATGGAGGCCTTACTCAGAAAATCCCGAGCATATCAAACACTATCTCAATGAAGTCGCAAAGATCGCTGGACAGGAGTTTATCAACTTTGCACTTCCAGAAGTCAATGTCATTGAGGAAGACAATCCCTCAGAAACTTGGGATACCTTGAGACAACCAAGTGGAAATTTTGACTTTCTAGTCAAGTATACTGCTCCCGAAAGCTCTCGCATCATTATTGAAGACATTCAACCCACGGGATGGGGAGATCCTCGTGATCAAGAAGAAACATGTGAAAATGCACTTAAAACTTTTTCAGCTAAAAATTCTGCATGGGAAGAAGACTCTAGTGATCTGACTGCTCCATAAATCATTGTCATTACTAAAGACAATCCCAAAAAGAAAACACCAGACTTTGTAATCCACAGAGGAGTTCGTCGCAATTGGATAGCTTTTGATGTCCCGAATATTATTCACATCTCAAAGTAATTGCCTTGTCTTTATTTTGACCTCTCACCTCGCCCGGGTGAAAGGATGTTTTATAGGGCATCATTTCCTATAAATATTTCCTCTATGCCTCGCCCAAGACAGATGAGTTTTTTATAGGGCTTGTGTTTCAAGAATCGACAAATCATAAATAAAGATGTCATTATGAATTTTCGCATTTATTGTTGTTTTTACTTTTTACTTTTTCAGAAAATGGTAATCCTAAAACAGACAAAAATAACAAATGTTTTTCAAAATACACTGCACACCACCTTTTGCATTTTTTGCTATCTATCTAAGAAGAATTATCAATCACATTATACAGATTAATTGTTAAAAACCCCGTTGAAACATATGATCAAATGCCTTCTCCCAACTTTGAGTTCCTGGTATTCGACGCTGAAAATGAAGAAGACGAAGAAATTCCATATGAGA
This sequence comes from Lathyrus tuberosus, assembly GCA_022829125.1. NCBI lineage: Eukaryota > Viridiplantae > Streptophyta > Magnoliopsida > Fabales > Fabaceae > Lathyrus > Lathyrus tuberosus. The sequence continues at coordinate 7,640,845 of JALAZF010000008.1, read as the reverse complement.
ACTCCCGACTACTCGAACAGGAAGGAAAATCCATTCAACCCCACGGAGATCCATTGGAAACAATTAATTTGGGTTCAGAAGAAGAAAGAAAAGAAGTTAAGATCGGAGCTTTGCTCAGTTCGACTGCCAAAAAGAGTCTGGTAAAACTTCTCAAAGAATTTCCCGATGTGTTTGCTTGGTCCTACCAAGATATGCCAGGGTTGGATACCAACATTGTGGAACATCACTTGCCATTAAAACTAGAATGTCCATCGGTCAAACAAAAATTGATAAGGACTCATCCAGATATGGCTATTAAGATCAAGGAAGAAGTCCAAAAGCAGATCGATGCAGGCTTCCTTGCCACGTCAGAATATCATCAGTGGCTAGCCAACATAGTACTCATTCCCAAGAAGGACAGAAAATTCAGAATGTGTGTAGACTACAGGGATTTAAACAAAGAAATTCTGAAGGATGACTTCCCCTACCACACGCTGACATGTTAGTGGATAGCACTTCAAAATTCAAAGTCTTTTCCTCCATGGACAGATTTTCAGGCTATAACCAAATCAAAATGATGCCATAAGACATGGAAAAAACTTCATTCATTATGCCATGGGGGACCTTTTGCTATAAAGTAATGCCGTTTAGATTGAAGAATGCAGACGCAACTTAGAAAAGGGAACTGACAACTCTGTTTCATGACATGATGCACAAAGAAATTGAGGTGTATGTGAACGACATGATTGCTAAGTCTTAGACAGAAGAAGAACGTGTAGAAAATTTTTCAAAATTATTCGAGTGTCTGAGAAAGTAAAAACTCCGCTTGAATCCCAACAAATGTACATTTGGTGTTCGCTTAGGAAAGCTTTTAGGATTCAACATCAGCTAGAAAGGAATTGAAGTTGATCTCGACAAAGTCTAGGCCATTCAAGAAATTCCTTCACCCAGAACAGAAAAGCAAGTAAGAGGATTTTTGGGACGTCTAAATTACATCTCGAGATTCATATTTCTCATGACACCGACATGCGCACTGATTTTTAGGCTCCTCCGAAAGGACCAAGGTTGTGTATGGACAAAAGATTGCCAGATGGCTTTTGAAAGTATCAAAGAATATCAGCTGAATCCACCTATTTTGTCTCCTCCGGTGGAAGGAAGACCCCTGATCATCTACTTAAAAGTCCTAGAAAATTTCATGGGTTGTGTGTTGGGTCAACAAGAGGAAACAAGAAGAAAAGAATACGCCATATTACTTGAGTATGAAATCCACGGACAGTGAAACTCGATACACTATGCTCTAGAAAACCTGTTACGCTTTGGCATGGGCTGCTAAACTTCTTCGCCAATACATGATTTGTCATACCACTTGGTTAATCTCCTCAATGGATCCGATTAAGTATGTCTTCGAGAAACCTGTTTTAACTGGAAGAATTGCCCGTTGGCAGATGTTGTTATCAGAATACGACATCGAGTACCATACTCAGAAAGTCGTCAAAGGAAGTATTCTAGCCGATCATCTGGCTCACCAACCAATTGACGATAATGAATCATTCATATATGACTTCCCAGATGAGGATGTGATGTACCTAAATATGAAAGATTACAATGAACCACTTCCAGACGAAGAGCCAGAGCCTGGATCCTGATGGGGATTAATATTCGACGGAGCTATTAACGCTTATGGAAATGGAATTGGGGAAATCATTGTTACACCTCAAGGGACCCATATTCCTTTCACCGCCAGGTTGGCATTCAAATGTACAAACAATGAAGCCGAATATGAAGCTTGTATCATGGGTCTCGAAGAAGCTATCGACTTAAGGATAAAGAACTTGGATGTGTATGGAGACTCGACTTTGGTTATAAATTAGATCAAAGGAGAGTGGGACACACGCCAGGATGGATTGATTGCTTACAAAGACCATGCAAGAAGGTTGTTACCTTTCTTCAACAAGATTGATTTTCATCACATTCCTCGTGAAGAAAACAACATGGCTGACGCACTGGCTACTCTATCCTCCATGATTACTGTAAATCGATGGAACGACATGCCCAGGATTGACATAATGCGCCTTTATAAGTCTGCTTACATATTTGCAGTCAAAGTAGTCATCGACGACAAGCCTTGGTATTACGACATCAAGCTTTTCCTTCAAAGACAAGAATACCCACCTAAGGCATCAATGAAATATAGGAAGACTCTCAGAAGACTAGCCGGTAACTTCTTCCTAAACAATGATGTACTCTATAAAAGAAACTTCGACATGGTTTTGCTCAGATGTGTGGACAAACATGAAGCCAACATGCTAATGAAAGAGATTCACGAAGGATCCTTTGGCACTCATGCCAATGGGCATACGATGTCAAGAAAAATTCTAAGAGCAGGATATTATTGGCTGACAATGGAATATGATTGTTACAAATACATGAGGAAATGTCACAAATATCAGATTTATGCCGAAAAGATTCATGTGCCTCCGACTCTTCTCAAAATTCTCTCTTCCCCATGGCCTTTTTCCATATAGGGAATCGACATGATTAGCATGACTGAACCCAAAGCCTCAAATGGACATCGCTTCATCTTGGTCCCTATTGATTATTTCACCAAATGGGTCAAAGTAGTATCATACACTAGTGTAACCAGACAAGTGGTGGTCCAGTTTATAAAAAATAATCTCATCTGTTGTTATGGTGTTCCAAGCTAGATCATTACTGATAATGGATCGAACCTGAACAACAAGATGATGAAAGAATTATGTGCTGAATTCAAGATTGAGCACCATAACTCGTCTCCCTTACCGACCTAAGATGAATGGAGAGGTTGAAGCAACTAACAAAAATATTAAGAAAATAATTCAAAAGATGGTCGTGACTTACAAGGATTGACATGAAAAGCTCCCATTTTCTCTTCAAGGTTATCGCACATTTGTCCGTACTTCAACTGGGGCAACCCCTTTCTCTCTAGTATATGGCATGGAAGCAATACACCCCATTGAGGTTGAGATCCCGTCAATGAGAGTATTGATGGAAGCTAAGCTAACAAAAGCTGAATGGTGTCAAAGCAGATTCGATGAACTGAATCTAATTGAAAAAAAAGAATGACGACTTTATGCCATGGACAGTTGCATCAACAAAGGATGAAGAAAGCTTTTGACAAAAAGGTCCAACCTCGGGTATTCAGAGAAGGCGACCTCGTGCTAAAAAAGATCCAATCTTTCCTCACTGACTCCAGGGACAAATGGACTCCAAATTATGATGTCCCATATGTTGTTAAGAAAACCTTCTCAGGTGGTGCCCTAAATCTCGCAACTACGGATGGTGAAGAATTCACCCTGCCTATGAATGTCGAAGCAGTCAAGAAATACTTCGCCTAAAAACAAAAAGAAACAGCTCGCTAAGTTGAAAACCCGAAAGGGTGACTTAGTAAAAAAAGCATCTCGGTGGATTGAAAACCCGAAAAGGCGGTCCAGGCAAAAATTAGAGGCATAAACAAAAATCATCCCGATAGATTGAAAACCTGAAAAGGAGATCTAGGCAAAAGTTAGGGATTTATGGCAAGTAACTGCATCCAACAAGATTGGATCATCTTAGATAGCATCATCTATCAAAGAATTTTCAAGCGAGTCACTTTCAACTAAAGTTCAAGAATACTGGGAATTCAAAGTCGTTAGAAGGATAGTGGTCATTATGTTTCACTGTAGTGCTTTCCTTTTAAATTACCATTTTTCTAACTTTGTAATGCTCCATGGAATCACGCATTTGGCTGATTACCATCCTATTAATGAAAATTTGAGCCTCTGTGCCTTTTGGTTGCAATTCTCTCTTTTATTCTGCCTTGCAAAATGACATTTTTATCCGATATTCATTCTTGAAACAAAAAAATGAATTTACTTTTGCTTTTAAAATAAATATGGCAATTTCCTTTGATTTATGAACATAAAAGGAATAATTATAGCTTCTCCAAGAGTGATTAAAATCTCGAAATGCAAAATTAATTGCTTTTACGATCAAACTCACAAATATCCTCGAGTGGCGGATCATTACCTCAAATAGACAAGATTTGTTTCTTCTTTCCCCAACAGGGTTTTACCACTAAAAAATGCCAGTGATGCCTCTATTTCCCGGAATGGCCGAGTATCCAGTTTTGTTCATCACCAGTTTGTGTGTCGTGTCTGTTTTGTCAGCATAATCATAACATTCATTCATACATCATGCATAATCAATTCATATTCATATTCATAATGCATAAGTTATGTCATTCACTTTGGTTGTGTTTATTCCCCAAATGATTTCCTCTCTCCAATAGAGTTGTCAACTTTAAGTAGAAAATGTACATTCTTTCTGAATCCCCACTGAGTTTGATTCTTGTGGATGTTTCACTTCAGTTCTCCTTTCCACACTTGGATAGGATGAAATTCCCAGTTTGAGTTCATTCCTCATCTGGAAGTATCTTCTTTTGCATAGTCTCTCTAGATTGAAATTAGTCCTTGACCATTTTTTTGATAACTTGAACCTCCAAGGAAGAAGGATTTCCATTGAAACCTTACTCTTCCTTAGTAAAGACACAGTTTGCTTTCCCGGATAAAGGAAAATCCCTAGTGAAATCTTTTCAGCAAAGTATCTTGGTAGCAAGGACATCACATATCCTAAGAAATATCTACCAATCGACAAATGGAAGTTTCTTTCGGAACAGTTTGTCTATCTCCATCAAAGATAAGTTTTTTCCTCATTGGAATCTATGTCTAACAAAACAAGTGGCAATCTCTTAAGAAGCTTGTTTTTGTCCCAAAAAATTCACAGTGGGTCGGCAAAAGGCAATCCCTTTCCGAGAAGTTTGTCCTTCTTTCAACAAAGTCACCAGCACCTCAAAATGGTCTTCTATCTTAAGGCATCTCTCCTAAGAAGTCTCGGAGGGAAGTATAACGAAGTCTCCCCAAGTAAATGACATCTAAACAGAGAAGTTTGTAAATCTCTACATTACAGGCTGTGGTATTCCCTAGTAAGTTTGCTACCAGGTTTTTGCTCATACTATGGCATCTCTTCGAAAGAGTCTCGGAGAAAAGTATGATGAAGTTACTTCCATTAAATGGCATCTCCTCAAATGAATTCCGACGAGAAGTTTGATGAAGACCCTTACAATTTTCCTGCCTTAACCTTGTTAAGAGAAAGACTTGATAGGAAGAAACTGAGACTAGTTCCATGGTTAAAGACCAGGATCGAGGGGAAGTTTTACCCTTTTTCTAAGTAGAATTACTTAGTAAAAGAAGATGGATAAATATATTCCAGCTTTGGGAATTTGTCATTATTCAAGTTATCATATCACCTACATTCACAATCAAAATTTCGGGTATTCTGATATTTAATCCTCTTTTACCTCGAACGTCCGAATATCTTCATCATTCATACCTTCAAGTCAAAGAAGATTAAATAGGGGCATCTATCATACCCTAAATTTTGACCCTAAGACTTCACATCATTGTGAAAATTATCAATACAATATGGATTTACCTTTATGCATCACTGATCCTCTCAAAGATTGTTAAGTGTTCACTCTAGGCAAAAATTAGGGTTTTGAGTCTCTCAGAGGATTCAGGCAAAGGGTCAATCAAGAATTTACATTATATTTAACTTATCAATCCTCTCAATCATCCATAGAGGTCAAGAGATCCTCAAATCAAGCACAAGATTGCATCATTTCAAGTTGATCAAGCCTCAAGATCATCAGTACACCATAATTAGGGTTTTGACCTAATTCAATCCTTGAGTTGACTTTTAAAGCAAGGAATGATCCCAAACCTCCAAATATGTTTCAAGGACCTCAAATACCTTATATTAATCCCTTCATATGATTGGATTAACCCAAAGGACTTGATTCATCAACAATGCAAGAATTCAAATCCATCTGAGCCACAAACTAGGGTTTTGATGAAAAGTCAACCATACCTTTGACTTTTGAGCAAGGCATGATCTCAAATCTTGGAACATGATTCAAGAAGCTCAAAAGAACCTCATAAGTCCATTCATAAGTTCAAAATTGCCTCAGAGGATTCATCTATCAAAAATCAGGAATTAGGGTTTCTCTGTACAAAATTCATCTAAGACCCAAAGTCAAAGTTTGACTTTTTGGGAAAAAGTGTTCATCATGAACCATTATACACGAAAACATGATCTATTGTTGCATTTGAATAAGATTTGATCAAGAAATCAAGGTTACTTGTAAAAAGGGCAATGTTGAGAAATTGAAAATTTCACTAAGTTATGGAAAAACATGGTTTTTTCCTAACTTCCAAAGGCCGTAATTTGAGATCCAAGCAACCATTTCTTGCCCTCCAAAGCTCAAATGATAGATCTTCTTCCATACAACAAGATTTTTGGGATGAACCATCCCCAAAAAATGCATAGATTTTGAATTATAAGGCCATAAAGTTAGGGTTTCATGATGTTTTGAATTTTGACACTTAGCATTTTTTAGGCAGAATCTGTTTCATGTTTTGGCCAACTTTGAAGACATTTATCACCATGATCAGAGAAGATTCAAGACCAAATGCAAACATCAATGTTGTAGTACATCATATCTTCTTTACAAAGAGTACAAGAACATCCATTAATTCAATTTGATCAAGAAGTTATGAACCTCACAACTCACCTTGCTGCAACTATTTTTCAAAGACAGATTTTGTGCATTACTTGTAGCACACGATTTTTGAGTCCAAATTTGGTGACTATGCAAGACTGATCCTTATCTAATTCAATAAGAATCTCAGTCAATTATGAAGAACCTACAACTTTGGATCAAAGATTCAAGAATCTAGTTTAGCATGTGCAAACTCATCATTACCAAAGCCTTGAATTTCAATTTTGGCATTTGGCATTTATGTGATGCATAGAGGTGGCATGAATCAAGCACAAACTAGTCAAGACATATCCAAGAACCATAAAGGATCAAGCCTGCAAAATTGGTTGGAGTCAATGCCTAGCTATGCTAGAGGAGACTTGTGGTACCTTAGCATTCAAGTCATGCCACATGACAAAATCCATTGGACAATAGAGTGATCCTTCATCCATTCACTATTCCTTCATAAACAAACTTGTTCTCCTATAAATAGGAGTTATTTTTTATCATTTCAATCACACCAAAACAACATCACACTTGTTTTCTCTCATTTCCCTCTTTCATTCCAAAGTTCTAAGTTTCAAAGAGTGAAAATTGAATTTCTCAAACCAGAGCAATTCCATCTAAACCAATGATCTAGACACCTCACATACATCATATATGAGTGATCCAAACACTTAAACATCAACTGTAACATCAAATTCATCGAGATCATAGTTCATCCAAATCAAACTGCAGTTGGATTCGAGCCCATCAATCCAGAAGGTTTCAATCCATTCCAAGCACATCAACAATATCCTTGAGGTCTAGGGAAGCTGTCCAGATCATCAAAACACTTCTGTAACACCTCTACAACACAATTTGATTCCTTCTTACAGAGGTAAGCCTTGAAATTTCAAACTCCATAATTCATGCATCATTTTTGATATTTCAAGTTACCAACATGTTTCTGCATGTATATAGAATATTTTCCCTTAATCAATTGTTATGTATCAATCGTGTATAGAATTTCACATTATTTTTGCAAAAATTAGGGTTCATCTGCTCATCACATGATATCTTGCTCTACACTTAAAATAAATGCAATTAAACTCCACAATCGCGTTCCTTGTTCAAAAGCGAGCAATTTTCATGTTTACATCTTTTAAAATCATTACGTATTGAGGGGAATAAGAGAGGTTTTGCAAATCTGATGATGGCGGTGGTGCACGATGAAGAAGAAGATGTTCTTCGCGCCATAATTTAAATTTTTAAAATATTTTATATTTTTTATAATTTTCATATTATTTTCAAAAATTAATTTCTATATCCAATGTTGATTATTTTCAAATGAATTTTTGTACACATATAAGTCACATATTAAATATTTTATTCACCAAAAAATCAAAAAAGTATTTTGTATTTGATATATTTTTTAATACATTAAAAAATATTATTTTTTAATGGTTTTATTTATTTTAAAATAAATTCAAATACTGATTTCTCCTACCAAATTAATTATTTTTAATCCCAAATTTCACACATATCATTTAAATACCCAATTAGTTTAATCCACAAAAATATTATTTTATTTTGATATATTTTTATTAGGTTGAAAAATATTGTATTTTACAAATTGTTTTAATACCTTTAAAATATTTTCTTTTCTTGATTTTTCTTAAGCCTAATTGATTTCAAATAGTCATATGAATAAAACATCTTTTTGAAACCTTAATCATTGTTCATGACATTAATAATGGATTCATTTGATAAATTATACCATTTTTAATTAATTTTCTTTTAAAAATATCTGAAAAATGAAATTAGGGTTTTCACCTTGATTCAACCTTTTCAAACTTCATCTCAACAATCATCTGGGCCTTTATTAGAGTGTAAGACCCAACCCTTTCTGTAAATAAACCAATCTCTGGGCCTCTACTATATTATAAGTCCCATTGCGCTTTTCAAAATCACGGTGCGATCACTATTTTCATAACAATTCATGGGCCTCTGTTAGGAGTGTAAGTCTCATCCCTCTGTACATAAACAAATTCAAATAATCATCTGGGCCTCTAATAGAGTGTAAGACCCAACACCCCCCCTTTGTCAATAGAATAATCTTTTACCCCCATTCATCCAGGGCTTTGTACAGGATACAAATAATATTGGGCCTTTATCCAGAGTGTAAGACCCAACACCTTTCTTCTCTCCCACATCTTTTCAAAATCAAAGTCATCTTCAAATTCAAATTCAAATTTAAATCATCTCCTCATATCAAAACTTTCTTCAATTTCTCAAAACCCTAATTCATTCAATCAATCACAATTCACTTGGGCCTCTATTAGAGTGTAAGACCCAACACCACCTTTTCAATCCCTTTCATGCTTGTTAATATATTTGTTTATATCTTGTTAAGTTTCTCTTAGCATTTAAGTCATCCTCATATTAGACATAAGTCAAACAATATGATACCTTCACTTAATACAACTTAGTTCAAACAACTAGTTCCCTCTTGTATATAGGAAATTTCCCTAGTATAGTTAGCCTCCTCTTGGGATTTATCCAAGTATCATAGCCTCCTCTTGTACTTTATCCAAGCATCATTGCCTGCTCTTAGGCATTATACAAAGAATCTCCCCAGCAAGAAAGCCTTCTCTCGGGCTTCGTACAAGGAGACTTGGGAAGTCTCACTCAATCCTCTAGCCTCCTCTTGCGCTTCATCAAAGCATCATAGCTTCTTCTTGGGCTTCATACAAGGATCCTCAGGCTTCTTAAAAGCATAGGTCAAGATTTAGTCATCTATGCAATAAATCTTTTAGCCTCACCATCCTAGGCTTTGTACATGATACAAATAAACTCTTTTAGCCTCATTCATCATGTGCTTTGTACAGGATACAAATAAAATTCCCAAAAGAGTCAGCCAAACCATCAGTATTGAGCTAGTCACTTCAAACTTCCTCAACAGTTATTACTCTTCTCTCAGGCTATACCAATAAATTGCTAATCAGTCAGCCTTAATATTAGGCTTTGTACAAGACAAATAAAACTCTCCCAGTTGAGTCAGTTTTCGATGTTTTTTTATCTTCAACATTGGGCTTTGATCAAGGCACTAAATTCAACTTCCCCACAAATGAGACTCTGAGTCCTCTCTGTAGGAGGATATCCCTTCTATACATCACATTTTAAATCAAATCAAATTTCCAATGAAACTATTTTACATAAAGAAGGATGTGGCATTGCTCTGGATATTTCAAAGTCCAAATTTAAAGCTTCTTCCCTCATGATAAAACTCATGAAGAAAGATGTGGCATTGCTCTGGATATTTCAAAATCCATGTTTAAAGCTTCTTCCTTCATGACATTTCACTTCTCCCATAAAGAAAGATGTGGCATTGCTTAGGATGACAAAGATCCAAGTTTAAAGCTTCTTCCTTTATGATTTTACTCTTCAGAATTTGTGATGAATAAATGAGATATCTCCTTTTAGAGATGACAAATTCTCTCAGTCAAACTTTTAGCTTCAATATTGGGCTTTGATTAAGACACAAATACTCTTTTAGCTTCAATCTTGGGCTTTAAACACACCACCAAACAACTTCCTCCTCCCATAAAATAGGAGAAACTACGAACACTCTGATTTCCTCAAATCTCTTTATTGGAATACGTAGGCATAAGATTGTAAAATCTTAGAGAGCTCACTAATAAAAAAACTTTAGGTCTAGCACCTTCCCAAAAACAATAGAAAACCACAAAAACAACAAAAACATTTCCTCATCTTTAACAAAGGAGAAACTTTCCCAATTCAATAGTAGAAATATATGCAAATAAAGGTTCCTATAGATTACTATAGATACTCAGGGTGGTAATAGCTTCCCTCAGTATAACCAACCCCCGATTCCAGATCTCTTAGCATTTGTAAGGAAAAAAAATTTGAGCAGGGTTAGTTTACGATATCTTCCCCTTCCTTTTAAGCATCATATGATAAATATTAGAAATCAAAAAGTAGAACTAAATGCGGTAGTGGTCGCATTACAAAACCGGAGCTACAAACACCACGCAAGGTTTATACATGGTGTATTATTTTCACAAGAGTAAACATGCACAATTAGAATCAAGGAACAAGTCAAAGACATTACTTAAGGACTTAAAAAAGCCCTAAAAATGTGCCTAACTTTAACTATACAAAATTGTATGAAAAATAAATATTTTTGTGAAATGTAAAATGTGTTCATAAAATATGCAATGTCATGAGTACATGGGAAAAAGAATGGCCCCAAAAGACCAAGGGAGCAACAAGTTATGATCATTAAAAGTTGTGAAGAAAATTAAAAAAAGAAAACAAGTGGTAAAAATAATAGGAATGTCACTCCAAAGGCTAGAACACGCACCCTCTATGTTGTAGGTAAAAGGAATTACCACTGGGCCAGTAGCTTGGCCCAGTTATGAACTGCTTTCATGAATATATATTTAAAATTCGCTTCAAAAGTAGGAGAAAAAAATAAAACAAAAGGAACTGGGGTGAGGGGGGTTCGAACCCCAGTTCCTAAGGTCAGAAACACACTTAACATGGAGGCACAAGCCACTAGGGTGGCGATACTTCCATTTATTAAAATGGATTCTGTAAAACAAATATTAAAAACACATTATAATGCACAGTGCCACGTCATCACCACTAACCTCACGCATGCTCTCTCTTTTTTCTCTCTCTCATGTCTGTTTACCGTGAAAATTGGTAAACAATTATTGGTCTTTCAAAAAATTAATATGGTTTACTTGCAGGATTAACCAGTGAATCCTAAGGACATAGTTATTGTGTTTAATGTATTCCTGGAAAATTGTAGAATACTTCGATAGTATTCATTTTATGTAAAAGATTGTTTGATTGTTTGTTGAAAAGACTAAACTTTGTAAAAGTTTAATAAAGAAATGCAATGGAGAAAATAACTTCAAAGTAAAAAGTGCAGTAAAGAGCAATTGGTAAATGAAAGTAAACTTCTATTTGATAAAATGTATGGTGTTTCAAACGTACATTTTTCAATAGTAACCCTTTTCTCATGTTAACTTGGATACTTTGAGTAAATTTTAAGTATAGTACAATAATTTAACACACAGAAATCCTAATACTAAGACCCCTATTTATAATGCGTCGAAATAGTTGCCTCCAACGATCATTTCCCCAAAATTTGACATGTTTCGCCCTGCATGCCTTCGTTTCACCATAGTTCGCCACGCGTCTCTCCTGAGAAACGAATAAGGACAAAAAATAGTTATTTATCCGTATTTTGAAATTCAAAATCCTGTCGAAGGAAGGCTTTAAAACATCCCTTCGTTGAAGTGACTTCCTATACTTAGACAATATTTCTAAGTTTTTGCTCAAGCATGTCTCCTAATGAGAACTACTTCAACAGAACTTCAAATCAGCTCCTATCGAAATCAACCATATTTAAGAAACTATCATTTTCACTTAGTTTCTCAAATGGGAACATGGCGTCCAAATTCACAGCCAACAAATTGCCCCCAAAAAATGTCATTTTTGACTGAAATGAAGAAAAGGGCATTTTTTGAAGTTTTCATATTCGACGCCAGAAAACCATTGGACTGCTATGACGTCATTATCATCATGACAACTTTCCCCAAACATCTCCTTAAACCCATATGTGAATCTTTTGAATCATCACGCGTCTAGTCCCTAGGAGATCATGGGTCAGATTTTAAACTGTTACTATCTCATCACACCACCCTCACATGAAATGCGTCCCATGATTTTTATCACCATTAATGTTGTACAATAACCGTTCCACTTTATCCATCTATAAATAGTGGAAAGCACCATTTTTTCTCTTTTCACTCTCTGAAATCTCAAGCGCATTTCTTTAAAACTTCATCTCTTTCAAATCTTTTAATCTTCAAACTCACTACCACAATGGCATCTACTTCAAAAATCTCCAAAGAAGCAAGCAAGAATGTCAAAGAATCCAAGAGATCCAAGGAACTTGCTCCAGTTCACAGAATGTTGGGCCTAAATGTGGTTGGAAATCAACAGTACATCCCTGAACCTCCAAATGAAGAGGAGAAACGCAGGATTTATCAATCACAAGTACTCATTCCCCTTCTTGTTTCTAGTAAGACCCATGCTATGTTAGGTCCTCTACTTGATCTTACTACTAACCCTACTAAGGTTAGGGAATTTTTCCCCGCTTACCACCGTTACTAACCCATAGCTAATGGTTTAAAACCTAGGACTAGTGAGGAGAATAAAATTGATGAGAAAGCAAAGGTGGATGGTCAAGGTTCTCCTTCGACCATAGCTTCTAGGGACTCAATAAACTTAGAGTTCATGAACACTAGTTTTAGGGTTTTCAGGTCATGCCCTTTGTTAAAAGACCCTTCTGACTACTTAGCTTGGTTAGAAAAAATAGAGAAAACAAAGTTCCAAGTTTGGAAAAACATGGGCATCTATGACTTAATTCAGCTGTCGAAGGTAGGGCTAGGTTATTGTCTAACTATGGTTATCGCTTCCCTCTATTTTTGGGACAACACCCACAATAATTTCCAACTCCCTTGCAGAATGGTTACCCCAACTTTGTTCGATGTCACTGCCATTACAGGCCTAAAACCTATTGGAGTGGATTATGATCCCCCCCATTTAGCTGATGACTCAATAAGTTTCGACACCAATAAAGCGGCTTTCACCACCTACATAGCCTATTACCATGACCAAGAAACCAAAGAAGTTTTTGACCAAGAACACGTTGCCTTCCTGGTTCTTTGGCTTTCGCGCTGTGTCATTTGCTCAAGGTCCCTTCAAGTGGCGAAGAGGTACCAGACCATGGCCAGCCAACTGCATATTGGACATGACATCTATCTCATCATAATAATTCTGGCTAGCCTGTATGAATCCCTTGGCGAAGGCGTCACAACATTGAAGATGATCAAGTCGAGAGGAAGCTTGCTCCTTTCTGGACCCTTCTGGCTGCTGCAATTATGGCTAAATGCCACTTTTGAAGCATCCTTTCCTGCTCGAAATCCCATCAACGAAACATCCATCGAATTGAAGAATAGAAGGGTTGAAGGGCCGAGGCTTGCCCTGTTAACTCCTAGTGACGAAGGAATGAATTTTCAGCAAATATTCACCAGTTACGTGATGATGTTTGCGAAGCGTTATAATTTTTCTCCCAGCATGGCCCCATTTGCAAATAGGAAATGCGAAGCGTTATAATTTTTCTCCCAGCATGGCCCCGTTTGCACATAGAAAAGTAGGCCCTCAATGGTTCACAAGAAAGTTTCCTCCTGAGTCGAAGGAATAGGAAGCTGAATCTTTTGACATTTAGGAATCTTTCCTTACGCCAAGACTGTTGGCTTCAAGATTCAACCCTTCAAAGCTTCGAATCACCCTTGTCAGTTACCAACCAAATATTGTTTCTCGACAGTTTGGTCTAATTCATATTAAACCTAAACCCCTCTTTCCTAAAAAGGATTCATTGATTCATTACAACTTGTGGCACAATGAGGCAGAATGCCCCAAGTTGCTAGCCAAGTATTCTGACCTCACAAAGTTCAATCTTGTGGCCTTCAAACCATGCTTTCTCTACACCCGAGAGTTCGACAATTGGTGGAGAGAATATTACACTGCAGAATTCTTTGATGTAGCTACCTTCAATCTCCAACTAACTCGAGCTTTTGCCGTTGTGCAGGACAAAGTGAAGAAAGGTACTTCAACACACATCAAAGAGATCCAAGCATTATAGAAGTACTTTGAAACCGCTTACAGACCAAGTGATCTTAGTCGAACCATTAGCGAAGCAGCAATGACTTTAAAAGAATAATTTACAAAGAAATTAGAGGAATTAAAACTTCCTTCGTACGTTCGACCTGATCAACGTTACAAGTTACCTTTTAATCTTTATCCTCCAAAATTCCCTCGACTGCCAACTCCTGATTTTGGTGTGCCTTTTAGCCCTCCATTTCCAGACTGGTTCGTCTATAGGGATTTTACGAAAATTCTTCGCCAAGAATCACAAAAGTGTGCTAAGTGAGTGGTTCCAACTAAGTACACTCTGGACAATTTCAAATGCCACCTTCATATTGGCATAAAACACATTTGCATGGAGTCTCCAATATATGAAGGTGTGGAATGGGAGGTTATTCAACACCACTTCTTTCTATCCATTTCTCATTATTTACGTTTTGTACTTGGCTTATGCTAACTGCGTTAATTTTCTTTGAAGCTATAAGAATTCCAGCCAAAAAACCTACTCCCGTTGAAAAAGAAGTTGTCGAAGAAGAAGAGGAAGACAACACCAAGAAAACCACAACAAAGGTAAAACTTTGTGCTTATTATCTTTTTCTTTTTGCATATTGCCTTCCCAGTCTAACATCTGAAATATAATATTTTTCCAGGGAAGTCGAAGACCACCTCCGACACCAAAAAAGAGAAAGCAAAAGAAACCTGAGGTTAATCTAATTGAATCCGATGACGGGGATCTTTCTCCAGATCACTCCAAACAAGTCAAGAAGAAGAAGAAGCAGACGAAAATTACTGATGCTGGTTTTTGACCTCAGCCAAAAACCATCAAAGCACCTGCGAAGAAACCTTCTTCCCCAAAGATGATAGAGACTGATGTCACCCCTGGTAGTAAAAAACAACTGACAAAAGAACCCATATCAGGTGGAAAGTGACAACTCCAGCCCTGGGACAAATGATCCTAAGGTACACAGATTTCTTTTTCGTCTTTGAATTTTATGATTATCTTTGACTAACATGCTTCTAATCTTTTTCTTGATTTATTCTTCTTAGGATGCCAAAGATGGTAAGGGGCATCCCATTGTCAAACAAATCATTCCCACCACTAGTAGTGATCCTACTTATCATCCAACAAGCCCTTCCAAAACTTCTCCCAAGGATTCTACCAAAGAATTTGTAGACAAAGTGAGCCAACTGGCTGGTTATCATAAAAAAATCACCGCCCAAGGTCAACACTGAGCTTTCACACACCAACGAACTTGATCACGAGAAAAGTACAGCAAGGAATGAAGCCTTAGTTGACGTCGCAGGAGACACTAAAATGCCATCTGCAGAACAAATTATTGAAGACAAATCTGAAGATGGCTCCCCAATCAATCATCAAGGCGGTGGTGATGAAAACCGTGAAGAGGAAGAGGATCACTCTATGTTTGATTTTGAAACTGAAGTTGTCGTGGAGAAGACAAAGACAAAAATGGAGAAGAAAAAGAACAGCAAGAAGATCAAAAAATTAACCCAAATCCTTATGCTTTGACTAGCACAAACTCTACCAGCCTCTCATGAAGAGCTAGAGTCCCTGAAAGTACAGAGGCCACTTGAATATTTAAAAGCCATGATCAGCTCCAAGTTTAGCTTTACTGACAAGAGTACCAGCACTTCGACTGCCTTAGGCAATCAGTCTGCCAATAAACCTGAGGATGACTTGCTTCCCCAAATCAAAGAGAAGGTTTTTACGCTGATTTGATCCAACTCTTAGAAAAAGACACTTCAGCTAGTTTTGGGATTTAGAAACTCTTGAAGCAAGTTAATGTCTTGTAGGTTTCTCCAGAAGTTGTTGATGCCATAATGGAGCTGGGCACGTTTATTGATCTTGTTGTCGCTGATCTCAATCGTCTTAGAGA
This sequence comes from Lathyrus tuberosus, assembly GCA_022829125.1. NCBI lineage: Eukaryota > Viridiplantae > Streptophyta > Magnoliopsida > Fabales > Fabaceae > Lathyrus > Lathyrus tuberosus. The sequence continues at coordinate 7,624,630 of JALAZF010000008.1, read as the reverse complement.
TTTTTCAAGTATAATTCACCACAAATCAGAGACCCAACTGAATGAATGGGATGCAGCCTCTGAATCCACCACAAAGGTTTCAGATCTGGAAAAGGTCTATGAACAAAATAAGAAAGAGATTGCAAGTAGTGACAAGAATGTCGAAGAATGGGAGCAACAAATCAAGGATTTATAGAGAAAAACATCTCAGGCCAAGCAACGCAAAGATGAACTTCTCAAGTTTGATCAAGAAGAAGTGGCAAAAGAACTTAAGGTTGGAATGTATCATGTCGACAGAGCCCAACAACTTGGCAAGGAAATCGAAGACCTTTCTACCAACAGGGCTCTCTGTGAACGGCGTTTGGTGCACTAGAAATCCAAATATGAGAAAATGAAAAGTTGTCTCCCATTTTAGCTGGATTGTTGATGAACTTGTTCGATTGTAATTTTAAGCTCTTTGTGGCATGGATTGTAATGATTTAGCCATTTTGGCAATTTTTTCTTTAATTCCCATTTTGGCTTCGACTATCCTTTGCATGAATTACTCCTTATTCATATTTATTTCTTGAAGTATAAGCTTATATTTCTTTAAATACTTACCCTTTACCTTCAAGATTCTTCTATCTTCATTTAACTCTTCGATCTCATATGCGCCATTGGAAAAGACTTTAATAATTTGAAAAGGACCTTCCCACTTAGGGGACCACTTACCCAAAGTTCTATCTTTCTGCCCCATGGGCAAAATCACTTTCCAAACTAATTCTCTAGTTGAAAATAACTTAACTTTCACCTTTTTATTTTATGACTTTTCCACTCTCTTCTTTTGCCTTTTTAGTAACTCTAAGGCATTTAGTCTTTCTTCGTCCAAATCAACTAATTCGTCCAACATCATATTCCAATAGGAATTAGATGGAATATCATGTTGTCTACGAATTCTAGTTGACTGTAAATAGATTTCGACTGGTAACACAGCATCATGACCACATGTTAGTTGAAAAGGTGTAGTATTTGTAGCATCCTTAGGGGTGGTTCGACAAGCTCACAAAACTTGGTCCAATGTCTTATGCCAATTTCTTGGCTTTTTCCCTACGTGCTTCTTAATTAACCCAATCACCACTTTATTTGCTTCTTCGACTTGACCATTATCTTGAGCATAATAAGGTGTGGATCTTAAAAGTTTGAATCCCATTTATTTAGCAAATTCTTGCATCTTTCTACTAGAAAAAACTTATCCCTAGTCTGTTGTAATAGTTTATGTGATTCCAAACCTGTAAATAATGTGTTTTTAGATGAATTCAATCACTGCATCCTGATCCACATTTACCAGTGGTATAGCCTCAATCCATTTAGTGAAATAATATATTCCCACTAAAATGTATTTTTGACTCTTGGATGATGCTGGTCGAATTTCACCAACTAAATCCAAAGCTCAACCTCTGGAAGGCCAAGGATTCACTATGGAATATAGTTCGCTTGCAGGAACATTTTGAATGCTTGCATGTATTTGGCATTCTTGACATCCTTTGGCGAATTCAATATAATCTTTAAGCATTGTAGGCCAATACATTCATTGTCGAAATAATAACCATTTCATCTTATGGCCTACTTGATGTGCTCCACATGCCCCACTATGGACATTAGGAAGAGCCAAATATGCCTCAAAGTCGCTAAGGCATTTGAGTAAGACACCTTAAGGCATCTTTTTGAGCAATTCATTCCCTATTAGAACATAACTTAAGGCACGATATTTGACCTTTCGTTCAACAGAAGCCGTTGGATTCGACAAGTAGTCTACTATTGGTTTTCTCCAATCTTTGCTTATCAGACTATCTATAGCCAATATCTCAAACCTTTCTTCGTCAACATATCATAGCTTCATTGTCTCCAAATTTGTTGGGGATATTTTAGTTGATACAACCCTTCCTCTGACTTCGATTTCATATTGTAATTTTTCCTTCGGAATTTTGTACCCTGAAGCAATCTAGGCCAAGTCATTGGCCTCTTGATTCTCAAGTCGAGATATGTGTCGAATGCTTACTATTTCAAATCTTCGTAACAACCTATTAGTTATCACAAAGTACATGATAAGATTTTCCTTGACACATTTGTATTCCTTTATAATCTGCTTTATTACCAACTCTGAGTCACCCATTATTTCGTCTCGAGTTGCCCCCAATTCCAACAATATTTCAAGTCCAGCGATTACAGCTTCATATTCAGCTTCGTTGTTTGAACAAAGGCCATCGACCTTGTACTTGAATTTGGTTGGAATTTTGTTAGTAGAAATAATCAATACTCCTAATCCCGTTCCATCTTTATGGCAAGAATCGTCGAAGTATAACTTCCATGGTTTAAGCTCCACAAAGTTTAGGGAGTGTTCGACTATAGAGTGGTCGACTATAAAGTCGGCTACCACTTGTCCTTTAACAGCCTTTAAAGACATATAAGTTAAAGAATATTATGTTAAGGCTAATGCCCATTTACCAATTTGACTTTGCAAAATAGATTTAGAAAGCATATGTTTAATAACATCGAAATGAGATGAAACATAAACTTCCACTGACTTTATATATTGTTTTAATTTTGTACAAGATAAGTATAGACAAAAACACAACTTTTCGACTATACTATATCTAGTTTCTGCATCATTTAAGATTCTACTAAGGTAATAAATGGCTCTTTCGATGCCATTTTCATCCTCTTGAGCTAACATGCTCCCTAAAGTTTTTTCAGACGCATATATGTACAATCTCATACTCCTATTTCTACAAGGAGGCAGCAGAATTGAAGGGTGAGCAAGGTATTCTTTAATCTTGTTGAATGCTTCTTGTTGCGCTTGCCCCCACTCAAAACCTTCTTGCTTGAGTCGAAGTAGAGGCGAGAAGGCTTGAGTCTTTCCACTTAGATTGGAAATAAATCTCCTTAGAAAGTTGATCTTTCCTTGCAATGACTATAACTCCTTCTTTGTCGAAGGTGTCATACCCTAAATTTCGACCATAAGTCTTCACATCATTATGCAAGCCATCACCATAATTTGGATTTACCTAATCCTCTCAAAGATTGTTGAGTATTCACCTTAACCAAGAATTAAGGTTTTTGAATCCTCTCAGAGCATTCAGTCAAAGGATCAATCAGGAATTGAAATGATCCTCAACTTGTCAAAACATCTCAAACATCCATGAAGGATCAAGAGGTCTCCCACATTAAGAATCTAACACAAGATTGCATCATTCAGAGTTGATAAAGCCTCAAGATCATCAGTGTCACCAAATTAGGGTTTTGGTCGACTCAAGCCTCCAAAGAGAAATTTTCATCTAGGCATGAGCCAATAATTAAATATATGATTCAAGAAGCTCGAAAGAACCTCATGAGTCCATTCATAAGTTCAAAATAGCCTTAGGGGATGCATCTATCAAAAATTAGGAATTAGGGTTTTGACCTAATTCAGTCCCTAAGTTGACTTTTAGAGCAAGACATGATATAAAACTTCAAAATATGCTTTAAGGACCTCAAATACATCATTATTGATCCATCCACAAGATTGGATTGATTCAAAGAACTTGATTCACAAGCAATACAAGGATTCAAATTCATCTGAGCCACAAACTAGGGTTTATGAGAAAAAGTCAACCATACTTTTGACTTTTGATAAAAGCATGATCTCAAACCTTGGGACATGATTCAAGACACTCAAAAACACCTTTGGAATCCATCAATTAGGTTGAGTTTAACCCAAGGACTTGATTTCATAAAGGATCACAAAGTTCAAGTTTCATCTAAGATAAAAAGTCAACTGTGATCAAAATCAAGTTTGACTTTTAGGATTTTATGGAAAACATGGCCTCTTTAAGTCAAGAACAATGTTAAATTGTGATTTGGATCATGATCATTTAAGAAAAATCAAGAAAAATGAGGTTACTTGCAAAAAGGGCAACCTTGAGAAACATAAAATTTCACTAAGTTATGGAAAATAATGATTTTTACCCAACTTTGCAAGGCCATAACTTGTGATCCAAGAAAGCATTTTTTTTCCATCCAAAGCTCAAATGATAGATCTTCTTACATACAATAAGATTGCAAAGCAGAAGTACCCCAAAAAATTGCATAGATTTTAAGATATAAAGCATTGAAGTTAGGGTTTCATGAGATTTTGAACTTTGACACTTAGAATTTTTTAGGCAGAATATGCCTCATGTTTTGTCCAACTTTGGAGGCATTTTCCATTGTGATCCAAGATGAATCAAGACCAAATGTAAACATCAAAGTTGAAGTATGATATACAAGCTTTCCAAAGAGTACAAGAACATCCATTGATTTAACTTGAGCAAGAAGTTATGAACCTCACAACATGCCTTGACACAAACTTAATTTTGACAGTATTTGGTTACATAACTTGCATCCCACAATTTTAAGTCCAAATTCGATGACTATGCAAGATTGATCCTCATCTAATTCAACAAGAATCTCAGTCAATCATGAAGAACCTTGAAACTTGTGCCCTTAGTCAAGGATCTTATCCTTTGGCATGTGAGAATCATGATGACAAGCTATGGAACTTAAGTTTTGGCAAGTTGAATTAATGTGATGCATTGAATTGGTATGAAGCAAGCAGAAACCAGCCAAGACTCAGTCCAAAGCCATGAGTGTTCAAACCTGCAAAAATTGAATTGAGTCAAGATATAGCTATGCTAGAGGAGACTTATAGTACCTTAGACTTCAAGTCATGCTACATGACAAAATCCATTGGACAATAGCATGCTTTCTCATCCATACACTATTCCTCCAAAAACGAACTTCTCTTCCTATAAATAGGAGCCCTTTCTGATTATTTAAGACACCCCAAAACATCACAACACATGTTTTCTCTCATTTCACTCTTCACTTCAAAACTCCAAAACCTTGAGAGGTGAGAATCAAATTTTCAAATAGAGAGAAAATCAATCCAAACCAATGATGCAAACACCTCACATACATCATATATGAGTGATCCAAACACTTAAACAACATTTGTAACATCAAATTCATCAAGATCACATCTCACTCAAAGCCAGCTGCAGTTGGATTCGAGCCAAGCATTCCAGGAGGTTTCAACTTGTTCCAAGCACATCAAAACATTCCTTGAGGTCTAGGGAAGATGTCTAGGTCATCATTTCACACCTGTAACACCTACAACTGAGGATTCAAATTCCTCTTGCACAGGTAAGCCTGAACTTCCCAAACTCCATGAAACATGCATCATTTTTTATATTTCAAGTTACCAACATGTTTATGCACTCATATAGAATGTTTTCCCTCAATCAATTGCTATATATCAATCGTGCATAGGATTTCACAATGTTCATGCAAAAATTAGGGTCCATCTGTTCATCACTTGATAACTCACTCCACACTTAAAATAAATGAAATTAATTGGTACCACCGTGTTCCTTGTTCAAAAGCGAACAATTTTCATGACATCGTGCAATTTCATTGCGAATTGAGTGTTATAGGAGGGGTTTTGCAAATCTGGGTGGCACGAGGAAGAAGATGAAGTTGGTCTCCCCATATTTTGAATTTTTGAATTTTTAAAATATTTTTAATATTTTCATTTATTTTCAAAAATTATTTTCTACACCCAATTTTAATTATTTTCAAATGATTTTTTGCACAAATATTGTCCACATATTTAAATAATTTATTCACCAAAAAAATATTTTATATTTTTAATATATTCAATATATTATGTTTAATTATTTTTAAAAATAATTTCAAATATTGATTTTTTATATCAAATTTGTTATTTTTAATCCCAATTTTTTCACACATGACATTTAAATACCCTATTATTTTAATCCACAAAAAATCACAAAAATAATTTTTTATTTGGTATATTTTTAATATATTAAAAATATTATTTTAAATTGTTTTAAATGTTTTTAAAATGATTTATTTTCTTGATTTTTTTAAAAAGCCAAATGATCTTAAATATTCATGTGGATAAAATACATTTTTCATAAATCTTAATTATTGTTTATAACATGATTAATGATTTTATTTGATAAATTAGATATATTTTATTTGGAAAATATCCTAAAATATGAAATTAGGGTTTTGTTTGGATCCTATCTTTCAAACTTTATTTCAACAATCTCTGGGCCTCTATTAGAGTGTAAGACCCAACCCCCTTTGTAAATAAACCACTTCATGGGGCTCTTCTTTAGTATAACTCCCATCGCGCTTTTCAAAATCACGGTGCGATCACTGTTATCACAACAATCTTTGGGCCTTTGTTAGGAATGTAAGTCCCATCTCTCTGTACATAAACTTTGTTTTAAATAAACTTCTGGGCCTCTGATAGAGTGTAAGACTCAACACCTCCTTTTGTAAAAAAAAAATCTTTTAGCCTCATTCGTCCTGGGCTTTGTACAGGATACAAACAAACATCTGTGCCTCAATTTAGAGTGTAAGACCCAACACCTTTGTTTCTCTCTTACTTGAGATCAAGTCATCATCAAAATTCAAAACTTTCTTCAATTTCTCAAAACCTTAATCCCATCCAATCTTGAAGAAGGTATCTAATCAATTACAATACACTTGGGCCTCAATTCAAAGAATAAGACCCACCACCATTCTCAATTCAATTCATACTTGTTTTTATACTTGTTCATATGTCTGTATATACACTTGTGCATATCTTGTTAAGTTCCTTTTAGCATTCAAATCATCCTCAGTTTAGACTAGTTCAAACAATAGGATCCTTTCAATCAATATAACTTAGTTCAAACAACTAGTTCCCCCCTGTACAAAGGAATACGGTTAGCCTTCTCTTGGGCTTTGTTCAATTTATTCAACTTTGAAACAGTTCAATAAAGAGAGGATTATTTCTCGGTGATACCTCTTATTTAACCCCTTTAACCCTTGGACATTTCAACAAAGAAAGGATTATTTCCCGGTGATACCTTCTCTTGGAATTAAAATTCCTCAACAAGAGTCAGTCTCCACTTAAATTCCCTCAGCCTCCTCTTAGGCTTCATATAATGATTTCCCCAGTCAGCGTCTATCTTGGGCTTTGTACAAGACAGATATAACACTCCCCCAGTTGAGTCAGTTTTCAACTTTTTTCAGCTTCAACCTTGGGCTTTGATTAAGGAACAAAATTTAACATCCCCACAGATGAGTGTAGCGTCAATTTTTGTGACGCGACCGCAACCGCTTTTAGTGCTACTTTATGATTTATGTATTTATCCTATGAAGCTTAAAAGGAAGGGGAATATATCTCAAACTAACCTTGATTGGAAATTTTTTTCTTAACAAATGTGAAGAGATCGGGGATCGAGGGTTGGTTATACAAAGGGAAGCTGTTAACACCCAAAGTATCTATAGTAATCTATATGAACCTTTATTTACATATGTTTTACTATTGAATTGCTTGGTTGCTTGAATCCATCTACTGTTGATTGGAGAAAGTTTCTCCTTTGAGAAGGCTGAGGAAATGTTTTTTTGTTGTTTCGGGGTTTTCTACTATTTTTGGGAAGGTACTGGACCTAAAGTTTTTTATTAGTGCGCTCACTAAGATTTCACAATCTTATGCCTATGTATTCCCGTAAAGAGATCTGGGGAAATCAGAGTGGTCGTAGTTCCTCCTATTCTATGGGAGGAGGAATATTTGGTGTCTTGTTCAAAGCCCAAGATTGAAGCTAAAGGAATTTGTATATCTTGTTCAAAGCCTAAGATTGAAGCTAAAGGAATTTTTATGTCTTGTTCATGTAGCACGATTTTTGTGGTTTCGAATCACTATCGCTTTGGTACTATAGTTCAATTCATTTTTTATCCTGTGAAGCTGATTAAGGAAGGGAAATAGATGTCTCCAATTAACCCTGCTTGCATACCGAGGTTAAACAGTCAAAACTGTTGGTTTACAGATGCTATCAAAAAGGGGGGTCTGGCTTAGGTTATTTGCTTAAAAAACAGTGTCTAGACTATTTGCGAGGCTTTGGGTAAGGTGTTAGGTCTGATGCTTCTTGATTGATGTATGGAGGTACTAGATTTTGAGTTTTTTGATTAGTATGCTCGCTAAGATTTTGCAATCTTATGCCTACGTATTCCCATTTTAACGAAACAGGGAAATCGGCGTAATCGTAGTTCCTCCTATTCTATGGGAGGAAAGAGATGTTTTGGTGTCTTGTTCAAAGCCTAAGATATGAACCTAAAGGTGGTTTGTATCTTGCTCAAAGCCCAAGATGTGAAGCTAAAAGGTTTGACTGAGAGAGAACTTGTCATCTCTAAAAAGGAATTATTGATGTTTATATGCTGTGAGCAAAGCACAAATTTGATGCTAAAAGGTTGATTGACTCAACCGGGGGGTTTCTTTATTCAAAACCTAAGAGGAGGCGGGAGGTTTGACTTTTTCGGGGAAAATGTTATTTCTGTCTTGTACAAAGCCCAAGATTGAGGCTAAAGGGATTTTGACTCCGTTGGGGAGAATGTATCTTGTATAAAGCCCAAGATGGAGGCTGAAACGATTTGACTCAACAAGAGATTACTTTTATCTGTCCTGTATAAAGCCCAAGACGGAGGCTAAAAAGGTTGACTAAACCAGAGAGTCTGAAGGTTGACTGACTCAACAAGAGAGTCTTTTATACTCAACAAGAGAGTGATTTGTTGTCTCGTACAAAGCCCGAGATGGAGGCTAAAATTAGATTAACTCAACAAAAGAGTCTTTTATACTCAACAAAAGAGTGTTTTTCTATCTCGTACGAAGCCCGAGATTGAGGCTAAAAGGAGGTTGACTCAACAAGAGAGTCTTTTATACTCAACAAGAGAGTGTTTGTTACATGTCTTGTACAAAGCCCAAGACGGAGGCTAAAAGTAGTTGAACAACAAGAGAGTCTGAAAAGGTTAGCTCCGCTGGGGAGAATCATTTGTACAAAGCCTAAGAGGAGGTTGTCTTACTGCCGAGGATTATTGAGATCCTGAAGCGTGTCCAAGTGTGGGGAACTCTCATGAGAGAGACCAGGTTTCTACTGGAGATTGATCCAGAGTGATCGGTGTTTTTTCCTATGTTTGAAAGGAACTTAAGAATGTCTTTGAGACTCAAGAGGTTTAGACTGTCCAAGTCTAGAGTTTTATCTTTTGTACAATGCCCAAGAGGAGGCACGGGCATTAAGGGATGAGTATCAACCCTAAAATGGTCGGAGTTTTGACGCTGGAAAGACTGCTTTAGGAGGTCATCAGGGTCCTTGTATTAAGCCCAAGAGAAGGCATGAGAACTTCTAAGACGCCGAAGGGTCCTTGTACAATGCCAAAGAGGAGGCGGGGATGCTTTTTAGGAAGCCTGTGGGTCCCCAAACCAAGAGAAGTTCAAGAAATGCAATTAACAGAGAAGAGATCATTCTAGGAAAGTTCGAGAATTTGGAAGAAACTCAAGAGATGCCATTCACGGAGAAAATATCATCTCTAGGGAGTTCGAGTTTCTTTGACAATTTCTAAGGGTGACAGTCTGAGAAAAGGTTCACCGAGAATACTGGCTTTCTCTTTGTTCCATATTGTTTAACCCCAAGAGAAGGGAAGACTGTATCTAGAAATCCAATGGGGATCTAGTTTTGTTTGTATTTAAGAGTGACCAATAAGGCTTTACCTAGTGCTAGACGTAGTTGCCGGGGAAAACTCTAAATAACTATACTATTATTACATAGTGGGTATGTGACAAATATATAAAAGGATGTGAAAGATGACTTACAGTGAAGCAGCCCTACAATACGGTTATATACATACGAAAGCGGTAAATGAAAGCGGATAAACACTTACCCGTTGTAGAGCTTCCATGCTGTTTTGTTAGTTGTTCAACAAAGAAATTAAAGAAAGTTTTGATCACAACATATACTTGAATTCAAAATCAAAGGAGAAAGTGTTTTGAAAAGATTGTCGGGGCTTACAGCTCAAGGAGAGGCCCAAGTTTTGACGATGATCGCACCGTTGTTTTAAAAACTGTACAGAGGAACTTATACGATATGTGAGGCCCAAAATTGTTTTTATGTACAAGGGGATGGGTCTTACACTCTATTAGAGGCCCAAAGAGTTTAAAGAAAATAAATGGGGCTTATAACATGAGGGTAGGCCCAGATGATTTGATTTTTGAACTAGCGATTGCGCCGAGATTTTTCTTTTAACGCAGAGGGACTTACACAGTATCTAAGGCCAAAAAAGTTTTGGTTAAAAGGGGATTGGGTCTTACACTCTATTAGAGGCCCAATGAATAAATATGGGTCTTATAGCTCAAGGAGAAGCCCAGATGATTTTTGTTAAAAAGGCGATGATCGTGCCGAACTTTTTGACGGTATCGGGACTAATGCAATACACTGAGGCCCAAATTATTTTGGTTTTCAAGAGGGGTTGGGTCTTACACTCTATTAGAGGCCCAAATTGTTTGAAAATGAATAAATATGGGTCTTATAGCTCAAGGAGAAGCCCAATTGTGTTTGTTACAAAGGCGACGATCGCGCTGAACTTTTGAAAATATACAAGGGGGACTTATACAATATGTGAGGCCCAAAATTATTTATTTACAAAGGGGTTGGGACTTACACTCTATTAGAGGCTAATAAGTGTTTGAAAATGAGTTGTTTAGGGCGATTAAGATCAAAACCCTAAATTAATTTCAAAATGTATTTAAATTAAATAAAAATTTAATTAAAATGATCAAAATTATCAAACATGTGTGAAAAACAAGTTGTGATCTTGGATTAATGTTTGAAAAATCATGTTTATATCAACAAAATGATTTGAAACTAATTAAATTTGAAGAATCAAGGAGGAAAAAACATTTTAAATGTTAAAAAATAAATAAAAGATTAATTCTTTACAAAAATATCTAGTATATGAAATAAATAATATTTTTGGGATTTTTTCGCAAAATAATATATTTTAACATTTTTGTGAATTATTAAAAAAAGAATCAACTCAAAATCTTTAAAACTCAGAGAGAAATTAATTTTTGAATCAATTAAATAAAATCACAAAATTCAAATATTCAAATTTGTGAAAAAGGCGCCAAGAACACGGGCCAAGAACACGCGCGAAGGGAGTTTTGCTCAGATTTTCATTTTCTATCCAATCCCACTGAATTCTTGATGAAATCACACAATCCACATATCAATCTGCTCATTTTCACCTCACGATCATGTCTAAGGTCTTTAATTTCATTTATTTTAAGCATGGAATAAGAAATCAAGACAAAACCTCAAGAACCCTAAAATTTGCATGAAGGCTGAGAATTTTGATACACGATTCAAACAAAGCAATTAATTGAGGGGAAACATTCTATGCATGATTATGAACATTTGGCAAAAGTATAGTGCGAGGAAATATGCATAGATTAAGAGATGACCAAGTTTAGGCTTACTTGAAGGTCGTGACAGCAAGAGCAAAGTGATTTTTGAGTTGGAGATGCTACAGATGAGTTGTGATGATTTTGACAGCTTCCCTACACCACATGGAGTATGTTTGAATGCTTGGAGTTGATTGGAAATGGCTGGATCACTTCATGGCATCTCAGTTGTAACTTGGTTAAAACCTTGAGCATTTGGCTGGTGATTCAGAGAAATCTGTGTTCCAGTTGTGGTTTAAGTGTTTGGATCACTTCTATATGATGTTTATGAGGTGTGTGTGTGATTAGTTTGGTTGGAATGGCTCTCAAACTCAAAACCTAATAGTGACTTGCTTTGGAAGGCAATTTTGGAGTGAAAGAAGAGATTTTGAGGAAAGCATCAGTTTAATGGCTTTTGTGTACTTAAACTGAGCACAAATGAGCTCTATTTGTAGTAGAGCAAGTTTGTTTTGCAAGCAATAGTGAATGGCAACTGCAGCAGCTCATTGTCCAATTGCATCACTTTGGAATCTTAAGTCTCCTCTAGCCATTGACTAGAGGTTAGAGCACATGCCTTTGGTTCCCTAGTTCATAGATCATCCTTGACTCATTCAGTTGGAAAAGGCTCAGTTCATGCCACCTTGGTGCATCCATTGAATGCTCCAAAACAAAATTGGAGTCTTGTCCCCCTTTTAGGCATTTCTAGGTTTGGCATGCTACTTTGGTTCCAAAGACTTGGGAGGCTTATGGATCAGTGTTTGTTCCTCCTTGGTCTCCCCCTAAGGTGTTCAGATGGATAAACTTGTTGTTCATTTGCACAAATTGCTCAAATCGAGCAAAATGCACAAATCTGGCTTGTTATGATAGTTGCAGCAAGGCATATTGACTTTGTCATAACTCTTAGCTCAAATGGAATTTGATGGAGTTCTTGGCCATTTTGGAAAGCTCTCATATGATACAACATATATGTGATCATAATTTGTCTTGACACTTTTTGGATCTAAGTGAAAAATGCCCTTACATTTTGAAAAAAGTGAAACAGATTCTGACTTAGTGAAAATTTCATTAAGTGTTGGAAAAAGTGGCATTTTCATGTTTTTGTCATCTTGGTCACTCCATAACTAAAAATCCATGAAGAATTGGAATGAGGTGTAGTTGACACTTTTAAAGTATGCCTTGAGAGCTATAAATTCATCTTTGGATCAGCCAAAATGGTTGCTTAGATCTCAAGTTATGATCCAGGGAAGTTGGTACCCTAGCCACTTTGTTCCATAACTTAGAAAATTTCTATGTTTTTTTATGGTTGCCCCTTTTTCAAGTAACCTCACTTTTCTTGATTTTTCTTGATGAATGATGATTTCAATCACAAATTAACATAATTTTAGGGTTAGGGGACCATAATTGATAAAACAATCAAAAAGTCAAACTTTGACTTTTGGGCATAGTTGACTTTTTATCAAATGAATTCCAAACTGTGCGATCCTCTATGAAATCAAGTCCTTGACCTAAATAAAACTTTATGGATTGAATTCATAGGTGTTATAGGGTGTATTGAATCATGTCCCAAGGTTTGGGAGCACGTCTTGGTCAAAAGTCAAAGGTACAGTTGACTTTTTCCGCGAAACCCTAACTTTGGTTCTGATGAACTTGAAACTTGTGAATCAAGCTTCTTGGATTAATCCATTATTGCAAATGGATCAATGTAGTGTGTTAGGGTCCCTCAAATCATGTCTTGAGGTCTTGGCTCATTTTTTGTCCCAAAAGTCAACTTAGGGATGAATTAGGTCAAGAAACCCTAATTCCTGATTTTTTATGAATGCATCCCCTTAGGCTAACTTGACTTGATGATTTGGTTTATGAGGTCCCTTAGAGTATTTTGGGTTATGCTTTGAAGCATTGGCTCATGCCCAGAGAAAAAATTTCATCTGGAGGCCCTGGTTGACCAAAACCCTAATTTGGTCACACTGGCGATCTTGAGGCTTAATTTACTTGGAATGCTGCACTCTTGTGCTTGATTCTTGATGTGGGAGTCCTCTTGATCCGTTGTGGATGTTTGAGAGGTTTAGACAAGTTGAAGATCTTGTCATTCCTTGATTGATCCTTTGTCAAAGGCTCTGAGAGGGATTGAAACCCTAAGTTTGATTGTATTGGATGCTCACCCATCTTTGGGGAGACTAATGAGGTATGATGGTCCATCCATATTTTGATGATGATTTGCACAATGATGGGAAATCATAGTGGTCAAAATTTGGGGTATGACAGATGCCCCTATTTAATCTTCTTGGACCTGAAGGTGTGAATGGCGAAGGTATTCGGGCATTCGGGGTGCAAGAGGATAAAATATTGGAATACCCGAAATTTTGATGGTGGTTATGAATGGAAGCTTACTCATCCATCTTCTTTTGCTAAACAATGATGCTTAGAAAAGGTAAACCTCCCCTCGATCCTGGTTTCCTACCAAGGAATTGGTCTCCCTTTCTGAAATAAACTTCCCCTCGATCCTGGTTTCTTACCAAGGAACTGGTCTCAGTTTCTGAAAGAAACTTCCCCTCGATCCTGGTTTCCTACCAAGGAACTAGTCTTAGTTTCTGAAATAAACTTCCCCTCGATCCTGGTTTCTTACCAAGGAACTGGTCTCAGTTTCTGAAATAAACTTCCCCTCGATCCTGGTTTCCTACCAAGGAAATGGTCTTAGTTTCTTTTGTCAATAAACTTTCTTCATAAGGGATGCTATTTGTAGCGGTTTTCCTCAAACTTCTCACCGAATTTTCCTGGGGAGATGCCATTTGATGGGAAAAGGTTTTGATGTCAGACTTGCTGGGGGAACCCATACGTCTGAGCTGTAGAGGTGTTCAAACTTCTCTGGTTGGAGACGCCATTTGTTGACTCTACCGGGGAAAACGAGTCTCTTGAGAGACTACTTTCGCTTAGGGATATTACATCATACTTTTCCTCGAGATCTTCTCAGAGGAAATGCCATGTGATGTAATCCAATTCGGAGGTTCTGATGACCTTTTCGTCAGCGAACTTTTTGAAGAAGAACAGTTGTATTGCCGAATCTTTGATTAAGAGGCTTTCTCTGGGGATTTTCCTTAATCCGGGAAAGCGAAGATATCATTTTCAATGATGAAGAGTGACGTTTGTCGACAGTTCTCTTTGTATTTTTGGAGGTTCAAGTTATCAAAGTGGTCAAGGGACCAGTTCCGATCCAGAAATAAACTGGAAGAGTTGTTCAAACGTGACATTTCCTGATGAGGAAAGAACGGACAACTTAATTGAGAGGACTTTTTATCACTTGGGGATAAGACCGACTAAAGTGATAGTGACGTAATATGAATATGTATGTAAATCAATAATGCATGATGTATGTATGTTTATTCTGACAAAACTGACGCGACATACAGACTTATATATGAACACGACTAGATACTCGGCCACTGTGGGGGACGAAGAAATACCATTTGTTCAAGATAGCAATTCTACCTTGCTTAGGATATATGATATCTATGGGAGGAAAACCGTTGGTCGGGCTTAGGAGATAAGGACTCTGCCGGTGATGTCAGATGAAACAAGGTCTCTGACACAGTTGATCCTTCGTTCAGACGTACTGGTTTAGAAGGAGTACTTTGATTCTGCACTTTGAGGTTCAATTACTTTTGGAGAAGCGATCGACTTTCTTTTGATGTTCAATAGTCAAAAGAAATTTCCATCTTTATTTTTAAAAGCAGGAAAATTTTGACAAGTAAATTCATTTTCGTTTTATTTCAAGAATCGTTAATCATGTTAAAATGTTGTTCTGTAAAGCTAAAACAAATGTGAATTGCAAACTAAAGCACTATGGCTCAAATTTTATTGATAGGATGGAAATCAGCCAAACGCGGGATTCCATGGAGTATTTACAAAGTTAGAAAATGGTAATTTAAGGGAAAAGGGCTACATTGAAACATAACTACCGATATCCTTCTACCAACTTTGAATTCTGGACATCCTGAGCTTCTGTCGAAGATGACCTTGACTGGAGTTTTCCTGATGGATGGTGTAACTGCTGCTGAGGGATTTACCCTTTTGTTGGACGTAGTTACTTGCCATTAATCCCTAACTTTTCCATGGATTGTACTTTGAGGTTTCCATTCCATCGGGATGATTTTTGCTTATGTCTCTAATTTTTGCCTGGACCGCCCTTTCAGGATTTCAATCCACCGAGACGATTTTTTATTTGTTTTATTTAGGCGAAGTATTTCTTGACTACGTTAACATTTGTGGGGTAGGAAAATTCCTCTCCATCCATGGTTGCAAGTCTCAAGGCACCGCCTGAGAAAGCTTTCTGGACCACATAGGGGCCGTCATAATTCGAAGCCCATTTGCCCCGGGAATCAGTGAGAAATGATTGTATCCTTTTGAGAACAAGGTCTCCTTTCCTGAAAATTCGAGGTCAGACCTTTTTGTCAAATGCCTTCTTCATTCTCTGTTGATACAACTGACCATGGCATAGTGTCGTTATTCGCTTTTCTTAGATCAGATTTAGTTCGTCGTGTCGACTTTGACACCATTCAGTCTCTGCTAACTTAGTTTCCATCAATACTCGGATTGATGGGATCTCTACTTCTATGGGAAGCACTGCCTCCATGCCATATACTAGCGAGAAAGGGGTCACCCTTGTTGAAGTGTGGATAGATGTGCGATAACCATGAAGAGTGAAGGGTAGCATTTCATGCCAGTCTTTATAAGTTACAACCATCTTCTGAACGATCTTCTTGATGTTCTTGTTAGCCGCTTCTACCGTGCCGTTCATCTTAGGTCGGTAAGGAGACGAGTTATGGTGTTCGATCTTGAACTCAGCGCACAACTCTTTCATCATCTTATTGTTCAAGTTGGATCCATTATCCATAATGATCTGGCTTGGAACACCATAACGGAAGATGAGATTGTTCTTGATAAATCGGACCACCACTTGTCGGGTTACATTGGTGTATGACGCTGCTTCGACCCACTTAGTGAAGTAGTCAATGGCTACTAGAATGAACCGATGTTCGTTTGACGCTTTAGGTTCAATCATACCAATCATGTCGATTCCCCGTATAGAAAAAGGCTATGGGGAAGAAAGAACTTTGAGATGCGTTGGCAGTACATGGATTTTGTCTGAGTATATCTGACACTTGTGACACCTCCTCATGTACATGTAGCAATCGGATTCCATGGTTAACTAGTATTACCCTGCTCTTAGAATTTTTCTCGCCATTGTGTGTCTGTTGGCATGAGTGCCAAAGGATCCTTCGTGAATTTCCTTCATCAGCATGTCTGCTTCTGGTCTGTCTACGCATTAAAGCAAGACCATGTCGAAATTTCTCTTATAGAGTGTATCACCGCTCAGGAAGAAACTGCCTGCTAGCCTTCTGAGGGTCTTTCTATCTTTTCTGGACGCCCCAAGTGGGTACTCCTGTTTCTGAAGGAAGCATTTGATATCATGATACCAAGGTTTATTGTCTATGACTGCTTCGATCGTGAAAATGTAAGCAGGTCTTTCTAGGGGTATTATGTCAATCTTAGGTATGTCATTCCATTGACCTACACTAATCATGGAAGAGAGAGTGGCTGATGCATCAGCCATGTGATTCTCTTCACGAGGGATGTGATGAAACTCGATTCTATTGAAGAATGGTAACAACCTTCTCGCGTAATCTTTGTAAGGAATCAGTCCTGATTGGTATGTATTCCAATCTCCTTTGATCTGATTGATAATCAAGGCTAAGTCTCCATACACATCCAAGTTCTTAATCCTTAAGTCAATTGCTTCTTCGAGACCCATGATACAAGCTTCGTATTTGGCCTCGTTGCTTGTGCACTTGAATGTCAGTCGGGCGGTGAAAGGAATGTGGGTACCCTGAGGCATTATAATGATTACCCCAACTCCGTTCCCGTAATGATTGACAGCTCTGTCAAAGATAAGTCCCCATTGGGAACCTGGTTCTGGCCCTTCACTGGGTAGCGGTTCATCAGAATCTTTCATTTTCAAGTACATGACATCTTCGTCTGGGAAGTCAAACCCGACTGATTCTTGATCGGCAATCGGTTGATGAGCCAAATGATCGGATAAAATACTTCCTTTGACTACTTTCTAAGCATGGTACTTGATACCGTATTCTGATAACAACATCTGCCAACGGGAAATCCTTCCCGTGAGAGCAGGTTTTTCAAAGACGTACTTGATTGGATCCATTTCGGAGATTAACCAAGTAGTGTGACGAATCATATATTGACGAAGATGTTTGGCTGCCCAAGCCAGAGCACAGCAATTTTTCTCAAGCATAGTATACTGAGTCTCGCAGTCAGTGAATTTTTTGCTTAAATAGTAAATGGCAGACTCTTTCCTTTTGGTTTCGTCTTGTTGGCCAAATACACAACCCATTGAGTCCTCCAAGAGTGTTAGGTATATGATCAACGGTCTCCCATCCACTGGAGGTGATAGAATCGGTGGGTTCAACAGGTATTCCTGGATACTGTCAAAGGTTATTTGGCAGTCTTCTGTCCAAACGCAGTCCTGATTCTTCTTGAGTAATTTGAAAATTGGCGCACATGTTGCGGTCATGAGGAATATGATTCTGGAGATGTAGTTCAAACGTCCCAGGAATCCCTGACTTGTTTTTTAGTCTTTGGAGAAGGCATTTCTTGAATGGCCTTGACCTTGTCAGGATCAGCCTCAATTCCTTTCCGGCTGACAATGAACCCTAGCAGTTTTCTTGAGCGAACACCGAACGTGCATTTGTTGGGATTCAAGCGGAGCTTGTACTTTCCAGAAGCTCGAATAGTTTTGACAGGTGAGTCACATGCTCTTCCTCTGTTCTAGATTTGGCAATCATGTCATCAACATATACTTCTATTTCTTTGTGTATCATGTCGTTGAACAGAGTAGTCATGTCCCTTTGATAGGTTGCCCCCGGCGTTCTTCAAACCGAACGACATTACCTTGTAACAAAAGGTGCCCCATGGGTTGATGAATGAAGTTTTCTCCATATCTTTCGGCGCCATTTTTATCTGATTATAGCCCGAGAATCCATCCATGAAGGAGAATACTTTGAATTTTGCTGTACTGTCTACCAGCATGTCAATGTGTGGTAAAGGAAAGTCGTCATTTGGACTAGCCTTGTTTAGATATCTCTAATCCACACACATTCTGACCTTTCCGTCCTTTTTCGGAACTGGTACTATGTTGGCTAACCATTGAGGATACTCTGATGTGGCGAGGAAACCTGCTTCAATCTATTTATGTACTTCCTCCTTGATTTTACTGGCGGACATTCTGATCTTAACGGTAGATGATGTTCCACGATGCTGGTATCCAACCCTGGCATGTCCTGATAGGACCAAGCAAATACATCAGGAAACTCTTTGAGAAGCTTTATCAAACTTTCTTTGACAGTTGGACTGAGCAGTGCCCCAATCTTGACCTCCTTTCTATCTTCCCTGAGCCCAAATCTTGTCTGAGGGTTGAATTAATCCAAAAACCCTAATTTGTTTTCAAAGTGTATTTTAATTGAATAAAAATTCAATTAAGAATGATCAAAATTGTTTAACATATGGAAAACAAATTGTGATCTTGGATTAATGCTTCAAAAATTAAGTATTGACCTACAAAATAATTAGAAGTCATTAAAAGTTGCAAACTCAAGGTGAAAAAAATATTTAAAATGTCAAAAACAATTAAAATATTAATTCTTTGCAAAAATATCAATTATATGAAATAAATAACATTTTTTTGGGATTTTTTAGAAAAATCAAATATTTTAACATTTTTGTGAATTATTAAAAAAATCAACTCAAAATCATTAAAACTCAGACAGAAATTAATTTTTGAATCAATTAAATAAAATCACAAAATTCAAATATTCAAATATTCAAAAAATAGTGCCAAGAATACGCGCGTGTTCTTGGTTTGCCCAGATTTGCATTTTCTCTCCAATCTCCCTGAATACTTGATTATACCATGCAATCCACATATCAATCTACTCGTCTCAACCTCACGATCATGTTTATGACAATTAATTTCATTTAAATTAAGCACAAAACAAGAAATCACGAAAAATCCTCAAGAACCCTAAATTCTGCATGAAGACTGGGATTTTTGATACACAATTCAAACAAAACAATTAATTGAGGGGAAACATTCCATGCATGATTATGAACATGTGGCCAAATTATTATGCAGCAAAAATTGTCTGGATCATAGAGTTAGAAGAGCTCTTGCTTACCTCTTGCAGCTGGTGATTGTGTTTTACGTTGGAGGTGTTACAGCTAGGTTCCAATGATTTGGATAGCTCCCCTAGGTGCCATGGAGTGTATCTGGATGCTTGGAATGGATTGAAATGGTTTGGAGCTGAAGATAGTACCTCAACTGCAAAACTGTCAAGAACTTGAGCAATTGGCTAGTGATTTTGTGAAATCAGTGTTCCAGATGTTATATGAGTGTTTGGATCACTTCTATATGATGTATTTGAGGTGTGTGAGTGATTGGTTTGGTTGGAATAGCTCTCAAACTCAAAACCCGATAGTGACTTGCCTTAGAAGGCAAAATTGGAGTGAAAGAAGAGATTTTGAGGAAAGCATCTGTTTGATGGCTTTGGTGTACTTAAACTGATCACAATTGAGCTCTATTTATAGTAGATCAAGTTTGTTTTGCAAGGAATAGTGAATGGCAACTGCTGAGTAGGTTTGGCCAATGTTGGCAAATGAAAATCCAAGTCTCCTCTAGCCATTGACTAGAGGTTAGGGCACAGGCTGCTGGTTCCCTTGGTCTTGGACAAGTCTTGAATGAATTCAGTTGCAAATGGCTCATTCCATGCCACCTTGATGCTTCCATTGAATGCTCCATTCCAAAATGGGAGTCTTGTCCCTATTTTGGCAATTCTAGGTTCAACATGCTATTTCTTGTTCCAAAGACTTTGTAACCTTGGATCAATGATTGTCCCCTTTAGATTCAATCCTCAGATGTGTCCAAGTGGATAGGAGTGTTTGGATTTGCACAATTTTGGCAAATCGAGCAAAAGTGCAAAATCTGTCTTGCCTTGACAGATTTCAACAAGGCAACTTGCCAATGTTATACCTCATGGCTCAAATTGAATTTGGTAATGTTCTTGGTCATTTTGGAAAGCCCTTGCATGGTACAACAACTGCTTTAACATGTTTGGTTTTGAAAAATCCCCCTACATTTGGAAAAAAGTAAGGCAAAATCTGACTTAGTGAAATTTTCACTAAGTGTTGGAACAAAGTGACTTTTCTTGATTGTGATCACTCCATAACTCAAAATCCATGAGGAATTTGGACATAGGTCAGTATGAAGCTTTTGTAGAGGGCAATGAGATCTACAAATCAAGCTTTGAATGGGGAACAATGTCCTTGTGGTTTAGGAGTTATGGTCCTCCAAAGTTGGCACATTAGTGTCACTTTTTCTATAACTTAGAAAATTTTCTAAGTTTTTATGGTTACCCCTTTTACAAGTTATCCCACTTTATTTGATTTTCCTTGATGAATGATGATTCAAATCATACATTAACATCATTTTAGGGTTAAAAATCCATTTTGGTGAAAAATCTCAAAAAGTCAAAGTTGACTTTTGTGCACAGTTGACTTTTTATCAGATGAATTCCAAACTGTGCAATCCTTTATGAAATCATGTCCTTGACCTAAATAATACTTGATGGACATGTTCCATGGGTGTCATAGGGTATATTGATTCATGTCCTAGGGCTTGGGAGCATGTCCTGTTCAAAAGTCAAAGTTATAGTTAACTTTTCCCTTAAAACCCTAACTGTGGCGCAGATGAAATTGAGACTTGTTGCTCAAGCTTCTTGGATCAATCCATTGTTACAAATGGATTAATAGGGTATATTAGAGACCCTCAAATCATGTCTTGAGGTCTTGGTTCATGATTTGTCCCAAAAGTTAACTTAGGGGTGAATTAGGTCAAGAAACCCTAATTCCTGATTTTTGATGTATGCATCCCCTGAGGTCAAATTGACTTGATGATTGGGTTTATTATGTCCCTTGGAGCATCATAGGTTATGCCTTGAAGCATTGGCTCATGCCCATAAGAAAATTTCCATCTGGAGGCCCTGGTCAACCAAAACCCTAATTTGGTGACACTGGCGATATTAAGGCTTGATCCACCTAGAAGGGAGCAGCTTTGTGCTTAATCCTTAAAGTGGGAGTCCTCTTGATCCCTTGTAGCTACTTGAGAGGTTAGACAAGTTGAAGATCATGTCATTCCTTGATTGATCCTTTGTCAAAAGCTCTGAGAGGGCTTGAAACCCTAAGTTTGATTGTAGTGGATGCTCACCCATGTTTGGGGAGACTAATGAGGCAAATGGCTCCCCCATATTGTGATGATGATTTTCACAATGATGGGAAATCTTAGTGGTCAAAATTTGGGGTATGACAGATGCCCCTATTTAATCTTCTTGGACCCGAAGGTGTGAATGACGAAGGTATTCGGGCATTCGGGGTGCAAGAGGATTAAATATCAGAATATCCAAAATTTTGACGGCTATGAATGGCAGCTTGCGCATTCATCTTCTTTTGCTAAGCAATGATGCTTAGAAATGGTAAACTTCCCCTCGATCCTGGTGTCCTACCACGAAACTGGTCTTAGTCGTGAAAACAAACTTCCCTTCGATCCTGGTTTTCTACCAAGGAACTGGTCTCAGTTTCTGTTGTAAACTTCCCCTCGATCCTGGTTTCCTGCCAAGGAAATGGTCTTAGTTTCTGTCGTAAACTTCCCCTCGATCCTGGTTTCCTACCAAGGAACTGGTCTTAGTTTCTTTTGTCAATAAACTTTATTGACTGGGGACGCTATTCGTAGCGGTTTTCCTCAAACTTCTTGCCGAATTTTCCTGGGGAGATGCCATTCGACGGAAAAAGTTGACATCAGACTTGCTAGGGAATCCAGTCGTCTGAGTTGTAGAGGTGCACAAACTTCTCCGTTGGAGACGCCATTTGTTTCTACTGGGGAAGACGAGTCTCCTGAAAGACTGCCTTCGTTTGGGGTCTTACATCATACTTTTCTCGGGATTTTCCCGGAGAAATGCCATATGATGGGATCCATTTTTGAGGTGCCGATGACCTTTTCATCAGTGGTTTTTTTGGAGAAAAACTGCTATACCACCGAATCTCTGATTAAGAGGCTTTCTCTGTGGATTTTCCTTAATCCGGGAAATCAAGGATATCATCTTCAATGGCGAAGAGTGATGTTGACTGAAGGTTCTCTGGTTCTTAAGAGGTTCAAGTTATCAAAATGGTCAAGGGCCAACTTCAATCCAAAAATAAACTGGAGGAGAGAGATCGTTCTGACGAGACATTTCCTGATGAGGAAAGAACTGGAAACTCGATTGAGAGGACTCCTATCACTAAGGGACAAGACCAGCTAGAGTGATGGTGATTCAATATGAAATGTGAATGCAAATCAATAATGCATGATGTATGTATGTATATGCTGACAAAACTGACGCGACATACAAACTGACGGGTGAACACGACTGGATACTCGGCCATTGCGGGGCGTGTAGAAATATCGCTGGTTCAAGATAGCAATTCCACCTTGCTTAGGAGAGATAGTCCCTGTTGGGGAGCTATGTTGGTCGGGCTTAGGAGATAAGAACTCGGCCGAGGCGTGTCAGACGAAACAAGGTCTCTGACACAGTTGATCCCTTCATTTAGGTGTACCGGGTTAGAAGGAGTACTTTGATTCTGCACTTTGAACTTCGTTTACTTCTGGAGAAGCGATTGATGTTCCTTTGGTGTTCAACAGTCAAAAGAAATTGCCGACTTTATTTTAAAAGCCGAAAGCATTTTAACAAGTAAATTCATTTTTGTTTTATTTCAAGAATCATTGATCATGTTAAAATGTCGTTCTGTAAAGCTAAAACAAATAAGAATTACAAACAAAAGCACAAGGGCTCAAATTTTATTGAAAAGATGGAGATCAGCCAAAAGCGTGATTCCATTGAGTATTTACAAAGTCAGAAAATGGTAATTTGCAGGGAAAAGGGCTACGTTAAAACATAACGACCACTATCCTTCTACCAACTTTGACTTCGGGTCATCCTGAGCTTCTGTCGAAGATGACCTTGACTGGAGTTTTCCTCCGATGGATGGTGTAACTGCTGCTGAGGGACTTGCCTCTGTTGAACATAGTTACTTGCCATTATCCCTAATTTTTGCTTGGATTGTATTGTGATGTTTCCAATCCACCGGGATGATTTTTTTTACTTTGTCTCTAACTTTTGTCTGGACCGCCCTTTTGGGTTTTCAATCCACCGAGACGTTTTTTTTTCTTTTTTTTTTATTATTTTTTTTAGGCGAAGTATTTCTTGACTACATCAACATTCGTGAGGTAGGTTAATTCCTCTCCGTCCATGGTTGCAAGTCTCAAGGCGCCGCCTGAGAAAGCTTTCGTGACCACATAGGGGCCGTCATAATTCGGAGTCCACTTGCCCCGAGAATCAGTGAGAAAAGATTGTATCCTTTTGAGCACAAGGTCTCCTTTTCTGAAGACACGGGGTCGAACCTTTTTGTCGAACACCTTCTTCATTCTTTGCTGATACAACTGACCGTGGCATAGTGCCGTGATTTGCTTCTCTTCGATCAGGTTGAGTTCGTCGTGTCGACTTTGACACCATTCAGCTTTGGTGAGCTTTGCTTCCATCAATACCCGGATTGACGGGATCTCTACTTCTATGGGGAGCACTGCTTCCATGCCATACACTAGAGAGAAAGGGGTTGCCCTTGTTGAAGTACTGACAGATGTGCGATAACCGTGAAGAGCAAAGGGTAACATCTCGTGCCAATCTTTGTAGGTTACAACCATCTTTTGAACAATCTTCTTGATGTTCTTGTTAGCCGCTTCTACCACTTCGTTCATCTTTGGTCGGTAGGGAGATGAGTTATGGTGTTCGATCTTGAACTCAGTACATAAATCTTTCATCGTCTTATTGTTCAAGTTAGATCCATTATCAGTAATGATCTGGCTCGGAACACCATAACGGCAGATGATATTGTTTTTGATAAATCGGACCACCACTTGTCGGGTTATATTAGCGTATGACGCTGCTTCGACCCACTTGGTGAAATAGTCAATGGCGACCAGGATGAACCAATGTCCGTTTGAAGCTTTAGGTTCGATCATGCCGGTCATATCGATTCCCCATATGGAGAAAGGCCACGGGGAAGAGAGAACTTCGAGATGCGTTGGCGGTACATGAATTTTGTCATAGTATATCCGACACTTGTGATACCTCCTCATTTAATTGTAGCAGTCGGATTCCATTGTCAACCAATAGTACCCTGCTCTTAGAATTTTTCTCGCCATTGTGTGTCCATTGGCATGAGTGCCAAAGGATCCTTCATGAATTTCTTTCATCAGCATGTCTGCTTCTGGTCTGTCTATGCATCAGAGCAAGACCATGTCAAAGTTTCTCTTATAGAGAGTGTCACCGCTCAGGAAGAAGTTTCCAGCCAATCTTCTGAGGGTTTTTCTATCTTTCCTGGATGCCCCAGGTGGGTACTCTTGTTTCTGAAGGAAGCATTTGATATCGTGATACCAAGGTTTGTCGTCTATGACTGCTTCAATCATGAAGATGTAAGCGGGTTGTTCAAGGCGTATTATGTCGATCTTAGGTATGTCATTCCATTGACCTACACTAATCATGGAAGAGAGAGTGGCTAATGCATCAGCCATGTGATTCTCCTCACGAGGGATGTGATGAAACTCAACTCTGTTGAAGAACGGTAACAACCTTCTCGCGTAATCTTTGTAAGGAATCAATCCTGATTGGTATGTGTTCCAATTTCCTTTTATCTGATTGATAACTAAGGCTGAGTCGCCGTATACGTCCAAGTTTTTGATCCTTTAATCAATCGCTTCTTCGAGACCCATAATACAAGCTTCGTATTCGGCCTCGTTGTTCATACATTTGAATGCCAGTCGAGCAATGAAAGGAATGTGGGTACCCTGAGGGGTAACAATGATTGCCCGAATTCCATTTCCGTAATGATTAACTGCCCCGTCAAAGATAAGTCCCCACTGGGAACCTGGTTCTGGCCCTTCACTGGGTAGCGGTTCATCGCAATCTTTCATTTTCAAATACATGACATCTTCGTCAGGGAAGTCAAACCCGACTGATTCCGGATCGTTAATCGGTTGATGAGCCAAATGATCGGCTGAAATACTTCCCTTAACGGCTTTCTGAGCATGGTACTCTATGTCATATTCTGATAACAGCATCTGCCAACGGGCAATCCTTCCCGTAAGAGTAGGTTTTTCGAAAACGTACTTGATTGGATCCATTTCGGAGACCAACCAAGTAGTATGACGAATCATGTACTGGCGAAGACGTTTGGCTGCCCAAGCCAAAGCACAGCAAGTTTTCTCGAGCATCGTGTATCGAGTTTCGCATTCGGTGAATTTCTTACTCAAATAGTAAATGGAAGACTCTTTCCTTTTGGTTTCGTCTTGTTGGCCAAGTACACATCCCATTGAGTCCTCTAGAGCTGTAAGGTAAATGATCAGTGGTCTTCCTTCCACTGGAGGTGATAGAATCGATGGGTGCAACAGGCATTCCTTAATACTGTTGAAGGCGGTTTGGCAGTCCTCTGTCCAAACGCAGTCCTGATTCTTTTTGAGTAATTTGAAGATCGGCGCACATGTCGCGGTCATGAGGAATATGAATCTGGAGATGTAATTCAGACGTCCCAGGAATCCTCTGACTTGTTTTTCAGTTTTCGGAGAAGGCATTTCTTGAATGGCCTTGATCTTGTCAGGATCAACCTCAATTCCTTTCGGGCTGACGATGAACCCTAAGAGTTTCCCTGAACCGACACCGAAGGTGCATTTGTTGGGATTCAAGCAGAGTTTGTATTTTCTCAGACGCTCGAATAGTTTTGACAGATGGGTCACATGCTCCTCCTCTGTCTTAGATTTTGCAATCATATCATCGACATATACCTCGATTTCTTTGTGTATCATGTCATGAAAAAGAGTAGTCATGGCCCTTTGATAGGTTGCCCCGGCGTTCTTCAAACCGAACGACATTACCTTGTAACAAAAGGTACCCCATGGGGTGATGAACGAAGTTTTCTCCATGTCTTTCGGCGCCATTTTGATTTGGTTATAGCCCGAGAATCCATCCATGAAGGAGAAAACTTTGAACTTTGTTGTACTGTAGACCAGCATGTCAATATGTGGTAAAGGAAAGTCGTCCTTTGGACTAGCCTTATTCAGATCTCTGTAATCAACACACATTCTGACTTTTCCGTCCTTTTTCAGAACGGGTACGATATTGGCTAACCATTGAGGATATTCTAATGTGGCGAGGAAACCTGCGTCAATCTGTGTCTGTACCTCCTCTTTGATTTTGATGGCCATGTCCGGGTGAGTGCGTCTCAACCTCTGCTTTACTGGTGGACATTCCGATCTCAACGGTAGATGGTGTTCCACGATGCTGGTATCCAACCCTGGCATATCCTGATAGGACCAAGCGAATACATCGGGGAATTATTTGAGAAGCTTTATCAAACTCTCTTTTGCAGTTGGACTGAGCGGTGCCCCAATCCTGATTTCTTTTTTCTCTTTTTTTGAACCCAAGTTTACCGTTTCCAACGGCTCTTTATAAGGTTCAATGGACCTTTCCTCTTGTCTGAGTAGTCGGGAGATCTCTTCTGGAATTTTGTCGTCATTTTCTTCTTCAGCCTCGAATACCGGGAACTCAAAGTTGGGAGAAGGCATCGAATCGTATGTTTCAACGGGGTTTAAAACAAGCAATCTGCATGACGTGATGATTTGTGTTTAGAAGAGATAGAGAAAATGCAAGAGTGTGTGCAGTGTTTTATTTTACTGCTTGTTTTTATTATTTGTTTTTTAGGATTACCATTTTCTGAGAAAAAGCAAAAAGAGAAAACAACAATTAATGCAGAAATTACATAACGACGTTTTTTATTTATGAACAGTCGAAACTTGAAACTACAGCCCTATAAAACAAAACTCTGTCGCTTTGGGCGAAGCGAAGAGGGAAATTTACAGAAAGCGAGCCCTATCAAAACATCCGTTTCACCTGGACAGGGTGAAAGGTTAAAGATGGCAATTACTTTGATTGGTGAACGACCTTCGGAACATCGACAGCAACCCATTGGCGGCGAACTCCTCGGTGAATCACAAAGTCTGGTACTTTCCTTAATTTGTCTTCAGAAATGAAGCTGATTTCTGGAGGAGCAGGATCATTGGAATCTGTCTCCCAGGCAGAGTTGTCGTAGGAGAATTCTTCAGTTGCATTTCGCAGAGTATTTGTGCTCTTAGCTGTATCTCCCCATCCAGTTGGCTGGATATCTTCGAGTTTGATACGAGAGCTTTCGGGAGCAGTGTACTTGACCATGAAGTCGTATTTTCCATTTGGTTCTCCTAGAGTGTCCCAAACTTCTTTGGAACTGGAGGAGTCATCTCTCTCGATGACGTTGACCTCAGGGAAAGAATAGTTGATGAATTCGAGTCCTGCAAACATTGTGAATTCATCTTCATGTTGAGTAGTTTCTGAATGACCTGAGTGTTGATCCCATGACATGGTGTGGACACAGGTATTCTGTTCAATGATGCTCAGTTGATTTTCATTACTCGGCTAACTTTCTGGCCCCAAGTCTCCTGGGTAAGGCTGACACATTGGCAGGCCATCCATCGGGCCATAGTAATTATGGTCAAAATTGTCTTTCATCAGAGTGTCTTTCTCTAATGAGTTTGGCGGAGCACGACATCCTTCCGGATCACAACCTCCATATATCATTTCGATGTCTGACCGTGGTATAAATCTCGGACTCTGTGCGGGATAGCAAAATGGCGCAGGCACCTCTTCCTGAGACATATAACCGTCCTCGTTAAGATAGGACTTCCATTCCATATTTGGGTCAGAGGGATCCTCCTCATTGATAGTGTGTACTTCCTGAGACACTGGGTGAAGGAAACCTCCATTGTGGAAGAAGTTTTGAAGGGGATGAAGACCTTCATCGTTGGCAGCTGTCTGGGTACAGGTTGCAGAAAAACCAAGACCCTTCTTTGTTGTATTGCCAGTAGGAATGACAAGTTGTCCCCATCCTTTTGTATTGGTACTCTCGACTACTTTGATAGCATCGTTGTACGAAGAAATGGAAGTTCCTTCTTTGAACTGATTGTCCTTGCTTACCGACAGTGCTTGGAACTGAGTTCCAATAACCTCCTCGGATTCTACACAAGTAGATGATGAAGTTGCTTACAAGCAAGGCTTGTTCCCCACAAACTGTGACAAGTTGATCGTTCTTGACGAACTTTAGCTTTTGTTGGAGGGTCGAGGTGACCGCTCCAGCTTGATGTATCCAAGGTCTTCCTAATAAACAACTGTATGTTGCCCGGATGTCCATGACCTGGAAAGTGACTTGGAAAGTGTGAGGACCAATAGTTATGGGAAGATCAATTTCGCCGATAACTGCTTTTCTGGATCCGTCGAATGCTTTGACGACAACCTTGCTGATTCTCATTGGAGGGCCTTTGAATGATAATTGTATCAAAGTGAACTTCGGCATAACATTCAGGGCTGACCCCGTGTCCACCAATACGCTGGCTAAAGCATCGTCCTGGCAGTTGACTGTAACATTGAGCGCCATGTTATGACGGCGACCCTCTTCAGGTAATTCCTCATCACTAAATCCCAAATTATTGCAAGAAGTGATGTTAGAGACAATACTATCGAACTGTCTAATTGTTACATCATGTTCCACAAAGGCTTGCTCCAAGACTTTCTGTAGAGCCTCCCTATGCACTTATGAATTGAGTAACAGTGATAACACAAAGATCTTTGAAGGAGTTTGTAACGGTTGATCAACAATGTTGTATTCACTCCTTTAGATGAGCTTCAGCATATCATCGTCATTTTTCGAAAGGTCGGGATTACTGGATTGACCGACTGGTGGATTGGGAGCTTCTGTCTGAAGTTCCTTTTATTTGTTATGTTCCCCAACCACTCGGTTGAAGATTCTACCACTCCGTGTTACACGACTGATGTCTGTAATATTCACGACGGAGGGTAATGGAATTTCCTTTCCATTTTCAATGGTTGTTGCACCGTATTTGTAAGGGATAGCCTTAGTTGATTCATACGGTAACGGTCCCGGCAGATATATGACAATGGGAACCTTCTGGTTTTTCTGACCATCATAAGTAATCTCGATCCATTCCTGGTTGGGAACTCTCGATTCGTCAAGCAGAGGGATAATGGCAAAAACATTCCTGGTCCTCTGATGATCAGGGATGACGACAACGTCCTCAATTTGATTGGAAAGGTAGTTCGGCGACCAATTGATGGGTCTGGAACCTGGATATGGATGAATCTCTCCACGATCCACCTGACCCTGAAGAGCTGCTCTCACAAGGTAACACCCTTGGTTACTTTCAGAACAGATGCTACAACGGTCATAATTGTGTGGTGGCACCTGGCCACGCCCACTTTGAATACAATGTAACCTCACTAGGTTGGCTTCCATTGATCGGACATCCTGACTCTGATGCCGAGTAGGATTCCTGTTACTGATACTAATTTGCTGAGTATCTTCATCCATATAAATTGGCATCCACCAGTGATTTAACAAGTGCTGAAGTGCCTCCTGGACAAGGGCACATCCCTTATCGTTTTCGCAACCCGCTTTACAACTGTGATAATTATGTGATATCAGGAATCCGAGTCGGACTTGTTCAGCATGTAACTCTACCAGGTTGGTATTCATCACGCGAATATCAAAGATCTGAACCATGTTGATCTGATAAGGGTTCCTATCATGGTAGTCTTGGATCCATCCAAGATCCATCTGATAAACGTTGTTAAATTCTTTCTCAATCAGGTTGACTGCAGCTTTCTCATGTTGAGGCAGCGGGTTTGTGAGAACATTGGGATTCGTATCCTTGAAGGATAAGACCCCGCTCCTAACAAGCTTTTGCATGTCGGATTTGATATTGAGACAATTCTCTATGTTATACCCAGAGCCTCCTTGATGATAAGGGCATATCTGATCCACCTTAAACCAAAAAGGCGGATTTTCCGGTACTGTAAGAGGAGACTTAGTCTGGATGTGCCCCTTAGCCAATAGTAATGGAAATAGTTCTGCGTACTATACTGGTATAGGATCAAATCCTGGTGGCCGTGTTGTACGGTTGTTGTTGTATGGAGGACGAGCCTGCTGAAGAGGCTGTTGTGTCCTTTGCTGATCAAGTTTGCTTTGCGCAACCTGAGGTTGATACGTAGGCGCGGTGCTGATTGCAGGAGTTACAGCTGCTACTGGTTGATATCGACGCCTTTGCTTTTCGAGAGAGATATTCCCAATATCTTGCTCTTTTTTCTTAGGGAGAGCAGTACCGTATTTTTTAGTACCGCTCGTCGATCCAGTGTCTTTTACCAAACGTCCTTCTCGGACGGCTTCCTCAAGACGTACGCCCATGCCGACCATTTCGGTGAAGTCACTGGGCGCATGGCAACCATTCGGTCATAGTAAAATGAGCTTAAGGTCTTTAAGAAGATCTTTGTCATCTCTTTTTCCCCAAGAGGTGGACAAATTTGAGAGGCGATTTCGCGCCACCTTTGAGCATACTCCTTAAAGGTTTCCTTGTCCTTTTGCGACATTGATCTGAGTTGATCTCTGTCCGATGCCATGTCCAAATTGTATTTGTATTTTTGGACGAAGGCAGTGCCAAGATCTCAGAAAGAGCTGATCGTGGCACGGTTTAAACCCATGTACCATTTTAATGCGGCACCGGTTAAACTATCCTAAAAGTAGTGAATTAGTAGGTCCTGATTCTCCGTCTGAGCTGACATCCGCCGAGCGTACATCACCAGATGGCTCTGAGGGGAAGAGTTACCCTTGTATTTTTCAAAGTCGGACACTTGAAATTTGCGCGGAACTTTCACATTGGGGACCATCCAGAGGTCTGCGGCGTCCTTTCCAAATAGATCCTGACCGTGGATGGCTTGCAGTTCTTTCTGCATTTCCAGGAACTGTTCCTAGAATTCATCCATTCTATCGAACATAGTTTCCTTCTTACCAGAAGGTATCGGCGGAATCTGTCCTTCCGGGATAGTGTGCACCACAGGGGGTGGGACCGTGACTAGGTAGTGAATCTTGGCGTTTCCCAAAGTTTATAACCTTCAGGAGTCTTCAGTATGCCCCTGGAATCTTTGCTTTCCCGAAGATTGTAACCTTCAGGCCCAGCGGCTTCTGTTGTGATTCCCTGATCTTCAGTGATCGGCGGAACATATCCTTCCGGGATATAGTTAACAGGCATGCCCCAAGGACGATCTTTCTGCATGTGATACCTAGGATCATACTTCTCCACTATGGGCGTCGAGGTGATCTCTGAGATCACAGTCCTTTGTAGATGAGCTTCTGCCATGGCTTGCATGTCGTTACGAAGCTTTCTCATATCCTCTCTCAGAGCGTCGATCTCTTCTTTCAACTCTCTGTTTTCTTCCTCAAGATCATCCATCTTTTTCTGACGATGGCTCGAATATTGTACGAATGAGACAGTTTGACTCTAGAATCGAGACACAAACGTGAGATTCGTAGGTAAGAAGAATACGCGATGTGAGAATGATGAATGCGATGATTATATTAATTGTTTTTTTTTTGTTTAATCAAAATAAGCTTCGACAATTAGATTGCAAATATCAAACAGTGGGGAAACCCCTTTTATTGAATTTCAAAGGATTGCGGAAATGAAATACAGTAGATTACAAGGTGCGGAAACAGAAACCTAAGCTAAAGGATCCCGAGTCCTCTCTGAGGAGAAACCGGGTGCGGACTCTGGTACTTTCCTTTTCTTTGACCGGGGCTCTTGGGCCGTTGTCGGGTTGTCATTCCTTTGCCAGGTGAAAGGAGCGAGCAAATTCCTTTGGTCATCTTGATTCTCTACAGCATGTTGCTCCAAAATTTCAATCAGAGCATCCTTATCTTTTAGTAATTGCTGTATCTTGGTACACTCTACACTGAGGGTGTGGTACTTGTTCTTCTAAGACCTTCTCTCCTTTTGAACTTTGTTGAGAGTAACCTGAAGCTTTTCGGTTTCCGTCATGAAATACATGACAGATTCCTTTGGCGGAAGAATTCCGTGACGCGGATAAGGCATCTTTAGCTTGAGAGCTCTAGTTTGTACCCAGTGGAGATAAGGCTCCACCGAGACATAGTCTGGTTTTCCCAGAGACTCTCGTCCTTTCTTATGAACATGCTTCCAGGCTTGCACTATTTCCATCTTTAGTGCTCTGTGGTTTTCTCCTTCCTTGAAGAAAAGACCTTTCAGATGAATACCCCGTGGGACGTGTCTCATTGGGTATCCAAATTGTCGACGAACCAATACCGGATGGTAGTTGATTCCTCCTTTAGTTCCTATGAGGGGTACGTTGGGGAAGCTTCCACAACGATCAATGGTTCTGATTCCATCATAGATCCTATTACACCAATCTATATCAGAGTTGGTAAGAGACATGATCTTCTGCGACCAACGTAAGGCACTCTTATGATCCCAAAAAGCAGCAGACTTAGGCAAATGAAAGATAAACCATTTGTAAAGCAAAGGTACACAACATGTGATCTCCCCTCCACTGTACAAATTTCCTAAGTGTACAGAATGATACGCATCTGCGAGCAAAGTCGGCACAGGATTTCCAATGAGAAAAACCTTAATGGCATTGATATCTACAAAGTTATTGATGTTGGGAAACAAAAATAACCCGAAGGTGAGCAAGACAAAGATGCTTTGAAAAGCAGTCACATTTTCGATACTGGCGAAATACAGGGCTTTCTTTGTCAAGAACTGGGCTGGCAAACCTTGGATGCCATCCTTAGTGGTCAGGTGAGTCTTGATTTCTGACTCATCCAAATGAATTGCTCTTGCAATGGTCTGATTCTTTGGAATTTATTCCAGTCCAGAAAATGGAGCTCGATTAGTAATGTGTAGATCAATCAGATGAGAATACTCCTCCAGCGTTGGTGCGAATGTGAAATAGTGATAAACTGGATCATAAAACTGGATGAGCACATCCATGATTCCTTCAATCACATGGACTCTTAACAGTGGTAGCAGACCTCCGTGCTTGGCTCTGAAAGCCTCAGGGTTAGTGATCATTCTTTCTAACCTTCTCAAACCCTCTAGTTTTGGAACCTTAAAGGTGTACTTATGAGTTCTCCTTCTGCCGAAATCCATTAGCGCAATCTTTTTCTCTGACATTTGCAATCATTGTCTTAGTTTAATTTGAAAAAGAGAGACTAGAAGATAAGATTTTTTTCTTGTTTTAATGTTTTTTAGATGAATGCATGAATGCGGCACACAAAAACATAGAAAAAACATGGGGTCAAAGGGTCGTTGTCATGAAGTCAAGGCTCTACCCATCCCCAAAGGTTTTCTATGGATGATTTTTTGTACCTGTCACCCAAAATCATTGATTCCTGAGAACACCAGCGGGCCGGGAACCATCCTAGGTGGTGTCCTTTCAAAGAAATCTTAGAAGAGGGTAGTTTATCGCGTAACAGCCATTCCCGATAGCCACCGCACTACAAAAAAATATGATTTTTCCTAGGTGTATACTTAATCTTTCCACATGCGACATCACGCGCATTCCCATTAGCAAAAAAGTAAACAAGTATAGCAATTAGGAAAAGCAATATATATATTTGTCCTAAAGCACTGTCGCTCTTTGGAGGTGACTACAGGTCGATTCATTTTTTATCCTATTGTGAGCTGATGAAGGAAGGGAAATAGATGTCTCCAATTAACCCTGCTTGCATACTGAGTTTAAACAGCGGTCTGTTAGGTTACGGATGCTATGTGGATGTGGGGCCTCTCTCTGCTTATTTTGAAAGAATGTTGACTTTTGGTAGGATTTTAGGTCTGGGATTCTTGAGGATATGGGATTTGAATTTTTGGTTTATTGTGCTCGCTAAGATTTTTCTTTCAATCTTATGCCTACGTATTCCCGTTTACCGAAACAGGGAAATCAGAGCGTTCGTAGTTCCTCCTATTCTATGGGAGGAAAAAGGTGTTTTTGGTGTCTTGTTCAAAGCCCAAGACGTGAAGCGAAAGGTGATATATATCTTGTTCAAAGCCCAAGATGTGAAGCTGAAGGGTTTATTTGTATCTTGTTCAAAGCCCAAGATGTGAAGCTAAAGGTGTTGTCTTTAGAGAGAATTTGTCATCTCTAAAGGGGTCTGTTTGTCACAACTGTTGGGTGACTGACTGTAAAGGAGGATTACTTTAACCGAGATACGAGGATCCTAGCAATGCCATAATTTCCTTTATAGGGGGTTTTAACCTGAAGGAGAAGACTTCAACTCAGTGTAGAGCAATGCCATCTTTCCTTAGGAATTTCTCATGCTAAAAGAGGGACAGTGGCGTGGATGTAAATAATCCAGAGGCTTGCCGCTTACAGCGATTAGATGGAAGGAGTTGTTAATGTTTGTGTACTATGAACGAGGCACAGCTTTGATGCTAAAAGGTTGATTGGATCAACCAGTGGTTTTCTTATACAAAGCCTAAGAGGAGGCTAATATGTGTCTCGTACAAAGCCCGAGAGAAAGGCTAAAGGGTTTTGACTCAACAAAAGAGTCTTTTGTATCTCGTACGAAGCCCGAGATGGAGGCTAAATGTTTGACTCAACAAGAGAGTCTTTGTATCTCGTACGAAGCCTGAGATGGAGGCTATTGTTACTATTTCAGTTGAGTGACAAGTCCAGTATGCTGATTTAAAGAGAAAATCAGTTCTTATATGAGGAAGAAAAGATTAGCTCTGCGGGGGAATATCATTGTACAAAGCCCAAGAGAAGGCTATCTTACTGCTGAGGATTATTGAGATCCTAACGCAGGTCCAAGTGTGAGGAACTCTCATGAGAGAGGCCGAGTTTCTTCCTATGCTTGTAGGGTACTTGAGAATGTCTTTGAGACTCAAGAAGCTTCAGACTGTCCAGGTATAGAGTTTCATCTTTTGTACTATGCTGAGAGAAAGTATGCTTTCGGTATGAGGAACTAGACTCTCTTGAAAGACTGTTCTATTAAGATGACTAATTTATGTTCCTATACCTCTAGGAGGTCGTCGGGACAATTTGTACAAAGCCCAAGAGGAGGCTGGAAACTTTTAAGAAGCCGAATGGTCCTTGTATAAAGCCCAAGAGGAGGCTATCATTCCCGGAGGAAGAAATCATTATATGAAGCCTAAGAGGAGGTTGTGAAGACTTCTAAGAAGCTGGCGGGTCCTTGTACTAACCCCAAGAAGAGGCGGCGGTGCTTTTAGGAAGCCTGTGGGTCCTTGTACAATGCCCAAGAGGAGGTCGATGCTTTTAAGAAGCCAATGGGTCCCCAAACCCCGAGAAATTCAAGAAAGGCCATTCACGAGGAATAGATCAAGCCAGGAAAGTTCGAGAATTTGGAAGAAACTCAAGAGATGCCATTCACGGAGAAAAGATCATCTCTGGGGAGTAGAGTTTCTTGACAAGTGCTTTTAAGAAGCCTGTGGGTCCCCAAACCCCGATAAGTTCAAGACAGGCTATTCACAAAGAATAGATCAAGCCAGGAAAGTTCGAGAATTTGGAAGAAACTCAAGAGATGCAATTCACGGAGAAGAGATCATCTCTGGGGAATAGAGTTTCTTTGACAACTTCTACGAGTGACAGTCTATGAAAGGGTTCACCGAGAATGCTGCCTTTCATGTCTCCATATTGTTTAACCCCAAGAGGAGGGAAGACTGTGTCTAGTAATCCTATGGGGATCTAGTTTTGACTATTTCTAAGAGTGATCAACGGGCTTAATGCTAGACGTAGTTGCCGGGGAAACTCTAAATATCTATACTATTATTACACAGTTGATATGAGTTTATGAAAGAAGACTTACAGTGAGCAGCCCCACAATACAGTTATATGTATATGAAAGCGGTAAATGAAAGTAATAACCACTTACTCGGTTGTAGAGCTTCCATGCTATTTGGTTAGTTGTTCAACAAAGAAAGATTGAAAACAACAGTATAGTCAAAATCAAAGGAGAAAGTACTTTGAAAAAGAAAGATTTGGGGCTTACAGCTCAAGGAGAGGCCAGGGGTTTTATCAGTGAGCGCTTGTACAGAGGGACTTATACAAGTGACTGAGGCCTAAAGAATGGTTTTTTTGTACAAAGGGATGGGTCTTACACTCTCTCAAGAGGCCCAAAGATTTTTAGAAATGGGGCTTACTACTCGAGGGTAGGCCCAGTTGATTTGATTTTGAATTGGCGATTGCGCCGAGGTTTTCTTTTAATGCAGAGGGGCTTATACAATATCTGAGGCCCAAAGTTTGTTTTGGTTAAAAGGGGATTGGGTCTTACACTCTAATAGAGGCCCAAAAGTTTTATTTTTGTACAAGTGGTGGGGCTTACAGCTCAAGGAGAGGCCCAATTGATTTTTTAAAAGGCGACGATCGCGCCGTTTATTTTGACGGTATCGGGACTTATACAATATACTGAGGCCCAAAAATGATTTGGTCAAAAAAGGATTGGGTCTTACACTCTATTAGAGGCCCAAAGAGTTTTGAAAATGATTTATGAGGGTTGAATTAATCCAAAAACCCTAATTTGTTTTCAAAGTGTATTTTAATTGAATAAAAAATCAATTAAAAATGATCAAAATTGTTTAACATATGGAAAACAAATTGTGATCTTGGATTAATGCTTCAAAAATTAAGTATTGACCTACAAAATAATTAGAAGTCATTAAAAGTTGCAAAATCAAGGTGAAAAAAAACATTTAAAATATCAAAAACAATTAAAATATGAATTCTTTGCAAAAATATCAATTATATGAAATAAATAATATTTTTTGGGATTTTTTAGAAAAATCAAATATTTTAACATTTTTGTGAATTATTAAAAAAAAATCAACTCAAAATCATTAAAACTCAGAGAGAAATTAATTTTTGAATCAATTAAATAAAATCACAAAATTCAAATATTCAAATATTCAAAAAATGGCGCCAAGAACACCCAAGAACACGCGCGTGTTCTGGGTTTGCCCAGATTTGCATTTTCTCTCCAATCTCCCTGAATACTTGATTATACCATGCAATCCACATATCAATCTACTCGTCTCAACCTCACGATCATGTTTATGACAATTAATTTC
Source organism: Lathyrus tuberosus (assembly GCA_022829125.1). NCBI lineage: Eukaryota > Viridiplantae > Streptophyta > Magnoliopsida > Fabales > Fabaceae > Lathyrus > Lathyrus tuberosus. The sequence continues at coordinate 7,587,125 of JALAZF010000008.1, read as the reverse complement.
ATTTAAATTAAGCACAAAACAAGAAATCACGAAAAATCCTCAAGAACCCTAAATTCTGCATGAAAGCTGGGATTTTTGATACACGATTCAAACAAAACAATTAATTGAGGGAAAACATTCCATGCATGATTATGAACATGTGGCCAAATTATTGTGCAGCAAAAATTGCCTGGATCATAGAGTTAGAAGAGCTCATGCTTACCTCTTGCAGCTGGTGATCGTGTTTTATGTTGGAGGTGTTACAACTAGGTTCCAATGATTTGGATAGCTCCCCTAGGTGCCATGGAGTGTATCTGGATGCTTGGAATGGATTGAAATGGTTTGGAGCTGAAGATGGTACCTCAACTGCAAAACTGTCAAGAACTTGAGCAATTGGCTAGTGATTTTGTGAAATCAATGTTCCAGTTGTTATATGAGTGTTTGGATCACTTCTATATGATGTATGTGAGGTGTGTGAGTGATTGGTTTGGTTGGAATAGCTATCAAACTCAAAACCCGATAGTGACTTGCCTTAGAAGGCAAAATTGGAGTGAAAGAAGAGATTTCGAGGAAAGCATCTGTTTGATGGCTTTGGTGTACTTAAACTGATCATAATTGAGCTCTATTTATAGTAGAGCAAGTTTGTTTTGGAAGGAATAGTGAATGGCAACTGCTGAGTAGGTTTGGCCAATGTTGGCAAATGAAAATCCAAGTCTCCTCTAGCCATTGACTAGAGGTTAGGGCACAGGCTGCTGGTTCCCTTGGTCTTGGATAAGTCTTGACTAAATTCATTTGCAAATGGCTCAGTCCATGCCACCTTGATGCTTCTATTGAATGCTCCAATCCAAAATTGGAGTCTTGTCCCTATTTTGGCAATTCTAGGTTCAACATGCTATTTCTTGTTCCAAAGACTTTGGAAGCTTGGATCAGTGATTGTCCCCTCAATCCTCGGATGTGTCCAAGTGATTAGGAGTGTTTGGATTTGCACAATTTTGGCAAATCGAGCAAAAGTGCAAAATCTGTCTTGCCTTGACAGATTTCAACAAGGCAACTTGCCAATGTTATACCTCATGGCTCAAATTGAATTTGGTAATGTTCTTGGTCATTTTGGAAAGCCCTTACATGATACAACAACTGTTTGAACATGTTTGGTTTTGATCTCTTTTGAATCCAAGTGAAAAATCCCCCTACATTTGGAAAAAGTAAGGCAAAATCTGACTTAGTGAAATTTTCACTAAGTGTTGGAACGAAGTGACTTTTCTTGATTTTGATCACTCCATAACTCAAAATCCATGAGGAATTTAGACATAGGTCAGTATAAAGCTTTTGTAGAGGGAAATGAGATCTACAAATCATGCTTTGAACGGGGAACAATGGCCTTGTGGTTTAGGAGTTATGGTCCTCCAAAGTTGGCACATTAGTGTCACTTTTTCTATAACTTAGAAAATTTTCTAAGTTTTTATGGTTACCCCTTTTACAAGTTATCCCACTTTCTTTGATTTTTCTTGATGAATGATGATTCAAATCATACATTAACATCATTTTAGGGTTAAAAATCCATTTTGGTGAAAAATCTCAAAAAGTCAAAGTTGACTTTTGTGCACAGTTGACTTTTTATCAGATGAATTCCAAACTGTGCAATCCTTTATGAAATCATGTCCTTGACCTAAATCAAACTTGATGGACATGTTTCATGGGTGTCATAGGGTATATTGATTCATGTCCTAGGGCTTGGGAGCATGTCCTGGTCAAAAGTCAAAGTTACAGTTGACTTTTCCCTTAAAACCCTAACTGTGGTGCAGATGAAATTGAGACTTGTTGCTCAAGCTTCTTGGATCAATACATTGTTCCAAATGGATCAATACGGTATATTAGAGACCCTCAAATAATTTCTTGAGGTCTTGGTTCATGATTTGTCCCAAAAGTCAACTTAGGTGTGAATTAGGTCAAGAAACCCTAATTCCTGATTTTTGATGTATGCAATCCCTGAGGTCAAATTGACTTGATGATTGGGTTTATGATGTCCCTTGGAGCATCATAGGTTATGCCTTGAAGCATTGGCTCATGCCTATAGTAAAATTTCCATCTGGAGGCCCTGGTCGACCAAAACCCTAATTTGGTGACACTGGCGATATTAAGGCTTGATCCACCTAGAAGGGAGCATCTTTGTGCTTAATCCTTAAAGTGGGAGTCCTCTTGATCCCTTGTAGCTACTTGAGAGGTTAGATAAGTTGAAGATCATGTCATTCCTTGATTGATCCTTTGTCAAAAGCTCTGAGAGGGCTTGAAACCCTAAGTTTGATTGCAGTGGATGCTCACCCATCTTTGGGGAGACTAATGAGGCAAGATGGCTCCCCCATATTGTGATGATGATTTTCATAATGATGGGAAATATTAGTGGTCAAAATTTGGGGTATGACACTTGCATGTTGTTATGAAGCTTTCTCAGATTCTCTTTCAGAGTGTCGATCTCTTCCCTCAACTCTCTGTTCTCTTCCTCGAGATCATCCATCTTTTTCTGTCAATTGGCCTGAGTATTGTACGAATGAGACAATTTGACTATAGAATTGAGACGCAAATGTGAGATTCGTAGGTAAGAAGAATGTGTTACGTGAGAATGATGAATGCAATAATTATATTTTAATTATTTTTTTTGTTTAATCAAAATAAACTTCGACAATTGGATTGCAAATATCAAACAGTGGGGAAACCCTGTTTTATTGAATTAAAAGATTGCGGAATGGAAATATAGTAATTTACATAGTGCTGTAAAAGGAAATCTCTAAACTTATGGGTCCCGAGCCCTCTCTGAGGAGAGCTCAGGTGCTGGTTCTGGTACTTTCCTTTCCTTTGACCGGGGTTGTTGAGCCGTTGTTGGGTTGTCATTCCTTTGCCAAGTGAAAGGAGCGAGAAAATTCCTCTGGTCATCCTGATTTTCTACAGCATGTTGCTCTAAAATCTCAATCAGAGCATCTTTTTCTTTTAACAGTTGCTGTATTTTCTTGCACTCCACATTGAGAATACAATACTTGTTCTTCCAAGACCTCTTCTCCTATTGAAATTTATTGAGAGTTACCTGAAGTTTTTCCGTATCAGACATAAAATAAAGGACATGGTCCCTTAACGGAAGAACTTCCTGACGAGGGTAAGGCATCTTCAGCTTTAGAGCTCTTGTTTGTACCCAGTGGAGATAAGGTTCCACCGAGACACAGTCTGGTTTTCCTAGAGACTTTCTTCCTTTCCTATGAACGTGTTTCCAGACATGCACTATTTCTGTATTTAGTGCCCTGTCATTTTCTCCTTCCTTGAAGAAAAGACCTTCCAGATGAGCATTACTCGGGACATGCCTCATCGGGTATCCAAATTGATGACGAACCAAAACTGGATGATAATTGATTCCTCCTTTAATTCCTATGAGGGGTACATTTGGAAAATTTCCATAACGGTCAATGATCCTGATCCCGTCATAGACTGGATTGTACCAATCGATGTCAGAGTTGGTAAGAGGCATGATTCTCTGCAACCAACGTAAAGTATTCTTTTGATCCCAAAATGCATCAGACTTTGGCAAATGATAAATGAACCATTTGTACAGCAGGGGTCGGTACAGATTTCTTGTGATCATTCCTCCGCTGTACAAACTCCTTAGGTGTACAAAATGATAAGCATCTGCGAGCAAGGTCGGTACAGGGTTTCCAATCAGAAAAATCTTAATGCCATTGATATCCACAAAGTTATCGATGTTGGGAAACAAAAATAACCCGTAGGTGACCAAAACAAAGATGCTCTCGAAAGCGGCCACGTTCCCTATACTAGCAAAGTATAGAGCTTTCTTTATCAATAACTGGGATGGAAAACCCTGGATACCACACTTAATTATCATGTGAGTCCTGACATCTGACTCGTCCAAATAGATTGCTCTTGCAATGGTTTGATCCTTTGGAATTTCTTCCAGTCCAGAAAAGGGATCTTGGTCAGTAATATGTAAATCAGTCAGGTGAGAGTACTCCTCTAGTGTTAGTGCTAGTTGATAATCTGGGAATGTGAAACAGTGATAGACCGGATTGTAGAACTTGATTAGTGTGGACAGGATTCCTTCAATTACGTGGACCCTTAACAGAGACAGCAGTCCTCCATACTTAGCTCTGAAAGCCTCAGGGTTGGTTATCATCCTCGCCGGACCTCTTAAATCCTCTAATTTTGGAACCTTGAAGGTGTACTTGTGAGTCTTCCTTCTATCGAAATCCATTAGCAATTTCTTTATCTGACATTTGCAATTATTGTCTTAGTTTAATTTGAAAAAGAGAGACTAGAAAAGAAGATTTTTCTTTGTTTTAATGTTTTTTAGATGAATGCATGAATGCAGCACACAAAAACATAGAAAAAACATGGGGTCAAAGGGTCGGTGTCATGAAGTCAAGGCTCTACCCATTCCCAAAGGTTTATACTGGTGATTTTTTGTACCTGTCCTCAAAATCACTGACCCCTCTTAGGATAACGACGGCAAGCGGATCGCCAGCGAGCTGAAGTATCTTAGAGTAGTCTCAAATGAGGATAGTATCACGTGACAACTATTTCCGATAGCTTCCGTACTACAAAAATGGTTCCAGTCTACTAAACTCCTCACTTTCTCACATTCCAAGTGGATCAAGCCTCAAGATTGCCTGTGTCACCAAATTAGGGTTTTGGTCGACCAGGGCCTCCAGATGAAAATTTTCCTCTGGGCATGAGCCAATGCTTCAAAGCATTACCCAAAATACTCCAAGGGACCTCATAAACCCCATCATCAAGTCAATTTAACCTAAGGGTATGCATTCATAAAAAATCAGGGATTAGGGTTTCTTGACCTAATTCACCCCTAAGTTTACTTTTGGGACAAAACATGAGACAAGGCCTCAAGACATGATTTGAGGGTATCTAATAAACCAAATTGATCCATTTTCAACAATGGATTGATCCAAGAAGCTTGATTCACAAGTTTCAATTTCATCTGGACCACAATTAGGGTTTCGAAGGAAAAGTCAACTGTATCTTTGACTTTTGACCAAGACATACTCCCAAACCATGGGACATGATCCAATACACCCTATAACACCTATGAAATCAATCCATAAAGTTTGATTTAGGTCAAGGACTTGATTTCATAGAGGATCGCACAATTTGGAATTCATCTGCTAAAAAGTCAACTGTGCCCAAAAGTCAAAGTTTGACTTTTTGATTTTTTGATCAATTATGGTTCCCTAACCCTAAAATGATGTTAATGTGTGATTGGAATCATCATTCATCAAGAAAAATCAAGAAAATTGGGATAACTTGTAAAAGGGGTAACCATACAAAATTTAGAAATTTTCTAAGTTATGGAACAAAGTGGCTAGGGTACGAACTTCCAAGGATCATAACTTGAGATCCAAGCAACCATTTTGGTTGATCCAAAGATAGATTTGTAGCTCTCATGGCATACTTTAAAAGTGTCAACTACACCTCATTCCAATTAATCATGGATTTTGAGTTATGGTTGGATCACAATGGCTGAAAACATGAAATGTCACTTTTTCCAACACTCAGTGAAATTTTCACTAAGTCAGAATCTGTTTCACTTTTTCCAAAATGTAAGGGCATTTTTCACTTGGATCCAAAAAGTGTCAAGACAAGCTATGATCACACATATGTTGTATCATATGAGAGCTTTCCAAAATGGCCAAGAACCCCATGAAACTCCACTTAAGCCATGAGATATGACAATGGCAATGTGCCTTGCTGCAAACTGTTATGGCAAGGCAGATTTATGCATTTTGCTCGATTTGAGCAATTTGTCTAGATGAAAAACAAGTTTATCCATCTGAACACCTCAGGGGGAGACAAAGGAGGGACAAACACTGATCTATAAGCCTCCCAAGTCTTTGGAACTAAAAATAGCATGACAAACCTAAAAAACCCTAAAGAGGGGACAAGACTCCAATTTTGTTTTGGAGCATTCAATGGATGCACCAAGGTGGCATGAACTGAGTCATTTCCAACTGAATGAGTCAAGGATGATCTCTGAACTAGGGAACCAGCAGCCTGTGCTCTAACCTCTAGTCAATGGCTAGAGGAGACTTGAGATTCCAAAATGATCTAATTGGACAAAGGTCTGTTGCAATTGCCATTCACTATTGCTTGCAAAACAAACTTGCTCTACTATAAATAGAGCTCATTTGTGCTCAGTTTAAGTACACCAAAGCCATCAAACAGATGCTTTCCTCAAAATCACCTTCTCACTTCCAAATTTGCCTTCCAAAGCAAGTCACAATCGGGTTTTGAGTTTGAGAGCCATTCCAACCAAACCAATCACACACACACCTCATAAACATCATATAGAAGTGGTCCAAACACTTAAACAACAACTGTAACACTGATTTCTCAGTATCACCAGCCAGTTGCTCAAGGTTTTAACCAAGTTGCAGTTGAGATGCCATGAAATGTTCCAGCCATTTCCAATCAAGTCCAAGCATTCAAACACACTCCATATGGTGTAGGGAAGTTGTTTAGATCATCACAACTCATCTGTAATACCTCCAACTCAAAAATCACATTGCTCTTGCTGTCACGACCTTCAAGTAAGCCTAAACTTGGTCATCTCTTAATCTATGCATATTTCCTCGCATAATACTTTTGCCAAATGTTCATAATCATGCATAGAATGTTTCCCCTCAATTAACTGTTTTATTTGAATCGTGTATCGAAATTCTCAGCCTTCATGCAAATTTTAGGGTTCTTGAGGTTTTGTCTTGATTTCTTATTCCATGCTTAAAATAAATGAAATTAAAGACTATAGACATGATCATGAGGTGAAAACGGGCAGATTGATATGTGGATTGTGTGATTTCATCAAGTAATCAGTGAGATCGGATAGAAAATGCAAATCAGGCCAAACTCAAAACACGCGCGTGTTCTTGCCATGTTCTTGACGCCTTTTGCACAAATTCAAATATTTGAATTTTGTAATTTTATTTAATTGATTCAAAAATTAATTTCTCTCTGAGTTTTAATGATTTTGAGTTAATTCTTTTTTAATAATTCACAAAAATGTTAAAATATGTTATTTTGCCAAAAATTTACAGAAATATTATTTATTTCATATACTTGATATTTTTGCAAAGAATTAATCTTTTATTTGTTTTTTAACATTTAAAATATTTTTTCCTCCTTGATTTTCCAAATTTAATTGGTTTCCAATCATTTTGTGGATATAAACAAGATTTTTCAAACATTAATCCAAGATCACAACTTGTTTTTCACACACGCTTGATAATTTTGATCATTTTAATTAAATTTTTATTTAATTAAAATACCTTTTGAAATTAATTTAGGGTTTTGATCTTAATCACCCTAAACAAATCATTTTCAAACACTCATGGCCCTCTAATTGAGTGTAAGACCCAACCCCTTTTTGAAACCAAAATATTTTGGGCCTCAGTGTATTGTATAAGTCCCGATACCTTCAAAAAGTTCGGCACGATCGTCGCCTTTTTAACAAAAAATCTTTGGGCTTCTCCTTGAGCTATAAGACTCATCTTTATTCATGTTCAAACCTCTTTGAGCCTCTAATAGAGTGTAAGACCCAATCCCCTTTTAACCAAAACCTTTTTGGGCCTCAGATATTGTATAAGTCCCTCTGCGGTAAAGGAAAAAATCTCGGCGCAATCGCCAGTTCAAAAATCAAACAACCTTGGGTCTACCCTTGTGTTATAAGCCCCATTTCTTTTCTTTAAACTTTTTGGGCCTCTATTAGAGTGTAAGACCCAACCCCTTTCTAAATACACCACTTTTTGGGCCTCACTCATTGTATAAGTCCCGCTGTATTTTCAAAAACCTCGACGATCGCCGTTTTCAAATAAATAACCCTGGGCTTCCCCTTGAGCTGTAAGTCCCATCTCTTGTACAAAAATAAATCTTTGGACCTCTAATAGAGTGTAAGACCCATCCCCTTGTACATAAAAACTTGTTGGGCCTCACATATTGTATAAGTCCCTCTGTACAGTTTTCAAAACAATGGTGCGATCATCGTTAAAACTTGGGCCTCTCCTTGAGCTGTAAGCCCCAACAATATTTTCAAAGCACTTTCTCCTTTGATTTTGAATTAAAATATATGTTGTTATCAAAACTTTCTTTGTTGAACAACTAACAAAACAACATGAAAGTTCTACAACGGGTAAGTGTTTATCCGCTTTCATTTATCGCTTTCATATGTATATAACTATATTGTGGGGCTGTTTCACTGTAAGTCGTCTTTCACATCCTTTTATATACTTGTCATATATCAACTGTGTAATACTAGTATATTTATTTATATTTTCCCCCGGCAACTACGTCTAGCACTAGGTAAAGCCCAGTTGGTCACTCTTAAATACAAACAAAACTAGATCCCCCATAGGATTCCAGATACAGTCTTCCCTCGTCTTGGGGTTAAACAATATTGGACAAAGAGAAAGGCAGTATTCTCGGTCAACCTTTTCTCAGACTGTTACCCATAGAGATTGTCAAAGAAACTCTAACTCCCCAGAGATGATCTTTTCTCCGTGAATGCATCTCTTGAGTTTATTCCAAATTCTCAAACTTTCCTGGAATGTTCTCTTCTCTGTGAATTTCATTTCTTGAACTTCTCTTGGTTTGGGGACCCACGGGCTTCCTAAAAGCATCTCGCCTCCTCTTGGGCATTGCACAAGGACCCTTCGGCTTCTTAGAAGTTCTCATGCCTTCTCTTGTGCTTAATACAAGGACCCTGACGACCTCTTAAAGGTATAAGACAAAACTTAGTCATCCTTTGCTAGAGCAGTCTTTCTAGTGTCTAAACTCCGGCCATTTTAGGGTTGATACTCATCCCTTAATACCCATGCCTCCTCTTAGGCATTGTATAAAAGATAAAACTCTAGACTTGGATAGCCTAAGCCTTTGAGTCTCAAAGACATTCTCAAGTTCCTTTCAAATATAGGAAAAAACACCGATCGCCCTGGATCAATCTCTAGCAGAAACCCGGTCTCTCTCATAAGAGTTCCCCACACTTGGACCCGCTTCAGGATCTCAATAATCCTCAGTAGTAAGTCAGCCTCCTCTTGGGATTTGTACAAATGATTCTCCTCAGCGGAGCTAACCTTTTCAAACTCTCTTGTTGATTCAACTTTTAGCCTCCATCTCGGGCTTCGTACGAGATAGAAAAACAATCTCTTGTTGAGTATAAAATATTTTCTTGTTGACTCAACTTTTAGCCTCCGGCTTGGGCTTTATACAAGATAGATAGGGAAACACTCTCTTGCTGAGTATAAAAGACTCTCTTGTGGAGTCAAACCCTTTTTAGCTTCCGTCTTGGGCTTTGTACAAGACATAGAAAAAAACTCTCTTGTTGAGTAAAAAGACTCTCTTATTGAGTCAATCTCCTTTTAGCCTCAATCTCGGGCTTCGTACGAGACCAAAAATCACTCTCTTATTGAGTATAAAAGACTCTTTGGTTGAGTCAATCAACCTTCAGACTCTCTTGTTGAATCAATCATTTGTTCAAGACTCTCTTGTTGAGTCAACCTTCTTAGCCCCCGTCTTGGGCTTTATACAGGATAGATAAAAGTACTCTCTTGTTGAGTCAAACCATCTCAGCCTCCATCTCGGGCTTTATACAAGATACGTTATCCCCAACGGAGTCAAAATCCCTTTTAGCCTCAATCTTGGGCTTCGTATAAGACAGAAAGAACATTTTCCCCATAAAAGTCAAACTTCCCGCCTCCTCTTAGGCTTTGAATAAATAAAACCCCGGTTGAGTCAATCAACCTTTTAGCATCAAATTTGTGCCTTGCTCACAGCATACAAACATCAACAACTCCTCTTTAGAGATGACAAATTCTCTCTCAGTCAAACCTTTAGCTTCATATCTTGGGCTTAGAACAAGATACAAATCACCTTTAGCTTCATGTCTTGGGCTTTGAACAAGACACCAAAACATCTCTTTCCTCCCATAGAATAGGAGTAACTATGATCGCTCTGATTTCCCTGTTTCGGGAATACGTAGGCATAAGATTGCAAAAATTTTAGCGAGTACACTAATCAAAAAACCCAAAATCCCGCACCTTTTGTAAGACCCTAGTTTTTACCCCTAAGATTTCACGCATCTCATTTTGCATCTTATACCACAAACAAGATCATGCTTTGGTTCCTTTATCCCTCTTTTCTTTGGGTTTATGCCTCGCAGGGTTTACCGAGCATCTGTATCTTTCTTACTTGCCTTCATTCGCTTATGTTTACTGACCTTTAATCAAAATCCAAAAATATGTTCATTTTTGTCTTCACTAACTTTTCCAGGAAGGGAATCAAGAATATCAAACAGTCCCTCAGCTCGAATGAAATTCATCTGAACAAAGTTAAAGTTGATCTACAAGCAAACCAAAATTCATCTGATCAAGAGTTTCCAAGATTTAATTGATCATTATTCAAGAGACTCCAAGGTTCATGTGTTTGATTCCATGCCTTATTTGACAAGCAAGAAAAATCGAGCCAGAGCCACGACAACACATCAAAAAAGCCATTTTTCTCATTTTTTCACTGTGTTAATCGATTAATCTAATTGCAATGTGAAAAGGTTAATCGATTTACACGTGCAATTTTTGGAAAAAATGTGCCAAATTCTAATTTCAGCAATTGGCACCAATTTTGATCACATGTGGAATATTCTAGACTATCTCATTTTAATTCCCTACATCACTTTGATCATTTCCTACCATACACCTTCACTAATAACCACTCTTTTATGAATTTCCCTCCAAATTCAAATTCCAAACCTAATTTTCATTTCCAAACCAAACTCCAATCCACCAAATTTTCCAAGCCTAAATTCTATAATTTGAGCCTTCATTTCATTCATTCTTCAAGCTTTTGAGAGCCAAATTCACCTTGCTAGAATTTCATTCAAGCTTTTGATAGCCAAAAAACCTCTTGCAAATTCTCTCCCCAACCACAAAATTCACCAAAGCTCACATTTCTTTCTTTGAAAGTTAACAATAATTCACATTGAATCTTGTTCAACTTTGAGCTAAACCTTCATCCATTCTTGTTTTTGTTCATCAATTACAGTAGATCAAGGCTTTGGAGTGTAGATCTTGAAGCAATTTGAAGGAATTTTCAGATTTGAAGTCGTAATTCATCTTTCACCATTGTTGAAGATTCATCTTCATCTTCCATAATGTAGATCTTTGGAGATCCTTGTTACTTGGTCCTTTGGATCTTGTAATTGTGTTTAATTGCTGGTTTTGGCTGTTATTTTACTTTAAATTTCGTGCAATTTCAGTTCCATGATCATGAGGTGTTTGTAAAAAGTTTTGGAAATGGATCATGCTGAATTTTACACATTTTTCTGCATTCTGGTGTTGTGTAACCGGTTAGCAGTTATGCTGTAACCGGTTACACTGTGTAAATTTTGAAAAAACTGCACTTATTTTGAACTAAGTAACCGATTAGCAGATATGCTGTAACCGGTTACTTCGAAACAGAATGCATATTTTGGCTTGTTTTTGGGGCTGTTTTGGTTCCTTTTCCATTTTCTTCCCTCTCCTTTTGTTCTTAGCCTTAGATCACATAATTGTGTAGTTTAATTTGGCCTTCTCTTCATCTATTCCTATTTTCTTTTGATCGATGAAAGTCTAAAAGATCTTGGAATTCTTTTGTTGAATTTCGATCGAGACGAGATCGCTACCATTTTTCTTTTCGTGCGGTATTGCTTTCAGATGACGATCTACATATCATTCATCTAGCAGGAGCTATTGACCGGCCTCATTGTAGGTTAATTACTCCGTAAATTACTCGGCGATTGCTTAACATAGCGCAATATTTGTCCCGCATCGGAAACTATCAAGAATGGTTGATCATTTGTCTTATGGTTCAAAACTCATGAAACTTGTTGTTAGGAGGCTTTGGTCTTATCAATCCTCTAATGAGTTTTCATTAATCTTGATTTAAGTGCAATTATTCAATCATTATTGATCACTAACACTAACTTTCTAACAATACTATTGTACTAACTTTGTTTACAATTCCTTCTTGCTCCTTATCTCTTTTACTTTTATGCTTCATTTTTATCATTTCATATCATGTTTATGCTTCCGCAATTTTCCTTTGTCCGTTGGGCACATGTTTATGCTTCTGCCTTTTTCTCTCTGTCCACTTGGACCAAAAACATTAATAAAGGCTAAAACCTCTAAAAAACTTGTGCTTCTAATCTTGGACTATGGTTACTATCCTTTGCATCCCGCTGACTGTAAGCTCAAATGACACAGTTCTGGCAAAAGTTAGGGATAACAAAAGAAAAATCCATCGAGAGGTTGCCAAAATCCTCAAAGACAAAACGAGTTGACCGAGGTCTTAATAAAAAAAAACAACAAAATGTTGTAAGAAAGAGTAACTGCCATCTCAAAAATGCTTTGGCCCTAGAGCCATCTTCATAACAGTGTTGCAATTCCAAAATCACTTGGAACCTGAATGCATAATTTGAATTAACTGAGCATAGGACTGGAGATCATCATGAAGAATGGGTTGGGTACAAATAAACTTTGAGCCTATATCCTTTGTTTAAAAAATCGTGAACCAAACCACGTTACAACCTTCAAAAGACCTAATTGAAGCCTGGTTTCTTTTGAAAGCATACTACAGCAAGGTTGCGTAAATTGACTCCTATGTCTGTTGCCAATCATTTGCTTTGATGTCATACCTTTACTTTCTCTTTCATTTTTGAAAGTCTTAACCGCCGTGTTTTGACAAGTGATTCATTTGCTTTACATCAATAATATCATTCCAAAAATGATTTTTGATTTCAAAATTGCATGAGCTTTGCATTAAAATTACCATGTTTGTTTGAAGCCATGATCAATTCATCCCCAACAATAGTCAAGCTGAAGCCATGATCAGTTTATCCTCAGCAATCATTTCAAGAATTGAAGCCATGATCAGTTCATTCTTCCTCTGCAGCAGTCAAACTGAAGCTATGATCAGTTTATCTTCATCAGTCAACCAATCTGGGGCAGTATTCTTCGAGAATCCTCAAGATGTCTTTCCTCAAAAGACCATCAGCCTGATACAGTTCATAAGTGTGACATAGATATGTTCAACATCTTCTCTCCAAGCAAAGTGGGCAGTGTTCCCTGTGTTGAGGAATCAGATCCTTTCTTCCCTCACAAAAGAGTCTATCTCTGTTGTCCCTATCATTTGCATTGCATACATAAATCATTCATCTATCATACATAAAAAGATTTTCATAGCTCGAAGTGTGCTTCGCGCTCATATGCATTTCCTGAGGTCCTGTTGCTTTCAACATCTTACCTTGTGATCAAAGTCCAACTTACTTGGCGCCTACCAAAACCTTTACCTGCCTTTTCATTCAGTACCATTCCTGAATGTTGTCGTTTACCTGTCTTTTCACCCAGTGCTATTCCTGGATGTCTTGTTTATTTTCTTTCTTTCCAGTGCCATTCCTGGACGTTGTCGTTTCCCTGTGCATCTTGTGCTGTTGTTAGATGTTTGTTTTCTTTCATTCCAGTGCTATTCCTGTATCTTTATTTTCTTTCACTCCAATGCCATTCCTGGATGTCTCTCTCTTTTGATCTCCAATGCCATTCCTGGATACCTTGTTCCTCTTGTTTCTCCCAGTGCCATTCCTGGATGTCTTTCTCATTACCATTCAATGTCTTTCCTGAATGTAGTGATTTAACTTTACTTTCAGTGCCATTCCTGAGAGCTATGTTTGTTCATTCAGTGCCATTCCTGAATGAGTTTTCTCCGTTGCATTCATTGCCATTCCTGGATGTCTTTCTCACTATCATTCAATGCCATTCCTGAATGTAGTGATTTACCTTTACCTTTCAGTGCCATTCCTGAATGTCCCTGCTCACTTTATTCAATGCCAGTCTTGGATATTGTGAACTCTTTTTATCCAATGCCATTCTTGGATACTTCTGATGTATTTTCCAGAACTTTTCTCACTTCATTCAATGCCATTCTTGGATGTTGTGATTACTTTTGTCCAATGCCATTCTTGGACACCTTTTCCCCAACCAAGTCCAATGCTATTCTTGGATATCTCTGATTGTTTAACCTTGCCATCCAATTCCATTTTTGGGTGTCCCCAGTGAAGTTTTTAAATGGAATTTTGTTTGACTCTGATGTTTGTTGTTGCCCCATGCGATTCTTGAATGTTGTAGTTCCTCTTATCCAATGCCATTCTTGGATATTTTATCCTCAATAGAGTGTTTTTCACCTCCATCCAATGCTATTCTTGGATGACGCTGTTGTTTTTACCATAAACTTTCTTGTTATTGTCGAATGCCATTCTTGGACATCTATTGGCATATCTTTTGTCTCGTTCATAGTTTCAATCCAATGTTATTCTTGGATGTCACTGCCCGTCTTCTCAGGGTCTTGTGCCTTTCTTTCCAACTATTGACGGATACTTCTTGTCACCTTGACAAATCTCCAGAAATAGCTTGTTTTCCCCGGAGTGTCTTTTGCGTCATTTCTTTCAATCTACCCTAAATCCTTTATTTCAAGTTTCCCCGCAGTCTGTTTCATCCTTTGTATTCATATCATCTTTTGGCATCTTAGGGCTAAAAAATATAGCTTTTTGTATTTAAGTATCTTCATATCTCCCAATAGAAGAGACTTAAATAGGGGCAGCTGTAAGACCCTAGTTTTTACCCCTAATATTTCGCGCATCTCATTTTGCATCTTATACCACAAACAAGATCATGCTTTGGTTCCTTTATCCCTCTCTTCTTTGGGTTTATGCCTCGCAGGGTTTACCGAGCATCTGTATCTTTCTTACTTGCCTTCATTTGCTTATGTTTACTGACCTTTAATCAAAATCCAAAAATATGTTCGTTTTTGTCTTCACTAACTTTTTCAGGAAGGGAATCAAGAATATCAAACAGTCCCTCAGCTCGAATGAAATTCATCTGAACAAAGTCAAAGTTGATCTGCAAGCAAACCAAAATTCATCTGATCAAGAGTTTCCAAGATTTAATTGATCATTATTCAAGAGACTCCAAGGTTCATGTGTTTATTTCCATGCCTTCTTTGACAAGCAAGAAAAATCGAGCCAGAGCCAAGACAGCACATCAAAAAAGCCATTTTTCTCATTTTTTCACTGTGTTAACCGATTAACCTAATTGCACTGTGAAATGGTTAATCGATTAACACATGCAATTTTTGGAAAAAATGTGCCAAATTCAAATTTCAACAATTGGCACCAATTTTGATCACATGTGGAATATTCTAGAGCGTCTCATTTTAATTCCCTACATCACTTTGATCATTTCCTACCATACACCTTCACTAATCACCACTCTTTTAGGAATTTCCCTCCAAATTCAAATTCCAAACCTAATTTTCATTTCCAAACCAAACTCCAATCCACCAAATTTTCCAAGCCTAAACTCTATAAATAGAGCCTTCATTTCATTCATTCTTCAAGCTTTTGAGAGCCAAATTTACCTTGCTAGAATTTCATTCAAGCTTTTGATAGCCAAAAAACCTCTTGCAAATTCTCTCCCCAACCACAAAATTCACCAAAGCTCCCATTTCTTTCTTTGAAAGTTAACAAGAATTCACATTGAATCTTGTCCGTCTTTGAGCTAAACCTTCATCCATTCTTGTTTTTGTTCATCAATTACAGTAGATCAAGGCTTTGGAGTGTAGATTTTGAAGCAATTTGAAGGAATTTTCAAATTTGAAGTGGTAATTCATCTTTCACCATTGTTGAAGCTTCATCTTCATCTTCCATAATGTAGATCTTTGGAGATCCTTGTTAGTTGATCCTTTGGATCCTGTAATTGTGTTTAATTGCTGGTTTTGGGTGTTATTTTACTTTAAATTTAGTGCAATTTCAGTTCCATGATCATATGGTGTATGTAAAAAGTTTTGGAAAAGGATCATGCTTAATTTTGCACATTTTTTTGCATTCTGGTGCTGTGTAACCGGTTAGCAGTTATGCGGTAACTGGTTACACTGTGTAAATTTTGAAAAAACTGCACTTATTTTGAACTATGTAACCGGTTAGCAGTTATGCTGTAACCGGTTACTTCGAAACAGAATGCATATTTTGGCTTGTTTTTGGGGCTGTTTTGGTTCCTTTTCCATTTTCTTCCCTCTCCTTTTGTTCTTAGCCTTAGATCACATAATTGTGTGGTTTAATTTGTCCTTCTCTTGATCTATTCCTCTTTTCTTTTGATCGATGAAAGTCTAAAAGATCTTGGAATTCTTTTGTTGAATTTCGATCGAGACGAGATCACTACCATTTTTCTTTTCGTGTGGTATTGCTTTCGGATGACGATCTACATATCGTTCATCTAGCATACATTAGCACAAAGAGCTATTGACCGGCCTCATTGTAGGGTAATTACTCCGTAAATTACTCTGCGATTGCTTAACATAGCGCAATATTTGTCCCACATCAGAAACTATCAAGAATGGTTGATCATTTGTCTTATGGTTCAAAACCCATGAAACTTGTTGTTAGGAGGCTTTGGTCTTATCAATCCTCTAATGAGTTTTCATTAATCTTGATCTAAGTGCAATTATTCAATCATTATTGATCACTAACACTAAATTTCTAACAATACTATTGTACTAACTTTGTTTACAATTCCTTCTTACTCCTTATCTCTTTTACTTTTATGCTTCATTTTTATCATTTCATATCATGTTTATGCTTCCGCAATTTTCCTTTGTCCGTTGGACACATGTTTACGCTTCCTCCTTTTTCTCTCTGTCCACTTGGACCAAAAACATTAATAAAGGCTAAAACCTCTAAAAAACTTGTTCTTTTAATCTTGGACTATGGTTACTATCCTTTGCAATGGACATGCAGTTTTACACCTAGACCTTGGACTTCAATGCTATTCTTGAATCCTTGGATTTAGAACTTGGACATCCAATGCAATTCTTAGAACCTTGGACTTAGAACTAGGACATTTTCCCTTTTCTTTGGAATTATGGTTCGAAGACTTCGAAGACTTGTGCTTTTGCATGGTTTATGGTGAAGATAGCTACATTTATGGTTATATCTTTCTTATCCTTAGCTTTTACTTTATGCTTTAGGATAGTCACTTCTTCTCCACCCATTCTTCAATTTTCAAAACTCTCTCTCTTTTTCAAAACATTCTTGATTTCAAACTATCACTTCTTTCATAAACAAACCTTGACTTTGTTAAGTGACTTTACTCTTTTCCAGTCATTTCTTAACAAATGCAAAACTACATAAGCATGTTGACACCTTTTTCAAAAGACCTTAAAAAACATCAAGCTCATCACTCTCTTTTTTTTGTGCTCTCGTGCACTTGTTCCTTTAACTTTTTCATAAGTTTAGACATGATTCATTTCTTTAAGCGGAATTATTCGCTTGGAAATGACGACTTGTCTTTACAATTTAAAATCAACCAAAACAAACAAATTTCATTCTTTGTACCACGAACTACGGGGTTTTGATCCTACATTGCACATTGTGGGTACGTAGGCATGAGACGACAAGTCTCTCCAAACACAAAAATCTTAAAAACAATTTCTCTTCTCATCTCCTCAATCACTTTTCAAGCAAACCTTTTTCAGACTAAAAGCGGTAGATATTTCAAAGGGTTCCTATAGAGTACTATAGACGTTTTGGGTGCTAACACCTTCCCATTGCGTAACCAACCCCCTTTATCCAGTCTCTCTTCACTTGTTCTTGCTTAGAGCTTGTGTAGGTTTTGTTCGCTCTTTTTCCTTTCCTTTTTGAATAAAATAAAAGTTCGGTGGCGACTCTTGCTTTTCGAGTTAAGTTAATCAATAGCTTACACTCACGATTTTACCGCTACACCTTCATACAAAGCATCAGACCTAACACCTTACCAGAAGCCTCACAGATAATCCAGACACTTGTATTCTTAAGAAAATAACCCTACGAAGGACCCCCCCTATTTTGATAGTATCTGTAAACCAACAGTTTTGACTGTTTAACCTCAGTACGCAAGCAGGGTTAATTGGAGACATCTATTTCTCTTCCTTAATCAGGTCAACAGGATAAAAAATGAATCGAACTGTAGTACCAAAGCGATAGTGATTCGAAACCACAAAAATCACGCTACAGAAAAATGGCGACTACAGTGGGAGGCATTCTTTCTTGCCTTCCCAAGGGATGAAACCTTAAGTTCTCGAAGTGTCACAGAAATGGCGACTCTGCTGGGGATTTCTTGTCTGTATAGGATCGTAAGACTAGAGGTCTAGGATATTAAGACAAATATATATACTGCTTTTCCTAATTGATATCCGTGTTTACTTTTCTGTTAATGGGAATGCGTGTGATGCCGCATGTGGAAAGATTGAGTATACACCTAAGATAGGGGATGGCATTATACTGGTAATCTTACGGGGAGTGAATCCCAGTTAAGAGTTCTCGGTCGACCATCAAACTCAGTGGAGACTCCCTTTACAGATGCATTACCTATACGACTTCGATTGTTGAAAGTAGTGTGGTCGATTGGGTTATCTGAGAAGCTAAGGTTTTTGTAGACTGAAACCATTTTGTAGTGCGGAAGCCATTGGGAATTGTTGTCACGCGATACTACCCTCATTTGAGATCACTCTAAGATATATCAGCTCGCTGGTGATCCGCTTGTTGTTGTTATCCCAAGAGGGGTCAATGATTTTGCGGACAGGTACAAAAAATCACCAGTATAAACCTTTGGGGATGGGTAGAGCCTTGACTTCATGACACCGACCCTTTGACCCCGTGTTTTTTCTATGTTTTTGTGTGCTGCATTCATACATTCATTTAAAAAACATTAAAACAAAGAAAAATCTTCTCTTCTAGTCTCCCTTTTTCAAAATAAACTAAGGCAACGATTGCAAATGTCAGATACAGAGATTGCTAATGGATTTCGGTAGAAGGAAAACTCATAAGTACACCTTCAAGGTTCCAAAACTAGAGGATTTAAGAGGTCTGGCGAGGATGATCACCAACCCCGAGGCTTTCAGAGCTAAGTATGGGGGACTGCTGTCTCTGTTAAGGGTCCATGTAATCAGAGGAAACATGTCCACACTAATCCAGTTCTACGATCCGGTCTATCACTATTTCACATTCCCAGATTATCAACTAGCACCAATGCTGGAGGAGTACTCTCACCTGACTGATTTACATATCACTGATCACGCTCCCTTTTCTGGATTGGAAGAGATTCCAAAGGATCAAACCATTGCAAGAGCAATCTATTTGGATGAGTCAGAAGTCAGAACTCACATGACCACTAAGGGTGGAATTCAGGGTTTGCTAGCCCAGTTCTTGATGAAGAAAGCTCTGTAATTTGCTAGTATAGGGAATGTGGCCGCTTTCGAAAGCATATTTGTTTTTCTTGCCTACGGGTTATTTTTGTTTCCCAACATCGATAACTTTGTAGATATCAACGCCATTAAGATTTTCCTGATTGGAAACCCTGTATCGACCTTGCTCGCCGATGCTTACCATTCTGTACACTTAAGGAATTTGTATAGCAGAGGAATGATCACATGTTGTGTACCCCTGCTGTACAAATGGTTCATTTCCCACTTACCCAAGTCTGCTGCATTTTGGGATCAAAAGAGTACTTTACGTTGGTCGTAGAGAATCATGTCTCTTACCAACTCTGACATCGATTGGTACAATCAAATCTATGACGGAATCAGGATCATTGACCGTTGTAGAAATTTCTCAGATGTACCCCTCATAGGAATTAAAGGAGGAATCAATTATCATACAGTTTTGGTTCGTCGTCAATTTGGATACCCGATGAGGCATGTCCCGCGTAATGCTCATCTGGAAGGTCATTTCTTCAAGGAAGGAGAAAATGACAGGGCATTAAAGACAGAAATAGTGCATGCCTGGAAACACGTTCATAGAAAGGGACGAGAGTCTTTAGGAAAATCAGACTGTGTCTTGGTGGAACCTTATCTCCACTAGGTACAAACTAGAGCTCTCAAGCTGAGGATGCCTTACCCTCGTCAAGAAGTTCTTCCATTAAGGGACCCTGTCCTTTATTTTATGTATGATACGGAAAAACTTCAGGTTACTCTCAAGAAAGTTCAACAGGAGAGGAGGTCTTGGAAGAGCAAGTATCGTATTCTCAATGTGGAGTGCAAGAAAATACAACAACTGTTAAAAGAAAAAGACGCCCTGATCGAGATTTTAGAGCAACATGCTGTAGAAAATCAGGATGACCAAAGGAATTTGCTCGCTCCTTTCACTTGGAAAAGGAATGACAACCCTGAAATTCTAGCCTATATATCAGATGTCTTATCGAGATGTCGAGACACTGATATACAACAACAATGAACAAGCTCAATACAAAAGTGTGCATAAAATGTAAAGGACACCAAAAATTGTTAACCCAGTTCGGATCTAACTATCCTACATCTGGGGGCTACCAACCCAGGGATGAAATCAATATTCGATAGTATCAATTCACTGATAACCACACCCGGTTCAATCAGCTCACTTAATCACTACCCTTCCTATGACTTCTACCTAAGACTCCCCTAGGTATGAGGCCCTCCTCAAATCCCTCTTCAATCACAACCCGTGATTGGTTCCTTACAAGATAAATAACAATGGTCGAAACACAAATTCTCAATACTTCACAGCTTATGAGAATTAATACATAGCTACTCAATGCTTAAAAGCTTATGAGCAACCTTACACAACTTACACTATAGTCCTTATACTGTTATCATAAGATACCAGTTAGGCTCACAAAACACAAGCACACAACCCTAAAAATACATGTAAGTTCGACACCTAAAACTAGGTTTACATCAGTCTATTTATAGCTTGTAATCTGGACTGAATTGGGCTTCAAAAACGCAGCAATTAGGCTGCTCACAAATCTGCAAAATTAACTCCAATAAAATAGGTCTTCAATCCAAAGTTTCCTATTATGTCTCCATAATTAGAAATAGCAGCAAATCCGAAAACCAACAAGTAACCCTAATCCAAAAATGCTTTGTATGCCACATAGGATAACCAAATATTCACAGAATATTCAGTTACAAATTATAGTAACAGAATCTGCATTAAAAACCGACTTCACAACGCGATGTCCTATGAGCCGCCATGGAACATCTTTATACGACATGTTGAACAAAGAGTAATGAAACATATTTTTAGACATCTTCATTCAACATCTGCTGCTACATGAGTTTTAGCAAAATAATGCCAACCATAAAACCAAGGAAATAACAATCTCCCCCTTTGGCTTATTTTTGGCTAAAACTCCACACACACTTAAACACCATCAATATCAGCAGCGGAAGAAAACACCATTAATAGCAGCAAAAAAAAAAACTCCCCCTCAGCTGCACACACAAAAAAAACTCCCCCTCAGCTGCATTCCCCCTCAACTGTAAACACACACAGTCCAGCAAACATCTCATCATAGCAACTCCCCCTCAACAGCAGCAACCTCAGCTGCACCTGCAGCACATACACTCCCCACACAAGCAATTGCACAACATACACAACATACTACTCCCCCTTTTAGCCATAAATATGACAAAGGCCAGTAGAACAAGTCAAAGTAAAAGGAATCCAGAGTAAACTGCATCAGAAAGTAGATGCACGCCACATTACATGCCTAAATGTCATGCACAGACTTCAGCAGAATTGATCGTCCTTGGCCAACAAGACGAAACCAAAAGGAAAGAGTCTGCCATCTACTATTTAAGCAAGAAATTTACCGACTGCGAGGCTCGGTACACTATGCTTGAGAAAACATGTTGCGCTCTGGCTTGGGCAGCCAAACATCTTCGCCAATTTATGATTTTCCACACTACTTGGTTAGTCTCCGAAATGGATCAGATCAAGTACGTCTTTGAAAAACCTACTCTCACGGGAAGGATTGTCCGTTGGCAGATGTTGTTATCAGAATATGACATAGAATATCACGCTCAGAAAGACGTCAAGGAAAGTGTTTTAGCTAATCATTTGGCTCATCAACCGATTAAAGATCAGGAATCAGTCGGATTTGACTTCCCAGACGAAGATGTCATGTATTTAAAAATGAAAGACTATGATGAACCATTACCCAGTGAAGGGCCAAAACCAGGTTCCCAATGGGGACTAATCTTTGACAGAGTTGTCAATCATTATGGAAACGGAATTGGGGAAATCATCATAACACCTCAGGGTACCCACATTCCTTTCACCACCCGACTAACATTCAAGTGCACAAACAACGAGGCCGAATATGAAGCTTGTATCATGGGTCTCGAAGAAGCGATCGACTTAAGGATCAAGAACTTGGATGTATATGGCGACTCAGCCCTGGTTATCACTCAAATCAAAGGAGATTGGAACACATACCAATCAGGATTGATTCCTTACAAAGACTACGCAAGAAGATTGTTACCATTCTTCAACAGAATCGAGTTTCATCACATCCCTCGCGAAGAGAATCACATGGCTGATGCATTAGCCACTCTCTCTTCCATGATTAGTGTAGGTCAATGGGACGACATACCTAAGATTAACATAATGCGCCTTGAATGGCCCGCTTACATCTTCGCGATTGAAGCAGTCATAGACGACAAACCTTGGTATCACGATATCAAATGCTTCCTTCAGAAACAAGAATACCCACCTGGGGCATCCAGAAAGGACAGAAAGACCCTCAGAAGGCTAGCAAGCAACTTCTTCCTGAGCGGTGATACACTCTATAAGAGGAATTTTGACATGGTCTTGCTCCGATGTGTAGACAGACAAGAAGCAAACATGCTGATAAAGGAAATTCACGAAGGATCCTTTGGCACCCATGCCAGCAGGCACACAATGGCGAGAAAAATTCTGAGAGCAGGGTACTACTGGTTGACCATGGAGTCCGACTGCTACAAGTACATGAGGAAGTGTCACAAGTGTCAAATATACATTGACAAAATCCATGTACCGCCAACGCATCTCAAAGTTCTTTCTTCCCCATGGACTTTTTCCATATGGGCAATCGACGTGATTGGCATGATCGAACCCAAAGCTTCGAACGGACATCGGTTCATCCTAGTAGCCATTGATTACTTCACCAAGTGGGTCGAAGCAGCGTCATACGCTAATGTAACCCTACAAGTGGTGGTCTGATTTATCAAAAACAATATCATTTGCCGTTATGGTGTTCCAAACTAGATCATTACCGATAATGGATCCAACTTGAACAACAAGATGATGAAAGAGTTGTGCGTTGAGTTCAAGATCAAACACCATAACTCATCTCCCTACCGACCTAAGATGAACGGAGCGGTAGAAGCTGCTAACAAGAACATCAAGAAGATCGTTCAAAAGATGGTTATAACCTACAAAGAATGGCACGAGATGCTACCCTTTTTTCTTCACGGTTATCTTACATCTGTCCGCACTTCAACAGGGGCAACCCCTTTCTCTATAGTATATGGCATGGAAGTAGTGCTTCCCATAGAAGTAGAGATCCCATCAATCAGGGTATTGATGGAATCTAAGCTAACAGAAGCTGAATGGTGTCAAAGTCGACACGATGAACTGAATCTGATCAAAGAGAAGCGAATGACGGAACTATGCCATGGTCAGTTGTATCAACAAAGAATGAAGAAGGCGTTTGACAAAAAGGTCCGACCTCGCGTCTTCAGAAAAGGTGACCTTGTGCTCAAGAAGATACAATCATTCCTCACTAATTCTCGGGGTAAATGGACTCCGAATTATGACGGCCCCTATGTGGTCAAGAAAGCCTTCTCGGGCGTCGCCTTGAGACACGTAACCATGGATGGAGAGGAATTTGCCTACCCCACAAATGTTGGCGTAGTCAAGAAATACTTCGCCTAAATAATAAAAAATGTCTCGGTGGATTGAAAACCCGAAAGGGCGGTCCAGGAAAATATTAGAGACATGATCAAAAATCATCCCGGTGGATTGGAAACATCACAGTACAATCCAGGCAAAAATTAGGGATAATGGCAAGTAACTATGTTCAACAAAGGGGCAAAACCCTCAGCAGGAGTAATGCCATCGGCCAGGAAAACGCCAGTCAAGGTCATCTTCGACAGAAGCTCAGGATGTCCAGAATTCAAAGTGGGTAGAAGGATAGCGATCGTTATGTTTCAATGCAGCCCTTTTCCCTTAAATTACCATTTTCTAACTTTGTAAATACTCTATGGAATTAGGCGCTTGGCTGATTTCCATCCTATCAATAAAATTTGAGCCCTAGTGGTTTTGTTTGCAATTCTTATTTGTTTTAGCTTTATAGAATGACATTTTAACGATTCTTAAAATGAAACAAAAATGAATTTACTTGTCAAACTTTTTCTGCTTTTCAAAATAAAGATGGAAACTTCTTTTGACTGTTAAACATCGAAAGAACATCGATCGCTTCTCTAGAAGTAATCGAACCATAAACTGCAGAACCAAAGTACTCCTTCTAAATCAGTACACCTGAATGAAGGATCAACTGTGTCAGAGACTGTGTTTCATCTGACACACCCCCCGACAGAGTTCTTATCTCCTAAGCCCGACCAACGGTTGTTCCCCACAGGGACTACTTCTCCTAAGCAAGGCAGAATTACTACTTTTGAACCAGTGATACTTTTCATCTCCCACTGTGGCCGAGTATCCCGTCATGTTCATTTATTAGTCTGTATGTCGCTTCATTTTTGTCAGCATAAACATACATACATCATGCATTATTGATTTACATTTATATTCGTATTGCATCACTATAACTCTAGCCAGTCTTGTTCCCAAGTGATAAAAGTGCTCTCAATTGAGTTGTCCGTTCTTTCCTTGTCAAGAAACGTCGTGTCTGAACAACCTTTCCTCCAGTTTATTTCTGGATTGAAGTTGGTCCCTTGACCACTTTGATAACTTTAACCTATAAAAAACAAGAAGATCTGCGTCAAACGTCACTCTTCGCCATTGAAGATGATATCTTCGCTTTCCCGAATTAAGGAATCCCCAAAGAAAGCCTCTTAATCAAAGATTCGGCAATACAGCAGTTCTCCTTCGGAAAATTCGCTGACAAAAAAGGTCATCAGCACCTCAGGATTGGATTGCATCACATGGAATTCCTCCTAGAAGATCTCGAGGAAAAGTGTGATGTAATATCCCCAAGCGACAATAGTCTCTCAAGATACCTGCTTTCCACAGTAGAGTCGACAAATGGCGTCTCCAAACAGAGAAATTTGTGCACCTCTACCACTCATACGAATGGATTCCCCAGCAAGTCTAACATCAAAACTTTTTTTCGTCAAATGGCATCTCCCCGAGAAAATTCGGCGAGAAGTTTGGGGGAAACCAACTACGAATAGAGTCCCTTGTCAAGAAAGTTTATTGACAAAAGAAACTAAGACCAGATCCTTAGTAGGAAACCAAGATCAAGGGGAAGTTACACCAGAAACTTAGACCAGTTCCTTGGTAGGAAACCAGGAGCGATGGGAAGTTTATTCTAGAAACTTAGACCAGTACCTTGGTAGGAAACCAAGATCTAGGGGAAGTTTATTTCAGAAACTGAGACCAGTTTCTTGGTAGGAAACCAGGATCGAGGGGAAGTTTACATCAGAAACCGAGACCAGTTCCTTGGTAGGAAACCAGGATCGAGGGGGAGTTTATCTCAAAAGAAATCTTAGACCAGTTCCTGGGTAGGAAACCAGGATCGAGGGGAAGTTTTATCTTTTTTAAGCATCATCGCTTAGTAAAAAAAAGATGAATGCGTAAGCTGCGATTCATAACCACCATCAAAATTTCAGGTATTCCAATATTTAATCCTCTTGCACCGCAGAGATGATATTTTTTCTGTGAATGGCATCTCTTGAGTTTCTTCCAAATTCTCGAACTTTCCTGGAATGATCTCTTCTCTATGAATTGCATTTCTTGAACTTTGCTTGGTTTGGGGACCCACAGGCTTCCTAAAAGCATCCCTGCCTCCTCTTGGGCATTGTACAAGGACCCTTCGGCTTCTTAGAAGTTCTCATGCCTTCTCTTGGGCTTAATACAAGGACCCTGATGACCTCTTAAAGGTATAAGACAGAACTTAGTCATCCTTTGCTAGAGCAGTCTTTCTAGTGTCCAAACTCCGGCCATTTTAGGGTTGAAACTCATCCCTTAATACCCGTGTCTCCTCTTGGGCATTGTACAAAAGATAAAACTCTAGACTTGGACAGTCTAAACCTCTTGAGTCTCAAAGACATTCTCAAGTTCCTTTCAAACATAGGAAAAAACACCGATCACCCTGGATCAATCTCCAGCAGAAACTCAGTCTCTCTCATGAGAGTTCCCCACACTTGGACCCGCTTCAGGATCTCAATAATCCTCAGCAGTAAGTCAACCTCCTCTTGGGCTTTGTACAAATGATTCTCCCCAGTGGAGCTAACCTTTTCAGACTCTCTTGTTGAGTCAACTTTTAGCCTCCATCTCGGGCTTCGTACGAGATAGAAAAACACTCTCTTGTTGAGTATAAAAGATTATCTTGTTGAGTCAACTTTTTGCCTCCATCTTGGGCTTTGTTTAAGACAGATATGGAAACACTCTCTTGCTGAGTATAAAAGACTCTCTTGTTGAGTCAAACCCTTTTTAGCCTCCGTCTTGGGCTTTGTACAAGACATAGAAAAACACTCTCTTGTAGAGTATAAAAGACTCTCTTGTTGAGTCAATCTCCTTTTAGCCTCAATCTCGGGCTTCGTACGGTACCACAAATCACTCTGTTGTTGAGTATTAAAAAACTCTCTAGTTGAATCAATCAACCTTCACACTCTCTTGTTGAATCAATCACTTATTCAAGACTCTCTTGTTGAGTCGACCTTTTTAGCCTCCATCTTGGGCTTTATACAGGACAGATAAAAGTACTCTCTTATTGAGTCAGACCATCTCAGCCTCCATCTTGGGCTTTATAAAAGATACGTTCTCCCTAACAGAGTCGAAATTCCTTTTAGCCTCAATCTTGGGCTTCGTACAAGACAGAAAGAACATTTTCCCCGGAAAAGTCAAACTTCCCGCCTCCTCTTAGGCTTTGAATAAAGAAAACCCCGGTTGAGTCAATCAACCTTTTAGCATCAAATTTGTGCCTTGCTCACCGCATACAAACATCAACAACTCCTCTTTAGAGATGACAAATTCTCTCTCAGTCAAACCTTTAGCCTCATATCTTTGGCTTTGAACAAGATATAAATCACCTTTAGCTTCACGTCTTGGGCTTTGAACAAGACACCAAAACATCTCTTTCCTCCCATAGATATGATCGCTCTGATTTCCCTGTTTCGGGAATACATAGGCATAAGATTGCAAAAATCTTAGCGAGCACACTAATCAAAAAACCCAAAATCTCGTACCTTCATACAAAGCATCCGACCTAACACCTTACCAGAAGCCTCACAGATAATCCAGACACTTGTATTCTTAAGAAAATAACCCTAAGAAGGACCCCCCTATTTTGATAGCATCTGTAAACCAACAGCTTTGACTGTTTTACCTCAGTACGCAAGCAAGGTTAATTGGAGACATCTATTTCCCTTCCTTAATCAGCTGTAGTACCAAAGCGATAGAGATTCGAAACCACAAAAATTGCGCTACATAATGCCATCACTTATCTTAAGTGTATACTCAATCTTTCCACATGCGGCATCACACACATTCCCATTAGCAGAAAAATAAACATCGATATCAATTAGGAATAGCAGTATATATATTTGTCCTAACATCCTAGACCTCTAGTCTTATGATCCTATACAGACAATGACTCCCCAGTAGAGTCGCCATTTCTGTGACACTTTTGAATTTAAGGCCTTCTACCTAAGCTTGTTAAAGGTCTTCCCTTACCGTAAGACTGCAAGAGATAAATACCTCCCACTGTGGTCGCCATTCTTCTGTAGCCCGATTTTTGTGGTTTTGAATCACTATCGCTTTGATTCTACAGTTCGATTCATTTTTTATCCAATGAAGCTGATTAAGGAAGTGAAATAGATGTCTCCAATTAACCCTGCTTGCATACCGAGGTTAAATAGTCAAAACTGTTGGTTTACAGATGCTATCAAAAAGGGGGGTCCGGCTTAGGTTATTTCTTAAAAAAATAGTGTATAGACTATTTGCGAGACTTTTGGTAAGGTGTTAGGTCTCATGCTTTTATTTGATGTATGGAGGTACTGAATTTTGAGTTTTTTTATTAGTATGTTCGCTAAGATTTTGCAATCTTATGCCTACGTATTCCCATTTTAACGTAACAAGGAAATCAGAGCGATCGTAGTTCCTCCTTTTCTATGGGAGGAAAGAGATGTTTTGGTGTCTTGTTCAAAGCCCAACACATGAAGCTAAAGGTGGTTTGTATCTTGCTCAAAGCCCAAGATGTGAAGCTAAAAGGTTTGACTAAGAGAGAACTTGTCATCTCTAAAGAGGAATTGTTGATGTTTGTATGCTGTGAGCAAAGCACAAATTTGATGCTAAAAGGTTGATTGACTCAACCGGGGGGTTTCTTTATTCAAAGCCTAAGAGGAGGCGGGAGGTTTGACTTTTCTGGGGAAAATGTTTTTTCTGTCTTGTACAAAGCCCAAGATTGAGGCTAAAGGGATTTTGACTCCGTTGCTGAGAATGTATCTTGTATAAAGCCCAAGATGGAGGCTGAAACGATTTGACTCAACAAGAGAGTACTTTTATCTGTCTTGTATAAAGCCCAAGACAGAGGCTAAAAAGGTTGACTCAACCAGAGAGTCTGAAGGTTGACTGACTCAACAAGAGAGTCTTTTATACTCAACAAGAGAGTGATTTGATGTCTCGTACGAAGCCCGATATGGAGGCTAAAAGGAGATTGACTTAACAAAAGAGTCTTTTATACTCAAAAAGAGAGTGTTTTTTTACCTCGTACGAAGCCCGAGATTGAGGCTAAAAGAAGGTTAACTCAATAAGAGAGTCTTTTATACTCAACAAGAGAGTGTTTTTTACATGTCTTGTACAAAGCCCAAGACGGAGGCTAAAAGTTGTTGACTCAACAAGAGAGTCTAAAAAGGTTAGCTTCGCTGGGGAGAATCATGTGTACAAAGCCCAAGAGGAGGTTGTCTTACTGCCGAGGATTATTGAGATCCTAAAGCGTGTCCAAGTGTGGGGAACTCTCATGAGAGAGACTGGGTTTCTACTGGAGATTGATCCAGAGTGATCGGTGTTTTTTCCTATGTTTAAAAGGAACTTGAGAATGCCTTTGAGACTCAAGAGGTTTAGACTGTCCAAGTCTAGAGTTTTATCTTTTGTACAATGCCCAAGAGGAGGCGCGGGCATTAAGGGATGAGTATCAACCCTAAAATGGTCGGAGTTTTGACGTTGGAAAGACTGCTCTAGCAAAGGATGACTAAGTTCAGTCTTATACCTTTAGGAGATCGTCAGGGTCCTTGTATTAAGCCCAAGAGAAGGCATGAGAACTTTTAAGAAGCCGAAGGGTCCTTGTACAATGCCCAAGAGGAGGCAGGGATGCTTTTTAGAAGCCTGTGGGTCCCCAAACCAAGAGAAGTTCAAGAAATGCAATTCACATAGAAGAGATCATTCCAGGAGAGTTCGAGAATTTGGAAGAAACTCAAGAGATGCCATTCACGGAGAAAAGATCATCTCTGGGGAGTTAGAGTTTCTTTGACAATTTCTAAGGGTGACAGTCTGAGAAAAGGTTCACCGAGAATACTGCCTTTCTCTTTGTTCCATATTGTTTAACCCCAAGAGAAGGGAAGACTGTATCTAGAAATCCTATGGGGATCTAGTTTTGTTTGTATTTAAGAGTGACCAACAAGGCTTTACCTAGTGCTAAACGTAGTTGCTGGGGAAAACTCTAAATAACTATACTAGTATTACACAGTGGGTATGTGACAAATATATAAAAGGATGTGAAAGAAGACTTACAGTGAAGCAGCCCCACAATACAGTTATATACATATGAAAGCGGTAAATGAAAGCGGATAAACACTTACCAGTTGTAGAGCTTCCATGTTGTTTTGTTAGTTGTTCAACAAAGAAATTAAAGAAAGTTTTGATAACAACATATATTTGAATTCAAAATCAAAGGAGAAAGTGCTTTGAAAAGATTGTCGGGGCTTACAGCTCAAGGAGAGGCCCAAGTTTTGACGATGATCGCACTGTCGTTTTAAAAACTCTACAGAGGGACTTATACGATATGTGAGGCCCAAAATTGTTTTTATGTACAAGGGGATGGGTCTTACACTCTATTAGAAGCCCAAAGAGTTTAAAGAAAATAAATGGGGCTTATAACATGAGGGTAGGCCCAGATGATTTGATTTTTGAACTGGCGATTGCGTTGAGATTTTTCTTTTAACGCAGAGGGACTTATACAATATCTGAGGCCCAAAAAGATTTGGTTAAAAGGGGATTGATTCTTACACTCTATTAGAGGCCTGGTGAATAAAGATAGGTCTTATAGCTCAAGGAGAAGCCCAGATGATTTTTGTTAAAAAGGCGACGATCGTGCCGAACTTTTTGACGGTATCAGGACTTATGCAATACACTGAGGCCCAAATTATTTTGGTTTTCTAGAGGGGTTGGGTCTTACACCCTATTAGAGGCCCAAAGAGTTTGAAAATGAATAAATATGGGTCTTATAACTCAAGGAGAAGCCCAATTGTGTTTGTTACAAAGGCGACGATCGCGCCGAACTTTTGAAAATATACAAGGGGGACTTATACATTATGTGAGGCCCAAAATTGTTTACTCACAAAGGGGTTGGGACTTACACTCTATTAAAGGCCCATAAGTGTTTGATAATGATTTGTTTAGGGTGATTAGGTCAAAACCCTAAATTAATTTCAAAATGTATTTTAATTAAATAAAAATTTAATTAAAATGATCAAAATTATCAAAGATGTGTGAAAAACAAGCTGTGATCTTGGATTAATGTTTGAAAAATCATGTTTATATCCACAAAATGATTGGAAACCAATTAAATTTGGAGAATCAAGGAGGAAAAAACATTTTAAATGTTAAAAAACAAATAAAAGATTAATTCTTTGCAAAAATATCAAGTATATGAAATAAATAATATTTTTTGGATTTTTTGGCAGAATAAAATATTTTAACATTTTTGTGAATTATTAAAAAAAGAATCAACTCAAAATCATTAAAACTCAGAGAGAAATTAATTTTTGAATCAATTAAATAAAATCACAAAATTTAAATATTCAAATTTGTGAAAAAGGCACCAAGAAGATGGGCCAAGAACACGCGCGAAGGGATTTTTACTCAGATTTGCATTTTCTATCCAATCTCACTGAATACTTGATGAAGTCACACAATCCA
Source organism: Lathyrus tuberosus (assembly GCA_022829125.1). Taxonomy (NCBI): domain Eukaryota; kingdom Viridiplantae; phylum Streptophyta; class Magnoliopsida; order Fabales; family Fabaceae; genus Lathyrus; species Lathyrus tuberosus. The sequence goes on along the minus strand of JALAZF010000008.1, from coordinate 7,555,855 downwards.
CATATCAATCTGCTCGTTTTCACCTCACGATCATGTTTATGGTCTTTAATTTCATTTATTTTAAGCATGGAATAAGAAATCAAGACAAAACCTCAAGAACCCTAAAATTTGCATGAAGGCTGAGAATTTTGATACACGATTCAAACAAAGCAATTAATTGAGGGGAAACATTCTATGCATGATTATGAACATTTGGCAAAAGTATTGTGCGAGGAATATGCATAGATTAAGAGATGACCAAGTTTAGGCTTACTTGAAGGTCGTGACAGCAAGAACAAAGTGATTTTTGAGTTGGAGGTGTTACAGATGAGTTTTGATAATCTGGACAGCTTCCCTACACCATATGGAGTGTGTTTGAATGCTTGGAGTTGATTGAAAATGGCTGGATCACTTCATGGCACCTTAGCTGCAAATTAGTTAAAACCTTGAGCAATTAGCTGGTGATTCAGAGAAATCAGTGTTCCAGTTATGGTTTAAGTGTTTGGATCACTTCTATATGATGTTTATGAGGTGTGTGTGTGATTAGTTTGGTTGGAATGGCTCTCAAACTCAAAACCCGATAGTGACTTGCTTTGGAAGGCAATTTTGGAGTGAAATAAGAGATTTTGAGGAAAGCATCAGTTTGATGGCTTTGGTGTACTTAAACTAAACACAAATGAGCTCTATTTATAGTAGAGCAAGTTTGTTTTGCAAGCAATAGTGAATGGTAACTGCAGTAGCTCATTGTCCAATTGCATCACTTTGGAATCTTAAGTCTCCTCTAGCCATTGACTAGAGGTTAGAGCACAGGCCTTTGGTTCCCTAGTTCAGAGATCATCCTTGACTCATTCACTTGGAAAAGGCTCAGTTCATGCCACCTTGGTGCATCCATTGAATGCTCTAAAACAAAATTGGAGTCTTGTCCCCCTTTTAGGCATTTCTAGGTTTGACATGCTACTTTTGGTTCCAAAGACTTGGGAGGCTTATGGATTAGTGTTTGTTCCTCCTTGGTCTCCCCATGAGGTGTTTAGATGGATAAACTTGTTTTTCATTTGCACAAATTGCTCAAATCGAGCAAAAAGCATAAATCTGCCTTGTTATGACAGTTGCAACAAGGCATATTGCCATTGTCATAACTCTTAGCTCAAATGGAATTTCATGGAGTTCTTGGCCATTTTGGAAAGCTCTCATATGATACAACATATGTGTGATCATAATTTGTCTTGAAACTTTTTGGATCTAAGTGAAAAATGCCCCTACATTTTGAAAAAAGTGAAACAGATTCTGACTTAGTGAAAATTTCACTAAGTGTTGGAAAAAGTGGCATTTTCATGTTTTTGTCATCCATGTCACTCCATAACTAAAAATCCATGAAGAATTGGAATAAGGTGTAGTTGACACTTTTAAAGTATGCCATGAGAGCTACAAATCCATCTTTAGATCAGTCAAAATGGTTGCTTGGATCTCAAGTTATGATCCTTGGAAGTTGGTACCCTAGCCACTTTGTTCCATAACTTAGAAAATTTCTAAGTTTTTTTATGGTTGCCCCTTTTTCAAGTAACCTCACTTTTCTTGATTTTTCTTGATGAAGGATGATTCCAATCACACATTAACATCATTTTAGGGTTAGGGGACCATAATTGATCAAAAAAGCAAAAAGTCAAAATTTGACTTTTAGGCAAAGTTGACTTTTTATCAAATGAATTCCAAACTGTGCGATCCTCTATGAAATCAAGTCCTTGACCTAAATCAAACTTGATGGATTGATTTCATAGGTGTTATAGGGTGTATTGAATCATGTCCCAAGGTTTGGGAGCATGTCTTGGTCAAAAGTCAAAGGTACAATTGACTTTTTCCGCGAAACCCTAACTGTGGTTCTGAAGAACTTGAAACTTGTGAATCAAGCTTCTTGGATCAATCCATTGTTGAAAATGGATCAATTTAGTGTGTTAGGTTCCCTCAAATCATATCTTGAGGTCTTGGCTCATGTTTTGTCCCAAAAGTCAACTTAGGGGTGAATTAGGTCAAGAAACCCTAATTCCTGATTTTTTATGAATGCATCCCCTGAGGCTAACTTGACTTGATGATTGGGTTTATGAGGTCCCTTAGACTATTTTGGGTTATGATTTGAAGCATTGTCTCATGCCCAGAGAAAAAATTCCATCTGGAGGCCCTGGTCGACCAAAACCCTAATTTGGTGACACTAGCGATCTTGAGGCTTAATTTACTTGGAATGCTGCACTCTTGTGCTTGATTCTTGATGTGGGAGTCCTCTTGATCCATTGTGGATTTTTGAGAGGTTTAGAAAAGTAGAAGATCATGTCATTCCTTGATTGATCCTTTGTCTAAGGCTTTGAGAGGGCTTGAAACCCTAAGTTTGATTGTAGTGGATGCTCACCCATCTTTGGGGAGACTAATGAGGTATGATGTTCCATCCATATTGTGATGATGATTTGCACAATGATGGGAAATATTAGTGGTTAAAATTTGGGGTATGACAGTTCAAAGCCTAAGATTGAAGGTAAATGAGTGTTTGTCTTGTTCAAAGCCCAAGATTGAAGCTAAAAGAGTTTTTATGTCTTGTTCAAAGCCCAAGATTGAAGCTAAAGGTGTTTGTGTCTTGTTCAAAGCCCGAGATTAAAGATAAAAGAGTTTTTATGTCTTGTTCAAAGCCCAAGATTAAAGCTAAAGTGTGTGTGTCTTATTCAAAGCCCAAGATTAAAGCTAAAAGAGTGTTTGACTGAGAGATAATTTGTCATCTCTAAAGGAAGATATCTCACCAATTCATCACAAATATTGAGGAATTGATTATAAGGGAAGTTGTATTAACTAAGATGTGTGGAATCTAGCAATGCCACATCTTCCTTTATAAGTCTTTGCATGCTAAGAAAGGGACATTGACATGGATGTGTAGAATCCAGAGGCTTGCCACTTACATCACTTAGATGAAAGAGAAAATTTAGCCATGATAAAGGAGGGGCTCTAACTTGGATTTTGAATCAACAAGTGTGCCACTTACAATAATTTATCTGGAAAAAGGGTTTTGATTGTTTGTTTTGATATGTGATGTATAGAAGAAATATACTCCTACAGAGAGGACTCATGGTCTCATCTATGAGAATGATGGATTTTGTGCCTTGATCAAAGCCCAAGGTTGAAGCTAAAAGAAAAAGGGTTGAGAATTGACTCCACTGGAGATGTTTTATTTGAGTATCTTGTTTGAAGCCCAGGATGATGAAGCTGAAGTGTTTGAGTATAGTTTTAAAGAAGACTGGCTCAACTGGGGAGTATGATATTTGTCTTGTACAAAGCCCAAGATTGAGGTTGACTAGGTAAATCATTATATGAAGCCCAAGAGGAGGCTGACTCTTACTGAGGATTATTGGAATCCAGGAGAAGGTCTAAACTTATTTTGAGGAATTAAAAGGGGAACTAACTCTTGCTGGAAATTAGACAAGAGTTGATTTATCAGATGCCATGAAGTTTTGATACTTTTGGGGATTTGTTGATGGTAACATGGTTCTGGCTGGGGATTATAAAGTGATAACCAAACCTTGTTGAGGGTCAGAAGAGACTTGAAGGGATAAGCTTGAATACCTTAGAGGCTCTAACTCTCTTGGGGACTGATGTAGGGATAGGGGTAACTAGGATTTATCCTATGCTTTTAGGAAGCCTGAGGGTCCTTGTATGAAGCCCAAGTGGAGGCTGAAGATGCTTCTAGGAATCCTGTGGGTCCTTGTACTAAGCCCAAGAGGAGGCTAAAGATTGAGACTTTCCAAGTCTAGTAAGAGTTCAAGAAAGGTTTCACCGGGAATTAATCCTTTCTTTGTTGAACTGTTCCAGTTTAAAGGGGTTAAAGAAGAGGTTTCACATAGAATTAATCCTCTCTTTATTGGAGTATTTCAAGGTTGATCAGATTGAACAAATCCCAAGAGGAGGCTATCTTCTGGGGATTCATTATATGAAGCCCAAGAGGAGGCAATGATGCTTGGATAAAGCCCAAGAGGAGGCTATCTGTATTCCTTTGTACAAGGGGAACTAGTTGTTTAAACTAAGTTGCACTGAGGATAATTTTAAATGCTAAGATGGACTTAACAAGATATGAACAAGTGTATATGCAGATATATGAACAAGTATATAAATCATTAGGAATTGATTTGAGAAAAGTGTTGGGTCTTATTCTTTGGATAGAAGCCCAAGTAATTATTTGTATCTGTCACACCCTAACTTTTAACCCTAAGATTATGCATTTTTTGTTTTGCATTGTTTGCATAGCATATCACGCATTTCATCTCGTATAATACCCAATTTATCAGCCAAAATAAATTCGTTGGAATTTACATCCGAATTTGGTCAAATAAAAGTCAATTGTGCGTTCGATCAGTGGACGAAGAATTTTAAAGTCGAGCCTGCTGACGTCAGTGATATTAATCTATGTTTCGCGTAGTTTAACCTGGCGTGCTCATTTGAATTTTTCGACCACTTTTTCGGTCGCATTTTTGGGACAGTTTAAGCCTTTTTAGTGGGGAAAATTTATTTCGAAATTTGACCAAACGCTGTATTTTTCCAATACTTATATCTTGTGCTGATCATTTTGGTGTATTCATTATTTTTTTCTGAGCCTATCGATACCGGTCCTTTTTTTTCCTTTTTACCGTTTTTTCTAATTTTTAATTCCTAATCATTTTTATTAATTAAATTTTTGTTTTAGGTTTGTGTAAAATATTTATATTATTTTCAATTTACTTATATATTTTTCTTTTATTATTATTTATTATTTATTTATTTATTTATTTTATGTATTGTTTAAGTTTTTGTCCTCATTCCTTTTGTGGGAAAACTTAGTGACCAAGTGTCAAAATGGTTTTTTTTTTGTGTTTGGCTCACTTTATGAAATTCTTGATGTACATCTTGAGACAAAGGACCATCACTACACCACTTCCCCACTACATTCTCCCATGCGCAGACCCCTTATCACAACTTGCAGGCACACATAAACAAGAAAACCAAAAGAAAAACGGAAAAGGGCTTGAGAGGTGGCGTGTTTTGGGATTAATTGGTTTTCATTCTTCATCAGATTACTAGTACACTATGTAGGGGAGACAATTCTTAAAAAAAAGGACAAGAGATTATCTCCTTCTCATTGCAACCATTACTTTTCCTCTTCATGTGTACGTACACCACCACCTTGTTTTCTCATGAACTCTATCACTCTTTTTTTTTCATTATTCCTACAACCACTTACTACCACACAAAAACTACCTTCCTTTTCTACCACTGTAACCTTAAACAAAACCTTAACAACACATATACTCCCATTTACTCCCCACCTCGTGGATACCACCATGGACATATGCTGCTAACCCTCTCTTGGTTTTTTACACGGACCATTCACAAGAAACCTCTCATTTTCAGAACGATGTAGTAACACACCTTAGTGAGCCCCTCGCACCAACACCAAGCCTTTACTCTCCATCTTTGCAATTGATTCCAACTTCATCAATTCACCTTTTTTTTCATTTTTTTCTTCTTCTAGCTTCCAACAATCACCACGTGACACAGACTTCATCCCACATAGACATAAACATTACCTTCTTTTTCTGCTAAAAAAACTTACACTTTTCCTCTTCTCACTTGGGACACTACAATACGACAACAACAATAACACTTTGCTTTAGGGATCGCTTCATCACCTCATTGTCTCCTCCAAACCACCCATCAACATACCTTGTAACCTTGCTCCACCATAAACATTGTAAACCTTATCACACATAAACCTACAAACTCCAAACATCACTCTTCATTTAACAACTTCTAACAACTGCATCGCAACACACTACCCAACAACTTCCATGATACCTCTTCCACCATGAGCGTAAAAAAAGAATTCACCTTCCACCGTAAATTTTTTCTTCATTTCCATTTATCCCTCCGTTGAAACTGTTGTCGACAAAGCTAGCTCACTATCTCCTTCCATTTTTCAACCCGCGCCACCTTCTTCTATCACTTCATGACGAGAAATAGAAACTTTCAAAAACCACAACACAAACCGACAACCTCCGTCGAGAGTTGAGATAGAGCAAGATCGAAAACAGGGGAGAACAAGAGTGACGAGAACAAAAACAAGTTGCGAGCTTCCGTTCGTTCATGCCGAAACACTTCCCGAGATTGAGAAGAGAAACGGGAGGGTTTCTTCGGCCGACGATTTGAGTTTGAAAGAGGTGAAGGGAGACGACGCGACAATGAAATTGGCAACGAAAGTTCCAGTGTGAAAAAGGAGGTAGCAGCGCGATATTTTCTTACTTGCCGAACTTTTAATTTTGTTAAAAAAAACGTTTTCGTTTTATTTTATATATGTTATTTATCTTCTTGTTTTTTATTTGGGCTCGGCCCAAGTAGGTTGTTAATTTCACACCCATAAGCACACCCATAAATCATATATGCATCCCTTTTGTTTTTAATTTAACTAAGTTTTAGATTTTTAGTCTATATGGAATTTTAGTTTTTAATTTAATTTAGTTAATTAGTATATAGCCAGATTTTAATTTAATTAGTTTTTAATTAAGATTTTAGTTTAATTAGTTTAATTAGATTTTAGTTTAACTAGTTATTTAGTTTTTAATTAGATTTTGATTTAATTAGAATTTATTTTAATTAGTTTTAATTAGAATTTAGTTCATTTAGTTTTTAATTAGATTTTAGTTAATTAGTTAATTAGTTTTTTTAATTAGGTTTTAGTTTTTAATTAGAATTTGGTTTAATTAGGTTTTATTTAATTTAATTCTTAAGTTAATCGTGACAATTCTCAATTTTTCTTTTAGTTAATTTTTTATGTACATTCTTGATTTATGTTCATGATACTGATTTTGTATATTCTCTTGTGTCCCGATTTTATTTTTGGTGATTATTTGTTTCTTTATTTTGGGTCATATTTTCCTATGTTTATTCATAATCCCTTTCCACTGTGATTTGATTACATACCTTGATTTATGTATTGTACATATGCTGTCATTTGTTCTTGCTTTTACATTTTCTATTTGCTCATTGTACATTATCTTCATGATGCCTATCTTTCTGATTACCTGCTTGTGTCCAAGGGAATGACTTATTGTTGACTATATAGTCATCTTCATTTGCATTTTTCACCCATTTCATGATCTTTATTTCCCTTTAGGTTGATCACCTTAGGATGTATATATCTAGATTTTAAACTCTAGCTTTGACTGCTGATTCCCTTAGGATTGCTTCCCTTAGGATAGTTTTCCTTAGGATGTTCAACTTTAGACAACTTACAGTTAGTCTCCCTTTTTCTCTCATGAGAGAGATTAGACATTAGTCATCCCTAGTTTAGATGTAATTCTCTTACCCAATGGCATAGTTGAGAAAGATGTAGATTATTTTTCCACTTGAGAGAGGTATGTGGCATACTCGTCGATTTTATATCCGAGTCAGAGCCCTTCGCTTAATGTGAAGCAAAGATCCATCTTCCGCATGTTTGTGGTGGTTCAGTCAAGTATTCTACCTAAGTTGACAACTTGTCTCTTCTCCTAACCAGCCAACAAACATTGCTTTTATCCATAGTCTGAACTACGGACGCTCTAATTTCTCAAAGTTCCTTTTGAGAATATGTAGGCCCAAGGTCAATCCTTGGCGAGCAACCTTTTCTTTTTACCTTGTTTACCCTTAGTGAGGGGAACTACGAATGCCCAGATTCTATTCCCGTCAGGATACGTAGGCACGAGATGCGATGTCTTGGCAAGCATACTTAGAAATAGCACCTTAGGTCTTCCTTTTCTTTTCACCCTTAGCAGATAAATAACAAAGAACACAATAAAATAAGAGGTTCCTGTAGAGTACTACAGATACTTAGGATGCTAGCACCTTCCCTAGGTATAACCAACCCCCGAACCTTAGATTCTCTTTTGCTTTGCATTACATACTCATGGTTTATTCGTTCTTTTTCCCTTCCCTTGGATAAATTAAAGATCGGTAGTGAATTAAGACTTGTGATTCAAGTTAATTAATAGCTTGATATCTGATTCTCACAGCGACAGAAATGGCGACTTCACTGGGGACTTCTCCCTAAGAGGGTTACACCTAACTTGTTTTATATGTGTTATTTGTTGTATATATGTATATATTTGTATATCCGTATAGTTGTATATTTGTATATATCTCTCTGCTTGGGTTTTTCTGGGTGCAAGGTGTTTACTTTGAGTGGTGAGGATAAATCCTAACCCGGATTTGAGCGTACACTTATGATAGGATGGTGGATATAGTCTAGGAGACTTTGAGGGAATAATCCCAAAGGGGTTGACTTGAGATTCCGCACTCAGTTGAGGCCCTCTTAAGGGTGGTATATGTTCAACGAGCAATCGTGAATGCGTTGCCACTTTCGACCTAGGAGCCCGTGATGCTGAGGACCTTTAGTTACCCTTTACCCCCACTTAGCCTCTTAGGACGTAGTGTGATGACTATGAGGGAGTAGTCCCAAAATAGTTGAAACATGATAGTACACTCAGACAAGACTCTCTTGAGAATATTATTAACTACCGAGTAATTGGGAAATTGATAATATCCGAAACATGGGTCGATCACTTTGGGACCTATTTAGAACCCTGTTCTGCAGATTATAGAACTCATAGTACACACCTTTTGGGATGGGTAGACCATGGCTCCATGCTCGTGATCTTCAAACCTAGGCCCTCGTTGTTTGCATGTATATATGTGAATATGTGTATACTTATGCTTGTACATTCATCCATCCATGCATTCATGCACCATTTTTCCAACTATTTCATGGAACTTAGAGTTATTTTGCAAACATCACAAGTTTTACCATGGATTTTGGAAGTTGTACTCTATTTTGTAATCCTTCAAAATTTTAATGGGATTTTCAGCCATTCAAAGTGTTATCCACTTTATGGTGTTTTCAAACATAACCTTTGAGTTCCTTGAAATGCATTTGCATTTGCACAACATGCATCATGTTACATTCGTCATTTGCATACACCTTTTCCCAAAACTCATTCGACCTTCTATCCTTGTATCAATCAGCTGATTTCTTGGCATTTAAACCGAGCTTGAAGTAGTTACTGAAGGATAATAGAGAGAACAGAGAACGTGGATCCCATGTCAGGCTTTAGAGTGATGACTAACCCGATGTTTGGTTTTCCTCCTGACGACAATGCTCCACAAGTGGATTTTCCTACTCGATCTCAGCCTATGCAAGATAACATGGCTGTTCAAGTTGATGAAGGAGATTCCCGACTTCCGAGGTATATGCCAAATTCTCAGAATGTCCGCCTTGTGACAAAGGTGAATGATCCTATATTTATGGAAATCGAGGAAGGATTTCGTGATCTCGAGGAACAATTGAAGATGATGAAAGGACTCAATACATCTGGTCTTAAGTCTCATGACTTGTGTCTGGTCCCGGGAGTGGTTATCCCCCCAAAGTTCAAAATGCCTGTCTTTGAAATATACAAGGGTGTTAGCTGTCCAAGGTACCATTTGACGATGTTCTATCGAAAGATGACCGCTTATGTCAACAACGACAAGCTGATGATTCACTGCTTTCAAGAAAGTTTATGTGGGGCATCCTTGATGTGGTATATGAAGCTAGAAGGGACCATATTCAATCTTGGGAAAACCTAGCTGACGCTTTTGTGAAGTAGTACAATTATAATATGGACATAGCTCCCCAAGATTGTGGAAGTCGGAGTAACCATCGAGGACGAATTCAAAAGTGGAAAAATCCAAGATGACTCGAATAGCCAAGCTAGTGAAGAGAAATTTATTAGTGATTCCTAAGAGAAAAGGAGTGTTGATGTTGATGCAGTTTAGGATTCTCCTAAGATCTTGCAAGTTCCAGTCCTGGTGCCTTATCACCAATATCAGTATGCAGCGCCTGTTAAGTGCTAACAGCCACTACTTCGTGGAATTCAGTGCCAATAACCACTACTTCATGGACTTTTGTACCAGCAACAAAGGCTGGCTCCTCAGAATCAGTGCCAGAATCAGCAGAGACCTCTGAATAGTCCAGAAGGAGAGACTCGCCCATCTGGTCCAATCCCGATGACTACAGTCAATTGCGGTCTTATTTTTCCTGAAACTCGGTGATGACACCCAGAAAGACCATAACCATGAAATCTCGCCCTCCTTGGTACGATCCAAATGCCAGTTGTGAGTTTCATGATGGAGCAGTGCGGCATCCGATTGAAGAGTGCAAGGTTTTCCAAGAAAAATTTCAAGAGATGATGAACAATGAGGTGCTGACCTTCAAGGGAGGAAACCCAGTTGTGAACAGAACGCCTTTATGCTGATAGACATGCTGACTCAAGAGAGTCATTCCCAAGCCAGTGAAATCAAGAGGAAAGCTCATTCCCAAGATCATCAGGTTATTTGTTTGTTTGCTTGCATTTGTTGTTATTATTCTGATTGTAAAAGCATTATTTGCATGTAAGAACTTGTTTGTTTTGAATGATTAATGCAATGAATATGTTTGTCTTGAAGAAATCCATTCGTATTCACTCATAAAATGTTTTTTCATGTTTTGTAATGCCAACTTTACCTAATCTCTTGCCTTGGTAGAGAATTGGAGGGAGGATGATGAAAGTAAAATCGCAAGATCTCTTGTTGTATGCTTTTGAATAAAACCCTGTTGATGGTGTAAGACATTGTTTCAAATCTCCAAACACCAGAGATATAAGGGAGATAAACCCTCATTAACCCCTTTGAGCCTTAAAGTAGGAGTTTCCTTTAATACAAAAACCCTCAATGTTAACCTGGGGCAGGGTAGTTCTCAGTTAACTTGGTTGTGCGTTCATGCAAGACACCTTTCATATAAAGGTTGCACTCACAAATTTTCCTTTGTACACATTAAGCAAGTGTCGAAGATGTCTTTCAAGTCAAATGGCAATGATGGTTCACCGTAATCATTAAGCTGGTTAATCACTTTCCTTACTCCAAGAATGAGCCGAGTCCATTTCAAGGCAAAAGCTAAGAAAGATGGGAAGCTCATGACCTTGCCTTATACAAAAAAGTTTGTATGACAACCAGAAATAGGAAATCTTTAAAACTTTCACCATGAAAATCCTCAATGGAAAACATTTTGGTAAGGAAGTAGTGATTGCCATTCCAAAAGTCCCTTGACTCCTGAACCATCATTACTATCATTAGTACATATTCCAAACCTCTTGGAACCTGAATGTATAGTCTGAGTTGACTAAGCATAGGATTGGAGAACATCACGAAGAAGGGGTGGGTATAAATAAACTTTGAGCCTCATATCCTTTATTTCATAAACCGTGAACCAAGCCACGTTACAACCCTCAAAAGACCTAATTGAAGCAGGGTTTATTTCGAAAGCATACTCATTGAGATGACATTTCCTGACTCCTATGAGCTATGCTCAAAATTTGTGTTGTCTTTGTAAAGTTAATTAATTCATATCCTAACTAGTGATTCGGTCATAAGTTATTGTGATATCTTTTTAATAAAAACTTCAAGACGAACATGTGTGTTGCATTAGCAGTTTCAGAATTAACATTTTTCTGCTTGTTAACATTGCTTGATATCATCGAAGCTTGCATATGAGCATCATCGATGAGCTCAGTCTTTTGAGACTTGAAACTCTGATGAGTAAATGGCGAATCATTTCAAAAGGATGATCATATCCAGGGACATGTTGCCTGAAGACTCTGCTGAATAAGGACAAGTTGTTTCTCAGTTGTTGCTTCCACAAACTGACCGTCCCTGAAGGGCAAGTTTGAAGACTCAGTTGTACAGAACACCGTCAATCTGGGGCGGTTAAGTCGAGATTCGACAAATCTCTCCAAGAGTTTGAAGACATTGGAGCATTTTGGATGCCAATTTTTCTATAAAATCCTCTTGAGATGACTTCTTCTCATAAATTGTGTGATCTGGGGCATGTGAGAATTGGAGATTATTTTCATCCATTCACAACAATTGTTGTTCGAAATGGTAACTACCACGCAGTTCATCAATGCAGAACTACATTGTTCTCATGACATTCTTCACCAATGTCCCTAGTAAGTTTCAACTTCAAGTGGTCATGACTATTCCCCAATGAATATCTACCTTAAGCAGTTATGGCAGGTTTGATGCACGATTCCCCCAGTTGGTGACCTAAGAATTCTTCAGTGAATTTCCTTGGCTTCAACCTTCCCAACAAAGTCAATGCTATTTCACTCCTCATTGAATTCCTTACAACTTCAATCTTCCCCAACGAAGTGGATGTTTAGTTCATTCCCATGAAGTCTCAACTCTAACATCTTCAGCTTGCAAAGTTGATCCGAGCTTCCCCATTGGAGTGGATATTTATTTTGTCCCTTGTGAGACCTCTGCTCTGGCAATTATAACTTTCATTCAGTCTACTTCAGTTCGCAGTGGATATTTATTTTATCCTCTTTGAAGTATCTCTAATCATGAGTTTGATTCCTTCCCCAGTGGATCTTTCTCATCCCTAACAGAGTAGCAAGATTCATCTTGACGATCCCCACAGCGATGTCATGATATTATATCCCCAAGTCGAGTGCTCTTTTTCCCCCAAAGAAGTTTGATGCCTTGATGCATGACTGTGATTCCATATGTGGTTTCCCATTCATACCTTAGTGATGTTTCTATCTTGTGAAGATTGGCCGAGTATCCGCGTCGAGATGTTTATTTCATCTCCAGTTTACTCCTCTTTGTTTATTTTGTCAGCATAAGCATAACATGACATACATTCATTCATTCAGATATTCATGGCATATGCGCATTTTGCAATTTTTGTGATGTTTGTTTGTTTTTTCTTTCACTTTGGCTGTGTTTATCCCCAAGTGACTGGGTTTGTCCTCTCACTCCAAGTAGAGTCGTCAGCCCTAAGCAGAAAGAGCGCATCCTTTCTAATTCCCCGCTGAGTTTGATCCTCATGGAAGATGGTTGCTTTAGTTTTCTTTTCCATTTTTGGATAAAGATAAACCCCAGTTGAGTTCATTCCTCAATATGTAGAGTCATTCTTGACCGTTTCTTTTCAGTTATTTCCTGAATTGAACTTTGGTCCCTGACAATCACAATTTTGAGTCTCTCTAGGCTATAGAACCTAGATCGAGCGTGCATTTATTTTGCACCTTGTCTCCCCAGGAAAAATCTACTTGAAGATCACCCTTGAAGACAAAATCTTTCTCCAGCAATTTATGCCCAGACAACAAATGGCAACTCTTTATTTGAGCAGTTTGTTTTGGTCTCAAGTGTCATACCCTAAATTTTGACCACCAAGATTTCCCATCATTGTGCAAATCATCATCACAATATGGATGTACTTATATACCTCATCAGTCTCCCCAAAGATGGGTGAGCATTCACTACAATCAAGAATTAGGTTTTTGAGCCTTCTCAGAGCACTTAGACAAAGGATCAATCAAGATATGAAATGATCTTCAACTTGTCTAACCTCTCAAACATCCACAAAGGATCAAGAGGGCTCCCACATCAAGAATCAAGCACAAAGTTGCAACATTCCAAGTGGATCAAGCCTCAAGATCGCCAGTGTCACCAAATTAGGGTCTGGTCGACTGAGGCCTCCAGATGAAAATTTCCATCTGAGCATGAGCCAATGCCCCAATGTATGGTCCAATAATGGCAAAATCACCTTGAAGGTCCTTCTATCAAAAAAATCAGGAATTAGGGTTTTGACCTAATTCAACCCTTGAGTTAACTTGTGAAGTGAGGCCAGGCTTGAAGCTTCAAAATGAACTACAAGGACCTCAAATACATCATATTGTCATGGCTACAAGATTTGATTGACTCAAATAGCTCAAATCATAAGCCACAAGAACTCAAAACCATCTGATCACAAATTAGGGTTTCTGATGGAAAAAGTCAACCTTATCCTTGACTGTTGACCTACCCTTGATCTTAAACCTTGGGGAGGGGTCCTAGACATTCCTAAATACCATTGGAAGCCATCCATGAAGTTTGATTAAGCCCAAGGATTGATTTCACAAAAGGATCGCAAAGTCAAAATTTCATCTGATAAAAAAGTCAACTGTACAAAAAGTCAAAGTTTGACTTTTTGATTTTTTGGTCAACCAAGGTTCCTTAAACCTAAAATCATGTTAATATGTGATTTGAATTATCATTCATCAAGAAAAATCAAAGAAAATGAATTAACTTGTAAAAGGGGTAACCATAAAAAACTTAGAATTTTTCTAAGTTATGGAACAAAGTGGCTAGGGTACCAACTTCCAAGGATCATAACTTGAGATCTAAGCAACCATTTTGGGTGATCCAATGCTGGATTTATAGGACTTGATACACTCTACAAAAGCTTCAACTACATCAAGTTCCAAATCCTCATGGATTTTTATTTATGGAATGATCAAAGTGGCTGAAAACATGAAAATGACATTTTTCCAACACTTACTGAAATTTTCACTAAGTCAGAATCTGCCTTATTTTTTCCAAAATGTAGAGGTATTTTTCATTGTAATTCAAGTTGTATCAAAACGAAAGTTGGACATCATGTTTAAACAGGATATGTCAGCTTTCCAAAATGTCCAAGAACTCCATCAAACTCCACCTGAGCTAGAGGTTATGACAGCTACAACATGCCTTGCTGCAAACTGTCTTAGCAAGGCAGATTAGTACATTAGGGATCGAATTGATCAAATTGTGCAATTTCAAGCATGCTTATCCATCTGCACACCTCAAGGGGGAACAACCAAGGAACAAACACTGATCCATAAGCCTCCCAAGTCCAAGATTCCATAAGTAGCCATGTCAAACCTAAAAAGCTAAAGATGCCTCAAGACCCCAATTTTGTTTTAAGACATTTAATGGATGCATAGAGTTGGCATGTATCAGTCCATGATCAGCCAAATGAGTCAAGATAAGCTCATACAACAGAGGACCTAAGCCTGCAAAGTTTGGCACAAGTCAATGGCTAGAGGAGACTTGAGATTCCATTTGATCACAATTGTCCAAAGGCCTGCTGCTGTTGCCATTCTCTATTGCTTGCAAAAAAAACTTGCTCTATTATAAATAGAGCTCATTTGTGATCAGTTTGAGTACACCAAAGCACCCAAACTGATGCTTTCCTCAAAATCACCACTTTCACTCCAATTTTGCCTTCTAACTCAAGTCACCATCGGATTTTAAGTTTGAGAGCAATTCCAACCAAACCAATCACACACACATACCTCACATATAATATATAGAAGTGATCCATAACACAGAATCACATCTGGAACATCAAATTCCCAAAATCACCAGCCAACTGCTCAAGCTCTTGACAAATTTGCAGTTGGGGTACCATCTCAAGTTCCAGATCATTTCCATTCATTCCAAGCATTCAAACACAATCCTTGGCACCTAAGGAAGCTGTCTAGATCATTGGAACCAACTTAAAACACCTCCATCACCAAACCCGATCACCAGCTGCAAGAGGTAAGCACGAGCTCTTCAAACTCCATGATGCATGCATATTTTACTACACAATAATTTTGCCACATGTTCATAATCATGTATGGAGTGATAACCCTCAATCAATTGCCATGAATCAATCGTGTGTGGAATTTCATTGTGTTCATATTGGAATTAGGGTTCTTGAGGTTTTCTTCTGATTTCTCACTCAATACTTAATATAAATGCAATTAATCTATATGGTTGTGATCCTTGTTCAAAAGCGAACAAAATTGGTGTTTGAATCGTGCAAAACCATTAAGAAATCATGGAGAAAAGTGAGAAAACGTAAATCTGCAGAAATAGGGCACACGGGCAAGAACTTGGTGTTCTTGGCGCCCTTTTTCAAATATTCAAATATTTGAATTTTTGTTATTTTTGTTAATTGATTCAAAAATTAATTTCTCTCTGGATATTTATGTTTTTTAATTGATTCTTTTTCTCAAAATTCACTAAAATGTTAAATTATTTTATTTTACAAAAAAAATCCAATTTTTATATTATTTTTTTAATATAGTTAGAATTTTTGTATTTTATTTCATTTTATTTGTTTTTAAACATTTTTAAATGAAATTCCCACTTTGATCTTTCAAAACCAATTGAAGTTCAAACTCTCATGTAATTAAACATTGTTTTTCAAAATATTTTTCAAGGTGTACAACTTATTTTTGAATATATTTGGTATTTAATATCATTTTTTCATTTAATTTCCTTTGAAAAATAACATTTTTATTTAAAATTAGGGTTTCCTCCCGACATTAAATTTTCAAACACTCATGGGCCTCTAAATAGAGTGTAAGACCCAACCCTTGTGGTACATAAACCATTTTGGGCCTCAGATATTGTATAAGTCCCGACACCATGAAAAATCTCGGCACGATCGCCATTTTCAAACAGAAATCAAATGGGCCTCTCCCTGAGTTGTAAGCCCCATCTCTTGTACAAAAATAAACTTTGGGCCTCTAATATAGTGTAAGACCTAATCCTTTTCTTAACCAAAACCTTTTTAGGCTTCAAACATTGTATAAGTCCCAACACATTTTCAAAAACCTCGGCGCTATCGCCAGTTAAATATCAAACCTCGGGCCTCTCCTTGAGCTATAAATCCCATTCCTTTTCTGTAAATAATTTTTGGGCCTCTAATAGAGTGTAAGACCCAACCCCTTTGTAAAGAAAACAATTTTTGGGCCTCGGTCGTTGTATAAGTCCCGATACGATCTTCAAAACAACGGTTCAATCACTGTTAAAACTTGGGCCTCTCCTTGAGAAAAGCCCCAACAATCTTTTCAAAAAAACTTCCCTTTTGATTTAGATTCAAATATACATGTTGTTATCAAAACTTTCTTTAATTTCTTTGGACAACTAACAATACAGCACGGAAGCTTGCTCACCTGTCAGTTTTAACAGCTTTCATTTACTCGCTTTCATATATAGATAACTGTATTGTGGGAAGCTGCTCCACTGTAAGTCTTCTTTCATAGCCTTTTACATACTTGTCATATATCAACTATATATATACTAGTATAGTTATTTAGAGTTTTTCCCGACAACTAGGTCTAGAACTAGGTAAAGCCAGTTTGGCCACTCTTAAATACAGTCAAAACTAGATCTCCATAGGATTTCCAGATACAGTCTTGTCTTCTCTTTGGCTTAAACAATATGGAAAAAAGAGAAAGGCAGTATTCTCGGTGAACTTTTTCTCAGACTGTCACTTTTAGAAATTGTCAAAGAAATTCTATTCCCTAGAAATGATTCATTCTCGGTGAATGACATTTCTTGAATTTCTTCAAACCGCATAACTGTTTAGAAATGATTCATTCTCGGTGAATGACATCTTTTGAACTTTTCTTTGGTTTGGTCCCACAGGCTTCCTAAAAGCATCCCCGCCTCCTCTTGGGCTTTGTTCAAGGACCCTTCGGCTTCTTAGAAGTTCACATGCCTTCTCTTGGGCTTAATACAAGGACCCTGAAGACCTCCTAAAGGTATAGGACAGAACTTAGTCATCCTTTGTTAGAGCTGTCTTTCAAAAAAGAGTTAAAACCCTCAGACTAATTTTAGGGTTGATACTTATCCCTTAAAAGAGTCAGCCTCCTCTTGGACGTAATACAAAGATAAAATACCAATAGACTTGGACAGTCTAAATCCTCTTGAGTCTCAAAGACATTCTTAAGTCCCCTACAAAATATAGGAGAAACCCCGGATTCTGGATTAATCTCCAGCAGAGTTAAAACTTGCGGGTTCTAAAACCCAGTCTCTTTCCTAAAATTCCCCAACCAGGGTCAATTTATCATCAGTATAACACTATCCCAAATCAAAACATCAAGGTTTCTGATCTATCAACTCTTCTGTACCCTCAGCAAGAGTTGATTTCCCCATTTGGACCTGCCTCGGGATCTCAAGAATCCCCAGCATAAGATAGCCTCCTCTTAGGCTTTGTATAATGATCCTTTCCTCAGCACAGTCATCCTCCTCTTGGGCTTTTTCCAAATGATTCTCCGTAGTAGAGCTAACCTTTTCAGACTCTCTTGTTGAGTCAATCAACTTTTCAGACTCTCTTGTTGAGTCAATCACCTTTTCAAACTCTCTTGTTGAGTCAATCACGTTTAAACACTCTCTTGTTGAGTCAATCCTTTTAGCCTCAATCTCGGGCTTTGTACGAGACAAATAAAAACCATTCTCTTGTTGAGACGATCTTTTCCAGCCTCCCCTTTGGCTTGGCATAAAGATTTCCCCTAGCAAAGTTAGCCTCCTCTTAGGCTTTGTATAATGATTTCTCCAGCTTGTTCAGTCACAATCCTGGGCTTTGTACAAGACAGATAAAAGCACTCTCTTATTGATTCAAGCCCTTTTAGCCTCAATCTTGGGCTTTGTACAAGACATAAATCTTCTCTTAAGCTTGGGACAAATATTTTCCCCAACTGAGTCAATTCCTCCCAGCCTTCTTTTAGGCTATGAGAAATAATACCCTAAGCAGAGTCAAACTCTTTCCAGCCTCAATCTTGGGCTTTTTAAAAGACACTTAAAATATCCTCTGCCGAGTCAGTAAAGTCTTTTTTTTAGCCTCAATCTTGGGCTTTGTACAAGACAGATAAATATTTCTTTCCCACTGAGTCAGTTTCTTTTCAGCCTTAATCTTGGGCTTTGTACAAGACACATACAAATCCTCCCCCGTGGAGTCCAAAATCCTTTTTAGCCTCAATCTTGAGCGTTGTACAAGACAGATAAAACATTTACCCCAGAAAAGTCAAACTTTTAGCCTCCTCTTAGGCTTTGTATAATGATATCCCCAAAGAGTCAGTCTCTTTTAGCTTCAATCTTGGGCTTTGTACAAGATACATATATAAACACTCTCTTGTTGAGTCAGTCATTCCTAGCCTCCTCTTAGGCTTTGTATAAGGACTTCCCTAGTGGAGTCAATCAACCTCTTAGCTTCAACCTTGGGCTTCGATCAAGGCACACAAAAATCAACATCCCCCCTGAGGAAATCAAAATCCCTCTAGAGGTAGTCATTTCTCTGTTTATCACATATCAAACAGAAAAACAAATCCTTTCATTTAATTGCTGTAAGCGGCAAGCCTCTGGATTATTTACATCCATGCCACTGTCCCTCTCTTAGCATGAGAAATTCCTAAGGAAAGATGGCATTGCTCTACACTGAGTTTAAGTCTTCTCCTTCAGGATAACACCCATATAAAGGAAATTATGGCATTGCTGGATTCTCAAAATAACCCTTTTAACAAGACACAAAATAACCCTTTTAGCTTCAATCTTGGGCTTTGAACAAGACACAAAATAACCCGTTTAGCTTCAATCTTGGGCTTTAAACAAGACACCAAAACATCTTTTTCCTCCCTTTGAATAGGAGGAACTACGATTGCTCTGATTTCCCTGTTTCGTTTAAATGGGAATACGTAGGCATAAGATTGTGAAATCTTAGCGAACATACTAATCAAAAACTCTAGGTCGAGTACCCTCATATCAATCAAAACTTAGGTCCAGTACCTTACCAAAAACATCGGAAAAAAATCTGAACACCAAAAAAAACTCACTCTCTCACTCAAATTTCCCAAGAAACTTTCCCAACCCATTAACGGATAAACACCATCAAGTACAAAGCGAGACCTAAAGCTAATATCTTGTGGATAACCACATATAGGATCGGTAACTGAAAACTCCCCATTGTATAACCTGACCCCGAACTCCCCGAATCTCTTTAAGCGTTTGTTCAGTTAAACATTCGCGTGCAAGGTTAGTTTGAGATAGCTTCCATTTCCCTTCCAGCTTCACGGGATAAATAAGAAATCAGAAAGTAGCACCCCCTTCTCTTCATCGAGGAGAAAACCAAATTCCGCGATAAGGTGGTCGCGTCACCGACAAAAATCATGCGCTACAGAAAAATGGCGACTCTACTGGGGAGTCAAAGTAAGATCTAGTCATCATCGTCCCCATTTTCCACAGAAAAATGGCGAGTCTGCTGGGGAGTCAAAGTAAGATATAGTCATCATCGTCCCCATTTTCCACAGAAAAATGGTGACTCTGCTGGGGAGTCATTTTATTTAGGACTAGGATTATAGCTCTTAGGAGGTCTAGGATGTTAGTTTTAGGAATCAATATATATATATATGGCTTAAATAGTATTTTCGTCCCTGTAAGTTGGCGAGTTTTTGGTTTTCGTCCCTGAATATTTTTTTTTTTTCGGTTTTAGTCCCTATATCTTACTTTTTGTTAAAGTTTAGTCCCTACAGAGGTTTCCTGCGGATTTTCCTACGGATTTTGGTTTTAAGGAAAATCCGCAGGAAACCTTCGGATTTTCCTGCGGATTTTGGCTTTAGGGACCAAACACCAACAAAAAGTAAGATATAGGGACTAAAACCGAAAAAAAAAAGATTCAGGGACGAAAACCAAAAACTCACCAACTTACAGGGACGAAAGCATTATTTAAGCCTATATATATATATATATATATATATATATATATATATATATCGCTTTTCCTACTTGATATCCGTGTTTATTTTTCTGCTAATGGGACTGCGGGTGATGCCGCATCTGGAAAGTTTGAGTGACACCTAAGATAAGTGATGGCATTAGACGGGTAATCTTACAGGGAGTGACTCCCAAATAAGAGATCCCGGTAGACCATCGAATCAGTGGAGACACCCTTTGCGGATTCAATGTCTAAACGACTTCGGTTGTTGAAAGCAGATTGTTCGATTGTGGTATCCATGAAACTGAGGATTTAGTAGACTGAGACCATGTGACTATTTTGTAGTGCGGAAGCTATCAGAAATAGTTGTCACGCGATACTACCCTCATTTGAGATTACTCAAAGATACTACAGCTCGCTCGGGTGAACCATCATGTTGTTGTTATCCCAAGAGGGGTCAATGATTTTGAGGTCAGGTACAAAAAATACCAGAATACAACCTTTGGGGATGGGTAGAGCCATGACTTCATGACACCGAACTTTTGACCCCATGTTTTTTCTATGTTTTTGTGTGCTGCATTCATGAATTCATTTCATCTAAAAAACATTAAACAAAGAAACTTTTCCCTTCTAGTCTCTCTCCTTTTCAAATTAAACTAAAGACAATAATTGCAAATATTAGAGAGAAAGATTGCGTTATGGATTTCGGTAGAAGGAAGACTCACAAGTACACCTTCAAGGTTCCAAAATTAGAGGATTTAAGAGGGTTGGCAAGGATGATCACCAACCCTGATGCTTTCAGAGCTAAGTATGGAGGACTGCTGTCTCTGTTAAGGGTCCATGTAATCGAAGGAATCCTATCTACGCTGATTCAGTTCTACGATCCGGTTTATCACTATTTCACATTCCCGGATTATCAACTAGCACCAACGCTAGAAGAGTAATCTCACCTGACTGATTTACCCATCACTGACCAAGCTCCCTTTTCTGGACTGGAAGAAATTCCAAAAGATCAAACCATTGCAAGAGCAATCTATTTGGACTAGTCAGAAGTCAGGACTCACATGACCATTAAAGGTGGAATCCAAGGTTTACCAGCCCAGTTTTTGATAAAGAAAGCCCTGTACTTTGCTAGTATAGGGAATGTGACTGCTTTCAAGAGCATCTTTGTTTTGCTCACCTACGGGTTATTTCTGTTTTCCAACATCGATAACTTCGTCGATATCAATGCCAATAAGATATTTCTGATTGGAAACCCTTTACCGACCCTGCTCGCAGATGCCTACCATTATGTACACTTAAGAGATTTGTATGGCGGAGGAATGATCACATGCTATGTACCCCTGCTATACAAATGGTTCACTTCCCATTTGCCTAAGTCTACCGCTTTTTGGGATCATAAGAGTACTCTGCGTTGGTCACAGAGAATCATGTCTCTTACAACTCTGACATCGATTGGTACAATCAGATCTATGATGGGATAAGAATCATTGACCGTTGTGGAAACTTCCCTAATATACCCCTCATAGGAACTAAAGGAGGAATCAAATATTATCCAGTTTTAGTTTGTCGTCAATTCGGATACGCGATAAGACATATCCCGCGTAATGTTCATCTGGAAGGTCTTTTCTTCAAGGAAGGAGAAAATGACAGGGCACTAAAGACAGAAATAGTGTATGCCTAGAAACATGTTCACAGGAAAGGAAGAGAGTCTCTAGGAAAACCAGACTGTGTCTCTGTGGAACCTTATCTCCATTGGGTACAAGCTAGAGCTCTCAAACTGAGGATGCCATACCCTCGTCATGAAGTTCTTCCGTTAAAGGAATCTGTCCTTTATTTTATGTCTGATACAGAAAAACTCCAGGTTACTCTCAACAAAGTTCAATGGGAAAGGAAATCTTGGAAGAACAAGTATCGCATTCTCAATGTGGAGTGTACCAAAATACAGCAACTGTTAAAAGAGAAGGATGCTCTGATCGAGATTTTAGAGCAACATGATGTAGAAAATCAAGAAGATCCGGAAACTGCAGCAGGAACCGCTGGGCCTGAAGGTTACAAACTTCAGGAAAGTGAAGATGCAAGGGGCATGACAACAACTCCTGAAGGTTACAAACTTCGGGATAGAGAAGCACCAAGAGTCACTGTCGTAATGACTATACCACCACCCGTGGTACACGCTGTCCCGGAAGGACAGATTCCACAGATACCTTCTGGTGGAAACGAAAGTATGTACGACAGAATGAATGAGTTCCAGGAGCAATTCCTGGAGATGCAGAAGGAACTGCATGCCATTCACGGTCAGGATTTATTTGGTAAAGACGCCGCAGACCTTTGTTTGGTCCCCAATGTTAAAATTCCGTGCAAATTCAAGGTGCCCGAATTTGAGAAATACAGGGGCAACTCTTTCCCTCAGAGTCATTTGGTGATGTACGCTTGAAAGATGTCAACTCAGACTAAGAATCAATAACTACTTATCCACTATTTGTCGCACTCAAATGGTACATGGGTTTAAACCGCACTAAGATTGTCACTTTCCAATATCTTGGCGCTCCCTTCATTCAATAATATAAGTATAACCTGAACATGACACCAGACAGAGATCAACTTAGAGCTATGTCGCAGAAGGATAAGGAAACCTTTAAGGAGTATGCTCAGAGATGGTGTGAAATTTCTGCCCAGATTTGTCCACCTCTTGAGGAAAAAGAGATGACAAAAATATTTTTGAAAACCTTGAGTTCGTTCTACTACGACCAAATGGTCGCCAGTGCGCCCAACAACTTTACTGAAATGGTGAATATGGGAGTTCATCTTGAAGAAGCAGTCCGAGAAGGACGTCTGGTCAAAGACGCTGGACCATCAAGCAGTACCAAAAGATACGGTAGTACTTTCCCTAAGAAAAAAGAGCAAGATATTGGTAATATCTCTCTCAGAAAGTAAAGGTGACGGTACTAACCAGTAGCAGCTGTAACTCCTGCTATCAACCCTGCCCCTTTCCAACGTATCAACCTCAGGTTGCTAAAAGCCAACCGAATCAACAACAATATCAGCAAAGGACACAACAACCTCTTCAGCAGGCTCGTCCTCCGTACAACAACAACCGTACACGCGACCACCAGGGTTCGACCCTATCCCAATGTTGTACAGAGGACTATTCCCACTATTACTGGTCAAGGGGCACGTCTAAACCAGGTCCCCTCTTACAGTAACGGAGAATCCGCCATTTTGGTTCAAAGCTATCAAATTCACAATGTACTCCTATTGGGAACCAACCTGGCCAAGATGCATTGAAGACAAAGTGGATATGGTCATGTACTGTCTCATAATTATCACCAGTGTGATATCTGCTCTAAAAACAATCAAGGATGTTCAGTGGTGCAGTCAGCTCTCCAGGAACAGATGGATCTCGGATGGATCCAAGATCAACGAATCCGTGAAGTCAACATGACTTATATAAATTCCAACATCATTCCAAACCATGACATCCATGCGATGAATGTCAACTTAGTGGCAATGTACTCAAGGCAAATCCAACATCATAATGTGCCACAGCACGATTACGATTCCTGTCTGATTTGCTCGGTAAATAATCAGGGATGCTCTTTTGTACAAGAGGCCCTCCAGTGACAGATGGATCTTGGATGGATCCAGGATTACCATGATAGAAGTCATTATCAAGTTAACATGATCAAAATCTTTGATGTTCGCTTGATGAATACCAGCTTGGTGGAATTACATGCTACATAAGTCCAGCTCGGTTTTCTGACTTCACATAATTATCGGAACTGTAAAATATGTCGTGAGAGCGACCAAGGATGTGCTCTCGTTCAAAGAATGCTTCAACACTTGTTGAACCACTGATGGCTTCCAATCTATCTAGATGAAGACACACAATAAGTCAGTATGACTGACGAGAACCCTACTGGCATCAAAGTCAGGATGTTTGATTAATGGAAATAGATCTAGTGAGGTTACACTGCATACAAAGCGGACGTGGCCAGGTGCCACCACATAACTATGAGCGCTGTAGAGTTTGCTCGGAGGATAACCAAGGATGCTACCTCGTGAGAGCAGCCCTTCAAAGTCAGTTGGACCACAAAGATATTCAACCATGTTCAAGCTCTGGACCAGTTAACATAATGTCAGACTATCTTCCCAATCGAGACAAACAAGTTGTCTTGATCCCTAAACGAGAAGTGTCCAAAGATGTATGCGCCATAATCCCTTTACTCCATGAATCACGAGTTCCTCTTGATAGTGGAAAGATTCTCAACCTCGAACCAATTAAGAACGGCTACGATGGTCAGAAAAATCAAAAGGCTCCTATAGTTATCTATCTGTCGGGACCAGTACCGTACAAATCCAATAAGGCTATCCCTTACGAATACGGTGCAACGTTAATTAAGAATGGAAAGGAAACTCCATTACCCTTCATCATGAATATCGCAGACATCCGTCGAGTAACACGGAGCGGTCGAATCTTCAACTGAAGAGTTGTAGAACCCATCAAAGAAAAGGAACCTCAAACAGAAGTTCCTAATCAATCAGTCGGTCAATCCAGTGACCCCGACCTTTCAAAGAACAACGATGAGATGCTGAAGCTCATCCAAAAGAGTGAGTATAACATAGTAGATCAGTTGTTGCAAACTCCTTTAAAAATCTATGTGTTATCTCTTTTACTCAGTTCCGAAGCTCACAGGGAAGCTTTACAGAAAGTCTTAGAGCAAGCCTTTGTGGAACAAGATGTAACAATAAGACAAATCGACAACATCATCTCCAATATCACTTTCTGCAACAACTTGGGGTTTAGTGATGAGGAACTGTCGGAAGAAGGAAAAAGTCACAACATGGCGCTTAACATTACAGTCAACTGCCAGGACGATGCTTTAGCCAGCATACTGGTAGATATCAGATCAGCTCTGAATGTTATGCCAAAGTCCACTCTAACACGACTATCATTTAAAGGATCCCCAATGAGAGGCATTGAGGTCATCGTCAAAGCATTTGACGGATCCCAAAAAATAGTTATCGGCAAAATCGATCTTCCCATAACTATTGGTCCTCACACTTTCGAAGTCACTTTCCAGGTGTTAGACATCCGGGCAGCATACAGCTATTTATTAGGAAGACCTTAGATACACGAGGCTGGGGCAGTCACTTCGACACTTCACCAGAAGCTGAAGTTCATCAAGAATGACCAACTCGTCACAGTCTGTGGAGAGCAAGCCTTAATCGTGAGTAACTTATAGTCTTCCACTTGTGTAGAACCAGAGGAAGTTGTTGGAACCCAGTTCCAAGCACCTTCGGTGAGCCATGACAACCAATCAGAGAAAGGAACATTGATTTCCTCGTACAAAGATGCTCTCGAAGTGATCAAAAGTAACAATGCAAAAGGATGGGGAAAGCTTTTCGTTCCTACTGTTAACAAAACAAAGAAGGGTCTTGGTTTTTCCTCAACCTGTACCCGGACTGCTGCTAACGATGAAAGTTTTCATCCCATTCAGGACTTTTTCCACAGTGGAGGTGTCCTTCACCCAGTGTCTCAAGAAGTACATACCATCAACGAGGGTGATTCCTCCAATACAAATGAAGAATGGAAGTCCTATCTCAACGAGGACGGTTATATGTCTCAGGACGAAACGCCTACGCCATTTTGCTTTCCCACGCAAAGTCCGAGATATATACCAAGATCAGATGTCAAAATGATATACGAAGATTGTAATCCAGAAGGATGTCGTGCTCTGCCAAACTCATTAGAGAAAGACACTCAGATGAAAGACAACTTTGACCACGACTATTATGGCCCAATGGATGGCCTGCCTATCTGGCAGCCATAGAGTCAGCCAAACAACGCATATCAGCTGAGCATCATTGAAAAGAATACCTGCATCCCCACCATGTTATGGGATCAACACTCAGGGCATTCAGAAAATACCCAGCACGATGATGAATTTGCAAAAATTGCAGGGTTAGAGTTCATTAACTAAGCTTTTCGAAAGTCATCCATAAGTCTAAGTAATTATCGTCTTTGTTTTAACCTTTCACCCTGCCCAGGTGAAACAGATGTTTTGATAGGGCTCACTTTCTGTAAATGTCTCTCTTCACTTTACCCAAGGCGACAGAGTTTTGTTTTATAGGGCTGTAGTTTCAAGAATCGACCAAATCATGAATAAATAAACGTCGTTCAGTAATTTCTACATTTATTGTTGTTTTCTCCTTTCGTATTTTCAGAAAATGGTAATCCTAAAAACAACTCAAATAATAAAAACAAGCATTTTTCAAAAAATATATTGCACACACTCTTGCATTCTCTCTATCTCTTCTAAAATCAATCATCTCATCATGCAGATTGCTTGTTTTAAACCCCATTGAAACATACAATCCAATGCTTTCTCCCAACTTTGACTTCCCGGTATTTGTGGCTGAAGAAGAAAGTGACGACGAAATTCCAGAAGAAATCTCCCGATTACTCAGACAAGAAGAAAGGTCCATTGAACCTCACAAAGAGCCATTGGAAATGGTCAACTTAGGTTCAGAAGAAGAGAGAAAAGGAGTCAAGATTGGGGCGCTGCTCAGTCCGACTGTCAAAGAAGGTTTGATAAAGCTTCTCAAGGAATTTCTCGATGTATTCGCTTGGTCCTATCACGATATGCTAGGGTTGGATACCGGCATCGTGGAACGTCATCTACCGTTAAGATCAAAATGTCCGCCAGTAAAACAGAGGTTGAGAAGAACTCACCCAGACATGGCCATCAAAATCAAAGAGGAAGTGCAGAAACAGATTGACGCGGGTTTCCTTGCCACATCAGAATATCCTCAATGGTTAGCCAACATAGTACCAGTTCCGAAAAAGGACGGAAAGGTCAGAATGTGTGTATACTACAGGGATCTGAACAAGGCCAGTCCAATGGAAGACTTTACTTTACCGCACATTGACATGCTGGTAGACAGTACAGCAAAGTTCAAAGTTTTCTCCTTCATGGATGGATTCTCGGGCTATAATCAAATGAAAATGGCGCCGAAAGACATGGAGAAAACTTCATTCATCACCCCATGGGGCACCTTTTGTTACAAGGTAATGTCGTTCGGTTTGAAGAACGCCGGGGTAACCTATCAAAGGGCCATGACTACTCTGTTTCATGACATGATACATAAAGAAATAAAGGTATATGTCGATGACATGATTGCCAAATATAAAACAGAGGAGGAACATGTGACCCACCTGTCAAAACTATTTGAGCGTCTGAGAAAGTACAAACTCGCCTTTAATCCTAACAAATATACATTTGGTGTTTGCTCAGGAAGGTTGCTAGGGTTCATCGTCAGCCAAAAAGGAATTGACGTTGATCCTGACAAGGTCAAGGCCATTCAAGAAATTCCTTCTCCGAAGACTGAAAAACAAGTCAGGGGATTCCTGGGATGTTTAAATTACATTTCCAGATTTGTATTCCTCATGACCGCGACATGTGCGCCGATCTTCAAATTACTAAAAAAGAATCAGAATTGCATTTGGACAAAAGACTGCCAAACCGCCTTCGACAGTATCAAGGAGTACCTGTTGAACCCACCGATTCTATCACCTCCAGTGTAAGGAAGACCCCTGATCATCTATTTAACAGTCTTGGAAGACTCAATGGGTTGTGTACTTGGCCAACAAGACGAAATGAAAAGGAAAGAGTCTGCCATCTACTATTTAAGCAAGAAATTTACCGACTGTGAGACTCGGTACACTAAGCTTGAGAAAACTTGTTGCGCTCTGGCTTGGGTAGCCAAACGACTTCGTCAGTATATTATTCGTCACACTACTTGGTTAATCTCCAAAATGGATCTGATCAAGTACATCTTTGAAAAGCCTACTCTTACGAGAAGGATTGCCCATTGGCAGATGTTGTTATCAGAATATGACATAGAATACCATGCTCAGAAAGCCGTTAAAGGAAGTATTTTAGCCGATCATTTGGCTCATCAACCGATTGACGATCAGGAATCAGTCGGATTTGACTTCCCAGACGAAAATGTCATGTATTTGAAAATGAAAGATTGCGATGAATCGCTACCCAGTGAAGGGCCAGAACCAGGTTCCCAATGGGGACTTATCTTTGACGGAGCTGTTAACCATTATGGAAAAAAAATTGGGGCCATCATTATAACACCTCAGGGTACCCACATTCCTTTCACCGCCCGACTGACACTCAAGTGTACAAACAACGAGACCGAATACGAAGCTTGTATCATGGATCTCGAAGAAGCGGTCGACTTAAGGATCAAGAACTTAGATGTATATGGCGACTCAGTCCTGGTTATCAATCAGATCAAAGGAGATTAGAACACATACCAATCAAGACTAATTCCTTATAAAGATTACCCGAGAAGGTTGTTACCATTCTTCAACAGAATCGAGTTTCATCACATCCCTCGTGAAGAGAATCACATGGTTGATGCACTAGCCACTCTCTCTTCCATGATTAGTGTAGGTCAATGGAATGACATACCTAAGATTGACATAATGCGCCTTGAGAGGCCCGCCTACATCTTCACAATTGAAGCAGTCACAGATGACAAACCCTGGTATCATGATATCAAGTGCTTCCTTCAAAGACAAGAGTACCCGCCTGGGGCATCCAGAAAAGACAGGAAAACCATCAGGAGACTGGCTCGCAACTTCTTCCTAAGCGGTGATATACTCTATAAGAGAAACTTTGACATGGTCTTGCTCCGATGGTAGACAGACCAGAAGTAAACATACTGATGAAAGAAATTCACAAAGGATCCTTTAACACTCATGCCAACGGACACACAATGGGGAGAAAAATTCTAAGAGCAGGGTACTATTGGTTGACCATGGAATCCGATTGCTACAAGTACATGAGGAGATGTCACAAGTGTCAGATATACTCAGACAAAATCCATGTATCGCCAACGCATCTCAAAGTTCTCTCTTCCCTAAGGCCTTTTTCCATATGGGGAATTGACATAATTGGCATGATCGAACCCAAAGCTTTAAATGAACATCGGTTCATCTTGGTAGCCATTGACTATTTCACCAAGTGGGTTGAAGAGCGTCATACACCAATGTAACCAGACAAGTGGTAGTCTGCTTTATCAAAAACAATCTCATCTGCCGTTATGGTGTTCCAAGCTAGATCATTACTAATAATGGATCTAACCTGAACAAAAAGATGATGAATGAGTTGTATGCTGAGTTCAAGATCGAACACCATAACTCATCTCCCTACCGACCCAAGATGAACGGAGCGATAGATGCGGCTAACAATAATATCAAGAAGATCGTTCAAAAGATGGTTGTAACCTACAAAGGCTGGCACGAGATGTTACCCTTTTCTCTTCACGGCTATCGCACATCTGTCTACACCTCAACAGGGGCAACCCCTTTCTCTCTAGTATATGGCATGGAGGCAGTGCTCCCCATCGAAGTAGAGATCCCATCAATCCGGGTATTGATGGAAGCTAAGCTAACAGAAGTTGAGTGGTGTCAAAGCAGACACGACGAACTAAATCTGATCGAAGAAAAGTGAATAACGAATCTAGGTTATGGTCAGTTGTATCAGCAAAGAATGAAGAAAGCATTTGAAAAAAAGCTCCAACCTCCTATCTTCAGGAAAGGAGACCTCGTTCTCAATAAGATACAATCATTTCTCACTGATCCTCGGGGCAAATGGACTCCTAACTATGACGGTCCCTATGTGGTCAAGAAAGCCTTCTCGGGCAGTGCCTTGAGACTCGCAACCATGGTGTCATACCCCAAATTTTGACCACTAAGATTTCCCATCATTGTGCAAATCATCACCACAATATGGAGGAATCATTATACTTCATCAGTCTCCCCAAAGATGGGTGAGCATCCACTACCATTAAAATCAGGTTTTCAAGCCCTCTCAGAGCCTTAGACAAAGGATCAATCAAGGAATGACATGATATTCAACTTGTCTAAACCTCTCAAGCATCCACAGCGGATCAAAAGGACTCCCACTTCAAGGATTAAGCACAAAGCTGCTCCCTTCTATGTGGATCAAGTCTCAAGATCGACAGTGTCACCAAATTAGGGTTTTGGTCGATCAGGGCCGTCAAAGGGAAATTTTCCTCTGGGCATGAGCCAATTATTCAAAACATATCCTAATATACTCCATGGAACCTCATGGACCCAATCATCAAGTCAATTTTGCCTCACGGGATGCATTCATCAAAAATCAGGAATTAAGGTTTCTTGACCTAATTCACCCCTAAGTTGACTTTTGGGACAAATCATGAGCCAAGACCTCAAGAGAGGGTTTGAGGGTCTATAATGAACTATATTGATCCATTTGTAACAATGGATTAATCCAAGAAGCTTGAGCAACAAGTCTCAATTTCATCTGCACCACAATTAGGGTTTCGCGAGGAAAGTCAACTGTAACTTTGACTTTTGACCAGGACATGCTCCCAAACCCTAGGACATGAATAAATATACCCTATGACACCCATGGAACATGTCCATCAAGTTTTATTTAGGTCAAGGACATGATTTCCTAAAGAATTGCACAGTTTGGAATTCATCTGATAAAAAGTCAACTGTGCATAAAAGTCAACTTTGACTTTTAGAGATTTTTCACCAAAATGGATTTTTAACCCTAAAATGATGTTAATGTAAGATTTGAATCATCATTTATCAAGAAAAATCAAAGAAAGTGGGATAACTTGTAAAAGGGGTAACCATAAAAACTTAGAAAAATTTCTAAGTTATTGAAAAAGTTACACTAATGTGGCAACTTTGGAGGACCATAACTCCTAAACCACAAGGCCATTGTGCCCCATTCAAAGCTTGATGTGTAGATCTCATTGCCCTCTACAAAAGCTTCATACTGACCTATGTCCAAATTCCTCATGGATTTTGAGTTATGGAGTGATCAAAATCAAGAAAAGTCACTTTGTTCCAACACTTAGTGAAAATTTCACTAAGTCAGATTTTACCCTACTTTTTGCCAAATGTAGGGGGATTTTTCACTTGGATTCAAAAGAGATCAAAACCAAACATGTTCAAATAGTTGTTGTATCATGTAAGGGCTTTCCAAAAAGACCAAGAACATTACCAAATTCCATTTGGGCTATGAGTTATGACATTAGCAAGTTGCCTTGTTGAAATCTGTCAAGGCAAGGCAGAATTTGCTTTTTTGCTCGAGTTGCCAAAATCAGCCAAATCCAAATGCTCCTATCCACTTGGACACCTCTGAGGATTGAATCTAAAGGGGACAATCACTGAGCCAAGCCTCCAAAGTCTTTGGAACAAGAAATAGCATGTTGAACCTAGAATTGCCAAAATAGGGACAAGACTCCAATTTTGGATTGGAGCATTCAATGGAAGCATCAAGGTGGCATGGACTGAGCCATTCTCAGCTGAACTCAGCCGAGACTTATCCAAGACCAAGGGAACCACAACCCTGTGCCCTAACCTCTAGTCAATGGCTAGAGGAGACTTGGATTTCCATTGGACAACATTGGCCAAACCTCTGCTGTAGTTGCCATTCTCTGTGGATCCCAAAACAAACTTGCTCTACTATAAATAGAGCTCAATTGTGATCAGTTTGAGTACACCAAAGCCATCAAATAGATGCTTTCCTCAAAATCTCTTCTTTCACTCCAATTTTGCCTTCTAAGGCAAGTCACTATCGGGTTTTGAGTTTGAGAGCTTTTCCAATCAAACCAATCACTCACACACCTCACATACATCATATAGAAGTGATCCAAACACTCACATAACATCTGGAACACTGATTTCACAAAATCACCAGCCAATTTCTCAAGTTCATGACAGTTTTGCAGTTGAGGTACCATCTTCAACTCCAAACCATTTCAATCCATTCCAAGCATCCATACACACTCCATGGCACCTAGGGAAGCTATCCAGATCATTGGAACCTAGCTGTAACACCTCCAACACAAATCACGATCATCAACTGCAAGTGGTAAGCATGAGCTCTTCTAACTCTATGATCCATGTAATTTTTGCTGCACAATAATTTGGCGATATGTTTATAATCATGCATGGAATGTTTCCCCTCAATTAATTGCATTGTTTGAATCGTGTATCAAAAATCCTAGCCTTCATGCAGAAATTAGGGTTCTTGAGGATTTTTCATGATTTCTTGTTATATGTTTAATTTAAATGAAATTAATTGACATAGACATGATCGTGAGGTTGAGACGAGCATAATGATATGTGGATTGCATGATATAATCAAGTATTCAGTGAGATTGGAGAGAAAATGCAAATCTGGCCAAGCCCAGAACACGCGCATGTTCTTAGTGTGTTCTTGGCGCCTTTTTTTCAAAATTTGAATATTTGAATTTTGTGATTTTATTTAATTGATTCAAAAATTAATTTCTCTCTGAGTTTTTATGATTTTGAGTTGATTCTTTTTTTAGTAATTCACAAAAATGTTAAAATATTTTATTTTCCCAAAAAATCCCAAAAATATTATTTATTTTATATAATTGATATTTTTGCAAAGAATTAATGTTTTAATTGTTTTGAACATTTGAAATATTTTTTCCCACCTTGATTTTGCAACTTTTAATGCTCTCTAATTATTTTGTAGGTCAATACTTAATTTTTGAAGTATTAATCCAAGATCACAATTTGTTTTCCATATGTTAAACAATTTTGATCATTTTAATTGAATTTTTATTCAATTAAATACATTTTTGAAAACAAATTAGGGTTTTTGGATTAATTCAACCCTTATAAATCATTTTCAATACTTTTGGACCTCTATTAGAGTGTAAGACCCAACCCCCTGTGTACAGAAAACTTTTTGGGCCTCATTCGATGTATAAGTCCCTCTGTACATTTTCAAATAAACGACGCGATCGTCGCCTTTTAAAAATATCAAATTGGGCCTCTCCTAGAGCTATAAGACCCATTAAAAACTTTTGGGCCTCTAATAGAGTGTAAGACCCAATCCCCTTTTAACCAAAACATTTTGGGCCTCACTTATTGTATAAGTCCCTTCGCGTTAAAAGAAAATCTCGGCGCGATTGCCATTTCAAACGAAAAGTCAACTGGGCCTACCCTCGAGTAGTAAGACCCATTTCCTTTCTTAAAACTTTTTGGGCCTCTTGAGAGAGTGTAAGACCCATCCCTTTGTACAGAAAACAATATTTTGGGCCACAGTCACTTGTATAAGTCCCTCTGTACAAATTCAAACAGTGCGCTCACTGATAAAACCCTGGGCCTCTCCTTGAGCTGTAAGCCCCAAATCTTTCTTTTTCAAAGCACTTTCTCCTTTGATTTTGAATATACTGTTGTTTTCAATCTTTCTTTGTTGAACAACTAACCAAACAGCATTGAAGCTCTACAACCGAGTAAGTGGTTATTGTTTTCATTACCGCTTTCATATACATATAACTGTATTGTGGGGCTGTTTCACTGTAAGTCTTCTTTCATAAACTCATATCAACTGTGTAATAATAGTATAGATATTTATATTTTCCCCGGCAACTACGTCTAGCATTAAGCCCGCTGATCACTCTTAGAAATAGTCTAAACTAGATCCCCATAGGATTACCAGACACAGTCTTCCCTCCTCTTGGGGTTAAACAATACGGAGACATGAAAGGAAGCATTCCCGGTGAACCCTTTCGTAGACTGTCACTCATAGAAGTTGTCAAAGAAACTCTATTCCCCAAAGATGATCTTTTCTCCGTGAATGACATCTCTTGAGTTTCTTCCAAATTCTCGAACTTTCCTGGCTTGATCTATTCTCGGTGAATGGCATGTCTTGAACTTCTCGGGGTTTGGGGACCCACAGGCTTCTTAAAAGCACTTGTCAAGAAGCTCTACTCCCCGGAGATGATCTTTTCTCCGTGAATGGCATCTCTTGAGTTTCTTCCAAATTATCGAACTTTCCTGACTTGATCTATTCCTTGTGAATAGCTTGCCTTGAATTTCTCGGGGTTTGGGGACCCATCGGCTTCTTAAAAGCATCGGCCTCCTCTTGGGCATCGTACAAGGACCTTCAGGCTTCCTAAAAGCAACCCCGCCTCCTCTTGGGCTTAGTACAAGGACCCGTCGGCTTCTTAGAAGTATTCACAACCTCCTCTTAGGCTTCGTATAATGATCTCTTCCTCCGGGAATGATAGCCTCCTCTTGGGCTTTGTACAAGGACCGATCGGCTTCTTAAAAGTTTCCAGCCTCCTCTTGGGCTTCGTACAAATTATCCCGACGACCTCCTAGAGGTATAGGAACAGATATCAGTCATATTAATAGAGCAGTCTTTCCAAGAGTCTACTACTGTTTCTCAAAGCATAGTACAAAAGATAAAACTCTATACTTGGACGATCTAATTTCCTTGAGTCTCAAAGACATTCTCAAGCACCCTTCAATAATAGAAAGAAAACCCGTAGACTTGGACAATCTCAATACCCTTCAGATTTCCTGCTTCCTTAAAGAACAGGCATAACCCGGATCCTTGAATCAAATCCATGAGTACAATGTTGCTCATATAAGAACTGATTTTCTCTTTCAAAATCAGTATACTGGACCTGTCACTTAACTGAAACAACGTTTAGCCTCTCTCTCAGGATTTGTACGAGACACATAAGAGACTCCCTCGTTGAGTCAATTACCCCTTTCGCCTTCATCTCGGGCTTTATACGAGATACAAAAAGGTTCTTATTGAGCCAAACAAACAAACAACATCCTTCATCTCGGGCTTCGTACGAGATACAAAAAAAAACTCTCTTGTTTAGCCAAACAGCCTCCATCTCGGGCTTCGTACGAGATACAAAATCACTCTCTTGTTGAGTATAAAAGATTCTCTAGGTGAGTCACCATCCTTAGCCCCCATCTCGGGCTTTATATGAGATACCAAAAGATTCCATCGTTGAGTCAAAACCTTTTAGCCTCTCTCTTGGGCTTCGTACGCGACACACAAAAATACCCTCTTGTTGGGCCAACAGCCTCCTCTTAGGCTTTGTATAAGAAAACCACTGGTTGATCCAATCAATATTTTAGCATCAAAGCTGTGCCTCGTTCACAGTACACAAACATCAACAATCCTTTCATCTAATCGCTGTTAGCGGCAAACCTCTGGATCATCTACATCCATGCCACTGTCCCTCTTTTAGCATGAGAAATTCCTAAGGAAAGATGGCATTGCTCTACACAGAGTTAAAGTCTTCTCCTTCGGGTTAAAACCCCTTATAAAGGAAATTATGGCGTTTCTAGGATCCGCGTATCCCGGTTAAAGTAATCCTCCTTTACAGTCAGTCACCCAATAGTTGTGACATACAAACCCCTCTTTAGAGATGACCAATTCTCTCTAAAGTCAAACCTTTAGCTTCATATCTTGGGCTTCAAACAAGATACAAATAGACCCTTCAGCTTCACATCTTGAGCTTCGAACAAGATACAAATCACCTTTCGCTTCACGTCTTGGGCTTTGAACAAGACACCAAAACAACCATTTCCTCCCATAGAATAGGAGGAACTACGAACGCTCTGATTTCCCTGTTTCGGTAAACGGGAATACGTAGGCATAAGATTGAAAGAAAAATATTAGCGAGCACACTAAACAAAAACCCAAAATCCCATACATCCTAATCTGAAGCAGTATCCTAACAAAAAGAGAGAAAACAGTATTGGCGAAAATACAAATAACCAGTGCAAAGGCCCCCCCACATTGATAGCATCCGTAACCTAACAGACCGCTGTTTAAACTCAGTATGCAAACCAGGGTTAATTGGAGACATCTATTTCCCTTCCTTATTCAGCTCACAATAGGATAAAAAATGAATCGACCTGTAGTAAACTCAACCGCAGAGAGCGACAAGTGCTTAAGAACCACGTCCAAAATCGCTCGCTACACATGGATGGAGAAGAGTTTGCCTACCCCACGAATGTTGACATAGTCAAGAAATACTTCGCCTAAATAAAAAAAAAAACGTCTCGATGGATTGAAAACCCAAAAGGGCGGTCCAGGCAAAAATTAGAGACATAAGAAAAAATCATCCCGGTGGATTGGAAACTTCAAAGTACAATCCAGGCAAAAGTTAGGGATTCATGGCAAGTAACTACGTCCAACAAGGGGAAAATTCCCCAGTAGCAGTCATGCCATCCATCAAGAACACTCCAGTCAAGGTCATCTTTGATAGAAGCTCAAGATGTCCAGAATTCAAAGTTGGTAGAAGGATAATGGTCGTATGCAGCCCATTTTCCCTTAAAATTATCATTTTCTAAACTTTGTAAATACTCCATGGAATCACGCGTTTGGCTGATTTCCATCCTATCAATAAAATTTGAGCCTTAATGCTTTTGTTTACAATTCTCATTTGTTTTAGCTTTACAGAACGACATTTTAAC
The DNA here is from genome assembly GCA_022829125.1 of Lathyrus tuberosus. Lineage (NCBI taxonomy): Eukaryota > Viridiplantae > Streptophyta > Magnoliopsida > Fabales > Fabaceae > Lathyrus > Lathyrus tuberosus. Next base: position 7,519,130 of record JALAZF010000008.1, on the reverse strand, counting down.
ATGATTAACGATTCTTGAAATAAAACAAAAATGAATTTACTTGTCAAATTTTTCTGCTTTTAAAATAAAGATGGTAATTTCTTTTGACTGTTGAATATTGAAAAAACATCGATTGCTACTCCAAAGGCGATTAAACTTCAAAATACAGAATCAAAGTTCTCCTTCTCGAACCGGTATGCCTGAATGAAGGATCAGCTATGTCAGATGTGAATATTCCATCTGATATCCCTGGCAGAGTTATTAACTCCTAAGCCCGACCAGCGTTGTTCCCCATGGGAACTATCTCTCTTAAGCAAGGCAGGATTGCTATTTTGAACCAGTGATACTTTTCATCCGCAACAGTGGCCGAGTATCCAGTCGTGTTCATCCATTAGTCTGTATGTCGCATCAGTTTTGTCAGCATAAATATACATACATCATGCATTATTGATTTTCATTCACATATATATTGCATCACTATCACTCTGGTCGGTCTTATCCCCAAGTGAAAAAAATCCTCTTATCAATCGAGTTGTCAGTTATTTCCTCGTCAGGAAGTGAATCATCTAAACAATTTCTCCCCAGTTTATTTCTAGATTGGAGATGATCCTCGACCACTTTAATAACTTGAACCTCTAAAAATCAAAAATACATTTGACAAACGTCACTCTCTACTATCGAAGATGATGTTTTCGCTTTCCCGAATTAAGGAAAATCCCCATAGAAAGCCTCGCAACTAAAGACTCTCAGCAACACATTGATTTTATCTCCTAGAGAGTCAATGTTAATGATGTAGTATCCCCAAGCAGAAAGCAGTCTCTCAAGAGACTCGTTTTCTCCGAGAAGATCTCGAGTAAAAGTATGATGTAGTATCCCCAAGTAGAAAGCAGACTCTCAAGAGACTCGTTTTCCCCATTAGAGTCAACAAATGGCGTCTCCAATAGAGAAGTTTGAACACCTCTACAGTTCAGACAAATGGGTTCCCCAGCAAGTCTGACATCAAAACTTTTTCCCATTAAATGGCATCACCCCATGAAAATTCGGCGAGAAGTTTGAGGAAAGCCGCTACAAACAGCGTTCCTTGTCAAAAAAGTTTATTGACAAAAGAAACAGAGACCAGTTTCGTGGCTAAAAACCAGGATCGAGGGGAAGTTTATTTCAGAAACTAAGACCAGTTCCATGGATAAAAAACAGGATCGAGGGGAAGTTTATTTCAAAAACTAAGACCAGTTCCATGGATAAAAACCAGGATCGAGGGGAAGTTTATTGACAAAAGAAACTGAGACCAGTACCTTGGCTGAAGACCAGGATCGAGGGGAAGTTTATTTCAGAAACTTAGACCAATTCCTTGGTAGGAAACCAAGATCGAGGGGAAGTTTTTACCTTTTCTAAGCATCATTGCTTAGCAAAAGAAGATGGATGAGCAAGCTGCCATTCATAACCACCATAAAAATTCTGGGTATTTCGATATTTAATCGTCTTGCACCCCGAATGCCTGAATACCTTCGCCATTCACACCTTCAGGTCAAAGAAAATTAAATAGGGGCATCTGTCATACCCCAAATTTTGACCACCAATATTTCCCATAATTGTCCAAATCATCATCACAATATGGATGTACTTATATACCTCATTAGTCTCCCCAAATATGGGTGAGCATTCACTACAATAAAAAATTAGGGTTTTGAGCCCTCTCAGAGCACTTAGACAAAGGATCAATCAAGAAATGACATGATCGTTAACTTGTCTAACCTCTCAAACATCCACAAAGGATCAAGAGGACTCCCACATCAAGAATCAAGCACAAAGTTGCAACATTCCAAGTGGATCAAGTCTCAAGATCGCCAGTGTCACCAAATTAGGGTTCTGGTAGACTGAGGCCTCCAGATGAAAATTTCCATCTGAGCAAGGGCCAATGCCCCAATGTATGGTCCAATAAGCTCCAAAGGATCTCAAGAACCCATCCACAATGGCAAAATCACCTTGAAGGTCCATCTATAAAAAAAATCAAGAATTAGGGTTTTGACCTAATTCAACCCTTGAGTTAACTTGTGAAGTGAGGCCTGGCTTGAAGCTTCAAAATGAACTTCAAGGACCTCAAATACATCATATTTTCATGGCTACAAGATTTGATTGACTCAAACAGCTCAAAACACAAGCCACCAGAACTCAAAACCACCTGATCACAAATTAGGGTTTCTGATGGAAAAAATCAACCATATCCTTGACTGTTGACCTACCCTTGATCTCAAACCTTGGGGAGGGGTCCAAGACATTCCTAAATACCCTTGGGGCCATCCATGAAGTTTGATTAAGCCCAAGAATTGATTTCACAAAAGGATCTCAAAGTCAAAATTTCATCTGATAAAAAAGTCAACTGTACAAAAAGTCAATGTTTGACTTTTTGATTTTTTGGTCAACCAAGGTTCCTTAACCCTAAAATCATGTTAATATTTGATTTGAATCATCATTCATCAAGAAAAATCAAAGAAAATGAGTTAACTTGTAAAAGGGGTAACCATAAAAAACTTAGAATTTTTCTAAGTTATGGGACAAAGTGGCTAGGGTACCAACTTCCATGGATCATAACTTGAGATCCAAGCAACCATTTTGGGTGATCCAAAGCTGGATTTGTAGGTATTGCTACACTCTATAAAAGCTTCAACTACATCAAGTTCCAATTCCTCATGGATTTTTAGTTATGGAATGATCAAAGTGGCTGAAAACATGAAAATCACATTTTTCCAACACATAGTGAAATTTTCACTAAGTCAGAGTTTGCCTTATTTTTTCCAAAATGTTGAGGCATTTTTCATTGTAATTCAAGTTGGATCAAAACCAAAGTTGGACATCATGTTGAAATAGGATATGCCATCTTTCCAAAATGTCCAAGAACTCCATCAAACTCCACCTGAGCTAGAGGTTATGACAGCTGCAACATGCCTTGCTGCAAACTGTCTTGGCAAGGCAGATTAGTGCATTAGGGCTCGAATTGATCAAATTGTGCAATTTCAAGCATACTTATCCATCTGCACACCTCAAGGGGGAACAACCAAGGAACAAACACTGATCCATAAGCCTCACAAGTTCAAGATTCCACAAGTAGCCATGCCAGACCTAAAAAGCTAAAGATGCCTCAAGACTCCAATTTTGTTTTGAAACATTTAATGGATGCATAGAGCTGACATGTATCAGTCCATGATCAGCCAAATGAGTCAAGATAAGCTCAAACAATGGAGGACCTAAGCCTGCAAAGTTTGGCATAATTCAATGGCTAGAGGAAACTTGAGATTCCATTTGATCACAATTAGCCAAAGGCCTGCTGCAGTTGCCATTCCCTATGGCTTGCAAAACAAACTTGCTCTACTATAAATAGAGCTCATTTGTAATATGTTTGAGTACACCAAAGCACCCAAACTGATGCTTTCCTCAAAATCACCACTTTCACTCCAATTTTTCCTTCTAACTCAAGTCACCGTCAGATTTTGAGTTTGAGAGCAATTCCAACCAAACCAATCACACACACACCTCACATATAAGATATAGAAGTGATCCATAACACAAAATCACATGTGGAACATCAGATTCCCAAAATCACCAGCCAACTGCTCAAGCTCATGATAGATGTGCAACTGGGGTACCATCTCAAGTTCCAGATCATTTCCATTCATTCCAAGCATTCAAACACAATCCTTGGCACCTAAGGAAGCTGTCTAGATCATTGGAACCAACTTACAACACCTCCATCACCAAACTCGATCACCAGCTGCAAGAGGTAAGCATGAGCTCTTCAAACTCCATGATGCATGCATATTTTACTACACAATAATTTTGCCACATGTTCATAATCATGTATGGAGTGATAACCCTCAATCAATTGCCATGAATCAATCGTGTGTTGAATTTCATTGTGTTCATGCTGAAATTAGGATTCTTGATGTTTTCTTCTGATTTCTCACTCAATACTTAATATAAATGCAATTAATCTATATGGTTGTGATCCTTGTTCAAAAGCGAACAAGATTTGTGTTTGAATCGTGCAAAACCATTGAGAAATCATGGAGAAAAGTGAGAAAACGCAAATATGCAGAAACAGGGCACGCGGGCAAGAACTTGGTGTTCTTGGCGCCCTTTTCCAAATATTCAAATATTTGAATTTTTGTTATTTTTGTTAAATGATTTAAAAATTAATTTCTCTCTGGATATTTATGTTTTTGAATTGATTCTTTTTCTCAAAATTCACTAAAATGTTAAATTATTTTATTTTACAAACAAAATCCAATTTATATTATTTTTTAGTATAGTTAGAATTTTTGTATTTTATTTCATTTTATTTGTTTTTAAACATTTTTAAATGAAATTCCCACTTTGATCTTTCAAAACCAATTGAAGTTCAAACTCTCGTGTAATTAAACATGGTATTTCAAAATATTTTTCAAGGTGTACAACTTATTTTTGAATATATTTGGTATTTAATATCATTTTTTCATTTAATTTCTTTTGAAAAATAACATTTTTATTTAAAATTAGGGTTTCCTCCCGACTTTAAATTTTCAAACACTCATGGGCCTCTAAATAGAGTGTAAGACCTAACCCTTGTGGTACATAAACCATTTTGGGCCTCAGATATTATATAAGTCCCGACACGATGAAAAATCTCGGCGCGATCGCCATTTTCAAACAGAAATCAAATGGGCCACTCCCTGAGTTGTAAGCCTCATCTCTTGTACAAAAATAAACTTTGGGCCTCTAATAGAGTGTAAGACCCAATCCTTTTCTTAACCAAAACCTTTTTGGGCCTTGTAGCGCGATTTTTGTGGTCTTGAATCACTATCGCTTGGGCACTACAGTTCGATTCATTTTTTATCTTGTTAAGCTGATTAAGGAAGGGAAATAGATGTCTCCAATTAACCCTGCTTGCATACTGAGTTTAAACAGTAAAAAATGTTGGTTTACAGATGCTATTAAGATGTGGGCCCCTCTTCGGTTATTTTGTTAAGAATAGAATGTTTGGACCATTTGTGAGGTTTTTGGTAATATGTTTAGATTTAATGCTTTTGGGTTGATATATGAAGGTACTGGATTTTGGGTTTTTGATTAGTGTACTCGCTAAGATTTTTGCAATCTTATGCCTACGTATTCCCGAAACAGGGAAATCAGAGCGATCGTAGTTCCTCCTATTCTATGGGAGGAAAGAGGTGTTCTGGTGTCTTGTTCAAAGCCCAAGATTGAAGCTAAAGATTTATTTGTATCTTGTTCAAAGCCCAAGATATGAGGCTGAATGGTCGTTTGTATCTTGTTCAAAGCCCAAGATGTGAAGCTAAAAGGTTGAGAGAGAATTTGTCATCTCTAAAGAGGAGTTGATGTTTGTATGTTTTCAATAAGGCACAACTTTGATGCTAAAAGGTTGATTGACTCAACCGGGGTTTTCTTTATACAAAGCCTAAGAGGAGGCGGGAAGTTTGACTTTTCCGGGGAAAATATTCTTTCTGTCTTGTACAAAGCCCAAGATTGAGGCTAAAAGGGATTTTGACTCCGTTGGGGAGAATGTATCTTGTATAAAGCCCGAGATGGAGGCTGAAATGGTTTGACTCAACAAGAGAGTACTTTTATCTGTCCTGTATAAAGCCCAAGACAGAGGCTAAACAGGTCGACTTAACAAGAGAGTCATGAACAGGTGATTGACTCAACAAAAGAGTCTGAAGGTTGTTTGACTCAACAAGAGAGTCTTTTATACTCAATAAGAGAGTGATTTGATGTCTCGTACAAAGCCCGAGATTGAGGCTAAAAGGAGATTAACTCAACAAGAGAGTCTTTTATACTCAACAAGAGAGTGATTTTTATGTGCCTTGTATGAAGCCCAATACGGAGGCTAAAAGCGGTTGACTCAACAATAGAGTCTTTTATACTCAACAAGAGTTATTTATATGTCTTGTACAAAGCCCAAGACGGAGCCTAGTGGTTGACTCAACAAGAGACTCTTTTATCTCAACAAGAGAGTGTTTTTCTATCTCGTACGAAGCCCGAGATGGAGGCTAAAAGGAGGTTGACTCAAAAAGAGAGTCTTTTATACTCAACAAGAGAGTGATTTATATGTCTTGTACAAAGTATAAGACGAAGGCTAAAAGTGGTTGACTCAACAAGAGAGTATTTTATACTCAACAAGAGAGTGTTTTTCTATCTTGTACGAAGCCCGAGATGGAGGCTAAAGGGAGTTTGACTCAACAAGAGAGTCTTTTATACTCAACAAGAGAGTGTTTTTCTATTTCGTACGAAGCCCAAGATGGAGGCTAAAAGGGGGTTGACTCAACAAGAGAGTCTTTTATACTCAACAAGAGAGTGATTTATATGTCTTGTACAAATCCCAAGACAGAGGCTAGAAGTGGTTCACTCAACAAGTGAGTCTTTTATACTCAACAAGAGAGTGTTTTTCTATCTCGTACGAAGCCCGAGATGGAGGCTAAAAGGAGGTTGTCTCAACAAGAGAGTCTTTTATACTCAACAAGAAAGTGATTTATATGTCTTGTACAAAGCCCAAGACGGAGGCTAAAAGTGGTTGACTCAACAAGAGAGTCTTTTATACTCAACAAGAGAGTGTTTTTCTACCTCGTACGAAGCCCAAGATGGAGGCTAAAAGAGTCTGAAAAGGTTAGCTCTGCTAGGAAGAATCATATGTACAAAGCCCAAGAGGAGGATGTCTTACTGCTGTGGATTCTGAAGATCCTGAAGAGGGTCCAAGAGAGACCGGGCTTTCTTCCTATGTTGGAAAGGAACTTGAGAATGTCTTTGAGACTCAAGGGTCTTAGACTGTCCAAGTCTAGAGTTTTATATTTTGTACAATGCCAAAGAGGAGACGCGGGCATTAAGGGATGAGTATCAACCCTACAACGGTCGGAGTTTTGACGCTGGAAAGACTGCTCTAGCAAAGGATGACTAAGTTCTGTCTTATACCTTTAAGAGGTTGTCAGGGTCCTTATATTAAGCCCAAGAGAAGGCATGAGAACTTTTAAGAAGCCGAAGAGTCCTTGTACAACACCCAAGAGGAGGAGTGGATGCTTTTAGGAAGCTTGTGAGTCCCCAAACCAAGAGAAGTTCAAGACATGTTATTCACCGAGAATAGATCAAGCCAGGAAAGTTCCAGGATTTGGAAGAAACTCAAGAGATGCCATTCACGGAGAAAAGATCATCTCTGGGGAGTTAGAGTTTCTTTGACAATTTCTAAGGGTGACAGTCTGAGAAAGGGTTCACCGAGAATACTGCCTTTCTCTTTGTTCCATATTGTTTAACCCCAAGAGGAGGGAAGATTGTATCTGGAATCCTACGGGGGATCTAGTTTTGTTGTATTTCAAGAGTGACCAACAAGCTTTACATAGTGCTAGAAGACTTACAGTCCATAATAACTATACTAGTATTACACAGTGGATATGTAACAATTATATAAAATAATGTGAAAGAAGACTTACAGTCCATAATACAGTTATGTACATATGAAAGCGGTAAATGAAAGCAGATAAACACTTACCCGTTTTAGAGCTTTCATGCTGTTTTCTTAGTCGATCAACAAATAAAGTTGGATAACAACATATATTTGGATTCAAAATCAAAGGAGAAAGTGTTTTGAAAAGATTGTTGGGGCTTACAGCTCAAGAAGAGGCCCAAGATTATATCAGTGATTGCACTGTTGTTTTGAATTTGTACAGGGACTTATACAAGTGACTGAGGCCCACAAAGTTTTTCTATGGAAAGGGATGGGTCTTACACTCTGTCAAGAGGCCCAAAGGTGTTTATAGAAAAGGAATGGGGCTTATAACACGAAGGTAGGCCCAGATGATTTGATTTTTGAACTGGCGATTGCGCCGAGATTTTTCTTTTAACGCGGAGGGACTTATACAATGTCTGAGGCCCAAAAAGTCTTGGTTAAAAGGGGGTTGGGTCTTACACTCTATTAGAGGCCCAAAGAGGTTACTTTTGTACAAGATATGGGGCTTACAACTCAAGGAGAGGCCCAAATGATTTTTGTTAAAAAGGCGACGATCGCGCCGAACTTTTTGATGGTGTCGGGACTTATACAATACACTGAGTCCCAAATCATTTTGGTTTTCAAAAAGGGTTGGGTCTTACACTCTACTAGAGGCCAAAAAGTTATTTAAAAAGTTTTGTTTGGATGAAAATCAAGAAAACCCTAATTTCATCATTTTAAAAGTAAATTCTCAAGGAAAATCAATTAAAAATGATAAAATAACAAATAACTTTGAATAAACAACTTGGGATTTTTGGTTAAGATTTGAAAAATGATGTTTTAATCACAAGATGAATTAAAATTAATTTGGTTTTCATTTTCAACATGAGAATTCAATTTTAAAATGTTTAAAAAATAATTAAAAGTGAATTTATTCACAAAAATACCAACTATATTAAATAAATAATATAAACTTTATTTTTTTATGGAATAAAATATTTCAACATTTTTGTGATTTTTTGCAAAAAGAACCAATAAAAAATAATTAAAATTGAGGGTGTTATTCATTTTTCAAATCATTGAAAATAATATGAAAAATAATAAAAAGGTGGAAAAAGCATTAAAAAGGGGGTCTGGGGCGAGGGCGATTCGAACCCCAGACCTCTTGTGTGCAGCATGCGCGCCTTACCACTGGGGTGGTGATACATCCGTGTATTGAAACACAACCACAAATATACAAGGCTTGCCTTGTTTTTGGCCTGGCCCAAGGCAAGGCAAGGCAAGATTTTGGTTAGAAACATGAAGGCCATAACTTTCTCATTTCTCCATGGATGGAGACAAAATTTATATGCATCTGGCCTAGAATTTCCTAAGCAATCCAATGGTGGTGGTGGTTTCTCCAGGAAACAAATCCTCCTCAAAACCCGATAGTGGTTTTGAAATAGGCCATGTTTTGCATTTTCTGTGCTACCTCTTGGTACAGGTGTGAATTACATGATAAATTGGTGCAAACACAACACATATAACATTTATAAGAGATGCATGATTAGTGAACTTTAAAGAAAGGCATATTTCAGAGAGTTCAAGTTGTGATGCTTACCTCTCTTTGGAGCTTTTGGGCTATCTACCAAGTGCTTTATTCCAGAAATGTTTTGATGCTTTGGACACCCTCAAATGATCCCTTAGAAGCTTTTAGAATGGTTGGAACCAGCTGGAAACCTCAGGAATGGAAACTGGCCCTTTCTTACAAAATGGGCAAAAGTGGCCAAAATAACAACTCTCTCAAATGGTGTTCCAGATGTGGGGAACCATTTGGGACAGTTCAAGGATGATATTTGGAGTGTGTTTGATGTTTTATCTGGTTTGGAAAGTGACTGATTCAAGACATGGCTTGAAAAATGCACAAAACTCTATTTTGAGCTTTTGAGAGGGGACTTTGAGATTTTGGTGTTACAGGTCACTTGTGAGAGTTTGGACAGCTTAGATATTACATATTGGATGTGTTTGGATCATGAGCTGTGATGGAAATGCTCTCTAACTCAAAAACTCAGAGTTACCTTGCTAAAGAAGGTATTTTTTCCTAGAGAAAGTGATTTTGAGGAAAGCATCTGTTTGATGGCTTTTGTGTACTCAAACTGACCACAAATGAGCTCTATTTATAGTGTGTCAAGTTTGTTTTGGCTGAAATAGCGAATGGCAACTGCTGCAGAAGTTTGGCAAATGTTTATCAATAGGAATCCAAGTTTCCTCTAGCCATTGACTAGAGGTTAGAGCACATGCTGCTGGTTCCCTAGTTGTTGGATAAGTCTTGACTGAATTCAGTTGGAAAGGGATCAGTCCAAGCCACCTTGGTGCATCCATTGAATGCTCCAAAACAAAATTGGAGTCTTGTCCCTCTTTTAGGCATTTCTAGGTTTGGCATGCTACTTTTGGTTCCAAAGACTTGAGAGGCTTATGTATCAGTGTTTGTTCCTCCTTGGTCCCCCCTTGAGGTGTTCAGATGGATAGTCCTACTTGCCCTTTGCAAAATTTGAGCAAATCGAGCAAAACCCCCAAATCTTCCTTGTTATGACAGTTGCAGCAAGGCATATTGCCACTGTCATAACTTCTTGCTCAGATTGAGTTTGGTGAAGTTCTTGGTCATTTTGGAAAGCCCTCATATGATACAACATATGTGTGATCATAGTTTGTTTTGACACTTTTTGGATCTGTAGCGAGCGATTTTGGATGCGGTTCTTAAGCGCTGGTCGCTCTCTGCGGTTGAGCTTGAACTACAGGTCGATTCATTTTTTATCCTATTATGGGCTGAATAAGGAAGGGAAATAGATGTCTCCAATTAACCCTGCTTGCATACTGAGTTTAAACAGTGGTCTGTTAGGTTACGAATGCTATCAATGTGGGGGGGCCTTTGTACTGGTTATTTGTATTTTCGCCAATACTGTTTTCATTCTTTTTACCTGGGAAGAAGGTTTCTGGCGGGGAACAAGGATTAGGATGTTAGGACTGATGCTTTTGAATTACTGCTTTTGATTGATGGAGATATGGGATTTTGGTTTTTTGTTGATTGTGCTCGCTAGGATTTTTCTTTCAATCTTATGCCTACGTATTCCCGTTTATCCAAAACAGAGAAATCAGAGCGTTCGTAGTTCCTCATATTCTATGGGAGGAAATGGGTGTTTTTGGTGTCTTGTTCAAAGCCCAAGACGTGAAGCGAAAGGTGGTTTGTATCTTGTTCAAAGCCCAAGATGTGAAGCTGATAAGTATATTCGTGTCTTGTTCAAAGCCCAAGACGTGAAGCTGAAGGACCTCGACCTTTGAGAGGATTTGTCATCTCTAAAGAGGCGTTTGTCTGTTATGACTGTTTATAAAGGAGAATTACTTTAATCGGGATTTGTGAATCTGGCAATGCCATAATTTCCTTTATAGGGGATTTCAACCTGAAGGAGAAGACTTTAACTCAGTGTAGAGCAATGCTATCTTTCCTTAGGAATTTCTCATACTAAAAGAGGGACATTGACATGGATGTAGATGATCCAGAGGCTTGCTGCTTACAGCAGTTAGATGGAGGGGAAGAAGTTGTTGATGTTTGTATACTGTGAACGAGGCACAACTTTGATGCTAAAAGGTTGATTGGATCAACCAGTGGTTTTCTTATACAAAGCCTAAGAGGAGGCTATTTTGTGTCCCGTACAAAGCCCGAGAGAGAGGCTAAAAGATTTTGACCCGACGATGGAGTCTTTGTGTCTCGTACGAAGCCTGAGATGGAGGCTATTGTTTGTTTGACTCAACGAGGGAGTCTTTATGTGTCTCATACGACGCCCGAGAGAGAGGCTAAAACGTTGTTTGACTCCGCTGGGGAGAATCATTATACAAAGCCCAAGAGGAGGCTAGAGTAACTGTTTCAGTTAAGTGACAGATCCAATATACTGATTTTAAAAGAGAAAATCAGTTCTTATATGAGCATCCTTGTACTTATGGGTTAGATCTGAGGATCGGGGTTGTTTCCTTTTCTTTGAGGAAACTGGAAATCCAAAGGGTATTGAGACTGCCCGAGTCTGCGGGTTTCCTTCCTATTTAACGAAGGGGTTACTTGAGAATGTGTTTGAGACTCAAGGAAGTTAAACTGTCCGTGTCTAGAGTTTCATCTTTTGTACTATGTTTTGAGAAACAATAGTAGACTCTTTGAAAGGACTGTTCTATGAGGATGACTAGGTTCTGTTCCTATACCTCTAGGAGGTCGTCGGGATAATTTGTACGAAGCCCAAGAGGAGGCTGGAAACTTTTAAGAAGCCGACGGGTCCTTGTACGAAGCCCAAGAGGAGGCTATCATTCTCGGAGGAAGAGATCATTATACGAAGCCTAAGAGGAGGCTGTGAATACTTCTAAGAAGCTGTAGGGTCCTTGTACGAAGCCCAAGAGGAGGCGGGGTTGCTTTTAGGAAGCCTGTGGGTCCTTGAACAATGCCCAAGAGGAGGCCGATGCTTTTAAGAAGCCCGTGGGTCTATCATCTCCTTTCCATTAGGAGAGATAACTCTTTTAAAGATAAAAACCACTGGTAAACGTGCGAGGTTTACTATCCAGCGACTTTTAGCTTTTAAAGAGGGTTCCTTAGTTAAGGTCCAAGATTATGACCGTAGTGGGTACCCAAACCCCGAGACATTCAAGGCAAGCTATCCACAAGGAATAGATCAAGTCAGGAAAGTTCGAGAATTTGGAAGAAACTAAAAGATGCCATTCACGGAGAATACATTCATCTTAGGGAGTAAGGCTTCTTGACGATTCCTAAGGAGGACAGCCAAAGAGAAGACTGTATCTGGTGCTCCTATTGGGGATCTAGGCGTCTATTTCTACGAATAAACGAAACAGCTTTACCTAGTGCTAGACGTAGTTGCCGGGGAAACTCGAAATATCTATACTATTATTACACAGTAGATATGAGTTTATGAAAGGAGACTTACAGTGAGCAGCCCCACAATACAGTTTATAATATGAAAGCAGTAAATGAAAGCGATAACCACTTACTCGGTTGTAGTGCTTCCATGTTGTTTGGTTAGTTGTTCCACAAAGAAAGATTGAAAACAACAGTATATTCAAAATCAAAGGAGAAAGTGCTTTGAAAAAGAAAGATTTGGGGCTTACAGCTCAAGGAGAGGCCCAGGGTTTTATCAGTGAGTGCACTGTTGAATTTGTACAGAGGGTCTTATACAAGTGACTGTGGCCCAAAATGGTTTTCTGTACAAAGGGAAGGGTCTTACACTCTCTCAAGAGGCCCAAAAAGTTTAGAGAAAAAAAGAGTGGGGCTTATAACATGGGGTAGGCCCAAATGATTTTTCGTTTAAAAATGGCGATCTCGCCGAGGTTTTCTTTTAACGCAGAGGGACTTATACAATAAGTGAGGCCCAAGATGTTTGGTTAAAAGGGGGATTGGGTCTTACACTCTAATAGAGGCCCAAAGTGTTTTGAATGGGTCTTATAGCTCAAGGAGAGGCCCAGATGATTTTTTATTTTTAAACGGGCGACGATCGCGCCGTTTACTTGTACAGAGGGACTTATACAATGAGTGAGGCCCAAAAAGTTTTTGTACAAGGGGGGATGGGTCTTACACTCTCTCAAGAGGCCCAAAAAGTTTTGAAAATGATTTATGAGGGTTGAATTAATCCAAAACCCTAATTTTTTTTCAAAATGTATTTAATTGAATAAAAAATCAATTAAAATGATCAAAAATTGTTTAACACATGGAAAACAAATTGTGATCTTGGATTAATGCTTCAAGAATTAAGTATTGACCTACAAAATAATTAGAAAGCATTAAAAGTTACAAAATGAATGTAGAAAAAATATTTAAAATGCCAAAAACAATCAAAATATTAATTCTTTACAAAAATATCAATTATATGAAATAAATAATATTTTTGGGATTTTTTGGGAAAATAAAATATTTTAACATTTTTGTGAATTATTAAAAAAAGAATCAACTCAAAATCATTAAAACTCAGAGAGAAATTAATTTTTGAATCAATTAAACAAAATCACAAAATTCAAATATTTGAATTTCTAAAAATGGCGCCAAGAACAAGCTGAAGAACACGCGCGTGTTCTTGGTTTCTCAGATTTGCATTTTCTATCCAATCTCACTGAATACGTAATCATATCATGCAATCCACATATCATTATGCTCGTCTCAACCTCACGATCATGTCTATAACACTTAATTTTATTTAAATTAAACATAAAACATGAAATCACGAAGAAACCTCAAGAACCCTAATTTCTGCATGAAGGCTAGGATTTTTGATACACGATTCAAACAATGCAATTAATTGAGGGAAAACATTCCATGCATGATTATCAACATATGGCCAAATTATTGTGCGAGGAAATATGCATAGATTGAGAGATGACCAAACATGTGCTTACCTCTAGGCCGTGACAACAAGTGCAATGTGATTTTTGATTTGGAGGTGTTACAGATGGGTGGTGATGATCTGAACAGCTTCCCTACACCCTATGGATTGTGTTTGGATGGTTGGACTTGATTGAAATTGGCTGGATCATTTTGTGGTACCTCAGCTGCACTTTGGTTAAAACCTTGAGCAACCAGCTGGTGATTTTGTGAAATTGGTGTTTCAGAAGTAATCTAAGTGTTTGATCAGCTCATATGTGATGTATGTGAAGTGTGTGAGTGATTGGTTTGATTGGAATTGCTCTTAAACTCAAAACCCGATAGTGACTTGCCTTAGAAGGCAAAATTGGAGTGAAAGAAGAGATTTTGAGGAAAGCATCTGTTAGATGGCTTTGGTGTACTCAAACTGACCACAATTGAGCTCTATTTATAGTAGAATGGCAACTGCAGCAGGTGTTTCCTCAATGTTGGCCAATAGAAATGCAAGTCTCCTCTAGCCATTGACTAGAGGTTAGGGCACAGAGCTATGGTCCCCTTGGTCTTGGATAAGTCTTGACTGATTTCAGATGAGAATGGCTCAGTCCATGCCACCTTGATGGTTCCATTGAATGCCTCATTCCAAATTTGAAGTCTTGTCCCTATTTTGGCCATTCTAGGTTCAACATGCTATTTCTTGTTCCATGGACTTTGGAGGCTTGGCTCAGTGATTGTCCCCTTTAGATTCAATCCTCTGAGGTGTCCAAGTGGATAGGAGCAATTGAATTTGGCTGATTTTGGCAAATCGACCAAAGTTGCAAATTCTGCCTTGCCTTGACAGATTTCAGCAAGGTAACTTGCCAATGTCATATCTCATGGTGTAAGTTGAATTTGGCAATGTTCTTGGCCATTTTGGAAAGCTCTTACATGATACAACAACTGTTTGAACAAGTTTTGTTTTGATCCCTTTTGATTCCAAGTGAAAAATCCCCCTACATTTGGCAAAAAGTGAGGCAAAATCTAACTTAGTGAAAATTTCACTAAGTGTTGGAAAAAGTGACATTTTCACTTTTCAGCCACTTTGATCACTCCATAACTCAAAATCCTTAATGAATTGGAATGACTTGTAGTTGAAGTTTTTGTAGGTGATAATGAGGGCTACAAATCCATCTTTGGATGAGAAAAAATGGCCTTGTGGTTTAGGAGTTATGGTCCTCCAAAGTTGGTACCCTTGCCACTTTATTTTTAACTTAGAAAATTTTCTAAGTTTTTATGGTTACCCCTTTTACAAGTTATCCCACTTTTCTTGATTTTCCTTGATGAATGATGATTCAAATCATACATTAACATCATTTTAGGGTTAAAAATCCATTTTGGTGAAAAATCTCAAAAAGTCAAAGTTGACTTTTGTGCACAGTTGACTTTTTATCAGATGAATTCCAAACTGTGCAATTCTTCAGGAAATCATGTCCTTGACCTAAATCAAACTTGATGGACATGTTCCATGGGTGTCATAGGGTATATTCAATCATGTATTAGGGTTTGGGAGCATGTCCAGGTCAAAAGTCAAAGTTACAGTTGACTTTTCTCGCGAAACCCTAATTGTGGTGCAGATGAAATTGAGACTTGTGGCTCAAGCTTATTGGATCAATCCATTGTTCCAAATGGATCAATATGGTATATTAGAGACCCTCAAATCCTCTCTTGAGGTCTTGGTTCATGGTTTGTCCCAAAAGTCAACTTAGGGGTGAATTAGGTCAAGAAACCCTAATTCCGGATTTTTGATGAATGCATCCCCTGAGGTCAAATTGACTTGATGTTTGGGTCCATGAGGTTCCATGGAGTATATTAGGTTATGTTTTGGATCAATGGCTTGTGCCCAGATGAAATTTTTCATCTGGAGGCCCTGGTCGACCAAAACCCTAATTTGGTGATACCGGCGATCTTGAAGCTTGATCCACCTAGAAGGGAGCAACCTTGTGCTTAGTCCTTGAAGTGGTAGTCCTCTTGATCCATTATGGATATTTGAGAGCTTAGACAAGTTGAAGATCATGTCATTCCTTGATTGATCTTTTGTCTAAAGCTCAGAGAGGGCTTGAAACCCTAATTTTGATTGTAGTGGATGCTCACCCATCTTTGGGGAGACTGATGATGCATAAAGGGTACATCCATATTGTGGTGATGATTTGCACAATGATGGGAAACTTTAGTGGTCAAAATTTGGGGTATTACAGATGCCCCTATTTAATCTTCTTGGACCCGAAGGTGTGAATGACGAAGGGATTCGGGCATTCGGGGTGCAAGAGAATTAAATATCGGAATACCCGAAATTTTGATGGTGGTTATGAATGGTAGCTTACGCATTCATCTTCTTTAGCTAAGCAATGATGCTTAGAAAAGGTAAACTTCCCCTCGATCCTGGTCTTCAGCCAAGGAGCTGGTCTCAGTTTTCTTTTGAAATAAACTTCCCCTCGATCCTGGTTTCCTACCAAGGAACTGGTCTTAGTTTCTTTTGTAAACTTCCCCTAGATCCTGGTTTCCTACCAAGGATCTGGTCTCGGTTTCTGATATAAACTTCCCCTCGATCCCGGTTTCCTACCAAGGAACTGGTCTCAGTTTCTTTTGTCAATAAACTTTCTTGACAAGGAACGCTGTTAGTAGCGGTTTTCCTTCAAACTTCTCGCCGAATTTTCCTGGGGAGATGCCATTTGAGTAGAAAATGTTTTGCTGTCAGACTTGTTTGGGGGACCCAGTCGTCTGAGTTGTAGAGTTGCACAAACTTCTCTGTTGGAGACGCCATTTGTTTCTACTAGGGAAAGCGAGTCTCTTGAGAGACTGTTTTTGTTTGGGGGCTTACATCATACTTTTCTCGGGATCTTCCCGGAGAAACGCCATATGATGGAATCCAATTTTGAGGTGCCGATGACCTTTTCATCAGTGGTCTTTTCGGAGCAAGACTGGCGTGCTGCCGAATCTCTGATCACAGGGCTTTCTCTGTGGATTTTCCTTAATCCGGGAAAGCAAGGATATCATCTTTGATGGCGAAGAGTGACATCTGTTGAAGGTTCTCTGATCTTTCAGAGGTTCAAATTATCAAAGTGGCCAAGTGCCGACTCTGATCTGAAGATACACTGGTGGCGAGATTGTGCAGACGCAACACTTCCTGACGAGGAAAGAACTGACAAACTCGATTGAGAAAACTGCTTATCACTAGGGGACAAGACCGACTCAAGTGATAGTGATGCAATACGAAATGTGAACGCAAATAAAATGCAAGAAGTACGTATGTATATGCTGACAAAACAGACGCGACATACAGACTAATGGATGAACACAATTGGATACTCGGCCATCGCGGGGCGAAGAAATACCGTTGGTTCCAAAATAGCAATTCCACCTTGCTTAGGAGAGATAGTCTCGTTGGGAGCTATGTTGATCGGGCTTAGGAGATGAGAACTCGGCCGAGGTGTGTTAGACGAAACAAGGTCTCTGGAACAGTTGATCCCTTGATTCAGGCATACTGGCTTAGAATGAGTACTTTGATTATGCACTTTGAAGCTCGCTTACTTCGGGAGAAGCGATCGATGTTCTTCTGATGTTCAACAGTCAAAAGAAATGCCATCTTTAATTTAAAAGCAGAAAAAGTTTAACGAGTAAATTTATTTTTGTTTTATTTCAAGAATCGCTGATTAAGTTTAAACAACGTCGTTCTGTAAAGCTAAAACAAATAAAGAATTACAAACAAAAGCACAAGGGCTCAAATTTTATTGATAAGATGGAGATCAGCCAAACGCGTGATTCCAAAGAGTATATACAAAGTTCGAAAATGGTAATTTATAGGGAAAAGGGCTAGGTTGAAACATAACGACCACTATCCTTCTACCAACTTTGAATTCGGGACATCCTGAGCCTCCTGTCGAAGATGACCTTCGACTAGAGATTTCCTCCGATAGATGATGCAACTGCTGCTGAGGGACTTGCCTCTGTTGAACATAGTTACTTGCCATTATCCCTAACTTTTGCCTGGATTGTACTATGAGATTTCCAATCCATCAGGACGATTTTTTCCATGTCTCTAACTTTTGCCTGGACCGCCCTTTCGGGTTTTCAATCCACCGAGACGTTTTTTTTTTTAGTTTAGGCGAAGTATTTCTTGACTACATCAACATTCGTGGGGTAGGCAAATTCCTCTCCGTCCATGGTTGCAAGTCTCAAGGCGCCGCCTGAGAAAGCTTTCGTGACCACATAGGGGCCATCATAATTTGGGGTCTATTTGCCCCGAGAATTAGTGAGAAATGATTGTATCTTCTTGAGCACAAGGTCTCCTTTCCTGAAGACACGAGGTCGGACCTTTTTGTCAAACACCCTCTTCATTCTTTGCTGATACAACTGACCATGGCATAGTGCCGTGATTCATTTTTCCTCGATCAGATTCAATTCGTCGTGTCAACTTTGACACCATTCGGCTTCGGTGAGCTTAGCTTCCATCAATACCCAGATTGATGGGATCTCTACTTCTATGGGGAGCACTGCTTCCATGCCATATACTAGAGAGAAAGGGGTTGCCCCTGTTGAAGTGCGGACAGATGTTCGATAACCATGAAGAACAAAGGGTAGCATTTGGTGCCAATCTTTGTAGGTTACAACCATCTTTTGAACGATCTTCTTGATGTTCTTGTTAGCCGCTTCTACCGCTCCGTTCATCTTGGGTCGGTAGGGAGATGAGTTATGGTGTTCAATCTTGAACTCTGCGCACAACTCCTTCATCATTTTATTGTTCAAGTTAGATCCATTATCAGTAATGATCTCGCTTGGAACACCATAACGGCAGATGATATTGTTTTTGATAAATCGGACCACCACTTGTCGGGTTACATTGGTGTATGACGCTGCTTCGACCCACTTGGTGAAATAGTCAATGGCTACCAGGATGAACCGATGTCCGTTTGAAGCCTTGGGCTCAATCATACCAATCATGTCGATTCCCCATATGGAAAAAGGCCATGAGGAAGAAAGAACTTTGAGATGTGATGGCAGTACATGAATTTTGTCAGAGTATATCTGACACTTGTGACACCTCCTCATGTACTTGTAGCAGTCGGATTCCATGGTCAACCAATAGTACCCGGCCCTGAGAATTTTTCTCGCCATTGTGTGTCCATTGGCATGAGTGCCAAAGGATCCTTCATGAATTTGTTTCATAAGCATGTCTGCTTCTGGTCTGTCGATGCATCGGAGCAAGACCATGTCAAAATTTCTCTTATAGAGAGTGTCACCGCTCAGGAAGAAGTTTCCAGCCAATCTTCTGAGGGTTTTCCTGTCTTTTCTGAGTGCCCCAGATGGGTACTCTTGTTTCTGAAGGAAACATTTGATATCGTGATACCAAGGTCTGTCGTCTATGACTGCTTCAATCGCGAAGATGTAAGCGGGCCGTTCAAGGCGCATGATGTCGATCTTAGGTATGTCATTCCATCGACCTACACTAATCACGGAAGAGAGAGTGGCTAATGCATCAGCCATGTGATTCTCATCACGAGGGATGTGATGAAAGTCGACTCTATTGAAGAAGGGTAACAACCTTCTCGCATAGTCTTTGTAAGGAATCAATCCTGATTGGTATGTGTTCCAATCTCCTTTTATCTGATTGATAACCAAGGCTGAGTCGCCATATACGTCCAAGTTTTTGATCCTTAAATCAATCGC
Source organism: Lathyrus tuberosus (assembly GCA_022829125.1). NCBI lineage: Eukaryota > Viridiplantae > Streptophyta > Magnoliopsida > Fabales > Fabaceae > Lathyrus > Lathyrus tuberosus. Next base: position 7,499,610 of record JALAZF010000008.1, on the reverse strand, counting down.
TTCTTCGAGACCCATAATACAAGCTTCGTATTCGGCCTTGTTGTTCGTACATTTGAACGTAAGTCGAGCGGTGAAAGGAATGTGGGTACCCTGAGGGGTAACAATGATTGCCCCAATTCCGTTTCCATAATGATTGACTGCTCCGTCAAAGATAAGTCCCCACTGGGAACCTGGTTCTGGCCCTTCACCGGGTAGCGGTTCATCGCAATCTTTCATTTTTAGATACATGGCATCTTCGTCCGGGAAGTCAAACCCGGTTGATTCTTGATTGTCAATCGGTTGATGAGCCAAATGATCGGCTAAAACACTTCCTTTAACGTCTTTCTGAGCGTGGTACTCTATGTCATATTCTGATAGTAACATCTGCCAACGGGCAATCCTTCCCATGAGAGCATGTTTTTCGAAAACGTACTTGATTGGATCCATTTCGGAGACCAACCAAGTAGTATGACGAATCATGTACTGGCGAAGACGTTTGGCTGCCCAAGCCAAAGCGCAACAAGTTTTCTCAAGCATTGTGTACCGAGTCTCGCAGTCGGTGAATTTCTTGCTTAGATAGTAGATGGCAGACTCTTTCCTTTTAGTTTCATCTTGTTGGCCAAGTACACATCCCATCGAGTCCTCTAGGACTGTGAGGTAAATGATCGGTGGTCTTCCTTCCATTGGAGGTGATAGAATCGGAGGATTCAACAAATATTCCTTGATACTGTCGAAGGCGGTTTGGCAATCTTCTGACCAAACGCAATCCTGGTTCTTTTTGAGTAACTTGAAGATCGGCGCGCATGTCGCGGTCATAAGGAATATGAATCTGGAGATGTAGTTCAAACGTCCCAGGAATCCTCTGACGTGTTTTTCAGTTTTCGGAGAAGGCATTTCTTGAATGGCCTTGACCTTGTCAGGATCAACTTCAATTCCTTTCTGGCTGACGATGAACCCTAGTAATTTCCCCGAACGGACACCGAAGGTGCACTTGTTGGGATTCAAGCGGAGCTTGAATTTTCTTAGACGTTCGAACAATTTTGACAGATGTTCAACGTGCTCATCCTCTGTTCTTGATTTTACAATCATATCATTGACATACACTTCGATTTCCTTGTGTATCATGTCATGAAACAGAGTAGTCATGGCCCTTTGATAGGTTGCCCCGGCGTTCTTCAAACCGAACGGCATTACCTTGTAACAAAAGGTACCCCATGGGGTAATGAACGAAGTTTTCTCCATGTCTTTTGGCGCCATTTTGATCTGGTTATAGCCCGAGAATCCATCCATGAAGGAGAAAACTTTGAACTTTGTTGTACTGTCTACCAGCATGTCAATGTGTGGTAAAGGAAAGTCGTCCTTTGGACTTGCCTTGTTCAGATCTCTGTAATCGACACACATTCTGACCTTTCCGTCCTTTTTGGGAACGGGTACGATGTTGGCTAACCATTGAGGATATTCAGATGTAGCGAGGAAACCCGCGTCGATCTGTTTCTGTACCTCCTCCTTGATTTTGATGGCCATGTCCGGGTGAGTGCGTCTCAACCTTTACTTTACTGGCGAACATTCCGATCTTAACGGTAAGTGATGTTCCACGATGCTGGTATCCAACCCTAGCATATCCTGATAGGACCAAGCGAATACGTCGGGGAATTCTTTGAGAAGCTTTATCAGATCTTCTCTGGCAGTTGGACTGAGCAGTGCCCCAATCCTGATTTCTTTTCTCTCTTCTTCCGAACCCAAGTTTACCATTTCCAACGGTTCTTTGTGAGGTTCAATGGACCTTTCCACTTGTCTGAGTAGTCGGGAGATCTCTTCTGGAATTTGGTCGTCATTTTCTTCTTCAGCCTCGAATAACGGGAACTCAAAGTTGGGAGAAGGCATCGGATCGTATGTTTCAACTGGGTTTAAAACAAGCAATCTGCATGACGTGATGATTCGTGTTTAGAAGAGATAGAGAAAATGCAAGTGTGTGCAGTGTTTTGATTTTACTGCTTGTCTTTATTATTGAATGTTTTTTAGGATTACCATTTTCTGAGAAAAAGCAAAAAGAGAAAACAGCAATAATGCGGAAATTACAGAACGACATTATTTTATTAATGCACAAGTCGGTTCTTGAAACTACAGCCCTATAAAACAAAACTCACTCGCTTTGGGCAAAGCGAAGAGGGAAATTTACAAAAAGCGAGCCCTATCAAAACATCCGTTTCACCTGGGCAGGGTGAAAAGCTTAAAGATGGCAATTACTTTGACTGGCGAACGACCTTCGGAACATCGACAACAACCCATTGGCGGTGAACTCCTCGGTGAATCACAAAATCTGGCACCTTCCTTGATTTGTCTTCAGAAATGACGCTGATTTCTGGTGGAGCCGGATCGTTGGAATCTGTCTCCCAGGCAAACTTGTCGTAGGAGAATTCCTCTGTTGCATTTTGCATAGCATTTGTGCTCTCAGCTGTATCTCCCCATCCAGTTGGCTGGATGTCTTCGAACCTGATACGAGAGCTTTCGGGAGCAGTGTACTTGACCATAAAGTCGTATTTTCCACTTGGTTGTCCCAGGGTGTCCCACACTTCTGTGGAACTGGAGGAATCATCCTTCTCGACGACGCTGACCTCGGGAAAAGCATAGTTGATGAATTCAAGTCCCGCGAACGTTGAGAATTCATCTTCATGTTGAGTAGTTTCCGAATGACCTGAGTGTTGACCCCATGACATAGTGGGGATACAGGTATTCTGTTCAATGATGGTCAGCTGAGTTTCATTATTCGGCTGACTTTCTTGCCCCAAGTCTCCTGGGTAAGGCTGCCACATTGGCAGGCCATCCATCGGGCCATAGTAATTGTAGTCAAAGTTGTCTTTCATCAGAGTGTCCTCCTCTAATAAATTTGGCGGAGCACGGCATCCTTCCGGATCACAATCCCCGTAGATCATTTCGACATCTGATCTTGGTATAAATCTCGGACTTTCTGTAGGAAAGCAAAAAGGCATAGGCACCTCTTCCTAAGACATATAGCCGTCCTTGTTAAGGTAGGACTTCCATTCTTCATCTGTGTCAGAGGGATCTTCCTCATTGATAGCATGAACTGTCTGAGACACTGGGTGAAGAAAACCTCCACTGTGGAAGAAGTTTTGAAGGGGATGAAGACTTTCATCGTTGGCAGCTGTCTGGGTACAGGTTACAGAAAAACCAAGACCCTTCTTTGTTTTATTGTCAATAGGAATGACAAGCCGTCCCCATCCTGTCGTATTGGTACTCTCGACCGCTTTGATAGCATATTTGTAAGAAGAAATCGATGTTCCTCCTCTGAACTGATCGCCCTTGCTCACCGATAGCGCTTGGAACTGAGTTCCAATAACCTCCTCGGGTTCTATACCAGTAGATGATGATAAGTTGCTTACAAGCAAGGCTTGTTCCCCACAAACCGTGACAAGTTGATCGTTCTTGACGAACTTTAGCTTTTGGTGGAGGGTTGAAGTGACCGCTCCAGCCTGATGTATCCAAGGTCTTCCTAATAAACAACTGTACGTTGCTCGGATGTCCATGACCTGGAAAGTGATTTGGAAAGTGTGAGGACCAATAGTTATGGGAAGATCAACTTCGCTGAAAACCGTTTTTCTGGATCCGTCGAATGCTTTGACGACGACCTCGCTGACTCTCATCGGAGGGCCCTTGAATGATAATTGCGTCAAAGTGGACTTTGGCATAACATTCAGGGCTGACCCTGTGTCTACCAGTACGTTGGCTAAAGCATCGCCCTGGCAGTTAACTGTAATGTTGAGCGCCATGTTATGACAGCGACCCTCTTCGGGTAATTCCTCATCACTAAATCCCAAATTGTTGCAGGAAGTGATGTTAGAGACAATACTATCGAACTGTCTGATTGTTACATCTTGTTCCACAAAGGCTTGCTCCAAGACTTTCTGTAGAGCCTCCCTGTGGGCTTCTGAACTGAGTAACATTGATAATACCGAGATCTTTGAAGGAGTCTGTAACAGTTGATCAACAATGTTGTATTCACTCCTTTGGATGAGCTTTAGCATCTCATCTTTGTCTTTTGAAAAGTCGGGATTACTAGATTGACCGACTGGTGGATCAGGAATTTCTGCCTGAAGTTCCTTTTCTTTGTTGGATTCTCCAACCCCTCGGTTGAAGATTCTACCACTCCGTGTTACACGACTGATGTCTGCAATATTCACGACGGAGGGTAATGGAATTTCCTTTCCATTCTCGATTATTGTTGCACCGTATTTGTAAGGGATTGCCTTAGCTGATTCATACGGTAGTGGTCCCGGTAGATAGATGATTACAGGAGCCTTCTGATTTTTCTGACCATCGTAAGTAATCTCGATCCGTTCCCGGTTGGGAACTCTAGATTCGTCAAGTAGAGGGATGATGGCAAAAACATCTCTGGTCCTGTGATGACCAGAAATGGTGACAACATCCTCGACTTGCTCGGAAAGGTAGTTCGGCGACCAAATGATGGGTCCAGAACTCGGATATGGACGAATTTCTCCATGATCGACCTGACCCTGAAGAGCTGCTCTCACAAGGTAACATCCTTGGTTACTTTCTGAACAGACGCTACAACTGTCATAGTTGTGTGGTGGTACCTGGCCACGCCCACTTTGAATACAATGTAACCTCACTAGGTTACCTTCCACTGATCGGACATCCTGACTTTGACGACGAGTAGGATTCCTGTTACTGATACTAATTTGCTGAGTATCTTCATCCATGTAGATTGGCACCCACCAATGATTTAACAAGTGCTGAAGTGCCTCCTGGACAAGGGTACAACCTCGATCGTTTTTGCAACCTGCTTTACAGCTTTGATAGTCGTGTATTATTAAGAATCCGAGTCGGACTTGTTCAGCATGTAACTCTACCAGGCTGGTATTCATCAGACGAATATCGAAGATCTGAACCATATTGATTTGATAGGGATTCCTATCATGGTAGTCTTGGATCCATCCAAGACCCATCTGACGCTGGAGGGCCTCTTGTATGAAAGAGCATCCCTGTTTGTTTACCAAGCACGTCAGACAGGAACTGTAATCGTGTCACGGCAGATTATGATACTGGCTTTGCCTTGAGTGCATCGCCACTAAGTTGACATTCATCGCACGGATGTCGTGGTTTTGAATGACGTTGGAATTCGTGTAAACCATGTTAACTCCACGAACTCGGTGCTCTTGGATCCATCCGAGATCCATTTGTTCCTGCCGAGCTGCTTGCACTACAGAACATCCCTGGCTGTCTTTAGAGCAGGTATTACACTGGTGATAATTATGAGGTGGCACATGGCCATATCCACTCTGTCTACAATGCATCTTGACCAGATTGGTCCCCAATAAGAGTACATCATGAATTTGATAGACATTGTTAGTCTCTTTCTCAATCAGATTGACTGCAGCTTTCTCATGTTGAGGCAGTGGGTTCGTGAGAACATTGGGATTCGTATCTTTGAAAGATAAGAGCCCGCTCCTAACAAGCTTTTGCACGTCGGATTTGAAATTGAGGCAAGTCTCTATGTTATGCCCTGAACCTCCTTGATGATAAGGGCATGTTTGATCTGCTTTAAACCAAAAAGGCAGATTTTCCGGAACTGTAAGAGGAGACTTAGTCTGAATATGCCCCTTAGCCAGGAGTAACGGAAACAGCTCTGCGTACGTTACGGGTATAGGATCAAATCCTGGTGGCCGTGTTATACGGTTGTTGTTATATGGAGGACGAACCTGCTGAAGAGGCTGTTGTGTCCTTTGTTGGTCAGGTTGGCTCTGCGCAACCTGAGGTTGATAAATAGGAACAGGCGCGGGGCCGATAGCAGGAGTAACAGCTGCTACTGGCTGATAACGTCGCCTTTGCTTTCCGAGAGAGATATTCCCAATGTCTTGCTCTTTTTTCTTAGGGAGAGCACTACCATATTTTTTAGTACCGCTCGTTGATCCAGTGTCTTTTACCAAACGTCCTTCTCAGACGGCTTCCTCAAGACGTACACCCATGCCGACCATTTCGGTGAAATCACTGGGCGCACAAGCAACCATTCGGTCATAGTAAAATGAGCTTAAGGTCTTTAAGAAGATCTTTGTCATCGCTTTTTCCTCAAGAGGTGGACAAATTTGAGCGGCAATTTCACGCCACCTTTGAGCATACTCCTTAAAGGTTTCCTTGTCCTTTTGTGACATCGATCTGAGTTGATCCCTGTCGGGTGCCATGTCCAAATTGTACTTGTATTGTTGGACGAAGGCAGTACCAAGATCTCTGAATGTACTGATCGTAGTACGGTTTAAACCCATGTGCCATTTGAGTGCGGCACCGGTTAAACTATCCAGAAAGTAGTGAATCAGTAGGTCCTGATTCTCCGTCTGAGCTGACATTCGCCGAGCGTACATCACCAGATGGCTCTGAGGGCAAGAGTTACCCTTGTATTTTTCAAAGTCGGGCACTTGGAACTTGTGCGGGACTTTCACATTTGGGACCAAGCAGAGGTCTGCGACGTCCTTTCCAAATAGATCCTGACCGCGAATGGCTTGCAGTTCCTTTTGCATTTCCAAGAACTGTTCCTGGAATTCCTCCATTCTGTCAAACATAGTTTCCTTCTTACCATAAGGTGTCTGTGGAATCTGTCCTTCCGGGACAGTGTGCACCACAAGGGGTGGTACCGTGACTATGGCAGTAAGTCTTGGCGTTTTCCGAAGTTTTTAACCTTCAGGAGTCTTCAGTATGCCCCTGGCATCTTCGCTTTCCCGAAGTTTGTAACCTTCAGGCCCAGCGGCTTCTGTTGCGATTCCCTGATCTTCAGTGATCGGCGGAACATATCTTCCCGGGATATAGTTAACAGGCATGCCCCAAGGGCGATCTTTCGGTATCTGATACCTAGGATCATTCTTCTCCACTACGGGCATTGAGGTGATCTCTGAGATCACAGTTCGTTGTAGCTGAGCTTCTACCATGGCTTTCATGTCGCTACGAAGCTTTCTCATATCCTCTCTCAGAGCGTCGATCTCTTCTTTCAACTCTCTGTTCTCTTCCTCAAGATTATCCATCCTTTTCTGACGATTGGCCCGAGTACTATACGAATGAGACAGTTTGACTCTAGAATCGAGACACAAACGTGAGATTCGTAGGGAAGAAGAATACGCGATGCGAGAATGATGAATGCAATGATTATATTAATTGTTTTTTTTTCTTTTAATCAAAATAAACTTCGACAATTAGATTGCAAATATCAAACACTGGGGAAACCCCTTTTTATTGAATTCCAAAGGATTGCAGAAATGGAAATACAGTAGATTACAAGACCTTCTTTGACCGAGGCTCTTGGGCTTGTCGGGTTGTCATTCCTTTGCCAAGTGAAAGGAGTGAGCAAATTCCTTTGGTCGTCTTGATTCTCTACAGCATGTTGTTCTAAAATTTCAATCAGAGCATCCTTCTTTTTCAGCAGTTGCTGTATTTTGATGCACTCTACGTCGAGGGTGCGGTACTTGTTCTTCCAAGACCTTCTTTCCCGTTGAACTTTGTTGAGAGTAACCTGAGCTTTTCAGTTTCCGTCATGAAGTACATGACAGATTCCCTCGGCGGAAGAATTTCGTAACGAGGATAAGGCATCTTTAGCTTGAGAGCTCTAGTTTGTACCCAGTGGAGATAAGGCTCCACCGAGACACAGTCCGGTTTTCCCAGAGACTCTCGTCCTTTCTTATGAACATGTTTCCAAGCTTGCACTATTTCCATCTTTAGTGCTCTGTCGTTTTCTCCTTTTTTGAAGAAAAGACCTTCCAGATGAACACCCAGTGGGATGTGTTTCATCGGGTATCCAAATTGACGAAGAACCAATATCGGATGGTAGTTGATTCCTCCTTTAGTTCCTATGAGGGGTACGTTGGGGAAGTTTCCACAACAGTCAATGATTCTGATTCCCTCATAAATCCTATTACACCAATCTATATCGGAATTGGTAAGGGACATGATCTTCTGCGACCAGTGCAAGACCCTCTTGCAATCCCAAAAAGCAGCAGACTTAGGCAAATGGGATATAAACCATTTGTAGAGCAAAGGTAGACAGCATGTGATCTCCCCTCCGCTGTACAAATTTCCCAAGTGTACAGAATGATAGGCATCTGCAAGCAAAGTCGGCACAGGGTTTCCAATGAGAAAAACCTTAATAGCGTTGATATCGACGAAGTTATTGATGTTGGTAAACAAAAACAACCCGTAGGTGAGCAAGACAAAGATGCTTTCAAAAGCAGTCCCGTTCCCTATACTAGCGAAGTATAGAGCCTTTTTTGTCAAGAACTGGGCTGGCAAACCTTGGATGCCACCCTTAGTGGTCATGTGAGTCCTGACCTCAGACTCGTCCAAATGAATTGCTATTGCAATAGTCTGATTCTTTGGAATTTCTTCCAGTCCAGAAAATGGAGCTCGATCAGTGATATGTAAATCAGTCAGATGAGAATACTCCTCCAGCGTTGGTGCAAGCTGGTAATCCGGGAATGTGAAACAGTGATAAACCGGATCGTAAAACTGAACGAGCGCGTCCATGATTCCCTCAATCACATGGACTCTTAACAGTGGTAGCAAACCACCGTGCTTGGCTCTGAAAGCCTCAGGGTTAGTGATCATCCTCGCTAACTTTCTCAAATCCTCTAACTTTGGAACCTTGAAGGTATACTGGTGAGTTCTCCTTCTACCGAAATCCATTAATGCAATCTTTTTCTCTGATATTTGCAATCAGAATCTTAGTTTAATTTGAAAAACAGAGAGACTAGAAGAGAAGTTTTTTGAATGTTTTAATGTTTTATTAAATGAATGCATGAATGCAGCACACAAAAACATAGAAAAAACATGGGGTCAAAGGGTCGTTGTCATGAAGTCAAGGCTCTACCCATCCCCAAAGGTTTATACTAGGGTGATTTTTGTACATGTACTCATTATCATCAGCTCCTCCCAGGAAAGCAAAACAACAAGCGGATCGCCAGCGAGTTGTAGAGCAATCTTAGAGTAAGTGCCATTCACCGAGAATAGATCACCAGCCTCAAATGAGGGTAGTATCGCGTAACAACTATTTCCGATAGTTTCCGCACTACGAAAGGGTTTAGCTCCTCAGCTTCTCAGACTTAACAACCGGCCCATTGGCTAGAAGAGTGAATGGGTTGCGTTGGTCAGCCTCCACTAAAGTTGATGGTCGACCCCATCGCCATCACTTATCTTAAGTGTATACTCATTTTTTCCACATACGGCATCACCTGCATTCCCATTAGCAGAAAAATAAACATGTATAGAAATTAGGAAAAGTAGTATATATATTTGTCCTAAACATCCTAGACCTTTAAAGCTAAGAATCCTAAGTTCCTGATAGAAAATGGGTTCCCCGGCGGAAGCCCCAATCTGTGGTTTTCACACAAGTGAAGAGAAAAAAGGTTTGTCCAAGGTTTTCACCTTAAACGTTTAAGAAAGAACAAAGGGCCCCACGGTGGGTGCCATTTTTCTCTGTAGCGAGCGATTTTGGACGCGGTTCTTAAGCGCTGGTCGCTCTCTGCGGTTGAGCTTGAACTACAGGTCGATTCATTTTTTATCCTATTGTGAGCTGAATAAGGAAGGGAAATAGATGTCTCTAATTAACCCTGCTTGCATACTGAGTTTAAACAGCGGTCTGTTAGGTTACGAATGCTATCAATGTGGGGGGGGCCTTTGTACTGGTTATTTGTATTTTCGCCAATACTGTTTTCTTTCTTTTTACCTAAGCAGAAGGTTTCTTGCGGGGAACAAGGATTAGGATGTTAGGACTGGTGCTTTTGAATTACTGCTTTTGATTGATGGAGATATGGGATTTTGGTTTTTTGTTGATTGTGCTCGCTAATATTTTTCTTTCAATCTTATGCCTACGTATTCCCGTTTATCCAAAACAGGGAAATCAGAGCGTTCGTAGTTCCTCCTATTCTATGGGAGGAAATGGGTGTTTTTGGTGTCTTGTTCAAAGCCCAAGACGTGAAGCGAAAGGTGGTTTGTATCTTGTTCAAAGCCCAAGATGTGAAGCTGAAAAGTATATTTGTGTCTTGTTCAAAGCCCAATACGTGAAGCTGAAGGACCTCGACCTTAAAGAGGATTTGTCATCTCTAAAGAGGGGTTTGTCTGTTACGACTGTTTATAAAGGAGAATTACTTTAACCGGGATTTGTGAATCCGGCAATGCCATAATTTCCTTTATAGGGGATTTCAACCTAAAGGAGAAGACTTTAACTCAGTGTAGAGCAATGCTATCTTTCCTTAGGAATTTCTCATACTAAAAGAGGGACATTGGCATGGATGTAGATGATCCAGAGGCTTGCCGCTTACAGCAGTTAGATGGAGGGGGAGGAGTTGTTGATGTTTGTATACTGTGAACGAGGCACATCTTTGATGCTAAAAGGTTGATTGGATCAACCAGTGGTTTTCTTATACAAAGCCTAAGAGGAGGCTATTTTGTGTCCCGTACAAAGCCCGAGAGAGAGGCTAAAAGATTTTGACCCGACGATGGAGTCTTTGTGTCTCGTACGAAGCCTGAGATGGAGGCTATTGTTTGTTTGACTCAACGAGGGAGTCTTTATGTGTCTCATACGAAGCCCGAGAGAGAGGCTAAAACGTTGTTTGACTCCGCTGGGGAGAATCATTGTACAAAGCCCAAGAGGAGGCTAGAGTAACTGTTTCAGTTAAGTGACAGATCCAATATACTGATTTTAAAAGAGAAAATCAGTTCTTATATGAGCATCCCTGTACTCATGGGTTAGATCTGAGGATCGGGGTTGTTTCTTTTTCTTTGAGGAAACTGGAAATCCAAAGGGTATTGAGACTGTCCGAGTCTACGGGTTTCCTTCCTATTTAACGAAGGGGTTACTTGAGAATGTCTTTGAGACTCAAGGAAGTTAGACTGTCCGTGTCTAGAGTTTCATCTTTTGTACTATGTTTTGAGAAACAGTAGTAGACTCTTTGAAAGGACTGTTCTATGAGGATGACTAGGTTTTGTTCCTATACCTCTAGGAGGTCGTCGGGACAATTTGTACGAAGCCCAAGAGGAGGCTGGAAACTTTTAAGAAGCCGACGGGTCCTTGTACGAAGCCCAAGAGGAGGCTATCATTCCCGGAGGAAGAGATCATTATACGAAGCCTAAGAGGAGGCTGTGAATACTTCTAAGAAGCCGTAGGGTCCTTGTACAAAGCCCAAGAGGAGGTGGGGTTGCTTTTAGGAAGCCTGTGGGTCCTTGAACAATGCCCAAGAGGAGGCCGATGCTTTTAAGAAGCCCGTGGGTCTATCATCTCCTTTCCATTAGGAGAGATAACTCTTTTAAAGATAAAAACCACTGGTAAACGTGCGAGGTTTACTATCCAGCGACTTTTAGCTTTTAAAGAGGGTTCCTTAGTTAAGGTCCAAGATTATGACCGTAGTGGGTACCCAAACCCCGAGACATTCAAGGCAAGCTATCCACAAGGAATAGATCAAGTCAGGAAAGTTCGAGAATTTGGAAGAAACTCAAAGATGCAATTCATGGAGAATACATTCATCTTGGGGAGTAGAGCTTCTTGACGATTCCTAAGGAGGACAGCCGAAGAGAAGACTATATCTGGTGCTCCTATTGGGGATCTAGGCGTCTATTTCTACGAATAAACGAAACAGCTTTACCTAGTGCTAGACGTAGTTGCCGGGGAAACTCGAAATATCTATACTATTATTACACAGTAGATATGAGTTTATGAAAGGAGACTTACAGTGAGCAGCCCCACAATACAGTTTATAATATGAAAGCAGTAAATGAAAGCGATAACCACTTACTCGGTTGTAGTGCTTCCATGCTGTTTGGTTAGTTGTTCCACAAAGAAAGATTGAAAACAACAGTATATTCAAAATCAAAGGAGAAAGTGCTTTGAAAAAGAAAGATTTGGGGCTTACAGCTCAAGGAGAGGCCCAGGGTTTTATCAGTGAGTGCACTGTTGAATTTGTACAGAGGGTCTTATACAAGTGACTGTGGCCCAAAATGGTTTTCTGTACAAAGGGATGGGTCTTACACTCTCTCAAGAGGCCCAAAAAGTTTAGAGAAAAAAAGAGTGGGGCTTATAACACGGGGTAAGCCCAAATGATTTTTCGTTTAAAAATGGCGATCTCACCGAGGTTTTCTTTAAACGCAGAGGGACTTATACAATAAGTGAGGCCCAAGATGTTTGGTTAAAAGGGGGATTGGGTCTTACACTCTAATAGAGGCCCAAAGTGTTTTGAATAGGTCTTATAGCTCAAGGAGAGGCCCAGATGATTTTTTATTTTTAAACGGGCGACGATCGCGCCGTTTACTTGTACAGAGGGACTTATACAATGAGTGAGGCCCAAAAAGTTTTTGTACAAGGGGGGATGGGTCTTACACTCTCTCAAGAGGCCCAAAAAGTTTTGAAAATGATTTATGAGGGTTGAATTAATCCAAAACCCTAATTTGTTTTCAAAATGTATTTAATTGAATAAAAATTCAATTAAAATGATCAAAAATTGTTTAACACATGGAAAACAAATTGTGATCTTGGATTAATGCTTCAAGAATTAAGTATTGACCTACAAAATAATTAGAAATCATTAAAAGTTACAAAATCAATGTAGAAAAAATATTTAAAATGCCAAAAACAATCAAAATATTAATTCTTTACAAAAATATCAATTATATGAAATAAATAATATTTTTGGGATTTTTTGGGAAAATAAAATATTTTAACATTTTTGTTAATTATTAAAAAAAGAATCAACTCAAAATCATTAAAACTCAGAGAGAAATTAATTTTTGAATCAATTAAACAAAATCACAAAATTCAAATATTTGAATTTCTAAAAATGGCGCCAAGAACAAGCTGAAGAACACGCGCGTGTTCTTGGTTTCTCAGATTTGCATTTTCTATCCAATCTCACTGAATACGTAATCATATCATGCAATCCACATATCATTATGCTCGTCTCAACCTCACGATCATGTCTATAACACTTAATTTTATTTAAATTAAACATAAAACATGAAATCACGAAGAAACCTCAAGAACCCTAATTTCTGCATGAAGGCTAGGATTTTTGATACACGATTCAAACAATGCAATTAATTGAGGGAAAACATTCCATGCATGATTATGAACATATGGCCAAATTATTGTGCGAGGAAATATGCATAGATTGAGAGATGACCAAGCATGTGCTTACCTCTAGGCCGTGACAGCAAGTGCAATGTGATTTTTGATTTGGAGGTGTTACAGATGGGTGGTGATGATCTGAACAGCTTCCCTACACCCTATGGATTGTGTTTGGATGGTTGGACTTGATTAAAATTGGCTGGATCATTTTGTGGTACCTCAGCTGCACTTTGGTTAAAACCTTGAGCAACCAGCTGGTGATTTTGTGAAATTGGTGTTTCAGAAGTAATCTAAGTGTTTGATCAGCTCATATGTGATGTATGTGAAGTGTGTGAGTGATTGGTTTGATTGGAATTGCTCTCAAACTCAAAACCCGATAGTGACTTGCCTTAGAAGGCAAAATTGGAGTGAAAGAAGAGATTTTGAGGAAAGCATCTGTTAGATGGCTTTGGTGTACTCAAACTGACCACAATTGAGCTCTATTTATAGTAGAGCAAGTTTGTTTTGGGATCTATAGTGAATGGCAACTGCAGCAGGTGTTTCCTCAATGTTGGCCAATAGAAATGCAAGTCTCCTCTAGCCATTGACTAGAGGTTAGGGCACAGAGCTATGGTCCCCTTGGTCTTGGATAAGTCTTAACTGATTTCAGATGAGAATGGCTCAGTCCATGCCACCTTGATGGTTCCATTGAATGCCTCATTCCAAATTTGAAGTCTTGTCCCTATTTTGGCCATTCTAGGTTCAACATGCTATTTCTTGTTCCATGGACTTTGGAGGCTTAGCTCAGTGATTGTCCCCTTTAGATTCAATCCTCTGAGGTTTCCAAGTGGATAGGAGCAATTGAATTTGGCTGATTTTGGCAAATCGACCAAAGTTGCAAATTCTGCCTTGCCTTGACAGATTTCAGCAAGGTAACTTGCCAATGTCATATCTCATGGTGTAAGTTGAATTTGGCAATGTTCTTGGCCATTTTGGAAAGCTCTTACATGATACAACAACTGTTTGAACAAGTTTTGTTTTGATCCCTTTTGATTCCAAGTGAAAAATCCCCCTACATTTGGCAAAAAGTGAGGCAAAATCTGACTTAGTGAAAATTTCACTAAGTGTTGGAAAAAGTGCCATTTTCACTTTTCAGCCACTTTGATCACTCCATAACTCAAAATCCTTAATGAATTGGAATGACTTGTAGTTGAAGTTTTTGTAGGTGATAATGAGGGCTACAAATCCATCTTTGGATGAGAAAAAATGGCCTTGTGGTTTAGGAGTTACGGTCCTCCAAAGTTGGTACCCTTGCCACTTTATTTTTAACTTAGAAAATTTTCTAAGTTTTTATGGTTACCCCTTTTACAAGTTATCCCACTTTTCTTGATTTTCCTTGATGAATGATGATTCAAATCATACATTAACATAATTTTAGGGTTAAAAATCCATTTTGGTGAAAAATCTCAAAAAGTCAAAGTTGACTTTTGTGCACAGTTGACTTTTTATCAGATGAATTCCAAACTGTGCAATTCTTCAGGAAATCATGTCCTTGACCTAAATCAAACTTGATGGACATGTTCCGTGGGTGTAATAGGGTATATTCAATCATGTATTAGGGTTTGGGAGCATGTCCAGGTCAAAAGTCAAAGTTACAGTTGACTTTTCTCGCGAAACCCTAATTGTGGTGTAGATGAAATTGAGACTTGTGGCTCAAGCTTCTTGGATCAATCCATTGTTCCAAATGGATCAATATGGTATATTAGAGACCCTCAAATCCTCTCTTGAGGTCTTGGTTCATGGTTTGTCCCAAAAGTCAACTTAGGGGTGAATTAGGTCAAGAAACCCTAATTCCTGATTTTTGATGAATGCATCCCCTGAGGTCAAATTGACTTGATGTTTGGGTCCATGAGGTTCCATGGAGTATATTAGGTTATGTTTTGGATCAATGGCTTGTGCCCAGATGAAATTTTTCATCTGGAGGCCCTGGTCGACCAAAACCCTAATTTGGTGATACCGGCGATCTTGAAGCTTGATCCACCTAGAAGGGAGCAACCTTGTGCTTAATCCTTGAAGTGGGAGTCCTCTTGATCCATTATGGATGTTTGAGAGGTTAGACAAGTTGAAGATCATGTCATTCCTTGATTGATCCTTTGTCTAAAGCTCAGAGATGGCTTGAAACCCTAATTTTGATTGTAGTGGATGCTCACCCATCTTTGGGGAGACTAATGATGCATAAAGGGTACATCCATATTGTGGTGATGATTTGCACAATGATGGGAAACTTTAGTGGTCAAAATTTGGGGTATTACAGGATCCAAGTGAAAAATTCCCTTACATTTTGGAAAAAGTGAAACAAATTCTGACTTAGTGAAATTTTCACTAAGTGTTGGAAAAAGTGACATTTCATGTTTTCAGCCAGTTTGACACAATCATAACTCAAAATCCATGATGAATTGGAATGAGGTGTAGTTGAAGCTTTTGTAGAGGGTCATGAGATCTACAAATCCAGCTTTGAATGGGGAAAAATGGCCTTGTGGTTTAGGAGATATGATCCTCCAAAGTTGGTACCCTAGCCACTTTGTTTCATAACTTAGAAAATTTCTAAGTTTTTATGGTTACCCCTTTTACAAGTTATCCCACTTTCCTTGATTTTTCTTGACGAATGATGATCTTAATCACACATTAACATCATTTTAGGGTCAAAGAACCATAATTGTGAAAAATCTCAAAAGTCAAAGTTGACTTTTGTGCACAGTTGACTTTTTGTCAGATGAACTCCAGACTGTGCGATCCTTTATGAAATCAAGTCCTTGACCTAAATCAAACTTGATGGATTGATTTCATAGGTGTTATAGGGTGTATTGAATCATGTCCCAAGGTTTTGGAGCATGTCTTGGTTAAAAGTCAAAGGCACATTTGACTTTTCTCGCTAAACCCTAATTGTGGTTCTGATGAATTTGAAACTTGTTGCTCAAGCTTCTTGGATCAATACCTTGTTGAAAATGGATCAATGTAGTGTGTTAGGGACCCTCAAATCATCTCTTGAGCTCTTGGCTTATGTTTTGTCCCAAAAGACAACTTAGGGGTGAATTAGGTCAAAAAACCCTAATTCCTGATTTTTGTTATGAATGCATCCCCTGAGGCTAAATTGACTTGATGATTGGGTTTATGAGGTCCCTTAGAGTATTTTAGGTTGTGCTTTGAAGCATTGGCTCATGCCCAGAGGAAAATTTCCATCTGGAGGCCCCAGTCGACCAAAACCCTAATTTGGTGACACTGGCGATCTTGAGGCTTAATCCACTTGGAACGTTGCAGCCTTGTGCTTGATCCTTTATGTGGGAGTCCTCTTGATCCATTGTGGATGTTTGAGAGGTTTTGACAAGTTGAAGATAATGTCATTTCTTGAGTGATGCTTTGTCTAAGAGTTATGAGAGGGCTTGAAACCCTAAGTTTGATTGTAGTGGATGCTCACCCATCTTTGGGGGAGACTAATGAGGTATGATGGTTCATCCATATTGTTATGATGATTTGCACAATGATGGGAATCTTAGTGGTCAAAATTTGGGGTATGACAGATCCCCTATTTAATCTTCTTGGATCCGAAGGCGTGAATGGCGAAGGTATTCGGGCATTCGGGGTGCAAGAGGATTAAATATCGGAATACCCAAAATTTTGATGGTGGTTATGAATGGTAGCTTACGCATTCATCTTCTTTTTCTAAGCAATCATGCTTAGAAAAGGTAAAACTTCCCATCGATCCTGGTTTCCTACCAAGGAACTGGTCTTAGTTGCTGCAATAAACTTCCCC
The DNA here is from genome assembly GCA_022829125.1 of Lathyrus tuberosus. Classification (NCBI taxonomy): domain Eukaryota; kingdom Viridiplantae; phylum Streptophyta; class Magnoliopsida; order Fabales; family Fabaceae; genus Lathyrus; species Lathyrus tuberosus. The sequence goes on along the minus strand of JALAZF010000008.1, from coordinate 7,482,712 downwards.
TCGATCCTGGTTTCCTACCAAGGAACTGGTCTCAGTTTCTGAAATAAACTTCCCCTCGATCCTGGTTTCCTACCAAGGAACTGGATTCAGTTTCTGGAATAAACTTCCCCTCGATCCTGGTTTCCTACCAAGGAACTGGTCTCAGTTTATTTTGTCAATAAACTTTCTTGACAAGGGACGCTGTTCGTAGCGGTTTTCCTCAAACTTCTCGCCGAATTTTCCCGGGGAGATGCCATTTGACAAAAAAAAAGTTGTGATGTCAGACTTGCTGGGGAACCCATTCGTCTGAGTGGTAGAGGTGCACAAACTTCTCTATTTGGAGACGCCATTTGTCGACTCTACGGGGGAAAGCAGGTCTCTTGAGAGACTACTGTCGCTTGGGGATATTACATCATACTTTTCTCGGGATCTTCTCAGAGAAATGCCATATGATGTGATCCAATTTTGAGGTGCTGATAACCTTCTCGTCAGCGTATTTTTCGGAGAAAACTGTTGTATTGCCGAATCTATGATTAAAAGGCTTTCTCTGGGGATTTTCCTTAATCCGGAAAAGCGAATATATCATCTTCAATGGCGAAGAGTGATGTTTGTCGAAGGTCTTTTTGTCTTTCAGAGGTTTGAGTTATCAAAGTGGTCAAGGGACCAATTTCAATCCAGAAATAAGCTGGAGGAGAGGTTGTTCAGACACGACGTTTCCTGACATGGAAAGAACAGATAACTCGATTGAGAGGACTTTTATCACTTGGGAACAAGACCGGCTAGAGTGATAGGGATGCAATATGAATATGAATAAATAATGCATGATGTATGTATGTTTATGCTGACAAAACTAATGCGACATACAGACTGATAGATAAACATGACTGGATACTCGGCCATAATGAGAGATGAAAAGTATCACTGGTTCACAATAGCAATTATGTCTTGCTTAGGAGAGATAGTCCACGTGGGGAAAACTGTTGGTCGGGCTTAGGAGAGAAGAACTCTGCCGGGGGTGTCAGATGAAACATGGTCTCTGACACAGTTGATCCTTCGTTCAGACGTACTGGTTTAGAAGGAGTACTTTGATTCTGCACTTTGAGGTTCGATTGCTTCTGGAGCAACGATCGATGTTCTTTCGATGTTCAACAGTCAAAAAGAAATTGCCATCTTTATTTTAAAAGCAGAAAAAGTTTGACAAGTAAATTCATTTTTGTTTTATTTCAAGAATCGTTAATCACGTTAAAACGTCGTTCTGTAAAGCTAAAATAAAAAAGAATTGCAAACAAAAGCACTAGGGCTCAAATTTTATTGATAGGATGGAAATGAGTCAAACGTGTGATTCCATAGAGTATTTACAAAGTTTAGAAAATGGTAATTTAAGGGAAAAAGGGTTACATTGAAACATGACGACCGCTATCCTTCTACCAACTTTGAATTCTGGACATCCTGAGCTTCTGTCGAAGATGAACCTGACTAGAATTTTTTTGATGGATGACATGACTGCTGCTGGGGGATTTGCCCCTGTTGAACATAGTTACTTGCCATTATCCCTAACTTTTGCCTGGATTGTACTTTGAGATTTCCGATCCACCGGGATGATTTTTGATTGTGTCTCTAATTTTTGCATGGACCGCCCTTTCGGGTTTTCAATCCACCGAGACGTTTTTTCTTCTTCATTTTTGTTTTTTTTATTTAGGCGAAGTATTTCTTGACTACATCAACATTTGTGGGGTAGGCAAATTCCTCTCCGTCCATGGTTGCAAGTCTCAAGGCGCCGCCTGAGAAAGCTTTCTTGACCACATAGGGGCCGTCATAGTTCGGAGTCCATTTGCCCCGGGAATCAGTGAGAAATGATTGTATCTTTTTTAGCACAAGGTCTCCTTTCCTGAAGACGCGAGGTCGGACCTTTTTGTCGAACGCCTTCTTCATTCTTTGTTGATACAACTGACCATGGCATAGTGCCGTTATTCACTTTTCTTCGATCATATTCAGTTTGTCGTGTCGACTTTGACACCATTCATCTTATGTTAGCTTAGCTTCCATCAATACCCGGATTGATGAGATCTCTACTTCTATGGGGCGTACTGCCTCCATGCCATATACTAAAGAGAAAGGGGTTACCCCTGTTGAAGTGTGGACAGATGTGCGATAACCGTGAATAGCAAAGGGTAGCATCTCGTGCCAATCTTTATAGGTTACAACCATCTTTTGAACGATCTTCTTGATGTTCTTATTAGCCGCTTCTACTGCTCCGTTCATCTTAGGTCGGTAGGGAGATGAGTTATGGTGTTCGATCTTGAACTCTGTGCATAACTCTTTCATCATCTTATTGTTCAAGTTAGATCCATTATCAGTAATGATCTAGCTTGGAACACCATAACAACATATGATATTGTTTTTGATAAATCGGACCACCATTTGTCGGGTTACATTGGCGTACGATGCTGCTTCGACCCACTTGAAGAAGTAATCAATGGCTACCAGAATGAACCGATGTCAGTTTAAAGCTTTAGGTACGATCATGCCGATCATGTCGATTCCCCATATGGAAAAAGGCCATGGGGAAGAGAGAACTTTGAGATGCGTCGGTGGTACATGGATTTTGTCTGAGTATATCTGACACTTGTGACACTTCCTCATGTACTTGTAGCAGTCGGATTCCATGGTTAACCAATAGTACCCAACTCTTAGAATTTTTATCGCCATTGTGTGTCCATTGGCATGAGTGCCAAAGGATCCTTCATGAATTTCTTTCATCAGCATGTTTGCTTCTGGTCTGTCTACGCATCGGAGCAAGACCATGTCGAAATTTCTCTTATAGAAGGTATCACCGCTCAGAAAGAAGCTTCCGGCCAGTCTTTTGAGGGTTTTTCTGTGTTTCCTTTGTGCCCCAGGTGGGTACTCTTGTTTCTGAAGGAAGCATTTGATATCGTGGTACCAAGGTTTATCGTCTACGACTGCTCCAATCGTGAAGATGTAAGCGGGCCATTCAAGGCGCATTATGTCAATCTTAGGTTGGTCGTTCCATTGACCTACACTAATCATGGAAGAGTGAGTGGCTAATGCATCAGCCATGTGATTCTCTTCACGAGGGATATGATGAAACTCGACTCGGTTGAAGAATGGTAACAACCTTCTCGCATAGTCTTTGTAAGGAATCAATCCTGATTGGTATGTGTTCTAATCTTCTTTGATATGATTGATAACCAGGGCTGAGTCGCCATAAACATCCATGTTTTTAATACTTAAGTCAATTGCTTCTTCGAGACCCATGATACAGGCTTCGTATTCGGCCTCATTGTTTGTACACTTGAATGTTAGTCGGGATGTGAAAGGAATGTGGGTACCCTGAGGTGTTGTGATGATTGCCCCAATTCCGTTTCCATAATGATTGACAGCTCCGTCAAAGATAAGTCCCCATTGGGAACCTGGTTCTGGCCCTTCACTGGGTAGCGGTTCATCGTAATCTTTCATTTTTAAATACATGACATCTTCGTCTAGGAAGTCAAACCCGATTGATTCTCAATCGTCAATCGGTTGATGAGCCAAATGATCGGCTAAAATACTTCCTTTAACGACTTTTTGAGCGTGGTACTCTATGTCATATTCTGACAACAACATCTGCCAACGAGCAATCCGTCCCGTGAGAGCAGGTTTTTCAAAGACGTACTTGATTGGATCCATTTTGGAGATTAACCAAGTAGTGTGACGAATCATGTACTGGCGAAGACGTTTGGCTGCCCAAGCCAGAGCACAACAAGTTTTCTCAAGCATAGTGTACCGAGTTTTACAGTCCGTAAACTTCTTGCTTAAATAGTAAATGGTAGACTCTTTCCTTTTTGTTTCATCTTGTTGGCCAAGTACACAACCCATAGAGTCTTCCAAGACAGTTAAGTAAATGATCAGTGGTCTTCCTTCCACTGGAGGTGATAAAATCGGTGGGTTCAACAGATATTCCTTGATGCTGTCGAAGGCAATTTGACAGTCTTCTGTCCAAACGCATTCCTGATTCTTTTTGAGTAATTTAAAGATCGGCGTGCATGTCACAGTCATGAGGAATATAAATCTGGAAATGTAATTCAAACGTCCCAGGAATCCTCTGACTTGTTTTTCAGTCTTTGGAGAAGGCATCTCTTAAATGTCCTTGACCTTGTCAGGATCAACCTCAATTCCTTTTTGGCTGACGATGAACCCTAGCAGTTTCCCTGAACGGACTCCAAAGGTGCACTTGTTGAGATTCACGCGAAGTTTGTATTTTCTCAGACGCTCGAATAATTTTGATAGGTGGGTCATATGCTCCTCCTCTGTTTTAGATTTGGAAATTAGGTCATCGACATATACTTCGATTTATATGTGTATCATGTCATGAAAGAGAGTAGTCATGGCCCTTTGATAAGTTGCCCCGGCGTTCTTCAAATCGAACGGCATCACCTTGTAACAAAAGGTGCCCCATGGGATGATGAAAGAAGTTTTCTCCATGTCCTCCAGCGCCATTTTTATCTGAGTATAGCCCAAGAATCCATCCATGAAGGAGAAGACTTTGAACTTTGTTGTACTGTCAACCAGCATGTCAATGTGTGGTAAAGGAAAGTCATCCTTTGGACTAGCCTTGTTTAGATCTCTGTAGTCCACACACATTCTGACCTTTTCGTCCTTTTTTAGAACTGGTACGATGTTGGCTAATCATTGAGGATATTCTGATGTGGCAAGGAAACCTGCGTCAATCTGTTTCTGTACCTCCTCCTTGATTTTGATAGCCATATCCGGGTGAGTCCTTCTCAATCTTTGTTTTACTGGCGGATATTCTGACCTTAACGGTAGATGATGCTCCACGATGCTGGTATCCAATCCTGGCATATCCTGATAGGACCAAGCGAATACATCAGGAAACTCTTTGAGAAGCCTTATCAAATCCTCTTTGACATTTGGACTGAGCAGTGCTCCAATCTTGACTTCTTTACTTTCTTCTTTTGAACCCAAGTTGACCGTTTCCATCGGCTCTTTGTGGGGTTCGATAGACCTTTCCTCTTGAATGAGTAGTCGGGAGATCTCTTTTGGAATTTCTTTGTCATCTTCTTCTTCAGCCCCAAATACCGGGAATTCAAAGTTAGGAGAAGGCATTGGATTATATGTTTCAACGGGGTTTAAAACAAGCAATTTGCATGATGTGATGATTGTTTTTTAGAAGAGATAGAGAGGATGCAAGAGTGTGTGCAGTGTATTTTCTGATAACTGCTTGTTTTTATTATTTGAGTCGTTTTTTAAGATTACCATTTTCTGAAAAAATAAAAAGAGAAAACAACAATAGATGCAGAAATTACAGAACGACGTTACTTTATTTATGATTTTGTCAAAACTTGAAACTACAACCCTATAAAACAAAACTCTGTCTCTTTGGGCAAAGCGAAGAGGTATTTACAGAAAAGTTAGCCCTATCAAAACATCTGTTTCACCTGGGCAGGGTGAAAGGTTAAGATAAAGACGGAAATTACTTTTACTTATGGACGATCTTCGGAACATCGACTGCAACCCATTGGCGGCGAACTCCTCGGTCAATCACAAAGTCTGGTACCTTCTTTCTTGGCTTGTCCTCAGAAATGATGTTGATTTCTGGCAGAGCTGGATCACTGGAATTGGTCTCCCAGGCGGAGTTGTCGTAGGAGGATTCTTCAACTGTATTTTGCATGGTTTTTGTACTCTCAGGTGGATCTCCCCATCCAGTAGGCTGGATGTCTTCGAGCCTGATACGAGAGCTTTCAGGAGCGGTGTATTTGACCATGAAGTCGTATTTACCACTTGGTTGTCCCAAGGTGTCCCACACCTCTTTGGAACTGGAGGAGTCATCCCTTTCAACAACGTTGACCTCGGGAAAAGCATAGTTGATGAACTCTAATCCTACGAACGTTGCAAATTCATCGTCTTGGTGTTGATCCCGTGATATGGTGGGGACGCAGGTGTTCTTTTCAATGATGCTCATATGGTTTTCATTGTTCGGCTAGTTTTCTTTCCTCGAGAGTCCTGGGTACGGCTGCCAGATAGGCAGAACATCCATCGGGCCATAATAGTCATGGTCAAAGTTGTCTTTCATCAGAGTGTCTTCCTCTAATGAGTTTGGTGGAGCACGAAATCCTTCTGGATCACACTCTCCGTACATCATTTGGACGTCTGACCTTGGTATATATCTCGGGCCCTGCGTGGGATAGCAAAATGGCATAGGCACTTCTTCCTGAGACATATAACCGTCTTTGTTAAGATAAGACTTACATTCTTCCTCCGTATCAGAGGAATCACCTTCATTGATGGTATGTACTCCTTGAGACACTGGTTGAAGGAAGCCTCCACTGCGGAAGAAGTCCTGAATGGGATGAAAACTTTCATCATTAGCAGCAGTTTGGGCATAGTTTGAAGAAAAACCAAGACCCTTATTTGCCTTGTTGTCATTGGGAATGACAAGCTGTCCCCATCCTTTCGTGTTGTTACTTTCAATTGCCTCGAGAGCATCTTTGTATGAGGAAATTGATGTTCCTTTTTCTGACTGATTGTCATTGCTTATCGAAAGTGCTTGGAACTGGGTTCTGATTATCTCCTCCGGTTCCACATAGGTGGATGACGATAAGTTACTCACGATCAAGGCCTGTTATCCGCAGACCGTGACGAGTTGGTTGTTTTTGACAAACTTCAGCTTCTGGTGAAGTGTCGAAGTGACTACCCCCGCCTGGTGTATCCAAGGTCTTCCTAATAAGCAGTTGTATGCCGCCCGGACGTCCATGACCTGGAAAGTGACCAGGAAAGTGTGAAGACCGATAGTTATGGGAAGGTCGACTTCGCCGATAACTGCTTTTTGAGATCTGTCAAATGCTTTGGCGATGACCTCACTGCCCCTCATCGGGGATCCTTTGAATGATAGTCGCATTAGAGTGAACTTCGGCATGACGTTGAGAGTTGATCCGGTGTCTACCAGTACGCTGGCTAAAGCATCGTCCTGGCAATTGACTGTAATATTGAGTGCCGTGTTATGACTTTTGCCTTCTTCCAGCAGTTCCTCATCACTAAACCCCAATTTATTGCAGGAAGTGATGTTAGAGACGACGCTATCGAATTGTCGTATTGACACATCCTGTTCCACAAAGGCCTGCTCTAAGACTTTCTGTAGAGCCTCTCTGTGGGCTTCGGAACTAAGTAAAAGTGATAACACTGAGATTTTCGAAGGAGTTTGCAACAGTTGATCGACAATGTTGTATTCACTCCTTTGGATGAGCTTCAGCATCTCATCATCGAACTTTGAAAGGTCGGGATCACTGGATTGACCGACTGGTGGATTGGGAACTTCCGTTTAAGGTCCATTTTCTTTGTTAGATTCTCCAACTCCTCGGTTGAAGATTCGACCTCTCCGTGTTACTCGACTGATGTCTGCAATATTCACGACTGTCGTACCCCAAATTTTGACCACTAATATTTCCCATCATTGTGCAAATCATCATCACAATATGGATGAACCAATAGTCTCCCCAAAGATGGGTGAGCATCCACTACAATCAGACTTAGGGTTTCAAGCCCTCTCAGAGCTCTTAGACAAAGGATCAATCAAGAAATGACATGATCTTCAACTTGTCTAGCCTCTCAAACATCTATAAAGGATCAAGAGGACTCCCACTTCAAGGATTAAGCACAAGGCTGCTCCCTTCTAGGTGGATCAAGCCTTAAGATCGCCAGTGTCACCAAATTAGGGTTTTGGTCGACGAGGGCCTCCAGATGGAAAATTTCCACTGGGCATAAGCCAATGCTTCAAGGCATAACCTATGATGCTCCAAGGGACATCATAAATCCACTCATCAAGTCAGTTTAGCCTCAGGGGATGCATATAGTAAAAATCAGGAATTAGGGTTTCTTGACCTAATTCACCCCTAAGTTGACTTTTGGGACAAATGATAAGCCAAGACCTCAAGAGGGGATTTGAGGGTCTCAAATACATCACATTGATTCATTTACAACAAGGGATTGATCCAAGAAGCTTGAGCAACAAGTCTCAATTTTATCAGTACCACAGTTAGGGTTTTGAGGATAAAGTCAACTGTAGCTTTGACTTTTAACCAGGACATGCTCCCAAGCCCTAGGACATTGATCAATATACCCTATAACACCCATGGAACATGTCCATCAAGTTTGATTTAGGTCAAGGACATGATTTCCTAAAGGATTGCACAGTTTGGAATTCATCTGATAAAAAGTCAACTGTGCACAAAATTCAACTTTGACTTTTTTAGATTTTTCATAAAAATGGTTTTTTAACCCTAAAATGATGTTAATTTATGATTGGAATCATCATTCATCAAGAAAAATCAAGAAAAGTGGATAACTTGTAAAAGGGGTAACCATAAAAACTTAGAAAATTTTCTAAGTTATGAAATAAAGTGGCAAGTGTAACAACTTTGGAGGATCATAACTCCTAAACCACAAGACCATTTTTTCCCATCCAAAGCTAGATTTGTAGATCTCATTACCCTCTATGAAAGCTTAAAACTGACCTCCCTCCAAATTCCTCATGGATTTTGAGTTATGGAATGATCAAAATCACTAAAAACATGAAAATACAACTTTTCCAACACTTAGAAAAATTCTGGGCAAGGCAGATTTTGTTGAAACACCAAAACTTGTGAGATCTTTTCACATAGTTGCAAGCTGAATCAAGTCCAAAGGCAAACATCAATGTTGTTGCATATGTTTCAAAGAATCCAAAAAGCTTACCAGCATGAATTGATTTAACTTGAGCCAAGAGAAATCCATCCCCAAAGTCATGCTGCTGCAAGCTGTTTTGGAAAAATCAGTTTGCATGTTTGCTTGCCACACACGATTTCTGAACCAAAACTGAGGATCATTGTGCCACGTGTACTCAAACCAATCATAATGCAACTGATCCAACTGATAAAGCTGAGTCAAAAAGCCAAGGGATCTTCCAACTTGAGATTAATGCATTTTGGCACATTATGCCTTGAATTCAAAGGCATTTATGTGAAATAGGGCACTTTCAACAAAGCCACTCTACTCAGTCAAGTTCTTTGATTAAACAACAATAAAAACATCTGAAGAATGTGAATTTGGTCAAGGCATAGCCCTGCTCTTGGGAGGGGCTAGGTTGCCTTGCATGAGAAGAAATGCCACCAAGCCAAAGCCTTTGAATGTGATCTGATCAGCAGCCATTCACTATTCCTCCCAGACAAGAATTGATCACCTATAAATAGAGGTTCCAATGGATCATTCAACTCACAACAAAGCCAGTTATAGCACTGCTTTCTCTCACTCTCTCTTAAGTGCCAAATTTCTTTGTTTTTGAGCAACCACTGCCGGGTTTTGAGTTGCAGCCATAATCAATCCATTCCAATTGCTCAAACACATCACATATGATGTATTTGAGGTGTCCAAACACTTAAAGACCAACTGTAACACTCCTAGCTCAAAATCATCCTTCAACCAAGCCATTATGCTTCAATTATGCAGTTGAAGTGCTCTAGCTTGATCCAAAGACTTTCAAGGTGTTCCAAAGCTTGCAACATACTCCACAACATCCATTGAAGCTGTAGGGATCATCAAATCACATCTGGAACACCGTCTGTGCAAAGTTCCATTTCAGCTTGCATCAAGGTAAGCCTCAAACTCCAACTTCATGATCCATGTATATTTCCTTGCATGATATTTTTTCCAATTGATTGCCATCATATGCTGAGTATTTCCCCTCAAAAAATTTGATCATATCACTCATAATCATGTATGCTCGATTGCTTTTGCAAAATTAGGGTTCATACAGCCACAATGATATAATTTGCTATACACTGAAAATAAATAAAATTGAGTATTGCCATCTTCTTCCTTGTGAAAAAACGCATGAGTTTGGTGTTTGAATCATGTCAAATGGTTGAGAAACGAAGGAGATGGAGGGCTTCACGCATCTGAGCTTGAGGTGGAAGATGGCTATGGCGCCATGCTTGAAAAACCAACCAAGTTTGCCTTATATTTTTCCCTTGCCATATGTTTAATGAATTGGCATTGCGCCCCAGTGGTTGATCAGCTGGTTTGTGTGTGTTAGCAAGCGAGAGGTCTGGGGTTCGAATCCCCCTCGCCCCAGATCTCTTTTTTATCACTTTTTCCTATTTTCTAATTTTTCATATTTATTTTAAATGATTTGAAAAATTAATAACTCACTCAATTTTAATTATTTTTTATTGGTTCTTTTTGCAAAAATTCACAAAAATGTTGAAATATTTTATTCCACAAAAAAAATTAAATTTATGTTATTTATTTAATATAATTAGTATTTTTGTGAATAAATTACATTTTAATTGTTTTTTAAACATTTTAAAAATGAATATTTACTCTGAAAATCAAAACCAAGTGAGTTTTAATATCTCTTGTGATTAAAACATCATTTTCCAAACCTTAAACAAAAATCACAAGTGGTTTATTGAAACTTATTTGGTATTTTGTTTGATTTTCTTTAAATATTTACTTTTAAGCATAAAAAATTAGGGTTTCTTTGATTTTCACCCTCATCAAACAATTTCAAACACTTTTGGGCCTCTAATAGAGTGTAAGACCCAATCCCTTTGTAAATACACCACTTTTTGGGCCTCAGGCATTGTATAAGTCTCACTGTATTTTCAAAAACAACGGCGCGATCGTCGCCTCTTTTAAAAAAGCATCTGGGCCTACCCTCGTGTTTTAAGCCCCATTTCTTTTCTTTAAACTCTTTGAGCCTCTAATAGAGTGTAAGACCCAATCCTTTGTAAATACAAACATTTTTGGGCCTCACTTATTGTATAAGTCCTGTTGTATTTCAAAAGTTCGGGCCGATCATCGCCCGTTTAAAACAAACCATCTGGGCCTCTCCTCGAGCTATAAGACCCATTCAAAATCTTAGGGCATCTATTAGAGTGTAAGACCCAACCCTTTTTGGAAACCAAATATTTTTGGGCCTCACTTAATGTATAAGACCCACGGCGTTTACAAAAATCTCGGCGCGATCGCCATTTCAAACAAAAACAAGCCTTGGGCCTCTCCTTGAGCTGTAAACCCCACCACTTGTACAAAAATAAATCTTTGGGCCTCTAATAGAGTTTAAGACCCAATCCCCTTTTAACTAAAACAATTTTTGGGCCTCATACCTTGTATAAGTCCCTCTGCGTTAAAAGAAAACCTCGGTGCGATCGCCAGTTCAAAAACCAATCATCTGGGCCTACCCTCGAGTTATAAGCCCCATTCCTTTTTTAAAAAGAAAATTTCTTGGGCCTCTTGAGAGAGTGTAAGACCCATCCCCTTTGTACAGAAAAACCTTTCTTGGACCTCAGACCTTGTATAAGTCCCTCTGCGTTAAAAGAAAACCTTGGCGCGATCGCCAATTCAAAAACCAATCATCTGGGCCTACCCTCGAGTTATAAGCCCCATTCCTTTTTTTAAAAATAAAATTTCTTGGGCCTCTTGAGATAGTGTAAGACCCATCCCCTTTCTACATAAAAACCTTTCTTGGGCCTTAGTCACTTGTATAAGTCCCTGTACAAATTCAAAACCACAGTACAATCACTAATAAAAACTTGGGCCTCTCCTTGAGCTGTAAGCCCCAACATCTTTTCAAAGCACTTTCTCCTTTGATTTTGTATATAATATTGTTATCAAAGTTGTCTTTGTTGAACAACTAACAATACAGCATGGAAGCCCTACAACCGAGTAAGTGTTTGTACGCTTTCATTTACCGCTTTCCTATGTATATAACTGTACTGTGGGGCTATTTCACTGTAAGTCTTCTTTCATAAACTCATATCGACTGTGTAATAATAGTATAGATATTTAGAGTTTCCCCGGCAACTACGTCTAGCACTAAGCCCTGTTGATCACTCTTAAATATACAAAACTAGATCCCCATAGGATTACCAGATACAGTCTTCCCTCCTCTTGGGGTTAAAAAATATGGAGATGTGAAAGGTAGATTCTTTTTTGAACCCTTTCTCAGAGTGTCACTCTTAGACATTGTCAAAGAAACTTTAACTCCCCAGAGATGATCTTTTCTCCGTGAATGGCATCTCTTGAGTTTCTTCCAAATTCTCGAACTTTCCTGGCTTGATCCATTCTCGGTGAATGGCATGTCTTGAACTTCTCGGGGTTTGGGGACCCATAGGCTTCCTAAAAGCATCCCCGCCTTCTCTTGGGCATTGTACAAGGACTCGTCGGCTTCTTAGAAGTATTTACAGCCTCCTCTTAGGCTTCGTATAAGGATTCTTCCTTCGGGAAGAGAGCCTCCTCTTGGGCTTCCTACAAATTGTCCCTCGGCTTCTTAAAAGTTTCCAGCCTCCTCTTGGACTTCGTACAAATTATCCTGACGACCTCCTAGAGGTATAGGAACAGAAAGTAGTCATCTTAATAGAACAGTCTTTCAACGAGTCTAAATCCTACGATTGTCTCTCTAAGCATAGTACAAAAGATAAAACTCTAGACTTGGACAGTCTAAGACCCTTGAGTCTCAAAGACATTCTCAAGCCACTTTCAAAGATAGGGAAAACACCTACAGACTCAGACAGTCTCAATACCCTTTGGATTTCCCATTCACCTAAAGAACAGGAAATAACCCTGATCCTCCGATCAGTGCCAAAAGCACAACCTTACCTTTAATATTCATAAGAACTGATTTTCTCTTTTAACCAGCATATTGGATCTGTCACTCAACTGAAACAGTTACCATAGCCTCCTCTTGGGCTTTGTACAATGATTCTCCCCAGCGGAGCTAACCTTTCAGCCTCCATCTCGGGCTTTGTACGAGATACAAAATACTCTCTTGTTGAGTATAAAAGACTCTCTTGTTGAGTCAAACCTTTCAGCCTCCATCTCGGGCTTTTTACGAGATACAAAACACTCTCTTGTTGAGTATAAAAGACTCTCTTGTTGAGTCCAACCTTTAAGCTTCGTCTTGGGCTTCGTACAAGACACATATAAAAGATTCTCCTATTGAGTCAACCCTTTTAGCCTCTATCTTGGGCTTCGTACGAGACACATAAGAACACCCTCTTGTTGGGCCACTAGCCTCCTCTTAGGCTTTGTATAAGGAAATCCTGATTGAGTCAATCAACCTTTTAGCATCAAGGTTGTGCCTCGTTCACAGTATACAAACATCAACAACTACTTTTCCCCCATCTAATTGTTGTAAGAGGCAAGCAACTGGATTATTTACATCCATGCCACTGTCCCTCTTTTAGCATGAGAAATTCCTAAGGAAAGATAGCGTTGCTCTACACTGAGTTAAAGTCTTCTCCTCTAGGTTGAAAAGCTCCTATAACAGAAATTATGGCATTTTCGGATTCACATATCCCAGTTAAAGTAATTGTCCTTTATAAAACAGTTGTGACAAACATACCCCTCTTTAGAGATGACAAATTCTCTCTAAATTTAACACCCTTTTAGCTTCACATCTTGGGCTTTGAACAAGATACAAAAAGACTCTTTAGCTTCATATCTTGGGCTTTAAACAAGATACAAACCACCTTTAGCTTCACGTCTTGGGCTTCAAACAAGACACCAAAACACCATTTCCTCCCATAGAATAGGGGGAACTACGATCGCTCTGATTTCCCTGTTTCGGTAAACGGGAATACGTAGGCATAAGATTGCAAGAACAATCTTACCGAGCACACTAATCCAAAACCCGAATCCCGTACCTCCATACATCAATCGAAAAGCATCAGTCTTAAACCCGCACCAATCACCCAGGCACTTCTTTTTTCACAAAATAACTTAAGAGAGACCCCCAATCTTTGTAGCATCTGTAAACCAACAGTCATCTGTTCAAACTCAGTTTGCAAGCAGGGTTAATTGGAGAAATCTATTTCCCTTCCTTCATCAGCTTCAATAGGATAAAAAATGAATCGAGCTGTAGTATCCCAAAAGCGATAGTGCTTCGCAACCACGCAAAAATTCGCGCTACAGGAAAAATGGCGACTCTGTTGGGGACGTCGTCGAGGTCTTGTTCTCTTCCAATCTCTTAGGTAGAAACCTGAAAAAAAAAAAGGTAGCGCTCACCGTGGGGCCCTTCTTTCTTTCTTTGGAATTTCACTGGGATAGGACTTTTTGTTGACTCCACTAGGATCTTAGGTCAAAAACCTTTAAAATTAGGAAGGAACTACAGGATGGGGATTCCGTCGGGGAGCCATTTTCTGTCAGGAACATAGGATTCATAGCTCTTTAAAGTCTACGACTTTAGGACAAATATATATACTGCTTTTCCTAATTGATATCTATGTTTATTTTTCTGCTAATGGGAATGCGTGTGATACCGCATGTGGAAAGATTGAGTATACACCTAGGAAAAACCTCTTTTAGTGGTGCGGAAACTATTGGAAATGGTTGTCACGCGATACCACCCTCTTCTGAGGGTCCTTCAAAAAACATCACCTAGCACGGTTCCCGGCCCGCTGGTGTTTTCTCGACAATGACTGATGATTTTGAGAGACAGGTACAAAAATCACTAGTATAAACCTTTGGGATGGGTAGAGCCTTGACTCCATGACAACGACCCTTTGACCCCATGTTTTTTCTATGTTTTTGTGTGGTGCATTCATGCATTCATCTAAAAAACACTAAAGCAAAGAAAAACTTCTCTTCTAGTCTCTCTTTTTCAAATTAAACTAAGACAATGATTGCAAATGTCAGAGAAAAAGATTGCGCTTATGGATTTCGGTAGAAGGAGAACTCATAAGTACACCTTCAGGGTTCTAAATCTAGAGGATTTGAGAGGACTAGCAAGGATGATCACTAACCCTGAAGCTTTCAGAGCCAAATACGGAGGTCTGCTACCTCTGTTAAGAATCCATGTGATTGAAGAAATCATGGAGGCACTCATTCAGTTTTACGATCCGGTCTATCACTGTTTCACATTCCCGGATTACCAGCTAGCACCAACGCTGGAGGAGTAATCTCACCTGACCAATTTTCACATTACTGATCGAGCTCCATTTTCTGGACTAGAAGAAATTGCAAAGGATCAGACCATTACAAGAGCAATTTATTTGGATGAATCAGAAGTCAAGACTCACTTGACCACCAAGGAAGGAATCCCGGGTTTACCAGCCCAGTCCCTAACAAAGAAGGCTTTGTACTTTGCTAGTAGAGGGAACATGACTGCTTTTGAAAGCATCTTTGTCTTACTCACCTACGAGTTATTTCTGTTTCCAACATTAATAACTTCGTCGATATCAATGCCATTAAGATTTTTCTCATTGGAAACCCTGTGCCAACTTTGCTCACGGACACGTATTATTCTGTACACTTAGGGAATTTGTACAGCGGAGGAATGATCACATGCTGTGTGCCCCTGCTGTATAAATGGTTTATCTCCCATTTTCCCAAGTCTGCTGCTTTTTGGGATCATAGGAATGCTTTGCGTTGGTCGCAGAAAATCTTGTCCCTCACCAACTCTGATATAGATTAGTGCAATAGGATTTATGATGGGATCAGGATCATTGACCGTTGCGGAAATTTCCCCAATGTACCCCTTATAGGAACTAAGGGAGGAATCAATTACCATCCAGTTTTGCTTCATCGTCAAATTGGATACCCAATGAGGAATATCCCGCGTAATGCTCATCTGGAAGGTCTATTCTTCAAAGAAGGATAAAGTGACAGGGCACTAAAGATGGAAATAGTGCACGCTTGGAAACATGTTCATAAGAAAGGACGGGAGTCTCTAGGAAAACCGGACTGTGTTTCGGTGGAGCCTTATCTCCACTGGGTACAAACTAGAGCTCTCAAGCTAAAGATGCCTTATCCTTGTCACAGAGTTCTTCCGCCAAAGGAATCTGTCATGTACTTCATGACTAAAACGGAAAAAATTCAGGTTACTCTCAATAAAGTTCAACAGGAGAGGAGGTCTTGGAAGAACAAGTACCGCATTCTCAATGTGGAGTGTATTAAAATACAGTAACTACTGAAAGATAAGGATGCTCTAATTGAGATTTTGGAGCAACATGTTGTGGATAATCAGGATGACCAAAGGAATTTGCTCATTCCTTTCACTTGGCAAAAGAATGACAACCCGACAACGGCTTAAGAGCCCTGGTCAAAGAAAAGGAAAGTACCAGAATCAGCACCCGGGTTCTCCTCAGAGAGGACTCGGGACCCCTTAGCTTAGGTTTCTGTTTCCGCACCTTGTAATCTACTGTATTTCTATTTTTGCAATCCTTTGAATTCAATAAAATGGGGGTTTCCCCACTGTTTGATATTTGCAATCTAATTGTCGAAGTTTACTTTGATTAAACAAAAAAAAACAATTAATATAATCATTGCATTCATCATTCTCACGTAACACATTCTTCTTACCTACGAATCTCACGTTTGTGTCTCGGTTCTAGTGTCAAACTATCTCATTCATACAATACTCGGGCCAATCGTCAGAAAAAGATGGATGATCTCGAGGAAGAGAACAGAGAGTTGAGTGAAGAGATTGACACTCTGAGAGAGGATATGAGAAATCTCCGTAACGACATGCAAGCCATGGCAGAAGCTCAGCTACAAAGGACTGTGATCTCAGAGATCACCTCAATGCCCATAGTGGAAAAGTCTGATCCTAGGTACAAAATGCCGAAAGATCGTCCCTGGGGCATGCCACCCAATTATATCTCAGAAGGATATATCCCGTTGATCAATGAGGATCAGGGGACTGCAACAGGAACCGCTGGGCCTGAAGGTTACAAACTTCGGGAGACACCGAGAGTCTCGGCCATAATGACTATTCCACCGCCCGTGGTACACACTGTCCAGGAAGGAGAGATTCCCCAGATACCTTCTAGTGGAAACAACAAAATGTTCGAAAGAATGAATGAATTCCAGGAACAGTTCTTGGGAATGCAGAAAGAACTGCAGGTCCTTCGCGGTTAGGATCTATTTGGAAAGGACGCCACAGACCTTTGCTTGGTCCCCAATGTGAAAGTTCCGCACAAGTTCCAAGTGCCCGAATTTGAAAAGTACAAGGGTAACTCTTGCCCTCAGAGCCATTTAGTGAAGTACGCTCGGCGAATGTCAGCTCAGACAAAAAATTAAGACATACTGATTCACTACTTTCAGGATACTTTAACCGGTGCCGCCTTAAAATGGTACATGGGTTTAAACCATGTTACGATCAGCACTTTCAGATATCTTGGCACTGCCTTCGTCCAACAATTTAAATACAATCTGGACATGGCACCAGACAGAGATCAGCTCCGATCAATGTCACAAAAGGACAAGGAAACCTTTAAGGAATACGCTCAGAGATGGCGTGAAATTGCAGCTCAAATTTGTCCACCTCTTGAGAAAAAAGAGATGACAAAGATTTTCTTAAAGACCTTAAGCTCATTTTACTATGACAGGATGGTTGCCAGCGCGCCCAGTGACTTCACCGAGATGGTGGGCATGGGAGTTCGTCTTGAGGAAGCGGTCCGGGATGGGCGTTTAGCTAAAGACACTGGATCATCAAGTAGTACAAAGCGATACGGTAGTGCTCTCCCTAAGAAAAAAGAGCAGGATATTGGGAATATCTCTCTCGAAAAACAAAGGCGACATTATCAACCAGTAGCAGCTGTAACTCCTGCTATCAACCCTGTGCCTGTTTCTACGTATCAACCTCAGGATGCGCAGAGCCAACCTAATCAACAAAGGACACAACAGCCTCCTCAGCAGGCTCGTCCTCCATATAATAACAACCGTACAATGCGGCCACCGGGATTTGATCCCATACCCGTATCGTACACAAAACTATTTCCATTTCTACTGGCTAAGGGGCATGTCCAGACTAAGTCCCCTCTTACAATACCGGAAAATCCGCCCTTTTGGTTTAAGGTGGATTAGACTTGCCCTTACCATCAAGGAGGGATGGGGCATAACATTGAAGACTGTCTCAATTTCAAATCTGACGTGCAAAAGCTTGTTAGGAGAGGGGTCTTATCTTTCAAGGATACGAATCCTAATGTTCTCACGAACCCGCTGCCTCAACACGAGAAGGCTATGGTCAATTTGATAGAGGGAGAGACTAACAACGTCTATCAAATTCATGATGTACTCTTGTTAAGGGCCAATTTAGTCAAGATGCATTGTAGACAGAGTGGATATGGCAATGTGCCACCTCACAATTATCACCAGTGTGATATCTGCTCTAAAAACAACCAGGGATGTTCTGTGGTGCAATCAGCTCTACAGGAACAGATGGATCTCGGATGGATCCAAAAGCACCGAGTTCGTGGAGTTAACATGGTTTACACGAATTCTAACGTCCTTCAGAACCACGACGTCCATGCAATGAATGTCAACTTGGTGGAGATTCACTCAAGGCAAAGCCAGTATCATAATCTGCTGCGGCACGATTACAGTTCCTGTCTGACTTGCTCGGTAAACAAACAGGGATGCTCTTTTGTACAAAAGGCCCTCCACCGTCAGATGGATCTTGGATGGATCCAGGACTACCATGATAGGAATCCCTATCAGATTAACATGATTCAAATCTTCGATATTCGCTTGATGAATACCAGCTTGGTGGAGCTACATGCTAAATAGGTCCGGCTCGGGTTCCTGGTATCACATGATTATCAGAGCTGTAGGGCGGGTTGCGAAACGATCAGGGATGTGCCCTTGTCCAGGAACACTTCAGCACTTGTTGAGTCACTGGTGGCTTCCAATCTATATGGATGAAGACACCCAGCAAATTAGTATTACTAACGGGAACCCTACTCGGCATCAAAGTCGGGATGTTCGATCTTTGGAAACTAACCTAGTAAGGTTACATTGTATTCAAAGCGGGCGTGGCCAGGTGCCACCACACAACTATGAACGTTGTAGAGTCTGTTCGAAAAGTAACCAAGGATGTTACCTCGTGTGAGCATCTCTTCAGGGTCAAGTGGATCGTAGAGAGATTCGCCCATATCCGGGTTCCGGACCAATCAATTGGGCGCCGGACTACCTCGCTGATCAAATTGAGGATGTTGTTGTAATCTCTGATCATTAGAAGGCTAGGGATGTTTGTATCATCATTCCTCTACTTGACAAATCGAGAGTTCCCAACCAGGAACAGATCGAAATTGCTTACGATGGTCGGAAGAATCAGAAGGCTCCCATAGTTATCTATCTACTGGGACCACTACCATATGAATCAACTAAGGCTATCCCTTACAAATACGGTGCAACAACAGTCGAGAATGGAAAGGAAATTCCATTACCCTCCGTCGTGAATATTGCAGACATCAGTCGAGTAACACGGAGTGGTCGAGTCTTCAACCGAGGAGTTGTAGAACTTAACAAAGAAAAGGAACCTTAGACAAAAGTTCCCAATCCACCAGTCAGTCAATCAGGTAATCCCGGCCTTTCGAAAAACGACGATGAGATGCTGAAGCTCATCCAAAGGAGTGAATACAACATTGTTGATCAACTGTTACAAACTCCTTCAAAGATTTCAGTATTATCACTTTTGCTTAGTTCAGAAGCGCACAGGGAGGCTCTACAGAAAGTCTTAGAGCAGGCCTTTGTGGAACAGGATGTAACAATCAAACAGTTCGATAGCATTATCTCTAACATCACTTCCTGCAATAACTTGGGATTTAGTGATGTGGAATTACCTGAAGAGGGTCGCCGTCATAACATGGCGCTCAATATCATGGTCAGCTGCCAGGGCGATGCTTTAGCCAGCGTACTGGTAGACACAGGGTCAGCCCTGAGTGTTATGCCGAAGTCCACTTTGATGCAATTATCCTTCAAAGGACCCCCGATGAGAACCAGTGAAGTCGTCGTCAAAGCATTTGACGGATCCAGAAAAACAATTATTGGCGAAGTCGACCTTCCCATAACTATTGGTCCTTACACTTTCCAAGTTGCTTTCCAGGTCATGGACATCCGGGCAACGTACAGTTGTTTATTATGAAGACCTTGGATACATCAGGCTGGGGCGGTCACATCGACCCTCCACCAAAAGTTAAAATTCGTCCAGAACAACCAGCTCATCACGGTCTTTGGAGAACAAACCTTGCTCGTAAGCAACTTATCATCATCTACTGGTGTAGAACCTGAGGAGGTTATTGGAACTCAGTTCCAAGCACTGTCGGTGAGAAAGGACAATCAATCCAAAGAGGGAACTTCCATTTCCTCATACAAAGATGCTATCAAAGCGGTCGAGAGTGCCAATACAACAGAATGGGGATAGCTTGTCATTCCTACTGACAATAAAATAAAGAAGGGTCTTGGTTTTTCTTCAACTTGTACCCGGACAGCTGCTAACAATGAAAGTTTCCGTCCCATTCAAGATTTCTTCCAGAGTGCAGGTTTCCTTCACCCAGTGACTCAAGAAGTACACACTATCAATGAGGAGGATCCCTCTGACATAGACGAGGAATGGAGGTCCTATCTCAACGAGGACGGTTATACATCACAGGAAGAGGTGCCTAAGCCATTTTTCTATCCCGCACAAAGTCCAAGATTTATACCGAGGCCAGACGTCGAAATGATATACGGAGATTGTGATCCGGAAGGATGTCGTGCTCCGCCAAACTCATTAGAGGAGGACACTCTGATGAAAGTCAACTTCGACCACAACTAATATGGCCCGATGGATGGCCTGCCAATGTGGTAGCCTTACCCAGGAAACTCGGGGCAAGAAAATCAGTCGAACGATGAAAGGCAGTTGAGCATTATTGAA
This sequence comes from Lathyrus tuberosus, assembly GCA_022829125.1. Taxonomy (NCBI): domain Eukaryota; kingdom Viridiplantae; phylum Streptophyta; class Magnoliopsida; order Fabales; family Fabaceae; genus Lathyrus; species Lathyrus tuberosus. The sequence goes on along the minus strand of JALAZF010000008.1, from coordinate 7,462,044 downwards.
CAGAATGCCTGCGTCCCCACCATGTCATGGGACCAACATTCAGGTCATTTAGCACCTACCCAGCACGACGATGAATTCACAATGTTTGCAGGACTAGAATTCATCAACTATGCTTTTCCCGAGGTCAACGTCATCGAGAGGGATGACCCCTCCAGTTCCAAAGAAGTGTGGGACACCCTGGGACAACCAAGTGGAAAATACGACTATATGGTCAAGTACACTGCTCTCGAAATCTCTCGTATCAGGCTCGAAGAGATCCAGCCAACTGGATGGGGTGATTTACCTGAGAGCACAAATACTACGCAAAATACAACAGAGGAATCCTCCTACGACAACTCTGTCTGGGAGACAGATTCCAACGATCCTGCTCCGCCAGAAATCAGCGTTATTTCTAAAGACTAAAGAAAGAAGGTACCAGACTTTGTGATTTACCGAGGAGTTCGCCGCCAATGGGTTGCGGTCGATGTTCCGAAGATCGTTCATAAGTCAAAGTAATTGCCATCTTTAACCTTTCACCCTGCCCAGGTGAAACAGATGTTTTAATAGGGCTCGCTTTCTGTAAATTTTCCCTCTTCGCTTCGCCCAAAGTGACAGAGTTTTGTTTTATAGGGCTGTAGTTTCAAGAATCGACTTGTTCAATTATAAAATAATGTCGTTCTGTAATTTCCGCATCAATTGCTATTTTCTCTTTTTTGCTTTTCTTAGAAAATGGTAATCCTAAAAAAACGAATCAATAATAAAAACAAGCAGTTATAAAAAAAAAATACACTGCACACACACTTGCGTTTTCTCTATCTCTTCTAAAACAAATCATCACGTCATGTAGATTGCTTGTTTTAAACCCCGTTGAAACATATGATCCAATGCCTTCTCCCAACTCTGAATTCCCGGTATTTGGGGCTGAAGAAGAAAATAACGACGAAATTCCAGAAGAGATCTCCCGACTACTCAGACAAAAGGAAAGGTCCATTGAAACTTATAAAGAGTCGTTGGAAACGGTAAACTTAGGTTCGGAAAAAGAGAGAAAAGAAATCAGGAATGGGGCACTGCTCAGTCCAACTGTCAGAGAGGGTTTGGTAAAGCTTCTCAAAGAATTTTCTGATGTATTTGCTTGGTCCTATCAGGATATGCCAGGGTTGGATACTAGCATCGTGGAACATCATCTACCGTTAAGATCAGAATGTCCGCCAGTAAAGCAAAGGTTGAGACGGACTCACCCGGACATGGCCATCAAAATCAAAGAGGAAGTACAGAAACAGATTGACGCGGGTTTCCTCGCCACATCAGAATATCCTCAATGGTTAGCCAACATCGTACCTGTTCCGAAAAAGGACGGAAAGGTCAGAATGTGTGTGGATTACAGAGATCTAAACAAGGCTAGTCCAAAAGACGACTTTCCTTTACCACACATCGACATGCTGGTAGATAGTACAACAAAGTTCAAAGTTTTCTCCTTCATGGATAGATTCTCGGGCTATAATCAAATCAAAATGGCGCCGAAAGACATGGATAAAACTTCGTTCATTACCCCATGGGGTACCTTTTGTTACAAGGTAATGTCATTCAGTTTGAAGAACGCCGGGGCAACCTATCAAAGGGCCATGACTACTCTGTTTCATGACATGATACACAAAGAGATCGAGGTATATGTTGATGATATGATTGAAAAATATAAGACAGAAGAGAAGCATGTGACCCACCTGTCAAAACTATTCGAGCGTTTGAGACAGTACAAACTCTGCTTAAATCCCAACAAGTGCTCCTTCGGTGTCCGTTCAGGGAAACTCTTAGGGTTCATCGTCAGCCAGAAAGGAATTGAGGTTGATCCTGACAAGGTCAAGGCCATTCAAGAAATGCCTTCTCCGAAAACTGAAAAACAAGTCAGGGGATTCCTGGGACGTTTGAACTACATCTCCAGATTCATATTCCTCATGACCGCGACATGTGGCCGATTTTCAAATTACTGAAAAAGAATCAGGACTGCGTTTGGAAGAGGACTGCCAAACTACCTTTGATAGTATCAAGGAATACCTGTTGAATCCGCCGATTCTATTACCTCCAGTGGAAGGAAGACCGCTGATCATCTATTTAATAGTCTTGGAAGACTCCATGGGCTGTTTACTTGGCCAACAAGATGAAACCAAATGGAAAGAGTCTGCCATCTACTATCTGGGCAAGAAGTTCACCGACTGTGAGACTCAGTACACTATACTTGAGAAAACTTGTTGTGCACTGGCTTGGGCAGCCAAACGTCTTCACTAGTATATGATTCGTCACACTACTTGGTTAGTCTCCGAAATGGATCCTATCAAGTATGTTTTTGAAAAACCTGCTCTCACGGGAAGGATCGCCCGTTGGCAGATGTTGTTATCTGAATATGACATAGAGTACCATGCTCAAAAAGCCGTTAAAGGGAGTATTTTAGCCGATCATTTGGCTCATCAACCGATTGACAATCAGGAATCAATCAGGTTTGACTTCCCAGACGAAGATGTCATGTATTTGAAAATGAAAGATTGCGATGAACCGCTACCCAGTGAAGGGCCAGAACCAGGTTCCTAATGGGGACTAATCTTTGACGGAGCTGTCAATCATTACGGAAACAGAATTGGGGCAATCATTGTCACCCCTCAGGGTACCCACATTCCTTTCACCGCCAAACTGACATTCAAGTGCACAAACAACGAGGCCGAATACGAAGCTTGTATTATGGGTCTCGAGGAAGCGATTGATTTGAGGATCAAGAACTTGGACGTATATGGCAACTCAGCCCTGGTTATCAATCAGATTAAAGGAGATTGGAACATATACCAATCAGGATTGATTCCTTACAAAGATTATGCAAGAAGGTTGCTACCTTTCTTCAACAGAATTGAGTTTCATCACATCCCTCGTGAGGAGAATCACCTGGCTAATGCATTAGCTACTCTCTCTTCCATGATTAGTGTAGGTCAATGGAATGACATACCTAAGATCGACATAATACGCCTTGAACGGCCCGCTTACATCTTTGCGATTGAAGAAGTCATAAATGACAAACCTTGGTATCACGATATCAAATGCTTCCTTCAGAAACAGGAGTACCCACCTGGGGCATCCAGAAAGGATAGAAAAACCCTCAGAAGGCTGGCTGGCCGCTTCTTCCTGAGCGACGATACACTCTATAAGAGAAACTTTGACATGGTCCTGCTCCGATGTGTAGACAGACCAGAAGCAAAGATGCTGACAAAAGAAATTCACGAAGGATCCTTTGGCACTCATGCCAACGTACATACAATGGCGAGAAAAATTCTAAGAGCAGGGTACTACTGGTTGACCATGAAATCCGATTGCTACAAGTATATGAGGAGGTGTCACAAGTGTCAAATATACTCAGACAAAATCCATGTACCGCCAACACATCTCAAAGTTCTTTCTTCCCCTTGGCCTTTTTCCATATGGGGAATCGACGTGATTGGCGTTATTGAGCCCAAAGCTTCAAACGGACATCGGTTCATCCTGGTAGCCATTGATTACTTCACCAAGTGGGTCGAAGCAGCGTCGTACGCTAATGTAACCCGACAAGTGGTAGTTCGATTTATCAAAAACAATATCATCTGTCGTTATGGTGTTCCAAGCCAGATCACTACGGATAATGGATCTAACTTGAACAACAAGATAATGAAAGAGTTGTGCACAGAGTTCAAGATCGAACACCATAACTCATTTCCCTACCGACCCAAGATGAACGGAGCGGTAGAAGCGGCTAACAAGAACATCAAGAAGATTGTTCAGAAGATGGTTGTAACCTACAAAGACTGCCCCGAGATGCTACCCTTCGCTCTTCACGGTTATCGCACATCTGTCCGTACTTCAACAGGGGCAACCCCTTTCTCTCTAGTATATGGCATGGAAGCAGTGCTTCCCATAGAAGTAGAGATCCCATCAATTCGGGTATTGATGGAAGCTAAGCTTACTGAAGCTGAAGGGTGTCAAAGTCGACACGACGAACTAAATTTGATCGAAGAGAAGCGAATCACGGCACTATGCCACGGTCAGTTGTATCAGTAAAGAATGAAGAGGCGTTCAACAAAAGGGTCCGACCTCGCGTCTTTAGGAAAGGAGACCTCGTGCTAAAAAAGATACAATCATTTCTCACTGATTCCGGGGGCAAATGGGCTCCAAATTATGATGGCCCTTATGTGGTCAAGAAAGCTTTCTCAGGCGGTGCCTTAAGACTTGTAACCATGGATGGAGAGGAGTTTGCCTACCCCACAAATGTTGATGTAGTCAAGAAGTACTTCGCCTAAAAAAAAAACGTCTCGGTGGATTGAAAACCCGAAAGGGAGGTCCAGGAAAAAATTAGAGACATAATCAAAAAATCATCCCGATGGATTAGAAATCTCAAAGTACAATCTAGGCAAAAGTTAGGGATAATGGCAAGTAACTACATCTGATTAGTTTAACTCCTCAGCAGTCATGCCATCCATCAGAAAACTACAGTCAAGGTCATCTTCGACAGAAGCTCAGGATGCCCCGAATTCAAAGTTGGTAGAAGGATAGTGGTCGTTATGTTTCAATGTAGCCCTTTTCCCTGTGAATTACCATTTTCTAACTTTGTATATACTCCAGGGAATCACATGTTTAGCTGATTTCCATCCTATCAATAAAATTTGAGCCCTTGTGCTTTTGTTTGCAATTCTTATTTGTTTTAGCTTTGCAGAACGACATTTTAGTATGATTAACGATTCTTGAAGTAAAACAAAAATGAATTTACTTGTTAAACTTTTTCTTCTTTTAAAATAAAGATGGTAATTTCTTTTGACTGTTGAACATCGAAAGAACGTCGATCGCTTCTCCAGAAGTAAGCGAGCTTCAAAGTGCAGAATCAAAGTGCTCCTTCTAAACCAGTATGTCTGAACGAAGGATCAACTGTGTCAGAGACCTTGTTTCATCCGACACGCCCCGACAGAGTTCTTACCTCCTAAGCCCGACCAACGGTTTTCCCCGCAGGGACTATCTCTCCTAAGCAAGGCAGAATTGCTATCTTGAACCAGCGATACTTCTTCATCCCCAGCTGAGACCGAGTATCCAGTCGCGTTCATCCGTTAGTTTGTATGTCGCATCAGTTTTGTCAGCATATACATACATATATCATGAATTATTGATTTGCATTCGCATTCATATTGCACCACTATCACTCTAGTCGGTCTTGTCCCCTAGTGATAAAAGTTCTCTCAATCGAGTTGTCGAGTTCTTTCCTCGTCAGGAAATGTCACGTCCGAACTATCTCTCTCCTCAAGTTTATTTCTGGATCAGAGTTGGCCCTTGACCACTTTGATAACTTGAACCTCTGAAAAACCAGAGAACCTTCAACCAATGTCACTCTTCGCCATTGAAGATGATATTTTCGCTTTCCCAAATTAATGAAAAGTCCCCAGAGGAAGCCTCTTAAGCAGAGATCTGGTACTACAGCAGTTTTTCTCCGAAAAAAATCCGCTGATGAAAAGGTCATCGGCACCTCAAAATTGGATCACATCATATGGCGTTTCTCCGAGAAGATCTCTAGAAAAGTATGATGTAAATACCCAAGTAGAAGCAGTCTCTCAAGAGACTCGTTTTCCCCAGTAGAAACGAATGGCATCTCCACCAGAGAAGTTTGTACACCTCTACAATTCAGACAGATGGGTTCCCCAGCAAGTCTAACCTCAAAATTTTTCCCATCAAATGGCATCTCCCCAGGAAAATTCGGCGAGAAGTTTGAGGAAAACCGCTACGAATAGTGTCCCTTGTCGATAAATTTTATTGACAAAAGAAACTGAGACCAGTTCCTTGGTAGGAAACCAGGATCGAGGGGAAGTTTATTTCAGAAACGGAGACCAGTTCCTTGGTAGGAAACCAGGATCGAGGGGAAGTTTATTTCAGAAACTGAGACCAGTTGCTTGGTAGGAAACCAGGATCGAGGGGAAGTTTATTTCAGCATCTTAGACCAGTTCCTTGGCAGTAAAACAGGATCGAGAGGAAGTTTACCTTTTCTAAGCATCATTGCTTAGCAAAAGAAGAAGGACGCGTGAACTACCATTCTTAACCACCATCAAAATTTCGGGTATTCCGATATTTAATCCCCTTGCACCCCAAATGCCCGAATACTTTCGTCATTCACACCTTCGGGTCCAAGAAGATTAAATAGGGGCATGTGTCATACCCCAAGTTTTGACCACTAAGATTTCCCATCATTGTGCAAATCATCATCACAATATTGATAAACCATTAGTCTCCCCAAAGATGGGTGAGCATCCACTACAATCAGACTTAGGGTTTCAAGTCCTCTCAGAGCTCTTAGACAAAGGATCAATCAAGAAATGACATGATCTTCAACTTTTCTAGCCTCTCAAACATCTATAAAAGATCAAGAGGACTCCCACTTCAAGGATTAAGCACAAGGCTGCTCCCTTCTAGGTGGATCAAGCCTTAAGATCGCCAGTGTCACCAAATTAGGGTTTTGGTCGACGAGGGCCTCCAGATGGAAATTTTCCCCTGGGCATGAGCTAGTGCTTCAAGGCATAACCTATGATGCTCCAAGGTACATCATAAACCCACTCATCAAGTCAATTTAGCCTCGGGGGATGCATACAGTAAAAATCAGGAATTAGGATTTCTTGACCTAATTCACCCCTAAGTTGACTTTTGGGACAAATCATGAGCCAAGACCTTAATAGGGGATTTGAGGGTCTCAAATACACCACATTAATCCATTTGCAACAAGGGATTGATCCAAGAAGCTTGAGCAACAAGTCTCAATTTCATCAGTACCACAGTTAGGGTTTTGAGGAAAAAGTCAAATGTAGCTTTGACTTTTGACCAGGACATGCTCCCAAGCCCTAGGAAATTGATCAATATACCCTATAACACCCATGGAACATGTCTATCAAGTTTGATTTAGGTCAAGGACATGATTTCCTAAAGGATTGCACAGTTTGGAATTCATCTGATAAAAAGTCAACTGTGCACAAAAGTCAACTTTGACTTTTTGAGATTTTTCATAAAAATGGTTTTTTTAACCCTAAAATGATGTTAATATATGATTGGAATCATCATTCATCAAGAAAAATCAAGAAAAGTGGGATAACTTGTAAAAGGGGTAACCATAAAAACTTAGAAAATTTTCTAAGTTATGAAATAAAGTGGCAAGGGTACCAACTTTGGAGGATCATAACTCCTAAACCACAAGGCCATTTTTTCCCATCCAAAGCTAGATTCGTAGATCTCATTACCCTTTATAAAAGCTTAAAATTGACCTCCCTCCAAATTCCTCATGGATTTTGAGTTATGGAATGATCAAAATCACTAAAAACATGAAAATACAACTTTTCAAACACTTAGAAAAATTCTGGGCAAGGCAGATTTTGTTGAAACACCAAAACTTGTGAGATCTTTTCACATAGTTGAAAGCTGAATCAAGTCCAAAGGCAAACATCAATGTTGTTGCATATGTTTCAAAGAATCCAAAAAGCTTACCAGTATGAATTGATTCAACTTGAGCCAAGAGAAATCCATGCCCAAAGTCATGCTGCTGCAAGCTGTTTTGGAAAAATCAGTTTGCATGTTTGCTTGCCACACACGATTTCTGAACCAAAACTGGGGATCATTGTGCCACATGTACTCAAACCAATCACAATGCAACTGATCCAATTGATAAAGCTGAGTCAAAAAGCCAAGGGATCTTCCAACTTGAGATTAATGCATTTTGGCACATTATGCCTTGAATTCAAAGGCATTTATGTGAAATAGGGCAGTTTCAACAAAGCCACTCTACTCAGTCAAGTTCTCTGATTAAACAACAATAAAAACATCTGAAGAATGTGAATTTGGTCAAGGCATAGCCCTGCTCTTGGGAGGGGCTAGGTTGCCTTGCCTGAGAAGAAATGCCACCAAGCCAAAGCCTTTGAATGTGATCTGATCCAGCAACCATTCACTATTCCTCCAAGACAAGAATTGATCACCTATAAATAGAGGTTCCAATGGATCATTCAACTCACACCAAAGCCATTTATAGCACTGCTTTCTCTCACTCTCTCTTAAGTGCCAAATTTCTTTGTTTTTGAGCAACCACTATCGGGTTTTATGTTGCAGCCACAATCAATCCATTCCAATTGCTCAAACACATCACATATGATGTATTTGAGGTTTCCAAACACTTAAACACCAATTGTAACACTCCTAGCTCAAAATCATCCTTCAACCAAGCCATTATGCTTCAATTATGCAGTTGAAGTGCTCCAGCTTGATCCAAAGACTTTCAAAGTGTTCTAAAGCTTGCAACACACTCCACAACATCCATTGAAGCTGTAGGGATCATCAAATCACATCTGGAACACCATCTGTGCAAAGTTCCATTTCAGCTTGCATCAAGGTAAGCCTCAAACTCCAACTTCATGATCCATGCATATTTCCTCGCATGATATTTTTTCCAATTGATTGTCATCATATGCTGAGTATTTCACCTCAAAAAATTTGATCATAGCACTCATAATCATGTCTGCTCGATTGCTTTTGCAAAACTAGGGTTCATACGGCCACAATGATATAATTTGCTATACACTAAAAATAAATAAAATTGAGTATTGCCATCTTCTTCCTTGTGAAAAAATGCATGAGTTTGGTGTTTGAATCATGTAAAATGGTTGAGAAACGAAGGAGACGGAGGGCTTCACGCATCTGAGCTTGAGGTTGAAGATGGCCATGGCGCCACGCTTGAAAAACCAACCAAGTTTGCCTTATATTTTTCCCTTGCCATATGTTTAATGAATCGGCATTGCGCCCCAGTGGTTGATCAGCTGGTTTGTGTGTGTTAGCAAGCGAGAGGTCTGGGGTTCGAATCCCCCTCGCCCCAGATCTCTTGTTTATCACTTTTTCCTATTTTCTTATTTTTCATATTTATTTTAAATGATTTGAAAAATTAATAACTCACTCAATTTTAATTATTTTTTATTAGTTCTTTTTGTAAAAAATCACAAAAATGTTGAAATATTTTATTCCACAAAAAAATTAAATTTATATTATTTATTTAATATAATTAGTATTTCTGTGAATAAATTCCTTTTTAATTGTTTTTTAAACATTTTAAAAATGAATATTTACTCTGAAAATCAAAACCAAGTGAGTTTTAATATCTCTTGTGATTAAAACCTCATTTTCCAAACCTTAAACAAAAATCACAAGTGGTTTATTCAAACTTATTTGGTATTTTGTTTGATTTTCTTTAAATATTTACTTTTAAAGGATAACAAATTAGGGTTTCTTTGATTTTCACCCTCATCAAACAATTTCAAACACTTTTGGGCCTCTAATAGAGTGTAAGACCCAATCACTTTGTAAATGCACCACTTTTTGGGCCTCAGTCATTGTATAAGTCCCACTGTTTTTTCAAAAACAACGGCGCGATCGTCGCCTCTTTTAAAAAATCATCTGGGCCTACCCTCGTTTTATAAGCCCCATTTATTTTATTTAAACTATTTGGGCCTCTAATAGAGTGTAAGACCCAATCCTTTGTAAATACAAACATTTTTGGGTCTCACTTATTGTATAAGTCCAGTTGTATTTCAAAAGTTCGGCGCGATCATCGCCCTTTTAAAACAAACCATCTGGGCCTCTCCTCGAGCTATAAGACCCATTCAAAATCTTAGGGCCTCTATTAGAGTGTAAGACCCAACCCTTTTTGGAAACCAAATATTTTTGGGCCTCACTTATTGTATAAGAGCCACGGCGTTTTTAAAAATCTCGGCGCTATCGCCATTTCAAACAAAAACAAACCTTGGGCCTCTCCTAGAGCTGTAAGCCCCATCACTTGTACAAAAATAAATCTTTGGGCCTCTAATAGAGTGTAAGACCCAATCCCCTTTTAACCAAAATAATTTTTGGGCCTCAGACCTTGTATAAGTCCCTCTGCGTTAAAAGAAAACCTCGGCGCGATCGCCAATTGAAAAACCAATCATCTGGGCCTACCCTCGAGTTATAAGCCCCATTCCTTTTTTAAAAAGAAAATTTCTTGGGCCTCTTGAGAGAGTGTAAGACCCATCCCCTTTGTACAGAAAAACCTTTCTTGGGCCTCAGACCATGTATAAGTCCCTCTACGTTAAAATAAAACCTCGTCGCGATCGCCAATTCAAAAACCAATCATCTGGGCCTACCCTCGAGTTATAAGCCCCATTCCTTTTTTTAAAAAGAAAATTTCTTGGGCCTCTTGAGAGAGTGTAAGACCCGTCCCCTTTGTACAGAAAAACCTTTCTTGGGCCTCAGCCACTTGTATAAGTCCCTGTACAAATTCAAAACCACAGTACAATCACTGATAAAACCTCAGGCCTCTCCTTGAGCTGTAAGCCCCAACATCTTTTCAAGCACTTTCTCCTTTGATTTTGTATATAATATTATTATCAAAGTTCTCTTTGTTGAACAACTAACAATACAGCATGGAAGCTCTACAACCGAGTAAGTGTTTATACACTTTCATTTACCGCTTTCATATGTATATAACTATATTGTGGGGTTGTTTCATTGTAAGTCTTCTATCATAAACTCATATCGACTGTGTAATAATAGTATAGATATTTAGAGTTTCCCCGGCAACTACGTCTAGCACTAAGCCCTGTTGATCACTCTTAAATAGACAAAACTAGATCCCCATAGGATTACCAGATACAGTCTTCCCTCCTCTTGGGGTTAAACAATATGGAGATGTGAAAGGCAGATTCTTTTTTGAACCCTTTCTCAGACTGTCACTCTTAGACATTGTCAAAGAAACTCTAACTCCCCAGAGATGATCTTTTCTCCGTGAATGGCATTTTTTGAGTTTCTTCCAAATTCTCGAACTTTCCTGGCTCGATCCATTCTCGGTGAATGGCATGTCTTGAACTTCTCGGTGTTTGGGGACCCACAGGCTTCCTAAAAGCATCCCCACCTCCTCTTGGCCGTTATACAAGGACCCGTCAGCTTCTTAGAAGTATTTACAGCCTCCTCTTAGGATTCGTATAAGGATTCTTCCTTCGAGAAGAGAGCCTCCTCTTGGGCTTCGTACAAATTATCCCTCGACTTCTTAAAAGTTTCCAGCCTCCTCTTGGGCTTCGTTCAAATTGTCCCGACGACCTCCTAGAGGTATAGGAACTGAAAGTAGTCATCTTAATAGAACAGTCTTTCAACGAGTCTAAATCCTACGACTGTCTCTCTAAGCATAGTACAAAAGATAAAACTCTAGACTTGGACAGTCTAAGACCCTTGAGTCTCAAAGACAATCTCAAGCCCCTTTCAAAGATAGGGAAAACACCCACAGACTCGAACAGTCTCAATACCCTTTGGATTTCCCATTCCCTTAAAGAACATGAAATAACCCTGATCCTCCGATCAGTGCCAAAAGCACAACCTTACCTTTAATCTTCAGAAAAACTGATTTTCTCTTTTAACCAGCATACTTGATCTGTCACTCAACTGAAACAGTTACCATAGCCTCCTCTTGGACTTTGTACAATGATTCTACCCAGCGGAGCTAACCTTTCAGTCTCTATCTCGGGCTTTGTACGAGATACAAAACACTCTCTTGTTGAGTATAAAAGACTCTCTTGTTGAGTCAAACCTTTCAGCCTCCATCTCGGGCTTTGTACGAGATACAAAACACTCTCTTGTTGAGTATACAAGACTCTCTTGTTGAGTCCAACCTTTAGCCTCCGTCTTGGGCTTCGTACAAGACACATATAAAAGATTCTCCTATTAAGTCAACCCTTTTAGCCTCTATCTTGGGCTTCGTACGAGACACATAAAAACACCCTCTTGTTGAGCCACTAGCCTCCTCTTAGGCTTTATATAAGGAAATCCCGGTTGACTCAATCAACCTTTTAGCATCAAGACTGTGCCTCGTTCACAGTATACAAACATCAACAACTCCTTTTCCCCATCTAATTGTTGTAAGCGGCAAGCCTCTGGATTATTTACATCCACGCCACTGTCCCTCTTTTAGCATGAGAAATTCCTAAGGAAAGATAGCATTGCTCTACACTGAGTTAAAGTCTTCTCCTCTAGGTTGAAAAGCCCCTATAACGGAAATTATGGCATTGCCAGATTCACATATCCCGGTTAAAGTAATTCTCCTTTATAAAACAGTTGTGACAAACATACCCCTCTTTAGAGATGACAAATTCTCTTTAAAGTCAACACCCTTTTAGCTTCACATCTTGGGCTTTAAACAAGATACAAAAAGACTCTTTAGCTTCATATCTTGGGCTTTAAACAAGATACAAACCACCTTTAGCTTCACGTCTTGGGCTTCGAACAAGACACCAAAACACCATTTCCTCCCATAGAATAGGGGGAACTACGATCGCTCTGATTTCCCTTTTTCGATAAACGGGAATACGTAGGCATAAGATTGCAAGAAAAATATTAGCAAGCACACTAATCTAAAACTCGAATCCCGTACCTCCATACATCAATCGAAAAGCATCAGTCTTAAAGCCCCACCAATCACCCAGGCACTTCTTTTTTCACAAAATAACCTAAGAGAGACCCCCAATATTTGTAGCATCTATAAACCAACAGTCATCTGTTCAAACTCAGTTTGCAAGCATGGTTAATTGGAGACATCTATTTCCCTTCCTTCATCAGCTTCAATAGTATAAAAAATGAATCGAGCTGTAGTACCCCAAAAGCGACAGTGCTTCGCAACCTTGCAAAAATTCGCGCTACAACGACGGAGGGTAATGGAATTTCCTTTCCATTCTCAAATATTATTGCATCGTATTTGTAAGGGATCGCCTTAGTTGATTCATACGGCACTGGTCCTGGCAGAATAGATAACTACAGGAGCCTTCTGATTTTTCTGACTGTCGTAGGTAACTTCAATCAGTTCCTGGCTAGGAAACTTTGATTCGTCCAGTAGAGGGATGATGGTACAAACATACTTGTTCCGTTGATGATCAGATATTATGACAGCATCCTTAATTTGATCAGCGAAGTAGTCCAGCGTCTAGTTGATTGGGTCGGAACCCGGACATAGGTGAATGTCTTTACGATCCAACTGACCTTGAAATGCTGCCCGCATAAGGTAGCATCCTTGGTTATTCTCCGAGCAGACACTATAGCATTCATAGTTATGTGGTGGCACTTGGCCATGTCCGCTTTGGATGCAGTGCAACCTTACCAGGTCAGTTTCCATAGATCGGACATCGTGACTTTGACGTCTAGTAGGGTTCCCGTTAGTCACACTGATTTGTTACGTGTCTTCGTCTAGATAGATCGGAAGCCACCAATGGTTTAACAAGTGTTGTAAAGTTCTTTGAACGAGAGCGCACCCTTGGTTACTCTCACTGCATACTTTACAGCTCAAATAATCGTGAGAAGTGAGAAAACCAAATTGGACTTGCTTGGCGTGTTACTCCACCAAGCTGGTATTCATCAAACGAATATCAAAGATTTGAACCATGTTAACTTGATAAGGATTTCTATCATGGTAGTCCTGGATCCATCCAAGATCCATCTGATGCTGGAGGGCCTCGTGTACAAAAGAGCATCCCTGTTTGTTTACCGAGCAAGGCAGACAAGAATTGTAATCGTGTCGTGGCAGATTATGATACTGGCTTTGCCTTGAGTGCATCGCCACCAAGTTGACATTCATTGCAGGGATGTCGTGGTTCTGAATGATATTGGAATTTGTGTAGGTCATGTTGACTCCCCGAGCTCGGTGCTCTTTGATCCATCCGAGATCCAATTGTTCCTGTAGAGCTGATTGCACCATAGAACATCCCTGATTGTCTTTAGAGCAGATATCACATTGGTGATAATTATGAGGTGGCACATGGCCGTATCCGCTCTGTCTACAATGTATCTTGACCAAATTGGCCCTTAATAAGAGTACTTCATGAATTTGATAGATGTTGTTAGACTCTCCCTCTATCAAATTTACCGCAGCTTTCTCGTGTTGAGGCAGTGGGTTTGTGAGAACATTCGGATTTGTATCTTTGAAAGCTAAGACCCCGCTCCTAACAAGCTTTTGCACATCAGATTTGAAACTGAGATAGTTTTCTATGTTATGCCCTGGTCCTCCTTGATGGTAAAGACAAGTCTGATCCGTTTTGAACTAGAAAGGCGGATTCTCTGTTATTGCGAGAGGAGACCTGGTTTGGACGTGTCCCTTGACCAGTAATAACGAAAATAGCTCTGCGTAGAACACCGGTATAGGGTCAAACCCTGGTGGTCGAGTTGTACGGTTGTTGTTGTTGTACGGGGGACGAGCCTGCTGAAGAGGTTGTTGTGTCCTTTGCTGGAATTGCTGTTGATTCGGCTGGCTTTGAGCAACCTGAGGTTGATACGTAGGTACAGGCACAAAGTTGATAGCAGGAGTAACAGTTGCTACTGGTTGGTATCATCGCCTTTGCTTTCTGAGAGAGATATTCCCAATACCCTGCTCTTTTTTCTTAGGGAGAGCACTACCGTATGGTTTTGTACTACTTGATGATCCAACGTCTTTAACTAAACGTCCTTCTCGGACCGCTTCCTCGAGACGTACCCCTATACCGACCATTTCGGTGAAGTCGTTGGGTGCACTGGCAACCATTCTATCGTAGTAAAATGAGCTCAAGGTTTTTAAGAAAATATTTGTCATCTCCTTTTCCTCCAGAGGTGGAAAAATTAGAGCGGTAATTTCACGCCATCTCTGAGCGTACTCCTTAAAGGTTTCCTTGTCCTTTTGTGACATTGATCTGAGTTGATCTCTGTCCGATGCCATGTCCAAATTATATTTATATTGTTGAACGAAAGCAGCGCCAAGATCTCTGAAAGTGCTGGTCATAGCGCGGTTTAAACCCATGTACCATTTTAATGCGGCACCGGTTAAACTATCATGAAAGTAGTGAATTAGCAGCTCCTGGTTCTTTGTATGAGCTGACATTCGCCGAGCATACATCACCAAGTGGCTTTGAGGGCAAGAGTTACCCTTCTACTTTTCAAAATCGGGCACTTGGAACTTGTGTGGAACTTTCACATTATGGACCAAATAATGGTCTACGGCATCCTTTCCAAATAAATCCTGACCGTGAAGGGGTTGCAGCTCTTTCTGCATTTCCAGGAACTGTTCCTGGAACTCATTCATTCTATCGAACATACTTTCGTTTCCACCAGAAGGTATCTGTGGAATTTGTCCTTCTGGGAAAGTGTGTACCACGGAAGGTGGTATAGTCATTATGGTCGAGACTCTCGGTGTCTCCCGAAGTTTGTAACCTTCAGGAGTTGCTGTCATGCCCCTGACATCTTCGCTTTCCCGAAGTTTGTAACCTTCAGGCCCAGCGGCTCCTGCTGCAGTTCCTTGATCCTCAGTGATCGGCGGAAGATATCCTTCCGGGATATAGTTAAGTGGCATGCCCTAGGGACGATCTTTCGGCATTCTGTACCTAGGATCATACTTCTCCACTATGGGCGTTGATGCGATCTCTGAGATCACAGTCCTTTGTTGTTGCATTTGAGCTTCTACTAGAACTTACATATCGTTATGAAGCTTCCTCAGATCCTCTTTTAGAGTGTCAATCTCTTCTCTCAACTCTATATTCTCTTCCTCAAGATCATCCATCTTTTTATGGCGATTGGCCCAAGTATCGTACGAATGAGACAGTTTGACTCTAGAATCGAGACGCAAACGTGAGATTCGTAGGTAAGAAGAATGCGTTACGTGAGAATGATGAATGCAATGATTATTTTTTTATTTATTAATTTTTTTTTAATCAAAATAAACTCCGACAATTGGATTGCAAATATCACACAGTGGGGAAGACCCCGTTTTATTGAATTCAAAGATTGTGGAAACGGAAATACAGTAATTGACAAAGTGTTGTAAAAAGGAAATCTAAGCTAATGGATCCTTAGTCCTCTCTGAGGAGAGCTCAGGTGTTGGTTCTGGTACTTTCCTTTTCTTTGACCGGGGCTCTTGGGCCGTTGTCGGGTTGTCATTCCTTTGCCAAGTGAAAGGAGCGAGGAAATTCCTTTGGTCATCCTGATTTTCTACAGCATGTTGCTCTAAAATTTCAATCAGAGCATCTTTTTCTTTTAACAGTTGTTGCATTTTCTTGCACTCTACATTAAGAATAGGGTACTTGTTCCTCCAAGACCTCCTCTCCTGCTGAACTTTGTTGAGAGTAACCTGAAGTTTTTCTGTCTCAGACATAAAATAAAGGACAAGGTCCCTTAATTGAAGAACTTCCTGATGAGAGTAAGGCATCCTCAGCTTGAGAGCTCTAGTTTGTACCCAATGGAGATAAGGTTCCACCGAGACACAGTCTGGTTTTCCTAGAGACTCTCGTCCTTTCTTATGAACGTGTTTCCAGGCATGCACTATTTCTGTCTTTAGTTCCCTGTCATTTTCTCCTTCCTTGAAGAAAATACCTTCCAAATGAGCATTACGCGGGACATGCCTCATCCGGTATCCAAATTGACGACGAACTAACACTGGATGATAGTTGATTCCTCCCTTAGTTCCTATGAGGGGTACATTTGGGAAATTTCCACAACGGTCAATGATTCTGATCCCATCAAAGATTCGATTGTACCAATCGATATCAGAGTTGGTATGAGACATGATTCTCTGCGACCAACGTAAAGTATTCTTTTTATCCCAAAATGCAGCAGACTTGGGAAAATGCAAATTAGTCAGGTGAGAGTACTCCTCCAGTGTTGGTGCTAGCTGATAATCCGGGAATGTGAAACAGTGATAGACCGGATCATAGAACTGGATTAGTGTGGACAGGATTCCTTCGATTACATGAATCCTTAACAGAGATAACAGTCCTTCATACTTAGCTCTGAAAGCCTCGTGGTTGGTGAACATTCTCGCCAGACCTCTTAAATCCTCTAGTTTTAAAACCTTGAAGGTGTACTTATGAGTTTTTCTTCTACCGAAATCCATTAGTGCAATCTCTTTATCTGACATTTGCAATCATTGTCTTAGTTAAATTTGAAAAAGAGAAACTAGAAGAGAATATTTTTCTTTGTTTTAATGTTTTTTAGATGAATGCATGAATGCAACACACAAAAACATAGAAAAAACATTGGGTCAAAGGGTCGGTGTCATGAAGTTAAGGCTCTACCCATCCCCAAAGGTTTATACTGGTGATTTTTTGTACCTGTCCGCAAAATCATTGACCCCTCTTGGGATAACAACAGCAAGCGAATTGCCAACAAGCTGATGTATCTTAGAGTGGTCTCAAATGAGGGTAGTATCGCGTGACAACTATTTCCGATAGCTTCCGCACTACAAAATGGTTTTAGTCTACTAAAAATTTCAGTTTCTCAGATAACCCAATGAACACACTACTTTCAACAACCGAAGTCGTATAGGCAATGTATCTGCAAAGGGAGTCTCCACTGAGTTTGATGGTCGACCGGGGACTCTTAACTGGGATTCACTCCCCGTAATATTACCCGTATAATGCCATCCCCTATCTTAGGTGTATACTCAATCTTTCTACATGCGGCATCACACGCATTCCCATTAGCAGAAAAATAAACACAGATATCAATTAGGAAAAACAGTATATATATTTGTCTTAATCATCCTAGACCTCTAGCCTTATGATCCTATACAGACGATGACTCCCCAGCAGAGTCGCCATTTATGTGATATTTCGAGAACTTAAGGTTTCATCCCTTGGGAATGCAAGAAAGAATGCCTCCCACTGTGGTCGCCACTTTTTTGTGGTGTTTGCTAAACTTAAGGTTTCTACCGAAGATTGTAAGAAAGAGAATCGGGCCCCACGGTGGGCGCCATTTTTCTGTAGCGCGATTTTTGTGGTCTTGAATCACTATCGCTTGGGCACTACAGTTCGATTCATTTTTTTTCCTGTTAAGTTGATTAAGGAAGGGAAATAGATGTCTCCAATTAACCCTGCTTGCATACAGAGTTTAAATAGTCAAAACTGTTGGTTTACAGATGCTATTAAGATGTGGGCCCCTCTTTGATTATTTTGTTAAGAATGGAATGTTTGGACCATTTGTGAGGTTTTTGGTAATATGTTTAGATTTGATGCTTTTGGGTTTTACACTCTACTAGAGGCCCAAAAGTTATTTAAAATGTTTTGTTTGGGTGAAAATCAAGGAAACCCTAATTTCATCATTTTAAAAGTAAATTCTCAAGGAAAATCAATAAAAAAATGATAAAATACCAAATAAGTTTGAATAAACAACTTGTGATTTTTGGTTGAGATTTGAAAAATGATGTAATAATCACAAGATGAATTAAAATTCATTTGGTTTTGATTTTCAACATGAGAATTCAATTTTAAAATGTTTAAAAAACAATTAAAAGTGAATTTATTCAAAAAATACCAACTATATTAAATAAATAATATAAACTTGATTTTTTTATGGAATAAAATATTTCAACATTTTTGTGATTTTTTGCAAAAAGAACCAATAAAAAATATTTAAAATTGAGGGAGTTATTAAGTTTTCAAATCATTTAAAATAATATGAAAAATAATAAAAAAGTGGAAAAAGCGTTAAAAAGGGGGTCTGGGGCGAGGGGGATTCGAACCCCAGACCTCTTGTATGCAGCATGCGTGCCTTACCACTGGGGTGGTGATACATCCGTGTGTTGAAACACAACCACAAATATACAAGGCTTGCCTTGTTTTTGGCCTGGCCCAAGGCAAGGCAAGGCAAGATTTTGGTTAGTAACGTGAAGGCCATAACTTTCTCATTTCTCCATGGATGGAGACAAAATTTAGATGCATCTGGCTTAGAATTTCCTAAGGAATCCAATGGTGGTGGTGGTTTTTCCAAAAAACAAATCCTCCTCAAAACCCGATAGTGGTTTTGAAATAGGCCATGTTTTGCATTTTTTGTGCTACCTCTTGGTACAGGTGTGAATTACATGATAAATTGGTGCAAACACAACACATATAACATGTATAAGAGATGCATGATCAGTGAACTTCAAAGCAAGGCATATTTCTGAGAGTTCAAGTTGTGATGCTTACCTCTCTTTGGAGCTTTTAGGCTATCTACCAAGTGCTTTGTTCCAGAAATGTTTTGATGCTTTGGACACCCTCAAATGATCCCTTAGAAGCTTTTAGAGTGATTGGAACCAGCTGGAAACCTCGGGAATGGAAACTGGCCCTTTCTTGCAAAAGGGGCAAAAGTGGCCAAAATAACAACTCTCTCAAATGGTGTTCCAAATGTGGGGAACCATTTGGGACAATTCCAGGATGATATTTGGTGTGTGTTTGATGTTTTATCTGGTTTGGAAAGTGATTGATTCAAGACATGGCTTGAAAAATGTACAAAAGTCCTATTTTGAGGTTTTGAGAGGGGAATTTGAGATTTTGGTGTTACAGGTCACTTGTGAGAGTTTGGACAACTTAGATATGACATATTGGATGTGTTTGGATCATGATCTGTGATGGAAATGCTCTCTAACTCAAAAACTCAGACTTACCTTGCTAAAGAAGGTATTTTTGCCTAGAGAAAGTGATTTTGAGGATAACATCTGTTTGATGGCTTTGGTGTACTCAAACTGACCACAAATGAGCTCTATTTAAAGTGTGTCAAGTTTGTTTTGGCTGCAATAGTGAATGGCAACTGCTGCAGAAGTTTGGCAAATGTTGATCAATAGGAATCCAAGTCTCCTCTAGCCATTGACTAAAGGTTAGAGCACAGGCTACTAGTTCCCTAGTTGTTGGATAAGTCTTGACTGAATTAAGTTGGAAAGGGCTCAGTCCATGCCACTTTGGTGCATCCATTGAATGCTCCAAAACAAAATTGGAGTATTTTCCCTCTTTTAGGCATTTCTAGGTTTGGCATTCTACTTTTGGTTCCAAAGATTTGGGAGGCTTATGGATCAGTGTTTGTTCCTCCTTGGTCCCCCCTTGAGGTGTTCAGATGGATAGACCTGCTTTCCCTTTGTAAAATTTGAGAAAATCGAGTAAAACCCCCAAATCTGCCTTGTTATGACAGTTGCAGCAAGGCATATTGCCACTGTTATAACTTCTTGCTCAGATTGAGTTTGGTGAAGTTCTTGGTCATTTTGGAAAGCCCTCATATGATACAACATATGTGTGATCATAGTTTGTTTTGACACTTTTTGGATCCAAGTGAAAAATGCCCTTACATTTTGGAAAAAGTGAAACAGATTCTGACTTAGTGAAATTTTCACTAAGTGTTGGAAAAAGTGACATTTCATGTTTTCTGCCATTTTGACCCAATCATAACTCAAAATCCATGATGAATTGGAATAAGGTGTAGTTGAAGCTTTTGTAGAGGGTCATGAGAGCTACAAATCCAACTTTGAATGGGGAAAAATGGCCTTGTGGTTTAGGAGATATGATCCTCAAAAGTTGGTACCCTAGCCACTTTGTTTCATAACTTAGAAAATTTCTAAGTTTTTATGGTTACCCCTTTTACAAGTTATCCCACTTTCCTTAATTTTTCTTGATGAATGATGATCCCAATCACACATTAACATCATTTATGGGTCAAAGAACCATAATTGTGAAAAATCTCAAAAAGTCAAAGTTGACTTTTGTGCACAATTGACTTTTTGTCAGATGAACTCCAGATTGTGCGATCCTTTATGAAATCAAGTCCTTGACCTAAATCAAACTTGATGGATTGATTTCATAGGTGTTATAGGTTGTATTTAATCATGTCCCAGGGTTTGGGAGCATGTCCTGGTCAAAAGTCAAAGGCACAGTTGACTTTTCTCGTAAAACCCTAATTGTGGTTCTGATGAATTTGAAACTTGTTGCTCAAGCTTCTTGGATCAATCCCTTGTTGCAAATGGATCAATGTAGTGTGTTAGGGACCCTAAAATCATCTCTTGAGGTCTAGGCTCATGTTTTGTCCCAAAAGTCAACTTAGGGGTGAATTAGGTCAAAAAACCCTAATTCCTGATTTTTTTATGAATGCATCCCCTGAGGCTAAATTGACTTGATGATTGGGTTTGTGATGTCCCTTAGAGTATTTTAGGTTGTACTTTAAAGCATTGGCTCATGCCCAGAGGAAAATTTCCATCTGGAAGCCCCAGTCGACCAAAACCCTAATTTGGCGTTACTGGCGATCTTGAGGTTTAATCCACTTGGAATGTTGCAACCATGTGCTTGATCCTTGATGTGGGAGTCCTCTTGATCCATTGTGGATGTTTGAGAGGTTTAGACAAGTTGAAGATCATGTCATTTCTTGAATGATCCTTTGTCTAAGAGCTCTGAGAGGGCTTGAAACCCTAAGTCTGATTGTAGTGGATGCTCACCCATCTTTGGGGGAGACTAATGAGTTATGATGGTTTATCCATATTGTGATGATGATTTTCACAATGATGGGAATCTTAGTGGTCAAAATTTGGGATATGACAGGCCTCAGACATTGTATAAGTCCCAACACATTTTCAAAAACCTCGGCGCGATCGCCAGTTAAAAATCAAACCTCGGGCCTCTCCTTGAGCTATAAGTCCCATTCCTTTTCTTAAAATAATTTTTGGGCCTCTAATAGAGTGTAAGACCCAACCCCTTTGTAAAGAAAACAATTTTTGGGCCTCAGTCATTGTATAAGTCCCGATACAATCTTCAAAACAACGGTGCAATCACTGTTAAACTTTGGGCCTCTCCTTGAGTATAAGCCCCAACAATCTTTTCAAAAAAACTTTTTGATTTAGATTCAAATATACATGTTGTTATCAAAACTTTCTTTAATTTCTTTGGATAACTAAAAATACAGCACGGAAGCTTGCTCACCTGTAAGTTTTAACAGCTTTCATTTACTCGCTTTCATATATATATATATATATATATATATATATATATATATATATATATATAACTGTATTGTGGGAAGCTGCACCACTGTAAGTCTTCTTTCATACCCTTTTACATACTTGTCATATATCAACTGTATATATACTAGTATAGTTATTTAGAGTTTTCCCCGATAACTAGGTCTAGAACTAGGTAAAGCCAGTTTGGTCACTCTTAAATACAGTCAAAACTAGATCCCCATAGGATTTCCAGATACAGTCTTGCCTTCTCTTGGGCTTAAACAAAATGGAACAAAGAGAAAGGCAGTATTCTCGGTGAACCTTTTCTCAGACTGTCACTTTTAGAAATTGTCAAAGAAATTCTATTCCCCAGAAATGATTCATTCTCGGTGAATGACATTTCTTGAATTTCTTCAAACCCCATAATTGTTCAGAAATGATTCATTCTCGGTGAATGACATCTCTTGAACTTTTCTTTGGTTTGGTCCCACAGACTTCCTAAAAGCGTCCCCGCCTCCTCTTGGGCTTTGTGCAAGGACCCTTCGGCTTCTTAGAAGTTCTCATGCATTCTCTTGGGCTTAATACAAGGACCCTGAAGACCTCCTAAAGGTATAGGACAGAACTTAGTCATCCTTCGGTAGAGTTGTCTTTCTAAAAAGAGTCAAAACCCTCCGACCAATTTTAGGGTTGATACTCATCCCTTAAAATAGTTTGCCTCCTCTTGGGCGTAATACAAAGATAAAATACCAATAGACTTGGACAGTCTAAATCCTCTTTAGTCTCAAAGACATTCTCAAGTCCCCTAAAAAATATAGGATAAACCCCGGATTCTGGATTAATCTCCAGCAGAGTTAAAACTTGCGGGTTCTAAAACCCAGTCTCTCTCCTAAAATTCCCCAACCAGGGTCAATTTATCATCAGTATAAAACTATCCCAAATCAAAACCTTAAGGTTTCTGATCTATCAACTCTTCTGTACCCTCAGCAAGAGTTGAGATCCCCTTTTAGACCTGCCTCGGGATCTCAAGAATCCCCAGCATAAGATAGCCTCTTCTTAGGCTTTGTATAATGATCCTTTCCTCAACACAGCCAGCCTCCTCTTGGGCTTTGTACAAATGATTCTCCCCAGCAGAGCTAACCTTTTCAGACTCTCTTGTTGATTTAATCACCTTTTCACTCTCTTGTTGAGTCAATCACGTTTAAACACTCTCTTGTTGATTCAATCCTTTTAGCCTCAATCTCGGGCTTTGTACGAGACAGATAAAAACCATTCTCTTATTGAGACGATCTCTTCTAGCCTCCCCTTTGGCTTGGCATAAATATCTTCCCTAGCAAAGTTAGCCTCCTCTTAGGCTTTGTATAATGATTTCTCCAGCTTGTTCAGCCACAATCCTAGGCTTTGTACATGACAGATAAAAGCACTCTCTTGTTGAGTCAAACCCTTTTAGCCTCAATCTCGGGCTTTGTACAAGACATAAATCTTCTCTTAAGCTCGGGACAAATATTTTCCCCAGCTGAATCAATTCCCCCCAGCCTTCTTTTAGGCTATGAGAAATAATACCCTAAGCAGAGTCAAACTCTTTCCAGCCTCAATCTTGGGCTTTGTACAAGACACTTAAAATATCCTCCACCGAGTCAGTAAAGTCTTTTTCTAGCCTCAATCTTAGGCTTTGTACAAGACAAATAAAGATTTCTTTCCCACTGAGTCAGTTTCTTTTCAGCCTCAATCTTGGGCTTTGTACAAGACACATACAAATCCTCCCCCACGGAGTCCAAAATCCTTGTTAGCCTCAATCTTGGGCGTTGTACAAGACAAATAAAACATTTTCCCCAGAAAAGTTAAACTTTTAGCCTCCTCTTAGGCTTTGTATAATGATATCCCCAAAGAGTCAGTCTCTTTTAGCCTCAATCATGGGCTTTGTACAAGATACATATATAAGCACTCTCTTGTTGAGTCAGTCATTCCCAGCCTCCTCTTAGGCTTTGTATAAGGACTTCCCTACTGGAGTCAATCAACCTCTTAGCTTCAACCTTGGGCTTCGATCAAGGCACACAAAAATCAACATCCCCTCTGAGGAAATCAAAATCCCTCTGTAAGAAGCCATTTCTCTATTTATCACATATCAAACAGAAAAACAAATCCTTTCATTTAATTACTGTAAGCGGCAAGCCTCTGGATTATTTACATCCACGCCACTGTCCCTCTCTTAGCATGAGAAATTCCTAAGGAAAGATGGCATTGCTCTACACTGAGTTAAAGTCTTCTCCTTCAGGATAACACCCCTATAAAGGAAATTATGGCATTGCTGGATTCTCATATCCCAGTTAAAGTAATCCTCCTTTATAAACAGTCACCCAACAACTGTAATAAACAGACAAAGATGTCTCCCTTTAGAGATGAAAAATTCTCGCTCAGTCAAACTTTTAGCTTTAATATTGGGCTTTGAACAAGACACAAAATAACCCTTTTAGCTTCAATCTTAGGCTTTGAATAAGACACCAAAATATCTTTTTCCTCCCTTAGAATAGGAGGAACTACGATTGCTCTGATTTCCCTGTTTCGTTTAAACGGGAATGCGTAGGCATAAGATTGCGAAATCTTAGCGAGCATACTAATAAAAAACTCTAGGTCCAGTACCTTCATATCAATCAAAACTTAGGTCCAGTACCTTACCAAAAACATCGAAAAAAAACCCGAACACCAACAAAAACTCACTCTCTCACTCAAATTTCCCAAGAAACTTTCCCAACCCATTAACGGATAAACACCATCAAGTACAAAGCGAGACCTAAAGCTAATATCCTATGGATAACCACATATAGGATGGGTAACTAACAACTCCCCATTGTATAACCTGACCCTGAACTCCCCGAATCTCTTTAAGCGTTTGTTCAGTTAAACATTCGCGTTCAAGGTTAGTTTGAGATAGCTTCCCTTTCCCTTCCAGCGTCACGGGATAAATAAGAAATCAGAAAGTAGCACCCCCTTCTCTTCATCGAGGAGAAAACCCAATTCCGCGATAAGGTGGTCGCGTCACCGACAAAAATCGTGTGCTACATCAAGTTTTCTATTTGGATGGCAAATGGCAGTCTCTTTTCAAGACAGTTTGTCTATCCCCCATCCAGTTATCAAAATTATCAACTGTCATTCTTCAAATGGCATCTCGCCGGAAATCCTTCAGAGAAGTTCGTTGAAGACTTTACAAGTATTTCTCCTTATTTGAGAATTCCTGTTACAAGGATTTTATTTGCTTCAATGCAATTTCAAACTACAACAATATTGCTCCTCAGTGATGTTCTCCAAGTGAGTCCACAAGTCAATTTGCTTCCATCAAATGGCATCTCTCCGAGAAGTTTGGTGAAGATTCAGATGATGTTTCTCTTTATTTGAGAAGACATAGTTTACAAGTCAGTCGACCTGCATCTCTTTTGAGTATCCCTGGTGAAACTTCCAAATCTTCAGTAAGTTATGGATTCCCACTGAAGTCGGGAATCTCCAGTGAAGTTCCAATTCCCTGTGAAAGATACTCTCCCATAAGTATTCACTATTCCAGGAAGAAACTGAGACCAGTCAGCGGTCCAAGACCCAGTACGAGGGGAGGTATACTTACCCTTTTCAACCTAAAGGAGCTTGATTAAAGAAGGAACTGAGACCAGTCCACGGTCCAAGACCCGGTACGAGGGGATGTTTTTTTATCCTTTTCAAGCTAAAGGAGCTTGATCAAAGAAGAAACTTAGACCAGTCTGCGGTCCAAGACCCGATACGAGGGGAGGTTTGTTTACCCTTTTCAAGCTAATGGAGCTTGATCAAAGAAGAAACTGAGACTAGTCCGCGGCCCAAGACCCGGTACGAGGGGAGGTTTGTTTACCCTTTTCAATCTAATAGAGCTTGATCAAAGAAGAAACTGAGACTAGTCAGTGGTCCAAGACCCGGTACTAGGGGAGGTTTATTTACCCTTTTCAAGATAAAGGAGCTTAATCAAAGAAGAAACTGAGACCAGTCCGCGGTCCAAGACCTGGTACAAGGGGAGGTTTGTTTACCCTTTTCAAGCTAAAGGAGCTTGATCAAAGAATACACTGAGACCAGTCCGTGGTCCAAGACCCGGTACGAGGGGAGGTTTGTTTACCCTTTTCAAGTGAAAGACCTTGATCAAAGAAGAAACTGAGACCAGCCAGTGGCTTACGACACGAGGCGAGGGGAGGTTTATCTCCTTTTTAAACAGATCATCTGATTATTTGAAGTTGGCTCTATTTCAGATGATTTGGTTAATCTCGGTAGTAGATTCTCTGATAAGTTTTAAAATAGAACTTTCACCAAGCCTCAGTAGGTATTTTCTTTTATTTCTTGTTGAGTCTCGGCAGAAGATTTCCAGTAGACCTCGGCATAAGGTATTTTCTTTTATTTCCTGGAAAGTCTCAGTAGAAGATTTCCAGCAGACCTCAGCAGAAGGTGTTTCTGTTGTAAATTCTCTGGTTATTCTCGACAGTAGATCTCCAGAAGATTTCAACATAAGATGTTTCATTGTTTCTAGGATCTCGGCAGTAGATTCCCTGGTTAACTTTGGTGCATCTTTGAACTTCAACAAATAGTTGTCCTCTTTTCAGATTCTCTGGTTTATCTCGGTAGCAGATTCCCTAGTGATTTTTGATAGTCGACACATTTTTTAATAAAACCTTGGCAGAAGGTATTCCTAAGTGAGGTCTAAGTCTCGGCAGCAGACTCCTCTAAATGATATCTCTTGAAATCCCTCAGTTGGCCTCGACAGTAGTTTCTCCGAGTGGATGTTGTTAAAAGATTTTGTCACAAGTTCATCACCATGTGTTTAAGATATCTTGTGATTGTCAGTTGAGTCTCTTCCCTAGTGGAGTTGAGTTTCGTCCCCAGTGGATTTGGATCTTTTCCCCATGGAGTCTTGCTTTGTTAAGTCGTCCTCGTTGGGTCTTTCGTTCTTTAGATGTGCTTCAGCATTTTCCGTATACAGTTATCCCCTGTGACATCATTCCTCATAGGATCTTTTTCTTGCATTCATATCATTTCATGTCATATCATGTGCATCTTGTGGCATCTTAGGGCCAAAAATTGTGTATGTTTGTATTTAAGTCTCTCCTATCTCGTCGAGACGAAGATTTTAATCTCCATATCTCTGGATAGAAGAAACTTAAATAGAGGCATCTGTCACACCCTAATTTTTTACCCTAAGATTCTGCATTTTTCGTTCTGCATCGTTTGCATAGCATATCTCGCATTTCATCTCGCATAATACCCAATTTATCAGCCAAAATAAATTTGTTGGAATTTACAGCCGAATTTGGTCAAATAAAAGTCAATTGTGCGTTAGATCAGTGGACGGAGAATTTTAAAGTCGAGCCTGTAGACGTCAGTGATATTAATCTACGTTTCGCGTAGTTTAACCTGGCGTGCTCATTTGAATTTTTTACCACTTTTCGGTCGCATTTTGGGACAGTTTAAGCCTTTTTAGCGAGGACAATTTATTTCAAAATTTGACCAAACGCTGTATTTTTTCAATACATATATCTTGCGCTGATCATTTTGGTGTATTCGTTATTTTTTCTGAGGCTGTCGATACCGGTCCTTTTTTTCCTTTTTACCGTTTTTTCTAATTTTTAATTCCTAATCATTTTTATTAATTAATTTTTTGTTTTAGGTTTGTGTAAAATATTTATTTTATTTTCAATTTACTTATATCTTTTTCTTTTATTATTATTTATTATTTATTTATTTTATGTATTGTTTAAGTTTTTGTCCTCATTCCTTTTGTGGGAAAACTTAGTGACCTAGTGTCAAAATGGTTTTTTTGTGTTTGGCTCATTTTATGAAATTCTTGTTATACATCCTGAGACAAAGGACCATCACTACACCACTTCCCATTACATTCTCCCATGCGCGCACCCCTTATCACAACTTGCAGGCACACCTAAACAAGAAAACAAAAAGAAAAACGAAAAAGGGCTTGAGAGGTGGCGTGTTTTGGGATCAATTGGTTTTCATTCTTCTTCAGATTACTAGTACACCATGTATGGGAGACAATTCTTAAAATAAAAGGACAAGAGATTCCCTCCTTCTCATTGCAACCATTACTTTTCCTCTTCATGTGTACGTACACCACCACCTTGTTTTCTCATGAACTCTATCACTCTTTTTTTTTCATTATTCCTACAACCACTTACTACCACACAAAAACTACCTTCCTTTTCTACCACTGTAACCTTAAACAAAACCTTAACAACACATATACTCACATTCACTCCCCACCTCGTGGATACCACCATGCATATATGTTGCTAACCCTCTCTTGATTTTTTACACTGACCATTAACAAGAAACCTCTCATTTTCAGAACGATACAGTAACACACCTTGGTGAGCCCCTCGCGCTAACACCAAGCCTTCACTTTCCATCTTTGCAATTCATTCCAACTTCATCAATTCACCTTTTATTTTCATTTTTTTCTTCTTCTAGCTTCCAACAAACACAACGTGACACACACTTCATCCCACATACACATAAACATTACCTTCTTTTTCTGCTAAAAAACTTACACTTTTCCTCTTCTCACTTAGGATACTTCAATACGACAACAACAAAACTTTGCTTATGGGATCTCTTCATCACCTAACTGTCACCTTCAAACCACCCATCAACATACCTTGCAACCTTGCTCCACCATAAACATTGCAAACCTTATCACACATAAACCTACAAACTCCAAACATCACTCTTCATTTAACAACTTCTAACAACCGCATCGCAACACACTACCCAACAGCTTCCATGATACCTCTTCCACCATGAGCGCAAAAAACGCATTCACCTGGCACTGTAAATTTTGTCTTCATTTCCATTCATCCCTCCATCGAAACCGTTATCGAAAAAGCTAGCTCACCGTCTCCTTCCATTTTACAACCCGCACCACCTTCTACTATCACTTTCATTTCATGATGAGAAATATAAACTTTCCAAAACCACAACACAAACTGACAACCTCTGCCGAGAGTTGAGATAGAGCAAGATCGAAAACAGAGGAGAATAAGAGTGACGTGAACAACAACAACAAGTCATGAGCTTCCTTTTGTACATGCCGAAACACCGTCGCGAGACTGAGAAGAGAAACGAGAGGGTACTGGAACATCGCAGTCAAACGTTTCTCATCGATGAGTTCCAATTGATCATATCTTTCTTGGACTCATTCCGCTTCATCATGCTTGGTCTCCATCAAAATTCTCAAAGATGGTATCTCTACTTCAATGGGAAGAACGACATCCATCCCATACACCAAAGAAAAGGGAGTTGCCCCTGTCGAAGTTCGAACCGAAGTTCTATACTCATGTATGGCAAACGGTAACATTTCATGCCAATCCTTATAGGTCTTGACCATTTTGTGCAGGATCTTTTTGATATTTTTGTTAGAAGCTTCGACGACTCCATTCATCTTGTCTGACCTCTCAAACATCCATAAAGGATCAAGAGGACTACCACATCAAGAATCAAGCACAAGGTTGCAACATTCCAAGTGGATCAAGTCTCAAGATCGACAATGTCACCAAATTAGGGTTTTGGTCGACCAAGGCCTCCAGATGAAAGTTTTCATCTGGGAATGAGCCAATGCTTCAAAGTACAACCCAAGATATTCCAAGGGACCTTATGGACCCAATCATCAAGTTAATTTATCCTCAGGGGATACATTCATAAAAGATCAAGAATTAGGGTTTCTTGACCTAATTCACCCCTAAGTTGACTTTTTGGGCAAAGCATGAGCCAAGACCTCAAGACATGATTTGAGGCCTCAAATACACCACATTGATCCATTTGCAACAATGGATTGATCCAAGAAGCTTGATTCACAAGTTTCAATTTCATCTGGACCACAATTAGGGTTTTTAAGGAAAAGTCAACTGTACCCTTGACATTTGACCAAGACATGCCCCCAAACCTTGGGACATGATTCAATACACCCTATAACACCTATGGGACCCATACATTAGGTTTAAATTAGGTCAAGGGTTTGATTTCACAAAGGATCACACAGTTTGGATTTCATCTGATAAAAAGTCAACTGTGCACAAAATCATGTTTGAATTTTTGTAATTTTTTACAAATATGGTTCCCCTAAGTTAAAAACAATGTTAATGTATGGAATTGATCATCATTCATTAAGAAATATCAAGAAAATTGAGGTTTCTTGCAAAAGGGGAAACCATGAGAAACCAAAAATTTTCTAAGTTATGGAACAAAAGTGATTTTGCACCAACTTTGCAAGGTCATAACTCCTAAACCACAAGGCCTTTTTCTCCCATTCAAAGCTCAAACGAAAGTCCACATGACATACATAAAATATGTCAACTACAAGAGATTCCAAATCCTCATGGATTTTGAGTTATGGATTGATCAAAATCACAAAAATGGGAAATGGCCACTTTTTCCAACACTTAGTGAAAATCTGCCTATGTTAAAAAACAACAGTCCAAAGTCCAAAATGTAGAGGAATTTTCACTATGATCCAAGGGGATTCAGAACCATTTGTGAACATCAAAGTTGAAGTATGTTATCCCAGCTTTCCAAAGAGTACAAGAACACTCAAAGACTCCATGTGAGCAGGGAGATATGATCCTCCCAAGTTGCCTTGCTCTCTTTCTCCCACGTCTTCATCCCATATGAATAAATTATATGTTTCATCGCTCCTCCAAAATGGACATCTCCAAAAAAGCCTTCCTTTATTTTTTCCCTTTTTGCATTGTTACGAAACCATACGACCATCACAACCACAAAAATTTCCAGATCGAGATTTTACAAAGAAAGAAGACATAGAAACACCTTTGGATGATTTTGTCTTCAAATGCGACATTGCAACACCTTAAAGTAGAACACTTTCTTGTTGTTGTTGTCTTCTTCCTGACAATGGTGCACCTAAGGAAGCTGTCCAGATCATTGGAACACATTTGTAACATCTCCATCATCAAGCTCGATCACTAGCAGCAAGAGGTAAGCCTGAAGCCTTCAAACTCCATATTCCATGCATCATAAATGAATTTTTGAGTTACCATCTTGTTCCTTCATGTATATAGAGTGATAACCCTCAATCAATTGCCATGAATCAATCGTGTATGGAATTTCATTGTGTTCATGCTGAAATTAGAGTTCTTGAGGTTATCCTTTGATTTCTCACTCCATACTCAATATAAATGCAATTAATCTATATGGTTGTGATCCTTGTTCAAAAATGAGCAAGATTGGTGTTTGAATCGTGCAAAACCATTGAGTAATCAGAGAGAAAAGTGAGAAAACGCAAATCTGGGGAAAGCAGGGCACGCGGGCAAGAACCAAGTGTTCTTGGCGCCCTTTTTCAAATTTTTAAATATTTGAATTTTTGATATTTTGTTTAATTGATTCAAAAATTAATTTTTCCCTGAGTTTTTATGTTTTTGGATTGATTCTTATTTTGAAAATTCACAAAAATATTAAAATATTTTTATTCCACAAAAATTTCACAAAAATATTATTTATTTGATATATTTAATATTTTCCTAAAGAATTATGTTTTTAATTGTTTTTAAACATTTAAAATATTTCTTTCTCTTGCTTTTTCAACTTCAAATGAATTTCAAGCTTTCGTGTGATTAAGCATGATTTTTCAAAATATTTTTCAAAGTTGACAACTTGTTTTTGAATATATTTGGTATTTTATATCATTTTTATTTAATTTCCTTTGAAAATTATATCTTTTAAATTCAAAATTAGGGTTTCCTCTAAGTTTTGATTTTTTTCAAACTTCACATAAACTCTTGGGCCTCTAATAGAGTGTAAGACCCATCCTTTGTAAATACAAACCTTTTTTGGGCCTCTCTCATTGTATAAGACCCACTGCGATTTCAAAAATCTCGGCGCGATTGCCACCTTTAAAACAAAATCATATGGGCCTCCCTTTGGTTGTAAGTTCCATTTCAAATCACTTATTTAATTAAACTCTTGGGCCTATAATAGAGTGTAAGTCCCATCCCTTGTTGTACATCAAACCTTTTTGGGCCTCAGTTATTGTATAAGTCCCTCTACGATTCTTAAAACGACGGTGTGATCACTGTCTTTCACTGGGCCTTCCCTTGTGTTATAAGCCCCATTTTTATTCTTTTAAAATACACTTTGGGCCTCTTGATAGAGTGTAAGTCCCATCCCTTTGTAAATAAATAATTTTTTAGGCCTCAGTCATTGTATAAGTCCCAATACGATTTTCAAAAACAACGGTGCAATCACTGTTATTTATGGGCCTCTCCTTGAATATAAGACCCAATCTTCTCTTTAAAACAACTTTCCACTTTGATTTTGATTCAAATTCATAGTTGTTATCAAAACTTTCTTTAATTTCTTGAATAACTAACCATACAGTTGTAGTAATGGAAGCTTGCTCACATGTAAGTTTTAAACAACTTTCTTTTACATACTTGTATGTATATATCTGTTTATAATGCTGGAAGCTTGCTCACCTGTAAGTCCTCCTACACTCTTTTACATACTTGTCTATATATTTCATATTTATATACTTGTATATTATCTGTTTAGAGTTTTCCCCGACAATTAGGTCTAGGATTAGATCAAGCCAACAATTACTCTTTCAACAAAGTCAAAACTAGTTCCCCGTAGGAAATTCCAGATACAGTCTTGCCTCCTCTTGGGCTTATACAATATGGAACAAAGAAAGGCATTATTCCCGGTGAAACTTTTCTCAAGACTGTCACTATTAGAAAATTGTCAAAGAAATTCAATTCCCCAGAGAGGATTAATTCCCGGTGAAACCTGTCTTGAATTTCTTCAAACCCTATAACTGTTCATTACAGAAAGGATTAATTCCCAGTGAAACCTTTCAGGAAATTTTCTTAGGTTTGGACCCACAGGCTTCCTAAAAGCATCCTCAGCCTCCTCTTGGGCTTTGTACAAGGACCCTCGGGCTTCTTAGAAGTTCTCATGCCGCCTCTTGGGCTTAGTACAAGGACCCGAGACCTCTTACAAGTATAGGACATAACCTAGTCATCCTTTGTTAGAGAATTCTTTCTAAGAGTCAAACCATCAGACCAATTTAGGGTTGATTCTCATCCTTTAAGGTACCTGCCTCCTCTTGGGAATCATACAAAGATAAACCACTTTCATACCAGTAGACTAGGACAGTCTCACGCCAATTTTGAATTTTAAGAAACCCTCAAGTTTCCTAAAATAACACAAGAATAACCTGGACCACTCCATAAACACTCAATCTTTCATTTCCCAACTAGGGTTATCTTATCATCAATACAACACCTTCCAAAATCAGAACCTCAAGGCATCTGATATCTCAACTCCTTTGTAATCCTCAGCAACAGTTGATTCCTCAATTTGGACCTGTCTCTGGATCTCCATGATCCTTAGCAGAAGTTAGTCTCCTCTTAGGCTTCATATAGATAATTCCCCAACCATCCTTCTCTTAGGCTTTGTATAATGATCATTCCTCAGCAGTTTCATCCTCAATCTTGGGCTTTCTACAAGACACCCATAAATATCTTTAGCTGAGTTAGTCAAATATTTTTTAGCCTCAATCTTGGGTTTCATACAAGACACATATAAAATCTCCCCGGTGGAGTCAAATCCTGCTATTCTCCTCTTAGGCTTTGATCTCCATAAGCAGAGTCAGTTTCTTCTCTTTTAGCCTCAATCTTGGGCTTTGTACAAGACAGATAAAACCTCTCACCAGTAGAGTCAGTTTCCCATTTTAGCCTCAATCTTGGGCTTTGTACAAGACATATAAAAATATTCCCCAGTGGAGTCAATAACTCTCTTAGCCTTAATCTTGGGCTTTGTACAAGACAGACACAATATTTTTTCGGAGAAGTCAATGTGTAGCCGCCTCTTAGGCTTTGTATAATGATCTCCCTAAAAGAGTCAGTCTCTTTCTAGACCCAATCTTGGGCTTCGTACAAGACAAATGAAACTCTCTAAATAAAGTCAACCTTTTAGCTACAACCTTGAGCTTTGATCAAGGCACAAAAAAATAAAAACCAACATCCCCTTAGAGGAAATCAAAAATCTCTCTCTAGGAAAACATTCCTCTGTACATCACACATCAAAACAGACAATCAAACAAACCCTAATCCAAGATAACTTCTGTAAGTGGCACACTTGTTTATTCAAAAATCCAAGTTGTAGTCCATCTCTTATCCTGGTAAATCTTCATCTTTCATCTAACTGCTGTAAGTGGCAAGCCTCTGGATTATTTACATCCAAGCCAATGTCCCTCTCTTAGCATGAAAGATTCCTAAAGGAAAAATGGCATTGCTCAACACTGAGTTAAAGTTTCCTCCTTCAGGACAAATCCCCTATAAAGGAAATTATGGCATTTCTTGATTCACATATCCCAGTTAAAGTAACCTTCCTTTATAATCAGTTACCCAACAACTATGACAAATAGATGAGATATCTCCCTTTAGAGATGACAAATTCTCAGTTAAACCTTTTAGCTTCAATTATGGGCTTTGAACAAGACACAAATACTCATTTAGCTTCAATCTTGGGCTTTGAACAAGACACCAAACATCTCTTTCCTCCCAAAGAATAGGAGAACCTACGATTGCTCTGATTTCCCTGTTTTCTTTAAAGGGAATACGTAGGCATAAGATTGCGAAATCTTAGCGAGCACACTAAAACAAAAACCTTAGGTCCAGTACCTTACCCAAAACATCGAAAAACCCGAAAATTAACAAAATACTCTCTCTCTCAACACTCCCAAAGGAGAAACTTTCCCAATAAACAGATAAACACCAGTAAATAGAAAACAGTATAATTGCTAACAACCTCTGGATAACCACATATAGGATGGGTAATTGACAACTCCCCATTGTATAACCTGACCCCGGACCCCCCAATCTCTTAGCATCTGTTAAAGAAAAATTTTGCGTGCATGGTTAGTTTTAGATAGCTTCCCTTTCCTTTCCAGCTTCATAGGATAAATAAGAAATCAGAAAGTAGCACCCAATTCCAACCATGGCGATAAGGTGGTCGCGTCACCGACAAAACTCACACACTACAAAAAAATAGCGACTCTGCTGGGGAGCCTTAGGCATTAATCGCCATTTTTCCAACAGAAAAATGGCCACTCTGCTGGGGATATCAGAGGAGTCTGAGGCATTAATCGCCATTTTTCCAACAGAAAAATGGTGACTCTGCTGGGAAGCCAAAATAGGATTAGAATTCCTAAGAGGTCTAGGTTGTTAGCAATCATACTATATATATATATATATATATATATATACTGCTTTTCCTACTTGATATTCGTGTTTATTTTTCTGTCAATGGGAATGCGATCAATACGCATGTTGAAATTTTGAGAGAACCCTAAGATAACGGGTGGCATTGACGGGGGAACTTATAGGGAGTTAATCCCAAATAAGCGATCTTGGTATACCAACAAATCTGGCGAGGCCCCGTGTGGATTCTGACTGTTGAATGACCAATGGTCGTGAAAGCAGAGTTTTCTCAGTGTGGCACCTGTGACCCTGAGGATTTAGTAGGCATTAACCTTATAACCCCTTGGTAGTGCGGTGACTATCAGGAATAGTTGATACACAATACTACACTCAAATGAGATTCATCCTAGGATGCTACAGCTCGCTCGGGTGATCCAATTTGCTATTGATATCCCTAGGAGGGGTCAATGATTTTGGGAACCTGGAACCCGTTCTACAGGTACCAAAATTGACCAGAATACAACCTTTGGGGATGGGTAGAACCATGACTCCATGCTCATGATGTTGAACCCTTGAACCCATGTTTTTTCAATGTTTTTGTGTGCTACATTCATGCATTCATTTAAAAAACTCTTAAACAAAGAAAAAATCTTCTCTTCTTTTTTCAAAATAAACTAAAATAATAATTGCAAAAATCAGAAAGATTGCGTTATGGATTTCGGTTAAAGAAAGACGCACAAGTACACTTTCAAGGCTCCGAAACTAAGGAATTTAAGGAGGTTGGCAAGAATGGTCACCATCCCTGATGCTTTCAGAGCTAAGCATGGAGGATTGTTGTCTCTGTTAAAAGTCCACGTAGTTGAAGGAATCCTTTCTACTTTAATTCAAGTCTACGATCCGGTTTATCACTGCTTCATATTTCGGGATTACCAACTGGCACCAACATTAGAAAAGTACTATCATCTGATTGATTTACCTATCACTGATCAAGCTCCATTTTCTGGACTGGAAGAAATTCCAAAGGATCAGGCCATTGCAAGAGCAATCTCTTTGGACGAGTCAGAAGTTAGGACTCACATGACCACCAAAGGAGGAATCCAAGGATTACCAGCTAAATTCCTGATAGAGAAAGCTCTGTACTTTGCTAGTATAGGAAATGTAACTACTTTCGAAGATATCTTTGTCCTACTCACATATGGGCATTTCCCAACATTGACAACTTCGTTGACACCAACGCTGTTAAGATATTTCTGATTGGAAACCCAATACCAACCTTGCTCGCATATGCTTATCATTCTGTACACTTAAGGAATTTGTACAGCGGAGAAATGATCACATGTTATGTACCCTTACTTTACAAATGGTTCATTTCCAATTTACCCAAGTCTGCTACATTTTGGGATCACAAGAGTACTCTACGTTGGTCATAAAGGATTATGTCTCTTACCAATTCTGACATAGATTGGTATTATAGGATTTACTAAGGGATAGAGATCATCGACAGTTGTGGAAATTTCCCTAACGTACCCCTCTTAGGAACTAAAGGAGGAATTAACTACCATCCAATTTTAGTTCGTCGTCAACTCGGATACCCGATGAGACATATCCTGCATAATGTTCATCTGGAAGGTCTTTTCTTCAAGGAAGGGGAAAATGACAGGGCAATAAAAAAGGAAATAGTGCATGTCTGGAAACATATTCACAAGAAAGGAAGATAGTCTCTAGGAAGACCAAACGGTATCTCCATGGAGCCTTATCTCCACTGGGTGCAAACTAGAGCCCTCAAGCTGAGAATGCCTTACCCTCGCCAAGAAGTTTTTCCGTTAAAGGTATTTGTCCTTTATTTCATGTCTGATGCGGAAAAACTCCAGGTAACTCTCAACAAAGTTCAACGTGAGAAGAGCTCTTGGAAAAACAAGTATTTAATCCTCAACGTGGAGTGTACCAAGATTTAGGAACTGTTAAAAGAAAAGGACGCTCTAATTATGATATTAGAGCAGCATGTTGTAGAAAGTCAGGAAGATCGAAAGTATTTGCTCGATCCTCTCACTTGGCAAAGGACTGACAACCCGACAACAGCTGAAGAGCCCCGGTTAAAGAAAAGGAAATTACCAGAACCAGCGTCGGAGCTCTCTTCATAAAGGACTCAGGATCCATAAGCTTAGGCATTTCTTTATAGCACTCTGTAGAATACTGTATTTTCCTTTCTGCAATCTTTCAAATTCAATAAAACAAGGTCTTTACCCTCCACTGTATGATATTTTAGATATATTTGTTGAGTTTCTTTTTTATTAAAACTAAGAAAAAATATATATCTTTGCATATCATTCATTATTTTCACATAACGCGTCTTCTCATCTTCAAATCTCACGTACGTGTCATGATTCTAGAGTCAAACTATCTCGCTCGTACAATACTCGGGCCAATCCACACAAAAAATTAGATGATCTTGAGGAACAGAATAGAGAACTGAAAGAAGAAATCGACGCTCTAAAGGAAAGTTTGGAAAAACTTCACAGTGATATGCAATCCCTGACAGCAGTGTCGCGGTGAAAATTAGATACCATAGTTATTTGTTAACTAGGATCGCATTTTTAATGTCACCAATGGTCTTTGATTTTATCCAAGGGAAGGGAGAAAAAACCGAATTCCCAAAATGCAATGCAGATGCACTAAGATTCTAAGTTCGGGGGTTGGTTATACCTAGGGAAGGTGTTAGCATCCTAGATATCTGTAGTACTCTACAGGAACCTCTTGATTTATTATGTTATTTGTTATATGTTTTTGCTAAGGGTTTAAGGGTAGGTGATTTATTATTTTTTATCCTAAGTGTGCTCGACAACATATCGCATCTTGTGCCTATATATCCTGTCAGGAGGGAATCAGAGCACTTGTAGTTCCTTATTAAGGATACTAAAATGTTTTAAAGGTTTTAGGAGAGAAGATGAGTCATCATCTTAAGAAGACCACCACAGTTTTTGAAAATGTTTGTATTTTGTGGGGTATGGGATTGTATGTCCCTTCTTTGAGATGATTAACATCTAACTCTCTTGTGTGGAGAATTAGGTGGGCTAAAGTTTGATTTAAAAATCAAAATTAAGGGGGACTAACCTAGGAAATCTATCCTAAGTTATCTAATTGACTTATCTTAAGGTGTCGATTATGAAATGCAAATGATATGCACCATGCACAATAACATGGTTATCATGCATGGGATTTTCCCTTGGATATTTATGCGATTAATTATTGTTATTTAGGCGAGGGTGCTAGAAAAGTGATGCTAGACTTGTGTCCAGTGACCGGTAAGTTGAATGCGATGCCCTAAGGCGATCGACTTACATGGGTAGAAAATGGGCTCGACGTTGGATCGAGAGTTTTTTATATTTTGAAAGGGTTTAGAGCATAAACATAAATTAAGTAAAGAACATACAAGCAAACGAACGAAGGTTTACACACGAGCGTTCACGAACCTAAGACTAAGCGAGAGGTTTCTAATCCGGGGACGATTTTGTTAAGAAAAAAGATTTTAGATTTGTTTTAATTTAGAAAATTTGTTAGAGGTTAACTTTCACTTGAGCAAGGTTAGAGAAATTTTTATAAAAATTAATTATAAAAGAGATTCTTTTATCATTTAGTTCTTAGAGTTTTAGATAGAAAAAAGATTTAGTGTTAGTGTATTCTCGAAAGTCTTATGCCATTCTAACCTTTTTTTTTTAGTTAAAGTTATTAAAAGGTTTTAATTTCAAAATTTATTATATAAAAAAAAGGTTTAATTATTATAAAAAGCTCCAAATTAAATTAATTATTATAAAGAGTTTAAAAAAAGTTTTAGATTAATTGTTATTATTAAAAAAGTTAAATTAATTATAAAAAAAAGTTAATTTTAAATAAAAAAAGTTTCAACTTTAATTATTGTTGTAAAAGAGAAGGTTTTAAATTATTATAAAAAAAAGTCTTAATCTAAATTATTAAAAGAAAGGTTTTATTTTAATTATAAAAAAGATTTTTTAAT
The DNA here is from genome assembly GCA_022829125.1 of Lathyrus tuberosus. Classification (NCBI taxonomy): domain Eukaryota; kingdom Viridiplantae; phylum Streptophyta; class Magnoliopsida; order Fabales; family Fabaceae; genus Lathyrus; species Lathyrus tuberosus. Next base: position 7,423,055 of record JALAZF010000008.1, on the reverse strand, counting down.
TTTGATTATTAACTTAATTGTTATAAAAAAAGGTTTATTATTAAAGACTTATGTTTTAATTTGAAAAAGTTAAGGATTTTTTATTTAAAAGGGTTTAATTACTATTTTAGTTGCAAAGTTATGTTAAAAAAGTTAATTAGAAAAAGTTATTAAAGAGTTTTCAAATTAATTTAGAAAAGGTTTTAATTTTAGTATTTTTATAAATAAAATTTTATTATTATTTGATTGTAAAGTTATATTGAAAAGTTAATAGAGTTTTTTCTTATTAAAAAAAGATTTTAATTTAATATTTTAAAGATTTTATGAAAGGTTTTTTTTATTAAAAGGAAACGTTCTATGTTTTATTTATTTTTAGATTTAAAAAAAAGGTTATATTTAAGAGAAAAAAAAGGTGCCATTTTAAATAAAAAGTTGTATTTTAAAAGGTTATAAAAAAATTCTACCTATGTTTTATTATTATTTTTTTTTAAAAGAAAAGTTATATATTTATTATTTAAAAGTAAAATATTTTTAATAAAAAAAGAATTATGTATTAAAAGTTCTATTAATAATTATGTTATAAAACCACAATTAAAAGTTAATATGTTTAGAAAAACCGTTTCCTAATATTAGAAAAAAAAGCTGTCTAAAATAAATAAAAAAAGGGAGATCTTAAGTGAAACGACGGAGGGATACCGTGCGCGCTGAGGGAGAGGGTTCGTCGTGGACCCTCAAATCATGGCTGTTGGGTCAAGGTGCGCGGAGATCTAACACATAAGACGTGAGGGTGGACGTGTGTACGGTGTGCATCAGTGTACGTGATTAAAAAAAGGTTCAAAGGGGAGTGAGGTTCAGACTCATCCTTCTCTTGTCTCTCTCAAAATCTCTCGCTCGGAATTCCTTTATGCGACGATTAGGGTTTGAGAAACCCTAACTCTCGCCTCCGCTATCTCTCGTTCTCACTCCCCATTCTCTCATCATCTTCTCTCTCGATCAACAAACAATAACCCTAACCCCACACAGCCCAATGCCCCAATCCACTATGTTTATGCTGATTACAATTACAAAGACTTAGAGCAATGAAAAAAAAGGAAAGAAAAAAAACTGCCGACGGTTGAAGGCGAGGAGAGGCGACCGCAACCTCAATATCCCCTATTCCAAGATACGTCTCTTTCTTTTCTCCTCCAATCTTCTTTTCCAATTATTGCGTATTATTGTTGATGTTGTTGAGATTTTGAATCCGTGTTGGTTGCTGCTCGTGTGTGTTTGTTGTGAAAGCTTTCCTTTTTCTGGTGTGTATGCTCTCTGTTGTGATATGCGTGTATGATTTTGGTGTGTGTTTGTGAATGATTTTCTGATTCTCGTATGAGTTGATGTTGTTTGTAAGGATTGGTGAATTGTGATGGTTTGAGGGTTTTTGAATTGTGAAAGTTTTTTTTTCATGATACGTGTGAATGTCCTCCTTGTATGTGTTGTAGTAATATATATAGACTTGATGGTATTGAATTTTCTGATTTCGTCTTGAATTTGCAAGATTGTCGTGTCTGCTCTGGTTTTGGAAAGGTTGTAGGCTGTTAGGAACATATTTGATACTGATGTTTATTTCCATTTTCGTTTCAACATGTACTGATAAATATCCTTGATTCTGGTGATGAATCTTTCTATTTTCAAATTATCATGTTGGATGTGGTTTAGGAAACAATTGAATATTGCCTTGATTGGTTTTGGGGGCTTGATGATGGTTTTGGAAGGTTTCAAACGTAGTCTGAACATATTTTGACTTGCTTTGAATTGTGTTTTGTTCATTGTCCAAAACTCTTCAATTCTCACCCTTCTCAGCCCAACATGCTTGAGAACGTGACTTATGATTCTTGAATGTGGTTGTGCTTTTGAGATTATGAACCTTACTCGGTATTGATGACTCTTGCAGCTAACATTGTGGCGGTTTTACCTTGCAGATTGTGGTAATATTGTATTGTAATTAGGGAGAACAGGTTAGTCAAACTGATTGCATTGATCATGGATATAACTCGTTCAAAATGGGAGTGTTTATCGTGTTTGGAAACCGTTTTGGCAGAAACAGGTGAGACCATGAACACACGGTTTTTTTATATGGTATCTATCCCATTCAAAAAATAACAACAGCTAGACATGTTTTAATATGGTGACAGGTTTGGATATGATGGCAGCTTCTATGCATGACTGCTGCTTTTCAACTTAGAATTTGGCGGTGGATCGATTAGTTCAGAGCTGTGTAGGGATTTCCATGAGGATGAGCTAAAAGGTTAACCCAATCCTATAAACATCTTCTTCCTATCTCAAATGTTCTATCCTCTTTCTTAAACCAAAAGTGAAAGTAAGATCTCCAAACTTAGTGCTCTAATCCGGATTTCCTTTCTGTTATTCACAAGACAGCATGACATGCCGCTTAATTCTGATGTAACCTATTCTGAAGCACCCTCAAATTTCAACTCGGCCACTTGTACAGAAACAGGACCAGTAACCGCATTCGTCACTTGATGCAGCGCTCCTATCAATACCGATTTGCATCCTTGTTTGGCCATTTGAGGTAACTGAAATTAGCATTCATCATTTTTGTTTCAGTTTCTCTCGCACGAGTTTACGCTTCAAATAGGAATATGCTTTTGGTAGATTCACTCCTATACTCATCATGTTAGAAAGCAGGCCAAGAGAGATTTCGTGTCCGAGGGCGTGTTTTATCGCATTATGACAACTTCGTGAAGTCCGCTCCTTGGCGCGTGTGACAAAGGCTGAGGAAATTGTGCCACAATACGGCCAAAGATGAATCATATGGCGTCTTAGGCTGATCTTCAAAGTTTCATGAGAATTAGGATAATTATATCTCCTACTAACGTGGCAGCATTAAAGCGGCGCATCCTGCTAAGGAATCTCACGAGTACTGTCTGCTAGGATGGAAAGCTATTTTCAACACCATACTGGGAACCTATTTTCCTCAAATCAAAAGCTTTAGGATGAAGGCTATAGTTGCATTAGTTAAACTATTGAAAATGTTGTTTGGGGCTTGTTTACAAAATTCCTCGTACAAGTACTTGTTTTAGTGAAACAAACTCATGTATGCCCGAATGAACAGGATTTCTAATTGAAACGACCTTGAATTTAAGCTTGGGATCAAGAGTTGTAATTTTGCATGTTGAGTTTGCTGCCATGTGAAGTTTTGTGTTTAGTGGTGATGTTGGTTTTTTTTGTGAGTTCTATTGTGTAAATTTTTACCATGTGATGGAGAATTGATTAGGTTTATGAGGTGGTGGATATGCATTGTAGAAACCTGCGTTCTTCCATGTAGCTACTTGCTGCCTTTCTTATTTGTTGCAATTCTATGCTCATAAACCACCATAACCTGCACACTCCAAGTTATGCATATGGCATTGTTTGTACATATGGAAATTGCTCCAAAATTATCGGTTTCCTATATGCACATATCTTGAGAAAACACCCTATGGACGCCCACGTCTTTATAATTCGACACTATGATACCAATTTTATTTTCTATTGTAAACCAAAGAATCGCTTTATCTATTTTGAAAGTATCTTTGAATTTGAAAATAATTTGAACCCAATTTTCCATCCACTTTTCGTGGAAATTTGCCTTGTATTGTGCCTCGTGGAACTTGGAAATGTAGTTCGTCATGTAATCTTGACAAGTGATGAACTTTGTGTCTTGAGGGCATATCAACCAAAAATGACAGTATTGGCTTCTGACAAGTGATCATGTATGATCAATCTCCCATACCATTTGCAATTGAGTTCCAAAATTTCTAATTCCTTCCAAATTTAACCTTCATTACTTAAGAACATAACGCCATTGAGTAAACACAATTCTCAAATCTTGAGGAGCTGACAGAGAGGGAAAGATACCATCTTGCAGTATAACATTGCCACGTAATCGGTGACTAGCTTTTAGGGACCAATCAGAGGGTATGAGGTCATAGTATTCTGTGGTGAGACATCTGAGAAATTTTGAGGGAATAAGAAGCTTGGTGGTGGCTTAGGGATCAAGAGGGTGAGGGAACAAACTTACAAGAATCCACACACATCTCGCAAGGACCAGGGAACCTCCACAAACACACACACAACACAGCCTTCAAAACCTTGAACTTTCTGCAGCAGCACCTGTACTCATAAATGAAACAAACAGAGAACAACTAGGTAAAGCGGTTAGTTATGCACAAATGATGACCTAATATGCTATGTAAAGAAATGAAACGGGGATCTTAGGGTAAAAAATTAGGGTGTGATAGATGCCCCTATTTAAGTTTCTCCTATTCGGAGATATGGAGATTGGCATCTTTGTCTCGACGAGATAGGAGGGACTTAAATACAAACATGCACAAATATTTGGCCCTAAGATGCCGCTATATGCACATGATATGGTATGATATGATATGCAAGACAGAGATCCTGTGAGGAATAATGTCACAGGGGAAAACTGATGTTAAAAAAAACTGAAACATCGACCCGACGAGGACGACTCAACAAGACAAAACTCTATGGGGAAAGACCTAACTCCACTGAGGGAAAGGGACTACCAACTGACAATCACAAGGTAGCTTAAGCATAAGGCAAGAAACCTGAAAGGAAAAAGGATAACTTACTACCAATAGCTGGTAGCCTACACGAGGGTATCCAGTTGAAATAAAATGGCGTATATTACCTACTATCACACAGGATAGCCTAAGCAGAGGTAATAAACTAGAAGAGAAGGATCACCTACTGCCAACTTGTGGCAGCCTGAGCAAAGGCGTCCGACCAAAAAATATGTGTTACCTACTATCAAGCATATGATAGCCTAAGCGAGGTAAACACAAAAGGAAAGATGACCTACTACCACCACGGTAGCCTAAGCGAGGCATCTGATCAAAACACCAAAAAAAAGACTGTTTGTTGAAGTCTGCTGGAGATCTACTGCCGAGCATAACCAGGGAAATACCTACTGCCAAGGTCTTCTGGAAATATACTGCCGAGAATAACCAGGGAAATACCTACTGCCGAGGTCTTCTGGAAATCTACTGCCGAGAATAACCAGGGAAATACCTACTGCCGAGGTCTTCCAGAAATCTACTGCCGAGAATAACCAGGATTCCACCTACTGTCGAGGTCTGGAAAGAAACGACTATTTGTCAAAGTTTGAAGTAAACCTGGGAATCTACTGCCGAGATCCTGGAAGTTTCACCGGGGATCTTCAAAAGAGATGCGGGCCGACTGACTTGTAAAATATGTCTTCTCAAATAAAGAGAAAGATCATTTGAATCTTCATCAAACTTCTCGAAGAGATGCCATTTGATAGAAGCAAATTGAATTGTGGACTCACTGGGGAGAATACCACTGAGAAGCAATATTGCCGTAGTTGAAAACTGTGTTGAAGCTAGTAAGATTCTTGCAAAAAGGATTCTCAAATAAAGAGAAACACCTGGAAGGTCTTCAATAGCTTTCTCTGGAAGATAAGCTAATAATCTTGACAACTTCGCCGAGGATAGACGAACTGTCTTGAGGAGACTGCCATTCATAATCTGGATAGAAGACTGAGCTCAAATAAAGAGCTATCGCTTGTTGTCTGGTTTTAACTCCCACGAAATGTTAAAATAATACTGCTGGAGAAATGACTTCTATCTTCCATAGAGATCTTCAAATAAACTCTTCTTGGGGAGACAAAGTGCAAAATAAATGCACGCTCAGTCCGGGTTCAAAACCTCAGATACATCCAAAATTGTGATTGTCAGGGACCAAAGTTCAATCCAGGAAATAACTGGAGAGAAACGGTCAAAAAAGGACTCCATTCATTGAGAATTGAACTCAACGGGTTTATCTTTATCCAAAAATGGAAAAGAAAACTAAAGCAACCATCTTCCACGAGGATCGAGCTCAGTGGGGAATTAGAAAGTATGTGTTTTTTCTGCCTAGGGTTGACGACTCTACTTGGAGGAAGCATACAAACCCAGATCACTTAGGGATAAACATAGCCAAAGTGAAAGAACCAACAACACAAAAATGCAAGATAAAAAAATGCGTAAGTGCCATGAATCTATATGAACGAATGTCACGCTATGCTTATGCTCATGCTGACAAAACAACAAGAAGGAAACCGGAGATGAAAACAAGCATCTTGATACGAATACTCGGCCAATCTCTACAATATAAGAAGCATCACTGGGGATGAACGGAAAGCCGTATATGAGGCCACGGTCCTGCTTCAAAGCTTCAAATCTCTTGGGAAAATAGAGCACTCCACTTGGGGATGAACATCGTAACTTCACTTAGGATTGTTAAGATAAACCTTGTGATTCCGTTGGGGATGAGAAGATTCACTGGGAACGAATCAAACTCATGATCGAAAAGACTCCATGGAGGATAAAATAAATATCTGCTGTGAACTAAAATAATCTTGAATGAAAGTTGTAGATGGATAAAATAAATATCCACTTCATCGGGGAAACTTGGATTAATAGTAGTTGAAAATGTCGGAGATAAAACTTCGAGGGGATGAAATAAACATCCTCCTTTACTGGTGAAGATTGAGATAACGATGAAATCCAATGAGGAGTGAAATAAACACTCGCTTCGCTGGAGGGAAGTTGAAGTTGTAAGAAAATCCACTGAGGATTCTTAGGTTGTCGACTAGAGAAATCATGCGTCAAACGTGCCATAACTTCTTAAAATAGAGATCCACCAGGGAATGGTCGGGACTACCTGAAGTAAAGACTTACTGGGAGTTGTCACAATATTTGAGTCAAAAGCTCCTTAGGCGTGGATGAAGGATGAAAACTCTGCACTGACATTGTATAGTAGTCGCCATTTTGAACAGTAGTTATTATGAATGGAAGAAGGTCTTCAATTCTCGAATGCCCCAGATCCCAGGGTTTATGAGAAGAAGTCATCCAAAGAGGATTTTACAGAAAACTTGGTATTCGAGGTGTTCCAATGTTTTCAAACTCTTGGAGAGATTGTCGAATCTCGACGTAACTGGCACGGATTGACTGTGTTCTGTAACCGAGTCTTCAAATTCTTTGAGAGATTTACCAAATCTCGACGTAACTGCCCCAGATTGACGGTGTTATGAGTCTTCAAACTTTGTTCCTTGAGGTCAGACGACGAAAGAAACAGCTGGGAAATAACTTGCCCCTGCTCAGCAAGGTCTTCAGGTGACGTGCCCCTGGATACTATTATCTCCTTGAAACAGTACTAAATTTTAGCTCATCAATGCCACACGTATGTTAATTTCTACGATGTCAAGCAATGTTAGCAAGTAGAAAATGTTAATTCTGAAATTGCTAATGCAACACCATGTTTGTCTTGAAAATTTATTTAAAATATTTGTGGTTGAATTACCGATTTTATAATGCCAACGCGAATTCGAGCATAGCTCATAGGAGTCAGGAAACGATGTCTCAATGAGTATGCTTTTGAAATCAACCTTGCTTCAATTAGGACTTTTAAGGGTTGTATCATGGATTGATTCACGGTTTAAGAAACAAAGGATATAAGGCTCAAAGTTTGTTTGTGCCCACCTAATCTCCATGATATTTTACTCCTTTTTTTTGTTAACTGAAAATTACCCTGCCCCAGGTTAAAATGAGGGTTTTTGATTTAGAGAAGAAAAATTACTACTTCAAAGGCTCAAAAGGGTTAACAAGGGTTTATCTCCTTATATCTTCGGTGTTTAGGATTTTAAAACAATGGCTTATATCACTTGCAGAGTTTTATTCAAAAGCATACCACGAGAGATCTGGCATTTGATTTCATCATCCTCCATTCAATTCTCCGCCGAGGCAAGAGATTGGGCACCATTGACATTATAAAATAGAAAAAGCATTTTAAAATGAGTGAAACGAATGGGTTTCTTCAAGACAAACATTATTCATCGCATCAATTATTCCAAATAACAAGTTCTTACATGCAAAACATGCTTATAATCAAAGAAATAACAACAAATGCGAGCGAGTGAATAAACAGCTTAATGATCTTGAGAGTGAGCTCTGCTCTTGATTCCACTGGCTTGGAAGGAACTTCTCGAGTCTTCACATCCATCAGCACAAAGGTGTTCCATTCACAACTGGGCTTCCTCCCCTGAAGGTCAGCACTTCATCGTTGATCATTTGTTGGACCTTTTCTTGGAAAACCTTACAATCTTCAATCGAATGCCCCAACACTCCATCATGAAATTCACAACTGGCATCTGGATTGAACCAAGGAGGGCGAGATTTCATGGCTCTGGTCTTTCTGGGTTCCATCACTGAGTTTCGGGAAAAATACGACCATAATTGACTGTAAGTTATTGGCATTTGGTCAAACCAACGAGTCGTTTCTTCTGGACTACTCCGAGGTCTCCGTTGATCCTGACGCTGATTCTGGTGATCCACGTTCTGAATTCGTGGATTTTGATGTTGATTCTGAGGGGTTAACCTTCATCGTTTGGGCAGACGTCCCTGAGGTAGTGATTGCTAGCACTGAACAGGCGCTGCAAACCGACGTTTGTGATAAGGCACCAGAACTGGAGCTTGCAAAGTCTGAGGAGAATCCAAATTGCATTAACTTCAACACTTCTTTCTTCTTGGGAATCACTAACAGACTTCTCTTCATCAGCTTGACTATTCGAGATATCTTGGATCTTTCCACTTTTGAGTGCATTCTCGATGTTTACTCCGACTTCCATAATTTTAGAGAACTCTAATGGCACAATGCCTATCATTCTGACATAATAAGAGCCTGACAGTGTCTTTAGAAACATCTTGGCCAGCTCCTTCTCTTGAAGTGGTGGCCGAACTTGGGCTGCCAATTCTTTCCACCGTTGCGCATATTCCCTGAAGGACTCGTTGTCTTTCTGACTCATGGTCATCAATTGATCACTGTCTGGAGCCATGTCCAAATTGTAATTGTATTGCTTCACAAAAGCGTTAGCTAAGTCTTCCCAAGACCGAATATGGTTCCTTTCTAGCTCCATATACCACATCAAGGATGCCCCAGATAAACTTTCTTGAAAGCAATACATCATCAGCTTGTCATTGTCGGCATAAGTAGTCATCTTTCGACAAAACATTGTCAAATGGTACCTTGGACAACTAACACCCTTGTATACTTCAAAGACGGGCATTTTGAACTTCGGTGGAATAACCACGCCCAGAACTAGACACAAGTCAGGAGCCTTAAGACCAGATGTGTTAGGTCCTTTCAACATCTTCAATTGCTCTTGGAGGTCACGAAATCCATTTTCAATTTCTCCCAATCTAGGATCATCCACAGTCATCACAGGACGGATGTTCTGGGAATTTGGCATATACCTCAGAAAACGGGAATCTCCTTCATTAACTTGACCAACCAGGTTATCTTGCACAGGCTGAGATCGAGTAGGGACATCCACTTGTGGAGCATTGTCGTCAGGAGAAAAACCAAACATTGGATTAGTCATCACTCTGAAGCTTGACATGGGATCCATATTTTTTGTTCTATCCATTATCCCCAGTAACTACTTCAAGTTCGATGTGAATGCCAGGAGATCAGTTGAGCAACACGAAGATAGAAGACTGAATAAGCTGAGGGATAGAAAAGACGTATGCAAAAAGGATGCAATGCTAAAGATGCAATGCGCATGCAGCAAGTTTCATGGAACTCAACTATTTATAATCATCAAGGAATATCAAAAGACTCGTTTTTTTTTAATTATCAAAATGGTTACAACTATTAGTATTGGAATATTAAAAGATTGATTTATTACAAAATTGTTTACAACGCGTTGGTACACGAGTCATAACGGAAAAGCTAAATAAAAGCTAATAATGATGGATCTAAGGAGACTCTTCCAACGATCTTCGTTTGACTTCTTCTTCCAATTAAGCTTCCAAGGTATTGATTAAAAACTAGAGTAACTTCTTTCCAAAATTTCTCCTTTTGTAGTCATATTAGCTCAGACATTTACCGAAGATAGTAAATGGATTCTTGTCTTGAATAAGTAACTCAATTAGCTGACAATATTCTTCATGAGTTGATACCAACTAGTAATTAGGAATAGTGAAAAACTGTAGTAGAATGGAGATGATAGCTCTCTGTATTTGGTCTCGGTCCTTTCTTTATCTGTCAGGAAGGTCTCCAGTCCCCTTAGATCGTCCAGGTTATGACTCTTGTAAGTGTACTTCGACGTTTTATTTTTTTCAAGAGTCCATGATATCCCTACGATGTTTACAAACAAGACTAAGTTCCATGAAACTTTATGATATGATGCTAATGATTGCATGGATGCAAACACACAAAGTACAAAGCACAAGCAAAAAAAACAGGCAAGGGGTCCTAGGCTTGTAAGGTCATAGCATGGAGCCAAGGTCTACCCATCCCAATAGGTGTGTACTACAGTTTCAAATGTACCCGCTGAACGGGCTCTACAAAGTTCCCAGAGTCTACAATCCATCTTTCGGATATTATCGATTTTCCAGATCACTTGGTAGTCAATAATATTCTCAAGAGATTCTCGTCTGAGTGTAGTATCGCGTAGCAACTATCGCAGAAATAGACTCCCACATAGTCCCCGCACTACGCCCTAATAGGCCAAGTTGGGTTAAAGGTAACTACGGTCCCCAGTCCCGAGGGCCTTTAGATCGAAACCATATCGTCTTCACGAATGAACTCGTTGGAAAAATATTTTATTCGAGAGGGCCTAGACTGAGTGGTGAAGTCTCAATTTACTTTTTCAGGAATCGACTCCCTCAAAGTATCATTGAAGTCTCACCGTTTTCCTATCTTAATTTCACTCTAGTCCGGGTGTAGGACTTTGTCTCACCACACAAGTAATAACCCAAGCAAACATAACAGATGACAAATATGTAACAAAAAACATAATTAATCAAGTTAGGGGGAACCCTCTTATGAGTATTTCCCTAGTGAAGTCGCCATTTCTGTCGCGGTGAAAATTGGATACCATAGTTATTTGTTAACTAGGATCGTATTTTTAATGTCACCGCCGGTCTTTGATTTTATCCAAGGGAAGGGAGAAAAAACCGAATTCCCATAATGCAATGCAGATGCACTAAGATTCTAAGTTCGGGGGTTGGTTATACCTAGGGAAGGTGTTAGCATCCTAGATATATGTAGTACTCTACAGGAACCTCTTGATTTATTATGTTATTTGTTATATGTTTTTGCTAAGGGTTTAAGGGTAGGTGATTTATTATTTTTTATCCTAAGTGTGCTCGACAAGATATCGCATCTTGTGCCTATATATCCTGTCAGGAGGGAATCAGAGCACTTGTAGTTCCTTATTAAGGATACTAAAATGTTTTAAAGGTTTTAGGAGAGAAGATGAGTCATCATCTTAAGAAGACCACTACAGTTTTTGAAAATGTTTGTATTTTGTGGGGTATGGGATTGTATGTCCCTTCTTTGAGATGATTAACATCTAACTCTCTTGGGTGGAGAATTAGGTGGGCTAAAGTTTGATTTAAAAATCAAAATTAAGGGGGACTAACCTAGGAAATCTATCCTAAGTTATCTAATTGACTTATCTTAAGGTGTCGATTATGAAATGCAAATGATATGCACCATGCACAATAACATGGTTATCATGCATGGGATTTTCCCTTGGATATTTATGCGATTAAATATTGTTATTTAGGCGAGGGTGCTAGCAAAGTGATGCTAGACTTGTGTCCAGTGACCGGTAGGTTGAATGCGATGCCCTAAGGCGATCGACTTACATGGGTAGAAAATGGGCTCGACGTTGGATCGAGAATTTTTTATATTTTGAAAGGGTTTAGAGCATAAACGTAAATTAAGTAAAGAACATACAAGCAAACGAACGAAGGTTTACACACGAGCGTTCACGAACCTAAGACTAAGCGAGAGGTTTCTAATCCGGGGACGATTTTGTTAAGAAAACAGATTTTAGATTTGTTTTAATTTAGAAAATGTGTTAGAGGTTAACTTTCACTTGAGCAAGGTTAGAGAAATTTTTATAAAAATTAATTATAAAAGAGATTCTTTTATCATTTAGTTCTTAGAGTTTTAGATAGAAAAAAGATTTAGTGTTAGTATATTCTCGAAAGTCTTATGCCATTCTAACCTTTTTTTTTAGTTAAAGTTATTAAAAGGTTTTAATTTCAATATTTATTATATAAAAAAAAGGTTTAATTATTATAAAAAGCTCCAAATTAAATTAATTATTATAAAGAGTTTAAAAAAGGTTTTAGATTAATTGTTATTATTAAAAAAGTTAAATTAATTATAAAAAAAAAGTTAATTTTAAATAAAAAAAGTTTCAACTTTAATTATTATTGTAAAAGAGAAGGTTTTAAATTATTATAAAAGAGAAGGTTTTAGAAAAGGTTTTAATTTTAGTATTTTTATAAATAAAATTTTATTATTATTTGATTGTAAAGTTATATTGAAAAGTTAATAGAGTTTTTTCTTATTAAAAAAATATTTTAATTTAATATTTTAAAGATTTTATTAAAGGTTTTTTTTTATTAAAAGGAAACGTTATATGTTTTATTTATTTTTAGATTTAAAAAAAAAAGGTTATATTTAAGAGAAAAAAAAGGTGACATTTTAAATAAAAAGTTGTATTTTAAAAGGTTATAAAAAAATTCTACCTATTTATTTTTAAAAGAGGGTCTTATTTCAAATTAGGGAGAGTTTTATTATTATTTTTTTTAAAAAAGAAAAGTTATATATTTATTATTTAAAAGTAAAATATTTTTAATAAAAAAAGAATTATGTATTAAAATTTCTATTAATAATTATGTTATAAAACCACAATTAAAAGTTAATATGTTTAGAAAAACCGTTTCTTAATATTAGAAAAAAAAGCTGTCTAAAATAAATAAAAAAAGAGAGATCTTACGTGAAACAACAGAGGGATACCGTGCGCGCTGAGGGAGAGGGTTCATCGTGGACCTTCAAATCATGGCTGTTGGGTCAAGGTGCGCGGAGATCTAACGCATAAGACGTGAGGGTGCACGTGTGTACGGTGTGCATCAGTGTACGTGATTAAAAAAAAGGTTCAAAGGGGAGTGAGGTTCAGACTCATCCTTCTCTCGTCTCTCTCGAAATCTCTCGCTCGGAATTCCTTTCTGCGACGATTAGGGTTTGAGAAACCCTAACTCTCGCCGCCGCTATCTCTCGTTCTCACTCCCCATTCCCTCATCATCTTCTCTCTCGATCAACAAACAATAACCCTAACCCCACACAGCCCAATATCCCAATCCACTATGTTTATGCTGATTACAATTACAAAGACTTAGAGCAATGAAAAAAAAAAGGAAAGAAAAAAAAAACTGCTGACGGTTGAAGGTAAGGAGAAGCGACCGCAACCTTGATATCCCCTATTCCAAGATACGTCTCTTTCTTTTCTCCTCCAATCTTCTTTTCCAATTATTGCGTATTATTGTTGATGTTGTTGAGATTTTGAATCCGTGTTGGTTGCTGCTCGTGTGTGTTTGTTGTGAAAGCTTCCCTTTTTCTGGTGTGTATGCTCTCTGTTGTGATATGCGTGTATGATTTTGGTGTGTGTTTGTGAATTATTTTCTGATTCTCGTATGAGTTGATGTTGTATGTAAGGATTGGTGAATTGTGATGGTTTGAGGGTTTTTGAATTGTGAAAGCTTTTTTTTTCATGATGCGTGTGAATGTCCTCCTTGTATGTGTTGTAGTAATATATATAGACTTGATGGTATTGAATTTTCTGATTTCTTCTTGAATTTGCAAGGTTGTCATGTCTGCTCTAGTTTTGGAAAGGTTGTAGGCTGTTAGGAACATATTTGATACTGATGTTTATTTCCATTTTCGTTTCAACATGTACTGATAAATATCCTTGATTCTGGTGATGAATCTTTCTATTTTCAAATTATCATGTTGGATGTGGTTTAGGAAACAATTAAATATTGCCTTGATTGGTTTTGGGGGCTTGATGATGGTTTTGGAAAGTTTCAAACGTAGTCTGAACATATTTTGACTTGCTTTGAATTGTGTTTTGTTCATTGTCCAAAACTCTTCAATTCTCACCCTTCTCAGCCCAACATGCTTGAGAACGTGACTTATGATTCTTGAATATGGTTGTCCTTTTGAGATTATGAACCTTACTCGGTATTGATGACTCTTGCAGCTGACATTGTGGCGGTTTTGCCTTGCAGATTGTGGTAATATTGTATTGCAATTAGGGAGAATAGGTTAGTCAAACTGATTGTATTGATCATGGATATAACTCGTTCAAAATGGGAGTGTTTATCGTGTTTGGAAACCGTTTTGGCAGAAACAGGTGAGACCATGAACACACGGTTTTTTTATATGGTATCTATCCCATTCAAAAAATAACAACAACTAGACATGTTTTAATATGGTGACAGGTTTGGATATGATGGCAGCTTCTATGCATGACTGCTGCTTTTCAACTTAGAATTTGGTGGTGGATCGATTAGTTCAGAGCTGTGTAGGGATTTCCATGAGGATGAGCTAAAAGGTTAACCTAATCCTATAAACATCTTCTTCCTATCTCAAATGTTCTATCCTCTTTCTTAAACCAAAAGTGAAAGTAGGATCTCCAAATTAGTGCTCTAATCCAGATTTCCTTTCTGTTATGCACAAGACAGCATGACATGCCGCTTAATTCTGATGTAACCTATTCTGAAGCACCCTCAAATTTCAACTCGGCCACTTGTACAGAAACAGGACCAGTAACCGCATTCGTCACTTGGTGCCGCGCTCCTATCAATACCGATTTGCATCCTTGTTTGGCCATTAGAGGTAAGCGACATTATCATTCATCATTCTTGTTTCAGTTTCTCTCGCACGAGTTCACGCTTCAAGTAGGAATATGCTTTTTGTAGATTCACTCCTATACTCATCATGTAGGAAAGCAGGCCAAGAGAGATTTCGTGTCCGAGGGCGTGTTTTATCGCATTATGACAACTTCGTGAAGTCCGCACCATGGCACGTGTGACAAAGGCTGAGGAAATTGTCCCACAATACTGCCAAAGATGAATCATATGGCGTCTTAGGCTTCTCTTCAAAGTTTCATGAGAATTAGGATAATTATATCTCCTGCTAACGTGGCAGCATTAAAGTGGCGCATCGTGCTAAGGAATCTCACGAGTACTGTCTGCTAGGATGGAAAGCTATTTTCAACACCATACTGGGAACCTATTTTCCTCAAATCAAAAGCTTTGGGTTGAAGGCTATAGTTGCATTAGTTAAACTATTGACAATGTTGTTTGGGGCTTGTTTACAAAATTCCTCGTACAGCTACTTGTTTTAGTGAAACAAACTCATGTATGCCCAAATGAATAGGAATTCTAATTGAAACGACCTTGAATTTAAGCTTGGGATCAAGAGTTGTAATTTTGCACGTTGAGTTTGCTGCCATGTGACGTTTCGTGTTTAGTGGTGACGTTGGTTTTTTTTGTAAGTTCTATTGTGTAAATTTTTACCATGTGATGGAGAATTGATTAGGTTTATGAGGTGGTGGATATGCATTGTAGAAACCTGCGTTCTTCCATGTAGCTACTTGCTGCCTTTCTTATTTGTTGCAATTCTATGCTTATAAACCACCATAACCTGCACACTCCAAGTTATGCATATGGCATTGTTTGTACATATAGAAATTGCTCCAAAATTATCGGTTTCCTATATGCACATATCTTGAGAAAACACCCTATGGACGCCCACGTCTTTATAATTCGACACTATGATACCAAATTTATTTGCTATTGTAAACCAAAGAATCGCTTTACCTACTTCGAAAGTATCTTTGAATTTGAAAATAATTTGAACCCAATTTTCCATCCACTTTTCGTGGAAATTTGCCTTGTACTGTGCCTCGTGGAACTTGGAAATGTAGTTCGTCATGTAATCTTGACAAGTGATGAACTTTGTGTCTTGAGGGCATATCAACCAAAAATGACAGTATTGGCTTCCGACAAGTGATCATGTATGATCAATCTCCCATACCATTTGCAATTGAGTTCCAAAATTTCTAATTCCTTCCAAATTTAACCTTCATTACTTAAGAACATAACGCCATTGAGTAACCACAATTCTCAAATCTTGAGGAGCTGACAGAAAGGGAAAGATACCATCTTACAGTATAACATTGCCACGTAACTAGTGACTAGCTTTTAGGGACCAATCAGAGGGTATGAGGTCATAGTATTCTGTGGTGAGACATCTGAGAAATTTTGAGGGAATAAGAAGCTTGGTGGTGGCTTAGGGATCAAGAGGGTGAGGGTACAAACTTACAGGAATCCACACACATCTCGCAAGGACCAGGGAACCTCCACAAACACACACACAACACAGCCTTCAAAACCTTGAACTTTCTGCAGCAGCACCTGTACTCATAAATGAAACAAACAGAGAACAACTAGGTAAAGTGGTTAGTTATGCACGAATGATGACCTAATATGCTATGCAAAGAAATGAAACGGGGATCTTAGGGTCAAAAATTAGGGTGCGACAAGTAGCTCAGAGGCAACAACAAAAGATTGTAATCTCAGAGATCACATCTACACCTATAATCGAAACATATGATCCTTGGTACAACATGCCTAAAGGTCGCCCCTGGGGCATGCCTCTCAACTTTGTTCGTGAAGGATACATTCTGCCGGTCACTGAAGATCAAGAAACTGCAGTAGCAACCATTGGGCCTGAAGGTTACAAA
The DNA here is from genome assembly GCA_022829125.1 of Lathyrus tuberosus. Classification (NCBI taxonomy): domain Eukaryota; kingdom Viridiplantae; phylum Streptophyta; class Magnoliopsida; order Fabales; family Fabaceae; genus Lathyrus; species Lathyrus tuberosus. The sequence continues at coordinate 7,406,404 of JALAZF010000008.1, read as the reverse complement.
CTTCAGGAAAATGAAGATGTAAGGTTTACAACAACCACAGCTGAAGGTTACAAACGTCAAGGCACTGAAGCACCAAGAGTCACCGCCATAATGTCTATACCACAGCCGGTGGTCCACACTGCCCGAGAAGGACATATTCTACAAGCCATTCCTGGTAGAAATAAAGACATGTACGAAAAGAAGAATGAGTTCCAGGAATAATTCTTGGAAATATAGAAGGAACTGCATGCAATTTGTGGTTAAGACTAATTCTGAAAAGATGCCGCCGACCTCTGTTTGGTCCCTAATGTAAAGATCCCGCACAAATTCAAGATGCCTGACTTTGAAAAATACAAAGGGAACTCTTGCCCTCAAAGTCATTTGGTGATGTACGCTCGAAAGATGTCAACTCAGACGAAAAGTCAACAACTACTGATCCATTATTTCCAAGACAGTTTAACCGGTACCACACTCAAATGGTACATGGGTTTAAATTGCACCAAGATCAGTACTTTCAGAGATCTCGGGCAGCATTTGTTCAGTAATACAAGTACAATCTGGACATGGCACCAGATAGGGATCAACTCAGAGCAATCTCGCAGAAGGACAAAGAAACTATCAAAGAATATGCTCAGAGATGGCGTGAAATTGCCGCCCAGACTTGTCCCCCTCTTGAGGAAAAAGATATGACAAAAATCTTTTTGAAAACCTTGATTTCATTTTATTACGACCGAATGGTCGCCAGTGCGCCCAGTGACTTCACTGAAATGGTGACCATGGGAGTACGCCTTGAAGAAGCAGTCCGAGAAGGACGATTTATCAAAAACACAGAGCCATCAAGTAGTACCAAAAGATACAGAGTGCTTTCCAAAAGAAAAAAGAGCATGATATCAGTAATATCTCTCTAGGAAAGCAAAGGCGAAGTTATCAACCAGTAGCGGCAATAAATCCCGCTATCAACCCAACGCCGGCTCCGACTTATCAACCACAGGTTGCTCAGGGTCAACCAAGTCAACAATAGTATCAACAAAGGACACAACAGCCTCTTCAGCAGGCTCGTCCACAGTACAACAACAACAATCATATGACAAAACCATCAGGGTTTGACCCTATACTGATGTTTTACGCAGAACTATTTCCACTTCTACTAGCCAAGGGGCACGTCCAAACCAGGTTTCCTCTTACAGTACCGGAAAATCCGCCTTTTTGGTTCAAAGCGGATCAAACTTGCCCTTACCATCAAGGAGGATCGGGGCACAACATTGAGAACTGTCTCAGCTTCAAGTCTGGTGTACAGAAGCTTGTCAGGAACGGGATCCTATCTTTCAAAGATACTAATCCAAATGTTCAGACGAACCCGTTGCCGAAACATGAGAAGACTATAGTAAATTTGATAGAGGGAGAATTTAGCCGCAGTTATCAAATTCATGGTGTACTCTTGTTAGGAACCAATCTGGTCAGGATGCATTGTATACAGAGCGGGTACGGTCATGTGCCATCTCACAATTATCACCAGTGTGATATCTGCTCAAAGAATAACCAGGGGTGTTCCGTTGTGCAATCAGATCTACAAGAACAAAAGGATCTCGGATGGATCCAAGATCACCGAATCCGTAAAATCAACATGGCCCATGCGCATCCCAACATTGTTCAGAACCACGACGTCCACACAATGAACTTCAACCTAGTGACGATGCATTCAAGGCAAAGTCAATATCATAATCTGCCACGACACGATTACAATACCTATTCGATCTGCTCGTCAAACAATCAGGGGTGCTCTTTTGTACAAGAGGCCCTCCAAGGTCAGATGGATCTCGGATGGATCCAAGACTACCATGAGATAGATCTTTGACATACGCTTGATGAATACCAGTCTGGTAGAATTACACGCTAAGCAAGTCAGGCTTGACTTTCTGGCTTCACACGATTATTAAGACAGTGAAGAATGTCGTGAAGACGACCAGGGATGTGCACTTGTCCAAAGAACACTTCAACACTTGTTGGACCACTGATGGCTTCCAATTTACTTGGAAGAAGCTACACAACAAGTTAGCTTGACTGATGGAAATCCTGATAGGCATCAAAGCCAGGATGTCCGCTCGATGGAAACAGATCTAATAAAGATGCATTGCATACAAAGCAGACTTGGTCGGGTTCCACCCCACAACTATGAGCGTTGTAAAGTTTGTTCAGAGAACAACCAAGGATGCTACCTCATACGAGTGGCTCTTCAAAATCAGTTGGACCAAAAAGAGATTTGACCATGTTCATATTCTGGGTCGATCAACGTGATGCCAGACTATCTCCCTGATCAAAACAAAGATGTTGTCATAATCTCTAATCATGGGAGGACCAAAAATGTTTGTGCCATAATCCCTCTGCTCAACGAGTCAAAAGCCTCTCTTGACAGTAGAAGAATCCTTAACCTGGAACCAATTAACGCTTCCTATAATGGTCAGGGAAATCAGAAAGCTCCCGTGGTTATCTACTTGCCAGGTCCAATACCGTACAAATCAAATAAGGCCATCCCTTACAAGTACGGTGCAACAACCATCGAAAATGGAAAGGAAACTCCATTACCCTCTGTCATAAACATTTCCGACATCAGTCAAGTCGCACAGAGTGGTCGGATCTTCAACAGAGGAGTTGGAGAACCTGCCAAAGAAAAGGAACCTCAAACACAAGTTCCAAATCAACAAGTCGAACAATCCAGTAATCCCGAACTTACAAAGAACAATGATGAGATGCTGAAGCTCATCCAGAAAAGCGAGTACAACATTGTAGACCAACTATTGAAAACTCCATCTAAAATCTCTGTGCTATCTCTCCCGCTTAGTTCCGAAGCTCACAGGGAAGCTCTGTAGAAAGTCTTGGAGCAAGCTTTCATAGAACAAGATGTGACGGTAAGGCAGTTTGACAACATCACTTCCTGCAACAACTTAGGATTCAGTGGTGAAGAACTGCCAGAAGAAGGCAACAATCATAATTTGGCGCTTAACATTACAGTCAACTGCCAGGACGATGCTCTAGCCAGCGTACTGGTGGACACAGGATCATCTTTGAATGTTATGCTAAAATCAACTCTGATACAACTATCATTCCAAGGAGCCCCGATGCGAGGCAATGAGATCATCATCATAGCCTTTGACGAATCCATAAAAATAGTTATCAGTGAAGTTGATCTTCCCATAACCATCGGTCCTCACACTTTCCAGGTCATGGACATCCGGGCAGCGTACAACTATTTATTAGGAAGACCTTGGATACACGAAGCTGGGGAAGTCACTTCGACACTTCACCAGAAGCTGAAGTTCGTTAAGAATGACAAGCTAGTCATAGTCTGTGGAGAACAAGCCTTAATTCTGAGCCACTTATCATCATTTTCCTATATAGAACCGGAGGAGGTTGTAGAACCCAGTTTCAATCACTCTAGATGAGCAATAAGAATCGATCAGAAAGAGGGTCATCGATTTCCTCATATAAGGACGCTCTCGAAGTAATCAAAAGTAATGACACAAAAGGATGAAGACATATTGTAATTCCTATTAATAATAAGAAAAAGAAAGGTCTTGGTTTCTCTTCAACCTGTACCCAGACTACTAAGAAAGACAAAATTTGTCATCCCATTCAGAACTTCTTTCACAATGGAGGCTTCCTCCGCCCGGTATCTCAAGAAGTACACACTATCAACAAGAGTGACTCCTCCGATACAGACAAGAAATGGAAATCTTATCTCAATGACAACGGTTATATGTCTCAGGAAGAAACGCACATGCCATTCTATTTTCCAAAGCAGAGCCCGAGATATATACCAAGGTCCGGCGTCCGGATGATCTACAGAGATTGCGATCTTGAGGGATGTCGTGCTCCACCTAACTCATTAGAAGATGATCTAATGAAGAACAACTTTGATCAATATTACTATGATCCCCTAGATGACTTTCCTATCTGAAGGCCGTACACAGAAGACTTGGGGCAAAAGAGTCATCCAAACGATGCTTATCAGCTGAGTAATATTGAAAAGAATACCCACGTCCCCACTGAGTCATGGGATCATTACTAAGGATATTCAAAAGATATCCAGCACAACGATGAATCTGTAAAGATTGCAGGATAAGAGTTCATCAACTATGCTTTTCCTGAGGTCAACATCATTGAGAAGGATGACTCCTCTATCCCCACAGAAGTATGGGACACCTTAGGACAGCCGAGTGGCAAGTATGACTTCTTGGTCAAATACACCACTCTTGAAAGCTCTCGCATCAGATACAGGGACATCCAGCCAACTGGATGGGGAAATCCTCTTGAGAGTTAAAACATTATGGAAGATACAATAGAAGAGTTCGTTTATGACAACACTGCATGGGAAGAAGAATCCAATGATCCTGCTCTGCTAGAAATCAGTGTCATTTCTGAGGACAACCCAAGAAATAAGGTACCAGACTTTGTGATTCACCGAGGAGTTCGTCGCCAATGGGTTGCTGTCGATGTCCTGAAAGTCGTCCATAAGTCTAAGTAAATGCCATATGTGTTTTAACATTTCACCCTGCCCAGGTGAAATGGATGTTTTTATAGGAGTCACCTTTCTGTAAATGTCCCTCTTCGATTTGCCCAAAGCGATAGAGTTTTGTTCTATAGGGTTGTATTTCAAGAATCTACAAAATCATAAATAAATAACGTCGTTCTGTCATTCCCGCATTTATTGCTGTTTTCACTTTTCATTTTTTTCAAAAAATGGTAATCCTAAAACAACCCAAAATAAAAACAATCTTTTTCAGAAAATACACTACAAACACTATTGCATTCTCTCTATCTCTTCTAAACAACGAATCATCACGTCATGCAGATTTCTTGTTTTAAACCCCATTGAAACCTACAATCCAATGCCTTCTCCCAACTTTGAATTCTCGGTATTTGAAGCTGAAGAAGAAGAGCACGCAGAAATTCCAGAAGAGATCTCACAATTACTCAGGCAAGAGGAAAAGTCCATCGAACCTCACAAAAAAACCGTTGGAAACAGTCAATTTGGGATCAGAGGAAGAAAAGAAAGAAGTCAAGATTGGGGCACTACTCAGTCCGACTGTCAAAGAAAGCTTGATAAAACTTCTCAAAGAGTTTCCAGATGTGTTTCCTTGGTCCAGCATCGTGGAACATCATCTACCGTTGAAAACAGAATGTCCTCCAGTAAAACAAAGACTGATAAGGACTCACCTGGATATGGCTATCAAAATTAAGGAGGAAGTGCAGAAATAGATTGACGCAGGTTTCCTAGCCACCTCTGAATATCCTCAATGGTTGGCTAACATAGTGCCAGTTCCGAAAAAGGACAGAAAAGTCAGAATATGTGTAGACTATAGGGATCTGAACAAAGCAAGTCCAAAGGACGACTTCCCCTTACCGCAAATACACATGCTGGTAGACAGTACAATAAAGTTCAAAGTCTTCTCCTTCATGGATGGATTTTCGGGCTATAACCAAATCAAAATGGTGCTGGAAGCTATGGATAAAACTTCATTCATCACCCCATGGGGCGCCTTTTGTTACAAGGTAATGCCGTTCGGTTTGAAGAACACCAGGGTAACCTATCAAAGGGCCATGACTACTCTGTTTCACGACATGATGCACAAAGAAATCGAAGTGTATGTCGATGACATGATTGCCAAATCTAAAACAGAAGAGCAGCATGTGACACACTTGTCAAAGTTATTCGAGTGTCTGAGAAGATACAAACTCCGGTTGAATCCCAACAAATGCACGTTCGGTGTTCGCTCAGGGAAACTTTTAGGGTTCATCGTCAGCCAAAAGGGAATTGAGGTTGATCCTGACAAAGTCAAGGCCTTTCAAGAAATGCCTTCGCCAAAAACTGAGAAACAAGTCAGAGGATTTTTGGGACGTCTAAATTATATTTCAAGGTTTATATCCCTCATGACTGCGACACGTGCGCCGATCTTCAAACTACTCAGAAAAAATCAAAATTGTGTATGGACAGAAGATTGTCAAAAAGCTTTCGACAGTATCAAAGAGTATCTGTTGAATCCACCAATTATGTCCCCTCCAATAGAGGGAAGACCCTTGATCATCTACCTAACAGTCTTGGAAGACTCCATGGGTTGTGTACTTGGCCAACAAGACGAAACAAAAAGAAAAGAATCTGCCATTTACTATTTAAGCAAGAAATTCACCGATTGTGAGACTCGTTACACTATGCATCAAAAAACTTGCTGTGCTCTGGCTTGGGCAGCCAAACGTCTTCGCCAATATATGATTTGTCACACTACTTGGTTAATCTCTGAGATGGATCCGATCAAGTACATTTTTGAAAAGCCTGCTCTCACAGGAAGGATTTCCCGTTGGCAGATGTTGTTATCAAAATACGACATTGAGTACCATGCTCAAAAAGCCATCAAAGGAAGTATTTTAGCCGATTATTTGGCTCATCAATCGATTGACGATCAGGATTCAGTCGGATTTGACTTCCCAGATGAATATGTCATGTACTTAAAAATGAAAGATTGCGATGAACCGCTACCTAGTGAAGGGCCAGAACCAGGTTCCCAATGGGGACTAATTTTCGATGGAGCTATCAACAATTATGGAAACGGAATTGGGGCATTCATCATAACACCTCAGGGTACCCATATTCTTTTCACTGCCCAACTGACATTCAAATATACAAAAAATGAGGCCGAATACGAAGCTTGTATCATGGGTCTCGAAGAAGCGATTGACTTAATGATTAAGAACTGGGATTTATATGGAAACTCAGCCCTGGTTATCAGTCAGATCAAAGGAGATTGGAACACATACCAATCAGGTTTGATTCCTTACAAAGATTACGCGAGAAGGTTGTTACCATTCTTCAATAGAATCGAGTTTCATCACATCCCTCGTGAAGAAAACCACATGGCTGATGCACTAGCCACTCTCTCTTCCATGATTAGTGTAGGTCAATGGAACGCTGTACCAAAGATTGACATAATGCGCCTTGAAAGGACCGCTTATGTCTTCACGACTGAAGCAGTCATAGACGATAAACCTTGGTATCACGATATCAAATGCTTCCTTCAGAAACAAGAGTACCCACCTTGGGCATTAAGAAAGGACAGAAAGACACTCAGAAAACTGGCAGGTAACTTCTTTCTGAATGGTGATACACTCTATAAAAGAAACTTCGACATGGTTTTGCTCAGACGCGTAGACGGACCAGAAGCAAACATGTTGATGAAAGAGATTCACAAAGGATCCTTTGGCACTCATGTCAATGGACCCACAATGGTGAGAAAAATTCTAAGAGCAGGGTATTATTAGTTGACAATGGAATCTGATTGCTACAAGTACATGAGAAAGTGTCAAAAGTGTCAGATATAAGCAGACAAGATCCATGTACCGCCAACGCATCTCAAAGTTCTTACTTCTCCATGGCCTTTTTCCATATGGGGAATCGACATGATTGGCATGATCGAAGCCAAAGCTTCGAACGGACATCGATTCATCCTGGTCGCTATTGATTACTTCACCAAATAGGTCGAAGCAGCGTCATACCCCAATGTAACCTGACAAGTGGTGGTCCAATTTATCAAAAACAATCTCATCTACTGTTATGGCATTCCAAGCCAGATCATTACTGATAATGGATACAACTTAAACAAGATGATGAAAGAGTTGTGTGCTGAGTTCAAGATAGAACACCATAACTCATCTCCCTACTGGCCTAAGATGAACGATGTGGTCGAAGCGGCTAACAAGAACATCAAAAAGATCGTTCAAAAGATGGTTATAACCTACAAAGACTGGCACGAGATGCTACCATTTGCTCTCCACGGTTGTCGCACATTTGTCCGCACTTCAACAGGGGCAACCCCTTTCTCTCTAGTATATGGCATGGAAGCAGTGCTTCCCATAGAAGTAGAGATCCTATCAATCAGGGTATTGATGGAAGCCAAGCTAACAGAACCTGCATGGTGTCAAAGTCGACACGATGAATTGAACCTGGTCGAAGAATAGAGAATGACAGCTCTATGCCATGGTCAATTATATCAGCAAAGAATGAAGAGAGCATTCGACAAAAATGTTTGACTCCACGTCTTTAGGAAAGGAGACTTTGTGCTCAAGAAGATACAATCATTCCTCACTGACTCTCGAGGCAAGTGGACTTCGAATTATGACGGCCCCTATGTGGTCAAGAAAGTCTTCTCAGGCGGTGCTCTGAGACCCGCAACCATGGATGGAAAAAGTTTGCCTACCCCACGAATGTTGACGTAGTCAAGAAATACTTCGCCTAAATAAAAAAACTTCTCGGTGGATTAAAAACCCGGAAGGGTGGTCCAGGCAGAAATTTGAGACATAAGCAAAAATCATCCCGATGGATTGAAAAACCTGAAAAAAACAATCCATGCAAAAGTTAGGGATTCATGGCAAGTAATTACGTCCGACAAGGTTAAGTCCCCAACGGTAACACTATTTCATCGAAAAACTTCCAGTCAAGGTCATCTTCGACAGAAGCTCAGGATGTCTCGAATTCAAAGTTGGTAGAAGGATAACGGTCGTTATGTTTCAATGTAGCCTTTTTCCCTTAAATTACCATTTTCTAGACTTTGTAAATGCTCTATGGGATCACGCGCTTGGCTTATTTCCATCCTATCAATAAAATTTGAGCCCTATTGCGTTTGTTTGCAATTCTCATTTGTTTTAGCTTTACAAAATTACATTTTTAACATGATTAACGATTCTTGAAATAAAACAAAAATGAATTTTATTTGTCAAATTTTTTTCTCCACTTTTAAAAATAAAGATGGCAATTATTTTTAATTGTTGAACGCAAAAAGAACATCGATAGCTTCTCCGAAGGTGATTGAACCTCAAAGTGCAGAATTAAAGTACTCCTTCTAAACCAGTACACCTGAATGAAGGATCAACTGTGTCAGATGAAATGTCTCATCTGATATCTCCGGTAGAGTTCTTACCTCTTAAGACCGATTGACGATTCTTTTCCCCCCTACAGGGTCCATTCCTCTCCTAAGCAAGGCAGGATTGCTATCTCGACCGACGATACTTTTCATCCACCGTAGTGGCCGAGTATCCAGTCGTGCTCATCTCACTAGTTTGTATGTCGCGTCAATTTTGTCAGCATAAACATACATACATCTTGCATAATTGATTCACATTCATAATCATATCGCATTAATATCACTTTGGTCATTCTCATTTCCCCAAGTGATAAAACCCCATTGTCAATCAAATTTTCAGTTGTCCTTTCCAAGTCGGATAAGACAAAATCCCGGTCTAAGTCCTTTCCTCGTCAGGGAAAATGCCACATAAACAATATCTCCCCCAGTTTATTTCTGGATTGGACAATCCCCAGTCTATGAAAGGCAAGAAGACATTCGACAAACGTCACTCTTCACCATTGAAGATGATATTTTCGCTTTCCCGGATTAAGGAAAATCCCCAGAGAAAGCCTTTCAACCGAACACTCTCAGCAATACATTGGTTTTTCTCCCAAGAAAGTTGATGTTAATGAAGTCATCAGCACCTCAAAATTGGATTGCATCACATGGCATTTCTCCGAGAAGATCTCGAAGAAAAGTATGATGTAATTTCCCCAAGAGAAAAACAGTCTCTCAAGACACTCGCTTTCCCCAGTAGAGTCAACAAATGGCATCTCCAACAGAGAAATTTGCACACCTCTACAGCTCAGACAAATGGGTTTCCCCAGCAAGTCTGGCCTCAAATCTTTTTCCATCAAATGGCGTCTCCCCAGTATAACCCGGCGAGAAGTTTGATGAAGACCGCTACGAATATCATTCCTTGTCAAAAAGAAACTTGACAAGAAAAAACTGAGACCAACTCCTTGGCTAGAAACCAGGATCGAGGGGAAGTTTATTTCAAAAGAAACTGAGACCAGTTCCTTGGCTGAAGACCAGGATCAAGGGGAAGTTTATTTCAGAAACTTAGACCAGTTTCGTGGCTGAAGAGAAGGATCGAGGGGAAGTTTTACCCTTTTCTGAGTATCATTGCTTAGTAAAATAAGATGGATGGGCAAACAACCATTCATAACCACTGTCAAAATTTCAGGTATTCCAATATTTAATCCTCGTGTACCCTAAATGTCTGAATACCTTCGCCATTCACACCTTCAGGTCCAAGAATATTAAATAGGGGCATCTCTTATACCCCAAATGTTGTCCACCAAGATTTCCCATCACAGTGCCAATTATCACCACTATATGGATGTACTTTCATGCCTCATCAATTTCCTCAAGGATTGTTGAGCATTCACTACAATCAAGAATTAGGGTTTCCATCCCTCTCTGAGCATTTAGACAAAAGATCAATCAAGAAATGACATGATCTTCAACTTGTCTAATCTCTCAAACATCCATAAAGGATCAAGAGGACTCCCACATCAAGAATCAAGCACAAGGTTGCAACATTCTAAGTGGATCAAGCCTTAAGATCGACAGTGTCACCAAATTAGGGTTTTGGTCGACCAAGGCCTCCAGATGAAAATTTTCCTCTGGGAATGAGCCAATTCTTCAAAGTACAAACCAAGATATTCCAAGGGACCTCATGGACCCAATCATCAAGTCAATTTAGCCTCAAGGGATGCATTCATAAAAAATCAGGAATTAGGATTTCTTGACCTAATTCACCCCTAAGTTGACTTTTTGGGCAAAGCAAGAGCCAAGACCTCAAGACATGATTTGAGGGCCTCAAATACACCACATTGATCCATTTACAACAATGGATTGATCCAAGAAACTTGGTTCACAAGTTTCAATTTCATCTGGACCACAATTAGGGTTTTTAAGGAAAAGTCAATTGTACCCTTGATTTTTTACAAAGACATGCCCCTAAACCTTGGGACATGATTCAATACACCCTATAACACCTATGGGACCCATCCATTAGGTTTAAATTAGGTCAAGGGTTTGATTTCACAAAGGATCACACAGTTTGGATTTCATCTGATAAAAAGTCAACTATGCACAAAATAAAGTTTGACTTTTTGGAATTTTTTACAAATATGGTTCCCCTAAGTCAAAAACAATGTTAATGTATGGTATTGATCATCATTCATTAAGAAAAATCAAGAAAGGTGAGGTTTCTTGCAAAAGGGGCAACCATTAGAAACCAAAATTTTTCTAAGTTATGGAACAAAAGTGATTTTGCACCAACTTTGCAAGGTCATAACTCCTAAACCACAAGGCCTTTTCTCCCATTCATAACTCAAATGAAAGTCCATCTGACATACTTCAAATATGTCAACTACAAGAGATTCCAAATCCTCATGGATTTTGAGTTACGGATTGATCATAATCACAAAAATGGGAAATGGCCACTTTTTCCAACACTTAGTGAAAATCTGCCTAAGTTAAAAAACAACAGTCCAAAGTCCAAAATGTATAGGAATTTTCCACTATGATCACAGGGGATTCAGAACCATTTGTGAACATCAAAGTTGAAGTATGTTATCCTAGCTTTCCAAAGAGTACAAGAACACTCAAAGACCCCATGTGAGCAGGGAGATATGATCCTCCCAAGTTGCCTTGCTGCAACAGTTTTCAAGACAGATTTTGGTGCAAACTTGCACCCCACGATTCCTTAGACTTGTTTTGAACACTTTGATCATTCAATTTCTATCCAATTATAACACAAATGAATGAATGATCTGATCCATAACACAAAATACCAAAAACCTAGCCTTCCATGTGCAAAATCATCATGAAAAGGAATCTTGAAATTCAAATTTGACATCAAGCATTAAAGTGATGCATTGAGGTGGCATGAATGAGCCACAAACCAGTCTAAATGAGTCAAGACATATCCAAATGTCAGAGGACCTAAACCTACAAAGTTTTGCACAAGTCAATGGCTAGAGGACACCCTTGACCAAGGAACCAAAGCATTCAATGCAATCTGATCCAAGCTACCATTCACTATTGGTGCCAAAACAAACTTGTTGCACTATAAATAGGCCTCAATTCTGATCAGTTTGAGTACACCAAAGCACCCAAATTGATGTTTTCCTCAAAATCTCTCTTTCACTCCAAATTTGCCTTCTCTTGCAAGTCACTATCGGGTTTTGCATTTGAGAACAACTATGTCCAAACCAATGATGGAAACACCTCACATCATATGTAAGTGATTTAAACACATAAACAATATCTGGAACATCAGAATCCAAAAGTAGTACCCTATCACAAGCTTTTAGCAGATTTGCATTTGAGGTGCCACATCAAGTTCCAGCTGATTTCAATCCACTCCAAGCATTCAAACACACTCCTTGGCACCTAAGGAAGCTGTCCAGATCATTGGAACACATCTGTAACATCTCCATCATCAAGATCGATCACCAGCTACAAGAGGTAAGCCTGAAGCCTTCAAACTCTATATTCCATGCATCATAAATGAATTTTTGAGTTACCATCTTGTTCTTTCATGTATATAGAGAGATAACCCTCAATCAATTGCCATGAATCAATCGTGTATAGAATTTCATTGTGTTCATGTCAAAATTAGGGTTCTTGAGGTTATACTTTGATTTCTCACTCCATACTCAATATAAATGCAATTAATCTATATGGTTGTGATCCTTGTTCAAAAACGAGCAAGATTGGTGTTTGAATCGTGCAAAACCATTGAGTAATCAGAGAGAAAAGTGAGAAAATGCAAATCTGGGGAAAACAGGGCACGCGGGCAAGAACCAAGTGTTCTTGGCGCCCTTTTTCAAATCTTTAAATATTTTAATTTTTGATATTTTATTTAATTGATTCAAAAATTAATTTCTCCCTGAGTTTTTATGTTTTTGGATTGATTCTTTATTTTAAAATTCACAAAAATATTAAAATATTTTATTCCACAAAAATATTATTTATTTGATATATTTAATATTTTCCTAAAGAATTATGTTTTTATTTATTTTTAAACATTTAAAATATTTCTTTCTCTTGATTTTTCAACTTCAAATGAATTTCAAGCTTTCATGTGATTAAGCATGATTTTTAAAAATATTTTTCAAAGTTGAAAACTTGTTTTTGAATATATTTGATATTTTATAACATTTTTATTTAATTTCCTTTGAAAATTATATCTTTTAAATTCAAAATTAGGGTTTCCTCTAAGTTTTGATTTTTTCTCATACTTCACATATACTTTTGGGTCTCTAATAGTGTGTAAGACCCATCACTTGTAAATACAAACCTTTTTTGGGCCTCACTCATTGTATAAGTCCCACTGCGATTTCAAAAATCTCGGCGCGATTGGCACCTTTAAAACAAAATCATCTAGGCATCCCTTTGGTTGTAAGTCCCATTTCAAATCTCTTTTTTAAATAAACTCTTGGGCCTTTAATAGAGTGTAAGTCCCATCCCTTGTTATACATAAAACCTTTTTGGGCCTCAGTTATTGAATAAGTTCCTCTGCGTTTCTTAAAACGACGGTGCGATCACTATCTTTCACTTGGCCTTTCCTTGTGCTATAAGTCCCATTTTCCTTCTTTTAAAATACACTTTGGGCCTCTTGATAGAGTGTAAGTCCCATCCCTTTGTAAATAAAAAACTTTTTGGGCCTCAGTCATTGTATAAGTCTCAATACGATTTTCAAAAACAACGGTGCAATCACTGTTATTTCTGGGCCTCTCCTTGAATATAAGACCCAATCTTCTCTTTAAAACAACTTTCCAATTTTGATTTAGATTCAAATTCATAGTTGGTATCAAAACTTTCTTTAGTTTCTTGAATAACTTACCTTACAGTTGTAGTAATGGAAGCTTGCTCACTTGTAAGTCTTAAACAACTTTCTTTGACATACTTGTATATATATATATATATATATATATATATATATATATATATATATATATATATATATATATATATATATGTTTATAATGCTGAAAGCTTGCTCACCTGTAAGTCCTCCTACACTCTTTTTCATACTTGTCTATATATTTCATATGTATATACTTGTATATTATCTGTTTAGAGTTTTCCCCAACAATTGGGTCTAGGATTAGATCAAGCCAATAGTCACTCTTTCAACAAAGTCAAAACTAGTTCGCCATAGGAAATTCCACATACAGTCTTGCCTCCTCTTGGGCTTATACAATATGGAACAGAGAAAGGCATTATTCCTGGTGAAACTTTTCTCATGACTGTCACTATTAGAAAATTGTCAAAGAAATTCAATTCCCCGTAGTGGATTAATTCCCGGTGAAACCTCTCTTGAATTTCTTCAAACCCTAGAACAAATCATTACAGAAAGGATTAATTCCCGGTGAAACCTTTCTGGAACTTTTGTTAGGTTTGGACCCACAGGCTTCCTAAAAGCATCCTCAGCCTCCTCTTGGGCTTTGTAAAGGTCCCTCAGGCTTCTTAAAAGTTCTTATGCCTCCTCTTGGGCTTAGTACAAGGACCCGAGACCGCTTATAGGTATAAGACTGAACCTAGTCATCCTTTGTGATAGCAATCTTTCTAAGAGTCAAAACATTAGACAAATTTAGGGTTGATTCTTATCCCTTAAGACACATGCCTCCTCTTGGGCATCATACAAAGATAAACCTCTTTAATACCAGTAGAATTGGACAGTCTCACCCCAATTTTGAATTTCAAGAAACCCTCAAGTTTCCCAAAAGAACACAGGAATAACCTGGACCACTCAATAAACACTCAATCTTTCATTTCCCAGCTAGGGTTATCTTATCATCAATACAACACCTTCCAAAATCAGAACCTCAAGGCATCTGATATCTCAACTCCTCTGTAATCCTCAGTAAGCATTTATTCCTCAATTTGGACCTGTCTCTGGATCTCCAAGATCCTCAGCAGAAGTTAGCCTCCTCTTAGGCTTCATATAAGGAATTCCCCAACCAGCCTCCTCTTAGGCTTTGTATAATGATCATTCCTCAGTAGTTTCAGCCTCAATCTTGGGCTTTGTACTAGACACCCATAAATATCTCCACCTGAGTCAGTCAAATCTCTTTTAGCCTCAATCTTGGGCTTCGTACAAGACACATATAAAATCTCCCAGGTGGAGTCAAATCCTTCTAGTCTCCTCTTAGGCTTTGATCTCCCTAAGCAGAGTCAGTTTCTTCTCTTTTAGCCACAATCTTGGGCTTTGTACAAGATAGATAAAACCTCTCACCAGTAGAGCCAGTTTCCCATTTTAGCCTCAATCTTGGGCTTTGTACAAGACATATACAAATATTCCCTAGTGGAGTCAATAACTCTCTCTTAGCCTCAATCTTGGGCTTTTTACAAGACAGACAAAGTATTTCCCCGGAAAAGTCAATGTTTAGCCTCCTCTTAGGCTTTGTATAATGATCTCCCTAAAAGAGTCAGTCTCTTTCTAGCCTCAATCTTGGGCTTTGTACAAGACAGCTAAAACTCCCTAAATAGAGTCAACCCTTTAGCTTTAACCTTGGGCTTTGATCAAGGCATACAAAAACCAACATCCCCTTAGAGGAAATAAAAAATCTCTCTGTAGGATGACATTTCTCTGTACATCACACATCAAAACAGACAATCAAACAAACCCTAATCCCAGATAACTGCTGTAAGTGGCACACTTGTTGATTCAAAAATCCAAGTCGTAGTCCATCTCTTATCCTGGTAAATCTCCATCTTTCATCTAATTGCTGTAAGTCGCAAGCCTCTAGATTATTTACATCCAATCTAATGTCCTTCTCTTAGCATGAAAGATTCCTAAAGGAAAAATGGCATTGCTCAACACTAAGTTAAAGTTTACTCCTTCAGACAAATCCCCTATAAAGGAAATTATGGCATTGCTGGATTCACATATCCCAGTTAAAGTAATCCTCCTTTATAATTAGTTACCCAACAACTGTGACAAACAGATGAGATATCTCCCTTTAGAGATGACAAATTCTTAGTTAAGCCTTTTAGCTTCAATCTTGGGCTTTGAACAAGACACAAATACTCCTTTAGCTTCAATCTTGGGCTTTGAACAAGACACCAAACACCTCTTTCCTCCCATAGAATAGGAGGACCTACGATTGCTCTGATTTCCCTGTTTTCTTTAACGGGAATACGTAGGCATAAGATTGCAAAATCTTAGCGAGCACACTAAAACAAAAACCTTAGGTCCAGTACCTTACCCAAAACATCGAAAACCCCGAAAATCAACAAATACTCTCTCTCAACACTCCCAAAGGAGAAACTTTCCCAATAAACAGATAAACCCCAGTAAATTGAAAACAATAGAATTGCTAAAAACCTATGGATAACCACATATAGGATGGGTAATTGACAACTCCCCATTGTATAACCTGACCCCGGACCCCCAATCTCTTACATCTGTTAAAGAAAACATTTGTGTGCAAGGTTAGTTTTAGATAGCTTCCCTTTCCTTTCTAGCTTCATAGGATAAATAAGAAATCAGAAAGTAGCACCCAATTCCAACCAAGGCGATAAGGTGGTCATGTCACCGACAAACATCGCCCGCTACAACCACCTTGTAGTCACTTCTTTTAATGATCCTCAGAGACTCAGCATCTTCTTCACTAGTAACCGCTTCCTTTTCCTTGTCCTTGATAGGCACAAGTGAAACAGTTTATTTGGGTGTAGTCCCTTTGAAGAGGGGAGTGTAAATTTGACTTCTTCGTGTCATCTTTCCAGCCCCAGCTACATTGGTTACTTCTTCACTAGCAATTCCCACCTCCTTCCTTAGAACCACACCTCTAGATTCTTTGTTAATCACAGTAGTGTCATATTTCCATGGCATAACTTTAGAACTTCTGAACCGAAAAGGAATAGGCTCTCTGATGATTCTTGGCCTTGGCTGGTAAGCAGCGGAAGCAATAACAGATTCTGATGTGTTGAACACTGGCTTTGGCTTATTGAAGATAGGGACCACAGAACTTGACTTCAGTACATTAAATATAGGCACCTTCTCTCATGATTCTGGTAAATTGAATATGGACTCAATTACCGCAACTTCCTCTTTCTTTACTTTACTGGTTACTTGTAAAATACCTTTGTTAATCAAACTTTGAATGTCATCTTGAACTAATTGGCATCCTCTGACACTGGCATCTCACTCTTCACAGTCATTGTGGCAAACCTTTACCAATCCAGCTTCAAACAGTTTTGCATGAAAAACCATGACAGGAGTCTTAATCTTAGACACATCCGTAATCAACACCTCGTTACTTTCATCTTTGATAGCATTTACAGCCCCATATGTAGGCAATGGGTTATTCTTCACATTTGGATGATTATCCCCAAAGGAAAGAATATGTTTCTCCATCAAACCTTTCACAATATATTTTAGTGCAAGGCATCCTTCTAGGTCATGACCGACAGTGCCTTAGTGGAATGCACAGTGAGCATTAGGGTTATGAAATTGCATTGACTTCTCTGTAGGTGGGCCCAAGGGTCTAGTGGTGATCAGACCTTATTGGACCAAAGAAGGGTAAAGCTCTGTGTAAGTCATTGGAATAGGAGGAAATGAAGGATTTGCCACCTGTCTTCGGTATCGAGCATTTGATTGAGGGGCTGGTGGCCTTTGTTGTTGTTGGTAAGTTGGAGCACTGGGTGCTTGTTGATAGTTGGGTTGTTGTTGATAAACAGGCACTTGCTGTACGGGCTGATAATTTAGAGCTTGATGATTAAAAGTTGGGGTCACAACTACTACATAAGGTTGTGGGGCAAATTGCACAGGTTAGACTGGTTGTTGAACAAAGCCTGGGTTAGATTGCTATTGATAAACTGGTTGTTTCCAAACTTGATTCTTCTTTCTGCCTGTCATGACTGCATTTGTCTCCCCTTCTTTCTTTTTATGGAAATTACTGAGAGGTTTCTTGTTGTTTCTACTTCCTAAATTGCTGGAAGAACTAAACACCTTGCCACTCTTCAAACCGGCTTCCACTTTCACACCCACATCCACAATGTCAGCAAAGTTGGCATTAAAGCTACTAATCATCCTTTCATAAAACTCGGGCTTCACAGTGTCTGCGAACCAATTAGCTAGTTCTTTCTCGGATAATGGAGGTTCTACCTGGGAAGCGATTTCCCTCCAGCGTTGAGCATATTCTTTAAAGGACTTTGAGTTGTTCTGAGACATACTTAAAAACTGCCTACGATCAGGGGCCAAATTCATGTTATACTTGTAATGTTTCACAAAAGCATCTGACTGATCTTGAAAACTGTGAATTCTGGACTGGTCCAAACCCATATACCATTTAGCAGAGGCTTCTTTCAAACTATCCTGGAAACAGTGGATCATTAATTTGTCATTATCCACATATGCTGCAATTCTTCTGTAATACATAATCAAGTGCAACCTTGGGCACGTCGAGCCTGAATAGTGGTTGAAGCTTGGAGTCTTGAACTTTGGTGGAATCACTAAACCGAATACCAAACACATATCTCTAGCCTCAGTACTGAAGATGTTACTGCCTTTCATCGCTCTCATCTTTCTTTGAATAGTTTCCACACTTTCTTTCAGCCTTTCATGACGCTCGTCCCCTTCTTCAGACACTTCGGGGAAATCATAAACGGGTGGTGGATTATGGAAAATGGGGCGCACTTGAGCTTGCACAGTTGGTGGAGCAAAGGTTGGGATAGCTTGGGGATTCTCATTTCCCACAGGAACAACCTATTGAGTAGTTGCAGTAATTGGCGGAGGTACAAATCCAGGGGGCAACCCAAACGGCGGTACAAAAGCATTGTTGACATTTGTAGAAGGCTCGACAGTTGGAGTGACAATCTCGGAGACCACGGTGGTCTGAGTATCCATCTTTGCTTTAATAACCTGTAGGACTTCCATGATCTGCCCTACGCTTCCTCGTAAATCATCCAACTCATTATTGACCCTTTCCAATTCAACGTTCTGCTCAGACCACCTTTGGCGAGCTTAGACTCTAGTGTTGTATTTGTTTTAGTGATTCAGTGTGCCGGTTTCTGAAGACAAGACGGCGGGATGAGACATGACAAGAAAGAATGCACATGCTATGACATGAAAGAATGATGCAAATGCATATGCAAGTAGAACCATCAAGGAACTCAAAAATTTAGAATTTGCAAACATTGTAGATATTGAGGATG
The DNA here is from genome assembly GCA_022829125.1 of Lathyrus tuberosus. Classification (NCBI taxonomy): domain Eukaryota; kingdom Viridiplantae; phylum Streptophyta; class Magnoliopsida; order Fabales; family Fabaceae; genus Lathyrus; species Lathyrus tuberosus. Next base: position 7,387,355 of record JALAZF010000008.1, on the reverse strand, counting down.
TGTCTTAAAATAACTCATTCATTTAGCAAATTTGTAAGTTTTACAGAGTAGGCGGTACACCTCCAAAGTTCATTACATAAGCAAACATAAATACAACATAAAAGGAACTAGGAATCTAATCCACTTGATGACGGTCTTTCCCCTCCATGGAGCTCCTTCATGAGTTGGTTGATTTGTTCTTGCATCCTCGCTTTGTCGAGGGCCAACTCCTCCAATGCCTTCTTCATATTCAACTCCTCACTTGTAAGGACTACATGCAACTTATGAAGTGGATAGGGCATCCTCATCACTAGGGCTCTTCCACGGGCCCATTCCAAGCAAGCTTTTGTGACAGTACAATAAGGATTTCCCAATGCAGTCCATCTTTGTCTGTTTATGCGACGCCAAGCACGTGCAATTTTGGCTCTAAACTCAGGATTTTCTCCTTCTTCCAAAAAAAGTCTCGTTAGATTGCTAGGATCAGGTTCTTCCTCCATTGGGTGACCAAGTTGTCAGCAATAAGAGGTACATTAGGGAAATCCCCACAGCTATAAATCACAAGGATCCCCCCATAAATCGGGTCGTACCACTCGATGTCTGAATGGGTAAGCTCTATGAGTCTCTTTGACCAGATTGTATTGTTTCTCGCATCCCAAAAGGTTACGGTCCTTGGTAGGTGCGAAATAAACCACCTATAAAGGAGAGCAACACAGTAAACGATATGTCCTTCTTCTCGCAGATTCTTTGAGTGAATGACATGATAGCCATCAGCAAACAGAGTGCGAACCGGATTCTTGAGCATAAAAATCTGAATAGCATTGACATTGACAAAGTCTTCGATGTTGGGAAACAAGAATAGTCCATAAGCTAGCAAAGCAAAGATGGACTCAAAGAGCACAGTGTTCTTCCTATCAACGAAATATTGAGCCTTCTTGAAAAAGAACTGAGAAGGCAAACCCAAAAGTCCCCCTTTGATAGTCATGTGGGCTCGAATATCAGACAACCTTAGCCTCGTCCCTCTTGAAATATCCTTCTCACTGAGCTCATTTTCTAATCCATAGGATGGAGGGAAATCGTTGACAGGGAGACCCATCAAAGCAGAGTATTCTTCCAAGGTCGGCATCAACTGGTAATCAGGGAACACGGAGCAATGATAAATGGGATGGTAGAGTTAAACCAGCATCTCTAACAGTCCCTCAGCCCTTCGAAGCTTCAATAGCGGGAGAATCCTTCCATATCTTTCTGAGAAAGCCAATGGATCTTCAATCAGTTCTCCTAGTTCCTTTAGTTGATCAACATTGGGAACCATGAAGGTGTACGACCAAGTACCTCTCTTTCAAAAGTCCATCTTACAATGTCTGCAAAATAGATTTTCAGTTCCTTGTTAGGTTTAGCAAGAATGCAAGATGCAATACAAATGCAGTTGGTTTTAAGGAACGCATCAGAGACATTTTCAAAAATAGCTTCAACTCATTAATATTGAGAAAAGTTACAACTTTCAAAGTTACATTTCAAGAAGCTCAAAATACAAAGAGAGAAAATAGCTAGGCCTAAAAAGTCCCAAGTAGTTCTATCTAGAAAAGCTTTACTCCACGCTCCTCTTTTGTCTCTTCAGCTTATCGTTCTCCAGAATCAACCTGTCAACAATTCCTTTCCAAGCAACAGATGTCGGAGGAATACTAAAGTACTCGTAAGTATTGGAAGTTGGTTGTACGCTAGAGAAAAATAAATTCTCTTGCGCCACGTGCCTTTAAACTACACGTCTCTTGAGCAATTCAATTAAATCGTTCTTCTCTTTTATTTGTTTCTTCATCTCCGTCTGTTCAACATAAATGGCATGATATTTCCCTTCCCAAGTGTCTTGTTCAAGTTTCATCCTTGCCAGAGTTTCCTGATATTCTTCCATGCGCTCAATAGGGATGATAGAGGGTGATGCAACGGTAGGCTGTGGAGGTCTCTCGGGGAGGTATTGCATTTTAAGATCACTAGCCTGGGATCGAACCCATTGAAGGAATGGTTCCAAGGCCACGCAATTTCGCTTTCCCAAGTCATTCTTAGTTCTTTTATGGAGTGTTTCCCAAGCATGCATAACTCTGTCCTTAGTTTCTACATTGGCTTCCTCGTTAAGATAGAAGAAATCGGACAAAAGGATGTTCTTAGGCTTGTCTTCCATAGGGTACCCAAACTGGCGTCTAGCAAGAATAGGTTTATAACTAATCCCTCCTCTGACACCAAGGAGTGGCACATTGGGGAATAGGCCACAACTATCAATGATGACCCCTTTGTCATAAGCTGAGTCGTACCAAAACACATCAGTGTGAGTGAGAGATATGATTCTCTGAGACCAACAGAGCTTGTCTGGATTTTCTTTAAAGCGTGTTATTCGAGGCAAATGTGTAACAAACCACTTGTAAAGAAAAGGTGCACAACACAAGATGGTACCACTTCCCTTGAGAGTTATGTGATGAATAGAGTGATAAGCATCATCAAGCAATATGGGTACAGGGTTTCCACTTAGGAAGATCCGAATGGTTGATATCAATAGAATCTTCAATATTAGCAAAGAGAACCAAACCATAGACAAGTAAAGCGAAGACTTCTTCAAAGGAATCCATGTTGTTCATCTTAGCTAAGTAGAAAGCCTTATCCATTAAGAACTTGGAGGCTAGGCCCTTGATTCCATTCTTGGTGGCGAGGTTAGCCTTGACTTCAAACATCTCCAAGTGGATAGCATCAGCAATGTCCTTTGGTGAAGGAATCTTCTCTAAACCACTGAAAGGCTCTTGCTCTAATACAGGTAGACCAAACCAATAAGAATACTCCTCCAATGTTGGAACAAGTTTGTAGTCGGGAAAGGTGAAGCAATGGTAAAGAGGGTCATAAAGCTGGACCAATGTGTCAAGAACTCCATCCTCCATCTTAGTCCTAAGTATACTAATCAACCTTCTATAGCATTTTCTGAAGTCTTCAGGGCAAGATACCAAAGCTGCTAGCTTTTTCAACTCTACCAAGTTAGGCTTCTTGAAAATGTACTTCTTAGTGTTCCTTTTCTCAAGATTCATGATACCTATGATTTGCAAAGGAAAAGACGACTGATTTCCTTAAAACCAACAATAGATGCAATGATGAATGTATGCCATGCACAAAACACACAAGCACTGATAAACACATATATGCAACAAAACACACAGGGCCTAGGTTTAAAGGTCACATGCATGGAGCCGTGATCTACCCATCCCAAAAAGGCGTGTACTATGGGTTTATCGACTGTAGAACAGGGTTCTAAAAGTTCTCAGAGTCATCTATAAATCTTTCGAATATTATCGGCCTACACGTCTACTCGTGCGGGTTAATAATATTATCAAGATAAACTCGTCTGAGTGTAGTATCGCATGACAACCATCACAGGTCTACACCTGGATAATCACTGCACTACATCCTAAAAAGGCCAAGTGGGGTAAAGGTAACTAAAGGTCCTCAGTATCACGAACTCCAGGTCGGAAAGAGTGACATCAATACGACTACTCGCATCAGACATCAATAATCTCAAAGGGGCCTCCACTGAGCATGGTCATCATATGCCAAAATGTTAGGACTACTCCCAACAGCCGACTATTGATTACACCACAATCCTATCATATGTGTATGCTCAAGTCCGGGTTAGGACTTATCTCACCACTCAAATGCAACAACCCTGCCAAATAGAAGAGCCCAAGCAGATACAAGCATACATATATATATATATATACATATATACAGGAAAATAAACATGTAAATAACACGAACACAAACAAGGTAGGCTTAACCCTCTAAATTATCCCCAGTGAAGTCGCAATTTCTGTTGCGGTGAGAATTGGATATCAAGCTATTAATTAACTTGAATCACACATCTTTGAAATTCACCACCGAGCTTTGATTTATCCAAAGGAAAGGGTAAAGATCGAAGAAAACCCTAATTGCGCTATATGAAGACACAGCTAAGAGATCTAAGGTTCGGGGGTTGGTTATACCTAGGGAAGGTGTTAGCATCCTAAGTATCTGTAGTACTCTACAGGAAACTCTTATTTGTATTTGTGTTAAGTTATCGTTTGCTTGCTAAAGGTAAATGCTAAAAGGGTAAAGGTAAATACCTATGGTAAAGACCAGGGTGTTAAAGGTAAAGACCTAATGGTAAAGACCTAGGGGTATATACACTAAGTACGTTCGCCAAGACGTCGCATCTCGTGCCTACGTATCTTAATAACGACGAAATCAGAGCATTCGTAGTTCACCTCAACTAGGGGTGAGGAACCATTAACTATGTTCAAAGTTCCAAGGGGAATGAGTATGATACTCATGTAGAGTTAAAGAACTCTTTAAGTCTAAGTTGAAGGGGTAAATCTAAGAGGGTGACTTTGAACTAAGTCAAAAAGGGAAGTGAATACTCATGATGATGAGAATCTCATAGAGTTTAAGAACTCTATCCTCATCTCTAAGTTGAGAGGTAAATGGCTCTAATGAGGCCAAAGGAAAATGGAACATCATTAGGATGATGCTCACATAGAGTTGGAGAACTCTAGGTGAATCCTAAGTTGTAAGGTAAGTGGCCCTAAAAAGGCAAAAGAGGGGGGAGTAAACATCTATGATGATAGTGTTTACAAGAGAGGTAAAGATCCTAACCTAAACTAGGTCAAGGGGGAATGGCTCTAATGAGGCCAAGGGATTGATGATGGCTCCAATGAGGCCAAGAGGTAATGAGCTATCTATGACATTAAAGTCAATAGAGAGACTTTCCTTTGGAAGGAGGGGAATAAAGAGGGTTAAGGAGAAGAGCTAACAAGCTAGCCTCACTTAAGGGAATAATATGATAAAATTAAAGATAACAATAATATCCATACATTAATTAAATGATGTTGATGAACACTTGGATATAATACATAGATTGAGATGGTGAATGTGATGACATTCAAAGTAAACACTTAAGAAAGTACACAAGGATTATGCTAGCACAAAAGGATCATTCATAATGAGCAAGGTATACACCTAAATAGGGTCATGATATAAGTCTAGACATCTTAATAAAATAGGTGATGACCTAACATGGGGAATGTCTTTGACCTAATCTTTGTATAAAGGGAAAGTATCACTTATGTTATGTAAAGTCCAGTTTTATGAAAGGGGAGTCTAAACACATATGTACATGGTATTACCTAAGTTGATGGTTTGTACCTTAAGATGCTAGAAACAAAGGGAAAGAGTTCTAAGTGAAGGTAAAGACCTAATTGAAACTAGAAGGAGATGACAAAAGTTTACAAACTTAAACATATAAACATACACTTAAAAGTATACCTAAATCAAACTATACAAAGGTGCAATTTTAATTTAAGGCTCAAGGGTCTAAAACATGTTAAAATAAGTTTGTACAAGTCCAAAAGTACAACGGAAACCAAATGGTATACTTAAGGAAGTAACAAATTCTCCTAAGTAAACCCTAAAATAAACCTAGCTTTGCATATGAACAAAAGCCTTAAAATAAACTATTTTTGGGCAAAATTTTGATGTCAAAATAAAATATGCAAAAGTAGTAAAAGAATGCCAAAAGAATGGGTTAAAAATCCCTAAAAATGAACAAGTTATGATTTTTGAAAGATTGTGAAAGAAAAAGAAAGAACTAAGCACTAAAAATAAGGGAAATGGTCTTAATAGGGTTTGAACCCATGCCCTTGGCATTGTGGTTAAAACATTTACCAGATGTGCTGGTTGTATAACTTGTCTAATAGGTTCCTTTAGAAAAATAAAAGGAATAATCCATGTGAAAGTTCAAAAAAACAACTCGCGTTGGCAAAAGGGTTGATGGCAAGGATCAAACCTAGAACATGATGGTCAGAAGGCAAGGTTACCGCCACTGGGGTGACCAATACATCCAGTTTTAAAAAAGAAACCAATTAAATATATATGAAACAAGTTTCCAAGACCCGAAATACGCTTGGGCAAGGCAATGCCTGGTTGGTGACCCTTGCTCAAGCATTTGCAAAAGCAAACCTATCTCTCTCAATAATCCATGAAAATGGAAACTGTAAAGACCTAAATTGTGTATTTTTCACAAGGAACCTAACGATGCAAATGGTTTTGGCTAAAGAGGTCTATAACTCAAAACACGATAGTGGTTCCTAAACAAAATTCATATTTGCATTTTCATATTCACAATCCACTACAGTCATGTTATATCACATTTAATGAATCAAACATGTCAAATATATCATACCTAAACTAATCATGCTCAGTGTACATAAAAAATAATCATGTTTCAATGAGTTATAGTTTGAAGTGAAACTTACCTCTTGTAGCACAATATGCAGTTTCCAAAGCAGAAGCTCCAACAAGAAATCAATGACTTGAACAACTCCTAGATAACTCCTTGATTCTCTCTAAATGCTTGGAAACCACTGAAAGTGGCTGGACTGAGATATGCCTTTCTTCTGGCAAACACAACCAAAGTGACCAAATAGGGAACTTGAAGCAAATGTTGTTACAGTTGGTGAAATGAGTTTGGAACACCTTGAGAATGATTTATGGAAGGTTTCTGAGGTGTTGGAATGGATGGAAGTGGAAGGAATCAAAACTGGTCAACAAAAGTGTAAAAAGTCAAACTTTCTTAGGTTTGAATGTTGACTTTTGGTTCTAGGAGGTTTTTGATGGTGGTGATGATTTGATCAGCTCTAACACATGTTTTGTGATGTGTTATAGTGATTGGTGGAGTGGTCTAGGAGCTGGAACTAATTTTCGCAAGGCTTGTGCAAAGTGTGTTCTTGCTTGGCACAAAAGTTGCTTGATTGCAAGAACTGAGTTTGGATGAGTTTGTAGAGATCTTTTGCTCTGAGTTCTTGTCTGTTGAAGTGTTAGAGTGAGGCTCTATTTATAGGCAAAAGGTGAGAGGGATCAAATTGCAGAAGTGCACCTGATTTGGTTTTGGTTTGGTTGAAGATTTGGTTGGAATGCAAGGGGTGGTTTGCAAGAATTCATGGTTCTAAAGTATTGTACTGACCTCCTCTAGAGTGGTTATCAGTTTAGTTACTTTATCTTGATACAAGGGTAAGGTAGAGTGCAGAAGGGACAAGGGAGAGGCTTAAGGAGCTGACTTTGTGCATAAAGTCACCTTTTTTCAAAATGGAAGTCAAGCCTTTATGCCATAAATAGCAAGATCACTTGGTTAATGCTCAAATTTGTTGGATAATGCTCCCAAACTCGTGCAACCTTCTGATAAAATGAAGATTTACAAGTAAACCATTCTGAAATGCAAGATTATGTAGCAAGAAATTGGATTTGCAACAAGTTCACCAAGTGCATAACCTTGAAATTCAAGTTTCAAACCCTCAACTTCATGGCTTCGATTCTCTTAGCTCACTTATTGGATTCGGGTGTTCTAGTACTTTTTGGAAAGCCCCAAGTACGCTCTACAATGTTCATGTTCACTCCAAGTCTTGAATCAAAATGGACCATGATGAAAAATGTAGTTGAAGTTGGCTGCAAACTAGGGCAAAAAAGGGTGAAATTTCACTAAGTCCTAACTTGAATTGAACTTCCAAGCTTCATAACTTAAAAACTAAGCTTCTTTTGGGGAATGACCCTCTAATACACCTTAAAGTTCATGATGAGATATTAAAATTAAGCTTTGGATCACAAAAAATGGATGTGTGTTTTGAAAGTTACGCCTCTTCAAAGTTCACACAAGGACTAAAGTTTTCCACACTAAGAAAAATTTCAAAAACCAAACTTTGCCCTTTTTGTTAGAAACCTCCTAAATCTTGATTTCTCATGCTCTAATCCAAAGATCAAACATGTCTTGATGGAATATAACTTGAATACTTCAACTTGTATCCTAAATACCAAAAGTCAAAGGTTTGACTTTTCAGACAAAACCTTAATTTCTTCATGAATTTAACTGTGTGATCTTTGATGATCTTACATTCTCAAACTTCTAAAACATCAATAGATGACTTCCAAGGGTGTATATGAACACATGGAATCATGTCCCAAGGCTTGGGATCATGCCTTGGTCAAAAGTTAAAGGCATGGTTGACTTTTCCTGATAAAACCCTAATTTGGGGCCAGATAAACTTGAAGCTCATTGCACTTATGATGGGAGCCAAACACACTTGATTTCTTGATGAACATAATCTCTTGAATGCATGTAAGCTCAATTAGTTGATGAACCAATCAAGACATTGACTAATCACACCAAGATTCCCCTATGATTCCTCAGGTCAAAACCCTAATTCCACAATTCCAGATTTTATGGTTTCTCTTTGATTTCTTTTGGACCAACCACACGAGACCATGGAATATGATTTGAAAACCTCATGATTAGCCCTCAAGACCAAAGCTTGAGCTTTTGGAGCCTCAGTTGGCTCTCTTGTCAAGATGAATTCAAACACCTTTCTTGACCACCTAGTGAACACTTGGGATGGATGTATTGAGCCAAGAAGTGTCTTAGATAGCCTTGAAAAGTATGAGAGCTTGGCCTGTGGATATTGCCCTCTCCTTATGCAAAACCCTAGCTTTTATATAGAAGAAAAAACTAGCAAGATATGATAGTTAGTTGGAAATGCATAAATGATTGAACCCTAATGCAAGTGCAAAGATGTCATGACATCTAAGGGGTAAATTTGGGGTACAATAAAAGGGAACCTAATTGTAGGTTATCTAAAGTTGAAGTGATCCTAAGGGAAACTAGCCTAAGGAAACTAACCTAAAGGAATATGTCTAAAGTCAAGAATCTAAGTATGTACAACCTAATGTGAACAACCTAAAGGGGAATAGGGATCACACAAGGGGTAGAACAGGAATGCAAAAGAAATGCAATGCATATGACTGTATAGTCAACCATAAGTCCTTCCCTTGGAATCAAACATAAGCAACCAGAAATATTCAGGGGCCATAAGTGAGTATCTAACAAAGCAAACATCATGACAATAATATACAAAGAGTAAACATCAAAATTAAGAGCATAAACTAATGACAGTGTATGTACATGTCAAGGATTAAGGCATGAGGGTACCAGGCACAAAATAGAATTAGGCACAGAGAAGTTACACAACCTAATGAACAAATGACACAGGCAAAGTAAGGATCCAGATTAAGCTTAAATAGAAAGAATCTAAATTGCAAGCTAATAAGTTATTGGTCAGGAAGAATTTAATGAAAATTATGATTGAAATAATTCTTACATATTTACATTCTAAAAAAAATTAAAGATTAATCTAAAAAGAAAGTTTTTGAAATTTTTAATTTAATGACTAAACTAATTAATATAACAATTTCTATTAACCCTAACTAAAATAAGAAAACAATTAAAATTAGAAACATAATTTTTAAAGAAAAAGTTTTTTAAATAAAACATGGAAGATGCGAAAGTGATTGAGATGTGTACTAAAAAAAACATGGCCTCACATCCCATTATATTCCCCAAAAAACAAAATTGAATCATCAAAAATAAAAATAAAATTAAATTAAATAACATAAAATAAAAATAAAAAACAATATAGATAATAATGAACATTATGTTCAGTGTAGTGAAATAGGAGAAGGAAAACCACAAAAATGAACGAACCAAAAAGATGACTTCTTACTCGATCTCCCGTTGATCTCGCAGCTTCATCATCTTGCTTCTCGGTTTGCTTCTCTTTTCTGTCGTAATCATCTCGCTCACTCTCTCTCTGCTTTCCTTTTGATTCGACGACGGTAACGGTGGTGTTGTGAAATGACGAAGACGGCGACTTATTCCATCAACTTGTTCTCGTGATGTGTCTCAGTGAAAACGTGATGAAAAATGGTATTGTTTGTTCAATGAAAGAAGGAAAGAAGTGTTACAGTTTAGTGATGATGCTTTTTCAATGGAGCTGCTGAAGGTGTTTCGAAAAAGTGAAGTATGAGGGATGTTGAGTGGATGAATGAAGAGAATAGGTGGTGCGTTCAGGTGACCGATAGAGAGCAGTTTGTGGTTGATGGATTAAGGTTTAAGAAAGTTGAGAAGATGATGATGTAAGTGTTGTTCGTGTTTGATTTTGAGGTGAGGTTATGGAGATTCGAGAGGGTCCGGTGGTGGAGCTTCACGTCGGAGCTTCACGATGGAGTATACATGAAGTTTACATGGAGTGAGTTGAAGATATGTTGGTGAAGTGGAGAGTGTTATGATTTTTAGTGATGTGTATTTATGAAGAGGTTATTGAAGGATGTTGGGAGGACAAAGACGAGGGGAGTTGTGCAGTGGTGATTGTGGTGACAATGGTTATGTAGAAATAAAAATCACAAGACGATGATGATGCGTGTGTTTGGTTATGGATGGTTGTTGTGAGTTGTTATGGAGTTAACATGGGGTCATGAGGTGAATAATGACTTTTTGTGATTGGCCTTTGTTGTGGAAAAACGATATCGTTAAGCAAAGTATAAAACAGTTTCTTGATGATCCAGAACCAAACAAGGGTTAACAGAAAACCAAGAAAGAAAACACAAGAAGAAGAAGAAAACAACAAGGATTGGGCAAATATAAATTCTGTTTATTATTCACTTTCTCATTAAAGTCACAAATGATTACAAGTGAATATCACAATTTGCCACACTCAACAAACTGAGTGTACTAGCCTATTTATAGACTAACTAGGTAACTTGCAACCCAAGAAACCTAAACAATTGGATCCTTAACACAAGGCCCAATTCGATAGAATAACATTTTTGACACTACATACATACTAGAACAAACTTCGACTATAGTATGTAACAATAAGGCATCAACATGTGAACAAGCTTCGACTGCATGCTTGCCTCCTGTCGAAATACACATGAAAGCTTCTCCTTCGACACAGCATGAGTTCGACCCAAATCTCACAAATCTCCACCTTGGATCTAACTCAGCAACAAGAGAATCAACTAGCTTTCATCATGCAGCTTTATCAACTATATACAGTGGAAGAACTTGCAACTTGGCAACGTTTTGGTGATCATATCAGCAGCATTATCTTCAGTCGAAACCTTCAGCACCTGGACTTCACCACGCTCGATTATCTCTCTGACGAAGTGCAGCCTCACATCAATGTGCTTAGTTCGCTCATGATAGGCTGAATTCTTTGACAGGTGTATTGTACTTTGACTATCACATTTAACAGTGATACTTCAACCTTGAAGTTTCAGCTCCTTTGCAAAACCTTCAAGCCACAATGCTTCTTTCACAGCTTCAGTGAGGGAAATATATTCAGCTTCAGTGGTTGATAAGGCAACAACCTTTTGAAGTGTCGCTTTCCAACTGATTGATGTGCCAAACATTGTGAAAACATATCCAGAAATAGACTTTCTGGAATCCATACAACCTACATAATTAGAGTCAACAAATCCTTCGATTTCGACTATGCTATCACCATCACAGGCTCCACCATAAATCAAGACTCTTTTCAGAGACCCATTTATGTACCTGAGAAACCACTTTACAGCTTGCTAGTGTGCCTTTCCAAGATTGGCCATATACCTGCTCACAAGGCTCACCCCATATGCTATGTCTGGCCTCGTACATACCATAGCATACATCAAAGAACCCACTACACTAGCATATGGAATACTACTCATATAGATTCTATCAGCTTCAGTACTCGGACTTTGATTAGTACTAAGCTTAAACTGAGGATTTGTAGGTGTCACAACAGGCTTTGAATTCAACATACCAAACTTTTCGAGAAGCTTCATTAGGTATGTCTCTTGAGATAAGCACAACTTCGACTGCTTTCTATCTCTCCGGATGTCAATCCCAAGAATCCTGGCTGCAGCTCCCAGATCCTTCATTTCGAACTCCTTACTGAGTTCAGCCTTCACCTTAGTTACATCCTCAACATTGTTGCAAGCTATGAGGATATCATCCACATACAGCAACAACATAACAAGTGAGTTTCCAGGTCGAAATGTGAAGTAAACACAGTGATCGAACTGACTTATAGTGAAACCAATGTGTGCCATGAACTTGTCGAATCTCCTGTTCCACTGTCGAGGAGATTGTTTCAGGCCATACAAAGACCTATTTAGCTTGCACACATAATCTTCTTTACCCTTTTCTGCATACCCTTCAGGTTGATGCATCAGGATCGTTTCATCTAGATCACCATACAGAAAGGTTGTCTTCACATCCATTTGCTCAAGTTCCAAGTCGAACTTTGCCACCATGGCCAACAACATTCGAATGGATCTATACTTTACAATAGGTGAGAACACATCATTGAAGTCAACTTCTTCTTTTTATGTGAACCCCCTAGCAACCAGCCTCGCCTTAAAGCGCTTCGACATCACTCCTTCGATTCCTTCCTTGACCTTGAAAATCCACTTACAACTGACTAACCTGGATCCTGTAGGTTTTTCAATCAGCTCCCAAGTGTTATTATCATGAAGAGATTTCATCTCGTCATCCATGGATTTTCTCCATTCAGTCTTGTTTCGACTCCTTATTGCTTCCTTTTAATCTCTAGGTTCTTCATCAAGTACTTCACTTGCAGAGATTAAAGCAAACGCTATAAGATCTGCATAACCAAGTCTTTTAGGTGGCTTGATGACTCTTCTCGACCTATCTCTTGCCAGTAGGTAGTCATCGACAGTTTCCTCAGCCTCTTCAGCATCTTGCTCTTCGACTTCATCAGGGCTATGCACTTTAGCATCACTATGCTCCATCTCAACAGGCATCTCTACCTGTTCCAGCTCCTCTTCAGAGATTTCTTCACTTCGACCAACATCACCAGTTTTCTTGAAAGCCATTTCGACCTCATTGAAAACTACATCACGACTTGTGATACATCTTCTGTGACCTGGTTCTAGGCACCACAGCCTATAACCCTTGACTCCCTCAAGATATCCAAGGAACATGCATCTCAGAGCTCTAGGTTCGACCTTGTCTTGCCTAATGTGAGCATAGGCTAAATAGCCAAATACTCTCAGTTTGTCGAGATCTGGTGGATGATTCGACCAAACTTCTTCAGGTGTCTTCATTCCCAGCGCAGTCGATGGACATCTATTTATCAGATAGGCTGCTGTCGAAACAGCCTCTGCCTAGAACACCTTCTTCAATCCAGCACTAACCAACATGCATCTAACCCTTTCAAGGATTGTTCGATTGAATCTCTCAGCTAGGCCATTTTGTTGAGGAGTACCAACTATAGTCTTATGCCTTGCAATCCCAGACTCAACACAGTAACTGTCGAACGCTTCGTTGCAAAACTCAAGGCCATTGTCGGTTCTCAACCTGTTAACCTTTCTGCCAGTTTGAGTTTCGACCAAAACCTTCCAACTTTTGAAATTCTCAAAAGTTTCATCCTTCGTCTTCTGAATGAATACCCATAACTTTCTGGAATAGTCATCAACAATGGATAGAAAATACCTTGCACCTGAGTGTGAAGGGTTCCTTGCAGGCCCCCAAAGATCAGCATGAATGTAATCAAGGGATCCATGTGTTCTTTGCTTGCCTTTGTTGAACTTCGCCCTACAGGATTTACCAAATACACAAGATTCACAAAACTCCAGCTTTTCGACTTTGTCACCTCCTAGCAGGTTTTGCTTCCCTAATTCGACCAGGCCTATTTCGCTGACGTGGCCCAATCTCATGTGCCATAAATCTGTCTTCGACACAGGTTTCGTGGATACAACATTTTTCGAACCACTTACAACCTCAGCCTCAAGGGTATACAAGCCTTGGTTTTTCATGCATCTCAAGACTTCCTTCGACCCTTTCATGACTTTCAGGATACCTTGCTCTCCTTTGAAGACATATCCTTTCTTGTCAAATTCACCAAGAGAAATTAAATTTCTCTTAAGGTCAGGTACATACCTAACCCCAGTCAATAGCTTTATTGACTCATCATGGAGCTTGAATCTAACAGATCCAATACCTGCAATCTTACAAGCTTTATTGTTCCCCAGCAGCACTGATCCACCATCTTGATCACACAATTCTTCAAACACACTCTTGTTTGGATTCATATGCCAAGTACATCTATAATCCATAATCCACTCTTCGCAAGAGTTGCTGCTCGACACCACAAGGACATCAGATGATTCATAACCATCTTGCACAATAGCTGCATTCCCATTGTCCTTACCTCCATGATTATTCAGGCGCTCAGGGCACACCTTTCTTGTGTGACCCTCCTTCTTACAGTGATAACATTTGATACTAGACATATCACCACCATAAGACTTCTGCTGAACCTTTCCTTTATTCTTGTCAAACCTACCATCTTTCTTCGACGATCTTCCTTTCACGGATAACCCTTCGCCAAGTGATGAAGGTTTCTTCTCCTTTCTTTCGTTCATGTCCTTCGAATACAAGGCTGCTTGAACTTCTTCAAAGCTCAGGGACTCTCTTCCATACAAGAGAGTTTCTTTGAAGTGAGCATACGATCTGGGCAAAGCACACAACAGCAACAACGCTTGATCTTCGTCATCGATCTTCACATCAATATTTTCAAGATCAAGAATCAGCTTGTTGAACATATCCAACTGCTCAGCCAAAGCTTTGTCTTCACTCATCTTGAATGAATACAAAGCTTGCTTCAGGTACAAACGATTTACCAATGATTTGGTCATGTACAAGCTTTCAAGCTTCACCCATAATCCCGACGCCGTCGTCTCTTTTGATACCTGCTGTAGAACCTTATCACCAAGGCTCAACAATATCGCGTTGTGTGCCTTCTCGATCATTGCCGTCTTTTCTCTTTCCGTCAACGCAGCATCCATGGCTGCCATTCCCTTCAACGCTTCCAAACATCCCTGCTGCACCAGTAGGGCTTTCATCTTCAAGCGCCACAGACCGAAATTGTTCACTCCGGTGAACTTTTCAATCTCATACTTTGTTGAAGACATCTTCTCCATGCTCACTGCACCAATTTATTGTAGAAAAACGATATCGTTAAGCAAAGTATAAAATGGTTTCTTGATGATCAAGAACCAAACAAGGGTTAACGGAAAATCAAGAAAGAAAACACAAGAAGAAGAAGAAAACAACAAGGATTAGGCAAATATAAATTCTGTTTACTATTCAATTTCTCATTAAAGTCACAAATGATTACAAGTGAGTATCACAATTTGCCACACTCAATAAACTGAGTGTACTAGCCTATTTATAGACTAACTAGGTAACTTGCAGCCCAAGAAACCTAAACAATTGGATCCTTAACACAAGGCCCAATTCGACAGAATAACATTTTTGACACTACATACATACTAGAACAGACTTCGACTATAGTATGTAACAATAAGGCATCAGCATGTGAACAAGCTTCAACTGCATGCTTGCCTCCTGTCGAAATACACATGAAAGCTTCTCCTTCGACACAGCATGAGTTCGACCCAAATCTCACAACCTTCATGATGAGAGTAAATGAAATTGAAGATGGATGAATGTTGCGAAGTGTTACACAACGAGTGAAGCTTTTTGAAAATAAGGGTCAATAGAAGTGTTTGTGTGGTTCAGCAGGTGGTGTTTTTAGTTAGTTTTGAAGGTTGTTCAAGTATAAAGTTGAAGAACAATGAAGCGTGTTTATCGGTTTTGTTTTCACAACATGAAGGTGGTTCTTTCTCCGTTTATTTATGATGGTGATGATTGTGTAATAGGAGCGAGAAGGATAGTGTATTGTGTATTTTTTTTGTATTTTTCTTTTCTATCCAGTGAGGGACAGAGAGAGAGAGAGGGAGTGAGTTTTTAAGGAGAAGTTGTTGTCGTATCAGAGAGAACAAAAGGAAAGAAAAGGTGATGCAGAAATAGGGTGAGGTTATTGGAGAAGAGTGACTGTTTAGTATGCAACAAGTGTTTTTTTGTGAAGTAATAGTGGCCTCTTTTGTAACATGGGGAGCGGATGATATTGTTATTGAAGAGTGAATGCCCCCCATGGAAAGAAAGGTGGGTCCACATGTATGTGTGTGAGTAGGTGGTTGGAGCGAACCACCCTCCCTTTGTACACTTTTTATTTTTATTTTTTTCTTATCTAAATGAAGAGAGTATATGGATGAGACGAAAGAGGTTACTCAGAAAAGATACCCCAGGTCCCTAATGCAATATCAAGACACTTTCAAAATTAAAGGAAAAAAAGACCTTTTTAAAACATAAGAGTGAAGTGTTTCCAAGATAGGATAAACACAAATTTGAATAATGTAAGAAATAAAAATATTATAAACAATAAAATTAAATTAACTATCTTAAAACTTTAAAATAAAAATGATAAAATAATATGATTATTAATTAAAACTAAATAAACACAGGTTAAAAAACGGAAAATTGGATCGGTATCGAAATGCTTAGAAAAACAAAATGAATACACCTAAATGATCAGCGCGAAATATACGTATTAGAAAAATACAGTGTTTGGTTAAATTTCGAAATAAATTTTACCCGCTGAAAAGGCTTAAACTCTCAAAAATTCCACCGAAAAGTGGTTGAAAAATTCAAACGTGCACACCAGGTTAAACTATGCGAAATGTAGATTAATATCAGTGACGTCTGCAAACTCGATTCTAAAATTTTTCGTCTACTGATTTTACGCACATTGACTCTTAATTTGACCAATCGGCAGTAATTCTAACAAATTTATTCTGGCTGTTAAATTGGGTATTATGCATGATAAAATGCGTGACACGCTATGCAGACGATGCAATACAGAAAACACAGAATCTTAGGGTCAAAAATTAGGGTATGACAGATGCCCCTATTTAACTTTCTTCTATCTGGAGATTTGGAGATTGAAATCTTCGTCTCAACGTGATAGGAGAGACTTAAATACAAACATGCACAATTTTTGGCCCTAAGATGCCACAAAGATGCTTATGATATGATATGATATAATATGAAATGTAAGACAAAGATCCTGTGGAGAATGGTGCCACAGGGGATAACTATATACGGAAACGTTGCTGAAGCACACTTAAAGAATGAAAGACTCAATGAGGAACAACTTAGGAAACAAAGCAAGACTCCACGGGGATGAGACTCAACTCTACTCTGGAAGAGACTACCAACTAACAATCACAGGACAGTTTAAACAAAGGTGATAAGCTTGTGATGAAATCTTTTAACAAATTCCACTCAGTGAACCTACTGTCGAGGTCAACTGTGGTGATTTCAAGAGATATCAACTGGAGGAGTCCACTGTCAGGACTTAGGACCTCATTTGGGAATACCTTCTACCAAGGTTTTATTGAAAAATGTGTCAACTGTCAAAAATTTACTGGAGAATCTGTTGTCGAGATTAACCTGGGAATCTACTGTCAAGATTCTGAAAAGAAACAATTGTATGCTGAAGTTTAAAGAAGCATCAAAGTTAACCATATAATCTATTGCCGAGATCTTGGAAACAAAGAAACATCTTCTGTTGAAGTCTGCTGGAAATCTACTACCGAGAATAACCAGAGAATCTACAAATGAAATACCTTTTGCCGAGGTCAACTGGAAATCTTCTGCCGAGACTTGCCAGGAAATAAAAAGAAAACACCTTCGCCCGAGGTCTACTGGAAATCTTCTGTCGAGACTTGCCAGGAACTAAAAGAAAATACCTTCTATCGAGGTTTAACTGGAAATATTCTGCCGAGACTTTCTAGGAAGTTAAAAGGAAACACCTGCTGCCGAGGTTTGCTGAATGAAAGTAATTACTGATCACATGGTAATCAACTAAAAAGAAAGGTGTCTTACCTACTATCAAGCATATGATAGCCTAAGCAAAGGTAAACTCGAAAGGAAAGATGACCTACTACCAAACATGGTAGCCTAAGCAAAGGTATTTGATCAAATATCGATAGACATATTACCTACTATCAAACATATGATAGCCTAAGAAGAGGTAATAGACTTGAAAAGAAATATCACCTACTACCAACTTGTGGCAGCCTAAGAAAAGGTGTCTAACTCTGAAGGAAAGAATACCTATTACCAAGATGGTTGCCTAAGCAAAGGTATCTGACCAAAAATAAGCTTGCATGATCAAAATATGATTCAGCTTCTTCTTTAACTAAATGATCCATTTAGAAAGGGTAAAATAAACCTCCCCAAGCCTCGTGTCGCATGCCACGGACTGGTCTCAGTTTCTTCTTTAATCAAGTATTCCAGTTGAAAAGGGTAAAATAAACCTCCCCTCGTCTCGGGTCATAAGCCACGGACTGGTCTCAGTTTCTTCCTGGATGGGTGAATACTTATGAGAGAGTATCTTCATAGGGGATCGGAATTTCACTGGAGATTCAAGACTTTAGCGGGGATCCATAACTTACTGGAGATTAGGAAACATCACCGGGAATCTTCAAAAAGAGATGCAGGCCGGTTGGTTTACAAAACATGTGTTCTCAAATAAAGAGAAAGATTAAGTGAATCTTCACCATACTTCTCGAAGAGATGCCATTTGATGGAAGAAAATTGAATAATGGACTCGCTGGGGAGAACATCACTGAGGAGAAATATTTCTGTATTTTGGAATTGCATCAGAGCAAATAAAATTATGATCACAGGAATTCTTAAATAAAGAGAAACACTTGTAAAGTTTCCAACAAACTTCTCTGATGAATTTCCAGAGAGATGCCATTTGATGGAAGAATAAGTTAATAATCCTGATGACTTACTGGGGATAGACAAACTATCTTGGGAAGAGACTGACATTTGCCATCCAAACAGAGAAACCTGAGAATGAAACAAGCTGCTCAAATAAAGAGGCTGCCACTTGTCGTTTGGGTATAAGTTCTAAGAAGATGTTGTAACAACACTGCTGAAGAAAGGATTTTGTCTTCAAAAGTGATCTTCAAATAGATTTTTCCAGGGGAGACAAAGTGCAAAATAAATGCACGCTCGATCTAGGTTTAACAGCCTGGAGAGATTTAAAATTGTGATCGTCAGGGACCAAAGTTCAATTCAAGAAATAACTGAAGAGAAACGGTCAAGCAAGACTCTATCCATTGAGGAAGGAAATCAACTGGGGTTTATCTTATCCAGAAATGGAAAAGAAAACTACAGCAACCATCTTCCACGAGGATCGAACTCAGTGGGGAATTAGAAAGGATATGCTCTTTCTGCTTAGGGCTGACGACTCAACTTAGAGGGAGAAGACAAACCAAGTCACTTGGGGATAAACACGGCCAAAGTGAAACACCAAACAAACATCACAAAAAATGCAAAATGCGCATATGCCATGTATATCTGTATGAATGAATGTATGCCATGTTATGCTTATGCTGACAAAACAAACAAGGAGAAGTAAACTAGAGATGAAATAAACATCTCGACATAGATACTCGACCAATCTTCACAAGGTAGAAACGTCACTGAAGAATGAATGGGAAGCCAAATCTGGGATACAAAATCCTACTTCAAGGTTTCAACCTTCTCTGAGGAAAAGAGAGTACTCCACTTGGGGATGAATATTATGACTTCTCTTAGGGAACTGTCAAGATGAATCCTGCTACTCTGTTAGGGATGAGAAAGATCCACTGGTATATGATCAAACTCATGATTGGAGAGACTTCATGGGGAATAAAATAAATATCCATTGGGAATAGAAGTAGTTTGAATGAAAGTTGGAGATGCTAGAGCTGAGGCTATACAGGGGATAAAATAAATATCCATTTCATTAGGGGAAGCTTGGAACCACACAACAACTGCAAATGTCAGAGTTGAGACTTCTTGAGGATGAAATAAACATCCACTTCGCTGGGGAAGATTGAAGTTGTAAGAAATTCACTGAGCAATGAATTGCATTCACTTCACTGGGGAAGTTTGAAGCCAAGGAAATTCACTGGCGGATGCTTAGGTTACCAACTGGGGAATTCTCGCATCAATTCTGCCATAATTGCTTGAAGTAGAAACCCACTGGGGAATTGTCATGACCACTTACCAGGGACATGGGTGAAGAATGTTGTGAGAATAAAGATGTTCTACATTGAAGAACTGCGTGGTAGTTTCCATTTCAAACAACAGTTGTTATGAATGGATGAAATAATCTTCAACTCTCAAATGCCCCAGATCACATGGTTTATAAGAGGAAGTCATCTCAAGAGAATTTTACAGAAAACTTGGCATCCAAGATGTTCCAATGTATTCAAACTCTTTGAGATTTATCGAATCTCGACGTAACTGCCCCAGATAGACTGTATTCGGCACAACTGAAACTTCAAACTTGCTCTTTAGGGATAATCAGATTGTGAAAGCAACCACTGGGGAACTTCTTGCCCCTGTTTAGTAGAGTCTTCATGCAAAATGCCCCTGGATATGGTCATCCTTTTGAAATGACTTGCCATTTACTCATCAAAGTTTCTAAGTCTCAAAAGATTAGACTCATCATTGATGCTCATATGCAAGCTTCTATGATGTAAAATAATGTTAGCAAGCAGAAAAATGTTAATTCTGAAACTCCTAATTCAACACACATATTAGTCTTGAAGTTTTTATTGAAAAGGATATCGCAATAACTTGTGACCAAATCACTAGTTAGGATATGACATTAATTTTCTTTTACCAAGCCAACACAAATTTTGAGCATAACTCATAGGAGTCAGGAAACGTTATCTCAATGAGTATGCTTTCGAAAAAATCCCTGCTTCAATTAGGTCTTTTAAGGGTTGTATCGTAGCTTGGCTCGCGGTTTATGAAACAAAGGATGTAAGGCTCAAAGTTTATTTGTACCCACCCATTCTTAGTGGTGTTCTCCAATCCTATGTTCAGCTAACTGGACGTGAGCACTCATATCTCAAAAATATTTTTGATATGGTTGAGGAAACATTGAGGTTTTGGACATGGCAGTCACTTACCTTTTTTCTTTTGGTGTTTGATCAAATGACTTGGTTCTTTGCTGAGGATTTTTCTTTGTTTTCGCTTTTCGCTGTCATACCCTAAATTTTAACCACCAAGTTTTCCCATCATTGTGAGAATCATTACCACAATATGTATGTACCATCATACCTCATCAATCTCCTCAAAGATGGTGGAGCATTCACTGCAATCAAGACTTAGGGTTTTTAAGCCCTCTTTGAACACTTAGACAAAGGATCAATCAAGGAATGACATGATCTTCAACTTGTATAACCTCTTAAAACATCCACAAAGGATCAAGGGAGATCCCAACTCAATAATCAAACACAAAGTTGTGACTTTCCAAGTATTTGAGCCTCGAAACACCCGATGTCGCCGAATTAGGGTTTTGGACGACTGGGACCTCCAGAGTGAGATTTTCACAAGAGGATGAGCCAAGACTTCAACATGTGACTCAACATGATCAAAAAAACCCTAAGAATCCATTGGAAAATCTAAATTACCCTCATAGGATGCATTCCCCAAAAGTCGGGAAATAGGGTTTTTACGCGTCGAACCGCTCCGGAGCCAAAAGTCAAAACATGATTTTTTTTTGGAAAAATGATCCTTATGATTCATATTTTCATAAAATATGATTTATAATGTCTTTTGAACAAGAATTGATCAAGAAATCAAGATAACTTGTAAAAGGGGTAACCTTGAAAAATTGAAAATTTTTCTAAGTTACTAAGCTTAAATGGTTTTGGTGCCAACTTCCAAGGATCATAACTTGTGATCCAAGCAGTCATTTTGGATTATCAAAAGCCTAATTTGTAGTTCTTCCTACATTCTACAAAAGCTTAAACTACCTCAAACTCCAATTCTTCATGGATTTTAAGTTATGGAGTTATCAAAATGACAAAAATGAAGAAAGTGACACTTTTTCAACACTTAGTGAAAATCTGCCTAAGTTACCAGCTTTGGACACCAAAGTTCATGGGGTTTTCTCAGTTGGATTTAGATAGTTTCAAAACCAACAATGATCACACATGTATTGTATCATATGAGGGCTTTCTAAAAAGCACAAGAGCTTTCCATAACTCCATCTGAGCAAGGAGATATGAATCCCTCAAAATCACCATTTCCAACTGTCCTAAGCAAGACAAAATTTGGTATTTTGCTCAATTTGGAAAATTTGGACAACTCCAAGCCTTGTCATCCATCTGGACACATCAGAGAATAAAACAAAAGGGGGATGATCTGATCCCCAAGCCTCCCAAGTTCAAGAATCTACATATAGCTATGTCATCCTAAAAAGGCTAAAAAGTGCCAAAACTCCAATTTTGTTTCAACGCATTCAATGGATGCATCAATGTGGCATGAACTGAGGCAAACTCAATAGAATGAGTTAAGCCTTATCTCTGAACCAAAAGACCATAGGCATGTGCTCTAACCTTAAGTCAATGGCTAGAGGAGACTTGAGATTCCATTTGATACACATTGGCCACACAACAGCTGCAGTTGCCACACACTATTACTGCAAAAAAAAACTTGACACACTATAAATAGAGCTCATTTGTGATCAGTTTGAGTGCACCAAAGCACCCAAATTGATGCTTTCCTCAAAATCTCTTTTTCACTCCAAGTTTGCCTTCTAACTCAAGTCAATATCGGATTTTGAGATTGAGAGTGATTCCAACCAAATCAATCACACACACTCCCCTCATAAACATCATGTATGAGTGATCCATAACACAAAATCACATTTGGAACATCAAATTACCAAAATCACCAGCCAATTGCTCAAGTTCTTGACAGAGTTGTAGTTGAGGTACCACAACCAGTTCCAACTCATTTCAATCCACTGCAAGCATTCAAACACACTCCTTGGCACCTAAGGAAGCTGTCCAAATCATTGGAACCAAGCTGTAACACCTCCATCATCAAACTCGATCACCATCTGCAAGAGGTAGGCCTGAACCCTTCAAACTCTATGATCCATGCATCATGAATGAATTTTTGAGTTACCATCTTATTTATGCATGTATGTAGAGTAATAACCCTCAATCAATTGCCATGAATCTATCGTGTATAGAATTTTATTGTGTTCATGCTGAAATTAGTGTTCTTGAGGTTTTCTGTTGATTTCTTCCTCCATACTTAATATAAATGCAATTAATATATATGGTTGTGATCCTTGTTCAAAAATGAACAAGATTGGTACTTGAATCGTGCAAAACCATTGAGAAATCATCGAGAAAAGTGGAAAAACGTAAATCTAGAAAAATAGGGGACGCATGCAAGAACCAAGTGTTCCTCTCGATTTTAAATTTGCAAACCTTGGGCATCTAATAGAGTGTAATTCCCAACCCTTTTTGTAAATATAAAACCTTTTTAGGCCTCAATCATTGTATAAGTCCCAATACGTTTTCAAAAATCTCGGCGCGATCGCCATTTCAAAATATTTTCATCTGGCCTACCCTCGTGTTGTAAGTTCCATGTCTTTTCTTTTAAACAACCTTGGTCCTATCCCTCAACACAAAGATATGAGGCCAATTTCATGTTGTAGTACAATTTATAAAATGATATCCAAGACTCTGACTTGCAGGCTTGGAGGAGTGATTAGGAATCTCAATCAGCCTTTATTCCTGACAAAAACATTCATGACAATATTTTGCTGGCCCAAGAATTAGTTAAAGGATATGGTAGGAGGAACATATCACCAAGATGCATGGTGCAAATGGATATTCAGAAGGCTTATGATACAGTGGATTGGCTGGCTCTGTATCAAATCATGGTGGAAATGGGGTTCCCTAATCTATTCATAAATTGGATTATGGCCTGTGTCACTTTTGTCTCATATAGGTTCTCTTTAAATGGTACTCCAACGGGTATCCTTAAAGCTCAAAGAGGCTTGAGACAAGGAGATCCCATCTCCCCTCTCCTCTTTGTGCTAATTATGGAATATTTGCACAGAATTCTCCAAAGCCTTGGGTCCAATCCTGACTTTAACTTTCACCCTAAATGTGAAAGGCTCAAGATCATAAATCTTTGCTTCGCAGACGACATTCTTATGTTCTTGAGAGGGGATATAGGGTCTTTGAATCTGATCATGGATAAAATGAAAGAATTCACTGCAGCAATAGGCCTCAATATTAGCATACCTAAGAGCAAGTTATACTTTGGTGGTGTGAAGACAGAAGAGCAGGTAACTATACAAAGGGAAACTGGATTTGAAATTGGAACCTTACCTGTTAAGTACCTTGGGGTGAGCTTACCATAAATAATTGTCAACCCCTTATTGAAAAATAACTTGCAGACTGAAGCACTGGTCTACGAAATTATTGACGTATGCAGGGAGACTGTAACTCATTAGCAGTGTGTTGTTTTCTATAGCCAATTATTGGCTTCAAATTTTTCCATTGCCAAAGAAGATCATACACCATATAGAGGGGATGTGCATAACTTTTTTGTGGACAGGTGACAATCATCCTAGTAAGAAGGCTCCTATATCTTGGGAGCATATTTGTGACCCAAAAAATGCAGGTGGGCTGAATCAGATTGCTTTAGGAGACTGGAACAAAGCAAACCTGGGAAAGCTATTGTGGAATGTTGAGGCTAAAAAGGATAAGCTTTGGATACAATGGATCCAACATTATTATATGAAACACAAGGGGGTTAGAGATTTCTATCCTAGTCTGAATTGCTCTTGGACTGTGAAGGCTATATTCAAATATAGAGATTTGATGATGAATTCGGAAGAGTGGAAGAAATTCCAAGAAAATGGGAAGTACAATACAAGAAAAATGTATCATTTGCTTAGAGGCAATAAGCCAGGAGAGTTCTTAGAGGGAACCTGGCTAGACCTTGTGCTAACTTCACCTTGTGGATGACTTGTAACCAAAGAATGCTCACAATAGACCGCTTGAGGAAGATTGGCATTAACACTGATGACTTATGTATGTTCTGCAAAAAAACTCAAACTGGGCAGCACTTGTTTTTTGAGTGCAGCAGTACCAAAAAGATTTGGAAAAATGTGTTGAATTGGATAGGTTTTGACCACAGTCCGGAGGCTTGGGATGCTGAAATCACTTGGATTGTACAGAACACTAAAGGAAAAGGTTGTAAGAGAATTTTATTGAAGATGGCCCTGGCTGAGACGGTATACAACATTTGGATGATTAAGAACAAAATCATTTTCCAAGGAGGGTCAAAAGATGAGCTTCAAAGTCAAAGTATTATAGATGTAGTCCTTAAAAGAGTTGAAAACAATAGAAAGTTAATGATGCACTGTAATAGACTTTAGGTGTCTTTGGTGCTTTGGGTTGTTTTGTCTTTTTGGGTCTGGATCGGTTGATCGGCGTGTATTGTATTGGTCTTTTTGGTAATAAATTTATCCTTATTCCAAAAAAAAAACAACCTTGGGCCTCTAATAGAGTGTAAGACCCATTCCTTGTAAATAAAACCTTTTTGGACCTCAGTCATTGTATAAGTCCCACTGTGTTTTCAAAATCTCTGTGCGATCATTGCTTGCCGAAACAAAATCATCTGGGCCTCTCCCTTAGTTGTAAGCCCCATTTATTTTCTTTTTCAAATACTTTTGTTTGGGCCTCTAATAGAGTGTAAGACCCAACCTCTTTGTAAATACAATAACTTGGGCCTCAGCCGTTGTATAAGTCCCGATACAATTTTTAGATCAATGGTACGACTACTGTTTTTCATCTGGGCCTCTCCTTGAGTATAAGCCCCAACAATCTTTTCAAAAACAACTCCCTTTTGATTTAGGTTCAAATTCAGAGTTGTTATCAAAACTTTCTTTAATTTCTTGAACAACTAACCATACAGCTGTTACAATGGAAGCTTGTTCGCTTGTAAGTTTTAAACAATTTTCTTTTACATACTTGCACACACACACACACACACACACACATATATATATATATATATATATATATTTGTTTGTGCTGGAAGCTTGCTCACCTGTAAGTCCACCTACCCTCTTTTTACATAAAGTATATATTTCATCTGTATATATGCATGTATATTATCTGCTTAGAGTTTTCCCTGGAAATTAAGTCTAGAACTAGATAAAGCCAGTGGTCACTCTTTCAACAGTCAAAACTAGTTCCCCATAGGAATTTCCAGATACAGTCTTGCCTTCTCTTGGGCTTAAACAATATGGAACAAAGAGAAAGGCATTATTCCCGGTGAAACTTTTCTCAGACAATCACCATTAGAAATTTTCAAAGAGATTCAGTTCCTCCAGAGAGGATTAATTCCCGGTGAAACCTCTCTTGAATTTCTTCAAACCCTAGAACTGTTCATTAAAGAAAAGATTACTCCCGGTGAAACTTTTCTTGAACTTTTCTTAGGCTTGGACTCACAGGCTTCCTAAAAGCATCCCCGCCTCCTCTTGGGCTTTGTACAAGGACCCTCCGGCTTCTTAGAAGTTCTAATGCCTTCTCTTGGGCTTAATACAAGGACCCTGAAGACATCTTAAAGGTATAAGACAAAACTTAGTCATCCTTTGTTAGAGCAGTCTTTCCAAAGAGTCAAAACCTCAGACCAATTTAAGGGTTGATTCTCATCCCTTAAAGCACCAGCCTCCTCTTGGGCATCATGCAAAGATAAACACTTTTCATACCAGTAGACTTGGACAGTCTAATCTCCTCTTGGATCTCAAAGACATTCTCAAGTTCCCTACAAACATGGGAAAACCCCTGGTCATTTAATCAATCTCCAGTAGAGTTAAAACCTCTATAAGTTCAAAAACTCAAACTTTCTTCCAAATTTCCCTAGTTAGGGTCAAATCACTACCAATAAACCTTTATCAGAACCTCAGGGCATCTGATATCTCAACTCTTCTGTAAATCCTCAGTAAGAGTTGATTCCCCATTTTCGGACCTGTCTCTGGATCTCAATAATCCTCAGCAAAAGCCAGCCTCCTCTTAGGCTCTGTATAATGATTTTACTTAGCAGTTAATCTTAAAAGCACTCTCTTGTTAAGTCAACCCTTCAAAGCACTCTCTTGTTGAGTCATCCTTCTTTTCAACCTCAATCTTGGGCTTTGTACAAGACACCACACAAACACTCTCTTGTTGAGTCATTCGTTTATTTTTTGCCTCAATCTTGGGCTTTGTACAAGACATATATAAACTTTCTCCAGTAAGGTCAAAATCCTCATAACCTTCTCTTAAGCTCTGAATAAATATCTTCCCAGCAGAGTTAATCTCCCTAAACAGAGTTAATCCTTTTTTCAGCCTCCTCTTAGGATTTGTATAATGATCTTCCTCAGTAGAGTTGGCCTTAATCTTAGGCTGTGTACAAATCAGATCATACTCTCCAGCTGAGTCAAACCCACTTTAGCCACAATCTTGGGCTTTGTACAAGACAGATAAAACCTCTCACCAGTAGAGTCAGTTTCCCCTTTTAGCCTCAATCTTGGGCTTTGTAAAAAACACATACAAGTATTCCCCAGTGGAATCAAAAAAACCTTTTTAGCCTCAATCTTGGGCTTTGTACAAGACAGATAAAATATTTCCCCGAAAAAGTCAACTTTTAGCCTCCTCTTAGGCTTTGTATAAAGATATCCCCAAAGAGTCAATTCTCTTTTCAGCCTCAATCTTGGGCTTTGTGCAAGACAGATAAACACTCTCTTGTTGAGTCAGTCTTTTCTAGCCTCCTCTTAGGCTTTGTATATGGACTTCCCTAGTGGAGTCAATCTATCTCTTAGCTTCAACTTGGGCTTTAATCAAGGCACATACAAAAAACCAAAATCCCCTCAGAGGAAATCAAAAACTCTCTATAAGAAGATTTCTCTGTATATCACAACATCAAAATAGAAAATTCAAAACAAACCTCAATCCTAGATAACTGCTATAAGTGGCACACTTGTTGATTCAAATATCCAAGCTGTGGTCCATCTCTTATCCTGGAAAACTTCCTTTTTCATCTAATTTTGCTGTAAGTGGAAAGCCTCTGGATTATTTACATCCACGCCACTGTCCCTCTCTTAGCATGAAAGATCCCTAAGGAAAAATGGAATTGCTCAACACTGAGTTAAATTTTTCTCTTTCAGGACAACATCCCTATAAAGGAAATTATGGCATTGCTGGATTCACATATCCCAGTTAAAGTAATTCTCCTTCAAAATCAGTCACTCAACAGTTGTGATAAACAGACAAGATGTCTCCCTTTAGAAATGACAAATTCCTTCTCAGTCAAACCTTTTAGCTTCAATCTTGGGCTTTGATCAAGACACAAATATAAAACCTTTTTAGCTTCAATCTTGGGCTTTGAACAAGACACCAAAACATCTTTTTCCTCCCATAGAATAGGAGGAACTACGATTGCTCTGATTTCCCTGTTTCTTTAAACGGGAATACGTAGGCATAAGATTGCGAAATCTTAGCGAGCATACCAATCAAAAACTTTAGGTCCAGTACCTTCACACCAATCAAAACATAGGTCCAGTACCTTGCCAAAATCATCAAAAACTCACTCTCTCTCAAACACTCCCAACGGAGAAACTTTCCCAACCCACAACAGACAAACACCAGGAAGTTGAAAGCAGTAAGGATAATTGCTAACAGCCTGTGGATAACTACATATAGGATGGCTAATTAACAACTCCCCATTATATAAGTGACCCCGAACTCCCCGAATCTCTTAGCGTTTGTTTAAACATTCTCGTGCAAGGTTAATTTTAGATAGCTTCCCTTTCCCTTACAGCTTCATGGGATAAATAAGAAATCAGAAAGTAGCACCCCACTCCCTACCATTACGGTGAGGAGAAACCCATGGCGATAAGGTGGTCGCGTCACTGACAAAAATCGCACGCTACAGTAAAAATGGCGACTCTGCTAGGGAGCCAAATTAAGACTAGAATTCCTAAGAGGTCTAGCATGTTAGTTTTAAGAATTATACTATATATAAACTGCTTTTCCTACTTGATATCCGTGTTTATTTTTCTGTCAATGGGAATGTGAGTGATGTCGCATCTGGAAAGTTTGAGAGAAACCTAAAATAAGGGATGTCATAGACGGGGAAACTTGTAGGGAGTGAATCCTGAACAAGCGAACCTGGTAGACCATCAAATCAGGCGAGGGCCTGTAGGATTCAGCCTGCTGATCACGATCATTGTTAAAAGCAGAGTTTTCCTAATGCGGCACCTATGAACCTGAGGATTTAGTAGGCATTAAACTTATGACCAGTTGGTAGTGCGGTGACTATCGGGAATAGTTGATACGCGATACTACACTCAAATGAGATTACCCTAGGATACTACAGCTCGCTCGGGTGAACCGGCTTGCTGTTGTTATCTCTAGGAAGGTCAGTGATTTTGGGAACCTTAGGATCCGTTGTACAGGTACAAAAATTGACCAAAATACAATCTTTGGGAATAGGCAGAGCCATGACTCCATGCTCGTGATGCTGAACCTTTGAACCCATGTTTTTTCAATGTTTTTTTGTGCTGCATTCGTGCATTCATTTAAAAAACTCTTAAACAAAGAAAAAATCTTCTTTTCTCTTCTCTTTTTTTTCAAAATTAAACTAAAACAATAATTGCAAATATCAGAGAAGGATTGCATTATGGATTTTGGTAGAAGGAAGACGCACAAGTACACCTTCAAGGCTCCAAAACTAAAGGATTTAAGGGGTTGGCAAGGGTGATCACCAACCATGATGCTTTCAGAGCTAAGTATGGGGGATTGCTGTCTCTGTTAAGGGTCCACGTAGTTAAAGGAATCCTGTCTACACTAATCCAGTTCTACGATCCAGTTTATCACTGCTTCATATTCCCAGATTATAAACTGGCACCGACGCTAGAAGAGTACTCACATATGACTGATCTACCTATCACTGATCAAACTCCTTTCTTTGGATTGGATGAAATTCCAAAGGATCGGGTCATCGCAAGAGCCATTTGTTTGGACGAGTCAGAAGTCAGGACTCACATGACCACCAAAGGAGGAATCCAAGGTTTACCAGCCAAGTTTTTGGTAGAGAAAGCCTTGTACTTTGCCAGTATAGGGAACGTTACTGCTTTCGAGGATATCTTTGTCCTACTCCCATACAGGTTGTTCCTTTTTCCCAACATAAACAACTTCGTTGATACAAACGCTATTAAGATATTTCAGATTAGAAACCCCGTACCAATCTTGTTCGCAGATGCTTATCATTCTGTACACTTAATAAATCTGTACAGCGGAGGAATGATCACATGCTGTGTACCCTTGCTTTACAAATGGTTCATTTCACAGTTACCTAAGTCAGCTGCTTTTTGGGATCACAAGAGTACTCTACATTGGTCACAAAGGATCATGTCTCTTACCAACTCTGACATAGATGATAGGATTTATGAGGGGATAGAGATCATCGACAGTTGTGGAAACTTCCCTAATGTACCCCACATAGGAACTAAAGGGGGAATCAACTATCATCCAATTTTAGTTCGCTGTCAACTCGGATACCCGATGAGACATATCCCGCATAATGTTCATCTGGAAGGTCTTTTCTTCAAGGAAGGGGAAAATGTCAGGGCACTAAAGAAGGAAATAATGCAAGCCTGACAACATGTTCACAAGAAAGGAAGAGAGTCTCTATGAAGACCAAATTGTACCTCTGTGGAACCTTATCTCCACTGGGTGCAAACTAGAGCTCTCAAGCTGAGGATGCCTTACCTTCATCAAGAAGTTTTTCCATTAAAGAAATCTGTCCTTTATTTTATGTCTGACACGGAAAAACTCCAGGTAGCTCTTAACAAAGTTCAACGGGACACTACTACGAAAAACCCATTTAACAATGGTTGGGAATGACGTATAATGACGCGGGCGAAGGCGTTGCTATGTAGATTATCGTTGTAAGTTAGTTGTTTCTACAACCGGCTGGAAACCGTTATTGAGAGGCAGGGCGCGAGCCATATATCACAGCAGTTATGATAATAAACCGTTTTGATACATACACTTAGGTACTGGGTTCGAAACCCATCAGTAACGAAATTATGTAAAACATAAATTACCTATGATATCGGTTACAATAGATAACCGTTGTTGTAAGTACCCTAAGTTTATTATATTAAATGTAGATTGCTTGTTTTCCAAACACATCTCTAAATAAATATACATGGATTCAATTTGATGAAGATGTCTATAATCTGCAAATTAAACTGTTCTTAAAAACCAACTTAAACAAACCAATGTTGTTTTCTGATTGCATTCGTCTCATCGTGCATTTCACGCTCTTTTACATATATTGTGGTTTATTGATCTGACTCCTTCGATATATCGTTATCTTCGATTATAGTTAAATTTCCATAAGATCAACAAGACATTGGATAATCTGCCTCATCTTTGATTTAACTATAATGGAAGATGGCGATGCATATAAGGATCCAGATCATTATACCATAATCTATATATAAAAGAACGTGAGATGAATGACGAGAGGCATGCAATCAGAAAACAACATTGGTTTGTTTAAGTTAGTTTTCAAATACAACTAAATTTGCAGATTATAAGTATCTATTTCAAATTAAATGAATGTATTTTAGGTGAGGGTTAGTGAAACAAACAATCTACATAGAATATAATAAACTCAAACAACATTCTATACCAGATCGAGATATTATAAACTCATATAATACGCTTGCTACCACCAGCAAACTTTAAGTGAGGGTTAGTGAAACAAACAATCTAAATAAAATATAATAAACTTAAACAACATTCTATACCAGATCCAAATATTATAATCTGATATAATACGCTTGCTTCCACCAGCATCATCACCCTGTATCATCCCCTTAACCTGAAAGGAAACAAAGCAAACTTCAAAAATGAGCATCCTCAGTTGAATACAAACCCTAAAACCATAATCTAGTGAAGTGTAAAGAGATGAACAGGAATAACGCACCTTTTAATGAAACTAATCACGGAACAGGAATCAATTATGATGTTGAACTAGTTTAGGAAGCAATGAAAAAGAAATATAAGGAGGAAGAAGCTCACATAAAAGCTTCATACTTGTTATATTTCTTTTCATTGTTTCTAAAACTAGATAAAGTTTGCTTACAGTGTTGATTCTTCATTTACTAACATCTTGTTCGTGAAGCTATGAAGAAAAAGTACAAGGTGGATAAAGTTTCTATCATAGCTTAATTCTTCTTGTACATTTTTCCATAGCTACGCAAACATTATGAAGTTTCCAAAGCATGGTCTTTGTTAGGGTTTCACTTTGAAGGCAACGACGTAACTGTCAATTAAGTGAAAGTTAATTCGCTTATATATGGGTAAACTATATCACAACGGTTAACAATAACAACTCTATTGATAGGTATTTATTTATTATAAATATATCACTACGGTTAACCAGAATAACCGTAGTGATAACCCTTTTATCTGTGAATTTTAAAATAAATAAAAATGGTATAGATAGGTATTTATTTATTATAAATATAACACTACGGTTAACCAGAAGAACCGTAGTGATAACCCTTTTATTTGTGAATTTTAAAATAAATAAAAAAGAAAAGGTGCACCTTAACTTCTCACTTAATGCATCTGCAGTTTAAACATCAACAATGTAATTCACAATGCATCTGCAGTTTAAACATCAACAATGTAATTCACAATGCATCTACAATTTAAACATCAACAATGTAATTCAAACCCTAATTCAACTATTACATTTCATAACAAAGTAAACATTAAACATAAAGGAGACAAGAAAACATAACATCTTGATATTTCCAGAAAATATCTCTGATTTTAGTTTGTTCTTCAAATTCTTGTTCTTTTTCTTTAAATCCTCATACATAACCTTCAGATAGCCCACAACTTCCAACTCTGACTTCATAATGCTCTCATCATCATTTCCATCTCTTTCTCCCACGTCTTCATCCCATATGAACAAATTACATGTTTCATCTCTCCTCCAAAATGGACATCTCCAAAAAAGCCTTCCTTTATTTTGTCCCTTCTTGCATTGATACGAAACCATACGACCATCACAACCACAAAAATTTCCAGATCGAGATTTTACACTAGAAGAAGATGTAGAAACACCTTTGGATGATTTTGTCTTCAAATGTGACATTGCAACGCCTTAAAGTAGAACACTTTCTTGTTGTTGTTGTCTTCTTCCCGACAATGGTGACTGCGTTGGTGTTAGGGTTGTTTCGTCTTATTTCTTTTTTCAATGAATAAATTGATATATACTTGGTGTTTAAAATACATAAAAAGAAGCTTCAGTTTGTAACAACGGTTTTAAGAAAAATCCATCGTGATATCCTTATTATTTTTTAGTTAAATATTAATAAAACTTAAAAAGGGAGCATTTACGTCAAAGGGATAAACTATTTGAGGGCGATGAGGTTTGAACCCATGATAGCTAGATTGTATCACCACGGTTTTCATAACAACCGTTATTATACCCTTGAGATTTCTAATTAAAATAATGCGCGCGCATCCAGTACGCACTATAAGAACGGTGTATAGGATGCCGTTGTAAACCTGGCATTGTTGTTTGGACGTTTTGTAGTAGTGGGAGAAGAGCTCTTGGAAAAACAAGTACCGAATCCTCCATGTGGAGTGTACCAAAATTCAGAAACTATTAAAAGAAAAGGATGCTATGATTAAGATATTAGAGCAACATGTTATAGAAAGTCAAGAAGACTGAAGAAATTTGCTCGCTCCTTTCACCTGGCCAAGTGTTGAACCCTAATTTTTACCCCTAAGATTTCGCACATCTCATTTACATATCACAACCACAAACAAGATCGCAATCTTTGTTTCTCCCGAATATCTGTATATTATTCTTACTTGTTTCTGTTTACTAACCTCTGACCAAAATACCAAAAATATGCTGCAATTTGCTTGTTTCTCTCTCTGTGTGTTGTACAGGTTTGTCAAAGACAACAAAGTGATTTAAAATCAAATGTGGTTGTTTGCTCTTGATCCAGTTCAGATGGATGTTTGACCTAATCTTGGTCAAACTATCAAGTAATTGTTTCAAGTGCAAGATATCTGTTTCAGTGGGCTATTTCTCAAGCAGTGACTGTCAAGTTATTGTGTGGTGATATTCATCAGGTTCATCTGAGTTCATCAGTCCAGGCTGTGTTCCTCTGTGGATTTATTTTCCCAGAGATTTATTCAGACATATTTGAAGTGATCCAGAACTTTTTATCAAGAATTCAGAAAAAATCAAGGTTTGACCGTTGTAACGCCCTGTTTTGCCAATTTTATTTTATGGAGTCGTTTTGATTATTTTATTATTATTTTATTTTATTTTCGACTTTTATGTGAAAATGTGTTATTTTTCTTTGTGATTATATTTTATCGCGTTTTGGGATCGTTTGCGGGAAATTTGAGTGTAGGGGTATTTTGGGCATTTGGGTGTATTTTGTTAAGTTAGTAAAGAAAAGAAAGGTAGAAATAGAAGAAAAAGAAAAAAATAGAAAGAAAATTAGAAAGAAGAAAAGAGAAGAAAAGAGGAGAAGAGAGAAAAGAGAGAAATTGGAGAAAAGCTTGGGAAATCAAGAGAACAAGTTCTAGGAATCGATTAATCGGGTAAGGGTGCGAAACTCGATTATACTATGATTGTGTATGATTATGTATGTTTGTGTGGAAGTTTTGTTGTTTTTTTTCAAATATAGGTCGAAATGAGATAAACGAGTAGAAATCGATGTTTTCACGGATGAATTTCGAAATAAATTGCGTAGATTAGTCGTATGAGGTTAGGCCGAGATTATAGAGACTCGTTTCGTTGAAATCGGTTGATATTGTGAGTTTTGACATTTTTGGGTTTTGAAAATGTGAGAATTTGGTGAAAAATAAAAGTCGTGGAATCGGGTTTTTCTTGATCCTAATATGTTGGTATGTATTTATGTGATATTACCATGTATTTATTCGGAAGAAAGTAATTGAATCGGTCGTGTTTCTGGAGGGTTTTGTGTAGAGGCAGCAGCTGATTTTTCTGGTTTTTAACAGGTGCAATCGATTGCAGCAGGATGCAAATCGATTGCACATGAAAAAAAGGCGAAAAATGTGATTTCTGGGGCCGTGCAATCGATTGCACACAGGTGTAAATCGATTGCACTCTGCTGTTCTTTTTCAAAAATTTGGTTTTTTAAAAGTTGCATAACTTTTTCGTCGTTTATCCGTTTTAGCTGTTCTTTATATCGATCTGAAGCTAAAAATATGTTCTATGATTTGGTGAAGAAAAATATTATTTTTAGCCGACTTTTGGCCGACTTTACCGATTAATCGTGAATAGTTGTTTTTGATGAAATGTTGTGATGATGATTTGTGGCCGAAAGGCAAGAAAATGCTAAGTGTGGTATTTGATGATATATGCATGATTGTGGATGTGTGTGTTCATGCAATGTGAATGTCATGAGTCATTGTATGCCAAGCATCATGATGTGCATTGTTGAAACGTCCTGAGTGGCGGTTTGGTTCCTGATGGAATCTGCTATAACATCGTGTGCCTCGAAAATATGAGGCGCTGCCTGAGGACCTAAAGCGGTGGTTATAGACGATTGTGGGCTCCTTCGGAGACTTAGAGCAATCCTTAACGCCGTGTGCCTCGAAAATATGAGGCGTTGCCTGAGGACCTAAAGCGACGGGTGAACATCGTAGGCCCGACGGGGAGTTACTTGAGATTCTCAGTAACGAGCGATGGTTCCAATAGTTCCTGAGTGAACTGATGATGAGACATGAGACATTGGAAGTCGGTACCGTATGGCATGTGCATAGAGTCGTTGTGTCGGTCTATGTGCATTGCATAAATCATGAATTAATTGTGTGTGAATTTGTGAATGTGATTGATGATTGTATGGTATATGTGTGGTGTGTAATGGTATTCGATGCTTGAGAATTGTGCGGTATTATGTTATAGGTGGATGTGGTGAGAATGTGTTACTTGTACATTTTTGTGTTTATATATATAATTTTATTCAATTATATTATGGTTGTTTTTCTCACCCTTCTGCTGTTTTATAACGCTCTATGAGGCGTTGCAGATTAGAGCTGCTGGAGGTATTCCTTTTTGTGAAGCGTTGCGTCTTCATTATTTTGGTCGGTCGGCTCTGATATGTGACTCCGGGTAGTTAGGGTGGCCGTGTGCTATTATTTTGTATATCTGATGATATATTTTGGATGTACATATGCTACCTGTTGTATGACAAACTGTTTATATGTGTTTATATATATATGTTAATCAGATTTTAGATTTTCCGCTTTAATTCTAATTTCTGAAAAGTGGGTGTAAGGAACAAAGTTTCCTCTGTATGATTGCTACCCCACAGTTGCATATCATTATGGGCAGGTGTTGCATGTTATGTGTATGTTTGGTTACTTTGATGTGATTCTCCCTTTCTATGCCGTGTTTTCAAATCTACTCTGATCAATTTTCGAATTTTCTTTTACCGCCTTAATTGCGTGTTTTTGGGGGTATTAGATTGGGGGCGTCACATTAAGTGGTATCAGAGCCAGTTCGTGTCAGTTGTGTTTGTTGTGTCATTTGTGTCTATTGTGTCTGGCATATTGGGCGAGTTGTGTTGAACAAGTTGTTGTTTAACCATAGTTTCTGCATTTGGACGAACAGAATATGGCTGGTCGTAATGATGCTGCTTTGGCTGCTGCGATGGAAGCGATGGCACGAGCTGTGCAGGGTGCACCGAATGCTTCCGGAAATGATGAGTTTAGAAAGAA
The DNA here is from genome assembly GCA_022829125.1 of Lathyrus tuberosus. NCBI lineage: Eukaryota > Viridiplantae > Streptophyta > Magnoliopsida > Fabales > Fabaceae > Lathyrus > Lathyrus tuberosus. The sequence continues at coordinate 7,350,908 of JALAZF010000008.1, read as the reverse complement.
TAAGCCGCCGGTTTTTAAAGGGAAACATGATCCGGATAGTGCACAGTTGTGGTTGAAAGAGATTGAGAGGATTTTCAGGGTAATGGATTGTGACAATGATGATAAGGTGAGGTTAGGCACTCATATGTTACATGAAGAGGCTGACGACTGGTGGATCAGTACTCGTCAGGCGTTGGAAGCTGAGGAGGAGGAAGAAGAGATTACTTGGGAAGTGTTTAGCCAAGAGTTTCTAAGGAAGTATTTTCCGGAAGATGTCCGAGGAAAGAAAGAGATTGAGTTTTTGGAACTAAAACAAGGTAATTTGTCTGTTGTTGAATATACTGCTAAGTTTGTGGAACTTGTGCAGTTTTATCCTCATTATGTGGAAGCGACAGCTGAATTTTCAAAGTGTGTAAAGTATGAAAGTGGCTTGCGTCCTGAGATAAAGCAGGCGATTGGTTATCAGAGGATTCGAAGGTTTGCTGATTTGGTTGAATGCTGTAGGATTTATGATTAGGACAGTAAGGCTCGTTCTGCTCATTATAAAAGTGTAAGTGACAGGAAAGGGAAGCAACAGTTCCGTGGTGGACCGTATGTGTCACCGGCTGATAAAGGTAAACAAAGGAGTACTTTTGATCGTAGGTCAGGTGGAGGTGGTATGTCTAATTCTCCTAGGTGTTTTAAATGTGGTGAATTGGGTCATCGCCAGCATGAATGTAGGAGGAATGTGATTAAGTGTTCTAATTGTGGCGGTGAAGGGCATGTTGTAGCGGATTGTAAAAGGAAGAATGTGGTGAAATGTTACAATTGTGGGGAACCTGGTCACATTAGCTCGAAGTGTCCAAATCAGAAGAAAGCTCAGGCTAGTGGCAAAGTGTTTTCATTGGCGGGAACTCAGACTTCAAGTGCAGATCGTCTGATAAGAGGTACTTGCTTTATTAATAATATGCCTTTAATTGCTATTATTGATACTGGAGCGACTCATTCGTTTATTTCGTCTGAGTGTGCGAAGAGTTTGAATCTTGTGTTGTCTGTGATGGATTTTGAGATGGTTATTGATACTCCAGCGATGGGGTCAGTAACTACTTCTTTGGTGTGTCTAAGTTGTCCTTTGGCCATTTATGGCAAAGACTTTGTGATGGATTTAGTGTGTTTACCATTGGAAGGTTTAGATGTGGTGTTGGGAATGAACTGGTTGCAATTTAATCGGGTGCACATTGACTGTTATCATAAGCTTGTAAGGTTTCCTTCTCTTGAGGGAGATGAAGACTCGAGTTTCTTGTCTACTAAAGAGTTGAAGAAACTTTTAGCGGACGAAGCTCAATTGTTTGGTTTGTTTGCATCATTAACTGTGGATAGTCAAGTTTCTCTTGAAGTGTTTCCTGTTGTGTGTGATTTTCCTGAAGTGTTTCCTGAGGATATTTCAGATGTACCGCCAGAGAGAGAAGTTGAATTTTCTATTGATCTAGTTCCTGGTACTAGACCTGTTTCTATGGCACCTTATAGAATGTCGGCATCTGAATTGGTGGAGTTGAAAAAGCAGTTGAATGAGTTGTTGGAAAATAGGTTCGTGAGGCTAAGTGTTTCTCCTTGGGGTGCTCCAGTTTTGTTAGTGAAAAAGAAAGATGGGAGTATGCGATTATGTATTGATTATCGCCAGTTGAACAAAGTGACGATTAAGAACAAATATCCGCTTCCAAGGATTGATGATCTGATGGATCAGTTGGTTGGTGCTTGTGTATTTAGTAAGATTGATTTGAGATCGGGTTATCATCAAATAAGAGTGAAAGAAGAGGATATTTAGAAGACGGCCTTTAGAACACGGTACGGTCATTATGAATATTCGGTGATGCCGTTCGGGGTTTCTAATGCGCCTGGTGTGTTTATGGAATACATGAATCGGATTTTCCACGAGCATTTGGATCGTTTTGTAGTGGTGTTTATTGATGATATTTTAATCTATTCTAAGTCTCGGGAAGAACATGCAGAGCATTTGCGTATTGTTTTGCAGGTTTTGAAGGAAAGGAAGCTTTTTGCCAAATTGTCCAAGTGTGAATTCTGGTTGTCTGAGGTGAGTTTTCTTGGGCACGTAATTTCAGGTAATGGTATTGCTGTGGATCCATCTAAAGTAGAAGCAGTTCTACAATGGGAGGCTCCTAGATCCGTTACTGAAATTCGAAGCTTTTTGGGTTTGGCTGGTTATTACCGGAGGTTCATTGAAGGTTTTTCTAAGCTAGCTCTTCCTTTGACGCAGTTGACTTGTAAGGGCAAAGCATTCATTTGGGATATTCAATGTGAAGAGAGTTTTTGTGAGCTGAAGAGAAGATTGACGACAGCTCCGATTCTGATTTTACCTAATCCTAATGAACCATTTGTTGTGTATTGTGATGCTTCTTTAATTGGTTTGGGTGGTGTTTTGATGCAGGAAGGTAAAGTTGTAGCTTATGCTTCAAGGCAATTAAGAGTTCATGAGAAAAACTATCCTACTCATGATCTTGAATTAGCGGCTGTAGTTTTTGTGTTGAAGATTTGGAGGCACTATCTCTATGGTGCAAGGTTCGAGGTCTTTAGTGATCATAAAAGCTTGAAATATTTATTTGATCAGAAAGAGTTGAACATGAGGCAGCGGAGATGGTTGGAATTCTTGAAAGACTACGACTTTGGCTTAAATTACCATCCTGGTAAAGCTAATGTGGTAGCCGATGCATTGAGCCGGAAATCATTGCATATGTCCGCATTGATGGTGAAAGAGTTGGAACTTTTGGAATCGTTTAGAGATTTGAGTTTGGTATGTGAAGTGACATCGGTTAGTGTGAGGCTTGGAATGTTGAAAGTTACGAATGAATTTTTGATGTCGGTTAGTGAGAAACAAAAGTTGGATTTGAAATTTGTTGATTTGATGATGAATGAGAATGTGGATTTCAAGGTTGATAATTTTGGTGTTTTGAGATTCCGTGGTCGTATTTGTATACCTGATGATGCGGAGTTGAAAAGAATGATTTTGGAGGAAGGACACCGAAGTAATTTAAGTATTCATCCGGGAGCGAATAAGATGTACCAAGATTTGAAGAAGATTTTCTGGTGGTATGGTTTGAAAAGAGATGTGGCTCAGTTTGTGTATGCTTGTTTGACTTGTCAGAAATCGAAAGTGGAACATTTAAGACCTAGTGGTTTGTTGCAACCGTTGGATATTCCTGAGTGGAAATGGGATAGCATTTCGATGGATTTTGTGACGGGATTACCGAACACTCAGCGTGGGCATAATGCTATTTGGGTGATTGTGGACAGGCTGACTAAATCGGCACATTTTATTCCGATTGACATCAGTTTTTCTTTGGAACGGTTAGCTGAGATCTATATCAGTGTGGTTGTGAAATTGCATGGGGTTCCTTTAAGTATTGTTTCTGATCGAGATCCTAGGTTTACATCGAGATTTTGGGAAAGTTTACAGAAGGCTTTGGGTTCTAGATTGAGGTTGAGTTCGGCTTATCATCCGCAGACGGATGGTCAGACCGAAAGAACTATTCAGTCGTTGGAGGATTTGTTGAGGTCGTGTGTTTTGGAACAAGGTGGTACGTGGGACAGTTATCTTGCATTGGTTGAGTTCACGTATAATAATATTTTCCATTCTAGTATTGGAATGGCACCTTTTGAGGCTTTATATGGACTAAGATGTAGAACGCCGTTGTGTTGGCACGAAATTGGTGAGAGTTCTGTGGTTGGACCGGAATTAGTGCAACAGACGACGAAAAAGGTAAAGTTTATTCGTGAGAAAATGAAGGCTTCTCAGAGTAGACAAAAGAGTTATCATGATCGGAGACGGAAGGATCTTGAGTTTCAAGAGGGTGATCACGTATTTCTGAGGGTTACGCCGGTAACGGGTGTTGGTCGTGCTTTGAAATCTAAGAAGCTTACTTCTCGATTTATTGGTCCTTACCAGATATCTGCGAGAGTGGGTGCTGTAGCGTATCGTGTGGCGTTACCGCCGAATCTGTCGAATTTGCATGATGTTTTTCATGTTTCACAGCTTCGGAAGTATGTTCCGAACCCTTCACATGTGATTCCTATGGACGAGGTTGAGGTAAGAGATAACCTTACGATCGAGGCATTACCAGTTAGTATTTTGGATCGCGAGGTGAAGCGGTTGAGGGGTAAAGAGATTGCACTTGTGAAAGTGGCGTGGGGAGGCGCTGCTGAGGGTAATTTGACGTGGGAATTGGAGAGTAGGATGCGGGAGTCGTATCTGGAGTTGTTTGTATCAGGTAAGATTTTCGAGGACGAAAATTTCTAAGTGGGGGAGAATTGTAACGCCCCGTTTTGCCAATTTTATTTTATGGAGTCGTTTTGATTATTTTATTTTATTTTCGACTTTTATGTGAAAATGTGTTATTTTTCTTCGTGATTATATTTTATCGCGTTTTGGGATCGTTTGCGGGAAATTTGAGTGTAGGGGTATTTTGGGCATTTGGGTGTATTTTGTTAAGTTAGTAAAGAAAAGAAAAGTAGAAATAGAAGAAAAAGAAAAAAATAGAAAGAAAAGTAGAAAGAAGAAAAGAGAAGAAAAGAGGAGAAGAGAGAAAAGAGAGAAATTGGAGAAAAGCATGGGAAATCAAGAGAACAAGTTCTAGGAATCGATTAATCGGGTAAGGGTGTGAAACTCGATTATACTATGATTGTGTATGATTATGTATGTTTGTGTGGAAGTTTTGTTGTTTTTTTTCAAATATAGGTCGAAATGAGATAAACGAGTAGAAATCGATGTTTTCACGGATGAATTTCGAAATAAATTGCGTAGATTAGTCGTATGAGGTTAGGCCGAGATTATAGAGACTCGTTTCGTTGAAATCGGTTGATATTGTGAGTTTTGACATTTTTGGGTTTTGAAAATGTGAGAATTTGGTGAAAAATAAAAGTCGTGGAATCGGGTTTTTCTTGATCATAATATGTTGGTATGTATTTATGTGATATTACCATGTATTTATTCGGAAGAAAGTAATTGAATCGGTCGGGTTTCCGGAGGGTTTTGTGTAGAGGCAGCAGCTGATTTTTTTGGTTTTTAACAGGTTCAATCGATTGCAGCAGGATGCAAATCGATTGCACATGAAAAAAGGCGAAAAATGTGATTTCTGGGGCCGTGCAATCGATTGCACACAGGTGTAAATCGATTGCACTCTGCTGTTCTTTTTCAAAAATTTGGTTTTTTAAAAGTTGCATAACTTTTTCGTCGTTTATCCGTTTTAGCTATTCTTTATATCGATCTGAAGCTAAAAATATGTTCTATGATTTGGTGAAGAAAAATATTATTTTTAGCCGACTTTTGGCCGACTTTACTGATTAATCGTGAATAGTTGTTTTTGATGAAATGTTGTGATGATGATTTGTGGCCGAAAGGCAAGAAAATGCTAAGTGTGGTATTTGATGATATATGCATGATTGTGGATGTGTGTGTGCATGCAATGTGAATGTCATGAGTCATTGTATGCCAAGCATCATGATGTGCATTGTTGAAACGTCCTGAGTGGCGGTTTGGTTCCTGATGGAATCTGCTATAACATCGTGTGCCTCGAAAATATGAGGCGCTGCCTGAGGACCTAAAGCGGTGGTTATAGACGATTGTGGGCTCCTTCGGAGACTTAAAGCAATCCTTAACGTCGTGTGCCTCGAAAATATGAGGCGTTTCCTGAGGACCTAAAGCGACGGGGTGAACATCGTAGGCCCGACGGGGAGTTACTTGAGATTCTCAGTAACGAGCGATGGTTCCAATAGTTCCTGAGTGAACTGATGATGAGACATAAGACATTGGAAGTCGGTACCGCATGGCATGTGCATAGAGTCGTTGTGTCGGTCTATGTGCATTGCATAAATCATGAATTAATTGTGTGTGAATTTGTGAATGTGATTGATGATTGTATGGTATATGTGTGGTGTGTAATGGTATTCGATGCTTGAGAATTATGCGGTATTATGTTATAGGTGGTTGTGGTGAGAATGTGTTACTTGTACATTTTTGTGTTTATATATATAATTTTATTCAATTATATTATGGTTGTTTTTCTCACCCTTCTGCTGTTTTATAACGCTCTATGAGGCGTTGCAGATTAGAGCTGCTGGAGGTATTCCTTTTTGTGAAGCGTTGCGTCTTCATTATTTTGGTCGGTCGGCTCTGATATGTGACTCCGGGTAGTTAGGGTGGCCGCGTGCTATTATTTTGTATATCTGATGATATATTTTGGATGTACATATGCTACCTGTTGTATGACAAACTGTTTATATCTGTTTATGTATATATGTTAATCAGATTTTAGATTTTCCGCTTTAATTCTAATTTCTGAAAAGTGGGTGTAAGGAACAAAGTTTCCTCTGTATGATTGCTACCCCACAGTTGCATATCATTATGGGCAGGTGTTGCATGTTATGTGTATGTTTGGTTACTTTGATGTGATTCTCCCTTTCTATGCCGTGTTTTCAAATGTACTCTGATCAATTTTCGAATTTTCTTTTACCGCCTTAATTGCGTGTTTTTGGGGGTATTAGATTGGGGGCGTCACAACCGTCGTGGCTTCAGTTGCTAATTGTTTAGTAGTGGTTGTTTCAATCAGATGCTTTGTGGAAAATGTCATGTTGGCGTTGAATTGAAATCAAGGTTTCATGGCCGTGTTGTTGGAAAATAGTGGTGAAAGTCCATGTATTCATGACCACTTCATAAACCATTTCTTTTTCTTAACCAATTCATTTTTCAATTTCCTAAATCCATTTTCTTATCCATTTCTCTAAATCTCCATATACAATCCATTCAATAATCGTCCATTTTTTATCCAATCCATTCAATAATCGTCCATTTTTTATCCAATCCATTTCACATCCGTATTTTCAATTAACCCATTTTCTTCCTTAAATCAATATCCATTATTTTCCAAGTACCCACTTCATTTCTGTTTAACCCATATCCATTTCTAAAATTCAATTCAATATCCATTCTTATTCCACTTTAAACCATTTTATAAAAGTCCATTTCCAATTATCCATTTGAGAAACCATTTCCATATTCATTCCAAATATCTAATTAAAAAAAATCCATTTTGATATCCATATTTTTCCATATCCAAATACCACAACCATTTTAAATCCATCTCAATCCATATTCAAATTTCAATTTCATGCCAATTTACATTCAATAAAATCCAAACCCTTTCCAATGGATGTTGCCCAAAGTCCACACACCTATGTAATTATATTTTTCTTGGTAGAAAGCACTTGGTGTTAAAAGACATTAAATACGCAACCCATATGGTGTTATGTCACTTTTGTGTCACATGAAATTTCACAAAAAAAAAGACACGATAGCAAGTGAAACTTTGTGTGACCCTGCGAGTCCGGTCGTGCTTGAACAGATGACCTGATCAAACCATGCATTGAAGGAATGGGAGCTATAGTCTTAAAAGAGAAATATAGGGTGCACAATAATAAAGAAAAATTCACGGGTGCAGTGACAAAAAGAAAATATTGAGCAGACTTCATTTGAAAAAATTACACATCAAAAAATTAAACTAGAAACCAAGCCATCACGCCTACCAGCTTCCAAGCCAACATCCACAACCTTTACGCCATGCTTCCTAAACTCCAAGCCGTGCAAACAAAACGCAGCCACCAAACACTAAGCCAACACGCAGCAAATTTCAAACCCAAACGCAGAGAAAAATTCCTAAACGAAATCGTAAATAAACGACAACAACTTTGTGAGCTTCAAATTGCAAATTCTAACTTCAAATTCATCTATAAATAAGAGTCTTGATTCACTCTTTTCCTCAAGCTTTGAGAGCCACTAAACCCCTGCACAAATTTCTTCCGATCTTCAATTCAAAGCTTCAAACAACAAACCACCACAAATCCTTCAAACTCAATAACCTTTAACCTTCACTACAAATTCAAGAAAACAATTCAAGCTATTCAAAAATCAATTCAATAATTCAACAACAATCTCTCATCAACACCAATTCCATCATCAACACATTACTACGAATTCAACAACTTCATCGCACACCTTGCAACAACTTCATAATCTCGCACGAACAACATCAACAACGACGATCAACTCGCACCTTCAATTCAACACTAATCCACAACAATTTCAAGAAGCAAGTTCAGAAAAGGAAAGAAGAAGAGGAATAGAAGCGTTGCTCACCTTGAACTGAAGGTAATCGGAGTTTTACGGCGTGAATCTCGCGGTTAAAATTCAAACTTGTGGAGGGATCTTGGTTGAAATTGATAGCATATTTGTGAACTACACATGATTCCGATCGTTACCGTCTGAAAGATGAATCCCGTCGTCCGCCGTGAGCTCCGTCGTGAGAACTTCTTTCACCGTGAATATTGTCGTGCTACAAAGGAGAAGAAGATGATGTTCATATTTCTTTTTTGTTTTAATATCTCATTTCCTTTTTTTATTTTTTTTTAAAAGAAAAGGAACCTGGGCCTAGCCCGTTACCACTAGAACCACCTTTTCATTCTCATACCTCCCTCTCTTTATTTATTTTTATCATAAAATCTTTCTTTAATTTTCTTTTATCTTTTTATATAATTTTCTTCTTAGTTTCTTTTCTTATTATTTTTAAACCTTATTATTGTTTTTTTGAATTTTGTTATAAAAAAAAATTCTTCATAGTTCGAAGGCTATGGAGCTTACTTGTGTGGCTAGGCGATTCTTATCCTTAGCTTTTACTTTATGCTTTAGGATAATCACTTCTTCTCCTCCCATTCTTCAATTTTCAAAACTCTCTCCCTTTTTCAAAACTTTCTTGATTTCAAACTTTCACCTCTTTCATAATCAAACCTTGACTTTGCCAAGTGATTTTTACTATTTTCTTTTCATTTCTTAACAAATGCTATACTACATAAGCATATTGACATTTTTTTCAAAAGAATTTAAAAACATCAAACTCATCAAACTCTCTTTTTGTGCCCTCCTGCTCTTTTTACTTTAACTTTTTCATAAGTTTAGACATGATTCATTTCTTTAAGCGGAATTATTCGCTTGGAAATGACGACTTGTCTTTAGATTTAAAATCAACCAAAATAAACAAATTTCATTCTTTGTACCACGAACTACAGGGTTTTGATCCTACATTGCACATCGTGGGTACGTAGGCATGAGACGACGAGTCTCTCCAAACACAAAAATCTTAAAAACAATTTCTCTTCTCATCTCCTCAATCACTTTTTCAAGCAAACTTTTTCAGACCAAAAGCGAAGATTTTTCAAAGGGTTCCTATAGAGTACTATAGACGTTTTTGGTGCTAACACCTTCCCATTACGTAACCAACCCCCTAATCTAGTTTCTCTTCACTTGTTCTTGTTGTAGACGTTTTTGGCGCTAACTCCCGCTATTAACCCTGTGCCTGTTCCAACGTATCAACCTTAGGTTGCTCAGAGCCAACCGAATCAACAACAGTATCAGCAAAGGACACAACAGCCTCTTTAACAGGCTCATTCACAGTACAACAACAATCGTACTACACGACCACAAGGGTTCGACCCTATACCAATTTTGTACGAATAAATATTTCCACTCTTACTGGCCAAGGGGCACGTCCAAACCAGGACTCCTCTTGCAGTACCAGAAAATTCGCCTTTTTGGTTCAAAGCGGATCAAACTTGCCCTTATCATCAAGGAGGACCGCGGCACAACATTGAGACCTGTGTCAGCTTCATGTCGGATGTACAAAAGCTTGTCAGGAACGGGTTCCTGTCTTTCAAAGATACTAATCTGAATGTTTAGACGAACCCGTTGCCTCAACATGAGAAGACTGCCGTAAATTTAATAGAGGAAGAATTTAGCCACAATTATCAAATTCGTGATGTACTCATATTAGAAACCAATCTGGTCAGGATGCATTGTAAATAGAGCGGGCATGGTCATGTACCGCCTCACAATTATCACAAGTGTGATATCTGCTCAAAGAATAATCAAGGATGTTTCGTAGTGCAAACAGCTCTACTAGAACAGATGGATCTCAGATGGATCCAGGATTACCGTAATAGAAGTGGATATCAAGTTAATATGATTCAGATCTTTGATATTCGCTTGATGAATACTAGTCTCGTAGAATTACACGCTAAGCAAGTCAGGCTCGATTTTCTGGCTTCACATAATTATCAAGGGTGTAAAGTGTGTCGTAAGAACGACCAAGGGCGTGCACTAGTCCAAAAAACACTTCAAAGTCATCAAACTACGCATCAGATCAGTATGGTTGACGGGAATCCTACTAGTCATCAAAGTCAGGATGTCCGCTCAATAGAAACAGGTCTAGTAAAGTTGCACTGCATACAAAGCGGACGTGGTCGGGTGCCACTCCACAATTACGAGCGCTGTAGAGTTTGTTCAGAAAATAACCAAGGGTGTTACCTCGTGCGGTCAGCTCTTCAAAATCAGTTGGACCAAAAAGAGATTCGACCATATTCAAGTTTTGGGTCGATCAACGTGATGCAAGGCTATCTCCCTGATCAAAGCAAAGACGTTGTCATAATCTCCGATCAGGGGAGGACCAAAGACGTTTGCGCCATAATCCCTCTACGCCATGAATCAAGAGTTCCTCTTGATAGTAAAAAGACTCTCAACCTCGAACTAATTGAGGCCGGCTATGATGGTCAGAAAAATCAAAAGGCTCCTGTGGTCATCTACCTGTCGGGACCGATAATGTACAAATCCGATAAGTCTATCCCTTACAAGTACGGTGCAACAACAATAAAAAATGGAAAGGAAACTCCATTACCCTCTGTCGTAAACATTGCCGACATCAGTCGAGTAACACGGAGCAGTCGGATCTTCAACAGAGGAGTTGGAGAACCCACCAAAGAAAAGGACCTCAAATAGAAGTTCCTAATCAACAAATCGGGCAATCCAGTAATCCCGAACTTACAAAAAATAATGATGAGATGCTAAAGCTCATCCAGAGAAGTGGGTACAACATTGTAGACCAACTGTTGCAAACTCCTTCGAGAATTTCTGTGCTATCTCTCTTATTCAGCTCCAAAGCTCACAGGGATGCTTTGCAGAAAGTCTTGGAGCAGGATTTCGTAGAACAAGATGTAACAATAAGACAGTTTGACAGCATCATTTCCAACATCACTTTGTGCAACAATGTAGGATTTAGTGATGAAGAACTTCCGGAAGAAGGAAAAAATCATAATATGGCGCTTAATATTACAATCAACTGCCAGGACGATGCTCTAGCCAGTGTACTGGTAGATACCGGATCAACTCTGAATGTTATGCCAAAATCTACTCTGATGCGACTATCATTTCAAGGATCTCCGATGAGAGGAAGCGAGGTCAACGTCAAAGCCTTTGACGGATCCAGAAAAACAGTTACGGGCGGAGTTGATCTTCCCATAACCATCGGTCCTCACACTTTCCAAGTCACTTTCCAGGTCATGGACATCCGGGCAGTATACAACTATTTATTAGGAAGACCTTGGATACACGAAGCTGGGGCAGTCACTTCGACACTTCACCAGAAGCTGAAGTTCGTCAAGAATGATAAGTTAATCACAGTATGCGGAGAGCAAGCCTTAATCGTGAGCAACTTATCATCATTCTCCTGTGTAGAACCCGAGGAGGTCGTTGGAACTCAGTTTCAAGCACCCTCGGTGAGTAATTAGAATCGATCAGAGAAAGGGACGTCGATTTCCTCCTACAAAGATGCTCTCAAAGTAATTGAGAGTAACAACATAAAAGGATGGGGACAACTCGTAATTCCTACGGATAACAAGACAAAGAAAGGTCTTGGTTTCTCCTCAACCTGTACCCCGACTGCTACTAATGATGAAAGTTTTCATCCTATTCAGGACTTCTTCCACAGTGGAGGTTTCCTCCACTCAGTGTCTCAAGAAGTACACACCATCAATGAAGGTGACTCCTCTGATACAGATGAAGAGTGGAGGTCCAATCTCAACGAGGATGATTATATGTCTCAGTAAGAAACGCAAAAGCCATTTTGCTTTCCAACGCAAAGTCCGAGATATATACCAAGATCAGACATCAAAATAATCTACGGAGATTGTGATCCTGAGGGATGCCGTGCTCCACCAAACTCATGGGAAGACGATCCGATGAAAGACAACTTCGACTATGACTATTTTGATCCCCTGGATGACTTGCCTATCTGGCAACCGTACCCAGAAGACTTGGGGTAAAAGAGTCAGCCAAACGATGCTTATCCGATGAGCATCATTGAAAAGAATACCTGCATCCCCACCAAATCATGGGATCATGACTCATGACATTCTGAAGATATCCAGCACAATGATGAATCTGCAAAGATTGCAAGACAAGAGTTCATCAGCTATGCTTTTCCTGAGGTCAACGTCATTAAGAGAGATGACTCCTCAAGTTCCACTGAAGTATGGGACACCTTAGGACAACCGAGTGGCAAGTATGACTTCTTGGTCAAGTACACCGCTCTTGAAAGCTCTCGTATCAGGTTCGAAGACATCTAGCCAACTGGATGGGGAGATCAGCCTGAGAGTGAAAACACTTTGCAAGATACAACAGAATAGTTCGTTTATGACAACTCTGTCTGGGAGGAAGACTCAAATGATCCAGCTCTTCCAGAAATAAGCGTCATTTCTAAGAACAAACCAAGAAAGAAGGTACCGGACTTTGTGATTCACCGAGGAGTTCGTCGCCAATGGGTTGCTGTCGCTGTCCCGAAATTCGTCCATAAGTCTAAGTAATTGCCATCTTTGTCTTAACCTTTCACCCTGCCCAGGTGAAATGGTTGTTTTTATAGGGCTCACTTTCTGTTAATGGTTCTCTTCGCTTTGCCCGAAGCGACAGAGTTTTGTTTTATAGGGCTGTAGTTTCAAGAATCGATAAAATCATTAATAAATAAACGTCATTCTGTAATTTCCGCATTTATTGCTGTTTTCACTTTTCGCTTTTTTAGAAAATGGTAATCATAAAAACAACTCAAAAATAAAAACAAGTATTTTTCAGAAAATACACTGCATTCTCTCTATCTCTTCTAAAAAACAAATCATCACGTCATGCAGATTTCTTGTGTTAAACCCCATTGAAATACACGATCCAATGCCTTTTCCCAACTTTGAATTCCCGGTATTTGAAGCTGAAGAAGAAGAGGATGAAGAAATTCCAGAGGAGATCTCCCGACTACTCAGGCAAGAGGAAAGGCCCATTGAACCTCACAAAGAGCCATTGGAAACGGTCAACTTGGGTTCAGAAGAAGAGAGGAAAGAAGTCAAGATTGGGGCACTGCTCAGTCCGATTGTCAAAGAAAGCTTGATAAGACTTCTCAGAGAGTTTCCAGATGTGTTTACTTGGTCCTACCAGGACATGCCAGGTGTTGGATACCAGCATCGTGGAACATCATCTACCGTTAAGACCAGAATATCCACTGGTGAAACAGAGACTGAGAAGAACTCACCCGAATATGGCTATCAAAATCAAGGAGGAAGTGTAGAAATAGATTGCCGCGGGTTTCCTCGCCAACTCAGAATATCCATAATGGCTAGCTAACATAGTTCCAGTTCCGAAAAAGGACGGAAAAGTCAGAATGTGCATAGACTACAGGGATCTGAACAAAGCCAGTCTGAAGGATGACTTTCCCTTACCACTCATAGACATGTTGGTTGATAGTACAACAAAGTTCAAAGTCTTCTCCTTCATGGATGGATTCTCGGGCTATAATTAAATCAAAATGGCGCCGGAAGACATGGAGAAAACTTCATTCATCACCCCATGGGGCACCTTTTGTTACAAGGTAATGCCGCTCAGTTTGAAGAACGTCGGGGCAACCTATCAAAGGGCCATGACTACTCTATTTCACGACATGATTCACAAAGAAATCGAAGTGTATGTCGATGATATGATCGCCAAATCCAAAACAGGAGAGGAGCATGTGACCCACCTGTCAAAGTTATTTGAGCGTCCGAGAAGATATAAACTCCGCTTGAATCCCAACAAGTACACGTTTGGTGTCCGCTCAGGAAAGCTTTTAGGATTCATCGTCAGCCAAAAATGAATTGAGGTTGATCCTGACAAAGTCAAGGCCATTCAAGCAAGGCCTTCTCCAAGGTCTGCCCAACAAGTCAGAGGATTCCTGGGACGTTTGAATTACATTTCCAGATTTATATTCCTCATGACCGTGACATGCGCGCCAATCTTCAAATTGCTCAATAAGAATCAAACATGTGTATGGACAGAAGACTGCCAAAAAGCATTCGATAGTATCAAGGAGTATCTGTTGAATCCACCTATCCTGTCACCTCCAGTGGAAGGAAGATCACTGATCATCTACCTAACAGTATGGGAAGAGTCAATGGGTTGTGTACTTGGCCAACAAGACGAAATAAAAAGAAAAGAGTCTGCCATCTACTATTTGAGCAAGAAATTTATCGACTGTGAAAATCGGTATACTATGCTCGAGAAAACTTGCTGCGCTCTGGCTTCGGTAGCCAAACGTCTTCGCCAGTACATGATTTGTCACACTACTTGGTTAATCTCCGAAATGGATCCGATCAAGTATGTCTTCGAAAAACCTACTCTCACGGGAAGGATCGCCCATTGGCAGATGTTGTTATCAGAATACGACATCAAGTATTATGCTCAGAATGTCGTCAAGGGAAGTATTTTAGGCGATCATTTAGCTCATCAACCGATTGACGATCAGGAATCAGTCGGATTTGACTTCCCAGACGAAGATGTCATGTACTTGAAAATAAAAGATTGTGATTAACCGCTACCCAATGAAGGGCCAGAACCAGGTTCCTAATGGGGACTAATCTTTGACGGAGCTCTCAACAATTACAGAAACGAAATTGGGGCAATCATCATAACACCTCAGGGTACCCATATTCCTTACACTGCCCGACTAACGTTCAAGTGCAAAAACAACGAGGTCGAATACGAAGCTTGTACCATGGGTCTCGAAGAAGCAATTGACTTGAGAATTAACAACTTGGATGTGTGTGGAAACTCAGCCCTGGTTATCAATCAGATCAAAGGAGATTGGAACACGTACCAATCAGGGTTGATTCCTTACAAAGATTACGCGAGAAGGTTGTTACCATTCTTCAATAGAATTGAGTTTCATCACATCCCTTGTGAAGAGAATCACATGGCTGATGCATTAGCCACTTTCTCTTCCATGATTAGTGTGGGTCAATGGAATGACGTACCAAAGATTGACATAATGCGCCTTGAACGGCCCGCTTATATCTTCGAGATCGAAGTAGTCATAGAAGGCAAACCTTGGTATCACGATATCAAATGCTTCCTTCAAAAACAAGAGTACCCACCTAGGGCATCCAGGAAATACAGAAAGACTCTAAGACGACTGGCTGGCAGCTTCTTCCTGAGCGGTGATACACTCTATAAGAGAAACTTTGACATGGTCTTGTTCCGATGCGTAGACAGACCAGAAGCAAACATGCTGAGAAAAGAAATTCACGAAGGATCCTTTGGTACTCATGCCAACGGACACACGATGGCCAGAAAAATTTTGAGAGCAGGGTACTATTGGTTTACAATGGAGTCCTATTGCTACAAGTACAAGAGGAAGTGTCACAAGTATCAGATATACTCAGACAAAATCCATGTACCGCCAACACATCTCAAAGTTCTCTCTTCTCCATGTCTTTTTTCTATATGGGGAATCGACATGATTGGCATGATCGAACCCAAGGATTCAAACGGACATCGGTTCATCCTGGTAGCCATTGACTACTTCACCAAGTGGTAATTTTTAGCTTTACAGAATGACATTTTTAACATGATCAACGATTCTTGAAATAAAACAAAAATGAATTTACTTGTCAAAAATTTTCTGCTTTTTAAAACAAAGATGGCAATTCTATTGACTGTTGAACATCAAAAAGAATATTGATCGCTTCTCCGAAGGTCATTGGACCTCAAAGTGCAAAAGCAAAATACTCCTTCTAAACCAGTGCACCTGAATGAAGGATTAACTATTTTAGATGTGATTTTCCCATCTGATATCCCCAGCAGAGTATTGTTGCATCTGCGAAAATCAACCGGCAGAAAACAACAGAAGAGTCGCCACTGAACGTTATTTATCTCGACGCAAGGAAAGGAAACGATCAAAGAAAACCTCGACAAAGGGAAAGGAACGGTCGTCGCAACCATAGCCTGGGTTCGGGAGTCGGTTACACGAGAGGAAGGTATTAGCACCCCCTCACGTCCATTGTACTCGATGGGATCCACAGTTGTTATTATCGATCAAAGGGTGTGGGTTATCTGTAGCTCAACTGCTAACAGTAAACAGAACGGGAAATAAAGAAATGGGGGGAGAAAAGAAATAACTCGATAGGACATCGTCGTCCTAGGCCTACGTATTCCTTCGAGAGCGGGAAAGTAAGAGTCAACGTAGTTCGGAGGACTACGAGATTTGTGGGGGGAAGGTTGCTCGCCAAGACATCGCGTCTCGTGCCTACGTATCCTCAATCTAACTAGAGAGAGGAAGTCAGAGCAGTCGTAGTTCGACCTAACAGGGTCGGTTGTGTTTTGCTTGGTGAAAGAGTCTCGATCTCACGCGGGCGAGAGAAGAGGGTTTGATAAATAAGGTTATGCTCGTAGAGATCTCGCACGATCTCCTGCCTACGTATCTCCCTTAACCAATGAAGAATCAGAGCGATGTAGTTCCCCTCAATAGGGATGACTCTTTCTTTGTTTGTGCTTTTTAACAGAAGACGTCAAGGCTCACGTTCCAGCAGTTTAGGTGTCGCAGCTCGTTGTACGAAGTCTTAGCCATTTAACTGTTTGCGGTAGAACGGAAGTGACGCATCCTTTATGTAATGGAGTGACGAAGATGAGAAGAGAATTGTTTGTTTTTGTCTTTTAAGAAGATGTGTTTTGATTGTTTTGTATTTGTAACTCATATTGTACTAAAGTCTATGACATAGGATCGAATGCATCGCAAATCGACCCAAGACGGGACGTATGCAAAACACTCTAAGAAAGTGAAGGAAAATCCCCCACTCTCCACTTCCCATGTACTTAAGGCTCATGGCGTACAATACGGGTTACCTTTATTACATGTTTTTGATTTTTTGTTTTGAGATGAGAAAAGTGAGACTCAAAGGTGGCAAAGAAAAATCTAAAGGGAGACTAGTTGTGCTCCTAATGTTATCATGCATTGATGGCCTTATGGTTGAGTTAAAAAGAGAACTCTACATAATGGACAAGTAGGGATTGCATTACCTAATGCTCATTTTACCTTACCTTAATAAAAAATTAAGGTTAAGCTAAGATCCCAAAGGGGTGAAGAGTTGTTCAAACAAGCATTATATCACGCAATCCACAAGTAAAGGAATTAGAGTAAACAAATGAAAAAGGAGATGAAAGAAGAATGAGTATTCATATACTCAAGTGACTTACCTTGCAAGCAACCTAAACAACATTGATTAAAGCGTGTAAAGCATAAGCATTAGTTACTAATTGATTAGAAAAGTTAAGCATATAACTCCTAAACTAAGACTAGTTTACTTGAATTGGTGTTAAAGGTAACATACAACTATGAACAATGTAAGATGAGTCCTAAGAGTGAAGTAACATGTATAGGTAAGTAGGTACATCTAATCAACTTCTACTTATGTTAGCATGTTAAAGGAAATCAAACTATGTCAAACTATGTCCCAAAACTACACACAAATGTACATTGTTCACAAACTTGAAGAAAATAGATGTTTAAGAATCATGTAAGTGAATTAAAGAATGAGTATCCCTCAAGGTCAGAAGTGGATTAAGTGTATTAAGGGGTGTAAAGGTCATTGGGAGAATATGGAAGTCATGTACTAAAGCATTCACAAAGTTTAAACAAGTTGTGCGCAAGTATGGTCAACTTGGATGCAACACACAATTGTTGTTCATGCAAAAGACATGTGAGAATGGATACATGCTATTGTATGACATAAAGGTCAGAAGTGAGGTCATGCTAAGGATATGTAAAATAATTCTCAATCATCATAGAAGCTCACAATAGTTCAAGTTTAGAAGCTAAAGTGAAACAAACATCAAACAATGTCATTCAAGTTCTTAGAAATTAGCATACTTGTAACACAAGAAAAAGAGAAACATGAAAGGAGTATACACATGTTGGATGGGTCAAGGTCAGTACCTAATGACCTTTAATAGGTCCTATCTAAATCCTAAAAGAGTTAGAAGAAGATGAAGTATACAAAGGTTGGGCAACTAGCAAACAATGTTCAATTAGAAAGTGCAAAACAAGTTTATTTTCCATGAAACATGAAAGCCAATTTGGGGTCAATGTGTCATAGGCAAGTGAATGTACATATTATAGGTCATGTATGATGTGGTGAAATGCAAGTTAGAAGCATCATGTTAAGGTATACTACACAAACACACAAGTAGACACAAGTTTATGCACTAATTCAACATTTACAAGTCATGCAACTTTAAAAGAGTAAGATGAGATTAGAGGTCAGGTGGTGGTGATTAATGGTGTTCAAAGTCAGTAAGCATGTCATATCTCAATTAGTCTCTAAGTCCGAAAAGAATTAGTGAAAAAATGTCATAAAAAAGAACCCCAAGGAAAGTGTAAATCAAGAGGACAAGTTCATGTTCAAACAAGCATACACAAGTCATTCAAAGTTGAACAATTAATGACCTATAACTTGGGTTCCTAGGACCTATAATTGTCACAATACAAGTATTCAATTGCTTCAACAAGTTCTCACATTTAATGGCATAGAAACAGTCACAAAACCCTAATGCATAGTCTCTAGCAATCACACAAACAAATATGCATTTACACCATCCAAAAGGACACGATCAAGGGCTTTAAAAGTTAAAGGAAACCAAACAAGTTAGTGTGGAGTCAGTAGCTAAACATCACCTAAAAGATGGGATCAAAACTCCTCTTTTATCAAGCTCAAACAATGCTTAAACAATTCACTATAGTCAATGAGCAAGCAAGCACAAAAATGGCATCAAAACTCAATCAAAACTAGTCTAAAACATCCCCAAAAAATATACAAGACCTCTTGGTATGTGTCAAACTTAATTTCCAGGTTGTGTGCAAAAATTCATCTTTAAGCAAGTGGAAGAAAATCTTTTATGAAGTATGTAACATATGGTATGAACAAATGGACATTTTTAAAAGAAAATTATTGAAAAAATATCAAAATATATCAAAATTAAAAATAAAAAATTCAAAATTTAGTTGATACATCCCTAGAGTCTCAGAAATTAATTGGGGATTTTTAGGCATTATTTACTATTTTTACTAAAATGATTTTGAATCATGTAGAAAAAAAAAAAGAAAATAAAAACAAAGTTAGAACCAGGGGGTACAACATTAGCAATTTCTCAGTTCATATCCTAATGGGCTCCTAATCAAGGTGGTGCGAAAAGCAACAATGCTGAGCCCAAAGGCAAACGGAGCCTGGCAGTGCACGGTGGAGCCTCAGTCAACACATTGACTAACAAAGGCCGTTAGATCCATCCCTAGATCCATCAAGGGGTTGCAACGAAAAGGTGCACAGTAGTCACCATGGATACATGCGCACACGATATTTGGGAATGATGACCGGACGGTGACACGTTTCCACTGTGGCGACACATTTCGCCCGCCGAAATTGATGACGGGGAAAGCCCTTATCCTTACCCTAATTACATAAAAGCACCGGTGGAGGAGAAATAAATCAATTGTAACGACAAGTTCATCTCTCTCTCATCTAATCGTCCTTTCATCTCTTTGTAAATCTCAAACAACTGTAAACCCTAACATCGCCGGAGAAGGTGGTGGCGCGCGGTGGCCACCTCCATCCACCTCCGGCCAACCATCTCCAAATCCAAAACCTTCTACACTCGTTACGAATCCGGAAACAAAATTCTCAAAAACACAATCAATCGACGAGATCGTACGCAACAAAAATCAACACTCAAAGAAACAACTCAAGCTCAACATACAATAAAACCATAATGAACTCTCTAAAAGTCCAAGGCCGCAACTACGAGAGATCGAAATTTACGTATCTACCGGAGACAAGTCCGGTGCCTCTTCGAATCTCACGATAAGGTTCAACGTTCACCTCTTCTAATCCCCTTCACCCGATTCAACTGCTTTTCCTTACTCGACTCATGGGCTAGATTCCTTGAATTGCAATGTTGTGAACTTCCCGGTGTGAAATTATCTGAGTCTTGATCCGAAATTATTGTTGTGTTGTGTTGATGTGCATTCTTGCGTTCGTGCCCCAGTTTGCAGGTCTTCACATTAAGGAAGATGAAGGTGATTGCAATGACTTGGTGTGTTGAAGAAGTTGTTGAAACATTGATGGATTGGAGAAATTAGGTTGAGATTATGAGGATGATGATGGAGACGAAAATCAGAGGAAGCTTGATGATAGTTCTTGAAGATGAAGAGTTGATATTGAATTGGTGATGAAGATTTTCAGACGTGAAAACTGTTAGAAGGTTCTTGGTTAGGAGTTCTGTTAGTGTTAGAGGTTAGGATCTGTTATTAGAGTTTTTGTTATGGTTTTCGTGAGCTCTGAATTCTGTTAGAGTTAGGGAAAATTCTGTTAGTAAAATCTGTTAGAGAATTCGTTAGAATCGGTTAGGGTGGTTAGTAACTGTTATGTGATTTTTTCTGGGTTGATATTTTCTCTGCTGTTTTTTTGTTAGAGTGTATGTGTTAATGCCCTGTTGAGGAAGTTTAGAGATTTTTGGGAATTTTTTCTGTTATAGTTATAATTCCAATTTAGTTTTGCTGCTAGATAATGTTTTAGCCCGCTAAACATTTTTCATCTGCGAATTTCCTTCTTTTTTATCGCTGCTATGTAATAATAATTTTTTTGGATAGCTTATGTTATGAATTGGTACACCCTGCTGTAACTGCTGCTGTCAATTTCTTTTTCTGTCATGGAATTTTTTCCTGTAACTTTTTGTAATACTTTTCTGGTATTTATTTTGAAGTGAACTGTTATGGAAGTTTCCTTCTTCTCCTTGTCCAAATCTTTGAACTGTAGTGATTGACAATAATCACTTGTTGCAGTCACAAACACAACCAGTAAGATACTTGCAACAATTCCAAGACCATCATGAGCTCCCTTGGGCCATCCTTTTATGGTAATTTCAACAATAAGAGACACAAGGGCACACATTCCAAGTATCACGAGAGTCATGTGTTGAAGTGCTTCCCAAACAAAATTCCAGAAGCTTTTAGTTTGACTTTCAGTGAATTTATTGATTCCATATATCTGTTGTCTTTTATCTAGTAAGTCAGTCTCATTGCTAATCCCAACGGTGGTTGACGTATAAAGCTGTTCTGCAATGCCATCAATCTTACCATGTTGTTTCAACGTTTTTGGGGTCTTTCCCTTTCTCTACGCCAAATCATTGTATCCGCCACCTAAAACCCTTAAATTGAGATGGTAGTGTTTTTCTGGGTATGTGAGATTGAGCACAAAGATTCAGTACTTGGATTTGGAAAGTGATTTTGGTTGAACTACAAGACTTTGAAATTCATGATGGGAATGTTATGAAATGGAATAATAATAAAAAAGAATGGATAAGTTTTGATATGGATTTAAGAGTTGGTTTAATGGATACGAAATGGATTTAAAGTGAAATTAGTTTAGTAATTTGGATATTTGAAAATGAACATGGATTTGGTATGGTTAAAATGGATATTTAAATGGTCTAACATGGATAGAGGTTAGAAAGTGGTTATATGGATTAGAAAGAAAGTGGTTTCTAAGGTTTGAAAAAGAAGTTTAAAATGAATATGGATATGGATTAGAAGTTGGACTTAGAATGGATATTATGAAAAGAAAATGATTAAAAATGGATAAAATGGACAATGAATTGAAATGGATATGTTTATTTGGTTTTCAAAAATGGACTTGTGACCCTAATTCCAAGTAATTCCCATGACCAATCTTAACATGTTCATTCCACGGCAAACCTCAAATCCAAAGCAAAACTCCAACTTCAATCAATAAGACCGATTAGCATGAATCGCAAGTAACGAGCGATAAGCGACTGATAGGACAAAATCTGATGAACTTCGAAATAAGAAGTCATTCATGATAATGTGCATTCAATCCTTGATGAAGAAGAATCCGGAGCTTGCACATAATACCTTGATCCTGTGTCTCAAGAACCAATGCCATGATATGATTATGAGTTATGACCTAAATGGATATGCAGACGAATGCGAAGCAAAATCCAGAGGAGTCAGAAAAAGGTATGGCAAATTTTGGGGTGCTACAGCTGCCCCTATTCAATCGACTTGGACTTAAAGGGTCGATAGCAACAGCTTTCAGACATTTGAGGTACACGGAGATTGAATACAAAAAAGAACCCTGAAATTTGCACTCTGTGGGAATATATATATATATATATATATATATATATATATATATATATATATATATATATATTATAAAGTGTTTGTCAGCCAAAGGTGGGCTCGAAGATAGCAAATACCAACCAAAAGTTGAGATAGCAAAAGGTGACAGACGAATCAATGAATGATGCCAACCAAAAGTTGGGATGAAAAGGACCCTGACAAGGGACACCGTCCAAGAGTTGAAATAAAGGACGTGATATCTACCAAGATCCAGAGTAAAAGACAAAGTACCAACCAAAAGTTGGGATACAGGACACTAATCGACAATTAGTATAACGGGGCCGCCGACCGAAGGCGAGCTCACAAAGATTATCAACCAAAAGTTGAGATAAAATCGACGATTATCCCCCAATAATTGGGGAAGAGAGCATACACCAACCAAGAGTCGGAATAGAGGTAACTAACCAAGATATTAGGATACAAGATACTAGCCAAGAGATTACCAACCAAAAGTTGGAATGGCGGAAACTGACTAAGGGACTGGATAACCTATACTAACCAAGAGTAAGGATAATGAGGTATACTCCCCAAAAGTTAGGATGACATGAAGGATACTAACCAAAAGTTAGGATAAAGGAACATTAATCAAGGATTAGGACAACTGGAACACCGACCGAGAGTGAACCCATAACGAAAGATGCCAACCAAAAGTCGGGATGAAGGTATTAACCAAGAGTTAGGATAGCCAAGACGCCGACCGAAGGCGAACTCACAACGAAGAATACTAACCAAAAGTTAGGATAAGATACTCACCAAGAGATTAGGGTAACGGGTACTAACCAAGAGTTAGTATAGCAGATATACGGAACATCGACCGAGGGAAAACCCAAAACTAACCAATAGTTAGGATGATGAGGACGCCAATCAACACTTGGGATAAAAGATACTAACCAAGAGTTAGGATAGCCAAGACGCCGACCGAAGGCGAACTCACAACCAAAGTTTCCAACCAAGAGTTGGGAGAGGAAATACTAACCCAGAGATAGAGGATACTAACCAAGAGTTAGGATGAAATAAAGGATGCTAACCAAAAGTTAGGGTGACAGACACCGAACAAAGATTGCCAACCAAGAGTAGGGAAAGAGGGAATAATCGAAAGCAAACTCGCAACGGAAGATACCAACCAACAGTTGGGATTAAAGATACTATACAATAGTTAAGATCACGAGGACACCGACCAAAGGTGTGCTCACAACAAAAGATATCAACCAAGAGTTGGGATAGAGAGGATACTAACCAATTGTTAGGATGACGAGGACGCCGACTAAAGGCGTACTCACAATGAAATATACCAAACAAAAGTTGGAATAAAGAGGACGTCAACCAAAGGCGAACTCATAACAACGGATACCAACCAATATTTGTGATAGAAAATACAAACCAATAGTTAGGATAAACGGGAACGCTGACCAAAGTCGTACTTACGATAGCAGATACCAACCAAAAGTTTGGATAACAAATACTAACCAAAAGTTAGGATAACCGAGAACGCCGACCAAAGGCGAACTCACCAAATGATACCACCCAATAGTTGGGATAGAAGGTACTAACCAAAAGTTAGGATGAACAAGAACGCCGACCAAATGCGGACTCAACCAGGGATACCAACCAAGAGTTGGGATAGAAAATACTAACCAAAAGTTAGGATAACCGAGAGCGCTGACCAAATGTGAACTCACCAAATGATACCAACAAAAAGTTGGGATAGAAACTGTCGCTCCCGAAAAGATTCGCATCCAACGATACCAACGCGAGAGTGGCGTAAAAGACACAGAGTCGCCAGCAATGTGTATTTATCCCAAGAGAGGGAAAGGAAACACTGCACAAACCTGAAGAGAAAGGGAAAGAGCATGGTCTTGCGACCAAGAGAACGGGTACGGGAGTCAGTTACACGAAGGAAAGGTGTTAGCACCCAGCACGTCCATCGTACTCGACGGGATCCACGCTTGTTGTCTGCATCAAAGGGTGTCGTCGTCTGGAACTCCACTGCTACTGGATCGGCAAAGAAACGAGAATGGAAAGAACGGAGAAACGAAGAAGAAAAGAAAAAGAAGTGACTCGATAGGACGGTATCGTTGTCCTAGGCCTACGTACTCCCTCAGTGCAATGGGAAAGTCAGAGTCAACGTAGTTCGGACGGGAACTGTGGGGGAAGGTTGCTCGCCAAGACAATCACTGTCTTGTGCCTACGTATCCTCAATCGCACGAGAGAGAGGAATCATAGCTAACGTAGTTCGTGGGTACGACCACTGATGGGTCAGTGTTTTTTACGTGAGCGACGAGCTCTTTTCCGAAAATGAAGTTTGAAACCCAATAATTCCGAAGGATAAAAAGATTTGAATTGGTTTGGTGTTTTTTAGACAGAAGTGTCTTTTAAGTTGTTTCGCAACTTGCATTGAACCCAAGTCTTGAATATAGGAACGAATACTTCAAGCATCGTCCCCAACAGGACGTACACTAGGTATCCTAGAAGAATGAGAGGAAGCCCCTCAATCCCCACTTCCCACATAGAAGGCTAAAGCGCAATACACATTAACTTTTATTACGTGTCTTGAAAGAGTTTTGAGATGAGAAGAGAAGCGACACAAAAGGAAACTCTAAAGGGAGACTAAGAATCCTAATGTTATCATGCATGGGTAACCCTAGGTTAGTGAGGTTTAGGAGGGACGACTACCTAACCTAATGCTAATCCTACTCTAAGCTTAATCAAAAATTAAGTTGGACTAGGTAGCTCTAAAGGGAGAGAATCCAAGACTTAAACAAGTCTTGAGATCCATGGGAGGAAGAGAGTGAAAGAGAAGAAGAAGAAAGAGAAGGAGAAGGTAAGATACAATAAATGGCAGCAAGCACATCATATCATAAATGTCTAACTAATAACATAAATATGCTTCAAAGATCAAACAAACACATCTCAAGTACACAAGAAAGGATGCAAGTAAACTTGAATTAAGTGCACAATTAAACACACATGGATCTCATATCAAAGTGAAATGAAAGAGACAAGATGAAAATGAAACAAGACCAGAACTCACATCAAATCATCATTAATAATTCACATATGCAAAAGAGGTTCACATTATGCAATATGATGCACCAAAGAAGTTACAAAGCAAAAGGGATGATATGCATCACATAATTCAAACCAAATGCATCCAACAATGCTCAAGTAACATGAAAACCAAGTATAGAACTCAAGAGGCAGTAGCATACACATCAATGTCATATCAAACCCAAACTCAAGTCATACAAGATCAAACATCCATCAACAACTTCAAAACATGCACCAAAAATGAGAAAGACATTCACTTAACATCCATGCAAACCAACAAAGAAGTGTGTGAAGCAAAGAGTAAGAACATGTCACATAGAGCACTTTAAACCAAAAGGGTCAGAACCTCTAGCATGTCATACAAATCAAACAAAAGGTCTCATGCATTGGTGAAATCATACAAAGAAGCCATCACAAGATTAAGTTGAGCATACCACAAAGTTCAAGTCCAAAATAACAACACTTTTTAAAATCAATAACAAATAGAAAAATGAGTGAAAATAGATGATTCCAAAGCCACAAATAAGCTCAAACAGTACATGATCATAGCATAAAAACATCTTAAGCATCACTCCATCACAAGTAAGCAAATGCATCCAAACTAGATCAAGTACCAAAGTATACCTCAACCAAACTTGCATCACAAACAACACTCAACCAAAAATAGCAAACTGGATCAATAAAATCCCAAAAAATATCCAAACAGAAGCTAACTCAGTTAAGTAGGATATACAAAAAGATCAAACCAAAATTCACAAACCAAGTATCTCAAACAATTGGGCAATTATCACATAAGAACAATGATTCAACATGCAAAAGAAAGGGACCAAAATGCAATATGGAAAAGTTTTTAAAATTAAACAAAAATGTTTTTATGCAGTTTAATATGTCACCTAATAGATGCAAAAAGAATGGATTAAAAATGTGTTATAGATGATGAGAAAGAAATTTCACAAGTTGGAGTGTGCAAGTGAAACAATTAAGAAAAGAAAATAAAGCAATTAATTAAAACAGATGCCAAAATAAAAATAAAATGAGAAAATAAAATATGGAAAAATTTGATAAACTAAAAATAAGTCTTATGATTTTTTGTATGATTTTTGAATGCATAAAAGTAATTTTAGAAATTAAGAATGCAAAACAAATAATAATAGTAAGAAAAGAAAATGAAATAACAATTGGGGTGCAAGCAGCAATAACATCACGTTGAAAAACCAAGCAAGGGCTTATGGGGAGGGTGCAAATAGAAAAGGCCCAATGGGAAATAGCCCATCAGCGGAGTCAAAAGAGCATGGTAAGAGGTCAAAAGTCAGCATAAAACCCAGCCACACAAACGATCCAATGCGTGAGAACAAAATCAACCACCACCACACGATCAAGATTAATTAAAACCAACGATTCAGATCAAATGGCACACCATACTTCACATGGTCATACGCACACATAATCAAACGGTAGCACCATACTCCCCCATGTGCCTTGCACGCCCCTTCATTAATTCGTTGTCACGCTAACAGCCATACGATTAAATAAACGCTTTAGATTAGATCATGAAGTCAATTGGTAATTAGAAACAGCAGCCATGATGTGAGTCACACGGTAGCATTCATGGAAGAGCAAGCACATAATTATTAAATTAAAACAGAAACTAAAAGGACACGTGGCGCATGGAGGTGCGTAGGATCTGGAAACGGATGGTCAGATTGCGTCTTCTCCACTTGTTTTCCTCCGCCGAACTGGTTCTCCGGCAGCCGCCGGAGCTAGGGCTCCGGTCACCCTCTCCGGTGAGCTGCTGTGTGAAATTTTCCAGA
The DNA here is from genome assembly GCA_022829125.1 of Lathyrus tuberosus. NCBI lineage: Eukaryota > Viridiplantae > Streptophyta > Magnoliopsida > Fabales > Fabaceae > Lathyrus > Lathyrus tuberosus. The sequence goes on along the minus strand of JALAZF010000008.1, from coordinate 7,323,661 downwards.
AATTGCAAGTAGGTACTCCAATTTGATCAGAAAAATGAGAGGATCTCAAATATGCGATTATTTTTCACAAATAACCAACCAATAATGCAAAATAACCAACCAATAATGCAAATCGAAGAGAAACAAGTTTAGATCTAAAACTTTAAATCCACATTATGCACAAACCACACGTCCAAACTTCAAATAAAATAGCTCAGAATAATCAGTGCACATCATAGATCATTTTGCATACCAAAAATTCAAGTTCTGTGAGTATGAAAAATTCACCAACCTGAACCTTGAAGAACACGAAATACACTTCCAAATGCTACAGATCAACTCCTTTTGATCTCTATTTGCAAAATAAATTCAAATAGAGGCTTGAATCTGGCTAGATCTTGAAGTTTGAAGATGATCCCTCTTGAATGACACTTGATGAAATCTTCAGTATGAGCTCAAAACAACGGTGGATTCGTGCTTTATTCTCTTCACTGATCAAGAATGTGAAGAGAAAACTCAGAGAAGCTCCAAGAAGAGTGAGATTCAATGAGAGGAAGTGTGAGAGCAAAAAACCACAAGTGTGCAAATGAGAGCTTCTACCCTAGCTGTGAGAGCATGAGTAAGCATATATACTCCTCATTAGTTCACTGATTAGGATTAGGAAGTGATTAGAACTCTGGTTAATGAGATTTGAGTGAAATTGCAAAAATGCATTTTACACCACCACCACTAATTTGCACGTGAGAGATCCCTTCCACCAGCATAATTCACCTCCAATTTACTCCTGTACCACTTCTGGATTGATTTTGGGCCTTGCACTTTCCTGGTTTGCAAGCTTTGAATTAATTTGGCATTTTTGCACTTTGTGAGAATAATGACAAATATGGCATGGCATGAATTGATTCAAAGGCCACAAATGATCTTCTTGACTTGTATTTTGATATTATAATGTGACATGAAGCAATTGGGAACATTACAAGTCCATTTGTGCAACAATGCAAAAGGTGGAAAATTTGACTTATAAGGAATCCATGAAAAGCACCTTGCATTGTTTTGACCATAACTAGAGTTCCACAAATGATATGGAAATGTTCTAGTACTTTTGGAAATGGGAGAGAAGGATCTTCAACTTTCATGTTGAAGGAAAATTCATTTGAAGCTTCCTTGATGATGAAAAGTCAAGTTGAATCTGGAAGAAAAATTGCCAAAAATGGAAAGTTTCAATTATAGGTCATTTTCCAAATTTAGTAACTTTTGCACAAACTCTTGATTCTTGAAGAATGGTGTGAAACTTGACAATTGAAGTCCATATGAGGATGTGAGACCTTGAAAACCATGAAAAGAACCTCAAAATTCCACAGTTGACTTTCTCCTTTACAGTTGACTTTTGCTTAGTTCACAAGCAACTGATCCACTGAACATCCTCCACAATGAATCAATAACCAAACCCTCATCCAAGAACACTTGTGAGCATAAAGAATACCATAAGAACATGCTTGAACACACCAAACCTTCCAAGAAGTCGTCTTGATCTTAAAAACCCTAATTGGTCCCCCTAATTAGGAGGGAAAGAATCACTTGAAATCCTTTGCCAATCGTGATCTTATGAAGATATAATGAACTCCATGAACCACCTTGAAGCTTCATACTTGAGAATATGGACCAAGTACCTTGATCCCATGCTAAGAAACAATGCTATGCACAATGCAAATGCAAGAAATGAAAAGAAACATAAGCCAGTTAGCTAAAAACAAACAAGGCAAATTTTGGGGTGTTACAGCTGCCCCTATTCAATCAACTTGATCCTGAAGGTATGATAGTGACGGCTATCACGCGTTCCAAGGATTCACGGAGATTGAATACCAAAAGAAACCTGAAATTTGCAATCCTCAAAGGAGGGACGGCTCCACTGGGGAACAAACAATAAATGCTGCACTGTCACAACACGTACGAGGGTTGGAAACCAAAACTGTATTGAAAAGTCCTGAAATAAACACAAACGAGTGTTAGGTACACTGGGGATAAACACGGACGAGTGTCAAGGAATCCAGGATATCAAATACGGACGGGTATTGAGAAGATACATGGACGGGTGCAAAAAGGTTCAATACGGACGGGTACTGAAAAGGTACACGGACGGGTGCCAAATGTCAATGCGGACGGGCATTGAAACAAAAGTTCAAACACGGACGGGTGCCAAATGTCAATACGGATGGGTATTGAAAAGGTACATGGATGGGTGTAAAAAGATCCAAGGCGACCTCTCTGGGGATTGAAATGCAACACGGACGGGTGTCGGAAGTTCAATACGGACGGGTATCGAAAAGGGTACACGGACGGGTGTAAAAGGTTTCAATATGGACGGGTACTGAAAAGGGTACACGGACGGGTGTAAAAGGTTTCAATACGGACGGGTACTGAAAAGGGTACATGGACGGGTGTAAAAGGTTTCAATACGGACGGGTACTGAAAAGGGTGTAAAGCAACTTTATCGGGAATTAAACTCGCTGGGGTAATGGAAGGCAACACGGATGAGTGTCATCAAAAGGTCAATACAGACGGGTATTGAAATCAAAGGTTCAAACACGGACGGGTGCTGAAAGAAACACGGACGAGTGTCTGATGGTAAAAAATTCGAGAGAATAAACCAAAGGACCACCTGGACGAAGGGGTACAAATAGAATCAAGGATAAACAATCCTGGCAAAACACCCTGCCGGGGACTGTCAAATATTGCTTAACCCAACACCTTTGGACTAAAGACATCTTCCTGAAATCTGGCTTTCCTGACGAAGAAAAACTCAAACCTGGCTTATGCTTCAGATGCATATGTTTGAATTTTTCCATAATGCTCCACTCGAAGTGGAAATTCTACGCATTTGGGAGGATGCCATGCAAAACAAATGCTTATGCAATGCAAAAGAGACGTCTCAGCAAAATAAACGCTGAAGACCAGAAGCAACTCCGCTGGGGATGGCAAACTAAATTGCCACTGAAACAAAGGAAAACTTGTTGAGGAAGACTTCTCCCTGCTAGGGAAGATCACAATCACCAATTCTGCCGGAGATGGACGAAACTCCGAGAGAATATCCACTCTGTTGGGGAATATCAAGATCAACAACTCTGCTGGAGATGGACGAAGCTCCGAGAGAATACCCACTCAGCTGGGGAGGGAGATGAATACTGAAGGTGGAAATTCCTCCGCTGGGGATGACCAAACACTTTAGAACCTGGCTTCAACGCTTGCCAAAAACGATTGGCCTTAAGACCTGCTGGGGATACCACTCACCACCAGACTCCGCTTGGGGAAATGAGCTTAATCTGCTGCTAGGGAAGTAACTTTACCCTCACCCTGCTGGGTATTAGATCAAACCATTGTCGCCGAGACTATACTTTCTGACCAACTGAGGAAAGTAGGCACCAGGGCCCTGTGGGGATAATAACATCTTCGTCCACAAACTTCCTGCAGGATGTACGATAACACCCACCTTAAAGCAATCATCTTCTGAGTACTTGCTGGGGATACCAATCCAAACATGACTTCGGCTGGGTATATAATCCTCTGTACTTTGCTGAGGAAGACGATCCTCAATGACTCCGCTTGGGAGAGAAAGTAATTGTCAACATTCACCCTGCTAGGGGATAACACATGCTTCCTGACTAGCTGGGGAACAAATAGCTGCCCCATGCTCCGTGGGGAGACATCACTTGCTGAAGAAATATGAGCCAAATCATAACTCTGGCCGGGGAAAAACCTCTTATATCCTGCTAAGGAGGACGATCCTTAACAACTCCGCTTAGGGAATTACTTCTTTACTCTGGTTGAGGAAGACGACCCTCGATACTCTGATGGGGAAGAGTAATAACCTGCTGAGGACGATCATACTTCAAAGTTGGGGAGAGCTCTACTCTACTGGGGAAAACAGCGAGCTGCTGAGGATGATCAGACTTCAAAAATAGAGAGAGCAACTCTACTGGGGGAGTACATCTGTCATCCTGCAAAACCAACAGAAAAGTCTATGTGCGGAAATGATTACATTGATTATCATCATAGTGACTATCACCTAAGTAATTGCCACCGTTTTCCAACTTGTGTCATAAAGCTCAACGTTTTAGCATGTAATGTTTTTATAAAAAATATCGGACATTTTCACAAACAAAACAGGTAAAACAGAAAACAAAAGCTCTTTGACTGAAATGCAAACTTTATTGAATGAATTGGTCTGTAAATAGGCATTTACATCTGAAAGCAATTCCTGGAAAGAGGTAATTGCGCAAAAAGTAAAAGAAAATACACATGTCGGCAATGTGGGGAACAGACATCCACCATGACTAGACTCAGCTATAACCCATATGACTCGTTTATCCGCAAATACTTTGGCCTTCGAAGAGACTGATTGGACTGATTCCTTTCCTTCGAATTTTCCAAGTGTGAGAAGCAATCACAGATCGAACGCGGATCATAGTCTTTGCTTTTAAATCCCTAACTTTTGCCTGGATCGCCCTTTTCGGGTTTTCAATCCACCGGGATACCCATTTTTTCCAAAGTTGCCTTTTCAGGTTTTCAACCTTGCGGGTTTATTTCTTTTTCTTTTATCCCTAATTTTTGCCCGAACCTTTTCTTTTTATGGTTCGCCAGGATGCCCCATTTTTGCCCGAACCTTCTCTTTTTTATGTTCAGCGGGTCTCTTTTATGCAAAGTATTTTTTGACTACATCCGCATTCACAGGGGACGTAAAATCTTCGCCATCCAAAATTGAGAGTAATAAGGCTCCACCAGAGAAAACCTGTCTTACTACATATGGCCCTTCGTAATTCGGAGCCCACTTGCCCCTGTGATCTGTTTGAGGAGGAGTGATCCTTTTCAGAACTAATTCACCAGCTTGAAAACACTGAGGACACACCTTCTAATCAAAGGCTTTCTTCATCCTGCTCTGATACAACCGGCCATGCGCAATGGCTTTCAGTCTCTTCTCTTCAATGAGGTTCAATTCATTCAGCCGGGAACGCACCCACTCAGTTTCGTCAAGCTTCACGTCTGTCAGAATTCTCAAAGAAGGAATCTCAACTTCTAATGGCAAGACTGCTTCCATACCATACACCAGTGAGAAAGGAGTTGCCCCAGTTGATGTGCGTACCGAAGTACGATATCCATGCAAAGAGTAAGGAAACATCTCATGCCAGTGTTTGTATGTCACTACCATCTTCTGCACAATCTTCTTTATGTTCTTATTTGCCGCTTCAACAGCCCCATTCATCTTCGGACGATAGGGAGAAGAATTGTGATGTTCGATTTTAAAGCTATGGCATAGCTCCTTCATCATCTTGTTATTCAGATTTGAACCATTATCAGTAATGATTCTCTCCGGGACTCCATACCGGCAGATGATGTCCTTCTTAATGAACCGGGCTACCACTTGTTTGGTGACGTTGGCATACGATGCTGCTTCCACCCACTTCGTGAAATAATCAATAGCCACCAGGATAAAACGATGTCCATTCGAAGCAGTCGACTCAATCTTCCCAATCATGTCAATGCCCCACATAGCAAAAGGCCAAGGTGACGACAAAACATTCAGAGGAGTAGGCGGTACGTGCACCTTGTCAGCATAAATCTGGCATTTATGACATTTCCGGGCATATTTAAAACAGTCAGACTCCATAGTCATCCAATAATACCCCGCTCTCAACAATTTTCTGGCCATAGCATGCCCATTGGCATGAGTACCGAAAGAACCTTCGTGAACCTCTTCCATTAACAAGTCTGCCTCGTGTTCATCAACACAACGTAGCAAGACCATGTCAAAGTTTCTCTTGTACAACACATCATCCTTGTTCAAAAAGAAGTTTCCTGATAACCTCCTCAATGTCCTTTTATCCTTGGAAGATGCCCCAGCTGGGTATTCTTGACTCTTCAAGAAGACTTTGATGTCATGATACCAAGACTTGCCATCTGATACCCCTTCAACTGCAAATACAAAAGCAGGTCTATCCAAGTGCATGATTCTGATTGATGGGGCTTCATTCCAAAGATTCACTTTATACATTGATGACAACGTTGCCAATGCATCAGCCATCTGATTCTCTATCCGGGGAATGTGATGGAAGTCCACTCGGTCAAAGGATGGTAACAATCTTCTGGCATAATTGTTATATGGAACAAGATTTACTTGACGAGTCTCCCATTCACCTGTAATCTGATTAACCACCAACGCAGAATCACCATAAACATTGAGGTTCTTGATTCTCAAATTAATTGCTTCTTCTAACCCCATGATGCATGCTTCATACTCCGCCTCATTGTTGGTGCATATGAACTCTAATCGGGCAGTAAAGGGTATATGAGAACCCTGTGGAGTCGTAATGATTGCCCCGATTCCGTTACCATATGAATTAACGGCTCAATCAAAAACCATCTTCCACTGAGACCCAATCTCAGGTCCTTCATCAAGAAAAGGTTCTTCACAATCCTTCATCTTCAGATACATGATGTGCTCATCCGGAAACTCAAACTTCATCGGTTGATAATCCGCAATTGGTTGTTCGAAAAGATACTCTGACAACACACTTCCCTTAATGGCCTTTTGGGAAACATACTGAATATCATATTCTGTCAGAACCATCTGCCAACGGGCTATTCTACCAGAAAGTGCTTGCTTCTCAAACACATACTTGATCGGATCCATCTTCGAAATCAAAAGGGTTGTATGGTTTAACATATACTGCCTCAAACGCTTAGCGGCCCAAGCGAGTGCACAACATGTTTTCTCCAGCATCGAGTATCTTGACTCGTAATCAGTAAACTTCTTACTCAGGTAATAGATGGCGTGCTCTTTTTTACCTGACTCGTCTTGTTGACCGAGCACATAACCCATTGAATTCTTAAAAACCGTGAGATACATAATCAAAGGCCTTCCTGGCACTGGCGGCATAAGGACCGGAGGTTCCTGCAAGTATTCTTTAATCTTTTCAAACGCCTTTTGACAATTTTCATTCCACCTGGCCGCTTGATCTTTTCTTTGCAACTTGAAGATTGGTTCACACGTGGCTGTGAGATGCGAGATGAACCTAGCAATGTAATTCAATCTCCCCAAGAAACGACGAACCTCTTTTTCTATTTTCGGCACAGGCATTTCTTGTATGGCTTTTACCTTTGCAGGATCAACCTCGATACCCTTTTCACTAACAATGAACCCCAACAATTTTCCTGATCTCACCCCAAAGGTGCACTTGTTTGGATTCAACCTTAGTCTGAATTTCCTTAACCTTTCAAATAACTTCTGAAGATTCACCAGATGTTCTTCTTCCGTCTGTGACTTCGCAATCATGTCATCAACATAGACTTCAATCTCTTTGTGAATCATATCATGAAAGAGAGTCACCATCGCCCGCTGGTAAGTTGCCCCTGCATTTTTCAATCCAAAGGGAATCACTTTGTAGCAGAAAGTTCCCCACGGTGTTATGAATGTTGTTTTCTCCATGTCCTCTGGGGCCATATTAATTTGGTTATACCCAGAGAAGCCATCCATGAAGGAAAACACAGAATACTGAGCAGTATTGTCAACTAACACGTCAATGTGAGGGAGTGGGAAATCATCCTTTGGGCTTGCTCTATTCAAATCCCTGTAATCAACACACATCCTGACCTTCCCATCCTTCTTAGGTACAGGCACAATGTTAGCAACCCATGGAGGATAATTTGTTACCGCAAGAAATCCGGCGTCCAACTGCTTCTGAACCTCTTCTTTGATTTTGACAGACATCTCCGGTTTAGTTCTTCTCAACTTTTACTTGACCGGAGCACAACCTTCTTTGAGTGGTAGCCGGTGTACAAAAATATCAGTATCAAGCCCGGGCATGTCTTGGTAAGACCAGGCGAAGATGTCCACATACTCATGGAGCATTTCAATCAATCTTCCCTTGACACTGTCTTCCAATGCAGCCCCTACTCTTACTTCCTTTCTGGCGTCCTCGGTTCCCAGATTCACAATCTCAATTTCCTCATGATGAGGTAGGATGACCCTCTCCTCTTGCTTCAACAATCTGGCAAACTCTTCAGGCAGTTCACAATCTTCGTCAGTCTCTTCTTCAGCCTGATAGATTGGATTGTCAAAGTCATACCGAGCTATAGCTGAGTCATGATCGGTGTCATCTGAACAAAAAGACCTGCATGATTGATGAGGTGTGTTTTATTATGATGCAACAAAAGAAACACATTGCCATTTTGATGTGGGTTTTTAATGCATAAAAATAAAAACAGAAAGACAGAGATCAAAATATTTGAGTGTGAAAAGTCCTTTATTGATGATAAAGCAAAACATGCAACAGTTAAAAGCCCTACAAACAAAATCACTACGTCTTGGGCAGAATGTAGGATTAACAAAATAGGAAAACAAAGCAATTACTCGAAGCCTGTCACTTGAATGACTTTCTCGGAAGACCAGTTGCACAGACTTTCTCCTGGGATGCAAGGACGGATCCAGCTATCCATGTCGCAATCACTGTCACCTTCTTCTTCAATAGCATTAACCCTATCGAAGAAAACACCAGCACTAGTGAAGCGACAGGGCCATAGAATTTGGGAGGACCCTCATCTTTCTGGGATGGCTTGTATCCCAATCCATAAGTATCCCTCTTTTCCTGCACTTCAACCACCTGGCCCCACCTCTGTGAGCTACCAGCTTCAACCACAGCTTTGGCGTCTTTAAACGAAGACATGGAAACCTCAGGTTGATTTACCACTATAGGCTGTATTATAGCTTCAGACTGAACAACCTCTTCAGAAACCTTCACCTTTTCAAACCCCTGGTACAACATCTCGTGAATTTCACCATCCACTTCCACGTATTTGAAGGTTGACAACTGACTAATCATTATGTCTTCTTCTCCGCACACTGTCACTACGTGACCATCAACCATATACTTTAGCTTTTGATGCAAAGTGGAAGTTACAGCACCTGCCCCATGGATCTAAGGACGACCCAATAAACAGCTGTACGCTGGCTGAATATCCATAATGTAAATCATTGCATTAAAAATTTCCGGCCCAACCTTGATCGGAAGCACGATCTCACCAAAGACAGATCCCTTCGAGCCATCAAAAGCTCGCATCACCAAGTCACTTGGTGTACAAATAAGTCCCCGAGTATCCAACTTCATTAACGCTTTCTTGGGCAATACATTCAACGATGAACCAGTATCAACCAAAACATGTGACATCAGCGAGCCACGACACTCAATCGAAATATGCAGGGCGTTGTTATGATTCCTGCCAGCAGAAGTCAAGTCAAGATCTGTAAAACCCAAGCCATTACCCACATTCACGTGTGCTACAACCCCTTCCAGCTGGTTAACAGAAATCTCTTGAGGGACGTAGGCTGCATTCAAAACCTTCAGAAGAGCATTCCTGTGAGCCTCAGAACACAATAGCAAAGATAGAATAGAGATCTTGGACGGGGTCTGGTGTAACTGGTCCACGATCTTATAATCACTTTTCCGGATGAGCCTCATAAACTCCTCAACATTTTCAGAAAAAACATCATCAACCGGCTTTACTGTAGATTCCACAATCACTAGAGTCTGAACAGAACCATCCATTGCCTGTTTTCCTCTGTCTTGCCTAGAGGTACTGGGTTGATCATTAACAGGAGTAAGCACTCTACCACTTTTGGTTATAGCATCAGTCTCAACTTTAACCTCTGAACTAGAACTCACTGGTGAAGTATTCTTTAATTCCTGCTTTTGTCCATTGACGAACACCTCTGCACCATAATTCCACGGAATGGCCTTAGAACTCTCGTACGGAATGGGTCCAGCCCTTGTGATAATGACTGGAGGTGGCCTTCCTGGACCAGAAATAGTAATTATTTTGAACGGGATGGTGATAGTGGCAACCTTCTCACTAACAACCTCTTCTTGCTGATTACCTCTGTCAAACTGTAAACAACCCTCATCAATCAAATTTTGAATACCCATCTTCAACGAATCACAACCATTAACCTTTGTCAAACAACCTGAACAATTCTCATTACAACCCGGATAGACGCCACCCTTCAATAACCTATTCTTAACCACAACCAACGGAGTCTTCAGTTCCTCCACATCCATGATCAAATTCAAAGTTTCGCAGTCCTCAATTATAGCATTCACCCTTGGCCCATTGTGATTAGGCATCGGGTTTTGAATAACATTGGGTCTGTCATTCGATAAATTGATGGCTTTAGAGTCCACAAGGTCCTGCACCTTGTGCTGAAATGCCCTACACTTCTCCACCGTGTGCCCAGGAGCACCAGAATGAAAATCGCAGTATGCGTTAGCATCGTAGCCTCGTGGGAGTTCCCCTGTTGGTGGAGCCAGGGTACAGAGCTCAACTAAACGCAACTACAGCAAATGTTGCAACAACTGTACATACGACATTGGGGGTTGATCGAAATGCCTCTCTGCATTCCTTTGTCTGTTCTGATACTGACCCTGCTGCCTATTCTGATTAGCATTACCCCTTTGTTGCTGTGGTGGAGGTAACTTTGCTGGAATGGTTACTGATGCTACCTGTTGATTGTTATTCTGGCGCTGTTTCCCTTTTCCCCTGTGGGATGATACAGCGTTGGTCTCTCCTTTCTTCTTATAATTATCAAACGGCTTCTTTCCATGTCCAGAGGACGATCCATCACCACTAGAAACCTTCCCAGCCTTAATTTCGACCTTTATCTTCTGTCCAATAGCAATCACATCTGCAAACTTGCCTAGAGAACAAGGCAAAAGCTTCTCATAGTAGTGCTTAGGCAGTGTGTCCATAAACATGTCCAACATCCCTTTCTCTAGCATTGGTGGCTGCACCCTAGCCGCCAATTCACGCCACCTTTGCGCGTATTCTTTGAAACTCTCATCATTCTTCTGGGACATGCTCAACAGCTGAGTTCTGTTGGGAGCCATGTTTGTGTTGTACTAATAATGCTTGATGAAAGCTGCAGCTAGCTCTCTCCAGGTACGAACATCTCTACTTTCTAGCCCCATGTACCATTCCAAAGACGCGCCAGACAGGCTGTCTTGGAAAAAGTGCATCATTAACTTTTCATCCTTAGCGTGAGCATCCATCTTCTTGGTATAGGCCTTCACATGAGTTCTCGGGCAGGTAGAATCATTGTACTTTTCTAGTGTAGGAATCTGAATCTTGTGTGGAATGACAATATCAGGAACCAACCCTAGGTCGTCCAAATCTATCCCCAAATCATCCTGTTTCACAACCCCTTTCAATTGAGCCTCAATTATACGGATTCTTTCATCACTGACCACAGGAAGACCAGCGTCCAAGCTTCTGACTGAAAACACATCGTCCTGTTGATCCTCAAAATGAGGGCCATGGATAGCTCGAATAGTACTTCCTTCTCCAACCACTGAAGGAATTCTACCCTGTCCACCAGCACCAACTCCGCCCGGAGGGATATTACGGTTAAGAAGACCACCGTGTAAGATACCATTTTCGTCAACCTGCGCCACCAACGGCTGAACCAGAGTTCTGAATTCATTCTGACTTTGCACCACACCCTGCATCATCTACATGAACTGATCGATGCGAGCTTGCATAGCTGCCATATCTGCCTGAACTTTGTCCATCACTCTGCTTTGATTGAGTCGAGTAGAATAACAATGAGTTGGTTGATCAATCCTGACTGAAAAAAGAGAGAGCATAAGAAAACCAGAGAAGCCCAAGAAAACCTGCAATGCAAAGAATGAATATGATTATGCAAATGCAAATGCAAACAAACATATCTGGACATTTCCAGGGCATATCCGCTTTGATTCCATTCCATAAAAAATGGGCGAGGGATAAGGCACACTATCAGAATATAAATCCGAACCCAGAGATGCCACCAGATCAAACCACAAGAACAAATACTCTCTGAAAACCAGAACTGCCAGAGTACAGTTAATTAAACCAAATATTCCATTACTGAAAACAAAGCAGTTCTTGCAAATAGATTCAAGTATAATCAAAGGTGATTCCATCAACAAACCTGATGGTAATCCCAAAAAATAAACAACAAAAATCAACTATAAATCAATCCCAAACAAACTAGCTTCAACTTCTTCGAGAAGATCCACAGTGTCAGGATGTGCAGGTTGCTTAATCAGCCCTTTGATCAACTTGTTCCTCTTTGCAATTTCTTGGGTCAATTTGACAATCTGCTCTTCAGCGTTTTTGTCCTCGCGCTTTGATTTCTTGACCTCGGCTTGTAGCTTGAGTTCTTCAATTTCTTTTTGTGCTTTTTTCCACTTGGCAAAGTAACGGTCTTTTCTCGCTTTCACCACCTGAAGCTCTTCTTGCAGTTCTTCATTCTCAATCTTGGCTTCCTCCCACATATCCTGATACGAGGCAAGCTTATCTTCTGCTTCAGTCAAAAGCTTCTTGTTTTTCCTTTTATCTTTGCCTGATGTTTCAGCAGCCATACTGATCTTCTTGAAATCCTGAGCCCTGTCGACGAAATCCTTCTCTTTTTTCTCTAAATGCGCAGTCATGTCTTGAACTTTCCACTTCAACCCTAAGTTGTCATGTAGAGCATTCTGCAGCTGACTACTCATATCAGAATTTTCCGCCCTCAGATCAGATACCAACTTACGTTGCTTGTCAAACTCTTCGAATGGTACAGTGAGTCTTTCTTCCACAATCTCTGGATACAAGGGAGGCGCCCGGTCAAAAGGAAAATAGAACTCTTCTACCCTCCTTTTCACCCATTGAACATACGGAGCAAACACTTGATTATTGGGTTTCCCCAAAACAGTTTTACCTATCTTCTTTCTGCTGAGCCAGGCTTCAGAGGCTTCTCGTGCAATAGCCACACCATCAGTCATATGAAAATACAAGGATTCTTCTAAATCTTTTTCAGCTGGAGGATCCTTCAGGGCGTACGCAAACTGCCTGATAGCCAAAGACGGGTTGCAGTTAATACCTCCCTTGCTTTCGATCAAAGGTACATTAGGATACTTGCCACAGCTATGCAAAATATCAATCCCCAACAAACCCTTATCCACCCAGAGAATGTCTTTAGCAGCTAAGCTCATCAGACGCTTACTACACTCTAAAGAAGTCTTCGAAGCCACAAAAGCACCAGATTGGGGTAAACGTTTGGCAAACCACTTGTAAAAAAGAGATGCGCAACAACAAACCACACCACCTCACCTTTTCTCATTCCTGTTGTATAGAGCATAGTGGAGATCACCTAACAAAGTCGGTACCGAATTCTGAGCTGTAAATATCTGAATAGCATCCGAATCAACGAAATCAGATTCATTAGGGAATAACACAATGCCATATATGCACAGAGCCAATATTGCATTGAAAGCCCTCCACCTATTTTCCTTAGCTTCCTCTCGAGCCCTCTTTACTAAGTACTCCAAGTGATACCCTCGGGATTTTCCCTTCTTAGAAAAGCCAACCTCCACGGTAGATCTGCTCAAATAAAGAGCCTCGGCCACTGCTTGGAAATCACAATTTCCTTGGGAACCACAGAAAGGAACACTCTCTTTGACAGGAATCTTCAACATGTTGGCGTACTCTTCCAGGGTAGGAATCAACACATAATCTGGCATCACAAAGCACCTCAAGGAAGGGTCATAAAACTGCATCAAGGTGTGTAGCCCATTATATTCATATTCGCTGAGACTCCGAACCAGGGACAGTATCCAACCTTACTTCTCTTCAAAGGCTCCCAAAACTTCTGGACCAGCCATACTCTGTAAACTGCTCAAAGGACTAAGAGTGATCTTCGGAAACTTGTAGATGATGATATTCTTCTTACCCCTCTTAGTGTCCATCCCTAAGAACGCCCTCTGACTGGAATCAAAGACTAGATATTACCTGAAAATGCACAAACATGAATGTTAGAAAAATGGAATGCAATGCAGAGCACGGGATCAAGGTATCCACATAAACTGGCTGCACTGTGCTGACTGAACAAATCAAAGCTCTGTACAAAACTCAGAACAACAACAACCACAGCGATAACAACAGAAATCCAGGTAGGTTGAAGGCCACAGTTACCTGCAAACCTGTAAACACCCCGCCCCTCTCACATGTGGGTACTAGGATGTTCAGTATCCTGGGCTCTCAGGTCGAGAAATGATGATACGTTCACCATTTCTGGTTTAGCATCATCAACAATCGAGGAGGCCTCAACTGATTCTCCAAAAATGAAAGATCCTCAGCTTCAGAGGTTTGAGAAGCAATAGCATATTCAGCCCGAAGGATACAATGCTACCGCCAATCAAAGAGGTCGTCTGTTGATTCACTTTCAAAAAGAAGGATCCTATGGCAAGTTCCCAGCATTGGGTCCTCGGATCGAGAATGTGCAATGGGTTTGCCACAGAAAGTGGGCTGCCACTGTCACATCCCGGGAGGAGTGCCGCAACTGAGTCCTCGGGAATGGTCATCAGAGTCGACAATTCCTCCAGAGAATAACTACTGGTCTGTATCAACATACAGTAGCAGAAAGCTCCGGATAGAACCTCGTCTGATTGTAGGGATCGTGATCACCCGCAAGTGGCCAACGCCACGGGAGCGTCACGTCTGCCCACGCTAAAACCTAGGTGTATGCTCGAGCCTGGGTATTGGGCTCATCTCTCAGAACATCCCAACCCGCCAAACAGAATAACAGCCAGCACAGCGCAGTATATCCAGTATGACAATAATAAAATGCAATGCAATAAAAGCTGTAAAAACAGTAAAGCAGTAAAGTAAAAATACAGTAAACAACAATACAGTAATATACAACAAAGCAAAGCACGACAAAAACATCCAAAGAAAAGAAACAGACAAGCGCTGGGATTGACTCGCTAAAGGGGAAGGACCAGTAGTAGGTAAACCAGATTCCCCAGCAGAGTCGCCAGCTGTCTCTCCCGAAAAGATTCGCATCCAACGGTACCAACGCGAGAGTGGCGCAAAAGACATAGAGTCGCCAGCAATGTGTATTTATCCCAAGAGAGGGAAAGGAAACACTGCACAAACCTGAAGAGAAAGGGAAAGAGCATGGTCTTGCGACCAAGAGAATGGGTACGGGAGTCGGTTACACGAAGGGAAGGTGTTAGCACCCATCACGTCCATCGTACTCGACGGGATCCACGCTTGTTGTCTGCATCAAAGGGTGTCGTCGTTTGGAACTCCACTGCTACTGGATCGGCAAAGAAATGAGAATGGAAAGAACGGAGAAACGAAGAAGAAAAGAAAAAGAAGTGACTCGATAGGACGGTATCGTTGTCCTAGGCCTACGTACTCCCTCAGTGCAATGGGAAAGTCAGAGTCAATGTAGTTCGGACTGGAACTGTGGGGGAAGGTTGCTCGCCAAGACAATCGCTGTCTTGTGCCTACGTATCCTCAATCGGACGAGAGAGAGGAATTAGAGCTGACGTAGTTCGTGGGTACGACCACGGATGGGAAACTATTTTTTACGTGAGCGACGAGCTCTTTTCCGAAAATGAAGTTTGAAACCCAACAATCCCGAAGGATAAAAAGATTTGAATTGGTTTGGTGTTTTTTAGACAGAAGTGTCTTTTAAGTTGTTTCGCAACTTGCATTGAACCCAAGTCTTGAATATAGGAACGAATACTTCGCGCATCGTCCCCAACAAGACGTACACTAGGTATCCTAGAAGAATGAGAGGAAGCCCCTCAATCCCCACTTCCCACATAGAAGGCTCAAGCGCAATAAACGTTAACTTTTATTACGTGTCTTGAAAGAGTTTTGAGATGAGAAGAGAAGCGACACAAAGGAAACTCTAAAGGGAGACTAAGAATCCTAATGTTATCATGCATGGGTAACCCTAGGTTAGTGAGGTTTAGGAGGGACGACTACCTAAACTAATGCTAATCCTACTCCAAGCTTAATCAAAAATTAAGTTGGACTAGGTAGCTCTAAAGGGAGAGAATCCAAGACTTAAACAAGTCTTGAGATCCATGGGAGGAAGAGAGTGAAAGAGAAGAAGAAGAAAGAGAAGGAGAAGGTAAGATACAATAAATGGCAGCAAGCACATCATATCATAAATGTCTAACTAATAACATAAATATGCTTCAAAGATCAAACAAACACATCTCAAGTACACAAGAAAGGATGCAAGTAAACTTGAATTAAGTGCACAATTAAACACACATGGATCTCATATCAAAGTGAAATGAAAGAGACAAGATGAAAATGAAACAAGACCAGAACTCACATCAAATCATCATTAATAATTCACATATGCAAAAGAGGTTCACATTATGCAATATGATGCACCAAAGAAGTTACAAAGCAAAAGGGATGATATGCATCACATAATTCAAACCAAATGCATCCAACAATGCTCAAGTAACATGAAAACCAAGTATAGAACTCAAGAGGCAGTAGCATACACATCAATGTCATATCAAACCCAAACTCAAGTCATACAAGATCAAACATCCATCAACAACTTCAAAACATGCACCAAAAATGAGAAAGACATTCACTTAACATCCATGCAAACCAACAAAGAAGTGTGTGAAGCAAAGAGTGAGAACATGTCACATAGAGCACTTTAAACCAAAAGGGTCAAAACCTCTAGCATGTCATACAAATCAAACAAAAGGTCTCATGCATTGGTGAAATCATACAAAGAAGCCATCACAAGATTAAGTTGAGC
Source organism: Lathyrus tuberosus (assembly GCA_022829125.1). Taxonomy (NCBI): domain Eukaryota; kingdom Viridiplantae; phylum Streptophyta; class Magnoliopsida; order Fabales; family Fabaceae; genus Lathyrus; species Lathyrus tuberosus. The sequence continues at coordinate 7,307,034 of JALAZF010000008.1, read as the reverse complement.
ATACCACAAAGTTCAAGTCCAAAACAACGACACTTTGTAAAATCAATAACAAATAGAAAAATGAGTGAAAATAGATGATTCCAAAGCCAAAAATAAGCTCAAACAGTACATGATCATACCATAAAAACATCTTAAGCATCACTTCATCACAAGTAAGCAAATGCATCCAAACTAGATCAAGTACCAAAGTATACCTCAACCAAACTTGCATCACAAACAACACTCAACCAAAAATAGCAAAGTTGATCAATAAAATCCCAAAAAATAGCCAAACAGAAGTTAACTCAGTCAAGTAGCATGTCCAAAAATATCAAACCAAAATTCACAAACCAAGTATCTCAAACAATTGGACAAAGATCACATAAGAACAATAATTCAACATGCAAAAGAAAGGGACCAAAAGGCAATATGGAAAAGTTTTAAAAATTAAACAAAAATGTTTTTATGTAGTTTAATATGTCACCTAATAGATTCAAAAATAATGGATTAAAAATGTGTTATAGATGATGAGAAAGAAATTTCACAAGTTGGAGTGTGCAAGTGAAACAATTAAGAAAAGAAAATAAAGTAATTAATTAAAATAGATGCCAAAATAAAAATAAAATGAGAAAATAAAATATGGAAAAATTTGATAAACTAAAAATAAGTCTTATGATTTTTTGTATGATTTTTGAACGCATAAAAGTAATTTTAGAAAGGCTTAAATAGGTTTTTCGTCCCTGTAAGTTGGCGAGATTTTGGTTTTCGTCCCTGTATCTTTTTTTTTTCGGTTTTAGTCCCTATATCTTACTTTTTGTTGGTGTTTAGTCCCTAAAGCCAAAATTCGCAGGAAAATCCGAAGGTTTCCTACGGATTTTCCTGCGGATTTTCCTAAAAATCAAATTCCGCAGGAAAATCCGCAGGAAAATCTGCAAGAAAATCCGCAGGAAACCTCTGTAAGGACTAAACACCAGCAAAAAGTAAGATACAGGGACTAAAACCGAAAAAAAAAAGATACAGGGACGAAAACCAAAATCTCGCCAACTTACAGGGACGAAAAACCTATTTAAGCCTTTTAGAAATTAAGAATGCAAAACAAATAATAATAGTAAGAAAAGAAAATGAAATAACAATGGGGGTGCAAGCAGCAATAATTCACGTTGAAAAACCAAGCAAGGGCTTATGGGGAGGGTGCAAATAGAAAAGGCCCAATGGGAAAGAGCCCATCAGCGGAGTCAAAGGAGCATGGTAAGAGGTCAAAAGTCAGCATAAAACCCAGCCACACAAACGATCCAATGCGTGAGAACAAAATCAGCCACCACCACACGATCAAGATTAATTAAAACCAATGATTCAGATCAAATGGCACACCATACTTCACATGGTCATACGCACACATAATCACACGGTACCACCATACTCCCCCATGTGCCTTGCACGCCCCTTCATTAATTCGTTGTCACGCTACAGCCATACGATTAAATAAACGCTTCAGATTAGATCATGAAGTCAATTGGTAATTAGAAACAGAAGCCATGATGTGAGTCACACGGTAGCATTCATGGAAGAGAAAGCACGCAATTATTAAATTAAAACAGAAACTAAAAGGACACGTGGCGCATGGAGGTGTGTAGGATCTGGAAACGGGCGGTCAGATTGCGTCTTCTCCACTTGTTTTCCTCCGCCGGACTGGTTCTCCGGCAGCCGCCGGAGCTATGGCTCCGGTCACCCTCTCCGGTGAGCTGCTGTGTGAAATTTTCCAAAAATTGCAAGTAGGTACTCCATTTTGATCAGAAAAACGAGAGGATCTCAAATATGCAATTATTTTTCACAAATAACCAACCAATAATGCAAATCGAAGAGAAACAAGTTTAGATCTAAAACTTTAAATCCACATTATGCACAAACCACACGTCCAAACTTCAAATAAAATAGCTCAGAATAATCAGTGCACATCATAGATCATTTTGCATACCAAATATTCAAGTTCTGTGAGTATGAAAAATTCACCAACCTGAACCTTGAAGAACACGAAATACACCAAGAAATCCTTCCAAATGCTGCAGATCAACTCCTTTTGATCTCTATTTGCAAAATAAATGCAAATAGAGGCTTGAATCTGGCTAGATCTTGAAGTTTGAAGATGATCCCTCTTGAATGGCACTTGATGAAATCTTCAGTATGAGCTCAAAACAACGGTGGATTCGTGCTCTATTCTCTTCACTGATCAAGAATGTGAAGAGAAAACTCAGAGAAGCTCCAAGAAGAATGAGATTCAATGAGAGGAAGTGTGAGAGCAAAAAACCACAAGTGTGCAAATGAGAGCTTCTACCCTAGCTGTGAGAGCATGAGTAAGCATATATACTCCTCATTAGTTCACTGATTAGGATTAGGAAGTGATTAGAACCCTTGTTAATGAGATTTGAGTGAAATTGCAAAAATGCATTTTACACCACCACCACTAATTTGCACGTGAGAGATCCCTTCCACCAGCATAATTCACCTCCAATTTATTCCTGTACCACTTCTGGATTGATTTTGGGCCTTGCACTTTCTTGGTTTGCAAGCTTTGAATTAATTTGGCATTTTTGCACTTTGTGAGAATAATGAGAAATATGGCATGGCATGAATTGATTCAAAGGCCACAAACGATCTTCTTGACTTGTATTTTGATATTATAATGTGACATGAAGCAATTGGGAACATTACAAGTCCATTTGTGCAACAATACAAAAGGTGGAAAATTTGACTTATAAGGAATCCATGAAAAGCACCTTGCATTGTTTTGACCATAACTAGAGTTCCACAAATGATATGGAAATGTTCTAGTACTTTTTGGAAATGGGAGAGAAGGATCTTCAACTTTCATGTTGAAGGAAAATTCATTTGAAGCATCCTGGATGATGAAAAGTCAAGTTGAATGTGGAAGAAAAATTGCCAAAAATGGAAAGTTTCAATTATAGGTCATTTTCCAAATTTAGTAACTTTTGCACAAACTCTTGATTCTTGAAGAATGGTGTGAAACTTGACAATTGAAGTCCATATGAGGATGTGAGACCTTGAAAACCATGAAAAGAACCTCAAAATTCCACAGTTGACTTTCTCCTTTACAGTTGACTTTTGCTTAGTTCACAAGCAACTGATCCACTAAACATCCTCCACAATGAATCAATAACCAAACCCTCATCCAAGAACACTTGTGAGCATAATGAATACCATAAGAACATGCTTGAACACACCAAACCTTCCAAGAAGTCCTCTTGATCTTAAAAACCCTAATTGGTCCCCCTAATTAGGAGGGAAAGAATCACTTGAAATCCTTTGCCAATCTTGATCTTATGAAGATATAATGAACTCCATGAACCACCTTGAAGCTTCAGACTTGAGAATATGGACCAAGTACCTTGATCCCATGCTAAGAACCAATGCTATGCACAATCCAAATGCAAGAAATGAAAAGAAACATAAGCCAGTTAGCTAAAAACAAACAAGGCAAATTTTGGGGTGTTACAGAAGGTACTAACCAAAACTTAGGATAAACGAGAATGTCGGCCATAGGCGACTTAACAAGGGATTCCAACCAAGAGTTGGGATAAAAGATACTAACCAAAAGTTAGGATGAACGAGAACGCCGACCAAAGGCGGACTCAACAAGGGAAACCAACCAAGAGTTGGGATAAAAGATACTAACCAAACGTTAGGATGAACGAGAAAGCCGACCAAAGGCGGACTCAACAAGGGATGCCAACTAGAGGTGGGATAAACCAAGATATACAGGTAGTAAACTTCACAGATGTACGACCTGAAGGGAAGATGACTCCGCTAGGGAAAAGAGAAGTTTAAACAAACAACTTTGCAGGGGAATACAAGCATAATGGCGAGTTCATCGGCAACTTCACTAGGGATAAAGTAAGATTGAATTTCCTGAAATACCATTCTCTACTGAGAAACATCTGGTAAATATAATGTCAAACCTGGCTTATGCTTCGAATGCATATGTTAGAATTTTTCAGTGGCGTAATGCTCCATATCAAATGGAAATGCTAGACATTTTGAGGATGTAATGCAATGATGATTACTATATGCAAGATGCAAAGAGACTCCTCTGTAAAATAAATGCTGAGGATATGAAGGCAACTCCACTAGGGATGACAAACTTGATTGTCCTCAGGGTCACAAACCGTGCTGAGGAAGACAGATTGAACGGCCTTCCTGATCCAAACCTCGGCTAAAGATGAAACCCGAAGAGAACTTCCACCCCGTTGGGGATTAATAATGACAACTGATGATGATGGAACCTATAGATCTGATATGGAAAAGGTGCCAATAACCATTGGACTTGGAATCTGCCGGCAACGTCAGCCACCGCTGGTAAAACTGTTGAGGGGATGAACATCAAACTCTGCTTGGGGTTGAAGTCAACAATACCAAACCTGCCAGGGAATATCATTGGACTTAACATGCTGTCGGGGAATGCCTGATGAGGAAAGGAGGCACCGAGACTCGGTGGGGAACATAGATCTTTATCAAGGAGAGACATTAAACTGATATCTTGTGGGAGATGTAACATTATCCTATTTGGGACAGTCAACCTCTATATACTAGCTGGGGAGCAACAAACCATTCTAACTGGTTAAACAATTCTCGGCACTCTTGCTAGGGAGTGAGAAATTCTCAATGCTCTGCTGAGGATGCTAGGTCTTCAATGCTAGAGAGAAAGACTCTACTGGGGATAAGAAGTCAAATGAGCCTCTTGTTGGGGATGCCAACCTGCTTGGAGAGCAAAAACAAACCATCTTTACCTCGTACGGGGACTTGAACTTTTGCTGGTGAAAAGACAAATCCAACTCTAGCTAAGGAAACCAAACCTATGGGATCTCGCTGTGGAGGATAATCCTATTCTTCACAATTCCCCTCTGGCGCCTTACTGAGGAAGAGAAATCCAATATTGGGAACTACTTTTGTGATTCACGCTTCTGCTGATCAACTGCATGCCAAATATTATAAGCGAACTCTCCACTTGTTCTCAGACCACATGGTCTACTGGGAGAAATAGTGTCAAGAGGATTTTACAGAAAACCTGGCATTCAAAATGCCCCATGGTCTTCAAACTTTTGGAGAGATTCATCGGATCTAAACATAACTGCCCTAGATTGGTCAAACTATGAAGCAATTTGGTATGAGAGTATTCGCAATGACTTGAAATATTTTTCCCCAGTATGCTGAATATAGAAAAGGTGCTTTTGATTAACTGTCTTCTGGAGAGGACCACTTCTCGCTCCTGAGGTGGCCTGCCTCAGTACGAGTTTTGTAGTACCTCTGCCCTAGTCTCTGAGAGATTTGCTGAATCTTGACATGATTGCCCCAGATCTGCTGAACTTTGGAGAGATTTCTCGACTTGACTGCCCCGGCTAGGCTGAACTGAGCACAACTTGTTGAGAAGACCAATACCTGATGGAGTCTTTTGGCTCCCTGCTCATCAATATGGTCGTCCAAGAATTTCCTCTTGGCAAAATTAGACTTCTTGACTGATGCTCATTATGTAAGCTCCATTGGCGTCAAGTACAGTGTATGCAAGCAGAAAACGTTTATTCTTAGAATGATAATCCTAATGCAACATACATGTTAACCCTGAAGTTTTCATTGAAAAGTTATCACCCAACCTTGTGAACGAATCACTAGCAAAAATGCGACACTGATTTTGAATAAATGACATTATGCACATGAAATACCAATAAAAATATGTTAGCCCTACTCGTGGGAGTCAGGAACGCTGTCTTATCAGAAGTACGCCTTCAGAATAACCTTGCTTTAATTAGGACTTTTGAGGGTTGTAACGTGGCCTGGTTCACGGTTTGAGAAAGAAGGGTTTATGGCTCAAAGTTTTCTTTGTACCCACCCATTCTCCTTGATGTCCTTCAGTCCTACGTCCAGTTTATTTGACACAAGTGCTCACCTTCCAAAAGGTTATTGTATGTCATCAGTGATGGCTAAGGAGCCTACATTGCTTTCGGAGTGGCAGTCGTTCCTTTCGTCTTTGGTGCTTGTTAGTCACACGACTTGTTCTTGCTCAAGGATTTTTCTTTCGTCATCCTTTTCGCTTTTCGCTTTTTTGATTTCCATGATTTTTCCTGGACTAATTCTTTTAAATCCTTTTGTTCTTGATGTCCAGCGGGATGCCCTAACTTTTACTTAAGTCATTTGTTTTCAAACTTTCAACTTAGCTGGCTTTCTTTTTCTTTTTTCTTTTTTTTTGAACAAATCATGTGACACTGGCTGTATCGACTTTTTTGAAAGGATTGTGACTGCTTCACTCCTTGCGGTGAGGGATAACCATTGTGGTTTCATGCTCCTTGGCCTCTTGATGAGAAAAAAAAGGTAATGGATCCTTAGATGCGTAATCCTTATGAAATTTGAACGCTTGGTCAAATCAACTAACAACTACCTTGCCCCTGGGTTAGGTGTTAGGGTTTTTTTTTCCAGAAAGAAACTCCTACTGCTAGGCTCAATGGGGTTGACAAAGGTTTGTCTCCCTTATATCTCCAGTGTTTGGGGAGTTGAAACAATGCCTGTACATCATCAGCAAGGTTTTATTCCCAAAAGCATACGACCAGAAAGTTTGCGTTTTCAAATCGTCATCCTCCCTCTAAGAGTTTTGGGCATGTAAATTGGTATTGTAATATACAGAAATGTCATATGAATGAATGAGAATGAATTACTTCAAGAAAAACATATTCATTGCGTTAAAACCACTATTCAGTACAAACAAGTCTTACATGTATACAACATATTAACAAACAATGAAAAATTACAACATGAAGATACAATAAAGAAGCTAAGAAATGTCATTGTCGAGGAGGCTCGGCTCCGATTGGACTTATTTGCAGCATGAGTGCTTCACTTGGAAGGCTTCAATTGGTGAGCAGACAGTCTGTCATGAAAGCAATGACCCCCATCATCAGTTGAACGTTCCTATGCCCCACCATGATTAGGCATTGGATTCTGGATTACATTTGGAACATCATTGGAAAAATTGATTGCTCTTGAATCAAGCAGGTCTTGGACTTTGTGCTTGAATGCTTTGCAATTTTCGATGTGGTGCCCCGGCGCTCTAGCATGGAAATCGCAGTGGGCATTGGCATCATATCCGGGTGGAGGAGTGCCGGTTAGAGGAGCCAACGTTCTTTTTTGAACCAGTTGTAACTGAAGTAGATGTTGCAATAGCTGAGCGTACGACATAGGAGGAGTTTCAAAATGCCTGTCTGCCATTTTCGTTGTTACAGCAGCAGTTTGATGGTATGGGGCCTGATATCCTCTATTTCTGCTCTTATGAGAAGATGCAGTATTGGTCTCTCCTTCACGCTTTTTACCGACACCAGAAAAAGGTTTCTTCACACCAGAAGTTGACCCCAAATTTTCTTGAATCTTACCCAGCTTAAGAAAATTCTCAATCCTCTCTCCAGCAACTACAATATCGGAGAAACCAGACGAAGTAATCCCTGCCAATCGTTCCAAGAATGGACCTTGCAGTGTTCCCTTGAACATGTCAGTCATTTCTCTTTCCAACAACGGTGGTTGCACTCATGCAGCCAATTCACGCCATCGCTGGGCGTATTCCTTGAAACTTTCCTTACTTTTCTGTGTTATACTCTGCAACTGAGTACGGTTAGGAGCCATATCAATATTGTATTGATATTGCTTCAGAAACGCTCCACCTAGATCTTTCCAATGTCTCACACTGGCTCTCTCCAACTTCATGTACCATTCGAGAGACGCACCAGACAGACTGTCATGAAAAAAATACATCCATAGCTTTTCATTAGTAGTATAAGCAGAAATTTTCCTGAAGTAGGCTTGCAGGTAGGTTTCAGGGCATGAATTGCCATTGTACTTATCAAAATTTGGACCCTTGAACTTAGGTGGGATTCTCACTCCTTGAACCAATCCCATATCATCTACATCAATGCCCAGATTATTATGGCATTCTATAGCTCGGATTTTCTCGGCCAGCAGCTCGTACCTTCGATCTCCTCCATCGTTGTTACAGCCCATATCAATGTTCATCAAAGAGAACTGGTCGTAGTGATTATCCTCCTCGTGAGGGACAGGAATAGGAATGGGGATAGGACCCCCAACAGCCCGACCCACAGGAATGCCATCATTGACTCCCCCAACGGGAATACCATCTGGAGGATCGACTTGGTTGTCAGCGCGAGGAATTTCCTCTTCAGGTCTCTGGACCATGGCTCTCAATTCCTGTTGACCTTGGGCCACCCCTTGCATTAGGTCCATGAACTGGTTCATGCGATTCCGCATTTCAGTCATCTCAGCCTGCAATTGTTCCATAGCTTGGACTTGATTCTGTCTGGTTGCGTAGCGGTGAATGTATAAATTAGCAATTCTGCCTGAAAATCACATACGATTAGGAAATCTAGAGATAAATACCTGGTATGCAAAAATGATGTGTATGAATGCATACAAATGCCATGTTCGAATATTTCCAAGAAATAATTTTGCTTTGATTCAAGTTTTTTGCACAAGAACCACAAGTAAAAGATAGAAATGATCAGCAGCGAGTCTGAAAGTTAAGATCCTTGGAAATACAAGAACATGCATGCAAACATGTTATGATGATATGGATTCAGAGACAGGGGATCAAGGCTTCCACAAATTCTGAATAACTACACTGTGCTACTGAATGAATAGGTTCAAAGGTATGCTCTGAAAAATACCAGAGTACCGGAATATCCGATTGATCAGAATGCCAGAATACCAAAATGTTGGAATAATCAGAATAACGAAATAGTCAGAGTGTTGGAATAATCGGAATACCAGAATATCCGACTAATCAGAATACCACAATACCAGGCTGATAAGTCCACACTGATAAGAAAACTAGAATACCGGGTAGGATGAAGGTTACAGTTACCTGTAAACATGTAAACTCCCGCCCATCCTCACATGTGGGTTCTAAAAAGGAAGGATCCTCAGTTTCTAGCACTGAGGTCGAGAAGCAATAATACATTCATCCTTCTGGGTACAGTATTATCGCCAATCAAGGAGTGCCTCCACTGATTCCCCCTAAAAAAAGGTCATCCTATGGCAAGTTCTCAGCTTCGGGTCCTCGGATCGAGAAGCGTAATGGGTTTGCCATTTCTGGTTTGCCATTATCACCCCTCGGGAGGAGTGCCTCAACTGAGTCCTCGGGAATGGTCACCAAAGTCAACAACTCTCTAGGTTAACACCCCGAAATGCACAAGACGCGCAAATCAGAATATCTCCCAAGAAAACCTCGTCTGTGCGTGGATTTCGTGCAAACTATACGTACCAAGACGCTACGTAGGCCACACTACTTTCCACTCTAGTCCTATGTGTGCACTCAAGCCTGTGTAATGGGCTTATCTCTCAGATCACCCTGCCCACCAAACAGAAAAAACCAGCACAGTCCAGGACATAATATATGGCAACAGTAAACGTAAAGCAAGTAAATGCAATGAAAGCGATAAACATACAACAATTCCATAAATAAAGCAAGTAAAGCGTACAGATAAAACACCCTATAATCGAAAACAATCTAGCGCAATAATTGACTTGCTTAGGGATGGGAAAGTCCCCAGCAGAGTCGCCAGCTGTCGCATCTGCGAAAATCAACCGGCAGAAAAGAACTGAAGAGTCGCCACCGAACGTTATTACATCCACGCCACTGTCCCTCTTTTAGCATGAGAAATTCCTAAGGAAAGATGGCGTTGCTCTAAACTGAGTTAAAGTCTTCTCCTTCAGGTTGAAAATCCCCTATAAAGGAAATTATGGCCTTGCTGGATTCGCATATCCCAGTTAAAGTAATTCTCCTTTATAATCAGTCACCCAACAATTGTGACAAACAGACCCCTTTAGAGATGACAAGTTCTCTCTAAAGTCAACACCCTTTTAGCTTCGCATCTTGGGCTTCGAACAAGATACAAATAGACCTTTCAGCTTCACATCTTGGGCTTTGAACAAGATACAAACCACCTTTAGCTTCATGTCTTGGGCTTTGAACAAGTCACCAAAACACCATTTCCTCCCATAGAATAGGAGGAACTACGATCACTCTGATTTCCCTATCCCGAGAATACGTAGGCATAAGATTGAAAAAGAATCTTAGCGATCACACTAATAAAAAAACCCCAAAGTCCCCTACCTCCATACAATCTGGCGCAGGATCCCAACAAATTCTCCATGAACAGTCCCGGTATTTCATTCAGAACAAAATAAGCAGAGAGAGGCCCACGAACTAAAACCGCATCTGTAAACCAACAGTTTTGACTGTTTAACCTCAGTTTGCAAGCAGGGTTGGTTGGAGACATCTATTTCCCTTCCTTCATCAGCTTTAATAGGATAAAAAATGAATCGACCTGTAGTACCCCAGAACGACGGTGCTTAAGAACCACGTCCAAAATCGCTCGCTACAGAAAAATCGCTCACAAGGTATCACCGAATGACGGTTCCATCAGGGAATGTCATTATTGCTAGGATCGGCCCTCACTAGGATCTTAGGTCAAAAACCTTTAAGTTGGGAAGGTACCACAGAATAGCGACTCCGCCGGGGAGCCATTTTCTGTTAGGATCATAGGATTCATAGCTCTTAAAAAGTCTAGGACATTAGGACAAATATATATACTGCATTTCCTAATTGATATCTGTGTTTATTTTTCTGCTAATGGGAATGCGTGTGATGCCGCGCGTGGAAAAATTGAGTATACACCTAGGAAAAACCTCTTTCAGTAGTGCGGAAGCTATCGGAAATAGTTGTCACGCGATACTACCCTTTTCTGAGATTCTTCGAAATACATCACCTAGCACGGTTCCCGGCCCGCTGATGTTATCTCGATAAGAATCAATGATTTTGAGAGACAGGTACAAAAATCACTAGTATAAACTGTTGGGATGGGTAGAGCCTTGACTTCATGATACCGACCCTTTGACCCCTTGTTTTTTCTATGTTTTTGTGTGCTGCATTCATGCATTCATTTAAAAAAAAAAACATTAAGCAAAGAAAAATTTTCTCTTCTAGTCTCTCTTTTTCAAATTAAACTAAGACAATGATTGCAAATGTCAGAGAGAAAAGGATTGCGCTAATGGATTTCGGTAGAAGAAAAACTCACAAGTATACCTTCAAGGTTCCAAAACTAGGGGATTTGAGAGGATTAGGAAGGATGATCACTAACCCTGACGCTTTCATAGCCAAGTACGGAGGTCTGCTACCTCTGTTAAGGGTCCATGTAATTGAAGGAATCCTGGAGGCACTCGTTCTGTTTTACGATCCGGTCTATCACTGTTTCACATTCACGGATTACCAGTTCGCACCAACGCTGGAGGAGTATTCTCATCTGATTGATCTACCCATTACTGATCAAGTTCCCTTTTCTGGACTGGAAGAAATTCCAAAGGATCAAATCATTGCAAGAGCAATCTATTTGGATGAGTCAGAAGTCAAGACTCACATGACTGCCAAAGGAGGAATCTCAGGTTTACCAGCCAAGTTTCTGGTAAAGAAGGCTCTATACTATTCTAGTATAGGGAACGTGACTGCTTTTGAAAGCATCTTTGTTTTACTCACCTACGGGTTATTTCTGTTTCCCAACATTGATAACTTCGTCGATATCAACGCCATTAAGGTTTTTCTCATTGGAAACGCCGTACCAACCTTGCTCGCAGATGTGTATCATTCGGTACACTTAAGGAATTTATACAACGGAGGAATAATCACGTGTTGTGTACCCCTGCTATATAAATGGTTTATCTCCCATTTGCCTAAGGCTGCCGCTTTTTGGGATCATAAGAGTGCCTTATGTTGGTCGCAGAAAATCATGTCTCTTACCAACTCTGATATAGATTGGTACAATAGGATTTATGACGGGATCAGGATCATTGACCATTGTGGAAACTTCCCTAACGTACCCCTCATAGGGACTAAGGGAGGAATCAATTATCATCCAGTTTTAGTTCGTCGTCAATTTGGATACCCGATGAGGCATGTCCCGCGTAATGCTCATCTGAAAGGTCTTTTCTTCAAGGAAGGAGAAAATGACAGGGCACTAAAGATGGAAATAGTGCACGCTTGGAAACACATTCATAAGTAAGGACGGGAGCCTCTAGGAAAACCGGACTTTGTCTCGGTGGAGCCTTATCTCCACTGGGTACAAACTAGAGCTTCCAAGCTAAAGATGCCTTATCCTCATCACGGAGTTCTTTCGCCAAGGGAACATGTCATGTACTTCATTACTGAAATGGAAAAACTTCAGGTTACTCTCAACAAAGTTCAACAGGAGAGGAGGTCTTGGAAGAACAAGTACCGTATTCTCAATATGGAGTGTACCAAAATACAACAACTGTTGAAAGATAAGGATGCTCTAATTGAGATTTTGGAGCAACATGCTGTAAAAAATCAGGATGACCAAAGGAATTTTCTCACTCCTTTCACTTGGCAAAGGAATGACAACCCGACAACAGCCCAAGAGCCCCGGTCCAAGAAAAAGAAAGTACCATAATCAGCACCCGAGTTCTCCTCTGAGAGGACTAGGGACCCATTAGCTTAGGTTTTTGTTTTCGCACCTTGTAATTTACTGTATTTCCATTTCCGCAATCCTTTGAATTCAATTAAACGGGGGTGTCCCCACTGTTTGATATTTACAATCTAATTGTCAAAGTTTATTTTGATTAAACCAAAAAACAATTAATATAATCATTGCATTCATCATTCTCACGTCACGTATTCTTCTTACCTACGAATCTCACATTTGTGTCTCGGTTCTAGAGTCAAACTGTTTCATTCGTACAATACTCGGGCTAATCGTCAGAAAAAGATGGATGATCTCGAGGAAGAGAACAGAGAGTTGAAAGAAGAGATCGACGCTCTAAGAGAGGATATGAGAAAGCTTCGTAATGACATGCAAGCCATGATAGAAGCTCAGCTACAAAGAACTGTGATCTCAGAGACCACCTCAATGCCCATAGTGGGGAAGTATGATCCTAGGTATCAAATGCCGAAAGTTCGTCCCTAGGGCATGCCTGTTAACTATATCCCGGAAGGATATGTTCCACCGATCACTAAAGATCAGGGAATCATAGCAGAAGCTGCTGGGCCTGAAGGTTACAAACTTTGGGAAAGCGAGGCTGCCAGAGGCATAATGAGGATTCCTGAAGGTTACAAACTTCGGGAAATGCCAAGATTCACTGCCGTATGTCATACCCCAAATTTTGACCACTAAGACTTCCCATTACTGTGCAAATCATCATCACAATATGGAGGAACCATCATACTTCAACAGTCTCCCCAAAGATGGGTGAGCATCCACTACAATCAAAATTAGGGTTTTAAGCCCTCTCAGAGCCTTAGACAAAGGATCAATCAAGGAATGACATGATCTTCAACATGTCTAACCTCTCAAACATCCACAATGGATCAAGAGGACTCCCATTTTAAGGATTAAGCACAAGGTTGCTCCCTTCTAGGTAGATCAAGTCTCAAGATCGACAGTGTCACCAAATTAGGGTTTTGGTCGATCAGGGCCTCCAAAGGGAAATTTTCCTCTGGGCATGAGCCAAAGATCCAAAACATAACCTAATATGGTCCATGGAACCTCATAAACCCAATCATCAAGTCAATTTTGCTTCAGGGGATGCATTCATCAAAAATCAGGAATTAGGGTTTCCTAACCTAATTCACCCCTAAGTTGACTTTTGGGACAAATCATAAGCCAAAACCTCAAGACATGATTTGAGGGTCTCTAATGAACTATGTTGATCCATTTGGAACCATGGATTAGTCCAAGAAGTTTGAGCAACAAGTTTCAATTTCATCTGCACCACAATTAGGGTTTCGCGAGGAAAGTCAACTGTAACTTTGACTTTTGACCAGGACATGCTCCCAAGCCCTAGGACATGAATCAATATAACCTATAACACCCATGGAACATGTCCATCAAGTTTGATTTAGGTCAAGGACATGATTTCACAAAGGATTGCACAGTTTGGAATTCATCTGATAAAAAGTCAACTGTGCACAAAAGTCAACTTTGACTTTTTGAGATTTTTCACCAAAATGGATTTTTAACCCTAAAATGATGTTAATGTATGATTTGAATCATCATTCATCAAGAAAAATCAAAGAAAGTGGGATAACTTGTAAAAGGGGTAACCATAAAAACTTAGAAAATTTTCTAAGTTATGGAAAAATGACACTAATGTGCCAACTTTGGAGGACCATAACTCCTAAACCACAAGGCCATTGTTCCCCATTCAAAGCTTGATTTGTAGATCTCATTACCCTCTACAAAAGCTTCATACTGACCTATGTCCAAATTCCTCATGGATTTTGAGTTATGGAGTGATCAAAATCAAGAAAAGTCACTTTGTTCCAACACTTAGTGAAAATTTCACTAAGTCAGATTTTGCCCTACTTTTTGCCAAATGTAGGGGGATTTTTCACTTGGATTCAAAAGAGATAAAAACCAAACATGTTCAAAGAGTTGTTGTATCATGTAAGGGCTTTCCAAAATGACCAAGAACATTACCAAATTCCATTTGGGCTATGAGTTATGACATTGGCAAGTTGCCTTGTTGAAATCTGTCAAGGCAAGGCAGAATTTGCAATTTTGCTCGATTTTCCAAAATTGTGCAAATCAAAACACTCCTATCCACTTGGACACATCTTAGGATTGAATCTCAAGGGGACAAACACTGAGCTAAGCCTCCAAAGTCTTTGGAACAAGAAATAGCATGTTGAACCTAGAATTGCCAAAATAGGGACAAGACTCCAATTTTGGATTGGAGCATTCAATGGAAGCATCAAGGTGGCATGGACTGAGCCATTCTCAACTGAATTCAGTCAAGACTTATCCAAGACCAAGGAAACCAGCAGCCTGTGCCCTAACCTCTAGTCAATGGCTAGAGGAGACTTGGATTTTCATTTGCCAACATTGGCCAAACCTACTCAGCAGTTGTCATTCACAATTCCTTGCAAAACAAACTTACTCTACTATAAATAGAGCTCAATTGTGATCAGTTTAAGTACACCAAAGCCATCAAACATATGCTTTCCTCAAAATCTCTTCTTTCACTCCAATTTTGCCTTCTATGGCAAGTCACTATCGGGTTTTGAGTTTGAGAGCTTTTCCAACCAAACCAATCACTCACACACCTCACATACATCATATAGAAGTGATCCAAACACTCACATAACATCTGGAACACAGATTTCACAAAATCACCAGCCAATTGCTCAAGTTCTTGACAGTTTTGCAGTTGAGGTACCATCTTCAACTCCAAACCATTTCAATCCATTCCAAGCATTCATACACACTCCATGGCACCTAGGGAAGTTATCAATATCATTGGAACCTAGCTGTAACACCTCCAACACAAATCACGATCACCAGCTGCAAGTGGTAAGCATGAGCTCTTCTAACTCTATAATCCATGCAATTTTTGCTGCACAATAATTTGGCCATATGGTCATAATCATGCATGGAATGTTTCCCCTTAATTAATCGCATTGTTTGAATCGTGTATCAAAAATCCTAGCCTTCATGCAGAAATTAGGGTTCTTGAGGATTTTTCATGATTTCTTGCTATATGTTTAATTTAAATGAAATTAAATACCATAAACATGTTCGTGAGGTTAAAACGAGTTGATTGGTATGTGGATTGCATGATATAATAAAGTATTCAGTGAGATTGGAGAGAAAATGTGAATCTGGCCAAACCCAGAACACGCGTGTGTTCTTGGCGCCATTTTTTGAAAATTCAAATATTTGAATTTTGTGATTTTATTTAATTGATTCAAAAATTAATTTCTCTCTGAGTTTTAATGATTTTGAGTTGATTCTTTTTTTTAATAATTAACAAAAATGTTAAAATATTTTATTTTCCCAAAAAATCCCAAAAATATTATTTATTTTGTATAATTAATATTTTTACAAAGAATTAATGTTTTAATTGCTTTTAACATTTAAAATATTTTTTCCATTTTGATTTTGCAACTTGTAATGCTTTCTAAATATTTTGTAGGTCAATACTTAATTTTTGAAGCATTAATACAAGATCACAATTTGTTTTCCACATGTTAAACAATTTTGATCATTTTAATTGAATTTTTATTCAATTAAATACATTTTTGAAAACAAATTAGGGTTTTTGGATTAATTCAACCCTCATAAATCATTTTCAAAACACTTTTGGGCCTCTAATAGAGTGTAAGACCCAATCCTTTTTTTACCAAATCATTTTTGGGCCTCAGTATATTATATAAGTCCCGATACCGTAAAAAACAAACGGCGCGATCGTCGCCTTTTCAAACAAACCTGGGCCTACCCTCGAGTAGTAAGATCCATTTCTTTTCTTAAAACTCATTTGGGCCTCTATTAGAGTGTAAGACCCAACCCCCTTGTACATTAAACCTTTTGGGCCTCACTTATTGTATAAGTCCCTCTGTACAAGTGAACAGCGCGATCGTCGCCTTTTAAAAAAAATCAACTGGGCCTACCCTCGTGTTATAAGCCCCACTCTTTTTTCTTTTGGGCCTCTATTAGAGTGTAAGACCCAATCCCCTTTTAACCAAAATAATTTTGGGCCTCAGATATTGTATAAGCCCCTTCGCGTTAAAAGAAAATCTCGACACAATCGCCATTTCGAAAAGTCAACTGGGGCTACCCTCGAGTTATAAGCCCCACTCTTTTTCTTTAAACCTTTTTGGGCCTCTTGAGAGAGTGTAAGACCCATCCCTTTGTACAGAAAACCTTTTTGGGCCTCAGTCACTTGTATAAGTCCCTCTGTACAAATTCAAACAGTGCGCTCACTGATAAAACCCTGGGCCTCTCCTTGAGCTGTAAGCCCCAAATCTTTCTTTTTCAAAGCACTTTCTCCTTTGATTTTGAAATATACTGTTGTTTTTTCAATCTTTTTTTGTTGAACAACTAACCAAACAGCATGGAAGCTCTACAACCGAGTAAGTGGTTATTGCTTTCATTTACCGCTTTCATATACATATAACTGTATTGTGGGGCTGTTTCACTGTAAGTCTTCTTTCATAAACTCATATCAACTGTGTAATAATAGTATAGATATTTCTAGTTTCCCCGGCAACTACGTCTAGCACTAGGTAAAGCCATCTCGATCACTCTTAGAAATAGTCTAAACTAGATCCCCATAGGATTACCAGACACAGTCTTCCCTCTTCTTGGGGTTAAACAATATGGAGACATGAAAGGCAGCATTCTCGGTGAACCCTTTCATAAACTGTCACTCATAGAAGTTGTCAAAGAAACTCTATTCCCCAGAGATGATCTTTTCTCCGTGAATGGCATCTCTTGAGTTTCTTCCAAATTCTCGAACTTTCCTGGCTTGATCTATTCTCGGTGAATGGCATGTCTTGAATTTCTCGGGGTTTGGGGACCCACACGCTTATTAAAAGCACTTGTCAAGAAACTCTATTCCCCAGAGATGATCTTTTCTCTGTGAATGGCATCTCTTGAGTTTCTTCCAAATTCTCGGACTTTCCTGGCTTGATCTATTCTTTGTGAATAGCCTGTCTTGAATTTCTCGGGGTTTGGGGACCCATCGGCTTCTTAAAAGCATCGGCCTCCTCTTGGGCATCGTACAAGGACCCACAGGCTTCCTAAAAGCAACCCCACCTCCTCTTGGGCTTAGTACAAGGACCCGTCGGCTTCTTAGAAGTATTCACAACCTCCTCTTTGGCTTCGTATAATGATCTCTTCCTCCGGGAATGATAGCTTCCACTTGGGCTTAGTACAAGGATCGATCGGCTTCTTAAAAGTTTCCAGCCTCCTCTTGGGCTTCGTACAAATTGTCCCGACGACCTCCTAGAAGTATAGGAACAGAACTTAATCATCTTAATAGAACAGTCCTTTCAAAGAGTTACTACTGTTTCTCAAAGATAGTACCAAAGACGAAACTCTAGACTTGGACAGTCTAATCTCCTTGAGTCTCAAAGACATTCTCAAGTGACCCCTCCGTTAAATAGGAAGAAAACCCGTAGACTCGGGCAGTCTCAATACCCTTCGGATTTCCCGCTTCCTTAAAGAATAGGAACAACCCGGATCCTTGAATCAAATCCTTGAGTACAGTGTTGCTCATATAAGAACTGATTTTCTCTTTCAAAATCAGTATACTGGACCTGTCACTTAACTGAAACAGCGCCATAGCCTCTCTCTTGGGCTTTATACAATGATTCTCCCCAGCGGAGTCAAACAACGTTTAGCCTCTCTCTCGGGCTTCGTACGAGATACAAAAAACTCTCTTGTTGAGTCAAGTAGCCTCCATCTCGGGCTTTATACGAGATACTCAAAGACTCCATCGTCGAGTCAAAACCTTTTAGCCTCTCTCTCCGGCTTTGTACGAGACACATATTAGCCTCCTCTTAGGCTTTGTATAAGAAAACCATTGGTTGGTCCAATCAACCTTTTAGCATCAAAGATGTGCCTCGTTCACATTACACGAACATCAACAATCCCTTCATCTAATCGCTATAAGCGGCAAGCCTCTGGATCATCTACATCCATGCCACTGTCCCTCCTTTAGCATGAGAAATTCCTAAGGAAAGATAACATTACTCTACACTGAGTTAAAGTCTTCTCCTTCAGGTTAAAATCCCCTATAAAGGAAATTATGGCATTGCTAGGATCCGCGTATCCCGGTTAAAGTAATCCTCCTTTACAGTCAGTCACCCAACAGTTGTGACAAACAGACCCCTTTAGAGATGACCAATTCTCTCTAAAGTCAAACCTTTAGCTTCATATCTTGGGCTTCGAACAAGATACAAATAGACTCTTCAGCTTTACATCTTGGGCTTTGATCAAGATACGAACCACCGTTCGCTTCACGTCTTGGGCTTTGAACAAGACACCAAAAATACCATTTCCTCCCGTAGAATAGGAGGAACTACAAACGCTCTGATTTCCCTGTTTCGGTAAACGGGAATACGTAGGCATATGATTGAAAGAAAAATCTTAGCGAGCACAATCAACAAAAAACCCAAAATCCCATATATCCTAATCTGAAGCAGTATCCTAACAAAAAGAGAGAAAACACTATTGGCAGAAAAATAAAACCAGTACAAAGGCCCCCCACATTGATAGCATTCGTAACCTAACAGACCGCTGTTTAAACTCAGTATGCAAGCAGGGTTAATTGGAGACATCTATTTCCCTTCCTTCATCAGCTTTAATAGGATAAAAAATGAATCGACCTGTAGTAAACTCAACTGCAGAGAGCGACCACACTTAAGAAACACATCCAAAATCGCTCGCTACAGAAAAATGGCGCCCACCGTGGGGCCAGTCTCTGTTTTCTTTCTAACCTTTTTTTCTCCTCACTTGTGTGAAAACCACAGATTGGGGCTTCCGCCGGGGAACCCATTTTCTGTCAGGAACTTATGATTCATAGCTTTAAAGGTCTAGGATGTTTAGGAAAAATATATATACTGCTTTTCCTAATTGCTATACATGTTTATTTTTCTGCTAATGGGAATGCTTGTGATGCCGCATGTGAATAGATTGAGTATACACTTAAGATAAGTGATGGCGACGAGGTCGACCATCAACCTCAGTGGAGGCTGACCAATGCAACCCATTCTCTCACCTAGACAATGGGACGATTGTGATGTCTGAGAAGCTGAGGAGCCAAACCCTTTTGTAGTGCGGAAACTATCGGGAATAGTTGTTACGCGATACTACCCTCGTTTGAGGCTGGTGATCTATTCTCGGTGAATGGCACTTACTCTAAGATTGCTCCACAACTCGCTGGCGATCCGTTTGTTATTTTGCTTTCCTGGGAGGAGCTGATGATAATGAGTACAGGTACAAAAATCACCTTAGTATAAACCTTTGTGGATGGGTAGAGCCTTGACTTCATGACAACGAACCTTTGACCCCATATTTTTCCTATGTTTTTGTGTGCTGCATTCATGCATTCATTTAAAAAACATTAAAACATTCAAAAAATTTCTCTTCTAGTCTCTCTGTTTTTCAAATTAAACTAAGACTGTGATTGCAAATATCAGAGAAAAGGATTGCACTAATGGATTTCGGTAGAAGGAGAACCCATAGGTATACCTTCAAGGTTCCAAAGCTAGAGGATTTGAGAAGGTTAGCAAGGATGATCACTAACCCTGAGGCTTTCAGAGCCAAACACGGAGGTCTGCTACCACTATTAAGAGTCCATGTGATTGAGGGAATCATGGATGCGCTCATTCAGTTTTAAGATCCGGTTTATCACTGTTTCACATTCCCGGATTACCAGCTCGCACCAACGCTGGAGGAGTATTCTCATCTGGTCGATTTACACATTACAGATCAAGCTCCATTTTCTGGACTGGAAGAAATTCCAAAGAATCAGATCATTGCAAGAGCAATTCATTTGGACGAGTCTGAGGTCAGGACTCACATGACCGCTAAGGGTGGCATCCAAGGTTTTCCAGCCCAGTTCTTGACAAAGAAAGCCCTGTATTTTTCCAGTATAGGGAACGTAACTGCTTTTGAAAGCATCTTTGTTTTGCTCACCTACGGGTTATTTTTGTTTCCCAACTTCAATAACTTCGTCGATATTAACTCCATTAAGGTTTTTCTCATTGGAAATCCTGTGCCGACTTTGCTCGTAGATGCGTATCATTCTGTACACTTGGGAAATTTGTACAGTGGAGGGGAGATCACATGCTGTGTACCTTTGCTTTATAAATGGTTTATCTCCCACTTGCCCAAGTCTGCTACTTTTTGGGATTGCAAGAGTGCCTTACGTTGGTCGCAGAAGATCATGTCCCTCGCCAACTCTGATATAGATTGGTGTAATAGGATCTATGATGGAATCAGAATCATTGATCTTCGTGGAAACTTCCCCAACGTACCCCTCATAGGAACTAAAGGAGGAATCAACTATCATCCGGTATTGGTTCGTCGTCAAGATGACCAAAGGAATTTGCTCACTCCTTTCACCTGGAAAATGAATGACAACCCGACAACGATCCAAGAACCCCGGTCAAAGAAAAGGAAAGTACCTGAATCAGCACCCGATTTCTCTTCGGAGAGGACTCGGGACCCATTAGCTTAGGTTTCTGTTTCTGCACCTTGTAATCTACTGTATTTCCATTTCTGTAATCCTTTGAATTCAATAAAAAGGGGTTTCCCCACTGTTTGATATTGCAATCTAATTGTCGAAGTTTATTTTGATTAAACCAAAAAAACAATTAATATAATCATTGCATTCATCATTCTCACATTACGTATTCTTCTTCCCTACGAATCTCACGTTTGTGTCTCGATTCTAGAGTCAAACTGTCTCATTCGTATAATACTTGGGCCAATCGTCAGAAAAAGATGGATGATCTTGAGGAAGAAAATAGAGAGTTGAAAGAAGAGATCGATGCTCTGAGAGAGGATATGAGAAAGCTTCGTAACGACATACAAGCCATGGCAGAAGCTCAGCCATAAAGAACTGTGATCTCAGAGATCACCTCGACACCCATCGTGGAGAAGTATGATCATAGGTATCAAATTCTAAAAGATTGTCCTTGGGGAATGCCTGTTAATTATATCCCGGAAGGATATGTTCCGCCGATCACTGAAGATCAGGGAATCACAACAGAAGCCGCTGGGCCTAAAGGTTACAAACTTCGGGAAAGCGAAGATGCCAGGGGCATACTAAAGACTCCTGAAGGTTACAAACTCCGGGAAACGCCAAGATTCGCTGCCGTAGCCATGGTACCACCCCCTGTGGTGCACACTGTCCCGGAAGGACAGATTCCACCGATACCTTCTGGTAAAAAGGAAACATTGTTCGATAAAATGGATGAATTCCAGGAACAATTCCTGGAGATGCAAAAGGAACTGAAAGCCATTCGCGGTCAGGATTTATTTGGAAAGGACGTCGCAGACCTTTGTCTGGTCCCCAATGTGAAAGTCCCGCACAAGTTCCAAGTGCCCGACTTTGAAAAGTACAAGGGTAACTCTTGCCCTCAGAGCCATCTGGTGATGTACGCTCGGCGGATGTCAGCTCAGACGGAGAATCAGGACCTACTGATTCGCTACTTCCAGGATAGTTTAACCGGTGCCGCATTAAAATGGTACATGGGTTTAAACCGTACTACGATCAGTACATTCAGAGATCTTGGTACTGCCTTCGTCCAACAATACAAATATAATTTGGACATGGCACCCGACAGAGATCAACTCAGATCAATGTCGCAAAAGGACAAGGAAACCTTTAAGGAGAACGCCCAGAGATGGCGCGAAATTGCCTTTATCATCAAGGAGGATCAGGGCATAACATCGAGACTTGTCTCAATTTCAAGTCTGACGTGCAAAAACTTGTTAGGAGCGGGGTCTTATCCTTCAAGGATACAAATCCTAATGTTCTTACGAACCCGCTGCCTCAACATGAGAAGGCTGCAGTCAATCTGATTGAGAAAGAGACTAACAATGTCTATCAAATTCACGATGTACTCTTGTTAAAGACCAATCTGGTCAAGATGCATTGTAGACAGAGTGGATATGGCCATGTGCCACATCATAGTTATAATCAGTGTGATATCTGCTCTAAAAACAACCAAGGATGTTCTGTGGTGCAAGCAGCTCTGCAGGAACAAATGGATCTCGGATGGATCCAGGAGCACCGAGTTCGTGGAGTTAACATGGTCTACACGAATTCTAACGTCATTCAAAACCACGACATCCGTGCGATGAATGCCAACTTGGTGGCAATGCACTCAAGGCAAAGCCAGTATCATAATCTTCCGCGGCACGATTACAATTCTTGTCTGACTTGCTCGGTAAACAAACAGGGTTGCTCTTTTGTACAAGAAGCCCTCTAGCTTCAGATGGATCTTGGATGGATCCAAGACTTACCCTTGTCCAGGAGGCACTTCAGCACTTGTTAAATCATTGGTGGATGCCAATCTATATGGATGAAGATACTCAGCAAATTAGTATCAATAACAGGAATCCTACTCGGCGTCAGAGTCAGGATGTCCGATCAATGGAAGCTAACCTAGTGAGGTTACATTATATTCAAAGTGGGTGTGGCCAGGTGCCACCACACAATTACGACCGTTGTAGCGTCTGTTCGGAAAGTAACCAAGGGTGCTACCTTGTGCGAGCAGCTCTTCAGGGTCAGGTGGATCGTGGAGAGGTTCGTCCATATCCGGGTTTTGGACCCGTCAACTGGACGCCGGACTACCTTGCCGATCAAATTGAGGATGTTGTAACCATCTCTGGTCATCATAGGACCAGGGATGTTTTTGCAATTATCCCTCTACTTGACGAATCTAAAGTTCCCAACCAGGAACGGATCGAGATTACTTACGATGGTCAGAAAAATCAGAAGGTTCCCATAGTTATCTATCTGCCGGGACCATTACCGTATGAATCAACTAAGGCTATCCCTTACAAATACGGTGCAACAACCATTGAAAATGGAAAGGAAATTCCATTACCCTCCGTCGTGAATATTACAGACATCAGTCGAGTAACACGGAGTGGTAGAATCTTCAACCGAGGGGTTGGGGAACCTAACAAAGAAATGGAACTTCAGACAGAAGCTCCTGATCTACCAGTCGGTCAATCCAGTAATCCCGACCTTTCAAAAAACAACGATGAGATGCTGAAGCTCATCCAAAGGAGTGAATACAACATTGTTGATCAACTGTTACAGACTCCTTCAAAGATCTCGGTATTATCACTGTTACTCAGTTCAGAAGCGCATAGGGAGGCTCTACAGAAACTCTTGGAGCAAGCCTTTGTGGAACATGATGTAACAATTAGACAGTTCGATAGCATTGTCTCTAACATCACTTCCTGCAACAACTTGGGATTTAGTGATGAGGAATTACCTGAAGAGGGTCGTCGTCATAACATGGCGCTCAATATCACAGTTAACTACTAGGACGATGCTTTAGCCAGCGTACTGGTAGACACAGGGTCAGCCCTGAATGTTATGCCAAAGTCCACTTTGATGCAATTATCATTCAAAGGCCCTCCGATGAGAATCAGCGAGGTTGTCATCAAAGCATTCGACGGATCCAGAAAAGCAGTTATCGGCGAAGTTGATCTTCCCATAACTATCGGTCCTCATACTTTCCAAGTCACTTTCCAGGTCATGGACATCCGGGCAACGTACAGTTGTTTATTAGGAAGACCTTGGAAACATCAGGCTGGAGCGGTTACCTCGACCCTCCACCAAAAGCTAAAGTTTATCAAGAATGATCAACTTGTCACAGTTTGTGGGGAACAAGCCTTGCTTGTAAGTAGCTTATCATCATCTACATGTGTAGAACCCGAGGAGGTTATTGGAACTCAGTTCCAAGCACTGTCGGTAAGCAAGGACAATCAGTTCAAAGAAGGAACTTCCATTTCTTCATACAATGATGCTATCAAAGCGGTCGAGAGTACCAATACAACCGGATGGGGACAACTTGTCATTCCCACTGACAATAAAACAAAGAAGGGTCTTGGTTTTTCTGCAACCTGTACCCAGACAGCTGCCAACGACGGAAGACTTCATCCCCTTCAAAATTTCTTCCACAGTGGAGGTTTCCTTCACCCAGTGTCTCAAGCAGTACATGCTATCAATGAGGAAGATCCCTCTGACACAGATGAAGAATGGATCTCCTACCTTAACGAGGATGGTTATATGTCTCAGGAAGAGGTTCCTATACCATTTTGCTATCCCGCACAGAGTCCAAGATTTATACCAAGGTCAGACATCGAAATGATATATAGAGATTGTAATCCGGAAGGATGCCGTGCTCCGCCAAATTCATTAGAGGAGGACACTCTAATGAAAGACAACTTTGACTACAACTACTATGGCCCGATGGATGGTCTGGCAATGTGGCAGCCTTACCCAGAAAACTTGGGGCAAGAAAGTCAGCCGAGTAATGAAACTCAGCCGAGCATCATTGAACAGAATACCTGTGTCCCCACCATGTCATGGGATCAACACTCAGGTCATTCAGAAACTACTCAACATGAAGATGAATTCTCAACATTTGCAAGACTTAAATTCATCAACTATGCTTTTCCCGAGGTCAACGTCATCGAGAGGGATGACTCCTCCAGTTCCATAGAAGTGTGGGACACCTTGGGACAACCGAGTAGAAAGTTTGACTATATTGTCAAGTACACCGCTCCCGAAAGCTCTCGTATCAGGTTCGAAGACATCCAGCCAACTGGATGGGGAAATACAGCTGAGAGCACAAAGCCTATGCAAAATGCAGCTGAGGAATTGTCCTACGACAACTCTGCCTAGGAGACAGATTCCAATGATCCTGCTCCACCAGAAATCAGCGTTATTTCTGAGGACAAATCAAGGATGGTGCCAGACTTTGTGATTCATCGAGGAGTTCGCCGCCAATGGGTTGCTATCGATGTTCCGAAGGTCGTTCATCAATCAAAGTAATTGCCATCTTTAACCTTTCACCCTGCACAGGTGGAATGGATGTTTTGATAGGGCTCACTTTCTGTAAATTTCCCTCTTCGCTTCACCCAAAGTGACAAAGTTTTGTTTTATAGGGCTGTAGTTTCAAGATTCGACTTGTTCATTAATAAAATAACGTCGTTCTGTAATTTCCGCATTAATTGCTGTATTCTCTTTTTTACTTTTTCTCAGAAAATGGTAATCCTAAAAAACAAATAATAAAAACAAGCAGTAAAATAAAACAATGCACACACTTTTGCATTTTCTCTATCTCTTCTAAACACGGATCATCACGTCATGCAGATTGCTTGTTTTAAACCCCGTTGAACCATACGATCCGATGCCTTCTCCCAACTTTGAGTTCCCGGTATTCGAGGCTGAGGAAGAAAATGACGACAAAATTCCAGAAAATATCTCCCGACTACTCAGACAAGAGGAAAGGTCCATTGAACCTCACAAAGAATCGTTGGAAACGGTAAACTTGGGTTCAGAAAAAGAGAGAAAAGAAATAAGGATTCGGGCACTGCTCGGTCCAACTACTAGAGAGGGTTTGATAAAGCTTCTCAGAGAATTTCCCGATGTATTCGCTTGGTCCTATCAGGATATGCCAGGGTTGGATACCAGCATTGTGGAACATCACTTACCGTTGAGATTGGAATGTCCGCCAGTAAAACAAAGGTTGAGACGCACTCACCCGGACATGGCCATCAAAATCAAAGAGGAGGTACAGAAACAGATTGATGCGGGTTTCCTCGCCACATCAGAATATCCTCAATGGTTAGCCAACATCGTACCCGTTCCCAAAAAGGACGGAAAAGTCAGAATGTGTGTCGACTACAGAGACCTGAACAAGGCTAGTCCAAAGGATGACTTTCCTTTACCACACATTGACATGCTGGTAGACAGTACAGCAAAGTTCAAAGTTTTCTCCTTCATGGATGGGTTCTCGGGCTATAACCAGATCAAAATGGCGCCGAAAGACATGGAGAAAACTTCATTCATCTCCCCATGGGGAACATTTTGTTACAAGGTAATGCTGTTCGGTTTGAAGAACACCGGGGCAACCTATCAAAGGGCCATGACTACTCTGTTTCATGACATGATACACAAAGAAATCGAGGTATATGTCGATTATATGATTGCAAAATAAAAAATAGAGAGTGAGCATGTTGAACATTTGTCAAAATTATTCGAACGTTTAAGAAAATTCAAGCTCCGCTTGAATCTTAACAAGTGCACCTTCGGTGTCTGTTCAGGGAAACTACTAGGGTTCATCGTCAGCCAGAAAGGAATTAAGGTTGATCCTGACAAGGTCAAGGCCATTCAAGAAATTCCTTCTCCAAAAACTGAAAAACAAGTTAGAGGATTCCTGGGACGTCTAAATTACATTTCCAGATTCATATTCCTTATGACCGCGACATGCGCGCCGATCTTCAAATTACTTAAAAAGAACCAGGATTGCGTTTGGTCAGAAGATTGCCAAACCGCCTTCGACAGTATTAAGGAATACCTGTTGAATCCGCCGATTTTATCACCTCCAGTGGAAGGAAGACCACTGATCATTTACCTCACAGTTCTAGATGACTCAATGGGATGTGTACTTGGCCAACAAGACGAAACTAAAAGGAAAGAGTCTGCCATTTACTATTTGAGCAAGAAATTCACCGACTGTGAAACTCGGTACACGATGCTTGAGAAAACTTGCTATGCTTTGGCTTGGGCAGCCAAACGTCTGCGCCAATACATGATTCGTCACACTACTTGGTTGGTCTCAGAAATGGATCTAATCAAGTACATTTTCGAAAAACCTGCTCTCACGGGAAGGATTGCCCGTTGGAAGATGCTGTTATCAGAATATGACATACAGTACCACGCTCAGAAAGCCGTTAAGGGAAGTATTTTAGCCGATCATTTGGTTCATCAACCGATTGACGATCAAGAATCAATCGGGTTTGACTTCCCAGACGAAGATGTCATGTATCTAAAGATGAAAGACTGCGATGAACCGCTACCCAGTGAAGGGCCAGAACCAGGTTCCCAGTGGGGACTTATCTTTGACAGAGCAGTCAATCATTACGGAAACGGAATTGGGGCAATCATTGTTACCCCTCAGGGTACCCACATTCCTTTCACCGCCAGACTTACGTTCAAATGTACAAACAACGAGGCCGAATACGAAGCATGTATCATGGGTCTCGAAGAAGCGATTGATTTAAGGATAAAAAACTTGGACGTATACGGCAACTCAGCCTTGGTTATCAATCAGATAAAAGGAGATTGGAACACATACCAATCAGGACTGATTCCTTAAAAAGATTATGTGAGAAGGTTGTTACCTTTCTTCAACAGAGTTGAGTTTCATCATATCCCTCGTGATGAGAATCACATGGCTGATGTATTAGCCACTCTATCTTCCATGATTAGTGTAGGTCAATGGAACGACTTACCTAAGATCGACATAATGCACCTTGAATGTCCCGCTTACATCTTCAAGATTGAAGCAATCATAGACGACAAACCTAGGTATCACGATATCAAATGCTTCCTTCAGAAACAAGAGTACCCACCTGGGGCACTAAGGAAGGATAGAAAAACCCTCAGAAGATTGGCTGGGAACTTCTTCCTGAGTGGTGACACTCTCTATAAGAGAAATTTTGACATGGTTTTGCTTCGATGCGTAGACAACCCAGAAGCAGACATGCTTATGAAAGAAATTCATGAAGGATCCTTTGGCACTCATGCCAACGGACACGCAATGGCGAGAAAAATTCTGAGAGCAGGGTACTACTGGTTGACCATGGAATCCGACTGCTACAAGTACATGAGGAGGTGTCACAAATGTCAGATATACTCCGACAAAATTCATGTACCGCCATCACATCTCAAAGTTCTCTCTTCCCCATGGCCATTATCGATATGGGGAATCGACATGATTGGGATGATCGAACCTAAAGCTTCAAACGGACATCGGTTCATCCTGGTAGCCATTGACTACTTCACCAAGTGGGTCAAAGCAGTGTCATTCGCCAATGTAACCCGACAAGTGGTGGTCCGATTTATCAAAAAAAATATCATCTTCCGTTATGGTGTTCCGAGCCAGATCATTACAGATAATGGATCTAACTTGAACAATAAGATAATGAAAGAGTTGTGCACAGAGTTCAAGATCGAACACCATAACTCATCTCCCTACCGACCCAAGATGAACGGAGCGGTAGAAGTCGCTAACAAGAACATCAAGAAGATCGTTCAATAGATGGTTGTAACCTACAAAGACTGGCACGACATGCTACCCTTTGCTCTTCACGGTTATCGCACATCTGTCCGCACTTCAACAGGGGCTACCCCTTTCTCTCTAGTGTATGGCATGGAAGCAATGCTCCCCATAGAAGTAGAGATCCCGTCAATCCGAGTATTGATGGAAGCTAAGCTCACCGAAGCTGAATGGTGTCAAAGTCGATACGACGAATTAAATCTGATCGAAGAAAAGAGAATCACGGCACTATGCCATGGTCAGCTATATCAACAGAGAATGAAGAAGGTGTTCGACAAAAAGGGTCGACCCCGCGTCTTCAGGAAAGGAGACCTCGTGCTCAAGAAGATACAATCTTTTCTCACTGACTCTCGGGGCAAATGGACCCCAAATTATGATGGCCCCTATGTGATCACGAAAGCTTTCTCAGGCGGCGTCTTGAGACTTGCAACCATGGACGGAGAGGAATTTGCCTACCCCACAAATGTTGATGTAGTCAAGAAATACTTCACCTAAAAAAACGTCTCGGTGGATTGAAAACCCGAAAGGGCGGTCCAGGAAAAAGTTAGAGACAAAATAAAAAAAAAATCATCCTGGTGGATTAGAAACATCACAGTACAATCCAGGCAAAAATTAGGGATAATGGCAAGTAACTATGTTCGACAAAGAGGCAAGTCCCTCAGCAGCAGCAGTTACATCATCTGTCAGAAAACTCCAGTCAAGGTCATCTTCGACAGAAGCTTGGGATGCCTCGAATTCAAAGTTGGTTAAAGGATAGTGGTCGTTATGTTTCAACGTAGCCCTTTTCCCTGTAAATTACCATTTTCAAACTTTGTAATTACTCTTTGGAATCACGTGCTTGGCTGATTTCCATCCTATCAATAAAATTTGAGCCCTTGTGCTTTTGTTTGTAATTCTCATTTGTTTTAGCTTTACAGAACGATGTTGTTAACATGATTAACGATTCTTGAAATAAAACAAAAATGAATTTACTTGTTAAAACTTTTTCTGCTTTTAAAATAAAGTCGGCAATTTCTTTTGACTATTGAACATCAAAGGAACATCGACCGCTTCTCCAGAAGTAAGCGAACTTCAAAGTGCAGAATCAAAGTACTCCTTCTAACCCAGTACGTCTGAATGAAGGGATCAACTGTGTCAGAGACCTTATTTCGTCTGACACGCCACGACCGAGTTCTCATCTCCTAATCCCGACCAACGGTAGCTCCCAACAGGGACTATCTCTCCTAAGCAAGGTGGAATTTCTATCTTGAACTAGCGATATTTCTACACGCCCCGCGATGGCCGAGTATCCAGTCAAGTTCACCCGTCAGTTTGTATGTCGCGTCGGTTTTGTCAGCATATACATACATACATCATGCATTGTTGATTTGCATTCACATTTCATATTGCATTACTATCACTCTAGTCGATCTTGTCCCCTAGTGATAGAATTTCTCTCAATCGAGTTGTCAGTTCTTGCCTCGTCAGGAAATACTGTGTCTGAACAATCTCACCTCCAGTTTATTTCTGGATTGAAGTTGGCTCCTCGACCACTTTGATAACTTGAACCTCTGAAAAACTAGAGGAACCTTCAGTCAGCATCACTCTTCGCCATTGAAGATGATATCCTTGCTTTCCCAGATTAAGGAAAATCCACAGAGAAAGCCTCGTAATCAGAGATTCGGCAGCACGCCAGTTTCGCTCCGAAAAGATTGCTGATAAAAAGGTCATCGGCACCTCAAAATTGGACCCCATCATATGGCATTTCTCCGGGAAGATCCCGAGAAAAGTATGATGTAAGATCCCACGCAGAAGCAGCCTCTCAAGAGACTCGCTTTCCCCAGATAGAGTCGACAAATGGCGTCTCCAACAGAGAAGTTTGTGCAACTCTACAACTCAGACGACTGGGTTCCCCACCGAGTCTGACATCAAATTTTTTTTGTCAAATGGCATCTCCCCAGGAAAATTCGGCAAAAAGTTTGAGGAAAACCGCTACGCATAGCGTCGCTTGTCAATTAAGGTTATTGACAAAAGAAACTAAGACCAGTTCCTTGGTAGGAAACCAGGATCGAGGGGAAGTTTACAAAAGAAACTAAGACCAGTTCCTTGGTAGGAAACCAGGATCGAGGGGAAGTTTACCTTTTCTAAGCATCATCTCTTGGCAAAATAAGATGAATGCGTAAGCTACCACTCATAACCACCATCAAAATTTCGGGTATTCTGATATTTAATCCTCTTGCACCCCGAATGCCCGAATACCTTCGTCATTCACACCTTTGTGTCCAAGAAGATTAAATAGGGGCATCTGTCATAACCCAAATTTTGACCACTAAGACTTCCCATTACTGTGCAAATCATCATCACAATATGGAGGAACCATCATACTTCAACTGTCTCCCCAAAGATGGGTGAGCATCCACTACAATCAAAATTAGGGTTTCAAGCCCTCTCAGAGCCTTAGACAAAGGATCAATCAAGGAATGACATGATCTTCAACTTGTCTAACCTCTCAAACATCCACAATGGATCAAGAGGACTCCCACTTTAAGGATTAAGCACAAGGTTGCTCCCTTCTAGGTGGATCAAGTCTCAAGATCGACACTGTCACCAAATTAGGGTTTTGGTCGATCGGGGCCTACAAAGGGAAATTTTCCTCTGGGCATGAGCCAAAGATCCAAAACATAACCTAATGTGGTCCATGGAACCTCATAAACCCAATCATCAAGTCAATTTTGCTTCAGGGGATGCATTTATCAAAAATCAGGAATTCGGGTTTCCTGACCTAATTCACCCCTAAGTTAACTTTTGGGACAAATCATAAGCCAAGACCTCAAGACATGATTTGAGGGTCTCTAATGAACTATGTTGATCCATTTGGAACCATGGATTAGTCCAAGAAGTTTGAGCAGCAAGTTTCAATTTCATCTGCACCACAATTAGGGTTTCGCGAGGAAAGTCAACTGTAACTTTGACTTTTGACCAGGACATGCTCCCAAGCCCTAGGACATGAATCAATATACCCTATAACACCCATGGAACATGTCCATCAAGTTTGATTTAAGTCAAGGACATGATTTCACAAAGGATTGCACAGTTTGGAATTCATCTGATAAAAAGTCAACTATGCACAAAAGTCAACTTTGACTTTTTGAGATTTTTCACCAAAATGGATTTTTAACCCTAAAATGATGTTAATGTATGATTTGAATCATCATTCATCAAGAAAAATCAAAGAAAGTGGGATAACTTGTAAAAGGGGTAACCATAAAAACTTAGAAAATTTTCTAAGTTATGGAAAAATGACACTAATGTGCCAACTTTGGAGGACCATAACTCCTAAACCACAAGGCCATTGTTCCGCATTCAAAGATTGATTTGTAGATCTCATTACCCTCTACAAAAGCTTCATACTGACCTATGTCCAAATTCCTCATGGATTTTGAGTTATGGAGTGATCAACATCAAGAAAAGTCACTTTGTTCCAACACTTAGTGAAAATTCCACTAAGTCAGATTTTACCCTACTTTTTGCCAAATGTAGGGGGATTTTTCACTTGGATTCAAAAGAGATCAAAACCAAACATGTTCAAATAGTTGTTGTATCATGTAATGGCTTTCCAAAATGACCAAGAACATTACCAAATTCCATTTGGGCTATGAGTTATGACATTGGCAAGTTGCCTTGTTGAAATCTGTCAAGGCAAGGCAGAATTTGCAATTTTGCTCGATTTGCCAAAATTGTGCAAATCCAAACACTCCTATCCACTTGGACACATCTGAGGATTGAATCTCAAGGGGACAATCATTGAGCCAAGCCTCCAAAGTCTTTGGAACAAGAAATAGCATGTTGAACCTAGAATTGCCAAAATAGGGACAAGACTCCAATTTTGGATTGGAGCGTTCAATGGAAGCATCAAGGTGGCATGGACTGAGCCATTCTCAACTGAATTCAGTCAAGACTTATCCAAGACCAAGGGAACCAGCAGCCTGTGCCCTAACCTCTAGTCAATGGCTAGAGAAGACTTGAATTTTCATTTGCCAACATTTGCCAAACCTACTCAGCAGTTGCCATTCACTATTCCTTGCAAAACAAACTTGTTCTACTATAAATAGAGCTCAATTATGATCAATTTAAGTACACCAAAGCCATCAAACAGATACTTTCCTCAAAATCTCTTATTTCACTCCAATTTTGCCTTCTAAGGCAAGTCACTATCGGGTTTTGAGTTTGAGAGCTTTTCCAACCAAACCAATCACTCACACACCTCACATACATCATATAGAAGTGATCCAAACACTCACATAACATCTGGAACACAGATTTCACAAAATCACCAGCCAATTGCTCAAGTTCTTGATAGTTTTCCAATTAAGGTACCATCTTCAACTCCAAACCATTTCAATCCATTCCAAGCATTCATACACACTCCATGGCACATAGGGAAGCTATCCAGATCATTGGAACCTAGCTGTAACACCTCCAACACAAATCACGATCACCAGCTGGAAGTGGTAAGCATGAGCTCTTCTAACTCTATGATCCATGCAATTTTTGCTGCACAATAATTTGGCCGTATGTTCATAATCATGCATGGAATGTTTCCCCTCAATTAATTGCATTGTTTGAATCGTGTATCAAAAATCCTAGCTTTCATGCAGAAATTAAGGTTCTTGAGGATTTTTCATGATTTCTTGTTCTATGTTTAATTTAAATGAAATTAAATACCATAGACATGATCGTGAGGTTAAAACGAGTTGATTGGTATGTGGATTGCATGATATAATCAAGTATTCAGTGAGATTGGAGAGAAAATGCAAATCTGGCCAAACCCAGAACACGGGCGTGTTCTTGGCGCCATTTTTTGAAAATTCAAATATTTGAATTTTGTGATTTTATTTAATTGATTCAAAAATTAATTTCTCTCTGAGTTTTAATGATTTTGAGTTCATTCTTTTTTTTAATAATTCACAAAAATGTTAAAATATTTTATTTTCCCAAAAAATCCCAAAAATATTATTTATTTTGTATAATTGATATTTTTGCAAAGAATTAATGTTTTAATTGCTTTTAACATTTAAAATATTTTTTCCATCTTGATTTTGTAACTTTTAATGCTTTCTAATTATTTTGTAGGTCAATACTTAATTTTTGAAGCGTTAATCCAAGATCACAATTTGTTTTCCACATGTTAAACAATTTTAATCATTTTAATTGAATTTTTATTCAATTAAATACATTTTTGAAAACAAATTAGGGTTTTTGGATTAATTCAACCCTCATAAATCATTTTCAAAACACTTTTGGGCCTCTAATAGAGTGTAAGACCCAATCCTTTTTTGACCAAATCATTTTTGGGCCTCAGTATATTGTATAAGTCCCGATACCGTCAAAAACAAACGGCGCGATCGTCGCCTTTTCAAAACAAACCTGGGCCTACCCTCGAGTAGTAAGACCTATTTCTTTTCTTAAAACTCATTTGGGCCTCCATTAGAGTGTAAGACCCAACCCCCTTGTACATTAAACCTTTTGGGCTTCACTTATTGTATAAGTCCCTCTGTACAAGTGAACGACGCGATTGTCACCTTTTAAAAAAAAATCAACTGGGCCTATCCTCGTGTTATAAGCCCCACTCTTTTTTCTTTTGGGCCTCTATTAGAGTGTAAGACCCAATCCCCTTTTAACCAAAACAATTTTGGGCCACAGATATTGTATAAGCCCCTTCGCGTTAAAAGAAAATCTCGGCGCAATCGCCATTTCGAAAAGTCAACTGGGCCTACCCTCGAGTTATAAGCCCCACTCTTTTTCTTTAAACCTTTTTGGGCCTCTTGAGAGAGTGTAAGACCCATCCCTTTGTACAGAAAACCTTTTTGGGCCTCAGTCACTTGTATAAGTCCCTCTGTACAAATTCAAACAGTGCGCTCACTGATAAAACCCTGGGCCTCTCCTTGAGCTGTAAGCCCCAAATCTTTCTTTTTCAAAGAACTTTCTCCTTTGATTTTGAAATATACTGTTGTTTTTTCAATCTTTCTTTGTTGAACAACTAACCAAACAACATGGAACCTCTACAACCGAGTAAGTGGTTATTGCTTTCATTTACCACTTTCATATACATATAATTGTATTGTGGGGTTGTTTCACTGTAAGTCTTCTTTCATAAACTCATATCAACTGTGTAATAATAGTATTGATATTTCGAGTTTCCCCGGCAACTACGTCTAGCATTAGGTAAAGCCGTCTCGATCACTCTTAGAAATAGTCTAAACTAGATCCCCATAGGATTACCAGACACAGTCTTCCCTCCTCTTGGGGTTAAACAATATGGAGACATTAAAGGCAGCATTCTCGGTGAACCCTTTCATAGACTGTCACTCATAGAAGTTGTCAAAGAAACTCTATTCCCCAGAGATGATCTTTTCTCCGTGAATGGCATCTCTTGAGTTTCTTCCAAATTCTCAAACTTTCCTGGCTTGATCTATTCTCGGTGAATGGCATGTCTTGAATTTCTCGGGGTTTGGGGACCCACAGGCTTCTTAAAAGCACTTGTCAAGAAACTCTATTCCCTAGAGATGATCTTTTCTCCGTGAATGGCATCTCTTGAGTTTCTTCCAAATTCTCGGACTTTCCTGGCTTGATCTATTCTTTGTGAATAGCCTGTCTTGAATTTCTCAGGGTTTGGGGACCCATCGGCTTCTTAAAAACATCGGCCTCCTCTTAGGCATCGTACAAGGACCCACAGGCTTCCTAAAAGCAACCCCGCCTCCTCTTGGGCTTAGTACAAGGACCCGTCGGCTTCTTAGAAGTATTCACAGCCTCCTCTTAGGCTTCGTATAATGATCTCTTCCTCCGGGAATGATAGCTTCCTCTTGGGCTTAGTACAAGGACCGATCGGCTTCTTAAAAGTTTCCAGCCTCCTCTTGGGCTTCGTACAAATTGTCCCGACGACCTCCTAAAGGTATAGGAACAGAACTTAATCATCTTAATAGAACAGTCCTTTCAAAGAGTCTACTACTGTTTCTCAAAGCATAGTACCAAAGATGAAACTCTAGACTTGGACAGTCTAATCTCCTTGAGTCTCAAAGACATTCTCAAGTGACCCCTCCGTTAAATAGGAAGAAAACCCATAGACTCGGACAGTCTCAATACCCTTCGGATTTCCCGCTTCCTTAAACAACAGGAACAACTCGGATCCTTGAATCAAATCCTTAAGTATAGTGTTGCTCATATAAGAACTGATTTTCTCTTTCAAAATCAGTATACTGGACCTGTCACTTAACTGAAACAGCGCCATAGCCTCTCTCTTGGGCTTTATACAATGATTTTCCCCAGTGGAGTCAAACAACGTTTAGCCTCTCTCTCGGGCTTCGTACGAGATACAAAAAACTCTCTTGTTGAGTCAAGTAGCCTCCATCTCGGGCTTTATACGAGATACTCAAAGACTCCATCGTCGAGTCAAAACCTTTTAGCCTCTCTCTCGGGCTTTGTATGAGACACATATTAGCCTCCTCTTAGGCGTTGTATAAGAAAACCACTGGTTGGTCCAATCAACCTTTTAGCATCAAAGATGTGCCTCGTTCACAGTACACGAACATCAATAATCCCTTCATCTAATCGCTGTAAGAGTCAAGCCTCTGGATCATCTACATCCATGCCATTGTCCCTCCTTTAGCATGAGAAATTCCTAAGGAAAGATAGCATTGCTCTACACTGAGTTAAAGTCTTCTCCTTCAGGTTAAAATCCCCTATAAAGTAAATTATGGAGTTGCTAGGATCCGCGTATCCCGGTTAAAGTAATCCTCCTTTATAGTCAGTCACCCAACAGTTGTGACAAACAGACCCCTTAGAGATGACCAATTCTCTCTAAAGTCAAACCTTTAACTTCATATCTTGGGCTTCGAACAAGATACAAATAGACTCTTCAGCTTTACATCTTGGGCTTTGATCAAGATACGAACCACCTTTCGCTTCACGTCTTGGGCTTTGAACAAGACACCAAAAATACCATTTCCTCCCGTAGAATAGGAGGAACTACGAACGCTCTGATTTCCCTGTTTCGGTAAACGAGAATACGTAGGCATAAGATTGAAAGAAAAATCTTAGCGAGCACAATCAACAAAAAACCCAAAATCCCATATATCCTAATCTGAAGCAGTATCCTAACAAAAAGAGAGAAAACAGTATTGGCGAAAATACAAATAACTAGTACAAAGGCCCCCCACATTGATAGCATTCGTAACCTAATAGATCGCTGTTTAAACTCAGTATACAAGCAGGGTTAACTAGAGACATCTATTTCCCTTCCTTCATCAGCTTTAATAGGATAAAAAATGAATCGACCTGTAGTAAACTCAACCACAGAGAGAGACCGCGCTTAAGAAACGCATCCAAAATCGCTCGCTACACCGTAGTAATGGTACCACCCCCTGTGGTGCACACTGTCCCGGAAGAACAGATTCCACAGATACCTTCTGGTAGAAAGGAGAGTATGTTCGATAGAATGGATGAATTCTAGGAGCAGTTCCTGGAAATGCAGAAGGAACTACAGGTTATTCGCGGTCAAGATTTATTTGGAAAGGACGCCGCAGACCTTTGTTTGGTACCCAATGTGAAAGTCCCGCACAAGTTCCAAGTACCCGATTTTGAAAAGTACAAGGGTAACTCTTGCCCTCAAAGCCATTTAGTGATGTACGCTCGGCGAATGTCAGCTCTGACAGAGAACCAGGATCTACTAACTCACTACTTTCAGGATAGTTTAACCGGTGCCGCATTAAAATGGTACATGGGTTTAAACCGCGCTACGATTAGCACTTTCAGAGATCTTGGCACTGCCTTTGTCCAACAATATAAATACAATTTGGACATGGCACCAGACAGAGATCAACTACGATCAATATCGCAAAAGGACAAGGAAACCTTTATGGAATACGCTCAGAGATGGCGTGAAATTGCCGCTCAAATTTGTCCACCTCTTGAGGAAAAAGAGATGACAAATATTTTCTTAAAGACCTTGAGCTCATTTTACTACGACAGAATGGTTGCCAGTGCGCCCAACGACTTCACCGAAATGGTCAGTATGGGAGTGCGTCTCGAGGAAGCCATTCGAGAGGGACATCTAGTCAAAGACACTAGGTCGGCAAGCGGTACTAAAAAATACGCTAGTGCTCTCCCTAAGAAAAAGGAGCAAGATATTGGGAATTTCTCTCTCGGAAAGGAAAAGCGACAGTACCAACTAGTAGCAATTGTAACTCCTTCTATCAACCCTCCACCAAAAGCTAAAGTTCATCCAGAATGGCCAACTCGTCACAGTCTGTGGAGAACAGGCCTTGCTCGTAAGCAACTTATCGTCGTCCACTTATGTAGAACCGGAGGGGAAATCGGAACCCAGTTCCAAATGCTTTCACTACACAAGGACAATCAATCCGAAGGGGGAACTTCGATTTCCTCGTATAAAGATGCTATCAAAGCGGTCGAGAATACCAATACAACAGGATGGGGGCAGCTTGTCATTCCTACTGACAATAAGAAAAAGAAAGGTCTTGGCTTTTTCTCAACCTGTACTCAGACGGCTGCGAACAATAAATTTTTTCATCCCATTCAGAACTTCTTCCACAGTGGAGGCTTCCTTCAACCAGTGACTCAAGAAGTGCATACCATCAATAAAGATGATTCCTCCGATACGGAGGAAGAATGGATGTCCTATCTCAACGAGGACAGTTATATGTCTCAGGGCAAAACGTAGACTCCCTTTTGCTATCCCCACAGAGTCAGAGATTTATACCAAGGTCAGATGTCAAAATGATGTACGGAGATTCTGATCCGGAAGGATGTCGCGCTCCCCCAAAGTCATTAGAGGAGGACACTCTAATGAAAGACAACTTTGACCCTGACTACTATGGCCCGATGGATGGCCTGCCAATGTGGCAGCCTTACCCAGGAGACTTGGGGCAAGAGATTCAGCCGAATAATGAAAATCAGCTGAGCATCATTGAAAAGAATACCTGTGTCCCCACCATGTCATGGGATCAACACTCAGGTCATTCAGAAAATATCCCGTACGACGATGAATTGGCAAAGCTTGTCGGACTTGAGTTCATCAACTATGTTTTTCCCGAGGTCAACGTCATCGAGAGAGATGACTCCTCCAGTTCCAAAGAAGTGTGGGATACCTTAGGATAACTGAGTGGAAAATATGACTTCAAGGTCAAATACACCGCTCCTGAAAGCTATCGTATCAGGCTCGAAGACATCCAACCAACTGGATGGGGAGATACAGCTGAGAGTACAAATACTACGCAAAATACAACTGAGGAATCCTCGTACGACAACTCTGCCTGGGAGACAGATTCCAATGATCCTGCTCCACCAGAAATCAGCGTCATTTCTGAAGACAAATGAAGGAAGGTACCAGAATTTGTGATTCACCAAGGAGTTCGCCGCCAATGGGTTGTTGTCGATGTTCCGAAGATTGTTCATAAGTCTAAGTAATTGCCATCTTTACTTTAACCTTTCACCTTGCCCAGGTGAAATAGATGTTTTGATAAGGCTCACTTTCTATAAATATCCCTCTTCGCTACGCCCAAAGCGACAGAGTTTTGTTTTATAGGGCTGTAGTTTCAACAATAGACTTGTTCATAAATAAAATAACGTCGTTTTGTAATTTCCGCAGTTATTGTTGTTTTCTCTTTCTGCTTTTTCCAGAAAATGGTAATCCTAAAAAACAAAAAATAAATAAAAATGAGCATTGTTCAAAAAAAATAAATATATAAAATACTGTACACACTCGTGCATTCTCAATCTCTTCTAAACACAAATCATCACGTCATGCAGATTGCTTGTTTTAAACCCCGTTGAAACATACGATCCAATGCCTTCTCCCAACTTTGAGTTCCCGGTATTTGAGGCTGAAGAAGAAAATGACGATGAAATTCCATAGGAGATCTCCCGACTACTCAGACAAGAGGAAAGGTCCATTGAGCCTCACAAAGAGTTGCTGGAAACAGTCAACTTAGGATCGGAAGAAGAGAGAAAAGAAGTCAAGATTAGGGCACTGCTCAGTCCAACTGTCAAAGAAAGTTTGACGAAACTTCTCAAAGAGTTTCCCGATGTATTAGCTTAGTCCTATCAGGATATGCCAGGGTTGGATACCAGCATCGTGGAACATCATCTACCTTTGAGATCAGAATGTCCGCCGGTAAAACAAAGGTTGAGACGGACTCATCCAGACATGGTTGTCGAAATCAAAGAGGAGGTACAAAAAAGATTGACGCGGGTTTCCTCGCTACGTCAGAATATCCTCAATGGTTAGCCAACATAGTACCAGTTCTAAAAAAGGATGGAAATGTCAGAATGCGTGTCGACTACCGAGATCTGAACAAGGCAAGTCCAAAGGACGACTTTCCCTTACCACACATTGACATGCTGGTAGACAGTACAGCAAAGTTCAAAGTTTTCTCCTTCATGGATGGATTCTCGGGCTATAATCAAATCAAAATGGCGCCGAAATACATGGAGAAAACTTCGTTCATTACCCCATGGGGTTCTTTTTGTTATAAGGTAATGTCGTTCAACTTGAAGAACGCCGGGGCAACCTATCGAAGGGCTATGACTACTCTGTTTCACGACATGATGCACAAAGAAATCGAAGTGTATGTCGATGACATGATTGCCAATTTTAAAACAGAAGAGAAGCATGTGACCCACCTATCAAAACTATTCGAGCGTTTGCGAAAGTACAAACTCTGCTTGAATCCCAATAAATGCACGTTCGGTGTCCGTTCAGGGAAACTCTTAGGATTCATCGTCAGCCAGAAAGGAATTGAGGTTGATCCTGACAAGGTCAAGGCCATTCCAGAAATGCCTTCTCCAAAGACTGAAAAACAAGTCAGGGGATTCCTGGGACATTTGAACTATATTTCCAGATTCATATTCCTCATGACCGCGACATGTGCGCCGATTTTCAAATTACTCAAAAAGAATCAGGACTGCGTTTAGACAGAAGACTGCCAAACTGCCTTTGACAGTATCAAGGAATACCTATCGAACCCGTCGATTCTATCACCTCCAGTGGAAGGAAGACCGCTGATCATCTATTTAACAGTCTTGGAAGACTCAATGGGTTGTGTACTTGGCCAACAAGACGAAACAAAAAGAAAAGAGTCAGCCATCTGCTATTTGAGCAAGAAATTCACCGACTGCGAGACTCGGTACACTATGCTCGAGAAAAATTGTTGCGCTCTGGCTTGGGCGGCCAAACGTCTTCACCAGTACATGATTCATCACACCACTTGGTTAATCTTTGAAATGGATCCAATCAAGTATGTCTTTCAAAAGCCTGCTTTCACGGGAAGGATTGCTCGTTGGCAGATGTTGTTATCAGAATATGACATAGAGTACCATGCTTAGAAAGCCGTTAAAGGAAGTGTTTTAGCTGATCATTTGGCTCATCAACTGATTGACGATTAGGAATCAGTCAGATTTGACTTCCCAGACGAAGATGTCATGTATCTAAAAATGAAAGACTGCGATGAACCGCTACCCAGTGAAGGGCCAGAACCAGATTCCCAACGGGGACTTATCTTTAACGGAGCTGTCAATTATTATGAAAACGGAATTGGGGCAATTATCATAACACTTCAGGGTACCCACATTCCTTTCACCGCTAGACTTACGTTCAAGTGCACTAACAATGAGGCCGAATACGAAGCTTGTATTATGGGTCTCGAAGAAGCGATTGATTTGAGGATCAAGAACTTGGATGTATATGGCGACTCAGCTTTGGTCGTCAATCAGGTCAAAGCAGATTGGAACACATACCAATCAGGATTGATTCCTTACAAAGATTATGCAAGAAGGTTGTTACCCTTCTTCAACAGAGTCGAGTTTCATCATATCCCTCGTGAGGAGAATCACATGGCTGATGCATTAGCCACTCTCTCTTCCATGATCAGTGTAGGTCAATGGAATGACTTACCTAAGATCGACATAATGCGCCTTGAACAACCCGCTTACATCTTCACGATTGAAGCAGTCATAGACGACAAACCTTGGTATCACGATATCAAATGCTTCCTTAAAAAACAAGAGTACCCACCTGGGGCATCCAGGAAAGATAGAAAAACCCTCAGAAGGCTAGCAGGCAGTTTCTTCCTGAGCGGTGATACACTTTATAAGTGGAACTTTGACATGGTCTTGCTTAGATGCGTCGACAGACCAGAAGCAGACATGCTGATAAAAGAAATTCACGAAGGGTCCTTTGGCACTCATGCCAACGGACATACAATGGCGAGAAAAATTCTAAGAGCAGGGTACTATTGGTTGACAATGGAATCTGACTGCTACAAGTACATGAGGAGATGTCACAAGTGTCAGATATACTCAGACAAAATCCATGTATCGCCTACACATCTCAAAGTTCTTTCTTCCCCATGGACTTTTTCCATTTGGGGAATCGACACAATTGGCATGATCGAACCTAAGGCTTTGAACGGACATTGGTTCATCCTGGTAGCTATTGGTTACTTCACCAAATGGGTCGAAGCAGCGTCATA
The DNA here is from genome assembly GCA_022829125.1 of Lathyrus tuberosus. Taxonomy (NCBI): domain Eukaryota; kingdom Viridiplantae; phylum Streptophyta; class Magnoliopsida; order Fabales; family Fabaceae; genus Lathyrus; species Lathyrus tuberosus. Next base: position 7,264,794 of record JALAZF010000008.1, on the reverse strand, counting down.
CGTTAATGTAACCCGACAAGTGGTAGTCCGATTTATCAAAAACAATATCATCTCCCGTCATGGTGTTCTGAGCCAGATCGTTACTGATAATGGATCTAACTTGAACAATAAGATGATGAAAGAGTTGTGCGCAGAGTTCAAGATCGAACACCATAACTCATCTCCCTACCGATCCATGATTAACGGAGTGGTAGAAGCGGCTAACAAGAACATCAAGAAGATCGTTCAAAAGATGGTTGTAACCTACAAAGACTGGCACGAAATGCCGCCCTTTGCTCTTCACGGTTATCGCACATCTGTTCGCACTGCAACAGGGGCAACCCCTTTCTCTCTAGTATATGGCATGGAAGCAGTGCTCCCCAACGAAGTAGAGATCCCATCAATCCGGGTATTGATGGAAGCTAAGCTAACAGAAGCTGAATGGTGTCAAAGTCGACACGACGAACTGAACCTAATCAAAGAAAAGCGAATAACGGCACTATGCCATGGTCAGTTGTATCAGCAAAGAATGAAGAAGCGTTTGACAAAAAGGTCCGACCCCGTGTCTTCGGGAAAGGACACCTCGTGCTCAAAAAGATACAATTATTTCTCACTAATTCCCGGGGCAAATGGACTCCGAATTATGACGGCCCCTATGTGGTCAAGAAAGCTTTCTCAGGCGGCGCCTTGAGACTTGCAACCATGGACGGAGAGGAATTTGCCTACCCCACAAATGTTGACGTAGTCAAGAAATACTCCGCCTAAATAAAAAAAATAATGAAAAAAAACGTCTAGGTGGATTGAAAACCCGAAAGGGCGGTCCAGGCAAAAATTAGAGACATGATCAAAAATCATCCCGGTGGATTGGAAACCTCAAAGTATAATCCAGGCAAAAATTAGGGATATGGAAAGTAACTACGTTCGACAAAGGGGCAAGTCCCTCGGCAGCAGTTACATCATCCGTCAGGAAAACTCCAGTCAAGGTCATCTTCGATAGAACTCAGGATGCCCCGAAGTCAAATTTGGTAGAAGGATAGTGTTTGTTATATTTCAATGTAGCCCTTTTCCCTTAAATTACCATTTTCTAACTTTGTAAATACTCTATGGAATCACGCGTTTGGCTGATTTCCATCCTATCAATAAAATTTGAGCCCTTGTGCTTTTGTTTGCAATTCTTATTTGTTTTAGCTTTACAGGACGACATTTTAACATGATCAACGATTCTTGAAATAAAACAAAAATGAATTTACTTGTAAAATTTTTCTGCTTTTAATAAAGATGGCAAATTCTTTTGACTATTGAACATCGAAAGAATATCTATGGCTTCTCCCAAAGGCGGTTAAGTTTCAAAGTGCAGAATCAAAGTACTCCTTCTAAACCAGTGCACCTGAATGAAGGATCAGCTGTGTCAGAGACCATTGTTTCATCTGACACCCCCGACAGAGTTCTTATCTCCTAAGCCCAAGCAACGTAGCTCCCCACGAGGACTACTTCTCCTAAGCAAGGCAGAATTGCTATCTTGAACCAGCGATACCTCTGCGTCCCCAGCAGTTACCGAGTATCGAGTCGTGTTCATCTATTAGTTTGTATGTCGTGTCAGTTTTGTCAGCATATACACACATACATCATGCATTACTACTTGCATTCATATTCATGTTTCATCACTATCACTCTGGTCGGTCTTATCCCCTAGTGATAACAGTCCTCTCAATCGAGTTGTCAGTTCTTTCCTCATCAAGAAATGTTGCATCTGAACTACCTCTCTCCTCCAGTTTATTTCTGGGATAAAGTCGGCATTTGACCACTTTGATAACTTGAACCTCTGAAAAACCAGAGAACCCTTAGCCAGCATCACTCTTTGCCATGGAAGATGATATCTTCGCTTTCCCGGATTAAGGAAAATCCCTAGAGAAAGCCTCTCAACTAAAGACTTTCAGCAACACATTGGTCCTTATCTCCAGAATGTCAATGTCAACAAAGTCATCGGCACCTCAAAATTTGGGTACATCGTATGGCATTTCTCTGAGATGATCTCAAGAAAAGTATGATGTAATATCCCTAAACGAAAGCAGTCTCTCAAGAAGACCCGTTTTCCCTAGTAGAGTCGACAAATGGCGTCTCAAACAGAGAAGTTTGTGCTTCTCTACAATCAAAACTTTTTCCATCAAATGGAATCTCCCCAGGAAAATTCGGTGAGAAGTTTGAGGAGAACCGCTACAAATAGCTTCCCTTGTCAATAAAGTTTATTGACAAAAGAAACCAAGACCGGATCCTTGGTAGGAAACTAGGATCGAGGGGAAGTTTATTTCAGAAATTGAGACCAGATCCTTGGTAGGAAACCAGGATCGAGGGGAGGTTTATATCGGAAACTGAGACCAGTTCCTTGGTAGGAAACCAGGATCGATGGGAAGTTTATTTCAGAAATTGAGACCAGTTCCTTGGTGGGAAACCAGGATCGAGGGGAAGTTTAAATCAGAAATTGAGACCAGTTCCTTGGTATGAAACCAGAATTGAGGGGAAGTTTACCTTTTCTAAACATCATTGCTTAGCAAAAGAGGAAGGATGCGCGAACTGCCATTCATAACCACCATCAAAATTTCGGGTATTCCGATATTTAATCCTCTTGCACCGCGAATGCCCGAATACCTTCGCCATTCACACCTTCGGGTCCAAGAAGATTAAATAGGGGCATCTGTCATACCCCAATTTTTGACCACTAAGATTTCCCATCATTGTGCAAATCATCATCACAATATGGATGAGCCAGTAGTCTCCCCAAAGATGGGTGAGCATCCACTACAATAAGACTTAGGGTTTCAAGCCCTCTCAGAGCTCTTACACAAAGGATCAATCAAGAAATGACCTGATCTTCAACTTGTCTAGCCTCTCAAATATCCACAAAGGATCAAGAGGACTCCCACTTCAAGGATTCAGCATAAGGCTTCTCTCTTCTAGGTGGATCAAGCCTTAAGATCGTCAGTGTCACCAAATTAGGGATTGGTCGACCAGGGCCTCCAGATGGAAATTTTCCTCTGGGCATGAGCCAATGCTTAAAAGCATAACCTATGATGCTCCAAGGGATCTCATGAACCCAATCATCAAGTCAATTTAGCCTCAGGGGATGCATTCATTAAAAAAATCAGGAATTAGGGTTTCTTGACCTAATTCACCCCTAAATTGACTTTTGGGACAAAACATGAGCCAAGACCTCAAGAGGGGATTTGAGGGTCTCAAATACATCACATTTATCCATTTTCAACAATGGATTGATCCAAGAAGCTTGAGCAACAAGTTTCAATTTCATCAGAACCACAGTTAGGGTTTCGCGGAAAAAGTCAACTGTATCTTTGACTTTTGACCAAGACATGCTCCCAAACCCTATGACATGATTCAATACACCCTATAACACCTATGAAATCAATCCATCAAGTTTGATTTAGGTCAAGGACTTGATTTCATAGAGGATCGCACAGTTTGGAATTCATCTGACAAAAAGTCAACTGTGCACAAAAGTCAAACTTTGACTTTTTGATATTTTTCACAATTATGGTTCTTTGACCCCAAAATGATGTTAATGTATGATTGGAATCATCATTCATCAAGAAAAATCAAGAAAAGTGGGATAACTTGTAAAAGGGGTAACCATAAAAAACTTAGAAAATTTTCTAAGTTATGGAACAAAGTGGCTAGGGTACCAACTTTGGAGGATCATAACTCTTAAACCACAAGGCCATTTTTTCCCATCCAAAGCTGGATTTGTAGCTCTCATGGCCCTCTACAAAAGCTTCAACTAACACTCATTCCAATTCCCCATGGATTTCAAGTTATGGAATGATCAAAATCAAGAAAAGTGAAAATGTCACTTTTTTCCAACACTTAGTGAAATTTTCACTAAGTCAGAATCTGCCTTCACTTTTTTCCAAATGTAGGGGAATTTTTCACTTGGATCCAAAAATTATCAAAACCAATTATGATCAAACAGTTATTGTATCATATGAGGGCTTTCCAAAATGGCCAAGAACTCCATCAAATTCCACTTGAGCCATGAGATATGACAATGGCAATATGCCTTGCTGAAAAACTGCCAAGGCTAGGCAGAATTTTGCACTTTTGCTCGATTTGGAAAAATCAGATAATTGCAAGCCTTGTCATCACTTTGGACACATCTGAGGATCAAATCTAAAGGGACCAAACACTGATCCAAGCCTCCAAAGTCTTTGGAACAAGAAGTAGCATGCCAAACCTAGAAATCCCTAAAAGAGGGACAAGACTCCAATTTTGGATTGGAGCATTTAATGGATGCACCAAGGTGGCATGGACTGACCCATTTGCAACTGAATTCAGTCAAGATTGATCCAACAACTAGGGAACCACAGCTCTGTGCCCTAACCTCTAGTCAATGCTAGAGGAGACTTGGATTCCTATTAATCAACATTGGCCAAACCTCTGTTGCAGCTGACATTCACTATTGACCCCAAAACAAACTTACTCTACTATAAATAGAGCTCATTTGTGCTCAGTTTGAGTACACCAAAGCCACCAAACAGATGTTTTCCTCAAAATCACTTTCTTTAGGCAAAAATACCTTCTTTATCAAGGTAACTCTGAGTTTTTGAGTTAGAGAGCATTTCCATCATAGCTCATGATCCAAACACATCCAATATGTCATATCTAAGCTGTCCAAACTCACACAAGTGGCCTGTAATCCTTAAATATCAAAGTCACCTCTCAAAACCTCAAAATAGGCTTTTTGTGCATTTTTCAAGCCATGTCTTGACTCAGTCACTTTCCAAACCAGATAAAGCCTCAAACACACTCCAAATATCATCCTTGAGCTGTCCCAAATGGTTCCCCCCATCTGGAACACCATTTGAGAGAGTTGATATTTTGGCCATTTTAACCCCTTTTGCAAGAAAGGGCTAGTTTTTGTTTTTACAAGTTCCAGCTGATGCCAATCATCCTAAAAGCTTCTAAGGGATCATTTGAGAGTGTCCAAAGCATCAAACCATTTCTGGAACAAGAAACTTGGCATATTGCACAAAAAACTCCAAAAGGTCAAAAAGAGGTAAGCATCATGACTTGAACATTCCAAAATATGCATTGCTTTGAAGTCCACTAATCATGCATCTCTTCTACATGTCATATGTGTTGTGTTTGCATCAATTTATCATGTAATTCATACCTGTACCAAGATGTAGCACAGAAAATGCAAAATATGGTCTATTTCAAAACCACTATCGGATTTAGAGGAGGGATCATGATCTGAAAAAAATACCACCACCATTGGATTCCTTGTGAAATTCTAGGCCAGATGCATATAAATTTTGTCCCCAACCATGGAGAAATGAGAAAGTTATGGACCTTCCCGTTTCTTGTCAAAACTTGCCTTGCCTCGCCTTGGGCCAGGCCAAAAGCAAGGCAAGCCTTGTATATTTATGGTTGTGTTTCACTCAACATATGTATCACCACCCAAGTGGTAAGGCGCGCGCCCTATACATAAGAGGTCTGGGGTTCGAATCCCCCTCGCCCCAGATCCTCTTTTTGCTATTTTCCCATTTTTTGTTATTTTCCATATTATTTTTAATAGTTTGAAAAATTAATAACTCCCTCAATTTTAATTATTTTTTATTGGTTCTTTTTGCAAAAAATCACAAAAATGTTGAAATATTATATTCGCCAAAAAAATTAGGTTTATATTATTTATTTATTATAATTAGTATTTTTGTGAAAAAATGTCTTTTATTTGTTTTTAAACCTTTTAAAAATAAATATCCATTTTAGAAAATCAAAACCAAGTAGGTTTTAATTCATCTTGTGATGAAAGCCTCATTTTTCAAACCTAAAACCAAAATCACAAGTTGTTTATTCAAACTTATTTGGAATTTTTATCATTTGTATTAATTTTCTTTGAGTAATTATATTAAAAAATGATGAAATAAGGGTTTTATTGATTTTCACCCTAACAAACTTTTCCGAACACTCATGGGCCTCTAATAGAGTGTAAGACCCAATCCTTTATAAATACAAACCTATTTTAGGCCTCAAATGTTGTATAAGTCTCGTTGTATTTCAAAAGTTCGGCGCGATCATCGCCCGTTCAAAACAAACCATCTGGGCCTCTCCTCGAGCTATAAGACCCATTCAAAATCATTCTGGGCCTCTAATAGAGTGTAAGACCCAATTCCCTTTTGAAACCAAAAACTTTTGGGCCTCAGCCATTGTATAAGACCCACGGCGTTTTCAAAACCTCGGCACGATCCTGGCCCTTTTCAAAATAAACCTTGGGCTTCTCCTTGAGCTATAAGACCCATCTTTGTTCACTTTCAATCATTTTGGGCCTCTTGAGAGAGTTTGAAACCCATCCCCTTGTACATAAAACCTTACTTGGGCCTCAGTCACTTGTATAAGTCCCTGTACAAAACGACAGTGCGATCACTGATTAAACCCGGGGCCTCTCCTTTAGCTGTAAGCCCCAATTTTCCTTTCAAAAGCACTTTCTCCTTTGATTTTGTAACATACTGTTATTTTCAATTTCTTTGTTGAACAACTAACAATACAATATGGAAGCTCTACAACCGAGTATGTGTTTACCCGCTTTCATTTACCGCTTTCATATGTATATAACTGTACTGTGGGGCTGTTTCACTGTAAGTCTTCTTTCATAAACTCATATCGACTTTGTAATACTAGTATATATATTTAGAGTTTCCCCGGCAACTACGTCTAGAACTAGACAAAATCTCGTCTCCTTACCTCCGACGTTCTCCCGGATATTTCAACATAACCTAAACCATGAGAATTTTCTTTTACAACAATTTTAGATAACTATATCTAAAAAATCTCCCCCTTGAACAGTTCATATACAGAAGGCCAATGTTCCAAGTGAAAGCCCTTCTGGAACTGTTCATCAGCCTCCTCTTGGGCTTAGTGCAAGGACCTACAGGCTTCCAAAAAGCATCCCCGCCTCCTCTTGGGCGTTCTACAAGGACCCGTCGGCTTCTTAAAAGTTTTCACAGCCTCCTCTTAGGCTTTGTATAATGATTCTTCCTCCGGGAAGATAGCCTCCTCTTGGGCTTCGTATAAATTGTCCCTTCGGCTTCTTAAAAGTTTTTCTCGCCTCCTCTTGGGCTTCGTACAAATTATCCCGACAACCTCTTAAAGGTATAGGAACAGAAATTAGTCATCTTAATAGAACAGTATTTCAAAGAGTCTAGATCTTCCTACGGCGAACATACTGTCTCTTGATCTCTCTTAAGCCTAGTACAAAAGATAAAACTCTAGACTTGGAAAGTCTAGTCTCCTTGAGTCTCGAAGACATTCTCAAGTTCCTTTCAAAAATAGGAAAAAACACCCGTAGACTTGGGAAGTCTCAATACCCTTCGGATTCTCCGTTTCCTTAAAGAACAGGAAATAATCTCGGTCCTCAGATCAAATCCATGAGTACAACATTGCCCATATAAGAACTGATTTTCTCTTTTAACCAACATATTGGACCTGTCACTCAACTGAAACAGTAACCCTAGCCTCCTCCTGGGCTTTGTACAATGATTCTCCCCAACAGAGTTAACCTTTGCAGCCTTTATCTCGGGCTTCATAGGAGATACAAAATCACTCTCTGTTTGAGTATAAAAGACTCTCTTGTTGAGTCAAACATTTTTAGCCTTCATCTCGGGCTTTGTACGAGATACACAACACTCTCTTGTTAAGTATAACAAGACTCTCTTGTTGAGTCGATCACCTTTAGCCTCCATCTCGGGCTTCGTACGAGATACAAATAACTCTCTTGGTGAGTATAAAAGACTGTCTTGGTGAGTTAAACCCTTTTAGCCTCCGTCTTGGGCTTCGTACAAGACGCATATAAAAACACTCTCTTGTTGAGTCAACCCTTTTAGCCTCTATCTCGGGCTTCGTACGAGACACAAAAGCATCCTCTTGTTGGGTCAATAGCCTCCTCTTAGGCTTTGTATAAAGAAATCCCTGTTTGATTCAATCAACCTTTTAGCATCAATTCATGCTTTGGTCACAGCATACAACCATCAACAACTCCTTTTCCCTCGTCTAATTATTGTAAGCGGCAAGCCTCTGGATTATTTACATCCACGCCACTGTCCCTTTTTTAGCACGAGAAATTCCTAAGAAAAGATGGCGTTGCTCTAAACTGAGTTAAAGTCTTCTCCTTCAGGTTTAAAATCCCCTATAAAGGAAATTATGGCCTTGCTGGATTCGCATATCCCAGTTAAAGTAATTCTCCTTTATAATCAGTCACCCAACAATTGTGACAAACAGACCCCTTTAGAGATGACAAATTCTCTCTAAAGTCAACACCCTTTTAGCTTCACATCTTGGGCTTCGAACAAGATACAAGTAGACCCTTCAGCTTCACATCTTGGGCTTTGAACAAGATACAAACCACCTTTAGCTTCATGTCTTGGGCTTTGAACAAGACACCAAAACAACATTTCTTCCCATAGAATAGGAGGAACTACGATCGCTCTGATTTCCCTATCCCGGGAATACGTAGGCATAAGATTGAAAAAGAATCTTAGCCAGCACACTAATCAAAAAACCCCAAAGTCCCCTACCTCCATCCAATCTGGCGCAGGATCCCAACAAATTCCCCATGAACAGTCCCGATACTTCGTTCTGAACAAAATAAGCAAGGAGAGGCCCACGAACTAAAACTGCATCTGTAAACCAACAGTTTTGACTGTTTAACCACAGTTTGCAAGCAAGGTTAGTTGGAGACATCTATTTCCCTTCCTTCATCAGCTTCAATAGGATAAAAAATGAATCGACCTGTAGTACCCCAGAATGACGGTGCTTAAGAACCACGTCCAAAATCCCTCGCTACACAGCATGCACTATTTCTGTCTTTAGTGCCCTGTCATTTTCTACTTCCTTGAAGAAAAGACCTTCAAGATGAGCATTGCGCGGGACATGCCTCATTGGGTATCCAAATTGACGACGAACTAACACCGGATGATAGTTGATTCCCCCCTTAGTTCCTATAAGGGGTACATTTGGTAAATTTTCACAACGACCAATGATCCTAATCCCGTCGTAGATTCGATTGTACCAATCGATGCCAGAGTTGGTAAGAGACATGATTCTCTGTGACCAACGTAAAGTATTTTTTTTATCCCAAAATGCAGCAGACTTGGGCAAATGGGAAGTGAGCCATTTGTATAGTAGGGGTACACGGCAGGTGATCATTCCTCCATTATACAAATTCCTTAAATGTAACGAATGATACGCATCTGCGAGTAAGGTCGGTACGGGGGTTTCCGATCAGGAAAATCTTAATGGTGTTGACATCTACGAAGTTATCAATGTTGGGAAACAAAAATAACATGTAGGTGAGCAAAACAAAGATGGTCTCGAAAGCGGCCACGTTCCCTATACTGGGAAAGTACAGAGCTTTCTTTATCAAGAACTGGGCTGGCAAACCCTGGATGCCACCCTTAGTGGTCATGTGAGTCCTGACTTCTAACTCGTCCAAATAAATTGCTCTTGCAATGGTTTGATCTTTTGGAATCTCTTCCAGTCCAGAAAAGGGAGCTTGATCAGTGATATGCAGATCAGTCAGGTGAGAATATTCCTCCAGCGTTGGTGCAAGCTGATAATCCGAGAATGTGAAACAGTGATAGACCGGATCATAGAACTGGATTAGTGTGGACAGGATTCCTTCAATTACGTGGACCCTTAACAAGGACAGCAGTCCTCCATACTTGGCTCTGAAAGCCTCGTGGTTGGTGACCATTCTCGCCAAACCTCTTAAATCCTCTAACTTTGGAACCTTGAAGGTGTACTTATGAGTTTTCCTTCTACCAAAATTCATTAGCGCAATCTCCTTATCTGACATTTGCAATCATTGTCTTAGTTTAATTTGAAAAAGAGAGACTAGAAGAGAAGATTTTCTTTGTTTTAATGTTTTTTAAATGAAAGCATGAATGCAGCATACAAAAACATAGAAAAAACATGGGGTCAAAGGGTCGGTTTCATGAAGTCAAGGCTCTACTCCCCCCCCCCAAAGGTTTATACTGGTGATTTTTTGTACCTGTCCGCAAAATCATTAACCCCTCTGGGATAACAACAGCAAGCGGATCGCCAGCGAGCTGATGTATCCTAGAGTGATCTCAGATAAGGGTAGTATCGCGTGACAACTATTTTCGATAGCTTTCGCACTATAAAATGGCTTAAGTCTACTAAAAACCTCAGCTTCTCAGATAACCCAATCGACCACACTAGTTTCAACAACCGAAGTTATATAGGCAATGTATCTGCAAAGGGAGTCTCCACTGAGTTTAATGGTCGATCGGGGGCCCTTAACTGGAATTCACTCCCAGTAAGATTACCCGCATTGCCATCACCTATCTTAGGTGTATACTCAATTTTTCCATATACGGCATCACACGCATTCCCATTAGCAGAAAAATAAACACAGATATCAATTAGAAAAAGCAGTATATATATTTATCTTAATCATCCTAGACCTCTAGTCTTATGATCCTATACATACAATGACTCCCCAGCAGAGTTTGTCATTTTTGTGACATGAATTTAGGGTTTCATCCCTTGGGAAAGCAAGAAAGAATGCCTCCCACTGTGGTCGCCACTCTACTGTTGCGCGATTTTGGTGGTTTCAAATCACTATTGCTTTGGTACTACAGTTCGATTCATTTTTTATCCTATTTAGTTGATTAAGGAAGGGAAATAGATGTCTCCAATTAACCCTGCTTGCAAACTGAGGTTAAACAGTCAAAACAGTTGGTTTACAGATGCTATCAAAATAGGGGGGTTCTCCCTTAAGGTTATTTGCTTAAAAATAGTGTCTAGGCTATTGGTAAGATGTTAGGACTGATGCTTTTCGATTAATGTATGAAGGTACGGGATTTTGGGTTTTTGATTAGTATGCTCGCTAAGCTTTTTCCAATCTTATGCCTACGTATTCCCGTTTAACGAAACAGGGAAATCAGAGCGATCGTAGTTCCTCCTATTCTATGGGAGGAAAAAAAGGTTGTTTTGGTGTCTTGTTCAAAGCCCAAGACGTGAAGCTAAATGTGGTTTGTATCTTGTTCAAAGCCCAAGATGTGAAGCTGAAGGGTCTATTTGTATCTTGTTCGAAGCCCAAGATGTGAATCTGAAGGGTTTTGACTTTAGAGAGAATTTGTCATCTCTAAAGGGGGTCTGTTTGTTACAACTGTTGGGTGACTGATTATAAAGGAGAATTACTTTAACTAGAATATGTGAATCCAGCAATGCCATAATTTTCTTTATAGAGGATTTTTAACTTGAAGGAGAAAACTTTAACTCAGTGTAGAGCAATGCCATCTTTCCTTAGGAATTTCTCTGGCTAAAAGAGGGACAGTGGCATGGATGTAAATAATCCAGAGGCTTGCCGCTTACAGCAATTAGATGAAGGAAAAGGAGTTGTTGATGTTTGTATACTGTGAACGAGGCACATATTTTGATACTAATAGGTTGATTGGCTCAACCCGGGTCTTCTTATATAAAGCCTAAGGGGAGTCTATTGACCCAACAAGAGGGTGTTTTTATGTGTCTCGTACGAAGCCCGAGAGAGAGGCTGAAAGGGTTGACTCAATAAGAGAGTGCTTTTATATGTGTTTTGTACGAAGCCCAAGACGGGGGCTAAAAGGTTTTGACTCCACGTGAGGGTCTTTTATACTCAACAAGAGAGTGGTTTTGTATCTCGTACGAAGCCCGAGATGGAGGCTGAGAGGGAAGTGACATAACAAGAGAGTCTTTTATACTCAACAAGAGAGTGATTTTCTATCTCGTACGAAGCCCGAGATGGAGGCTAAAGGGTTTGACTCAACAAGAGAGTCTTTTATACTCAACAAGAGAGTGTGAAAAGGTTAGCTCCACTGGGGAGAATCGTTGTACAAAGCCCAAGAGGAGGCTATTGTGCTGGTGACTATTTTAGTTTAGTGACAGGTCCAATATGTTGGATAAAAGAGAAATTCAGTTCTTATGAAGGGAAAAATTAAAGGTATTGTTGTGCTTTAGGATTGATCAGAGGATCGAGGTTATTTCATGTTCTTTAAGGAAATGGGAAATCCAAAGGGTATTGAGACTGTCTAAGTCTACTGGTGTTTTGAGAAATCGATTCTCAGGTAGTGAATGATATTTGTATGATGCCCAAGAGAAGGCTGTGATGTTAAGGGATGAAGGTCAACCCATTAACAGGTCAGACACTTAACTCAGAAAAATAGCTCTAGCAAATTGATGACTAGGTTCTGTTCATATACCTGTAGAGGTCTCTGGGTCCTTGTACTAAGCCCAAGAGAAGGCATGAGAGCTGTTAAGAAGTCGAAGGGTCCTTGTACAATGCCCAAGAGGAGGCGGGGATGCTTTTAGGAAGCCTGTGGGTCCCCAAACCCCGAGAAGGTCAAGACATGCCATTCACCGAGAATAGATCAAGCCCGGAAAGTCCGAGAATTTGGAAAAAACTCAAGAGATGCCATTCACGGAGAAAAGATCATCTCTGGGGAGTATAGTCTCTTTGACGATTTCTAAGGGTGACAGTCTGAGAAAGGGTTCACTGAGAATTCTGCCTTTCACGTCTCCATATTGTTTAACCCCAAGAGGAGGGAAGACTGTGTCTGGTAATCCTATAAGGATCTAGTTTTGTTTGTATATAAGAGTGACTAACAGGGCTTTACCTAGTGCTAGATGTAGTTGCCGAGGAAAACTCTAAATAACTATACTAGTATTACACAGTTGATATTTGATAAGTATATAAAAGTTTGTGAAAGAAGACTTACAGTGAGTAGCCCCACAATACAATTATATATATGAAAGCGGATAAAGAAAGCGGGTAAACACTTACTCGGTTGTAGAGCTTCCATGTTGTTTGGTTAGTTTGTTCAACAAAAAAAGCTTTGAAAATAATATCATATTCAAAATCAAAGGAGAAAGTGTTTTGAAAAGATTGTTGGGGCTTACAGCTCAAGGAGAGGCCTAAGGTTTTATCAGTGATTGCACTGTTGTTTTGTACAGGGACTTATACAAGTGAATGAGGCCCAAAAAGGTTTTATGTACAAAGGGATGGGTCTTACACTCTCTCAAGAGGCCCAAAGGTGTTTAAAGAAAAATAATGGGGCTTATAACATGAGGGTGGGCCCAGATGATTTGTTTTTTGAATTGGCGATCCCGCCAAGATTTCTTTACCGTACTAGGTCTTATACAATGCATTGAGGCCCAAAAAAGTTTTGGTTAAAAGGGGGTTGGGTATTACACTTATTAGAGGCCCAATGATTTACTTTTGTACAAGTGGTGGGGCTTACAGATCAAGGAGAGCCCCAGATGATTTTGCTAAAAAAAGGCGACGATCTCGTCGTTGTTTTTGAAAATACAGTGGGACTTATACAATGACTGAGGCCCAAAAGTGGTGTATTTACAAAGGGGTTGGGTCTTACACTCTAATAGAGGCCCAAAGTGTTTGAAAAATTTTGATGAGGGTTGAATTAATCAAAAACCCTAATTTGGTTTCAAAATGTATTTTAATTGAATAAAAGTTCAATCAAAATGATCAAAATTGTTAAACATGTGTGGAAACAAATTGTGATCTTGGATTAATGTTTCAAAAATTATGTTTCTATCCACAAAATGGTTGGAAATCACTAAAATTTGAAAAATCAAGAGGGAGAAAATATTTTAAATGTCAAAAAACAATTAAAATATTAATTCTTTACAAAAATATCAAGTATATGAAATAAATAATATTTTTGGGATTTTTTGGGAAAATAAAATATTTTAACATTTTTGTGAATTATTAAAAAAAGAATCAACTCAAAAACATTAAAATTAAGAGAGAAATTAATTTTTGAATCAATTAAATAAAATCACAAAATTCAAATATTTGAATTTTCAAAAAGGGCGCCAAGAACATGGCAAGAACACGCGCCACCCTCTGCTTCTGCAGATTTGCATTTTCTATCCAATCTCACTGAATACTTGATGATAACATGCAATCTACATATCAGTCTACTAGTTTTCACCTCACGCTCATGTCTATGGTCTTTAATTTCATTTATTTTAAGCATGTAATAAGAAATCAAAGAGAAACCTCAAGAACCCTAAAACTTACATGAAGACTTAGAAATTCCATACATGATTCAAATAAAGCAATTGATTAAGGGTAAATACTCTATGCATGATTATGAATATATGGCCAAATTATTGTGCAGCAAAAAATGCATGGATCATAGAGTTAGAAGAGCTCATGCTTACCTCTTGCAGCTGGTGATCGTGTTTTGTGTTAGAGGTGTTACAGCTTGGTTCTAAGGATATGTACAGCTTCCCTAGGTTCTATGGAGTGTGTCTGGGTGCTTGGAGTGGATTGAATCGAGTTGGAACTTGATTTGGCACCTCAACTGCAAATCTGTCAAAGGCTTGTGCAGATGGCTGGTGATTTTGAGAATCTGGTGTTCCAGATGTTATGTGAGTGTTTGGATCACCTCTATATGATGTTTATGAGGTGTGTGTGTGATTGGTTTGGTTGGAATAGCTCTCAAACTCAAAACCCGATAGTGACTTGCTTTGCAAGGCAATTTTGGACTAAAGGAAGAGATTTTGAGGAAAGCATCTATTGGATAGCTTTGGTGAACTCAAAATGAACACAATTGAGCTCTATTTTTAGTAGAGCAAGTTTGTTTTGCAAGGAATAGTGAATGGCAACCGCTGCATAGGTTTGGCCAATGTTGATCAATGAGAATCCAAGTCTCCTCGAGCCATTGACTAGAGGTTAGGGCACAGGTTGCTAGTTCCCTTGGTCTTCGATAATTCTTGACTGGATTCAGTTGGAAATGGCTCAGTCCATGCCATCTTGGTGCATCCATTGAATGCTCTAAAACAAAATTGGAGTCTTGTCCCCTCTTTAGGGATTTCTAGGTTTGGCATGCTATTTTTAGTTCCAAGGACTTGGGAGGCTTGGGATCAGAGGTTGTTCCTCCTTGGTCTCCCCTTGAGGTGTTCAGATGGATAAGTGTGTTTGTCATTTGCACAAATTTGGTAAATCGAGCAAAATGCACAAATCTGCCTTGCTTTGACAGTTTTCAGCAAGGCATATTGCCATTGTCATATATCATGGCTCAAGTTGAGTTTGGTGAAGTTCTTGGTCATTTTGGAAAGCCCTCATATGATACAACAACTGTTTGATCATAATTGGTTTTGATACTTTTTGGATCCAAGTGAAAAATGCCGTTACATTTTGCAAAAAGAAAGACAAATTCTGACTTAGTGAAAATTTCACTAAGTGTTGGAAAAAAGTAACATTTTCACTTTTTGTGATTTTGATCATTCCATAACTTAAAATCCATGAGGAATTGGAATGAGTTATGTTTGAAGCTTTTGTAGAGGTCCATGAGAGCTACAAATCCAGCTTTGACTGGGGAAAAATGGCCTTGTGGTTTAGGAGTTATGATTCTCCAAAGTTGGTACCCTAGCCACTTTGTTCCATAACTTAGAAAATTTCTAAGTTTTTATGGTTACCCCTTTTACAAGTTATCCCACTTTTCTTGATTTTTCTTGATGAATGATGATTCCAATCACACATTAACATCATTTTAGGGTTAAGGAACCATAATTGTGAAAAAATCTCAAAAAGTCAAAGTTGACTTTTGTGCACAGTTGACTTTTTGTCAGATGAATTCCAGACTGTGCGATCCTCTATGAAATCAAGTCCTTGACCTAAATACAACTTGATGGATTGATTTCATAGGTGTTATAGGGTGTATTAAATCATGTCCTAGGATTTGGGAGCATGTCCTGGTCAAAAGTCAAAGGTGTGGTTGACTTTTTCATCAAAACCCTAATTGTGGTTCAGATGAAACTGAAACTTGGTGACCAAGATTCTTGGATCAATCCATTGTTGCAAATTGATCAATGTAGTTTATTAGAGACCCTCAAATCCTCTATTGAGGTCTTGGCTCATGATTTGTCCCAAAAGTCAACTTAGGGATGAATTAGGTTAAGAAACCCTAATTCCTGATTTTTAGTGAATGCATCCCCTGAGGCCAAATTGACTTGATTATTGGGTCCATGAGGTTCCATGGAGTATATTAGGTTATGCTTTGAAGCATTGGCTCATGCCCAGAGGAAAATTTCCATCTGGAGGCCCTGGTCGACCAAACCCTAATTTGGTGACACTAGCGATCTTGAGGCTTGATCCACTCGGAATGCTGCAACATTGTGCTTGATTCTTGCTGTGGGAGTCCTCTTGATCCATTGTGGATGTTTGCGAGGTTAGACAAGTTGAAGATCATGTTAATTCCTTGATTGATCCTTTGTCAAAGGCTCAAAGAGGGCTTGAAACCCTAATTTTTTATTGTAGTGGATGCTCACCCATCTCTGAGGAGACTAATGAGGTATGATGGTCCAACCATATTGTGATGAGGATTTGCCCAATGATGGGAAATCTTAGTGGTCAAAATTTAGGGTATGACACTATGACGGGATAAGAATCATTGACTGTTGTGGAAACTTCCCTAATGTACCCCTCATAGGAACTAAAGGAGGAATCAACTATCACCCAATTTTAGTTCGCCGTCAACTTGGATACCCGATGAGGCATATCCCACGTAATGTCCATCTGGAAGGTCTTTTCTTCAAGGAAGGAGAAAATGACAGGGCACTAAAGACATTAATAGTGCATGTCTGGAAACATGTTCACAGGAAAGGAAGAGAGTCTCTAGGAAAACCAGATTGTGTCTCTGTGGAACCTTGTCTCCACTGGGTACAAACTAGAGCCCTTAAGCTAAGGATGCCTTACCCTCGACAAGAAGTTCTTCCACTAAAGGAATCTGTCCTTTATTTTATGTCTGATGCAGAAAAACTCCAGGTCACTCTCAACAAAGTTCAATGGAAAAATAAATCTTGGAAGAACAAGTACCGCATTCTCAATGTGGAGTGTACCAAAATTTAGGACCTATTGAAGGATAAGGATGCTCTGATCGAGATTCTAGAATAGCATGCTATAGAAGATCAAAGGAACTTGCTCGCTCCTTTCACTTGGCAAAGGACCAACAACCCGACAACGGATGAAGAGCCCCGATCAAAGAAAAGGAAAGTACCAGAACTAGCATCTGAGCTCTCTTTAGAGAGGACTCAGGATCCATGAACTTAGACATTTCCTTTTACAGCACTTTGTAAAATACTGTATTTCCCTTTCTGCGATCTTTCAAATTCAATAAAACGGGGTCTCCCCACTGTATGATATTTTCAATCGATTTTTTGAAGTTTCTTTTTTATTAAAGCAAAAAAATTAATATATATCATTGCATATCATTCATCATTCTCGCATAACGTATTCTTCTTACCTTCGAATCTCACGTATACGTCTCGATTCTAGAGTCAAACTGTCTCACTCGTACAATACTCGGGCCAATCGACAAAAGAAAATGGACGATCTCGAGGAAGAGAACAGAGCGCTGAGAGAAGAAATCGAAGCTCTGAAGGAAGATCTGAAAAAACTTCACAGTGCATGCAATCCCTGGCAACAGCTCAGAGGCAACAACAAAGGACTGTGATCTCGAAGATCACATCTACGCCCATAGTGGAGACGTATGATCCTCGGTACAACATGCCTAAAGATCGTCCCTGGGGCATGCCTATCAACTTTATCCCTGAAGGATATATTCTGCCGGTCACGGAAGACCCGAAAACTGCAGCAGGAACCGCTGGGCCTGAAGGTTACAAACTTCGGGAAAGCGAAGACGCAAGAGTAATGGTTGTAACTTCGGAAGGTTACAAACTTCCGGGCATAGAAGAACCAAGAGTCACCGTCGTAATGACTATACCACAACCCATGGTACACAATGTCCCGGAAGGACAGATTCCACAAGTAATCTCTGGTGAAAACGGAAATATGTACGAAAGGACGAATGAGTTCTAGGAGCAATTCCTGGATATGCAGAAAAAACTGCATGCCATTCGCGGTCAGGATTTATTCGAAAAGGACGCCGCAGACCTTTGTCTTGTCCCAAATGTGAAAATCCTGCACAAATTCAAGGTGCCTGACTTTGAGAAATACATGGGCAACTCTTGCCCTCAAAGTCATTTAGTGATGTACGCTCGAAAGATGTTAACTCAGACAGAAAATAAACAGCTACTGATCCATTATTTCCAAGACAATTTAATCAGTGCCACACTCAAATGGTACATGGGTTTAAACTGCACCAAGATCGTTACTTTCAGAGATATTGGGGCAGCCTTTGTTCAGCAATATAAATATAACCTAGACATGGCACCAGACAGAGATCAACTCAGAGCAATGTCGCAGAAGGACTAAGAAACCTTTAAGGAATATGCTCAGAGATGGCGTGAAATTGCTGCCCAGATCTGTCCTCCTCTTGAGGAAAAAGAGATGACAAAGATCTTTTTGAAAACCTTGAGCTCATTCTATTACGATCGAATGATCACCAGTGCGCCCAGTGACTTCACTGAGATGGTGAACATGGGGGTAAGCCTTGAAGAGGCAGTCCGAGAAGGACGTCTGGTCAAAGATATTGGACCATCAAGCAGTACCAAAAGATACGGTAGTGCTTTCCCTAAAAAAAAGAGCAAGATATTGGTAATATTTCTCTCAGAAAACAAAGGTGAAGGTATCAACCAGTAGCAGCGGTAACTCCTGCTATCAATCCAACGCCAGTTCCAACGTACCAACCTCAGGTTGCTCAGAGCCAACCGAATCAACAACAGTATCAATAAAGGACACAACAACCTCTTCAGCAGGCTCATCCATAGTACAACAATAACAATCATACGACACGACCACCAGGGTTTGACCCTATACCAATGTTGTACGCAGAACTGTTTCCACTACTACTGGTCAAGGGGTATTTCCAAACCAGGTCTCCTCTTACAGTACTGGAAAATCTACCTTTTTGGTTCAAAGCGGATCAAACTTGCCCTTATCATCAAGGAGGACCGGGGCACAACATCGAGATCTGTCTCAACTTCAAATCCGATGTACAGAAACTTGTCAGGAACGAGGTCTTATCTTTCAAAGATACAAATCCAAATGTTCAGACGAACTCGTTGCCTCAACATGAGAAAACTGCCATAAATTTGATAAAGGAAGAATTTAACCGCAGTTATCAAATTCACGATGTACTCCTATTAGGAACCATTTTGGTCAGGATGCATTGCAGACAGAGTAGGTACGGTCATGTACCGTCTCACAATTATCACCAGTGTGATATCTGCTCGAAGAAAAATCAAGGATGTTTCGTAGTACAATCAGCTCTACAAGAACAGATGGATCTCGGATGGATCCAAGATCATCAAATCCGTCAGGTCAACATGACTCACGCAAATCCCAACATTGTTCTGAACCACAACATTCTCACGATGAATGTCAACTTGGTGGCAATGCACTCAAGGAAGAGTCAATACCATGATTTGCCACGGCACGATTACAATTCTTGTTCGATCTGCTCAATAAACAATCAGGGATGCTCTTTTATACAAGAGGCCCTCCAGCGTCAAATGGATCTCGGATGGATCCAGGATTACTGTGATAGATGTAGCCATCAAGTTAATATGATTCAAATCTTTGATATTCGCTTGATGAATACCAGTCTGGTAGAGTTACATGCTAAGCAAGCCAGGCTCGGTTTTCTAGCTTCACATGATTATCAAGGCTGTAAAGTGTGTCGTGAAGACGACCAAGGATGTTCACTTGTCCAAAGAACACTTCAACACTTGTTGGACCACTGGTGGCTTCCAATCTACTTGGATGAAGCTACACAAAAGATCAGTATGACTAACGGGAATCCTACTAGGGATCAAAGTCAGGATGTTCGCTAAATGGAAACAGATGTAGTATGGTTGCACTGCATACAAAGTGGACATGGCCAGGTGACACCACATAACTATGAGCACTGTAGAGTTTGCTCAGTGAACAACCCAGGATACTACCTTGTACGATCAACTCTTCAAAAATAGCTGGACCAAAAGGAGATTCGACCATGTTCAAGTTCTAGTTCCATCAACGTAATACAAGACTATCTTCCTGATCAGAGCAAAGACATTGTTATAATCTCTAATCATGAAAAGACCAAAGACATATGTGCCATAATCCCTCTACTCCATGAATCAAGAGTTCCTCTTGATAGCAGAAGGGTTCTTAACCTCGAACCAATTGAGGCTGCCTACGATAGTCAGAAAAAACAGAAGCCTCCTGTGGTTATTTATCTGTCGGGTCCAATACCATACAAATCTGATAAGGCTGTCCCTTACAAGTACGGTGCAACAACTATCAAAAATGGAAAGGAAACTCCATTACCCTCCGTCCTAAACATTGACGATATCAGTCGAGTGACACGGAGCGGTTGGATCTTCAATAGAGGAGTTGGAGAACCCATCAAAGAGAAGGAACCTCAAACAGAAGTTCCCAATCAACCAGCCAGACAATCAAATAATCCCGAACTTTCAAAGAACAACGATGAGATGCTAAAGCTCATCCAGAAGAGCGAGTACAACATTGTAGACCAATTGTTGCAAACTCCTTCAAGAATCTCTGTGCTATCTCTATTACTCAGTTCCGAGGCTCACAGGGAAGCCTTACAGAAAGTCTTAGAGTAAGCCTTTGTGGAACAAGATGTAACAATAAGACAATTCGATATCATCATCTCCAACATCACTTCCTGCAACAACTTAGGATTCAGTGATGAAGAACTGCCAGAAGGAGGCAAAAATCACAACATGGCGCTTAACATTACAGTCAACTGCCAGGACGATGCTCTAGCCAGTGTACTGGTAGATACAGGATCAGCTCTGAATGTTATGCCAAAATCTACTCTGATGCGATTATTGTTTCAAGGATCTCCGATGAGAGACAGGGAAGTCATCGTCAAAGCATTTGACGGATCCCGAAAAATAGTTATCGGCGAAGTTGATCTTCCCATAACTATCGGTCCTTACACTTTCCAAGTCACTTTCCATGTCATGGACATCCGAGCAGCATACAACTATTCGTTAGGCAGACCTTGGATACACGAGGCTGGGGCAGTCACTTTGACACTTCACCAGAAGCTGAAGTTCATCAAGAATGACAACCTAGTCACAGTATGCGGAGAGCAGGCCTTAATCGTGAGCAACTTATCCTTATCCACCTGTGTAGAACCAGAGGAGGTTGTTGGAACTCAGGTCCAATCACTTTCGGTGAGCAATGAGAATCAATCAGAGAAAGGAACATCGATTTCCTCGTACAAAGATGCTCTCAAAGTGATCGAGAGTAACAACGCAAAAGGATGGGGACAGCTTGTCATTCCTACGGATAATAAGAAAAAGAAAGGTCTTGGTTTTTCCTCGACCTGTACCCAAACTGCTGCTAACGATGAAAATTTTCATCCCATTCAGGACTTCTTCCGCAGTGGAGGTTTCCTTCACTCGGTGTCTCAAGAAGTACACACTATCAACGAAGGTGACTCCTCCGATACAGATGAAGAGTGGAAGTTCTATTTCAATGAGGATGGCTATATGTCTCAGGAAGAAACGCATACGCCATTTTGCTTTCCCGTGTAAAGTCCGAGATATATACCAAGATCACATGTCAGGATGATGTACGGATATTATGATCCGGAAGGATGCCGTGGTCCACCTAACTCATTAGAGGAAGACACTCTGATGAAAGACAACTTTGCCTATGACTATTATGATCCAATGGATGACTTGCCTATATGGCAACCGTACCCAGAAGCATTGGGGCAAAAGAATCAGCCCAACAACGCTTATTAGTTAAGCACCATTGAAAAGAATACTTGCGTCCCCACCACGTCGTGGGATCATTCCTTAGGACATTCTGAAGATGCCCAGCACAACGATGAATCTGCAAAGATTGCAGGACTAGAGTTCATCAACTATGCTTTTCCTGAGGTCAACGTCATCGAGAAGGATGACTCCTCCAGTTCCACAGAAGTATGGGATACCTTAGGACAGCCGAGTGGCAAGTACGACTACTTGGTCAAGTACACCGCTCCTGAAAGTTCTCGCATCAGGCTCAAAGACATCCAGCCTACTGAATGGGGAGATCCACCTGAGAATGAAAACACTATGCAAGATACAACAGAAGAGTTCGTCTACGACAACTCTGCATGGGAGGAAGACTCCAATGATCCTGCTCCGCCTGAAATCAGCGTCATTTCTGAGGACAAACCAAGTAAAAAGGTACCAGACTTTGTGATTCATCGAGGAGCTCACCGCCAATGGGTTGCTGTCGATGTCCCAAAAGTCGTCCATAAGTCTAAGTAATTGTCGTCTCTGTTTTAACCTTTCACCCTGCCCAGGTGAAATGGATGTCTTTATAGGGCTCGCTTTCTGTAAATGTCCCTCTTCGCTTAGCCTAAAGCGACAGAGTTTTGTTTTATAGGGATGTAATTTCAAGAATCGACTAAATCATAAATAAACGTCATTCTGTAATTTCTGCATTTATTGTTGTTTTCACTTTTTGCTTTTTCAAGAAAATGGTTATCCTAAAAAACAAACTCCACAATAAAAACAAGCATTTTTCAGAAAATACACTGTACACACTCTTGCATTTCTCTCTATCTCTCTTAAAAACAAATCATCACGTCATACAGATTGCTTGTTTTAAACCCCGTTGAAACATAAGATCCAATGCCTTCTTCCAACATTGAATTCCCGGTATTTGAAGTTGAAGAAGAAGAGGATGAACAAATTCTAGAAGAGATCTCCCGATTACTCAGATAAGAGGAAAGGTCCATTGAACCTCACAAAGAGCTGTTGGAAACGGTCAACTTGGGTTCAGAAGAAGAGAGGAAAGAAGTCAAGATTGGGGCACTGCTCAGTCGGATTGTCAAAGAAGATTTTATAAGAATTCTCAAAGGATTTCCAGATGTTTTTGCTTGGTCCTATCAGGACATGCCAGGGTTGGATACCAGCATTGTGGAACATCATCTACCGTTAAGATCAGAATGTCCGCTAGTAAAACAAAGGTTGAGAAGAACTCACCCATACATGGCCATCAAAATCAAAGAGGAAGTGCAAAAATAGATTGACGCTAGTTTCCTCGCCACCTCAGAATATCCTCAATGGTTGGCCAACATAGTGTCAGTTCCGAAAAAGGACGGAAAGGTCCGAATGTGTGTAGATTACAGAGATCTGAATAAAGCCAGTCCAAAGGATGACTTTCCCTTACCGCACATAGATATACTGGTAGACAGTACATCAAAGTTCAAAGTCTTCTCCTTCATGGATGGATTCCCGGGCTACAATCAGATAAAAATGGCGCCGGAAAACATGAAGAAAACTTCATTCATTACCCCATGGGGCACTTTTTTCTACAAAGTAATGTCGTTCGGTTTAAAGAATTTCGGGGCAACCTATCAAAGGGCCATGACTACTCTGTTCCACGACATGATGCACAAAGAAATTGAAGTGTATGTCGATGATATGATTTCCAAATCTAAAACAGAAGAGGAGCATGTGACCCACCTGTCAAAACTATTTGAGCGTATGAGAAAGTACAAACTCCACTTGAATCCTAACAAATGCACATTCGGTGTCCGTTCAGGGAAACTGTTAAGGTTCGTCGTCAGCCAAAAGGGAATTGAGGTTGATCCTGACAAAGTCAAGGCCATTCAAGAAATACCTTCTCCAAAGAATGAGAAATAAGTCAGAGGATTCCTGGGACATTTGAATTACATTTCCAGATTCATATTCCTCATGACCGTGACATGCGCGCCAATCTTTAAATCGCTCAAAAAAAATTCAGGACTACGTATAGGCAGAAGACTGCAAAAAGGCATTCAACAGCATCAAAAAGTATCTGTTGAATCCACCTATCCTGTCACCTCCAGTGGAGGGAAGACTGCTGATCATCTACCTAACAGTCTTGGAAGACTCATTGGGTTGTGTACTTGGCCAACAAGATGAAACAAAAAGGAAAGAGTCTGCCATTTACTACCTAAGCAAGAAATTTACCAGTTGTGAAACTGGTATATTATGCTTGAAAAAAACTTGCTGTGTGTAGCGAGTAATTTTGGACGTGGTTCTTAAGCGCTGGTCGCTCTCTGCGGTTTACTACAGGTCGATTCATTTTTTATCCTATTAAAGCTGATGAAGGAAGGGAAATAAATGTCTCCAATTAACCCTACTTTGCATACTGAGTTTAAACATCGGTCTGTTAGGTTACGAATGCTATCAATGTGGGGGGCCCTTGTACTAGTTATTTGTATTTTGGCCAATACTGTTTTCTTTCTTTCTGGGATTTTCTGGCGGGGAACAAGGTTAGGATGTTAGGATTGATGGTTTTTGATAGATACATGAGAGTATGGGATTTTGGGTTTTTGTTTAGTGTGCTCGCTAAGATTTTTCTTTCAATCTTATGCCTACGTATTCCCGTTTACCGAAACAGGGAAATCAGAGCGTTCGTAATTCCTCCTATTCTATTGGAGGAAATGGTTGTTTTGGTGTCTTGTTCAAAGCCCAAGACGTGAAGTGAAAGGTGATTTATATCTTGTTCAAAGCCCAAGATGTGAAGCTAAAAGGTGTTTGTCTTTAGAGAGAATTTGTCATCTCTAAAGAGGGGTCTGTTTGTCACAACTATTTATAAAGGAGAATTACTTTAACCGGGATTTGTGAATCCGGCAATGCCATAATTTCCTTTATAGGGGATTTTAACCTGAAGGAGAAGACTTTAACTCAGTGTAGAGTAATGCCATCTTTCCTTAGGAATTTCTCATGCTAAAAGAGGGACAGTGGCGTGGATGTAAATAATCCAGAGGCTTGCCGCTTACAGCGATTAGATGAAGGGAGTTGTTTGATGTTTGTGGACTGTGAACGAGGCACAGCTTTGATGCTAAAAGGTTAATTGGATTAACCAGTGGTTTTCTTATACAAAGCCTAAGAGGAGGCTGATATATATCTCGTATAAAGCCCGAGAGAGAGGCTAAAAGGTTTTGACTTGACGATGGAATCTTTTGGTATCTCGTATAAAGCCCGAGATGGAGGCTATTTGACTCAACAAGAGAGTTTTTTTTTGTATCTCGTACGAAGCCCGAGATGGAGGCTGAAAGGGTTATTTGACTCAACGAGGGAGTCTCTTATGTGTCTCGTACAAAGCCCGAGAGAGAGGCCAAATGTTGTTTAAGTTAAGTGACAGGTCCAGTATACTGATTTTAAAGAGAAAATCAGTTCTTATATGAGCAATGCTTGCACTCAGGGATTTTGATTCGAGGATCAGGGTTATTTCCTGTTCTTCAAGGAAGCGGGAAATCCAAAGGGTATTGAGACTATCCAAGTCTACGGGTTTACTTCCTATTCTTGAAGGGTGCTTGAGAATGTCTTTGAGACTCAAGGAAATTAGACTGTCCAAGTCTAGAGTTTTATCTTTTGTACTATGCTTTGAGAAATAGTAGTAGACTCTTGGAAGGACTGCTCTATGCAGATGATTAAGTTCTGTTCCTATACCTCTACGAGGTCGTCGGGACAATTTGTACGAAGCCCAAGAGGAGGCTGGAAACTTTTAAGAAGCCGATCGGTCCTTGTACGAAGCCCAAGAGAAGGCTATCATTCCCGGAGGAAGAGATCATTATACGAAGCCTAAGATAAGGATGTGAATACTTCTAAGAAGCCGACGGGTCCTTGTACAACGACCAAGAGGAGGCGGGGGTGCTTTTAGGAAACCGATGGGTCCCCAAACCCCGAGAAGTTCAAGACAGGCTATTCACAAGGAATAGATCAAGCAAGGAAAGTTTGATAATTTGGAAGAAACTCAAGAGATGCCATTCACGGAGAAAAGATCATCTTTGGGGAGTAGAGTTTCTTGACAAGTGCTTTTAAGAAGCCTGTGGGTCCCCAAACCCCGAGAAATTCAAGACATGCCATTCACCGAGAATAGATCAAGCCAAGAAAGTCTGAGAATTTGGAAGAAACTCAAGAGATGCCATTCACGGAGAAAATATCATCTCTAGGGAATAGAGTTTCTTTGACAACTTCTATGAGTGACAGTCTATGAAAGGGTTCAGAGGGAATGATGCATTTCATGTCTCCATATTGTTTAACCCCAAGGGGAGGGAAGACTGTGTCTGGTAATCCTATGGGGATCTAGTTTAGACTATTTCTAAGAGTGATCAACGGGCTTAATGCTAGACGTAGTTGCCGGGGAAACTCTAAATATCTATACTATTATTACACAGTTGATATGAGTTTATGAAAGAAGACTTACAGTGAAACAACCCCACAATACAATTATATGTATATGAAAATGGTAAGTGAAAGCAATAACCACTTACTCGATTGTAGAGCTTCCATGTTGTTTGGTTAGTTATTCAACAAAGAAAGATTGAAAAACAACAGTATATTTCAAAATCAAAGGAGAAAGTGTTTTGAAAAAGAAAGATTTAGGGCTTACAGCTTAAGGAGAGGCCCAAGGTTTTATCAGTGAGCGCACTGTTTGAATTTGTACAGAGGGACTTATACAAGTGACTGGGTCCCAAAAAAGGTTTTCTGTACAAAGGGGTTGGGTCTTACACTCTAATAGAGGCCCAAAAAAGTTTAAAGAAAAAGAGATAGGTGTTACTACTCGAGGGTAGGCCCAGTTGACTTTTCGTTTGAAATGGCGATCGCGCCGAGATTTTCTTTTAACGCGAAGGGACTTATACAATAAGTGAGGCCCAAATGGTTTTGGTTAAAAAGGGATTGGGTCTTACACTTTAATAGAGGCCCAAGTGAGTTTTAAGAAAAGAAATGGGTCTTACTACTCGAGGGTAGGCCCGGGGTTATTTTGAAAAGGCGACGATCGGCCGTTTATTTGAAAATATACCGAGGGACTTATACAACGAATGAGGCCCAAAAATGTTTTCTGTACAAGGGGGGTTGGGTCTTACACTCTAATAGAGGCCCAAGTGTATTTGAAAATCAATTGTGAAAGTTGAATTAATCAAAAACCCTAATTTTAATCTTTAAAAGTAAATATTTAAAGAAAATCAAACAAAATACAAAATAAATTTGAATAATCCATTTATGATTTTGTTTAAGATTTGAAAAAAATGAGGGATAATCACAAGGAATATTTAAACTCATTAGGTTTTGATTTTCAAAGTAAATATTCACTTTTAGAATGTTTAAAAACAATTAAAAATGAATTTATTCACAAAAATATTAATTATATTAAATAAACAATATAAATCTAATTTTTTTTTTAGGAATAAAATATTTCAACATTTTTATGATTTTTTACAAAAAGAATCAGTCAAAAATAATCAAAATTGATTGAGTTATTAATTTTTCAAATCATTAAAAATAATAATATGAAAAATAACAAAATAAACAAGTGATAAAAAGAAGTTTGGGGCGAGGGGGATTCGAACCCCAGACCTCTCGCTTGCCAATACACACAAAACCAGCTGATGAATCGCTGGGGCGCAACGCCAATTCAAATATATCATGGCAATGGAAAAATATATAGAGAACTTGTTGGATTTTCTGAAAATGGCGCCATGGCCATCTTCTTCCTCAAGCTCGTGCATGAAGCCCTCTATCTCACTCACCTCTCAACCATTTGACATGATTCAAACACCAAACTCGTGCGTTTTTTCACAAGGAAGAAGATGACAATACCCAATTTCATTCATTTTCAGTGTATAACAAATTATATCATTGTGGCCGTATGAACCCTAATTTTGCAAAAGCAATCGAGTAGGCATGATTATGAGTGCTATGATCAAATTTTCTGAGGGAAAACAATCAACATATGATGGCAAGCAATTGGCAAAAATATCATGCGAGGGAATATGCATGGATCATGGAGTTTGAGTTTTGAGGCTTACCTTGATGCAAGCTGAAATAGAACTCTGCACAAACTTTGTTCCAGTTGTGAATTAATGATCCCTACAGCTTCAATGGATGTTATGGAGTGTGTTACAAGCTTTGGAACACTTTGAAACTCTTTGGATCAAGCTGGAGACCTCCACCTGCATAATTGAGGCATAATGGCTTGGTTGAAGGGTGATTTTGAGCCTGAGGTGTTACAGTCAGTGTTTAAGTGTTTGGACACCTCAAATACATCATATGTGATGTGTTTGAGCAATTGGAATTGATTGCCTAAGGCTGCAACTCAAAACCCGATAGTGGTTACTCAAAAACCAAAAAACTTGAGGTTTAAGGAAGAATGAGAGAAAGCAGTGCTGTAACTGGCTTTGGTGTGAGTTGAATGATCCATTGGGACCTCTATTTATAGGTGATCAACTTTTGTTTTGGAGGAATAGTGAATGGCTGCTGGATCAGATCACATTTGCATGGATTGGCTTGGAGGATTTCTTCTCAAGCAAGGCAAACTAGCCATTCCCAAGAGCAGGGCTATGCCTTGACCAAAATCACATTCTTCATACATTTTTATTGTTGTTTAATCAGAGAACTTGACTGAGTAGAGTGACTTTGTTGAAAATGCACTATTCCACATTAATGCCCTTTGAATTCAAGGCAAAAATGTGCCAAAGTGGATGAACTTCAAGTTGGAAGATTCCTTGGCTTTTTGACTCAGCTTTGTGGGTTGGATCAGATGCAATGTGATTGGTTTGAATACATGTGGCATGCTGATCCTCAGTTTTTGGTTCAAAATCGTGTGTGGCAAGCAAACATGCAAACTGATTTTTCCAAAACAGCTTGCAGCAGCATGACTTTGGGCATGGATTTCTCTTGGCTCAAGTTGAATCAATTCATGCTGTTAAGCTCTTTGAATTCTTGGAAACATATGCAACAACATTGATGTTTAACCTTGGAACTGATTCAGCTTGCATCTATGTGAAAAGATCTCACAAATTTTGGGGTTTCAACAAAATCTGTCTTGGACAGAATTTTTTTAAGTGTTGGAATATGGTGTACTTTCATATTTTCAGCCATTTTGGCTCACTCATAGCTCAAAATCCACAATGAATTGGAGTTAGGTATAGTTGAAGTTTTTGTGGAGGGCAATGAGTTGAACTTTAGTAGTTATGACCCTCCAAAGTTGGTACCCTAGCCACTTTATTTTTAACTTAGAAAATTTTCTAAGTTTTTATGGTTACCCCTTTTACAAGTTATCCAACTTTTCTTGATTTTTATTGATGAATGATTATTCAAATCATACATTAACATCATTTTAGGGTTAAAAATCTATTTTGGTGAAAAATCTCAAAAAGTCAAAGTTGACTTTTGTGCACAGTTGACTTTTTATCAGATGAATTCCAAACTGTGCAATTCCTTAGGAAATCATGTCCTTGACCTAAATAAAACTTGATGGACATGCTCCATGGGTGTCATAGGGTATATTGAGGTATGTCCTAGGGTTTGGGAGAATGTCCTGGTCAAAAGTCAAAGTTATAGTTGACTTTTCTCGCGAAACCCTAATTGTGGTGCAGATGAAATTGAGACTTGTTGCTCAAGCTTCTTGGATTAATCCATTGTTCCAAATGGATCAATATAGTTCATTAGAGACCCTCAAACCCTCTCTTGAGGTCTTGGCTCATGATTTGCCCCAAAAGTCAACTTAGGGGTGAATTAGGTCAAGAAACCCTAATTCCTGATTTTTTATGAATGCAACCCCTGAGGCAAAATTGACTTGATGATTGGGTCCATGAGGTCCCATGGGGTATATTAGGTTGTGTTTTGGATCTTTGGCTCATTCCCAGAGGAAAATTTCCCTCTGGAGGCCCTGATCGACCAAAACCCTAATTTGGTGATACTGACGATCTTGAGACTTGATCCACCTAGAAGGGAGCAGCTTTGTGCTTAATCCTTGGAGTGGGAGTCCTTTTTGATCCTTTGTGTATGTTTGAGAGGTTTAGACAAGTTGAAGATCATGTCATTCCTTGATTGATCCTTTGTCTAAGGCTCTGAGAGGGCTTGAAAACCTAATTTTGATTGTAGTGGATGCTCACCCATCTTTGGGGAGACTGATGAGGTATGATGATTCATCCATATTGTGGTGATGATTTGCACAGTAATGGGAAATCTTAGTGGTCAAAATTTGGGGTATGACAGATGCCCCTATTTAATCTTCTTGGACATGAAGGTGTGAATGACGAAGGTATTCGGGCATTCGGGGTGCAAGAGGATTAAATATCAGAATACCCGAAATTTTGATGGCGGTTATGAATGGAAGCCCGCGCATTCATCTTCTTTTGCTACGCAATGATACTTAGAAAAGGTAAAACTTCCCCTCGATCCTGGTCTTCTACCAAGGAACTGGTCTTAGTTTCTTTTGTCAACTTCCCCTCGATCCGGGTTTTCTACCAAGGAACTGGTCTCAGTTTCTGAAATAAACTTCCCCTCGATCCTGGTTTCCTACCAAGGAACTGGTCTCAGTTTCTGAAATAAACTTCCCCTTTATCCTGGTTTCCTACCAAGGAACTGGTCTTAGTTTCTTTTGTCAATAAACTTTATTGACAAGAGACACTATTTGTAGCGGTTTTCCTCAAACTTTTCGCCGAATTTTCCTGGGGAGATGCCATTTGATGGGAAAAATTTTGATGTCAGACTCGCTGGGGAACCCAGTCGTCTGATTTGTAGAGTTGCACAAACTTCCCTGTTGGAGATGCCATTTGCTTCTACTGGGGGAAAAGCAGGTCTCTTGGGAGACTGCTGTCACTTGGGATCTTACATCATACTTTTCTCGGGATCTTCCCAGAGAAATACCATATGATGGGGTCCAATTTTGAGGTGCCGATGACCTTTTCATCAGCAATCTTTTCGGAGCGAAACTGGCGTGCTGCCGAATCTCTGATTACAAGGCTTTCTCTGTGGATTTTCCTTAATCCGAGAAAGCAAGGATATCATCTTCAATGGCGAAGAGTGATGCTGACTGAAAGCTCCTCTAGTTTTTCAGAGGTTCAAGTTATCAAAGTGGTCGAGTGCCAACTCCAATCCAGAAGTAAACTGGAGGAGCAAGATCATTCGGGCGCCGCGCTTCTTGACGAGACTAGAACTAATAACTCGATTAAGAGGACTGTTTATCACTAAGGGACAAGACCGACTAGAGTGATAGTGATGCAATATGAAATGTGAATGAAAATCAATAATGCATGATGTATGTATGTTTATGCTGACAAAACTGACGCGACATATAAACTAAAAGATGAACACGACTGGATACTCGGCCATTGCGGGGCGTGTAGAAATATCGCTGGTTCAAGATAGCAATTCCACCTTGCTTAGGAGAGATAGTCCCTGTTGGGAGCTACCGTTGGTCGGGCTTAGGAGGTAAGCACTCT
Organism: Lathyrus tuberosus; assembly: GCA_022829125.1. NCBI lineage: Eukaryota > Viridiplantae > Streptophyta > Magnoliopsida > Fabales > Fabaceae > Lathyrus > Lathyrus tuberosus. The sequence goes on along the minus strand of JALAZF010000008.1, from coordinate 7,233,580 downwards.
GCCGAGGTGTGTCAGATGAAACAAGGTCTCTGACACAGTTGATCCTTCATTCAGGCGTACTGGCATAGAAGGAGTACTTTGATTCTGCACTTTGAGGTTCGATTACTTCTGGAGAAGCGACCGAGATTCTTCTGATGTTCAACAGTCAAAAGAAATTGCCGTCTTTATTAAAAAACAGAAAAAGTTTTAACAAGTAAATTCATTTTTGTTTTATTTCAAGGATCATTAATCATGTTAACAACATCGTTCTGTAAAGCTAAAACAAATAAGAATTACAAACAAAAGCACAAGGGCTCAAATTTTATTGATAAGGTGGAGATCAGCCAAACGCGTGATTCCAAAGAGTATTTACAAAGTTAGAAAATGGTAATTTACAGGGAAAAGGGCTACGTTGAAACATAACGACCACTATCCTTCTACCAACTTTGAATTCTGGGCATCCTGAGCTTCTGTCGAAGATGACCTTGACTGGAATTTTCTGACAGATGATGTAACTGCTGCTGCTGAGGGATTCGCCTCTGTTGAACATAGTTACTTGCCATTATCCCTAATTTTTGCCTGGATTGTACTGTGATGTTTCCAATCCACCGGGATGACTTTTTTTTTATGTCTCTAATTTTTTCCTGGACCACCCTTTCGGGTTTTCAGTCCACCGAGACGTTTTTTTTTAGTTTAGGCGAAGTATTTCTTGACTACATCAACATTTGTGGGGTAGGCAAATTCCTCTCCGTCCATGGTTGTAAGTCTCAAGGCGCCGCCTGAGAAAGCTTTCTTGACCACATAGGGGCCGTCATAATTCGGAGTCCACTTGCCCCGGGAATCAGTGAGAAATGATTGTATCTTTTTGAGCACAAGGTCTCCTTTCCTGAAGATTCGGGGTCGGACCTTTTTGTCGAACGCCTTCTTCATTCTCTATTGATACAGCTGACTATGGCATAGTGCTGTGATTCTCTTTTCTTCTATCAGATTCGGTTCATCATGTCGGCTTTGACACCATTCAGCTTCTGTAAGCTTAGCTTCCATCAATACTCGGATTGACGGGATCTCTACTTCTATGGGGAGCACTGCTTCAATGCCATACACTAGAGAGAAAGGGGTAGCCCCTGTTGAAGTGCGGACAGATGTGCGATAACCGTGAAGAGCAAATGGTAGCATGTCGTGCCAGTCTTTGTAGGTTATAACCATCTTTTGAACGATCTTCTTGATGTTCTTATTAGCCGCTTCTACCGCTCCATTCATCTTTGGTCGGTAGGGAGATGAGTTATGGTGTTCGATCTTGAACTCAGCGCACAACTTTTTCATCATCTTATTGTTCAAGTTAGATCCATTATTAGTAATGATCTCGTTTGGAACACCATAACGGCAGATGATATTATTTTTGATAAATCGGACCACCACTTGTCGGGTTACATTGGCGTACGACGCTACTTCGACCCACTTGGTGAAGTAGTCAATGGCTACTAGGATGAACCGATGTCCGTTTAAAGCCTTGGGCTCAACCATACCAATCATGTCGATTCCCCATATGGAAAAAGGCCATGGGGAAGAAAGAACTTTGAGATGCGTTGGCGGTACATGAATTTTGTCAGAGTATATCTGACATTTGTGACACCTCCTCATGTACTTGTAGCAGTCGGATTCCATTGTCAACCAATAGTACCCTGCCCTGAGAATTTTTCTCGCCATTGTGTGTCCGTTGGCATGAGTGCTAAAGGATCCTTCATGAATTTCTTTCATAAGCATGTCTGCTTTTGGTCTGTCGACGCATCGGAGCAAAACCATGTCAAAATTTCTCTTATAGAGAGTGTCACCGCTCAGGAAGAAGTTTCCAACCAATCTTCTGAGGGTTTTTCTGTCCTTTCTGAGTGCCCCAGATGGGTACTCTTGTTTCTGAAGGAAGCATTTGATATCGTAATACCAAGGTTTGTCGTCTAGGACTGCTTCAATCGTGAAGATGTAAGCGGGCCGTTCAAGGCGCATGATGCCGATCTTAGGTATGTCAGCCCATTGACCTACACTAATCATGGAAGAGAGAGTGGCCAATGCATCAGCCATGTGATTCTCCTCACGAGGGATGTGAAGAAAATCAACTCTATTGAAGAAAGGTAGCAACCTTCTTGCGTAGTCTTTGTAAGGAATCAGCCCTGATTGGTATGTGTTTCAATCTCCTTTTATCTGACTGATAACCAAGGCTGAATCGCCATATACGTCCAAGTTCTTGATCCTCAAATCAATTGCTTCCTCGTGACCCATAATACAAGCTTCGTATTCGGCCTCGTTGTTCCTACATTTGAACATAAGTCTGGCAGTGAAAGGAATGTGGGTACCCTGAGGGGTAACAATGATTACCCCAATTCCGTTTCCATAATGATTGACTGCTCCGTCAAAGATTAGTCCCCACTGGGAACCTGGTTCTGGCCCTTCACTGGGTAGCGGTTCATCGTAATCTTTCATCTTTAGATACATGACATCTTCGTCTGGGAAGTCAAACCCGATTGATTCTTGATCGTCAATCGGTTGATGAGCCAAATGATCGGCTAAAATACTTCCCTTAACGGCTTTCTGAGCGTGGTACTCGATGTCATATTCTGATAACAGCATCTGCCAACGGGCAATCCTTCCCGTAAGAGCAGTTTTTTCAAAGACATACTTGATTGGATCCATCTCGGAGACCAACCAAGTAGTGTGACGAATCATGTATTGGCGAAGACGTTTGGCTGCCCAAGCCAAAGCACAACAAGTTTTCTCGAGCATCGTGTACCGAGTTTCGCAGTCGGTGAATTTCTTGCTTAGATAGTAAATGGCATACTCTTTCCTTTTAGTTTCGTCTTGTTGGCCAAGAACACATCCCATTGAGTCCTCTAGAACTGTGAGGTAGATGATCAGTGGTCTTCCTTCCACTGGAGGTGATAGAATCAGAGGATTCAACAGATATTCATTAATACTGTCGAAGGCGGTTTGGCAGTCCTCTGACCAAACGCAATACTGGTTCTTTTTAAGTAATTTGAAAATTGGCGCACAGGTGGCGGTCATGAGGAATATGAATCTGGAGATGTAGTTCAAACATCCCAGGAATCCTCTGACTTGTTTTTCAGTTTTCGGAGAAGGCATTTCTTGAATGGCCTTGACCTTGTCAGGATCAACCTCAATCCCTTTCTGGCTGACGATGAACCCTAGTAGTTTCCCTGAATGGACACCGAAGGTGCACTTGTTGGGATTCAAGCGGAGCTTGAATTTTCTTAGACGTTCGAACAATTTTGATAGATGTTCAACGTGCTCAATCTCTGTTTTTGATTTTGCAATCATATCATCGACATATACCTCGATTTCCTTGTGTATCATGTCATGAAACAGGGTAGTCATGGCCCTTTGTGTAACACCCCCAATCTATACCCCCAATTAATAAAAAGCAGTAAAAGAAAATTCTAAATTTCGTCAGAGTATATTTAAATTATCATGGCATAGACCGGGAGGGCCGCATCAATTTGAAACAATTCATACAACACCTGCTCATAAAGATATGCAACAGTGGGGTAGCAATCAACAGAGGAACTCAGTTCCTTACACACACATTTCAGAATTAGAATAAAAGCGGAAAATCTAAAACTGAATAATATATATATATATATATATATATATATATATATATATATATATATATATATATCATGAAAAGTTTGTCATACATCAGGTTATACATGCACAAGCCAAAAGTTATACATATACATAATATACAATTATCAGAAACGGCCTCCCTAACTACCCAGTGTCACATATCAGAGCCGACCGACAAAAGAATGAAGACGCAAAGCTTCACAAAAATACCTCCAGCAACTCTAATCTGCAATGCCTCATAGAGCATTATAAAATAGTAGAAGGGTGAGAAAAACAACCATAATATAATTGCATACAATTATATATATAACACGAAAATACACAATTATACGATTCTAACCACAACTCACGCCATAATTCAAACACAAGACATTACAGGACACAATACATATTTCCATCACCAACACATATCCATATATCCATTTATCTACAAATCCACCCATAAACAACCATAAATGATTTATACAAATGCAAGAGACCGACACAACGACTTTATGCATATGCACATGCGGTACCGACTTCCATTGTTTCTCATCACTAGTTCACTCAGGAACTCTGCTGGAACCATCGCTCGTTACATCACTGTAACTCCCCGTCGGGCCTACGATGTTCCCCACCGCTCATACCCCACACGGACACACGATGTTTATGGATCGCTCACACCCCACACGGGTACACGACCCGATCGCTCACACCCCACATGGGCACACGATCGTCTATAATCATCGCTCACACCCCATATGGGCACATGAAGTTATAGCGAATTCCCTCTGGAATCCAAACCGTCACTCAGGACGTTTCAACAATGCATATCATGATGCTTGGCATACAATGACCCATGACATTTAATATGCACACAAGAATACATTCATTTACATCAACAAAATCACACTTTGCACTTATGCCCAAAACAATGCATTTAATTGCCATACGGCCACAACTCATCACATCACCATCTAAACACATATATTTACCTCATACAACAGCACCTGGCATGATACCCATCAATTACGCACGGTTATGACGACAAAAGTCGACAACCGATACTATTCCCAACTTTTCGACATAATTAAATTGGCTAACAATTCCAAAATCATCATAACAAGAAAGTACAACTCAATAGCTATGCAACGATACCAAGAATGTAAAAATCGGGTAAATGGATCAAAAGTTACAAACGAAAATGAAAAACGATGTTTTGAAAAGTCACATTTTGCAAAAGTCCTGTCCATACGCGTACCACCATGAGCCATACGCGTATGAGCAGAGACTCATTTTTCCCAAAACTCACGTGTAAATGACCGTACGCGTAATGCCCAAGCCCGTACGCGTATTGACCTAAAAAGCTACGCGTATCATACGCAAATGGGCAGATGGCCGAGAAAACAAGCAACCCATACGCGTATTGGCCCTATGGCTCGCCCACCATACGCGTATTGCCAAGGTTCATACGCGTATGAACATGCCCCATACGCGTATGACCTGGAAATCTCAGAAAAATTCTTCTGCATAATTGTTCATATGGGTTCCAATCCAAAACCCTCCAAATCATCACTCAATACCCAGAAAAACACCAATACACTTACTAACAACATGCATCTATCATATACCAACAATAAGGAACACTAACAACATAATTTCCAACACATTTAATCAATTTCAAATCGATTTTACCAAAAATGGGTTTACTAAAATATTTCCATTTCAATCCAACAATCATCACAAATATACATACATAATCATATACAAGTATACAATAATTGAATTTCGCACCCTTACCCGATTAAATCGATACTAGAAGTTGATTTTTCTTTGATTTTCCCAAGTTTTCCACTATTTCTCATCTTCTTCTGTTTTCTCTCCTTTTTCTTTCTTTTCCTTTTCTTTCTTTCTCTTTTTCTCTCTACTATTTTCTATTTTTTTCTTACTTAATAAAAAATATCCTAAAATGACCAAAATACCCCCACACTTAAATATCTCACAAACGATCCCAAAACCCGATAAAATATCACAGCATTGAAAAATAACATATTTTCAGATAAAAGTCGAAAATAAAATAAAATAATAATATAATAATCAAACGACTCGATTAAATAAAACGCACACGAAAACTGGGTCGTTACAACTCTCCCCCACTTAGAAATTTTCGTCCTCGAAAATATTACCTGAGACGAACAAATCTGGATACGACTCCCGCATCCGACTCTCCAACTCCCAAGTCAAATTGCCCTCTGCAGCGCCGCCCCACGCCACTTTCACAAGTGCAATATCCTTGCCTCTCAACCTCTTCACCTCGCGATCCAAAACCCTAACTGGTAATGCCTCAACTGTAAGGTTCTCCCTTACCTCGACCTCATCCATCGGAATCACATGCGACGGATCCGGAACATACTTCCGAAGCTGTGAAACATGAAACACATCGTGCAAATTCGACAGATTCGGCGGCAACGCCACCCTATAAGCCACAGCACCCACTTTCGCAGATATCTGGTAAGGACCAATAAACCGAGAAGTAAGTTTCTTCGATTTCAATGCACGACCCACACCTGTTACCGGCGTAACCCTCATAAATACATGATCACCCTCTTGGCCATATGTTCATAATCATGCATGGAATGTTTTCCCTCAATTAATTGCATTGTTTGAATCGTGTATCAAAAATCCTAGCCTTCATGCAGAAATTAGGGTTCTTGAGGTCTCTTCGTGATTTCTTGTTATATGTTTAATTTAAATGAAATTAAAGTACATAGACATGATCGTGAGGTTGAGACGAGCATAATGATATGTGGATTGCATGATATGATTACGTATTCATGGAGATTGGATAGAAAACGCAAATCAGCCAAACCCAGAAAACGCGCGTGTTCTTGGTGTTGTTCTTGGCGCCATTTTCATAAATTTGAATATTTGAATTTTGTTTAATTGATTCAAAAATTAATTTCTCTCTGAGTTTTAATGATTTTGAGTTGATTCTATTTTTAATAATTCACAAAAATGTTAAAATATTTTATTTTATCAAAAAATCCCAAAAATATTATTTATTTTGTATAATTGATATTTTTGCAAAGAATTAATATTTTGATTGTTTTTGGCATTTTAAATATTTTTTCTACATTGATTTTGCAACTTTTAATGCTTTCTAATTATTTTGTAGGTAAATACTTAATTTTTGAAGCATTAATCCAAGATCACAATTTGTTTTCCATGTGTTAAACAATTTTTGATCATTTTAATTGAATTTTTATTCAATTAGATACATTTTTGGAAACAAATTAGGGTTTTGGATTAATTAAACCCTCATAAATCATTTTCAAAACACTTTGGGCCTCTATTAGAGTGTAAGACCCAATCCTTTTTTTGACCAAATCATCTTTGGGCCTCACTTATTGTATAAGTCCCGATACCGTAAAAAAAAAACAAACGGCGCGATCGTCGCCTTTTCAAAAAACATCTGGGCCTCTCCTTGAGCTATAAGACCCATTCAAAACTTTTGGGCCTCTATTAGAGTGTAAGACCCAATCCTCCTTTTAACCAAAACATTTTGGGCCTCACTTATTGTATAAGTCCCTCTGCGTCAAAAGAAAACCTCGGCGCGATCGCCATTTTTAAACGAAAAATCATTTGGGCCTACCCTCGTGTTATAAGCCCCACTCTTTTTCTTTAAACCTTTTTGGGCCTCTTGAGAGAGTGTAAGACCCATCCCTTTGTACAGAAAACCTTTTTGGGCCCCAGTCACTTGTATAAGTCCCGCTGTACAAAGTCAAACAGTGCGCTCACTGATAAAACCCTGGGCCTCTCCTTGAGCTGTAAGCCCCAAATCTTTCTTTTTCAAAGCACTTTCTCCTTTGATTTTGAATATACTGTTATTTTCAATCTTTCTTTGTTGAACAACTAACCAAACAGCATGGAAGCTCTACAACCGAGTAAGTGGTTATCGCTTTCGTTTACTGCTTTCATATTATAAACTGTATTGTGGGGCTGCTCACTGTAAGTCTCCTTTCACAAACTCATATCTACTGCGTAATAATAATATAGATATTTCGAGTTTCCCTGGTTACTCGTCTAGAACTAGGTGACGCCGTTTCATTTATTCGTAGAAATAGACGCCTAGATCCCCAATAGGAGCACCAAATACAGTCTTCTCTTCGGCTGTCCTCCTTAGGAATCGTCAAGAAATTCTATCCCCCAGAGATGAATTATTCTCGGTGAAACTTCTCTTGAATTTCTTCAAACCGCCGAACGATTCGGACTCTCTCTAAAAGTTAAAGTCATTGGATAGTAAACCTCGCACGTTTACCAGTGGTTTTAACTCTAAAAGAGTTTTCCTGAACTTTTCTTTTTTTTGGGACCCACGGGCTTCTTAAAAGCATCGGCCTCCTCTTGGGCTTCGTATAATGATCTCTTCCTCCGGGAATGATAGCCTCCTCTTGGGCTTCGTACAAGGACCCGTCGGCTTCTTAAAAATTTCCAGCCTCCTCTTGGGCTTCGTATAAATTATCCCGACGACCTCCTAGAGGTATAGGAACAGAACCTAGTCATCCTCATAGAACAGTCCTTTCATAGAGTCTACTACTGTTTCTCAAAGCATAGTACAAAAGATAAAACTCTAGACACGGACAGTCTAACTTCCTTGAGTCTCAAAGACATTCTCAAGCACCCTTCGTTAAATAGGAAGGAAACCCGCAGACTCGGATAGTCTCAATACCCTTTGGATTTCCCGCTTCCTCAAAGAAAAGGAAATATCCCTGATCCTCAAATTAAATCCCTGTGTACGGTGTTACTCATATAAGAACTGATTTTCTCTTTTAAATCAGTATATTGGATCTGTCACTCAACTGAAACAGTTACAATAGCCTTCATCTCGGGCTTCGTACGAGATACCAAAATTCTCCCCAGTGGAGTCAAAACAACCTTTTAGCCTCTCTCTTAGGCTTTGTATGAGACACAAAAGATTCCCTCATTGAGTCAATCACCCCTTTTTTTGCCTCCATCTCGGGCCTCGTACGAGATATAAATCCCTTAAGCAAAAGTCGAACTCTTTGCTAGCCTCCTCTTAGGCTTTGTATAACGATATGCCCCACTGGGTCAAAAACCTTTAGCCTCTCTCTCGGGCTTTATACGAGACACAAATTAGCCTCCTCTTAGGCTTTGTATAAGAAAACCACTGGTTGATCCAATCGACCTTTTAGCATCAAAGCTGTGCCTCGTTCACAGTACACAAACATCAACAACTCCTTTCCCTTCATCTAATCGCTGTAAGCGGCAAGCCTCTGGATCATCTATATCCATGCCACTGTCCCTCTTTTAGCATGAGAAATTCCTAAGGAAAGATGGCATTGCTCTACACTGAGTTAAAGTCTTCTCCTTCAGGTTAAAACCCTTTCTTCGGAAATTATGGCATTGCTCGGATCCGCGTATCCCAGTTAAAGTAATTCTCCTTCTCCCTCTTTAGAGATGACAAATTCTCTCTAAAGTCGAGGTCTTTTAGCTTCACATCTTGGGCTTTGAACAAGACACAAATAGACCTTTCAGCTTCACATCTTGGGCTTTGAACAAGATACAAATCACCTTTCGCTTCACGTCTTGGGCTTTGAACAAGACACCAAAAACCAATTTCCTCCCATAGAATAGGAGGAACTACGAACGCTCTGATTTCCCTGTTTCGGTAAACGGGAATACGTAGGCATAAGATCGAAAGAAAAGATCTTAGCGAGCGCAATCAACAAAAAACCCAAATCCCATATCTCCATCAATTAAAAGCAGTATTTCAAACGCATCAGTCCTAACATCCTAATCCTTATTCCCCGCCAGAAACCCTTTGCCTAGGAAAAAAAAAAGAAAGAACCTGTATTGGCGAAATACGAATAACCAGTACAAAGGCCCGCCCACATTGATAGCATCTGTAACCTAACAGACCGCTGTTTAAACTCAGTATGCAAGCAGGGTTAATTGGTGACATCTATTTCCCTTCCTTATTCAGCTCACAATAGGATAAAAAATGAATCGACCTGTAGTTTTAAGCTCAACCGCAGAGAGCGACCAGCGCTTAAGAACCGCGTCCAAAATAGCTCGCTACAACAGGTTACAGAAAAACCAAGACCCTTCTTTGTTTTATTGTCAATAGGAATGACAAGCTGTCCCCATCCGGTTGTATTAGTACTCTCGACCGTTTTGATAGCATCGTTGTATGAAGAAATGGAAGTTCCTTCTCGACAGTGCAAGGCTTGTTCCCCACAAACTGTGACAAGTTGATCGTTCTTGACGAACTTTAGCTTTTGGTGGAGGGTTGAAGTGACCACTCCAGCCTGGTGTATCCAAGGTCTTCCTAATAAACAACTGTATGTTGCCCGGATGTCAATGACCTGGAAAGTGACTTGGAAAGTGTGAGGATCAATAGTTATGGGAAGATCAACTTCGCCGATAACCGTTTTTCTGGATCCGTCAAATGCTTTGACGACAACCTCGCTGATTCTCATCGGAGGGCCTTTAAATGATAATTGCATCAAAGTGGACTTCGGTATAACATTCAGGGCTGACCCTATGTCTACCAGTACGCTGGCCAACGCATCGTCCTGGCAGTTAACTGTGATATTGAGTGCCATGTTATGACGACGACCCTCTTCAGGTAATTCCTCATCACTAAATCCCAAATTGTTACAGGAAGTGATGTTAGAGATAATGCTATCGAACTGTCTGATTGTTACATCCTGTTCCACAAAGGCTTGCTCCAAGACGTTTTGTAGAGTCTCCCTATGTGCTTCTGAACTGAGTAACAGTGATAATACTAAGATCTTTGAAGGAGTTTGTAGCAGTTGATCAACAATGTTGTATTCACTCCTTTGGATGAGCTTCAGCATCTCATCATTATTTTTCGAAAGGCCTGGATTACTGGATTGACCGACTGGTGGATCGGGAGCTTCCGTCTGAAGTTCCTTTTCTTTGTTAGGTTCCCCAACCCCTCGGTTAAAGATTCTACCACTTCGTGTTACACGACTGATGTCTGCAATATTCACGACGGAGGGTAATGGAATTTCCTTTCCATTCTCAATGGTTGTTGCACCGTATTTGTAAGGGATAGCCTTAGTTGATTCATACGGTAATGGTCCCGGCAGATAGATGACTACAGGAACCTTCTGATTTTTCTGACCATCGTAAGTAATCTCGATTCGTTCCCGGTTGGGAACTTTATATTCGTCAAGTAGAGGGATGATGGCAAAAACATCCCTGGTCTTATGATGACCAGAGATTACGACAACGTTCTCAACTTGATTAGCAAGGTAGTTCGTTGTCCAGTTGATGGGTCCAGACCCCGGATATGGACAAATCTCTCCACGATCCACCTGGCCCTGAAGAGCTGCTCGCACAAGGTTGCATCCTTGGTTACTCTCCGAACAGACGCTACAACGGTCATAATTGTGTGGTGGCACCTGGCCACCCCCACTTTGAATACAATGTAACCTCACCAGGTTAGCTTCCATTGATCGGACATCCTGACTCTGACGCCGAGTAGGATTCCTGTTACTGATACTAATTTGCTGAGTATCTTCATCCATGTAGATTGGCATCCACCAATGATTTAACAAGTGCTGAAGTGCCTCCTGGACAAGGGTACAACCTTGATCGTTTTCGCAACCCGCCTTACAGCTGTGATAGTCGTGTGATACCAGGAATCCGAGTCGGACCTGTTCAGCATGTAACTCTACCAGGTTGGTATTCATCAAGCGGATATCAAAGATCTGAACCATGTTGATCTGATAGGGATTCCTATCATGGTAGTCTTGGATCCATCCAAGATCCACCTGACGCTGGAGGGACTCCTGTATGAAAGAGCATCCCTGTTTGTTTACCGAGCAAGTCAGACAAGAACTGTAATCGTGGCGCGGCAGATTATGATACTGACTTTGCCTTGAGTGTATCGACACCAAGTTGACATTCATTGCACGGATATCGTGGTTCTGAATGATGTTAGAATTCGTGTAGACCATGTTAACTCCACGAACTCGGTGCTCTTGGATCCATCCGAGATCCATTTGTTCCTGTAGAGCTGCTTGCACCACAGAACATCCCTGGTTGTCTTTAGAGCAGATATCACACTGGTGATAGTTATGAGGTGGCACATGGCCATATCCACTCTGTCTACAATGCATCTTGACCAGATTGGTTTTTAACAAGAGTACATTGTGAATTTGATAGACATTGTTAGTCTCTTTCTCAATCAAATTGACTGCAGCCTTTTCATGTTGAGGCAGCGGGTTTGTAAGAACATTGGGATTTATATCTTTGAAAGATAAGACCCTGTCCTAACAAGTTTTTGCACGTCGGATTTGAAACTAAGACAATTTTCAATGTTATGCCCTGGTCCTCCTTGGTGGTAAGGGCATGTCTGATCCACCTTAAACCAAAAAGGAGGATTTTCCGGTACTGTAAGAGGGGACTTAGTCTGAATGTGCCCCTTGGCTAGCAGTAAAGGAAACAACTCTGCGTACGTCACGGGTATAGGATCAAATCCTGGTGGCCGTGTTGTACGGTTGTTGTTATATGGAAGACGAGCCTGCTGAAGAGGCTGTTGTGTCCTTTGCTGATCAAGTTGGCTTTGCGCAACCTGAGGTTGATACTTAGGAATAGGCATAGGGTTGATAGCAGGAGTCACAGCTGCTACCGGTTGATAACGTCGCCTTTGCTTCCCTAGAGAGATATTCCCAATATCTTGCTCTTTTTTCTTAGGGAGAGCACTACCGTATTTTTTAGTACCGCTCGTCGATCCAGTGTCTTTTACCAAACGTCCTTCTCGGACGGCTTCCTCAAGACGTACACCCATGCCTACCATCTTGGCAACCATTCGGTCATAGTAAAATGAGCTTAAGGTCTTTAAGAAGATCTTTGTCATCTCTTTTTCCTCAAGAGGTGGACAAATTTGAGCGGCAATTTCACGCCACCTTTGAGCATACTCCTTAAAGGTTTCCTTGTCCTTTTGCGACATCGATCTGACCTGATCTCTGTCGGCTTCCATATCCAAATTGTATTTGTATTGTTGGACGAAGGCAGTACCAAGATCTCTAAATGTATTGATCGTAGTACGGTTTAAACCCATGTACCATTTTAATGCGGCACCGATTAAACTATCCTGGAAGTAGTGAATCAGTAGGTCCTGATTCTCCGTCTGAGCTGACATCCACCGAGCGTACATCACCAGATGGCTCTAAGGGCAAGAGTTACCCTTGTACTTTTCAAAGTCGGGAACTTGAAATTTGTGCGGGACTTTCACATTGGGGACCAGACAGAGGTCTACGGCGTCCTTTCCAAATAGATCCAGACCGCGAATGGCTTGCAGCTCCTTCTGTATCTCCAAGAATTGTTCCTGGAATTCATCCATTCTATCGAACATAGTTTCCTTTTTACCAGCAAGTATCGGTGGAATCTGTCCTTCCGGGATAGTGTGCAACACAAGGGGTGGTACCGTGACTACGGCAGTAAATCTTGGCGTTTCCCAAAGTTTGTAACCTTCAGGAGTCTTCAGTATGCCCCTGGCATCTTTGCTTTCCCGAAGTTTGTAACCTTCAGGCCCAGCGGCTTCTGTTGTGATTCCCTGATCTTCAGCGATCGACGGAACATATCCTTCCAGGATATAGTTAACAGGCATGCCCCAAGGACGATCTTTAGGCATTTGATACCTAGGATCATACTTCTCCACTATGGGCATTGAGGTGATCTCTGAGATCACAGTTCTTTGTAGCTGAGCTTCTGCCATGGCTTGCATGTCGTTACGAAGCTTTCTCATATCCTCTCTCAGAGCGTCGATCTCTTCTTTCAACTCTCTGTTTTCTTCCTCAAGATCATCCATCCTTTTCTGACGATTGGCCCGAGTATTATAAGAATGAGACAGTTTGACTCTAGAATCGAGACACAAATGTGAGATTCGTAGGTAAGAAGAATACGCGATGTGAGAATGATGAATGCAATGATTATATTAATTGTTTTTTTGTTTAATCAAAATAAACTTCGACAATTAGATTGCAAATATCAAACAGTGGGGAAACCCCTTTTTATTGAATTCAAAGGATTACAGAAATGGAAATACAGTAGATTACAAGGTGCAGAAACAGAAACCTAAGCTAATGGGTCCCGAGTCCTCTCTGAAGAGAAATCGGGTGCTGACTCTGGTACTTTCCTTTTCTTTGACCGGGGCTCTTGGGCCGTTGTCGGGTTGTCATTCCTTTGCCAAGTGAAAGGAGTGAGCAAATTTCTTTGGTCATCTTGATTCTCTACAGTATGTTGCTCCAAAATTTCAATCAGAGCATCTTTTTCTTTTAGTAATTATTGTATTTTGATGCACTCTACGTCGAGGGTGCGGTACTTGTTCTTCCAAGACCTTCTCTCCTTTTGAACTTTGTTGAGAGTAACCTGAAGCTTTTCAGTTTCCGTCATGAAGTACATGACAGATTCCTTCGGCGGAAGAATTTCGTAACGAGGATAAGGCATTTTTAGGTTGAGAGCTCTAGTTTGTACCCAATGGAGATAAGGCTCCACCGAGACACAGTCCAGTTTTCCTAGAGACTCTCGTCCTTTCTTATGAACCTGTTTCTAAGCATGCACTATTTCCATCTTTAGTGCTCTGTCATTTTCTCCTTCTTTGAAGAAAAGACCTTCCAGATGAACACCCCGTGGGACATGTCTCATCGGGTATCCAAATTGACGACGAACCAACACCGGATGATAGTTGATTCCTCCTTTAGTTCCTATGAGGGGTACGTTGGGGAAGTTTCCACAATGATCAATGATTCTGATTCCATCATAGATCCTATTACACCAATCTATATCAGAGTTGGTAAGAGACATGATTTTCTGCGACCAACGTAAGGCACTCTTGTGATCCCAAAAAGTAGCAGATTTAGGCAAATGGGAGATAAACCATTTATAAAGCAGAGGTACACAACATGTGATCTCCCCTCCACTGTACAAATTTCCTAAGTGTACAGAATGATACGCCTCCGCGAGCAAAGTCGGCACAGGGTTTCCAATGAGAAAAACCTTAATGGAGTTGATATCTACAAAGTTATTGATGTTGGGAAACAATAATAACCCATAGGTGAGCAAGACAAAGACGCTTTCAAAAGCAGTCACGTTTCCTATACTGGCAAAATACAGGGCTTTCTTTGTCAAGAACTGGGCTGGCAAACCTTGGATGCCACCCTTAGTGGTTATGTGAGTCCTGACCTCAGACTCGTCCAAATGAATTGCTCTTGCTATGGTCTGATTCTTTGGAATTTCTTCCAGTCTAGAAAATGGAGCTCGATCAGTGATATGTAGATCAATCAGATGAGAATACTCCTCCAGCGTTGGTGCTAGCTGGTAATCCGGGAATGTGAAACAGTGATAGATCGGATCGTAAAACTGAATGAGCACATCCATGATTCCCTCAATCACATGGACTCCTAACAGTGGTAGCAAACCACCGTGCTTGGCTCTGAAAGCCTCAGGGTTAGTGATCATCTTTGCTAACCTTCTCAAGTCCTCTAACTTTGGAACCTTGAAGGTATACGTATGAGTTCTCCTTCTACCGAAATCCATTAGTGCAATCCCCTTCTCTGATATTTGCAATCACAGTCTTAGTTTAATTTGAAAAACAGAGAGACTAGAAGAGAAATTTTTTTGAATGTTTTAATGTTTTTTAAATGAATGCATGAATGCAGCACACAAAAACATAGAAAAAACATGGGGTCAAAAGGTCGTTGTCATGAAGTCAAGGCTTTACCCATCCCCAAAGGTTTATACTAAGGTGATTTTTGTACCTGTACTCATTATCATCAGCTCCTCCCAGGAAAGCAAAACAACAAGCGGATCGCCAGCGAGTTGTATAGCAATCTTAGAGTAAGTGCCATTCACCGAGAATAAATCACCAGCCTCAAAAGAGGGTAGTATCGCGTAACAACTATTCCAGATAGTTTACGCATTACAAAAGGGTTTAGCTCCTCAGCTTCTCAGACATCACAATCGGCCCATTGTCTAGGTGAGAGAATGGGTTGCATTGGTCAGCCTCCACTGAGGTTGATGGTCGACCTCGTCGCCATCACTTATCTTAAGTGTATACTCAATCTTTCCACATGCGGCATCACACGCATTCCCATTAGGAGAAAAATAAACATGTATAGCAATTAGGAAAAGCAGTATATATATTGGTCTTAAACATCCTAGACCTTTAAAGCTATGAATCCTAAGTTCCTGACAGAAATGGGTTCCCCGGCGGAATCCCCAATCTGTGGTATTCATACAAGAGAAAAGAAAAAAAGGTTTAGAAGTAGGCCCCACGGTGGGCGCCATTTTTCTGTAGCGAGCAATTTTGGATGCGGTTCTTAAGCGCTGGTCGCTCTCTATGGTTTACTACAGGTCGATTCATTTTTTATCCTATTAAAGCTAATGAAGGAAGGGAAATAGATGTCTCCAATTAACCCTGCTTTGCATACTGAGTTTAAACAACGATCTATTAGGTTACGAATGCTATCAATGTGGGGGGCCCTTGTACTGGTTATTTGTATTTTTGCCAATACCGTTTTCTTTCTTTCTGGGATTTTCTGGCGGGGAACAAGGATTAGGATGTTAGGACTGATGCTTTTTGATAGATACATGAGAGTATGGGATTTTGGGTTTTTGTTTAGTGTGCTCGCTAAGATTTTTCTTTCAATCTTATGCCTACGTATTCCCGTTTACCGAAACAGGGAAATCAGAGCGTTCGTAGTTCCTACTATTCTATGGGAGGAAATGGTTGTTTTGGTGTCTTGTTCAAAGCCCAAGACGTGAAGCGAAAGGTGATTTGTGTCTAGTTCAAAGCCCAAGATGTGAAGCTAAAAGGTGTTTGTCTTTAGAGAGAATTTGTCATCTCTAAAGAGGGGTCTGTTTGTCACAACTATTTATAAAGGAGAATTACTTTAACCGGGATTTGTGAATCCGACAATGCCATAGTTTCCTTTATAGGGGATTTTAACCTGAAGGAGAAGACTTTAACTCAGTGTAGAGTAATGCCATCTTTCCTTAGGAATTTCTCATGCTAAAAGAGGGATAGTGGCGTGGATGTAAATAATCCAGAAGCTTGCCGCTTACAGCGATTAGATGAAGGGAGTTGTTTGATATTTGTGCACTGTGAACGAGGCACAACTTTAATGCTAAAAGGTTAATTAGATTAACTAGTGGTTTTCTTATACAAAGCCTAAGAGGAGGCTGATATATGTCTTGTACAAAGCCCGAGAGAGAGGCTAAAAGGTTTTGACTTGACGATGGAATCTTTTGGTATCTCGTATAAAGCCCGAGATGGAGGCTATTTGACTCAACAAGAGAGTTTTTTTTTTGTAACTCGTACGAAGCCCGAGATGGAGGCTGAAAGGGTTATTTGACTCAACGAGGGAGTCTCTTATGTGTCTCATACAAAGCCCGAGAGAGAGGCTAAATGTTGTTTAAGTTAAGTGACAGGTCCAGTATACTGATTTTAAAGAGAAAATCAGTTCTTATATGAGCAATGCTTGCACTCAGGGATTTTGATTCGAGGATCAGGGTTATTTCCTGTTCTTCAAGGAAGCGGGAAATCCGAAGGGTATTGAGACTATCCAAGTCTACGGGTTTACTTCCTATTCTTGAAGGGTGCTTGAGAATGTCTTTGAGACTCGAGGAAATTAGACTGTCCAAGTCTAGAGTTTTATCTTTTGTACTATGCTTTGAGAAACAGTAGTAGACTCTTGGAAGGACTGCTCTATGCAGATGATTAAGTTCTATTCCTATACCTCTAGGAGGTCGTCGGGACAATTTGTACGAAGCCCAAGAGGAGGCTGGAAACTTTTAAGAAGTCGATCGGTCCTTGTACGAAGCCCAAGAGAAGGCTATCATTCCCGGAGGAAGAGATCATTATACGAAGCCTAAGAGGAGGCTGTGAATACTTCTAAGAAGCCGACGGGTCCTTGTACAACGCCCAAGAGGAGGCGGGGGTGCTTTTAGGAAGCCGATGGGTCCCCAAACCCCGAGAAGTTCAAGACAGGCTATTCACGAGGAATAGATCAAGCCAGGAAAATTCGAGAATTTGGAAGAAACTCAAGAGATGCCATTCACGGAGAAAAGATCATCTCTGGGGAGTAGAGTTTCTTGACAAGTGCTTTTAAGAAGCCTGTGGGTCCCCAAACCCCGAGAAATTCAAGACATGCCATTCACTGAGAATAGATCAAGCCAGGAAAGTCTGAGAATTTGGAAGAAACTCAAGAGATGCCATTCACGGAGAAAAGATCATCTCTGGGGAATAGAGTTTCTTTGACAACTTCTATGAGTGACAGTCTATGAAAGGGTTTACAGGGAATGCTGCCTTTCATGTCTCCATATTGTTTAACCCCAAAAGGAGGGAAGACTGTGTCTGGTAATCCTATGGGGATCTAGTTTAGACTATTTCTAAGAGTGATCAACGGGCTTAATGCTAGACGTAGTTGTCGGGGAAACTCTAAATATCTATACTATTATTACACAGTTGATATGAGTTTATGAAATAAGACTTACAGTGAAACAGCCCCACAGTACAGTTATATGTATATGAAAGCGGTAAATGAAAGCAATAACCACTTACTCGGTTGTAGAGCTTACATGCTGTTTGGTTAGTTGTTCAACAAAGAAAGATTGAAAAATAACAGTATATTTCAAAATCAAATGAGAAAGTGTTTTGAAAAAGAAAGATTTGGGGCTTACAGCTCAAGGAGAGGCCCAAGGTTTTATCAGTGAGCGCACTGTTTAAATTTGTACAGAGGGACTTATACAAGTGACTGGGGCCCAAAAAAGGTTTTCTGTACAAAAGGGTTGGGTCTTACACTCTAATAGAGGCCCAAAAAAGTTTAAAGAAAAAGAGATGGGTCTTACTACTCGAGGGTAGGCCCAGTTGACTTTTCGTTTGAAATGGCAATCGCGCCGAGATTTTCTTTTCACGCGAAGGGACTTATACAATAAGTGAGGCCCAAATGGTTTTGGTTAAAAAGGGATTGGGTCTTACACTCTAATAGAGGCCCAAGTGAGTTTTAAGAAAAGAAATGGGTCTTACTACTCGAGGGTAGGCCCAGGGTTATTTTGAAAAGGCGACGATTGCGCCGTTTATTTGAAAATGTACAGAGAGACTTATACAACGAATGAGGCCCAAAAATGTTTTCTGTACAAAGGGGGTTGGGTCTTACACTCTAATAGAGGCCCAAGTGTATTTAAAAATCAATTGTGAAAGTGTAATTAATCAAAAACCCTAATTTTAATCTTTAAAAGTAAATATTTAAAGAAAATCAAACAAAATACAAAATAAATTTGAATAATCCATTTATGATTTTGTTTAAGGTTTGAAAAAAATGAGGGATAATCACAAGGAATATTTAAACTCATTAGGTTTTGATTTTCAAAGTAAATATTCACTTTTAGAATGTTTAAAAACAATTAAAAATGAATTTATTCACAAAAATACTAATTATATTAAATAAACAATATAAATCTAATTTTTTTGTGGAATAAAATATTTCAACATTTTTATGATTTTTTACAAAAAGAATCAGTAAAAAATAATCAAAATTGAGTGAGTTATTAATTTTTCAAATCATTAAAAATAATAATATGAAAAATAACAAAATAAACAAGTGATAAAAAGAAGTCTGGGGCGAGGGGGATTCGAACCCCAGACCTCTCGCTTGCCAATACACACAAAACCAGCTGATGAACCGCTGGGGCGCAATGCCAATTCAAATATAACATGGCAATGGAAAAATATATAGAGAACTTGTTGGATTTTCTGAAAATGGCGCCATGGCCATCTTCTTCCTCAAGCTCGTGCATGAAGCCCTCTATCTCACTCACCTCTCAACCATTTGACATGATTCAAACACCAAACTCGTGCGTTTTTTCACAAGGAAGAAGATGGCAATACCCAATTTCATTCATTTTCAGTATATAACAAATTATATCATTGTGGCCGTATGAACCCTAATTTTGCAAAAGCAATCGAGTAGGCATGATTATGAGTGCTATGATCAAATTTTCTGAGGGAAAACAATCAACATATGATGGCAAGCAATTGGCAAAAATATCATGCGAGGAAATAGGCATGGATCATGGACTTTGAGTTTTGAGGCTTACCATGATGCAAGCTGAAATGGAACTCTGCACAAACTTTGTTCCAGTTGTGAATTAATGATCCCTACAGCTTCAATGGATGTTATGGAGTGTGTTACAAGCTTTGGAACACTTTGAAACTCTTTGGATCAAGCAGGAGACCTCCACCTGCATAATTGAGGCATAATGGCTTGGTTGAAGGGTGATTTTGAGCCTGAGGTGTTACAGTTAGTGTTTAAGTGTTTGGACACCTCAAATACATCATATGTGATGTGTTTGAGCAATTGGAATTGATTGCCTAAGGCTGCAACTCAAAACCCGATAGTGGTTACTCAAAAACCAAAAAACTTGAGGTTTAAGGAAGAATGAGAGAAAGCAGTGTTGTAACTGGCTTTGGTGTGAGTTGAATGATCCATTGGGACCTCTATTTATAGGTGATCAACTTTTGTTTTGGAGGAATAGTGAATGGCTGCTGGATCAGATCACATTTGTATGGATTGGCTTGGAGGATTTCTTCTCAAGCAAGGCAAATTAGCCATTCCCAAGAGCAGGGCTATGCCTTGACCAAAATCAAATTCTTCAGATGGTTTTATTGTTGTTTAATCAGAGAACTTGACTGAGTAGAGTGACTTTGTTGAAAATGCACTATTCCACATTAATGCCCTTTGAATTCAAGGCAAAAATGTGCCAAAGTGGATGAACTTCAAGTTGGAAGATTCCTTGGCTTTTTGACTCAACTTTGTGGGTTGGATCAGATGCAATGTGATTGGTTTGAATACATGTGGCATGCTGATCCTCAGTTTTTGGTTCAAAATCGTGTGTGGCAAGCAAACATGCAAACTGATTTTTCCAAAACAGCTTGCAGCAGCATGACTTTGGGCATGGATTTCTCTTGGGTCAAGTTGAATCAATTCATGCTGTTAAGCTCTTTGAATTCTTGGTAACATATGCAACAACATTTATGTTTAACTTTGGAACTGATTCAGCTTACATCTATGTGAAAAGATCTCACAAGTTTTGGTGTTTCAACAAAATCTGTCTTGGAAAATGTACTTTCATATTTTCAGCCATTTTGGCTCACTCATAACTCAAAATCCACAATTAATTGGAGTTAGGTCTAGTTGAATTTTTTGTAGAGGGAAATGAGATCTACAAATCAAGCTTTGGATGGGAAAAAATGGCCTTGTGCTTTAGGAGTTATGACCCTCCAAAGTTTGTACCCTAGCCACTTTATTTTTAACTTAGAAAATTTTCTAAGTTTTTATGGTTACCCCTTTTACAAGTTATCCAACTTTTCTTGATTTTTCTTGATGAATGATGATTCAAATCATACATTAACATCATTTTAGGGTTAAAAATCCATTTTGGTGAAAAATCTCAAAAAGTCAAAGTTGACTTTTGTGCACAGTTGACTTTTTATCAGATGAATTCCAAACTGTGCAATTCCTTAGGAAATCATGTCCTTGACCTAAATAAAACTTGATGGACATGTTCCATGGGTGGCATAGGGTATATTTAGGTATGTCCTAGGGTTTGGGAGCATGTCCTGGTCAAAAGTCAAAGTTACAGTTGACTTTCCTCGCGAAACCCTAATTGTGGTGCAGATGAAATTGAGACTTGTTGCTCAAGCTTCTTGGATTAATCCATTGTTCCAAATGGATCAATATAGTTCATTAGAGACCCTCAAACCCTCTCTTGAGGTCTTGGCTCATGATTTGCCCCAAAAGTCAACTTAGGGGTGAATTAGGTCAAGAAACCCTAATTCCTGATTTTTGATGAATGCAACCCCTGAGGCAAAATTGACTTGATGATTGGGTCCATGAGGTCCCATGGGGTATATTAGGTTGTGTTTTGTATCTTTGGCTCATGCCCAGAGGAAAATTTCCCTCTGGAGGCCCTGATCGACCAAAACCCTAATTTGGTGATACTGGCGATCTTGAGACTTGATTCACCTAGAAGGGAGTAGCTTTGTGCTTAATCCTTGGAGTGGGAGTCCTTTTTGATCCTTTGTGTATGTTTGAGAGGTTTAGACAAGTTGAAGATCATGTCATTCCTTGATTGATCCTTTGTCTAAGGCTCTGAGAGGGCTTGAAACCCTAATTTTGATTATAGTGGATGCTCACCCATCTTTGGGGAGACTGATGAGGTATGATGATTCATCCATATTGTGGTGATGATTTGCACAGTAATGGGAAATCTTAGTGGTCAAAATTTGGGGTATGACACTGTGCCCTGGCTTGGGCACCCAAACGTCTTCGCCAGTATATGATTTGTCACACTACTTGGTTAATCTCCGAAATGGATCCAATCAAATACGTCTTTGAAAAGCCTGCTCTCACGGGAAGGATTGCCCGTTGGCAGATGTTGTTATCAGAATACGACATCGAGTACCATGCTCAGAAAACTGTCAAAGGGAGTATTTTAGCCGATCATTTGGCTCATCAACCAATTGACGATCAGGATTTAGTCAGATTTGACTTCCCGGACGAAGATGTCATGTATTTGAAAACGAAAGATTGCGATGAACCGCTACCCAGTGAAGGGCCAAAACCAAGTTCCTAATGGGGACTAATGCTTGATGGAGCTGTCAACAATTATGGAAACAGAATTGGGGCAATCATCGTGACACCTCAGGGTACCCACATTTCTTTCACTGCCAGATTAACATTCAAATGTACAAACAAGGAGGCCGAATACGAAGCTTGTATCATGGGTCTAGAAGAAGCGATCGACTTAAGGATTAAGAACTTGGATGTGTATGGAGACTCAGCCCTGGTTATCAATCAGATCAAAGGAGATTGGAACACATACCAATCAGGACGGATTCCTAACAAAGATTACGCGAGGAGGTTGTCACCATTCTTCAACAGAATCGAGTTTTATCAAATCCCTCGTGAATAGAATCACATGGATGATGCATTTGCCACTCTCTCTTCCATGATTAGTGTAGGTCAATGGAATGACGTACCTAAGTGTAGCACAGTTTTTATGGTTTCGAATCACTATCGCTTTGGTACTACAGTTCAATTCATTTTTTATCCTATTGAAGCTGATGAAGGAAGGGAAATAGATGTCTCCCATTAACCCTGCTTGCAAACTGAGGTTAAGCAGTCAAAACTATTGGTTTACAGATGCGGCTTTAGTTCGTGGGTCTCTCTCTGCTTATTTTGTTCAGAACGAAATACCGGGACAGTTCATGGGGAATTTTTTGGGATCCTGCGCCAGATTGGTTGGAGGTGGGGGACTTTGGGATTATTTTTTTGATTAGTGTGCTCGCTAAGATTCTTTGCCAATCTTATGCCTACGTATTCCCGGGATAGGGAAATCAAAGCGATCGTAGTTCCTCCTATTCTCTAGGAGGAAAGGGTGTTTTGGTGTCTTGTGCAAAGCCCAAGACATGAAGCTAAAGGTGGTTTGTATCTTGTTCAAAGCCCAAGATGTGAAGCTGAAGGGTCTTTTTGTATCTTATTCGAAGCCCAAGATGTGAAGCTAAAAGGGTGTTGACTTTAGAGAGAATTTGTCATCTCTAAAGGGGTCTGTTTGTCACAATTGTTGGATGACTGATTATAAAGGAGAATTACTTTAACTGCGACATGCGAATCCAGCAATGCCATAATTTCCTTTATAGGGGATTTTCAACCTGAAGGAGAAGACTTTAACTCAGTTTAGAGCAACACCATCTTTCCTTAGGAATTTCTCATGCTAAAATAGGGACAGTGGCGTGGATGTAAATAATCCATAGGCTTGCCGCTTACAATAATTAGACGAGGGAAAAGGAGTTGTTGATGTTTGTATGCTGTGACAAAGCATGATTTGATGCTAAAAGGTTTATTGAATCAAAACGGGGATTTCTTTATACAAAGCCTAAGAGGAGGCTATTGACCCAACAAGAGGATGCTTTTGTGTCTCGTACGAAGCCCGAGATTGAGGCTAAAAGGGTTGACTCAACAAGAGAGTGTTTTTATAGGTGTCTTGTACGAAGCCCAAGTCGGAGGCTAAAGGTGTTTGACTCTATAAGAGAGCCTTTGTACCTCAACAAGAGAGTGATTTGGTATCTCGTACAAAGCCCGAGATGGAGGCTAAAGGTGATCGACTCAACAAGAGAGTCTTTTTATACTCAACAAGAGAGTGTTTTGTATCTCGTACAAAGCCCGAGATGGAGGCTGCAAAGGTTAACTCTGCTGGGGAGAGTCGTTGTACAAAGCCCAAGAAGCGGCTAGGGTTACTGTTTCAGTTGAGTGACAGGTCCAGTATGTAGGTTTAAAGAGAAAATCAGTTCTTTTATGGGTAATGTTGTACTCATGGATTTGATCTGAGGACCAAGATTATTTCCTGTTCTTTAAGGAAACGGGGAATCCAAAGGGTATTGAGACTGCCCAAGTCTACGGATGTTTTTTCCTATTTTTGAAAGGAACTTGAGAATGTCTTCGAGACACAAGGAGATTAGACTGTCCAAGTCCAGAGTTTTATCTTTTGTACTATGCTTAAGAGAGATCAAGAGACAGTATGTTCGCCGTAGGAAGATCTAGACTCTTTGAAAGACTGTTCTATTAAGATGACTAATTTATGTTCCTATACCTTTAAGAGGTTGTCGGGACAATTTGTACGAAGCCCAAGAGGAGGCGAGAAAAAATTTTAAGAAGCCAAAGGGACAATTTGTACGAAGCCCAAGAGGAGGCTATCTTCCCGAAGGAAGAATCATTATACGAAGCCTAAGAGGAGGCTGTGAAAACTTCTAAGAAGCCGACGGGTCCTTGTACAACGCCCAAGAGGAGGCGGAGATGCTTTTAGGAAGCCTGTGGGTCCTTGCACTAAGCCCAAGAGGAGGCTGATGAATAGTTCCAGAAGGGGTTTCACTTGGAACATTGGCCTTCTGTATATGAACTGTTCAAGGGGGAGATTTCTTAGATCTAGTTATCTAAAATTGTTGTAAAAGAAAATTCTCATGGTTTAGGTTATGTTGACATATCCGGGAGAATGTCGGATGTAAGGAGACGAGGTTTTGTCTAGTTCTAGACGTAATTGCCAGGGAAACTCTAAATATCTATACTAGTATTACACAGTCGATATGAGTTTATGAAAGAAGACTTACAGTGAAACAGCCCCACAATACAGTTATATACATATGAAAGCGGTAAATGAAAACGGGTAAACACTTACTCGGTTGTAGAGCTTCCATGCTGTTTGGTTAGTTGTTCAACAAAGAAATTGAAAATAGTAGTATGTTACAAAATCAAAGGAGAAAGTGCTTTTGAAAGGAAAATTGGGGCTTACAGCTCAAGGAGAGGCCCATGGTTTTATCAGTGATCGCACTGTCGTTTTGTACAGGGACTTATACAAGTGACTGAGGCCCAAGAAAGGTTTTCTGTATAAGGGGATGGGTCTTACACTCTCTCAAGAGGCCCACAAATGATTGAAAGTGAAAATTATAGCTCAAGGAGAATCTCAATGGTTTATTTTGAAAAGGGCAGCGATCGCGCCGAGGTTTTGAAAACATCGTGGGTCTTATACAACGACTGAGGCCCAAATGTTTTTGGTTTCAAAAGGGGATTGGGTCTTACACTCTATTAGAGGCCTATACATGTTTTTGAATGGGTCTTATAGCTCGAGGAGAGACCCAGATGGTTTTTTAAAAGAGGCGACGATCGCGCTGTTGTTTTTGAAAATACAATGGGACTTATACAATGACTGAGGCCCAAAAACTGGTGTATTTACAAAGAGATTGGGTCTTACACTCTATTAGAGGCCCAAAAATGTTTTTAAAAGGTTTGATGAGGGTTGAATTAATCAAAACCCTAATTTGTTTCCAAAATGTATTTTAATTGAATAAAAAATTCAATTAAAATGATAAAAATTGTTTAGCATGTGGAAAACAAATTGTGATCTTGGATTAATGTTTCAAAAATCATATTTTGACCTACAAAATGATTAGAAATTATTAAAATTTGCAAAATCAAGAAGGAAAAAATATTTTAAATGTCAAAAACAATTAAAATATTAATTCTTTGCAAAAATATCAATTATATGAAATAAATAATATTTTTGGGATTTTTTGTGAAAATAAAATATTTTAACATTTTTGTGAATTATTAAAAAAAAATCAACTCAAAATCATTAAAACTCAGAGAGAAATTAATTTTTGAATCAATTAAATAAAATCACAAAATTCAAATATTCAAATATTTGAAAAAGGGCGCCAAGAACATGACAAGAACACGTGCCCTTCCTCTGTTTCTTCAGATTTGCATTTTCTATCCAATCTCACTGAATACTTGATTATATCATGCAATCTACATATCAACCTACTCGTTTCAACCTCACGATCATGTTTATGGTCTTTAATTTCATTTATTTTAAGCATGGAATAAGAAATCAAAGAGAAACCTCAAGAACCCTAAATTCTACATGAAGGTTCAGAAATTCCATACATGATTCATACAAAGCAATTGATTGAGGGTAAACACTCTATGCATGATTATGAACATATGACCAAATTATTGTGCAGCAAAAAATGCATGGATCATAGAGTTAGAACAGCTCATACTCACCTCTTGCAGTTGGTAATCGTGTTTTGGGTTAGAGGTGTTACATCTAGGTTCCAATGATCTGGATAGCTTCCCTAGGTGCCATGGAGTGTGTCTGGATGCTTGGAATGGATTGAAATGATCTGGAACTTGAGATGGCACCCCAACTGCAAATCTGTCAAAGGCTTGAGCAATTGGCTAGTGATTTTGTGATTTTGGTGTTCCAGATGTTATGTGAGTGTTTGGATCACTTCTATATGATGTTTTTGAGGTGTGTGTGTGATTGGTTTGGTTGGAATTTCTCTCAAACTCAAAACCTGATAGTGACTTGCTTTGGAAGGCATATTTGGAAGTGAGAAGGTGATTTTGAGGAAAGCATCAGTTTGATGGCTTTGGTGTACTTAAACTGAGTACAAATGAGCTCTATTTATAGTAGAGCAAGTTTGTTTTGGGATCAATAGTGAATGGCAACTGCAGCATAGGTTTGGCCAATATTGATCAATAGGAATCCAAGTCTTCTCTAGCCATTGACTAGAGGTTAGAACACAGAGCTGTGGTTACCTAGTTGTTAGATCATTCTTGACGGTATTCCGTTGCAAATGTGTCAGTCTATGCCACCTTGGTGCATCCATTAAATGCTCCAATCCAAAATTGGAGTCTTGTCCCTCTTTTAGGGATTTCTAGGTTTGGCATGCTACTTCTTGTTCCAAAGACTTTGGAGGCTTGGATCAGTGTTTGTTCCCTTTAGATTTGATCCTCAGATGTGTCCAAAGTGATGACAAGGCTTGGAATTATCTGATTTTGCCAAATCGAGCAAAAGTGCAAAATTCTGCCTAGCCTTGGCAGTTTTTAGCAAGACATATTGCCATTATCATATCTCATGGCTCAAGTGGAATTTGATGGGGTTCTTGGCCATTTTGGAAAGCCCTCATATGATACAATAACTGTTTGATCATAATTGGTTTTGATACTTTTTGGATCCAAGTGAAAAATTCCCCTACATTTGGAAAAAAGTGAAGGTAGATTCTGACTTAGTGAAAATTTCACTGAGTGTTGGAAAAAGGGACATTTTAACTTTTCTTGATTTTGATCATTCCATAACTTGAAATCCATGGGGAATTGGAATGAGTGGTAGTTGAAGCTTTTGTAGAGGGTAATGAGAGATACAAATCCAGCTTTAGATGGGGGAAAATGGCTTTGTGGTTTAGGAGTTATGATCCTCCAAAGTTGGTACCCTAGCCACTTTGTTCCATAACTTAGAAAATTTTCCAAGTTTTTTATGGTTACCCCTTTTACAAGTTATCCCACTTTTCTTGATTTTTCTTGATGAATGATGATTCCAATCATGCATTAACATCATTTTGGGGTCAAAGAACCATAATTGTGAAAAATCTCAAAAAGTCAAAGTTGACTTTTGTGCACAGTTGACTTTTTGTCAGATGAATTCCAAACTGTGCGATCCTCTATGAAATCAAGTTCTTGACCTAAATCAAACTTTATGGATTGATTTCATAGGTGTTATAAGGTGTATTGAATCATGTCCTAGGGTTTGGGAGCATGTCTTGGTCAAAAGTCAAAGGTATAGTTGACTTTTTCCGCGAAACTATAACTGTGGTTCTGATGAAATTGAAACTTGTTCCTCAAGCTTCTTGGCTCAATCCATTGTTACAAATGGACCAATGTGGTGTGTTAGGGACCCTCAAATCATCTCTTGAGGTCTTGGCTCATGATTTGACCCAAAAGTCAACTTAGGGGTGAATTAGGTGAAGAAACCCTAATTCCTGATTTTTTTGATGAATGCATCCCCTGAGGCTAAATTGACTTGATGATTGGGTTCATGAGATCCCTTGGAGCATCGTAGGTTATGCTTTGAAGCATTGGCTTATGCCCAGAGGAAAATTTCCATCTGGAGGCCATGGTCGACCAAACCCTAATTTGGTGACACTGACGATCTTAAAGCTTGATCCACCTAGAAGGGAGAAGCCTTATGCTTAATCCTTGAAGTGGGAGTCCTCTTGATCCTTTGTGGATGTTTGAGAGGCTAGACAAGTTGAATATAATGTCATTTCTTGATTGATCCTTTGTCTAAGATCTCTGAGAGGGCTTGAAACCCTAAGTCTGATTGTAGTGGATGCTCACCCATCTTTGGGGAGACTAATGGTTCATCCATATTGTGATGATGATTTGCACAATGATCAGAAATCTTAATGGTCAAAATTTGGGGTATGACACTAAGATTGACATAATGCGCCTAGAATGGCCCGCTTACATCTTCGCGATCAAAGCAGTCATAGACGACAAACCTTGGTATGACGATATCAAATGCTTCCTTCAGAAACAAGAGTACCCACTTGGGGCATCCAGAAAAGACAAGAAAACCCTCAGAAGACTGGCTGGCGGTGATACACTCTATAAGAGAAACTTTGACATGGTCTTTCTCTGATGCGTAAATAGACCAGAAGAAAACACACTGTTGAAAGAAATTCACGAAGGATCCTTTGGCACTCATGCCAATGGACACACAATGGCGAGAAAAATTCTGAGAGCAGGATACTATTGGTTGACCATGGAATTCGATTGCTATGAGTACATGAGGGGATGTCACAAGTGTCAGATATACTTAGACAAAATCCATGTACTGCCAACACATCTCAAAGTTTTCTCTTCCACATGGCCCTTTTCCATATGGGGAATCGACATGATTGGCATGATTAAACCCAAAGCTTCAAACGGACATCGTTTCATCCTGGTATCCATTGACTACTTCGCCAAGTGGGTCGAAGCAGCGTCATACACCAATGTAACCCGACAAGTGGTGGTCCGCTTTATCAAAAACAATCTCATCTTCCATTATGGTGTTCCAAGAAAGATCATTACTGATAATGGATCTAACTTGAACAACAAGATGATGAAAGATTTGTGCGCTGATTTCAAGATCGAACACCATAACTCATCTCCCTACCGACCTAAGATGAACGGAGCGGCAGAAGCGGCTAACAAGAACATTAAGAAGATTATTCAAAAGATGGTTGTAACCTACAAAGATTGGCACGAAATGCTGCCCTTTGCTCTTCACGGTTATCGTACATCTGTCCGCACTTCAACAGGGGCAACCCCTTTCTCTCTAGTATATGGCATGGAGGCAGTGCTCCCCATCAAAGTAAAGATCCCATCAATCTGGGTATTGATGGAAGCTAAGCTAACAGAAGCTGAATGGTGTCAAAGTCGACACGACGAACTAAATATGATCGAAGAAAAATGAATAACAACTTTGTACAACGGTCAGTTGTATCAGCAATGAATGAAGAAAGCGTTTGACAAAAAGGTCCGTCCTCGTAGCTTCAGAAAAGGAGACCTCGTGCTCAAGAAGATACAATTATTCCTCACTGATTCCCAGGGCAAATGGACTCCGAACTACGATGACCCCTATGTGGTCAAGAAAAGCCTTCTCAGGCGGCGCCTTGAGACTCGCAATCATGGATGGAGAGGAGTTTACTTACCCCACAAATGTTGACGTAGTCAAGAAATACTTCGCCTAGATAAAAAAAAAACATCTCGGTGGATTGAAAACCCGAACGGGCGGTCCAGGTAAAAATTAGAGACACAATAAAAAATTGTCCCGATGGATTGGAAATCTCAAAGTAGAATCCAGGAAAAAGCTAGGGATTTGTGGCAAGTAACTACATCCGACGAGGTTAAATCCCCGGCAGTAATGCCATCCATCAGAAAACTTCAAGTCAAGGTCATCTTCGACAGAAGCTCAGGATGTCTAGAATTCAAAGTTGGTAGAAGGATAACGGTTATTATGTTTCAATGTAGCCCTTTTCCCTTAAATTACCATTTTCTAAACTTTGTAAATACTCTATGGGATCACGCACTTGGCCGATTTCCATCCTATCAATAAAATTTGAGCCCTAGTGCTTTTGTTTACGGTTCTCATTTGTTTTACCTTTATAGAATGACATTTTAACATGATCAACGATTCTTGAAATAAAATAAAAATGAATTTACTTGTCAAAATTTATCTGCTTTTAAAATATAGATGGCAATTCTTTTGACTGTTGAACATCGAAAGAACATCGATCTCTTCTTCGAAGGTGATTGAACCTCAAAGTGCAGAATCAAAGTGCTCATTCTAAACCAGTTCGCCTGAATGAAGGATTAACTATGTCAGATGCGAATGTCCTGTCTGATATCCCCGACAGAGTTCTTATCTCTTAAGACCGACCAACGATTTCCTTGTCCCTACAAGGACTACCTCTCCTAAGCAAGGCAGAATTGCTATTTTGAACCAATGATACTTTTCATCCCCCACAATGGCCGAGTATCTAGTCATGTTCATCTACTAGTCTGTGTGTCGTGTCAGTTTTGTCAGCATAAACATGCATACATCATGCATAATTGATTCACATATATACTCATTTTGCATCACTATCACTCCAGTCGGTCTTGTTCCCAAGTGATAAAAGTCCTCTCAATCGAGTTGTCAGTCCTTTCCTCGTTAGGGAAGGCACCACCTAAACAACCTCTGTCCCCCAGTTTATTTCTGGATTGGAGCCGGTCCTCGACCACTTTGATAACTTGAACCTCGAAAAGGCAAGGAAACATTCAACAAACGTCACTCTTCACCATTGAAGATGATATTTTTGCTTTCCTGGATTTAAGGAAAATCCCCAGAGAATGCCTCTCAACCAAAGACTCTTGGCAATACAACAGTTTCTCTCTGAAAGGTTTGCTGTCAAACAGGTCATCAGCACCTCCAAATGGGATTACATCACATGGCATGTCTCTAAAAAGATTTTGAAGAAAAGTATGATATAGTATCACCAAACAGAAAAGCAGTCTATCAAGAGACTCATTCTCCCCAGTAGAGTCCACAAGTGGCATCTCCAACAGAGAAGTTTGCACACCTCTACAACTCAGACAAATGGGTTCCCCAACAAGTCTGACCTTTAAAACTTTTTCAATCAAATGGCATCTCCCCAGTAAACTCGGCGAGAATTTTGATAAAAACCGCTACACATAGCGTCCCTTGTCGAGGAAGAAACTCGACAGGAAGAAACTGAGACCAGTTCCTTGGCTGAAGACCAGGATCGAGGGGAAGTTTATTGACAAAAGAAACTGAGACCAGTTCCATGGCTGAAGACCATGATCAAGGGGAAGTTTGTCTCGAAAAACCAAGACCATTTTCGTGGCTGAAGACCAGGATCAAGGGGAAGTTTTTACCCTTTTTTAAGTATCATTGCTTAGTAAAAGAAGATGGACGGGCAAACTGCCATTCTTATGAATCCCTCAAAATCACTATTTCCAACTGTCCTAAGCAAGGTAGATTTTGTGCATTTGCTCGATTTGACAAAATTGGACAACTCCAAGCCTTGTCATCCATTTGGACACATCTGAGGATAAAACAAAAGGAGAATGATCTGATCCCCAAGCCTTCCAAGTCCAACAATCTACCTATAGCCATGCCAAACCTAAAAGACCTAAAAAGTGCCAAGACTCCAATTTTGTTTTAATGCATTCAATGGATGCATCAAGGTGGCATGAATTGAGGCAAGTTTAACTGAATGAGTCAAGCCTTATCTCAGAACCAAAAGACCATAGGCCTGTGCTCTAACCTCAAGTAAATGGCTAGAGGAGACTTGAGATTCCATTTGAACCACATTGGCCACAGACCTGCTGTAGTTGCCACACACTATTCCTTGCAAAACAGACTTGACACACTATAAATAGAGCTCAATTGTGGTCAGTTTAAGTACACCAAAGCACCCAAACTGATGCTTTCGTCAAAATATCTTCTTCAGTTTAAATTTTGCCTTCTAACTCAAGTCACTATCGGGTTTTGAGTTTGAGAGCAATTCCAACCAAACCAATCACACACACACACCTCATAAACATCATATGTAAGTGATCCATAACACAAAATCACATCTGGAACACCAGATTCTCAAAATCACGAGCCAATTGCTCAAGTTCTTAACAGAGTTGCAGTTGAGGTGCCACATCAAGTTCCAGCTCATTTCAATCCACTCCAAGCATTCAAACACATTCCTTGGCACCTAAGGAAGCTGTCCAGATCATTGGAACCAAGCTATAACACCTCCATCACCAAACTCGATCACCAGCTGTAAGAGGTAAGCCTGGACCCTTCAAACTCTATGATCCATGCATCATGAATGAGTTTTTGAGTTACCATCTTGTTTATGCATGTATGTAGAGTAATAACCCTCAATCAATTTCCATGAATCCATCGTGTATGGAATTTCATTGTGTTCATGCTGAAATTAGGGTTCTTGAGGTTTTCTGTTGATTTCTTCCTCCATACTTAATATAAATGAAATTAATCTATATGGTTGTGATCCTTGTTCAAAAATGAACAAGATCGGTACTTGAATCGTGCAAAACCATTGAGAAATCAGGGAGAAAATTGAGAAACCGCAAATCTGAAAAACAGAGGGCGCGGGCAAGAATCAAGTGTTCTTGGCGCCATAATTCAAATTTTTTAATTTTAGTTATTTTGTTTAATTGATTCAAAAATTAATTTATCTCTGAATATTTATGGTTTTGAATTTATTCTTTTTCTCAAAATTCACAAAAATGTTTAAATATTTTATTTTACAAAAAAATCCAATTTATATTATTTATTTAATATAGTTAGAATTTTTGTAATTAATTTCAAGCTTCCATATGATTAAACATGATTTTTTAAGATATTTTTCTAAGTGTACAATTTGTTTTTGAATTTATTTGATATTTTATCATTTATTATTTAAATTTCCTTTAAAAAAAATGACATTTTTATTTAAAATTAGGGTTTCCTACCGATTTTAAAGTTTCAAACACTCATGGGCATATAAAAGAGTGTAAGACCCATTCCTTGTAAATATAAAAACCTTTTTGGGCCTCAGTCATTGTATAAGTCCCACGGTGTTTTCAAAAATCTTGGCGCGATCGCTATTTTTAAACAAAAACTATCTGGGCCGCCCCTTGTGTTGTAAGTCCCATCCTTATTATTTTAATAAACTTTGGGCCTCTAATAGAGTGTAAGACCCAACCCCTTTGTATAGGAAACCATTTTTGGGCCTTAGTCGTTGTATAAGTCCCGATACTATTTTAAAAAATCTCGGCGCGATCGTCGCCTTTTAAAAACCATCTAGGCCTCCCCTTGTGTTGTAAGTCCCATCTTTCTTTTTAAATAAACTGATGGGCCATTGATATAGTGTAATACCCAACCCCTTTTGAAAACCAAACTATTTGGGCCCCAGTCCATGTATATAAGACCCACATGCGATTTCAAAAATCTCGGCGCGATCGCCATTTCATTTCAAAATAACTTGGGCCTCTCCTTGAGCTGTAATCCCCATCCCTTGTACCAAAAAATATAGTTTTGGGCCTCTCCTTGAGTTGTAAGACCTAACCATCTTTGTAGATAACACCTTTTTTGGGCCTTAGTCATTGTATAAGCCCCAATACAGTTTACAAAACAACGGTACGATTACTGTTTTTCATCTGGGCCTCTCCTTAAGTATAAGCCCCAACAATCTGTTCAAAACAACTTCCCTTTTGATTTAGGTTCAAATCCATTAGTTGTTATCAAAACTTTCTTTAATTTCTTGAACAACTAACCATACAGTTGTTACTATGGAAGCTTGCTCGCCAGTAAGTTTTTATCGGCTTTCTTTATATGCTTTCATATATATATATATATATATATATATATATATATAATTGTATTGCTGGAAGCTTGCTCACCTGTAAGTCCTTCTTTCATATCCTTTTAAATACTTGTCATATATCCACTGTATATATACTTTTATATCTACTTAGAGTTTTCCACGACAATTAGGTCTAGAACTAGATAGAGCCAGTGGTCACTCTTTCAACAAGGTCAAAACTAGTTCCCCATAAGAATTCCAGACACAGTCTTGCCTTCTCTTGGGCTTAAACAATATGGAACAAAGAGAAAGGCATTATTCTCGGTGAAAATTTTCTCAGACTATCACTTTCAGAAAATGTCAAAGAAATTCAATTCCCCAGAGAGGAATTATTCTCGGTGAAACCTCTCTTGAATTTCTTCAAACCCTAGAAATGTTCACTAAAGGAATTATTCTCAGTGAAACCTTTCTTGAACTTTTCTTAGGTTTAGGACCCACAGGCTTCCTAAAAGCATTCCCTGCCTCATCTTGGGCTTTGTACAAGGACCCTCCGGCT
Organism: Lathyrus tuberosus; assembly: GCA_022829125.1. NCBI lineage: Eukaryota > Viridiplantae > Streptophyta > Magnoliopsida > Fabales > Fabaceae > Lathyrus > Lathyrus tuberosus. Next base: position 7,199,126 of record JALAZF010000008.1, on the reverse strand, counting down.
TCTTAGAAGTTCTCATGCCTTCTCTTGGGCTTAGTACAAGGACCCTGAAGACCTCCTAAAGGTATAGGACATAACTTAGTCATCCTTTGTTAGAGCTGTCTTTCTAAAAGAGTCAAAACCTTGGACAATTTAGGGTTGATACTCATCCCTTAAGTCTTTCAGCCTCCTCTTGGGCATCATGCAAAGATACACTCTTCCATACCAATGCACTTGGACAATCTAATCTCCTCTTGGATCCCAATGACATTCTCAAGTTCCCTATAAATACAGGAGAAACCCTGATAGTTCGATCAATCTCCAGTAGAGTTAAAATCCTCTCAGGATCTAAAACTCAAATTTTATCCTAAATTTCCCCAGCTAGGGTCAACTTATCATCAATACAATACTAGCCTATCAGAACCTCAAGGCATCTGATACCTCAACTCTTATGTAACCCTCAACAATAGTTGATCCCCCGACTTGGACCTGCCTCTGGATCTTAATAATCCTTAGCAGAAGCCAACCTCCTCTTAGGCTTTGTATAATGATTTTCCTCAGCAGAGTAAACCTCAAAAGTACTCTCTTGTTGAATCACCTATTTTTCAGCCTCAATCTTGGGCTTTGTACAAGACAGATAAAAACACTCTCTTGTTGAGTCAACCTTTTTCAGCCTCCTCTTAGGCTTTGTATAATGATTTCCCCTAGCAGAAACTAGCCTCCTCTTAGGCTTTGTATAAGGATTTCTCCAGCTTGTTCAGCCACAATCTTGGGCTTTGTACAAGACAAATAAAAGCATTATCTTGTTGAGTCAACCCTTTTTAGCCTCAATCTTGGGCTTTGTACAAGACAGATAAAGACTTTTCCACAGAGTTAGTTTCTTTTCAGCCTCAATCTTGGGCTTTGTACAAGACACCATATAAATTTCCCTAAACAGAGTCAAACCTCTTTCCAACCTCAATCTTGGGCTTTGTACAAGACAGATAAAACCCTACTCTCCAGCATAGTCAATCTTCTCCTTTCAGCCTCAATCTTGGGCTTCGTACAAGACATCTATAAACATTCCCCAATGGAATTAAAAAACCTTCTTTTGGCCACAATCTTGGGCTTTGTACAAGAAAGATTAATACCTCCCCAGCAGAGTCGATTCCTCACAGCCTCCTCTTAGGCTTTGTATAATGATATCCCCCAAAAGAGTCAAGTCTCTTTTTAGCCTCAATTTTGGGCTTTGTACAAGAGACATAAACACTCTCTTGTTGATTCAACCTTTTCCAGCCTCCTCTTAGGCTTTGTATAAGGACTTCCCCAGTGAAGTCAATCAATCTTTAGCTTCAACCTTGGGCTTTGATCAAGGCACATATTAAAAAAAGCAAAATCCCCTCAGAGGAAACCAAATTCTCTCTATAGGAAGAAATTTCTCTGTATATCACATATCAAACAGAAAATCAAAACAAACCCTAAATCCAGATAACTGTTGTAAGTGGCACACTTGTTGATTCAAACATCCAAGCTGTAATCCATCTTTTATCCTTGTAAACTTCATCTCTCATCTAATTGCTGTAAGCGACAAGCCTCTGGATTGTTTACATCCACACCACTGTCCCTCTCTTAGCAAGAAATATTCCTAAGGAAAAATGGCATTGCTTAACACTGAGTTAAAAGTTTTCTCCTTCAGGATAAATTCCCCATAAAGGAAATTATGGCATTTCCGGATTCATATATCCCAGTTAAAGTAATTCTCCTTTGCAATCAGTCACCCAATAGTAGTGATAAACAGACGAAACGTGTCCCTTTAGAGGAGACAAGTTCCCTCTTAGTCAAACCTTTAGCTTCAATCTTGGGCTTCAAACAAGACACAAATACTCCTTTAGCTTCAATCTTGGGCTTCGAACAAGACACAACTACTCCTTTGGCTTCAATCTTGGGCTTCGAACAAGACACCAAAACATCTTTTTCCTCCCATAGAATAGGAGGAACTACGATTGCTCTGATTCCCCTATTTATTTTAAACGGGAATACGTAGGCATAAGATTGCAAAATCTTAGCGAGCATACCAATCAAAAACTCTAGGTCCAGTACCTTCATACCAATCAAAAACTCTAGGTCAAGTACCTTCATACCAATCAAAAACTCTAGGTTCAGTACCTTCATACCAATCAAAACCAAGGTCCAGTACCTTCATATCACCAAAATCATCAAAACTCCCTCTCTCCCACAGACATCCCTCAAAGCATAAACTTTCCCATTTACAGATAAACACCATAAGGTACAAACACAACCTAAAGCTAACAACCTATGGATAACCACATATAGGATGGGTAATTGACAAATCCCCATTGTATAACCTGACCTCAAACTCCCAGAATCTCTTAAGCGTTTGTTCAGTTAAATAATTGTGTGCAAGGTTAGTTTTAGATAGCTTCCCTTTCCCTTCCAGCTTCACGGGATAAATAAAAAATTAGAAAGTAACACCCCCTCATACCGTTGAGGTGAGGAGGAACCCATAGCGATAAGGTGGTCGCGTCACCGACAAAAATCGCACGCTACATCAGTAAGAGTTGATTCCCCACTTTGGACCTGCATCTAAATTTAAACAACCATCATCAGAAGCCAGCCTCCTCTTAGGCTTTGTATAATGATTTTCCTCAGTAGATCTAGCTTCAAAAAGTAATCTCTTGTTGAGTCAACCCTTTTTTAGCCTCAATCTTGGGCTTTGTACAAGACAGATAAAAGCACTTTCTTGATGAGTCGATCTCTCTCAGCCTCCTCTTAAGCTTTGTATAATGATTTCCCCTAGCAGAAATTAGCCTCCTCTTAGGCTTTGTATAATGATTTCACTAGCTTGTTCGGCATCAATCTTGGTCTTTGTTCAAGAAACACAGAGATACTCTCTTGTTGAGTCAATCACCTTTCCACACTCTCTTATTGAGTCAATGGTACAAAATATAAACACACTCTTGTTGAGTCATTCCATTTTTTTCCTCAATCTTGAGCTTTGTACAAGACATATATAAACTTTCTCCAACAAAGTCAAAATCTTCATAACCTTCTCTTAAGCTCCGGATAAATATCTTCCCTAGCTGAGTCAATTCCTCCCAGCCTTCTTTTAGGCTTCGAGAATTAACATCCCTAAACAGGAGTCAATCCTCCCTTCAGCCTCAATCTTGGGCTTCGTACAAGACACCGTATAAATCACTCCAGCAGAATTAATCTACTTTCAGCCTCAATCTTGGGATTTGTACAAGACAGATAAAACCTCTCACCCGTAGAGTCAGTTTCCCCTTTTAGCCTCAATCTTGGGCTTTGTGCAAGACAGACAAAATGTTCCCCCGAGAAAGTCAACCATTAGCCTCCTCTTAGGCTTTATATAATGATATCCCCAAAAGAGTCAATCTCTTTTTAGCCTCAATCTTGGGCTTTGTACAAGACAGATAAACACTCTCTTGTTGAGTCAATCTTTTCTAGCCTCCTCTTAGGCTTTGTATAAGGACTTCTCAAGTGGAGTCAATCAATCTCTTAGCTTTAACCTTGGGCTTTAATTAAGGCACATACAAAAACTAAAATCCCCTCAGAGGAAATCAAAAACTCTCTGCAGGAAGACATTTCTCTGTATATCACTACATCAAAACAGAAAAATCAAATAAACCCTAATTCCAGATAACTGCTATAAGCGGCACACTTGTTGATTCAGATATCCAAGCTGTAGTCCATCTTTTATCCTGTTAAACTTCCTCTCTCATCTAATTGTTATAAGTGGCAAACCTCAGGATTATTCACATCCACGCCACTGTCCCTTTCTTAGCACGAAAGATTCCTAAGGAAAAATGACATTGCTCAATACTGAGTTAAAGTTTTCTCCTTTAGGACAAATCAACTATAAAGGAAATTATGGCATTGCTGGAATCACATATCCCAGTTAAAGTAATTCTCCTTTATAACCAGTCATCGAACAACTGTGATAAACAGACGAGACGTCTCCCTTTAGAGATGACAAATTCTCTCTCAGTCAAACCTTTAGCTTCAATCTTGGGCTTTGAACAAGGCACAAATACTCAACCTTTTAGCTTCAATCTTGCGCTTTGAACAAGACACCAAAACATCTTTTTTTTTCCTCCCATAGAATAGGAGGAACTACGATTGCTCTGATTTCCCTGTTTCTTTAAACGGAAATACGTAGGCATAAGATTCCGAAATCTTAGCGAGCATACCAATAAAAAACTTTAGGTCCAGTACCTTCATATCAATCAAAACTTAGGTCCAGTACCTCACCAAAATCAACAAAAATACTCTCTCTCATAGACATCCCCACAAAGAAGAAACTTTCCCGTTTACAGATAAACACCATCAAGTACAAAGTAGAACCTAATGCTAACTACCTGTGGATAACCACATATAGGATGGCTAATTGACAACTCCCCATTGTATAACCTGACCCTGAACTCCCCGAATCTCTCTTAGCGTTTTTTCAGTTAAACATTCGTGTGCAAGGTTAGTTTTAGATATCTTCCCTTTCCCTTCCAGCTTCATGGGATAAATAAGAAATCAGAAAGTAGCACCCCTTCCCTACCATTACGATGAGGAAGAACCCATGGCGATAAGGTGGTCGCGTCACCGACAAAAATCGTACGCTACAATAGGCCCAAATGACTTTGTTTAAAAGGCGACGATCACGTCGTGGTTTTAGAAAACACAGTGGGACTTATACAATGACTGAGGCCCAAAAAGGTTTTTATTTACAAGGGATGGGTCTTACACTCTATTAGAGGCCTAAAAGTGTGAAAATTTAAAATTGAGAGGAAACCCTAATTTTAAATTAAAATGTCATTTTTCAAAGGAAATTAAATGAAAAAAACGATATAAAATACGAAATATATTCAAAAACAAGTTGTATACTTTGAAAAATCATGTTTAATCACATGAAAGTTTGAAATTCAATTGGTTTTGAAAGATCAAAGTGGGAATTTCATTAAAAAATGTTTAAAAACAAATAAAATGAAATTAATTACAAAAATTCTAACTATACTAAAAAAAATAATATACATTGGATTTATTTGTAAAATAAAATATTTAAACATTTTTGTGAATTTTGAGAAAAAGAATCAATTCAAAAACATAAATATTCAGAGAGAAATTAATTTTTGAATCAATTAATCAAAATAACTAAAATTCAAAAATTTGAATTATGGCGCCAAGAACACTTGGTTCTTTCCCGCGTCCCCTGTGTTTCCATATTTATGTTTTCCCACTTTTCTCCATGATTTCTCAATGGTTTTGCACGATTTAAGTACCAATCTTGTTCGTTTTTTAACAAGGATCACAAACATATAGATTAATTGCATTTATATTAAGTATGGAGGAAGAAATCAACAGAAAACCTCAAGAACCCTAATTTCAGCATTAACACAATGAAATTCCATACACGATGGATTCATGGCAATTGATTGAGGGTTATTACTCTACATACATGCATAAACAAGATGGTAATTAAAAAATTCATTCATGATGCATGGATCATAGAGTTTGAAGGGTTCAGGCCTACCTCTTGCAGCTGGTGATCGAGTTTGATGTCCAAGGTGTTGCAGCTAGGTTCCAATGATCTGGACAGCTTCCTTAGGTGCCAAGGAGTGTGTTTGAATGCTTGGAGTGGATTGAAATAAGCTGGAACTGGTTGTGGTACCTCAACTGCAACTCTGTCAAGAACTTGAGCAATTGGCAGGTGACTATGGGAATTTAATGTTCCAGATGTGATTTTGTGTTATGGATCACTCATACATGATGTTTATGAGGTGTGTGTGTGTGATAGGTTTGGTTGGAATCACTCTCAATCTCAAAATCTGATAGTGACTTGAGTTAGAATGCAAAATTGGAGTGAAGAAGTGATTTTGAGGAAAGCATCAGTTTGGGTGCTTAGGTGTACTCAAACTTATCACAAATAAGCTCTATTTATATTGTGTCAAGTTTGTTTTGGCAGCAATAGTGTATGGCAACTGCAGCAGGTATATGGCCAATATGGAACAAATGGAATCTCAAGTCTCCTCTAGCCATTGACTTGAGGTTAGAGCACAGGACTATGGTCTTTTGGTTCAGAGATAAGGCTTGACTCATTTAGTTGAGTTTGCCTCAGTTCATGCCACCTTGATGTATCCATTGAATGAATTGAAGCAAAATTGGAGTCTTGGCACTTTTTAGCCTTTTTAGGTTTGTTAGGGCTATATGTAGATTCTTGGACTTGGGAGGCTTGAGGATCAGATCATTCCCTTTTGATTTCATCCTCTGATGTGTCCAAATGGATGACAAGGCTTGGAGTTGTCCAAATTTGCCATATCGAGCAAAATACCAAATTTTGCCTTGTACAAGACAGTTGGAAATGGTGATTTTGAGGGGATCATATCTCCTTGCTCAGGTTGAGTTATGAGAGGCTCTTGTACTTTTTAAAGATCCATCATATGATACAATCCATGTGTGATCATAGTTTGTCTTGAAACTATTTGGATCCCATTGAAAAATTCTCATGAACATTGGTGTTCAAAGCTGATAACTTAGGCAGATTTTCACTAAGTGTTGAAAAAGTGTCATTTTCTTCATTTTTATCATTTTGATCACTCCATAACTTAAAATCCATGAAGAATTGGAGTTTGGGGTAGTTGAAGCTTTTGTAGAGTGTAGGAAAACCTACAAATCCAGCTTTGGATCACCCAAAATGGCCGCTTGGATCACAAGTTATGGTCCTTGGAAGTTGGTACCAAAATCATTCAAATTTAATAACTTAGAAAATTTTTCAATTTTTCAAGGTTACCCCTTTTACAAGTTATCTTGGTTTCTTGATCAATTCTTGTTCAAATGTTATTATAAGTCACATTTTATGAAAATATGAATCATAAGGATCATTTTTGCCAAAAAAAGTCATGTTTTGACTTTTGATTCCGGAGCGGTTCGGCGCGTAAAACCCTAATTCCCGACTTTTAAGGAATGCATCCTCTAAGGGTCATTCATCTTTGTAAATGGATCCCTAGGGTTATTTTGTGCATATTGAGTCACATGTTTGAGTCTTGGCTCATCCTCTTGTGAAAATCTCACTCTGGAGGTCCCAGTCGTCTAAAACCCTAATTTGGCGACATCGGGTGTTTCGAGGCTCAAAACACTTGGAATGTCACAACTTTGTACTTGATTCTTAATGTGGCATTATTCTTGATCCTTTGTGGATGTTTTAAGAGGTTAGACACGTTGAATATCATGTCATTCCTTGATTGATCCTTTGTCTAAGTGTTCAAAGAGGGCTTAAAACTCTAATTCTTGATTGCAGTGAATGCTCCACCATCTTTGAGGAGATTGAAGAGGCATGAAGGTACATCCATATTGTGGTAACAATTTGCACAATGATGGGAAATCTTGGTGGTCAAAATTTGGGGTATGACATATTCCCCTATTTAATTTTCTTGGACCCGAAGGTGTGAATGGCGAAGGTATTCGGGCATTCGGGGTGCAAGAGGATTAAATATCGGAATACCCGAAATTTTAACGGTGGTTATGAATGGCAATTTGCTCATCCATATTCTTTTTCTAAGCAATGATACTCATAAAAGGGTGAAACTTCCCTTCGATCCTGGTCTTCAGCCAAGGAACTGGTCTTAGTTTCTGAAGTAAAGTTCCCCTCGATCTTGGTCTTCAGCCAAGGAACTGGTCTTAGTTTCTGAAATAAACTTCCCTTCGATCCTGGTCTTCAGCCAAGGAATTGATCTTAGTTTATGAAATAAACTCCCCCTCGATCCTGGTCTTCATTCAAGGAACTGGTCTTAGTTTTCCTTTGAAATAAACCTCCCCTCGATCCTGGTCTTCAGCCAAGGAACTGGTCTCAGTTTATGATATAAACTTCCCCTCGATCCTGGTCTTCAGCCAAGGAACTGGTCTCCGTTTCTTCTCGTCGAGTTTCTTCCTTGACAAGGGATGATATATGTAACGGTCTTCATCAAACTTTTCACCGAGTTTTCTACTGGGGAGACGCCATTTGATGGAAATGATTGGAGGTCAGACTTGCTGGAGGTACCCATTTATCTGAGCTGTAGAGGTGTGTAAACTTCTCTGTTGGAGATGCCATTTGTTGTCTCTACTGGGGAAAACGAGTCTCCTAAGAGGTTGTTTTTTGCTTGAGGATACTACATCATACTTTGCTTCGAGATCTTTTCAGAGAAATGCCAAGTGATGTAATCTAATTCGGAGGTGCTGATGACCTCATTTGATAGCAAATTTTCAGAGAGAAACTGGTGTATTGCCGAGAGTCTTTGGTTAAAAGGCTTCCTCCGGGGATTTTCCTTAATCCGGGAAAGCGAGAACATCATCTTCAAGGGTGAAAGTGACATTTGTTGAATGTCTTCTTGCCTTTCAGAGGTTTAAGTTATCAAAGAGGTTGAGGACCGGCTCCAATCCAGAAATAAACTGGGGAGAAATTGCTCAGACGCTTCATTTCCTAAGGAGGAAAGGACTGACAACTTGATTGTGAGGACTTTTATCACTTGGGAACACGACCGACTAGAGTGATAGTGATGCAATATGAATATGAATGTGAATCAATTATGCATGATGTATGTATGTTTAGGCTGACAAAACTGATGCGACATACAGACTAATAGATGAACACGTGTGGATACTCGGCCACTGCGGGGGATGGAAAGTATCAATGTTCCAAGATAGCAATCCTGCCTTGCTTAGGAGAGACGGTCCCCGTGGGGGAGAAAGAATTGTTTAATCGGTCTTAAGAGATACGTACTCTGCCAGGGATATCACACGGGATATTACATCTGACACAGTTGATCCTTCATTCAGGTGCACTGGTTTAGAAGGAGTACTTTGATTCTACACTTTGAGGTTCAATCACCTTCAGAGAAGCTGTCGATGTTCTTTCAATGTTCAACAGTCAAAAGAATTGCCATCTTTATTTTAAAAAGCAGCAGAAAAGTTCTGACAAGTAAATTCATTTTTGTTTTATTTCAAGAATCGTTGATCATATTAAAAATGTCATTCTGTAAAGCTAAAACAAATGAGAATTACAAACAAAAGCACCAGGGATGAAATTTTATTGATAGGATGGAAATCAGCCAAGCGAGTGATCCCATTGAGCATAACAAAGCTTAGAAAATGGTAATTTAAGGGAAAAGGGGCTACATTGAAACATAACGACCGTTATCCTTCTACCAACTTTGAATTCTGGACATCCTGAGCTTTTGTTGAAGATGACCTTGACTGGAGTTTTCCTGATGGATGGCGCGACTACTGAGGAGTTGAACTGATCAGACGTAGTTACTTGCCATTAATCCCTAACTTTTGTCTGGATTGTACTTTGAGATTTCCAATCCATCGGGATGATTTTTGATTATGTCTCTAATTTTTGTTTGGACCGTCCTTTCGGGTTTTCAATCCACCGAGACATTTTTTTTTATTTTTTTATTTATTTAGGCGAAGTATTTCTTGACTACATCAACATTCGTGGGGTAGGAAAATTATTCTCCATCCATGGTTGCGAGTCTCAAGGTGCCGCCTGAGAAGGCTTTCTTGACCACACAGGGGCCGTCATAATTCGGAGTCCATTTGCCCTGGGAATCAATGAGAAATGATTGTATCTTTTTGAGCACGGGGTCTCCTTTCCTGAAGACACGGGGTCGAACCTTTTTGTCAAACGCTCTCTTCATTCTTTGCTGATATAACTGACCATGGCATAGAACTGTCATTCGCTTTTCTTTGATCAGATTCAGTTCATCGTGTCGACTTTGACACCATTATGCTTCTGTTAGCTTAGCCTCCATCAATACCCGGATTGATGGGATTTCTACTTCTATGGGGAGCACTGCTTCCATGCCATATACTAGAGAGAAAGGGGTTGCCCCTGTTGAAGTGTGGAGAGATGTGTGATAACCGTGAAGAGCAAAAAGTAGCATCTCGTGCCAATCTTTGTAGGTTACAACCATCTTTTGAATGATCTTCTTGACATTCTTGTTAGCTGCTTCTACCGCTCCGTTCATCTTAGGTCGGTAGGGAGATGAGTTATGGTGTTCGATCATGAACTCGGCGCACAACTCTTTCATCATCTTATTGTTCAAGTTAGATCCATTATCAGTAATGATCTGGCTTAGAACACCATAATAGAAAATGATATTGTTTTTGATAAAGCGTACCATGACTTGTCGGGTTACATTGGCGTATGACGCTGCTTCGACCCATTTGGTGAAATTGTCAATGGCTAAAAGGATGAACCGATGTCGGTTTGAAGCCTTGGGTTCAATCATGCCAAATACAGTGATTCCCCATATGGAGAAAGGCCATGGGGAAGAGAGAACTTTGAGATGCGTTGGCGGTACATGGATTTTGTCTGAGTATATCTGGCACTTGTGACATCTCCTCGTGTACTTGTAGCAGTCGGTTTCCATGGTCAACCAATAGTATCCTACTCTCAGAATTTTTCTCGCCATCGTGTGTCCGTTGGCATGAGTGCCATAGGAGCCTTCATGAATTTATTTTATCAGCAGATTTGCTTCTGTTCTGTCTACGCATCAGAGCAAGGCCATGTCAAAGTTTCTCTTATAGAGTGTATCATCGCTCAGAAAGAAGCTGCCAGCCAGTCTCCTGATGGTTTTCCTGTCTTTTCTAGATGCCCCAGGCAGGTATACTTGTTTCTGAAGGAAGGATTTGATATCATGATACCAATGTTTGTCGTCTAGGACTGCTTCAATCATGAAGATATAGGTGGGCCGTTCTAGGCGCTTTATGTCAATCTTAGGTACGTCATTCCATTGACCTACACTAATCATGGAAGAGAGAGTGGCCAGTGCATCAGCCATGTGATTCTCTTCACGAGGGATGTGATGAAACTCGATTTTGTTGAAGAACAGTAACAACCTTCTTGCGTAATCTTTGTAAGGAATCAATCCTGATTGGTATGTGTTCTAATCTCCTTTGATCTGATTGATAACCAAAGCTGAGTCTCCATACACATCCAAGTTCTTAATCCTTAAGTCAATTGCTTCTTTGAGACCCAAGATACAAGCTTAGTATTCGGCCTCATTGTTTGTGCACTTGAATGTTAGTCTGGCAGTGAAAGGAATATGGGTACCCTGAGGTGTTATGATGATTGTCCCAATTCCGTTTCCATAATTGTTGACAGCTCCGTCAAAAATTAGTCCCCATTGGGAACCTGGTTCTGGCCCTTCACTAGGTAGCGGTTCATCGCAATCTTTCATTTTCAAATACATGACATCTTCGTCAGGGAAGTCAAACCCGACTGTTTCTTGATCGTTAATCGGTTGATGAGCCAAATGATTGGCTAAAATACTTCCTTTGACGGCTTTCTGAGCACGGTACTCGATGTCGTATTCAGATAACAACATCTACCAACAGGCGATCCTTCCCGTGAGAGTAGGTTTTTCAAAGACATACTTGATCGGGTCCATTTCAGAGATTAACCAAGTGGTGTGACAAATCATGTACTGGCCAAGACGTTTGGCTTCCCAAGCCATAGCACAAGTTTTCTTAAGCATAGTGTATCGAGTTTCACAGTCGGTAAATTTCTTGCTCAAATAGTAAATGGCAGACTCTTTTCTTTTTGTTTCGTCTTGTTGGCCAAGTGCACAACCCATTGAGTCTTCCAAGACTGTTAGATAGATGATCAGTGGTCTTCCTTCCACTGGAGGTGACAGGATAGGCGGATTCAACAAATATTCCTTGATACTGTCGAAGGCCTTTTAGCAGTCTTCTGTCCATACGCAATCCTGATTCTTTTTGAGCAATTTAAAGATTGGCGCGCATGTCGCGGTCATGAGGAATATAAATCTGGAAATGTAATTTAAACATCCCAGGAATCCTCTGACTTGTTTTTCAGTCCTTGGAGAAGGCATTTCTTGAATGGCCTTGACCTTGTCAGGATCAACCTCAATTCCTTTTTGGCTGACGATGAACCCTAAAAGTTTTCCTGAGCAGACACCGAACATGCACTTGTTAGGATTCAAGTGGAGTTTGTATTTTCTCAAGCGCTTGAATAGTTTTGACAAGTGGGTCACATGCTGCTCTTATGTTTTAGATTTGGCAATCATGCCATCGGCATACACTTCGATTTCTTTGTGCATCATGTCGTGGAACAGAGTAGTCATGGCCCTTTGATAGGTTGCCCCGACATTCTTCAAATCGAATGGCATTACCTTTTAACAAAAGGTGCCCCATGGGGTGATGAACGATGTTTTCTAAATATCTTCCGGTGCCATTTTGATTTGATTATAGCCCGAGAATCCATCCATGAAGGAGAAGTCTTTAAACTTTATTGTACTGTCTACCAGCATGTCAATGTGTGGTAAGGGAAAGTCATCCTTCGGACTCGCTTTGTTCAGATCCCTGTAGTCCACGCACATTCTGACTTTTCCATCCTTTTTTGGATCTGACACTATGTTAGCTAGCCATTGAGGATATTCTGAGGTGGCAAGGAAACCTGCGTCAATCTGTTTCAGCACTTCCTCCTTGATTTTGATAGCCATATCCAGGTGAGTTCTTCTCAGTCTCTGTTTCACCGGCGGACATTCTGATCTTAACGGTAGATAATGTTCCACGATGCTGGTATCTAACCCTGGAATGTCCTGGTAGAAGCAAGGAAACACCTCTGGAAACTCTCTAAGAAGTCTTATCAAGCTTTCTTTGACAATCGGACTAACCAGTGCCCCAATCTTGACTTCTTTCCTCTCTTCTTCTGAACCCAAGTTGACCGTTTCCAACGGCTTTTTGTGAAGATCAATGGACCTTTCCTCTTGTCTGAGTAATCAGGAGATCTCTTCTAGAATTTCAGCGTCCTCTTCTTCTTCAGCCTCAAATACCGGGAATTCAAAGTTGGGAAAAGGCATTTGATCGTATGTTTCAATGGGGTTTAAAACAAGCAATCTGCATGACGTGATGATTCGTTTTTTAGAAGAGATAGAGAGAATACAAGTGTGTGTGCAGTGTATTTTCTGAAAAATGCTCGTTTATTTATTTTTGGGTTTTTTTAGGATTACCATTTTCTGGAAAAAACAAAAAGTGAAAACATCAATAACTGCGGAAATTACAGAATGTCATTGTTTATTTATGATTTGTCAATTCTGGAAACGCATCCCTATAAAACAAAACTCTGTCGCTTTGGCCAAAGCGAAGAGGGATATTTACAGAAAAGTGAGCCCTATAAAAACATCTGTTTCACCTGGGCAGGGTGAAAGGTTAAAACAAAGATGGCAATTACTTAGACTTATGGACGACTTTCGGAACATCGACAGTAACCCATTGGCAGCGAACTCCTCGGTGAATCACAAAGTCTGGTACCTTCTTTCTCGGTTTGTCCTAAAAAATGACGCTGATTTCTGGCAGAGTAGGATCATTGGAGTCTTCCCCTTAGGCAGAGTTGTCGTAGACAAACTCTTCTATTGTATCTTGCACAGTGTTTTCATTCTCAGGCGGATCTTAGTCGGCTGGATGTCTTCGAGCCTGATACGAGAGCTTTCAGGAGCAGTGTACTTGACCAAGAAGTTGTACTTGCCACTCGGTTGTCCTAATGTGTCCCATACTTCTGCGGGACTGGAGGAGTCATTCTTCTCAATGATGTTGACCTCAGGAAAAGCATAGTTGATGAACATTTGTCTTACAATCTTTGCAGACTCATCGTTGTGCTGGATATTTTTAGAATGTCCTGAGTCATGATCCCATGACTTTGTGGGGACGCAGGTATTCCTTTCAATAATGCTCAGCTGATAAGCATCGTTGGGATGACTCTTTTGCCCCAAGTCTTCTGGGTACGGCTGCTAGATAGGCAAGTCATCTAGTGGGTCAAAATAGTCATTGTCGAAGTTGTCTTTCATCAGAGTGTCCTCCTCTAATGAGTTAGGTGGAGCACGGCATCCCTCAGGATCACAATCTCCGAATATCATCTTGGCGTCTGATTTTGGTATCTATCTCGGGCCTTGTGTGGGAAAGCAAAATGGCATATGTGTTTCTTCCTGAGACATATAACCGTCCTCATTGAGATATGACTTCCACTCTTCATCTGTATCAGAGGAGTCACCCTCGTTGATGGTGTGTACTTCTTGAGACAATGGGTGGAGGAAGCCTCCACTGTGGAAGAAATCTTGAATGGGATGAAAACTTTCATCGTTAGTAGCAGTTTGGATACAGGTTAAGGAGAAACCAAGACCTTTCTTTGTTTTGTTTTCTGTAGGAATGACGAGCTGTCCCCATCCTTTTGCGTTGTTACTCTCGATCACTTTGAGAGAGTCTTTGTATGATGAAATCGACGTTTCTCTTTCTGATTGATTCTCATTGCTCACTGATAGTGCTTGGAACTGAGTTCCAACAACTTCCTTGGGTTCTACACAGGATAATGATGATAAGTTGCTCATGATTAAGGTCTGTTCTCCGCAGACTGTGACTAACTTGTCATTCTTGACGAACTTCAGTTTCTGGTGAAGTGTTGAAGTGACTGCCCCAACCTCGTGTATCCAAGGTCTTTCTAATAAATAGCTATATGCTGCCCGGATGTCCATGACCTGGAAAGTGACTTGGAAAGTGTAAGGGCTGATAGTTATGTGAAGACCGACTTCGGCGATAACTGTTTTTCTGGATCTATCAAAGGCTTTGACGATCACCTCGCTGCCTCTCATCAGAGTTCCTTGAAATGATAGTCACATCAGAGTCGATTTTGGCATAATATTCAGAGCTGATCCCGTGCCTACCAGTACGCTGGCTAGAGCATCATCTTGGCAGTTGACTGTAATGTTAAGCGCCATATTGTGATTTTTGCCTTCTTCCGGCAGTTCTTCATCACTGAATTCTAAATTGTTGCAGGAAATGATGTTGGAAATGATGTTGTCAAATTGTCTTATCATCACATCTTGTTCTACGAAAGCTTTCTCTAAGACTTTCTGCAGAGCTTCCCTGTGAGCTTCGGAACTAAGCATGAGAGATAGCACAAAGATTCTCAAAGGAGTTTGCAACAGTTGGTCTACAATGTTGTACTCGCTTTTCTAGATAAGCTTCAGCATCTCATCATTGTTCTTTGAAAGGCCGGGATTACTGGATTGCCTGACTGGTTGATTTGGAACTTCAGTTTGAGGTTCCTTCTCCTTGGTGGGTTCTCCAACACCTCTGTTGAAGATCCGACCGCTTCGTGTTACTCGACTTATGTCGGCAATGTTTACGACAGAGGGTAATGGAGTTTCCTTTCTATTTTCAATTGTTGTTGCACCGTACTTGTAAGGGATAACCTTTTCTGATGTGTACGGTATTGGTCCTGGCAAGTAGATAACCACAGGGGCCTTTCGATTTTTCTGACCGTCGTAAGTAGCCTCAATTGGTTCGAGATTGAGAATCTTTCTACTATCAAGAGGAAGTCTTGATTCATGGAGTGGAGGGATTATGGCGCATACGTCTTTGTCATTCAATGATTAGAGATTATAACAACGTATTTGCTTTGATCAGGAAGATAGTCTTGCATTATGTTGATCGAACCAGAACTTGAACATGGTCGAATTTCTTTTCGGTCCAACTGATTTTGAAGAGCCGACCGTATAAGGTAGCATCCTTGGTTGTTCTCTGAGCAAACTCTACAGCGCTCATAGTTGTATGGTGGTACCTGGCCATGTCTGCTTTGTATGCAGTGCAACTTTACTAGATCTATTTCCATCGAGCAGACATCTTGACTTTGATACCTTGTAGGATTCCCGTCAGTCATATTGATTTGCTGTGTAGCTTCGTCCAAGTATATTGGAACCCACCAATGGCCCAACAAGTGTTGAAGTGTTCTTTGAATTAGTGCACACCCTTGATCTTTCTTACGGCACGCTTTTCACCCTTGATAATTATGTGAAGCCAGAAAACCAAGCCTGACTTGCTTAGCGTGTAATTCTACCAGACTGGTATTCATCAAGTGTATGTCAAAGATTTGAATCATATTGACTTGATGGTTATTTCTCTCCTGATAGTCCTGGATCCATCCGAGATCCATCTGACGTTGAAGGGCCTCTTGTATGAAAGAGCATCCCTAATTGCTTGTTAAGCAGATCGGACAGGTATTGTAATCGTGCAGTGGAAGATTATGATATTGACTTTGCCTTGAATGCATCATCACTAAGTTGACGTTCATTACAAGAATGTTGTGATTCTGAACAATGTTGGGAGGCGCATGGGCCATGTTGACTTCCCGAATTCGGTGATCTTGAATCCATCCGAGGTTCATTTGTTCTTGTAGACCTAATTGCACTACGGAACACCCTTAATTATTCTTTGAGCAGATATCACACTGGTGATAATTGTGAGATGGCACATGACCGTACCCGCTCTATCTGCAATGCATCTTGACCAGATTGGTTCCTAATAGGAGTACATCGTGAATTTGATAATTGTGGCTAACCTCTTCCTCTATCAAATTTACTGCAGTTTTTTCATGTTGAGCCAACGGGTTCGTCTGAACATTTGGATTAGTATCTTTGAAAGATAGGACCCCATTCCAGACAAGCTTCTGTACATCAGATTTGAAGCTGAGACAGTTCTCGATGTTGTGCCCCGGTCCTCCTTGATGATTAGGGCAAGTTTGATCCGCTTTGAACCAAAAAAGCAGATTTTCTGATACTGTAAGAGGAGACCTGGTTTGGACGTGCCTCTTGACCAGTAGGAGTGGAAATAATTCTGCGTACAACATCAGTATAGGGTCGAACCCTGGTGGTCGAGTCGTACGGTTGTTGTTGTTGTACTGAGGACGAGCCTGCTGAAGAGGCTGTTGTGTCCTTTGCTGATACTGTTGTTGACTTGGTTGGCTCTGAGAAACCTGAGGTTGATACGTTGGAGTCGGCGCAAGGTTAATAGTGGGAGTTACCGCTGCTACTGGTTGATACCTTCTCCTTTGCTTTCCGAGAGAGATATTTCCAATATCTTGCTCTTTTTTCTTTGGGAAAGCAATATCGTATCTCTTGGTACTGCTAGATGGTTCTGCACCTTTGACCAATCGTCCTTCTCAGACTGCTTCTTTAAGGTGTACTCCCATGTTCACCATCTCAGTGAAGTCGTTGGGTGCACTGGCAACCATTCGGTCGTAGTAAAATGAACTTAAGGTTTTAAAAAAGATTTAGGTCATCTCTTTTTCTTTGAGACAGGGACAGATCTGAGCGGCAATTTCCTTCCATCTCTGAGCATATTCTTTGAAAGTTTCTTTGTCCTTCTGCATCATTGCCCAGAGCTTATCTCTGTCTGGTGCCATGTCCAGGTTATACTTGTACTGCTGAACGAAGGCAGCGCCAAGATCTCTGAAAGTAACGATCTTGGTGCGGTTTAAACCCATGTACCATTTAAGTGCGACACTGGTTAAACTGTCTTGGAAGTAATGGATCAGTAGCTGTTGATTTTCAGTCTGAATTGACATCTTTCGAGCGTACATCACCAAATGACTTTGAGGGCAAGAGTTGCCCTTGTATTTCTCAAAGTTAGGCACCTTAAATTTCTGCGATATTTTCACGTTAGGGACCAGACAAAGGTCCGCAGCGTCCTTTCCGAATAAATCCTGACCGCGAATGGCATACAGTTCCTTCTGCATTTCCAGGAATTCTTCCTGGAACTCATTCATTCTTTCGTACATGTCCTCATTTCCACTAGAGATTACTTGTGAAATCTGTCCTTCCGGGACAGTGTGTACCACTGGTTATGGTATAGTCATTACGACGGTGACCCTTGGTGCTTGCACGCCCCGAAGTTTGTAACCTTCCAGAGTTGCTATCATCACTCTTGTGTCTTCGCTTTCCCGAAGTTTGTAACCTTCAGGCACAGTGGTTCCTGCTATAGTTTCTGGGTCTTCCGTGACCGGTGGGATGTATCCTTTAGGGACAAAGTTGATAGGCATGCCCTAGGGACGATCTTTAGGCATGTTGTATCGAGGATCATATGTCTCCACTATGGGCGTAGATGTGATCTCCGAGATCACAGTCCTTTGTTGTTACCTCTGAGCTGCTGCCAGGGATTGCATGTCACTGTGAAGTTTTTTAGATATTCCTTCAGATCATCGATTTCTTCTCTCAGCTCTATATTCTCTTCCTCGAGATCGTCCATTTTTTTTGTCGATTGGCCCGAGTATTGTACGAATGAGACAGTTTGACTCTAGAATCGTGACACATACGTGAGATTAGAAGGTAAGAAGAATGCGTTATGTGAGAATGATGAATAATATGCAAAGTTATATGTATTTATTGTTTTAAAAAAGAAACCTCAATAATTAGATTGCAAATATCATACAGTAAAAGGGTGGAGACCCGGTTTTATTGAATTTAAAAGATTGCATAAAGAGAAAATACAGTATTTTACAAAGTGTTGTAAAAGGAAATGTCTAAGCTTATGGATCCTGAGTCCTCTCTGAAGAGATCTCAGATGCTGGTTATGGTACTTTCCTTTTCTTTAACCGGGTTTCTTCAGCCGTTGTCGGGTTGTCAGTCTTTTGCCAGATGAAAGGAGCGAGCAGATTTCTTCGGTCTTCTTGACTTTCTACAACATGTTGCTCTAATATCCTAATCAGAGCATCCTTTTCTTTTAATAGTTGCTGAATTTTGGTACACTCCACATTGTGGATATGGTACTTGTTTTTCCAAGAGTTTTTCTCCCTTGAACTTTGTTAAGAGATACCTGGAATTTTTCCGTGTCAAACATGAAATAAAGGACAAATTCCTTTAACAGAAAAACTTCTTGACGAGGGTAAGGCATCCTCAGCTTGAGATCTCTAGTTTGCACCTAGTGGAGATAAGGTTCCACGGAGGTACAACTTGGTCTTCCTAGAGACTCTCTTCCTTTCTTGTGAACATGCTGCCAGGCATGCACTATTTCTTTCTTTAGTGCCCTGTCATTTTCCCCTTCCTTGAAGAAAAGACCCTCCAGATGAACATTATGTGGGATATGCCTCATCGGGTATCCGAGTTGACGGCGAACTAAAATTGGATGATAGTTGATTCGTCCTTTAGTTCCTATGAGGGGTACGTTGGGGAAATTTCCACTATTGTCGATGATCTTTATCCCCTCATAAATCCTATCATACCAATCTATGTCAGAGTTGGTAAGAGACATGATCCTTTGTGACCAACGTAGAGTACTCTTGTGATCCCAAAAAGCAGCAGACTTGGGTAAATGGGAAACGAACCATTTGTAAAGCAAGGGTACACAACATGTGATTATTCCGCCGCTGTACAGATTTCTTTAGTGTACAGAGTGATAAGCATCTGCGATTAGAGTTGGTACAGGGTTTCCAATCAGAAATATCTTAACAGCATTGGAAGCAACGAAGTTGTCTTTGTTTGGAAAAAGGAACAACCCGTATGTGAGTAGGACAAAGATATCCTCAAAAGCAGTAACGTTCCCTATGTCATACCCCAAATTTTGACAAATAATATTTCCCATCATTGTGCAAATCATCACCACAATATGGGTAATCCATCATGCCTCATTATTCTCCCCAAAGATGGGAGAGCATCCACTATAATCAAGCTTAGGGTTTCAAGCCCTCTCAGAGCTCTTAGACAAAGGATCAATCAAGGAATGACATGATCTTCAACTTGTCTAACCTATAAAACATCCACAAGGTATTAAGAGGACTCCCACATCAAGGATTAAGCACAAGGTTGCAACCTTCTAAGTGGATTAAGCCTCAAGATTGCCAGTGTCACCAAATTAGGGTTTTGGTCGACCAGGGCCTCCGGATGGAAATTTTCCCCTGGGCATGAGCCAATGCTTCAAAGCATAACTTGAATTACTCCATGGGACCTCATAGACCCCATCATCAAGTCAATTTAGCCTCAGGGGATGCATTCACTAAAAATCAGGAACTAGGGTTTCTTGATCCAATTCACCCCTAACTTGACTTTTGGGACAAATCATGAGCCAAGACCTTAGGAGATGATTTGAGGGTCCCTAACAAACCACAGTGATCCATTTGTAACAATGGATTGGTCCAAGAAGCTTGAGTAACAAGTTTCAATTTCATCAGAACCACAATTAGGGTTTCGCGGGAAAAGTCAACTGTGCCTTTGACTTTTGACAAGGACATGCTCCCAAACCCTAGGACATGATTCAATACACCCTATAACACCTATGAAATCAATCCATCAAGTTTTATTTAGGTCAAGGACTTGATTTCATAGAGAATCGCACAGTTTGGAATTCATCTGATAAAAAGTCAACTATGTACAAAAGTCAACTTTGACTTTTTGAGATTTTTCACAATTATGGTTCCTTAACCCTAAAATCATGTTAATGTGTGATTTAAATCAACAGTCATCAAGAAAAATCAAGAAAAGTGGGATAACTTGTAAAAGGGGTAACCATAAAAAATTAGAAATTTTTCTAAGTTATGGAACAAAGTGGCTAGGGTACCAACTTTGGAGGATCATAACTCCTAAACCACAAGGCCATTTTTCCCCATCCAAAGCTGGATTTGTAGCTCTCATGACCCTCTACAAAAGCTTCAAACACAACTCATTCCAATTCCTCATGAATTTTAAGTTATGGAATGATCAAAATCACAAAAAGTGAAATTGTCAATTTTTTCCAACACTTAGTGAAATTTTCACTACGTCAGAATCTTCCTTCACTTTTTTCCAAATGTAGGGGCATTTTTCAATTGGATCCAAAAAGTATCAAAACCAATTATGATCAAACAGTTGTTGTATCATATGAGGGCTTTCCAAAATGGCCAAGAACTCCATCAAATTCCACTTTGCCAAATTTGTGCAAATGACAAGCAACTCTATCCATCTGAACACCTCAAGGGGGGACCAAGGAGGAACCAACTCTGATCCAAGCCTCCCAAGTCTTTGGAACCAAAAGTAGCATGCCAAACCTAGAAATCCCTAAAGAGGGGACAAGACTCCAATTTTGTTTTGGAGCATTCAATGGATGCACCAAGGTGGCATGAACTGAGCCATTTCCAACTGAATTTAGTCAAGACTTATCCAAGACCAAGGGAACCAGCAGCCTGTGCCCTAACCTCTAGTCAATGGCTAGAGGAGACTTGGATTCTCATTGCTCAACATTGGCCAAACCTATGCAGCAGTTGCTATTCACCATTCCTTGCAAAACAAACTTGCTCTACTATAAATAGAGCTCATTTGTGATCAGTTTGAGTACACCAAAGCCATCAAACAGATGCTTTCCTCAAAATCTCTTCTTTCACTCCAAAATTTCCTTCCAAAGCAAGTCACTATCGGGTTTTGAGTTTGAGAGCTATTCAAACTAAACCAATGACACACACACCTCATAAACATCATATAGAAGTAATCCAAACACTCACACAACATGTGGAACACCAAAATCACAAAATCACTAGCCAATTGCCCAAGTTCTTGACAGATTTACAGTTGGGGTACCATCTCAAGTTCCAGATCATTTCCATTCATTCCAAGCATCCAGACACATTCCATAGCACCTAGGGAAGCTGTCCATATCCTTAGAACCATATTGTAACACCTCTAACACAAAACACGATCACCAGCTGCAAGAGGTAAGCATGAGCTCTTCTGACTCTATGATCCATGCATTTTTTGCTGCACAATAATTTGGCCATATGTTCATAATCATGCATAGAGTGTTTTCCCTCAATCAATTGCTTTCTTTGAATAGTGTATGGAATTTCTGAACCTTCATGCAAATTTTAGGGTTCTTGAGGTTTCTCTATGATTTCTTATTCCATGTTTAAAATAAACAAAATTAAAGACCATAGACATGACCGTGAGGTGAAAACGAGTAGATTGATATGTAGATTGCATGATATCATCAAGTATTTAGTAAGATTGGATAGAAAACGCAAATCTGCAGAAACAGAGGGTGACACGTGTTCTTACCATGTTCTTGGCGCCATTTTCAAATATTTGAATATTTGAATTTTTGTGATTTTATTTAATTGATTCAAAAATTAATTTCTCTCTGAGTTTTAATGATTTTGAGTTGGTTCTTTTTTCAATAAGTCACAAAAATGTTAAAATATTTTATTTTCCCAAAAAAAATACCAAAAATATTATTTATTTTATATACTTGATATTTTTGTAAAGAATTAATATTTTAATTATTTTTGACATTTAAAATATTTTCTCCCTCTTGATTTTTCAAATTTTAGTGATTTCCAAACATTTTGTGGATCAAAACCTAATTTTTGAAACATTAATCCAAGATCACAATTTATTTTCCACATGTTTAACAATTTTGATCATTTTAATTGAATTTTTATTCAATTAAAATACATTTTGAAAACAAATTAGGGTTTTTGATTAATTCAACCCTCATCAAACTTTTTCAAACTCTTTGGGCCTCTAATAGAGTCTAAGACTCAACCCCTTTTGTAAATATACCACCTTTTGGGCCTCAGTCATTTTATAAGACCCACTGTATTTTCAAAACCAACGGTGCGATCGTCACTTTTTTATAACAAGATAATCATTTGGGCCTCTCCTTGAGCTGTAAGCCCCACCACTTGCATAAAAATAAACCTTTGGGCCTCTAATAGAGTGTAAGACCCAACCCATTTTTGAAACCCAAACCTTTTGGGCCTCAGTGTATTGTATAAGTCCCGATACCGTCAAAAAGTTTGGCGCGATCGTCGCCTTTTAAAACAAAACCTTTTGGGTCTCTCCTTGAGCTGTAAGCCACATCACTTGCACAAAAATAACTCTTTGGGCCTATAATAGAGTGTAAGACCCAATCCCCTTTTTACCTAAACCTTTTGGGCCCTAGACTGTATAAGTCCCTCTGCGTTAAAAGAAAAATCTCGGCGCGATCGCCAATTCAAAAAAAACAAATCATCTGGGCCTACCCTCGTGTTATAAGCCCCATTATTTTTCTTTAAACACCTTTGGGCTTCTTCGGAGAGTGTAAGACCCATCCCTTTGTACAGAAAACCTTTTTGGGCCTCAGTCACTTGTATAAGTCCCTGTATAAAACAACAGTTCAATCACTGATAAAATGTTGGGCCTCTCCTTGAGCTGTAAGCCCCAACAATATTTTCAAAACACTTTCTCCTTTGAGTTTGAATATAATATTATTATCAAAGCTTTCTTTGTTGAACAACTAACCAAACAGCATGGAAGCTCTACAACCGAGTAAGTGTTTACCCACTTTCATATATATATAAACTGTATTGTGGGGCGGCTCACTGTAAGTCTTCTTTCACAAACTTTTATATACTCGTCATATATCAACTGTGTAATACTAGTATAGTTATTTAGAGTTTTCCCCGGCGACTACGTCTAGCACTAGGTAAAGCCCTGTTGGTCACTCTTAAATACAAACAAAACTAGATCCCCATAGGATTACCAGACACATTCTTCCCTCCTCTTGGGGTTAAACAATATGGAGACGTGAAAGGCAGGATTCTCGATGAACCCTTTCTCAGACTGTCACTCTTAGAAATCGTCAAAGAAACTCTACTCCCCAGAGATGATCTTTTCTCTGTGAATGGCATCTCTTGAGTTTCATCCAAATTCTCAGACTTTCCTGGCTTGATCTATTCTTGGTGAATGGCATGTCCATAACTTCTCGGGGTTTGGGGACCCATAGGCTTCTTAAAAGCATCCCCGCCTCCTCTTGGGCATTGTACAAGGACCTTTCGGCTTCATAAAAGCTCGCATGCCTTCTCTTGGGCTTAGTACAAGGACCCAGAGACCTCTACAGGTATAGGAACAGAACCTAGTCATCAATTTGCTAGAGCTGTCTTTTTGAGTCAAGTGTCAGACCTGTTAATGGGTTGACCATTCATCCCTTAACATACCAGCCTTCTCTTGGGCATCGTAAAAAGATCATTCACTATCTGAGAATCGATTTCTCAAAACACCCGTAGACTTGGACAGTCTAAATACCCTTTGGATTTCCCATTTCCTTAATGAACAAGAAATAACCCTGATCCTCCAATCAGTGCCAAGGCACAACAATACCAGTAATCATTCCCTTTATAAGAACTGATTTTCTCTTTAATCCAACACACTGGACCTGTCACTCAACTGAAATAGTCACCATCACAATAGCCTCCTCTTGGGCTCTGTACAATGATTCTCCCCAGCAGAGCTAACCTATTCATACTCTCTTGTTGAGTATAAAAGACTCTCTTGTTGAGTCAACCACTTTTAGCCTCCATCTCGGGCTTCGTACGAGATACAAAAGCACTCTCTTGTTGAGTATAAAGGACTCTCTTGTTGAGTCAAACCCGTTTTAGCCTCCATCTCGAGATTCGTACAAGATAAAAATCACTCTCTTGTTGAGTATAAAAGACTCTCATGTTGAGTCAAACATTTTCAGCCTCCATCTCGGGCTTCGTACGAGGTACAAAGACTCTCTTGTTGAGTCAAACACCTTTAGCCTCCGTCTTGGGCTTCGTACAAGACACATACAAAAGCACTCTCTTGTTGAGTCAGTCACTTGTTAGCACTCTCTTGTTGAGTCAACCCTTTTAGCCTCTCTCTCGGGCTTCGTACGAGACACATAAAAGCACCCTCTTGTTGGGTCAATAGCCTCCTCTTAAGCTTTATATAAGGAAACCCCGGTTGAGTCAATCAACCTTTTAGCATCAAAATCTGTGACTCGTTCACAGTATACAAACATCAATAACTCCTTTCCCCCCATCTAATTGCTGTAAGCGGCAAGCCTCTGGATTATTTACATCCACGCCACTGTCCCTCTTTTAGCATGAGAAATTCCTTAGGAATGATAGCATTGCTCTACGCTGAGTTAAAGTCTTCTCCTTCAGGTTTAAAATCCCCTATAAAGGAAAATTATGGCATTGCTGGATTCACATATCCCAGTTAAAGTAATTCTCCTTTATAATCAGTCACCCCAACAGTTGTGATAAACAGACCAAATACCCCCTTTAGAGATGACAAATTCTCTCTAAAGTCAAACCCCTTTAGCTTCACATCTTGGGCTTCGAACAAGATACAAATAGACCCTTCAGCTTCACATCTTAGGCTTTGAACAAGATACAAACACCTTTAGCTTCACATCTTGGGCTTTGAACAAGACACCAAAACGACCTTTTTCCTCCCATAGAATAGGAGGAACTACGATCGCTCTGATTTCCCTGTTTTGTTAAACGAGAATACGTAGACATAAGATTGGAAAAAATCTTAGCGAGCACACTAATAAAAAAACCCAAAATCCCGTACCTTCATACATCAATCGAAAAGCATCAGTCTTAAACCTCCCACCAATCGCCCGGACACTGTTTTAACAAAATAACCTAAGAGAAACCCACAATCTTTGTAGCATCTGTAAACCAACAGTCATCTGTTCAAACTCAGTTTGCAAGCAGGGTTAATTGGAGACATCTATTTCCCTTCCTTCATCAGCTTCAATAGGATAAAAAATGAATCGAGCTGTAGTACCCCAAAGCGATAGTGCTTCGCAAACACGCAAAAACTCGCGCTACACCCTGTACTGGCGAAGTACAGGGCTATCTCTACCAAAAACTTGGACAGGTAAACCTTGGATTCCTCCTTTAGTGGTCATGTGAGTCCTGACTTCTGGCTCCTCCAAACAAATGGCACTCGCGATAACCCGATCCTTTGGAATTTCTTCTAGTCCAGAAAAAGGAGTTTGATCAGTGATAGGTAGATCAGTCAGATGAGAGTACTTTTCTAGCGTTGGTGCCAGTTAATAATTCGGGAACGTGAAGTAGCGATAAACTGAATCGTAGAATTGAATTAGCGTAGACAGGATTCCTTCAACTACGTGGACCTTTAACAGAGATAACAACCCTCCGTACTTAGCTCTGAAAGCATCAGGGTTGGTGATCATCCTTGCCAACCCTCTTAAATCCTTTAGTCTTAGAGCCTTGAAGGTGTACTTGTGCGTCTTTCTTCTACCGAAATCCATAACTCAATCTTTCTCTCTGATATTTGCAATTATTGTTTTAGTTTAATTTGAAAAAAGAGAAAGGAGAAGAGAAGATTTTTCTTTGTTTTAAGAGTTTTTTAAATGAATGCAAGAATGCAGCACACAAAAACATTGAAAAGACATGGGTTCAAGAGTTCAACATCATGAGCATGGAGTCTTGGCTCTACCCATCCCCAAAGGTTGTATTCTGGTTAATTTTGTACTTGTAGAACGGATCCTAAGGTTCCCAAAATCATTGACCCCCTAGGGATATCAACAACAAGCTGGTTCACTCGAGCGAGCTGTAGCATCCTAGGGTAATCTCATTTGAGTGTATTATCGCGTATCAACTATTTCTGATAGTCACCGCACTACCAAGTGGTCATAAGTTTAATGCCTACTAAATCCTCAGGTTCACAGGTGCCGCATTAGGAAAACTCTGCTTTCAACAACGATCGTGATCAGCAGGCTAAATCCTATGGGCCCTCACCTAATTTAATGGTCTACCAGGTTCCCTTGTTCGGGATTCACTCCCTACAAGTTTCCCCGTCTATGCCATCCCTTATCTTAGGTTTCTCTTAAACTTTCTAGATGCGACATCACTTGCATTCCCATTGACAGAAAAATAAACACGTATATCAAGTAGGAAAATCAGTATATATATAGTTATAGTATAATTCCTAAAACTAACATCCTAGACCTCTTAGGAATTCTAGTCTTAATTTGGCTCCCCAACAGAGTCACCATTTTTACTGTAGCGTGCAATTTTTGTCGGTGACGCGACCACCATATCGTCATGGGTTTCTCCTCACCGCAATGGTAGGAGTGGGGTGCTACTTTCTGATTTCTTATTTATCCCGTGAAACTGGAAGGGAAAGGGAAGCTATCTAAAACTAACCTTGCACGCGAATGTTTAACTGAACAAACGCTTAAGAGATTCAGGGAGTTCGGGGTCAGGTTATACAATGGGGAGTTGTCAATTACCCATCCTATAAGTGGTTATCCATAGGTTATTAGCAATTAGGTTCTGCTTTGTACTTGATGGTGTTTATCTGTTGAATGGGTCAGTTTCTTATTTGGGAATGTTTGAGAGAGAGAGAGAGAGCTTTTGATGATTTTGGTGAGGTACTGGACCTCTGTTTTGATTGGTATGTGAAGGTACATGACCTAAAGTTTTTGTTTGGTATGCTCGCTAAGATTTCGCAATCAGAGCAATCGTAGTTCCTGCTATTTTATGGGAGGAAAAAGATGTTTTGGTGTCTTGTTCAAAGCCCTAGATTGAAGCTAAAAGGTTGAGTATTTATGTCTTGTTCAAGGCCCAAGATTGAAGCTCAAGGTTTAACTGAGAGTGAATTTATCATCCCTAAAGGGAGAGATCTCGTCTGTTTATCATAGTTGTTTGGGTAACTGATTATAAAGGAGAATTACTTTAATTGGGATATGAGAATCCAACAATGCCATAATTTCCTTTATAGGGGATTTGTCCTGAAGGGGAAAACTTTAACCCAGTGTAGAGCAATGCCATTTTTCCTTAGGAATCTTTCATGCTAAAAGAGGGGCAGTGGCTTGGACGTAAATAATCCAGAGGTTTACCACTTACAGCAATTAGATGAAAGAAGGAGTTTTACCAGGATAAGAGATGGACTACAACTTTGATTTTTGAATCAACAAGTGTGCCACTTACATCAGTTATCTGGGATTAAGGTTTGTTTTGAATGTCTGATTTTGATTTGTGATATACAGAGAAGTATCTTCCTACAGAGAGTTTTTTATTTCTTCTGAGGGGATGATGGTTTTTGTATGCCTTGATCAACGCCCAAGGTTGAAGCTAAGAGATTGATTGACTCTACTGGAGAAGTCCTTATACAAAGCCTAAAAGGAGGCTAGAAGAGACTAACTCAACAAGATAGTGTTTCTCTGTCTTGTAAAAATCCCAATATTGAGGCTAAAAGAGAGTTTACTTTTTTGGGGATATCATTATACAAAGCCTAAGAGGAGGCTGAAAAGGACCATTCCGAGGAAATATTTTGTCTGTCTTGTACAAAGCCCAAGATTGAGGCTAAAAGAGGGTTTTGACTCTAATGGTGAGAGGTTTTATCTATCTTGTACAAAGCCCAAGATTGAGGCTAAAAAAAGATTGACTCAACTGGAGAGTATGATTTGTATTGTACAAAGACCAAGATTGAGGCTGAGAAGCGGATTAACTCTGTTTAGGGAGATTTATATGGTGTCTTGTACAAAGCCCAAGATTGAGGCTAAAAGATGATTGACTCACTCAGCTGAGGATATTTTAGGTGTCTTGTACAAAGCCCAAAATTGAGGCTGAATTTTGCTGAGGAAGAGAAGGATCATTATACAAAGCCTAAGAGGGGGCTGAAAGAGAATGACTCAACAAGAGAGTGCTTTTAAGGTGGTTGACTCAACAAGAGATTACTTTTATCTGTCTTGTACAAAGACCAAGATTGTGGCTAAAAAAAGCTGGGGAAAAATCATTATACAAAGCCTAAGAGGAGGCTAAAAAAGGTCGACTCAACAAGAGAGTGCCTTAAGGTAATTAACTCAACATGAGAGTGTTTTAAAATCATTATACAAAGCCTAAGAGGAGGCTGACTTCTTCTAGGGGAAATCATTATACAAAGCCTAAGTGGAGGCTGAAAAAAATTGACTCAACAAGAGAGTGCTTTTTGAAAGAAGATTGACTCAACAAGAGAGTGCTTTTATCTGTCTTGTATAAAGCCCAAGATTGAGGCTGAAAAAGAGTTGACTCAATAAGATAGTGATTTTTGAAACTAGATCTACTGAGGAAAATCATTATACAAAGCCTAAGAGGAGGCTGGCTTCTACTGAGGATTATTGAGATCCAGAGGCTGGTCCAAAGTCGGGGGATCAACTCTTGCTGAGGGTTTACAAAAGAGTTGAGGTATCAGATGCCTTGAGGTTCTGATGGGCTAGTATGGTGTTGATGATGAGATGACCCTAGCTGGGGGAAAAGATTGAATTTTAGATCCTGTGAGGATTTTAAACTCTACTGGAGATTGATCAAATGATCAGGGTTTCTCCTGTATTTGTAGGGAACTTGAGAATGTCTTTGAGATCTAAGAGGAGATTAGACTGTCCAAGTCTACTAGTATGGAAGACTTTATCTTTGGATGATGCCCAAGAGGAGGCTGATTCTTTAAGGGATGAGAATCAACCCTTAAACTGTCAAAGGTTTTGACTCTTCGGAAAGAAAACTCTAACAAAGGATGACTAAGTTTTGTCCTATAACTTTAAGAGGTCTTCAGGGTCCTTGTATTAAGCCCAAGAGAAGGCATGAGAACTTCTAAGAAGCCAGAGGGTCCTTGTACAAAGCCCAAGAGGAGGCTGTGTCATACCCAAAATTTTGACCACTAAGATTTCCCATCATTGTGAAACTCATCATCACAATATGTATGTACCATCATATTTCATCAGTCTCCCCAAAGATGGGTGAGCATCCACTACAATCAAAACTAGGGTTTCAAGCCCTCTCAGAGCCTTAGACAAAGGATCAATCAAGGAATGACATGATCTTCAACTTGTCTAAACCTCTCAAACATACACAAAGGATCAAAAAGGACTCCCACTTTAAGGTTTAAGCACAAGGCTTCTCCCTTCTAGGTGGATCAAGCCTCAAGATCGCCAGTATCACCAAGTTAGGGTTTTGGTCGATCAGGGCCTCCAAAGGGAAATTTTCCTCTGGGTATGAGCCAAGGATCCAAAACACAACCTAATATACTCCATGGAACCTCATGGACCCAATCATCAAGTCAATTTTGCCTCAGGGGATGCATTCATAAAAAATCAGGAATTAGGGTTTCTTGACCTAATTCACCTCTAAGTTGACTTTTGGGACAAATCATGAGCCAAGACCTCAAGACATGATTTGAGGGTCTCCAATATGTCATATTGATCCATTTGGAACAAAGGATTAGTCCAAAAAGCCTGAGCAACAAGTCTCAATTTCATCTGCACCATAATTAGGGTTTCGCGAGGAAAGTCAACTGTAACTTTGACTTTTGACCAGGACATGCTCCCAATCCCTATTACCTGCATCAATATACCCTATGACACCCATGGAACATGTCCATCAAGTTTGATTTAGGTCAAGGACATGATTTCCTGAAGAATTGCACAGTTTGGAATTCATCTGATAAAAAGTCAAATGTGCACAAAAGTCAACTTTGACTTTTTGAGATTTTTCACCAAAATGGATTTTTAACCCTAAAATGATGTTAATGTATGATTTGAATCATCATTCATCAAGAAAAATCAAAGAAAGTGGGATAACTTGTAAAAGGGGTAACCATAAAAACTTAGAAAAATTTCTAAGTTATGGAAAAAGTGACACTAATGTGCCAACTTTGGAGGACCATAACTCCTAAACCACAAGGCCATTGTTCCCCATTCAAAGCTTGATTTGTAGATCTCATTGCCCTCTACAAAAGCTTCATACTGACCTATGTCCAAATTCCTCATGGATTTTGAGTTATGGAGCGATCAAAATCAAGAAAAGTCACTTTGTTCCAACACTTAGTGAAAATTTCACTAAGTCAGATTTTACCCTACTTTTTGCCAAATGTAGGGGGATTTTTTACTTGGATTCAAAAGAGATCAAAACCAAACATGTTCAAACAGTTTTTGTATCATGTAAGGGCTTTCCAAAATGGCCAAGAACATTACCAAATTCAATTTGAGTCATGAGATATGACATTGGCAAGTTGCCTTGCTGAAATCTGCCAAGGCAAGGCAGATTTTGTACTTTTGGTCGATTTGGCAAAATCATCCAAATCCAAATGCTCCTATCCACTTGGACACTGAGGATTGAATCTAAAGGGGAAAATCACTGAGCCAAGCCTCCAAAGTCTTTGGAACAAGAAATAGCATGTTGAATCTAGAATTGCCAAAATAGGGACAAGACTCCAATTTTGGATTGGAGCATTCAATGGAAGCATCAAGGTGGCATGGACTGAGCCATTCTCAACTGAATTCAGTCAAGACTTATCCAAGACCAAGGGAACCAGCAGCCTGTGCCCTAACCTCTAGTCAATGGCTAGAGGAGACTTGGATTTTCATTTGCCAACATTGGCTAAACCTACTCAGCAGTTGCCATTCACTATTCCTTGCAAAACAAACTTGCTCTACTATAAATAGAGCTCAATTGTGATTAGTTTAAGTACACCAAAGCCATCAAACAGATGCTTTCCTCAAAATCTCTTCTTTCACTCCAATTTTGCCTTCTATGGCAAGTCACTATCGGGTTTTGAGTTTGAGAGCTTTTCCAATCAAACCAATCACTCACACCCCTCACATACATCATATAGAAGTGATCCAAACACTCACATAACATCTGGAACACAGATTTCACAAAATCACCAGCCAATTGCTCAAGTTCTTGATAGTTTTGCAGTTGAGGTACTATCTTCAACTCCAAACCATTTCAATCCATTCCAAGCATTCATACACACTCCATGGCACCTAGGGAAGCTATCCAGATCATTGGAACCTAGCTGTAACACCTCCAACACAAATCACGATCACCAGCTGCAAGTGGTAAGCATGAGCTCTTATAACTCTATGATCCATGCAATTTTTGCTACACAATAATTTGGCCATATGTTCATAATCATGCATGGAATGTTTCCCCTCAATTAATTGCATTGTTTGAATCGTGTATAAAAAATCCTAGCCTTCATGCAGAAATTAGGGTTCTTGAGGATTTTTCATGATTTCTTGTTATATGTTTAATTTAAATGAAATTAAATACCATAGACATGATCGTGAGGTTAAGACGAGTTGATTGGTATGTGGATTGCATGATATAATCAAGTATTCAGTGAGATTGGAGAGAAAATGCAAATCTAGCCAAACCCAGAACACGCGCATGTTCTTGGTGTGTTCTTGGCGCCCTTTTTCAAAAATTCAAATATTTGAATTTTGTGATTTTATTTAATTGATTCAAACATTAATTTCTCTGAGTTTTATTGATTTTGAGTTAATTCTTTTTTTAATAATTCACAAAAATGTTAAAATATTTTATTTTACCAAAAAATCCCAAAAATATTATTTATTTCATATAATTGATATTTTTGCAAAGAATTAATGTTTTAATTGTTTTTAACATTTAAAATATTTTTTCCATCTTGACTTTGCAACTTTTAATGCTTTCTAATTATTTTGTAGGTCAATACTTAATTTTTGAAGCATTAATCCAAGATGACAATTTGTTTTCCATATGTTAAACAATTTTGATCATTTTAATTGAATTTTTATTCAATTAAATACATTTTTGAAAACAAATTAGGGTTTTTGGATTAATTCAACCCTCTTAAATCATTTTCAAAACACTCATGGGCCTCTAATAGAGTGTAAGACCCAATCCTTTTTTTGACCAAATCATTTTTGTGCCTCATTGTATTGTATAAGTCCTGATACCGTAAAAAACAAACGGCGCGATCGTCGCCTTTTCAAAACAAACCTGGACCTACCCTCGAGTAGTAAGACCCATTTCTTTTCTTAAAACTCATTTAGGCCTCTATTAGAGTGTAAGACCCAATCCCCTTTTAACCAAAACATTTTGGGCCTCAGATATTGTATAAGCCCCTTTGCGTTAAAAGAAAATCTCGGCGCGATCGCCATTTTGAATGAAAAATCATCTGGGCCTACCCTCGTGTTATAAGCCCCACTCTTTTTCTTTAAACTTTTTGGGCCTCTATTAGAGTGTAAGACCCAACCCCCTTGTACAGAAAACTTTTTGGGCCTCATTCGTTGTATAAGTCCCTCTGTATAAATTCAAACAGTGCGCTCACTTATAAAACCCTGGGCCTCTCCTTGAGTTGTAAGCCCCAAATCTTTCTTTTTCAAAGCACTTTCTCCGTTGATTTTGACATATACTGTTGTTTTCAATCTTTCTTTCCTGACTTTATCTATTCCTTGTGAATAGCTTGCCTTGAATTTCTCGAGGTTTGGGGACCCACGGGCTTCTTAAAAGCATCGGCCTCCTCTTGGGCATCGTACAAGGACCCACAGGCTTCCTAAAAGCAACCCCTCCTCCTCTTGGACTTAGTACAAGGACCCGTCGGCTTCTTAGAAGTACTCACAGCCTCCTCTTAGGCTTCGTATAATGATCTCTTCCTCCGGGAATGATAGCCTTCTCTTGGGCTTCGTACAAGGACCTCTCGGCTTCTTAAAAGTTTCCAGCCTCCTCTTGGGCTTCGTACAAATTATCCCGACGACCTCCTAGAGGTATAGGAACAGAACTTAATCATCTGCATAGAATAGTCCTTTCAAAGAGTCTACTACTGTTTCTCAAAGCATAGTACAAAAGATGAAACTCTAGACTTGGACAGTCTAATCTCCTTGAGTCTCAAAGACATTCTCAAGTGACCCCTTCGGTAAATAGGAAGGAAACCCGTAGACTCGGACAGTCTCAATACCCTTCGAATTTCCCGCTTCCTTAAAGAACAGGAATAACCCGAATCCTTGAATCAAATCCTTGAGTACAGTGTTGCTCATAGAAGAACTGATTTTCTATTTCAAAATCAGTATACTGGACCTGTCACTTAACTAAAACAGTCACCATAGCCTTCTCTTCGGCTTTATACAATGATTCTCCCCAGCGGAGTCAAACAACGTTTAGCCTCTCTCTCGGGCTTTGTACGAGACACATAAGAGACTCCCTCGTTGAGTCAATCACCCCTTTCGCCTCCATCTCAGGCTTTATACGAGATACAAAAGGTTCTTATTGAGCCAAACAAACAACAACCTCCATCTTGGGCTTTGTACGAGATACAAAAAACTCTCTTGTTGAGTCAAATAGCATTCATCTTGGGCTTCATACGAGATACCCAAAAGACTCCACCGTCGAGTCAAAACCTTTTAGCCTCTTTCTCGGGCTTTGTACGAGACACATATTAGCCTCCTCTTAGGCTTTGTATAAGAAAACCACTAGTTGATCCAATCAACCTTTTAGCATCAAAGCTGTGCCTCGTTCACAATACACAAACATCAACAACTCTTTCCACTTCATCTAATCGCTATAAGCGGCAAGCCTATGGATCATCTACATCCATGCCACTGTCCCTCTTTTGGCATGAGAAATTCCTAAGGAAAGATAGCATTGCTCTACACTGAGTTAAAGTCTTCTCCTTCAGGTTAAAACCCCCTATAAAGGAAATTATGGTATTGCTAGGATCCGCGTATCCCGGTTAAAGTAATCCTCCTTTACAGTCAGTCACCCAACAGTTGTGACATACAGACCCCCTTTAGAGATGACAAATTCTCTCTAAAGTCAACACCTTTAGCTTCACATCTTGGGCTTTGAACAAGATACAAACCACCTTTCGCTTCACGTCTTGGGGTTTGAACAAGACACCAAAAACACCCATTTCCTCCCATAGAATAGGAGGAACTACGAACGCTCTGATTTCCCTGTTTCGGTAAACGGGAATACGTAGGCATAAGATTGAAAGAAAAATCTTAGCGAGCACACTAAACAAAAACCCAAAATCCCATACTCTCATGTATCTATCAAAAAGCATCAGTCCAAACATCCTAATCCTTGTTCCCCGCCAGAAACTCGTCATTCTGTCAAAATAACACAAGAAAGGCCCCACCACATTGATAGCATTCGTACCTAACAGACCGCTGTTTAAACTCAGTATGCAAGCAGGGTTAATTAGAGACATCTATTTCCCTTCCTTCATTAGCTTTAATAGGATAAAAAATGAATCGACCTGTAGTAAACTCAACCGCAGAGAGCGACCACGCTTAAGAACCGCGTCCAAAATCGCTCGCTACAGAAAAATGGCGCCCACCTTGGGCCCCTACTTCTAAACCTTTTTTCTCTTCACTTGTGTGAAAACTACAGATTGGGGCTTTCGCCGGGTAACCCATTTTCTGTCAGGAACTTAGGATTCATAGCTTTAAATGTCTAGGATGTTTAGGACAAATATATATACTGCTTTTCCTAATTACTATACATGTTTATTTTTCTGCTAATGGGAATGCGTGTGATGCCGCATTTGGAAAGATTGAGTATACACTTAAGATAAGTGATGGCGACAAGGTCGACCATCAACCTCAGTGGAGGCTGACCAATGCAACCCATTCTCTCACCTAGACAATGGGCCGATTGTGATGTCTGAGAAGCTGAGGAGCCAAACCCTTTTGTAGTGTGGAAACTATCGGGAATAGTTGTTACGCGATACTACCCTCATTTAAGGCTGGTGATCTATTCTCAGTGAATGGCACTTACTCTAAGATTGCTCTACAACTCGCTGGCGATCCGCTTATTGTTTTGCTTTCCTGGGAGGAGCTGATGATAATGAGTACAGGTACAAAAATCACCTTAGTATAAACCTTTGGGGATGGGTAGAGCCTTGACTTCATGACAACGACCCTTTGACCCCATGTTTTTCCTATGTTTTTGTGTGCTGCATTCATGCATTCATTTAAAAAACATTAAAAACAAAAAAAATCTTCTCTTCTAGTCTCTCTGTTTTTCAAATTAAACTAAGACTGTGATTGCAAATATCAGAGAAAAGGATTGCACTAATGGATCTCGGTAGAAGGAGAACCCATAGGTATACCTTCAAGGTTCCAAAGCTAGAGGATTTGAGAAGGTTAGCAAGGATGATCACAAACCAAGAGGCTTTCAGAGCCAAGTACAAAGGTCGGCTACCTCTGTTAAGAGACCATGTGATTGAGGGAATCATGGATGCGCTCATTCAGTTTTACGATTCGATTTATCACTGTTTCACATTCCCGGATTACCAGCTCGCACCAACGCTGAAGGAGTATTCTCATCTGACTGATCTGCACATTACAGATCAAGCTCCATTTTCTGGACTGGAAGAAATTCCAAAGAATCAGACCATTGCAAGAGCAATTCATTTGGACGAGTCTGAGGTCAGGACTCGCATAACCACTAAGGGTGGCATACAAGGTTTGCCAGCCCAGTTCTTGACAAAGAAAGCCCTGTATTTTTCCAGTATAGGAAACGTGACTGCTTTTGAAAGCATCTTTGTCTTGCTCACCTACGGGTTATTTTTGTTTCCCAACATCAATAACTTTGTAGATGTCAACGCCATTAAGGTTTTTCTCATTGGAAATCCTGTGCCGACTTTGCTCGCAGATGCGTATCATTCTGTACACTTAGGAAATTTGTACCTTTGCTTTATAAATGGTTTATCTCCCACTTGCCCAAGTCTGCTGCTTTTTGGGATTGCAAGAGTGCCTTACGTTGGTTGCAGAAGATCATATCTCTCACCAACTCTGTTATAGATTGGTGTAATAGGATCTATGATGGAATTAGAATCATTGATCGTTGTGGAAACTTCCCCAACGTACCCCTCATAGGAACTAAAGGAGTAATCAACTACCATCCGGTGTTGGTTCGCCGTCAGTTTGGATACCCGATGAGACACGTCCCACGGGGTGTTCATCTGGAAGGTCTTTTCTTCAAGGAAGGAGAAAATGACAGAGCACTAAAGATGGAAATAGTGCACGCTTAGAAGCATGTTCATAAGAAAGGACGAGAGTCTCTAGGAAAACCGGACTGTGTCTCGGTGGAGCCTTATCTCCATTGGGTACAAACTAGAGCTCTCAAGCTAAAAATGCCTTATCCTCGTTACGGAATTCTTCCGCCGAGGGAATCTGTCATGTACTTCATGACGGAAACTGAAAAACTTCAGGTTACTCTCAACAAAGTTCAAAAGGAAAGAAGGTCTTGGAAGAACAAGTACCGCACCCTCGACGTAGAGTGCATCAAAATACAACAATTACAGAAAGAAAAAGATGCTCTAATTTGAAATTTTGGAGCAACATGCTGTAGAGAATCAAGATGACCAAAGGAATTTGCTCACTCCTTTCACCTGGCAAAGGAATGACAACCCGACAACGACCCAATAGCCCCGGTCAAAGAAAAGGAAAGTACCAGAATCAGCACCCGATTTCTCTTCAGAGAGGAATCAGGACCCATTAGCTTAGGTTTCTGTTTTTGCGCCTTGTAATCTAATGTATTTCCATTTCTGTAATCCTTAGAATTTCAATAAAAAGGGGTTTCCCCACTGTTTGATATTTGCAATCTAATTGTCGAAGTTTAGTTTGATTAAACAAAAAAAAACAATTAATATAATCATTGCATTCATCATTCTCACATCACATATTCTTCTTCCCTACGAATCTCACGTTTGTGTCTCGATTCTAGAGTCAAACTGTCTCATTCGTATAATACTCGGGCCAATCGTCAGAAAAAGATGGATGATCTTGAGGAAGAAAACAGAGAGTTGAAGGAAGAGATCGACGCTCTGAGAGAGGATATGAGAAAGCTTCGTAACGACATGCAAGCCATGGAAGAAGCTCAGCTACAAAGAACTGTGATCTCAGAGATCACCTCAACGCCCATAGTGGAGAAGTATGATCCTAGGTATCAAATGCCGAAAGATCGTCCCTGGGGCATGCCTGTTAACTATATCCCGGAAGGATATGTTCCGCCGATCACTGAAGATCAGGGAATCACAACAGAAGCCGCTGGGCCTGAAGGTTACAAACTTCGGGAAACCGAAGATGCCAGGGGCAGACTGAAGACTCCTGAAGGTTACAAACTTCGGGAAATGCCAAGATTCACTGTCGTAGTCACGGTACCACCCCCTGTGGTGCACACTGTCCCGGAAGGATAGATTCCGCCCATACCTGCTGGTAAGAAGGAAACTATGTTCGATAGAATGGATGAATTCCAGGAGCAGTTCCTGGAGATGCAAAAAGAGCTGCAAGCCATTCGCGGTCAGGATTTATTTGGAAAGGACGCCGCAGACCTCTGCTTGGTCCCCAATGTGAAAGTTCTGTACAAATTTCAAGTGCCCGACTTTGAAAAATACAAGGGTAACTCTTGCCCTCAAAGCCATCTGGTGATGTACGCTCGGCGGATGTCAGCTCAGACATATAATTAGGACCTGCTGATTCACTACTTTCAAGATAGTTTAACCGGTGCCGTACTCAAATGGTACATGGGTTTAAACCGTACTACGATAAGTACATTCAGAGATCTTGGTACTGCCTTCGTCCAACAATACAAATACAATTTGGACATGGCACCCGACAGAGATCAACTCAGATCGATGTCGCAAAAGGACAAGGAAACCTTTAAGGAGTATGCTCAAAGGTGGCATGAAATTGCCGCTCAAATTTGTCTGCCTCTTGAGGAAAAAGAGATGACAAAGATCTTCTTAAAGACCTTAAGCTCATTTT
This sequence comes from Lathyrus tuberosus, assembly GCA_022829125.1. Lineage (NCBI taxonomy): Eukaryota > Viridiplantae > Streptophyta > Magnoliopsida > Fabales > Fabaceae > Lathyrus > Lathyrus tuberosus. The sequence continues at coordinate 7,161,011 of JALAZF010000008.1, read as the reverse complement.
ACTATGACCGAATGGTTGCCAGTGCACCCAGTGACTTCACCAAAATGGTCGGCATGGGCGTACGTCTTGAGGAAGCCGTCCGAGAAGGACGTTTGGTAAAAGATACTGGATCGACGAGCGGTACTAAAAAATACGGTAGTGCTCTCCCTAAGAAAAAAGAGCAAGATATTAGGAATATCTCTCTCGGAAAGCAAAGGCGACGATATCAACCAGTAGCAGATGTGACTCCTGCTATCAATCCTGCGCCTGTTCCTACTTATCAACCTCAGGTTGCACAGAGCCAACCTGATCAGCAAAGGACACAACAGCCTCTTCAGCAGGCTCGTCCTCCATACAACAACAACCGTACAACACGGCCACCAGGATTTGATCCTATACCCGTATCGTACGCAGAGTTGTTTCCATTACTGCTAGCCAAGGGGCACATTCAGACTAAGTCCCCTCTTACAGTACCGGAAAATCCGCCTTTTTGGTTTAAGGTGGATCAAACTTGCCCTTACCACCAAGGAGGTCCCAGGCATAACATTGAGAATTGTCTCAATTTCAAATCCGACGTGCAAAAACTTGTTAGGAGCGGGGTCTTATCCTTCAAGGATACAAATCCCAATGTTCTTACAAACCCGCTGCCTCAACATGAGAAGGCTGCAGTCAATCTGATTGAAAAAGAGACTAACAATGTCTATCAAATTCACGATGTACTCTTGTTAAAGACCAATCTGGTCAAGATGCATTGTAGACAGAGTGGATATGGCCATGTGCCACCTCATAGCTATCATCAGTGTGATATCTGCTATAAAGACAACCAGGGATGTTCTGTGGTGCAAGCAGCTCTATAGGAACAAATGGATCTCAGATGGATCCAAGAGCACCGAGTTTGTGAAGTTAACATGGTTTACATGAATTCCAACGTCATTTAAAACCACAACATCCGTGCGATGAATGCCAACTTGGTGGCAATGCACTCAAGGCAAAGCCAGTATCATAATCTGCCGCAGAATGATTACAGTTCTTGTCTGACTTGCTCGGTAAACAAACAAGGATGCTCTTTCATACAAGAGGCCCTCCAGCGTCAGATGGATCTTGGATGGATCCAAGACTACCATGATAGGAATCCCTATCAGATCAACATGGTTCAGATCTTTGATAATCGCGTGATGAATACCAACTTGGTAGAGTTACATGCTGAATAGGTCTGACTCGGATTCCTGATAGCACATGACTATCAAAGATGTAAAGCGGGTTGCGAAAATGATCGAGGTTGTACCCTTGTCCAGGAGGCACTTCAGCACTTGTTAAATCACTGGTGGATGCCAATCTATATGGATGAAGATACTCAGCAAATTAGTATTAGTAACAGTAATCCTACTCGGCGTCAGAGTCAGGATGTCCGATCAGTGGAAGCTAACCTAGTGAGGTTACATTGTATTCAAAGTGGGCGTGGCCAGGTGCCACCACACAATTATGACCGTTGTAGCGTTTGTTCAGAAAGTAACCAAGGGTGTTACCTTGTGAAAGCAGCTCTCCAGGGTCAGGTGGATCGTGGAGAAATTCGTCCATATCCGGGTTCTGGACCCATCAACTAGACACCGAATTACCTTGCCAATCAAATTGAGGACGTTGTCACAATCTCTGGTCATCACACGACCAGGGATGTTTTTGCCATCATCCCTCTACTTGACGAATATAAAGTTCCCAACCGGGAGCGGATCGAGATTACTTACGATGGTCAGAAAAATCAGAGGGCTCCTGTAGTCATCTATCTTCCGGGACCATTACTGTATGAATCAACTAAGGTTATCCCTTACAAATACAGTGCAACAATCATTGAAAATGGAAAAGAAATTCCATTACCCTCCATCGTGAATATTGCAGACATCAGTCGAGTAACACAGAGTGGTAGAATCTTCAACCGAGGGGTTGGGGAACCTAACAAAGAAAAGGAACTTCAGACAGAAGTTCCCGACCCACCAGTCGGTCAATCCAGTAATCCCGACCTTTCAAAAAATGATGATGAGATGCTGAAGCTCATCCAAAGGAGTGAATACAACATTGTTGATCAACTGTTACAAACTCCTTCAAAGATCTCGGTATTATCACTGTTACTCAGTTCAGAAGCGCACAGGGAGGCTCTACAGAAAGTCTTGGAGCAAGCCTTTGTGGAACAGGATGTAACAATCAGACAGTTTGATAGCATTGTCTCTAACATCACTTCCTGCAACAATTTGGGATTTAGTGATGAGGAATTACCTAAAGAGGGTCGTCGTCATAACATGGCGCTCAATATCACAATTAACTGCCAGGACGATGCTTTAGCCAGCGTACTGGTAGACACAGGGTTAGCCCTGAATGTTATGCCGAAGTCCACTTTGATGCAATTATCATTCAAAGGCCCTCCGATGAGAATCAGCGAGGTCGTCGTCAAAGCATTCGACGGATCCAGAAAAGCGGTTATCGGCAAAGTTGATCTTCCCATAACTATCGGTCCTCATACTTTCTAAGTCACTTTCCAGATCATGGACATCCGAGCAACGTATAGTTGTTTATTAGGAAGACCTTGGATACATCAGGCTGGAGCGGTTACTTCAACCCTCCACCAAAAGCTAAAGTTCGTCAAGAACGATCAACTTGTCACAGGTTGTGGGGAACAAGCCTTGCTTATGAGTAACTTGTCATCATCTACTGGTATAGAACCTGAGGAGGTTATTGGAACTCAGTTCCAAGCACTGTCGGTAAGCAAGGACAATCAGTTCAAAGAAGGAACTTCCATTTCTTCATACAACGATGCTATTAAAGCGGTCGAGAGTACCGATACAAAAGGATGGGGACAGCTTGTCATTCCTACTGGCAATACAACAAAGAAAGGTCTTGGTTTTTCTGTAACCTGTACCCAGATAGCTGCCAACGATGAAAGTCTTCATCCCCTTGAAAACTTCTTCCATAGTGGAGGTTTCCTTCACCCAGTGTCTCAAACAGTACATGCTATTAATGAGGGAGATCCCTCTGACACAAATGAAGAATGGAAGTCCTATCTTAACAAGGACGGTTATATGTCTCAGGAAGAGGTGCCTATACCATTTTGCTATCCCGCATAGAGTCTGAGATTTATACCACGGTCAAATGTCGAAATGATATATGGAGATTTTGATCCAGAAGGATGTCGTGCTCCGCCAAATTCATTATAGGAAGACACTCTGATGAAAGACAACTTTGACCATAATTACTATGGCCCGATGGATGGCCTGCCAATGTGGCAGCCTTACCCAGGAGACTTGGGGCAAGAAAATCAGCCGAACGATGAAAATCAGCTGAGCATCATTGAACAGAATACCTGTGTCCCCACCATGTCATGGGATCAACACTCAGGTCATTCAGAAACTACTCAACATAAAGATGAATTCGCAATGTTTGCAGGACTTAAATTCATCAACTATGCTTTTCCCGAGGTCAACGTCATCGAGGGAGATGACTCCTCCAGTTCTAGAGAAGTTTGGGACACCTTGGGACAACCGAGTGGAAAATACGACTATATGGTCAAGTACACCGCTCCCGAAAGCTCTCGTATCAGGCTCGAAGATATCCAACCTACTGGATGGAGAGATACAGCTGAGAGCACAAATATTATGCAAAATGCAACTGAAGAGCTCTCCTACGACAACTCTGCCTGGGAGACAGATTCCAATGATCCTGCTCCACCAAAAATCAGCGTTATTTCTGAAGACAAATCAAGGAAGGTACCAGACTTTGTGATTCACCGAGGAGTTCGCCGCCAATGGGTTGCTGTCGATGTTCTGAAGGTCGTTCATCAGTCAAAGTAATTGCCATCTTTAACCTTTCACCCTGCTCAGGTGAAACAGATGTTTTGATAGGGCTCGCTTTCTGTAAATTTCCCTTTTTGCTTTGCCCACAGCGATAGAGTTTTGTTTTATAGGGCTGTAGTTTCAAGGGTCGAATTTTCCATTAATAAAATAACGTCGTTCTATAATTTCAGCATTAATTACTGTTTTCTCTTTTTGTTTTCTAAGAAAATGGTAATCCTAAAGAACAATTCAGTAATAAAAACAAGCAGTAAAAATAAAACACTGCACACACTTGCATTTTTCTCTATCTCTTCTAAACACGAATCATCACACCATGCAGATTTCTTGTTTTAAACCCCGTTGAAACATACGATCCGATGCCTTCTCCCAACTTTGAGTTCCCGGTATTCGAGGCTGAAGAAGAAAATGACGACAAAATTCCAGAAGAGATCTCCCGATTACTCAGACAAGAGGAAAGGTCCATTGAACCTCACAAAGAGCCGTTGGAAACGGTAAACTTGGGTTCAGAGCAAGAGAGAAAAGAAATCAGGATTGGGGCACTACTCAGTCCAACTACGAAAGAGAGTTTGATAAAGCTTCTCAAGGAATTCCCCGATGTATTCGCTTGGTCCTATTAGGACATGCTAGGGATGGATACCAGCATCGTGGAACATCATTTTCCGTTAAGATTGAAATGTCCGCCAGTAAAACAAAGGTTGAGACGCACTCACCCGGACATGGCCATCAAAATCAAAGAGGAGGTACAGAAATAGATTGACGTGGGTTTCCTCGCCACATCAGAATATCCTCAATGGTTAGCCAACATCGTACCCGTTCCCAAAAAGGACGAAAAGGTCAGAATGTGTGTAGATTACAGGGATCTTAACAAGGCTAGTCCAAAGGATGACTTTCCTTTACCACACATTGACATGCTGGTTGGCAGTACAGCAAAGTTCAAAGTTTTCTCCTTCATGGATGGATTCTCGGGCTATAACCAAATCAAGATGGTGCTGAAAGACATGGAGAAAACTTCGTTCATTACCCCATGGGGTACCTTTTGTTACAAGGTAATGCTGTTCGGTTTGAAGAACGCCGGGGCAACCTATCAAAGGGCCATGACTACTCTGTTTCATGACATGATACACAAAGAGATCGAGGTATATGTCGATGATATGATTGCAAAATCAAAAACAGAGAGTGAGCACGTTGAACATCTGTCAAAATTGTTCGAATGTTTAAGAAAATTCAAGCTCCGCTTGAATCCCAACAAGTGCACCTTCGGTGTCCGTTCAGGGAAACTACTAGGGTTCATCGTCAGCCAGAAAGGGATTGAGGTTGATCCTGGCAAGGTCAAGGCCATTCAAGAAATGCCTTCTCCGAAAATTGAAAAACAAGTCAGAGGATTCCTGGGACGTTTGAACTACATCTCCAGATTCATATTCTTTATGACCGCGACATGCGCGCCGATCTTCAAATTACTAAAAAAGAACCAGGATTGTATTTGGTTAGAAGATTGACAAACCGTCTTCGACAGTATCAAGGAATATCTGTTGAATCCTCCGATTCTATCACCTCCAGTGGAAGGAAGACCACTGATCATTTACCTCACAGTTGTAGAGGACTCAATGGGATGTGTACTTGGCCAACAAGACGAAACTAAACGGAAAGAGTCTGCCATTTACTATTTGAGCAAGAAATTCACCGACTGCGAAACTCGGTACACGATGCTTGAGAAAACTTGTTGCGCTTTGGCTTGGGCAGCCAAACGTCTTCGCCAATACATGATTCGTGATACTACTTGGTTGGTCTCCGAAATGGATCCAATCAAGTACGTTTTCGAAAAACCTGCTCTCACGAGAAGAATTGCCCGTTGGCAGATGCTGTTATCAGAATATGACATAGAGTACCACGCTCAGAAAGCCATTAAAGGGAGTATTTTAGCCAATCATTTGGTTCATCAACCGATTGACGATCAAGAATCAATCGGGTTTGACTTCCCAGACGAAGATGTCATGTATCTAAAAATGAAAGACTGCGATGAACCGCTACCTAGTGAAGGGCCAGAACCAGGTTCCCAGTGGGGACTTATCTTTGACGGAGCAGTCAATCATTACAAAAATGGAATTGGGGCAATCATTGTTACCCCTCAGGGTACCCACATTCCTTTCACTGCTCGACTTACGTTCAAATGTACGAACAACGAGGCCGAATACAAAGCTTGTATCATGGGTCTCGAAGAAGCGATTAATTTAAGGATCAAAAGCTTGGACGTATACGGCGACTCAGCCTTGGTTATCAATAAGATAAAAGGAGATTAGAACACATACCAATCAGGATTGATTCCTTACAAAGACTACGCAAGAAGGTTGCTAACCTTCTTCAACAGAGTTGAGTTTCATCACATCCCTCGTGAGGAGAATCACATGGCAGATGCATTAGCCACTATCTCTTCCATGATTAGTGTAGGTCAATGGAATGACATACCTAAGATCGACATAATGCACCTTGAAAGGCCCGCTTACATCTTCACGATCGAAGCAGTCATAGACGACAAACCTTGGTATCACGATATCAAATGCTTCCTTCAGAAACAAGAGTACCCATCTGGGGCACTCAGAAAAGACAGAAAGACCCTCAGAAGATTGGCTGGAAACTTATTCCTGAGCGGTGACACTCTCTATAAGAGAAATTTTGACATGGTCTTGCTCCAATGCATCGACAGACCAGAATCAAAAATGCTGATGAAAGAAATTCATGAAGGATCCTTTGATACTCATGCCAACGGACACACCATGGCAAGAAAAATTCTAAGAGCAGGGTACTATTGGTTGACAATGGAATCCGACTGCTACAAGTACATGAGGAGGTGTCACAAGTGTCAGATATACTCCGACAAAATTCATGTACCGCCATCACATCTCAAAGTTCTTTCTTTCCCATGGCCATTTTCCATATGGGGAATCGACATGATTGGCATGATTGAGCCCGAGGCTTCAAACAGACATCGGTTCATCCTAGTAGTCATTGACTACTTCACCAAGTGGGTCGAAGCAGCGTCGTACGCTAATGTAACCCGACAAGTGGTGGTCCGATTTATCAAAAATAGTATCATCTGCCGTTATGGTGTTCCAAGCGAGATCATTACTGATAATGGATCTAACTTGAACAACAAGATGATGAAAGAGTTGTGTGCTGAGTTCAAGATCGAACACCATAACTCATCTCCCTACCGACCCAAGATGAACGGAGCGGTAGAAGCGGCTAACAAGAACATCAAGAAGATCGTTCAAAAGATGGTTGTAACCTACAAAGACTGGCACGACATGCTACCCTTTGCTCTTCACGGTTATCTCACATCTATCCGCACTTCAACATGGGTAACCCCTTTCTCTCTAGTATATGGCATGGAAGCAGTGCTCCCCATAGAAGTAGAGATTCCATCAATCCGGGTATTGATGGAAGCAAAGTTCACCGAAGCTAAATGGTGTCAAAGTCGACACGACGAATTGAATCTGATCGAGGAGAAGCGAATCACGGCACTATGCCACAGTCAGTTGTATCAGCAGAGAATGAAGAAGGCGTTCGACAAAAAGGTTCGACCTCGCGTCTTCAGGAAATGAGACCTTGTGCTCAAGAAGATACAATCATTTCTCACTGATTCCCGGGGCAAGTGGACTCCAAATTATGATGGCCCCTATGTGGTCATGAAAGCTTTCTCAGGCGGCACCTTGAGACTTGCAACCATGGACGGAGAGGAATTTGCCTACCCCATGAATGTTGATGTAGTCAAGAAATACTTCGCCTAAAGAGAAAAAGGAAAAAACGTCTCGGTGGATTGAAAACCCGAAAGGGCGGTCCAGGCAAAAATTAGAGACATAATAAAAATCATCTCGATGGATTGGAAACATCATAGTACAATCTAGGAAAAAATTAGGGATAATGGCAAGTAACTATGTTCAATAGAGGCAAATCCCTCAGCAGCAGCAGTTACATAATCTGTCAGAAAACTCCAGTCAAGGTCATCTTCGACAGAAGCTCAGGATGCCCCGAATTCAAAGTTGGTAGAAGAATAGTGGTCGTTATGTTTCAATGTAGCCCTTTTCCCTGTAAATTACTATTTTTTAACTTTGTAATTACTCTTTGGAATCACGCGCTTGGCTAATTTCCATCCTATCAATAAAATTTGAGCCTTTGTGCTTTTGTTTGTAATTCTAATTTGTTTTAGCTTTACAGAACGACATTTTAATATGATCAACGATTCTTGAAATAAAACAAAATGAATTTACTTGTTAAAACTTTTTTTGCTTTTAAAGTAAAGTCGGCAATTTCTTTTGACTGCTGAACATTAGAAGAATCTCGATCGCTTCCCCAAAGGTGTTTGAACCTCGAAGTGCAGAATCAAAGTACTCCTTCTAAAAAGCCAGTACGCCTGAATGAAGGATCAACTGTGTCAGAGACCTTGTTTCATCTGACACACCACGGCCAAGTTCTCATCTCCTAATCCCGACCAATGTGACGCCCCCAATCTATACCCCCAATTAACACGCAATTAAAGCGGTAAAAAGAAAATTCGAAAATTGATCAGAGTATATTTGAAACATCATGGCATAGAAAGGGAGAGTCACATCAAAGTAACCAAACATACACATAACATGCAACACCTGCTCATCTAGATATGCAACGTGGGGTAACAATCATACAGAGGAAACTTCGTTCCTTACACCCACTTTTCAGAAATTAGAATTAAAGCGGAAAGATCTAAAATCTGAATAACACATATACATATAAACTTGGCTGTCATACATCAAGTTATAACTGTACAACCAAAATATAATCATCAGATATACAAAACAATCACAAACGGCCACCCTATGCTACCCGAAGTCACATATCAGAGCCGACCGACCAAAATAATGAAGACGCAACGCTTTACAAAAGAATACCTCCAGCAACACTAATCTGCAACGCCTCATAGAGCGTTATAAAACAACAAAAGGGTGAGAAAAACAACCATAATATAATTGCATAAGATTATATATTAACACAGAAATGCACAATTAACATATTCTCACCACCAAAGCACACAGATAAATTATAACAACACACAGTACAATTCACACGTATCAATTACCACTGCACATCAATCATTCACAATACAATCACACATATTCCCTTTCATTAATCACATTCACAAATTCACACACAATTAATTCATGATTTATGCAATGCACATAGACCGACACAACGACTCTATGCACATGCCATGCGGTACCGACTTCCATTGTCACGTCATGTCACGTCATTAGTCCACTCAGGAACTATTGGAACCATCGCTCGTTACTGAGAATCTCAAGTAACTCCCCGTCGGGCCTACGATGTTCACCCGTCGCTTTAGGTCCTCAGGCATCGCCTCATATTTTCGAGGCACACGACATTAAGGATTGCTTTAAGTCTCCAAAGGAGCCCACAATCGTCTATACCCATCGCTTTAAGTCCTCAGGCATCGCCTCATATTTTCGAGGCACACGATGGTATAGAATATTCCCTCAGGAATCAAACCGTCTCTCAGGACGTTTCCACAATGCACAATATGATGCTTGGCATACAATGACTCATGACACTCACATTGCATCCATGCACACATTCACAATTATGCATATATCATCAAATACCACACTTAGCATTTTCTTGCCTTACGGCCACAAATCATCATCACAACAGCGCATAAGTCATACCACATTCGAAGCAACACCATAAAGCATAACACAAGTCAAATACGCACCATTAAAACGACAAAAGTCGACCATTGACACTATTCACATTTACCGACAAAATAAAATCGGCTAACAATTCTAAACCATCAAAATAAGAAAGTACAGCTCAATGGCTTTCCAACGCATCAAACCACGCCTCAAACCGAATCACAGATCAAAAGTTATGCAGAAAACAAAATTACACGAACAGCATTGTTCGCTGGGCGAACCTCCCTCGCGAGCATTCGCTAGCTCCTTCGCTAGGCGAACATCCCTCGCGAGCATTCGCTAGCTCCTTCGCTAGGCGAATGTTCCAGCGAACCACCTGTTAGCTAAAAACAGACACAAAGTTCGCTAGGCGAGCACTTGGCGAACCAAGTCAGAACCAAACAGAGCCAAAAACACCCAAAGTTCGCTAGGCGAACACTCTAGCGAACCTTCGCTCATGCCTTCGCTAGGCGAATACCCGTAGCGAACCTTCGCTACCCTTCGCTGAATGGTTCGCTAGGCGAACCTACGAAAATTCAGAATCCTTCAGCGCTGTTGAAAACCCAAAAATGATATTTTCCAACCCAAACCATTTCCAAATCAACATATTTCAATCAGAACCTATTCTAATCATGTCAACAACCAAACTACCACCTTTACATCGATTTCCAACCGTTAAACCATCGATTCTACTCATTTTATCGTTTCGACCTAAAAGTGAAAAAAACATAGAAAGCAAGAGAATCATCCAAACACATACATACATAATCATATACAAGCATAGTATAATCGAGTTTCGCACCCTTACCCGATTTAATTCGATTCTAGGAATTGATCTTGATGATTTTCACACTTTTTCCAATTTTCTCTCTTCTCCTCTTTTCTTCTCTTTTCCCTTCTTTCTTCTTTCTTTCTCTCTATTTTCTCTCTTTCCAATTCTATCTTACTAACTTAATGAAAAATATTATAAAATGACCAAAATACCCCCACACTCAAATTTCTCGCAAACGATCCCAAAACGCGATAAAATATATTCACGACTAAAAATAACACATTTTCACACAAAAGTTGAAATTACAATAAAATAATAATAAAATAATCCAAAAAGACTCAATAAAATAAAATTGGCAAAAACTGGGGCGTTACAACCAACATAGCTCCCAACAGGGACTATCTCTCCTAAGCAAGGTGGAATTGCTATCTTGAACCAGCGATATTTCTACACTCCCCGCGATGGCCGAGTATCCAGTCGTGTTCACCCGTCAGTTTGTATGTCGCGTCAGTTTTGTCAGCATAAACATACATACATCATGCATTATTGATTTGCATTCACATTTCACAATTGCATCACTATCACTCTAGTCGGTCTTGTTCCTTAGTGATAGGAGTCCTCTCAATCGAGTTCCTAGTTCTTTCGTCGTCAGGAAATACTGTGTCTAAACAATCTCACTTCCAGTTTATTTCTGGATTGAAGTTGGCCCTTGACCACTTTAATAATTTGAACCTCTGAAATTCCAGAGAACGTTCAACAAACATCACTCTTTGCCATTGAAGATGATATCCTTGCTTTCCCGGATTAAGGAAAATCCACATAGAAAGCTTCGTAATCAGAGATTCGGCAGCACGTCAGTTTCGCTCTGAAAAAAAAGCTGATGAAAAGGTCATCGACACCTCAAAATTGGACCCCATCATATGGCATTTCTCCGGGAAGATCCCGAGAAGTATGATGGAAGATCCCAAGCAGAAGCAGCCTCTCAAGAGATTCGCTTTCCCCAGTAGAAACAAATGGCGTCTCCAAACAGAGAAGTTTGTGCAACTCTACAACTCAGACGACTGGGTTCCCCAGCAAGTCTAACATCAAAAGTTTTTTGTCAAATGGCATCTCCCCAGGAAAATTCGGCGAGAAGTTTGAGGAAAACCGCTACGCATAGCGTCCCTTGTCAATTAAGTTTATTGACAAAAGAAACTGAGACTAGTTCCTTGGTAGGAAACCAGGATCGAGGGGAGGTTTATCCCAAAAAGAAACTAAGACCAGTTCCTCGGTAGAAAATTAGGATCGAGGGGAAGTTTATTTCAGAGACTAAGACCAGTTCCTCGGTAGGAAACGAGGATCGAGGGGAAGTTTATAATCAGAAACTAAGACCAGTTCCTTGGTAGGAAACCAGGATCGAGGGGAAGTTTATAATCAGAAACTAAGACCAGTTCCTTGGCTGAAGACCAGGATCGAGGGGAAGTTTTACCTTTTCTAAGCATCATCGCTTGGCTAAAGAAAATGAATGCGTAAGCTACCATTCATAACCACCATCAAAATTTCGGGTATTCCGATATTTAATCCTCTTGCACCCCGAATGCCCGAATACCTTCGTCATTCACACCTTTGGGTCCAAGAAGATTATATAGGGGCATCTGTCATACCCCAAATTTTGACCACTAAGATTTCCCATCATTGTGAAACTCATCATCACAATATGGATGTACCATCATATTTCATCAGTCTCCCCAAAGATGGGTGAGCATCCACTACAATCAAAACTAGGGTTTCAAGCCCTCTCAGAGCTTTAGACAAAGGATCAATCAAGGAATGACATGATCTTCAACTTGTCTAAACCTCTCAAACATACACAAAGGATCAAAAAGGTCTCCCACTTTAAGGATTAAGCACAAGGCTTCTCCCTTCTAGGTGGATCAAGCCTCAAGATCGTTAGTATCACCAAATTAGGGTTTTGGTCGATCAGGGCCTCCAAAGGGAAATTTTCCTCTGGGTATGAGCCAAGGATCCAAAACACAACCTAATATACTCCATGGAACCTCATGGACCCAATCATCAAGTCAATTTTGCCTCAGGGGATGCATTCATCAAAAATCAGGAATTAGGGTTTCTTGACCTAATTCACCCCTAAGTTGACTTTTGGGACAAATCATGAGCCAAGACCTCAATACATGATTTGAGGGTCTCTAATATGTCATATTGATCCATTTGGAACAAAGGATTAATCCAAAAAGCCTGAGCAACAAGTCTCAATTTCATCTGCACCACAATTAGGGTTTTGCGAGGAAAGTCAACTGTAACTTTGACTTTTGACCAGGACATGCTCCCAAGCCCTATTACCTGCATCAATATACCCTATGACACCCATGGAACATGTCCATCAAGTTTGATTTAGGTCAAGGACATGATTTCCTGAAGAATTGCACAGTTTGGAATTCATCTGATAAAAAGTCAACTGTACACAAAAGTCAACTTTGACTTTTTGAGATTTTTCACCAAAATGTTTTTTTAACCCTAAAATGATGTTAATGTATGATTTGAATCATCATTCATCAAGGAAAATCAAAGAAAGTGGGATAACTTGTAAAAGGGGTAACCATAAAAACTTAGAAAAATTTCCAAGTTATGGAAAAAGTGACACTAATGTGCCAACTTTGGAGGACCATAACTCCTAAACCACAAGGCCATTGTTCCCCATTGAAAGCTTGATTTGTAGATCTCATTGCCCTCTACAAAAGCTTCATATTGACCTATGTCCAAATTCCTCATGGATTTTGAGTTATGGAGTGATCAAAATCATGAAAAGTCACTTTGTTCCAACACTTAGTGAAAATTTCACTAAGTCAGATTTTACCCTACATTTTGCCAAATGTAGGGGGATTTTTCACTTGGATTTAAAAGATATCAAAACCAAACATGTTCAAATACATGTTGTATCATGTAAGGGCTTTCCAAAATGGTCAAGAACATTACGAAATTCAATTTGAGTCATGAGATATGACATTGGCAAGTTGCCTTGCTGAAATCTGCCAAGGCAAGGCAGATTTTGCACTTTTGGTCGATTTGCCAAAATCAGCCAAATCCAAATGCTCCTATCCACTTGGACACATCTGAGGATTGAATCTAAAGGGGACAATCACTGAGCCAAGCCTCCAAAGTCTTTGGAACAAGAAATAGCATGTTGAACCTAGAATTGCCAAAATAGGGACAAGACTCCAATTTTGGATTGGAGCATTCAATAGAAGCATCAAGGTGGCATAGACTGAGCCATTCTCAACTGAATTCAATCAAGACTTATCCAAGACCAAGGGAACCAGTAGCCTGTGCCCTAACCTCTAGTCAATGGCTAGAGGAGACTTGGATTTTCATTTGCCAACATTGGCCAAACCTACTCAGTAGTTGCCATTCACTATTCCTTGCAAAACAAACTTGTTCCACTATAAATAGAGCTCAATTGTGATCAGTTTATGTACACCAAAGCCATCAAACAGATGCTTTCCTCAAAATCTCTTCTTTCATTCCAATTTTTCCTTCTAAGGCAAGTCACTATCGGGTTTTGAGTTTGAGAGCTTTTCCAATCAAACCAATCACTCACACACCTCACATACATCATATAGAAGTGATCCAAACACTCACATAACATCTGGAACACAGATTTCAAAAAATCACCAGCCAATTGCTCAAGTTCTTGATAGTTTTGCAGTTGAGGTACCATCTGCAACTCCAAACCATTTCAATCCATTCCAAGCATTCATACACACTCCATGGCACCTAGGGAAGCTATCCAGATCATTGGAACCTAGCTGTAACACCTCCAACACAAATCACGATCACCAGCTGCAAGTGGTAAGCATGAGCTCTTCTAACTCTATGATCCATGCAATTTTTGCTGCACAATAATTTGGCCATATGTTCACAATCATGCATGGAATGTTTCCCCTCAATTAATTGCATTGTTTGAATCGTGTATCAAAAATCATAGCCTTCATGCAGAAATTAGGGTTCTTGAGTATTTTTCATGATTTCTTGTTATATGTTTAATTTAAATGAAATTAAATACCATAGACATGATCACGAGGTTAAAACGAGTTGATTGGTATGTGGATTGCATGATATAATCAAGTATTCAGTGAGATTGGAGAGAAAATGCAAATCTGGCCAAACCCAGAACACGCGCGTGTTCTTGGTGTGTTCTTGGCGCCCTTTTTCAAAAATTCAAATATTTGAATTTTGTGATTTTATTTAATTGATTCAAAAATTAATTTCTCTCTGAGTTTTAATGATTTTGAGTTGATTCTTTTTTTTAATAATTCACAAAAATGTTAAAATATTTTATTTTACCAAAAAATCCCAAAAATATTATTTATTTCATATAATTGATATTTTTGCAAAGAATTAATGTTTTAATTGTTTTTAACATTTAAAATATTTTTTCCATCTTGATTTTGCAACTTTTAATGCTTTCTAATTATTTTGTAGGTCAATACTTAATTTTTGAAGCATTAATCCAAGATCACAATTTGTTTTCCATATGTTAAACAATTTTGATCATTTTAATTGAATTTATATTCAATTAAATACATTTTTGAAACAAAATTAAGGTTTTTGGATTAATTCAACCCCCATAAATCATTTTCAAAACACTCATGGGCCTCTAATAGAGTGTAAGACCCAATCCTTTTTTGACCAAATCATTTTTGGGCCTCATTGTATTGTATAAGTCTCGATACCGTCAAAAACAAACGGCGCGATCGTCGCCTTTTCAAAACAAACCTGGGCCTACCCTCGAGTAGTAAGACCCATTTCTTTTCTTAAAACTCATTTGGGCCTCTATTAAAGTTTAAGACCCAATCCCCTTTTAACCAAAACATTTTGGGCCTTAGATATTGTATAAGCCCCTTTGCGTTAAAAGAAAATCTCGGCGCGATCGCCATTTTGAATGAAAAACCATCTGGGCCTACCCTCATGTTATAAGCCCCACTCTTTTTTTTTAAACTTTTTGGGCCTCTATTAGAGTGTAAGACCCAACCCCCTTGTACAGAAAACTTTTTGAGCCTCATTCGTTGTATAAGTCCCTCTGTACAAATTCAAACAGTGAGCTCACTGATAAAACGCTGGGCCTCTCCTTGAGTTGTAAGCCCCAAATCTTTCTTTTTCAAAGCACTTTCTCCTTTGATTTTGACATATACTGTTGTTTCGAAACAAAATCATCTGGGCCTCTCCCTGAGTCGTTAGCCCCATTTCTTTTCTTTTTTAAACACACATGGGCCTCTCCTTGAGTATAAGCCCCAACAATCCTCTTTTGTACATAAATAATTTGGGCCTCAGTCATTGTATAAGTCCCGACACAATTTTCAAAACAACAGTGTGATCAATGTTATTTCTGGGCTTCTCCTTGAGTTGTAAGCCCCATCTCTTGTACGAAAATAAACTTTTGGGCCTCTAATAGAGTGTAAGACCCAACCTCTTTGTAAATACAAAAATTTGGGCCTCAGTCATTGTATAAGTCCCGATACAATTTTCCGATCAACGGTACGATTACTATTTTTTCATCTGGGCCTCTCCTTAAGTATAAACTCCTACAATCTTTTCAATACAACTTCCCTTTTGATTTAGGTTCAAACTCATAGTTGTTATCAAAACTTTCTTTAATTTCTTGAACAACTAACAATACAGCTGTTACAATAGAAGCTTGCTCGCCTGT